>CAXDIW010000530.1:0-2978000 GCA_963989415.1 Cerceris ruficornis
AGACTATATAGAAGCAATATATACAAAGATTTCAACCGTCTACGTGTTCCAATCATTGTTCTACTTGTCGAAATTTACAAATAATTTCCTTTAAAGGATTAACAATGGGGCTCGTTGTTCACTCAAACTTGAAGAACAATAAATTGGCGAATTGTACTGTTTGGATGCTTTGCGTATATGTTTCTTAGACTATATAGAAGCAATATATACAATGATTTCAACCGTCTACCTGTTCCATTCATTGTTCTAATTGTAGAAAATTACAATTAATTTCCGTTAAAGGATTAACAATGGGGATCGTAGTTCACTTAAACTTGAAGAACATAAAATTGGCGAATTGTACTGTTTGGATGCTTTGCATATATGTTTCATAGACTATATAGAAGCAATATATACAATGATTTCAACCGTCTACCTGTTCCATTCATTGTTCTACTTGTCGAAATTTACAAATAATTTCCTTTAAAGGATTAACAATGGGATTCATTGTTCACTTAAACTTGAAGAACAAAAAATTGGCGAATGGTACTGTTTGGCTGCTTTGGATATATGTTTTTTAGACTATATGGAAGCAATATTTACAAAGATTTCAACCGTCTACGTGTTCCAATCATTGTTCTACTTGTCGAAATTTACAAATAATTTCCTTTAAAGGATTAACAATGGAGCTCGTTGTTCACTTAAACTTGAAGAACAATAAATTGGGGAATTGCACTTTTTGGATGCTTTGCATATATGTTTCTTAGACTATATAGAAGCAATATATACAATGATTTTAACCGTCTACCTGTTCCATTCATTGTTCTACTTGTCGAAAGTTGCAAATAATTTCTGTTAAAGGATTAACAATGGGGATCGTAATTCACTTAAACTTGAAGAACAAAAAATTGGCGAATGGTGCTGTTTGGATGCTTTGCATATATGTTTCTTAGACTATATAGAAGCAATATATACATTGATTTCAACCGTCTACCTGTTCCATTCATTGTTCGACTTGTCGAAAGTTACAAATAATTTCCGTTTCATGATTATCAATGGGGCTCGTTGTTCACCTAAACTTGAAGAACAAAAAATTGGCGAATGGTACTGTTTGGATGTTTTGCATATATGTTTCTTAGACTATATAGGAGCAATATATAGAAAGATTTCAACCGTCTACCTGTTCTATTCATTGTTCTACTTGTAGAAAGTTACAAATAATTTCCGTTTCATGATTATCAATGGGGCTTGTTGTTCACTTAAACTTGAAGAACAAAAAATTGGCGAATGGTACTGTTTGGATGCTTTGCATATAAGTTTCTTAGACTCTATAGAACCAATTTATACAAATATTTCAACCGTCTACCTGTTCCATTCATTGTTCTACTTGTCGAAATTTACAAATAATTTCCTTTAAAGGATTAACAATGGCACTCGTTGTTCACTTAAACTTGAAGAACAATAAATTCGCGAATTGTACTGTTTGGATGCTTTGCATATATGTTTCTTAGACTATATAGAAGCAATATATACAAAGATTTCAACCGTCTACGTGTTCCAATCATTGTTCTACTTGTCGAAATTTACAAATAATTTCCTTTAAAGGATTAACAATCGGGCTCGTAGTTCACTTAAACTTGAAGAACAAAAAATTGGCGAATTGTACTATTTGGATGCTTTGCATATATGTTTCTTAGACTATATAGAAGCAATATATACAAAGATTTCAACCGTCTACGTGTTCCAATCATTGTTCTACTTGTCGAAATTTACAAATAATTTCCTTTAAAGGATTAACAATGGGGCTCGTAGTTCACTTAAACTTGAAGAACAAAAAATTAGCGAATGGTACTGTTTGGATGCTTTGCATATATGTTTCTTAGACTATATAGGAGCAATATATAGAAAGATTTCAACCGTCTACCTGTTCTATTCATTGTTCTACTTGTAGAAAGTTACAAATAATTTCCGTCTCATGATTATCAATGGGGCTTGTTGTTCACTTAAACTTGAAGAACAAAAAATTGGCGAATGGTACTGTTTGGATGCTTTGCATATAAGTTTCTTAGGCTATATAGAACCAATATATACAAATATTTCAACCGTCTACCTGTACCATTCATTGTTCTACTTGTCGAAATTTACAAATAATTTCCTTTAAAGGATTAACAATGGCACTCGTTGTTCACTTAAACTTGAAGAACAATAAATTCGCGAATTGTACTGTTTGGATGCTTTGCATATATGTTTCTTAGACTATATAGAAGCAATATATACAAAGATTTCAACCGTCTACGTGTTCCAATCATTGTTCTACTTGTCGAAATTTACAAATAATTTCCTTTAAAGGATTAACAATGGGGCTCGTTGTTCACTCAAACTTGAAGAACAATAAATTGGCGAATTGTACTGTTTGGATGCTTTGCGTATATGTTTCTTAGACTATATAGAAGCAATATATACAATGATTTCAACCGTCTACCTGTTCCATTCATTGTTCTAATTGTAGAAAATTACAATTAATTTCCGTTAAAGGATTAACAATGGGGATCGTAGTTCACTTAAACTTGAAGAACATAAAATTGGCGAATTGTACTGTTTGGATGCTTTGCATATATGTTTCTTAGACTATATAGAAGCAATATATACAAAGATTTCAACCGTCTACCTGTTCCATTCATTGTTCTACTTGTCGAAAATTACAAATAATTTCCGATAAAGGATTAACCATTGGGGCTCATTGTTCACTTAAACTTGAAGAACATAAAATTGGCGAATTGTACTGATTGGATGCTTTGCATATATGTTTCTTAGACTATATAGAAGCAATATATACAATGATTTCAACAGTCTACCTTTTCCATTCATTGTTCTACTTGTCGAAATTTACAAATAATTTCCTTTAAAGGATTAACAATGGGGCTCGTAGTTCGCTTAAACTTGAAGAACAAAAAATTGGCGAATTGTACTGTTTGGATGCTTTGCATATATGTTTCTAAGACTATATAGAAGCAATATATACAATGATTTCAACCGTCTACCTGTTCCATTCATTGTTCTACTTGTCGAAATTTACAAATAATTTCCTTTAAAGGATTAACAATGGGGCTCATTGTTCACTTAAACTTGAAGAACAAAAAATTGGCGAATGGCTGCTTTGGATATATGTTTTTTAGACTATATGGAAGCAATATTTACAAAGATTTCAACCGTCTACGTGTTCCAATCATTGTTCTACTTGTCGAAATTTACAAATAATTTCCTTTAAAGGATTAACAATGGAGCTCGTTGTTCACTTAAACTTGAAGAACAATAAATTGGGGAATTGCACTTTTTGGATGCTTTGCATATATGTTTCTTAGACTATATAGAAGCAATATATACAATGATTTTAACCGTCTACCTGTTCCATTCATTGTTCTACTTGTCGAAAGTTGCAAATAATTTCTGTTAAAGGATTAACAATGGGGATCGTAATTCACTTAAACTTGAAGAACAAAAAATTGGCGAATGGTGCTGTTTGGATGCTTTGCATATATGTTTCTTAGACTATATAGAAGCAATATATACATTGATTTCAACCGTCTACCTGTTCCATTCATTGTTCTACTTGTCGAAATTTACAAATAATTTCCTTTAAAGGATTAATAATGGCACTCGTTGTTCACTTAAACTTGAAGAACAAAAAATTGGCGAATTGTACTGTTTTGATGCTTTGCATATATGTTTCTTAGACTATATAGAAGCAGTATATACAAAGATTTCAACCGTCTACCTGTTCCATTCATTGTTCTACTTGTAGAAAGTTACAAATAATTTCCGTTTCATGATTATCAATGGGACTCGTTGTTCACTTAAACTTGAAGAACAATAAATTGGCAAATGGTACTGTTTGGATGCTTTGCATATATGTTTCTTAGACTATATGGAAGCAATATATACAAAGATTTCAACCGTCTACTTGTTCCAATCATTGTTCTACTTGTCGAAATTTACAAATAATTTCCTTTAAAGGATTAACAATGGGGCTCGTTGTTCACTTAAACTTGAAGAACAATAAATTGGCGAATTGTACTGTTTGGATGCTTTGCATATATGTTTCTTAGACTACATTGAAGCAATATGTACAATGATTTCAACCGTCTACCTGTTCCATTCATTGTTCTACTTGTCGAAATTTACAAATAATTTCCTTTAAAGGATTAACAATGGGGCTCGTAGTTCACTTAATCTTGAAGAACAAAAAATTGGCGAATTGTACTATTTGGATGCTTTGCATATATGTTTCTTAGACTATATAGAAGCAATATATAGAAAGATATCAACCGTCTACCTGTTCTATTCATTGTTCTACTTGTAGAAAGTTACAAATAATTACCGTTTCCTGATTATCAATGGGGCTCGTTGTTCACCTAAACTTGAAGAACAAAAAATTGGCGAATGGTACTGTTTGGATGCTTTGCATATAAGTTTCTTAGACTATATAGAACCAATATATACAAATATTTCAACCGTCTACCTGTACCATTCATTGTTCTACTTGTCGAAATTTACAAATAATTTCCTTTAAAGGATTAACAATGGCACTCGTTGTTCACTTAAACTTGAAGAACAATAAATTCGCGAATTGTACTGTTTGGATGCTTTGCATATATGTTTCTTAGACTATATAGAAGCAATATATACAAAGATTTCAACCGTCTACGTGTTCCAATCATTGTTCTACTTGTCGAAATTTACAAATAATTTCCTTTAAAGGATTAACAATGGGGCTCGTTGTTCACTCAAACTTGAAGAACAATAAATTGGCGAATTGTACTGTTTGGATGCTTTGCATATATGTTTCTTAGACTATATAGAAGCAATATATACAATGATTTCAACCGTCTACCTGTTCCATTCATTGTTCTAATTGTAGAAAATTACAATTAATTTCCGTTAAAGGATTAACAATGGGGATCGTAGTTCACTTAAACTTGAAGAACATAAAATTGGCGAATTGTACTGTTTGGATGCTTTGCATATATGTTTCTTAGACTATATAGAAGCAATATATACAAAGATTTCAACCGTCTACCTGTTCCATTCATTGTTCTACTTGTCGAAAATTACAAATAATTTCCGATAAAGGATTAACCATTGGGGCTCATTGTTCACTTAAACTTGAAGAACATAAAATTGGCGAATTGTACTGATTGGATGCTTTGCATATATGTTTCTTAGACTATATAGAAGCAATATATACAATGATTTCAACAGTCTACCTTTTCCATTCATTGTTCAACTTGTCGAAATTTACAAATAATTTCCTTTAAAGGATTAACAATGGGGCTCGTAGTTCGCTTAAACTTGAAGAACAAAAAATTGGCGAATTGTACTGTTTGGATGCTTTGCATATATGTTTCTAAGACTATATAGAAGCAATATATACAATGATTTCAACCGTCTACCTGTTCCATTCATTGTTCTACTTGTCGAAATTTACAAATAATTTCCTTTAAAGGATTAACAATGGGGCTCATTGTTCACTTAAACTTGAAGAACAAAAAATTGGCGAATGGTACTGTTTGGCTGCTTTGGATATATGTTTTTTAGACTATATGGAAGCAATATTTACAAAGATTTCAACCGTCTACGTGTTCCAATCATTGTTCTACTTGTCGAAATTTACAAATAATTTCCTTTAAAGGATTAACAATGGAGCTCGTTGTTCACTTAAACTTGAAGAACAATAAATTGGGGAATTGCACTTTTTGGATGCTTTGCATATATGTTTCTTAGACTATATAGAAGCAATATATAGAAAGATATCAACCGTCTACCTGTTCTATTCATTGTTCTACTTGTAGAAAGTTACAAATAATTACCGTTTCATGATTATCAATGGGGCTCGTTGTTCACCTAAACTTGAAGAACAAAAAATTGGCGAATGGTACTGTTTGGATGATTTGCATATATGTTTCTTAGACTATATAGGAGCAATATATAGAAAGATTTCAACCGTCTACCTGTTCTATTCATTGTTCTACTTGTAGAAAGTTACAAATAATTTCCGTTTCATGATTATCAATGGGGCTTGTTGTTCACTTAAACTTGAAGAACAAAAAATTGGCGAATGGTACTGTTTGGATGCTTTGCATATAAGTTTCTTAGACTATATAGAACCAATATATACAAATATTTCAACCGTCTACCTGTACCATTCATTGTTCTACTTGTCGAAATTTACAAATAATTTCCTTTAAAGGATTAACAATGGCACTCGTTGTTCACTTAAACTTGAAGAACAATAAATTAGCGAATTGTACTGTTTGGATGCTTTGCATATATGTTTCTTAGACTATATAGAAGCAATATATACAAAGATTTCAACCGTCTACGTGTTCCAATCATTGTTCTACTTGTCGAAATTTACAAATAATTTCCTTTAAAGGATTAACAATGGGGCTCGTTGTTCACTCAAACTTGAAGAACAATAAATTGGCGAATTGTACTGTTTGGATGCTTTGCGTATATGTTTCTTAGACTATATAGAAGCAATATATACAATGATTTCAACCGTCTACCTGTTCCATTCATTGTTCTAATTGTAGAAAATTACAATTAATTTCCGTTAAAGGATTAACAATGGGGATCGTAGTTCACTTAAACTTGAAGAACATAAAATTGGCGAATTGTACTGTTTGGATGCTTTGCATATATGTTTCATAGACTATATAGAAGCAATATATACAATGATTTCAACCGTCTACCTGTTCCATTCATTGTTCTACTTGTCGAAATTTACAAATAATTTCCTTTAAAGGATTAACAATGGGATTCATTGTTCACTTAAACTTGAAGAACAAAAAATTGGCGAATGGTACTGTTTGGCTGCTTTGGATATATGTTTTTTAGACTATATGGAAGCAATATTTACAAAGATTTCAACCGTCTACGTGTTCCAATCATTGTTCTACTTGTCGAAATTTACAAATAATTTCCTTTAAAGGATTAACAATGGAGCTCGTTGTTCACTTAAACTTGAAGAACAATAAATTGGGGAATTGCACTTTTTGGATGCTTTGCATATATGTTTCTTAGACTATATAGAAGCAATATATACAATGATTTTAACCGTCTACCTGTTCCATTCATTGTTCTACTTGTCGAAAGTTGCAAATAATTTCTGTTAAAGGATTAACAATGGGGATCGTAATTCACTTAAACTTGAAGAACAAAAAATTGGCGAATGGTGCTGTTTGGATGCTTTGCATATATGTTTCTTAGACTATATAGAAGCAATATATACATTGATTTCAACCGTCTACCTGTTCCATTCATTGTTCGACTTGTCGAAAGTTACAAATAATTTCCGTTTCATGATTATCAATGGGGCTCGTTGTTCACCTAAACTTGAAGAACAAAAAATTGGCGAATGGTACTGTTTGGATGTTTTGCATATATGTTTCTTAGACTATATAGGAGCAATATATAGAAAGATTTCAACCGTCTACCTGTTCTATTCATTGTTCTACTTGTAGAAAGTTACAAATAATTTCCGTTTCATGATTATCAATGGGGCTTGTTGTTCACTTAAACTTGAAGAACAAAAAATTGGCGAATGGTACTGTTTGGATGCTTTGCATATAAGTTTCTTAGACTCTATAGAACCAATTTATACAAATATTTCAACCGTCTACCTGTTCCATTCATTGTTCTACTTGTCGAAATTTACAAATAACTTCCTTTAAAGGATTAACAATGGCACTCGTTGTTCACTTAAACTTGAAGAACAATAAATTCGCGAATTGTACTGTTTGGATGCTTTGCATATATGTTTCTTAGACTATATAGAAGCAATATATACAAAGATTTCAACCGTCTACGTGTTCCAATCATTGTTCTACTTGTCGAAATTTACAAATAATTTCCTTTAAAGGATTAACAATCGGGCTCGTAGTTCACTTAAACTTGAAGAACAAAAAATTGGCGAATTGTACTATTTGGATGCTTTGCATATATGTTTCTTAGACTATATAGAAGCAATATATACAAAGATTTCAACCGTCTACGTGTTCCAATCATTGTTCTACTTGTCGAAATTTACAAATAATTTCCTTTAAAGGATTAACAATGGGGCTCGTAGTTCACTTAAACTTGAAGAACAAAAAATTAGCGAATGGTACTGTTTGGATGCTTTGCATATATGTTTCTTAGACTATATAGGAGCAATATATAGAAAGATTTCAACCGTCTACCTGTTCTATTCATTGTTCTACTTGTAGAAAGTTACAAATAATTTCCGTCTCATGATTATCAATGGGGCTTGTTGTTCACTTAAACTTGAAGAACAAAAAATTGGCGAATGGTACTGTTTGGATGCTTTGCATATAAGTTTCTTAGACTATATAGAACCAATATATACAAATATTTCAACCGTCTACCTGTACCATTCATTGTTCTACTTGTCGAAATTTACAAATAATTTCCTTTAAAGGATTAACAATGGCACTCGTTGTTCACTTAAACTTGAAGAACAATAAATTCGCGAATTGTACTGTTTGGATGCTTTGCATATATGTTTCTTAGACTATATAGAAGCAATATATACAAAGATTTCAACCGTCTACGTGTTCCAATCATTGTTCTACTTGTCGAAATTTACAAATAATTTCCTTTAAAGGATTAACAATGGGGCTCGTTGTTCACTCAAACTTGAAGAACAATAAATTGGCGAATTGTACTGTTTGGATGCTTTGCATATATGTTTCTTAGACTATATAGAAGCAATATATACAATGATTTCAACCGTCTACCTGTTCCATTCATTGTTCTAATTGTAGAAAATTACAATTAATTTCCGTTAAAGGATTAACAATGGGGATCGTAGTTCACTTAAACTTGAAGAACATAAAATTGGCGAATTGTACTGTTTGGATGCTTTGCATATATGTTTCTTAGACTATATAGAAGCAATATATACAATGATTTCAACCGTCTACCTTTTCCATTCATTGTTCTACTTGTCGAAAGTTAGAAATAATTTCCGTTAAAGGATTAACAATGGGGCTCGTAGTTCACTTAAACTTGAAGAACAAAAAATTGGCGAATTGTACTGTTTGGATGCTTTGCATATATGTTTCTTAGACTATATAGAAGCAATATATACAAAGATTTCAACCGTCTACCTGTTCCATTCATTGTTCTACTTGTCGAAAATTACAAATAATTTCCGATAAAGGATTAACCATTGGGGCTCATTGTTCACTTAAACTTGAAGAACATAAAATTGGCGAATTGTACTGATTGGATGCTTTGCATATATGTTTCTTAGACTATATAGAAGCAATATATACAATGATTTCAACAGTCTACCTTTTCCATTCATTGTTCTACTTGTCGAAATTTACAAATAATTTCCTTTAAAGGATTAACAATGGGGCTCGTAGTTCACTTAAACTTGAAGAACAAAAAATTGGCGAATTGTACTGTTTGGATGCTTTGCATATATGTTTCTAAGACTATATAGAAGCAATATATACAATGATTTCAACCGTCTACCTGTTCCATTCATTGTTCTACTTGTCGACATTTACAAATAATTTCCTTTAAAGTATTAACAATGGCACTCGTTGTTCACTTAAACTTGAAGAACAAAAAATTGGCGAATTGTACTGTTTTGATGCTTTGCATATATGTTTCTTAGACTATATAGAAGCAGTATATACAAAGATTTCAACCGTCTACCTGTTCCATTCATTGTTCTACTTGTAGGAAGTTACAAATAATTTCCGTTTCATGATTATCAATGGGACTCGTTGTTCACTTAAACTTGAAGAACAATAAATTGGCAAATGGTACTGTTTGGATGCTTTGCATATATGTTTCTTAGACTATATGGAAGCAATATATACAAAGATTTCTACCGTCTACCCGTTCTATTCATTGTTCTACTTCTAGAAACTTACAAATAATTTCCGTTTCATGATTATCAATGGGGCTCGTTGTTCACTTAAACTTGAAGAACAAAAAATTAGCGAATGGTACTGTTTGGATGCTTTGCATATATGTTTCTTAGATTATATAGTAGCAATATATACAAAGATTTCAACCGTCTACCTGTTCCATTCATTGTTCTACTTGTCGAAATTTACAAATAATTACCTTTAAAGGATTAACAATGGAGCTCGTTGTTCACTTAAACTTGGAGAACAATAAATTGGGGAATTGCACTGTTTGGATGCTTTGCATATATGTTTCTTAGACTATATAGGAGCAATATATAGAAAGATTTCAACCGTCTACCTGTTCTATTAATTGTTCTACTTGTAGAAAGTTACAATTAATTTCCGTTTCATGATTATCAATGGGACTCGTTGTTCACTTAAACTTGAAGAACAATAAATTGACAAATGGTACTGTTTGGATGCTTTGCATATATGTTTCTTAGACTATATAGAAGCAATATATACAAAGATTTCAACCGTCTACCTGTTCCATTCATTGTTTTACTTGTCGAAAGCTACAAATAATTTCCGTTTCATGATTATCAATGGGGCTCGTTGTTCACCTAAACTTGAAGAACAAAAAATTGGCGAATTGTACTGTTTGGATGCTTTGCATATATGTTTCTTAGACTATATAGAAGCAATATATACATTGATTTCAATCGTCTACCTGTTCCATTCATTGTTCTACTTGTCGAAAGTTACAAATAATTTCCGTTTCATGATTATCAATGGGGCTCGTTGTTCACCTAAACTTGAAGAACAAAAAATTGGCGAATGGTACTGTTTGGATGTTTTGCACATATGTTTCTTAGACTATATAGGAGCAATATATAGAAAGATTTCAACCGTCTACCTGTTCTATTCATTGTTCTACTTGTAGAAAGTTACAAATAATTTCCGTTTCATGATTATCAATGGGGCTTGTTGTTCACTTAAACTTGAAGAACAAAAAATTGGCGAATGGTACTGTTTGGATGCTTTGCATATAAGTTTCTTAGACTATATAGAACCAATATATACAAATATTTCAACCGTCTACCTGTTCCATTCATTGTTCTACTTGTCGAAATTTACAAATAATTTCCTTTAAAGGATTAACAATGGCACTCGTTGTTCACTTAAACTTGAAGAACAAAAAATTGGCGAATTGTACTGTTTTGATGCTTTGCATATATGTTTCTTAGACTATATAGAAGCAGTATATACAAAGATTTCAACCGTCTACCTGTTCCATTCATTGTTCTACTTGTAGAAAGTTACAAATAATTTCCGTTTCATGATTATCAATGGGACTCGTTGTTCACTTAAACTTGAAGAACAATAAATTGGCAAATGGTACTGTTTGGATGCTTTGCATATATGTTTCTTAGACTATATGGAAGCAATATATACAAAGATTTCAACCGTCTACTTGTTCCAATCATTGTTCTACTTGTCGAAATTTACAAATAATTTCCTTTAAAGGATTAACAATGGGGCTCGTTGTTCACTTAAACTTGAAGAACAATAAATTGGCGAATTGTACTGTTTGGATGCTTTGCATATATGATTCTTAGACTACATAGAAGCAATATGTACAATGATTTCAACAGTCTACCTGTTCCATTCATTGTTCTACTTGTCGAAATTTACAAATAATTTCCTTTAAAGGATTAACAATGGGGCTCGTAGTTCACTTAAACTTGAAGAACAAAAAATTGGCGAATTGTACTATTTGGATGCTTTGCATATATGTTTCTTAGACTATATAGAAGCAATATATAGAAAGATATCAACCGTCTACCTGTTCTATTCATTGTTCTACTTGTAGAAAGTTACAAATAATTACCGTTTCATGATTATCAATGGGGCTCGTTGTTCACCTAAACTTGAAGAACAAAAAATTGGCGAATGGTACTGTTTGGATGCTTTGCATATATGTTTCTTAGACTATATAGGAGCAATATATAGAAAGATTTCAACCGTCTACCTGTTCTATTCATTGTTCTACTTGTCGAAATTTACAAATAATTTCCTTTAAAGGATTAACAATGGAGCTCGTTGTTCACTTAAACTTGAAGAACAATAAATTGGGGAATGGTGCTGTTTGGATGCTTTGCATATAAGTTTCTTAGACTATATAGAACCAATATATACAAATATTTCAACCGTCTACCTGTACCATTCATTGTTCTACTTGTCGAAATTTACAAATAATTTCCTTTAAAGGATTAACAATGGCACTCGTTGTTCACTTAAACTTGAAGAACAATAAATTCGCGAATTGTACTGTTTGGATGCTTTGCATATATGTTTCTTAGACTATATAGAAGCAATATATACAAAGATTTCAACCGTCTACGTGTTCCAATCATTGTTCTACTTGTCGAAATTTACAAATAATTTCCTTTAAAGGATTAACAATGGGGCTCGTTGTTCACTCAAACTTGAAGAACAATAAATTGGCGAATTGTACTGTTTGGATGCTTTGCGTATATGTTTCTTAGACTATATAGAAGCAATATATACAATGATTTCAACCGTCTACCTGTTCCATTCATTGTTCTAATTGTAGAAATTTACAAATAATTTCCTTTAAAGGATTAACAATGGGGCTCGTAGTTCACTTAAACTTGAAGAACAAAAAATTGGCGAATTGTACTATTTGGATGCTTTGCATATATGTTTCTTAGACTATATAGAAGCAATATATAGAAAGATATCAACCGTCTACCTGTTCTATTCATTGTTCTACTTGTAGAAAGTTACAAATAATTACCGTTTCATGATTATCAATGGGGCTCGTTGTTCACCTAAACATGAAGAACAAAAAATTGGCGAATGGTACTGTTTGGATGCTTTGCATATATGTTTCTTAGACTATATAGGAGCAATATATAGAAAGATTTCAACCGTCTACCTGTTCTATTCATTGTTCTACTTGTAGAAAGTTACAAATAATTTCCGTTTCATGATTATCAATGGGGCTTGTTGTTCACTTAAACTTGAAGAACAAAAAATTGGCGAATGGTACTGTTTGGATGCTTTGCATATAAGTTTCTTAGACTATATAGAACCAATATATACAAATATTTCAACCGTCTACCTGTACCATTCATTGTTCTACTTGTCGAAATTTACAAATAATTTCCTTTAAAGGATTAACAATGGCACTCGTTGTTCACTTAAACTTGAAGAACAATAAATTCGCGAATTGTACTGTTTGGATGCTTTGCATATATGTTTCTTAGACTATATAGAAGCAATATATACAAAGATTTCAACCGTCTACGTGTTCCAATCATTGTTCTACTTGTCGAAATTTACAAATAATTTCCTTTAAAGGATTAACAATGGGGCTCGTTGTTCACTCAAACTTGAAGAACAATAAATTGGCGAATTGTACTGTTTGGATGCTTTGCGTATATGTTTCTTAGACTATATAGAAGCAATATATACAATGATTTCAACCGTCTACCTGTTCCATTCATTGTTCTAATTGTAGAAAATTACAATTAATTTCCGTTAAAGGATTAACAATGGGGATCGTAGTTCACTTAAACTTGAAGAACATAAAATTGGCGAATTGTACTGTTTGGATGCTTTGCATATATGTTTCTTAGACTATATAGAAGCAATATATACAAAGATTTCAACCGTCTACCTGTTCCATTCATTGTTCTACTTGTCGAAAATTACAAATAATTTCCGATAAAGGATTAACCATTGGGGCTCATTGTTCACTTAAACTTGAAGAACATAAAATTGGCGAATTGTACTGATTGGATGCTTTGCATATATGTTTCTTAGACTATATAGAAGCAATATATACAATGATTTCAACAGTCTACCTTTCCCATTCATTGTTCTACTTGTCGAAATTTACAAATAATTTCCTTTAAAGGATTAACAATGGGGCTCGTAGTTCGCTTAAACTTGAAGAACAAAAAATTGGCGAATTGTACTGTTTGGATGCTTTGCATATATGTTTCTAAGACTATATAGAAGCAATATATACAATGATTTCAACCGTCTACCTGTTCCATTCATTGTTCTACTTGTCGAAATTTACAAATAATTTCCTTTAAAGGATTAACAATGGGGCTCATTGTTCACTTAAACTTGAAGAACAAAAAATTGGCGAATGGCTGCTTTGGATATATGTTTTTTAGACTATATGGAAGCAATATTTACAAAGATTTCAACCGTCTACGTGTTCCAATCATTGTTCTACTTGTCGAAATTTACAAATAATTTCCTTTAAAGGATTAACAATGGAGCTCGTTGTTCACTTAAACTTGAAGAACAATAAATTGGGGAATTGCACTTTTTGGATGCTTTGCATATATGTTTCTTAGACTATATAGAAGCAATATATACAATGATTTTAACCGTCTACCTGTTCCATTCATTGTTCTACTTGTCGAAAGTTGCAAATAATTTCTGTTAAAGGATTAACAATGGGGATCGTAATTCACTTAAACTTGAAGAACAAAAAATTGGCGAATGGTGCTGTTTGGATGCTTTGCATATATGTTTCTTAGACTATATAGAAGCAATATATACATTGATTTCAACCGTCTACCTGTTCCATTCATTGTTCTACTTGTCGAAATTTACAAATAATTTCCTTTAAAGGATTAACAATGGCACTCGTTGTTCACTTAAACTTGAAGAACTAAAAATTGGCGAATTGTACTGTTTTGATGCATTGCATATATGTTTCTTAGACTATATAGAAGCAGTATATACAAAGATTTCAACCGTCTACCTGTTCCATTCATTGTTCTACTTGTAGAAAGTTACAAATAATTTCCGTTTCATGATTATCAATGGGACTCGTTGTTCACTTAAACTTGAAGAACAATAAATTGGCAAATGGTACTGTTTGGATGCTTTGCATATATGTTTCTTAGACTATATGGAAGCAATATATACAAAGATTTCAACCGTCTACTTGTTCCAATCATTGTTCTACTTGTCGAAATTTACAAATAATTTCCTTTAAAGGATTAACAATGGGGCTCGTTGTTCACTTAAACTTGAAGAACAATAAATTGGCGAATTGTACTGTTTGGATGCTTTGCATATATGTTTCTTAGACTACATTGAAGCAATATGTACAATGATTTCAACCGTCTACCTGTTCCATTCATTGTTCTACTTGTCGAAATTTACAAATAATTTCCTTTAAAGGATTAACAATGGGGCTCGTAGTTCACTTAATCTTGAAGAACAAAAAATTGGCGAATTGTACTATTTGGATGCTTTGCATATATGTTTCTTAGACTATATAGAAGCAATATATAGAAAGATATCAACCGTCTACCTGTTCTATTCATTGTTCTACTTGTAGAAAGTTACAAATAATTACCGTTTCCTGATTATCAATGGGGCTCGTTGTTCACCTAAACTTGAAGAACAAAAAATTGGCGAATGGTACTGTTTGGATGCTTTGCATATATGTTTCTTAGACTATATAGGAGCAATATATAGAAAGATTTCAACCGTCTACCTGTTCTATTCATTGTTCTACTTGTAGAAAGTTACAAATAATTTCCGTTTCATGATTATCAATGGGGCTTGTTGTTCACTTAAACTTGAAGAACAAAAAATTGGCGAATGGTACTGTTTGGATGCTTTGCATATAAGTTTCTTAGACTATATAGAACCAATATATACAAATATTTCAACCGTCTACCTGTACCATTCATTGTTCTACTTGTCGAAATTTACAAATAATTTCCTTTAAAGGATTAACAATGGCACTCGTTGTTCACTTAAACTTGAAGAACAATAAATTCGCGAATTGTACTGTTTGGATGCTTTGCATATATGTTTCTTAGACTATATAGAAGCAATATATACAAAGATTTCAACCGTCTACGTGTTCCAATCATTGTTCTACTTGTCGAAATTTACAAATAATTTCCTTTAAAGGATTAACAATGGGGCTCGTTGTTCACTCAAACTTGAAGAACAATAAATTGGCGAATTGTACTGTTTGGATGCTTTGCGTATATGTTTCTTAGACTATATAGAAGCAATATATACAATGATTTCAACCGTCTACCTGTTCCATTCATTGTTCTAATTGTAGAAAATTACAATTAATTTCCGTTAAAGGATTAACAATGGGGATCGTAGTTCACTTAAACTTGAAGAACATAAAATTGGCGAATTGTACTGTTTGGATGCTTTGCATATATGTTTCTTAGACTATATAGAAGCAATATATACAAAGATTTCAACCGTCTACCTGTTCCATTCATTGTTCTACTTGTCGAAAATTACAAATAATTTCCGATAAAGGATTAACCATTGGGGCTCATTGTTCACTTAAACTTGAAGAACATAAAATTGGCGAATTGTACTGATTGGATGCTTTGCATATATGTTTCTTAGACTATATAGAAGCAATATATACAATGATTTCAACAGTCTACCTTTTCCATTCATTGTTCTACTTGTCGAAATTTACAAATAATTTCCTTTAAAGGATTAACAATGGGGCTCGTAGTTCGCTTAAACTTGAAGAACAAAAAATTGGCGAATTGTACTGTTTGGATGCTGTGCATATATGTTTCTAAGACTATATAGAAGCAATATATACAATGATTTCAACCGTCTACCTGTTCCATTCATTGTTCTACTTGTCGAAATTTACAAATAATTTCCTTTAAAGGATTAACAATGGGGCTCATTGTTCACTTAAACTTGAAGAACAAAAAATTGGCGAATGGCTGCTTTGGATATATGTTTTTTAGACTATATGGAAGCAATATTTACAAAGATTTCAACCGTCTACGTGTTCCAATCATTGTTCTACTTGTCGAAATTTACAAATAATTTCCTTTAAAGGATTAACAATGGAGCTCGTTGTTCACTTAAACTTGAAGAACAATAAATTGGGGAATTGCACTTTTTGGATGCTTTGCATATATGTTTCTTAGACTATATAGAAGCAATATATACAATGATTTTAACCGTCTACCTGTTCCATTCATTGTTCTACTTGTCGAAAGTTGCAAATAATTTCTGTTAAAGGATTAACAATGGGGATCGTAATTCACTTAAACTTGAAGAACAAAAAATTGGCGAATGGTGCTGTTTGGATGCTTTGCATATATGTTTCTTAGACTATATAGAAGCAATATATACATTGATTTCAACCGTCTACCTGTTCCATTCATTGTTCTACTTGTCGAAATTTACAAATAATTTCCTTTAAAGGATTAACAATGGCACTCGTTGTTCACTTAAACTTGAAGAACAAAAAATTGGCGAATTGTACTGTTTTGATGCTTTGCATATATGTTTCTTAGACTATATAGAAGCAGTATATACAAAGATTTCAACCGTCTACCTGTTCCATTCATTGTTCTACTTGTAGAAAGTTACAAATAATTTCCGTTTCATGATTATCAATGGGACTCGTTGTTCACTTAAACTTGAAGAACAATAAATTGGCAAATGGTACTGTTTGGATGCTTTGCATATATGTTTCTTAGACTATATGGAAGCAATATATACAAAGATTTCAACCGTCTACTTGTTCCAATCATTGTTCTACTTGTCGAAATTTACAAATAATTTCCTTTAAAGGATTAACAATGGGGCTCGTTGTTCACTTAAACTTGAAGAACAATAAATTGGCGAATTGTACTGTTTGGATGCTTTGCATATATGTTTCTTAGACTACATTGAAGCAATATGTACAATGATTTCAACCGTCTACCTGTTCCATTCATTGTTCTACTTGTCGAAATTTACAAATAATTTCCTTTAAAGGATTAACAATGGTGCTCGTAGTTCACTTAATCTTGAAGAACAAAAAATTGGCGAATTGTACTATTTGGATGCTTTGCATATATGTTTCTTAGACTATATAGAAGCAATATATAGAAAGATATCAACCGTCTACCTGTTCTATTCATTGTTCTACTTGTAGAAAGTTACAAATAATTACCGTTTCCTGATTATCAATGGGGCTCGTTGTTCACCTAAACTTGAAGAACAAAAAATTGGCGAATGGTACTGTTTGGATGCTTTGCATATATGTTTCTTAGACTATATAGGAGCAATATATAGAAAGATTTCAACCGTCTACCTGTTCTATTCATTGTTCTACTTGTAGAAAGTTACAAATAATTTCCGTTTCATGATTATCAATGGGGCTTGTTGTTCACTTAAACTTGAAGAACAAAAAATTCTCGAATGGTACTGTTTGGATGCTTTGCATATAAGTTTCTTAGACTATATAGAACCAATATATACAAATATTTCAACCGTCTACCTGTACCATTCATTGTTCTACTTGTCGAAATTTACAAATAATTTCCTTTAAAGGATTAACAATGGCACTCGTTGTTCACTTAAACTTGAAGAACAATAAATTCGCGAATTGTACTGTTTGGATGCTTTGCATATATGTTTCTTAGACTATATAGAAGCAATATATACAAAGATTTCAACCGTCTACGTGTTCCAATCATTGTTCTACTTGTCGAAATTTACAAATAATTTCCTTTAAAGGATTAACAATGGGGCTCGTTGTTCACTTAAACTTGAAGAACAATAAATTGGCGAATTGTACTGTTTGGATGCTTTGCATATATGTTTCTTAGACTACATTGAAGCAATATGTACAATGATTTCAACCGTCTACCTGTTCCATTCATTGTTCTACTTGTCGAAATTTACAAATAATTTCCTTTAAAGGATTAACAATGGGGCTCGTAGTTCACTTAAACTTGAAGAACAAAAAATTGGCGAATGGTGCTGTTTGGATGCTTTGCATATATGTTTCTTAGACTATATAGAAGCAATATATACATTGATTTCAACCGTCTACCTGTTCCATTCATTGTTCGACTTGTCGAAAGTTACAAATAATTTCCGTTTCATGATTATCAATGGGGCTCGTTGTTCACCTAAACTTGAAGAACAAAAAATTGGCGAATGGTACTGTTTGGATGTTTTGCATATATGTTTCTTAGACTATATAGGAGCAATATATAGAAAGATTTCAACCGTCTACCTGTTCTATTCATTGTTCTACTTGTAGAAAGTTACAAATAATTTCCGTTTCATGATTATCAATGGGGCTTGTTGTTCACTTAAACTTGAAGAACAAAAAATTGGCGAATGGTACTGTTTGGATGCTTTGCATATAAGTTTCTTAGACTCTATAGAACCAATTTATACAAATATTTCAACCGTCTACCTGTTCCATTCATTGTTCTACTTGTCGAAATTTACAAATAATTTCCTTTAAAGGATTAACAATGGCACTCGTTGTTCACTTAAACTTGAAGAACAATAAATTCGCGAATTGTACTGTTTGGATGCTTTGCATATATGTTTCTTAGACTATATAGAAGCAATATATACAAAGATTTCAACCGTCTACTTGTTCCAATCATTGTTCTACTTGTCGAAATTTACAAATAATTTCCTTTAAAGGATTAACAATGGGGCTCGTTGTTCACTTAAACTTGAAGAACAATAAATTGGCGAATTGTACTGTTTGGATGCTTTGCATATATGTTTCTTAGACTACATAGAAGCAATATGTACAATGATTTCAACCGTCTACCTGTTCCATTCATTGTTCTACTTGTCGAAATTTACAAATAATTTCCTTTAAAGGATTAACAATCGGGCTCGTAGTTCACTTAAACTTGAAGAACAAAAAATTGGCGAATTGTACTATTTGGATGCTTTGCACATATGTTTCTTAGACTATATAGAAGCAATATATACAAAGATTTCAACCGTCTACCTGTTCCATTCATTGTTCTACTTGTCGAAAATTACAAATAATTTCCGATAAAGGATTAACCATTGGGGCTCATTGTTCACTTAAACTTGAAGAACATAAAATTGGCGAATTGTACTGATTGGATGCTTTGCATATATGTTTCTTAGACTATATAGAAGCAATATATACAATGATTTCAACAGTCTACCTTTTCCATTCATTGTTCTACTTGTCGAAATTTACAAATAATTTCCTTTAAAGGATTAACAATGGGGCTCGTAGTTCGCTTAAACTTGAAGAACAAAAAATTGGCGAATTGTACTGTTTGGATGCTTTGCATATATGTTTCTAAGACTATATAGAAGCAATATATACAATGATTTCAACCGTCTACCTGTTCCATTCATTGTTCTACTTGTCGAAATTTACAAATAATTTCCTTTAAAGGATTAACAATGGGGCTCATTGTTCACTTAAACTTGAAGAACAAAAAATTGGCGAATGGTACTGTTTGGCTGCTTTGGATATATGTTTTTTAGACTATATGGAAGCAATATTTACAAAGATTTCAACCGTCTACGTGTTCCAATCATTGTTCTACCTGTCGAAATTTACAAATAATTTCCTTTAAAGGATTAACAATGGAGCTCGTTGTTCACTTAAACTTGAAGAACAATAAATTGGGGAATTGCACTTTTTGGATGCTTTGCATATATGTTTCTTAGACTATATAGAAGCAATATATAGAAAGATATCAACCGTCTACCTTTTCTATTCATTGTTCTACTTGTCGAAATTTACAAATAATTACCTTTAAAGGATTAACAATGGGGTTCGTAGTTCACTTAAACTTGAAGAACAAAAAATTGGCGAATTGTACTGTTTGGATGCTTTGGATATATGTTTCTTAGACTATATAGGAGCAATATATAGAAAGATTTCAACCGTCTACCTGTTCTATTAATTGTTCTACTTGTAGAAAGTTACAATTAATTTCCGTTTCATGATTATCAATGGGACTCGTTGTTCACTTAAACTTGAAGAACAATAAATTGACAAATGGTACTGTTTGGATGCTTTGCATATATGTTTCTTAGACTATATAGAAGCAATATATACAAAGATTTCAACCGTCTACCTGTTCCATTCATTGTTTTACTTGTCGAAAGCTACAAATAATTTCCGTTTCATGATTATCAATGGGGCTCGTTGTTCACCTAAACTTGAAGAACAAAAAATTGGCGAATTGTACTGTTTGGATGCTTTGCATATATGTTTCTTAGACTATATAGAAGCAATATATACATTGATTTCAATCGTCTACCTGTTCCATTCATTGTTCTACTTGTCGAAAGTTACAAATAATTTCCGTTTCATGATTATCAATGGGGCTTGTTGTTCACTTAAACTTGAAGAACAAAAAATTGGCGAATGGTACTGTTTGGATGCTTTGCATATAAGTTTCTTAGACTCTATAGAACCAATTTATACAAATATTTCAACCGTCTACCTGTTCCATTCATTGTTCTACTTGTCGAAATTTACAAATAATTTCCTTTAAAGGATTAACAATGGCACTCGTTGTTCACTTAAACTTGAAGAACAATAAATTCGCGAATTGTACTGTTTGGATGCTTTGCATATATGTTTCTTAGACTATATAGAAGCAATATATACAAAGATTTCAACCGTCTACTTGTTCCAATCATTGTTCTACTTGTCGAAATTTACAAATAATTTCCTTTAAAGGATTAACAATGGGGCTCGTTGTTCACTTAAACTTGAAGAACAATAAATTGGCGAATTGTACTGTTTGGATGCTTTGCATATATGTTTCTTAGACTACATAGAAGCAATATGTACAATGATTTCAACCGTCTACCTGTTCCATTCATTGTTCTACTTGTCGAAATTTACAAATAATTTCCTTTAAAGGATTAACAATCGGGCTCGTAGTTCACTTAAACTTGAAGAACAAAAAATTGGCGAATTGTACTATTTGGATGCTTTGCATATATGTTTCTTAGACTATATAGAAGCAATATATACAAAGATTTCAACCGTCTACGTGTTCCAATCATTGTTCTACTTGTCGAAATTTACAAATAATTTCCTTTAAAGGATTAACAATGGGGCTCGTAGTTCACTTAAACTTGAAGAACAAAAAATTAGCGAATGGTACTGTTTGGATGCTTTGCATATATGTTTCTTAGACTATATAGGAGCAATATATAGAAAGATTTCAACCGTCTACCTGTTCTATTCATTGTTCTACTTGTAGAAAGTTACAAATAATTTCCGTCTCATGATTATCAATGGGGCTTGTTGTTCACTTAAACTTGAAGAACAAAAAATTGGCGAATGGTACTGTTTGGATGCTTTGCATATAAGTTTCTTAGACTATATAGAACCAATATATACAAATATTTCAACCGTCTACCTGTACCATTCATTGTTCTACTTGTCGAAATTTACAAATAATTTCCTTTAAAGGATTAACAATGGCACTCGTTGTTCACTTAAACTTGAAGAACAATAAATTCGCGAATTGTACTGTTTGGATGCTTTGCATATATGTTTCTTAGACTATATAGAAGCAATATATACAAAGATTTCAACCGTCTACGTGTTCCAATCATTGTTCTACTTGTCGAAATTTACAAATAATTTCCTTTAAAGGATTAACAATGGGGCTCGTTGTTCACTTAAACTTGAAGAACAATAAATTGGCGAATTGTACTGTTTGGATGCTTTGCATATATGTTTCTTAGACTACATAGAAGCAATATGTACAATGATTTCAACCGTCTACCTGTTCCATTCATTGTTCTACTTGTCGAAATTTACAAATAATTTCCTTTAAAGGATTAACAATCGGGCTCGTAGTTCACTTAAACTTGAAGAACAAAAAATTGGCGAATTGTACTATTTGGATGCTTTGCATATATGTTTCTTAGACTATATAGAAGCAATATATACAAAGATTTCAACCGTCTACGTGTTCCAATCATTGTTCTACTTGTCGAAATTTACAAATAATTTCCTTTAAAGGATTAACAATGGGGCTCGTAGTTCACTTAAACTTGAAGAACAAAAAATTAGCGAATGGTACTGTTTGGATGCTTTGCATATATGTTTCTTAGACTATATAGGAGCAATATATAGAAAGATTTCAACCGTCTACCTGTTCTATTCATTGTTCTACTTGTAGAAAGTTACAAATAATTTCCGTCTCATGATTATCAATGGGGCTTGTTGTTCACTTAAACTTGAAGAACAAAAAATTGGCGAATGGTACTGTTTGGATGCTTTGCATATAAGTTTCTTAGACTATATAGAACCAATATATACAAATATTTCAACCGTCTACCTGTACCATTCATTGTTCTACTTGTCGAAATTTACAAATAATTTCCTTTAAAGGATTAACAATGGCACTCGTTGTTCACTTAAACTTGAAGAACAATAAATTCGCGAATTGTACTGTTTGGATGCTTTGCATATATGTTTCTTAGACTATATAGAAGCAATATATACAAAGATTTCAACCGTCTACGTGTTCCAATCATTGTTCTACTTGTCGAAATTTACAAATAATTTCCTTTAAAGGATTAACAATGGGGCTCGTTGTTCACTCAAACTTGAAGAACAATAAATTGGCGAATTGTACTGTTTGGATGCTTTGCATATATGTTTCTTAGACTATATAGAAGCAATATATACAATGATTTCAACCGTGTACCTGTTCCATTCATTGTTCTAATTGTAGAAAATTACAATTAATTTCCGTTAAAGGATTAACAATGGGGATCGTAGTTCACTTAAACTTGAAGAACATAAAATTGGCGAATTGTACTGTTTGGATGCTTTGCATATATGTTTCTTAGACTATATAGAAGCAATATATACAATGATTTCAACCGTCTACCTTTTCCATTCATTGTTCTACTTGTCGAAAGTTAGAAATAATTTCCGTTAAAGGATTAACAATGGGGCTCGTAGTTCACTTAAACTTGAAGAACAAAAAATTGGCGAATTGTACTGTTTGGATGCTTTGCATATATGTTTCTTAGACTATATAGAAGCAATATATACAAAGATTTCAACCGTCTACCTGTTCCATTCATTGTTCTACTTGTCGAAAATTACAAATAATTTCCGATAAAGGATTAACCATTGGGGCTCATTGTTCACTTAAACTTGAAGAACATAAAATTGGCGAATTGTACTGATTGGATGCTTTGCATATATGTTTCTTAGACTATATAGAAGCAATATATACAATGATTTCAACAGTCTACCTTTTCCATTCATTGTTCTACTTGTCGAAATTTACAAATAATTTCCTTTAAAGGATTAACAATGGGGCTCGTAGTTCACTTAAACTTGAAGAACAAAAAATTGGCGAATTGTACTGTTTGGATGCTTTGCATATATGTTTCTAAGACTATATAGAAGCAATATATACAATGATTTCAACCGTCTACCTGTTCCATTCATTGTTCTACTTGTCGACATTTACAAATAATTTCCTTTAAAGGATTAACAATGGGGCTCATTGTTCACTTAAACTTGAAGAACAAAAAATTGGCGAATGGTACTGTTTGGCTTCTTTGGATATATGTTTTTTAGACTATATGGAAGCAATATTTACAAAGATTTCAACCGTCTACGTGTTCCAATCATTGTTCTACTTGTCGAAATTTACAAATAATTTCCTTTAAAGGATTAACAATGGAGCTCGTTGTTCACTTAAACTTGAAGAACAATAAATTGGGGAATTGCACTGTTTGGATGCTTTGCATATATGTTTCTTAGACTATATAGAAGCAATATATACAATGATTTTAACCGTCTACCTGTTCCATTCATTGTTCTACTTGTCGAAAGTTGCAAATAATTTCTGTTAAAGGATTAACAATGGGGATCGTAATTCACTTAAACTCGAAGAACAATAAATTGGCGAATTGTACTGTTTGGATGCTTTGCACATATGTTTCTTAGACTATATAGAAGCAATATATACAAAGATTTCAACCGTCTACCTGTTCCATTCATTGTTCTACTTGTCGAAATTTACAAATAATTACCTTTAAAGGATTAACAATGGGGTTCGTAGTTCACTTAAACTTGAAGAACAAAAAATTGGCGAATTGTACTGTTTGGATGCTTTGGATATATGTTTCTTAGACTATATAGGAGCAATATATAGAAAGATTTCAACCGTCTACCTGTTCTATTAATTGTTCTACTTGTAGAAAGTTACAATTAATTTCCGTTTCATGATTATCAATGGGACTCGTTGTTCACTTAAACTTGAAGAACAATAAATTGACAAATGGTACTGTTTGGATGCTTTGCATATATGTTTCTTAGACTATATAGAAGCAATATATACAAAGATTTCAACCGTCTACCTGTTCCATTCATTGTTTTACTTGTCGAAAGCTACAAATAATTTCCGTTTCATGATTATCAATGGGGCTCGTTGTTCACCTAAACTTGAAGAACAAAAAATTGGCGAATTGTACTGTTTGGATGCTTTGCATATATGTTTCTTAGACTATATAGAAGCAATATATACATTGATTTCAATCGTCTACCTGTTCCATTCATTGTTCTACTTGTCGAAAGTTACAAATAATTTCCGTTTCATGATTATCAATGGGGCTCGTTGTTCACCTAAACTTGAAGAACAAAAAATTGGCGAATGGTACTGTTTGGATGTTTTGCATATATGTTTCTTAGACTATATAGGAGCAATATATAGAAACATTTCAACCGTCTACCTGTTCTATTCATTGTTCTACTTGTAGAAAGTTACAAATAATTTCCGTTTCATGATTATCAATGGGGCTTGTTGTTCACTTAAACTTGAAGAACAAAAAATTGGCGAATGGTACTGTTTGGATGCTTTGCATATAAGTTTCTTAGACTATATAGAACCAATATATACAAATATTTCAACCGTCTACCTGTTCCATTCATTGTTCTACTTGTCGAAATTTACAAATAATTTCCTTTAAAGTATTAACAATGGCACTCGTTGTTCACTTAAACTTGAAGAACAAAAAATTGGCGAATTGTACTGTTTTGATGCTTTGCATATATGTTTCTTAGACTATATAGAAGCAGTATATACAAAGATTTCAACCGTCTACCTGTTCCATTCATTGTTCTACTTGTAGGAAGTTACAAATAATTTCCGTTTCATGATTATCAATGGGACTCGTTGTTCACTTAAACTTGAAGAACAATAAATTGGCAAATGGTACTGTTTGGATGCTTTGCATATATGTTTCTTAGACTATATGGAAGCAATATATACAAAGATTTCAACCGTCTACTTGTTCCAATCATTGTTCTACTTGTCGAAATTTACAAATAATTTCCTTTAAAGGATTAACAATGGGGCTCGTTGTTCACTTAAACTTGAAGAACAATAAATTGGCGAATTGTACTGTTTGGATGCTTTGCATATATGTTTCTTAGACTACATAGAAGCAATATGTACAATGATTTCAACCGCCTACCTGTTCCATTCATTGTTCTACTTGTCGAAATTTACAAATAATTTCCTTTAAAGGATTAACAATGGGGCTCGTTGTTCACTTAAACTTGAAGAACAATAAATTGGCGAATTGTACTATTTGGATGCTTTGCATATATGTTTCTTAGACTATATAGAAGCAATATATAGAAAGATATCAACCGTCTACCTTTTCTATTCATTGTTCTACTTGTAGAAAGTTACAAATAATTACCGTTTCATGATTATCAATGGGGCTTGTTGTTCACTTAAACTTGAAGAACAAAAGTTGGCGAATGGTACTGTTTGGATGCTTTGCATATATGTTTCTTAGACTATATAGGAGCAATATATAGAAAGATTTCAACCGTCTACCTGTTCTATTCATTGTTCTACTTGTAGAAAGTTACAAATAATTTCCGTTTCATGATTATCAATGGGGCTTGTTGTTCACATAAACTTGAAGAACAAAAAATTGGCGAATGGTACTGTTTGGATGCTTTGCATATAAGTTTCTTAGACTATATAGAACCAATATATACAAATATTTCAACCGTCTACCTGTACCATTCATTGTTCTACTTGTCGAAATTTACAAATAATTTCCTTTAAAGGATTAACAATGGCACTCGTTGTTCACTTAAACTTGAAGAACAATAAATTCGCGAATTGTACTGTTTGGATGCTTTGCATATATGTTTCTTAGACTATATAGAAGCAATATATACAAAGATTTCAACCGTCTACGTGTTCCAATCATTGTTCTACTTGTCGAAATTTACAAATAATTTCCTTTAAAGGATTAACAATGGAGCTCGTTGTTCACTCAAACTTGAAGAACAATAAATTGGCGAATTGTCTTGTTTGGATGCTTTGCATATATGTTTCTTAGACTATATAGAAGCAATATATACAATGATTTCAACCGTCTACCTGTTCCATTCATTGTTCTAATTGTAGAAAGTTACAAATAATTTCCGTTTCATGATTATCAATGGGGCTTGTTGTTCACTTAAACTTGAAGAACAAAAAATTGGCGAATGGTACTGTTTGGATGCTTTGCATATAAGTTTCTTAGACTATATAGAACCAATATATACAAATATTTCAACCGTCTACCTGTACCATTCATTGTTCTACTTGTCGAAATTCACAAATAATTTCCTTTAAAGGATTAACAATGGCACTCGTTGTTCACTTAAACTTGAAGAACAATAAATTCGCGAATTGTACTGTTTGGATGCTTTGCATATATGTTTCTTAGACTATATAGAAGCAATATATACAAAGATTTCAACCGTCTACGTGTTCCAATCATTGTTCTACTTGTCGAAATTTACAAATAATTTCCTTTAAAGGATTAACAATGGGGCTCGTTGTTCACTCAAACTTGAAGAACAATAAATTGGCGAATTGTACTGTTTGGATGCTTTGCATATATGTTTCTTAGACTATACAGAAGCAATATATACAATGATTTCAACCGTCTACCTGTTCCATTCATTGTTCTAATTGTAGAAAATTACAATTAATTTCCGTTAAAGGATTAACAATGGGGATCGTAGTTCACTTAAACTTGAAGAACATAAAATTGGCGAATTGTACTGTTTGGATGCTTTGCATATATGTTTCTTAGACTATATAGAAGCAATATATACAATGATTTCAACCGTCTACCTTTTCCATTCATTGTTCTACTTGTCGAAAGTTAGAAATAATTTCCGATAAAGGATTAACCATTGGGGCTCATTGTTCACTTAAACTTGAAGAACATAAAATTGGCGAATTGTACTGATTGGATGCTTTGCATATATGTTTCTTAGACTATATAGAAGCAATATATACAATGATTTCAACAGTCTACCTTTTCCATTCATTGTTCTACTTGTCGAAATTTACAAATAATTTCCTTTAAAGGATTAACAATGGGGCTCGTAGTTCACTTAAACTTGAAGAACAAAAAATTGGCGAATTGTACTGTTTGGATGCTTTGCATATATGTTTCTAAGACTATATAGAAGCAATATATACAATGATTTCAACCGTCTACCTGTTCCATTCATTGTTCTACTTGTCGAAATTTACAAATAATTTCCTTTAAAGGATTAACAATGGGGCTCATTGTTCACTTAAACTTGAAGAACAAAAAATTGGCGAATGGTACTGTTTGGCTGCTTTGGATATATGTTTTTTAGACTATATGGAAGCAATATTTACAAAGATTTCAACCGTCTACGTGTTCCAATCATTGTTCTACTTGTCGAAATTTACAAATAATTTCCTTTAAAGGATTAACAATGGAGCTCGTTGTTCACTTAAACTTGAAGAACAATAAATTGGCAAATTGTACTGTTTGGATGCTTTGCACATATGTTTCTTAGACTATATAGAAGCAATATATACAAAGATTTCTACCGTCTACCCGTTCTATTCATTGTTCTACTTCTAGAAACTTACAAATAATTTCCGTTTCATGATTATCAATGGGGCTCGTTGTTCACTTAAACTTGAAGAACAAAAAATTAGCGAATGGTACTGTTTGGATGCTTTGCATATATGTTTCTTAGATTATATAGTAGCAATATATACAAAGATTTCAACCGTCTACCTGTTCCATTCATTGTTCTACTTGTCGAAATTTACAAATAATTACCTTTAAAGGATTAACAATGGGGTTCGTAGTTCACTTAAACTTGAAGAACAAAAAATTGGCGAATTGTACTGTTTGGATGCTTTGCATATATGTTTCTTAGACTATATGGAAGCAATATTTACAAAGATTTCAACCGTCTACGTGTTCCAATCATTGTTCTACTTGTCGAAATTTACAAATAATTTCCTTTAAAGGATTAACAATGGAGCTCGTTGTTCACTTAAACTTGAAGAACAATAAATTGGGGAATTGCACTGTTTGGATGCTTTGCATATATGTTTCTTAGACTATATAGAAGCAATATATACAATGATTTTAACCGTCTAACTGTTCCATTCATTGTTCTACTTGTCGAAAGTTGCAAATAATTTCTGTTAAAGGATTAACAATGGGGATCGTAATTCACTTAAACTTGAAGAACAATAAATTGGCGAATTGTACTGTTTGGATGCTTTGCACATATGTTTCTTAGACTATATAGAAGCAATATATACAAAGATTTCTACCGTCTACCCGTTCTATTCATTGTTCTACTTCTAGAAACTTACAAATAATTTCCGTTTCATGATTATCAATGGGGCTCGTTGTTCACTTAAACTTGAAGAACAAAAAATTAGCGAATGGTACTGTTTGGATGCTTTGCATATATGTTTCTTAGATTATATAGTAGCAATATATACAAAGATTTCAACCGTCTACCTGTTCCATTCATTGTTCTACTTGTCGAAATTTACAAATAATTACCTTTAAAGGATTAACAATGGGGTTCGTAGTTCACTTAAACTTGAAGAACAAAAAATTGGCGAATTGTACTGTTTGGATGCTTTGCATATATGTTTCTTAGACTATATAGGAGCAATATATAGAAAGATTTCAACCGTCTACCTGTTCTATTAATTGTTCTACTTGTAGAAAGTTACAATTAATTTCCGTTTCATGATTATCAATGGGACTCGTTGTTCACTTAAACTTGAAGAACAATAAATTGACAAATGGTACTGTTTGGATGCTTTGCATATATGTTTCTTAGACTATATAGAAGCAATATATACAAAGATTTCAACCGTCTACCTGTTCCATTCATTGTTTTACTTGTCGAAAGCTACAAATAATTTCCGTTTCATGATTATCAATGGGGCTCGTTGTTCACCTAAACTTGAAGAACAAAAAATTGGCGAATTGTACAGTTTGGATGCTTTGCATATATGTTTCATAGACTATATAGAAGCAATATATACATTGATTTCAATCGTCTACCTGTTCCATTCATTGTTCTACTTGTCGAAAGTTACAAATAATTTCCGTTTCATGATTATCAATGGGGCTCGTTGTTCACCTAAACTTGAAGAACAAAAAATTGGCGAATGGTACTGTTTGGATGTTTTGCATATATGTTTCTTAGACTATATAGGAGCAATATATAGAAAGATTTCAAACGTCTACCTGTTCTATTCATTGTTCTACTTGTAGAAAGTTACAAATAATTTCCGTTTCATGATTATCAATGGGGCTTGTTGTTCACTTAAACTTGAAGAACAAAAAATTGGCGAATGGTACTGTTTGGATGCTTTGCATATAAGTTTCTTAGACTATATAGAACCAATATATACAAATATTTCAACCGTCTACCTGTTCTATTCATTGTTCTACTTGTAGAAAGTTACAAATAATTTCCGTTTCATGATTATCAATGGGGCTTGTTGTTCACATAAACTTGAAGAACAAAAAATTGGCGAATGGTACTGTTTGGATGCTTTGCATATAAGTTTCTTAGACTATATAGAACCAATATATACAAATATTTCAACCGTCTACCTGTTCCATTCATTGTTCTACTTGTCGAAATTTACAAATAATTTCCTTTAAAGGATTAACAATGGAGCTCGTTGTTCACTCAAACTTGAAGAACAATAAATTGGCGAATTGTCTTGTTTGGATGCTTTGCATATATGTTTCTTAGACTATATAGAAGCAATATATACAATGATTTCAACCGTCTACCTGTTCCATTCATTGTTCTAATTGTAGAAAGTTACAAATAATTTCCGTTTCATGATTATCAATGGGGCTTGTTGTTCACTTAAACTTGAAGAACAAAAAATTGGCGAATGGTACTGTTTGGATGCTTTGCATATAAGTTTCTTAGACTATATAGAACCAATATATACAAATATTTCAACCGTCTACCTGTACCATTCATTGTTCTACTTGTCGAAATTCACAAATAATTTCCTTTAAAGGATTAACAATGGCACTCGTTGTTCACTTAAACTTGAAGAACAATAAATTCGCGAATTGTACTGTTTGGATGCTTTGCATATATGTTTCTTAGACTATATAGAAGCAATATATACAAAGATTTCAACCGTCTACGTGTTCCAATCATTGTTCTACTTGTCGAAATTTACAAATAATTTCCTTTAAAGGATTAACAATGGGGCTCGTTGTTCACTCAAACTTGAAGAACAATAAATTGGCGAATTGTACTGTTTGGATGCTTTGCATATATGTTTCTTAGACTATACAGAAGCAATATATACAATGATTTCAACCGTCTATCTGTTCCATTCATTGTTCTAATTGTAGAAAATTACAATTAATTTCCGTTAAAGGATTAACAATGGGGATCGTAGTTCACTTAAACTTGAAGAACATAAAATTGGCGAATTGTACTGTTTGGATGCTTTGCATATATGTTTCTTAGACTATATAGAAGCAATATATACAATGATTTCAACCGTCTACCTTTTCCATTCATTGTTCTACTTGTCGAAAGTTAGAAATAATTTCCGATAAAGGATTAACCATTGGGGCTCATTGTTCACTTAAACTTGAAGAACATAAAATTGGCGAATTGTACTGATTGGATGCTTTGCATATATGTTTCTTAGACTATATAGAAGCAATATATACAATGATTTCAACAGTCTACCTTTTCCATTCATTGTTCTACTTGTCGAAATTTACAAATAATTTCCTTTAAAGGATTAACAATGGGGCTCGTAGTTCACTTAAACTTGAAGAACAAAAAATTGGCGAATTGTACTGTTTGGATGCTTTGCATATATGTTTCTAAGACTATATAGAAGCAATATATACAATGATTTCAACCGTCTACCTGTTCCATTCATTGTTCTACTTGTCGAAATTTACAAATAATTTCCTTTAAAGGATTAACAATGGGGCTCATTGTTCACTTAAACTTGAAGAACAAAAAATTGGCGAATGGTACTGTTTGGCTGCTTTGGATATATGTTTTTTAGACTATATGGAAGCAATATTTACAAAGATTTCAACCGTCTACGTGTTCCAATCATTGTTCTACTTGTCGAAATTTACAAATAATTTCCTTTAAAGGATTAACAATGGAGCTCGTTGTTCACTTAAACTTGAAGAACAATAAATTGGCAAATTGTACTGTTTGGATGCTTTGCACATATGTTTCTTAGACTATATAGAAGCAATATATACAAAGATTTCTACCGTCTACCCGTTCTATTCATTGTTCTACTTCTAGAAACTTACAAATAATTTCCGTTTCATGATTATCAATGGGGCTCGTTGTTCACTTAAACTTGAAGAACAAAAAATTAGCGAATGGTACTGTTTGGATGCTTTGCATATATGTTTCTTAGATTATATAGTAGCAATATACACAAAGATTTCAACCGTCTACCTGTTCCATTCATTGTTCTACTTGTCGAAATTTACAAATAATTACCTTTAAAGGATTAACAATGGGGTTCGTAGTTCACTTAAACTTGAAGAACAAAAAATTGGCGAATTGTACTGTTTGGATGCTTTGCATATATGTTTCTTAGACTATATGGAAGCAATATTTACAAAGATTTCAACCGTCTACGTGTTCCAATCATTGTTCTACTTGTCGAAATTTACAAATAATTTCCTTTAAAGGATTAACAATGGAGCTCGTTGTTCACTTAAACTTGAAGAACAATAAATTGGGGAATTGCACTGTTTGGATGCTTTGCATATATGTTTCTTAGACTATATAGAAGCAATATATACAATGATTTTAACCGTCTAACTGTTCCATTCATTGTTCTACTTGTCGAAAGTTGCAAATAATTTCTGTTAAAGGATTAACAATGGGGATCGTAATTCACTTAAACTTGAAGAACAATAAATTGGCGAATTGTACTGTTTGGATGCTTTGCACATATGTTTCTTAGACTATATAGAAGCAATATATACAAAGATTTCTACCGTCTACCCGTTCTATTCATTGTTCTACTTCTAGAAACTTACAAATAATTTCCGTTTCATGATTATCAATGGGGCTCGTTGTTCACTTAAACTTGAAGAACAAAAAATTAGCGAATGGTACTGTTTGGATGCTTTGCATATATGTTTCTTAGATTATATAGTAGCAATATATACAAAGATTTCAACCGTCTACCTGTTCCATTCATTGTTCTACTTGTCGAAATTTACAAATAATTACCTTTAAAGGATTAACAATGGGGTTCGTAGTTCACTTAAACTTGAAGAACAAAAAATTGGCGAATTGTACTGTTTGGATGCTTTGCATATATGTTTCTTAGACTATATAGGAGCAATATATAGAAAGATTTCAACCGTCTACCTGTTCTATTAATTGTTCTACTTGTAGAAAGTTACAATTAATTTCCGTTTCATGATTATCAATGGGACTCGTTGTTCACTTAAACTTGAAGAACAATAAATTGACAAATGGTACTGTTTGGATGCTTTGCATATATGTTTCTTAGACTATATAGAAGCAATATATACAAAGATTTCAACCGTCTACCTGTTCCATTCATTGTTTTACTTGTCGAAAGCTACAAATAATTTCCGTTTCATGATTATCAATGGGGCTCGTTGTTCACCTAAACTTGAAGAACAAAAAATTGGCGAATTGTACAGTTTGGATGCTTTGCATATATGTTTCATAGACTATATAGAAGCAATATATACATTGATTTCAATCGTCTACCTGTTCCATTCATTGTTCTACTTGTCGAAAGTTACAAATAATTTCCGTTTCATGATTATCAATGGGGCTCGTTGTTCACCTAAACTTGAAGAACAAAAAATTGGCGAATGGTACTGTTTGGATGTTTTGCATATATGTTTCTTAGACTATATAGGAGCAATATATAGAAAGATTTCAAACGTCTACCTGTTCTATTCATTGTTCTACTTGTAGAAAGTTACAAATAATTTCCGTTTCATGATTATCAATGGGGCTTGTTGTTCACTTAAACTTGAAGAACAAAAAATTGGCGAATGGTACTGTTTGGATGCTTTGCATATAAGTTTCTTAGACTATATAGAACCAATATATACAAATATTTCAACCGTCTACCTGTTCCATTCATTGTTCTACTTGTCGAAATTTACAAATAATTTCCTTTAAAGGATTAACAATGGCACTCGTTGTTCAATTAAACTTGAAGAACAAACAATTGGCGAATTGTACTGTTTTGATGCTTTGCATATATGTTTCTTACACTATATAGGAGCAATATATAGAAAGATTTCAACCGTCTACCTGTTCTATTCATTGTTCTACTTGTAGAAATTTACAAATAATTTCCGTTTCATGATTATCAATGGGACTCGTTGTTCACTTAAACTTGAAGAACAATAAATTGGCAAATGGTACTGTTTGGATGCTTTGCATATATGTTTCTTAGACTATATGGAAGCAATATATACAAAGATTTCAACCGTCTACTTGTTCCAATCATTGTTCTACTTGTCGAAATTTACAAATAATTTCCTTTAAAGGATTAACAATGGGGCTCGTTGTTCACTTAAACTTGAAGAACAATAAATTGGCGAATTGTACTGTTTGGATGCTTTGCATATATGTTTCTTAGACTACATAGAAGCAATATGTACAATGATTTCAACCGTCTACCTGTTCCATTCATTGTTCTACTTGTCGAAATTTACAAATAATTTCCTTTAAAGGATTAACAATGGGGCTCGTAGTTCACTTAAACTTGAAGAACAAAAAATTGGCGAATTGTACTATTTGGATGCTTTGCATATATGTTTCTTAGACTATATAGAAGCAATATATAGAAAGATATCAACCGTCTACCTGTTCTATTCATTGTTCTACTTGTAGAAATTTACAAATAATTACCGTTTCATGATTATCAATGGGGCTCGTTGTTCACCTAAACTTGAAGAACAAAAAATTGGCGAATGGTACTGTTTGGATGCTTTGCATATATGTTTCTTAGACTATATAGAAGCAATATATACAATGATTTCAACCGTCTACCTGTTCCATTCATTGTTCTAATTGTAGAAAATTACAATTAATTTCCGTTAAAGGATTAACAATGGGGATCGTAGTTCACTTAAACTTGAAGAACAAAAAATTAGCGAATGGTACTGTTTGGATGCTTTGCATATATGTTTCTTAGATTATATAGTAGCAATATATACAAAGATTTCAACCGTCTACCTGTTCCATTCATTGTTCTACTTGTCGAAATTTACAAATAATTACCTTTAAAGGATTAACAATGGGGTTCGTAGTTCACTTAAACTTGAAGAACAAAAAATTGGCGAATTGTACTGTTTGGATGCTTTGCATATATGTTTCTTAGACTATATAGGAGCAATATATAGAAAGATTTCAACCGTCTACCTGTTCTATTAATTGTTCTACTTGTAGAAAGTTACAATTAATTTCCGTTTCATGATTATCAATGGGACTCGTTGTTCACTTAAACTTGAAGAACAATAAATTGACAAATGGTACTGTTTGGATGCTTTGCATATATGTTTCTTAGACTATATAGAAGCAATATATACAAAGATTTCAACCGTCTACCTGTTCCATTCATTGTTTTACTTGTCGAAAGCTACAAATAATTTCCGTTTCATGATTATCAATGGGGCTCGTTGTTCACCTAAACTTGAAGAACAAAAAATTGGCGAATTGTACTGTTTGGATGCTTTGCATATATGTTTCTTAGACTATATAGAAGCAATATATACATTGATTTCAATCGTCTACCTGTTCTATTAATTGTTCTACTTGTAGAAAGTTACAATTAATTTCCGTTTCATGATTATCAATGGGACTCGTTGTTCACTTAAACTTGAAGAACAATAAATTGACAAATGGTACTGTTTGGATGCTTTGCATATATGTTTCTTAGACTATATAGAAGCAATATATACAAAGATTTCAACCGTCTACCTGTTCCATTCATTGTTTTACTTGTCGAAAGCTACAAATAATTTCCGTTTCATGATTATCAATGGGGCTCGTTGTTCACCTAAACTTGAAGAACAAAAAATTGGCGAATTGTACTGTTTGGATGCTTTGCATATATGTTTCTTAGACTATATAGAAGCAATATATACATTGATTTCAATCGTCTACCTGTTCCATTCATTGTTCTACTTGTCGAAAGTTACAAATAATTTCCGTTTCATGATTATCAATGGGGCTCGTTGTTCACCTAAACTTGAAGAACATAAAATTGGCGAATTGTACTGATTGGATGCTTTGCATATATGTTTCTTAGACTATATAGAAGCAATATATACAATGATTTCAACAGTCTACCTTTTCCATTCATTGTTCTACTTGTCGAAATTTACAAATAATTTCCTTTAAAGGATTAACAATGGGGATCGTAGTTCACTTAAACTTGAAGAACATAAAATTGGCGAATTGTACTGTTTGGATGCTTTGCATATATGTTTCTTAGACTATATAGAAGGAATATATACAATGATTTCAACCGTCTACCTTTTCCATTCATTGTTCTACTTGTCGAAAGTTAGAAATAATTTCCGTTAAAGGATTAACAATGAGGCTCGTAGTTCACTTAAACTTGAAGAACAAAAAATTGGCGAATTGTACTGTTTGGATGCTTTGCATATATGTTTCTTAGACTATATAGAAGCAATATATACAAAGATTTCAACCGTCTACCTGTTCCATTCATTGTTCTACTTGTCGAAAATTACAAATAATTTCCGATAAAGGATTAACCATTGGGGCTCATTGTTCACTTAAACTTGAAGAACATAAAATTGGCGAATTGTACTGATTGGATGCTTTGCATATATGTTTCTTAGACTATATAGAAGCAATATATACAATGATTTCAACAGTCTACCTTTTCCATTCATTGTTCTACTTGTCGAAATTTACAAATAATTTCCTTTAAAGGATTAACAATGGGGCTCATTGTTCACTTAAACTTGAAGAACAAAAAATTGGCGAATGGTACTGTTTGGCTGCTTTGGATATATGTTTTTTAGACTATATGGAAGCAATATTTACAAAGATTTCAACCGTCTACGTGTTCCAATCATTGTTCTACTTGTCGAAATTTACAAATAATTTCCTTTAAAGGATTAACAATGGAGCTCGTTGTTCACTTAAACTTGAAGAACAATAAATTGGGGAATTGCACTGTTTGGATGCTTTGCATATATGTTTCTTAGACTATATAGAAGCAATATATACAATGATTTTAACCGTCTAACTGTTCCATTCATTGTTCTACTTGTCGAAAGTTGCAAATAATTTCTGTTAAAGGATTAACAATGGGGATCGTAATTCACTTAAACTTGAAGAACAATAAATTGGCGAATTGTACTGTTTGGATGCTTTGCACATATGTTTCTTAGACTATATAGAAGCAATATATACAAAGATTTCTACCGTCTACCCGTTCTATTCATTGTTCTACTTCTAGAAACTTACAAATAATTTCCGTTTCATGATTATCAATGGGGCTCGTTGTTCACTTAAACTTGAAGAACAAAAAATTAGCGAATGGTACTGTTTGGATGCTTTGCATATATGTTTCTTAGATTATATAGTAGCAATATATACAAAGATTTCAACCGTCTACCTGTTCCATTCATTGTTCTACTTGTCGAAATTTACAAATAATTACCTTTAAAGGATTAACAATGGGGTTCGTAGTTCACTTAAACTTGAAGAACAAAAAATTGGCGAATTGTACTGTTTGGATGCTTTGCATATATGTTTCTTAGACTATATAGGAGCAATATATAGAAAGATTTCAACCGTCTACCTGTTCTATTAATTGTTCTACTTGTAGAAAGTTACAATTAATTTCCGTTTCATGATTATCAATGGGACTCGTTGTTCACTTAAACTTGAAGAACAATAAATTGACAAATGGTACTGTTTGGATGCTTTGCATATATGTTTCTTAGACTATATAGAAGCAATATATACAAAGATTTCAACCGTCTACCTGTTCCATTCATTGTTTTACTTGTCGAAAGCTACAAATAATTTCCGTTTCATGATTATCAATGGGGCTCGTTGTTCACCTAAACTTGAAGAACAAAAAATTGGCGAATTGTACAGTTTGGATGCTTTGCATATATGTTTCATAGACTATATAGAAGCAATATATACATTGATTTCAATCGTCTACCTGTTCCATTCATTGTTCTACTTGTCGAAAGTTACAAATAATTTCCGTTTCATGATTATCAATGGGGCTCGTTGTTCACCTAAACTTGAAGAACAAAAAATTGGCGAATGGTACTGTTTGGATGTTTTGCATATATGTTTCTTAGACTATATAGGAGCAATATATAGAAAGATTTCAAACGTCTACCTGTTCTATTCATTGTTCTACTTGTAGAAAGTTACAAATAATTTCCGTTTCATGATTATCAATGGGGCTTGTTGTTCACTTAAACTTGAAGAACAAAAAATTGGCGAATGGTACTGTTTGGATGCTTTGCATATAAGTTTCTTAGACTATATAGAACCAATATATACAAATATTTCAACCGTCTACCTGTTCCATTCATTGTTCTACTTGTCGAAATTTACAAATAATTTCCTTTAAAGGATTAACAATGGCACTCGTTGTTCAATTAAACTTGAAGAACAAACAATTGGCGAATTGTACTGTTTTGATGCTTTGCATATATGTTTCTTACACTATATAGGAGCAATATATAGAAAGATTTCAACCGTCTACCTGTTCTATTCATTGTTCTACTTGTAGAAATTTACAAATAATTTCCGTTTCATGATTATCAATGGGACTCGTTGTTCACTTAAACTTGAAGAACAATAAATTGGCAAATGGTACTGTTTGGATGCTTTGCATATATGTTTCTTAGACTATATGGAAGCAATATATACAAAGATTTCAACCGTCTACTTGTTCCAATCATTGTTCTACTTGTCGAAATTTACAAATAATTTCCTTTAAAGGATTAACAATGGGGCTCGTTGTTCACTTAAACTTGAAGAACAATAAATTGGCGAATTGTACTGTTTGGATGCTTTGCATATATGTTTCTTAGACTACATAGAAGCAATATGTACAATGATTTCAACCGTCTACCTGTTCCATTCATTGTTCTACTTGTCGAAATTTACAAATAATTTCCTTTAAAGGATTAACAATGGGGCTCGTAGTTCACTTAAACTTGAAGAACAAAAAATTGGCGAATTGTACTATTTGGATGCTTTGCATATATGTTTCTTAGACTATATAGAAGCAATATATAGAAAGATATCAACCGTCTACCTGTTCTATTCATTGTTCTACTTGTAGAAATTTACAAATAATTACCGTTTCATGATTATCAATGGGGCTCGTTGTTCACCTAAACTTGAAGAACAAAAAATTGGCGAATGGTACTGTTTGGATGCTTTGCATATATGTTTCTTAGACTATATAGAAGCAATATATACAATGATTTCAACCGTCTACCTGTTCCATTCATTGTTCTAATTGTAGAAAATTACAATTAATTTCCGTTAAAGGATTAACAATGGGGATCGTAGTTCACTTAAACTTGAAGAACAAAAAATTAGCGAATGGTACTGTTTGGATGCTTTGCATATATGTTTCTTAGATTATATAGTAGCAATATATACAAAGATTTCAACCGTCTACCTGTTCCATTCATTGTTCTACTTGTCGAAATTTACAAATAATTACCTTTAAAGGATTAACAATGGGGTTCGTAGTTCACTTAAACTTGAAGAACAAAAAATTGGCGAATTGTACTGTTTGGATGCTTTGCATATATGTTTCTTAGACTATATAGGAGCAATATATAGAAAGATTTCAACCGTCTACCTGTTCTATTAATTGTTCTACTTGTAGAAAGTTACAATTAATTTCCGTTTCATGATTATCAATGGGACTCGTTGTTCACTTAAACTTGAAGAACAATAAATTGACAAATGGTACTGTTTGGATGCTTTGCATATATGTTTCTTAGACTATATAGAAGCAATATATACAAAGATTTCAACCGTCTACCTGTTCCATTCATTGTTTTACTTGTCGAAAGCTACAAATAATTTCCGTTTCATGATTATCAATGGGGCTCGTTGTTCACCTAAACTTGAAGAACAAAAAATTGGCGAATTGTACTGTTTGGATGCTTTGCATATATGTTTCTTAGACTATATAGAAGCAATATATACATTGATTTCAATCGTCTACCTGTTCTATTAATTGTTCTACTTGTAGAAAGTTACAATTAATTTCCGTTTCATGATTATCAATGGGACTCGTTGTTCACTTAAACTTGAAGAACAATAAATTGACAAATGGTACTGTTTGGATGCTTTGCATATATGTTTCTTAGACTATATAGAAGCAATATATACAAAGATTTCAACCGTCTACCTGTTCCATTCATTGTTTTACTTGTCGAAAGCTACAAATAATTTCCGTTTCATGATTATCAATGGGGCTCGTTGTTCACCTAAACTTGAAGAACAAAAAATTGGCGAATTGTACTGTTTGGATGCTTTGCATATATGTTTCTTAGACTATATAGAAGCAATATATACATTGATTTCAATCGTCTACCTGTTCCATTCATTGTTCTACTTGTCGAAAGTTACAAATAATTTCCGTTTCATGATTATCAATGGGGCTCGTTGTTCACCTAAACTTGAAGAACATAAAATTGGCGAATTGTACTGATTGGATGCTTTGCATATATGTTTCTTAGACTATATAGAAGCAATATATACAATGATTTCAACAGTCTACCTTTTCCATTCATTGTTCTACTTGTCGAAATTTACAAATAATTTCCTTTAAAGGATTAACAATGGGGATCGTAGTTCACTTAAACTTGAAGAACATAAAATTGGCGAATTGTACTGTTTGGATGCTTTGCATATATGTTTCTTAGACTATATAGAAGGAATATATACAATGATTTCAACCGTCTACCTTTTCCATTCATTGTTCTACTTGTCGAAAGTTAGAAATAATTTCCGTTAAAGGATTAACAATGAGGCTCGTAGTTCACTTAAACTTGAAGAACAAAAAATTGGCGAATTGTACTGTTTGGATGCTTTGCATATATGTTTCTTAGACTATATAGAAGCAATATATACAAAGATTTCAACCGTCTACCTGTTCCATTCATTGTTCTACTTGTCGAAAATTACAAATAATTTCCGATAAAGGATTAACCATTGGGGCTCATTGTTCACTTAAACTTGAAGAACATAAAATTGGCGAATTGTACTGATTGGATGCTTTGCATATATGTTTCTTAGACTATATAGAAGCAATATATACAATGATTTCAACAGTCTACCTTTTCCATTCATTGTTCTACTTGTCGAAATTTACAAATAATTTCCTTTAAAGGATTAACAATGGGGCTCATTGTTCACTTAAACTTGAAGAACAAAAAATTGGCGAATGGTACTGTTTGGCTGCTTTGGATATATGTTTTTTAGACTATATGGAAGCAATATTTACAAAGATTTCAACCGTCTACGTGTTCCAATCATTGTTCTACTTGTCGAAATTTACAAATAATTTCCATTAAAGGATTAACAATGGAGCTCGTTGTTCACTTAAACTTGAAGAACAATAAATTGGGGAATTGCACTGTTTGGATGCTTTGCATATATGTTTCTTAGACTATATAGAAGCAATATAACAATGATTTTAACCGTCTACCTGTTCCATTCATTGTTCTACTTGTCGAAAGTTGCAAATAATTTCTGTTAAAGGATTAACAATGGGGATCGTAATTCACTTAAACTTGAAGAACAATAAATTGGCGAATTGTACTGTTTGGATGCTTTGCACATATGTTTCTTAGACTATATAGAAGCAATATATACAAAGATTTCTACCGTCTACCCGTTCTATTCATTGTTCTACTTCTAGAAACTTACAAATAATTTCCGTTTCATGATTATCAATGGGGCTCGTTGTTCACTTAAACTTGAAGAACAAAAAATTAGCGAATGGTACTGTTTGGATGCTTTGCATATATGTTTCTTAGATTATATAGTAGCAATATATACAAAGATTTCAACCGTCTACCTGTTCCATTCATTGTTCTACTTGTCGAAATTTACAAATAATTACCTTTAAAGGATTAACAATGGAGCTCGTTGTTCACTCAAACTTGAAGAACAATAAATTGGCGAATTGTCTTGTTTGGATGCTTTGCATATATGTTTCTTAGACTATATAGAAGCAATATATACAATGATTTCAACCGTCTACCTGTTCCATTCATTGTTCTAATTGTAGAAAGTTACAAATAATTTCCGTTTCATGATTATCAATGGGGCTTGTTGTTCACTTAAACTTGAAGAACAAAAAATTGGCGAATGGTACTGTTTGGATGCTTTGCATATAAGTTTCTTAGACTATATAGAACCAATATATACAAATATTTCAACCGTCTACCTGTACCATTCATTGTTCTACTTGTCGAAATTCACAAATAATTTCCTTTAAAGGATTAACAATGGCACTCGTTGTTCACTTAAACTTGAAGAACAATAAATTCGCGAATTGTACTGTTTGGATGCTTTGCATATATGTTTCTTAGACTATATAGAAGCAATATATACAAAGATTTCAACCGTCTACGTGTTCCAATCATTGTTCTACTTGTCGAAATTTACAAATAATTTCCTTTAAAGGATTAACAATGGGGCTCGTTGTTCACTCAAACTTGAAGAACAATAAATTGGCGAATTGTACTGTTTGGACGCTTTGCATATATGTTTCTTAGACTATATAGAAGCAATATATACAATGATTTCAACCGTCTACCTGTTCCATTCATTGTTCTAATTGTAGAAAATTACAATTAATTTCCGTTAAAGGATTAACAATGGGGCTCGTAGTTCACTTAAACTTGAAGAACAAAAAATTGGCGAATTGTACTGTTTGGATGCTTTGCATATATGTTTCTTAGACTATATAGAAGCAATATATACAAAGATTTCAACCGTCTACCTGTTCCATTCATTGTTCTACTTGTCGAAAATTACAAATAATTTCCGATAAAGGATTAACCATTGGGGCTCATTGTTCACTTAAACTTGAAGAACATAAAATTGGCGAATTGTACTGATTGGATGCTTTGCATATATGTTTCTTAGACTATATAGAAGCAATATATACAATGATTTCAACAGTCTACCTTTTCCATTCATTGTTCTACTTGTCGAAATTTACAAATAATTTCCTTTAAAGGATTAACAATGGGGCTCGTAGTTCACTTAAACTTGAAGAACAAAAAATTGGCGAATTGTACTGTTTGGATGCTTTGCATATATGTTTCTAAGACTATATAGAAGCAATATATACAATGATTTCAACCGTCTACCTGTTCCATTCATTGTTCTACTTGTCGAAATTTACAAATAATTTCCTTTAAAGGATTAACAATGGGGCTCATTGTTCACTTAAACTTGAAGAACAAAAAATTGGCGAATGGTACTGTTTGGCTGCTTTGGATATATGTTTTTTAGACTATATGGAAGCAATATTTACAAAGATTTCAACCGTCTACGTGTTCCAATCATTGTTCTACTTGTCGAAATTTACAAATAATTTCCTTTAAAGGATTAACAATGGAGCTCGTTGTTCACTTAAACTTGAAGAACAATAAATTGGCAAATTGTACTGTTTGGATGCTTTGCACATATGTTTCTTAGACTATATAGAAGCAATATATACAAAGATATCTACCGTCTACCCGTTCTATTCATTGTTCTACTTCTAGAAACTTACAAATAATTTCCGTTTCATGATTATCAATGGGGCTCGTTGTTCACTTAAACTTGAAGAACAAAAAATTAGCGAATGGTACTGTTTGGATGCTTTGCATATATGTTTCTTAGATTATATAGTAGCAATATATACAAAGATTTCAACCGTCTACCTGTTCCATTCATTGTTCTACTTGTCGAAATTTACAAATAATTACCTTTAAAGGATTAACAATGGGGTTCGTAGTTCACTTAAACTTGAAGAACAAAAAATTGGGGAATTGTACTGTTTGGATGCTTTGCATATATGTTTCTTAGACTATATAGAAGCAATATATACAAAGATTTCAACCGTCTACCTGTTCTATTAATTGTTCTACTTGTAGGAAGTTACAATTAATTTCCGTTTCATGATTATCAATGGGACTCGTTGTTCACCTAAACTTGAAGAACAAAAAATTGGCGAATTGTACTGTTTGGATGCTTTGCATATATGTTTCTAAGACTATATAGAAGCAATATATACAATGATTTCAACCGTCTACCTGTTCCATTCATTGTTCTACTTGTCGAAATTTACAAATAATTTCCTTTAAAGGATTAACAATGGGGCTCGTAGTTCACTTAAACTTGAAGAACAAAAAATTGGCGAATTGTACTGTTTGGATGCTTTGCATATATGTTTCTAAGACTATATAGAAGCAATATATACAATGATTTCAACCGTCTACCTGTTCCATTCATTGTTCTACTTGTCGAAATTTACAAATAATTTCCTTTAAAGGATTAACAATGGGGCTCATTGTTCACTTAAACTTGAAGAACAAAAAATTGGCGAATGGTACTGTTTGGCTGCTTTGGATATATGTTTTTTAGACTATATGGAAGCAATATTTACAAAGATTTCAACCGTCTACGTGTTCCAATCATTGTTCTACTTGTCGAAATTTACAAATAATTTCCTTTAAAGGATTAACAATGGAGCTCGTTGTTCACTTAAACTTGAAGAACAATAAATTGGCAAATTGTACTGTTTGGATGCTTTGCACATATGTTTCTTAGACTATATAGAAGCAATATATACAAAGATTTCTACCGTCTACCCGTTCTATTCATTGTTCTACTTCTAGAAACTTACAAATAATTTCCGTTTCATGATTATCAATGGGGCTCGTTGTTCACTTAAACTTGAAGAACAAAAAATTAGCGAATGGTACTGTTTGGATGCTTTGCATATATGTTTCTTAGATTATATAGTAGCAATATATACAAAGATTTCAACCGTCTACCTGTTCCATTCATTGTTCTACTTGTCGAAATTTACAAATAATTATCTTTAAAGGATTAACAATGGGGTTCGTAGTTCACTTAAACTTGAAGAACAAAAAATTGGCGAATTGTACTGTTTGGATGCTTTGCATATATGTTTCTTAGACTATATGGAAGCAATATTTACAAAGATTTCAACCGTCTACGTGTTCCAATCATTGTTCTACTTGTCGAAATTTACAAATAATTTCCTTTAAAGGATTAACAATGGAGCTCGTTGTTCACTTAAACTTGAAGAACAATAAATTGGGGAATTGCACTGTTTGGATGCTTTGCATATATGTTTCTTAGACTATATAGAAGCAATATGTACAATGATTTCAACCGTCTACCTGTTCCATTCATTGTTCTACTTGTCGAAATTTACAAATAATTTCCTTTAAAGGATTAACAATGGGGCTCGTAGTTCACTTAAACTTGAAGAACAAAAAATTGGCGAATTGTACTATTTGGATGCTTTGCATATATGTTTCTTAGACTATATAGAAGCAATATATAGAAAGATATCAACCGTCTACCTGTTCTATTCATTGTTCTACTTGTAGAAATTTACAAATAATTACCGTTTCATGATTATCAGTGGGGCTCGTTGTTCACCTAAACTTGAAGAACAAAAAATTGGCGAATGGTACTGTTTGGATGCTTTGCATATATGTTTCTTAGACTATATAGAAGCAATATATACAATGATTTCAACCGTCTACCTGTTCCATTCATTGTTCTAATTGTAGAAAATTACAATTAATTTCCGTTAAAGGATTAACAATGGGGATCGTAGTTCACTTAAACTTGAAGAACATAAAATTGGCGAATTGTACTGTTTGGATGCTTTGCATATACGTTTCTTAGACTATATAGAAGCAATATATACAATGATTTCAACCGTCTACCTTTTCCATTCATTGTTCTACTTGTCGAAAGTTAGAAATAATTTCCGTTAAAGGATTAACAATGGGGCTCGTAGTTCACTTAAACTTGAAGAACAAAAAATTGGCGAATTGTACTGTTTGGATGCTTTGCATATATGTTTCTTAGACTATATAGAAGCAATATATACATTGATTTCAATCGTCTACCTGTTCCATTCATTGTTCGACTTGTCGAAAGTTACAAATAATTTCCGTTTCATGATTATCAATGGGGCTCGTTGTTCACCTAAACTTGAAGAACAAAAAATTGGCGAATGGTACTGTTTGGATGTTTTGCATATATGTTTCTTAGACTATATAGGAGCAATATATAGAAACATTTCAACCGTCTACCTGTTCTATTCATTGTTCTACTTGTAGAAAGTTACAAATAATTTCCGTTTCATGATTATCAATCGGGCTTGTTGTTCACTTAAACTTGAAGAACAAAAAATTGGCGAATGGTACTGTTTGGATGCTTTGCATATAAGTTTCTTAGACTATATAGAACCAATATATACAAATATTTCAACCGTCTACCTGTTCCATTCATTGTTCTACTTGTCGAAATTTACAAATAATTTCCTTTAAAGGATTAACAATGGGGCTCGTTGGTCACTTAAACTTGAAGAACAATAAATTGGCGAATTGTACTGTTTGGATGCTAGGCATATATGTTTCTTAGACTACATAGAAGCAATATGTACAATGATTTCAACCGTCTACCTGTTCCATTCATTGTTCTACTTGTCGAAATTTACAAATAATTTCCTTTAAAGGATTAACAATGGGGCTCGTTGTTCACTTAAACTTGAAGAACAATAAATTGGCGAATTGTACTATTTGGATGCTTTGCATATATGTTTCTTAGACTATATAGAAGCAATATATAGAAAGATATCAACCGTCTACCTGTTCTATTCATTGTTCTACTTGTAGAAAGTTACAAATAATTACCGTTTCATGATTATCAATGGGGCTCGTTGTTCACCTAAACTTGAAGAACAAAAAATTGGCGAATGGTACTGTTTGGATGCTTTGCATATATGTTTCTTAGACTATATAGGAGCAATATATAGAAAGATTTCAACCGTCTACCTGTTCTATTCATTGTTCTACTTGTAGAAAGTTACAAATAATTTCCGTTTCATGATTATCAATGGGGCTTGTTGTTCACTTAAACTTGAAGAACAAAAAATTGGCGAATGGTACTGTTTGGATGCTTTGCATATATGTTTCTAAGACTATATAGGAGCAATATATAGAAAGATTTCAACCGTCTACCTGTTCTATTCATTGTTATACTTGTACAAAGTTACAAATAATTTCCGTTTCATGATTATCAATGGGGCTTGTTGTTCACTTAAACTTGAAGAACAAAAAATTGGCGAATGGTACTGTTTGGATGCTTTGCATATAAGTTTCTTAGACTATATAGAACCAATATATACAAATATTTCAACCGTCTACCTGTACCATTCATTGTTCTACTTGTCGAAATTTACAAATAATTTCCTTTAAAGGATTAACAATGGCACTCGTTGTTCACTTAAACTTGAAGAACAATAAATTCGCGAATTGTACTGTTTGGATGCTTTGCATATATGTTTCTTAGACTATATAGAAGCAATATATACAAAGATTTCAACCGTCTACGTGTTCCAATCATTGTTGTAATTGTCGAAATTTACAAATAATTTCCTTTAAAGGATTAACAATGGGGCTCGTTGTTCACTCAAACTTGAAGAACAATAAATTGGCGAATTGTACTGTTTGGATGCTTTGCATATATGTTTCTTAGACTATATAGAAGCAATATATACAATGATTTCAACCGTCTACCTGTTCCATTCATTGTTCTAATTGTAGAAAATTACAATTAATTTCCGTTAAAGGATTAACAATGGGGATCGTAGTTCACTTAAACTTGAAGAACATAAAATTGGCGAATTGTACTGTTTGGATGCTTTGCATATATGTTTCTTAGACTATATAGAAGGAATATATACAATGATTTCAACCGTCTACCTTTTCCATTCATTGTTCTACTTGTCGAAAGTTAGAAATAATTTCCGTTAAAGGATTAACAATGGGGCTCGTAGTTCACTTAAACTTGAAGAACAAAAAATTGGCGAATTGTACTGTTTGGATGCTTTGCATATATGTTTCTTAGACTATATAGAAGCAATATATACAAAGATTTCAACCGTCTACCTGTTCCATTCATTGTTCTACTTGTCGAAAATTACAAATAATTTCCGATAAAGGATTAACCATTGGGGCTCATTGTTCACTTAAACTTGAAGAACATAAAATTGGCGAATTGTACTGATTGGATGCTTTGCATATATGTTTCTTAGACTATATAGAAGCAATATATACAATGATTTCAACAGTCTACCTTTTCCATTCATTGTTCTACTTGTCGAAATTTACAAATAATTTCCTTTAAAGGATTAACAATGGGGATCGTAGTTCACTTAAACTTGAAGAACATAAAATTGGCGAATTGTACTGTTTGGATGCTTTGCATATATGTTTCTTAGACTATATAGAAGGAATATATACAATGATTTCAACCGTCTACCTTTTCCATTCATTGTTCTACTTGTCGAAAGTTAGAAATAATTTCCGTTAAAGGATTAACAATGAGGCTCGTAGTTCACTTAAACTTGAAGAACAAAAAATTGGCGAATTGTACTGTTTGGATGCTTTGCATATATGTTTCTTAGACTATATAGAAGCAATATATACAAAGATTTCAACCGTCTACCTGTTCCATTCATTGTTCTACTTGTCGAAAATTACAAATAATTTCCGTTAAAGGATTAACAATGAGGCTCGTAGTTCACTTAAACTTGAAGAACAAAAAATTGGCGAATTGTACTGTTTGGATGCTTTGCATATATGTTTCTTAGACTATATAGAAGCAATATATACAAAGATTTCAACCGTCTACCTGTTCCATTCATTGTTCTACTTGTCGAAAATTACAAATAATTTCCGATAAAGGATTAACCATTGGGGCTCATTGTTCACTTAAACTTGAAGAACATAAAATTGGCGAATTGTACTGATTGGATGCTTTGCATATATGTTTCTTAGACTATATAGAAGCAATATATACAATGATTTCAACAGTCTACCTTTTCCATTCATTGTTCTACTTGTCGAAATTTACAAATAATTTCCTTTAAAGGATTAACAATGGGGCTCATTGTTCACTTAAACTTGAAGAACAAAAAATTGGCGAATGGTACTGTTTGGCTGCTTTGGATATATGTTTTTTAGACTATATGGAAGCAATATTTACAAAGATTTCAACCGTCTACGTGTTCCAATCATTGTTCTACTTGTCGAAATTTACAAATAATTTCCATTAAAGGATTAACAATGGAGCTCGTTGTTCACTTAAACTTGAAGAACAATAAATTGGGGAATTGCACTGTTTGGATGCTTTGCATATATGTTTCTTAGACTATATAGAAGCAATATAACAATGATTTTAACCGTCTACCTGTTCCATTCATTGTTCTACTTGTCGAAAGTTGCAAATAATTTCTGTTAAAGGATTAACAATGGGGATCGTAATTCACTTAAACTTGAAGAACAATAAATTGGCGAATTGTACTGTTTGGATGCTTTGCACATATGTTTCTTAGACTATATAGAAGCAATATATACAAAGATTTCTACCGTCTACCCGTTCTATTCATTGTTCTACTTCTAGAAACTTACAAATAATTTCCGTTTCATGATTATCAATGGGGCTCGTTGTTCACTTAAACTTGAAGAACAAAAAATTAGCGAATGGTACTGTTTGGATGCTTTGCATATATGTTTCTTAGATTATATAGTAGGAATATATACAAAGATTTCAACCGTCTACCTGTTCCATTCATTGTTCTACTTGTCGAAATTTACAAATAATTACCTTTAAAAGATTAACAATGGGGTTCGTAGTTCCCTTAAACTTGAAGAACAAAAAATTGGCGAATTGTACTGTTTGGATGCTTTGCATATATGTTTCTTAGACTATATAGAAGCAATATATACAAAGATTTCAACCGTCTACCTGTTCTATTAATTGTTCTACTTGTAGGAAGTTACAATTAATTTCCGTTTCATGATTATCAATGGGACTCGTTGTTCACCTAAACTTGAAGAACAAAAAATTGGCGAATTGTTCTGTTTGGATGCTTTGCATATATGTTTCTTAGACTATATAGAAGCAATATATACATTGATTTCAATCGTCTACCTGTTCCATTCATTGTTCTACTTGTCGAAAGTTACAAATAATTTCCGTTTCATGATTATCAATGGGGCTCGTTGTTCACCTAAACTTGAAGAACAAAAAATTGGCGAATGGTACTGTTTGGATGTTTTGCATATATGTTTCTTAGACTATATAGGAGCAATATATAGAAACATTTCAACCGTCAACCTGTTCTATTCATTGTTCTACTTGTAGAAAGTTACAAATAATTTCCGTTTCATGATTATCAATGGGGCTTGTTGTTCACTTAAACTTGAAGAACAAAAAATTGGCGAATGGTACTGTTTGGATGCTTTGCATATAAGTTTCTTAGACTATATAGAACCAATATATACAAATATTTCAACCGTCTACCTGTAGTATTCATTGTTCTACTTGTAGAAAGTTACAAAGAATTTCCATTTCATGATTATCAATGGGGCTCGCTGTTCACTTAAACTTGAAGAACAAAAAATTTGTGAATGGTACTGTTTGGATGCTTTGCGTATATGTTTCTTAGACTATATAGAAGCAATATATACAATGATTTCAACCGGCTACCTGTTCCATTCATTGTTCTACTTGTCGCAAGTTACAAATAATTTCCGTTAAAGTACTAACAATGGGGCTCGTAGTTCACTTAAACTTGAAGATTAAATAATTAGCGAATTGTACTGTTTGGACGCTTTGCATATATGTTTCTTAGACTATATAGAAGCAATATATACAATGATTTCAACCGTCTACCTGTTCCAATCATTGTTCTACTTGTCGAAAGTTACAAATAATTTCCTTTAAAGGATTAACAATGGCACTCGTTGTTCACTTAAACTTGAAGAACAAAGAATTGGCGAATGGTACTGTTTGGATGCTTTGCATATATGTTTCTTAGACTATATAGAAGCAATATATACATTGATTTCAACCGTCTACCTGTTCCACTCATTGTTCTACTTGTCGCAAGTTACAAATAATTTGCGTTAAAGTATTAACAATGGGTCTCGTAGTTCACTTAAACTTGAAGATGAAATAATTGGCGAATTGTACTGTTTGGATGCTTTGCATATATGTTTCTTAGATTATATAGAAGCAATATATACAAAGATTTCAACCGTCTACCTGTTCCATTCATTGTTCTACTTGTCGAAAATTACAAATAATTTCCGATAAAGGATTAACCATTGGGGCTCATTGTTCACTAAACTTGAAGAACAAAGATTGTCGAATTGTACTGTTTGGATGCTTTGCATATATGTTTCTTAGACTATATAGAAGCACTATATACAATGATTTCAACCGTCTGCCGGTTCCATTCATTGTTCTACTTGTCGAAAGTTACAAATAATTTCCGTTAAGGTATTAACAATGGGGATCGTAGTTTACTTAAACTTGAAGAACAAAAAATTGGCGAATGGTACTGTTTGGATGCTTTGCATATATGTTTCTTAGACTATATAGAAGCAATATATACAAAGATTTCAACCGTCTACCTGTTCCATTAATTGTTCTACTTGTCGAAATTTACAAATAATTTCCTTTAAAGGATTAACAATGGGGCTCGTTGTTCACTTAAACTTGAACAACAAAAAATTAGCGAATGGTACAATTTGGATGCTTTGCAATATGTTTCTTAGACTATATAGAAGCAATATATACAAAGATTTCAACCGTCTACCTGTTCCATTCATTGTTCTACTTGTCGAAATTTACAAATAATTTCCTTTAAAGGAGTAACAATGGGGCTCGTAGTTCTCTTAAACTTGAAGAACAAAAAATTGGCGAATGGTACTGTTTGGATGCTTTGCATATATGTTTCTTAGACTATATAGAAGCAATATATACAAAGATTTCAACCGTCAACCTGTTCCATTCATTGTTCTACTTGTCGAAAGTTACAAATAATTTCCGATAACGGATTAACCATTGGGGCTCATTGTTCACTTAAACTTGAAGAACAAAAAATTGGCGAATTGTACTGTTTGGATGCTTTGCATATATGTTTCTTATACTATATAGAAGCAATATATACAAAGACTTCAACCGTCTACCAGTTCCATTCACTGTTCTACTTGTCGAAAGTTACAAATAATTTCCGTTTCATGATTATCAATGGGGCTCGTTGTTCACTTAAACTTGAAGAACAAAAAATTGGCGAATGGTACTGTTTGGATGCTTTGCATATATGTTTCTTAGATTATATAGAAGCAATATATACAAAGATTTCAACCGTCTACCTGTTTCATTCATTGTTCTACTTGTCGAAAATTACAAATAATTTCCGATAAAGGATTAACCATTGGGGCTCATTGTTCACTTAAACTTGAAGAACAAAAAATTGGCGAATGGTACAGTTTGGATGCTTTGCGTACATGTTTCTTACACTATATGGAAGCAATATATACAAAGATTTCAACCGTCAACGTGTTCCAATGATTGTTCTACTTGTCGAAATTTACAAATAATTTCCTTTAAAGGATTAACAGTGGGGCTCGTTGTTCACTTAAACTTGAAGAACAAAAAAATTGCGAATGGTACTGTTTCGATGCAATGCATATATGTTTCTTAGACTATATAGAAGCAATATATACATTGATTTCAACCGGCTACCTGTTCCATTCATTGTCCTACTTGTCGCAAATTACAAATAATTTCCGTTAAAGTATTAACAATGGGGCTCGTAGTTCACTTAAACTTGAAGAACAAAAAATTGGCGAATGGTACTGATTGGATGCTTTGCATATATGTTTCTTATACTATATAGAAGCAATATATACAAAGATTTCAACCGTCTACCTGTTCCATTCAATGTTCTACTTGTCGAAAGTTACAAATAATTTCCGATAAAGGATTAACAATGGGGCTCATTGTTCACTTAAACTTGAAGAACAAAAAATTGGCGAATGGTACTGTTTGGATGCTTTGCATATATGTTTCTTAGACTATATAGAAGCAATATATACAATGATTTCAACAGTCTACCTGTTCCATTCATTGTTCTACTTGTCGAAATTTACAAATAATTTCCTTTAAAGGATTAACAATGGGGCTCGTAGTTCACTTAAACTTGAAGAACAAAAAATTGGCGAATTGTACTGTTTGGATGCTTTGCATATATATTTCTTAGACTATTTAGAAGCAATATATAGAAAGATTACACCCGTCTACCTGTACTATTCATTGTTCTACTTGTAGAAAGTTACAAATAATTTCCATTTCATGATTATCAATGGGGCTCACTGTTCACTTAAACTTGAAGATCAAAAAATTGGCGATTGTTACTGTTTAGATGCTTTGCATATAGGTTTCTTAGACAATATAGAAGCACCATATACAAAGATTTCAACCGTCTACTTGTTCTATTCACTGTTCTACTTGTAAAAAGTTACAAATAATTTCCGTTTCATGATTATCAATGGGGCTCGTTGTTCACTTAAACGTGAAGAACAAAAAATTGGCGAATGGTTCTGTTTGGATGCTTTGCGTATATGTTTCTTAGACTATATGGAAGCAATATATACAAAGATTTCAACCGTCAACGTGTTCCAATCATTGTTCTACTTGTCGAAATTTACAAATAATTTCCTTTAAAGGATTAACCATTGGGGCTCATTGTTCACTTAAACTTGAAGAACAAAAAATTGGCGAATTGTACTGTTTGGATGCTTTGCATATATGTTTCTTAGACTATATAGAAGCAATATATACAAAGATTTCAACCGTCTACCTGTTCCATTCATTGTTCTACTTGTCGAAAGTTACAAATAATTTCCTTTAAAGGATTAACAATGGGTCTCATTGTTCACTAAAACTTGAAGAACAAAAAATTGGCGAATTGTACTGTTTGGATGCTTTGCATATATGTTTCTTAGACTATATAGAAGCAATATATACAATGATTTCAACCGTCTACCTGTTCCATTCATTGTTCTACTTGTCGAATGTTACAAATAATTTCCGTTAAGGGATTAATAATGGGGATCGTAGTTTACTTAAACTTGAAGAACAAAAAATTGGCGAATTGTACTGTTTGGATGCTTTGCATATATGTTTCTTAGACTATATAGAAGCAATATATACAATGATTTCAACCGTCTACCTATTCCATTCATTGTTCTACTTGCCGAAATTTACAAATAATTTCCTTTAAAGGATTAACAATGGGGCTCGTAGTTCACTTAAACTTGAAGAGCAAAAAATTGTCGAATTGTACTGTTTGGATACTTTGCATATATGTTTCTTAGACTATATAGAAGCAACATATACAATGATTTCAACCATCTACCTGTTCCATTCATTGTTCTACTTGTCGAAAGTTACAAATAATTTCCGTTAAGGGATTAACAATGGGGATCGTAGTTTACTTAAACTTGAAGAACAAAAAATTGGCGAATGGTACTGTTTGGATGCTTTGCATATATGTTTCTTAGACTATATAGAAGCAATATATACAAAGATTTCAACCGTCTACCTGTTCCATTCATTGTTCTACTTGTCGAAATTTACAAATAATTTCCTTTAAAGGATTAACAATGGGGCTCGTTGTTCACTTAAACTTGAACAACAAAAAATTAGCGAATGGTACAATTTGGATGCTTTGCAATATGTTTCTTAGATTATATAGAAGCAATATATACAAAGATTTCAACCGTCTACCTGTTCCATTCATTGTTCTACTTGTCGAAATTTACAAATAATTTCCTTTAAAGGAGTAACAATGGGGCTCGTAGTTCACTTAAACTTGAAGAACAAAAAATTGGCGAATGGTACTGTTTGGATGCTTTGCATATATGTTTCTTAGACTATATAGAAGCAATATATACAAAGATTTCAACCGTCAACCTGTTCCATTCATTGTTCTACTTGTCGAAAGTTACAAATAATTTCCGATAACGGATTAACCATTGGGGCTCATTGTTCACTTAAACTTGAAGAACAAAAAATTGGCGAATTGTACTGTTTGGATGCTTTGCATATATGTTTCTTATACTATATAGAAGCAATATATACAAAGACTTCAACCGTCTACCAGTTCCATTCACTGTTCTACTTGTCGAAAGTTACAAATAATTTCCGTTTCATGATTATCAATGGGGCTCGTTGTTCACTTAAACTTGAAGAACAAAAAATTGGCGAATGGTACTGTTTGGATGCTTTGCATATATGTTTCTTAGATTATATAGAAGCAATATATACAAAGATTTCAACCGTCTACCTGTTTCATTCATTGTTCTACTTGTCGAAAATTACAAATAATTTCCGATAAAGGATTAACCATTGGGGCTCATTGTTCACTTAAACTTGAAGAACAAAAAATTGGCGAATGGTACTGTTTGGATGCTTTGCGTACATGTTTCTTACACCATATGGAAGCAATATATACAAAGATTTCAACCGTCAACGTGTTCCAATGAATGTTCTACTTGTCGAAATTTACAAATAATTTCCTTTAAAGGATTAACAGTGGGGCTCGTTGTTCACTTAAACTTGAAGAACAAAAAAATTGCGAATGGTACTGTTTCGATGCAATGCATATATGTTTCTTAGACTATATAGAAGCAATATATACATTGATTTCAACCGGCTACCTGTTCCATTCATTGTCCTACTTGTCGCAAGTTACAAATAATTTCCGTTAAAGTATTAACAATGGGGCTCGTAGTTCACTTAAACTTGAAGAACAAAAAATTGGCGAATGGTACTGATTGGATGCTTTGCATATATGTTTCTTATACTATATAGAAGCAATATATACAAAGATTTCAACCGTCTACCTGTTCCATTCAATGTTCTACTTGTCGAAAGTTACAAATAATTTCCGATAAAGGATTAACAATGGGGCTCATTGTTCACTTAAACTTGAAGAACAAAAAATTGGCGAATGGTACTGTTTGGATGCTTTGCATATATGTTTCTTAGACTATATAGAAGCAATATATACAATGATTTCAACAGTCTACCTGTTCCATTCATTGTTCTACTTGTCGAAATTTACAAATAATTTCCTTTAAAGGATTAACAATGGGGCTCGTAGTTCACTTAAACTTGAAGAACAAAAAATTGGCGAATTGTACTGTTTGGATGCTTTGCATATATATTTCTTAGACTATTTAGAAGCAATATATAGAAAGATTACACCCGTCTACCTGTACTATTCATTGTTCTACTTGTAGAAAGTTACAAATAATTTCCATTTCATGATTATCAATGGGGCTCACTGTTCACTTAAACTTGAAGATCAAAAAATTGGCGATTGTTACTGTTTAGATGCTTTGCATATAGGTTTCTTAGACAATATAGAAGCACCATATACAAAGATTTCAACCGTCTACTTGTTCTATTCATTGTTCTACTTGTAAAAAGTTACAAATAATTTCCGTTTCATGATTATCAATGGGGCTCGTTGTTCACTTAAACGTGAAGAACAAAAAATTGGCGAATGGTTCTGTTTGGATGCTTTGCGTATATGTTTCTTAGACTATATGGAAGCAATATATACAAAGATTTCAACCGTCAACGTGTTCCAATCATTGTTCTACTTGTCGAAATTTACAAATAATTTCCTTTAAAGGATTAACCATTGGGGCTCATTGTTCACTTAAACTTGAAGAACAAAAAATTGGCGAATTGTACTGTTTGGATGCTTTGCATTTTTGTTTCTTAGACTATATAGAAGCAATATATACAAAGATTTCAACCGTCTACCTGTTCCATTCATTGTTCTACTTGTCGAAAGTTACAAATAATTTCCTTTAAAGGATTAACAATGGGTCTCATTGTTCACTAAAACTTGAAGAACAAAAAATTGGCGAATTGTACTGTTTGGATGCTTTGCATATATGTTTCTTAGACTATATAGAAGCAATATATACAATGATTTCAACCGTCTACCTGTTCCATTCATTGTTCTACTTGTCGAATGTTACAAATAATTTCCGTTAAGGGATTAATAATGGGGATCGTAGTTTACTTAAACTTGAAGAACAAAAAATTGGCGAATTGTACTGTTTGGATGCTTTGCATATATGTTTCTTAGACTATATAGAAGCAATATATACAATGATTTCAACCGTCTACCTATTCCATTCATTGTTCTACTTGCCGAAATTTACAAATAATTTCCTTTAAAGGATTAACAATGGGGCTCGTAGTTCACTTAAACTTGAAGAGCAAAAAATTGTCGAATTGTACTGTTTGGATACTTTGCATATATGTTTCTTAGACTATATAGAAGCAACATATACAATGATTTCAACCATCTACCTGTTCCATTCATTGTTCTACTTGTCGAATGTTACAAATAATTTCCGTTAAGGGATTAACAATGGGGATCGTAGTTTACTTAAACTTGAAGAACAAAAAATTGGCGAATTGTACTGTTTGGATGCTTTGCGTATATGTTTCTTAGACTATATAGAAGCAATATATACAATGATTTCAACAGTCTACCTGTTCCATTCATTGTTCTACTTGTCGAAATTTACAAATAATTTCCTTTAAAGGATTAACAATGGGGCTCATTGTTCACTTAAACTTGAAGAACAAAAAATTGGCGAATGGTACTGTTTGGATGCTTTGCGTACATGTTTCTTAGACTATATAGAAGCAATATATACAATGATTTCAACCGTCTACCTGTTCCATTCATTGTTCTACTTGTCGAAAATTACAAATAATTTCCGATAAAGGATTAACCATTGGGGCTCATTGTTCACTAAACTTGAAGAACAAAGATTGTCGAATTGTACTGTTTGGATGCTTTGCATATATGTTTCTTAGACTATATAGAAGCAATATATACAATGATTTCAACCGTCTGCCGGGTCCATTCATTGTTCTACTTGTCGGAAGTTACAAATAATTTCCGTTAAGGTATTAACAATGGGGATCGTAGTTTACTTAAACTTGAAGAACAAAAAATTGGCGAATGGTACTGTTTGGATGCTTTGCATATATGTTTCTTAGACTATATAGAAGCAATATATACAAAGATTTCAACCGTCTACCTGTTCCATTCATTGTTCTACTTGTCGAAATTTACAAATAATTTCCTTTAAAGGATTAAAAATGGGGCTCGTAGTTCACTTAAACTTGATGAACAAAAAATTGGGAATTGGTACTGTTTGGATGCTTTGCATATATGTTTCTTAGACTATATTGAAGCAATATATACAAAGATCTGAACCGTCTACCTGTTCCATTCATTGTTCTACATGTCGAAAAATACAAACAATTTCCGATAAAGGATTAACCATTGGGGCTCATTGTTCACTTATACTTGAAGAACAAAAAATTGGCGAATTGTACTATTTGGATGCTTTGCATATATGTTTCTTAGACTATATAGAAGCAATATATACAAAGATTACAACCGTCTACCTGTTCCATTCATTGTTCTACTTGTCGAAAATTACAAATAATTTCCGATAAAGGATTAACAATGGGGCTCATTGTTCACTTAAACTTGAAGAACAAAAAATTGGCGAATGGTACTGTTTGGATGCTTTGCGTACATGTTTCTTAGACTATATGGAAGCAATATATACAAAGAATTCAACCGTCTACGTGTTCCAATCATTGTTCTACTTGTCGAAATTTACAAATAATTTCCTTTAAAGGATTAACAATGGGGCTCGTTGTTCACTTAAACTTGAAAAACAAAAAATTAGCGAATGGTACAGTTTGGATGCTTTGCAATATGTTTCTTAGACTATATAGAAGCAATATATACAAAGATTTCAACCGTCTACCTGTTCCATTCATTGTTCTACTTGTCGAAAGTTACAAATAATAACCGATAACGGATTAAGCATTGGGGCTCATTGTTCACTTAAACTTGAAGAACAAAAAATTGGCGAATTGTACTGTTTGGATGCTTTGCATATATGTTTCGTAGATTATATAGAAGCAATATATACAATGATTTCAACCGTCTACCTGATCCATTCATTGTTCTACTTGTCGAAATTTACAAATAATTTCCTTTAAAGGATTAACAATGGGGCTCATTGTTCACTTAAACTTGAAGAACAAAAAATTGGCGAATGGTACTGTTTGGATGCTTTGCATATATGTTTCTTAGACTATATAGAAGCAATATATACAAAGATTTCAACCGTCTACCTGTTCCATTCATTGTTCTACTTGTCGAAAGTTACAAATAATATCCGATAACGGATTAAGCATCGGGGCTCATTGTTCACTTAAACTTGAAGAACAAAAAATTGGCGAATTGTACTGTTTGGATGCTTTGCATATATGTTTCGTAGATTATATAGAAGCAATATATACAATGATTTCAACCGTCTACCTGATCCATTCATTGTTCTACTTGTCGCAAGTTACAAATAATTTGCGTTAAAGTATTAACAATGGGTCTCGTAGTTCACTTAAACTTGAAGATGAAATAATTGGCGAATTGTACTGTTTGGATGCTTTGCATATATGTTTCTTAGATTATATAGAAGCAATATATACAAAGATTTCAACCGTCTACCTGTTCCATTCATTGTTCTACTTGTCGAAAATTACAAATAATTTCCGATAAAGGATTAACCATTGGGGCTCATTGTTCACTAAACTTGAAGAACAAAGATTGTCGAATTGTACTGTTTGGATGCTTTGCATATATGTTTCTTAGACTATATAGAAGCACTATATACAATGATTTCAACCGTCTGCCGGTTCCATTCATTGTTCTACTTGTCGAAAGTTACAAATAATTTCCGTTAAGGTATTAACAATGGGGATCGTAGTTTACTTAAACTTGAAGAACAAAAAATTGGCGAATGGTACTGTTTGGATGCTTTGCATATATGTTTCTTAGACTATATAGAAGCAATATATACAAAGATTTCAACCGTCTACCTGTTCCATTCATTGTTCTACTTGTCGAAATTTACAAATAATTTCCTTTAAAGGATTAACAATGGGGCTCGTAGTTCACTTAAACTTGAAGAACAAAAAATTGGCGAATTGAACTGTTTGGATGCTTTGCATATGTGTTTCTTAGACTATTTAGAAGCAATATGTAGAAAGATTTCACCCGTCTACCTGTACTATTCATTGTTCTACTTGTAGAAAGTTACAAATAATTTCCATTTCATGATTATCATTGGGGCTCGCCGTTCACTTAAACTTGAAGATCAAAAAATTGGCGAATGTCACTGTTTAGATGCTTTGCATATAGGTTTCTTAGACTATATAGAAGCAACATATACAAAGATTTCAACCGTCTACCTGTTCTATTCATTGTTCTTCTTGTCGAAAGTTACAAATAATTTCCGTTTCATGATTATCAATGGGCCTCGTTGTTCACTTAAAATTGAAGAACAAAACATTGGCGACTGGTACTGTTTGGATGCTTTGCATATATGTTTATTAGACTATATAGAAGCAATATATACATTGATTTCAACCGTCTACCTGTTCCACTCATTGTTCTACTTGTCGCAAGTTACAAATAATTTGCGTTAAAGTATTATCAATGGGTCTCGTAGTTCACTTAAACTTGAAGATGAAATAATTGGCGAATTGTACTGTTTGGATGCTTTGCATTCATGTTTCTTAGATTATATAGAAGCAATATATACAAAGATTTCAACCGTCTACCTGTTCCATTCATTGTTCTACTTGTCGAAAATTACAAATAATTTCCGATAAAGGATTAACCATTGGGGCTCATTGTTCACTAAACTTGAAGAACAAAGATTGTCGAATTGTACTGTTTGGATGCTTTGCATATATGTTTCTTAGACTATATTGAAGCAATATATACAAATATCTGAACCGTCTACCTGTTCCATTCATTGTTCTACATGTCGAAAAATACAAACAATTTCCGATAAAGGATTAACCATTGGGGCTCATTGTTCACTTATACTTGAAGAACAAAAAATTGGCGAATTGTACTATTTGGATGCTTTGCATATATGTTTCTTAGACTATATAGAAGCAATATATACAAAGATTACAACCGTCTACCTGTTCCATTCATTGTTCTACTTGTCGAAAATTACAAATAATTTCCGATAAAGGATTAACAATGGGGCTCATTGTTCACTTAAACTTGAAGAACAAAAAATTGGCGAATGGTACTGTTTGGATGCTTTGCGTACATGTTTCTTAGACTATATGGAAGCAATATATACAAAGATTTCAACCGTCTACGTGTTCCAATCATAGTTCTACTTGTCGAAATTTACAAATAATTTCCTTTAAAGGATTAACAATGGGGCTCGTTGTTCACTTAAACTTGAACAACAAAAAATTAGCGAATGGTACAATTTGGATGCTTTGCAATATGTTTCTTAGACTATATAGAAGCAATATATACAAAGATTTCAACCGTCTACCTGTTCCATTCATTGTTCTACTTGTCGAAAGTTACAAATAATATCCGATAACGGATTAAGCATTGGGGCTCATTGTTCACTTAAACTTGAAGAACAAAAAATTGGCGAATTGTACTGTTCGGATGCTTTGCATATATGTTTCTTAGACTATATAGAAACAATATATACATTGATTTCAACCGTCTACCTGTTCCATTCATTGTTCTACTTGTCGGAAGTTACATATAATTTCCGTTAAAGTATTAACAATGGGGCTCGTAGTTCACTTAAACATGAAGATGAAATAATTGGCGAATGGTACTGTTTGGATGCTTTGCATATATGTTTCTTAGACTATATGGAAGCAATATATACAAAGATTTCAACCGTCTGCGTGTTCCAATCATTGTTCTACTTGTAGAAAGTTACAATTAATTTCCGTTAAAGGATTAACAATGGGGCTTGTAGTTCACTTAAACTTGAAGAACAAAAAATTGGCGAATTGTACTGTTTGGATGCTTTGCATATATGTTTCTTAGACTATATAGAAGCAATATATACAAAGATTTCAACCGTCTACCTGTTCCATTCATTGTTCTACTTGTCGAAATTTACAAATAATTTCCTTTAAAGGATAAACAATGGGGCTCGTAGTTCACTTAAACTTGAAGAACAAAAAATTGGCGAATGGTACTGTTTGGATGCTTTGCATATATGTTTCTTAGACTATATAGAAGCAATATATACAAAGATTTCAACCGTCTACCTGTTCCATTCATTGTTCTACTTGTCGAAAGTTACAAATAATATCCGATAACGGATTAAGCATCGGGGCTCATTGTTCACTTAAACTTGAAGAACAAAAAATTGGCGAATTGTACTGTTTGGATGCTTTGCATATATGTTTCGTAGATTATATAGAAGCAATATATACAATGATTTCAACCGTCTACCTGATCCATTCATTGTTCTACTTGTCGAAAGTTACAAATAATTTCCGATAAAGGATTAACAATGGGGCTCATTGTTCACTTAAACTTGAAGAACAAAGAATTGGCGAATGGTACTGTTTGGATGCTTTGCATATATGTTTCTTAGACTATATAGAAGCAATATATACATTGATTTCAACCGTCTACCTGTTCCACTCATTGTTCTACTTGTCGCAAGTTACAAATAATTTGCGTTAAAGTATTAACAATGGGTCTCGTAGTTCACTTAAACTTGAAGATGAAATAATTGGCGAATTGTACTGTTTGGATGCTTTGCATATATGTTTCTTAGATTATATAGAAGCAATATATACAAAGATTTCAACCGTCTACCTGTTCCATTCATTGTTCTACTTGTCGAAAATTACAAATAATTTCCGATAAAGGATTAACCATTGGGGCTCATTGTTCACTAAACTTGAAGAACAAAGATTGTCGAATTGTACTGTTTGGATGCTTTGCATATATGTTTCTTAGACTATATAGAAGCACTATATACAATGATTTCAACCGTCTGCCGGTTCCATTCATTGTTCTACTTGTCGAAAGTTACAAATAATTTCCGTTAAGGTATTAACAATGGGGATCGTAGTTTACTTAAACTTGAAGAACAAAAAATTGGCGAATGGTACTGTTTGGATGCTTTGCATATATGTTTCGTAGATTATATAGAAGCAATATATACAATGATTTCAACCGTCTACCTGATCCATTCATTGTTCTACTTGTCGAAAGTTACAAATAATTTCCGATAAAGGATTAACAATGGGGCTCATTGTTCACTTAAACTTGAAGAACAAAGAATTGGCGAATGGTACTGTTTGGATGCTTTGCATATATGTTTCTTAGACTATATAGAAGCAATATATACATTGATTTCAACCGTCTACCTGTTCCACTCATTGTTCTACTTGTCGCAAGTTACAAATAATTTGCGTTAAAGTATTAACAATGGGTCTCGTAGTTCACTTAAACTTGAAGATGAAATAATTGGCGAATTGTACTGTTTGGATGCTTTGCATATATGTTTCTTAGATTATATAGAAGCAATATATACAAAGATTTCAACCGTCTACCTGTTCCATTCATTGTTCTACTTGTCGAAAATTACAAATAATTTCCGATAAAGGATTAACCATTGGGGCTCATTGTTCACTAAACTTGAAGAACAAAGATTGTCGAATTGTACTGTTTGGATGCTTTGCACATATGTTTCTTAGGCTATATAGAAGCAATATATACAAAGATTTCTACCGTCTACCCGTTCTATTCATTGTTCTACTTCTAGAAACTTACAAATAATTTCCGTTTCATGATTATCAATGGGGCTCGTTGTTCACTTAAACTTGAAGAACAAAAAATTAGCGAATGGTACTGTTTGGATGCTTTGCATATATGTTTCTTAGATTATATAGTAGGAATATATACAAAGATTTCAACCGTCTACCTGTTCCATTCATTGTTCTACTTGTCGAAATTTACAAATAATTACCTTTAAAAGATTAACAATGGGGTTCGTAGTTCCCTTAAACTTGAAGAACAAAAAATTGGCGAATTGTACTGTTTGGATGCTTTGCATATATGTTTCTTAGACTATATAGAAGCAATATATACAAAGATTTCAACCGTCTACCTGTTCTATTAATTGTTCTACTTGTAGGAAGTTACAATTAATTTCCGTTTCATGATTATCAATGGGACTCGTTGTTCACCTAAACTTGAAGAACAAAAAATTGGCGAATTGTTCTGTTTGGATGCTTTGCATATATGTTTCTTAGACTATATAGAAGCAATATATACATTGATTTCAATCGTCTACCTGTTCCATTCATTGTTCTACTTGTCGAAAGTTACAAATAATTTCCGTTTCATGATTATCAATGGGGCTCGTTGTTCACCTAAACTTGAAGAACAAAAAATTGGCGAATGGTACTGTTTGGATGTTTTGCATATATGTTTCTTAGACTATATAGGAGCAATATATAGAAACATTTCAACCGTCAACCTGTTCTATTCATTGTTCTACTTGTAGAAAGTTACAAATAATTTCCGTTTCATGATTATCAATGGGGCTTGTTGTTCACTTAAACTTGAAGAACAAAAAATTGGCGAATGGTACTGTTTGGATGCTTTGCATATAAGTTTCTTAGACTATATAGAACCAATATATACAAATATTTCAACCGTCTACCTGTAGTATTCATTGTTCTACTTGTAGAAAGTTACAAAGAATTTCCATTTCATGATTATCAATGGGGCTCGCTGTTCACTTAAACTTGAAGAACAAAAAATTTGTGAATGGTACTGTTTGGATGCTTTGCGTATATGTTTCTTAGACTATATAGAAGCAATATATACAATGATTTCAACCGGCTACCTGTTCCATTCATTGTTCTACTTGTCGCAAGTTACAAATAATTTCCGTTAAAGTACTAACAATGGGGCTCGTAGTTCACTTAAACTTGAAGATTAAATAATTAGCGAATTGTACTGTTTGGACGCTTTGCATATATGTTTCTTAGACTATATAGAAGCAATATATACAATGATTTCAACCGTCTACCTGTTCCAATCATTGTTCTACTTGTCGAAAGTTACAAATAATTTCCTTTAAAGGATTAACAATGGCACTCGTTGTTCACTTAAACTTGAAGAACAAAGAATTGGCGAATGGTACTGTTTGGATGCTTTGCATATATGTTTCTTAGACTATATAGAAGCAATATATACATTGATTTCAACCGTCTACCTGTTCCACTCATTGTTCTACTTGTCGCAAGTTACAAATAATTTGCGTTAAAGTATTAACAATGGGTCTCGTAGTTCACTTAAACTTGAAGATGAAATAATTGGCGAATTGTACTGTTTGGATGCTTTGCATATATGTTTCTTAGATTATATAGAAGCAATATATACAAAGATTTCAACCGTCTACCTGTTCCATTCATTGTTCTACTTGTCGAAAATTACAAATAATTTCCGATAAAGGATTAACCATTGGGGCTCATTGTTCACTAAACTTGAAGAACAAAGATTGTCGAATTGTACTGTTTGGATGCTTTGCATATATGTTTCTTAGACTATATAGAAGCACTATATACAATGATTTCAACCGTCTGCCGGTTCCATTCATTGTTCTACTTGTCGAAAGTTACAAATAATTTCCGTTAAGGTATTAACAATGGGGATCGTAGTTTACTTAAACTTGAAGAACAAAAAATTGGCGAATGGTACTGTTTGGATGCTTTGCATATATGTTTCTTAGACTATATAGAAGCAATATATACAAAGATTTCAACCGTCTACCTGTTCCATTAATTGTTCTACTTGTCGAAATTTACAAATAATTTCCTTTAAAGGATTAACAATGGGGCTCGTTGTTCACTTAAACTTGAACAACAAAAAATTAGCGAATGGTACAATTTGGATGCTTTGCAATATGTTTCTTAGACTATATAGAAGCAATATATACAAAGATTTCAACCGTCTACCTGTTCCATTCATTGTTCTACTTGTCGAAATTTACAAATAATTTCCTTTAAAGGAGTAACAATGGGGCTCGTAGTTCACTTAAACTTGAAGAACAAAAAATTGGCGAATGGTACTGTTTGGATGCTTTGCATATATGTTTCTTAGACTATATAGAAGCAATATATACAAAGATTTCAACCGTCAACCTGTTCCATTCATTGTTCTACTTGTCGAAAGTTACAAATAATTTCCGATAACGGATTAACCATTGGGGCTCATTGTTCACTTAAACTTGAAGAACAAAAAATTGGCGAATTGTACTGTTTGGATGCTTTGCATATATGTTTCTTATACTATATAGAAGCAATATATACAAAGACTTCAACCGTCTACCAGTTCCATTCACTGTTCTACTTGTCGAAAGTTACAAATAATTTCCGTTTCATGATTATCAATGGGGCTCGTTGTTCACTTAAACTTGAAGAACAAAAAATTGGCGAATGGTACTGTTTGGATGCTTTGCATATATGTTTCTTAGATTATATAGAAGCAATATATACAAAGATTTCAACCGTCTACCTGTTTCATTCATTGTTCTACTTGTCGAAAATTACAAATAATTTCCGATAAAGGATTAACCATTGGGGCTCATTGTTCACTTAAACTTGAAGAACAAAAAATTGGCGAATGGTACAGTTTGGATGCTTTGCGTACATGTTTCTTACACTATATGGAAGCAATATATACAAAGATTTCAACCGTCAACGTGTTCCAATGATTGTTCTACTTGTCGAAATTTACAAATAATTTCCTTTAAAGGATTAACAGTGGGGCTCGTTGTTCACTTAAACTTGAAGAACAAAAAAATTGCGAATGGTACTGTTTCGATGCAATGCATATATGTTTCTTAGACTATATAGAAGCAATATATACATTGATTTCAACCGGCTACCTGTTCCATTCATTGTCCTACTTGTCGCAAATTACAAATAATTTCCGTTAAAGTATTAACAATGGGGCTCGTAGTTCACTTAAACTTGAAGAACAAAAAATTGGCGAATGGTACTGATTGGATGCTTTGCATATATGTTTCTTATACTATATAGAAGCAATATATACAAAGATTTCAACCGTCTACCTGTTCCATTCAATGTTCTACTTGTCGAAAGTTACAAATAATTTCCGATAAAGGATTAACAATGGGGCTCATTGTTCACTTAAACTTGAAGAACAAAAAATTGGCGAATGGTACTGTTTGGATGCTTTGCATATATGTTTCTTAGACTATATAGAAGCAATATATACAATGATTTCAACAGTCTACCTGTTCCATTCATTGTTCTACTTGTCGAAATTTACAAATAATTTCCTTTAAAGGATTAACAATGGGGCTCGTAGTTCACTTAAACTTGAAGAACAAAAAATTGGCGAATTGTACTGTTTGGATGCTTTGCATATATATTTCTTAGACTATTTAGAAGCAATATATAGAAAGATTACACCCGTCTACCTGTACTATTCATTGTTCTACTTGTAGAAAGTTACAAATAATTTCCATTTCATGATTATCAATGGGGCTCACTGTTCACTTAAACTTGAAGATCAAAAAATTGGCGATTGTTACTGTTTAGATGCTTTGCATATAGGTTTCTTAGACAATATAGAAGCACCATATACAAAGATTTCAACCGTCTACTTGTTCTATTCACTGTTCTACTTGTAAAAAGTTACAAATAATTTCCGTTTCATGATTATCAATGGGGCTCGTTGTTCACTTAAACGTGAAGAACAAAAAATTGGCGAATGGTTCTGTTTGGATGCTTTGCGTATATGTTTCTTAGACTATATGGAAGCAATATATACAAAGATTTCAACCGTCAACGTGTTCCAATCATTGTTCTACTTGTCGAAATTTACAAATAATTTCCTTTAAAGGATTAACCATTGGGGCTCATTGTTCACTTAAACTTGAAGAACAAAAAATTGGCGAATTGTACTGTTTGGATGCTTTGCATATATGTTTCTTAGACTATATAGAAGCAATATATACAAAGATTTCAACCGTCTACCTGTTCCATTCATTGTTCTACTTGTCGAAAGTTACAAATAATTTCCTTTAAAGGATTAACAATGGGTCTCATTGTTCACTAAAACTTGAAGAACAAAAAATTGGCGAATTGTACTGTTTGGATGCTTTGCATATATGTTTCTTAGACTATATAGAAGCAATATATACAATGATTTCAACCGTCTACCTGTTCCATTCATTGTTCTACTTGTCGAATGTTACAAATAATTTCCGTTAAGGGATTAATAATGGGGATCGTAGTTTACTTAAACTTGAAGAACAAAAAATTGGCGAATTGTACTGTTTGGATGCTTTGCATATATGTTTCTTAGACTATATAGAAGCAATATATACAATGATTTCAACCGTCTACCTATTCCATTCATTGTTCTACTTGCCGAAATTTACAAATAATTTCCTTTAAAGGATTAACAATGGGGCTCGTAGTTCACTTAAACTTGAAGAGCAAAAAATTGTCGAATTGTACTGTTTGGATACTTTGCATATATGTTTCTTAGACTATATAGAAGCAACATATACAATGATTTCAACCATCTACCTGTTCCATTCATTGTTCTACTTGTCGAAAGTTACAAATAATTTCCGTTAAGGGATTAACAATGGGGATCGTAGTTTACTTAAACTTGAAGAACAAAAAATTGGCGAATGGTACTGTTTGGATGCTTTGCATATATGTTTCTTAGACTATATAGAAGCAATATATACAAAGATTTCAACCGTCTACCTGTTCCATTCATTGTTCTACTTGTCGAAATTTACAAATAATTTCCTTTAAAGGATTAACAATGGGGCTCGTTGTTCACTTAAACTTGAACAACAAAAAATTAGCGAATGGTACAATTTGGATGCTTTGCAATATGTTTCTTAGATTATATAGAAGCAATATATACAAAGATTTCAACCGTCTACCTGTTCCATTCATTGTTCTACTTGTCGAAATTTACAAATAATTTCCTTTAAAGGAGTAACAATGGGGCTCGTAGTTCACTTAAACTTGAAGAACAAAAAATTGGCGAATGGTACTGTTTGGATGCTTTGCATATATGTTTCTTAGACTATATAGAAGCAATATATACAAAGATTTCAACCGTCAACCTGTTCCATTCATTGTTCTACTTGTCGAAAGTTACAAATAATTTCCGATAACGGATTAACCATTGGGGCTCATTGTTCACTTAAACTTGAAGAACAAAAAATTGGCGAATTGTACTGTTTGGATGCTTTGCATATATGTTTCTTATACTATATAGAAGCAATATATACAAAGACTTCAACCGTCTACCAGTTCCATTCACTGTTCTACTTGTCGAAAGTTACAAATAATTTCCGTTTCATGATTATCAATGGGGCTCGTTGTTCACTTAAACTTGAAGAACAAAAAATTGGCGAATGGTACTGTTTGGATGCTTTGCATATATGTTTCTTAGATTATATAGAAGCAATATATACAAAGATTTCAACCGTCTACCTGTTTCATTCATTGTTCTACTTGTCGAAAATTACAAATAATTTCCGATAAAGGATTAACCATTGGGGCTCATTGTTCACTTAAACTTGAAGAACAAAAAATTGGCGAATGGTACTGTTTGGATGCTTTGCGTACATGTTTCTTACACTATATGGAAGCAATATATACAAAGATTTCAACCGTCAACGTGTTCCAATGAATGTTCTACTTGTCGAAATTTACAAATAATTTCCTTTAAAGGATTAACAGTGGGGCTCGTTGTTCACTTAAACTTGAAGAACAAAAAAATTGCGAATGGTACTGTTTCGATGCAATGCATATATGTTTCTTAGACTATATAGAAGCAATATATACATTGATTTCAACCGGCTACCTGTTCCATTCATTGTCCTACTTGTCGCAAGTTACAAATAATTTCCGTTAAAGTATTAACAATGGGGCTCGTAGTTCACTTAAACTTGAAGAACAAAAAATTGGCGAATGGTACTGATTGGATGCTTTGCATATATGTTTCTTATACTATATAGAAGCAATATATACAAAGATTTCAACCGTCTACCTGTTCCATTCAATGTTCTACTTGTCGAAAGTTACAAATAATTTCCGATAAAGGATTAACAATGGGGCTCATTGTTCACTTAAACTTGAAGAACAAAAAATTGGCGAATGGTACTGTTTGGATGCTTTGCATATATGTTTCTTAGACTATATAGAAGCAATATATACAATGATTTCAACAGTCTACCTGTTCCATTCATTGTTCTACTTGTCGAAATTTACAAATAATTTCCTTTAAAGGATTAACAATGGGGCTCGTAGTTCACTTAAACTTGAAGAACAAAAAATTGGCGAATTGTACTGTTTGGATGCTTTGCATATATATTTCTTAGACTATTTAGAAGCAATATATAGAAAGATTACACCCGTCTACCTGTACTATTCATTGTTCTACTTGTAGAAAGTTACAAATAATTTCCATTTCATGATTATCAATGGGGCTCACTGTTCACTTAAACTTGAAGATCAAAAAATTGGCGATTGTTACTGTTTAGATGCTTTGCATATAGGTTTCTTAGACAATATAGAAGCACCATATACAAAGATTTCAACCGTCTACTTGTTCTATTCATTGTTCTACTTGTAAAAAGTTACAAATAATTTCCGTTTCATGATTATCAATGGGGCTCGTTGTTCACTTAAACGTGAAGAACAAAAAATTGGCGAATGGTTCTGTTTGGATGCTTTGCGTATATGTTTCTTAGACTATATGGAAGCAATATATACAAAGATTTCAACCGTCAACGTGTTCCAATCATTGTTCTACTTGTCGAAATTTACAAATAATTTCCTTTAAAGGATTAACCATTGGGGCTCATTGTTCACTTAAACTTGAAGAACAAAAAATTGGCGAATTGTACTGTTTGGATGCTTTGCATTTTTGTTTCTTAGACTATATAGAAGCAATATATACAAAGATTTCAACCGTCTACCTGTTCCATTCATTGTTCTACTTGTCGAAAGTTACAAATAATTTCCTTTAAAGGATTAACAATGGGGCTCATTGTTCACTTAAACTTGAAGAACAAAAAATTGGCGAATGGTACTGTTTGGATGCTTTGCATATATGTTTCTTAGACTATATAGAAGCAATATATACAATGATTTCAACCGTCTACCTGTTCCATTCATTGTTCTACTTGTCGAATGTTACAAATAATTTCCGTTAAGGGATTAATAATGGGGATCGTAGTTTACTTAAACTTGAAGAACAAAAAATTGGCGAATGGTACTGTTTGGATGCTTTGCATATATGTTTCTTAGACTATATAGAAGCAATATATACAAAGATTTCAACCGTCTACCTGTTCCATTCATTGTTCTACTTGTCGAAATTTACAAATAATTTCCGATAAAAGATTAACCATTGGGGCTCATTGTTCACTTAAACTTGAAGAACAAAAAATTGGCGAATGGTACTGTGTGGATGCTTTGCATATATGTTTCTTAGACTACAGAGAAGCAATATATACAAAGATTTCAACCGTCTACCTGTTCCATTCATTGTTCTACTTGTCGAAAGTTACAAATAATTTCCGTTAAGGGATTAACAATGGGGATCGTAGTTTACTTAAACTTGAAGAACAAAAAATTGGCGAATTGTACTGTTTGGATGCTTTGCATATATGTTTCTTAGACTATATAGAAGCACTATATACAATGATTTCAACCGTCTGCCGGTTCCATTCATTGTTCTACTTGTCGAAAGTTACAAATAATTTCCGTTAAGGTATTAACAATGGGGATCGTAGTTTACTTAAACTTGAAGAACAAAAAATTGGCGAATGGTACTGTTTGGATGCTTTGCATATATGTTTCTTAGACTATATAGAAGCAATATATACAAAGATTTCAACCGTCTACCTGTTCCATTAATTGTTCTACTTGTCGAAATTTACAAATAATTTCCTTTAAAGGATTAACAATGGGGCTCGTTGTTCACTTAAACTTGAACAACAAAAAATTAGCGAATGGTACAATTTGGATGCTTTGCAATATGTTTCTTAGACTATATAGAAGCAATATATACAAAGATTTCAACCGTCTACCTGTTCCATTCATTGTTCTACTTGTCGAAATTTACAAATAATTTCCTTTAAAGGAGTAACAATGGGGCTCGTAGTTCACTTAAACTTGAAGAACAAAAAATTGGCGAATGGTACTGTTTGGATGCTTTGCATATATGTTTCTTAGACTATATAGAAGCAATATATACAAAGATTTCAACCGTCAACCTGTTCCATTCATTGTTCTACTTGTCGAAAGTTACAAATAATTTCCGATAACGGATTAACCATTGGGGCTCATTGTTCACTTAAACTTGAAGAACAAAAAATTGGCGAATTGTACTGTTTGGATGCTTTGCATATATGTTTCTTATACTATATAGAAGCAATATATACAAAGACTTCAACCGTCTACCAGTTCCATTCACTGTTCTACTTGTCGAAAGTTACAAATAATTTCCGTTTCATGATTATCAATGGGGCTCGTTGTTCACTTAAACTTGAAGAACAAAAAATTGGCGAATGGTACTGTTTGGATGCTTTGCATATATGTTTCTTAGATTATATAGAAGCAATATATACAAAGATTTCAACCGTCTACCTGTTTCATTCATTGTTCTACTTGTCGAAAATTACAAATAATTTCCGATAAAGGATTAACCATTGGGGCTCATTGTTCACTTAAACTTGAAGAACAAAAAATTGGCGAATGGTACAGTTTGGATGCTTTGCGTACATGTTTCTTACACTATATGGAAGCAATATATACAAAGATTTCAACCGTCAACGTGTTCCAATGATTGTTCTACTTGTCGAAATTTACAAATAATTTCCTTTAAAGGATTAACAGTGGGGCTCGTTGTTCACTTAAACTTGAAGAACAAAAAAATTGCGAATGGTACTGTTTCGATGCAATGCATATATGTTTCTTAGACTATATAGAAGCAATATATACATTGATTTCAACCGGCTACCTGTTCCATTCATTGTCCTACTTGTCGCAAATTACAAATAATTTCCGTTAAAGTATTAACAATGGGGCTCGTAGTTCACTTAAACTTGAAGAACAAAAAATTGGCGAATGGTACTGATTGGATGCTTTGCATATATGTTTCTTATACTATATAGAAGCAATATATACAAAGATTTCAACCGTCTACCTGTTCCATTCAATGTTCTACTTGTCGAAAGTTACAAATAATTTCCGATAAAGGATTAACAATGGGGCTCATTGTTCACTTAAACTTGAAGAACAAAAAATTGGCGAATGGTACTGTTTGGATGCTTTGCATATATGTTTCTTAGACTATATAGAAGCAATATATACAATGATTTCAACAGTCTACCTGTTCCATTCATTGTTCTACTTGTCGAAATTTACAAATAATTTCCTTTAAAGGATTAACAATGGGGCTCGTAGTTCACTTAAACTTGAAGAACAAAAAATTGGCGAATTGTACTGTTTGGATGCTTTGCATATATATTTCTTAGACTATTTAGAAGCAATATATAGAAAGATTACACCCGTCTACCTGTACTATTCATTGTTCTACTTGTCGAAAGTTACAAATAATTTCCGATAACGGATTAACCATTGGGGCTCATTGTTCACTTAAACTTGAAGAACAAAAAATTGGCGAATTGTACTGTTTGGATGCTTTGCATATATGTTTCTTATACTATATAGAAGCAATATATACAAAGACTTCAACCGTCTACCAGTTCCATTCACTGTTCTACTTGTCGAAAGTTACAAATAATTTCCGTTTCATGATTATCAATGGGGCTCGTTGTTCACTTAAACTTGAAGAACAAAAAATTGGCGAATGGTACTGTTTGGATGCTTTGCATATATGTTTCTTAGATTATATAGAAGCAATATATACAAAGATTTCAACCGTCTACCTGTTTCATTCATTGTTCTACTTGTCGAAAATTACAAATAATTTCCGATAAAGGATTAACCATTGGGGCTCATTGTTCACTTAAACTTGAAGAACAAAAAATTGGCGAATGGTACTGTTTGGATGCTTTGCGTACATGTTTCTTACACTATATGGAAGCAATATATACAAAGATTTCAACCGTCAACGTGTTCCAATGAATGTTCTACTTGTCGAAATTTACAAATAATTTCCTTTAAAGGATTAACAGTGGGGCTCGTTGTTCACTTAAACTTGAAGAACAAAAAAATTGCGAATGGTACTGTTTCGATGCAATGCATATATGTTTCTTAGACTATATAGAAGCAATATATACATTGATTTCAACCGGCTACCTGTTCCATTCATTGTCCTACTTGTCGCAAGTTACAAATAATTTCCGTTAAAGTATTAACAATGGGGCTCGTAGTTCACTTAAACTTGAAGAACAAAAAATTGGCGAATGGTACTGATTGGATGCTTTGCATATATGTTTCTTATACTATATAGAAGCAATATATACAAAGATTTCAACCGTCTACCTGTTCCATTCAATGTTCTACTTGTCGAAAGTTACAAATAATTTCCGATAAAGGATTAACAATGGGGCTCATTGTTCACTTAAACTTGAAGAACAAAAAATTGGCGAATGGTACTGTTTGGATGCTTTGCATATATGTTTCTTAGACTATATAGAAGCAATATATACAATGATTTCAACAGTCTACCTGTTCCATTCATTGTTCTACTTGTCGAAATTTACAAATAATTTCCTTTAAAGGATTAACAATGGGGCTCGTAGTTCACTTAAACTTGAAGAACAAAAAATTGGCGAATTGTACTGTTTGGATGCTTTGCATATATATTTCTTAGACTATTTAGAAGCAATATATAGAAAGATTACACCCGTCTACCTGTACTATTCATTGTTCTACTTGTAGAAAGTTACAAATAATTTCCATTTCATGATTATCAATGGGGCTCACTGTTCACTTAAACTTGAAGATCAAAAAATTGGCGATTGTTACTGTTTAGATGCTTTGCATATAGGTTTCTTAGACAATATAGAAGCACCATATACAAAGATTTCAACCGTCTACTTGTTCTATTCATTGTTCTACTTGTAAAAAGTTACAAATAATTTCCGTTTCATGATTATCAATGGGGCTCGTTGTTCACTTAAACGTGAAGAACAAAAAATTGGCGAATGGTTCTGTTTGGATGCTTTGCGTATATGTTTCTTAGACTATATGGAAGCAATATATACAAAGATTTCAACCGTCAACGTGTTCCAATCATTGTTCTACTTGTCGAAATTTACAAATAATTTCCTTTAAAGGATTAACCATTGGGGCTCATTGTTCACTTAAACTTGAAGAACAAAAAATTGGCGAATTGTACTGTTTGGATGCTTTGCATTTTTGTTTCTTAGACTATATAGAAGCAATATATACAAAGATTTCAACCGTCTACCTGTTCCATTCATTGTTCTACTTGTCGAAAGTTACAAATAATTTCCTTTAAAGGATTAACAATGGGGCTCATTGTTCACTTAAACTTGAAGAACAAAAAATTGGCGAATGGTACTGTTTGGATGCTTTGCATATATGTTTCTTAGACTATATAGAAGCAATATATACAATGATTTCAACCGTCTACCTGTTCCATTCATTGTTCTACTTGTCGAATGTTACAAATAATTTCCGTTAAGGGATTAATAATGGGGATCGTAGTTTACTTAAACTTGAAGAACAAAAAATTGGCGAATGGTACTGTTTGGATGCTTTGCATATATGTTTCTTAGACTATATAGAAGCAATATATACAAAGATTTCAACCGTCTACCTGTTCCATTCATTGTTCTACTTGTCGAAATTTACAAATAATTTCCGATAAAAGATTAACCATTGGGGCTCATTGTTCACTTAAACTTGAAGAACAAAAAATTGGCGAATGGTACTGTGTGGATGCTTTGCATATATGTTTCTTAGACTACAGAGAAGCAATATATACAAAGATTTCAACCGTCTACCTGTTCCATTCATTGTTCTACTTGTCGAAAGTTACAAATAATTTCCGTTAAGGGATTAACAATGGGGATCGTAGTTTACTTAAACTTGAAGAACAAAAAATTGGCGAATTGTACTGTTTGGATGCTTTGCATATATGTTTCTTAGACTATATAGAAGCACTATATACAATGATTTCAACCGTCTGCCGGTTCCATTCATTGTTCTACTTGTCGAAAGTTACAAATAATTTCCGTTAAGGTATTAACAATGGGGATCGTAGTTTACTTAAACTTGAAGAACAAAAAATTGGCGAATGGTACTGTTTGGATGCTTTGCATATATGTTTCTTAGACTATATAGAAGCAATATATACAAAGATTTCAACCGTCTACCTGTTCCATTAATTGTTCTACTTGTCGAAATTTACAAATAATTTCCTTTAAAGGATTAACAATGGGGCTCGTTGTTCACTTAAACTTGAACAACAAAAAATTAGCGAATGGTACAATTTGGATGCTTTGCAATATGTTTCTTAGACTATATAGAAGCAATATATACAAAGATTTCAACCGTCTACCTGTTCCATTCATTGTTCTACTTGTCGAAATTTACAAATAATTTCCTTTAAAGGAGTAACAATGGGGCTCGTAGTTCACTTAAACTTGAAGAACAAAAAATTGGCGAATGGTACTGTTTGGATGCTTTGCATATATGTTTCTTAGACTATATAGAAGCAATATATACAAAGATTTCAACCGTCAACCTGTTCCATTCATTGTTCTACTTGTCGAAAGTTACAAATAATTTCCGATAACGGATTAACCATTGGGGCTCATTGTTCACTTAAACTTGAAGAACAAAAAATTGGCGAATTGTACTGTTTGGATGCTTTGCATATATGTTTCTTATACTATATAGAAGCAATATATACAAAGACTTCAACCGTCTACCAGTTCCATTCACTGTTCTACTTGTCGAAAGTTACAAATAATTTCCGTTTCATGATTATCAATGGGGCTCGTTGTTCACTTAAACTTGAAGAACAAAAAATTGGCGAATGGTACTGTTTGGATGCTTTGCATATATGTTTCTTAGATTATATAGAAGCAATATATACAAAGATTTCAACCGTCTACCTGTTTCATTCATTGTTCTACTTGTCGAAAATTACAAATAATTTCCGATAAAGGATTAACCATTGGGGCTCATTGTTCACTTAAACTTGAAGAACAAAAAATTGGCGAATGGTACAGTTTGGATGCTTTGCGTACATGTTTCTTACACTATATGGAAGCAATATATACAAAGATTTCAACCGTCAACGTGTTCCAATGATTGTTCTACTTGTCGAAATTTACAAATAATTTCCTTTAAAGGATTAACAGTGGGGCTCGTTGTTCACTTAAACTTGAAGAACAAAAAAATTGCGAATGGTACTGTTTCGATGCAATGCATATATGTTTCTTAGACTATATAGAAGCAATATATACATTGATTTCAACCGGCTACCTGTTCCATTCATTGTCCTACTTGTCGCAAATTACAAATAATTTCCGTTAAAGTATTAACAATGGGGCTCGTAGTTCACTTAAACTTGAAGAACAAAAAATTGGCGAATGGTACTGATTGGATGCTTTGCATATATGTTTCTTATACTATATAGAAGCAATATATACAAAGATTTCAACCGTCTACCTGTTCCATTCAATGTTCTACTTGTCGAAAGTTACAAATAATTTCCGATAAAGGATTAACAATGGGGCTCATTGTTCACTTAAACTTGAAGAACAAAAAATTGGCGAATGGTACTGTTTGGATGCTTTGCATATATGTTTCTTAGACTATATAGAAGCAATATATACAATGATTTCAACAGTCTACCTGTTCCATTCATTGTTCTACTTGTCGAAATTTACAAATAATTTCCTTTAAAGGATTAACAATGGGGCTCGTAGTTCACTTAAACTTGAAGAACAAAAAATTGGCGAATTGTACTGTTTGGATGCTTTGCATATATATTTCTTAGACTATTTAGAAGCAATATATAGAAAGATTACACCCGTCTACCTGTACTATTCATTGTTCTACTTGTAGAAAGTTACAAATAATTTCCATTTCATGATTATCAATGGGGCTCACTGTTCACTTAAACTTGAAGATCAAAAAATTGGCGATTGTTACTGTTTAGATGCTTTGCATATAGGTTTCTTAGACAATATAGAAGCACCATATACAAAGATTTCAACCGTCTACTTGTTCTATTCACTGTTCTACTTGTAAAAAGTTACAAATAATTTCCGTTTCATGATTATCAATGGGGCTCGTTGTTCACTTAAACGTGAAGAACAAAAAATTGGCGAATGGTTCTGTTTGGATGCTTTGCGTATATGTTTCTTAGACTATATGGAAGCAATATATACAAAGATTTCAACCGTCAACGTGTTCCAATCATTGTTCTACTTGTCGAAATTTACAAATAATTTCCTTTAAAGGATTAACCATTGGGGCTCATTGTTCACTTAAACTTGAAGAACAAAAAATTGGCGAATTGTACTGTTTGGATGCTTTGCATATATGTTTCTTAGACTATATAGAAGCAATATATACAAAGATTTCAACCGTCTACCTGTTCCATTCATTGTTCTACTTGTCGAAAGTTACAAATAATTTCCTTTAAAGGATTAACAATGGGTCTCATTGTTCACTAAAACTTGAAGAACAAAAAATTGGCGAATTGTACTGTTTGGATGCTTTGCATATATGTTTCTTAGACTATATAGAAGCAATATATACAATGATTTCAACCGTCTACCTGTTCCATTCATTGTTCTACTTGTCGAATGTTACAAATAATTTCCGTTAAGGGATTAATAATGGGGATCGTAGTTTACTTAAACTTGAAGAACAAAAAATTGGCGAATTGTACTGTTTGGATGCTTTGCATATATGTTTCTTAGACTATATAGAAGCAATATATACAAAGATTTCAACCGTCTACCTGTTCCATTAATTGTTCTACTTGTCGAAATTTACAAATAATTTCCTTTAAAGGATTAACAATGGGGCTCGTTGTTCACTTAAACTTGAACAACAAAAAATTAGCGAATGGTACAATTTGGATGCTTTGCAATATGTTTCTTAGACTATATAGAAGCAATATATACAAAGATTTCAACCGTCTACCTGTTCCATTCATTGTTCTACTTGTCGAAATTTACAAATAATTTCCTTTAAAGGAGTAACAATGGGGCTCGTAGTTCACTTAAACTTGAAGAACAAAAAATTGGCGAATGGTACTGTTTGGATGCTTTGCATATATGTTTCTTAGACTATATAGAAGCAATATATACAAAGATTTCAACCGTCAACCTGTTCCATTCATTGTTCTACTTGTCGAAAGTTACAAATAATTTCCGATAACGGATTAACCATTGGGGCTCATTGTTCACTTAAACTTGAAGAACAAAAAATTGGCGAATTGTACTGTTTGGATGCTTTGCATATATGTTTCTTATACTATATAGAAGCAATATATACAAAGACTTCAACCGTCTACCAGTTCCATTCACTGTTCTACTTGTCGAAAGTTACAAATAATTTCCTTTAAAGGAGTAACAATGGGGCTCGTAGTTCACTTAAACTTGAAGAACAAAAAATTGGCGAATGGTACTGTTTGGATGCTTTGCATATATGTTTCTTAGACTATATAGAAGCAATATATACAAAGATTTCAACCGTCAACCTGTTCCATTCATTGTTCTACTTGTCGAAAGTTACAAATAATTTCCGATAACGGATTAACCATTGGGGCTCATTGTTCACTTAAACTTGAAGAACAAAAAATTGGCGAATTGTACTGTTTGGATGCTTTGCATATATGTTTCTTATACTATATAGAAGCAATATATACAAAGACTTCAACCGTCTACCAGTTCCATTCACTGTTCTACTTGTCGAAAGTTACAAATAATTTCCGTTTCATGATTATCAATGGGGCTCGTTGTTCACTTAAACTTGAAGAACAAAAAATTGGCGAATGGTACTGTTTGGATGCTTTGCATATATGTTTCTTAGATTATATAGAAGCAATATATACAAAGATTTCAACCGTCTACCTGTTTCATTCATTGTTCTACTTGTCGAAAATTACAAATAATTTCCGATAAAGGATTAACCATTGGGGCTCATTGTTCACTTAAACTTGAAGAACAAAAAATTGGCGAATGGTACTGTTTGGATGCTTTGCGTACATGTTTCTTACACTATATGGAAGCAATATATACAAAGATTTCAACCGTCAACGTGTTCCAATGAATGTTCTACTTGTCGAAATTTACAAATAATTTCCTTTAAAGGATTAACAGTGGGGCTCGTTGTTCACTTAAACTTGAAGAACAAAAAAATTGCGAATGGTACTGTTTCGATGCAATGCATATATGTTTCTTAGACTATATAGAAGCAATATATACATTGATTTCAACCGGCTACCTGTTCCATTCATTGTCCTACTTGTCGCAAGTTACAAATAATTTCCGTTAAAGTATTAACAATGGGGCTCGTAGTTCACTTAAACTTGAAGAACAAAAAATTGGCGAATGGTACTGATTGGATGCTTTGCATATATGTTTCTTATACTATATAGAAGCAATATATACAAAGATTTCAACCGTCTACCTGTTCCATTCAATGTTCTACTTGTCGAAAGTTACAAATAATTTCCGATAAAGGATTAACAATGGGGCTCATTGTTCACTTAAACTTGAAGAACAAAAAATTGGCGAATGGTACTGTTTGGATGCTTTGCATATATATTTCTTAGACTATTTAGAAGCAATATATAGAAAGATTACACCCGTCTACCTGTACTATTCATTGTTCTACTTGTAGAAAGTTACAAATAATTTCCATTTCATGATTATCAATGGGGCTCACTGTTCACTTAAACTTGAAGATCAAAAAATTGGCGATTGTTACTGTTTAGATGCTTTGCATATAGGTTTCTTAGACAATATAGAAGCACCATATACAAAGATTTCAACCGTCTACTTGTTCTATTCATTGTTCTACTTGTAAAAAGTTACAAATAATTTCCGTTTCATGATTATCAATGGGGCTCGTTGTTCACTTAAACGTGAAGAACAAAAAATTGGCGAATGGTTCTGTTTGGATGCTTTGCGTATATGTTTCTTAGACTATATGGAAGCAATATATACAAAGATTTCAACCGTCAACGTGTTCCAATCATTGTTCTACTTGTCGAAATTTACAAATAATTTCCTTTAAAGGATTAACCATTGGGGCTCATTGTTCACTTAAACTTGAAGAACAAAAAATTGGCGAATTGTACTGTTTGGATGCTTTGCATTTTTGTTTCTTAGACTATATAGAAGCAATATATACAAAGATTTCAACCGTCTACCTGTTCCATTCATTGTTCTACTTGTCGAAAGTTACAAATAATTTCCTTTAAAGGATTAACAATGGGTCTCATTGTTCACTAAAACTTGAAGAACAAAAAATTGGCGAATTGTACTGTTTGGATGCTTTGCATATATGTTTCTTAGACTATATAGAAGCAATATATACAATGATTTCAACCGTCTACCTGTTCCATTCATTGTTCTACTTGTCGAATGTTACAAATAATTTCCGTTAAGGGATTAATAATGGGGATCGTAGTTTACTTAAACTTGAAGAACAAAAAATTGGCGAATTGTACTGTTTGGATGCTTTGCATATATGTTTCTTAGACTATATAGAAGCAATATATACAATGATTTCAACCGTCTACCTATTCCATTCATTGTTCTACTTGCCGAAATTTACAAATAATTTCCTTTAAAGGATTAACAATGGGGCTCGTAGTTCACTTAAACTTGAAGAGCAAAAAATTGTCGAATTGTACTGTTTGGATACTTTGCATATATGTTTCTTAGACTATATAGAAGCAACATATACAATGATTTCAACCATCTACCTGTTCCATTCATTGTTCTACTTGTCGAATGTTACAAATAATTTCCGTTAAGGGATTAACAATGGGGATCGTAGTTTACTTAAACTTGAAGAACAAAAAATTGGCGAATTGTACTGTTTGGATGCTTTGCGTATATGTTTCTTAGACTATATAGAAGCAATATATACAATGATTTCAACAGTCTACCTGTTCCATTCATTGTTCTACTTGTCGAAATTTACAAATAATTTCCGTTAAGGGATTAATAATGGGGATCGTAGTTTACTTAAACTTGAAGAACAAAAAATTGGCGAATTGTACTGTTTGGATGCTTTGCGTATATGTTTCTTAGACTATATAGAAGCAATATATACAATGATTTCAACAGTCTACCTGTTCCATTCATTGTTCTACTTGTCGAAATTTACAAATAATTTCCTTTAAAGGATTAACAATGGGGCTCATTGTTCACTAAACTTGAAGAACAAAGATTGTCGAATTGTACTGTTTGGATGCTTTGCATATAGGTTTCTTAGACTATATAGAAGCAACATATACAAAGATTTCAACCGTCTACCTGTTCTATTCATTGTTCTTCTTGTCGAAAGTTACAAATAATTTCCGTTTCATGATTATCAATGGGCCTCGTTGTTCACTTAAAATTGAAGAACAAATCATTGGCGACTGGTACTGTTTGGATGCTTTGCATATATGTTTATTAGACTATATAGAAGCAATATATACATTGATTTCAACCGTCTACCTGTTCCACTCATTGTTCTACTTGTCGCAAGTTACAAATAATTTGCGTTAAAGTATTATCAATGGGTCTCGTAGTTCACTTAAACTTGAAGATGAAATAATTGGCGAATTGTACTGTTTGGATGCTTTGCATATATGTTTCTTAGATTATATAGAAGCAATATATACAAAGATTTCAACCGTCTACCTGTTCCATTCATTGTTCTACTTGTCGAAAATTACAAATAATTTCCGATAAAGGATTAACCATTGGGGCTCATTGTTCACTAAACTTGAAGAACAAAGATTGTCGAATTGTACTGTTTGGATGCTTTGCATATATGTTTCTTAGACTATATAGAAGCAATATATACAAAGATTACAACCGTCTACCTGTTCCATTCATTGTTCTACTTGTCGAAAATTACAAATAATTTCCGATAAAGGATTAACAATGGGGCTCATTGTTCACTTAAACTTGAAGAACAAAAAATTGGCGAATGGTACTGTTTGGATGCTTTGCGTACATGTTTCTTAGACTATATGGAAGCAATATATACAAAGATTTCAACCGTCTACGTGTTCCAATCATAGTTCTACTTGTCGAAATTTACAAATAATTTCCTTTAAAGGATTAACAATGGGGCTCGTTGTTCACTTAAACTTGAACAACAAAAAATTAGCGAATGGTACAATTTGGATGCTTTGCAATATGTTTCTTAGACTATATAGAAGCAATATATACAAAGATTTCAACCGTCTACCTGTTCCATTCATTGTTCGACTTGTCGAAAGTTACAAATAATATCCGATAACGGATTAAGCATTGGGGCTCATTGTTCACTTAAACTTGAAGAACAAAAAATTGGCGAATTGTACTGTTTGGATGCTTTGCATATATGTTTCTTAGACTATATAGAAACAATATATACATTGATTTCAACCGTCTACCTGTTCCATTCATTGTTCTACTTGTCGGAAGTTACATATAATTTCCGTTAAAGTATTAACAATGGGGCTCGTAGTTCACTTAAACATGAAGATGAAATAATTGGCGAATGGTACTGTTTGGATGCTTTGCATATATGTTTCTTAGACTATATGGAAGCAATATATACAAAGATTTCAACCGTCTGCGTGTTCCAATCATTGTTCTACTTGTAGAAAGTTACAATTAATTTCCGTTAAAGGATTAACAATGGGGCTTGTAGTTCACTTAAACTTGAAGAACAAAAAATTGGCGAATTGTACTGTTTGGATGCTTTGCATATATGTTTCTTAGACTATATGGAAGCAATATATACAAAGATTTCAACCGTCTGTGTGTTCCAATCATTGTTCTACGTGTAGAAAGTTAAAATTAATTTCCGTTAAAGATTAACAATGGGGCTCGTAGTTCACTTAAACTTGAAGAACAAAAAATTGGCGAATTGTACTGTTTGGATGCTTTGCATATATGTTTCTTAGACTATATAGAAGCAATATATACAAAGATTTCAACCGTCTACCTGTTCCATTCATTGTTCTACTTGTCGAAAGTTACAAATAATTTCCTTTAAAGGATTAACAATGGGGCTCGTTGTTCACTTAAACTTGAAGAACAATAAATTGGCGAATTGTACTGTTTGGATGCTTTGCATATATGTTTCTTAGACTATATAGAAGCAATATATACAATGATTTCAACATTCTACCTGTTCCATTCATTGTTCTACTTGTCGAAATTTACAAATAATTTCCATTAAAGGATTAACAATGGGGCTCATTGTTCACTTAAACTTGAAGAACAAAAAATTGGCGAATGGTACTGTTTGGATGCTTTGCATATATGTTTCTTAGACTATATAGAAGCAATATATACAAAGATTTCAACCGTCTACCTGTTCCATTCATTGTTCTACTTGTCGAAAGTTACAAATAATTTCCTTTAAAGGATTAACAATGGGGCTCGTTGTTCACTTAAACTTGAAGAACAAAAAATTGGCGAATTGTACTGTTTGGATGCTTTGCATATATGTTTCTTAGACTATATAGAAGCAACATATACAATGATTTCAACCGTCTACCTATTCCATTCATTGTTCTACTTGCCGAAATTTACAAATAATTACCTTTAAAGGATTAGCAATGGGGCTCGTAGTTCACTTAAACTTGAAGAGCAAAAAATTGTCGAATTGTACTTTTTGGATGCTTTGCATATATGTTTCTTAGACTATATAGAAGCAATATATACAATGATTTCAACCGTCTACCTGTTCCATTCATTGTTCTACTTGTCGAAAGTTACAAATAATTTCCGTTAAGGGATTAACAATGGGGATCGTAGTTTACTTAAACTTGAGAAACAAAAAATTGGCGAATTGTACTGTTTGGATGCATTGCATATATGTTTCTTAGACTATATAGAAGCAATATATACAAAGATTTCAACCGTCTACCTTTTCCATTCATTGTTCTACTTGTCGAAAGTTACAAATAATTTCCGATAACGGATTAACCATTGGGGCTCATTGTTCACTTAAACTTGAAGAACAAAAAATTGGCGAATTGTACTGTTTGGATGCTTTGCATATATGTTTGTTAGACTATATAGAAGCAATATATACAAAGATTTCAACCGGCTACCAGTTCCATTCATTGTTCTACTTGTCGAAATTTTCAAATAATTTCCTTTAAAGGATTAACAATGGGGCTCATTGTTCACTTAAACTTGAAGAACAAAAAATTGGCGAATGGTACTGTTTGGATGCTTTGCATATATGTTTCTTAGACTATATAGAAGCAATATATACAAAGATTTCAACCGTCTACCTGTTCCATTCATTGTTCTACTTGTCGAAAGTTACAAATAATTTCCTTTAAAGGATTAACAATGGGGCTCGTTGTTCACTTAAACTTGAAGAACAATAAATTGGCGAATTGTACTGTTTGGATGCTTTGCATATATGTTTCTTAGACTATATAGAAGCAATATATACAATGATTTCAACAGTCTACCTGTTCCATTCATTGTTCTACTTGTCGAAATTTACAAATAATTTCCATTAAAGGATTAACAATGGGGCTCATTGTTCACTTAAACTTGAAGAACAAAAAATTGGCGAATGGTACTGTTTGGATGCATTGCATATATGTTTCTTAGACTATATAGAAGCAATATATACAAAGATTTCAACCGTCTACCCGTACTATTCATTGTTCTACTTGTAGAAAGTTACAAATAATTTCCATTTCATGATTATCAATGGGGCTCGCTGTTCACTTAAACTTGAAGATCAAAAAATTGGCGATTGTTACTGTTTAGATGCTTTGCTTTTATGTTTCTTAGATTATATAGAAGCAATATATACAAATATTTCAACCGTCTAACTGTTCCATTCATTGTTCTACTTGTCGAAAATTACAAATAATTTCCGATAAAGGATTAACCATTGGGGCTCATTGTTCACTTAAACTTGAAGAACAAAAAATTGGCGAATGGCACTGTTTGGATGCTTTACGTACATGTTTCTTAGACTATATGGAAGCAATATATACAAAGATTTCAACCGTCTACGTGTTCCAATCATTGTTCTACTTGTCGAAATTTACAAATAATTTCTTTTAAAGGATTAACAATAGGGCTCGTTGTTCACTTAAACTTGAAGAACAAAAAATTGGCGAATTGTACTGTTTGGATGCTTTGCATATATGTTTCTTAGACTATATAGAAGCAATATATACAATGATTTCAACCGTCTACCTATTCCATTCATTGTTCTACTTGCCGAAATTTACAAATAATTACCTTTAAAGGATTAGCAATGGGGCTCGTAGTTCACTTAAACTTGAAGAGCAAAAAATTGTCGAATTGTACTGTTTGGATGCTTTGCATATATGTTTCTTAGACTATATAGAAGCAATATATACAATGATTTCAACCGTCTACCTGTTCCATTCATTGTTCTACTTGTCGAAAGTTACAAATAATTTCCGGTAAGGGATTAACAATGGGGATCGTAGTTTACTTAAACTTGAAAAACAAAAAATTGGCGAATTGTACTGTTTGGATGCATTGCATATATGTTTCTTAGACTATATAGAAGCAATATATACAAAGATTTCAACCGTCTACCTTTTCCATTCATTGTTCTACTTGTCGAAAGTTACAAATAATTTCCGATAACGGATTAACCATTGGGGCTCATTGTTCACTTAAACTTGAAGAACAAAAAATTGGCGAATTGTACTGTTTGGATGCTTTGCATATATGTTTGTTAGACTATATAGAAGCAATATATACAAAGATTTCAACCGGCTACCAGTTCCATTCATTGTTCTACTTGTCGAAATTTACAAATAATTTCCTTTAAAGGATTAACAATGGGGCTCGTAGTTCACTTAAACTTGAAGAACAAAAAATTGGCGAATGGTACTGTTTGGATGCTTTGCATATATGTTTCTTAGACTATATAGAAGCAATATATACAAAGATTTCAACCGTCTACCTGTTCCATTCATTGTTCTACTTGTCGAAAGTTACAAATAATTTCCTTTAAAGGATTAACAATGGGGCTCGTAGTTCACTTAAACTTGAAGAACAAAAAATTGGCGAATTGTACTGTTTGGATGCTTTGCATATATGTTTCTTAGACTATATAGAAGCAATATATACAATGATTTCAACAGTCTACCTGTTCCATTCATTGTCCTACTTGTAGAAAGTTACAATTAATTTCCGTTAAGGGATTAACAATGGGGCTCATTGTTCACTTAAACTTGAAGAACAAAAAATTGGCGAATGGTACTGTTTGGATGCTTTGCATATATGTTTCTTAGACTATATAGAAGCAATATATACAAAGATTTCAACCGTCTACCTGTTCCATTCATTGTTCTACTTGTCGAAAGTTACAAATAATTTCCTTTAAAGGATTAACAATGGGGCTCGTTGTTCACTTAAACTTGAAGAACAATAAATTGGCGAATTGTACTGTTTGGATGCTTTGCATATATGTTTCTTAGACTATATAGAAGCAATATATACAATGATTTCAATAGTCTACCTGTTCCATTCATTGTTCTACTTGTCGAAATTTACAAATAATTTCCATTAAAGGATTAACAATGGGGCTCATTGTTCACTTAAACTTGAAGAACAAAAAATTGGCGAATGGTACTGTTTGGATGCATTGCATATATGTTTCTTAGACTATATAGAAGCAATATATACAAAGATTTCAACCGTCTACCTTTTCCATTCATTGTTCTACTTGTCGAAAGTTACAAATAATTTCCGATAACGGATTAACCATTGGGGCTCATTGTTCACTTAAACTTGAAGAACAAAAAATTGGCGAATTGTACTGTTTGGATGCTTTGCATATATGTTTCTTAGACTATATAGAAGCAATATATACAAAGATTTCAACCGGCTACCAGTTCCATTCATTGTTCTACTTGTCGAAATTTACAAATAATTTCCTTTAAAGGATTAACAATGGGGCTCGTAGTTCACTTAAACTTGAAGAACAAAAAATTGGCGAATTGTACTGTTTGGATGCTTTGCATATATGTTTCTTAGACTATATAGAAGCAATATATACAATGATTTCAACAGTCTACCTGTTCCATTCATTGTTCTACTTGTCGAAATTTACAAATAATTTCCTTTAAGGGATTAACAATGGGGCTCATTGTTCACTTAAACTTGAAGAACAAAAAATTGGCGAATGGTACTGTTTGGATGCTTTGCATATATGTTTCTTAGACTATATATAAGCAATATATACAAAGATTTCAACCGTCTACCTGTTCCATGCATTGTTCTACTTGTCGAAAGTTACAAATAATTTCCTTTAAAGGATTAACAATGGGGCTCGTTGTTCACTTAAACTTGAAGAACAATAAATTGGCGAATTGTACTGTTTGGATGCTTTGCATATATGTTTCTTAGACTATATAGAAGCAATATATACAATGATTTCAACAGTCTACCTGTTCCATTCATTGTTCTACTTGTCGAAATTTACAAATAATTTCCATTAAAGGATTAACAATGGGGCTCATTGTTCACTTAAACTTGAAGAACAAAAAATTGGCGAATGGTACTGTTTGGATGCATTGCATATATGTTTCTTAGACTATATAGAAGCAATATATACAAAGATTTCAACCGTCTACCTTTTCCATTCATTGTTCTACTTGTCGAAAGTTACAAATAATTTCCGATAACGGATTAACCATTGGGGCTCATTGTTCACTTAAACTTGAAGAACAAAAAATTGGCGAATTGTACTGTTTGGATGCTTTGCATATATGTTTCTTAGACTATATAGAAGCAATATATACAAAGGTTTCAACCGGCTACCAGTTCCATTCATTGTTCTACTTGTCGAAATTTACAAATAATTTCCTTTAAAGGATTAACAATGGGGCTCGTAGTTTACTTAAACTTGAAGAACAAAAAATTGGCGAATTGTACTGTTTGGATGCTTTGCATAGATGTTTCTTAGACTATTTAGAAGCAATATATAGAAAGATTTCACCCGTCTACCTGTACTATTCATTGTTCTACTTGTAGAAAGTTACAAATAATTTCCATTTCATGATTATCAATGGGGCTCGCTGTTCACTTAAACTTGAAGATCAAAAAATTGGCGATTGTTACTGTTTAGATGCTTTGCTTTTATGTTTCTTAGATTATATAGAAGCAATATATACAAATATTTCAACCGTCTAACTGTTCCATTCATTGTTCTACTTGTCGAAAATTACAAATAATTTCCGATAAAGGATTAACCATTGGGGCTCATTGTTCACTTAAACTTGAAGAACAAAAAATTGGCGAATGGCACTGTTTGGATGCTTTGCGTACATGTTTCTTAGACTATATGGAAGCAATGTATACAAAGATTTCAACCGTCTACGTGTTCCAATCATTGTTCTACTTGTCGAAATTTACAAATAATTTCTTTTAAAGGATTAACAATAGGGCTCGTTGTTCACTTAAACTTGAAGAACAAAAAATTGGCGAATTGTACTGTTTGGATGCTTTGCATATATGTTTCTTAGACTATATAGAAGCAATATATACAATGATTTCAACCGTCTACCTATTCCATTCATTGTTCTACTTGCCGAAATTTACAAATAATTACCTTTAAAGGATTAGCAATGGGGCTCGTAGTTCACTTAAACTTGAAGAGCAAAAAATTGTCGAATTGTACTGTTTGGATGCTTTGCATATATGTTTCTTAGACTATATAGAAGCAATATATACAATGATTTCAACCGTCTACCTGTTCCATTCATTGTTCTACTTGTCGAAAGTTACAAATAATTTCCGTTAAGGGATTAACAATGGGGATCGTAGTTTACTTACACTTGAAAAACAAAAAATTGGCGAATTGTACTGTTTGGATGCATTGCATATATGTTTCTTAGACTATATAGAAGCAATATATACAAAGATTTCAACCGTCTACCTTTTCCATTCATTGTTCTACTTGTCGAAAGTTACAAATAATTTCCGATAACGGATTAACTATTGGGGCTCATTGTTCACTTAAACTTGAAGAACAAAAAATTGGCGAATTGTACTGTTTGGATGCTTTGCATATATGTTTGTTAGACTATATAGAAGCAATATATACAAAGATTTCAACCGGCTACCAGTTCCATTCATTGTTCTACTTGTCGAAATTTACAAATAATTTCCTTTAAAGGATTAACAATGGGGCTCGTAGTTCACTTAAACTTGAAGAACAAAAAATTGGCGAATTGTACTGTTTGGATGCTTTGCATAGATGTTTCTTAGACTATTTAGAAGCAATATATAGAAAGATTTCACCCGTCTACCTGTACTATTCATTGTTCTACTTGTAGAAAGTTACAATTAATTTCCATTTCATGATTATCAATGGGGCTCGCTGTTCACTTAAACTTGAAGATCAAAAAATTGGCGATTGTTACTGTTTAGATGCTTTGCATATATGATTCTTAGATTATATAGAAGCAATATATACAAATATTTCAACCGTCTAACTGTTCCATTCATTGTTCTACTTGTCGAAAATTACAAATAATTTCCGATAAAGGATTAACCAATGGGGCTCATTGTTCACTTAAACTTGAAGAACAAAAAATTGGCGAATGGTACTGTTTGGATGCTTTGCATAGATGTTTCTTAGACTATTTGGAAGCAATATATAGAAAGATTTCACCCGTCTACCTGTACTATTCATTGTTCTACTTGTAGAAAGTTACAAATAGTTTCGATTTCATGATTATCAATGGGGCTCGCTGTTCACTTAAACTTGAAGATCAAAAAATTGGCGATTGTTACTGTTTAGATGCTTTGCATATATGTTTCTTAGATTATATAGAAGCAATATATACAAAGATTTCAACCGTCTACCAGATCCATTCATTGTTCAACTTGTCGAAAGTTACAAATAATTTCCGATAAAGGATTAACAATGGGGCTCATTGTTCACTTAAACTTGAAGGACAAAAAATTGGCGAATGGTACTGTTTGGATGCTTTGCGTACATGTTTCTTAGACTATATGGAAGCAATATATACAAGGATTTCAACAGTCTACCTGTTCCATTCATTGTTCTACTTGTCGAAATTTACAAATAATTTCCTTTAAAGGATTAACAATGGGGCTCATTGTTCACTTAAACTTGAAGAACAAAAAATTGGCGAATGGTACTGTTTGGATGCTTTGCATATATGTTCCTTAGACTATATAGAAGCAATATATACAAAGATTTCAACCGTCTACCTTTTCCATTCATTGTTCTACTTGTCGAAAGTTACAAATAATTTCCGATAACGGATTAACCATTGTGGCTCATTGTTCACTTAAACTTGAAGAACAAAAAATTAGCGAATTGTACTGTTTGGATGCTTTGCATATATGTTTCTTATACTATATAGAAGCAATATATACAAATATTTCAACCGTCTACCTGTTCCATTCACTGTTCTACTTGTCGAAAGTTACAAATAATTTCCTTTAAGGGATTAACAATGGCGATCGTAGTTCACTTAAACTTGAAGAACAAAAAATTGGCGAATTGTACTGTTTGGATGCTTTGCGTACATGTTTCTTAGACTATATGGAAGCAATTTATACAAAGATTTCAACCGTCTACGTGTTCCAATCATTGTTCTACTTGTAGAAAGTTACAATTAATTTCCGTTAAGGGATTAACAATGGGGCTCGTAGTTCACTTAAACTTGAAGAACAAAAAATTGGCGAATGGTACTGTTTGGATGCTTTGCATATATGATTCTTAGATTATATAGAAGCAATATATACATTGATTTCAACCGGCTACCTGTTCCATTCATTGTTCTACTTGTCGAAATTTACAAATAATTTCCGATAAAGGATTAACCATTGGGGCTCATTGTTCACTTAAACTTGAAGAACAAAAAATTGGCGAATTGTACTGTTTGGATGCTTTGCGTACATGTTTCTTAGACTATATAGAAGCAATATATACAATGATTTCAACCGTCTACCTGTTCCATTCATTGTTCTACTTGTCGAAATTTACAAATAATTTCCGTTAAGGGATTAACAATGGGGATCGTAGTTTACTTAAACTTGAAGAACAAAAAATTGGCGAATTGTACTGTTTGGATGCTTTGCAAGTATGTTTCTTAGACTATATAGAAGCAATATATACAATGATTTCAACAGTCTACCTGTTCCATTCATTGTCCTACTTGTAGAAAGTTACAATTAATTTCCGTTAAGGGATTAACAATGGGGCTAATTGTTCACTTAAACTTGAAGAACAAAAAATTGGCGAATGGTACTGTTTGGATGCTTTGCATATATGTTTCGTAGACTATATAGAAGCAATATATACAAATTTTTCAACCATCTACATGATCCATTCATTGTTCTACTTGTCGAAATTTACAAATAATTTCCTTTAAAGGATTAACAATGGGGCTCGTAGTTCACTTAAACTTGAAGAACAAAAAATTGGCGAATTGTACTGTTTGGATGCTTTGCATAGATGTTTCTTAGACCATTTAGAAGCAATATATAGAAAGATTTCACCCGTCTACCTGTACTATTCATTGTTCTACTTGTAGAAAGTTACAAATAATTTCCATTTCATGATTATCAATGTGGCTCGCTGTTCACTTAAACTTGAACATCAAAAAATTGGCGAATGGTACTGTTTGGATGCTTTGCGTACATGTTTCTTAGACTATATGGAAGCAATATATACAAAGATTTCAACCGTCTACGTGTTCCAATCATTGTTCTACTTGTCGAAATTTACAAATAATTTCCTTTAAAGGATTAACAATGGGGCTCGTTGTTCACTTAAACTTGAAGAACAAAAAATTGGCGAATGGTACTGTTTGGATGCTTTGCATATATGTTTCTTAGACTATATAGAAGCAATATATACATTGATTTCAACCGTCTACCTGTTCCATTCATTGTTCTACTTGTCGAAATTTACAAATAATTTCCTTTAAAGGATTAACAATGGGGCTCGTAGTTCACTTAAACTTGAAGAACAAGAAATTGGCGAATGGTACTGTTTGGATGCTTTGCATATATGTTTCTTAGATTATATAGAAGCAATATATACTAAGATTTCGACCGTCTCCCTGTTCCATTCATTGTTCTACTTGTCGAAATTTACAAATAATTTCCTTTAAAGGATTAACAATGGGGCTCGTTGTTCACTTAAACTTGAAGAACAATAAATTGGCGAATTGTACTGTTTGGATGCTTTGCATATATGTTTCTTAGACTATATAGAAGCAATATATACAAAGATTTCAACCGTCTACCTGTTCCATTCATTGTTCTACTTGTCGAAAATTACAAATAATTTCCGATAAAGGATTAACCATTGGGGCTCATTGTTCACTTAAACTTGAAGAACAAAAAATTGGCGAATGGTACTGTTTGGATGCTTTGCATATATGTTTCTTAGACTATTTAGATGCAATATATAGAAAGATTGCACCCGTCTACCTGTACTATTCATTGTTCTACTTGTAGAAAGTTACAAATAATTTCCATTTCATGATTATCAATGGGGCTCGTAGTTCACTTATACTTGAAGAACAAAAAATTGGCGTATTGTACTGTTTGGATGCTTTGCATATATGTTTCTTATACTATATAGAAGCAATATATACAAAGATTTCAACCGTCTACCTGTTCTATTCATTGTTCTACTTGTAGAAAGTTACAAATAATTTCCATTTCATGATTATCAATGGGGCTTGTAGTTCACTTAAACTTGAAGAACAAAAAATTGGCGAATGGTACTGTTTGGATGCTTTGCATATATGTTTCTTAGACTATATAGAAGCAATATATACAAAGATTTCAACCGTCTACCTGTTCCATTCATTGTTCTACTTGTCGAAAGTTACAAATAATTTCCGATAACGGATTAACCATTGGGGCTCATTGTTCACTTAAACTTGAAGAACAAAAAATTGGCGAATTGTACTGTTTGGATGCTTTGCATATATGTTTCTTATACTATATAGAAGCAATATATACAAAGATTTCAACCGTCTACCTGTTCTATTCATTGTTCTACTTGTCGAAAGTTACAAATAATTTCCGATAAAGGATTAACAATGGGGCTCATTGTTCACTTAAACTTGAAGAACAAAAAATTGGCGAATGGTACTGTTTGGATGCTTTGCATATATGTTTCTTAGACTATATAGAAGCAATATATACATTGATTTCAACCGTCTAACTGTTCCACTCATTGTTCTACTTGTCGCAAGTTACAAATAATTTCCGATAGCGGATTAACCATTGGGGCTCATTGTTCACTTAAACTTGAAGAACAAAAAATTGGCGAATGTTACTGTTTAGATGCTTTGCATATAAGTTTCTTAGACTATATAGAAGCAATATATACAAAGATTTCAACCGTCTACCTGTTCCATTCATTGTTCTACTTGTCGAAAGTTACAAATAATTTCCGAAAACGGATTAACCATTGGGGCTCATTGTTCACTTAAACTTGAAGAACAAAAAATTGGCGAATTGTACTGTTTGGATGCTTTGCATATAAGTTTCTTAGACTATATAGAAGCAATATATACAAAGAGTTCAACCGTCCACTTGTTCCATTCATTGTTCTACTTGTCGAAAGTTACAAATAATTTCCGATAAAGGATTAACCATTGGGGCTCATTGTTCACTTAAACTTGTTGAACAAAAAATTGGCGAATTGTACTGTTTGGATGCTTTGCATATATGTTTCTTAGACTATATAGAAGCATTATATACAAAGATTTCAACCGTCTACCTGATCCATTCATTGTTCTACTTGTCGAAAGTTACAAATAATTTCCATTAAAGGATTAACAATGGGGCTCGTTGTTCACTTAAACTTGAAGAACAATAAATTGGCGAATTGTACTGTTTGGATGCTTTGCATATATGTTTCTTAGACTATATAGAAGCAATATATACAAAGATTTCAACCGTCTACCTGTTCCATTCATTGTTCTACTTGTCGAAATTTGCAAATAATTTCCTTTAAAGGATTAACAATTGGGCTCGTAGTTCACTTAAACTTGAAGAACAAAAAATTGGCGAATGGTACTGTTTGGATGCTTTGCATATATGTTTCTTATACTATATAGAAGCAATATATACAAAGATTTCAACCGTCTACCTGTTCTATTCATTGTTCTACTTGTAGAAAGTTACAAATAATTTCCATTTCATGATTATCAATGGGGCTTGTAGTTCACTTAAACTTGAAGAACAAAAAATTGGCGAATGGTACTGTTTGGATGCTTTGCATATATGTTTCTTAGACTATATAGAAGCAATATATACAAAGATTTCAACCGTCTACCTGTTCCATTCATTGTTCTACTTGTCGAAAGTTACAAATAATTTCCGATAACGGATTAACCATTGGGGCTCATTGTTCACTTAAACTTGAAGAACAAAAAATTGGCGAATTGTACTGTTTGGATGCTTTGCATATATGTTTCTTATACTATATAGAAGCAATATATACAAAGATTTCAACCGTCTACCTGTTCTATTCATTGTTCTACTTGTCGAAAGTTACAAATAATTTCCGATAAAGGATTAACAATGGGGCTCATTGTTCACTTAAACTTGAAGAACAAAAAATTGGCGATTGGTACTGTTTGGATGCTTTGCATATATGTTTCTTAGACTATATAGAAGCAATATATACATTGATTTCAACCGTCTAACTGTTCCACTCATTGTTCTACTTGTCGCAAGTTACAAATAATTTCCGATAACGGATTAACCATTGGGGCTCATTGTTCACTTAAACTTGAAGAACAAAAAATTGGCGAATGTTACTGTTTAGATGCTTTGCATATAAGTTTCTTATACTATATAGAAGCAATATATACAAAGATTTCAACCGTCTACCTGTTCTATTCATTGTTCTACTTGTAGAAAGTTACAAATAATTTCCATTTCATGATTATCAATGGGGCTTGTAGTTCACTTAAACTTGAAGAACAAAAAATTGGCGAATGGTACTGTTTGGATGCTTTGCATATATGTTTCTTAGACTATATAGAAGCAATATATACAAAGATTTCAACCGTCTACCTGTTCCATTCATTGTTCTACTTGTCGAAAGTTACAAATAATTTCCGATAAAGGATTAACCATTGGGGCTCATTGTTCACTTAAACTTGTTGAACAAAAAATTGGCGAATTGTACTGTTTGGATGCTTTGCATATATGTTTCTTAGACTATATAGATGCAATATATACAAAGATTTCAACCGTCTACCTGATCCATTCATTGTTCTACTTGTCGAAAGTTACAAATAATTTCCATTAAAGGATTAACAATGGGGCTCGTTGTTCACTTAAACTTGAAGAACAATAAATTGGCGAATTGTACTGTTTGGATGCTTTGCATATATGTTTCTTAGACTATATAGAAGCAATATATACAAAGATTTCAACCGTCTACCTGTTCCATTCATTGTTCTACTTGTCGAAATTTGCAAATAATTTCCTTTAAAGGATTAACAATTGGGCTCGTAGTTCACTTAAACTTGAAGAACAAAAAATTGGCGAATGGTACTGTTTGGATGCTTTGCATATATGTTTCTTAGACTATATAGAAGCAATATATACATTGATTTCAACCGTCTACCTGTTCCATTCATTGTTCTACTTGTCGAATTTTACAAATAATTTCCGTTAAGGGATTAACAATGGGGATCGTAGTTTACTTAAACTTGAAGAACAAAAAATTGGCGAATTGTACTGTTTGGATGCTTTGCATATATGTTTCTTAGACTATATAGAAGCAATATATACAAATATTTCAACCGTCTAACTGTTCCATTCATTGTTCTACTTGTCGAAAATTACAAATAATTTCCGATAAAGGATTAACCATTGGGGCTCATTGTACACTTAAACTTGAAGAACAAAAAATTGGCGAATGGTACTGTTTGGATGCTTTGCGTACATGTTTCTTAGACTATATAGAAGCAATATATACAATGATTTCAACCGTCTACCTGTTCCATTCATTGTTCTACTTGTCGAAATTTACAAATAATTTCCGTTAAGGGATTAACAATGGGGATCGTAGTTTACTTAAACTTGAAGAACAAAAAATTGGCGAATTGTACTGTTTGGATGCTTTGCATATATGTTTCTTAGACTATATAGAAGCAATATATACAAATATTTCAACCGTCTAACTGTTCCATTCATTGTTCTACTTGTCGAAAATTACAAATAATTTCCGATAAAGGATTAACCATTGGGGCTCATTGTACACTTAAACTTGAAGAACAAAAAATTGGCGAATGGTACTGTTTGGATGCTTTGCATATATGTTTCGTAGACTATATAGAAGCAATATATACAAATTTTTCAACCGTCTACATGATCCATTCATTGTTCTACTTGTCGAAATTTACAAATAATTTCCTTTAAAGGATTAACAATGGGGCTCGTAGTTCACTTAAACTTGAAGAACAAAAAATTGGCGAATTGTACTGTTTGGATGCTTTGCATAGATGTTTCTTAGACCATTTAGAAGCAATATATAGAAAGATTTCACCCGTCTACCTGTACTATTCATTGTTCTACTTGTAGAAAGTTACAAATAATTTCCATTTCATGATTATCAATGTGGCTCGCTGTTCACTTAAACTTGAACATCAAAAAATTGGCGAATGGTACTGTTTGGATGCTTTGCGTACATGTTTCTTAGACTATATGGAAGCAATATATACAAAGATTTCAACCGTCTACGTGTTCCAATCATTGTTCTACTTGTCGAAATTTACAAATAATTTCCTTTAAAGGATTAACAATGGGGCTCGTTGTTCACTTAAACTTGAAGAACAAAAAATTGGCGAATGGTACTGTTTGGATGCTTTGCATATATGTTTCTTAGACTATATAGAAGCAATATATACATTGATTTCAACCGTCTACCTGTTCCATTCATTGTTCTACTTGTCGAAAATTACAAATAATTTCCGATAAAGGATTAACCATTGGGGCTCATTGTACACTTAAACTTGAAGAACAAAAAATTGGCGAATGGTACTGTTTGGATGCTTTGCGTACATGTTTCTTAGACTATATAGCAGCAATATATACAATGATTTCAACCGTCTACCTGTTCCATTCATTGTTCTACTTGTCGAAATTTACAAATAATTTCCGTTAAGGGATTAACAATGGGGATCGTAGTTTACTTAAACTTGAAGAACAAAAAATTGGCGAATTGTACTGTTTGGATGCTTTGCATATATGTTTCTTAGACTATATAGAAGCAATATATACAAAGATTTCAACCGTCTACCTGTTCCATTCATTGTTCTACTTGTCGAAAGTTACAAATAATTTCCGATAAAGGATTAACAATGGGGCTCATTGTTCACTTAAACTTGAAGAACAAAAAATTGGCGAATTGTACTGTTTGGATGCTTTGCATATAGGTTTCCTAGACTATATAGTAGCAACATATACAAAGATTTCAACCGTCTACCTGTTCTATTCATTGTTCTGCTTGTAGAAAGTTACAAATAATTTCCATTTCATGATTATCAATGGGGTTCGTAGTTCACTTAAACTTGAAGAACAAAAAATTGGCGAATTGTACTGTTTGGATGCTGTGCATATAGGTTTCCTGGACTATATAGTAGCAAGATATACAAAGATTTCAAACGTCTACCTGTTCCATTGATTGTTCTACTTGTCGAAAGTTACAAATAATTTCCGATAAAGTATTAACAATGGGCTCATTGTTCACTTAAACTTGAAGAACAAAAAATTGGCGAATGGTACTGTTTGGATGCTTTGCATATATGTTTCTTAGACTATATGGCAGCAATATATACAAAGATTTCAACCGTCTACCTGCTCCATTCATTGTTCTACTTGTCGAAATTTACAAATAATTTCCTTTAAAGGATTAACAATGGGGATCGTAGTTCACTTAAACTTGAAGAACAATAAATTGGCGAATTGTACTGTTTGGATGCTTTGCATATATGTTTCTTATACTATATGGAAGCAATATATACAAAGATTTCAACCGTCTACCTGCTCCATTCATTGTTCTACTTGTCGAAATTTACAAATAATTTCCTTTAAAGGATTAACAATGGGGCTCGTAGTTTACTTAAACTTGAAGAACAAAAAATTGGCAAATGGTACTGTTTGGATGCTTTGCGTACATGTTTCTTAGACCATATGGAAGCAATATATACAAAGATTTCAACCGTCTACGTGTTCCAATCATTGTTCTACTTGTCGAAATTTACAAATAATTTCCTTTAAAGGATTAACAATGGGGCTCGTTGTTCACTTAAACTTGAAGAACAATAAATTGGCGACTTGTACTGTTTGGATGCTTTGCATATATGTTTCTTAGACTATATAGAAGCAATATATAGAAAGATTTCAACAGTCTAACTGTTCCATTCATTGTTCTACTTGTCGAAAGTTAGAAATAATTTCCGTTAAAGGATTAACAATGGGACTCGTAGTTCACTTAAACTTGAAGAACAAAAAATTGGCGAATTGTACTGTTTGGATGCTTTGCATATAGGTTGCTTAGACTATATAGAAGCAACATATACAAAGATTTCAACCGTCTACCAGTTCCATTCATTGTTCTACTTGTCGAAAGTTACAAATAATTTCCGATAAAGGATTAACAATGGGGCTCATTGTTCACTTAAACTTGAAGAACAAAGAATTGGCGAATGGTACTGTTTAGATGCTTTGCATATATGTTTCTTAGACTATATAGAAGCAAAATATACATTGATTTCAACCGTCTACCTGTTCCATTCATTGTTCTACTTGTCGAAATTTACAAATAATTTCCTTTAAAGGAGTAACAATGGGGCTCGTAGTTCACTTAAACTTGAAGAACAAAAAATTGGCGAATGGTCCTATTTGGATGCTTTGCATATATGTTTCTTAGACTATATAGAAGCAATATATACAAAGATTTCAATCGTCTACCTGTTCCATTCATTGTTCTACTTGTCGAAAGTTACAAATAATTTCCGTTTCATAATTATCAATGGGGCTCGTTGTTCACTTAAACTTGAGGAACAAAAAATTGGCGAGTGGTGCTGTTTGGATGCTTTGCATATATGTTTCTTTGTCTATATAGAAGCAATATATACAAAGATTTCAACCGTCTAGCTGTTCCATTCATTGTTCTACTTGTCGAAATTTACAAATAATTTCCGATAAAGGATTAACAATGGGGCTCTTATTTCACTTAAACTTGAAGAACAAAAAATTGGCGAATGGTACTATTTGGATGCTTTGCGTGTATGTTTCTTAGACTATATAAAAGCAATATATACAAAGATTTCAACCGTCTACCTGTTCCATTCATTGTTCTACTAGTCGAATGTTACAAATAATTTCCGTTAAAGGATTAACAATGAGGCTCGTAGTTCACTTAAACTTGAAGAACAAAAAATTGGCGAATTGTACTGTTTGGATGCTTTACATATAGGTTTCCTAGACTATATAGTAGCAACATATACAAAGATTTCAACCGTCTACCTGTTCCATTCATTGTTCTACTTGTCGAAATTTACAAATAATTTCCGATAAAGGATTAACAATGGGGCTCATTGTTCACTTAAACTTGAAGAACAAAAAATTGGCGAATGGTACTGTTTGGATGCTTTGCATATATGTCTCTTAGACTATATGGAAGCAATATATACAAAGATTTCAACCGTCTACCTGCTCCATTCATTGTTCTACTTGTCGAAATTTACAAATAATTTCCTTTAAAGGATTAGCAATGGGGCTCATTGTTCACTTAAACTTGAAGAACAAAAAATTGGCGAATGGTACTGTTTGGATGCTTTGCATATATGTTTCTTAGACTATATAGAAGCAATATATACAAAGATTTCAACCGTCTACCTGTTCCATTCATTGTTCAACTTGTCGAAAGTTACAAATAATTTCCGTTAAAGGATTAACAATGGGGATCGTAGTTCACTTAAACTTGAAGAACAAAAAATTGGCGAATGGTACTGTTTGGATGCTTTGTGTACATGTTTCTTAGCCTATATGGAAGGAATATATACAAAGATTTCAACCGTCTACCTGTTCCATTCATTGTTCTACTTGTCGAATGTTACAAAAATTTCCGTTAAAGGATTAACAATGAGGCTCGTAGTTCACTTAAACTTGAAGAACAAAAAATTGGCGAATTGTACTGTTTGGATGCTTTACATATAGGTTTCCTAGACTATATAGTAGCAACATATACAAAGATTTCAACCGTCTACCTGTTCCATTCATTGTTCTACTTGTCGAAAGTTACAAATAATTTCCGATAAAGGATTAACAATGGGGCTCATTGTTCACTTAAACTTGAAGAACAAAAAATTGGCGAATGGTACTGTTTGGATGCTTTGCATATATGTCTCTTAGACTATATGGAAGCAATATATACAAAGATTTCAACCGTCTACCTGCTCCATTCATTGTTCTACTTGTCGAAATTTACAAATAATTTCCTTTAAAGGTTTAGCAATGGGGCTCATTGTTCACTTAAACTTGAAGAACAAAAAATTGGCGAATGGTACTGTTTGGATGCTTTGCATATATGTTTCTTAGACTATATAGAAGCAATATATACAAAGATTTCAACCGTCTACCTGTTCCATTCATTGTTCAACTTGTCGAAAGTTACAAATAATTTCCGTTAAAGGATTAACAATGGGGATCGTAGTTCACTTAAACTTGAAGAACAAAAAATTGGCGAATGGTACTGTTTGGATGCTTTGTGTACATGTTTCTTAGCCTATATGGAAGGAATATATACAAAGATTTCAACCGTCTACCTGCTCCATTCATTGTTCTACTTGTCGAAATTTACAAATAATTTCCTTTAAAGGATTAACATTGGGGCTCATTGTTCACTTAAACTTGAAGAACAATAAATTGGCGAATTGTACTGTTTGGATGCTTTGCATATATGTTTCGTAGACTATATAGAAGCAATATATACAAATATTTCATCCGTCTAACTGTTCCATTCATTGTTCTACTTGTCGAAAATTACAAATAATTTCCGATAAAGTATTAACCATTGGTGCTCATTGTTCACTTAAACTTGAAGAACAAAAAATTGGCGAATGGTACTGTTTGGATGCTTTGCATATATGTTTCTTAGACTATATAGAAGCAATATATACAAAGATTTCAACCGTCTACCTGTTCCATTCATTGTTCTACTTGTCGAAAGTTACAAATAATTTCCTTTAAAGGATTAACAATGGGGCTCGTAGTTCACTTAAACTTGAAGAACATTAATTTCGCGAATGGTACTGTTTGGATGCTTTGCATGTATGTTTCTTAGACTATATAGAAGCAATATATACAATGATTTCAACCGTCTACCTGTTCCATTCATTGTTCTTCTTGTCGAAAGTTACAAATAATTTCCGTTAAAGGATTAACAATGGGGCTCGTTGTTCACTTAAACTTGAAGAACTATAAATTGGCGAATTGTACTGTTTGGATGCTTTGCATATATGTTTCTTAGACTATATAGAAGCAATATATACAAAGATTTCAACCGTCTACCTGTTCCATTCATTGTTCTACTTGTCGAAAGTTACAAATAATTGACGTTAAAGGATTAACAATGGGGCTCGTAGTTCACTTAAACTTGAAGAACAATAAATTGGCGAATTGTACTGTTTGGATGCTTTGCATATATGTTTCTTAGACTATATAGAAGCAATATATACAAAGATTTCAACCGTCTACCTGTCCATTCATTGTTCCACTTGTCGAAAGTTACAAATAATTTCCTTTAAAGGATTAACAATGGGGCTCGTAGTTCGCTGAAACTTGAAGAACATTAATTTCGCGAATGGTACTGTTTGGATGCTTTGCATATATGTTTCTTAGACTATATAGAAGCAATATATACAAAGATTTCAACCGTCTACCTGTTCCATTCATTGTTCTACTTGTCGAAAGTTACAAATAATTTCCTTTAAAGGATTAACAATGGGGATCGTAGTTCACTTAAACTTGAAGAACAATAAATTGGCGAATTGTACTGTTTGGATGCTTTGCATATATGTTTCTTATACTATATGGAAGCAATATATACAAAGATTTCAACCGTCTACCTGCTCCATTCATTGTTCTACTTGTCGAAATTTACAAATAATTTCCTTTAAAGGATTAACAATGGGGCTCGTAGTTTACTTAAACTTGAAGAACAAAAAATTGGCAAATGGTACTGTTTGGATGCTTTGCGTACATGTTTCTTAGACCATATGGAAGCAATATATACAAAGATTTCAACCGTCTACGTGTTCCAATCATTGTTCTACTTGTCGAAATTTACAAATAATTTCCTTTAAAGGATTAACAATGGGGCTCGTTGTTCACTTAAACTTGAAGAACAATAAATTGGCGACTTGTACTGTTTGGATGCTTTGCATATATGTTTCTTAGACTATATAGAAGCAATATATAGAAAGATTTCAACAGTCTAACTGTTCCATTCATTGTTCTACTTGTCGAAAGTTAGAAATAATTTCCGTTAAAGGATTAACAATGGGACTCGTAGTTCACTTAAACTTGAAGAACAAAAAATTGGCGAATTGTACTGTTTGGATGCTTTGCATATAGGTTGCTTAGACTATATAGAAGCAACATATACAAAGATTTCAACCGTCTACCAGTTCCATTCATTGTTCTACTTGTCGAAAATTACAAATAATTTCCGATAAAGGATTAACAATGGGGCTCATTGTTCACTTAAACTTGAAGAACAAAGAATTGGCGAATGGTACTGTTTAGATGCTTTGCATATATGTTTCTTAGACTATATAGAAGCAAAATATACATTGATTTCAACCGTCTACCTGTTCCATTCATTGTTCTACTTGTCGAAATTTACAAATAATTTCCATTAAAGGAGTAACAATGGGGCTCGTAGTTCACTTAAACTTGAAGAACAAAAAATTGGCGAATGGTCCTATTTGGATGCTTTGCATATATGTTTCTTAGACTATATAGAAGCAATATATACAAAGATTTCAATCGTCTACCTGTTCCATTCATTGTTCTACTTGTCGAAAGTTACAAATAATTTCCGTTTCATAATTATCAATGGGGCTCGTTGTTCACTTAAACTTGAGGAACAAAAAATTGGCGAGTGGTGCTGTTTGGATGCTTTGCATATATGTTTCTTTGTCTATATAGAAGCAATATATACAAAGATTTCAACCGTCTAGCTGTTCCATTCATTGTTCTACTTGTCGAAATTTACAAATAATTTCCGATAAAGGATTAACAATGGGGCTCTTATTTCACTTAAACTTGAAGAACAAAAAATTGGCGAATGGTACTATTTGGATGCTTTGTGTGTATGTTTCTTAGACTATATAAAAGCAATATATACAAAGATTTCAACCGTCTACCTGTTCCATTCATTGTTCTACTAGTCGAATGTTACAAATAATTTCCGTTAAAGGATTAACAATGAGGCTCGTAGTTCACTTAAACTTGAAGAACAAAAAATTGGCGAATTGTACTGTTTGGATGCTTTACATATAGGTTTCCTAGACTATATAGTAGCAACATATACAAAGATTTCAACCGTCTACCTGTTCCATTCATTGTTCTACTTGTCGAAAGTTACAAATAATTTCCGATAAAGGATTAACAATGGGGCTCATTGTTCACTTAAACTTGAAGAACAAAAAATTGGCGAATGGTACTGTTTGGATGCTTTGCATATATGTCTCTTAGACTATATGGAAGCAATATATACAAAGATTTCAACCGTCTACCTGCTCCATTCATTGTTCTACTTGTCGAAATTTACAAATAATTTCCTTTAAAGGATTAGCAATGGGGCTCATTGTTCACTTAAACTTGAAGAACAAAAAATTGGCGAATGGTACTGTTTGGATGCTTTGCATATATGTTTCTTAGACTATATAGAAGCAATATATACAAAGATTTCAACCGTCTACCTGTTCCATTCATTGTTCAACTTGTCGAAAGTTACAAATAATTTCCGTTAAAGGATTAACAATGGGGATCGTAGTTCACTTAAACTTGAAGAACAAAAAATTGGCGAATGGTACTGTTTGGATGCTTTGTGTACATGTTTCTTAGCCTATATGGAAGGAATATATACAAAGATTTCAACCGTCTACCTGTTCCATTCATTGTTCTACTTGTCGAATGTTACAAAAATTTCCGTTAAAGGATTAACAATGAGGCTCGTAGTTCACTTAAACTTGAAGAACAAAAAATTGGCGAATTGTACTGTTTGGATGCTTTACATGTAGGTTTCCTAGACTATATAGTAGCAACATATACAAAGATTTCAACCGTCTACCTGTTCCATTCATTGTTCTACTTGTCGAAAGTTACAAATAATTTCCGATAAAGGATTAACAATGGGGCTCATTGTTCACTTAAACTTGAAGAACAAAAAATTGGCGAATGGTACTGTTTGGATGCTTTGCATATATGTCTCTTAGACTATATGGAAGCAATATATACAAAGATTTCAACCGTCTACCTGCTCCATTCATTGTTCTACTTGTCGAAATTTACAAATAATTTCCTTTAAAGGATTAGCAATGGGGCTCATTGTTCACTTAAACTTGAAGAACAAAAAATTGGCGAATGGTACTGTTTGGATGCTTTGCATATATGTTTCTTAGACTATATAGAAGCAATATATACAAAGATTTCAACCGTCTACCTGTTCCATTCATTGTTCAACTTGTCGAAAGTTACAAATAATTTCCGTTAAAGGATTAACAATGGGGATCGTAGTTCACTTAAACTTGAAGAACAAAAAATTGGCGAATGGTACTGTTTGGATGCTTTGTGTACATGTTTCTTAGCCTATATGGAAGGAATATATACAAAGATTTCAACCGTCTACCTGCTCCATTCATTGTTCTACTTGTCGAAATTTACAAATAATTTCCTTTAAAGGATTAACATTGGGGCTCATTGTTTACTTAAACTTGAAGAACAATAAATTGGCGAATTGTACTGTTTGGATGCTTTGCATATATGTTTCTTATACTATATAGAAGCAACATATACAATGATTTCAACCGTCTACCTGTTCCATTCATTGTTCTACTTGTCGAAAGTTACAAATAATTGACGTTAAAGGATTAACAATGGGGCTCGTAGTTCACTTAAACTTGAAGAACAATAAATTGGCGAATTGTACTGTTTGGATGCTTTGCATATATGTTTCTTAGACTATATAGAAGCAATATATACAAAGATTTCAACCGTCTACCTGTTCCATTCATTGTTCCACTTGTCGAAAGTTACAAATAATTTCCTTTAAAGGATTAACAATGGGGCTCGTAGTTCGCTGAAACTTGAAGAACATTAATTTCGCGAATGGTACTGTTTGGATGCTTTGCATATATGTTTCTTAGACTATATAGAAGCAATATATACAAAGATTTCAACCGTCTACCTGTTCCATTCATTGTTCTACTTGTCGAAAGTTACAAATAATTTCCTTTAAAGGATTAACAATGGGGCTCGTAGTTCACTTAAACTTGAAGAACATTAATTTCGCGAATGGTACTGTTTGGATGCTTTGCATGTATGTTTCTTAGACTATATAGAAGCAATATATACAATGATTTCAACCGTCTACCTGTTCCATTCATTGTTCTTCTTGTCGAAAGTTACAAATAATTTCCGTTAAAGGATTAACAATGGGGCTCGTTGTTCACTTAAACTTGAAGAACTATAAATTGGCGAATTGTACTGTTTGGATGCTTTGCATATATGTTTCTTAGACTATATAGAAGCAATATATACAAAGATTTCAACCGTCTACCTGTTCCATTCATTGTTCTACTTGTCGAAAGTTACAAATAATTGACGTTAAAGGATTAACAATGGGGCTCGTAGTTCACTTAAACTTGAAGAACAATAAATTGGCGAATTGTACTGTTTGGATGCTTTGCATATATGTTTCTTAGACTATATAGAAGCAATATATACAAAGATTTCAACCGTCTACCTGTCCATTCATTGTTCCACTTGTCGAAAGTTACAAATAATTTCCTTTAAAGGATTAACAATGGGGCTCGTAGTTCGCTGAAACTTGAAGAACATTAATTTCGCGAATGGTACTGTTTGGATGCTTTGCATATATGTTTCTTAGACTATATAGAAGCAATATATACAAAGATTTCAACCGTCTACCTGTTCCATTCATTGTTCTACTTGTCGAAAGTTACAAATAATTTCCTTTAAAGGATTAACAATGGGGCTCGTAGTTCACTTAAACTTGAAGAACATTAATTTCGCGAATGGTACTGTTTGGATGCTTTACATGTATGTTTCTTAGACTATATAGAAGCAATATATACAATGATTTCAACCGTCTACCTGTTCCATTCATTGTTCTTCTTGTCGAAAGTTACAAATAATTTCCGTTAAAGGATTAACAATGGGGCTCGTTGTTCACTTAAACTTGAAGAACAAAAAATTGGCGAATTGTGCTATTTGGATGTTTTGCATATAGGTTTCCTAGACTATATAGTAGCAACATATACAAAGATTTCAACCGTCTACCTGTTCCATTCATTGTTCTACTTGTCGAAAGTTACAAATAATTTCCCTTAAAGTATTAACAATGGGGATCGTACTTCACTTAAACTTGAAGAACAAAAAATTGGCGAATTGTACTGATTGGATGCTTTGCATTTATGTTTCTTAGCATATATAGAAGCAATTTATACAAAGATATCAACCGTCTACCTGTTCCATTCATTGTTCAACTTGTCGAAAGTTACAAATAATTTCCGTTAATGGATTAACAATGGCGAATTGTACTGTTTGGATGCTTTGCATATAGGTTTCCTAGACTATATAGTAGCAACATATACAAAGATTTCAACCGTCTACCTGTTCTATTCATTGTTCTGCTTGTAGAAAGTTACAAATAATTTCCATTTCATGATTATCAATGGGGCTCGTTGTTCACTAAAACTTGAAGAACAATAAATTCGCGAATTGTACTGTTTGGATGCTTTGCATATAGGTTTCCTAGACTATATAGTAGCAATATATACAAAGATTTCAACCGTCTACCTGTTCCATTCATTGTTCTACTAGTCGAATGTTACAAATAATTTCCGTTAAAGGATTAACAATGAGGCTCGTAGTTCACATAAACTTGAAGAACAAAAATTGGCGAATTGTACTGTTTGGATGCTTTGCATACAGGTTTCCTAGACTATATAGTAGCAACATATACAAAGATTTCAACCGTCTACCTGTTCCATTCATTGTTCTACTTGTCGAAAGTTACAAATAATTTCCGTTAAAGGATTAACAATGGGGATCGTACTTCACTTAAACTTGAAGAACAAAAAATTGGCGAATTGTACTGATTGGATGCTTTGCATTTATGTTTCTTAGCATATATAGAAGCAATTTATACAAAGATATCAACCGTCTACCTGTTCCATTCATTGTTCAACTTGTCGAAAATTACAAATAATTTCCGTTAATGGATTAACAATGGCGAATTGTACTGTTTGGATGCTTTGCATATAGGTTTCCTAGACTATATAGTAGCAACATATACAAAGATTTCAACCGTCTACCTGTTCTAATTGTTCTGCTTGTAGAAAGTTACAAATAATTTCCATTTCATGATTATCAATGGGGCTCGTTGTTCACTAAAACTTGAAGAACAATAAATTCGCGAATTGTACTGTTTGGATGCTTTGCATATAGGTTTCATGACTATATAGTAGCAATATATACAAAGATTTCAACCGTCTACCTGTTCCATTCATTGTTCTACTAGTCGAATGTTACAAATAATTTCCGTTAAAGGATTAACAATGAGGCTCGTAGTTCACTTAAACTTGAAGAACAAAAAATTGGCGAATTGTACTGTTTGGATGCTTTGCATACAGGTTTCCTAGACTATATAGTAGCAACATATACAAAGATTTCAACCGTCTACCTGTTCCATTCATTGTTCTACTTGTCGAAAGTTACAAATAATTTCCGTTAAAGGATTAACAATGGGGCTCGTAGTTCATTTAAACTTCAAGCACAAAAAATTGGCGAATGGTACTGTTTGGATGCTTTGCATATATGTTTCTTAGACTATATGGAAGCAATATATACAAAGATTTCCACCGTCTACCTGCTCCATTCATTGTTCTACTTGTCGAAATTTACAAATAATTTCCTTTAAAGGATTAACAATGGGGCTCATTGTTCACTTAAACTTGAAGAACAAAAAATTGGCGAATGGTACTGTTTGGATGCTTTGTGTACATGTTTCTTAGCCTATATGGAAGGAATATATACAAAGATTTCAACCGTCTACCTGCTCCATTCATTGTTCTACTTGTCGAAATTTACAAATAATTTCCTTTAAAGGATTAACAATGGGGCTCATTGTTCACTTAAACTTGAAGAACAAAAAATTGGCGAATGGTACTGTTTGGATGCTTTGTGTACATGTTTCTTAGCCTATATGGAAGGAATATATACAAAGATTTCAACCGTCTACCTGCTCCATTCATTGTTCTACTTGTCGAAATTTACAAATAATTTCCTTTAAAGGATCAACAATGGGGCTCATTGTTCACTTAAACTTCAAGAACAAAAAACAGGCGATCGGTACTGTTTGGATGCTTTGCATATATGTATCTTAGACTATATGAAAGCAATATATACAAAGATTTCAACCGTCTACGTGTTCCAATCATTGATCTACATGTCGAAATTTACAAATAATTTCCTTTAAAGGATTAACAATGGGGCTCGTTGTTCACTTAAACTTGAAGAACAATAAATTGGCGAATTGTACTGTTTGGATGCTTTGCATATATGTTTCTTATACTACATAGAAGCAACATATACAATGATTTCAACCGTCTACCTGTTCCATGCATTGTTCTACTTGTCGATATTTACAAATAATTTCCTTTAAAGGATTAACAATTGGGCTCATTCTTCACTTAAACTTGAAGAACAAAAAATTGGCGTATGGTACTGTTTGGATGCTTTGCATATATGTTTCTTAGCCTATATGGAAGGAATATATACAAAGATTTCAACCGTCTACCTGCTCCATTCATTGTTCTACTTGTCGAAATTTACAAATAATTTCCTTTAAAGGATTAGCAATGGGGCTCATTGTTCACTTAAACTTGAAGAACAAAAAATTGGCGAATGGTACTGTTTGGATGCTTTGCATATATGTTTCTTAGACTATATAGAAGCAATATATACAAAGATTTCAACCGTCTACCTGTTCCATTCATTGTTCAACTTGTCGAAAGTTACAAATAATTTCCGTTAAAGGATTAACAATGGGGATCGTAGTTCACTTAAACTGGAAGAACAAAAAATTGGCGAATGGTACTGTTTGGATGCTTTGTGTACATGTTTCTTAGCCTATATGGAAGGAATATATACAAAGATTTCAACCGTCTACCTGCTCCATTCATTGTTCTACTTGTCGAAATTTACAAATAATTTCCTTTAAAGGATTAACAATGGGGCTCATTGTTCACTTAAACTTGAAGAACAAAAAATTGGCGAATGGTACTGTTTGGATGCTTTGTGTACATGTTTCTTAGCCTATATGGAAGGAATATATACAAAGATTTCAACCGTCTACCTGCTCCATTCATTGTTCTACTTGTCGAAATTTACAAATAATTTCCTTTAAAGGATCAACAATGGGGCTCATTGTTCACTTAAACTTCAAGTACAAAAAATAGGCGATTGGTACTGTTTGGATGCTTTGCATATATGTATCTTAGACTATATGAAAGCAATATATACAAAGATTTCAACCGTCTACGTGTTCCAATCATTGATCTACATGTCGAAATTTACAAATAATTTCCTTTAAAGGATTAACAATGGGGCTCGTTGTTCACTTAAACTTGAAGAACAATAAATTGGCGAATTGTACTGTTTGGATGCTTTGCATATATGTTTCTTAGACTATATAGAAGCAATATATACAATGATTTCAACCGTCTACCTGTTCCATTCATTGTTCTACTTGTCGAAAGTTACAAATAATTTCCGTTAAGGGATTAACAATGGGGATCGTAGTTTACTTAAACTTGTAGAACAAAAAATTGGCGAATTGTACTGTTTGGATGCTTTGCATATATGTTTCTTAGACTATTTAGAAGCAATATATAGAAAGAATTCACCCGTCTACCAGTACTATTCATTGTTCTACTTGTAGAAAGTTACAAATAATTTCCATTTCATGATTATCAATGGGGCTCGCTGCTCACTTAAACTTGAAGATCAAAAAATTGGCGAATTGTACTGTTTGGATGCTTTGCGTACATGTTTCTTAGACTATATGGAAGCAATATATACAAAGATATCAACCGTCTACGTGTTCCAATCATTGTTCTACTTGTCGAAATTTACAAATAATCTCCTTTAAAGGATTAACAATGGGGCTCGTAGTTCACTTAAACTTGAAGAACAAAAAATTGGCGAATTGTACTGTTTGGATGCTTTGCATATATGTTTCTTAGACTATTTAGAAGCAATATATAGAAAGAATTCACCCGCCTACCTGTACTATTCATTGTTCTACTTGTAGAAAGTTACAAATAATTTCCATTTCATGATTATCAATGGGGCTCGCTGTTCACTTAAACTTGAAGATCAAAAAATTGGCGAATTGTACTGTTTGGATGCTTTGCATATATGTTTCTTAGATTATATAGAAGCAATATATACAAAGATTTCAACCGTCTACCTGTTCCATTCATTGTTCTACTTGCCGAAATTTACAAATAATTTCCTTTAAAGGATTAACAATTGGGCTCGTTGTTCACTTAAACTTGAAGATCAAAAAATTGGCGATTGTTACTGTTTAGATGCTTTGCATATATGTTTCTTAGATTATATAGAAGCAATATATACAAAGATTTCAACCGTCTACCTGTTCCATTCATTGTTCTACTTGTCGAAAATTACAAATAATTTCCGATAATCGATTAACCATTGGGGCTCATTGTTCACTTAAACTTGAAAAACAAAAAATTGGCGAATTGTACTGTTTGGATGCTTTGCATATATGTTTCTTAGACTATATAGAAGCAATATATACAAAGAATTCAACCGTCTACCTGTTCCATTCATTGTTTTACTTGTCGAAATTTACAAATAATTTCCGTTAAGGGATTAACAATGGGGATCGTAGTTTACTTAAACTTGAAGAACAAATAATTGGCGAATTGTACTGTTTGGATGCTTTGCATATAGGTTTCCTAGACTATATAGTAGCAACATATACAAAGATTTCAACCGTCTACCTGCTCTATTCATTGTTCTGCTTGTAGAAAGTTACAAATAATTTCCATTTCATGATTATCAATGTGGCTCGTTGTTCACTTAAACTTGAAGGACAAAAAATTGGCGAATGCTGCTGTTGGATGCTTTGCATATATGTTTCTTAGACTATATGGAAGCAATATATACAAAGATTTCAACCGTCTACCTGTTCCATTCATTGTTCTACTTGTCGAAAGTTACAAATAATTTCCGTTTCAAGATTATCAATGGGGCTCGTTGTTCACTTAAACTTGAAGAACATTAATTTCGCGAATGGTACTGTTTGGATGCTTTGCATGTATGTTTCTTAGACTATATAGAAGCAATATATACAATGATTTCAACCGTCTACCTGTTCCATTCATTGTTCTACTTGTCGAAAGTTACAAATAATTTCCCTTAAAGTATTAACAATGGGGATCGTACTTCACTTAAACTTGAAGAACAATAAATTGGCGAATTGTACTGTTTGGATGCTTTGCATATATGTTTCTTATACTATATAGAAGCAATATATACAAAGATTTCAACCGTCTACCTGTTCCATTCATTGTTCTACTAGTCGAAAGTTACAAATAATTTCCGTTAAAGGATTAACAATGAGGCTCGTAGTTCACTTAAACTTGAAGAACAAAGAATTGGCGAATTGTACTGTTTGGATGCTTTGCATATATGTTTCTTAGACTATATGGAAGCAATATATACAAAGATTTCAACTGTCTACCTGCTCCATTCATTGTTCTGCTTGTCGAAATTTACAAATAATTTCCTTTAAAGGATCAACAATGGGGCTCGTAGTTCACTTAATCTTGAAGAACAAAAAATTGGCGAATTGTACTGATTGGATGCTTTGCATTTATGTTTCTTAGCATATAAAGAAGCAATTTATACAAAGATATCAACCGTCTACCTGTTCCATTCATTGTTCAACTTGTCGAAAGTTACAAATAATTTCCGTTAAAGGATTAACAATGGGGATCGTAGTTCACTTAAACTTGAAGAACAATAAATTGGCGAATTGTACTGTTTGGATGCTTTGCATATATGTTTCTTATACTATATGGAAGCAATATATACAAAGATTTCAACCGTCTACCTGCTCCATTCATTGTTCAACTTGTCGAAATTTACAAATAATTTCCTTTAAAGGATCAACAATGGGGCTCGTAGTTCACTTAATCTTGAAGAACAAAAAATTGGCGAATTGTACTGATTGGATGCTTTGCATTTATGTTTCTTAGCATATATAGAAGCAATTTATACAAAGATATCAACCGTCTACCTGTTCCATTCATTGTTCAACTTGTCGAAAGTTACAAATAATTTCCGTTAATGGATTAACAATGGCGAATTGTACGGTTTGGATGCTTTGCATATAGGTTTCCTAGACTATATAGTAGCAACATATACAAAGATTTCAACCGTCTACCTGTTCTATTCATTGTTCTGCTTGTAGAAAGTTACAAATAATTTCCATTTCATGATTATCAATGGGGCTCGTTGTTCACTAAAACTTGAAGAACAATAAATTCGCGAATGCTACTGTTTGGATGCTTTGCATATATGTTTCATAGACTACATAGAAGCAATATATACAAATATTTCAATCGTCTAACTGTTGCATTCATTGTTCTACTTGTCGAAAGTTACAAATAATTTCCGATAAAGGATTAACAATGGGGCTCATTGTTCACTTAAACTTGAAGAACAAAAAATTGGCGAATTGTACTGTTTGGATGCTTTGCATATAGGTTTCCTAGACTATATAGTAGCAACATATACAAAGATTTCAACCGTCTACCTGTTCTATTCATTGTTCTGCTTGTAGAAAGTTACAAATAATTTCCATTTCATGATTATCAATGGGGTTCGTAGTTCACTTAAACTTGAAGAACAAAAAATTGGCGAATTGTACTGTTTGGATGCTGTGCATATAGGTTTCCTAGACTATATAGTAGCAAGATATACAAAGATTTCAAACGTCTACCTGTTCCATTGATTGTTCTACTTGTCGAAAGTTACAAATAATTTCCGATAAAGTATTAACAATGGGCTCATTGTTCACTTAAACTTGAAGAACAAAAAATTGGCGAATGGTACTGTTTGGATGCTTTGCATATATGTTTCTTAGACTATATGGCAGCAATATATACAAAGATTTCAACCGTCTACCTGCTCCATTCATTGTTCTACTTGTCGAAATTTACAAATAATTTCCTTTAAAGGATTAACAATGGGGATCGTAGTTCACTTAAACTTGAAGAACAATAAATTGGCGAATTGTACTGTTTGGATGCTTTGCATATATGTTTCTTATACTATATGGAAGCAATATATACAAAGATTTCAACCGTCTACCTGCTCCATTCATTGTTCTACTTGTCGAAAGTTACAAATAATTTCCGATAAAGGATTAACAATGGGGCTCATTGTTCACTTAAACTTGAAGAACAAAAAATTGGCGAATGGTACTGTTTGGATGCTTTGCATATATGTCTCTTAGACTATATGGAAGCAATATATACAAAGATTTCAACCGTCTACCTGCTCCATTCATTGTTCTACTTGTCGAAATTTACAAATAATTTCCTTTAAAGGATTAGCAATGGGGCTCATTGTTCACTTAAACTTGAAGAACAAAAAATTGGCGAATGGTACTGTTTGGATGCTTTGCATATATGTTTCTTAGACTATATAGAAGCAATATATACAAAGATTTCAACCGTCTACCTGTTCCATTCATTGTTCAACTTGTCGAAAGTTACAAATAATTTCCGTTAAAGGATTAACAATGGGGATCGTAGTTCACTTAAACTTGAAGAACAAAAAATTGGCGAATGGTACTGTTTGGATGCTTTGCATATATGTTTCATAGACTACATAGAAGCAATATATACAAATATTTCAATCGTCTAACTGTTGCATTCATTGTTCTACTTGTCGAAAGTTACAAATAATTTCCGATAAAGGATTAACAATGGGGCTCATTGTTCACTTAAACTTGAAGAACAAAAAATTGGCGAATTGTACTGTTTGGATGCTTTGCATATAGGTTTCCTAGACTATATAGTAGCAACATATACAAAGATTTCAACCGTCTACCTGTTCTATTCATTGTTCTGCTTGTAGAAAGTTACAAATAATTTCCATTTCATGATTATCAATGGGGTTCGTAGTTCACTTAAACTTGAAGAACAAAAAATTGGCGAATTGTACTGTTTGGATGCTGTGCATATAGGTTTCCTAGACTATATAGTAGCAAGATATACAAAGATTTCAAACGTCTACCTGTTCCATTGATTGTTCTACTTGTCGAAAGTTACAAATAATTTCCGATAAAGTATTAACAATGGGCTCATTGTTCACTTAAACTTGAAGAACAAAAAATTGGCGAATGGTACTGTTTGGATGCTTTGCATATATGTTTCTTAGACTATATGGCAGCAATATATACAAAGATTTCAACCGTCTACCTGCTCCATTCATTGTTCTACTTGTCGAAATTTACAAATAATTTCCTTTAAAGGATTAACAATGGGGATCGTAGTTCACTTAAACTTGAAGAACAATAAATTGGCGAATTGTACTGTTTGGATGCTTTGCATATATGTTTCTTATACTATATGGAAGCAATATATACAAAGATTTCAACCGTCTACCTGCTCCATTCATTGTTCTACTTGTCGAAAGTTACAAATAATTTCCGATAAAGGATTAACAATGGGGCTCATTGTTCACTTAAACTTGAAGAACAAAAAATTGGCGAATGGTACTGTTTGGATGCTTTGCATATATGTCTCTTAGACTATATGGAAGCAATATATACAAAGATTTCAACCGTCTACCTGCTCCATTCATTGTTCTACTTGTCGAAATTTACAAATAATTTCCTTTAAAGGATTAGCAATGGGGCTCATTGTTCACTTAAACTTGAAGAACAAAAAATTGGCGAATGGTACTGTTTGGATGCTTTGCATATATGTTTCTTAGACTATATAGAAGCAATATATACAAAGATTTCAACCGTCTACCTGTTCCATTCATTGTTCAACTTGTCGAAAGTTACAAATAATTTCCGTTAAAGGATTAACAATGGGGATCGTAGTTCACTTAAACTTGAAGAACAAAAAATTGGCGAATGGTACTGTTTGGATGCTTTGTGTACATGTTTCTTAGCCTATATGGAAGGAATATATACAAAGATTTCAACCGTCTACCTGCTCCATTCATTGTTCTACTTGTCGAAATTTACAAATAATTTCCTTTAAAGGATTAACATTGGGGCTCATTGTTCACTTAAACTTGAAGAACAAAAAATTGGCGAATGGTACTGTTTGGATGCTTTGTGTACATGTTTCTTAGCCTATATGGAAGGAATATATACAAAGATTTCAACCGTCTACCTGTTCCATTCATTGTTCTACTTGTCGAAAGTTACAAATAATTGACGTTAAAGGATTAACAATGGGGCTCGTAGTTCACTTAAACTTGAAGAACAATAAATTGGCGAATTGTACTGTTTGGATGCTTTGCATATATGTTTCTTAGACTATATAGAAGCAATATATACAAAGATTTCAACCGTCTACCTGTCCATTCATTGTTCCACTTGTCGAAAGTTACAAATAATTTCCTTTAAAGGATTAACAATGGGGCTCGTAGTTCGCTGAAACTTGAAGAACATTAATTTCGCGAATGGTACTGTTTGGATGCTTTGCATATGTGTTTCTTAGACTATATAGAAGCAATATATACAAAGATTTCAACCGTCTACCTGTTCCTTTCATTGTTCTACTTGTCGAAAGTTACAAATAATTTCCTTTAAAGGATTAACAATGGGGCTCGTAGTTCACTTAAACTTGAAGAACATTAATTTCGCGAATGGTACTGTTTGGATGCTTTGCATGTATGTTTCTTAGACTATATAGAAGCAATATATACAATGATTTCAACCGTCTACCTGTTCCATTCATTGTTCTTCTTGTCGAAAGTTACAAATAATTTCCGTTAAAGGATTAACAATGGGGCTCGTTGTTCACTTAAACTTGAAGAACAAAAAATTGGCGAATTGTGCTATTTGGATGTTTTGCATATAGGTTTCCTAGACTATATAGTAGCAACATATACAAAGATTTCAACCGTCTACCTGTTCCATTCATTGTTCTACTTGTCGAAAGTTACAAATAATTTCCCTTAAAGTATTAACAATGGGGATCGTACTTCACTTAAACTTGAAGAACAAAAAATTGGCGAATTGTACTGATTGGATGCTTTGCATTTATGTTTCTTAGCATATATAGAAGCAATTTATACAAAGATATCAACCGTCTACCTGTTCCATTCATTGTTCAACTTGTCGAAAGTTACAAATAATTTCCGTTAATGGATTAACAATGGCGAATTGTACTGTTTGGATGCTTTGCATATAGGTTTCCTAGACTATATAGTAGCAACATATACAAAGATTTCAACCGTCTACCTGTTCTATTCATTGTTCTGCTTGTAGAAAGTTACAAATAATTTCCATTTCATGATTATCAATGGGGCTCGTTGTTCACTAAAACTTGAAGAACAATAAATTCGCGAATTGTACTGTTTGGATGCTTTGCATATAGGTTTCCTAGACTATATAGTAGCAATATATACAAAGATTTCAACCGTCTACCTGTTCCATTCATTGTTCTACTAGTCGAATGTTACAAATAATTTCCGTTAAAGGATTAACAATGAGGCTCGTAGTTCACTTAAACTTGAAGAACAAAAAATTGGCGAATTGTACTGTTTGGATGCTTTGCATACAGGTTTCCTAGACTATATAGTAGCAACATATACAAAGATTTCAACCGTCTACCTGTTCCATTCATTGTTCTACTTGTCGAAAGTTACAAATAATTTCCGTTAAAGGATTAACAATGGGGCTCGTAGTTCACTTAAACTTCAAGCACAAAAAATTGGCGAATGGTACTGTTTGGATGCTTTGCATATATGTTTCTTAGACTATATGGAAGCAATATATACAAAGATTTCCACCGTCTACCTGCTCCATTCATTGTTCTACTTGTCGAAATTTACAAATAATTTCCTTTAAAGGATTAACAATGGGGCTCATTGTTCACTTAAACTTGAAGAACAAAAAATTGGCGAATGGTACTGTTTGGATGCTTTGTGTACATGTTTCTTAGCCTATATGGAAGGAATATATACAAAGATTTCAACCGTCTACCTGCTCCATTCATTGTTCTACTTGTCGAAATTTACAAATAATTTCCTTTAAAGGATTAACAATGGGGCTCATTGTTCACTTAAACTTGAAGAACAAAAAATTGGCGAATGGTACTGTTTGGATGCTTTGTGTACATGTTTCTTAGCCTATATGGAAGGAATATATACAAAGATTTCAACCGTCTACCTGCTCCATTCATTGTTCTACTTGTCGAAATTTACAAATAATTTCCTTTAAAGGATCAACAATGGGGCTCATGGTTCACTTAAACTTCAAGAACAAAAAATAGGCGATTGGTACTGTTTGGATGCTTTGCATATATGTATCTTAGACTATATGAAAGCAATATATACAAAGATTTCAACCGTCTACGTGTTCCAATCATTGATCTACATGTCGAAATTTACAAATAATTTCCTTTAAAGGATTAACAATGGGGCTCGTTGTTCACTTAAACTTGAAGAACAATAAATTGGCGAATTGTACTGTTTGGATGCTTTGCATATATGTTTCTTATACTACATAGAAGCAACATATACAATGATTTCAACCGTCTACCTGTTCCATGCATTGTTCTACTTGTCGATATTTACAAATAATTTCCTTTAAAGGATTAACAATTGGGCTCATTCTTCACTTAAACTTGAAGAACAAAAAATTGGCGTATGGTACTGTTTGGATGCTTTGAAAATATGTTTCTTAGCCTATATGGAAGGAATATATACAAAGATTTCAACCGTCTACCTGCTCCATTCATTGTTCTACTTGTCGAAATTTACAAATAATTTCCTTTAAAGGATTAGCAATGGGGCTCATTGTTCACTTAAACTTGAAGAACAAAAAATTGGCGAATGGTACTGTTTGGATGCTTTGCATATATGTTTCTTAGACTATATAGAAGCAATATATACAAAGATTTCAACCGTCTACCTGTTCCATTCATTGTTCAACTTGTCGAAAGTTACAAATAATTTCCGTTAAAGGATTAACAATGGGGATCGTAGTTCACTTAAACTTGAAGAACAAAAAATTGGCGAATGGTACTGTTTGGATGCTTTGTGTACATGTTTCTTAGCCTATATGGAAGGAATATATACAAAGATTTCAACCGTCTACCTGTTCCATTCATTGTTCTACTTGTCGAAAGTTACAAATAATTGACGTTAAAGGATTAACAATGGGGCTCAAGTTCACTTAAACTTGAAGAACAATAAATTGGCGAATTGTACTGTTTGGATGCTTTGCATATATGTTTCTTAGACTATATAGAAGCAATATATACAAAGATTTCAACCGTCTACCTGTCCATTCATTGTTCCACTTGTCGAAAGTTACAAATAATTTCCTTTAAAGGATTAACAATGGGGCTCGTAGTTCGCTGAAACTTGAAGAACATTAATTTCGCGAATGGTACTGTTTGGATGCTTTGCATATGTGTTTCTTAGACTATATAGAAGCAATATATACAAAGATTTCAACCGTCTACCTGTTCCATTCATTGTTCTACTTGTCGAAAGTTACAAATAATTTCCTTTAAAGGATTAACAATGGGGCTCGTAGTTCACTTAAACTTGAAGAACATTAATTTCGCGAATGGTACTGTTTGGATGCTTTGCATGTATGTTTCTTAGACTATATAGAAGCAATATATACAATGATTTCAACCGTCTACCTGTTCCATTCATTGTTCTTCTTGTCGAAAGTTACAAATAATTTCCGTTAAAGGATTAACAATGGGGCTCGTTGTTCACTTAAACTTGAAGAACAAAAAATTGGCGAATTGTGCTATTTGGATGTTTTGCATATAGGTTTCCTAGACTATATAGTAGCAACATATACAAAGATTTCAACCGTCTACCTGTTCCATTCATTGTTCTACTTGTCGAAAGTTACAAATAATTTCCCTTAAAGTATTAACAATGGGGATCGTACTTCACTTAAACTTGAAGAACAAAAAATTGGCGAATTGTACTGATTGGATGCTTTGCATTTATGTTTCTTAGCATATATAGAAGCAATTTATACAAAGATATCAACCGTCTACCTGTTCCATTCATTGTTCAACTTGTCGAAAGTTACAAATAATTTCCGTTAATGGATTAACAATGGCGAATTGTACTGTTTGGATGCTTTGCATATAGGTTTCCTAGACTATATAGTAGCAACATATACAAAGATTTCAACCGTCTACCTGTTCTATTCATTGTTCTGCTTGTAGAAAGTTACAAATAATTTCCATTTCATGATTATCAATGGGGCTCGTTGTTCACTAAAACTTGAAGAACAATAAATTCGCGAATTGTACTGTTTGGATGCTTTGCATATAGGTTTCCTAGACTATATAGTAGCAATATATACAAAGATTTCAACCGTCTACCTGTTCCATTCATTGTTCTACTAGTCGAATGTTACAAATAATTTCCGTTAAAGGATTAACAATGAGGCTCGTAGTTCACTTAAACTTGAAGAACAAAAAATTGGCGAATTGTACTGTTTGGATGCTTTGCATACAGGTTTCCTAGACTATATAGTAGCAACATATACAAAGATTTCAACCGTCTACCTGCTCCATTCATTGTTCTACTTGTCGAAAGTTACAAATAATTTCCGTTAAAGGATTAACAATGGGGCTCGTAGTTCACTTAAACTTCAAGCACAAAAAATTGGCGAATGGTACTGTTTGGATGCTTTGCATATATGTTTCTTAGACTATATGGAAGCAATATATACAAAGATTTCCACCGTCTACCTGCTCCATTCATTGTTCTACTTGTCGAAATTTACAAATAATTTCCTTTAAAGGATTAACAATGGGGCTCATTGTTCACTTAAACTTGAAGAACAAAAAATTGGCGAATGGTACTGTTTGGATGCTTTGTGTACATGTTTCTTAGCCTATATGGAAGGAATATATACAAAGATTTCAACCGTCTACCTGCTCCATTCATTGTTCTATTTGTCGAAATTTACAAATAATTTCCTTTAAAGGATTAACAATGGGGCTCATTGTTCACTTAAACTTGAAGAACAAAAAATTGGCGAATGGTACTGTTTGGATGCTTTGTGTACATGTTTCTTAGCCTATATGGAAGGAATATATACAAAGATTTCAACCGTCTACCTGCTCCATTCATTGTTCTACTTGTCGAAATTTACAAATAATTTCCTTTAAAGGATCAACAATGGGGCTCATGGTTCACTTAAACTTCAAGAACAAAAAATAGGCGATTGGTACTGTTTGGATGCTTTGCATATATGTATCTTAGACTATATGAAAGCAATATATACAAAGATTTCAACCGTCTACGTGTTCCAATCATTGATCTACATGTCGAAATTTACAAATAATTTCCTTTAAAGGATTAACAATGGGGCTCGTTGTTCACTTAAACTTGAAGAACAATAAATTGGCGAATTGTACTGTTTGGATGCTTTGCATATATGTTTCTTATACTACATAGAAGCAACATATACAATGATTTCAACCGTCTACCTGTTCCATGCATTGTTCTACTTGTCGATATTTACAAATAATTTCCTTTAAAGGATTAACAATTGGGCTCATTCTTCACTTAAACTTGAAGAACAAAAAATTGGCGTATGGTACTGTTTGGATGCTTTGAAAATATGTTTCTTAGCCTATATGGAAGGAATATATACAAAGATTTCAACCGTCTACCTGCTCCATTCATTGTTCTACTTGTCGAAATTTACAAATAATTTCCTTTAAAGGATTAGCAATGGGGCTCATTGTTCACTTAAACTTGAAGAACAAAAAATTGGCGAATGGTACTGTTTGGATGCTTTGCATATATGTTTCTTAGACTATATAGAAGCAATATATACAAAGATTTCAACCGTCTACCTGTTCCATTCATTGTTCAACTTGTCGAAAGTTACAAATAATTTCCGTTAAAGGATTAACAATGGGGATCGTAGTTCACTTAAACTTGAAGAACAAAAAATTGGCGAATGGTACTGTTTGGATGCTTTGTGTACATGTTTCTTAGCCTATATGGAAGGAATATATACAAAGATTTCAACCGTCTACCTGCTCCATTCATTGTTCTACTTGTCGAAATTTACAAATAATTTCCTTTAAAGGATTAACATTGGGGCTCATTGTTCACTTAAACTTGAAGAACAATAAATTGGCGAATTGTACTGTTTGGATGCTTTGCATATATGTTTCTTATACTATATAGAAGCAACATATACAATGATTTCAACCGTCTACCTGTTCCATTCATTGTTCTACTTGTCGAATGTTACAAATAATTGACGTTAAAGGATTAACAATGGGGCTCGTAGTTCACTTAAACTTGAAGAACAATAAATTGGCGAATTGTACTGTTTGGATGCTTTGCATATATGTTTCTTAGACTATATAGAAGCAATATATACAAAGATTTCAACCGTCTACCTGTTCCATTCATTGTTCCACTTGTCGAAAGTTACAAATAATTTCCTTTAAAGGATTAACAATGGGGCTCGTAGTTCGCTGAAACTTGAAGAACATTAATTTCGCGAATGGTACTGTTTGGATGCTTTGCATATATGTTTCTTAGACTATATAGAAGCAATATATACAAAGATTTCAACCGTCTACCTGTTCCATTCATTGTTCTACTTGTCGAAAGTTACAAATAATTTCCTTTAAAGGATTAACAATGGGGCTCGTAGTTCACTTAAACTTGAAGAACATTAATTTCGCGAATGGTACTGTTTGGATGCTTTGCATGTATGTTTCTTAGACTATATAGAAGCAATATATACAATGATTTCAACCGTCTACCTGTTCCATTCATTGTTCTTCTTGTCGAAAGTTACAAATAATTTCCGTTAAAGGATTAACAATGGGGCTCGTTGTTCATTTAAACTTGAAGAACTATAAATTGGCGAATTGTACTGTTTGGATGCTTTGCATATATGTTTCTTAGACTATATAGAAGCAATATATACAAAGATTTCAACCGTCTACCTGTTCCATTCATTGTTCTACTTGTCGAAAGTTACAAATAATTGACGTTAAAGGATTAACAATGGGGCTCGTAGTTCACTTAAACTTGAAGAACAATAAATTGGCGAATTGTACTGTTTGGATGCTTTGCATATATGTTTCTTAGACTATATAGAAGCAATATATACAAAGATTTCAACCGTCTACCTGTCCATTCATTGTTCCACTTGTCGAAAGTTACAAATAATTTCCTTTAAAGGATTAACAATGGGGCTCGTAGTTCGCTGAAACTTGAAGAACATTAATTTCGCGAATGGTACTGTTTGGATGCTTTGCATATATGTTTCTTAGACTATATAGAAGCAATATATACAAAGATTTCAACCGTCTACCTGTTCCATTCATTGTTCTACTTGTCGAAAGTTAGAAATAATTTCCTTTAAAGGATTAACAATGGGGCTCGTAGTTCACTTAAACTTGAAGAACATTAATTTCGCGAATGGTACTGTTTGGATGCTTTGCATGTATGTTTCTTAGACTATATAGAAGCAATATATACAATGATTTCAACCGTCTACCTGTTCCATTCATTGTTCTTCTTGTCGAAAGTTACAAATAATTTCCGTTAAAGGATTAACAATGGGGCTCGTTGTTCACTTAAACTTGAAGAACAAAAAATTGGCGAATTGTGCTATTTGGATGTTTTGCATATAGGTTTCCTAGACTATATAGTAGCAACATATACAAAGATTTCAACCGTCTACCTGTTCCATTCATTGTTCTACTTGTCGAAAGTTACAAATAATTTCCCTTAAAGTATTAACAATGGGGATCGTACTTCACTTAAACTTGAAGAACAAAAAATTGGCGAATTGTACTGATTGGATGCTTTGCATTTATGTTTCTTAGCATATATAGAAGCAATTTATACAAAGATATCAACCGTCTACCTGTTCCATTCATTGTTCAACTTGTCGAAAGTTACAAATAATTTCCGTTAATGGATTAACAATGGCGAATTGTACTGTTTGGATGCTTTGCATATAGGTTTCCTAGACTATATAGTAGCAACATATACAAAGATTTCAACCGTCTACCTGTTCTATTCATTGTTCTGCTTGTAGAAAGTTACAAATAATTTCCATTTCATGATTATCAATGGGGCTCGTTGTTCACTAAAACTTGAAGAACAATAAATTCGCGAATTGTACTGTTTGGATGCTTTGCATATAGGTTTCCTAGACTATATAGTAGCAATATATACAAAGATTTCAACCGTCTACCTGTTCCATTCATTGTTCTACTTGTCGAAAGTTACAAATAATTTCCGTTAAGGGATTAACAATGGGGATCGTAGTTTACTTAAACTTGAAGAACAAGAAATTGGCGAATTGTACTGTTTGGATGCTTTGCATATATGTTTCTTAGACTATATAGAAGCAATATATACAAAGATTTCAACCGTCTACCTGTTGCATTCATTGTTCCACTTGTCGAAAGTTACAAATAATTTCCGATAAAGGATTAACAATGGGGCTCATTGTTCACTTAAACTTGAAGAACAAGGAATTGGCGAATGGTACTGTTTGGATGCTTTGCATATATGTTTCTTAGACTATATAGAAGCAATATGTACAAAGATTTCAACAGTCTAACTGTTCTAGTCATTGTTCTACTTGTAGAAAGTTACAAATAATTTCCCTTTCATGATTATCAATGGGGCTCGTTGTTCACTTAAACTTGAAGAACAATAAATTGGCGAATGGTACTGTTTGGATGCTTTGCATATATGTTTCTTAGACTATATAGAAGCAATATATACAATGATTTCAACCGTCTAGCTGTTCTGTTCATTGTTCTACTTGTAGAAAGTTACAAATAATTTCCGTTTCATGATTATCAATGGGGCTCGTAGTTCACTTAAACATGAAGAACAAAAAATTGGCGAATTGTAATGTTTGGATGCTTTGCATATATGTTTCTTAGACTATATAGAAGCAATATATACAATGATTTCAACCGTCTACCTGTTCCATTCATTGTTCTACTTGTCGAAATTTACAAATAATTTCCGTTAAAGGATTAACAATGGGGCTCGTAGTCCACTTACACTTGATGAACAAAAAATTGGCGAATTGTACTGTTTGGATGCTTTCTATATATGTTTCTTAGACTATATGGAAGCAATATATACAAAGATTTCAACCGTTTACCTGTTCCATTCATTGTTCTACTTGTCGAAAGTAACAAATAATTTCCGTTAAAGGATTATCAATGGGGATCGTAGTTTACTTAATCTTGAAGAACAAAAAATTAGCGAATTGTACTGTTTGGATGCTTTGCATATATGTTTCTTAGACTATATAGAAGCAATATATACAATGATTTCAACCGTCTACCTATTCCATTCATTGTTCTACTTGTCGAAAATTATAAATAAATTCCTTTAAAGGATTAACAATGGGGCCCGATGTTCACTTAAACTTGAAGAACAATAAATTGACGAATTGTACTGTTTGGATTATTTGCATATATGTTTCTTAGACTATATAGATGCAATATATACAAAGATTTCATCCGTCTACCTGTTCCATTCATTGTTCTACTTGTCGAAAGTTACAAATAATTTGCGTTAAAGGATTAACAATGGGGCTCGTAGTTCACTTAAACTTGAAGAACAAAAAATTGGCGAATGTTACTGTTTGGATGCTTTGCATATATGTTTCCTAGACTATATAGAAGCAACATATACAAATATTTCAACCGTCTACCTGTTCTATTCATTGTTCTACTTGTAGAAAATTACAATTAATTTCCGTTAAAGGATTAACAATGGGGCTCGTAGTTCACTGAAACTTGAAGAACAAAAAATTGGCGAATTGTACTGTTTGGATGCTTTGCATATATGTTTCTTAGACTATATAGATGCAATATATACAAAGATTTCATCCGTCTACCTGTTCCATTCATTGTTCTACTTGTCGAAATTTACAAATAATTTCCTTTAAAGGATTAACAATGGGGCTCGTAGTTCAGTTAAACTTGAAGAACAAAAAATTGGCGAATTGTACTGTTTGGATTCTTAGCATATATGTTTCTTAGACTATATAGAAGCAATATATAGAAAGATTTCACCCGTCTACGTGTACTATTCATTGTTCTACTTGTAGAAAGTTACAAATAATTTCCGTTAAAGGATTAACAATGGGGATCGTAGTTCACTTAAACTTGAAGAACAAAAAATTGGCGAATGGTACTGTTTGGATGCTTTGCATATATGTTTCTTAGACTATTTAGAAGCAATATATAGAAAGATTTCACCCGTCTACCTGTACTATTCATTGATCTACTTGTAGAAAGTTACAAATAATTTCCATTTCATGATTATCAATGGGGCTCGCTGTTCACTTAAACTTGAAGATCAAAAAATTGGCAAATGGTATTGTTTGGAAGCTTTGCGTACATGTTTCTTAGACTATATGGAAGCAATATATACAAAGATTTCAACAGTCTACGTGTTCCAATCATTGTTCTACTTGTCGAAATTTACAAATAATTTCCTTTAAAGGATTAACAATGGGGCTCGTTGTTCACTTAAACTTGAAGAACAATAAATTGGCGAATGGTACTGTTTGGATGCATTGCATATATGTTTCTTAGACTATATGGAAGCAATATATACAAAGATTTCAACCGTCTACGTGTTCCAATCATTGTTCTGCTTGTCGAAAGTTACAAATAATTTCCTTTAAAGGATTAACAATGGGGCTCGTAGTTCACTTAAACTTGAAGAACAAGAAATTAGCGTATTGTACTGTTTGGATGCTTTGCATATATGTTTCTTAGATTATATAGAAGCAATATATACAAAGACTTTAACCGTCTACCTGTACCATTCATTGTTCTGCTTGTCGAAAGTTACAAATAATTTGCTTTAAAGGATTAACAATGGGGCTCGTAGTTCACTTAAACTTGAAGAACAAAAAATTGGCGAATTGTACTGTTTGGATGCTTTGCATATATGTTTCTTAGACTATATAGAAGCAATATATACAAAGATTTCAACCGTCTACCTTTTCCATTCATTGTTCTACTTGTCGAAAGTTACAAATAATTTCCGATAAAGGATTAACCATTGGGGCTCATTGTTCACTTAAACTTGAGGAACAAAAAATTGGCGAATTGTACTGTTTGGATGCTTTGCATATATGTATCTTAGACTATATAGAAGCAACATATACAAAGATTTCAACCGTCTACCTGTTCTATTCATTGTTCTACTTGTAAAAAGTTACAAATAATTTCCGTTTCATGATTATCAATGGGGCTCGTTGTTCACTTAAACTTGAAGAACAAAAAATTGGTGAAAGGTACTGTTTGGATGCTTTGCATATATGTTTCTTAGATTATATAGAAGCAATATATACAAAGACTTTAACCGTCTACCTGTACCATTCATTGTTCTGCTTGTCGAAAGTTACAAATAATTTCCTTTAAAGGATTAACAATGGGGCTCGTAGTTCACTTAAACTTGAAGAACAAGAAATTGGCGTATTGTACTGTTTGGATGCTTTGCATATATGTTTCTTAGACTATATAGAAGCAATATATACAATGATTTCAACCGTCTACCTGTTCCATTCATTGTTCTACTTGTCGAAAATTACAAATAATTTCCGATAAAGGATTAACCATTGGGGCTTGTTGTTCACTTAAACTTGAAGAACAATAAATTGGCGAATTGTACTGTTAGGATGCTTTGCACGTATGTCTCTTAGACTATATAGAAGCAATATATACAAAGATTTCAACTGTCTACCTGTTCCATTCATTGTTCTACTTGTCGAATGTTACAAATAATTTCCGATAAAGGATTAACCATTGGGGCTCATTGTTCACTTAAACTTGAGGAACAAAAAATTGGCGAATTGTACTGTTTGGATGCTTTGCATATATGTTTCTTAGACTATATGGAAGCAATATATACAATGATTTCAACCGTCTACCTATTCCATTCATTGTTCTACTAGTCGAAATTTACAAATAATTTCCTTTAAAGGATTAACAATGGGGCTCATTGTTCACTTAAACTTGAAAAACAAAAAATTGGCGAATTGTACTGTTTGGATCCTTTGCAAATATGTTTCTTAGACTATATAGACGCAATATATACAAGGATTTCAACCGTCTACCTGTTCCATTCATTGTTCTACTTGTCGAATGTTACAAATAATTACCGATAAAGGATTAACCATTGGGGCTCATTGTTCACTTAAACTTGAAGAACAAAAAATTGGCGAATTGTACTGTTTGGATGCTTTGCATATATGTTTCTTAGACTATATAGAAGCAATATATACAAAGATTTCAACCGTCTACCTTTTCCATTCATTGTTCTACTTGTCGAAAGTTACAAATAATTTCCGATAAAGGATTAACAATGGGGCTCATTGTTCAATTAAACTTGAAGAACAATAAATTGGCGAATTGTACTGTTAGGATGCTTTGCACGTATGTTTCTTAGACTATATAGAAGCAATATATACAAAGATTTCAACTGTCTACCTGTTCCATTCATTGTTCTACTTGTCGAAAGTTACAAATAATTTCCGATAAAGGATTAACCATTGGGGCTCATTGTTCACTTAAACTTGAGGAACAAAAAATTGGCGAATTGTACTGTTTGGATGCTTTGCATATATGTTTCTTAGACTATATAGAAGCAACATATACAAAGATTTCAACCGTCTACCTGTTCTATTCATTGTTCTACTTGTAAAAAGTTACAAATAATTTCCGTTTCATGATTATCAATGGGGCTCGTTGTTCACTTAAACTTGAAGAACAAAAAATTGGTGAAAGGTACTGTTTGGATGCTTTGCATATATGTTTCTTAGATTATATAGAAGCAATATATACAAAGACTTTAACCGTCTACCTGTACCATTCATTGTTCTGCTTGTCGAAAGTTACAAATAATTTCCTTTAAAGGATTAACAATGGGGCTCGTAGTTCACTTAAACTTGAAGAACAAGAAATTGGCGTATTGTACTGTTTGGATGCTTTGCATATATGTTTCTTAGATTATATAGAAGCAATATATACAAAGACTTTAACCGTCTACCTGTACCATTCATTGTTCTGCTTGTCGAAAGTTACAAATAATTTCCTTTAAAGGATTAACAATGGGGCTCGTAGTTCACTTAAACTTGAAGAACAAAAAATTGGCGAATTGTACTGTTTGGATGCTTTGCATATATGTTTCTTAGACTATATAGAAGCAATATATACAAAGATTTCAACCGTCTACCTTTTCCATTCATTGTTCTACTTGTCGAAAGTTACAAATAATTTCCGATAAAGGATTAACCATTGGGGCTCATTGTTCACTTAAACTTGAGGAACAAAAAATTGGCGAATTGTACTGTTTGGATGCTTTGCATATATGTATCTTAGACTATATAGAAGCAACATATACAAAGATTTCAATCGTCTACCTGTTCTATTCATTGTTCTACTTGTAAAAAGTTACAAATAATTTCCGTTTCATGATTATCAATGGGGCTCGTTGTTCACTTAAACTTGAAGAACAAAAAATTGGTGAAAGGTACTGTTTGGATGCTTTGCATATATGTTTCTTAGATTATATAGAAGCAATATATACAAAGACTTTAACCGTCTACCTGTACCATTCATTGTTCTGCTTGTCGAAAGTTACAAATAATTTCCTTTAAAGGATTAACAATGGGGCTCGTAGTTCACTTAAACTTGAAGAACAAGAAATTGGCGTATTGTACTGTTTGGATGCTTTGCATATATGTTTCTTAGACTATATAGAAGCAATATATACAATGATTTCAACCGTCTACCTGTTCCATTCATTGTTCTACTTGTCGAAAATTACAAATAATTTCCGATAAAGGATTAACCATTGGGGCTTGTTGTTCACTTAAACTTGAAGAACAATAAATTGGCGAATTGTACTGTTAGGATGCTTTGCACGTATGTTTCTTAGACTATATAGAAGCAATGTATACAAAGATTTCAACTGTCTACCTGTTCCATTCATTGTTCTACTTGTCGAATGTTACAAATAATTTCCGATAAAGGATTAACCATTGGGGCTCATTGTTCACTTAAACTTGAGGAACAAAAAATTGGCGAATTGTTCTGTTTGGACGCTTTGCATATATGTTTCTTAGACTATATAGAAGCAATATATACAAAGATTTCAACCGTCTACCTGTTCCATTCATTGTTCTACTTGTCGAAAATTACAAATAATTTCCGATAAATGATTAACCATTGGGGCTCGTTGTTCACTTAAACTTGAAGAACAATAAATTGGCGAATGGTACTGTTTGGATGCTTTGCATATATGTTTCTTAGATTATATAGAAGCAATATATACAAAGATTTCAACCGTCTACCTGTTCCATTCATTGTTCTACTTGTCGAAAGTTACAAATAATTTCCGATAAAGGATTAACAATGGGGCTCATTGTTCAGTTAAACTTGAAGGACAAAAAATTGGCGAATTGTACTGTTTGGATGCTTTGCATATATGTTTCTTAGACTATATGGAAGCAATATATACAAAGATTTCAACCGTCTACGTGTTCCAATCATTGTTCTACTTGTAGAAAGTTACAATTAATTTCCGTTAAAGTATTAACAATGGGGCTCGTAGTTCACTTAAACTTGAAGACCAAAAAATTGGCGAATTGTACTGTTTGGATGCTTTGCATATATGTTTCTTAGACTATATAGAAGCAATTTATACAAAGATTTCAACCGTCTACCTGTTCCATTCATTGTTCTACTTGTCGAAAGTTAGAAATAATTTCCGATAAATGATTAACCATTGGGGCTCGTTGTTCACTTAAACTTGAAGAACAATAAATTGGCGAATGGTACTGTTTGGATGCTTTGCATATATGTTTCTTAGATTATATAGAAGCAACATATACAAAGATTTCAACCGTCTACCTGTTCCATTCATTGTTCTACTTGTCGAAAGTTACAAATAATTTCCGATAAATGATTAACCATTGGGGCTCGTTGTTCACTTAAACTTGAAGAACAATAAATTGGCGAATGGTACTGTTTGGATGCTTTGCATATATGTTTCTTAGACTATTTAGAAGCAATATATAGAAAGATTTCACCCGTCTACCTGTACTATTCATTGATCTACTTGTAGAAAGTTACAAATAATTTCCATTTCATGATTATCAATGGGGCTCGCTGTTCACTTAAACTTGAAGATCAAAAAATTGGCAAATGGTATTGTTTGGAAGCTTTGCGTACATGTTTCTTAGACTATATGGAAGCAATATATACAATGATTTCAACCGTCTACATGATCCATTCATTGTTCTACTTGTCGAAATTTACACATAATTTCCTTTAAAGGATTAACAATGGGGCTCGTAGTTCACTTAAACTTGAAGAACAAAAAATTGGCGAATTGGACTGTTTGGATGCTTTGCATATATGTTTCGTAGATTATATAGAAGCAATATATACAATGATTTCAACCGTCTACCTGATCCATTCATTGTTCTACGTGTCGAAATTTACAACTAATTTCCTTTAAAGGACTAACAATGGGGCTCGTAGTTCACTTAAACTTGAAGGACAAAAAATTGGCGAATTGTACTGTTTGCATGCTTTGCATATATGTTTCTTAGACTATTTAGAAGCAATATATAGAAAGATTTCAACCGTCTACGTGTTCCAATCATTGTTCTACTTGTAGAAAGTTACAATTAATTTCCGTTAAAGTATTAACAATGGGGCTCGTAGTTCACTTAAACTTGAAGACCAAAAAATTGGCGAATTGTACTGTTTGGATGCTTTGCATATATGTTTCGTAGATTATATAGAAGCAATATATACAATTATTTCAACCGTCTACCTGATCCATTTATTGTTCTACTTGTCGAAATTTACAAATAATTTCCTTTAAAGGATTAACAATGTGGCTCGTAGTTCACTTAAACTTGAAGAACAAAAAATTTGGGGAAGTGTACTGTTTGCATGCTTTGCATATATGTTTCTTAGACTATTTAGAAGCAATATATAGAAAGATTTCAACCGTCTACCTGTTCCATTCATTGTTCTACTTGTCGAAAGTTACAAATAATTTCCGATAAAGGATTAACAATGGGGCTCGTTGTTCACTTAAACTTGAAGAACAATAAATTGGCGAATTGTACTGTTTGGATGCTTTGCATATACGTTTCTTAGACTATATAGAAGCAATATATACAAAGAATTCAACCGTCTACCTGTTCCATTCATTGTTCTACTTGTCGAAAGTTACAAATAATTTCCGATAAATGATTAACCATTGGGGCTCGTTGTTCACTTAAACTTGAAGAACAATAAATTGGCGAATGGTACTGTTTGGATGCTTTGCATATATGTTTCTTAGACTATATAGAAGCAATATATACAAAGATTTCAACCGTCTACGGGTTCCAATCATTGTTCTACTTGTAGAAAGTTACAAATAATTTCCGATAAAGGATTAACAATGGGGCTCATTGTTCACTTAACCTTGAAGAACAAAAAATTGGCGAATGGTACTGTTAGGATGCTTTACATATATGTTTCTTAGACTATATGGAAGCAATATATACAAATATTTCAACCGTCTACGTGTGCCAATCATTGTTCTACTTGTCGAAATTTAGAAATAATTTCCTTTAAAGGATTAACAAAGGGGCTCGTTGTTCACTTAAACTTGAAGAACAATAAATTGGCGAATTGAACTGTTTGGATGCTATGCATATATGTTTCTTAGACTATATAGAAGCAATATATATATCATGATTTCAACTTTCTACCTGTTCCATTCATTGTTCTACATGTCGAAAGTTACAAATAATTTCCGTTTCATGATTATCAATGGGGCTCGTTGTTCACTTAAACTTGAAGAACAAAAAATTGGCGAATGGTACTGTTTGGATGCTTTGCACATATGTTTCTTAGACTATATAGAAGCAATATATACAAAGATTTCAACCGTCTACGTGTTCCAATCATTGTTCTACTTGTAGAAAGTTACAATTAATTTCCGTTAAAGGATTAACAATGGGGCTCATTGTTCACTTAAACTTGAAGAACAAAAAATTGGCGAATGGTACTGTTTGGATGATTTGCATATATGTTTCTTAGACTATACGGAAGCAATATATACAAATATTTCAACCGTCTACCTGTTCCATTAATTGTTCTACTTGTAGAAAGTTACAAATAATTTCCCTTTCATGATTATCAATGGGGCTCGTTGTTCACTTAAACTTGAAGAACAATAAATTGGCGAATGGTACTGTTTGGATGCTTTGCATATATGTTTCTTAGACTATATAGAAGCAATATATACAATGATTTCATCCGTTTACCTGTTCCATTCTTTGTTCTACTTGTCGAAATTTACAAATAATTTCCTTTAAAGGATTAACAATGGAGCTCGTAGTTCACTTAAACTTGAAGAACAAAAATTGGTGAATTGTACTGTTTGGATGCTTTGCACATATGTTTCTTAGACTATATAGAAGCAATATATACAATGATTTCAACCGTCTACCTGTTTCATTCCTTGTTCTACTTGTCGAAAGTTACAAATAATTTCCTTTAAAGGATTAACAATGGGGCTCGTTGTTCACTTAAACTTGAAGATGAATGAATTGGCGACTTGTACTGTTTGGATGCTTTGTATATATGTTTCTTAGTCTATATAGAAGCAATATATACAAAGATTTCAACCGTCTACCTGTTCCATTCATTGTTCTACTCGTCGAAAATTACAAATAATTTCCGATAAAGGATTAACCATTGGGGCTCATTGTTCACTTAAACTTGAAGAACAAAAAATTGGGGAATGGTACTGTTTGGATGCTATGCGTACATGTTTCTTAGACTATATGGAAGCAATATATACAAAGATTTCAACCGTCTACGTGTTCCAATCATTGTTCTACTTGTCGAAATTTACAAATAATTTCCTATAAAGGATTAACAATGGGGCTCGTTGTTCACTTAAACTTGAAGACCAATAAATTGGCGAATTGTACTGTTTGGATGCTATGCATATATGTTTCTTAGACTATATAGAAGCAATATATAATAATATTTCAACCGTCTACGTGTTCCAATCATTGTTCTACTTGTCGAAATTTACAAATAATTTCCTTTAAAGGATTAACAATGGGGCTCATTGTTCACTTAAACTTGAAGACCAATAAATTGGCGAATTGTACTGTTTGGATGCTATGCATATATTTTTCTTAGACTATATAGAAGCAATATATATAATGATTTCAACCGTCTACCTGTTCCATTCATTGTTCTACTTGTCGAAAGTTACAAATAATTTCCTTTAAAGGATTAACAATGGGGCTCATAGTTCACTTAAACTTAAGAACAAAAAATTAGCGAATGGCACTGTTTGGATGCTTTGCATATATGTTTCTTAGACTATATGGAAGCAATATATACACAGATTTCAACCGTCTACCTGTTCCATTCACTGTTCTACTTGTCGAAAGTTACAATTAATTTCCGTTAAAGGATTAACAATGGGGCTCGTAGTTCACTTAAACTTGAAGAACAAAAAATTGGCGAATTGTACTGTTCGGATGCTTTGCAAATATGTTTCTTAGACTATATAGAAGCAATATATACAAAGATTTCAACCGTCTACCTGTTCCATTCATTGTTCTACTTGTCGAAAGTTACAAATAATTTCCGATAAAGGATTAACAATGGGGCTCATTGTTCACTTAAACTTCAAGAAAAAGGAATTGGCGAATGGTACTGTTTGGATGCTTTGCATATATGCTTCTTAGACTATATAGATGCAATATATACAATGATTTCAACGGTCTAACTGTTCTATACATTGTTCTACTTGTAGAAATGTACAAATAATTTCCGTTAAAGGATTAACGATGGGGATCGTAGTTCACATAAACTTGAAGAACAAAAAATTGGCGAATGGTACTGTTTGGATGATTTGCATATATGTTTCTTAGACTATACGGAAGCAATATATACAAATATTTCAACAGTCTACCTGTTCCATTAATTGTTCTACTTGTAGAAAGTTACAAATAATTTCCGTTAAGGGATTAACAATGGGGATCGTAGTTTACTTAAACTTGAAGAACAAAAAATTGGCGATTTGTACTGTTTGGATGCTTTGCATATATGTTTCTTATACTATATAGAAGCAATATATACAAAGATTTCAACCGTCTACGTGTTCCATTCATTGTTCTACTTGTCGAAAGTTACAATTAATTTCCGTTAAAGGATTAACAATGGGGCTCATTGTTCACTTAAACTTGAAGGACAAAAAATTGGCGAATGGTACTGTTTGGATGCTTTGCATATATGTTTCTTAGACTTTATGGAAGCAATATATACAAAGATTTCAACCGTCTACGTGTTCCAATCATTGTTCTACTTGTAGAAAGTTACAATTAATTTCCGTTAAAGGATTAACAATGGGGCTCGTAGTTCAATTAAACTTGAAGAACAAAAAATTGGCGAATTGTACTGTTTGGATGCTTTGCATATTTGTTTCGTAGACTATATAGAAGCAATATATAGAATGATTTCAACCGTCTACATGATCCATTCATTGTTCTACTTGTCGAAATTTACAAATAATTTCCTTTAAAGGATTAACAATGGGGCTCGTAGTTCACTTAATCATGAAGATGAAATTATTGGCGAATTGTACTGTTTGGATGCTTTGCATATGTGTCTCTTAGATTATATAGAAGCAATATATACAATGATTTCAACCGTCTACCTGTTCCATTCATTGTTCTACTTGTCGAAAGTTACAAATAATTTCCGTTAAGGGATTAACAATGGGGATCGTAGTTTACTTAAACTTGAAGAACAAAAAATTGGCGATTTGTACTGTTTGGATGCTTTGCATATATGTTTCTTATACTATATAGAAGCAATATATACAAAGATTTCAACCGTCTACGTGTTCCATTCATTGTTCTACTTGTCGAAAGTTACAATTAATTTCCGTTAAAGTATTAACAATGGGGCTCGTACTTCACTTAAACTTGAAGAGCAAAAAATTGGCGAATTGTACTGTTTGGATGCTTTGCATATATGTTTCTTGGACTATATAGAAGCAATATATACAATGATTTCAACCGTCTACCTGTTCCATTCATTGTTCTACTTGTCGAAAGTTACAAATAATTACCGATAAAGGATTAACCATTGGGGCTCATTGTTCACTTAAACTTGAGGAACAACAAATTGGCGAATTGTACTGTTTGTATGCTTTGCATATATGTTTCTTAGACTATATAGAAGCAATATATACAAAGATTTCAACCGTCTACATGTTCCATTCATTGTTCTACTTGTCGAAAGATACAAATAATTTCCGATAAAGGATTAACAATGGGTCTCATTGTTCACTTAAACTTGAAGAACAAAAAATTGGCGAATGGTACTGTTTGGATGCTTTGCATATATGTTTCTAAGACTATATAGACGAAATATATACAAGGATTTCAACTGTCTACCTATTCCATTCATTGTTCTACTTGTCGAAAGTTACAAATAATTACCGATAAAGGATCAACCATTGGGGCTCATTGTTCACTTAAACTTGAAGAACAAAAAATGGGCGATTTGTACTGTTTGGATGTTTTGCATATATGTTTCTTAGACTATATGGAAGCAATATATACAATGATTTCAACCGTCTACCTATTCCATTCATTGTTCTACTTGTCGAAATTTACAAATAATTTCCTTTAAAGGATTAACAATGGGGCTCGTAATTCACTTAATCATGAAGATGAAATAATTGGCGAATTGTACTGTTTGGATGCTTTGCATAAGTGTCTCTTAGATTATATAGAAGCAATATATACAATGATTTCAACCGTCTACCTGTTCCATTCATTGTTCTACTTGTCGAAAGTTACAAATAATTTCCGTTAAGGGATTAACAATGGGGATCGTAGTTTACTTAAACTTGAAGAACAAAAAATTTGCGAATTGTACTGTTTGGATGCTTTGCATATATGTTTCTTAGACTATATAGAAGCAATATATACAAAGATTTCAACCGTCTACCTGTTCCATTCATTGTTCTACTTGTCGAAATTTACAAATAATTTCCTTTAAAGGATTAACAATGGGGCTCGTAGTTCACTTAAACCTGAAGAACAAAAAATTGGCGTATTGTACTGTTTGGATGCTTTGCATATATGTTTCTTAGACTATTAAGAAGCAATATATAGAAAGATTTCAACCGTCTACCTGTTCCATTCATTGTTCTACTTGTCGAAAGTTACAAATAATTTCCGATAAAGGATTAACCATTGGGGCTCGTTGTTCACTTAAACTTGAAGAACAAGAAATTGGCGAATTGTACTGTTTGGATGCTTTGCATATATGTTTCTTAGACTATATATAAGCAATATATACAATGATTTCAACCGTCTACCTGTTCCATTCATTGTTCTACTTGTCGAAAATTACAAATAATTTCCGATAAAGGATTAACCATTGGGGCTTGTTGTTCACTTAAACTTGAAGAACAATAAATTGGCAAATTGTACTGTTTGGATGCTTTGCACGTATGTTTCTTAGACTATATAGAAGCAATATATACAAAGATTTCAACTGTCTACCTGTTCCATTCATTGTTCTACTTGTCGAAAGTTACAAATAATTTCCGATAAAGGATTAACCGTTGGGGCTCATTCTTCACTTAAACTTGAAGAACAATAAATTGGCGAATTGTACTGTTTGGATGCTTTGCATATATGTTTCTTAGACTATATAGACGCAATATATACAAGGATTTCAACCGTCTACCTGTTCCATTCATTGTTCTACTTGTCGAAAGTTACAAATAATTTCCGATAAAGGATTAACCGTTGGGGCTCATTCTTCACTTAAACTTGAAGAACAAAAAATTGGCGAATTGTACTGTTTGGATGCTTTGCATATATGTTTCTTAGACTATATAGAAGCAATATATATAATGATTTCAACCGTCTACCTGTTCCATTCATTGTTCTACATATCGAAAGTTACAAATAATTTCCGTTTCATGATTATCAATGGGGCTCGTTGTTCACTTAAACTTGAAGAACAAAAAATTGGCGAATGGTACTGTTTGGATGCTTTGCATATATGTTTCTTAGACTATATAGAAGCAATATATACAAAGATTTCAACCGTCTATGGGTTCCAATCATTGTTCTACTTGTAGAAAGTTACAAATAATTTCCGATAAAGGATTAACAATGGGGCTCATTGTTCACTTAACCTTGAAGAACAAAAAATTGGCGAATGGTACTGTTAGGATGCTTTACATATATGTTTCTTAGACTATATGGAAGCAATATATACAAATATTTCAACCGTCTACGTGTGCCAATCATTGTTCTACTTGTCGAAATTTAGAAATAATTTCCTTTAAAGGATTAACAAAGGGGCTCGTTGTTCACTTAAACTTGAAGAACAATAAATTGGCGAATTGAACTGTTTGGATGCTATGCATATATGTTTCTTAGACTATATAGAAGCAATATATATATAATGATTTCAACTTTCTACCTGTTCCATTCATTGTTCTACATGTCGAAAGTTACAAATAATTTCCGTTTCATGATTATCAATGGGGCTCGTTGTTCACTTAAACTTGAAGAACAAAAAATTGGCGAATGGTACTGTTTGGATGCTTTGCACATATGTTTCTTAGACTATATAGAAGCAATATATACAAAGATTTCAACCGTCTACGTGTTCCAATCATTGTTCTACTTGTAGAAAGTTACAATTAATTTCCGTTAAAGGATTAACAATGGGGCTCATTGTTCACTTAAACTTGAAGAACAAAAAATTGGCGAATGGTACTGTTTGGATGATTTGCATATATGTTTCTTAGACTATACGGAAGCAATATATACAAATATTTCAACCGTCTACCTGTTCCATTAATTGTTCTACTTGTAGAAAGTTACAAATAATTTCCCTTTCATGATTATCAATGGGGCTCGTTGTTCACTTAAACTTGAAGAACAATAAATTGGCGAATGGTACTGTTTGGATGCTTTGCATATATGTTTCTTAGACTATATAGAAGCAATATATACAATGATTTCATCCGTTTACCTGTTCCATTCTTTGTTCTACTTGTCGAAATTTACAAATAATTTCCTTTAAAGGATTAACAATGGAGCTCGTAGTTCACTTAAACTTGAAGAACAAAAATTGGTGAATTGTACTGTTTGGATGCTTTGCACATATGTTTCTTAGACTATATAGAAGCAATATATACAATGATTTCAACCGTCTACCTGTTCCATTCCTTGTTCTACTTGTCGAAAGTTACAAATAATTTCCTTTAAAGGATTAACAATGGGGCTCGTTGTTCACTTAAACTTGAAGATGAATGAATTGGCGACTTGTACTGTTTGGATGCTTTGCATATATGTTTCTTAGGCTATACTAAAGCAATATATACAATCATTTCAACCGTCTACCTGTTCCATTCATTGTTCTACTTGTCGAAATTTACAAATAATTTCCTTTAAAGGATTAACAATGGGGCTCGTAGTTCACTTAAACTTGAAGAACAAAAAATTGGCGAATTGTACTGTTTGGATGCTTTGCACATATGATTCTTAGTCTATATAGAAGCAATATATACAATGATTTCAACCGTCTACCTGTTCCATTCCTTGTTCTACTTGTCGAAAGTTACATATAATTTCCTTTAAAGGATTAACAATGGGGCTCGTTGTTCACTTAAACTTGAAGAACAATGAATTGGCGACTTGTACTGTTTGGATGCTTTGCATATATGTTTCTTAGGCTATACTGAAGCAATATATACAATGATTTCACCCGTCTAAGTGTTCCAATCATTGTTCTACTTGTCGAAAGTTACAAATAATTTCCGATAAAGGATTAACAATGGGGCTAATTAATCCCTTAACCTTGAAGAACAAAAAATTGGCGAATGGTACTATTTGGATGCTTTGCATATATGTTTCTTAGACTATATGGAAGCAATATATACAAAGATTTCAACCGTCTACCTGTTCCATTCATTGTTCTACTTGTCGAAAGTTACAAATAATTTCCGATAAAGGATTAACAATGGGGCTCATTGTTCACTTAACCTTAAAGAACAAAAAATTGGCGAATGGTACTGTTTGGATTCTTTGCATATATGTTTCTTAGACTATATAGAAGCAATATATAGAAAGATTTCACCCGTCTACCTGTACTATTCATTGTTCTACTTGTAGAAAGTTACAAATAATTTCCATTTCATGATTATCAATGGGGCTCGTTGTTCCCTTAAACTTGAAGAACAATAAATTGGCGAATGGTACTGTTTGGATGCTTTGCATATATGTTTCTTAGACTATATAGAAGCAATATATACAATGATTTCAACCGTCTACCTGTTCCATTCATTGTTCTACTTGTCGAAAGTTACAAATAATTTCCGTTAAAGGATTAACAATGGGGATCGTAGTTTACTTAATCTTGAAGAACAAAAAATTGGCGAATGGTACTGTTTGGATGCTTTGCACATATGTTTCTTAGACTATATAGAAGCAATATATACAATGATTTCAACCGTCTAGCTGTTCCATTCATTGTTCTACTTGTCGAAAGTTACAAATATTTTCCGATAAAGGATTACCAATGGGGCTCATTGTTCACTTAAACTTGAAGAACAAAAAATTGGCAAATGGTACTGTTTGGATGCTTTGCATATATGTTTCTTAGACTATATGGAAGCAATATATACAAAGATTTCAACCGTTTACATGTTCCATTCATTGTTCTACTCGTCGAAAATTACAAATAATTTCCGATAAAGGATTAACCATTGGGGCTCATTGTTCACTTAAACTTGAAGAACAAAAATTTGGGGAATGGTACTGTTTGGATGCTATGCGTACATGTTTCTTAGACTATATGGAAGCAATATATACAAAGATTTCAACCGTCTACGTGTTCCAATCATTGTTCTACTTGTCGAAATTTACAAATAATTTCCTATAAAGGATTAACAATGGGGCTCGTTGTTCACTTAAACTTGAAGACCAATAAATTGGCGAATTGTACTGTTTGGATGCTATGCATATATGTTTCTTAGACTATATAGATGCAATATATACAATGATTTCAACCGTCTACCTGTTCCATTCATTGTTCTACTTGTCGAAATTTACAAATAATTTCCTTTAAAGGATTAACAATGGGGCTCGTAGTTCACTTAAACTTGAAGAACAAAAAATTGGCGAATTGTACTGTTTGGATGCTTTGCATATATGTTTCTTAGACTATATAGAAGCAATATATACAAAGATTTCAACCGTCTACCTGTTCTATTCATTGTTCTACTTGTAGAAAGTTACAAATAATTTCCCTTTCATGATTATCAATGGGGCTCGTTGTTCACTTAAACTTGAAGAACAATAAATTGGCGAATGGTACTGTTTGGATGCTTTGCATATATGTTTCTTAGACTATATAGAAGCAATATATACAATGATTTCATCCCTTTACCTGTTCCATTCTTTGTTCTACTTGTCGAAATTTACAAATAATTTCCTTTAAAGGATTAACAATGGAGCTCGTAGTTCACTTAAACTTGAAGAACAAAAATTGGCGAATTGTACTGTTTGGATGCTTTGCACATATGTTTCTTAGACTATATAGAAACAATATATACAATGATTTCAACCGTCTACCTGTTTCATTCCTTGTTCTACTTGTCGAAAGTTACAAATAATTTCCTTTAAAGGATTAACAATGGGGCTCGTTGTTCACTTAAACTTGAAGATGAATGAATTGGCGACTTGTACTGTTTGGATGCTTTGCATATATGTTTCTTAGGCTATACTAAAGCAATATATACAATCATTTCATCCGTCTACCTGTTCCATTCATTGTTCTACTTGTCGAAATTTACAAATAATTTCCTTTAAAGGATTAACAATGGGGCTCGTTGTTCACTTAAACTTGAAGAACAAAAAATTGGCGAATTGTACTGTTTGGATGCTTTGCACACATGATTCTTAGTCTATATAGAAGCAATATATACAATGATTTCAACCGTCTACCTGTTCCATTCCTTGTTCTACTTGTCGAAAGTTACAAATAATTTCCTTTAAAGGATTAACAATGGGGCTCGTTGTTCACTTAAACTTGAAGAACAATGAATTGGCGGCTTGTACTGTTTGGATGCTTTGCATATATGTTTCTTAGGCTATACTGAAGCAATATATACAATGATTTCAACCGTCTACGTGTTCCAATCATTGTTCTATTTGTAGAAAGTTACAATTAATTTCCGTTAAAGGATTAACAGTGGGGCTCGTTGTTCACTTAAACTTGAAGAACAATAAATTGGCGAATGGTACTGTTTGGATGCTTTGCATATATGTTTCTTAGACTATATAGAAGCAATATATTCAAAGATTTCAACCGTCTACCTGTTCCATTCATTGTTCTACTTGTCGAAAGTTACAAATAATTTCCGATAAAGGATTAACAATGGGGCTCATTGTTCACTTAACCTTGAAGAACAAAAAATTGGCGAATGGTACTGTTTGGATTCTTTGCATATATGTTTCTTAGACTATACGGAAGCAATATATACAAATATTTCAACCGTCTACCTGTTCCATTCATTGTTCTACTTGTCGAAAGTTACAAATAATTTGCTTTAAAGGATTAACAATGGGGCTCGTTGTTCACTTAAACTTGAAGACCAATAAATTGGCGAATTGTACTTTTTGGATGCTATGCATATATGTTTCTTAGACTATATAGAAGCAATATATAATAATATTTCAACCGTCTACGTGTTCCAATCATTGTTCTACTTGTCGAAATTTACAAATAATTTCCTTTAAAGGATTAACAATGGGGCTCATTGTTCACTTAAACTTGAAGACCAATAAATTGGCGAATTGTACTGTTTGGATGCTATGCATATATTTTTCTTAGACTATATAGAAGCAATATATATAATGATTTCAACCGTCTACCTGTTCCATTCATTGTTCTACTTGTCGAAAGTTACAAATAATTTCCTTTAAAGGATTAACAATGGGGCTCATAGTTCACTTAAACTTAAGAACAAAAAATTAGCGAATGGCACTGTTTGGATGCTTTGCATATATGTTTCTTAGACTATATAGAAGCAATATATACAAAGATTTCAACCGTCTACCTGTTCCATTCATTGTTCTACTTGTCGAAAGTTACAAATAATTTCCGATAAAGGATTAACAATGGGGCTCATTGTTCACTTAAACTTGAAGAACAAGGAATTGGCGAATGGTACTGTTTGGATGCTTTGCATATATGCTTCTTAGACTATATAGATGCAATATATACAATGATTTCAACGGTCTAACTGTTCTATACATTGTTCTACTTGTAGAAAGTTACAAATAATTTCCGTTAAAGGATTAACGATGGGGATCGTAGTTCACATAAACTTGAAGAACAAAAAATTGGCGAATTGTACTGTTTGGATGCTTTGCATATATGTTTCTTAGACTATATAGAAGCAATATATACATAGATTTCAACAGTCTAACTGTTCTATTCATTGTTCTACTTGTAGAAAGTTACAAATAATTTCCCTTTCATGATTATCAATGGGGCTCGTTGTTCACTTAAACTTGAAGAACAAAAAATTGGCGAATTGTACTGTTTGGATGCTTTGCATATATGTTTCTTAGACTATATAGAAGCAATATATACAAAGATTTCAACCGTCTACCTGTTCTATTCATTGTTCTACTTGTCGAAATTTACAAATAATTTCCGATAAAGGATTAACAATGGGGCTCATTGTTCACTTAAACTTGAAGAACAAGGAATTGGCGAATGGTACTGTTTGGATGCTTTGCATATATGTTTCTTAGACTATATAGAAGCAATATATACATAGATTTCAACAGTCTAACTGTTCTATTCATTGTTCTACTTGTAGAAAGTTACAAATAATTTCCCTTTCATGATTATCAATGGGGCTCGTTGTTCACTTAAACTTGAAGAACAAAAAATTGGCGAATTGTACTGTTTGGATGCTTTGCATATATGTTTCTTAGACTATATAGAAGCAATATATACAAAGATTTCAACCGTCTACCTGTTCTATTCATTGTTCTACTTGTAGAAAGTTACAAATAATTTCCCTTTCATGATTATCAATGGGGCTCGTTGTTCACTTAACTTGAAGAACAATAAATTGGCGAATGGTACTGTTTGGATGCTTTGCATATATGTTTCTTAGACTATATAGAAGCAATATATACAATGATTTCATCCGTTTACCTGTTCCATTCATGTTCTACTTGTCGAAATTTACAAATAATTTCCTTTAAAGGATTAACAATGGAGCTCGTAGTTCACTTAAACTTGAAGAACAAAAATTGGCGAATTGTACTGTTTGGATGCTTTGCACATATGTTTCTTAGACTATATAGAAGCAATATATACAATGATTTCAACCGTCTACGTGTTCCAATCATTGTTCTATTTGTAGAAAGTTACAATTAATTTCCGTTAAAGGATTAACAGTGGGGCTCGTTGTTCACTTAAACTTGAAGAACAATAAATTGGCGAATGGTACTGTTTGGATGCTTTGCATATATGTTTCTTAGACTATATAGAAGCAATATATTCAAAGATTTCAACCGTCTACCTGTTCCATTCATTGTTCTAATTGTCGAAAGTTACAAATAATTTGCGATAAAGGATTAACAATGGGGCTCATTGTTCACTTAACCTTGAAGAACAAAAAATTGGCGAATGGTACTGTTTGGATGCTTTGCATATATGTTTCTTAGACTATATGGAAGCAATATATACAAAAATTTCAACCGTCTACGTGTGCCAATCATTGTTCTACTTGTCGAAATTTACAAATAATTTCCTTTAAAGGATTAACAATGGGGCTCATTGTTCACTTAAACTTGAAGAACAAAAAAAGTGGCGAATTGTACTGTTTGGATGCTTTGCATATATGTTTCTCAGACTATATAGAAGCAATATATACAAAGATTTCAACCGTCTACCTGTTCCATTCATTGTTCTACTTGTCGAAAGTTAGAAATAATTTCCGATAAAGGATTAACAATGGGGCTAATTAATCACTTAACCTTGAAGAACAAAAAATTGGCGAATGGTACTATTTGGATGCTTTGCATGTATGTTTCTTAGACTATATAGAAGCAATATATAGAAAGATTTCACCCGTCTACCTGTACTATTCATTGTTCTACTTGTCGAAAGTTACAAATAATTTCCTTTAAAGGATTAACAATGGGGCTCGTAGTTCACTTAAACTTGAAGAACAATAAATTGGCGAATGGTACTGTTTGGATGCTTTGCATATATGTTTCTTAGACTATATAGAAGCAATATATTCAAAGATTTCAACCGTCTACCTGTTCCATTCCTTGTTCTACTTGTCGAAAGTTACAAATAATTTCCTTTAAAGGATTAACAATGGGGCTCGTTGTTCACTTAAACTTGAAGAACAATGAATTGGCGACTTGTACTGTTTGGATGCTTTGCATATATGTTTCTTAGGCTATACTGAAGCAATATATACAATGATTTCAACCGTCTACGTGTTCCAATCATTGTTCTATTTGTAGAAAGTTACAAATAATTTCCTTTAAAGGATTAACAATGGGGCTCATTGTTCACTTAAACTTGAAGAACAAAAAAATTGGCGAATTGTACTGTTTGGATGCTTTGCATATATGTTTCTCAGACTATATAGAAGCAATATATACAAAGATTTCAACCGTCTACCTGTTCCATTCATTGTTCTACTTGTCGAAAGTTACAAATAATTTCCGATAAAGGATTAACAATGGGGCTAATTAATCACTTAACCTTGAAGAACAAAAAATTGGCGAATGGTACTATTTGGATGCTTTGCATGTATGTTTCTTAGACTATATGGAAGCAATATATACAAATATTTCAACCGTCTACGTGTGCCAATCATTGTTCTACTTGTCGAAATTTACAAATAATTTCCTTTAAAGGATTAACAATGGGGCTCGTTGTTCACTTAAACTTGAAGAACAATAAATTGGCGAATTGTACTGTTTGGATGCTATGCATATATGTTTCTTAGACTATATAGAAGCAATATATATATATATAATGATTTCAACCGTCTAACTGTTCCATTCATTGTTCTACATGTCGAAAGTTACAAATAATTTCCGTTTCATGATTATCAATGGGGCTCGTTGTTTACTTAAACTTGAAGAACAAAAAATTGGCGAATGGTACTGTTTGGATGCTTTGCACATATGTTTCTTAGACTATATAGAAGCAATATATACAAAGATTTCAACCGTCTACGTGTTCCAATCATTGTTCTACTTGTAGAAAGTTACAATTAATTTCCGTTAAAGGATTAACAATGGGGCTCGTAGTTCACTTAAACTTGAAGAACAAAAAATTGGCGAATTGTACTGTTTGGATGCTTTGCATATATGTTTCGTAGACTATATAGAAGCAATATATACAATGATTTCAACCGTCTACATGATCCATTCATTGTTCTACTTGTCGAAATTTACAAATAATTTCCTTTAAAGGATTAACAATGGGGCTCGTAGTTCACTTAAACTTGACGAACAAACAATTGGCGAATTGTACTGTTTGGATGCTTTGCATATATGTTTCTTAGATTATTTAGAAGCAATATATAGAAAGATTTCACCCGTCTACCTGTACTATTCATTGTTCTACTTGTAGAAAGTTACAAATAATTTCCATTTCATGATTATCAATGGGGCTCGCTGTTCACTTAAACTTGAAGATCAAAAAATTGGCGATTGTTACTGTTTAGATGCTTTGCATATATGTTTCTTAGATTATATAGAAGCAATATATACAAAGATTTCAACCGTTTACATGTTCCATTCATTGTTCTACTCGTCGAAAATTACAAATAATTTCCGATAAAGGATTAACCATTGGGGCTCATTGTTCACTTAAACTTGAAGAACAAAAAATTGGGGAATGGTACTGTTTGGATGCTTTGCATACATGTTTCCTAGACTATATGGAAGCAATATATACAAATATTTCAACAGTCTACGTGTGCCAATCATTGTTCTACTTGTCGAAATTTACAAATAATTTCCTATAAAGGATTAACAATGGGGCTCGTTGTTCACTTAAACTTGAAGAACAATAAATTGGCGAATTGTACTGTTTGGATGCTTTGCATATATGTTTCTTAGACTATATAGAAGCAATATATACAAAGATTTCAACCGTCTACCTGTTCCATTCATTGTTCTACTTGTCGAAAGTTACAAATAATTTCCGATAAAGGATTAACAATGGGGCTCATTCTTCACTTAAACTTGAAGATCAAAAAATTGGCGAATTTTACTGTTTAGATGCTTTGCATATAGGTTTCTTAGAATATATAGAAGCAACATATACAAAGATTTCAACCGTCTACATGTTCTATTCATTGTTCTTCTTGTCGAAAGTTACAAATAATTTCCGATAAAGGATTAACAATGGGGCTCATTGTTCACTTAAACTTGAAGAACAAAAAATTGGCAAATGGTACTGTTTGGATGCTTTGCATACATGTTTCCTAGACTATATGGAAGCAATATATACAAAGATTTCAACCGTCTACCTGTTCCATTCATTGTTCTACATGTCGAAAGTTACAAATAATTTCCGTTTCATGATTATCAATGGGGCTCATTGTTCAGTTAACCTTGAAGAACAAAAAATTGGCGAATGGTACTGTTTGGATTCTTTGCATATATGTTTCTTAGGCTATACTGAAGCAATATATACAATGATTTCAACCGTCTACGTGTTCCAATCATTGTTCTATTTGTAGAAAGTTACAATTAATTTCCGTTAAAGGATTAACAGTGGGGCTCGTTGTTCACTTAAACTTGAAGAACAATAAATTGGCGAATGGTACTGTTTGGATGCTTTGCATATATGTTTCTTAGACTATATGGAAGCAATATATACAAAAATTTCAACCGTCTACGTGTGCCAATCATTGTTCTACTTGTCGAAATTTACAAATAATTCCCTTTAAAGGATTAACAATGGGGCTCATTGTTCACTTAAACTTGAAGAACAAAAAAAGTGGCGAATTGTACTGTTTGGATGCTTTGCATATATGTTTCTCAGACTATATAGAAGCAATATATACAAAGATTTCATCCGTCTACCTGTTCCATTCATTGTTCTACTTGTCGAAAGTTACAAATAATTTCCTTTAAAGGATTAACAATGGGGCTCATTGTTCACTTAAACTTGAAGAACAAAAAAAGTGGCGAATTGTACTGTTTGGATGCTTTGCATATATGTTTCTCAGACTATATAGAAGCAATATATACAAAGATTTCAACCGTCTACCTGTTCCATTCATTGTTCTACTTGTCGAAAGTTACAAATAATTTCCGATAAAGGATTAACAATGGGGCTAATTAATCACTTAACCTTGAAGAACAAAAAATTAGCGAATGGTACTATTTGGATGCTTTGCATGTATGTTTCTTAGACTATATGGAAGCAATATATACAAATATTTCAACCGTCTACGTGTGCCAATCATTGTTCTACTTGTCGAAATTTACAAATAATTTCCTTTAAAGGATTAACAATGGGGCTCATTGTTCACTTAAACTTGAAGAACAAAAAATTGGCGTTTTGTACTGTTTGGATGCTTTGCATATATGTTTCTCAGACTATATAGAAGCAATATATACAAAGATTTCAACCGTCTACCTGTTCCATTCATTGTTCAACTTGTCGAAAGTTACAAATAATTTCCGATAAAGGATTAACAATGGGGCTAAATAATCACTTAACCTTGAAGAACAAAAAATTGGCGAATGGTACTATTTGGATGCTTTGCATATATGTTTCTTAGACTATATAGAAGCAATATATACAAAGATTTTAACCGTCTACGTGTTCCAATCATTGTTCTACTTGTAGAAAGTTACAATTAATTTCCGTTAAAGGATTAACAATGGGGCTAATTAATCACTTAACCTTGAAGAACAAAAAATTGGCAAATGGTACTGTTTGGATGCTTTGCATACATGTTTCCTAGACTATATGGAAGCAATATATACAAAGATTTCAACCGTCTACCTGTTCCATTCATTGTTCTACATGTCGAAAGTTACAAATAATTTCCGTTTCATGATTATCAATGGGGCTCATTGTTCACTTAACCTTGAAGAACAAAAAATTGGCGAATGGTACTGTTTGGATGCTTTGCATATATGTTTCTTAGACTATATGGAAGCAATATATACAAATATTTCAACCGTCTACGTGTGCCAATCATTGTTCTTCTTGTCGAAAGTTACAAATAATTTCCGATAAAGGATTAACAATGGGGCTCATTGTTCACTTAAACTTGAAGAACAAAAAACTAGCGAATTGTACTGTTTGGATGCTTTGCATAGATGTTTCGTAGGCTATATAGAAGCAATATATACAATGATTTCAACCGTCTACCTGATCCATTCCTTGTTCTACTTGTCGAAAGTTACAAATAATTTCCTTTAAAGGATTAACCATGGGGCTCGTTGTTCACATAAACTTGAAGAACAATGAATTGGCGACTTGTACTGTTTGGATGCTTTGCATATATGTTTCTTAGACTATATAGAAGCAATATATACAAAGATTTCAACCGTCTACCTGTTCCATTCATTGTTCTACTTGTCGAAAGTTACAAATAATTTCCGATAAAGGATTAACAATGGGGCTCATTCTTCACTTAAACATGAAGATCAAAAAATTGGCGAATTTTACTGTTTAGATGCTTTGCATATAGGTTTCTTAGAATATATAGAAGCAACATATACAAAGATTTCAACCGTCTACATGTTCTATTCATTGTTCTTCTTGTCGAAAGTTACAAATAATTGACGTTAAAGGATTAACAATGGGGCTCGTAGTTCACTTAAACTTGAAGAACAATAAATTGGCGAATTGTACTGTTTGGATGCTTTGCATATATGTTTCTTAGACTATATAGAAGCAATATATACAAAGATTTCACCCGTCTACCTGTACTATTCATTGTTCTACTTGTAGAAAGTTACAAATAATTTCCATTTCATGATTATCAATGGGGCTCGCTGTTCACTTAAACTTGAAGATCAAAAAATTGGCGATTGTTACTGTTTAGATGCTTTGCATATATGTTTCTTAGATTATATAGAAGCAATATATACAAAGATTTCAACCGTTTACATGTTCCATTCATTGTTCTACTCGTCGAAAATTACAAATAATTTCCGATAAAGGATTAACCATTGGGGCTCATTGTTCACTTAAACTTGAAGAACAAAAAATTGGGGAATGGTACTGTTTGGATGCTTTGCATACATGTTTCCTAGACTATATGGAAGCAATATATACAAATATTTCAACAGTCTACGTGTGCCAATCATTGTTCTACTTGTGGAAATTTACAAATAATTTCCTATAAAGGATTAACAATGGGGCTCGTTGTTCACTTAAACTTGAAGAACAATAAATTGGCGAATTGTACTGTTTGGATGCTTTGCATATATGTTTCTTAGACTATATAGAAGCAATATATACAAAGATTTCAACCGTCTACCTGTTCCATTCATTGTTCTACTTGTCGAAAGTTACAAATAATTTCCGATAAAGGATTAACAATGCGGCTCATTCTTCACTTAAACTTGAAGATCAAAAAATTGGCGAATTTTACTGTTTAGATGCTTTGCATATAGGTTTCTTAGAATATATAGAAGCAACATATACAAAGATTTCAACCGTCTACATGTTCTATTCATTGTTCTTCTTGTCGAAAGTTACAAATAATTTCCGATAAAGGATTAACAATGGGGCTCATTGTTCACTTAAACTTGAAGAACAAAAAATTGGCAAATGGTACTGTTTGGATGCTTTGCATACATGTTTCCTAGACTATATGGAAGCAATATATACAAAGATTTCAACCGTCTACGTGTGCCAATCATTGTTCTACTTGTCGAAATTTACAAATAATTTCCTTTAAAGGATTAACAATGGGGCTCATTGTTCACTTAAACTTGAAGAACAAAAAATTGGCGTTTTGTACTGCTTGGATGCTTTGCATTTATGTTTCTCAGACTATATAGAAGCAATATATACAAAGATTTCAACCGTCTACCTGTTCCATTCATTGTTCAACTTGTCGAAAGTTACAAATAATTTCCGATAAAGGATTAACAATGGGGCTAAATAATCACTTAACCTTGAAGAACAAAAAATTGGCGAATGGTACTATTTGGATGCTTTGCATATATGTTTCTTAGACTATATAGAAGCAATATATACAAAGATTTTAACCGTCTACGTGTTCCAATCATTGTTCTACTTGTAGAAAGTTACAATTAATTTCCGTTAAAGGATTAACAATGGGGCTAATTAATCACTTAACCTTGAAGAACAAAAAATTGGCAAATGGTACTGTTTGGATGCTTTGCATACATGTTTCCTAGACTATATGGAAGCAATATATACAAAGATTTCAACCGTCTACCTGTTCCATTCATTGTTCTACATGTCGAAAGTTACAAATAATTTCCGTTTCATGATTATCAATGGGGCTCATTGTTCACTTAACCTTGAAGAACAAAAAATTGGCGAATGGTACTGTTTGGATGCTTTGCATATATGTTTCTTAGACTATATGGAAGCAATATATACAAATATTTCAACCGTCTACGTGTGCCAATCATTGTTCTTCTTGTCGAAAGTTACAAATAATTTCCGATAAAGGATTAACAATGGGGCTCATTGTTCACTTAAACTTGAAGAACAAAAAAAGTGGCGAATTGTACTGTTTGGATGCTTTGCATAGATGTTTCTCAGACTATATAGAAGCAATATATACAAAGATTTCAACCGTCTACCTGTTCCATTCATTGTTCTACTTGTCGAAAGTTACAAATAATTTCCTTTAAAGGATTAACAATGGGGCTCATTGTTCACTTAAACTTGAAGAACAAAAAAAGTGGCGAATTGTACTGTTTGGATGCTTTGCATATATGTTTCTCAGACTATATAGAAGCAATATATACAAAGATTTCAACCGTCTACCTGTTCCATTCATTGTTCTACTTGTCGAAAGTTACAAATAATTTCCGATAAAGGATTAACAATGGGGCTAATTAATCACTTAACCTTGAAGAACAAAAAATTAGCGAATGGTACTATTTGGATGCTTTGCATGTATGTTTCTTAGACTATATGGAAGCAATATATACAAATATTTCAACCGTCTACGTGTGCCAATCATTGTTCTACTTGTCGAAATTTACAAATAATTTCCTTTAAAGGATTAACAATGGGGCTCATTGTTCACTTAAACTTGAAGAACAAAAAATTGGCGTTTTGTACTGTTTGGATGCTTTGCATATATGTTTCTCAGACTATATAGAAGCAATATATACAAAGATTTCAACCGTCTACCTGTTCCATTCATTGTTCAACTTGTCGAAAGTTACAAATAATTTCCGATAAAGGATTAACAATGGGGCTAAATAATCACTTAACCTTGAAGAACAAAAAATTGGCGAATGGTACTATTTGGATGCTTTGCATATATGTTTCTTAGACTATATAGAAGCAATATATACAAAGATTTTAACCGTCTACGTGTTCCAATCATTGTTCTACTTGTAGAAAGTTACAATTAATTTCCGTTAAAGGATTAACAATGGGGCTAATTAATCACTTAACCTTGAAGAACAAAAAATTGGCAAATGGTACTGTTTGGATGCTTTGCATACATGTTTCCTAGACTATATGGAAGCAATATATACAAAGATTTCAACCGTCTACCTGTTCCATTCATTGTTCTACATGTCGAAAGTTACAAATAATTTCCGTTTCATGATTATCAATGGGGCTCATTGTTCACTTAACCTTGAAGAACAAAAAATTGGCGAATGGTACTGTTTGGATGCTTTGCATATATGTTTCTTAGACTATATGGAAGCAATATATACAAATATTTCAACCGTCTACGTGTGCCAATCATTGTTCTTCTTGTCGAAAGTTACAAATAATTTCCGATAAAGGATTAACAATGGGGCTCATTGTTCACTTAAACTTGAAGAACAAAAAACTAGCGAATTGTACTGTTTGGATGCTTTGCATAGATGTTTCGTAGGCTATATAGAAGCAATATATACAATGATTTCAACCGTCTACCTGATCCATTCCTTGTTCTACTTGTCGAAAGTTACAAATAATTTCCTTCAAAGGATTAACCATGGGGCTCGTTGTTCACATAAACTTGAAGAACAATGAATTGGCGACTTGTACTGTTTGGATGCTTTGCATATATGTTTCTTAGACTATATAGAAGCAATATATACAAAGATTTCAACCGTCTACCTGTTCCATTCATTGTTCTACTTGTCGAAAGTTACAAATAATTTCCGATAAAGGATTAACAATGGGGCTCATTCTTCACTTAAACATGAAGATCAAAAAATTGGCGAATTTTACTGTTTAGATGCTTTGCATATAGGTTTCTTAGAATATATAGAAGCAACATATACAAAGATTTCAACCGTCTACATGTTCTATTCATTGTTCTTCTTGTCGAAAGTTACAAATAATTGACGTTAAAGGATTAACAATGGGGCTCGTAGTTCACTTAAACTTGAAGAACAATAAATTGGCGAATTGTACTGTTTGGATGCTTTGCATATATGTTTCTTAGACTATATAGAAGCAATATATACAAAGATTTCACCCGTCTACCTGTACTATTCATTGTTCTACTTGTAGAAAGTTACAAATAATTTCCATTTCATGATTATCAATGGGGCTCGCTGTTCACTTAAACTTGAAGATCAAAAAATTGGCGATTGTTACTGTTTAGATGCTTTGCATATATGTTTCTTAGATTATATAGAAGCAATATATACAAAGATTTCAACCGTTTACATGTTCCATTCATTGTTCTACTCGTCGAAAATTACAAATAATTTCCGATAAAGGATTAACCATTGGGGCTCATTGTTCACTTAAACTTGAAGAACAAAAAATTGGGGAATGGTACTGTTTGGATGCTTTGCATACATGTTTCCTAGACTATATGGAAGCAATATATACAAATATTTCAACAGTCTACGTGTGCCAATCATTGTTCTACTTGTGGAAATTTACAAATAATTTCCTATAAAGGATTAACAATGGGGCTCGTTGTTCACTTAAACTTGAAGAACAATAAATTGGCGAATTGTACTGTTTGGATGCTTTGCATATATGTTTCTTAGACTATATAGAAGCAATATATACAAAGATTTCAACCGTCTACCTGTTCCATTCATTGTTCTACTTGTCGAAAGTTACAAATAATTTCCGATAAAGGATTAACAATGGGGCTCATTCTTCACTTAAACTTGAAGATCAAAAAATTGGCGAATTTTACTGTTTAGATGCTTTGCATATAGGTTTCTTAGAATATATAGAAGCAACATATACAAAGATTTCAACCGTCTACATGTTCTATTCATTGTTCTTCTTGTCGAAAGTTACAAATAATTTCCGATAAAGGATTAACAATGGGGCTCATTCTTCACTTAAACATGAAGATCAAAAAATTGGCGAATTTTACTGTTTAGATGCTTTGCATATAGGTTTCTTAGAATATATAGAAGCAACATATACAAAGATTTCAACCGTCTACATGTTCTATTCATTGTTCTTCTTGTCGAAAGTTACAAATAATTGACGTTAAAGGATTAACAATGGGGCTCGTAGTTCACTTAAACTTGAAGAACAAAACATTGGCGAATGGTACTGTTTGGATGCTTTGCATATATGTTTCTTAGACTATATGGAAGCAATATATACAAATATTTCAACCGTCTACGTGTGCCAATCATTGTTCTACTTGTCGAAATTTACAAATAATTTCCTTTAAAGGATTAACAATGGGGCTCATTGTTCACTTAAACTTGAAGAACAAAAAATTGGCGAATTGTACTGTTTGGATGCTTTGCATATATGTTTCTCAGACTATATAGAAGCAATATATACAAAGATTTCAACCGTCTACCTGTTCCATGCATTGTTCTACTTGTCGAAAGGTACAAATAATTTCCGATAAAGGATTAACAATGGGGCTAATTATTCACTTAACCTTGAAGAACAAAAAATTGGCGAATGTTACTATTTGGATGCTTTGCATATATGTTTCTTAGACTATATGGAAGCAATATATACAAATATTTCAACCGTCTACGTGTGCCAATCATTGTTCTACTTGTCGAAATTTACAAATAATTTCCGATAAAGGATTAACAATGGGGCTCGTAGTTCACTTAAACTTGAAGAACAAAAAATTGGCGAATGGTACTGTTTGGATGCTTTGCATATATGTTTCTTAGACTATATAGAAGCATTATATACAAAGATTTCAACCGTCTACGTGTTCCAATCATTGTTCTACTTGTAGAAAGTTACAAATAATTTCCGATAAAGGATTAACAACGGGGCTAATTAATCACTTAACCTTGAAGAACAAAAAATTGGCGAATGGTACTATTTGGGTGCTTGGCATATATGTTTCTTAGACTATATGGAAGCAATATATGCAAATATTTCAACCGTCTACGTGTGCCAATCATTGTTCTACTTGTCGAAATTTACAAATAATTTCCTTTAAAGGATTAACAATGGGGCTCGTTGTTCACTTAAACTTGAAGAACAAAAAATTGGCGAATGGTACTGTTTGGATGCTTTGCATATATGTTCCTTAGACTATATGGAAGCAATATATAGAAAGATTTCAACCGTCTACGTGTTCCAATCATTGTTCTACTTGTAGAAAGTTACAATTAATTTCCGTTAAAGGATTAACAATGGGGCTCGTAGTTCACTTATACTTGAAGAACAAAAAATTGGCGAATGGTACTGTTTGGATGCTTTGCATATATGTTTCTTAGATTATATAGAAGCAATATATATAAAGATTTCAACCGTCTACCTGTTCCATTCATTGTTCTACTTGTCGAAAGTTACAAATAATTTCCGATCAAGGATTAACAATGGGTCGCATTGTTCACTTAAACTTGACGAACAAAAAATTGGCGAATGGTACTGTTTGGATGCTTTGCGTACATGTTTCTTAGAATATATAGAAGCAATATATACATTGATTTCAACCGTCTACCTGTTCCATTCATTGTTCTACTTGTCGAAATTTACAAATAATTTCCTTTAAAGGATTAACAATGGGGCTCGTTGTACACTTAAACTTGAAGAACAATAAATTCACGAATTGTACTGTTTGGATGCTTTGCATATACGTTTCTTAGACTATATAGAAGCAATATATACAATGATTTCAACAGTCTACCTGTTCCATTCATTGTTCTACTTGTCGAAAGTTAGAAATAATTTCCGTTAAAGGATTAACAATGGGGCTCGTAGTTCACTTAAACTTGAAGAACAAAAAATTGGCGAATTGTACTGTTTGGATGCTTTGCACATATGTTTCTTAGACTATATAGAAGCAATATATACAAATATTTCAACCGTCTACCTGTTCCACTCATTGTTCTACTTATAGAAAGTTACAATTAATTTCCGTTAAAGGATTAACAATGGGGCTCGTAGTTCACTTAAACTCGAAGAACAAAAAATTGGCGAATTGTACTGTTTGGATGCTTTGCATATATGTTTCCTAGACTATATAGAAGCAATATATACAAAGATTTCAACCGTCTACCGGTTCCATTCATTGTTCTACTTGTCGAAATTTACAAATAATTTCCTTTAAAGGATTAACAATGGGGCTCGTAGTTCACTTAAACTTGAAGAAAAAAAATTGGCGAATTGTACTGTTTGGATGCTTTGCATATGTGTTTCTTAGACTATATAGAAGCAATATATTGAAAGACTTCACCCGTCTACCTGTACTATTCATTGTTCTACTTGTAGAATGTTACAAATAATTTCCATTTCATGATTATCAATGGAGCTCGCTGTTCACTTTAACTTGAAGAACAAAAAATTGGCAAATTGTACTGTTTGGATGCTTTGCACATATGTTTCTTAGACTATATAGAAGCAATATGTACAAAGATTTCAACCGTCTACCTGTTCCATTCATTGTTCTACTTGTCGAAATTTACAAATAATTTCCTTTAAAGCATTAACAATGGGGCTCGTTGTTCACTTAAACTTGAAGAACAAAAAATTGGCGAATTGTACTGTTTGGATGCTTTGCATATATGTTTCTTAGACTATATAGAAGCAATATATAGAAAGACTTCACCCGTCTACCTGTACTATTCATTGTTCTACTTGTAGAAAGTTACAAATAATTTCCATTTCATGATTATCAATGGAGCTCGCTGTTCACTTAAACTTGAAGAACAAAAAATTGGCGAATTGTACTGTTTGGATGCTTTGCACATATGTTTCTTAGACTATATAGAAGCAATATATACAAAGATTTCAACCGTCTACCTGTTCCATTCGTTGTTCTACTTGTCGAAAGTTAGAAATAATTTCCGTTAAAGGATTAACAATGAGGCTCGTAGTTCACTTAAACTTGAAGAACAAAAAATTGGCGAATTGTACTGTTTGGATGCTTTGCATATATGTTTCTTAGACTATATAGAAGCATTATATAGAAAGATTTCAACCGCCTACCTGTTCCATTCATTGTTCTACTTGTCGAAATTTACAAATAATTTCCTTTAAAGCATTAACAATGGGGCTCGTTGTTCACTTAAACTTGAAGAACAAAAAATTGGCGAATTGTACTGTTTGGATGCTTTGCATATATGTTTCTTAGATTATATAGAAGCAATATATACAAAGATTTCAACCGTCTACGTGTTCCAATCATTGTTCTACTTGTCGAAAGTTAGAAATAATTTCCGTTAAAGGATTAACAATGGGGCTCGTAGTTCACTTAAACTTGAAGAACAAAAAATTGGCGAATGGTACTGTTTGGATGCTATGCACAAATGTTTCTTAGACTATATAGAAGCACTATATACAAAGATTTCAACCGTCTACCTGTTCCATTGATTGTTCTACTTGTAGAAAGTTACAAATAATTTCCCTTTCATGATTATCAATGGGGCTCGTAGTTCACTTAAACTTGAAGAACAATAAATTCTCGAATTGTACTCTTTGGATGCTTTGCATATATGTTTCATAGACTATATGGAAGCAATATATACAAAGATTTCAACAGACTACCCGTTCTATTCATTGTTCTACTTGTCGAAAGTTACAAATAATTTCCGATAAAGGATTAAGAATGGGGCTCATTGTTCACTTAAACTTGAAGATCAAAAAATTGGCGAATTTTACTGTTTAGATGCTTTGCATATAGGTTTCTTAGACTATATAGAAGCAACATATACAAAGATTTCAACCGTCTACCTGTTCCATTCATTGTTCTACTTGTCGAAATTTACAAATAATTTCCTATAAAGGATTAACAATGGGGCTCGTTGTTCACTTAAACTTGAAGAACAATAAATTGGCGAATTGTACTGTTTGGATGCTTTGCATATATGTTTCTTAGACTATATAGAAGCAATATATACAAAGATTTCAACCGTCTACCTGTTCCATTCATTGTTCTACTTGTCGAAAGTTACAAATAATTTCCGATAAAGGATTAACAATGGGGCTCATTCTTCACTTAAACTTGAAGATCAAAAAATTGGCGAATTTTACTGTTTAGATGCTTTGCATATAGGTTTCTTAGAATATATAGAAGCAACATATACAAAGATTTCAACCGTCTACATGTTCTATTCATTGTTCTTCTTGTCGAAAGTTACAAATAATTTCCGATAAAGGATTAACAATGGGGCTCATTGTTCACTTAAACTTGAAGAACAAAAAATTGGCAAATGGTACTGTTTGGATGCTTTGCATACATGTTTCCTAGACTATATGGAAGCAATATATACAAAGATTTCAACCGTCTACCTGTTCCATTCATTGTTCTACATGTCGAAAGTTACAAATAATTTCCGTTTCATGATTATCAATGGGGCTCATTGTTCACTTAACCTTGAAGAACAAAAAATTGGCGAATGGTACTGTTTGGATTCTTTGCATATATGTTTCTTAGGCTATACTGTAGCAATATATACAATGATTTCAACCGTCTACGTGTTCCAATCATTGTTCTATTTGTAGAAAGTTACAATTAATTTCCGTTAAAGGATTAACAGTGGGGCTCGTTGTTCACTTAAACTTGAAGAACAATAAATTGGCGAATTGTACTGTTTGGATGCTTTGCATATTTGTTTCTCAGACTATATAGAAGCAATATATACAAAGATTTCAACCGTCTACCTGTTCCATTCATTGTTCTACTTGTCGAAAGTTACAAATAATTTCCGATAAAGGATTAACAATGGGGCTAATTAATCACTTAACCTTGAAGAACAAAAAATTGGCGAATGGTACTATTTGGATGCTTTGCATGTATGTTTCTTAGACTATATAGAATCAATATATAGAAAGATTTCACCCGTCTACCTGTACTATTCATTGTTCTACTTGTCGAAAGTTACAAATAATTTCCTTTAAAGGATTAACAATGGGGCTCGTAGTTCACTTAAACTTGAAGAACAATAAATTGGCGAATGGTACTGTTTGGATGCTTTGCATATATGTTTCTTAGACTATATAGAAGCAATATATTCAAAGATTTCAACCGTCTACCTGTTCCATTCCTTGTTCTACTTGTCGAAAGTTACAAATAATTTCCTTTAAAGGATTAACAATGGGGCTCGTTGTTCACTTAAACTTGAAGAACAATGAATTGGCGACTTGTACTGTTTGGATGCTTTGCATATATGTTTCTTAGACTATATAGAAGCAATATATACAAAGATTTCAACCGTCTACCTGTTCCATTCATTGTTCTACTTGTCGAAAGTTACAAATAATTTCCGATAAAGGATTAACAATGGGGCTCATTCTTCACTTAAACTTGAAGATCAAAAAATTGGCGAATTTTACTGTTTAGATGCTTTGCATATAGGTTTCTTAGAATATATAGAAGCAACATATACAAAGATTTCAACCGTCTACATGTTCTATTCATTGTTCTTCTTGTCGAAAGTTACAAATAATTTCCGATAAAGGATTAACAATGGGGCTCATTGTTCACTTAAACTTGAAGAACAAAAAATTGGCAAATGGTACTGTTTGGATGCTTTGCATACATGTTTCCTAGACTATATGGAAGCAATATATACAAAGATTTCAACCGTCTACCTGTTCCATTCATTGTTCTACATGTCGAAAGTTACAAATAATTTCCGTTTCATGATTATCAATGGGGCTCATTGTTCACTTAACCTTGAAGAACAAAAAATTGGCGATTGGTACTGTTTGGATTCTTTGCATATATGTTTCTTAGGCTATACTGTAGCAATATATACAATGATTTCAACCGTCTACGTGTTCCAATCATTGTTCTATTTGTAGAAAGTTACAATTAATTTCCGTTAAAGGATTAACAGTGGGGCTCGTTGTTCACTTAAACTTGAAGAACAATAAATTGGCGAATTGTACTGTTTGGATGCTTTGCATATTTGTTTCTCAGACTATATAGAAGCAATATATACAAAGATTTCAACCGTCTACCTGTTCCATTCATTGTTCTACTTGTCGAAAGTTACAAATAATTTCCGATAAAGGATTAACAATGGGGCTAATTAATCACTTAACCTTGAAGAACAAAAAATTGGCGAATGGTACTATTTGGATGCTTTGCATGTATGTTTCTTAGACTATATAGAATCAATATATAGAAAGATTTCACCCGTCTACCTGTACTATTCATTGTTCTACTTGTCGAAAGTTACAAATAATTTCCGTTTCATGATTATCAATGGGCCTCGTTGTTCACTTAAACTAGAAGAACAAGAAATTGGCGACTGGTACTGTTTGGATGCTTTGCATATATGTTTCTTAGACTATATAGAAGCAACATATAAAAAGAATTCAACCGTCTACCAGTTCCATTCATTGTTCTACTTGTCGAAAGTTACAAATAATTTCCTTTAAAGGATTAACAATGGGGCTCGTTGTTCACTTAAACTTGAAGAACAATGAATTGGCGACTTGTACTGTTTGGATGCTTTGCATATATGTTTCTTAGGCTATACTGAAGCAATATATACAATGATTTCAACCGTCTACGTGTTCCAATCATTGTTCTATTTGTAGAAAGTTACAAATAATTTCCTTTAAAGGATTAACAATGGGGCTCATTGTTCACTTAAACTTGAAGAACAAAAAAAGTGGCGAATTGTACTGTTTGGATGCTTTGCATATATGTTTCTCAGACTATATAGAAGCAATATATACAAAGATTTCAACCGTCTACCTGTTCCATTCATTGTTCTACTTGTCGAAAGTTACAAATAATTTCCGATAAAGGATTAACAATGGGGCTAATTAATCACTTAACCTTGAAGAACAAAAAATTGGCGAATGGTACTATTTGGAAGCTTTGCATGTATGTTTCTTAGACTATATGGAAGCAATATATACAAATATTTCAACCGTCTACGTGTGCCAATCATTGTTCTACTTGTCGAAATTTACAAATAATTTCCTTTAAAGGATTAACAATGGGGCTCGTTGTTCACTTAAACTTGAAGAACAAAAAATTGGCAAATGGTACTGTTTGGATGCTTTGCATACATGTTTCCTAGACTATATGGAAGCAATATATACAAAGATTTCAACCGTCTACCTGTTCCATTCATTGTTCTACATGTCGAAAGTTACAAATAATTTCCGTTTCATGATTATCAATGGGGCTCATTGTTCACTTAACCTTGAAGAACAAAAAATTGGCGAATGGTACTGTTTGGATGCTTTGCATATATGTTTCTTAGACTATATGGAAGCAATATATACAAATATTTCAACCGTCTACGTGTGCCAATCATTGTTCTACTTGTCGAAATTTACAAATAATTTCCTTTAAAGGATTAACAATGGGGCTCATTGTTCACTTAAACTTGAAGAACAAAAAATTGGCGAATTGTACTGTTTGGATGCTTTGCATATATGTTTCTCAGACTATATAGAAGCAATATATACAAAGATTTCAACCGTCTACCTGTTCCATGCATTGTTCTACTTGTCGAAAGTTACAAATAATTTCCGATAAAGGATTAACAATGGGGCTAATTATTCACTTAACCTTGAAGAACAAAAAATTGGCGAATGTTACTATTTGGATGCTTTGCATATATGTTTCTTAGACTATATGGAAGCAATATATACAAATATTTCAACCGTCTACGTGTGCCAATCATTGTTCTACTTGTCGAAATTTACAAATAATTTCCGATAAATGATTGTCAATGGGCCTCGTTGTTCACTTAAACTAGAAGAACAAGAAATTGGCGACTGGTACTGTTTGGATGCTTTGGATATATGTTTCTTAGACTATATAGAAGCAACATATAAAAATAATTCAACCGTCTATCAGTTCCATTCATTGTTCTACATGTCGAAAGTTACAAATAATTTCCGATAAAGGATTAACAATGGGGCTAATTAAACCCTTAACCTTGAAGAACAAAAAATTGGCGAATGGTACTATTTGGATGCTTTGCATATATGTTTCTTAGACTATATGGAAGCAATATATACAAATATTTGAACCGTCTACGTGTGCCAATCATTGTTCTACTTGTCGAAATTTACAAATAATTTCCTTTAAAGGATTATCAATGGGGCTCGTAGTTCACTTAAACTTGAAGAACAAAAAATTGGCGAATGGTACTGTTTGGATGCTATGCACAAATGTTTCTTAGACTATATAGAAGCACTATATACAAAGATTTCAACCGTCTACCTGTTCCATTGATTGTTCTACTTGTAGAAAGTTACAAATAATTTCCCTTTCATGATTATCAATGGGGCTCGTAGTTCACTTAAACTTGAAGAACAATAAATTCTCGAATTGTACTCTTTGGATGCTTTGCATATATGTTTCATAGACTATATGGAAGCAATATATACAAAGATTTCAACAGACTACCCGTTCTATTCATTGTTCTACTTGTCGAAAGTTACAAATAATTTCCGATAAAGGATTAAGAATGGGGCTCATTGTTCACTTAAACTTGAAGATCAAAAAATTGGCGAATTTTACTGTTTAGATGCTTTGCATATAGGTTTCTTAGACTATATAGAAGCAACATATACAAAGATTTCAACCGTCTACCTGTTCCATTCATTGTTCTACTTGTCGAAATTTACAAATAATTTCCTATAAAGGATTAACAATGGGGCTCGTTGTTCACTTAAACTTGAAGAACAATAAATTGGCGAATTGTACTGTTTGGATGCTTTGCATATATGTTTCTTAGACTATATAGAAGCAATATATACAAAGATTTCAACCGTCTACCTGTTCCATTCATTGTTCTACTTGTCGAAAGTTACAAATAATTTCCGATAAAGGATTAACAATGGGGCTCATTCTTCACTTAAACTTGAAGATCAAAAAATTGGCGAATTTTACTGTTTAGATGCTTTGCATATAGGTTTCTTAGAATATATAGAAGCAACATATACAAAGATTTCAACCGTCTACATGTTCTATTCATTGTTCTTCTTGTCGAAAGTTACAAATAATTTCCGATAAAGGATTAACAATGGGGCTCATTGTTCACTTAAACTTGAAGAACAAAAAATTGGCAAATGGTACTGTTTGGATGCTTTGCATACATGTTTCCTAGACTATATGGAAGCAATATATACAAAGATTTCAACCGTCTACCTGTTCCATTCATTGTTCTACATGTCGAAAGTTACAAATAATTTCCGTTTCATGATTATCAATGGGGCTCATTGTTCACTTAACCTTGAAGAACAAAAAATTGGCGAATGGTACTGTTTGGATTCTTTGCATATATGTTTCTTAGGCTATACTGTAGCAATATATACAATGATTTCAACCGTCTACGTGTTCCAATCATTGTTCTATTTGTAGAAAGTTACAATTAATTTCCGTTAAAGGATTAACAGTGGGGCTCGTTGTTCACTTAAACTTGAAGAACAATAAATTGGCGAATTGTACTGTTTGGATGCTTTGCATATTTGTTTCTCAGACTATATAGAAGCAATATATACAAAGATTTCAACCGTCTACCTGTTCCATTCATTGTTCTACTTGTCGAAAGTTACAAATAATTTCCGATAAAGGATTAACAATGGGGCTAATTAATCACTTAACCTTGAAGAACAAAAAATTGGCGAATGGTACTATTTGGATGCTTTGCATGTATGTTTCTTAGACTATATAGAATCAATATATAGAAAGATTTCACCCGTCTACCTGTACTATTCATTGTTCTACTTGTCGAAAGTTACAAATAATTTCCTTTAAAGGATTAACAATGGGGCTCGTAGTTCACTTAAACTTGAAGAACAATAAATTGGCGAATGGTACTGTTTGGATGCTTTGCATATATGTTTCTTAGACTATATAGAAGCAATATATTCAAAGATTTCAACCGTCTACCTGTTCCATTCCTTGTTCTACTTGTCGAAAGTTACAAATAATTTCCTTTAAAGGATTAACAATGGGGCTCGTTGTTCACTTAAACTTGAAGAACAATGAATTGGCGACTTGTACTGTTTGGATGCTTTGCATATATGTTTCTTAGACTATATAGAAGCAATATATACAAAGATTTCAACCGTCTACCTGTTCCATTCATTGTTCTACTTGTCGAAAGTTACAAATAATTTCCGATAAAGGATTAACAATGGGGCTCATTCTTCACTTAAACTTGAAGATCAAAAAATTGGCGAATTTTACTGTTTAGATGCTTTGCATATAGGTTTCTTAGAATATATAGAAGCAACATATACAAAGATTTCAACCGTCTACATGTTCTATTCATTGTTCTTCTTGTCGAAAGTTACAAATAATTTCCGATAAAGGATTAACAATGGGGCTCATTGTTCACTTAAACTTGAAGAACAAAAAATTGGCAAATGGTACTGTTTGGATGCTTTGCATACATGTTTCCTAGACTATATGGAAGCAATATATACAAAGATTTCAACCGTCTACCTGTTCCATTCATTGTTCTACATGTCGAAAGTTACAAATAATTTCCGTTTCATGATTATCAATGGGGCTCATTGTTCACTTAACCTTGAAGAACAAAAAATTGGCGATTGGTACTGTTTGGATTCTTTGCATATATGTTTCTTAGGCTATACTGTAGCAATATATACAATGATTTCAACCGTCTACGTGTTCCAATCATTGTTCTATTTGTAGAAAGTTACAATTAATTTCCGTTAAAGGATTAACAGTGGGGCTCGTTGTTCACTTAAACTTGAAGAACAATAAATTGGCGAATTGTACTGTTTGGATGCTTTGCATATTTGTTTCTCAGACTATATAGAAGCAATATATACAAAGATTTCAACCGTCTACCTGTTCCATTCATTGTTCTACTTGTCGAAAGTTACAAATAATTTCCGATAAAGGATTAACAATGGGGCTAATTAATCACTTAACCTTGAAGAACAAAAAATTGGCGAATGGTACTATTTGGATGCTTTGCATGTATGTTTCTTAGACTATATAGAATCAATATATAGAAAGATTTCACCCGTCTACCTGTACTATTCATTGTTCTACTTGTCGAAAGTTACAAATAATTTCCGTTTCATGATTATCAATGGGCCTCGTTGTTCACTTAAACTAGAAGAACAAGAAATTGGCGACTGGTACTGTTTGGATGCTTTGCATATATGTTTCTTAGACTATATAGAAGCAACATATAAAAAGAATTCAACCGTCTACCAGTTCCATTCATTGTTCTACTTGTCGAAAGTTACAAATAATTTCCTTTAAAGGATTAACAATGGGGCTCGTTGTTCACTTAAACTTGAAGAACAATGAATTGGCGACTTGTACTGTTTGGATGCTTTGCATATATGTTTCTTAGGCTATACTGAAGCAATATATACAATGATTTCAACCGTCTACGTGTTCCAATCATTGTTCTATTTGTAGAAAGTTACAAATAATTTCCTTTAAAGGATTAACAATGGGGCTCATTGTTCACTTAAACTTGAAGAACAAAAAAAGTGGCGAATTGTACTGTTTGGATGCTTTGCATATATGTTTCTCAGACTATATAGAAGCAATATATACAAAGATTTCAACCGTCTACCTGTTCCATTCATTGTTCTACTTGTCGAAAGTTACAAATAATTTCCGATAAAGGATTAACAATGGGGCTAATTAATCACTTAACCTTGAAGAACAAAAAATTGGCGAATGGTACTATTTGGAAGCTTTGCATGTATGTTTCTTAGACTATATGGAAGCAATATATACAAATATTTCAACCGTCTACGTGTGCCAATCATTGTTCTACTTGTCGAAATTTACAAATAATTTCCTTTAAAGGATTAACAATGGGGCTCGTTGTTCACTTAAACTTGAAGAACAAAAAATTGGCAAATGGTACTGTTTGGATGCTTTGCATACATGTTTCCTAGACTATATGGAAGCAATATATACAAAGATTTCAACCGTCTACCTGTTCCATTCATTGTTCTACATGTCGAAAGTTACAAATAATTTCCGTTTCATGATTATCAATGGGGCTCATTGTTCACTTAACCTTGAAGAACAAAAAATTGGCGAATGGTACTGTTTGGATGCTTTGCATATATGTTTCTTAGACTATATGGAAGCAATATATACAAATATTTCAACCGTCTACGTGTGCCAATCATTGTTCTACTTGTCGAAATTTACAAATAATTTCCTTTAAAGGATTAACAATGGGGCTCATTGTTCACTTAAACTTGAAGAACAAAAAATTGGCGAATTGTACTGTTTGGATGCTTTGCATATATGTTTCTCAGACTATATAGAAGCAATATATACAAAGATTTCAACCGTCTACCTGTTCCATGCATTGTTCTACTTGTCGAAAGTTACAAATAATTTCCGATAAAGGATTAACAATGGGGCTAATTATTCACTTAACCTTGAAGAACAAAAAATTGGCGAATGTTACTATTTGGATGCTTTGCATATATGTTTCTTAGACTATATGGAAGCAATATATACAAATATTTCAACCGTCTACGTGTGCCAATCATTGTTCTACTTGTCGAAATTTACAAATAATTTCCGATAAATGATTGTCAATGGGCCTCGTTGTTCACTTAAACTAGAAGAACAAGAAATTGGCGACTGGTACTGTTTGGATGCTTTGGATATATGTTTCTTAGACTATATAGAAGCAACATATAAAAATAATTCAACCGTCTATCAGTTCCATTCATTGTTCTACATGTCGAAAGTTACAAATAATTTCCGATAAAGGATTAACAATGGGGCTAATTAAACCCTTAACCTTGAAGAACAAAAAATTGGCGAATGGTACTATTTGGATGCTTTGCATATATGTTTCTTAGACTATATGGAAGCAATATATACAAATATTTGAACCGTCTACGTGTGCCAATCATTGTTCTACTTGTCGAAATTTACAAATACTTTCCTTTAAAGGATTAACAATGGGGCTCATTGTTCACTTAAACTTGAAGAACAAAAAATTGGCGTTTTGGACTGTTTGGATGCTTTGCATATATGTTTCTCAGACTATATAGAAGCAATATATACAAAGATTTCAACCGTCTACCTGTTCCATTCATTGTTCAACTTGTCGAAAGTTACAAATAATTTCCGATAAAGGATTAACAATGGGGCTAATTAATCACTTAACCTTGAAGAACAAAAAATTGGCGAATGGTACTATTTGGATGCTTTGCATATATGTTTCTTAGACTATATAGAAGCAATATATACAAAGATTTCAACCGTCTACGTGTTCCAATCATTGTTCTACTTGTAGAAAGTTACAATTAATTTCCGTTAAAGGATTAACAATGGGGCTAATTAATCACTTAACCTTGAAGAACAAAAAATTGGCGAATGGTACTGTTTGGATGCTTTGCACATATGTTTCTTAGACTATATAGAAGCAATATATACAAAGATTTCAACCGTCTACGTGTTCCAATCATTGTTCTACTTGTAGAAAGTTACAAATAATTTCCGATAAAGGATTAACAATGGGGCTCATTGTTCACTTAACCTTGAAGATCAAAAAATTGGCGAAATTTACTGTTTAGATGCTTTGCATATAGGTTTCTTAGACTATATAGAAGCAACATATACAAAGATTTCAAACGTCTACATGTTCTATTCATTGTTCTTCTTGTCGAAAGTTACAAATAATTTCCGTTTCATGATTATCAATGGGCCTCGTTGTTCACTTAAACTAGAAGAACAAGAAATTGGCGACTGGTACTGTTTGGATGCTTTGCATATATGTTTCTTAGACTATATAGAAGCAACATATAAAAAGAATTCAACCGTCTACCAGTTCCATTCATTGTTCTACTTGTCGAAAGTTACAAATAATTTCCGATAAAGGATTAACAGTGGGGCTCATTGTTCACTTAAATTTGAAGAACAAAAAATTGGCGAATGGTACTATTTGGATGCTTTGCATATATGTTTCTTAGACTATATAGAAGCAATATATACAAAGATTTCAACCGTCTACTTGTTCCAATCATTGTTATACTTGTCGAAATTTACAAATAATTTCCTTTAAAGGATTAACAATGGGGCTCGTTGTTCACTTAAACTTGAAGAACAAGAAATTGGCGAATGGTACTGTTTGGATGCTTTGCATATATGTTTCTTAGACTATATGGAAGCAATATATACAAATATTTCAACCGTCTACGTGTGCCAATCATTGTTCTACTTGTCGAAATTTACAAATAATTGCCTTTAAAGGATTAACAATGGGGCTCATTGTTCACTTAAACTTGAGGAACAAAAAATTGGCGAATTGTACTGTTTGGATGCTTTGCATATTTGTTTCTCAGACTATATAGAAGCAATATATACAAAGATTTCAACCGTCTACATGTTCCATTCATTGTTCTACTTGTCGAAAGTTACAAATAATTTCCGATAAAGGATTAACAACGGGGCTAATTAATCACATAACCTTGAAGAACAAAAAATTGGCGAATGGTACTATTTGGGTGCTTGGCATATATGTTTCTTAGACTATATGGAAGCAATATATACAAATATTTCAACCGTCTACGTGTGCCAATCATTATTCTACTTGTCGAAATTTACAAATAATTTCCTTTAAAGGATTAACAATGGGGCTCGTTGTTCACTTAAACTTGAAGAACAATAAATTGGCGAATTGTACTGTTTGGATGCTATGCATATATGTTTCTTAGACTATAAAGAAGCAATATATATATAATGATTTCAACCTTCTACCTGTTCCATTCATTGTTCTACATGTCGAAAGTTACAAATAATTTCCGTTTCATGATTATCAATGGGGCTCGTTGTTCACTTAAACTTGAAGAACAAAAAATTGGCGAATGGTACTGTTTGGATGCTTTGCATATATGTTTCTTAGACTATATAGAAGCATTATATACAAAGATTTCAACCGTCTACGTGTTCCAATCATTGTTCTACTTGTAGAAAGTTACAAATAATTTCCGATAAAGGATTAACAACGGGGCTAATTAATCACTTAACCTTGAAGAACAAAAAATTGGCGAATGGTACTATTTGGGTGCTTGGCATATATGTTTCTTAGACTATATGGAAGCAATATATACAAATATTTCAACCGTCTACGTGTGCCAATCATTATTCTACTTGTCGAAATTTACAAATAATTTCCTTTAAAGGATTAACAATGGGGCTCGTAGTTCACTTAAACTTGACGAACAAACAATTGGCGAATTGTACTGTTTGGATGCTTTGCATATATGTTTCTTAGATTATTTAGAAGCAATATATAGAAAGATTTCACCCGTCTACCTGTACTATTCATTGTTCTACTTGTAGAAAGTTACAAATAATTTCCATTTCATGATTATCAATGGGGCTCGCTGTTCACTTAAACTTGAAGATCAAAAAATTGGCGATTGTTACTGTTTAGATGCTTTGCATATATGTTTCTTAGATTATATAGAAGCAATATATACAAAGATTTCAACCGTTTACATGTTCCATTCATTGTTCTACTCGTCGAAAATTACAAATAATTTCCGATAAAGGATTAACCATTGGGGCTCATTGTCCACTTAAACTTGAAGAACAAAAAATTGGGGAATGGTACTGTTTGGATGCTTTGCGTACATGTTTCTTAGACTATATGGAAGCAATATATACAAATATTTCAACCGTCTACGTGTGCCAATCATTGTTCTACTTGTCGAAATTTACAAATAATTTCCTTTAAAGGATTAACAATGGGGCTCATTGTTCACTTAAACTTGAAGAACAAAAAATTGGCGTTTTGTACTGTTTGGATGCTTTGCATATATGTTTCTCAGACTATATAGAAGCAATATATACAAAGATTTCAACCGTCTACCTGTTCCATTCATTGTTCAACTTGTCGAAAGTTACAAATAATTTCCGATAAAGGATTAACAATGGGGCTAAATAATCACTTAACCTTGAAGAACAAAAAATTGGCGAATGGTACTATTTGGATGCTTTGCATATATGTTTCTTAGACTATATAGAAGCAATATATACAAAGATTTTAACCGTCTACGTGTTCCAATCATTGTTCTACTTGTAGAAAGTTACAATTAATTTCCGTTAAAGGATTAACAATGGGGCTAATTAATCACTTAACCTTGAAGAACAAAAAATTGGCGAATGGTACTGTTTGGATGCTTTGCACATATGTTTCTTAGACTATATAGAAGCAATATATACAAAGATTTCAACCGTCTACGTGTTCCAATCATTGTTCTACTTGTAGAAAGTTACAAATAATTTCCGATAAAGGATTAACAATGGGGCTCATTGTTCACTTAACCTTGAAGATCAAAAAATTAGCGTTTTTTACTGTTTAGATGCTTTGCATATAGGTTTCTTAGACTATATAGAAGCAACATATACAAAGATTTCAACCGTCTACCTGTTCTATTCATTGTTCTTCTTGTCGAAAGTTACAAATAATTTCCGATAAAGGATTAACAATGGGGCTCATTGTTCACTTAAACTTGAAGAACAAAAAACTAGCGAATTGTACTGTTTGGATGCTTTGCATAGATGTTTCGTAGGCTATATAGAAGCAATATATACAATGATTTCAACCGTCTACCTGATCCATTCCTTGTTCTACTTGTCGAAAGTTACAAATAATTTCCTTTAAAGGATTAACCATGGGGCTCGTTGTTCACATAAACTTGAAGAACAATGAATTGGCGACTTGTACTGTTTGGATGCTTTGCATATATGTTTCTTAGACTATATAGAAGCAATATATACAAAGATTTCAACCGTCTACCTGTTCCATTCATTGTTCTACTTGTCGAAAGTTACAAATAATTTCCGATAAAGGATTAACAATGGGGCTAATTAATCCCTTAACCTTGAAGAACAAAAAATTGGCGAATGGTACTATTTGGATGCTTTGCATATATGTTTCTTAGACTATATGGAAGCAATATATACAAATATTTGAACCGTCTACGTGTGCCAATCATTGTTCTACTTGTCGAAATTTACAAATAATTTCCTTTAAAGGATTAACAATGGGGCTCGTTGTTCACTTAAACTTGAAGAACAATAAATTGGCGAATTGTACTGTTTGGATGCTATGCATATATGTTTCTTAGACTATAAAGAAGCAATATATATATAATGATTTCAACCTTCTACCTGTTCCATTCATTGTTCTACATGTCGAAAGTTACAAATAATTTCCGTTTCATGATTATCAATGGGGCTCGTTGTTCACTTAAACTTGAAGAACAAAAAATTGGCGAATGGTACTGTTTGGATGCTTTGCATATATGTTTCTTAGACTATATAGAAGCATTATATACAAAGATTTCAACCGTCTACGTGTTCCAATCATTGTTCTACTTGTAGAAAGTTACAAATAATTTCCGATAAAGGATTAACAACGGGGCTAATTAATCACTTAACCTTGAAGAACAAAAAATTGGCGAATGGTACTATTTGGGTGCTTGGCATATATGTTTCTTAGACTATATGGAAGCAATATATACAAATATATCAACCGTCTACGTGTGCCAATCATTGTTCTACTTGTCGAAATTTACAAATAATTTCCTTTAAAGGATTAACAATGGGGCTCATTGTTCACTTAAACTTGAAGAACAAAAAATTGGCGAATGGTACTGTTTGGATGCTTTGCATATATGTTTCTTAGACTATATGGAAGCAATATATACAAAGATTTCAACCGTCTACGTGTTCCAATCATTGTTCTACTTGTAGAAAGTTACAATTAATTTCCGTTAAAGGATTAACAATGGGGCTCGTAGTTCACTTAAACTTGAAGAACAAAAAATTGGCGAATGGTACTGTTTGGATGCTTTGCATATATGTTTCTTAGATTATATAGAAGCAATATATATAAAGATTTCAACCGTCTACCTGTTCCATTCATTGTTCTACTTGTCGAAAGTTACAAATAATTTCCGATCAAGGATTAACAATGGGTCGCATTGTTCACATAAACTTGACGAACAAAAAATTGGCGAATGGTACTGTTTGGATGCTTTGCGTACATGTTTCTTAGACTATATAGAAGCAATATATACATTGATTTCAACCGTCTACCTGTTCCATTCATTGTTCTACTTGTCGAAATTTACAAATAATTTCCTTTAAAGGATTAACAATGGGGCTCGTTGTACACTTAAACTTGAAGAACAATAAATTGACGAATTGTACTGTTTGGATGCTTTGCATATACGTTTCTTAGACTATATAGAAGCAATATATACAATGATTTCAACAGTCTACCTGTTCCATTCATTGTTCTACTTGTCGAAAGTTAGAAATAATTTCCGTTAAAGGATTAACAATGGGGCTCGTAGTTCACTTAAACTTGAAGAACAAAAAATTGGCGAATTGTACTGTTTGGATGATTTGCACATATGTTTCTTAGACTATATAGAAGCAATATATACAAAGATTTCAACCGTCTACCTGTTCCACTCATTGTTCTACTTATAGAAAGTTACAATTAATTTCCGTTAAAGGATTAACAATGGGGCTCGTAGTTCACTTAAACTCGAAGAACAAAAAATTGGCGAATTGTACTGTTTGGATGCTTTGCACATATGTTTCCTAGACTATATAGAAGCAATATATACAAAGATTTCAACCGTCTACCGGTTCCATTCATTGTTCTACTTGTCGAAATTTACAAATAATTTCCTTTAAAGGATTAACAATGGGGCTCGTAGTTCACTTAAACTTGAAGAAAAAAAATTGGCGAATTGTACTGTTTGGATGCTTTGCATATGTGTTTCTTAGACTATATAGAAGCAATATATTGAAAGACTTCACCTGTCTACCTGTACTATTCATTGTTGTACTTGTAGAATGTTACAAATAATTTCCATTTCATGATTATCAATGGAGCTCGCTGTTCACTTTAACTTGAAGAACAAAAAATTGGCGAATTGTACTGTTTGGATGCTTTGCACATATGTTTCTTAGACTATATAGAAGCAATATGTACAAAGATTTGAACCGTCTACCTGTTCCATTCATTGTTCTACTTGTCGAAATTTACAAATAATTTCCTTTAAAGCATTAACAATGGGGCTCGTTGTTCACTTAAACTTGAAGAACAATAAATTGACGAATTGTACTGTTTGGATGCTTTGCATATACGTTTCTTAGACTATATAGAAGCAATATATACAATGATTTCAACAGTCTACCTGTTCCATTCATTGTTCTACTTGTCGAAAGTTAGAAATAATTTCCGTTAAAGGATTAACAATGGGGCTCGTAGTTCACTTAAACTTGAAGAACAAAAAATTGGCGAATTGTACTGTTTGGATGATTTGCACATATGTTTCTTAGACTATATAGAAGCAATATATACAAAGATTTCAACCGTCTACCTGTTCCACTCATTGTTCTACTTATAGAAAGTTACAATTAATTTCCGTTAAAGGATTAACAATGGGGCTCGTAGTTCACTTAAACTCGAAGAACAAAAAATTGGCGAATTGTACTGTTTGGATGCTTTGCACATATGTTTCCTAGACTATATAGAAGCAATATATACAAAGATTTCAACCGTCTACCGGTTCCATTCATTGTTCTACTTGTCGAAATTTACAAATAATTTCCTTTAAAGGATTAACAATGGGGCTCGTAGTTCACTTAAACTTGAAGAAAAAAAATTGGCGAATTGTACTGTTTGGATGCTTTGCATATGTGTTTCTTAGACTATATAGAAGCAATATATAGAAAGACTTCACCCGTCTACCTGTACTATTCATTGTTCTACTTGTAGAAAGTTACAAATAATTTCCATTTCATGATTATCAATGGAGCTCGCTGTTCACTTAAACTTGAAGAACAAAAAATTGGCGAATTGTACTGTTTGGATGCTTTGCACATATGTTTCTTAGACTATATAGAAGCAATATATACAAAGATTTCAACCGTCTACCTGTTCCATTCATTGTTCTACTTGTCGAAAGTTAGAAATAATTTCCCTTTCATGATTATCAATGGGGCTCGTAGTTCACTTAAACTTGAAGAACAAAAAATTGGCGAATTGTACTGTTTGGATGCTTTGCATATATGTTTCTTAGATTATATAGAAGCAATATATACAAAGATTTCAACCGTCTACGTGTTCCAATCATTGTTCTACTTGTCGAAATTTACAAATAATTTCCTTTAAAGGATTATCAATGGGGCTCGTAGTTCACTTAAACTTGAAGAACAAAAAATTGGCGAATGGTACTGTTTGGATGCTATGCATAAATGTTTCTTAGACTATATAGAAGCACTATATACAAAGATTTCAACCGTCTACCTGTTCCATTCATTGTTCTACTTGTAGAAAGTTACAAATAATTTCCCTTTCATGATTATCAATGGCGCTCGTAGTTCACTTAAACTTGAAGAACAATAAATTCTCGAATTGTACTCTTTGGATGCTTTGCATATATGTTTCATAGACTATATGGAAGCAATATATACAAATATTTCAACAGTCTACGTGTGCCAATCATTGTTCTACTTGTCGAAATTTACAAATAATTTCCTATAAAGGATTAACAATGGGGCTCGTTGTTCACTTAAACTTGAAGAACAATAAATTGGCGAATTGTACTGTTTGGATGCTTTGCATATATGTTTCTTAGACTATATAGAAGCAATATATACAAAGATTTCAACCGTCTACCTGTTCCATTCATTGTTCTACTTGTCGAAAGTTACAAATAATTTCCGATAAAGGATTAACAATGGGGCTCATTCTTCACTTAAACTTGAAGATCAAAAAATTGGCGAATTTTACTGTTTAGATGCTTTGCATATAGGTTTCTTAGACTATATAGAAGCATTATATAGAAAGATTTCAACCGCCTACCTGTTCCATTCATTGTTCTACTTGTCGAAATTTACAAATAATTTCCTTTAAAGCATTAACAATGGGGCTCGTTGTTCACTTAAACTTGAAGAACAAAAAATTGGCGAATTGTACTGTTTGGATGCTTTGCATATATGTTTCTTAGATTATATAGAAGCAATATATACAAAGATTTCAACCGTCTACGTGTTCCAATCATTGTTCTACTTGTCGAAATTTACAAATAATTTCCTTTAAAGGATTATCAATGGGGCTCGTAGTTCACTTAAACTTGAAGAACAAAAAATTGGCGAATGGTACTGTTTGGATGCTATGCATAAATGTTTCTTAGACTATATAGAAGCACTATATACAAAGATTTCAACCGTCTACCTGTTCCATTCATTGTTCTACTTGTAGAAAGTTACAAATAATTTCCCTTTCATGATTATCAATGGCGCTCGTAGTTCACTTAAACTTGAAGAACAATAAATTCTCGAATTGTACTCTTTGGATGCTTTGCATATATGTTTCATAGACTATATGGAAGCAATATATACAAATATTTCAACAGTCTACGTGTGCCAATCATTGTTCTACTTGTCGAAATTTACAAATAATTTCCTATAAAGGATTAACAATGGGGCTCGTTGTTCACTTAAACTTGAAGAACAATAAATTGGCGAATTGTACTGTTTGGATGCTTTGCATATATGTTTCTTAGACTATATAGAAGCAATATATACAAAGATTTCAACCGTCTACCTGTTCCATTCATTGTTCTACTTGTCGAAAGTTACAAATAATTTCCGATAAAGGATTAACAATGGGGCTCATTCTTCACTTAAACTTGAAGATCAAAAAATTGGCGAATTTTACTGTTTAGATGCTTTGCATATAGGTTTCTTAGAATATATAGAAGCAACATATACAAAGATTTCAACCGTCTACATGTTCTATTCATTGTTCTTCTTGTCGAAAGTTACAAATAATTTCCGATAAAGGATTAACAATGGGGCTCATTGTTCACTTAAACTTGAAGAACAAAAAATTGGCAAATGGTACTGTTTGGATGCTTTGCATACATGTTTCCTAGACTATATGGAAGCAATATATACAAAGATTTCAACCGTCTACCTGTTCCATTCATTGTTCTACATGTCGAAAGTTACAAATAATTTCCGTTTCATGATTATCAATGGGGCTCATTGTTCACTTAACCTTGAAGAACAAAAAATTGGCGAATGGTACTGTTTGGATGCTTTGCATATATGTTTCTTAGACTATATGGAAGCAATATATACAAATATTTCAACCGTCTACGTGTGCCAATCATTGTTCTACTTGTCGAAATTTACAAATAATTTCCTTTAAAGGATTAACAATGGGGCTCATTGTTCACTTAAACTTGAAGAACAAAAAATTGGCGAATTGTACTGTTTGGATGCTTTGCATATATGTTTCTCAGACTATATAGAAGCAATATATACAAAGATTTCAACCGTCTACCTGTTCCATGCATTGTTCTACTTGTCGAAAGTTACAAATAATTTCCGATAAAGGATTAACAATGGGGCTAATTATTCACTTAACCTTGAAGAACAAAAAATTGGCGAATGTTACTATTTGGATGCTTTGCATATATGTTTCTTAGACTATATGGAAGCAATATATACAAATATTTCAACCGTCTACGTGTGCCAATCATTGTTCTACTTGTCGAAATTTACAAATAATTTCCGATAAATGATTGTCAATGGGCCTCGTTGTTCACTTAAACTAGAAGAACAAGAAATTGGCGACTGGTACTGTTTGGATGCTTTGGATATATGTTTCTTAGACTATATAGAAGCAACATATAAAAATAATTCAACCGTCTATCAGTTCCATTCATTGTTCTACTTGTCGAAAGTTACAAATAATTTCCGATAAAGGATTAACAATGGGGCTAATTAAACCCTTAACCTTGAAGAACAAAAAATTGGCGAATGGTACTATTTGGATGCTTGGCATATATGTTTCTTAGACTATATGGAAGCAATATATACAAATATTTGAACCGTCTACGTGTGCCAATCATTGTTCTACTTGTCGAAATTTACAAATAATTTCCTTTAAAGGATTAACAATGGGGCTCATTGTTCACTTAAACTTGAAGAACAAAAAATTGGCGTTTTGGACTGTTTGGATGCTTTGCATATATGTTTCTCAGACTATATAGAAGCAATATATACAAAGATTTCAACCGTCTACCTGTTCCATTCATTGTTCAACTTGTCGAAAGTTACAAATAATTTCCGATAAAGGATTAACAATGGGGCTAATTAATCACTTAACCTTGAAGATCAAAAAATTGGCGAAATTTACTGTTTAGATGCTTTGCATATAGGTTTCTTAGACTATATAGAAGCAACATATACAAAGATTTCAACCGTCTACATGTTCTATTCATTGTTCTTCTTGTCGAAAGTTACAAATAATTTCCGTTTCATGATTATCAATGGGCCTCGTTGTTCACTTAAACTTGAAGAACAAAAAATTGGCGAATGGTACTATTTGGATGCTTTGCATATATGTTTCTTAGACTATATAGAAGCAATATATACAAAGATTTCAACCGTCTACTTGTTCCAATCATTGTTATACTTGTCGAAATTTACAAATAATTTCCTTTAAAGGATTAACAATGGGGCTCGTTGTTCACTTAAACTTGAAGAACAAGAAATTGGCGAATGGTACTGTTTGGATGCTTTGCATATATGTTTCTTAGACTATATGGAAGCAATATATACAAATATTTCAACCGTCTACGTGTGCCAATCATTGTTCTACTTGTCGAAATTTACAAATAATTGCCTTTAAAGGATTAACAATGGGGCTCATTGTTCACTTAAACTTGAGGAACAAAAAATTGGCGAATTGTACTGTTTGGATGCTTTGCATATTTGTTTCTCAGACTATATAGAAGCAATATATACAAAGATTTCAACCGTCTACATGTTCCATTCATTGTTCTACTTGTCGAAAGTTACAAATAATTTCCGATAAAGGATTAACAACGGGGCTAATTAATCACATAACCTTGAAGAACAAAAAATTGGCGAATGGTACTATTTGGGTGCTTGGCATATATGTTTCTTAGACTATATGGAAGCAATATATACAAATATTTCAACCGTCTACGTGTGCCAATCATTATTCTACTTGTCGAAATTTACAAATAATTTCCTTTAAAGGATTAACAATGGGGCTCGTTGTTCACTTAAACTTGAAGAACAATAAATTGGCGAATTGTACTGTTTGGATGCTATGCATATATGTTTCTTAGACTATAAAGAAGCAATATATATATAATGATTTCAACCTTCTACCTGTTCCATTCATTGTTCTACATGTCGAAAGTTACAAATAATTTCCGTTTCATGATTATCAATGGGGCTCGTTGTTCACTTAAACTTGAAGAACAAAAAATTGGCGAATGGTACTGTTTGGATGCTTTGCATATATGTTTCTTAGACTATATAGAAGCATTATATACAAAGATTTCAACCGTCTACGTGTTCCAATCATTGTTCTACTTGTAGAAAGTTACAAATAATTTCCGATAAAGGATTAACAACGGGGCTAATTAATCACTTAACCTTGAAGAACAAAAAATTGGCGAATGGTACTATTTGGGTGCTTGGCATATATGTTTCTTAGACTATATGGAAGCAATATATACAAATATTTCAACCGTCTACGTGTGCCAATCATTATTCTACTTGTCGAAATTTACAAATAATTTCCTTTAAAGGATTAACAATGGGGCTCGTAGTTCACTTAAACTTGACGAACAAACAATTGGCGAATTGTACTGTTTGGATGCTTTGCATATATGTTTCTTAGATTATTTAGAAGCAATATATAGAAAGATTTCACCCGTCTACCTGTACTATTCATTGTTCTACTTGTAGAAAGTTACAAATAATTTCCATTTCATGATTATCAATGGGGCTCGCTGTTCACTTAAACTTGAAGATCAAAAAATTGGCGATTGTTACTGTTTAGATGCTTTGCATATATGTTTCTTAGATTATATAGAAGCAATATATACAAAGATTTCAACCGTTTACATGTTCCATTCATTGTTCTACTCGTCGAAAATTACAAATAATTTCCGATAAAGGATTAACCATTGGGGCTCATTGTCCACTTAAACTTGAAGAACAAAAAATTGGGGAATGGTACTGTTTGGATGCTTTGCGTACATGTTTCTTAGACTATATGGAAGCAATATATACAAATATTTCAACCGTCTACGTGTGCCAATCATTGTTCTACTTGTCGAAATTTACAAATAATTTCCTTTAAAGGATTAACAATGGGGCTCATTGTTCACTTAAACTTGAAGAACAAAAAATTGGCGTTTTGTACTGTTTGGATGCTTTGCATATATGTTTCTCAGACTATATAGAAGCAATATATACAAAGATTTCAACCGTCTACCTGTTCCATTCATTGTTCAACTTGTCGAAAGTTACAAATAATTTCCGATAAAGGATTAACAATGGGGCTAAATAATCACTTAACCTTGAAGAACAAAAAATTGGCGAATGGTACTATTTGGATGCTTTGCATATATGTTTCTTAGACTATATAGAAGCAATATATACAAAGATTTTAACCGTCTACGTGTTCCAATCATTGTTCTACTTGTAGAAAGTTACAATTAATTTCCGTTAAAGGATTAACAATGGGGCTAATTAATCACTTAACCTTGAAGAACAAAAAATTGGCGAATGGTACTGTTTGGATGCTTTGCACATATGTTTCTTAGACTATATAGAAGCAATATATACAAAGATTTCAACCGTCTACGTGTTCCAATCATTGTTCTACTTGTAGAAAGTTACAAATAATTTCCGATAAAGGATTAACAATGGGGCTCATTGTTCACTTAACCTTGAAGATCAAAAAATTAGCGTTTTTTACTGTTTAGATGCTTTGCATATAGGTTTCTTAGACTATATAGAAGCAACATATACAAAGATTTCAACCGTCTACCTGTTCTATTCATTGTTCTTCTTGTCGAAAGTTACAAATAATTTCCGATAAAGGATTAACAATGGGGCTCATTGTTCACTTAAACTTGAAGAACAAAAAACTAGCGAATTGTACTGTTTGGATGCTTTGCATAGATGTTTCGTAGGCTATATAGAAGCAATATATACAATGATTTCAACCGTCTACCTGATCCATTCCTTGTTCTACTTGTCGAAAGTTACAAATAATTTCCTTTAAAGGATTAACCATGGGGCTCGTTGTTCACATAAACTTGAAGAACAATGAATTGGCGACTTGTACTGTTTGGATGCTTTGCATATATGTTTCTTAGACTATATAGAAGCAATATATACAAAGATTTCAACCGTCTACCTGTTCCATTCATTGTTCTACTTGTCGAAAGTTACAAATAATTTCCGATAAAGGATTAACAATGGGGCTAATTAATCCCTTAACCTTGAAGAACAAAAAATTGGCGAATGGTACTATTTGGATGCTTTGCATATATGTTTCTTAGACTATATGGAAGCAATATATACAAATATTTGAACCGTCTACGTGTGCCAATCATTGTTCTACTTGTCGAAATTTACAAATAATTTCCTTTAAAGGATTAACAATGGGGCTCGTTGTTCACTTAAACTTGAAGAACAATAAATTGGCGAATTGTACTGTTTGGATGCTATGCATATATGTTTCTTAGACTATAAAGAAGCAATATATATATAATGATTTCAACCTTCTACCTGTTCCATTCATTGTTCTACATGTCGAAAGTTACAAATAATTTCCGTTTCATGATTATCAATGGGGCTCGTTGTTCACTTAAACTTGAAGAACAAAAAATTGGCGAATGGTACTGTTTGGATGCTTTGCATATATGTTTCTTAGACTATATAGAAGCATTATATACAAAGATTTCAACCGTCTACGTGTTCCAATCATTGTTCTACTTGTAGAAAGTTACAAATAATTTCCGATAAAGGATTAACAACGGGGCTAATTAATCACTTAACCTTGAAGAACAAAAAATTGGCGAATGGTACTATTTGGGTGCTTGGCATATATGTTTCTTAGACTATATGGAAGCAATATATACAAATATATCAACCGTCTACGTGTGCCAATCATTGTTCTACTTGTCGAAATTTACAAATAATTTCCTTTAAAGGATTAACAATGGGGCTCATTGTTCACTTAAACTTGAAGAACAAAAAATTGGCGAATGGTACTGTTTGGATGCTTTGCATATATGTTTCTTAGACTATGTGGAAGCAATATATACAAAGATTTCAACCGTCTACGTGTTCCAATCATTGTTCTACTTGTAGAAAGTTACAATTAATTTCCGTTAAAGGATTAACAATGGGGCTCGTAGTTCACTTAAACTTGAAGAACAAAAAATTGGCGAATGGTACTGTTTGGATGCTTTGCATATATGTTTCTTAGATTATATAGAAGCAATATATATAAAGATTTCAACCGTCTACCTGTTCCATTCATTGTTCTACTTGTCGAAAGTTACAAATAATTTCCGATCAAGGATTAACAATGGGTCGCATTGTTCACTTAAACTTGACGAACAAAAAATTGGCGAATGGTACTGTTTGGATGCTTTGCGTACATGTTTCTTAGACTATATAGAAGCAATATATACATTGATTTCAACCGTCTACCTGTTCCATTCATTGTTCTACTTGTCGAAATTTACAAATAATTTCCTTTAAAGGATTAACAATGGGGCTCGTTGTACACTTAAACTTGAAGAACAATAAATTGACGAATTGTACTGTTTGGATGCTTTGCATATACGTTTCTTAGACTATATAGAAGCAATATATACAATGATTTCAACAGTCTACCTGTTCCATTCATTGTTCTACTTGTCGAAAGTTAGAAATAATTTCCGTTAAAGGATTAACAATGGGGCTCGTAGTTCACTTAAACTTGAAGAACAAAAAATTGGCGAATTGTACTGTTTGGATGATTTGCACATATGTTTCTTAGACTATATAGAAGCAATATATACAAAGATTTCAACCGTCTACCTGTTCCACTCATTGTTCTACTTATAGAAAGTTACAATTAATTTCCGTTAAAGGATTAACAATGGGGCTCGTAGTTCACTTAAACTCGAAGAACAAAAAATTGGCGAATTGTACTGTTTGGATGCTTTGCACATATGTTTCCTAGACTATATAGAAGCAATATATACAAAGATTTCAACCGTCTACCGGTTCCATTCATTGTTCTACTTGTCGAAATTTACAAATAATTTCCTTTAAAGGATTAACAATGGGGCTCGTAGTTCACTTAAACTTGAAGAAAAAAAATTGGCGAATTGTACTGTTTGGATGCTTTGCATATGTGTTTCTTAGACTATATAGAAGCAATATATTGAAAGACTTCACCTGTCTACCTGTACTATTCATTGTTGTACTTGTAGAATGTTACAAATAATTTCCATTTCATGATTATCAATGGAGCTCGCTGTTCACTTTAACTTGAAGAACAAAAAATTGGCGAATTGTACTGTTTGGATGCTTTGCACATATGTTTCTTAGACTATATAGAAGCAATATGTACAAAGATTTGAACCGTCTACCTGTTCCATTCATTGTTCTACTTGTCGAAATTTACAAATAATTTCCTTTAAAGCATTAACAATGGGGCTCGTTGTTCACTTAAACTTGAAGAACAATAAATTGACGAATTGTACTGTTTGGATGCTTTGCATATACGTTTCTTAGACTATATAGAAGCAATATATACAATGATTTCAACAGTCTACCTGTTCCATTCATTGTTCTACTTGTCGAAAGTTAGAAATAATTTCCGTTAAAGGATTAACAATGGGGCTCGTAGTTCACTTAAACTTGAAGAACAAAAAATTGGCGAATTGTACTGTTTGGATGATTTGCACATATGTTTCTTAGACTATATAGAAGCAATATATACAAAGATTTCAACCGTCTACCTGTTCCACTCATTGTTCTACTTATAGAAAGTTACAATTAATTTCCGTTAAAGGATTAACAATGGGGCTCGTAGTTCACTTAAACTCGAAGAACAAAAAATTGGCGAATTGTACTGTTTGGATGCTTTGCACATATGTTTCCTAGACTATATAGAAGCAATATATACAAAGATTTCAACCGTCTACCGGTTCCATTCATTGTTCTACTTGTCGAAATTTACAAATAATTTCCTTTAAAGGATTAACAATGGGGCTCGTAGTTCACTTAAACTTGAAGAAAAAAAATTGGCGAATTGTACTGTTTGGATGCTTTGCATATGTGTTTCTTAGACTATATAGAAGCAATATATAGAAAGACTTCACCCGTCTACCTGTACTATTCATTGTTCTACTTGTAGAAAGTTACAAATAATTTCCATTTCATGATTATCAATGGAGCTCGCTGTTCACTTAAACTTGAAGAACAAAAAATTGGCGAATTGTACTGTTTGGATGCTTTGCACATATGTTTCTTAGACTATATAGAAGCAATATATACAAAGATTTCAACCGTCTACCTGTTCCATTCATTGTTCTACTTGTCGAAAGTTAGAAATAATTTCCCTTTCATGATTATCAATGGGGCTCGTAGTTCACTTAAACTTGAAGAACAAAAAATTGGCGAATTGTACTGTTTGGATGCTTTGCATATATGTTTCTTAGATTATATAGAAGCAATATATACAAAGATTTCAACCGTCTACGTGTTCCAATCATTGTTCTACTTGTCGAAATTTACAAATAATTTCCTTTAAAGGATTATCAATGGGGCTCGTAGTTCACTTAAACTTGAAGAACAAAAAATTGGCGAATGGTACTGTTTGGATGCTATGCATAAATGTTTCTTAGACTATATAGAAGCACTATATACAAAGATTTCAACCGTCTACCTGTTCCATTCATTGTTCTACTTGTAGAAAGTTACAAATAATTTCCCTTTCATGATTATCAATGGCGCTCGTAGTTCACTTAAACTTGAAGAACAATAAATTCTCGAATTGTACTCTTTGGATGCTTTGCATATATGTTTCATAGACTATATGGAAGCAATATATACAAATATTTCAACAGTCTACGTGTGCCAATCATTGTTCTACTTGTCGAAATTTACAAATAATTTCCTATAAAGGATTAACAATGGGGCTCGTTGTTCACTTAAACTTGAAGAACAATAAATTGGCGAATTGTACTGTTTGGATGCTTTGCATATATGTTTCTTAGACTATATAGAAGCAATATATACAAAGATTTCAACCGTCTACCTGTTCCATTCATTGTTCTACTTGTCGAAAGTTACAAATAATTTCCGATAAAGGATTAACAATGGGGCTCATTCTTCACTTAAACTTGAAGATCAAAAAATTGGCGAATTTTACTGTTTAGATGCTTTGCATATAGGTTTCTTAGACTATATAGAAGCATTATATAGAAAGATTTCAACCGCCTACCTGTTCCATTCATTGTTCTACTTGTCGAAATTTACAAATAATTTCCTTTAAAGCATTAACAATGGGGCTCGTTGTTCACTTAAACTTGAAGAACAAAAAATTGGCGAATTGTACTGTTTGGATGCTTTGCATATATGTTTCTTAGATTATATAGAAGCAATATATACAAAGATTTCAACCGTCTACGTGTTCCAATCATTGTTCTACTTGTCGAAATTTACAAATAATTTCCTTTAAAGGATTATCAATGGGGCTCGTAGTTCACTTAAACTTGAAGAACAAAAAATTGGCGAATGGTACTGTTTGGATGCTATGCATAAATGTTTCTTAGACTATATAGAAGCACTATATACAAAGATTTCAACCGTCTACCTGTTCCATTCATTGTTCTACTTGTAGAAAGTTACAAATAATTTCCCTTTCATGATTATCAATGGCGCTCGTAGTTCACTTAAACTTGAAGAACAATAAATTCTCGAATTGTACTCTTTGGATGCTTTGCATATATGTTTCATAGACTATATGGAAGCAATATATACAAATATTTCAACAGTCTACGTGTGCCAATCATTGTTCTACTTGTCGAAATTTACAAATAATTTCCTATAAAGGATTAACAATGGGGCTCGTTGTTCACTTAAACTTGAAGAACAATAAATTGGCGAATTGTACTGTTTGGATGCTTTGCATATATGTTTCTTAGACTATATAGAAGCAATATATACAAAGATTTCAACCGTCTACCTGTTCCATTCATTGTTCTACTTGTCGAAAGTTACAAATAATTTCCGATAAAGGATTAACAATGGGGCTCATTCTTCACTTAAACTTGAAGATCAAAAAATTGGCGAATTTTACTGTTTAGATGCTTTGCATATAGGTTTCTTAGAATATATAGAAGCAACATATACAAAGATTTCAACCGTCTACATGTTCTATTCATTGTTCTTCTTGTCGAAAGTTACAAATAATTTCCGATAAAGGATTAACAATGGGGCTCATTGTTCACTTAAACTTGAAGAACAAAAAATTGGCAAATGGTACTGTTTGGATGCTTTGCATACATGTTTCCTAGACTATATGGAAGCAATATATACAAAGATTTCAACCGTCTACATGTTCCATTCATTGTTCTACTTGTCGAAAGTTACAAATAATTTCCGATAAAGGATTAACAACGGGGCTAATTAATCACATAACCTTGAAGAACAAAAAATTGGCGAATGGTACTATTTGGGTGCTTGGCATATATGTTTCTTAGACTATATGGAAGCAATATATACAAATATTTCAACCGTCTACGTGTGCCAATCATTATTCTACTTGTCGAAATTTACAAATAATTTCCTTTAAAGGATTAACAATGGGGCTCGTTGTTCACTTAAACTTGAAGAACAATAAATTGGCGAATTGTACTGTTTGGATGCTATGCATATATGTTTCTTAGACTATAAAGAAGCAATATATATATAATGATTTCAACCTTCTACCTGTTCCATTCATTGTTCTACATGTCGAAAGTTACAAATAATTTCCGTTTCATGATTATCAATGGGGCTCGTTGTTCACTTAAACTTGAAGAACAAAAAATTGGCGAATGGTACTGTTTGGATGCTTTGCATATATGTTTCTTAGACTATATAGAAGCATTATATACAAAGATTTCAACCGTCTACGTGTTCCAATCATTGTTCTACTTGTAGAAAGTTACAAATAATTTCCGATAAAGGATTAACAACGGGGCTAATTAATCACTTAACCTTGAAGAACAAAAAATTGGCGAATGGTACTATTTGGGTGCTTGGCATATATGTTTCTTAGACTATATGGAAGCAATATATACAAATATTTCAACCGTCTACGTGTGCCAATCATTGTTCTACTTGTCGAAATTTACAAATAATTTCCTTTAAAGGATTAATAATGGGGCTCGTTGTTCACTTAAACTTGAAGAACAAAAAATTGGCGAATGGTACTGTTTGGATGCTTTGCATATATGTTTCTTAGACTATATGGAAGCAATATATACAAAGATTTCAACCGTCTACGTGTTCCAATCATTGTTCTACTTGTAGAAAGTTACAATTAATTTCCGTTAAAGGATTAACAATGGGGCTCGTAGTTCACTTAAACTTGAAGAACAAAAAATTGGCGAATGGTACTGTTTGGATGCTTTGCATATATGTTTCTTAGATTATATAGAAGCAATATATATAAAGATTTCAACCGTCTACCTGTTCCATTCATTGTTCTACTTGTCGAAAGTTACAAATAATTTCCGATCAAGGATTAACAATGGGTCGCATTGTTCACTTAAACTTGACGAACAAAAAATTGGCGAATGGTACTGTTTGGATGCTTTGCGTACATGTTTCTTAGACTATATAGAAGCAATATATACATTGATTTCAACCGTCTACCTGTTCCATTCATTGTTCTACTTGTCGAAATTTACAAATAATTTCCTTTAAAGGATTAACAATGGGGCTCGTTGTACACTTAAACTTGAAGAACAATAAATTGACGAATTGTACTGTTTGGATGCTTTGCATATACGTTTCTTAGACTATATAGAAGCAATATATACAATGATTTCAACAGTCTACCTGTTCCATTCATTGTTCTACTTGTCGAAAGTGAGAAATAATTTCCGTTAAAGGATTAACAATGGGGCTCGTAGTTCACTTAAACTTGAAGAACAAAAAATTGGCGAATTGTACTGTTTGGATGCTTTGCACATATGTTTCTTAGACTATATAGAAGCAATATATACAAAGATTTCAACCGCCTACCTGTTCCATTCATTGTTCTACTTGTAGAAAGTTACAAATAATTTCCCTTTCATGATTATCAATGGGGCTCGTAGTTCACTTAAACTTGAAGAACAAAAAATTGGCGAATTGTACTGTTTGGATGCTTTGCATATATGTGTCTTAGACTATATAGAAGCAATATATACAAAGATTTCAACCGTCTACCTGTTCCATTCATTGTTCTACTTGTAGAAAGTTACAAATAATTTCCCTTTCATGATTATCAATGGGGCTCGTAGTTCACTTAAACTTGAAGAACAATAAATTCTCGAATTGTACTCTTTGGATGCTTTGCATATATGTTTCATAGACTATATGGAAGCAATATATACAAAGATTTCAACAGACTACCCGTTCTATTCATTGTTCTACTTGTAGAAACTTATAAATAAATTCCCTTTCATGATTATCAATGGGGCTCGTTGTCCACTTAAACTTGAAGAACAAAAAATTGGCGAATTGTACTGTTTGGATGCTTTGCATATATGTTTCTTAGACTATATAGAAGCAATATATACAAAGATTTCAACAATCTACCTGTTCCATTCATTGTTCTACTTGTTGAAAGTTACAAATAATTTCCGATAAAGGATTAACCATTGGGGCTCATTGTTCACTTAAACTTGAAGAACAAAGAATTGGCGAATGGTACTGTTTGGATGCTTTGCGTACATGTTTCTTAGACTATATGGAAGCAATATATACAAAGTTTTCAACCGTCTACGTGTGCCAATCATTGTTCTACTTGTCGAAATTTACAAATAATTTCCTTTAAATGATTAACAATGGGGCTCATTGTTCACTTAAACTTGAAGAACAAAAAATTGGCGAATTGTACTGTTCGGATACTATGCATATATGTTTCTTAGACTATATAGAAGCAATATATATAATGATTTCAACCGTCTACCTGTTCCATTCATTGTTCTACATGTCGAAATTTACAAATAATTTCCTTTAAAGGATTAACAATGGGGCTTATTGTGCACTTAAACTTGAAGAACAAAAAATTGGCGAATTGTACTGTTTGGATGCTTTGCATATATGTTTCGTAGATTATATAGAAGCCATATATATATAATGATTTCAACCGTCTACCTGATCCATTCATTGTTCTACTTGTCGAAAGTTACAAATAATTTCTTTAAAGGATTAACAATGGGGCTCGTTGTTCACTTAAACTTGAAGAACAAAAAATTGGCGAATGGTACTGTTTGGATGCTTTGCATATATGTTTCTTAGACTATATGGAAGCAATATATACAAATATTTCAACCGTCTACCTGTTCCATTCATTGTTCTACATGTCGAAAGTTACAAATAATTTCCGTTTCACGATTATCAATGGGGCTCGTTGTTCACTTAAACTTGAAGACCAAAAAATTGGCGAATGGTACTGTTTGGATGCTTTGCACATATGTTTCTTAGACTATATAGAAGCAATATATACAAAGATTTCAACCGCCTACCTGTTCCATTCATTGTTCTACTTGTAGAAAGTTACAAATAATTTCCCTTTCATGATTATCAATGGGGCTCGTAGTTCACTTAAACTTGAAGAACAAAAAATTGGCGAATTGTACTGTTTGGATGCTTTGCATATATGTTTCTTAGACTATACGGAAGCAATATATACAAATATTTCAACCGTCTACCTGTTCCATTCATTGTTCTACTTGTCGAAAGTTACAAATAACTTCCTTTAAATGATTAACAATGGGGCTCGTTGTTCACTTAAACTTGAAGACCAATAAATTGGCGTATTGTACTGTTTGGATACTATGCATATATGTTTCTTAGACTATATAGAAGCAATATATATAATGATTTCAACCGTCTACCTGTTCCATTCATTGTTCTACATGTCGAAATTTACAAATAATTTCCTTTAAAGGATTAACAATGGGGCTCATTGTTCACTTAAACTTGAAGAACAAAAAATTGGCGAATTGTACTGTTTGGATGCTTTGCATATATGTTTCTCAGACTATATAGAAGCAATATATATATATAATGATTTCAACCGTCTGCCTGTTCCATTCATTGTTCTACTTGTCGAAAGTTACAAATAATTTCCGATAAAGGATTAACAATGGGGCTAATTAATCACTTAACCTTGAAGAACAAAAAATTGGCGAAAGGTACTATTTGGGTGCTTGGCATATATGTTTCTTAGACTATATGGAAGCAATATATACAAATATTTCAACCGTCTACGTGTGCCAGTCATTGTTCTACTTGTCGAAATTTACAAATAATTTCCTTTAAAGGATTAACAATGGGGCTCGTTGTTCACTTAAACTTGAAGAACAATAAATTGGCGAATTGTACTGTTTGGATGCTATGCATATATGTTTCTTAGACTATATAGAAGCAATATATATATAATGATTTCAACCGTCTGCCTGTTCCATTCATTGTTCTACATGTCGAAAGTTACAAATAATTTCCGTTTCATGATTATCAATGGGGCTCGTTGTTCACTTAAACTTGAAGAACAAAAAATTGGCGAATGGTACTGTTTGGATGCTTTGCATATATGTTTCTAAGGCTATATAGAAGCAATATATACAAAGATTTCAACCGTCTACGTGTTCCAATCATTGTTCTACTTGTAGAAAGTTAGAAATAATTTCCTTTAAAGGATTAACAATGGGGCTCGTTGTTCACTTAACCTTGAAGAACAAAAAATTGGCGAATGGTACTGTTTGGATGCTTTGCATATATGTTTCTTAGACTATACGGAAGCAATATATACAAATATTTCAACCGTCTACCAGTTCCATTCATTGTTCTACATGTCGAAAGTTACAAATAATTTCCGTTTCATGATTATCAATGGGGCTCGTTGTTCACTTAAACTTGAAGACCAAAAAATTGGCGAATGGTACTGTTTGGATGCTTTGCACATATGTTTCTTAGACTATATAGAAGAATATATAGAAAGATTTCAACCGTCTACGTGTTCCAATCATTGTTCTACTTGTAGAAAGTTACAATTAATTTCCGTTAAAGGATTAACAATGGGGCTCATTGTTCACTTAAACTTGAAGAACAAAAAATTGGCGAATGGTAATGTTTGGATGATTTGCATATATGTTTCTTAGACTATACGGAAGCAATATATAATAATATTTCAACCGTCTACGTGTGCCAATCATTGTTCTACTTGTCGAAATTTACAAATAATTTCCTTTAAAGGATTAACAATGGGGCTCGTTGTTCACTTAAACTTGAAGAACAATAAATTGGCGAATTGTACTGTTTGGATGCTATGCATATATGTTTCTTAGACTATATAGAAGCAATATATATATAATGATTTCAACCGTCTACCTGTTCCATTCATTGTTCTACATGTCGAAAGTTACAAATAATTTCCGTTTCATGATTATCAATGGGGCTCGTTGTTCACTTAAACTTGAAGAACAAAAAATTGGCGAATGGTACTGTTTGGATGCTTTGCATATATGTTTCTAAGGCTATATAGAAGCAATATATACAAAGATTTCAACCGTCTACGTGTTCCAATCATTGTTCTACTTGTAGAAAGTTAGAAATAATTTCCTTTAAAGGATTAACAATGGGGCTCGTTGTTCACTTAACCTTGAAGAACAAAAAATTGGCGAATGGTACTGTTTGGATGCTTTGCATATATGTTTCTTAGACTATACGGAAGCAATATATACAAATATTTCAACCGTCTACCAGTTCCATTCATTGTTCTACATGTCGAAAGTTACAAATAATTTCCGTTTCATGATTATCAATGGTGCTCGTTGTTCACTTAAACTTGAAGACCAAAAAATTGGCGAATGGTACTGTTTGGATGCTTTGCACATATGTTTCTTAGACTATATAGAACAATATATACAAAGATTTCAACCGTCTACGTGTTCCAATCATTGTTCTACTTGTAGAAAGTTACAATTAATTTCCGTTAAAGGATTAACAATGGGGCTCATTGTTCACTTAAACTTGAAGAACAAAAAATTGGCGAATGGTAATGTTTGGATGATTTGCATATATGTTTCTTAGACTATAGAGAAGCAATATATAATAATATTTCAACCGTCTACCTGTTCCATTCATTGTTCTACTTGTCGAAATTTACAAAGAATTTCCTTTAAAGGATTAACAATGGGGCTCATTGTTCACTTAAACTTGAAGAACAAAAAAGTGGCGAATGGTACTGTTTGGATGCTTTGCATATATGTTTCTTAGACTATACGGAAGCAATATATACAAATATTTCAACCGTCTACCTGTTCCATTCATTGTTCTACTTGTCGAAAGTTACAAATAATTTCCTTTAAATGATTAACAATGGGGCTCGTTGTTCACTTAAACTTGAAGACCAATAAATTGGCGAATTGTACTGTTTGGATGCTATGCATATATGTTTCTTAGACTATAGAGAAGCAATATATAATAATATTTCAACCGTCTACGTGTTCCAATCATTGTTCTACTTGTCGAAATTTACAAAGAATTTCCTTTAAAGGATTAACAATGGGGCTCATTGTTCACTTAAACTTGAAGAACAAAAAATTGGCGAATGGTACTGTTTGGATGCTTTGCATATATGTTTCTTAGACTATACGGAAGCAATATATACAAATATTTCTACCGTCTACGTGTTCCAATCATTGTTCTACTTGTCGAAATTTACAAAGAATTTCCTTTAAAGGATTAACAATGGGGCTCATTGTTCACTTAAACTTGAAGAACAAAAAATTGGCGAAAGGTACTGTTTGGATGCTTTGCATATATGTTTCTTAGACTATATGGAAGCAATATATAATAATATTTCAACCGTCTACTTGTTCCAATCATTGTTATACTTGTCGAAATTTACAAATAATTTCCTTTAAAGGATTAACAATGGGGCTCATTGTTCACTTAAACTTGAAGAACAAAAAATTGGCGAATGGTAATGTTTGGATGATTTGCATATATGTTTCTTAGACTATACGGAAGCAATATATACAAATATTTCAACCGTCTACCTGTTCCATTCATTGTTCTACTTGTCGAAAGTTACAAATAATTTCCTTTAAATGATTAACAATGGGGCTCGTTGTTCACTTAAACTTGAAGACCAATAAATTGGCGAATTGTACTGTTTGGATGCTATGCATATATGTTTCTTAGACTATAGAGAAGCAATATATAATAATATTTCAACCGTCTACCTGTTCCATTCATTGTTCTACTTGTCGAAATTTACAAAGAATTTCCTTTAAAGGATTAACAATGGGGCTCATTGTTCACTTAAACTTGAAGAACAAAAAAGTGGCGAATGGTACTGTTTGGATGCTTTGCATATATGTTTCTTAGACTATATGGATGCAATATATAATAATATTTCAACCGTCTACTTGTTCCAATCATTGTTATACTTGTCGAAATTTACAAATAATTTCCTTTAAAGGATTAACAATGGGGCTCGTTTTTCACTTAAACTTGAAGAACAAGAAATTGGCGAATGGTACTGTTTGGATGCTTTGCATATATGTTTCTTAGACTATATAGAAGCAATATATACAAAGATTTCAACCGTCTACGTGTTCCAATCATTGTTCTACTTGTAGAAAGTTACAAATAATTTCCGATAAAGGATTAACAACGGGGCTAATTAATCACTTAACCTTGAAGAACAAAAAATTGGCGAATGGTACTATTTGGGTGCTTGGCATATATGTTTCTTAGACTATATGGAAGCAATATATACAAATATTTCAACCGTCTACGTGTGCCAATCATTGTTCTACTTGTCGAAATTTACAAATAATTTCCTTTAAAGGATTAACAATGGGGCTCGTTGTTCACTTAAACTTGAAGAACAAAAAATTGGCGAATGGTACTGTTTGGATGCTTTGCATATATGTTTCTTAGACTATATACAAGCATTATATACAAAGATTTCAACCGTCTACGTGTTCCAATCATTGTTCTACTTGTAGAAAGTTACAAATAATTTCCGATAAAGGATTAACAACGGGGCTAATTAATCACTTAACCTTGAAGAACAAAAAATTGGCGAATGGTACTATTTGGGTGCTTGGCATATATGTTTCTTAGACTATATGGAAGCAATATATACAAATATTTCAACCGTCTACGTGTGCCAATCATTGTTCTACTTGTCGAAATTTACAAATAATTTCCTTTAAAGGATTAACAATGGGGCTCGTTGTTCACTTAAACTTGAAGAACAAAAAATTGGCGAATGGTACTGTTTGGATGCTTTGCATATATGTTTCTTAGACTATATGGAAGCAATATATACAAATATTTCAACCGTTTACATGTTCCATTCATTGTTCTACATGTCGAAAGTTACAAATAATTTCCGTTTCATGATTATCAATGGTGCTCGTTGTTCACTTAAACTTGAAGACCAAAAAATTGGCGAATGGTACTGTTTGGATGCTTTGCACATATGTTTCTTAGACTATATAGAACAATATATACAAAGATTTCAACCGTCTACGTGTTCCAATCATTGTTCTACTTGTAGAAAGTTACAATTAATTTCCGTTAAAGGATTAACAATGGGGCTCATTGTTCACTTAAACTTGAAGAACAAAAAATTGGCGAATGGTAATGTTTGGATGATTTGCATATATGTTTCTTAGACTATACGGAAGCAATATATAATAATATTTCAACCGTCTACTTGTTCCAATCATTGTTATACTTGTCGAAATTTACAAATAATTTCCTTTAAAGGATTAACAATGGGGCTCATTGTTCACTTAAACTTGAAGAACAAAAAATTGGCGAATGGTAATGTTTGGATGATTTGCATATATGTTTCTTAGACTATACGGAAGCAATATATACAAATATTTCAACCGTCTACCTGTTCCATTCATTGTTCTACTTGTCGAAAGTTACAAATAATTTCCTTTAAATGATTAACAATGGGGCTCGTTGTTCACTTAAACTTGAAGACCAATAAATTGGCGAATTGTACTGTTTGGTTGCTATGCATATATGTTTCTTAGACTATAGAGAAGCAATATATAATAATATTTCAACCGTCTACGTGTTCCAATCATTGTTCTACTTGTCGAAATTTACAAAGAATTTCCTTTAAAGGATTAATATTGGGGCTCATTGTTCACTTAAACTTGAAGAACAAAAAATTGGCGAATGGTACTGTTTGGATGCTTTGCATATATGTTTCTTAGACTATACGGAAGCAATATATACAAATATTTCAACCGTCTACGTGTTCCAATCATTGTTCTACTTGTCGAAATTTACAAAGAATTTCCTTTAAAGGATTAACAATGGGGCTCATTGTTCACTTAAACTTGAAGAACAAAAAATTGGCGAAAGGTACTGTTTGGATGCTTTGCATATATGTTTCTTAGACTATATGGAAGCAATATATAATAATATTTCAACCGTCTACTTGTTCCAATCATTGTTATACTTGTCGAAATTTACAAATAATTTCCTTTAAAGGATTAACAATGGGGCTCATTGTTCACTTAAACTTGAAGAACAAAAAATTGGCGAATGGTAATGTTTGGATGATTTGCATATATGTTTCTTAGACTATACGGAAGCAATATATACAAATATTTCAACCGTCTACCTGTTCCATTCATTGTTCTACTTGTCGAAAGTTACAAATAATTTCCTTTAAATGATTAACAATGGGGCTCGTTGTTCACTTAAACTTGAAGACCAATAAATTGGCGAATTGTACTGTTTGGATGCTATGCATATATGTTTCTTAGACTATAGAGAAGCAATATATAATAATATTTCAACCGTCTACCTGTTCCATTCATTGTTCTACTTGTCGAAATTTACAAAGAATTTCCTTTAAAGGATTAACAATGGGGCTCATTGTTCACTTAAACTTGAAGAACAAAAAAGTGGCGAATGGTACTGTTTGGATGCTTTGCATATATGTTTCTTAGACTATATGGATGCAATATATAATAATATTTCAACCGTCTACTTGTTCCAATCATTGTTATACTTGTCGAAATTTACAAATAATTTCCTTTAAAGGATTAACAATGGGGCTCGTTTTTCACTTAAACTTGAAGAACAAGAAATTGGCGAATGGTACTGTTTGGATGCTTTGCATATATGTTTCTTAGACTATATAGAAGCAATATATACAAAGATTTCAACCGTCTACGTGTTCCAATCATTGTTCTACTTGTAGAAAGTTACAAATAATTTCCGATAAAGGATTAACAACGGGGCTAATTAATCACTTAACCTTGAAGAACAAAAAATTGGCGAATGGTACTATTTGTGTGCTTGGCATATATGTTTCTTAGACTATATGGAAGCAATATATACAAATATTTCAACCGTCTACGTGTGCCAATCATTGTTCTACTTGTCGAAATTTACAAATAATTTCCTTTAAAGGATTAACAATGGGGCTCGTTGTTCACTTAAACTTGAAGAACAAAAAATTGGCGAATGGTACTGTTTGGATGCTTTGCATATATGTTTCTTAGACTATATACAAGCATTATATACAAAGATTTCAACCGTCTACCTGTTCCTTTCATTGTTCTACTTGTCGAAATTTACAAATAATTTCCTTTAAAGGATTAACAATGGGGCTCGTTGTACACTTAAACTTGAAGAACAATAAATTGACGAATTGTACTGTTTGGATGCTTTGCATATACGTTTCTTAGACTATATAGAAGCAATATATACAATGATTTCAACAGTCTACCTGTTCCATTCATTGTTCTACTTGTCGAAAGTTAGAAATAATTTCCGTTAAAGGATTAACAATGGGGCTCGTAGTTCACTTAAACTTGAAGAACAAAAAATTGGCGAATTGTACTGTTTGGATGCTTTGCACATATGTTTCTTAGACTATATAGAAGCAATATATACAAAGATTTCAACCGTCTACCTGTTCCACTCATTGTTCTACTTATAGAAAGTTACAATTAATTTCCGTTAAAGGATTAACAATGGGGCTCGTAGTTCACTTAAACTCGAAGAACAAAAAATTGGCGAATTGTACTGTTTGGATGCTTTGCATATATGTTTCTTAGACTATATAGAAGCAATATATACAAAGATTTCAACAGACTACCTTTTCTATTCATTGTTCTACTTGTAGAAACTTATAAATAATTTCCCTTTCATGATTATCAATGGGGCTCGTAGTTCACTTAAACTTGAAGAACAAAAAATTGGCGAATTGTACTGTTTGGATGCTTTGCATATATGTTTCTTAGACTATATAGAAGCATTATATAGAAAGATTTCAACCGCCTACCTGTTCCATTCATTGTTCTACTTGTCGAAATTTACAAATAATTTCCTTTAAAGCATTAACAATGGGGCTCGTTGTTCACTTAAACTTGAAGAACAAAAAATTGGCTAATTGTACTGTTTGGAAGCATTGCATATATGTTTCTTAGACTATATAGAAGCAATATATACAATGATTTCAACCGTCTACATGTTCCATTCATTGTTCTACTTGCCGAAATTTACAAATAATTTCCGTTAAAGGATTAGCAATGGGGATCGTAGTTCACTTAAACTTGAAGAACAATATACTGGCGAATTGTACTGTTTGGATGCTTTGCATATATGTTTCTTAGAATATATAGAAGCAATATATACAATGATTTCAACCGTCTACCTTTTCCATTCAATGTTCTACTTGTCGAAAGTTACAAATAATTTCCGTTAAAGGATTAACAATGAGGCTCGTAGTTCACTTAACCTTGAAGAACAAAAAATTGGCGAATTGTACTGTTTGGATGCTTTGCATAGATGTGTTCTTAGACTATTTAGAAGCATTATATAGAAAGATTTCAACCGCCTACCTGTTCCATTCATTGTTCTACTTGTCGAAATTTACAAATAATTTCCTTTAAAGCATTAACAATGGGGCTCGTTGTTCACTTAAACTTGAAGAACAAAAAATTGGCTAATTGTACTGTTTGGAAGCATTGCATATATGTTTCTTAGACTATATAGAAGCAATATATACAATGATTTCAACCGTCTACATGTTCCATTCATTGTTCTACTTGCCGAAATTTACAAATAATTTCCGTTAAAGGATTAGCAATGGGGATCGTAGTTCACTTAAACTTGAAGAACAATATACTGGCGAATTGTACTGTTTGGATGCTTTGCATATATGTTTCTTAGACTATATAGAAGCAATATATACAATGATTTCAACCGTCTACCTTTTCCATTCAATGTTCTACTTGTCGAAAGTTACAAATAATTTCCGGTAAAGGATTAACAATTGGGCTCGTAGTTCACTCAAAAATTGAAGAACAAAAAATTGGCGAATGGTACTGTTTGGATGCTTTGCATATATGTTTCTTAGACTATATAGAAGCAACATATACAAAGATCTCAACCGTCTACCTGTTCCATTCATTGTTCTACCTGTCGAAAGTTACAAATAATTTCCTTTAAAGGATTAACAATGGGGCTCGTAGTTCACTTAAACTTGAAGAACAAAAAATTGGCGAATGGTACTGTTTGGATGCTTTGCATATATGTTTCTTAGACTATATAGAAGCAATATATACAAAGATCTCAACCGTCTACCTGTTCCATTCATTGTTCTACCTGTCGAAAGTTACAAATAATTTCCTTTAAAGGATTAACAATGGGGCTCGTAGTTCACTTAAACTTGAAGAACAAAAAATTGGCGAATTGTACTGTTTGGATGCTTTGCATATATGTTTCTTAGACTATATAGAAGCAATATATATATAATGATTTCAACCGTCTACCTGTTCCATTCATTGTTCTACTTGTCGAAATTTACAAATAATTTCCGTTTCATGATTATCAATGGGGCTCGTTGTTCACTTAAACTTGAAGAACAAAAAATTGGCGAATGGTACTGTTTGGATGCTTTGCATATATGTTTCTTAGACTATATAGAAGCAATATATACAATGATTCCAACCGTCTACCTGTTCCATTCATTGTTCTACTTGTAGAAAGTTACAATTAATTTCCGTTAGAGGATTAACAATGGGGCTCGTTGTTCACTTAAACTTGAAGAACAAAAAATTGGCTAACGGTACTGTTTGGATGCATTGCATATATGTTTCTTAGACTATATAGAAGCAATATATACAATGATTTCAACCGTCTACATGTTCCATTCATTGTTCAACTTGCCGAAATTTGCAAATAATTTCCGTTAAAGGATTAGCAATGGGGATCGTAGTTCACTTAAACTTGAAGAACAATATACTGGCGAATTGTACTGTTTGGATGCTTTGCATATATGTTTCTTAGACTATATAGAAGCAATATATACAATGATTTCAACCGTCTACCTTTTCCATTCAATGTTCTACTTGTCGAAAGTTACACATAATTTCCGGTAAAGGATTAACAATGGGGCTCGTAGTTCACTCAAAAATTGAAGAACAAAAAATTGGCGAATGGTACTGTTTGGATGCTTTGCATATATGTTTCTTAGACTATATAGAAGCAACATATACAATGATTTCAACTGTCTACCTGTTCCATTCATTGTTCTACTTGCCGAAATTTACAAATAATTTCCGTTATAGGATTAGCAATGGGGATCGTAGTTCACTTAAACTTGAAGAACAATATACTGGCGAATTGTAATGTTTGGATGCTTTGCATATATGTTTCTTAGACTATATAGAAGCAATATATACAATGATTTCAACCGTCTACCTTTTCCATTCACTGTTCTACTTGTTGAAAGTTACAAATAATTTCCGGTAAAGGATTAACAATGGGGCTCGTAGTTCACTCAGAAATTGAAGAACAAAAAATTGGCGAATGGTACTGTTTGGATGCTTTGCATATATGTTTCTTAGACTATATAGAAGCACTATATACAATGATTTCAACCGTCTACCTGTTCCATTCATAGTTCTACTTGTAGAAAGTTACAAATAATTTCCCATTCATGATTATCAATGGGGCTCGTAGTTCACTTAAACTTGAAGAACAAAAAATTGGCGAATTGTACTGTTTGGATGCTTTGCATATATGTTTCTTAGACTATATAGAAGCAATATATATATAATGATTTCAACCGTCTACCTGTTCCATTCATTGTTCTACTTGTCGAAATTTACAAATAATTTCCGTTTCATGATTATCAATGGGGCTCGTTGTTCACTTAAACTTGAAGAACAAAAAATTGGCGAATGGTACTGTTTGGATGCTTTACATATATGTTTCTTAGACTATATAGAAGCAATATATACAATGATTCCAACCGTCTACCTGTTCCATTCATTGTTCTACTTGTAGAAAGTTACAATTAATTTCCGTTAGAGGATTAACAATGGGGCTCGTTGTTCACTTAAACTTGAAGAACAAATAATTGGCTAATGGTACTGTTTGGATGCATTGCATATATGTTTCTTAGACTATATAGAAGCAATATATACAATGATTTCAACCGTCTACATGTTCCATTCATTGTTCTACTTGCCGAAATTTACAAATAATTTCCGTTAAAGGATTAGCAATGGGGATCGTAGTTCACTTAAACTTGAAGAACAATATACTGGCGAATTGTACTGTTTGGATGCTTTGCATATATGTTTCTTAGACTATATAGAAGCAATATATACAATGATTTCCACCGTCTACCTTTTCCATTCAATGTTCTACTTGTCGAAAGTTACAAATAATTTCCGGTAAAGGATTAACAATTGGGCTCGTAGTTCACTCAAAAATTGAAGAACAAAAAATTGGCGAATGGTACTGTTTGGATGCTTTGCATATATGTTTCTTAGACTATATAGAAGCAATATATACAATGATTTCAACCGTCTACCTGTTCCATTCATTGTTCTACTATTAGAAAGTTAGAAATAATTTCCGTTTCATGATTATCAATGGGGCTCGTTGTTCACTTAAACTTGAAGAACAAAAAATTGGCGAATGGTACTGTTGGAACGCTATGCATATATGTTTCTTAGACTATATAGAAGCAATATATACAAAGATTTCAACCGTCTACCTGTTCCATTCACTGTTCTACTTGCCGAAATTTACAAATAATTTCCGTTAAAGGATTAGCAATGGGGATCGTAGTTCACTTAAACTTGAAGAACAATATACTGGCGAATTGTACTGTTTGGATGCTTTGCATATATGTTTCTTAGACTATATAGAAGCAATATATACAAATATTTCAACCGTCTACCTGTTCCATTCATTGTTCTACTTGTCGAAAGTTACAAATAATTTCCTTTAAATTATTAACAATAGGGCTCGTTGTTCACTTAAACTTGAAGACCAATAAATTGGCGAATTGTACTGTTTGGATGCTATGCATATATGTTTCTTAGACTATAGAGAAGCAATATATAATAATATTTCAACCGTCTACGTGTTCAAATCATTGTTCTACTTGTCGAAATTTACAAATAATTTCCTTTAAAGGATTAACAATGGGGCTCGTAGTTCACTTAAATTTGAAGAACAAAAAAAATTGGCGAATTGTACTGTTTGGATGCTTTGCATATATGTTTCTTAGACTATATGTAAGCAATATATACAAAGATTTCAACCGTCTACGTGTTCCAATCATTGTTCTACTTGTCGAAATTTACAAATAATTTCCGCTAAAGGATTATCAATGGGGCTCGTTGTTCACTTAAACCTGAAGATCAAAAAAATTGGCGAATGTTACTGTTTAGATGCTTTGCATATAGGTTTCTTAGACTATATAGAAGCAACATATACAAAGATTTCAACCGTCTACCTGTTCTATTCATTGTTCTACTTGTAGAAAGTTACAAATAATTTCCGTTTCATGATTATCAATGGGGCTCGTTGTTCACTTAATCTTGAAGAACAAAAAATTGGCGAATGGTACTGTTTAGATGCTTTGCATATAGGTTTCTTAGACTATATAGAAGCAATGTATATAAAGATTTCAACCGTCTACCTGTTCCATTCACTGTTCTACATGTCGAAATTTACAAATAATTTCCTTTAAACGATTGACAATGGGGCTCGTAGTTCACTTAAACTTGAAGAACAAAAATTGGCGAATTGTACTGTTTGTATGCTATGCATATATGTTTCTTAGACTATATAGAAGCAATATATACATTGATTTCAACCGTCTACGTGTTCCAATCATTGTTGTACTTGTCGAAATTTACAAATAATTTCCGATAAAGGATTAACAATGGGGCTCGTAGTTCACTTAAACTTGAAGAATAATAAATTGGCGAATGGTACTGTTTGGATGCTTTGCATATATGTTTCTTAGACTATGTGGAAGCAATATATACAATGATTTCAACCGTCTACCTGTTCCATTCATTGTTCTACTTGTAGAAAGTTACAAATAATTTCCTTTAAAGGAATAACAATGGCGCTCGTGGTTCACTTAAACTTGAAGAACAAAAAATTGGCGAATTGTACTGTTTGGACGCTTTGCATATATGTTTCTTAGACTATATGGCAGCAATATATACAAAGATTTCAACCGTCTACCTGTTCCATTCATTGTTCTACTATTAGAAAGTTAGAAATAATTTCCCTTTCATGATTATCAATGGGGCTCGTTGTTCACTTAAACTTGAAGAACAAAAAATTGGCGAATGGTACTGTTTGGATGCTTTGCATATATGTTTCTTAGACTATATGGAAGCAATATATACAAAGATTTCAACCGTATACGTGTTCCAATCATTGTTTTACTTGTCGAAATTTAGAACTAATTTCCTTTAATGGATTAACAATGGGGCTCGTTGTTCACGTAAACTTGAAGAACAATAAAATGGCGAATTGTACTGTTTGGATACTTTGCATATATGTTTCTTAGACTATATGGCAGCAATATATACAAAGATTTCAACCGTCTACGTGTTCCAATCATTGTTGTACTTGTCGAAATTTACAAATAATTTCCGATAAAGGATTAACAATGGGGCTCGTAGTTCACTTAAACTTGAAGAATAATAAATTGGCGAATGGTACTGTTTGGATGCTTTGCATATATGTTTCATAGACTATGTGGAAGCAATATATACAATGATTTCAACCGTCTACCTGTTCCATTCATTGTTCTACTTGTAGAAAGTTACAAATAATTTCCTTTAAAGGATTAACAATGGCGCTCGTGGTTCACTTAAACTTGAAGAACAAAAAATTGGCGAATTGTACTGTTTGGACGCTTTGCATATATGTTTCATAGACTATGTGGAAGCAATATATACAATGATTTCAACCGTCTACCTGTTCCATTCATTGTTCTACTTGTAGAAAGTTACAAATAATTTCCTTTAAAGGATTAACAATGGCGCTCGTGGTTCACTTAAACTTGAAGAACAAAAAATTGGCGAATTGTACTGTTTGGACGCTTTGCATATATGTTTCTTAGACTATATAGAAGCAATATATACAAAGATTTCAACAGACTACCTGTTCTATTCATTGTTCTACTTGTAGAAACTTACAAATAATTTCCCTTTCATGATTATCAATGGGGCTCGTAGTTCACTTAAACTTGAAGAATAATAAATTGGCGAATGGTACTGTTTGGATGCTTTGCATATATGTTTCATAGACTATGTGGAAGCAATATATACAATGATTTCAACCGTCTACCTGTTCCATTCATTGTTCTACTTGTAGAAAGTTACAAATAATTTCCTTTAAAGGATTAACAATGGCGCTCGTGGTTCACTTAAACTTGAAGAACAAAAAATTGGCGAATTGTACTGTTTGGACGCTTTGCATATATGTTTCTTAGACTATATAGAAGCAATATATACAAAGATTTCAACAGACTACCTGTTCTATTCATTGTTCTACTTGTAGAAACTTACAAATAATTTCCCTTTCATGATTATCAATGGGGCTCGTTGTTCACTTAAACTTGAAGAATAAAAAATTGGCGACTTGTACTGTTTGGATGCTTTGCATATATGTTTCTTAGACTATATAGAAGCAATATATACAATGATTTCAACCGTCTACCTGTTCCATTCATTGTTCTACTTTTCGAAATTTACAAATAATTTCCTTTAAAGGATTAACAATGGGGCTCGTAGTTCACTTAAACTTGAAGAACAAAAAATTGGCGAATTTTACTGTTTGGATGCTTTGAATATATGTTTCTTAGACTATATAGAATCAATATATAGAAAGATTTTAACCGTCTACCTGTTCTATTCATTGTTCTACTTGTAGAAAGTTACAAATAATTTCCCTTTCATGATTACCAATGGGGCTCGTAGTTCGGGCATCGCATTTTGTCTTTCGCGTGAAACATTTTCCCATCATTTTTACAGGTTTAAACGACGGAATGAGCGACGGAATGAACGACGGAATGAACGACGGCATGAACGACGGAATGAACGACGGCATGAACGACAAAATGAACGGGAAAATATGTCAGGCAAAATTTCTTGCTCTACTTTACTTTCGTTACCCACCTCGCACTGGGAGAAATAAATTCCCGACCGTGATGCGACGAGCATCCAATGCTTAAGGGCTGACGCGAAATTTATTCCTTATTAAATTAACCTTACGAATAATCTTAATCTCAACATACCACGAACGTCTTAAAGTCTAATCCATTACAATTACAATTTGATCGCCCGCCCGCAATATCAATCTTACCTTCGATATGGGAGCAGTTTTTGTACACAGTGAAAATCATCCTATCTCGGGGGAAATACAAACACAATCTGAGCCTGTCCAATTAACAGCAAAGATTTCTTTGCAAAATATTGCCTGATTGCTTATCTGCATAGCAGAAAGCAAACCTCTTGGCCAGAAAATGAAAAATGCATTCTGCTTGAAGCAGAATGAAGAGAAACATCGTATTGCTTCAAGAATGAAGAAAGTCGGACAACAATTATCTCATGAATCAGACTTCGAAAACAATACAGACGATACTTTGATCCAAAAATCAAACGTATCGAAACCATTAACAACGAAACCATTAAGAAATGGTCATCACATGATCGTAACAAATTTTCAGAAGAAATATCTGCAAACCTAACACACAATTTGCAACACAAGATGTCACCGAGAAATATCCATCGAACTCCCTTCGATGTGATTCGATTCATGCAACTCCTGCAATAAAAACTCATTTGTTAGTAAAATGTCATTACACTGAGGATTCCCCCAGCGTCTCTGGACGCCTGTCTCTCTTAATTTCCATGGGCATGGTCCAATTCATTTCCTCTAAATATCCATTATTAGTATTCCGTCTTCTGCAACAAACTCTCATTAATTTTGCCCAAAACGCGCAACATAAAACGAAATATCACCGACCCTTGAATATTGTAACAGACGAGTATCGAAATTTACGAAAATCAAATGAAGCATAATTTATTAAAAATTGTAGGAAATGCAAATGTTGTAAACTTTACGATAAAGAATGATCAGAAATTTAAAAAAGCAAATATAAAATTTGAAGTTACATATCGAGTCGACAAACGCGAATTGAATAGTATGGACAATTTAGCAAATTGTGCAATGTCACAATCATTTGCTATCAAATAAATTACTTGAATGAAATAAGCTAATTTCGACGCAGTTGCATTCGAAATTATTTGAAACCTTTCCATCATCCGAGCATAAAAATAAATGCATCACTCTTTAATTCGCGACGCGAAAAGTGTTAAATAAAGACAGACTTCCCCCTTTGCTACAATATAACTCTACCATTTAGTGAAATAAATAAGCAAATATCTAAAAGCGACGCGTTTACTTCTTATCTGTATTTGCCATCTGTCTATCACACTGCAATTTCGATATATATGTTTCGGGCGCAAGTTTGTTATTTTCATTCTATTAAAAAAGTATGCAAAACCCGTGGTCCGTAATTTTTGTAAGAAATTTGCGAGAATTCATCGAAACCTCTACGTCGACGCGGTATTCTCACAAAAATGTCATCGCGATCCAAGTAAAATCCAGACAATATTAAATTAATAACTTTAACCATGACAGCCAGCAGCGTGTTTCCTATTTCACGAATTTTATTAAATTAACTGACACTCATTTTCTATCTGTGTCATCAAATGTGCATATAACTTTTTGCACTTTTATTTGCGGAGTGGTTTCAATGACCGCGATGAAACTCATTGACTGATTGGTCTCAATAGGCAATACATAATATAACTTGACAAAAATTCTACATAAATCCTCAAAATTTCTTGTATTAAAAGATACATTTGCAGCAGTATTTCTATTTGCAAGCACTTGATTAACAATACAAAAATCATGACATGAAGCAGCCAAAAGGCGCTGAAAATCCCGAAATCATCGAGCAGCCAAGAGGCGCTTTCAATAAAAATCGCGAGAAACCGGTGCCATTTCAGGCTCTTACTGTTCGCAACGCTAGCTCAAAACCCGCCTATTGCCATTTCATGGCTCTCATTCTTCGCAACGCTACTTTAAAACCCGCCTATTGCCATTCCATGGCTATCATACGTAATATTTTTTTTTTTTTTCACCCCGCTAAAAATATATTTACATTGTCACTCACTGCTAAAACTATGTTTCGAGAAGCAGCAATATGCTGCCACATTACATATACATGCCCATTTGTATTTTGCCTGCCGTTTATCAGGCTAATTGCTATTATATGGTGACGTCAAAATAAACGAATTTTAAAAAAAAAAATACGTAATATTATTTAATAAACAATCGCGTACTGCCATTTCGAGGCTTTCATTGTTCGCAACGCTACTTCAAAACCCGCCTACTGCCATTCCGGGGGCTCTCAGAATTCGCAACACTACCTATCCGGAAAAAAAGAAGCTATCGTTGGGAGCAGGCCTCCTGAGGCACTCCATGGGGAGTTGCATTTTTGCAACTCCAATTGCTGAGTCTCTGACTCAGCAGATGCGCATCTCTCAGCTGCTTTTCTATTTCGCAACGCTAGTTTCGCGATTGTTCAAAAGAAAACCGCGTATAATTCATATTTCGCAACACAAATTTAGAATTTATTAAGAGCAAACTCCCGGACACCCATTTCAGGTGCTAAATCGTGATGCTATACTCTACAAATTATTAAGAAAATACTAATTCGAAATATTCTATAACATACTAAAACAAACTCCCGTACTCCTTGATCAAGGGCTATGTCGCAACTCTACTTTAACAATTAATTATTCAAAGACAAACCGGGCACTTTTCGTGCTTTATATCGCAACGCTACTTTAAAGAATTACTGTTCAAACAAAAACCGGTCACTTTTCGTGCTTCAATTCGCAACGCTACTTCTAAACATCTAATTAAAGCAAGATCCCGTTCGCCATCTCGGGCGATATCTCTCGCAACTCTATCTCTAATTTAATATAATATTCTAATAATTAAAAAACCGAGTATATTCATATCGCAACACTAACAACTACCAATTAATTCGAACAAACCCGTGGGTACCATCCGGGGTGACCTTAATTTCGCAACACTAACGAGCAAGGTATACGTAACTCTAATTTCGCGATGAAAAACCGCATGCATCCAAGATGCGCTCGTTGGACGGGAATGTTACAGCCGTCAGAGGACAAATACAGAAAGCGAGCACAGTGAATTAACAAATACTAATAATGACTTTCCATTCTAGAACCCAAAACGGATTCGAGGATGAAAAGCCATTCGCTGCAGCCCTCTTCGTGACAGTTTGTCGGGCCTCTTCGGCACTTGTTAGCCGCTTCTTCTGCCGCTAGAGAATGCTCGAATACTTTGCACCAATAAAAGTCTTACTATTATCAAATTCAACAGTGAAAACCACACCACGAGCGTGCAGAGCGTATTCGCTGCTCGTGTAGCACAGTTTTCATAAAAAAAGGCAAAGTATTCGAACCTCGCGCCGGGAGTTTCACCACGTGCGCAAAAAATTTACAAACTAGAAACTACGGTCAAAAAGAGGGGGACACTCGGTTTGACCGTAGTTTGATCCCAGGTCCAGGCATATCACTTTTACCCGACCTACACAGAGAATGTGATATCCTGAATTCCTGGCCCTTCCTGCTTATATTTAACTCACATTCAAGAACGGTATGCTACCTACGTACCTAAAACCTATATTTAAAAATGCAAATCGCGACACAAATCACACAAACACACATCACTCCACGGTTCTGAATCAGGAACCCGGGTGCATGGGTCTGAACTAGAGAGGACTCCCCGGGGTTCCTCCGACACCCGAGTTCGCAAACAACATTCATACTCTAAAATGTACGTACCAATTTCCTGAAATCGACTGACAAGGGTGGCGACCATTGCGTTACTTCATTATAATACTCTATCGCGATTTGACAGGTTTATAGAATTATAAATATTTGACATTGTATCGTTTGATATTTGAGGCAATGTATATGGCATATGTTGCACAGATAGAGAGAATTTCATCATTGGCATGCCATATACATCGATGAGTTGTAGTAAGAGTGAAAAGGAGAATAAGGCAAAATGTATTGTTGAAGGTTGTATAAATTATTTTATGATACGAGAAAATTTCAAGCGACGCAAGATCCACAGCCTAACACACATCACACACATGTGGAAATTACGTCGTGCACGATTCGCCACCGCAATGTCAGTCGCTGATTTTTCAAAAAAAAGTCCGTGCCCACCGCCTTTACCCATTCGAAGTGCACCTGGGCACTCGAATGAGTTCGGGCTTAGAGTGAACACGGCAGAACTTTGTACTCACTGCGTATTTTTGCTGAAAATCCTAGCTAAGAGGATGATTAGTAGAATTCTAACGGTCTGATTTATGAAAAATTGCAGCAAGTGACTCGAATTTGATATTTAATGAAGCAAATGACTCGACTTTGTTACGTCCCGGGGACTAAAATTCTTTTTCTTTTGAGTTCATTGCCTGCGCATTTGCCAATGATTGAAATTCCTTCGGCAAATACGCAGAACGTTAATAATTGTTCTCCGATTCCGATGATGCAGGAATGCTTATGCATTCAGAGTTCTCTCTAACTGCATTACGATATCGTTTGAGATTCTCTATAACGAAAGAAATGCACATCCGGCTGCTCTGCTGACAAAGGTCGTTTCGAGTCACGTATGTCCTCCGGTCCCAGGAATTGCGAGGCAAATCAGCAGCGGCTGATGTGTGGGGCTCGGACGGAAGGGAGGATGGAGACTAGCACCCAAAATTGTTAACCTTAGCAAAACGTGACCACGGAACGTGGCTACCACCTCCACCTAGGGCCCACCCTTGTGAGGCCAAAGACGAGCTCAACTCGTCACTATCGTCTGGAAAGTCGCGAGGTGCGTAGGCATAGTCCGAGGGTTTAGTTAAGCTTAGGTTATACGCGAATAACTTCAATAGTTCGATACGCGGTAACGGACTTTATAATCCTCGTTAAACAAATAAATCTCTTGGTTTTCAATCGTAAAGTCGCGAGGTGCGTGATTGTTAACCCGCGAAACCGTGAGAGAATCCTAGATTCTCCGTGAGCGTAGTTCGGTAACGCTGTAGTTCCGAAAGACTCAGAGTTTCGTGCGAGAATTGTATTGTAAAACCTACTTATAAGATTCGTTAACCGTATATTTTAGTATTGCATGATCTATAGAATCATTAGAATAGGTAAATTCGAAAAGGTGCAGTTCTAATCCATCCACTCTTCTGTGCAGCCACTTGAACTCCGAGTTAATCTCGACGAGAGTAAAAGATAACACAAACCGCAATTATCATCGTATATTTGTATCATCTCAAAATCCAGGGTGAGTTCTAATTTGCCATTACCATAATTATCTGGTCACATTCTATTGTAAACCGCCGTCTCATTAGTGAGTTTCTCTACCGTTGGACTATTTTAAAATATACATTTTGCCTGTAAATGGGAGGTTGTTTCGGAAACGAAAGATAGATTCGATTGGATCATAATCACTCGATTTCGAGCCAGCTTCACCACCAATAAATTGTTAACGTACATATATCTATTCAAAATCAATTATTTTATATCCAACTTAGCCGATATTATAATCCATTTCATTACCGTTTGTAACGTTTCTTTGTTTAAATTTGAATACACATTGCTTTTACCCATTATAACATTGTGAGATTCAGTTCTATTATTCAATATCCTTATCCTTTAGATTTCGATTAAGCCAGACCTGTATAGGTATAACAGATCGACCCATCCATCCTGTCCTCTCCTCGCCTTAGGCTGGGGAGAGCTACAAAATTTTCAAATAGAGTCAACCGCGGAAACCCGCGCGCGATTCGTTTTCGTCTTGGCCGTTACGCACGGAATCTACCATCCGTCGGCACCCGCTCGACGACGGACGGGACGTTCGAATAATACGCCGTTCGTAACAACTTTTATATTTATTTAAGCAAGTGACTCGACTTTCATATTTGTTCAACCAAAGAGAATTTTAATTGAAAAAGTGAACTCTATAGAAGCAAAATACTCTACTTTATATATTTGTAAATATGCAAAATTTACTTTGAATTGAAAATGAATATTGAAAACCGGGAGATCTCGTCATCAGGGGAAGAATTTTAACAGGGAAATGTATTAACTGTCACTCTGACTTCGAGATCTACCCGTCGCGAATTGCCTTCTTGTAGATAATACAATAATTGTTATTGAAACGACGCGAAACAAATTTACAAACTTCCGAAATTTCGTCTATCAAAAGCACAAATCGAGCGATCTATTTTAAAACATAAATCGTCTCGAAGAAAGCAATTAGCCGCGATCTTATAACAAATTTTGTTATAAGAATATTTTTCCAGTGAATATAAAGAACGCACAATACTCGTCAACTGTTCATTTGTGCTGATAAATTCGCAACGCTAACTGTAAATTTCATGATTACATTCATGTAAATAATGCAAAAATCGCGCTACAAGAAGGCCCTGTCCTAAGCTACGATATACATGACAGTACACAAGGAAAATATATAACAGTTTCTACTCACGAGTAATTTTTAAATTACTCGTGTTCACTATGCTCGCTTTATAGAACAATACAACCAATCTCCAGTGCCGCTTCGGACCTTTCGTCCTACGGCATGGTTTGGAGACCGGAGGGACAGTTAAAGTTTTTGACTCACCAGTGTCGAGACACCAGAATACCATTGATTACCTTAGAATCTCTGCCGCTGCTGTCTCTGCCAGTGTTGTCTCCGCCGCTGTTATCAAGGTTGTCCTCAGGTCATCTCAAGGAATGTCCAAGGTCTAAACAAAACAAAGCATTTCGCATTGCAGGAGGCACCGTTCGTAGAACGTTAAACTGCCTTCCGTTCCGATTTTACAAAGAAAGCTAATTGAATTTTGAAAACAGCGGATGAAAAAAAGTCGTAATTATATATCAAGAAACGTTAAGAGTAGATCGTAAGAATGATTAGTTTATGAATGATTTTCAGAATTGAGAATTCAAGGAGAAGTTATATATCGAACTATGTATCGAAACTTTCCGACAAGTACGTAGAAATAAAACATCTCTGTGTTTACGTTACTCACCTTCAAGGCGGAAGGTGCATCGCAGTTTCATAGGGTACAGCGATGCCCCACGAATTCGAGCAAAGTCTGTAACAAAAATAAGATGCACATCTTAAATACTTATTCCCTGAAAATTTCATGTTGGGAAATTTTTAATTTTTATTTATTTTATTGTTAGAACATACAATGTAAGGGTATGGAAATTTGATATAAAACTTGTAAGGACGTTTTGGAGAAAATTTTCAAGTAGCAACTGAAACTTGGGGAAAAATTGCGGGTTACATGCGAATTAAAATTTCAGCTCACCTATAAAAGATTTGCCCTTCGCCTGGGAGTGATTGTCGCCGTTCAACCATCCCGTCATTTGACTGTTCTGTAACAAAAAAATTAACATTTTCATTAGTATAAGCCATCTTTGTATTTCTCGACTGTGAATTTTTATTTCTCGATCATGTGATACTTACTTTTTAAATTCGTGAAGCCTTGCCCGATGGAAATCCTTTCCACAGCTGCTCCTGTTGCACTGACTCTACTTCCGGCGCGGTATAATTGAAAAAAAGACAATTTGCGACAGAGAATTATTTTCGGCGAACAATTTGACTCTACTTTCGCGTGAAGTTATAAATTTAAGTGTATAATGTGAAATACGAAGCAAACACTGACTCTACTTTCGCGTAAAGTTATAAATTGAAGTGTATAATATGAAATACGAAGCAAACACTGACTCTACTTTCGCGTAAAATTACTAGAAATTTAACACTTATTAAAGTATATATAAAATGCGAAACAAACACTCCAGCGATGCCTCACGAATTCGGACAAAGTCTGTAACAAAAATAAAACGCAAAATATAAAATATTTGCTCTCTGAAAACTTGAAAATTCAGCTAATTTTTTATTTAGCATAAAAATGTTGCAAGTATTCTATGAGAACTGCAAAAGCTAATTAATACTTTATTTACGTTAATTAAATTGATGGAGAGAACAAAGTTAAGTTTGCAAGGGAATTGGCAAATATCAAAGTTATGACGAGTGTGCGGAATAAAATTTCAACTTACCTTCACAGACTTTGCCCATCGCCAAGGAATGATTGTCGCTGCTCAACCATCCCGTCATTTGACTGTTCTGTAACAAACAAATTAACATTTTGGTTAGTTTATATACATATTTTTTAATTAAAAAATTTCATTTCTCGAGAATCTTATACTTACTTTTAAAATTCGTGAAGCCTTGCCCGATGTAAGTCCTTTCCACCGCTGCTGCTCGATGCACTGTCTCTACTTCCAGTACGATCAATTTAAATATAATAAGGAAGCTACCGCGACCGAGAATCATTTCCGGCGAACAATTTTGACTCTACTTTCGCGGAGAATAGAATTCTTAATATTTTTAATAATTATTCAAAAGATATTAATAATTATAATAGCGGGTTGCAAACACTGACTCTATGTCGCGTGAATTTCTTATAAATTGAAAAAATATTGAGTAATAAATATATACAGATATAAATATTAATATAATACGAAACAAGCACTGACTCTAGACCGCATTGCGCTCGGCCACAAATTTTGCTGAAAATAAAAGGGTGGGGTGGGGAACACAAGAAAATCAAACAACCATGTTTTTCTTTTTCATATCAAATCAAGTGCTTGCTTCAAGAAATACTGCTTAAAAATTATGTCTTACTCATTGATTCGTCATGTTCTTTGTGTAATACAATACACTATTAATTAAATGTATAAACAATAAATACTGCGAGCTGCCACTGTTAAAGTTATAAGATTAGTCATGCTTATTGCCTATTACATATGAACACTAACCCCCTTCGATAAATTCACGAAAATCTTTATAGAAATTACGGACGAATCTAACGCAGGACCTTAACACCCTACATCGGCAAATACGATTTTTATTTACTTCTATACTTATGCCCTGAAACCTATGTAAATCCATTGCAGCGTCTCAAAACGGAAGGATAAGTCGTAACATGTAAATACCAAGTAAAAACGAATCGCGATTTATTTGTAGCATAGAATTGTAGCCGTCGAAATTTAACACCGCGAATTGGTAAACACTGTCAGAATAAGGAGCAGCTTTCTTGGAAGTCGACTATCGTATTGTAAATATTGACTGAATACTCGTATATTGTAAGAGGTTTCAAATAATCCCGAAAGATTTCAATCGTTGCATGTTTCCGTAGAACCGTATTAATTCGTAGAAATGTAAATTCTATTCGTCGGATGTACGACTCGATATCAATTAATATGAATATTGTATAAATTCAAACAAAATATCGCGAAGACCCGAAGTAAATGAAAATGTTACTTGCGTATGGCGTCGTAATATCTTACGTTTTGTTGCTCCACCGTGCACGTGTCCGATCGTGCCAGCCCGGAAGGTCGTTCAAAGGATACTCCGAGTCCTGCAAGCACACACGAGCAAACTATTAAATAATTGCGTAAAAGTACAATAATTCCGTATAATCACGTTTCAGAGCAACAATAATCGCGGTCTTCGTCAATAAAATCGAAATACGAAGCTATAGAAGAAGTACTAATGTTGTAGACGAGAAAAGCACCGCGTAAATGTCGCGAGAGGTCAGTGACGTCACCAATTGCGTCGTAGTTATTTCGCGATTGTTACTAAATTCGTAATTATTATTGTCCAAATTGATTGATATGGTACAGCAGAAGACTATTACGTAGTAGATAAACAAGTGAACTATTTTTTAGCGGTCGGTAAACGAGGGCGATGTAAAAGAAAAGGTACTCACAGCGGATACGTGTTAACGGTTCCAAGTCCGGAGAGAGAAAGAGGTAGGTGACCGCTCAGGTAGGAGTGGGGATAGCTCGCGGCGGCTTGGTTGCCGCTCGGTGGGGGAAAAGCGAGCCAATCAGAATACGGCTGCATGTCACGCGCTACAAGGCCTATCCTCTAGCACGCCAAAACCAGGGATTTTGAGAAAGGGTATAGCAGGATGAGGGGGTCAAAAGTGCCCTTCAACCGATTTCAATGGGGACGGTCTCATTCGATAGATAATGCTCGGCGATTGATGTGTACAAATTTTTAACCCTGAATTTTGACAGGAAGGGTAGTTATGGGGAAAATTAAAAAAACAGGTTTTTGGCCCTTTTTCCCCATTTATTGAGGCGTAAAAAATCCAAATAAATTCTGACATATTCTGCACGGTACCGGACATATTGGAGAATTTTTTCAGATTTTTCCGTCGAAGTAGCTAAGCGTGACAAATCGGCAAAGTAAAAAAAAACGGAAAAAAGAAGATTTCGTATCGAAATCTTCGAGGTACAACTTTTTGGTTTATATAGTAACAATCTAACACCTACGATTGTTATCCCCAATTTTTTTCAGATTTTTAAACCACCTGCGTCATTGTGAAAAAAATCGAAAACCGATTTCCGGGACGTATTTTGATCTAAAACGCAAGAAGTAATTGTTATTTTTCCATTATTTTGATAGAGTATGTTCATTTTGTGCTTTTCAATGTTTCTGCATACAAAGCAATTGCGAGTGAATGCAAAGGATTGAATTGATTCAATTATTCGTAAGCTACACACTTCCTTATCAGCTAAAAATACGAACGTCCTTTCAATAGCAGCGATGGCGCAGTCGGTAGAGTTCTTGGCTGCGGAACCTCTCGAAACTTTTTGTCGCCGGTTCGAGTCCCAATGAGGTAAAATAATTTTTTTTTTTTTTTTTAATCATTCACTGCATAACAACAAATAATAATCATTTTTCAATTGTACAATGTTTTTTAAACATTTTTAAATACTTATTCAATATGAAATATATGTAAAAATAATTATGGAGCATATTGTTTTTTTCATTGATTCGTCCTAGCCACATCTCTTTATTCTTTTGTACATTGAACGAATATTAGTTTACTGTAACGAATGCAAATATGTATTCAATATTAAAAGGATCCAATTGTATATTCTGATGAATTGTAATGAAGGTGATGTCTAACGGAAAGAAGGTTTTATTTCTTTTTAAACATTCTTATTTTTGTATTTACCGCTTCTCCATTTATGCAGAGATCATCCAAAATGGACAATGAATTGAAAGAAAGAAGGTATATTGGGATTTCATGCGTTATGATTCCTTTACTGTTTTATGCAAATCAACTCCTCAATATTCTTAAATGCCTCGTCCGATCACGCCACATTAATCAAAGAAGTTATCGTTGCTTCATTGACTATACCCCTAATATAATTGGAATTTCGGGCATCAAATGTTATTGCTGTGAATGTGCGAGTGGTAACCGTACCATAGGTTGTTGTTCGCACATTGCTGCAATAATATACTACCTGTCGCACGCACGGTATCTATCGACAATTGTTAGGCCTTCAGAGATGTTGACCAAAATATTTAATAAAAATGAAGTGGTGCCCATCATTAATGAACATAGTGACGGGGATTAAAGCCACACGAAACGTGTTTCAACTTTTAATTATCAAAAGGTAATCTATCGCATGCCATTTATATTTTCACACTAATATTAATTTCCGTATTAACAATTGTTATCCAGTTAATACTTAAAAACATTTTATTTCTAATTATATTTCATGGGAGGTGAATTGGCGAGAGAAAAGTTTGAAGTATTCCGCAGCTAGATACTGTAGCCTAATCGTCAAATGGTAATCTATCATTCGTATTTTTACATTAATATTCATTTACGTATTAATAACATTCCAGTCAATAATTTAAAAAAAATGATCATCAGTTCTAAAGGTACAACTCGGTACCTGCCCGCTACCTACACGCTGCGCAGGTAATTGCGGACTAGATAACTGAAGGAAGTACATAATACTGGAGTAAGTGTAATAAAACAATAAAACCTTCTGAACTGAATTTAATGTTTTCGTGTACTTAAAGTGGTTGGAAAACACGATTGCAATGGGGCACAAAACCTAAAGCTGAAGAAGTTGATTTGCATAAAACAGTAAAGGAATTATAACGCATGAAATCCCAATATACCTTCTTTCTTTCAATTCATTGTCCATTTTGGATGATCTCTGCATAAATGGAGAAGCGGTAAATACAAAAATAAGAATGTTTAAAAAGAAATAGACCCTTCTTTCCGTTAGACATCACCTTCATTACAATTCATCAGAATATACAATTGGATCCTTTTAATATTGAATACATATTTGCATTCGTTACAGTAAACTAATATTCGTTCAATGTACAAAAGAATAACGAGATGTGGCTAGGACGAATCAATGAAAAAAACAATATGCTCCATAATTATTTTTACATATATTTCATATCGAATAAGTATTTAAAAATGTTTTAAAAACATTGAAAAATTGAAAAATGATTATTATTTGTTGTTATGCAGTGAATGATTAAAAAAAAAATAATAATTATTTCACCTCATTGGGACTCGAACCGGCGACAAAAAGTTTCGAGAGGTTCCGCAGCCAAGAACTCTACCGACTGCGCCATCGCTGCTATTGAAAGGACGTTCGTATTTTTAGCTGATAAGGAAGTGTGTAGCTTACGAATAATTGAATCAATTCAATCCTTTGCATTCACTCGCAATTGCTTTGTATGCAGAAACATTGAAAAGCACAAAATGAACATACTCTATCAAAATAATGGAAAAATAACAATTACTTCTTGCATTTTAGATCAAAATACGTCCCGGAAATCGGTTTTCGATTTTTTTCACAATGACGCAGGTGGTTTAAAAATCTGAAAAAAATTGGGGATAACAATCGTAGGTGTTAGATTGTTACTATATAAACCAAAAAGTTGTACCTCGAAGATTTCGATACGAAATCTTCTTTTTTCCGTTTTTTTTTACTTTGCCGATTTGTCACGCTTAGCTACTTCGACGGAAAAATCTGAAAAAATTCTCTAATATGTCCGGTACCGTGCAGAATATGTCAGAATTTATTTGGATTTTTTACGCCTCAATAAATGGGGAAAAAGGGCCAAAAACCTGTTTTTTTAATTTTCCCCATAACTACCCTTCCGGTCAAAATTCAGGGTTAAAAATTTGTAGACATCAATCGCCGAGAATTATCTATCGAATGAGACCGTCCCCATTGAAATCGGTTGAAGGGCACTTTTGACCCCCTTATCCTGCTATACCCTTTCAAACAAAGAATTATAATATCTCGAAATAAGAGATTTGAGCATGAATTACTAAAATAGTTATTAAGTAGAAAGATCTCCACCGGTAATATGTAGAAGATATATCGTTTAGAGCAGAGAAACGAATCTTTTTACTTATTTAAATAACAAGAAGTTGTTCTTTACGTGATAATATAGTATTAATGTTCAATGACGATATAAATCAATATTAGAATTTAAAACAATTTGGGTACCAAAACCGTGAGAGCCGATCACATAACTTCAAAAATAACAAAAGGTCTGCCTTCTTTCACTTTGTCTTTAAGTTTGTGGCTTTCTCATGAAGACCATATTTATAATGTTTCCAATTTACATTCGCAGAATAAGAGCATTATGGAGTCAGTTTATTATGCTATATGTACGAGTGAATGAACAACCGAAACAATAGAGACAGCATGATCGCACGAGCAACAGTGATAAAGAGAAAACATCTGACCACCGTTGACTCATCTCCAATGCGAGGCTTAATTTCTACTTAATCGCGTAATCTTAAAGCTACCTTAAACGCTAATTCTTTGATGTAACTAATTGTAAGACTAGGAATCCGAACATTCGTTAGTCAGGGCTACCGAATATTCGGATTTCGTGGCTATTCGCTCGATACCACTTGCTATTTAGTATTACTATTGAAGAAAGTATCGTGCTAAAAGCACATTTAATAAAATTTACAATCATAGCAAGTGATATCGACCCAGGTCCCACCACGAGGAGGTTGCCACGAAACGGGACCCAAAAATGCATGGCCAACCAACCTCCGTTTCATTTTGCTCTTCCTCTGTTACATTTTCCCTCGACATTGAATTCGTCGATGTCGAGGGAAAGTGTAACAGAGGAATCGCCGACTCTACTTTACTTATTCCGTTTCGCGAAAAGAGATAGACACCCGCCGAATGGTGTCGATCTCCCTTTACAATATTTACTTATTCGACATTCCTAATTCTTATCTTACTTTCCGCACGCAATCACTCTTACAAAACCATAATATCGCATCCATGCTCAAGAAATATCCGAGAAGAAGGCAAACGACTTTGAAAAGCAAAATGAAAACGCGATCGCGAAAGGGGGAAGAAAGTTAGTCTTCTGCGGCTGGAGTCCAGTTGCACCCCTTCCTGAGACGGACTGGGTTGGTACGATCTGTAGCTGAACCGGATTATCTGCCAGGCGGGTCATGATCCAAATTGAACCACGACGGGGTTGCGTCTTTGAACCCTCGGGTCGTACGTCGTCCGATGACAAATGCGATTATCCGGTCGGTGGTGGAGCACTGGCCAGTCGCGTACCGTAACTGTACGCGATGAGTGCCAGAGGTTACGTCTTACAACGACGAGGCTGCGTAACGTGACGGCTGATCGGCCCAGTCAGAGGGTCCGGCTTACACCGACACAGTGCCCCCCATCGATCGGTATGAAGCACATATGTCATAAGTCGATCGTACGACCTTCGGCTCGAAGACCAACCCTGAAGATGTCCCTGGGCCGTAGAACCACGCTTCTCGCCTCCGCGCCGCCGCAGAAACACTCGCCGGTCTTCTGGACAGTGGCTGCAATTGGGATAGGAAGTAAGTAACGAGGACGGCTACACGAGAAAAACGTTTGCCTTCTTTCGCATATTTTCGAGAGCATCGAATTGAGTTACGATGACACTCTTGCATTCAATTTTACGCTTAGGTGACATTTTTAAATCTAACTTAAATCTTACTGGAACTATCTTAACGCTAAACGATGTCTTCTTTCGAGGTGATGACTGGAACTCTTAATCAACGAAGAGTTAAAGAATTGTTGTCACCAAAGAAAGAAAACGAATAGTCAGAGATAAAAGCGAACAAATCTGCCCAACGTTGACTCTTCTTCGATGCGAAGCTTAATTTCTACTTAATCGCGTAACCTTAAAGCTAACTTAAACGGAAATTCTTAGATGTAACTAATTGTAAGACTAGGAATCCGAACATTCGGTAGCCAAGGCTGCCGAATATTCGGATTTCGTGGCTATTCGCTCGATATCACTTGCTATTTAGTACTACTATTTAACAAAATATCGTACTAAAAGCACGTTTAATAAAAGTTAAAATCATAGCAAGTGATATCGACACAGGTCCCACCGCGAGGAGGTTGCCACGAAACGGGACCCAAAAATGCATGCCCAACCAACCTCCATTTCATTCTGCTCTTCCTCTGAGACACTTTCCCTCGACATTGACGAATTCAATGTCGAGAGAAAGTGTAGCAGAGGAATCGCCGACTCTACTTTTCTCATCCCGTTTCGCGAAAAGAGATAGACACCCGCCGAATGGTGTCGATCTCCCTTTACAATATTTACTTATTCGACATTCCTAATTCTTATCTTACTTTCCGCACGCAATCACTCTTACAAAACCATAATATCGCATCCATGCTCAAGAAATATCCGAGAATAAGGCAAACGACTTTGAAAAGCAAAATGAAAACGCGATCGCGAAAGGGGGAAGAAATTTAGTCTTCTGCGGCTGGAGTCCAGTTGCACCCCTTCCTGAGACGGACTGGGTTGGTACGATCTGTAGCTGAACCGGATTATCTGCCAGGCGGGTCATGATCCAACTTGAACCACGACGGGGTTGCGTCTTTGAGCCCTCGGGTCGTACGTCGACCGATGACAAATGCGATCATCCGGTCGGTGGTGGAGCACTGGCCAGTCGCGTACCGTAACTGGACGCGATGAGTGCCAGAGGTTACGTCTTACAACGACGAGGCTGCGTAACGTGGCGGCTCATCGGCCAAGTCAGAGGGTCCGGCTTACACCGACACAGTGCCCCCCATCGATCGGTATGAAGCACATATGTCATAAGTCGATCGTACGACCTTCGGCTCAAAGACCAAACCTGAAGACGTCCCTGGGCCGTAGAACCACGCTTCTCGCCTCCGCGCCGCCGCAGAAACACTCGTCGGTCTTCTGGACAGGGGCTGCAATTGGGATAGGAAGTAAGTAACGAGGACGGCTACACGAGAAAAACGTTTGCCTTCTTTCGCATATTTTCGAGAGCATGGAATTGAGTTACGATGACACTCTTCCATTCAATTTTACGCTTAGGTGACATGTTTAAATCTAACTTAAATCTTACTGGAACTATCTTAACGCTAAACGATGTCTTCTTTCGAGGTGATGACTGGAACTTTTAATCAACGAAGAGTTAAAGAATTGTTGTCACCAAAGAAAGAAAACGAATAGTCAGAGATAAAAGCGAACAAATCTGCCCAACGTTGACTCTTCTTCGATGCGAAGCTTAATTTCTACTTAATCGCGTAACCTTAAAGCTAACTTAAACGGAAATTCTTAGATGTAACTAATTGTAAGACTAGGAATCCGAACATTCGGTAGCCAAGGCTGCCGAATATTCGGATTTCGTGGCTATTCGCTCGATATCACTTGCTATTTAGTACTACTATTTAACAAAATATCGTACTAAAAGCACGTTTAATAAAAGTTAAAATCATAGCAAGTGATATCGACACAGGTCCCACCGCGAGGAGGTTGCCACGAAACGGGACCCAAAAATGCATGCCCAACCAACCTCCATTTCATTCTGCTCTTCCTCTGAGACACTTTCCCTCGACATTGACGAATTCAATGTCGAGAGAAAGTGTAGCAGAGGAATCGCCGACTCTACTTTTCTCATCCCGTTTCGCGAAAAGAGATAGACACCCGCCGAATGGTGTCGATCTCCCTTTACAATATTTACTTATTCGACATTCCTAATTCTTATCTTACTTTCCGCACGCAATCACTCTTACAAAACCATAATATCGCATCCATGCTCAAGAAATATCCGAGAATAAGGCAAACGACTTTGAAAAGCAAAATGAAAACGCGATCGCGAAAGGGGGAAGAAAATTTAGTCTTCTGCGGCTGGAGTCCAGTTGCACCCCTTCCTGAGACGGACTGGGTTGGTACGATCTGTAGCTGAACCGGATTATCTGCCAGGCGGGTCATGATCCAACTTGAACCACGACGGGGTTGCGTCTTTGAGCCCTCGGGTCGTACGTCGACCGATGACAAATGCGATCATCCGGTCGGTGGTGGAGCACTGGCCAGTCGCGTACCGTAACTGGACGCGATCAGTGCCAGAGGTTACGTCTTACAACGACGAGGCTGCGTAACGTGGCGGCTCATCGGCCCAGTCAGAAGGTCCGGCTTACACCGACACAGTGCCCCCCATCGATCGGTATGAAGCACATATGTCATAAGTCGATCGTACGACCTTCGGCTCAAAGACCAAACCTGAAGACGTCCCTGGGCCGTAGAACCACGCTTCTCGCCTCCGCGCCGCCGCAGAAACACTCGTCGGTCTTCTGGACAGGGGCTGCAATTGGGATAGGAAGTAAGTAACGAGGACGGCTACACGAGAAAAACGTTTGCCTTCTTTCGCATATTTTCGAGAGCATGGAATTGAGTTACGATGACACTCTTCCATTCAATTTTACGCTTAGGTGACATGTTTAAATCTAACTTAAATCTTACTGGAACTATCTTAACGCTAAACGATGTCTTCTTTCGAGGTGATGACTGGAACTTTTAATCAACGAAGAGTTAAAGAATTGTTGTCACCAAAGAAAGAAAACGAATAGTCAGAGATAAAAGCGAACAAATCTGCCCAACGTTGACTCTTCTTCGATGCGAAGCTTAATTTCTACTTAATCGCGTAACCTTAAAGCTAACTTAAACGGAAATTCTTAGATGTAACTAATTGTAAGACTAGGAATCCGAACATTCGGTAGCCAAGGCTGCCGAATATTCGGATTTCGTGGCTATTCGCTCGATATCACTTGCTATTTAGTACTACTATTTAACAAAATATCGTACTAAAAGCACGTTTAATAAAAGTTAAAATCATAGCAAGTGATATCGACACAGGTCCCACCGCGAGGAGGTTGCCACGAAACGGGACCCAAAAATGCATGCCCAACCAACCTCCATTTCATTCTGCTCTTCCTCTGAGACACTTTCCCTCGACATTGACGAATTCAATGTCGAGAGAAAGTGTAGCAGAGGAATCGCCGACTCTACTTTTCTCATCCCGTTTCGCGAAAAGAGATAGACACCCGCCGAATGGTGTCGATCTCCCTTTACAATATTTACTTATTCGACATTCCTAATTCTTATCTTACTTTCCGCACGCAATCACTCTTACAAAACCATAATATCGCATCCATGCTCAAGAAATATCCGAGAATAAGGCAAACGACTTTGAAAAGCAAAATGAAAACGCGATCGCGAAAGGGGGAAGAAATTTAGTCTTCTGCGGCTGGAGTCCAGTTGCACCCCTTCCTGAGACGGACTGGGTTGGTACGATCTGTAGCTGAACCGGATTATCTGCCAGGCGGGTCATGATCCAACTTGAACCACGACGGGGTTGCGTCTTTGAGCCCTCGGGTCGTACGTCGACCGATGACAAATGCGATCATCCGGTCGGTGGTGGAGCACTGGCCAGTCGCGTACCGTAACTGGACGCGATCAGTGCCAGAGGTTACGTCTTACAACGACGAGGCTGCGTAACGTGGCGGCTCATCGGCCCAGTCAGAGGGTCCGGCTTACACCGACACAGTGCCCCCCATCGATCGGTATGAAGCACATATGTCATAAGTCGATCGTACGACCTTCGGCTCAAAGACCAACCCTGAAGACGTCCCTGGGCCGTAGAACCACGCTTCTCGCCTCCGCGCCGCCGCAGAAACACTCGTCGGTCTTCTGGACAGGGGCTGCAATTGGGATAGGAAGTAAGTAACGAGGACGGCTACACGAGAAAAACGTTTGCCTTCTTTCGCATATTTTCGAGAGCATGGAATTGAGTTACGATGACACTCTTCCATTCAATTTTACGCTTAGGTGACATGTTTAAATCTAACTTAAATCTTACTGGAACTATCTTAACGCTAAACGATGTCTTCTTTCGAGGTGATGACTGGAACTTTTAATCAACGAAGAGTTAAAGAATTGTTGTCACCAAAGAAAGAAAACGAATAGTCAGAGATAAAAGCGAACAAATCTGCCCAACGTTGACTCTTCTTCGATGCGAAGCTTAATTTCTACTTAATCGCGTAACCTTAAAGCTAACTTAAACGCAAATTCTTAGATGTAACTAATTGTAAGACTAGGAATCCGAACATTCGGTAGCCAAGGCTGCCGAATATTCGGATTTCGTGGCTATTCGCTCGATATCACTTGCTATTTAGTACTACTATTTAACAAAATATCGTACTAAAAGCACGTTTAATAAAAGTTAAAATCATAGCAAGTGATATCGACACAGGTCCCACCGCGAGGAGGTTGCCACGAAACGGGACCCAAAAATGCATGCCCAACCAACCTCCATTTCATTCTGCTCTTCCTCTGAGACACTTTCCCTCGACATTGACGAATTCAATGTCGAGAGAAAGTGTAGCAGAGGAATCGCCGACTCTACTTTTCTCATCCCGTTTCGCGAAAAGAGATAGACACCCGCCGAATGGTGTCGATCTCCCTTTACAATATTTACTTATTCGACATTCCTAATTCTTATCTTACTTTCCGCACGCAATCACTCTTACAAAACCATAATATCGCATCCATGCTCAAGAAATATCCGAGAATAAGGCAAACGACTTTGAAAAGCAAAATGAAAACGCGATCGCGAAAGGGGGAAGAAATTTAGTCTTCTGCGGCTGGAGTCCAGTTGCACCCCTTCCTGAGACGGACTGGGTTGGTACGATCTGTAGCTGAACCGGATTATCTGCCAGGCGGGTCATGATCCAACTTGAACCACGACGGGGTTGCGTCTTTGAGCCCTCGGGTCGTACGTCGACCGATGACAAATGCGATCATCCGGTCGGTGGTGGAGCACTGGCCAGTCGCGTACCGTAACTGGACGCGATGAGTGCCAGAGGTTACGTCTTACAACGACGAGGCTGCGTAACGTGGCGGCTCATCGGCCCAGTCAGAGGGTCCGGCTTACACCGACACAGTGCCCCCCATCGATCGGTATGAAGCACATATGTCATAAGTCGATCGTACGACCTTCGGCTCAAAGACCAACCCTGAAGACGTCCCTGGGCCGTAGAACCACGCTTCTCGCCTCCGCGCCGCCGCAGAAACACTCGTCGGTCTTCTGGACAGGGGCTGCAATTGGGATAGGAAGTAAGTAACGAGGACGGCTACACGAGAAAAACGTTTGCCTTCTTTCGCATATTTTCGAGAGCATGGAATTGAGTTACGATGACACTCTTCCATTCAATTTTACGCTTAGGTGACATGTTTAAATCTAACTTAAATCTTACTGGAACTATCTTAACGCTAAACGATGTCTTCTTTCGAGGTGATGACTGGAACTTTTAATCAACGAAGAGTTAAAGAATTGTTGTCACCAAAGAAAGAAAACGAATAGTCAGAGATAAAAGCGAACAAATCTGCCCAACGTTGACTCTTCTTCGATGCGAAGCTTAATTTCTACTTAATCGCGTAACCTTAAAGCTAACTTAAACGCAAATTCTTAGATGTAACTAATTGTAAGACTAGGAATCCGAACATTCGGTAGCCAAGGCTGCCGAATATTCGGATTTCGTGGCTATTCGCTCGATATCACTTGCTATTTAGTACTACTATTTAACAAAATATCGTACTAAAAGCACGTTTAATAAAAGTTAAAATCATAGCAAGTGATATCGACACAGGTCCCACCGCGAGGAGGTTGCCACGAAACGGGACCCAAAAATGCATGCCCAACCAACATCCATTTCATTCTGCTCTTCCTCTGAGACACTTTCCCTCGACATTGACGAATTCAATGTCGAGAGAAAGTGTAGCAGAGGAATCGCCGACTCTACTTTTCTCATCCCGTTTCGCGAAAAGAGATAGACACCCGCCGAATGGTGTCGATCTCCCTTTACAATATTTACTTATTCGACATTCCTAATTCTTATCTTACTTTCCGCACGCAATCACTCTTACAAAACCATAATATCGCATCCATGCTCAAGAAATATCCGAGAATAAGGCAAACGACTTTGAAAAGCAAAATGAAAACGCGATCGCGAAAGGGGGAAGAAATTTAGTCTTCTGCGGCTGGAGTCCAGTTGCACCCCTTCCTGAGACGGACTGGGTTGGTACGATCTGTAGCTGAACCGGATTATCTGCCAGGCGGGTCATGATCCAACTTGAACCACGACGGGGTTGCGTCTTTGAGCCCTCGGGTCGTACGTCGACCGATGACAAATGCGATCATCCGGTCGGTGGTGGAGCACTGGCCAGTCGCGTACCGTAACTGGACGCGATCAGTGCCAGAGGTTACGTCTTACAACGACGAGGCTGCGTAACGTGGCGGCTCATCGGCCCAGTCAGAGGGTCCGGCTTACACCGACACAGTGCCCCCCATCGATCGGTATGAAGCACATATGTTATAAGTCGATCGTACGACCTTCGGCTCAAAGACCAACCCTGAAGACGTCCCTGGGCCGTAGAACCACGCTTCTCGCCTCCGCGCCGCCGCAGAAACACTCGTCGGTCTTCTGGACAGGGGCTGCAATTGGGATAGGAAGTAAGTAACGAGGACGGCTACACGAGAAAAACGTTTGCCTTCTTTCGCATATTTTCGAGAGCATGGAATTGAGTTACGATGACACTCTTCCATTCAATTTTACGCTTAGGTGACATGTTTAAATCTAACTTAAATCTTACTGGAACTATCTTAACGCTAAACGATGTCTTCTTTCGAGGTGATGACTGGAACTTTTAATCAACGAAGAGTTAAAGAATTGTTGTCACCAAAGAAAGAAAACGAATAGTCAGAGATAAAAGCGAACAAATCTGCCCAACGTTGACTCTTCTTCGATGCGAAGCTTAATTTCTACTTAATCGCGTAACCTTAAAGCTAACTTAAACGCAAATTCTTAGATGTAACTAATTGTAAGACTAGGAATCCGAACATTCGGTAGCCAAGGCTGCCGAATATTCGGATTTCGTGGCTATTCGCTCGATATCACTTGCTATTTAGTACTACTATTTAACAAAATATCGTACTAAAAGCACGTTTAATAAAAGTTAAAATCATAGCAAGTGATATCGACACAGGTCCCACCGCGAGGAGGTTGCCACGAAACGGGACCCAAAAATGCATGCCCAACCAACCTCCATTTCATTCTGCTCTTCCTCTGAGACACTTTCCCTCGACATTGACGAATTCAATGTCGAGAGAAAGTGTAGCAGAGGAATCGCCGACTCTACTTTTCTCATCCCGTTTCGCGAAAAGAGATAGACACCCGCCGAATGGTGTCGATCTCCCTTTACAATATTTACTTATTCGACATTCCTAATTCTTATCTTACTTTCCGCACGCAATCACTCTTACAAAACCATAATATCGCATCCATGCTCAAGAAATATCCGAGAATAAGGCAAACGACTTTGAAAAGCAAAATGAAAACGCGATCGCGAAAGGGGGAAGAAATTTAGTCTTCTGCGGCTGGAGTCCAGTTGCACCCCTTCCTGAGACGGACTGGGTTGGTACGATCTGTAGCTGAACCGGATTATCTGCCAGGCGGGTCATGATCCAACTTGAACCACGACGGGGTTGCGTCTTTGAGCCCTCGGGTCGTACGTCGACCGATGACAAATGCGATCATCCGGTCGGTGGTGGAGCACTGGCCAGTCGCGTACCGTAACTGGACGCGATCAGTGCCAGAGGTTACGTCTTACAACGACGAGGCTGCGTAACGTGGCGGCTCATCGGCCCAGTCAGAAGGTCCGGCTTACACCGACACAGTGCCCCCCATCGATCGGTATGAAGCACATATGTCATAAGTCGATCGTACGACCTTCGGCTCAAAGACCAACCCTGAAGACGTCCCTGGGCCGTAGAACCACGCTTCTCGCCTCCGCGCCGCCGCAGAAAGACTCGTCGGTCTTCTGGACAGGGGCTGCAATTGGGATAGGAAGTAAGTAACGAGGACGGCTACACGAGAAAAACGTTTGCCTTCTTTCGCATATTTTCGAGAGCATGGAATTGAGTTACGATGACACTCTTCCATTCAATTTTACGCTTAGGTGACATGTTTAAATCTAACTTAAATCTTACTGGAACTATCTTAACGCTAAACGATGTCTTCTTTCGAGGTGATGACTGGAACTTTTAATCAACGAAGAGTTAAAGAATTGTTGTCACCAAAGAAAGAAAACGAATAGTCAGAGATAAAAGCGAACAAATCTGCCCAACGTTGACTCTTCTTCGATGCGAAGCTTAATTTCTACTTAATCGCGTAACCTTAAAGCTAACTTAAACGCAAATTCTTAGATGTAACTAATTGTAAGACTAGGAATCCGAACATTCGGTAGCCAAGGCTGCCGAATATTCGGATTTCGTGGCTATTCGCTCGATATCACTTGCTATTTAGTACTACTATTTAACAAAATATCGTACTAAAAGCACGTTTAATAAAAGTTAAAATCATAGCAAGGGATATCGACACAGGTCCCACCGCGAGGAGGTTGCCACGAAACGGGACCCAAAAATGCATGCCCAACCAACCTCCATTTCATTCTGCTCTTCCTCTGAGACACTTTCCCTCGACATTGACGAATTCAATGTCGAGAGAAAGTGTAGCAGAGGAATCGCCGACTCTACTTTTCTCATCCCGTTTCGCGAAAAGAGATAGACACCCGCCGAATGGTGTCGATCTCCCTTTACAATATTTACTTATTCGACATTCCTAATTCTTATCTTACTTTCCGCACGCAATCACTCTTACAAAACCATAATATCGCATCCATGCTCAAGAAATATCCGAGAATAAGGCAAACGACTTTGAAAAGCAAAATGAAAACGCGATCGCGAAAGGGGGAAGAAATTTAGTCTTCTGCGGCTGGAGTCCAGTTGCACCCCTTCCTGAGACGGACTGGGTTGGTACGATCTGTAGCTGAACCGGATTATCTGCCAGGCGGGTCATGATCCAACTTGAACCACGACGGGGTTGCGTCTTTGAGCCCTCGGGTCGTACGTCGACCGATGACAAATGCGATCATCCGGTCGGTGGTGGAGCACTGGCCAGTCGCGTACCGTAACTGGACGCGATCAGTGCCAGAGGTTACGTCTTACAACGACGAGGCTGCGTAACGTGGCGGCTCATCGGCCCAGTCAGAGGGTCCGGCTTACACCGACACAGTGCCCCCCATCGATCGGTATGAAGCACATATGTTATAAGTCGATCGTACGACCTTCGGCTCAAAGACCAACCCTGAAGACGTCCCTGGGCCGTAGAACCACGCTTCTCGCCTCCGCGCCGCCGCAGAAACACTCGTCGGTCTTCTGGACAGGGGCTGCAATTGGGATAGGAAGTAAGTAACGAGGACGGCTACACGAGAAAAACGTTTGCCTTCTTTCGCATATTTTCGAGAGCATGGAATTGAGTTACGATGACACTCTTCCATTCAATTTTACGCTTAGGTGACATGTTTAAATCTAACTTAAATCTTACTGGAACTATCTTAACGCTAAACGATGTCTTCTTTCGAGGTGATGACTGGAACTTTTAATCAACGAAGAGTTAAAGAATTGTTGTCACCAAAGAAAGAAAACGAATAGTCAGAGATAAAAGCGAACAAATCTGCCCAACGTTGACTCTTCTTCGATGCGAAGCTTAATTTCTACTTAATCGCGTAACCTTAAAGCTAACTTAAACGCAAATTCTTAGATGTAACTAATTGTAAGACTAGGAATCCGAACATTCGGTAGCCAAGGCTGCCGAATATTCGGATTTCGTGGCTATTCGCTCGATATCACTTGCTATTTAGTACTACTATTTAACAAAATATCGTACTAAAAGCACGTTTAATAAAAGTTAAAATCATAGCAAGTGATATCGACACAGGTCCCACCGCGAGGAGGTTGCCACGAAACGGGACCCAAAAATGCATGCCCAACCAACCTCCATTTCATTCTGCTCTTCCTCTGAGACACTTTCCCTCGACATTGACGAATTCAATGTCGAGAGAAAGTGTAGCAGAGGAATCGCCGACTCTACTTTTCTCATCCCGTTTCGCGAAAAGAGATAGACACCCGCCGAATGGTGTCGATCTCCCTTTACAATATTTACTTATTCGACATTCCTAATTCTTATCTTACTTTCCGCACGCAATCACTCTTACAAAACCATAATATCGCATCCATGCTCAAGAAATATCCGAGAATAAGGCAAACGACTTTGAAAAGCAAAATGAAAACGCGATCGCGAAAGGGGGAAGAAATTTAGTCTTCTGCGGCTGGAGTCCAGTTGCACCCCTTCCTGAGACGGACTGGGTTGGTACGATCTGTAGCTGAACCGGATTATCTGCCAGGCGGGTCATGATCCAACTTGAACCACGACGGGGTTGCGTCTTTGAGCCCTCGGGTCGTACGTCGACCGATGACAAATGCGATCATCCGGTCGGTGGTGGAGCACTGGCCAGTCGCGTACCGTAACTGGACGCGATGAGTGCCAGAGGTTACGTCTTACAACGACGAGGCTGCGTAACGTGGCGGCTCATCGGCCCAGTCAGAGGGTCCGGCTTACACCGACACAGTGCCCCCCATCGATCGGTATGAAGCACATATGTCATAAGTCGATCGTACGACCTTCGGCTCAAAGACCAACCCTGAAGACGTCCCTGGGCCGTAGAACCACGCTTCTCGCCTCCGCGCCGCCGCAGAAACACTCGTCGGTCTTCTGGACAGGGGCTGCAATTGGGATAGGAAGTAAGTAACGAGGACGGCTACACGAGAAAAACGTTTGCCTTCTTTCGCATATTTTCGAGAGCATGGAATTGAGTTACGATGACACTCTTCCATTCAATTTTACGCTTAGGTGACATGTTTAAATCTAACTTAAATCTTACTGGAACTATCTTAACGCTAAACGATGTCTTCTTTCGAGGTGATGACTGGAACTTTTAATCAACGAAGAGTTAAAGAATTGTTGTCACCAAAGAAAGAAAACGAATAGTCAGAGATAAAAGCGAACAAATCTGCCCAACGTTGACTCTTCTTCGATGCGAAGCTTAATTTCTACTTAATCGCGTAACCTTAAAGCTAACTTAAACGCAAATTCTTAGATGTAACTAATTGTAAGACTAGGAATCCGAACATTCGGTAGCCAAGGCTGCCGAATATTCGGATTTCGTGGCTATTCGCTCGATATCACTTGCTATTTAGTACTACTATTTAACAAAATATCGTACTAAAAGCACGTTTAATAAAAGTTAAAATCATAGCAAGTGATATCGACACAGGTCCCACCGCGAGGAGGTTGCCACGAAACGGGACCCAAAAATGCATGCCCAACCAACATCCATTTCATTCTGCTCTTCCTCTGAGACACTTTCCCTCGACATTGACGAATTCAATGTCGAGAGAAAGTGTAGCAGAGGAATCGCCGACTCTACTTTTCTCATCCCGTTTCGCGAAAAGAGATAGACACCCGCCGAATGGTGTCGATCTCCCTTTACAATATTTACTTATTCGACATTCCTAATTCTTATCTTACTTTCCGCACGCAATCACTCTTACAAAACCATAATATCGCATCCATGCTCAAGAAATATCCGAGAATAAGGCAAACGACTTTGAAAAGCAAAATGAAAACGCGATCGCGAAAGGGGGAAGAAATTTAGTCTTCTGCGGCTGGAGTCCAGTTGCACCCCTTCCTGAGACGGACTGGGTTGGTACGATCTGTAGCTGAACCGGATTATCTGCCAGGCGGGTCATGATCCAACTTGAACCACGACGGGGTTGCGTCTTTGAGCCCTCGGGTCGTACGTCGACCGATGACAAATGCGATCATCCGGTCGGTGGTGGAGCACTGGCCAGTCGCGTACCGTAACTGGACGCGATCAGTGCCAGAGGTTACGTCTTACAACGACGAGGCTGCGTAACGTGGCGGCTCATCGGCCCAGTCAGAGGGTCCGGCTTACACCGACACAGTGCCCCCCATCGATCGGTATGAAGCACATATGTTATAAGTCGATCGTACGACCTTCGGCTCAAAGACCAACCCTGAAGACGTCCCTGGGCCGTAGAACCACGCTTCTCGCCTCCGCGCCGCCGCAGAAACACTCGTCGGTCTTCTGGACAGGGGCTGCAATTGGGATAGGAAGTAAGTAACGAGGACGGCTACACGAGAAAAACGTTTGCCTTCTTTCGCATATTTTCGAGAGCATGGAATTGAGTTACGATGACACTCTTCCATTCAATTTTACGCTTAGGTGACATGTTTAAATCTAACTTAAATCTTACTGGAACTATCTTAACGCTAAACGATGTCTTCTTTCGAGGTGATGACTGGAACTTTTAATCAACGAAGAGTTAAAGAATTGTTGTCACCAAAGAAAGAAAACGAATAGTCAGAGATAAAAGCGAACAAATCTGCCCAACGTTGACTCTTCTTCGATGCGAAGCTTAATTTCTACTTAATCGCGTAACCTTAAAGCTAACTTAAACGCAAATTCTTAGATGTAACTAATTGTAAGACTAGGAATCCGAACATTCGGTAGCCAAGGCTGCCGAATATTCGGATTTCGTGGCTATTCGCTCGATATCACTTGCTATTTAGTACTACTATTTAACAAAATATCGTACTAAAAGCACGTTTAATAAAAGTTAAAATCATAGCAAGTGATATCGACACAGGTCCCACCGCGAGGAGGTTGCCACGAAACGGGACCCAAAAATGCATGCCCAACCAACCTCCATTTCATTCTGCTCTTCCTCTGAGACACTTTCCCTCGACATTGACGAATTCAATGTCGAGAGAAAGTGTAGCAGAGGAATCGCCGACTCTACTTTTCTCATCCCGTTTCGCGAAAAGAGATAGACACCCGCCGAATGGTGTCGATCTCCCTTTACAATATTTACTTATTCGACATTCCTAATTCTTATCTTACTTTCCGCACGCAATCACTCTTACAAAACCATAATATCGCATCCATGCTCAAGAAATATCCGAGAATAAGGCAAACGACTTTGAAAAGCAAAATGAAAACGCGATCGCGAAAGGGGGAAGAAATTTAGTCTTCTGCGGCTGGAGTCCAGTTGCACCCCTTCCTGAGACGGACTGGGTTGGTACGATCTGTAGCTGAACCGGATTATCTGCCAGGCGGGTCATGATCCAACTTGAACCACGACGGGGTTGCGTCTTTGAGCCCTCGGGTCGTACGTCGACCGATGACAAATGCGATCATCCGGTCGGTGGTGGAGCACTGGCCAGTCGCGTACCGTAACTGGACGCGATCAGTGCCAGAGGTTACGTCTTACAACGACGAGGCTGCGTAACGTGGCGGCTCATCGGCCCAGTCAGAAGGTCCGGCTTACACCGACACAGTGCCCCCCATCGATCGGTATGAAGCACATATGTCATAAGTCGATCGTACGACCTTCGGCTCAAAGACCAACCCTGAAGACGTCCCTGGGCCGTAGAACCACGCTTCTCGCCTCCGCGCCGCCGCAGAAAGACTCGTCGGTCTTCTGGACAGGGGCTGCAATTGGGATAGGAAGTAAGTAACGAGGACGGCTACACGAGAAAAACGTTTGCCTTCTTTCGCATATTTTCGAGAGCATGGAATTGAGTTACGATGACACTCTTCCATTCAATTTTACGCTTAGGTGACATGTTTAAATCTAACTTAAATCTTACTGGAACTATCTTAACGCTAAACGATGTCTTCTTTCGAGGTGATGACTGGAACTTTTAATCAACGAAGAGTTAAAGAATTGTTGTCACCAAAGAAAGAAAACGAATAGTCAGAGATAAAAGCGAACAAATCTGCCCAACGTTGACTCTTCTTCGATGCGAAGCTTAATTTCTACTTAATCGCGTAACCTTAAAGCTAACTTAAACGCAAATTCTTAGATGTAACTAATTGTAAGACTAGGAATCCGAACATTCGGTAGCCAAGGCTGCCGAATATTCGGATTTCGTGGCTATTCGCTCGATATCACTTGCTATTTAGTACTACTATTTAACAAAATATCGTACTAAAAGCACGTTTAATAAAAGTTAAAATCATAGCAAGGGATATCGACACAGGTCCCACCGCGAGGAGGTTGCCACGAAACGGGACCCAAAAATGCATGCCCAACCAACCTCCATTTCATTCTGCTCTTCCTCTGAGACACTTTCCCTCGACATTGACGAATTCAATGTCGAGAGAAAGTGTAGCAGAGGAATCGCCGACTCTACTTTTCTCATCCCGTTTCGCGAAAAGAGATAGACACCCGCCGAATGGTGTCGATCTCCCTTTACAATATTTACTTATTCGACATTCCTAATTCTTATCTTACTTTCCGCACGCAATCACTCTTACAAAACCATAATATCGCATCCATGCTCAAGAAATATCCGAGAATAAGGCAAACGACTTTGAAAAGCAAAATGAAAACGCGATCGCGAAAGGGGGAAGAAATTTAGTCTTCTGCGGCTGGAGTCCAGTTGCACCCCTTCCTGAGACGGACTGGGTTGGTACGATCTGTAGCTGAACCGGATTATCTGCCAGGCGGGTCATGATCCAACTTGAACCACGACGGGGTTGCGTCTTTGAGCCCTCGGGTCGTACGTCGACCGATGACAAATGCGATCATCCGGTCGGTGGTGGAGCACTGGCCAGTCGCGTACCGTAACTGGACGCGATCAGTGCCAGAGGTTACGTCTTACAACGACGAGGCTGCGTAACGTGGCGGCTCATCGGCCCAGTCAGAGGGTCCGGCTTACACCGACACAGTGCCCCCCATCGATCGGTATGAAGCACATATGTTATAAGTCGATCGTACGACCTTCGGCTCAAAGACCAACCCTGAAGACGTCCCTGGGCCGTAGAACCACGCTTCTCGCCTCCGCGCCGCCGCAGAAACACTCGTCGGTCTTCTGGACAGGGGCTGCAATTGGGATAGGAAGTAAGTAACGAGGACGGCTACACGAGAAAAACGTTTGCCTTCTTTCGCATATTTTCGAGAGCATGGAATTGAGTTACGATGACACTCTTCCATTCAATTTTACGCTTAGGTGACATGTTTAAATCTAACTTAAATCTTACTGGAACTATCTTAACGCTAAACGATGTCTTCTTTCGAGGTGATGACTGGAACTTTTAATCAACGAAGAGTTAAAGAATTGTTGTCACCAAAGAAAGAAAACGAATAGTCAGAGATAAAAGCGAACAAATCTGCCCAACGTTGACTCTTCTTCGATGCGAAGCTTAATTTCTACTTAATCGCGTAACCTTAAAGCTAACTTAAACGCAAATTCTTAGATGTAACTAATTGTAAGACTAGGAATCCGAACATTCGGTAGCCAAGGCTGCCGAATATTCGGATTTCGTGGCTATTCGCTCGATATCACTTGCTATTTAGTACTACTATTTAACAAAATATCGTACTAAAAGCACGTTTAATAAAAGTTAAAATCATAGCAAGTGATATCGACACAGGTCCCACCGCGAGGAGGTTGCCACGAAACGGGACCCAAAAATGCATGCCCAACCAACCTCCATTTCATTCTGCTCTTCCTCTGAGACACTTTCCCTCGACATTGACGAATTCAATGTCGAGAGAAAGTGTAGCAGAGGAATCGCCGACTCTACTTTTCTCATCCCGTTTCGCGAAAAGAGATAGACACCCGCCGAATGGTGTCGATCTCCCTTTACAATATTTACTTATTCGACATTCCTAATTCTTATCTTACTTTCCGCACGCAATCACTCTTACAAAACCATAATATCGCATCCATGCTCAAGAAATATCCGAGAATAAGGCAAACGACTTTGAAAAGCAAAATGAAAACGCGATCGCGAAAGGGGGAAGAAAATTTAGTCTTCTGCGGCTGGAGTCCAGTTGCACCCCTTCCTGAGACGGACTGGGTTGGTACGATCTGTAGCTGAACCGGATTATCTGCCAGGCGGGTCATGATCCAACTTGAACCACGACGGGGTTGCGTCTTTGAGCCCTCGGGTCGTACGTCGACCGATGACAAATGCGATCATCCGGTCGGTGGTGGAGCACTGGCCAGTCGCGTACCGTAACTGGACGCGATCAGTGCCAGAGGTTACGTCTTACAACGACGAGGCTGCGTAACGTGGCGGCTCATCGGCCCAGTCAGAAGGTCCGGCTTACACCGACACAGTGCCCCCCATCGATCGGTATGAAGCACATATGTCATAAGTCGATCGTACGACCTTCGGCTCAAAGACCAACCCTGAAGACGTCCCTGGGCCGTAGAACCACGCTTCTCGCCTCCGCGCCGCCGCAGAAACACTCGTCGGTCTTCTGGACAGGGGCTGCAATTGGGATAGGAAGTAAGTAACGAGGACGGCTACACGAGAAAAACGTTTGCCTTCTTTCGCATATTTTCGAGAGCATGGAATTGAGTTACGATGACACTTTTCCATTCAATTTTACGCTTAGGTGACATGTTTAAATCTAACTTAAATCTTACTGGAACTATCTTAACGCTAAACGATGTCTTCTTTCGAGGTGATGACTGGAACTTTTAATCAACGAAGAGTTAAAGAATTGTTGTCACCAAAGAAAGAAAACGAATAGTCAGAGATAAAAGCGAACAAATCTGCCCAACGTTGACTCTTCTTCGATGCGAAGCTTAATTTCTACTTAATCGCGTAACCTTAAAGCTAACTTAAACGCAAATTCTTAGATGTAACTAATTGTAAGACTAGGAATCCGAACATTCGGTAGCCAAGGCTGCCGAATATTCGGATTTCGTGGCTATTCGCTCGATATCACTTGCTATTTAGTACTACTATTTAACAAAATATCGTACTAAAAGCACGTTTAATAAAAGTTAAAATCATAGCAAGTGATATCGACACAGGTCCCACCGCGAGGAGGTTGCCACGAAACGGGACCCAAAAATGCATGCCCAACCAACCTCCATTTCATTCTGCTCTTCCTCTGAGACACTTTCCCTCGACATTGACGAATTCAATGTCGAGAGAAAGTGTAGCAGAGGAATCGCCGACTCTACTTTTCTCATCCCGTTTCGCGAAAAGAGATAGACACCCGCCGAATGGTGTCGATCTCCCTTTACAATATTTACTTATTCGACATTCCTAATTCTTATCTTACTTTCCGCACGCAATCACTCTTACAAAACCATAATATCGCATCCATGCTCAAGAAATATCCGAGAATAAGGCAAACGACTTTGAAAAGCAAAATGAAAACGCGATCGCGAAAGGGGGAAGAAATTTAGTCTTCTGCGGCTGGAGTCCAGTTGCACCCCTTCCTGAGACGGACTGGGTTGGTACGATCTGTAGCTGAACCGGATTATCTGCCAGGGTCATGATCCAACTTGAACCACGACGGGGTTGCGTCTTTGAGCCCTCGGGTCGTACGTCGACCGATGACAAATGCGATCATCCGGTCGGTGGTGGAGCACTGGCCAGTCGCGTACCGTAACTGGACGCGATCAGTGCCAGAGGTTACGTCTTACAACGACGAGGCTGCGTAACGTGGCGGCTCATCGGCCCAGTCAGAGGGTCCGGCTTACACCGACACAGTGCCCCCCATCGATCGGTATGAAGCACATATGTCATAAGTCGATCGTACGACCTTCGGCTCAAAGACCAACCCTGAAGACGTCCTTGGGCCGTAGAACCACGCTTCTCGCCTCCGCGCCGCCGCAGAAACACTCGTCGGTCTTCTGGACAGGGGCTGCAATTGGGATAGGAAGTAAGTAACGAGGACGGCTACACGAGAAAAACGTTTGCCTTCTTTCGCATATTTTCGAGAGCATGGAATTGAGTTACGATGACACTCTTGCATTCAACTTTACGCTTAGGTGACATGTTTAAATCTAACTTAAATCTTACTGGAACTATCTTAACGCTAAACGATGTCTTCTTTCGAGGTGATGACTGGAACTTTTAATCAACGAAGAGTTAAGGAATTGTTGTCACCAAAGAAAGAAAACGAATAGTCAGAGATAAAAGCGAACAAATCTGCCCAACGTTGACTCTTCTTCGATGCGAAGCTTAATTACTACTTAATCGCGTAACCTTAAAGCTAACTTAAACGCAAATTCTTAGATGTAACTAATTGTAAGACTAGGAATCCGAACATTCGGTAGCCAAGGCTGCCGAATATTCGGATTTCGTGGCTATTCGCTCGATATCACTTGCTATTTAGTACTACTATTTAACAAAATATCGTACTAAAAGCACGTTTAATAAAAGTTAAAATCATAGCAAGTGATATCGACCCAGGTCCCACCGCGAGGAGGTTGCCACGAAACGGGACCCAAAAATGCATGCCCAACCAACCTCCATTTCATTCTGCTCTTCCTCTGAGACACTTTCCCTCGACATTGACGAATTCAATGTCGAGAGAAAGTGTAGCAGAGGAATCGCCGACTCTACTTTTCTCATCCCGTTTCGCGAAAAGAGATAGACACCCGCCGAATGGTGTCGATCTCCCTTTACAATATTTGCTTATTCTAAACTAAACTAAACTCTTAAATCTAGCCTTACTTACTATTTGCAGTAAGTACAGGAAGAGAATAAACTATAGGGAAGCAGATCGCAGCAGCCTTTAACTTCGTTCGAGAAGAGAGGCAGATTATTATATCGTATTAATTTCTCAGCATTAGAAATCGTTATAATGAACGAATTATTTTTGAATGTATTAGAGGTTAATTTTTCTTGCAACTAAGATCCTGCCTGTAGCATTGCTAAATTTCATTAAAATCTAGTAAGACATCTATCCGAGGACTAAGTTCTCTTAAAGTTAAAAGCTTTCATATTCAGTAACTTACTATTCTTAAAATTAAAAGTCTGCCTGTTCGGTTAATAACTTGTCTGAGAACAAGATATTAATAATTTGTCTTAAAGCTAAAAACCTGCCTATTCGGTAACTAACTCGTCTTAAAATTAAAATCCTGCCTATTCTGATAGGAACATACATTAAAATTAAGAGTTGACCACCTCCATAAAGACGATATCTTGCCTTAATATTTAAAACCTGCCTATTCAACAACTAACTCGTCTTAAAACTAAACGCCTGCCTATTCTGAAACTAATTCGCCTTAAAATTAGGAGCTGGCCGGCTCGATACATGCACTATTTTGTCTTAAAATTTAAAACCTGTCTATTCAACAACTAACTCGTCTTAAAACTAAACGCCTGCCTATTCTGAAACTAATTCGCCTTAAAATTAGGAGCTGGCTGGCTCGATAAATGAATGTCTTCTCTTAAAATTTAAAACCTGCCTATTCAGTAACTAACTCGTCTTAAAATTCGAAGCCTGCCTTTTCGATAGCTAAGTTTTATAAAAATTAAAGTCCCATATATTCGATAATTAAGAGCTCTTAGAAGTAACGTCGTTACCATGTTTCCTTAATAACGAATAACCTGCCTATTAAGGAATTAAGTTCAATTCGAAAATGGTTGATAGTTAAAACCTCATGCAAAATATATAGGATTTAAGTTTCTTGAAAAATAAGGAATGGCCTTCTCCGAAAACTTAGTTTATCCGGTTACAAAAATATACTTAAACCAAACATCTGCTTGTGCGATGTGTAGATTCCATTGAAACTGAAGAAATTGCCTCCCGATAACAAAGACCTTCTAAATTCCTGAGAATCGGATTTAACTGACACCTGAAATCTTTTGAGAATCAGAGACTTAACTATACGAAAACTAAATTTACCAGTTTCGATGATAATCTCAAATCGTTGGTTATCATCGTCATCACCATCATCGTCATCGTTATCGTGGAAGATCGGAATATTATACATTAAAAGAGAACGACCCACTTTCGCTACAGTATACACAGAATATCATATACGCGAGAAAACTCGAAAGAAAATTCGCCATCGATCTAAAGTCCTCGATTGCACTATCATAAAGTAAGAATGCGAGCTTATGGAACTCCATGTAATTGCAAATGTACGATAAAAATAAACCATGATTTGTGCAAAGCATTTGGGAAAATGTATCGGCGGAACTTTATCCTCGATGAAAAATTGAATTGAGAAAACAGGTAATTCGAACGGCCAACAGTCACAGTATCAATATTATTGTAGAATAAGATGAAATATTTTGACAATATATTAATTCAATTAATAGTTCGTAATGTTCCATTTGACAAACGCTTGCGAAAACAGCTTCACTTTATTATTAATCATAGTTATTTTAATCGTAAAAAGAACGCGAGCACCTGTTTCCGAGGCGCTACGGAAATTCGCGGCTAACGGAATCGCGAGTATCTTTCCGAGGTGCTGTCAATTTTCGCAACACTAATTTCGCGTACGAGCAATAATCGCGAGCGCCTACGCGAGGCGCTGTGAATTTTCGCAACACTAATTTTGCGACGAGCAAAATCGCGAGCATCTTCGCGAGACGCTGTGAATTTTCGCAACGCTAAGTTCGCGAATAGTGATCGAACAAAATCGCGGGCAATCTCTACCGAGGTGCACTTTTAATTTCGCAACTCTAATAATCGCGAATATTTTATACAATTGACGGGATAGAATCCCGCACTGGCGTCATGACGTAGACGCAGTACTGTACTGCGATATTAATCGCAATTTTGCGATATTTACCGCAATTTTGCAATATTAATCGCAGTGTTGCGATTTTTCGCAGAGCTGAAATCGCGAATATAATATCGAACAAACCGTGTACTTAGTTTCGCAACACTACTTTAAAAAAGAAAGAGAATTGTAAATCGCGTATACATTTTCGCAACACTACTTTGAAAAATAAAGAAATGGGCAAAATCGCGTATAAATTTTCGCTACACTACCCTGAAAAATAAAGAAAAGAGCAAAATCGCGTGTAAATTTTCGCAACACTACCTTGAAAAATAAAGAAAACAGCAATATCCCGTATAAATTTTCGCAACACTACTTTGAAAAATAAAGAAAAGAAGAAAATCGCGTATAAATTCTCGCAACACTAGTCTGTGAAATAAAGGAAAGAGCAAAATCGCGGGCAACCTCTACTGAGGTGCAGTTTTAATTTCGCAACTCTAATAATCACGAATATTTTATAAAATTGACGGGATAGAATCCCGCACTGGCGTCATGACATAGACGCAGTACTGTACTGCGATATTAATCGCAATTTTGCGATATTAATCGCAGTTTTGCGATTTTTCGCAGTGCTGAAGTCGCGAATATAATATCGAACAAACCGTGTATTTAGTTTCGCAACGCTACTTTAATAAATAGAGAAAAGCAAAATCGCGTATAAATTTTCGCCACACTACTTTGAAAAAGTAAAGAAAAGGGCAAAATCGCGTATAAATTTTCGCAACACTACTCTGAAAAATAAAGAAAAGAGCAAAATCGCGTTTAAATGTTAGCTACACTACCCTGAAAAATAAAGAAAAGAGCAAAATCGCGTATAAATTTTCGCAACACTACTTTATAAAATAATGAAAGAAGCAAAGACGCGTATTGTTATTTTCGCGAAACTAATTTCGCGGACGAAGCCGAATTCGCAGCATTTTGCTGCGATTCGGCGAAGCAACTAACTACCACACAACTATTACTACTACTACTACAAGCGAACATAGTGACAAAGTAGTAACGTAAAACATAAACTTACTGTATATTTCTGAAAGAAAAAGGAAAGAATTAGGGTTACAACCTGAAAATCCTAACGAGAATGATTAATTAATATAATAAAAGCGGCGTAAGAAATTTCAATAAATAACTTGACTTTAAATGAGAATTGAAATCTATTAAAGTGACTCTACTTAGAGCATTGACACTCTATATGCAAATGAATTTAAAAGTGAATTGTAATTGACTAAAAGTGACTCTACTGAGATCATTGAAATTTCTCGATCAATACCATCGTCAAAGTAATTCGTCGAAAAATTCAATATACATTCGTTATTATTACTTTGACAATGGAATTGACCATCCGCGAAATTCTTACATACTAAACATCCTAGAAAAATCGTTACTACTCGCGACTATTGTACTAATTACCATAATCGCGGTCACTATGTTCGCAAACTACTAGCACACATAAAATACAACCAGTCGTTCGGTGCCGTTTCGGACGATTCGTCCTGCGGCATGATCGAACGACCGGAGGAACTTTGAATTTTGTCACTCACCAACCGAAGAAAGTGATAGTTGAAAAGTGTTTACCTCCACGTTGAGATCGTAGTCCATGGTCTGGCTGCGTCCATGGTCCGGCTGCATCCATGGTCCGGCTGCATCCATGGTCCGGCTGCATCCATGGTCCGGCTGCATCCATGGTTGGGCTGCGTCCATGGCCTGGCTGCATCCATGGCCTGGAGATTGTCCTTTCTTTAACACAAGAGAAGACAACATTATAGAATCTCTAAGGAGAATTATTTGAATATACGGTGGATAAAATTAAACTCTAATTTAATTCTCTTAACCGTTTGAGTCTCAGGATATATTGGACAAATTTTGAGAGAAATAAAACAATTTTCTTCATAGAGATAGAGTATAACGGATCTTTTTGATACTGAGACTCAAACGGTTAAAGTGAACTTTAAGTTCCAATTGAAATAGGGTTCGATTAATGAAAATGTTAGTGAAATAATGAAACTTACATCCTCCATCGTCCACCGACTGCACGATGGAGGTCCTCTCCGCAGGAGCAGGTGCTGACCCGCGAGTTTCGCGATTTCGGTGATCGGTATTCGCGACCGGTACGTTGAACGTACGGTCGAAGAACGAACTTACGGTACGAACGAACACTGGCTCTACTTGCGCGAATACTCGTTTCGAGTATGTTTTAAATATATGCGATACAAAACCCGGCACTGACTCTAAGACCGATAAATCGGTCGCAAATTTTAATATGCAAGCGTTTGTCAATGAAACATTACATTTATATAATCGAGATACTTTAATTATAAGGTATTGAAATTAAAATTATAACGTATACTGTGATTATATCGTATGTCGTTCGAATTACTATTGAATGACAAAATATTAAAAAATTTCAACGATACAGTTCCCCAAACGAGTTACACAGATCAAAGTCCCATTTCTAATTGAAGATTTCATAATTCTGTGAACTTCTAAGCGCGAATGTTATTCTATACTCGCACTACAGAATTTACGATAGTGCAATCGAGTTCTAGAATGACGGCAGCTTCTACTATATCATTTGAAAAATATCAAGAATCTCGAAACAGGGGGAAATTGTAGCGAAAGTGAGTCATTTCTCATTTAACGTGAGTTCCAACTGATTGAGATTGGCCCAATATCCCAAAACCTTCTGCCGGAGATACTGTAAACAGAAATAACAATCGGACTTGAAAAAATGAATCTATTTTTGTGAAAATTAATTAAGAACTGACATTACGGAGGAAATGGAGGTGGAAATATTAAGCTACGATAATTGCGAGTTTCGAGGAAAGAGAAAATGAATTGATAACATAATACAACATCTACGGGAACCAACTATCGAAAATAAATGTGCAATATTTTAATGGTTATTTCACAACACGTTGTGTTCAATCGCTTAAATTATTTAGAAACACTGGCGCGAAACCGTAACTTTAAGTTATTGACATTTACACGAAGTAATCACTTTATGTCACTGACACTATAACAACACGTTGTATTTAATCGCTTAAATTATTCAAAATCACTTGCACAAAACTATCACTTTGTGTCACTAACACTTCCACAAAACGTTATATTTAATTGTCGAAATAATTTAAAAACACTTGCACAAAATTGTCACTTGATGTCACTGACACATCCACAAAACCTTGTATTTAATTGTCGAAATAATTTAAAAACACTTGCACAAAACTGCCACTTGATGTCACGGACACATCCACAAAACGTTGTATTCAATTGTTAAAATGATGTAAAAACACTACAAGTAACGATCACTTGATGTCACTGACACATCCACAAAACCTTGTATTTAATTGTTGAAATAATTTAAAAACACTTGCACAAAACTGTCACTTGATGTCACTGACACATCCACAAAACCTTGTATTTAATTGTTGAAATAATTTAAAAACACTTGCACAAAACTGCCACTTGATGTCACTGACACATCCATAAAACGTTGTATTTAATTGGCGAAATAATTTAAAAACACTTGCACAAAACTGTCACTTGATGTCACGGACACATCCACAAAACGTTGTATTCAATTGTTAAAATGATGAAAAAACACTACACGTAACGATCACTTGATGTCACTGATACTTCCACAAAACGTTGTGTTTAATTGTCGAAATTATTTAAAAACACTTGCACAAAACTGTCACTTGCTGTTACTGACACATCCACAAAACCTTGTATTTAATTGTCGAAATAATTTAAAAACACTTGCACAAAACTGTCACTTGATATCACTGACACATCCACAAAACCTTGTATTTAATTGTCGAAATAATTTAAAAACACTTGCACAAAACTGTCACTTGATGTCACTGACACATCCACAAAACCTTGTATTTAATTGTCGAAATAATTTAAAAACACTTGCAGGTAACTGGCACTTGAGGTCACTGATACTTCCAGAAAACGTTGTATTTAATTGTTAAAATGATGTAAAAACACTACAAGTAACTATCACTTGATGCCACTAATACTTCCACAAAACGTTGTGTTTAATTGTCGAAATTATTTAAAAACACTTGCACAAAACTGTCACTTGCTGTTACTGACACATCCACAAAACCTTGTATTTAATTGTCGAAATAATTTAAAAACACTTGCACAAAACTGTCACTTGATATCACTGACACATCCACAAAACCTTGTATTTAATTGTCGAAATAATTTAAAAACACTTGCACAAAACTGTCACTTGATGTCACTGACACATCCACAAAACCTTGTATTTAATTGTCGAAATAATTTAAAAACACTTGCAGGTAACTGGCACTTGAGGTCACTGATACTTCCAGAAAACGTTGTATTTAATTGTTAAAATGATGTAAAAACACTACAAGTAACTATCACTTGATGCCACTAATACTTCCACAAAACATTGTATTTAATTGTTAAAATTATTTAATATCACTTTTAATTTATTGTTTAAGTAGTTTAATATTATAGCACACATGCACTAATAGTCCTAATCCAAGATCAAGAGTGACTAGGTACCCATATGCAAGTGCACAAATATACATAGGGACCAACCTGTCAAATCACGCGACCCGTTCGATGTCTGAAGCTGTACTGTGCTCTCCCGCCTCAGCGAGGTGGCTCGCTGAACATGCGCAGTGCACCTTACGTATTGAGATCCCCTTTCTCCATGGATAATTTTGCAAACTTCGGTTATTACAATAATTTTCGTCAATAATCGTTTATTACAGATGTAATTATTATTTAATAACTTGTCTCTGCTTATTTTTAATAAATCTTATGGTGAATAAAAATTATAGGAGTGAAGTACGTGAGTTTATAATTGACGATGTACTTTTCAATGCTTACGAATATTTGATTCTTTGTGTAATACTTTTATCTTATCGATAAATAATATATTTGCAGCTATCTTCGATGAATTTCAAGCAACCTCCAATATTATTTGGGGCATAAAATGTAAGAAATATATAAGGAAAGGATTTTCGAAGGTAGACACCTCGTTCGCCGACTGCGCGTGCTAAGCTAGTTTACCAACCGCACCAACTCGATACTCTGATTGGACGAACGATGCAAAAGGAAGAAAAAACGAAAATTATTGTTGTTATAATTTAGTTAGAGACAACGGAACTGTTCCACGCTGAACGTATTCAGTTTTTGGCAGATATTATCTCTCAAAACGGAGGGTTCAAATACATTTCATACCATCAAAATAGAAGGTTCCTGCTTGACTGCAATCCGATAGCGATAACGTTATCAAGAACTTCTATTTTACAGACGGTCGAACAAGTAGAAATATTTTACCATCCCTTATTTTGTTATCATCCCGCTGCTTTAACGTACACGGTTAACATCCTAGTCCAAATAAAATATGTTTTGCAATATTTCATCCCAACAAAGTAAGCATTACTGTATGCCAGTATAATGCAATTATATCTTTTATAATCTATAGTATCTTCTATGATATAGTAATTAAACCAATACAACCAATTCCTATTACTATCATGATTTTCTCCGGTACAATACATTTCCAATTGTTTTCTCAAGCCTTTCGTCGAGCCATTCAGGCAGACTTTCAAGTTGAATTCCTTTGCAACCATTTGACAAAATGCACTCCATTACATACGTCCTTTATTCCCTGACATTTGCAAATCGATACACAATGCTTCCGAAGCACATTTACGAATGTTGCACAACAGATCGCCGGAGGCTTTTTTGTAAAGGTCAAGTGCTTGGATCCACACGTTTACCATGGAATTTGCAATACAAAATTCTCCGTTCGCATGTATATTTTACTAGTATGCAAATACTTGACAACCTCGACCGACGAAAGAATAATAATTTTGCAAAACCTCTACGCGATATATCAGAAAACATCAACAAAAGAGCTTTCACCGTCTAACCAGCTGCATAATAAATTTTCGAGGCTGCATAACAAATATTCAAATTTTACGATAACACGATAACAATAATTCGAAATTATTCTCTATATTTTTTACGACTATCCCATTTATCAGGGCTTCGAATAAGCGCGAAAATAATATTATATATTCAGTATTTAATATTTTGATGACGCTCCCGTCAATTTTCTCACATTCGCTGTATGGTCCGAGGGAAAATCGATGGAACTTCGTTAACTATGATTTCTCCCCAACGTGGCCACCGTAAAGCAATTATCAGTCGAAGAGAGAATGTCTTCTGAGCATTTACTCCCTTTCATTGGCGAAAATGGCATTGGAGGTCGAATTACCCCGGTTTTTGCATCGTCGCTTTGTCAGCGAACGATATTTCGCACCGTTCAACCGACAGCATCGTCGAGCCTCCACTTCTATCCACGAATCTAACGCGGTAGATCAAAGTTTTTCGATTTCAATACGCGCAAACAGCGAATTCTCTGTACGATGACTTTCTTCGGCTTTCCTCTCACCATTTAGCAGGAAATGTTTGGAAAAGCGAGGTAAAAATCGAGTAGGAAGCGGAAATATCGTACTCTTTGTTCCGCGCAACGTTTCTGTCCTCCCCAGTTTTCTCTCTGTGCTCCTCCTCTACACGCATTTCCTAGCATCGGAACAAAATAATAGGAATGCCAATCAACGAAAGTTTGACGAAACGCAAAAAATTTATTGAAACGCAGAAATCACATTGTCGAAGGTCGCCGTGAGCTCGGTTTAATAAAACGCTTTTTGCCGCACCGTGCATACGTGCGGCTTTTTTCTTCCATTGCCGATCCGCGATCAATTCGTGAAAATATGAAATATGCGAATAACAGAGAGGAGAGATGCAAAGTGATAAAGAGAGAGAGAGAGACATATCTCGATGAAGAGTATTAGGATTTTCCGTCTGCTCTTCCCTTTTATTTTTCTCATTGTACACCTTCCGATTGTACTCTTTGACGTTTATTAATTCAACGAATGGATATCTCGAGAAAGGGAGATTCGTTTTAAACAGTCGTCTTTGTAGATATCACGGGTCGCCGTTGCACGGGGAAAGTAATTGCACGGAAGTGGAGAATTATGCTGGTATTTATTTAAGTGTAAATTTTAATTACATCAGATGCAGGATAATGTAAATCGACTGTGTAATGTATTCGGTGATCGCGATGTTAATAACTGCGAAAAACAAGCATCGATGGAACGTGAAATTTTAATAAAATCGAGCCACTGTCGTTTCACGACTCTCAAATAAACACAGTGATACGGTACTCAAAGAGAAATCTGACCTAAACGATAAGAAACACGACACCGTTGCGAAACGTCCAACCATCCTCTTGTACGTCGATGCGTCGGAAATGCCATTCGTTTTTAGCACAATTTATAAGTTGCTCGTTTCAACGGACAACGATAGCCAGTGATTCCTGCTCACTCATCACGATTCAGTGACAGAGGATTATTAAAATGGTGGAAAATAATAATGCACTTTGCGCTAAATATACTAATATATCATTAATTCATAAAGATCTAGGTATAAGCTACATAAGTGATTACATTCAAAAATTCTCAATACGCTTTTACCAAACGTGCCATAAAAGTAAAGATAAAGCTATTAATTCCATAGGAAATTATTCTCAGGTTGACCTTAACTATAAGAAGTATAAACATAAGCGAATCATTCATTTGTTACTTAGTCTCTAGCCTTGTACTTATTGTATATTACTTCAAGTCTTCTATGATGAGACAGGTTTTTATAATTTTCCTATCATTCTTCTAAACTATAGACAATCGCGTTAATTTGTTAAAAACTTAATTTACTAATGACTGGGGTGACAGTTAATCTTGGTACCCAGTTATCGTATCTTTATGTAATTGTTTATTATTGTATATTGTAAATAAAAAAGAAAAAAAAAAAGAAAGTTACAAATAATTTTCCTTTCATGATTATCAATGGGTCTCGTTGTTCACTTAATCATGAAGAACAATAAATTCTCGAATGGTACTGTTTGGATGCATTGCATATATGTTTCTTAGACTATATAGAAGCAATATATACAGAGATTTCAACCATCTACGTGTTCCATTCATTGTTCTACTTTTCGAAATTTACAAATAATTTCCGTTAAAGGATTAACAATGGGGCTCGTTGTTCACTTAAACTTGAAGAACAAAAAATTGGCGAATGGTACTGTTTGGATGCTTTGCATATATGTTTCTTAGACTATATAGAAGCAATATATACAATGATTTCAACCGTCTACCTATTCCATTCATTGTTCTCCTTGCCGTAATTTACAAATAATTTCCTTTAAAGGATTAACAATGGGGCTCGTAGTTCACTTAAACTTGAAGAACAAAAAATTGGCGAATTGTACTGTTTGGATGCTTTGCATATATGTTTCATAGACTATTTAGAAGCAATATACAGAAAGATTTCACCCGTCTACCTGTACTATTCATTGTTCTACTTGTAGAAAGTTGCAAATAATTTTCATTTCATGATTATCAATGGGGCTCGCTGTTCACTTAAACTTGAAGATCAAAAAATTGGCGATTGTTACTGTTTAGATGCTTTGCATATATGTTTCTTAGACTATATAGAAGCAATATATACAAAGATTTCAACCGTCTACCTGTTCCATTCATTGTTCTACTTGTCGCAAGTTACAAATAATTTCCGTTAAAGTATTAACAATGGGGCTCGTAGTTCACTTAAACTTGAAGATCAAATAATTGGCGAATTGTACTGTTTGGATGATTTGCAGATATGTTTCTTAGACTATATAGAAGCAATATATACAATGATTTCAACCGTCTACCTGTTCCATTCATTGTTCTACTTGTCGCAAGTTACAAATAATTTCCGTTAAAGTATTAACAATGGGGCTCGTAGTTCACTTAAACTTGAAGATCACATAATTGGCGAATTGTACTGTTTGGATGATTTGCAGATATGTTTCTTAGACTATATAGAAGCAATATATACAATGATTTCAACAGTCTACCTGTTCCATTCATTGTTCTAATTGTCGAAATTTACAAATAATTTCCTTTAAAGGATTAACAATGGGGCTGGTAGTTCACTTAAACTTGAAGAACAAAAAATTGGCGAATGGTACTGTTTGTATGCTTTGAATATATGTTTCTTAGATTATATAGGAGCAATATATACAAAGATTTCAACCGTCTACCTGTTCCATTCATTGTTCTACTTGTCGAAAATTACAAGTAATTTCCGATAAAGGATTAACCATTGGGGCTCATTGTTCACTTAAACTTGAAGAACAAAAAATTGGCGAATGGTACTGTTTTGATGCTTTGCGTACATGTCTCTTAGACTATATGGAAGCAATATATACAAAGATTTCAACCGTCTACGTGTTCCAATCATTGTTCTACTTGTCGAAATTTACAAATAATTTCCTTTAAAGGATTAACAATGGGGCTCGTTGTTCACTTAAACTTGAAGAACAAAAAATTGGCGAATGGTACTGTTTGGATGCTTTGAATATATGTTTCTTAGATTATATAGAAGCAATATATACAAAGATTTCAACCGTCTACCTGTTCCATTCATTGTTCTACTTGTCGAAATTTACAAATAATTTCCTTTAAAGGATTAACAATGGGGCTCGCAGTTCACTTAAACTTGAAAAACAAAAAATTGGCGAATGGTACTGTTTGGATGCTTTGCATATATGTTACTTAAACTATATAGAAGCAATATATAGAAAGATTTCAACCGCCTACCTGTTCCATTCATTGTTCTACTTATAGAAAGTTACAAATAATTTCCTTTAAAGGATTAAGAATGGGGCTCGTAGTTCACTTAAACTTGAAGAACTATAAATTGTCGAATTGTACTGTTTGGATGCTTTGAATATATGTTTCTTAGATTATATAGAAGCAATATATACAAAGATTTCAACCGTCTACCTGTTCCATTCATTGTTCTACTTGTCGAAATTTACAAATAATTTCCTTTAAAGGATTAACAATGGGGCTCGCAGTTCACTTAAACTTGAAAAACAAAAAATTGGCGAATGGTACTGTTTGGATGCTTTGCATATATGTTACTTAAACTATATAGAAGCAATATATAGAAAGATTTCAACCGCCTACCTGTTCCATTCATTGTTCTACTTATAGAAAGTTACAAATAATTTCCTTTAAAGGATTAAGAATGGGGCTCGTAGTTCACTTAAACTTGAAGAACTATAAATTGTCGAATTGTACTGTTTGGATGCTTTGCATATATGTTTCTTAGACTATATAGAAGCAATATATACAAAGATTTCAACCGTATACGTGTTCCAATCATTGTTTTACTTGTCGAAAATTACAAATAATTTCCGATAAAGGATTAACCATTGGGGCTCATTGTTCACTTAATCTTGAAGAACAAAAAATTGGCGAATGGTACTGTTTGGATGCTTTGCGTACATGTTTCTTAGACTATATGGAAGCAATATATACAAAGATTTCAACCGCCTACCTGTTCCAATCATTGCTCTACTTGGCGAAATTTACAAATAATTTCCTTTAAAGGATTAACAATGGGGCTCGTTGTTCACTTAAACTTGAAGAACAAAAAATTGGCGAATGGTACTGTTTGGATGCTTTGAATATATGTTTCTTAGATTATATAGAAGCAATATATACAAAGATTTCAACCGTCTACCTGTTCCATTCATTGTTCTACTTGTCGAAATTTACAAATAATTTCCTTTAAAGGATTAACAATGGGGCTCGCAGTTCACTTAAACTTGAAAAACAAAAAATTGGCGAATGGTACTGTTTGGATGCTTTGCATATATGTTACTTAAACTATATAGAAGCAATATATAGAAAGATTTCAACCGCCTACCTGTTCCATTCATTGTTCTACTTATAGAAAGTTACAAATAATTTCCTTTAAAGGATTAAGAATGGGGCTCGTAGTTCACTTAAACTTGAAGAACTATAAATTGTCGAATTGTACTGTTTGGATGCTTTGAATATATGTTTCTTAGATTATATAGAAGCAATATATACAAAGATTTCAACCGTCTACCTGTTCCATTCATTGTTCTACTTGTCGAAATTTACAAATAATTTCCTTTAAAGGATTAACAATGGGGCTCGCAGTTCACTTAAACTTGAAAAACAAAAAATTGGCGAATGGTACTGTTTGGATGCTTTGCATATATGTTACTTAAACTATATAGAAGCAATATATAGAAAGATTTCAACCGCCTACCTGTTCCATTCATTGTTCTACTTATAGAAAGTTACAAATAATTTCCTTTAAAGGATTAAGAATGGGGCTCGTAGTTCACTTAAACTTGAAGAACTATAAATTGTCGAATTGTACTGTTTGGATGCTTTGCATATATGTTTCTTAGACTATATAGAAGCAATATATACAAAGATTTCAACCGTATACGTGTTCCAATCATTGTTTTACTTGTCGAAAATTACAAATAATTTCCGATAAAGGATTAACCATTGGGGCTCATTGTTCACTTAATCTTGAAGAACAAAAAATTGGCGAATGGTACTGTTTGGATGCTTTGCGTACATGTTTCTTAGACTATATGGAAGCAATATATACAAAGATTTCAACCGCCTACCTGTTCCAATCATTGTTCTACTTGGCGAAATTTAGAACTAATTTCCTTTAAAGGATTAGCAATGGGGCTCGTAGTTCACTAAAACTTGAAGAGCAAAAAATTGGCGAACTGTACTGTTTGGATGCTTTGCATATATGTTTCTTAGACTATATAGATGCAACATATAGAAGGATTTCGCCCGTCTACCTGTTCTATTCATTGTTCTACTATTAGAAAGTTACAAATAATTTCCGTTTCATGATTAGCAATGGGGCTCGTTGTTCACTTAAACTTGAAGAACAAAAAATTGGCGAATGGTATTGTTTGGATGATTTGCATATATGTTTCTTAGACTATATAGAAGCAATATATAAAAAGATTTCAATCGTCTACCTGCTCCCTTCATTGTTCTACTTGTCGAAAATTACAAATAATTTCCGATAAAGGATTAACCATTGGGGCTCATTGTTCACTTAATCTTGAAGAACAAAAAATTGGCGAATGGTACTGTTTGGATGCTTTGCGTACATGTTTCTTAGACTATATGGAAGCAATATATACAAAGATTTCAACCGTCTACGTGTTCCAATCATTGTTCTACTTGGCGAAATTTACAAATAATTTCCTTTAAAGGATTAAGAATGGGGCTCGTAGTTCACTTAAACTTGAAGAACTATAAATTGGCGAATTGTACTGTTTGGACGCTTTGCATATATGTTTCTTAGACTATATAGAAGCAATATATACAATGATTTCAACCGTCTACCTATTTCATTCATTGTTCTACTTGCCGAAATTTACAATTAATTTCCTTTAAAGGATTAACAATGGGGCTCGTAGTTCACTTAAACTTGAAGAGCAAAAAATTGGCGAATTGTACTGTTTGGACGCTTTGCATATATGTTTCTTGGACTATATAGAAGCAATATATACAATGATTTCAACAGTCTACCTTTTCCATTCATTGTTCTACTTGTCGAAATTTACAAATAATTTCCGATAAAGTATTAACAATGGGGCTCATTGTTCACTTAAACTTGAAGAACAAAAAATTGGCGAATGGTACTGTTTGGATGCTTTGCATATATGTTTGTTAGACTATATAGAAGCAATATATACAATGATTTCAACCGTCTACCTGTTCCATTCATTGTTCTACTTGTCGAAATTTACAAATAATTTCCTTTAAAGGATTAACAATGGGGCTCGCAGTTCACTTAAACTTGAAAAACAAAAAATTGGCGAATGGTACTGTTTGGATGCTTTGCATATATGTTACTTAAACTATATAGAAGCAATATATAGAAAGATTTCAACCGCCTACCTGTTCCATTCATTGTTCTACTTATAGAAAGTTACAAATAATTTCCTTTAAAGGATTAAGAATGGGGCTCGTAGTTCACTTAAACTTGAAGAACTATAAATTGTCGAATTGTACTGTTTGGATGCTTTGCATATATGTTTCTTAGACTATATAGAAGCAATATATACAAAGATTTCAACCGTATACGTGTTGCAAACATTGTTTTACTTGTCGAAAATTACAAATAATTTCCGATAAAGGATTAACCATTGGGGCTCATTGTTCACTTAATCTTGAAGAACAAAAAATTGGCGAATGGTACTGTTTGGATGCTTTGCGTACATGTTTCTTAGACTATATGGAAGCAATATATACAAAGATTTCAACCGCCTACCTGTTCCAATCATTGTTCTACTTGGCGAAATTTAGAACTAATTTCCTTTAAAGGATTAGCAATGGGGCTCGTAGTTCACTAAAACTTGAAGAGCAAAAAATTGGCGAACTGTACTGTTTGGATGCTTTGCATATATGTTTCTTAGACTATATAGATGCAACATATAGAAGGATTTCGCCCGTCTACCTGTTCTATTCATTGTTCTACTATTAGAAAGTTACAAATAATTTCCGTTTCATGATTAGCAATGGGGCTCGTTGTTCACTTAAACTTGAAGAACAAAAAATTGGCGAATGGTATTGTTTGGATGATTTGCATATATGTTTCTTAGACTATATAGAAGCAATATATAAAAAGATTTCAATCGTCTACCTGCTCCCTTCATTGTTCTACTTGTCGAAAATTACAAATAATTTCCGATAAAGGATTAACCATTGGGGCTCATTGTTCACTTAATCTTGAAGAACAAAAAATTGGCGAATGGTACTGTTTGGATGCTTTGCGTACATGTTTCTTAGACTATATGGAAGCAATATATACAAAGATTTCAACCGTCTACGTGTTCCAATCATTGTTCTACTTGGCGAAATTTACAAATAATTTCCTTTAAAGGATTAAGAATGGGGCTCGTAGTTCACTTAAACTTGAAGAACTATAAATTGGCGAATTGTACTGTTTGGACGCTTTGCATATATGTTTCTTAGACTATATAGAAGCAATATATACAATGATTTCAACCGTCTACCTATTTCATTCATTGTTCTACTTGCCGAAATTTACAATTAATTTCCTTTAAAGGATTAACAATGGGGCTCGTAGTTCACTTAAACTTGAAGAGCAAAAAATTAGCGAATTGTACTGTTTGGACGCTTTGCATATATGTTTCTTGGACTATATAGAAGCAATATATACAATGATTTCAACAGTCTACCTTTTCCATTCATTGTTCTACTTGTCGAAATTTACAAATAATTTCCGATAAAGTATTAACAATGGGGCTCATTGTTCACTTAAACTTGAAGAACAAAAAATTGGCGAATGGTACTGTTTGGATGCTTTGCATATATGTTTGTTAGACTATATAGAAGCAATATATACAATGATTTCAACCGTCTACCTGTTCCATTCATTGTTCTACTTGTCGAAATTTACAAATAATTTCCTTTAAAGGATTAACAATGGGGCTCGCAGTTCACTTAAACTTGAAAAACAAAAAATTGGCGAATGGTACTGTTTGGATGCTTTGCATATATGTTACTTAAACTATATAGAAGCAATATATAGAAAGATTTCAACCGCCTACCTGTTCCATTCATTGTTCTACTTATAGAAAGTTACTAATAATTTCCTTTAAAGGATTAAGAATGGGGCTCGTAGTTCACTTAAACTTGAAGAACTATAAATTGTCGAATTGTACTGTTTGGATGCTTTGCATATATGTTTCTTAGACTATATAGAAGCAATATATACAAAGATTTCAACCGCATACGTGTTCCAATCATTGTTTTACTTGTCGAAAATTACAAATAATTTCCGATAAAGGATTAACCATTGGGGCTCATTGTTCACTTAATCTTGAAGAACAAAAAATTGGCGAATGGTACTGTTTGGATGCTTTGCGTACATGTTTCTTAGACTATATGGAAGCAATATGTACAAAGATTTCAACCGTCTACGTGTTCCAATCATTGTTCTCCTTGGCGAAATTTAGAACTAATTTCCTTTAAAGGATTAACAATGGGGCTCGTAGTTCACTAAAACTTGAAGAGCAAAAAATTGGCGAACTGTACTGTTTGGATGCTTTGCATATATGTTTCTTAGACTATATAGATGCAACATATAGAAGGATTTCGCCCGTCTACCTGTTCTATTCATTGTTCTACTATTAGAAAGTTACAGATAATTTCCGTTTCATGATTAGCAATGGGGCTCGTTGTTCACTTAAACTTGAAGAACAAAAAATTGGCGAATGGTATTGTTTGGATGATTTGCATATATGTTTCTTAGACTATATAGAAGCAATATATACAAAGATTTCAATCGTCTACCTGCTCCCTTCATTGTTCTACTTGTCGAAAATTACAAATAATTTCCGATAAAGTATTAACAATGGGGCTCATTGTTCACTTAAACTTGAAGAACAAAAAATTGGCGAATGGTACTGTTTGGAAGCTTTGCATATATGTTTGTTAGACTATATAGAAGCAATATATACAATGATTTCAACCGTCTACCTGTTCCATTCATTGTTCTACTTGTCGAAATTTACAAATAATTTCCTTTAAAGGATTAACAATGGGGCTCTCAGTTCACTTAAACTTGAAAAACAAAAAATTGGCGAATGGTACTCTTTGGATGCTTTGCATATATGTTACTTAAACTATATAGAAGCAATATATAGAAAGATTTCAACCGCCTACCGGTTCCATTCATTGTTCTACTTATGGAAAGTTACAAATAATTTCCTTTAAAGGATTAAGAATGGGGCTCGTAGTTCACTTAAACTTGAAGAACTATAAATTGTCGAATTGTACTGTTTGGATGCTTTGCATATATGTTTCTTAGACTATATAGAAGCAATATATACAAAGATTTCAACCGTATACGTGTTCCAATCATTGTTTTACTTGTCGAAAATTACAAATAACTTCCGATAAAGGATTAACCATTGGGGCTCATTGTTCACTTAATCTTGAAGAACAAAAAATTGGCGAATGGTACTGTTTGGATGCTTTGCGTACATGTTTCTTAGACTATATGGAAGCAATATATACAAAGATTTCAACCGTCTACGTGTTCCAATCATTGTTCTACTTGGCGAAATTTAGAACTAATTTCCTTTAAAGGATTAACAATGGGGCTCGTAGTTCACTAAAACTTGAAGAGCAAAAAATTGGCGAACTGTACTGTTTGGATGCTTTGCATATATGTTTCTTAGACTACATAGAAGCAATATATAGAAGGATTTCGCCCGTCTACCTGTTCTATTCATTGTTCTACTATTAGAACGTTACAAATAATTTCCGTTTCATGATTATCAATGGGGCTCGTTGTTCACTTAAACTTGAAGAACAAAAAATTGGCGAATGGTATTGTTTGGATGATTTGCATATATGTTTCTTAGACTATATAGCAGCAATATATACAAAGATTTCAATCGTCTACCTGCTCCCTTCATTGTTCTACTTGTCGAAAATTACAAATAATTTCCGATAAAGGATTAACCATTGGGGCTCATTGTTCACTTAATCTTGAAGAACAAAAAATTGGCGAATGGTACTGTTTGGATGCTTTGCGTACATGTTTCTTAGACTATATGGAAGCAATATATACAAAGATTTCAACCGTCTACGTGTTCCAATCATTGTTCTACTTGTCGAAATTTACAAATAATTTCCTTTAAAGGATTAACAATGGGGCTCGTAGTTCACTTAAACTTGAAGCACAAAAAATTGGCGAATTGTACTGTTTGGATGTATTGCATATATGTTTCTTAGACTATATAGAAGCAATATATACAGAGATTACAACCGTCTACCTGTTCCATTCATTGTTCTACTTGTCGAAATTTACAAATACTTTCCTTTAAAGGATTAACAATGGGGCTCGTAGTTCACTTAAACTTGAAGAACAAAAAATTGGCGAATTGTACTGTTTGGATGCTTTGCATATATGTTTCTTAGACTATATGGAAGCAATATATACAAAGATTTCAACCGTATACGTGTTCCAATCATTGTATTACTTTTAGAAAGTTACAAATAATTTCCATTTCATGATTATCAATGGGGCTCGTTGTTCACTTAAACTTGAAGAACAAAAAATTGGCGAATGGTACTGTTTGGATGCTTTGCATATATGTTTCTTAGACTTTATAGAAGCAATATATGCAATGATTTCAACCGTCTACCTGTTCCATTCATTGTTCTACTTGTAGAAAGTTACAATTAATTTCCGTTAAAGGATTAACAATGGGGCTCGTAGTTCACTTAAACTTGAAAAACAAAAAATTGGCGAATGGTACTGTTTGGATGCTTTGCAGATATGTTTCTTAAACTATATAGAAGCAATATATACAAAGATTTCAACCGGCTACCTGTTCCATTCATTGTTCTACTTGTCGAAAATTACAAATAATTTCCGATAAAGGATTAACCATTGGGGCTCATTGTTCACTTAATCTTGAAGAACAAAAAATTGGCGAATGGTACTGTTTGGATGCTTTGCGTACATGTTTCTTAGACTATATGGAAGCAATATATACAAAGATTTCAACCGTCTACGTGTTCCAATCATTGTTCTACTTGGCGAAATTTACAAATAATTTCCTTTAAAGGATTAAGAATGGGGCTCGTAGTTCACTTAAACTTGAAGAACAAAAAATTGGCGAATTGTACTGTTTGGATGCTTTGCATATGTGTTTCTTAGACTATATAGAAGCAATATATACAATGATTTCAACCGTCTACCTGTTCCATTCATTGTTCAACTTGTCGAAATTTACAAATAATTTCCTTTAAAGGAATAACAATGGGGCTCGTAGTTCACTTAAACTTGAAGCACAAAAAATTGGCGAAATGTACTGTTTGGATGTATTGCATATATGTTTCTTAGACTATATAGTAGCAATATATACAGAGATTTCAACCGTCTACCTGTTCCATTCATTGTTCTACTTGTAGAAAGTTACAATTAATTTCCGTTAAAGGATTAACAATGGGGCTCGTAGTTCACTTAAACTTGAAGAACAAAAAATTGGCGAATGGTACTGTTTGGATGCTTTGCAGATATGTTTCTTAAACTATATAGAAGCAATATATACAAAGATTTCAACCGGCTACCTGTTCCATTCATTGTTCTACTTGTCGAAATTTACAAATAATTTCCTTTAAAGGATTAACAATGGGGCCCGTATTTCACTTAAACTTGAAGAACAAAAAATTGGCGAATGGTACTGTTTGGATGCTTTGCATATATGTTTCTTAGACTATATAGAAGCAATATATACAAAGATTTCAACCGTCTACGTGTTCCAATCATTGTTCTACTTGTCGAAATTTACAAATAATTTCCTTTAAGGGATTAACAATGGGGCTCGTTGTTCATTTAAACTTGAAGAACAATAAATTGGCGAATTGTACTGTTTGGATGCTTTGCATATATGTTTCGTAGACTATATAGAAGCAATATATACAAAGATTTCAACCGTCTACCTGTTCTATTCATTGTTCTACTTGTAGAAAGTTACAAATAATTTCCGTTTCATGATTATCAATGGGGCTCGTAGTTCACTTAAACTTGAAGAACAAAAAACTGGCGAATTGTACTGTTTGGATGCTTTGCATATATGTTTCTTAGACTATATAGAAGCAATATATAAAATGATTTCAACAGTCTACCTGTCCCATTCATTGTTCTACTAGTCTAAATTTACAAATAATTTCCTTAAAAGGATTAACAATGGGGCTAGTTGTTCACTTAAACATGAAGAACAAAAAATTCGCGAATTGTACTGTTTGGATGCTTTGCATATATGTTTCTTAGACTATATAGAAGCAATATATACAAAGATTTCAACCGTCTACCTGTTCCATTCATTGTTCTACTTGTCGAAAATTACAAATAATTTCCGATAAAGGATTAACAATGGGGCTCGTAGTTCACTTAAACCTGAAGAACAAAAAATTGGCGAATTGTACTGTTTGGATGCTTTGCATATATGTTTCTTAGACTATATAGAAGCAATATATAGAAAGATTTCAACCGTCTACCTGTTCTATTCATTGTTCTACTTGTAGAAAGTTACAAATAATTTCCGTTTCATGATTATCAATGGGGCTCGTTGTTCACCTAATCTTAAAGAACAAAAAATTGGCGAATGGTACTGTTTGGATGTTTTGCATATATGTTTCTTAGAGTATATAGAAGCAATATGTACAATGATTTCAACCGTCTACGTGTTCCAATCATTGTTCTACTTGTCGAAATTTACAAATAATTTCCTTTAAAGGATTAACAATGGGGCTAGTTGTTCACTTAAACATGAAGAACAAAAAATTCGCGAATTGTACTGTTTGGATGCTTTGCATATATGTTTCTTAGACTATATGGAAGCAATATATACAAAGATTTCAACCGTCTACCTGTTCCATTCATTGTTCTACTTGTCGAAAATTACAAATAATTTCCGGTAAAGGGTTAACCATTGCGGCTCATTGTTCACTTAAACTTGAAGAACAAAAAATTGGCGAATGGTACTGTTTGGATGCTTTGCTTATATGTTTCTTAGACTATATAGAAGCAATATATACATTGATTTCGACCGTCTACCTGTTCCATTCATTGTTCTACTTGTCGAAAATTACAAAAAATTTCCGTTAAAGTATTAACAATGGGGCTCGTAGTTCACTTAAACTTGAAGAACAAAAAATTGGCGAATTGTACTGTTTGGATGCTTTGCATATATGTTTGTTAGACTATATAGAAGCAATATATACAAAGATTTCAACCGTCTACCTGTTCCATTCATTGTTCTACTTGTCGAAAATTACAAATAATTTCCGATAAAGGATTAACCATTGGGGCTCATTGTTCACTTAAACTTGAAGAACAAAAAATTGGCGAATGTTACTGTTTGGATGCTTTGCGTACATGTTTCTTAGACTATATAGAAGCAATATATACAATGATTTCAACCGTCTACCTGTTCCATTCATTGTTCTACTTGTCGGAAGTAACAAATAATTTCCGTTAAAGTATTAACAATGGGGCTCGTAGTTCACTTAAACTTGAAGAACAAAAAATTGGCGAATTGTACTGTTTGGATGCTTTGCATATATGTTTCTTAGACTATATAGAAGCAATATATACAAAGATTTCAACCGTCTACCTGTTCCATTCATTGTTCTACTTGTCGAAAATTACAAATAATTTCCGATAAAGGATTAACCATTGGGGCTCATTGTTCACTTAAACTTGAAGAACAAAAAATTGGCGAATGTTACTGTTTGGATGCTTTGCGTACATGTTTCTTAGACTATATAGAAGCAATATATACAATGATTTCAACCGTCTACCTGTTCCATTCATTGTTCTACTTGTCGGAAGTAACAAATAATTTCCGTTAAAGTATTAACAATGGGGCTCGTAGTTCACTTAAACTTGAAGAACAAAAAATTGGCGAATTGTACTGTTTGGATGCTTTGCATATATGTTTCTTAGACTATATGGAAGCAATATATAAAATGATTTCAACAGTCTACCTGTCCCATTCATTGTTCTACTTGTCTAAATTTACAAATAATTTCCTTTAAAGGATTAACAATGGGGCTCGTAGTTCACTTAAACTTGAAGAACAAAAAATTGGCGAATTGTACTGTTTGGATGCATTGCATATATGTTTCTTAGACTATATAGAAGCAATATATACAGAGATTACAACCGTCTACCTGTTCCATTCATTGTTCTACTTGTCGAAATTTACAAATAATTTCCTTTAAAGGATTAACAATGGGGCTCGTAGTTCACTTAAACTTGAAGCACAAAAAATTGGCGAATTGTACTGTTTGGATGTATTGCATATATGTTTCTTAGACTATATAGAAGCAATATATACAGAGATTACAACCGTCTACCTGTTCCATTCATTTTTCTACTTGTCGAAATTTACAAATACTTTCCTTTAAAGGATTAACAATGGGGCTCGTAGTTCATTTAAACTTGAAGAACAAAAAATTGGCGAATTGTACTGTTTGGATGCTTTGCATATATGTTTCTTAGACTATATGGAAGCAATATATACAAAGATTTCAACCGTATACGTGTTCCAATCATTGTATTACTTTTAGAAAGTTACAAATAATTTCCATTTCATGATTATCAATGGGGCTCGTTGTTCACTTAAACTTGAAGAACAAAAAATTGGCGAATGGTACTGTTTGGATGCTTTGCATATATGTTTCTTAGACTTTATAGAAGCAATATATGCAATGATTTCAACCGTCTACCTGTTCCATTCATTGTTCTACTTGTAGAAAGTTACAATTAATTTCCGTTAAAGGATTAACAATGGGGCTCGTAGTTCACTTAAACTTGAAGAACCAAAAATTGGCGAATGGTACTGTTTGGATGCTTTGCAGATATGTTTCTTAAACTATATAGAAGCAATATATACAAAGATTTCAACCGGCTACCTGTTCCATTCATTGTTCTACTTGTCGAAATTTACAAATAATTTCCTTTAAAGGATTAACAATGGGGCTCGTTGTTCATTTAAACTTGAAGAACAATAAATTGGCGAATTGTACTGTTTGGATGCTTTGCATATATGTTTCGTAGACTATATAGAAGCAATATATACAAAGATTTCAACCGTCTACCTGTTCTATTCATTGTTCTACTTGTAGAAAGTTACAAATAATTTCCGTTTCATGATTATCAATGGGGCTCGTAGTTCACTTAAACTTGAAGAACAAAAAACTGGCGAATTGTACTGTTTGGATGCTTTGCATATATGTTTCTTAGACTATATAGAAGCAATATATAAAATGATTTCAACAGTCTACCTGTCCCATTCATTGTTCTACTAGTCTAAATTTACAAATAATTTCCTTTAAAGGATTAACAATGGGGCTAGTTGTTCACTTAAACATGAAGAACAAAAAATTCGCGAATTGTACTGTTTGGATGCTTTGCATATATGTTTCTTAGACTATATACAAGCAATATATACAAAGATTTCAACCGTCTACCTGTTCCATTCATTGTTCTACTTGTCGAAAGTTACAAATAATTTCCGATAAAGGATTAACAATGGGGCTCGTAGTTCACTTAAACCTGAAGAACAAAAAATTGGCGAATTGTACTGTTTGGATGCTTTGCATATATGTTTCTTAGACTATATAGAAGCAATATATAGAAAGATTTCAACCGTCTACCTGTTCTATTCATTGTTCTACTTGTAGAAAGTTACAAATAATTTCCGTTTCATGATTATCAATGGGGCTCGTTGTTCACCTAATCTTAAAGAACAAAAAATTGGCGAATGGTACTGTTTGGATGTTTTGCATATATGTTTCTTAGAGTATATAGAAGAAATATGTACAATGATTTCAACCGTCTACGTGTTCCAATCATTGTTCTACTTGTCGAAAATTACAAATAATTTCCGATAAAGGATTAACCATTGGGGCTCATTGTTCACTTAAACTTGAAGAACAAAAAATTGGCGAATGGTACTGTTTGGATGCTTTGCGTACATGTTTCTTAGACTATATAGAAGCAATATATACAATGATTTCAACCGTCTACCTGTTCCATTTAATGTTCTACTTGTCGAAAGTAACAAATAATTTCCGTTAAAGTATTAACAATGGGGCTCGTAGTTCACTTAAACTTGAAGAACAGAAAATTGGCAAATTGTACTGTTTGGATGCTTTGGATATATGTTTTTTAGACTATATGGAAGCAATATATTCAAAGATTTCAACCGTCTACGTGTTCCAATCATTGTTCTACTTGTCGAAATTTACAAATAAATTCCTTTAAAGGATTAACAATGGGGCTCGTTGTTCATTTAAACTTGAAGAACAATAAATTGGCAAATTGTACTGTTCGGATGGTTTGCATATATGTTTCTTAGACTATATAGAAGCAATAAATACAATGATTTCAACCGTCTACCTGTTCCATTCATTGTTCTACTTGTCGAAATATACAAATAATTTCCTTTAAAGGATTAACAATGGGGCCCATAGTTCACTTAAACTTGAAGAACAAAAAATTGGCGAATTGTACTGTTTGGATGCTTTGCATATATGTTTCTTAGACTATATAGAAGCAATATATACAAAGATTTCAACCGTCTACCTGTTCCATTCATTGTTCTACTTGTCGAAAATTACAAATAATTTCCGATAAAGGATTAACCATTGCGGCTCATTGTTCACTTAAACTTGAAGAACAAAAAATTGGCGAATGGTACAGTTTGGATGCTTTGCTTATATGTTTCTTAGACTATATAGAAGCAATATATACATTGATTTCGACCGTCTACCTGTTCCATTCATTGTTCTACTTGTCGAAAATTACAAAAAATTTCCGTTAAAGAATTAACAATGGGGCTCGTAGTTCACTTAAACTTGAAGAACAAAAAATTGGCGAATTGTACTGTTTGGATGCTTTGCATATATGTTTGTTAGACTATATAGAAGCAATATATACAAAGATTTCAACCGTCTACCTGTTCCATTCATTGTTCTACTTGTCGAAAATTACAAATAATTTCCGATAAAGGATTAACCATTGGGGCTTATTGTTCACTTAAACTTGAAGAACAAAAAATTGGCGAATGGTACTGCTTGGATGCTTTGCGTACATGTTTCTTAGACTATATAGAAGCAATATATACAATGATTTCAACCGTCTACCTGGTCCATTCATTGTTCTACTTGTCGAAAGTAACAAATTATTTCCGTTAAAGTATTAACAATGGGGCTCGTAGTTCACTTAAACTTGAAGAACAATAAATTCGCGAATTGTACTGTTTGGATGCTTTGCATATATGTTTCTTAGACTATATAGAAGCAATATATACAAAGATTTCAACCGTCTACCTGTTCCATTCATTGTTCTACTTGTCGAAAATTACAAATAATTTCCGATAAAGTATTAACCATTGGGGCTCATTGTTCACTTAAACTTGAAGAACAAAAAATTGGCGAATGTTACTGTTTGGATGCTTTGCGTACATGTTTCTTAGACTATATAGAAGCAATATATACAATGATTTCAACCGTCTACCTGTTCCATTCATTGTTCTACTTGTCGGAAGTAACAAATAATTTCCGTTAAAGTATTAACAATGGGGCTCGTAGTTCACTTAAACTTGAAGAACAAAAAATTGGCGAATTGTACTGTTTGGATGCTTTGCATATATGTTTCTTAGACTATATGGAAGCAATATATAAAATGATTTCAACAGTCTACCTGTCCCATTCATTGTTCTACTTGTCGAAATTTACAAATAATTTCCTTTAAAGGATTAACAATGGGGCTCGTAGTTCACCTAAACTTGAAGAACAAAAAATTGGCAAATTGTACTGTTTGGATGCATTGCATATATGTTTCTTAGACTATATAGAAGCAATATATACAGAGATTACAACCGTCTACCTGTCCCATTCATTGTTCTACTTGTCGAAATTTACAAATACTTTCCTTTAAAGGATTAACAATGGGGCTCGTAGTTCACTTAAACTTGAAGAACAAATAATTGGCGGATTGTACTGTTTAGATGCTTTGCATATATGTTTCTTAGACTATATAGAAGCATTATATACAATGATTTCAACCGTCTACCTGTTCCATTCATTGTTCTACTTGTCGAAATTTACAAATAATTTCCTTTAAAGGATTAACAATGGGGCTCGTAATTCACTTAAACTTGAAAAACAAAAAGTTGGCGAATGGTACTGTTTGGATGCTTTGCATATATGTTTCTTAAACTATATAGAAGCAATATATAGAAAGATTTCAACCGCCTACCTGTTCTATTCATTGTTCTACTTATAGAAAGTTACAAATAATTTCCGATAAAGGATTAACCATTGGGGCTCATTGTTCACTTAATCTTGAAGAACAAAAAATTGGCGAATGGTACTGTTTGGATGCTTTGCATATATGTTTCTTAGACTATATAGAAGCAATATGTAGAAAGATTTCAACCGCCTACCTGTTCCATTCATTGTTCTTCTTTTAGAAAGTTACAAATAATTTCCTTTAAAGGATTAACAATGGGGCTCGTAGTTCACTTAAACTTGAAGAACAAAAAATTGGCGAATTGTACTGTTTGGATGCTTTGCATATATGTTTCTTAGACTATATAGAAGCAATAAATACAATGATTTCAACCGTCTACCTGTTCCATTCATTGTTCTACTTGTCGAAAATTACAAATAATTTCCGTTAAAGTATTAACAATGGGGCTCGTAGTTCACTTAAACTTGAAGAACAATAAATTCGCGAATTGTACTGTTTGGATGCTTTGCATATATGTTTCTTAGACTATATAGAAGCAATATATACAATGATTTCAACCGTCTACCTGTTCCATTCATTGTTCTACTTGTCGAAAATAACAAATAATTTCCGTTAAAGTATTAACAATGGGGCTCGTAGTTCACTTAAACTTGAAGAACAATAAATTGGCGAATTGTACTGTTTGGATGCTTTGCATATATGTTTCTTAGACTATGTAGAAGCAATATATACAAAGATTTCAACCGTCTACCTGTTCCATTCATTGTTCTATTTGTCGAAAATTACAAATAATTTCCAATAAAGGATTAACCATTGGGGCTCATTGTTCACTTAAACTTGAAGAACAAAAAATTGGCGAATGGTACTGTTTGGATGCTTTGCGTACATGTTTCTTAGACTATATAGAAGCAATATATACAATGATTTCAACCGTCTACCTGTTCCATTTAATGTTCTACTTGTCGAAAGTAACAAATAATTTCCGTTAAAGTATTAACAATGGGGCTCGTAGTTCACTTAAACTTGAAGAACAGAAAATTGGCAAATTGTACTGTTTGGATGCTTTGGATATATGTTTTTTAGACTATATGGAAGCAATATATTCAAAGATTTCAACCGTCTACGTGTTCCAATCATTGTTCTACTTGTCGAAATTTACAAATAAATTCCTTTAAAGGATTAACAATGGGGCTCGTTGTTCATTTAAACTTGAAGAACAATAAATTGGCAAATTGTACTGTTCGGATGGTTTGCATATATGTTTCTTAGACTATATAGAAGCAATAAATACAATGATTTCAACCGTCTACCTGTTCCATTCATTGTTCTACTTGTCGAAATATACAAATAATTTCCTTTAAAGGATTAACAATGGGGCCCATAGTTCACTTAAACTTGAAGAACAAAAAATTGGCGAATTGTACTGTTTGGATGCTTTGCATATATGTTTCTTAGACTATATAGAAGCAATATATACAAAGATTTCAACCGTCTACCTGTTCCATTCATTGTTCTACTTGTCGAAAATTACAAATAATTTCCGATAAAGGATTAACCATTGGGGCTTATTGTTCACTTAAACTTGAAGAACAATAAATTGGCGAATGGTACTGTTTGGATGCTTTGCGTACATGTTTCTAAGACTATATGGAAGCAATATATACAAAGATTTCAACAGTCTACGTGTCCCAATCATTGTTCTACTTGTCGAAATTTACAAATAATTTCCTTTAAACGATTAAGAATGGGGCTCGTTGTTCACTTAAACTTGAAGAACAAAAAATTGGCGAATTGTACTGGTTGGATGCTTTGCATATATGTTTCTTAGACTATATAGAAACAATATATACAAAGATTTCAACAGTCTACGTGTTCCAATCATTGTTCTACTTGTAGAAATTTACAAATAAATTCCTTTAAAGTATTAACAATGGGGCTCTTTGTTCACTTAAACTTGAAGAACAGTAAATTGGCGAATTGTACTCTTTGGATGCTTTGCATATATGTTTCTTAGACTATATTGAAGCAATATATACAATGATTTCAACCGTCTACCTGTTCAATTCATTGTTCTACTTGTCGAAAGTTACAAATAATTTCCGTTAAAGTATTAACAATGGGGCTCGCAGTTCATTTAAACTTGAAGAACAAAAAATTGGCGAATTGTACTGTTTGGATGCTTTGCGTATATGTTTCTTAGACTATACGGGGTGGGGCAATAACTATTAGCACCTTAGATATCTTCGAAACTATAAGTTTCACAGAAATATTTGCTGAAATAAAATTGCAGAGTACGAAGGGGCCCATCTGGTGGCGATAATAGTTTTTTTTCAGGTGGAGGTACTTCGGACATTTGAAGGTCACCTCCATTTTTTTAAATGGATCGGTATATTTTTACTTCCGTATCAAGATAGAGGATATTAAAACGAGTTCAACGACCTATTACACAAGGTCATTGCCGTAACTGATTTCATTTGCTGTTTTCCCGAGATCGGTCGGGCTGCAAAGGTCCCATCGTAACGGCGACGGGCCGACGTGTCGCCAAGCTCAAGCGCCTCTTGTCGAAAATGTAAGTTACGTGGCGACGCGTTATCGCGTTTTCGATGCGACGTGCTCGTTGTACGTCGCTGCCACATCCTGCAAACTTATTAAAGAGTCCTTCAAGCAGTGTTTAGTCTCAGTGAAGTAAACGGTAAGTATTACGCCTTCTTCTACTGCTTACAATACGTATGTTTCATTTACTACCAAAACCTAAGTATTATCGCCTTTCTCTACTTTCTATGACCGTGAATGACCTTGTATAAAAGGTCGTTGAACTCGTTTTAATATCCTCTATCATGATACGGAAGCAAAAATATACCGGTATATTTCAAAAAAGGGAGGTGACCTTCAAATATCCGAAGTACCTCCACCTGAAAACAAACTATTATCGCCACCGGATGGGCCCCTTCGTACTCTGCAATTTTATTTCAGCAAATATTTCTGTGAAACTTATAGTTTCGAAGATATCTGAGGTGCTAATAGTTATTGCCCCACCCTGTATATTGCTTCTGTATAGTCTAAGAAACATATATGCAAAACATCCAGACAGTACCATTCGCCAATTTTTTCTTCTTCAAGTTTAAGTGAACTCCGGGCCCCATTGTTAATCCTTTAAAGGAAATTATTCGTATATTTCGACAAGTAGAACAATGATTGGAACACGTAGACGGTTGAAATCTTTGTATATATTGCTTCCATATAGTCTAAGAAACATATATGCAAAGCATCCAAACAGTACCATTCGCCAATTTTTTGATCTTCAAGTTTAAGTGAACAAAGAGCCCCATTGTTAATCCTTTAAAGGAAATTATTTCTAAATTTCGACAAGTAGAACAATGATTGGAACACGTAGACGGTTGAAATCTTTGTATATATTGCTTCCATATAGTCTAAGAAACATATATGCAAAGCATCCAAACAGTACCATTCGCCAATTTTTTGTTCTTCAAGTTTAAGTGAACAATGAGCCCCATTGTTAATCCATTATCGGAAATTATTTGTATCTTTCGACAAGTAGAACAATGAATGGAACAGGTAGACGGTTGGAATCATTGTATATATTGCTTTCATATAAAATAAGAAACATATATGCAAAGCATCCAAACAGTACCATTCGCCAATCTTTGTTCTTCAAGATTAAGTGAACTACGAGCCCCATTGTTAATCCTTTAAAGGAAATTATTTGTAAATTTCGACAAGTAGAACAATGAATAGTACAGGTAGACGGGTGAAATCTTTCTATATATTGCATCTAAATAGTCTAAGAAACATATATGCAAAGCATCCAAACAGTACCATTCGCCAATTTTTTGTTCTTCAAGTTGAAGTGAACAACGAGCCCCATTGATAATCATGAAACGGAAATTATTTGTAACTTTCGACATGTAGAACAATGATTGGAACACGTAGACGGTTGAAATCTTTGTATATGTTGCTTCTATATAGTCTAAGAAACATATATGCAAAGCATTCAAACAGTACAATTCGCCAATTTACTGTTCTTCAAGTTTAAGTGAACAAAGAGCCCCATTGTTAATACTTTAAAGGAATTTATTTGTAAATTTCTACAAGTAGAACAATGATTGGAACACGTAGACTGTTGAAATCTTTGTATATATTGTTTCTATATAGTCTAAGAAACATATATGCAAAGCATCCAAACAGTACCATTCGCCAATTTTTTGTTCTTCAAGTTTAAGTGAACAACGAGCCCCATCGATAATCATGAAACGGAAATTATTTGTAACTTTCGACATGTAGAACAATGATTGGAACACGTAGACGGTTGAAATCTATGTATATATTGCTTCCATATAGTCTAAGAAACATATATGCAATGCATCCAAACAGTACCATTCGCCAATTTTTTGTTCATCAAGTTTAAGTGAACAATGAGCCCCATTGTTAATCCTTTATCGGAAATTATTTGTAACTTTCGACAAGTAGAACAATGAATGGAACAGGTAGACGGTTGAAATCTTTGTATATATTCCTTCAATATAGTCTAGGAAACATATATGCAAGCATCCAAACAGTTCCATTCGCCAATTTATTGTTCTTCAAGTTTAAGTGAACTACGAGCCCCATTGTTAATGCTTTAAAGGAAATTATTTGTAAATTTCGACAAGTAGAACAATGATTGGAACACGTAGACAGTTGAAATCTTTGTATATGTTGCTTCTATATAGTCTAAGAAACATATATGCAAAGCATCCAAACAGTACAATTCGCCAATTTTTTGATCTTCAAGTTTAAGTGAACTACGAGCCCCATTGTTAATACTTTAAAGGAAATTATTTGTAAATTTCGACAAGTAGAACAATGAATGGAACAGGTAGACGGTTGAAATCTTTGTATATATTGCATCTATATAGTCTAAGAAACATATATGCAAAGCATCCAAACAGTACCAATCGCCAATTTTTTGTTCTTCAAGTTTAAGTGAATTACGAGCCCCATTGTTAATCCTTTAACGGAAATTATTTGTAACTTTCGACAAGTAGAACAATGAATGGAACAGGTAGACGGTTGAAATCATTGTATATATTGCTACTATATAGTCTAAGAAACATATATGCAAAGCATCCAAACAGTACCATTCGCCAATTTTTTGTTCTTCAAGTTTAAGTGAACAATTAGCCCCATTGTTAATCCATTATCGGAAATTATTTGTATCTTTCGAGAAGTAGAACAATGAATGGAACAGGTAGACGGTTGAAATCTCTGTATATATTGCTACTATATAGTCTAAGAAACATATATGCAAAGCATCCAAACAGTACCATTCGCCAATTTTTTGTTCTTCAAGTTTAAGTGAACAATGAGCCCCATTGTTAATCCTTTATCGGAAATTATTTGTAACTTTCGACAAGTAGAACAATGAATGGAACAGGTAGACGGTTGAAATCTTTGTATATATTACTTCTATATAGTCTAAGAAACATATATGCAAAGCATCCAAACAATACCATTCGCCAATTTATTGTTCTTCAAGTTTAAGTGAACTACGAGCCCTTTGTTAATGCTTTAAAGGAAATTATTTGTAAATTTCGACAAGTAGAACAATAATTTCAACACGTAGACGGTTGATATCTTTGTATATGTTGCTTCTATATAGTCTAAGAAACATATATGCAAAGCATCCAAACAGTACCATTCGCCAATTTTTTGTTCTTCAAGTTTAAGTGAACAATGAGCCCCATTGTTAATCCTTTGTCGGAAATTATTTGTAACTTTCGACAAGTAGAACAATGAATGGAACAGGTAGACGGTTGAAATCTTTGTATATATTACTTCAATATAATCTAAGAAACATATATGCAAAGCATCCAAACAGTACCATTCGCCAATTTATTGTTCTTCAAGTTTAAGTGAACTACGAGCCCCATTGTTAATGCTTTAAAGGAAATTATTTGTAAATTTCGACAAGTAGAACAATGATTGGAACAGGTAGACGGTTGAAATCTTTGTATATATTCCTTCAATATAGTCTAAGAAACATATATGCAAGCATCCAAACAGTTCCATTCGCCAATTTATTGTTCTTCAAGTTTAAGTGAACTACGAGCCCCATTGTTAATACTTTAAAGGAAATTATTTGTAAATTTCGACAAGTAGAACAATGAATGGAACAGGTAGACGGTTGGAATCTTTGTACATGTTGCTTCTATATAGTCTAAGAAACATATATGCAAAGCATCCAAACAGTACCATTCGCCAATTTTTTGTTCTTCAAGTTTAAGTGAACAATGGGCCCCATTGTTAATCCTTTATCGGAAATTATTTGTAACTTTCGACAAGTAGAACAATGAATGGAACAGGTAGACGGTTGAAATCTTTGTATATATTCCTTCAATATAGTCTAAGAAACATATATGCAAATCATCCAAACAGTACCATTCGCCAATTTTTTGTTCTTCAAGTTTAAGTGAACAATGAGCCCCATTTTTAATCCGTTAACGGAAATTAATTGTAACTTTCTACAAGTAGAACAATGATTGGAACACGTAGACGGTTGAAATCTTTGTATATATTACTTCTATATAGTCTAAGAAACATATATGCAAAGCATCCAAACAGTACCATTCGCCAATTTTTGTTCTTCAAGTTTAAGTGAACAACGAGCCCCATTGATAATCATGAAACGGAAATTATTTGTAACTTACGACATGTAGAACAATGAATGGAACAGGTAGACAGTTGAAATCATTATATATATATGGCTTCTATATAGTCTAAGAAACATATATGCAAAGCATCCAAACAGTACAATTCGCCAATTTTTTGTTCCTCAAGTTTAAGTGAACTACGAGCCCCATTGTTAATCCTTTAAAGGAAATTATTTGTAAATTTCGACAAGGAGAACAATGATTGGAACACGTAGACGGTTGAAATCTTTGTATATATTGCTTCCATATAGTCTAAGAAACATATATGCAAAGCATCCAAACAGTACAATTCGCCAAGTTTTTGTTCTTCAAGTTTAAGTGAACAATGAGCCCCATTGTTAATCCTTTATCGGAAATTATTTGTAACTTTCGACAAGTAGAACAATGATTGGAACACGTAGACGGTTGAAATCTTTGTATATATTGCTTCCATATAGTCTAAGAAACTTGTACGCAAAGCATCCAAACAGTACCATTCGCCAATTTTTTGTTCTTCAAGTTTAAGTGGTACAATGAGCCCCAATGGTTAATCCTTTATCGGAAATTATTTGTAATTTTCGACAAGTAGAACAATGAATGGAACAGGTAGACGGTTGAAATCTTTGTATATATTGCTTCTATATAATCTAAGAAACATATATGCAAAGCATCCAAACAGTACCATTCTCCAATTTTTTGTTCTTCAAGTTTAAGTGAACAACGAGCCCCATTGATAATCATGAAACGGAAATCATTTGTAACTTTCTACAAGTAGAACAATGAATAGAACAGGTAGACGGTTGAAATCTTTGTATATATTGCTTCTATATAGTCTAAGAAACATATATGCAAAGCATCCAAACAGTACCATTCGCCAATTTTTTGTTCTTCAAGTTTAAGTGAACTACGAGCCCCATTGTTAATCCTTTATCGGAAATTATTTGTAACTTTCGACAAGTAGAACAATGAATAGAACAGGTAGACGGTTGAAATCTTTGTATATATTGCTTCTATATAGTCTAAGAAACATATATGCAAAGCATCCAAACAGTACCATTCGCCAATTTTTTGTTCTTCAAGTTTAAGTGAACTACGAGCCCCATTGTTAATCCTTTAAAGGAAATTATTTGTAAATTTCGACAAGTAGAACAATGAATGGAACAGGTAGACGGTTGAAATCATTGTATATATTGCTTCTATATAATCTAAGAAACATATATGCAAAGCATCCAAACAGTACAATTCGCCAATTATTTCATCTTCATGTTTAAGTGAACTACGAGCCCCATTGTTAATCCTTTAAAGGAAATTATTTGTAAATTTCGACAAGTAGAACAATGAATGGATCATGTAGACGGTTGAAATCATTGTATATATTGCTTCTATATAGTCTACGAAACAAATATGCAAAGCATCCAAACAGTACAATTCGCCAAATTTTTGTTCTTCAAGTTTAAGTGAACAACGAGCCCCATTGTTAATCCTTTAAAGGAAATTATTTGTAACTTTCTATAAGTAGAACAATGAATGGAACAGGTAGGCGGTTGAAATCTTTGTATATATTGCTTCCATATAGTCTAAGAAACATATATGCAAATCATCCAAACAGTACCATTCGCCAATTTTTTGTTCTTCAAGTTTAAGTGAACAATGAGCCTCATTTTTAATCCGTTAACGGAAATTAATTGTAACTTTCTACAAGTAGAACAATGATTGGAACACGTAGACGGTTGAAATCTTTGTATATATTGCTTCTATATAGTCTAAGAAACATATATGCAAAGCATCCAAACAGTACCATTCGCCAATTTTTTGTTCTTCAAGTTTAAGTGAACAACGAGCCCCATTGATAATCATGAAACGGAAATTATTTGTAACTTTCGACATGTAGAACAATGATTGGAACACGTAGACGGTTGAAATCTTTGTATATATTGCTTCCATATAGTATAAGAAACATATATGCAAAGCATCCAAACAGTACCATTCGCCAATTTTTTGTTCTTCAAGTTTAAGTGAACAATGAGCCCCATTGTTAATCCTTTATCGGAAATTATTTGTAACTTTCGACAAGTAGAACAATGAATGGAACAGGTAGACGGTTGAAATCTTTGTATATATTGCTTCTATATAGTCTAAGAAACATATATGCAAACATCCAAACAGTACCATTCGCCAATTTTTTGTTCTTCAAGTTTAAGTGAACAATGAGCCCCATTGTTAATCCTTTATCGGAAATTATTTGTAAATTTCGACAAGTAGAACAATGAATGGAACAGGTAGACGGTTGAAATCTTTGTATATATTGCTTCTATATAGTCAAAGAAACATATATGCAAAGCATCCAAACAGTACAATTCGCCAATTTTTTGTTCTTCAAGTTTAAGAGAACAATGAGCCCCAATGGTTAATCCTTTAACGGAAATTATTTGTAACTTTCGACATGTAGAACAATGAATGGAACAGGTAGGCGGGTGAAATCTTTGTATATATTACTTCTATATAGTCTAAGAAACATATATGCAAAGCATCCAAACAGTACCATTCGCCAATTTTTGTTCTTCAAGTTTAAGTGAACAACGAGCCCCATTGATAATCATGAAACGGAAATTATTTGTAACTTACGACATGTAGAACAATGAATGGAACAGGTAGACGGTTGAAATCATTATATATATATGGCTTCTATATAGTCTAAGAAACATATATGCAAAGCATCCAAACAGTACAATTCGCCAATTTTTTGTTCCTCAAGTTTAAGTGAACTACGAGCCCCATTGTTAATCCTTTAAAGGAAATTATTTGTAAATTTCGACAAGGAGAACAATGATTGGAACACGTAGACGGTTGAAATCTTTGTATATATTGCTTCCATATAGTCTAAGAAACATATATGCAAAGCATCCAAACAGTACCATTCGCCAATTTTTTGTTCTTCAAGTTTAAGTGGTACAATGAGCCCCAATGGTTAATCCTTTATCGGAAATTATTTGTAATTTTCGACAAGTAGAACAATGAATGGAACAGGTAGACGGTTGAAATCTATGTATATATTGCTTCTATATAATCTAAGAAACATATATGCAAAGCATCCAAACAGTACCATTCTCCAATTTTTTGTTCTTCAAGTTTAAGTGAACAACGAGCCCCATTGATAATCATGAAACGGAAATCATTTGTAACTTTCTACAAGTAGAACAATGAATAGAACAGGTAGACGGTTGAAATCTTTGTATATATTGCTTCTATATAGTCTAAGAAACATATATGCAAAGCATCCAAACAGTACCATTCGCCAATTTTTTGTTCTTCAAGTTTAAGTGAACTACGAGCCCCATTGTTAATCCTTTATCGGAAATTATTTGTAACTTTCGACAAGTAGAACAATGAATAGAACAGGTAGACGGTTGAAATCTTTGTATATATTGCTTCTATATAGTCTAAGAAACATATATGCAAAGCATCCAAACAGTACCATTCGCCAATTTTTTGTTCTTCAAGTTTAAGTGAACTACGAGCCCCATTGTTAATCCTTTAAAGGAAATTATTTGTAAATTTCGACAAGTAGAACAATGAATGGAACAGGTAGACGGTTGAAATCATTGTATATATTGCTTCTATATAATCTAAGAAACATATATGCAAAGCATCCAAACAGTACAATTCGCCAATTATTTCATCTTCATGTTTAAGTGAACTACGAGCCCCATTGTTAATCCTTTAAAGGAAATTATTTGTAAATTTCGACAAGTAGAACAATGAATGGATCATGTAGACGGTTGAAATCATTGTATATATTGCTTCTATATAGTCTACGAAACAAATATGCAAAGCATCCAAACAGTACAATTCGCCAAATTTTTGTTCTTCAAGTTTAAGTGAACAACGAGCCCCATTGTTAATCCTTTAAAGGAAATTATTTGTAAATTTCGACAAGTAGAACAATGATTGGTGTTTCTACTCGTGGTCGGCGATCGTCGTTCGAGTTATCGAAACTTGGTCTTTGTATATTAATATTGGTATGGTTCGAAGGACCACCCTCTCAATGAGGGAAAAATTGTACGTAAACTTTGTAACAATGTCACACTTTATTATCGCGAACTGACGTCGCGTTTTATCTTGCGGACTCTAATTATTACGTTAACAAATGGGAATTTTATATTCCCGGAGATGCAATATCTCCCTATAGATCCAGTGTCTATGTGAGATTCAATATCTCGAACAGTATCTGGTATCTATCTTATATTTGTATATATCTGTATGTATCTTAGTATCAACTTATATCTTATATCTGACTTGTCGCGCTATGCGACGCTTAATTTATATAATTTTGTAATGGGCGTTGCCGTCTTCCCCCAAATCCCTTCTCCAAGGCCCGGAGTACTGGGACTTGTGGGTGGGAGATGTCAACGCCTCCATCTAAGGGATGGAAACGACTTCCACGCCCCTATTCAAGGGTGGAAGGGACACCTACTCCCCTACTGAAGAGGTGGAAGGGACATTGGCAGCGTCGCAGATTTCCGGGGCCCGGTCTTACCCGTGACCATCAGGTATTCCAGGAAGACCGGACAATTTCCCGGAAACACATCTGCGACGCACGTGCAAATAGCGCGGGCAGGCAACGAGCGCCTAGACCCTTTGCCAATGTCCCTGGTTTACCATACGGCCATATTTTTAAAGATGCAAAAGAGATAAAAATAATTTCAAACTCGTGACCGAGGAATATCCTATCGGTCCGTATAATCAACCTTCCAGCTGTCGATGGCCTGTGCCTGAACAATTGGCACACGTAGACGGTTGAAATATTTGTATATATTGCTTCGATATAGTCTAAGAAACATATATGCAAAGCATCCAAACAGTACCATTCGCCAATTTTTTGTTCTTCAAGGTTAAGTGAACAATGAGACACATTGTTAATACTTTAGCGGAAATTATTTGTAACTTGCGACAAGTAGAACAATGAATGGAACAGGTAGGCGGTTGAAATCATTGTATATATTGCTCCTATGTAGTCTATGAAACATATATGCAAAGCATCCAAACAGTACAATTCGCCAATTTTTTGTTCTTCAAATTTAAGTGAACTACGAGCCCCATTGTTAATCCTTTAACGGAAATTAATTGTAACTTTCTACAAGTGGAACAATGATTGGAACACGTAACGCTTGAAATCTTTGTATATATTGCTTCCATATAGTCTAAGAAACATATATGCAAAGCATCCAAACAGTACAATTCGCCAATTTCTTGCACTTCAAGTTTAAGTGAACTACGAGCCCCATTGTTAATACTTTAACGGTAATTATTTGTAAATTGCGACAAGTAGAACAATGAATGGAACAGGTAGACGGTTGAAATCAATGTATATATTGCTTCTATATAGTCTAAGAAACATATATGCAAAGCATCCAAAGAGTACCATTCGCCAATTTTTTGTTCTTCAAGTTTAAGTGAACAACGAGCCCCATTGTTAATCCTTTAAAGGAAATTATTTGTAAATTTCGAAAAGTAGAACAATGATTGGAACACGTAGACGGTTGAAATCTTTGTATATATTGCTTCCATATAGTCTAAGAAACTTGTACGCAAACATCCATACAGTACCATTCGCCAATTTTTTGTTCTTCAAGTTTAAGTGAACAATGAGCCCCAATGGTTAATCCTTTATCGGAAATTATTTGTAATTTTCGACAAGTAGAACAATGAATGGAACAGGTAGACGGTTGAAATCTTTGTATATATTGCTTCTATATAATCTAAGAAACATATATGCAAAGCATCCAAACAGTACCATTCTCCAATTTTTTGTTCTTCAAGTTTAAGTGAACAACGAGCCCCATTGATAATCATGAAACTGAAATCATTTGTAACTTTCTACAAGTAGAACAATGAATAGAACAGGTAGACGGTTGAAATCTTTGTATATGTTGCTTCCATATAGTCTAAGAAACATATATGCAAATCATCCAAACAGTACCATTCGCCAATTTTTTGTTCTTCAAGTTTAAGTGAACAATGAGCCCCATTTTTAATCCGTTAACGGAAATTAATTGTAACTTTCTACAAGTAGAACAATGATTGGAACACGTAGACGGTTGAAATCTTTGTATATATTGCTTCTATATAGTCTAAGAAACATATATGCAAAGCATCCAAACAGTACCATTCGCCAATTTTTGTTCTTCAAGTTTAAGTGAACAACGAGCCCCATTGATAATCATGAAACGGAAATTATTTGTAACTCACGACATGTAGAACAATGAATGGAACAGGTAGACGGTTGAAATCATTATATATATATGGCTTCTATATAGTCTAAGAAACATATATGCAAAGCATCCAAACAGTACAATTCGCCAATTTTTTGTTCCTCAAGTTTAAGTGAACTACGAGCCCCATTGTTAATCCTTTAAAGGAAATTATTTGTAAATTTCGACAAGGAGAACAATGATTGGAACACGTAGACGGTTGAAATCTTTGTATATATTGCTTCCATATAGTCTAAGAAACATATATGCAAAGCATCCAAACAGTACCATTCGCCAATTTTTTGTTCTTCAAGTTTAAGTGGTACAATGAGCCCCAATGGTTAATCCTTTATCGGAAATTATTTGTAATTTTCGACAAGTAGAACAATGAATGGAACAGGTAGACGGTTGAAATCTATGTATATATTGCTTCTATATAATCTAAGAAACATATATGCAAAGCATCCAAACAGTACCATTCTCCAATTTTTTGTTCTTCAAGTTTAAGTGAACAACGAGCCCCATTGATAATCATGAAACGGAAATCATTTGTAACTTTCTACAAGTAGAACAATGAATAGAACAGGTAGAAGGTTGAAATCTTTGTATATATTGCTTCTATATAGTCTAAGAAACATATATGCAAAGCATCCAAACAGTACCATTCGCCAATTTTTTGTTCTTCAAGTTTAAGTGAACTACGAGCCCCATTGTTAATCCTTTATCGGAAATTATTTGTAACTTTCGACAAGTAGAACAATGAATAGAACAGGTAGACGGTTGAAATCTTTGTATATATTGCTTCTATATAGTCTAAGAAACATATATGCAAAGCATCCAAACAGTACCATTCGCCAATTTTTTGTTCTTCAAGTTTAAGTGAACTACGAGCCCCATTGTTAATCCTTTAAAGGAAATTATTTGTAAATTTCGACAAGTAGAACAATGAATGGAACAGGTAGACGGTTGAAATCATTGTATATATTGCTTCTATATAATCTAAGAAACATATATGCAAAGCATCCAAACAGTACAATTCGCCAATTATTTCATCTTCATGTTTAAGTGAACTACGAGCCCCATTGTTAATCCTTTAAAGGAAATTATTTGTAAATTTCGACAAGTAGAACAATGAATGGATCATGTAGACGGTTGAAATCATTGTATATATTGCTTCTATATAGTCTACGAAACAAATATGCAAAGCATCCAAACAGTACAATTCGCCAAATTTTTGTTCTTCAAGTTTAAGTGAACAACGAGCCCCATTGTTAATCCTTTAAAGGAAATTATTTGTAAATTTCGACAAGTAGAACAATGAATGGAACAGGTAGACGGTTGAAATCTTTGTATATATTGCTTCTATATAGTCTAAGAAACATATATGCAAAGCATCCAAACAGTACCATTCGCCAATTTTTTGTTCTTCAAGTTTAAGTGAACAACGAGCCCCATTGATAATCATGAAACGGAAATTATTTGTAACTTTCGACATGTAGAACAATGATTGGAACACGTAGACGGTTGAAATCTTTGTATATATTGCTTCCATATAGTATAAGAAACATATATGCAAAGCATCCAAACAGTACCATTCGCCAATTTTTTGTTCTTCAAGTTTAAGTGAACAACGAGCCCCATTGATAATCATGAAACGGAAATTATTTGTAACTTTCGACATGTAGAACAATGATTGGAACACGTAGACGGTTGAAATCTTTGTATATATTGCTTCCATATAGTATAAGAAACATATATGCAAAGCATCCAAACAGTACCATTCGCCAATTTTTTGTTCTTCAAGTTTAAGTGAACAATGAGCCCCATTGTTAATCCTTTATCGGAAATTATTTGTAACTTTCGACAAGTAGAACAATGAATGGAACAGGTAGACGGTTGAAATCTTTGTATATATTGCTTCTATATAGTCTAAGAAACATATATGCAAACATCCAAACAGTACCATTCGCCAATTTTTTGTTCTTCAAGTTTAAGTGAACAATGAGCCCCATTGTTAATCCTTTATCGGAAATTATTTGTAAATTTCGACAAGTAGAACAATGAATGGAACAGGTAGACGGTTGAAATCTTTGTATATATTGCTTCTATATAGTCAAAGAAACATATATGCAAAGCATCCAAACAGTACAATTCGCCAATTTTTTGTTCTTCAAGTTTAAGAGAACAATGAGCCCCAATGGTTAATCCTTTAACGGAAATTATTTGTAACTTTCGACATGTAGAACAATGAATGGAACAGGTAGGCGGGTGAAATCTTTGTATATATTACTTCTATATAGTCTAAGAAACATATATGCAAAGCATCCAAACAGTACCATTCGCCAATTTATTGTTCTTCAAGTTTAAGTGAACAACGAGCCCCATTGTTAATCCTTTATCAGAAATTATTTGTAACTTTCGACAAGTAGAACAATGAATGTAACAGGTAGACGGTTGAAATCTTTGTATATATTACTTGTATATAGTCTAAGAAACATATATGCAAAGCATCCAAACAGTACCAATCGCCAATTTTTTGTTCTTCAAGTTTAAGTGAATTACGAGCCCCATTGTTAATCCTTTAACGGAAATTATTTGTAACTTTCGACAAGTAGAACAATGAATGGAACAGGTAGACGGTTGAAATCTTTGTACATGTTGCTTCTATATAGTCTAAGAAACATATATGCAATGCATCCAAACAGTACCATTCGAGAATTTATTGTTCTTCAAGTTTAAGTGAACAACGAGCCCCATTGATAATCATGAAACGGAAATCATTTGTAACTTTCTACAAGTAGAACAATGAATAGAACAGGTAGACGGTTGAAATCTTTGTATATGTTGCTTCCATATAGTCTAAGAAACATATATGCAAATCATCCAAACAGTACCATTCGCCAATTTTTTGTTCTTCAAGTTTAAGTGAACAATGAGCCCCATTTTTAATCCGTTAACGGTAATTAATTGTAACTTTCTACAAGTAGAACAATGATTGGAACACGTAGACGGTTGAAATCTTTGTATATATTGCTTCTATATAGTCTAAGAAACATATACGCAAAGCATCCAAACAGTACCATTCGCCAATTTTTGTTCTTCAAGTTTAAGTGAACAACGAGCCCCATTGATAATCATGAAACGGAAATTATTTGTAACTTACGACATGTAGAACAATGAATGGAACAGGTAGACGGTTGAAATCATTATATATATATGGCTTCTATATAGTCTAAGAAACATATATGCAAAGCATCCAAACAGTACAATTCGCCAATTTTTTGTTCCTCAAGTTTAAGTGAACTACGAGCCCCATTGTTAATCCTTTAAAGGAAATTATTTGTAAATTTCGACAAGGAGAACAATGATTGGAACACGTAGACGGTTGAAATCTTTGTATATATTGCTTCTATATAGTCTAAGAAACATATATGCAAAGCATCCAAACAGTACCATTCGCCAATTTTTTGTTCTTCAAGTTTAAGTGAACAATGAGCCCCAATGGTTAATCCATTATCGGAAATTATTTGTAACTTTCGACAAGTAGAACAATGAATGGAACAGGTAGACGGTTGAAATCTTTGTATATATTGCTTCTATATAGTCTAAGAAACATATATGCAAAGCATCCAAACAGTACCATTCGCCAATTTTTTGTTCTTCAAGTTTAAGTGAACTACGAGCCCCATTGTTAATCCTTTATCGGAAATTATTTGTAACTTTCGACAAGTAGAACAATGAATGGAACAGGTAGACGGTTGAAATCTTTGTATATATTGCTTCTATATAGTCTAAGAAACATATATGCAAAGCATCCAAACAGTACCATTCGCCAATTTTTTGTTCTTCAAGTTTAAGTGAACTACGAGCCCCATTGTTAATCCTTTAAAGGAAATTATTTGTAAATTTCGACAAGTAGAACAATGAATGGAACAGGTAGACGGTTGAAATCATTGTATATATTGCTTCTATATAATCTAAGAAACATATATGCAAAGCATCCAAACAGTACAATTCGCCAATTATTTCATCTTCATGTTTAAGTGAACTACGAGCCCCATTGTTAATCCTTTAAAGGAAATTATTTGTAAATTTCGACAAGTAGAACAATGAATGGATCATGTAGACGGTTGAAATCATTGTATATATTGCTTCTATATAGTCTACGAAACAAATATGCAAAGCATCCAAACAGTACAATTCGCCAATTATTTCATCTTCATGTTTAAGTGAACTACGAACCCCATTGTTAATCCTTTAAAGGAAATTATTTGTAACTATCGACAAGTAGAACAATGAATGGAACAGGTAGACGGTTGAAATCTTTGTATATATTGCTTCTATATAGTCTAAGAAACATATATGCAAAGCATCCAAACAGTACCATTCGCCAATTTTTTGTTCTTCAAGTTTAAGTGAACTACGAGCCCCATTGTTAATCCTTTATCGGAAATTATTTGTAACTTTCGACAAGTAGAACAATGAATGGAACAGGTAGACGGTTGAAATCTTTGTACATATTGCTTCTATATAGTCTAAGAAACATATATGCAAAGCATCCAAACAGTACCATTCGCCAATTTTTTGTTCTTCAAGTTTAAGTGAACTACGAGCCCCATTGTTAATCCTATAAAGGAAATTATTTGTAAATTTCGACAAGTAGAACAATGAATGGAACAGGTAGACGGTTGAAATCATTGTATATATTGCTTCTATATAATCTAAGAAACATATATGCAAAGCATCCAAACAGTACAATTCGCCAATTATTTCATCTTCATGTTTAAGTGAACTACGAGCCCCATTGTTAATCCTTTAAAGGAAAATATTTGTAAATTTCGACAAGTAGAACAATGAATGGATCATGTAGACGGTTGAAATCATTGTATATATTGCTTCTATATAGTCTACGAAACAAATATGCAAAGCATCCAAACAGTACAATTCACCAAATTTTTGTTCTTCAAGTTTAAGAGAACAATGAGCCCCAATGGTTAATCCTTTAACGGAAATTATTTGTAACTTTCGACATGTAGAACAATGAATGGAACAGGTAGGCGGGTGAAATCTTTGTATATATTACTTCTATATAGTCTAAGAAACATATATGCAAAGCATCCAAACAGTACCATTCGCCAATTTATTGTTCTTCAAGTTTAAGTGAACAACGAGCCCCATTGTTAATCCTTTATCAGAAATTATTTGTAACTTTCGACAAGTAGAACAATGAATGTAACAGGTAGACGGTTGAAATCTTTGTATATATTACTTGTATATAGTCTAAGAAACATATATGCAAAGCATCCAAACAGTACCAATCGCCAATTTTTTGTTCTTCAAGTTTAAGTGAATTACGAGCCCCATTGTTAATCCTTTAACGGAAATTATTTGTAACTTTCGACAAGTAGAACAATGAATGGAACAGGTAGACGGTTGAAATCTTTGTACATGTTGCTTCTATATAGTCTAAGAAACATATATGCAATGCATCCAAACAGTACCATTCGAGAATTTATTGTTCTTCAAGTTTAAGTGAACAACGAGCCCCATTGATAATCATGAAACGGAAATCATTTGTAACTTTCTACAAGTAGAACAATGAATAGAACAGGTAGACGGTTGAAATCTTTGTATATGTTGCTTCCATATAGTCTAAGAAACATATATGCAAATCATCCAAACAGTACCATTCGCCAATTTTTTGTTCTTCAAGTTTAAGTGAACAATGAGCCCCATTTTTAATCCGTTAACGGTAATTAATTGTAACTTTCTACAAGTAGAACAATGATTGGAACACGTAGACGGTTGAAATCTTTGTATATATTGCTTCTATATAGTCTAAGAAACATATACGCAAAGCATCCAAACAGTACCATTCGCCAATTTTTGTTCTTCAAGTTTAAGTGAACAACGAGCCCCATTGATAATCATGAAACGGAAATTATTTGTAACTTACGACATGTAGAACAATGAATGGAACAGGTAGACGGTTGAAATCATTATATATATATGGCTTCTATATAGTCTAAGAAACATATATGCAAAGCATCCAAACAGTACAATTCGCCAATTTTTTGTTCCTCAAGTTTAAGTGAACTACGAGCCCCATTGTTAATCCTTTAAAGGAAATTATTTGTAAATTTCGACAAGGAGAACAATGATTGGAACACGTAGACGGTTGAAATCTTTGTATATATTGCTTCTATATAGTCTAAGAAACATATATGCAAAGCATCCAAACAGTACCATTCGCCAATTTTTTGTTCTTCAAGTTTAAGTGAACAATGAGCCCCAATGGTTAATCCATTATCGGAAATTATTTGTAACTTTCGACAAGTAGAACAATGAATGGAACAGGTAGACGGTTGAAATCTTTGTATATATTGCTTCTATATAGTCTAAGAAACATATATGCAAAGCATCCAAACAGTACCATTCGCCAATTTTTTGTTCTTCAAGTTTAAGTGAACTATGAGCCCCAATGGTTAATCCTTTATCGGAAATTATTTGTAATTTTCGACAAGTAAAACAATGAATGGTACAGGTAGACGGTTGAAATCTTTGTATATATTGCTTCTATATAGTCTAAGAAACATATATGCAAAGCATCCAAACAGTACAATTCGCCAATTTATGGTTCTTCAAGTTTAAGTAAACTACGATCCCAATTGTTAATCCCTTAAAGGAAATTATTTGTAACTTTCGACAAGTAGAACAATGAATGGAACAGGTAGACGGTTGAAATCATTGTATATATTGCTTCTATATAGTCTAAGAAACCTATATGCAAAGCATCTAAACAGTAACAATCGCCAATTTTTTGATCTTCAAGTTTAAGTGAACAATGAGCCCCAATGGTTAATCCTTTATCGGAAATTTTTTGTAATTCTCGACAAGTAGAACAATGAATGGAACAGGTAGACGGTTGAAATCTTTGTTTATATTGCTTCTATATAATCTAAGAAACATATATGCAAAGCATCCAAACAGTACAATTCGCCAATTATTTCATCTTCATGTTTAAGTGAACTACGAGCCCCATTGTTAATCCTTTAAAGGAAATTATTTGTAACTATCGACAAGTAGAACAATGAATGGAACAGGTAGACGGTTGAAATCTTTGTATATATTGCTTCTATATAGTCTAAGAAACATATATGCAAAGCATCCAAACAGTACAATTCGCCAATTTCTTGTTCTTCAAGTTTAAGTAAACTACGATCCCCATTGTTAATCCCTTAAAGGAAATTATTTGTAACTTTCGACAAGTAGAACAATGAATGGAACAGGTAGACGGTTGAAATCATTGTATATATTGCTTCTATATAGTCTAAGAAACCTATATGCAAAGCATCTAAACAGTAACAATCGCCAATTTTTTGATCTTCAAGTTTAAGTGAACAATGAGCCCCAATGGTTAATCCTTTATCGGAAATTTTTTGTAATTCTCGACAAGTAGAACAATGAATGGAACAGGTAGATGGTTGAAATCTTTGTTTATATTCCTTCTATATAATCTAAGAAACATATATGCAAAGCATCCAAACAGTACAATTCGCCAATTATTTCATCTTCATGTTTAAGTGAACTACGAGCCCCATTGTTAATCCTTTAAAGGAAATTATTTGTAAATTTCGACAAGTAGAACAATGAATGGAACTGGTCGACGGTTGAAATCTTTGTATATATTGCTTCCATATAGTCTAAGAAACTTGTACGCAAATCATCCAAACAGTACCATTCGCCAATTTTTTGTTCTTCAAGTTTAAGTGAACAATGAGCCCCAATGGTTAATCCTTTATCGGAAATTATTTGTAATTTTCGACGAGTAAAACAATGAATGGAACAGGTAGACGGTTGAAATCTTTGTATATATTGCTTCTATATAGTCTAAGAAACATATATGCAAAGCATCCAAACAGTACAATTCGCCAATTTTTTGTTCTTCAAGTTTAAGTGAACAATGAGCCCCAATGGTTAATCCCTTAACGGAAATTATTTGTAACTTTCGACAAGTAGAACAATGAATGGAACAGGTAGACGGTTGAAATCTTTGTACATATTGCTTCTATATAATCTAAGAAACATATATGCAAAGCATCCAAACAGTACCATTCGCCAATTTTTTGTTCTTCAAGTTTAAGTAACCTACGATCCCCATTGTTAATCCCTTAAAGGAAATTATTTGTAACTTTCGACAAGTAGAACAATGAATGGAACAGGTAGACGGTTGAAATCATTGTATATATTGCTTCTATATAGTCTAAGAAACATATCTGCAAATCATCCAAACAGTAAAATTCGCCAATTATTTGATCTTCAAATTTAAGTGAACAATGAGCCCCAATGGTTAATCCTTTATCGGAAATTTTTTGTAATTCTCGACAAGTAGAACAATGAATGGAACAGGTAGACGGTTGAAATCTTTGTATATATTGCTTCTATATAATCTAAGAAACATATATGCAAAGCATCCAAACAGTACCATTCGCCAATATTTTGTACTTCAAGTTTAAGTGAACAACGAGCCCCATTGATAATCATGAAACGGAAATTATTTGTAACTTGCGACAAGTAGAACAATGAATGGAACAGGTAGACGGTTGAAATCAATGTATATATTGCTTCTATATAGCCTACGAAACATATATGCAAAGCATCCAAACAGTACAATTCGCCAATTTATTGTTCTTCAAGTTTAAGTGAACAACGAGCCCCATTGTTAATCCTTTAAAGGAAATTATGTGTAAATTTCGACAAGTAGAACAATGATTGGAACATGTAGACGGTTGAAATCTTTGTATATATTGCTTCCATATAGTCTAAGAGACATGTACGCAAAGCATCCAAACATTACCATTCGCCAATTTTTTGGTCTTCAAGTTTAAGTGAACAATGAGCCCCATTGTTAATCCTTTATCGAAAATTATTTGTAACTTTCGACAAGTAGAACATTGAATGGAACAGGTAGACGGTTGAAATCTTTGTATATATTGATTCTATATAGTATAAGAAACATATATGCAAATCATCCAAACAGTACAATTCGCCAATTATTTGATCTTCAAGTTTAAGTGAACTACGAGCCCCATTGTTAATACTTTAATGGAAATTATTTGTAACTTGCGACAAGTAGAACAATGAATGGAACAGGTAGACTGTTGAAATCAATGTATATATTGCTTCTATATAGTCTAAGAAACATATATGAAAAGCATCCAAACAGTACCATTCATCAATTTTTTGTTCTTCAAGTTTAAGTGAACAACGAGCCCCATTGTTAATCCTTTAAAGGAAATTATTTGTAAATTTCGACAAGTAGAACAATGATTGGAACACGTAAACGGTTGAAATCTTTGTATATATTGCTTCCATATAGTCTAAGAAACATGTACGCAAAGCATCCAAATAGTACCATTCGCCAATTTTTTGTTCTTCAAGTTTAAGTGAACAATGAGCCCCAATGGTTAATCCTTTATCGGAAATTATTTGTAATTTTCGACAAGTAGAACAATGAATGCAACAGGTAGACGGTTGAAATCAATGTATATATTGCTTCTATATAGTCTAAGAAACATATATGCAAAGCATCCAAACAGTACCATTCATCAATTTTTTGTTCTTCAAGTTTAAGTGAACTACGAGCCCCATTGTTAATCCTTTAAAGGAAATTATTTGTAAATTTCGACAAGTAGAACAATGAAAAGATCATGTAGACGGTTGAAATCATTGTATATATTGCTTCTATATAGCCTACGAAACATATATGCAAAGCATCCAAACAGTACCATTCGCCAATTTTTTGATCTTCAAGTTTAAGTGGACAACGAGGCCCATTGATAATCATGAAACGGAAATTATTTCTAACTTTCGACAAGAAGAACAATGAATAGAACAGGTAGACGGTTGAAATCTTTGTATATGTTGCTTCTATATAGTCTAAGAAACCTATATGCAAAGCATTTAAACAGTAACATTCGCCAATTTTTTGATCTTCAATTTTAAGTGAACAGCGAGCCCCATTGATAATCATGAAATGGAAATTATTTGTAACTTTCTACAAGTAGAACAATGAATAGTACAGGTAGACGGTTGAAATCACTGTATATATTGCTTCTATATAGCCTACGAAACATATATGCAAAGCATCCAAACGGTACAATTCGCCAATTTATTGTTCTTCAAGTTTAAGAGAACAACGAGCCCCATTGTTAACCCTTTAAAGGAAATTATTTGTAAATTTCGACAAGTAGAACAATGATTGGAACACGTCGACGGTTGAAATCTTTGTATATATTGCTTCTATATAATCTAAGAAACATGTAAGCAAAGCATCCAAACAGTACCATTCGCCAATTTTTTTTTCGTCAAGTTTATGTGAACTACGAGCCCCATTGTTAATCCCTTAACGGAAATTATTTGTAATTTTCTACAAGTAAAACAATGAATGGAACAGGTAGACGGTTGAAATCTTTGTATATATATTGATTCTATATAGTCTAAGAAACATATATGCAAAGCATCCAAACAGTACCAGTCGCCAATTCATTGTTCTTCAAGTTTAAGTGAACAACGAGCCCCATTGTTAATCCTTTAAAGGAAATTATTTGTAACTTTCGACAAGTAGAACAATGATTGGAACACGTCGACGGTTGAAATCTTTGTATATATTGCTTCTATATAATCTAAGAAACATGTAAGCAAAGCATCCAAACAGTACCATTCGCCAATTTTTTGTTCTTCAAGTTTAAGTGAACAATGAGCCCCATTGTTAATCCTTTATCGGAAATTATTTGTAACTTTCGACAAGTAAAACAATGAATGGAACAGGTAGACGGTTGAAATCTTTGTATATATTGCTTCTATATAGTCTAAGAAACATATATGCAAAGCATCCAAACAGTACCATTCGCCAATTTTTTGTTCTTCAAGTTTAAGTGAACAACGAGCCCCATTGATAATCATGAAACGGAAATTATTTGTAACTTTCGACATGTAGAACAATGAATGGAACAGGTAGACGGTTGAAATCATTATATATATTGCTTCTACATAGTCTAAGAAACATATATGCAAAGCATCCAAACAGTACCATTCGCCAATTTTTTGTTCTTCAAGTTTATGTGAACTACGAGCCCCATTGTTAATCCCTTAACGGAAATTATTTGTAATTTTCTACAAGTAAAACAATTAATGGAACAGGTAGACGGTTGAAATCTTTGTATATATTGCTTCTATATAGTCTAAGAAACATATATGCAAATCATCCAAACAGTACAATTCGCCAATTATTTGATCTTCAAGTTTAAGTGAACTACGAGCCCCATTGTTAATACTTTAACGGAAATTATTTGTAACTTGCGACAAGTAGAACAATGAATGGAACAGGTAGACGGTTGAAATCAATGTATATATTGCTTCTTTATAGTCTAAGAAACATATATGCAAAGCATCCAAACAGTACCATTCGCCACTTTTTTGTTCTTCAAGTTTAAGTGAACAACGAGCCCCATTGTTAATCCTTTAAAGGAAATTATTTGTAAATTTCGACAAGTAGAACAATGATTGGAACACGTAGACGGTTGAAATCTTTGTATATATTGCTTCCATATAGTCTAAGAAACATGTACGCAAATCATCCAAACAGTACAATTCGCCAATTTTTTGTTCTTCAAGTTTAAGTGAACTACGATCCCCATTGTTAATCCCTTAACGGAAATTATTTGTAACTTTCGACAAGTAGAACAGTGAATGGATCAGGTAGACGGTTGAAATCATTGTATATATTGCTTCTATATAACCTACGAAACATATATGCAAAGCATCCAAACAGTACAATTCGCCAATTTTTTGTTCTTCAAGTTTAAGTGAACAATGAGCCCCAATGGTTAATCCGTTATCGGAAATTATTTGTAACTTTTGACAAGTAGAACAATGAATGGAAAAGGTAGACGGTTGAAATCTTTGTATATATTGCTTCTATATAGTCTAAGAAACATATATGCAAAGCATCCAAACAGTACCATTCGCCAATTTTTTGTTCTTCAAGTATAAGTGAACAATGAGCACCAATGGTTAATACTTTATCGGAAATTATTTGTAATTTTCGACCAGTAGAACAATGAATGGAACAGTTAGACGGTTGAAATATTTGTATATATTGCTTCTATATAGTCTACGAAACATATATGCAAAGCATCCAAACAGTACAATTCGGCAATTTTTTGTTCTTCAAGTTTAAGTGAACAATGAGCCCCATTGTTAATCCATTATCGGAAATTATTTGTAATCTTCGACAAGTAGAACAGTGAATGGAACAGGTAGGCGATAGAAATCTTTGTATATATTGCTTCTATATAGTATAAGAAACATATATGCAAAGCATCCAAACAGTACAATTCGCCAATTTTTTGTTCTTCAAGTTTAAGTGAACAATGAGCCCCAATGGTTAATCCGTTATCGGAAATTATTTGTAACTTTCGACAAGAAGAACAATGAATGGAAAAGGTAGACGGTTGAAATCTTTGTATATATTGCTTCTATATAGTCTAAGAAACATATATGCAAATCATCCAAACAGTACAATTCGCCAATTATTTGATCTTCAAGTTTAAGTGAACTACGAGCCCCATTGTTAATCCTTTAAAGGAAATTATTTCTAAATTTCGACAAGTAGAACAATGATTGGAACACGTAGACGGTTGAAATCTTTGTATATATTGCTTCCATATAGTCTAAGAAACATATATGCAAAGCATCCAAACAGTACCATTCGCCAATTTTTTGTTCTTCAAGTTTAAGTGAACAATGAGCCCCATTGTTAATCCATTATCGGAAATTATTTGTATCTTTCGACAAGTAGAACAATGAATGGAACAGGTAGACGGTTGGAATCATTGTATATATTGCTTTCATATAAAATAAGAAACATATATGCAAAGCATCCAAACAGTACCATTCGCCAATCTTTGTTCTTCAAGATTAAGTGAACTACGAGCCCCATTGTTAATCCTTTAAAGGAAATTATTTGTAAATTTCGACAAGTAGAACAATGAATAGTACAGGTAGACGGGTGAAATCTTTCTATATATTGCATCTAAATAGTCTAAGAAACATATATGCAAAGCATCCAAACAGTACCATTCGCCAATTTTTTGTTCTTCAAGTTGAAGTGAACAACGAGCCCCATTGATAATCATGAAACGGAAATTATTTGTAACTTTCGACATGTAGAACAATGATTGGAACACGTAGACGGTTGAAATCTTTGTATATGTTGCTTCTATATAACCTACGAAACATATATGCAAAGCATCCAAACAGTACAATTCGCCAATTTTTTGTTCTTCAAGTTTAAGTGAACAATGAGCCCCAATGGTTAATCCGTTATCGGAAATTATTTGTAACTTTTGACAAGTAGAACAATGAATGGAAAAGGTAGACGGTTGAAATCTTTGTATATATTGCTTCTATATAGTCTAAGAAACATATATGCAAAGCATCCAAACAGTACCATTCGCCAATTTTTTGTTCTTCAAGTATAAGTGAACAATGAGCACCAATGGTTAATACTTTATCGGAAATTATTTGTAATTTTCGACCAGTAGAACAATGAATGGAACAGTTAGACGGTTGAAATATTTGTATATATTGCTTCTATATAGTCTACGAAACATATATGCAAAGCATCCAAACAGTACAATTCGGCAATTTTTTGTTCTTCAAGTTTAAGTGAACAATGAGCCCCATTGTTAATCCATTATCGGAAATTATTTGTAATCTTCGACAAGTAGAACAGTGAATGGAACAGGTAGGCGATAGAAATCTTTGTATATATTGCTTCTATATAGTATAAGAAACATATATGCAAAGCATCCAAACAGTACAATTCGCCAATTTTTTGTTCTTCAAGTTTAAGTGAACAATGAGCCCCAATGGTTAATCCGTTATCGGAAATTATTTGTAACTTTCGACAAGAAGAACAATGAATGGAAAAGGTAGACGGTTGAAATCTTTGTATATATTGCTTCTATATAGTCTAAGAAACATATATGCAAAGCATCCAAACAGTACCATTCGCCAATTTTTTGTTCTTCAAGTTTAAGTGAACAATGAGCCCCAATGGTTAATCCTTTATCGGAAATTATTTGTAACTTTCGACAAGTAGAACAATGAATGGAACAGGTAGACGGTTGAAATCAATGTATATATTGCTTCCTTATAGTCTAAGAAACATATATGCAAAGCATCCAAACAGTACCATTCGCCACATTTTTGTTCTTCAAGTTTAAGTGAACAACGAGCCCCATTGTTAATCCTTTAAAGGAAATTATCTGTAAATTTCGACAAGTAGAACAATGATTGGAACACGTAGACGGTTGAAATCTTTGTATATATTGCTTCCATATAGTCTAAGAAACATGTACGCAAAGCATCCAAACAGTACAATTCGCCAATTTTTTGTTCTTCAAGTTTAAGTGAACTACGATCCCCATTGTTAATCCCTTAACGGAAATTATTTGTAACTTTCGACAAGTAGAACAGTGAATGGAACAGGTAGACGGTTGAAATCTTTGTATATATTGCTTCTATATAGTCTAAGAAACATATATGCAAAGCATCCAAACAGTACAATTCGCCAATTTTTTGTTCTTCAAGTTTAAGTGAACAATGAGCCCCAATGGTTAATCCGTTATCGGAAATTATTTGTAACTTTTGACAAGTAGAACAATGAATGGAAAAGGTAGACGGTTGAAATCTTTGTATATATTGCTTCTATATAGTCTAAGAAACATATATGCAAAGCATCCAAACAGTACCTTTCGCCAATTTTTTGTTCTTCAAGTATAAGTGAACAATGAGCACCAATGGTTAATACTTTATCGGAAATTATTTGTAATTTTCGACAAGTAGAACAATGAATGGAACAGTTAGACGGTTGAAATATTTCTATATATTGCTTCTATATAGTCTACGAAACATATATGCACAGCATCCAAACAGTACAATTCGGCAATTTTTTGTTCTTCAAGTTTAAGTGAACAATGAGCCCCATTGTTACTCCATTATCGGAAATTATTTGTAATCTTCGACATGTAGAACAGTGAATGGAACAGGTAGACGATTGAAATCTTTGTATATATTGCTTCTATATAGTATAAGAAACATATATGCAAAGCATCCAAACAGTACAATTCGCCAATTTTTTGTTCTTCAAGTTTAAGTGAACAATGAGCCCCAATGGTTAATCCTTTATCGGAAATTATTTGTAACTTTCGACAAGTAGAACAATGAATGGAACAGTTAGACGGTTGAAATATTTGTATATATTGCTTCTATATAGTCTACGAAACATATATGCAAAGCATCCAAACAGTACAATTCGCCAATTTTTTGTACTTCAAGGTTAAGTGAACTACGAGCCCCATTGTTAATACTTTAACGGAAATTATTTGTAACTTGCGACAAGTAGAACAATGAATGGAACAGGTAGACGGTTGAAATCAATGTATATATTGCTTCTTTATAGTCTAAGAAACATATATGCAAAGCATCCAAACAGTACCATACGCCACTTTTCTGTTCTTCAAGTTTAAGTGAACAACGAGCCCCATTGTTAATCCTTTAAAGGAAATTATTTGTAAATTGCGACAAGTAGAACAATGATTGGAACACGTAGACGGTTGAAATCTTTGTATATATTGCTTCCATATAGTCTAAGAAACATGTACGCAAAGCATCCAAACAGTACAATTCGCCAATTTTTTGTTCTTCAAGTTTAAGTGAACTACGATCCCCATTGTTAATCCCTTAACGGAAATTATTTGTAACTTTCGACAAGTAGAACAGTGAATGGAACAGGTAGACGGTTGAAATCTTTGTATATATTGCTTCTATATAGTATAAGAAACATATATGCAAAGCATCCAAACAGTACAATTCGCCAATTTTTTGTTCTTCAAGTTTAAGTGAACAGTGAGCCCCAATGGTTAATCCGTTATCGGAAATTATTTGTAACTTTCGACAAGTAGAACAATGAATGGAACAGGTAGATGGTTGAAATCTTTGTATATATTGCTTCTATATAGTCTAAGAAACATATATGCAAAGCATCCAAACAGTACCATTCGCCAATTTTTTGTTCTTCAAGTTTAAGTGAACAATGAGCACCAATGGTTAATACTTTATCGGAAATTATTTGTAATTTTCGACAAGTAGAACAATGAATGGAACAGTTAGACGGTTGAAATATTTGTATATATTGCTTCTATATAGTCTACGAAACATATATGCAAAGCATCCAAACAGTACAATTCGCCAATTTGTTGTTCTTCAAGTTTTAGTGATCAATGAGCCCCATTGTTAATCCATTATCGGAAATTATTTGTAATTTTCGACAAGTAGAACAGTGAATGGAACAGTTAGACGGTTGAAATATTTGTATATATTGCTTCTATATAGTCTACGAAACATATATGCAAAGCATCCAAACAGTACAATTCGCCAATTTGTTGTTCTTCAAGTTTTAGTGAACAATGAGCCCCATTGTTAATCCATTATCGGAAATTATTTGTAATTTTCGACAAGTAGAACAGTGAATGGAACAGGTAGACGATTGAAATCTTTGTATATATTGCTTCTATATAGTATAAGAAACATATATGCAAAGCATCCAAACAGTACAATTCGGCAATTTTTTGTTCTTCAAGTTTAAGTGAACAATGAGCCCCATTGTTACTACATTATCGGAAATTATTTGTAATCTTCGACAAGTAGAACAGTGAATGGAACAGGTAGACGATTGAAATCTTTGTATATATTGCTTCTATATAGTATAAGAAACATATATGCAAAGCATCCAAACAGTACAATTCGCCAATTTTTTGTTCTTCAAGTTTAAGTGAACAATGAGCCCCAATGGTTAATCCGTTATCGGAAATTATTTGTAACTTTCGACAAGAAGAACAATGAATGGAAAAGGTAGACGGTTGAAATCTTTGTATATATTGCTTCTATATAGTCTAAGAAACATATATGCAAAGCATCCAAACAGTACCATTCGCCAATTTTTTGTTCTTCAAGTTTAAGTGAACAATGAGCCCCAATGGTTAATCCTTTATCGGAAATTATTTGTAACTTTCGACAAGTAGAACAATGAATGGAACAGTTAGACGGTTAAAATATTTGTATATATTGCTTCTATATAGTCTACGAAACATATATGCAAAGCATCCAAACAGTACAATTCGCCAATTTTTTGTACTTCAAGTTTAAGTGAACTACGAGCCCCATTGTTAATCCTTTAACGGAAATTAATTGTAACTTTCGACAAGTAGAACAATGAATGGAACAGGTAGACGGTTGAAATCTTTGTATATATTGCTTCTATATAGTCTAAGAAACATATATGCAAAGCATCCAAACAGCACAATTCGCCAATTTATTGTTCTTCAAGTTTAAGTGAACAACGAGCCCCATTGTTAATCCTTTAAAGGAAATTATTTGTAACTTTCGACAAGTAGAACAATGAATGGAACAGGTAGACGGTTGAAATCTTTGTATATATTGCTTCTATACAGTCTAAGAAACATATATGCAAAGCATCCAAACAGTACCATTCGCCAATTTTCTGTTCTTCATGTTTAAGTGAACTACGAGCCCCATTGTTAATCCTTTAAAGGAAATTATTTGTAAATTTCGGCAAGTAGAACAATGAATGGAATAGGTAGACGGTTGAAATCATTGTATATATTGCTTCTATATAGTCTAAGAAACATATATGCAAATCATCCAAACAGTACAATTCGCCAATTTCTTGTTCTTCAAGTTTAAGTAAACTACGATCCCCATTGTTAATCCCTTAACGGAAATTATTTGTAACTTTCGACAAGTAGAACAATGAATGGAACAGGTAGACGGTTGAAATCTTTGTATATATTGCTTCTATATAGTCTAAGAAACATATATGCAAATCATCCAAACAGTAAAATTCGCCAATTATTTGATCTTCAAGTTTAAGGGAACTACGAGCCCCATTGTTAATACTTTAACGGAAATTATTTGTAACTTGCGACAAGTAGAACAATGAATGGAACAGGTAGACGGTTGAAATCAATGTATATATTGCTTCTTTATAGTCTAAGAAACATATATGCAAAGCATCCAAACAGTACCATACGCCACTTTTTTGTTCTTCAAGTTTAAGTGAACAACGAGCCCCATTGTTAATCCTTTAAAGGAAATTATTTGTAAATTTCGAAAAGTAGAACAATGATTGGAACACGTAGACGGTTGAAATCTTTGTATATATTGCTTCCATATAGTCTAAGAAACATGTACGCAAAGCATCCAAACAGTACAATTCGCCAATTTTTTGTTCTTCAAGTTTAAGTGAACTACGATCCCCATTGTTAATCCCTTAACGGAAATTATTTGTAACTTTCGACAAGTAGAACAGTGAATGGAACAGGTAGACGGTTGAAATCTTTGTATATATTGCTTCTATATAGTATAAGAAACATATATGCAAAGCATCCAAACAGTACAATTCGCCAATTTTTTGTTCTTCAAGTTTAAGTGAACAGTGAGCCCCAATGGTTAATCCGTTATCGGAAATTATTTGTAACTTTCGACAAGTAGAACAATGAATGGAACAGGTAGATGGTTGAAATCTTTGTATATATTGCTTCTATATAGTCTAAGAAACATATATGCAAAGCATCCAAACAGTACCATTCGCCAATTTTTTGTTCTTCAAGTTTAAGTGAACAATGAGCACCAATGGTTAATACTTTATCGGAAATTATTTGTAATTTTCGACAAGTAGAACAATGAATGGAACAGTTAGACGGTTGAAATATTTGTATATATTGCTTCTATATAGTCTACGAAACATATATGCAAAGCATCCAAACAGTACAATTCGCCAATTTGTTGTTCTTCAAGTTTTAGTGAACAATGAGCCCCATTGTTAATCCATTATCGGAAATTATTTGTAATTTTCGACAAGTAGAACAGTGAATGGAACAGGTAGACGATTGAAATCTTTGTATATATTGCTTCTATATAGTATAAGAAACATATATGCAAAGCATCCAAACAGTGCAATTCGCCAATTTGTTGTTCTTCAAGTTTAAGTGAACAATGAGCCCCATTGTTAATCCATTATCGGAAATTATTTGTAATCTTCGACAAGTAGAACAGTGAATGGAACAGGTAGGCGATAGAAATCTTTGTATATATTGCTTCTATATAGTATAAGAAACATATATGCAAAGCATCCAAACAGTACAATTCGCCAATTTTTTGTTCTTCAAGTTTAAGTGAACAATGAGCCCCAATGGTTAATCCGTTATCGGAAATTATTTGTAACTTTCGACAAGAAGAACAATGAATGGAAAAGGTAGACGGTTGAAATCTTTGTATATATTGCTTCTATATAGTCTAAGAAACATATATGCAAAGCATCCAAACAGTACCATTCGCCAATTTTTTGTTCTTCAAGTTTAAGTGAACAATGAGCCCCAATGGTTAATCCTTTATCGGAAATTATTTGTAACTTTCGACAAGTAGAACAATGAATGGAACAGGTAGACGGTTGAAATCAATGTATATATTGCTTCCTTATAGTCTAAGAAACATATATGCAAAGCATCCAAACAGTACCATTCGCCACATTTTTGTTCTTCAAGTTTAAGTGAACAACGAGCCCCATTGTTAATCCTTTAAAGGAAATTATCTGTAAATTTCGACAAGTAGAACAATGATTGGAACACGTAGACGGTTGAAATCTTTGTATATATTGCTTCCATATAGTCTAAGAAACATGTACGCAAAGCATCCAAACAGTACAATTCGCCAATTTTTTGTTCTTCAAGTTTAAGTGAACTACGATCCCCATTGTTAATCCCTTAACGGAAATTATTTGTAACTTTCGACAAGTAGAACAGTGAATGGAACAGGTAGACGGTTGAAATCTTTGTATATATTGCTTCTATATAGTCTAAGAAACATATATGCAAAGCATCCAAACAGTACAATTCGCCAATTTTTTGTTCTTCAAGTTTAAGTGAACAATGAGCCCCAATGGTTAATCCGTTATCGGAAATTATTTGTAACTTTTGACAAGTAGAACAATGAATGGAAAAGGTAGACGGTTGAAATCTTTGTATATATTGCTTCTATATAGTCTAAGAAACATATATGCAAAGCATCCAAACAGTACCTTTCGCCAATTTTTTGTTCTTCAAGTATAAGTGAACAATGAGCACCAATGGTTAATACTTTATCGGAAATTATTTGTAATTTTCGACAAGTAGAACAATGAATGGAACAGTTAGACGGTTGAAATATTTCTATATATTGCTTCTATATAGTCTACGAAACATATATGCACAGCATCCAAACAGTACAATTCGGCAATTTTTTGTTCTTCAAGTTTAAGTGAACAATGAGCCCCATTGTTACTCCATTATCGGAAATTATTTGTAATCTTCGACATGTAGAACAGTGAATGGAACAGGTAGACGATTGAAATCTTTGTATATATTGCTTCTATATAGTATAAGAAACATATATGCAAAGCATCCAAACAGTACAATTCGCCAATTTTTTGTTCTTCAAGTTTAAGTGAACAATGAGCCCCAATGGTTAATCCTTTATCGGAAATTATTTGTAACTTTCGACAAGTAGAACAATGAATGGAACAGTTAGACGGTTGAAATATTTGTATATATTGCTTCTATATAGTCTACGAAACATATATGCAAAGCATCCAAACAGTACAATTCGCCAATTTTTTGTACTTCAAGGTTAAGTGAACTACGAGCCCCATTGTTAATACTTTAACGGAAATTATTTGTAACTTGCGACAAGTAGAACAATGAATGGAACAGGTAGACGGTTGAAATCAATGTATATATTGCTTCTTTATAGTCTAAGAAACATATATGCAAAGCATCCAAACAGTACCATACGCCACTTTTCTGTTCTTCAAGTTTAAGTGAACAACGAGCCCCATTGTTAATCCTTTAAAGGAAATTATTTGTAAATTGCGACAAGTAGAACAATGATTGGAACACGTAGACGGTTGAAATCTTTGTATATATTGCTTCCATATAGTCTAAGAAACATGTACGCAAAGCATCCAAACAGTACAATTCGCCAATTTTTTGTTCTTCAAGTTTAAGTGAACTACGATCCCCATTGTTAATCCCTTAACGGAAATTATTTGTAACTTTCGACAAGTAGAACAGTGAATGGAACAGGTAGACGGTTGAAATCTTTGTATATATTGCTTCTATATAGTATAAGAAACATATATGCAAAGCATCCAAACAGTACAATTCGCCAATTTTTTGTTCTTCAAGTTTAAGTGAACAGTGAGCCCCAATGGTTAATCCGTTATCGGAAATTATTTGTAACTTTCGACAAGTAGAACAATGAATGGAACAGGTAGATGGTTGAAATCTTTGTATATATTGCTTCTATATAGTCTAAGAAACATATATGCAAAGCATCCAAACAGTACCATTCGCCAATTTTTTGTTCTTCAAGTTTAAGTGAACAATGAGCACCAATGGTTAATACTTTATCGGAAATTATTTGTAATTTTCGACAAGTAGAACAATGAATGGAACAGTTAGACGGTTGAAATATTTGTATATATTGCTTCTATATAGTCTACGAAACATATATGCAAAGCATCCAAACAGTACAATTCGCCAATTTGTTGTTCTTCAAGTTTTAGTGATCAATGAGCCCCATTGTTAATCCATTATCGGAAATTATTTGTAATTTTCGACAAGTAGAACAGTGAATGGAACAGTTAGACGGTTGAAATATTTGTATATATTGCTTCTATATAGTCTACGAAACATATATGCAAAGCATCCAAACAGTACAATTCGCCAATTTGTTGTTCTTCAAGTTTTAGTGAACAATGAGCCCCATTGTTAATCCATTATCGGAAATTATTTGTAATTTTCGACAAGTAGAACAGTGAATGGAACAGGTAGACGATTGAAATCTTTGTATATATTGCTTCTATATAGTATAAGAAACATATATGCAAAGCATCCAAACAGTACAATTCGGCAATTTTTTGTTCTTCAAGTTTAAGTGAACAATGAGCCCCATTGTTACTACATTATCGGAAATTATTTGTAATCTTCGACAAGTAGAACAGTGAATGGAACAGGTAGACGATTGAAATCTTTGTATATATTGCTTCTATATAGTATAAGAAACATATATGCAAAGCATCCAAACAGTACAATTCGCCAATTTTTTGTTCTTCAAGTTTAAGTGAACAATGAGCCCCAATGGTTAATCCGTTATCGGAAATTATTTGTAACTTTCGACAAGAAGAACAATGAATGGAAAAGGTAGACGGTTGAAATCTTTGTATATATTGCTTCTATATAGTCTAAGAAACATATATGCAAAGCATCCAAACAGTACCATTCGCCAATTTTTTGTTCTTCAAGTTTAAGTGAACAATGAGCCCCAATGGTTAATCCTTTATCGGAAATTATTTGTAACTTTCGACAAGTAGAACAATGAATGGAACAGTTAGACGGTTAAAATATTTGTATATATTGCTTCTATATAGTCTACGAAACATATATGCAAAGCATCCAAACAGTACAATTCGCCAATTTTTTGTACTTCAAGTTTAAGTGAACTACGAGCCCCATTGTTAATCCTTTAACGGAAATTAATTGTAACTTTCGACAAGTAGAACAATGAATGGAACAGGTAGACGGTTGAAATCTTTGTATATATTGCTTCTATATAGTCTAAGAAACATATATGCAAAGCATCCAAACAGCACAATTCGCCAATTTATTGTTCTTCAAGTTTAAGTGAACAACGAGCCCCATTGTTAATCCTTTAAAGGAAATTATTTGTAACTTTCGACAAGTAGAACAATGAATGGAACAGGTAGACGGTTGAAATCTTTGTATATATTGCTTCTATACAGTCTAAGAAACATATATGCAAAGCATCCAAACAGTACCATTCGCCAATTTTCTGTTCTTCATGTTTAAGTGAACTACGAGCCCCATTGTTAATCCTTTAAAGGAAATTATTTGTAAATTTCGGCAAGTAGAACAATGAATGGAATAGGTAGACGGTTGAAATCATTGTATATATTGCTTCTATATAGTCTAAGAAACATATATGCAAATCATCCAAACAGTACAATTCGCCAATTTCTTGTTCTTCAAGTTTAAGTAAACTACGATCCCCATTGTTAATCCCTTAACGGAAATTATTTGTAACTTTCGACAAGTAGAACAATGAATGGAACAGGTAGACGGTTGAAATCTTTGTATATATTGCTTCTATATAGTCTAAGAAACATATATGCAAATCATCCAAACAGTAAAATTCGCCAATTATTTGATCTTCAAGTTTAAGGGAACTACGAGCCCCATTGTTAATACTTTAACGGAAATTATTTGTAACTTGCGACAAGTAGAACAATGAATGGAACAGGTAGACGGTTGAAATCAATGTATATATTGCTTCTTTATAGTCTAAGAAACATATATGCAAAGCATCCAAACAGTACCATACGCCACTTTTTTGTTCTTCAAGTTTAAGTGAACAACGAGCCCCATTGTTAATCCTTTAAAGGAAATTATTTGTAAATTTCGAAAAGTAGAACAATGATTGGAACACGTAGACGGTTGAAATCTTTGTATATATTGCTTCCATATAGTCTAAGAAACATGTACGCAAAGCATCCAAACAGTACAATTCGCCAATTTTTTGTTCTTCAAGTTTAAGTGAACTACGATCCCCATTGTTAATCCCTTAACGGAAATTATTTGTAACTTTCGACAAGTAGAACAGTGAATGGAACAGGTAGACGGTTGAAATCTTTGTATATATTGCTTCTATATAGTATAAGAAACATATATGCAAAGCATCCAAACAGTACAATTCGCCAATTTTTTGTTCTTCAAGTTTAAGTGAACAGTGAGCCCCAATGGTTAATCCGTTATCGGAAATTATTTGTAACTTTCGACAAGTAGAACAATGAATGGAACAGGTAGATGGTTGAAATCTTTGTATATATTGCTTCTATATAGTCTAAGAAACATATATGCAAAGCATCCAAACAGTACCATTCGCCAATTTTTTGTTCTTCAAGTTTAAGTGAACAATGAGCACCAATGGTTAATACTTTATCGGAAATTATTTGTAATTTTCGACAAGTAGAACAATGAATGGAACAGTTAGACGGTTGAAATATTTGTATATATTGCTTCTATATAGTCTACGAAACATATATGCAAAGCATCCAAACAGTACAATTCGCCAATTTGTTGTTCTTCAAGTTTTAGTGAACAATGAGCCCCATTGTTAATCCATTATCGGAAATTATTTGTAATTTTCGACAAGTAGAACAGTGAATGGAACAGGTAGACGATTGAAATCTTTGTATATATTGCTTCTATATAGTATAAGAAACATATATGCAAAGCATCCAAACAGTGCAATTCGCCAATTTTTTGTTCTTCAAGTTTAAGTGAACAATGAGCCCCAATGGTTAATCCGTTATCGGAAATTATTTGTAACTTTCGACAAGAAGAACAATGAATGGAAAAGGTAGACGGTTGAAATCAATGTATATATTGCTTCTTTATAGTCTAAGAAACATATATGCAAAGCATCCAAACAGTACCATACGCCACTTTTTTGTTCTTCAAGTTTAAGTGAACAACGAGCCCCATTGTTAATCCTTTAAAGGAAATTATTTGTAAATTTCGACAAGTAGAACAATGATTGGAACACGTAGACGGTTGAAATCTTTGTATATATTGCTTCCATATAGTCTAAGAAACATGTACGCAAAGCATCCAAACAGTACAATTCGCCAATTTTTTGTTCATCAAGTTTAAGTGAACTACGATCCCCATTGTTAATCCCTTAACGGAAATTATTTGTAACTTTCGACAAGTAGAACAGTGAATGGAACAGGTAGACGGTTGAAATCTTTGTATATATTGCTTCTATATAGTATAAGAAACATATATGCAAAGCATCCAAACAGTACAATTCGCCAATTTTTTGTTCTTCAAGTTTAAGTGAACAGTGAGCCCCAATGGTTAATCCGTTATCGGAAATTATTTGTAACTTTCGACAAGTAGAACAATGAATGGAACAGGTAGATGGTTGAAATCTTTGTATATATTGCTTCTATATAGTCTAAGAAACATATATGCAAAGCATCCAAACAGTACCATTCGCCAATTTTTTGTTCTTCAAGTTTAAGTGAACAATGAGCACCAATGGTTAATACTTTATCGGAAATTATTTGTAATTTTCGACAAGTAGAACAATGAATGGAACAGTTAGACGGTTGAAATATTTGCATATATTGCTTCTATATAGTCTACGAAACATATATGCAAAGCATCCAGACAGTACAATTCGCCAATTTGTTGTTCTTCAAGTTTTAGTGAACAATGAGCCCCATTGTTAATCCATTATCGGAAATTATTTGTAATTTTCGACAAGTAGAACAGTGAATGGAACAGGTAGACGGTTGAAATCTTTGTATATATTGCTTCTATATAGTCTAAGAAACATATATGCAAAGCATCCAAACAGTACCATTCGCCAATTTTTTGTTCTTCAAGTTTAAGTGAACAATGAGCCCCAATGGTTAATCCTTTATCGGAAATTGTTTGTAAGTTTCGACAAGTAGAACAATGAATGGAACAGTTAGACGGTTGAAATATTTGTATATGTTGCTTCTATATAGTCTACGAAACATATATGCAAAGCATCCAAACAGTACAATTCGCCAATTTTTTGTACTTCAAGTTTAAGTGAACTACGAGCCCCATTGTTAATCCTTTAACGGAAATTAATTGTAACTTTCGACAAGTAGAACAATGAATGGAACAGGTAGACGGTTGAAATCTTTGTATATATTGCTTCTATATAGTCTAAGAAACATATATGCAAAGCATCCAAACAGCACAATTCGCCAATTTATTGTTCTTCAAGTTTAAGTGAACAACGAGCCCCATTGTTAATCCTTTAAAGGAAATTATTTGTAACTTTCGACAAGTAGAACAATGAATGGAACAGGTAGACGGTTGAAATCTTTGTATATATTGCTTCTATACAGTCTAAGAAACATATATGCAAAGCATCCAAACAGTACAATTCGCCAATTTTTTGTTCTTCAAGTTTAAGTGAACAGTGAGCCCCAATGGTTAATCCGTTATCGGAAATTATTTGTAACTTTCGACAAGAAGAACAATGAATGGAAAAGATAGACGGTTGAAATCTTTGTATATATTGCTTCTATATAGTCTAAGAAACATATATGCAAAGCATCCAAACAGTACCATTCGCCAATTTTTTGTTCTTCAAGTTTAAGTGAACAATGAGCCCCAATGGTTAATCCGTTATCGGAAATTATTTGTAACTTTCGACAAGAAGAACAATGAATGGAAAAGGTAGACGGTTGAAATCTTTGTATATATTGCTTCTATATAGTCTAAGAAACATATATGCAAAGCATCCAAACAGTACCATTCGCCAATTTTTTGTTCTTCAAGTTTAAGTGAACAATGAGCCCCAATGGTTAATCCGTTATCGGAAATTATTTGTAACTTTCGACAAGAAGAACAATGAATGGAAAAGGTAGACTGTTGAAATCTTTGTATATATTGCTTCTATATAGTCTAAGAAACATATATGCAAAGCATCCAAACAGTACCATTCGCCAATTTTTTGTTCTTCAAGTTTAAGTGAACAATGAGCCCCAATGGTTAATCCTTTATCGGAAATTATTTGTAACTTTCGACAAGTAGAACAATGAATGGAACAGTTAGACGGTTGAAATATTTGTATATATTGCTTCTATATAGTCTACGAAACATATATGCAAAGCATCCAAACAGTACAATTCGCCAATTTTTTGTACTTCAAGTTTAAGTGAACTACGAGCCCCATTGTTAATCCTTTAACGGAAATTAATTGTAACTTTCGACAAGTAGAACAATGAATGGAACAGGTAGACGGTTGAAATCTTTGTATATATTGCTTCTATATAGTCTAAGAAACATATATGCAAAGCATCCAAACAGCACAATTCGCCAATTTATTGTTCTTCAAGTTTAAGTGAACAACGAGCCCCATTGTTAATCCTTTAAAGGAAATTATTTGTAACTTTCGACAAGTAGAACAATGAATGGAACAGGTAGACGGTTGAAATCTTTGTATATATTGCTTCTATACAGTCTAAGAAACATATATGCAAAGCATCCAAACAGTACCATTCGCCAATTTTCTGTTCTTCATGTTTAAGTGAACTACGAGCCCCATTGTTAATCCTTTAAAGGAAATTATTTGTAAATTTCGACAAGTAGAACAATGATTGGAACACGTAGACGGTTGAAATCTTTGTATATATTGCTTCCATATAGTCTAAGAAACATGTACGCAAATCATCCAAACAGTAAAATTCGCCAATTATTTGATCTTCAAGTTTAAGGGAACTACGAGCCCCATTGTTAATACTTTAACGGAAATTATTTGTAACTTGCGACAAGTAGAACAATGAATGGAACAGGTAGACGGTTGAAATCAATGTATATATTGCTTCTTTATAGTCTAAGAAACATATATGCAAAGCATCCAAACAGTACCATACGCCACTTCTTTGTTCTTCAAGTTTAAGTGAACAACGAGCCCCATTGTTAATCCTTTAAAGGAAATTATTTGTAAATTTCGACAAGTAGAACAATGATTGGAACACGTAGACGGTTGAAATCTTTGTATATATTGCTTCCATATAGTCTAAGAAACATGTACGCAAAGCATCCAAACAGTACAATTCGCCAATTTTTTGTTCTTCAAGTTTAAGTGAACTACGATCCCCATTGTTAATCCCTTAACGGAAATTATTTGTAACTTTCGACAAGTAGAACAGTGAATGGAACAGGTAGATGGTTGAAATCTTTGTATATATTGCTTCTATATAGTCTAAGAAACATATATGCAAAGCATCCAAACAGTACCATTCGCCAATTTTTTGTTCTTCAAGTTTAAGTGAACAATGAGCACCAATGGTTAATACTTTATCGGAAATTATTTGTAATTTTCGACAAGTAGAACAATGAATGGAACAGTTAGACGGATGAAATATTTGTATATATTGCTTCTATATAGTCTACGAAACATATATGCAAAGCATCCAAACAGTACAATTCGCCAATTTGTTGTTCTTCAAGTTTTAGTGAACAATGAGCCCCATTGTTAATCCATTATCGGAAATTATTTGTAATTTTCGACAAGTAGAACAGTGAATGGAACAGGTAGACGATTGAAATCTTTGTATATATTGCTTCTATATAGTATAAGAAACATATATGCAAAGCATCCAAACAGTACAATTCGGCAATTTTTTGTTCTTCAAGTTTAAGTGAACAATGAGCCCCAATGGTTAATCCGTTATCGGAAATTATTTGTAACTTTCGACAAGTAGAACAATGAATGGAACAGGTAGATGGTTGAAATCTTTGTATATATTGCTTCTATATAGTCTAAGAAACATATATGCAAAGCATCCAAACAGTACCATTCGCCAATTTTTTGTTCTTCAAGTTTAAGTGAACAATGAGCACCAATGGTTAATACTTTATCGGAAATTATTTGTAATTTTCGACAAGTAGAACAATGAATGGAACAGTTAGACGGTTGAAATATTTGTATATATTGCTTCTATATAGTCTACGAAACATATATGCAAAGCATCCAAACAGTACAATTCGCCAATTTGTTGTTCTTCAAGTTTTAGTGAACAATGAGCCCCATTGTTAATCCATTATCGGAAATTATTTGTAATTTTCGACAAGTAGAACAGTGAATGGAACAGGTAGACGATTGAAATCTTTGTATATATTGCTTCTATATAGTATAAGAAACATATATGCAAAGCATCCAAACAGTACAATTCGCCAATTTTTTGTTCTTCAAGTTTAAGTGAACAGTGAGCCCCAATGGTTAATCCGTTATCGGAAATTATTTGTAACTTTCGACAAGTAGAACAATGAATGGAACAGGTAGATGGTTGAAATCTTTGTATATATTGCTTCTATATAGTCTAAGAAACATATATGCAAAGCATCCAAACAGTACAATTCGCCAATTTTTTGTTCTTCAAGTTTAAGTGAACAGTGAGCCCCAATGGTTAATCCGTTATCGGAAATTATTTGTAATTTTCGACAAGTAGAACAATGAATGGAACAGTTAGACGGTTGAAATATTTGTATATATTGCTTCTATATAGTCTACGAAACATATATGCAAAGCATCCAAACAGTACAATTCGCCAATTTGTTGTTCTTCAAGTTTTAGTGAACAATGAGCCCCATTGTTAATCCATTATCGGAAATTATTTGTAATTTTCGACAAGTAGAACAGTGAATGGAACAGGTAGACGATTGAAATCTTTGTATATATTGCTTCTATATAGTATAAGAAACATATATGCAAAGCATCCAAACAGTGCAATTCGCCAATTTTTTGTTCTTCAAGTTTAAGTGAACAATGAGCCCCAATGGTTAATCCGTTATCGGAAATTATTTGTAACTTTCGACAAGAAGAACAATGAATGGAAAAGGTAGACGGTTGAAATCAATGTATATATTGCTTCTTTATAGTCTAAGAAACATATATGCAAAGCATCCAAACAGTACCATACGCCACTTTTTTGTTCTTCAAGTTTAAGTGAACAACGAGCCCCATTGTTAATCCTTTAAAGGAAATTATTTGTAAATTTCGACAAGTAGAACAATGATTGGAACACGTAGACGGTTGAAATCTTTGTATATATTGCTTCCATATAGTCTAAGAAACATGTACGCAAAGCATCCAAACAGTACAATTCGCCAATTTTTTGTTCATCAAGTTTAAGTGAACTACGATCCCCATTGTTAATCCCTTAACGGAAATTATTTGTAACTTTCGACAAGTAGAACAGTGAATGGAACAGGTAGACGGTTGAAATCTTTGTATATATTGCTTCTATATAGTATAAGAAACATATATGCAAAGCATCCAAACAGTACAATTCGCCAATTTTTTGTTCTTCAAGTTTAAGTGAACAGTGAGCCCCAATGGTTAATCCGTTATCGGAAATTATTTGTAACTTTCGACAAGTAGAACAATGAATGGAACAGGTAGATGGTTGAAATCTTTGTATATATTGCTTCTATATAGTCTAAGAAACATATATGCAAAGCATCCAAACAGTACCATTCGCCAATTTTTTGTTCTTCAAGTTTAAGTGAACAATGAGCACCAATGGTTAATACTTTATCGGAAATTATTTGTAATTTTCGACAAGTAGAACAATGAATGGAACAGTTAGACGGTTGAAATATTTGTATATATTGCTTCTATATAGTCTACGAAACATATATGCAAAGCATCCAAACAGTACAATTCGCCAATTTGTTGTTCTTCAAGTTTTAGTGAACAATGAGCCCCATTGTTAATCCATTATCGGAAATTATTTGTAATTTTCGACAAGTAGAACAGTGAATGGAACAGGTAGACGATTGAAATCTTTGTATATATTGCTTCTATATAGTATAAGAAACATATATGCAAAGCATCCAAACAGTGCAATTCGCCAATTTTTTGTTCTTCAAGTTTAAGTGAACAATGAGCCCCAATGGTTAATCCGTTATCGGAAATTATTTGTAACTTTCGACAAGAAGAACAATGAATGGAAAAGGTAGACGGTTGAAATCAATGTATATATTGCTTCTTTATAGTCTAAGAAACATGTACGCAAAGCATCCAAACAGTACCATACGCCACTTTTTTGTTCTTCAAGTTTAAGTGAACTACGAACCCCATTGTTAATCCCTTAACGGAAATTATTTGTAACTTTCGACAAGTAGAACAGTGAATGGAACAGGTAGACGGTTGGAATCTTTGTATATATTGCTTCTATATAGTATAAGAAACATATATGCAAAGCATCCAAACAGTACAATTCGCCAATTTTTTGTTCTTCAAGTTTAAGTGAACAGTGAGCCCCAATGGTTAATCCGTTATCGGAAATTATTTGTAACTTTCGACAAGTAGAACAATGAATGGAACAGGTAGATGGTTGAAATCTTTGTATATATTGCTTCTATATAGTCTAAGAAACATATATGCAAAGCATCCAAACAGTACCATTCGCCAATTTTTTGTTCTTCAAGTTTAAGTGAACAATGAGCACCAATGGTTAATACTTTATCGGAAATTATTTGTAATTTTCGACAAGTAGAACAATGAATGGAACAGTTAGACGGTTGAAATATTTGCATATATTGCTTCTATATAGTCTACGAAACATATATGCAAAGCATCCAGACAGTACAATTCGCCAATTTGTTGTTCTTCAAGTTTTAGTGAACAATGAGCCCCATTGTTAATCCATTATCGGAAATTATTTGTAATTTTCGACAAGTAGAACAGTGAATGGAACAGTTAGACGGTTGAAATCTTTGTATATATTGCTTCTATATAGTCTAAGAAACATATATGCAAAGCATCCAAACAGTACCATTCGCCAATTTTTTGTTCTTCAAGTTTAAGTGAACAATGAGCCCCAATGGTTAATCCTTTATCGGAAATTGTTTGTAAGTTTCGACAAGTAGAACAATGAATGGAACAGTTAGACGGTTGAAATATTTGTATATGTTGCTTCTATATAGTCTACGAAACATATATGCAAAGCATCCAAACAGTACAATTCGCCAATTTTTTGTACTTCAAGTTTAAGTGAACTACGAGCCCCATTGTTAATCCTTTAACGGAAATTAATTGTAACTTTCGACAAGTAGAACAATGAATGGAACAGGTAGACGGTTGAAATCTTTGTATATATTGCTTCTATATAGTCTAAGAAACATATATGCAAAGCATCCAAACAGCACAATTCGCCAATTTATTGTTCTTCAAGTTTAAGTGAACAACGAGCCCCATTGTTAATCCTTTAAAGGAAATTATTTGTAACTTTCGACAAGTAGAACAATGAATGGAACAGGTAGACGGTTGAAATCTTTGTATATATTGCTTCTATACAGTCTAAGAAACATATATGCAAAGCATCCAAACAGTACAATTCGCCAATTTTTTGTTCTTCAAGTTTAAGTGAACAGTGAGCCCCAATGGTTAATCCGTTATCGGAAATTATTTGTAACTTTCGACAAGAAGAACAATGAATGGAAAAGGTAGACGGTTGAAATCTTTGTATATATTGCTTCTATATAGTCTAAGAAACATATATGCAAAGCATCCAAACAGTACCATTCGCCAATTTTTTGTTCTTCAAGTTTAAGTGAACAATGAGCCCCAATGGTTAATCCGTTATCGGAAATTATTTGTAACTTTCGACAAGAAGAACAATGAATGGAAAAGGTAGACGGTTGAAATCTTTGTATATATTGCTTCTATATAGTCTAAGAAACATATATGCAAAGCATCCAAACAGTACCATTCGCCAATTTTTTGTTCTTCAAGTTTAAGTGAACAATGAGCCCCAATGGTTAATCCGTTATCGGAAATTATTTGTAACTTTCGACAAGAAGAACAATGAATGGAAAAGGTAGACTGTTGAAATCTTTGTATATATTGCTTCTATATAGTCTAAGAAACATATATGCAAAGCATCCAAACAGTACCATTCGCCAATTTTTTGTTCTTCAAGTTTAAGTGAACAATGAGCCCCAATGGTTAATCCTTTATCGGAAATTATTTGTAACTTTCGACAAGTAGAACAATGAATGGAACAGTTAGACGGTTGAAATATTTGTATATATTGCTTCTATATAGTCTACGAAACATATATGCAAAGCATCCAAACAGTACAATTCGCCAATTTTTTGTACTTCAAGTTTAAGTGAACTACGAGCCCCATTGTTAATCCTTTAACGGAAATTAATTGTAACTTTCGACAAGTAGAACAATGAATGGAACAGGTAGACGGTTGAAATCTTTGTATATATTGCTTCTATATAGTCTAAGAAACATATATGCAAAGCATCCAAACAGCACAATTCGCCAATTTATTGTTCTTCAAGTTTAAGTGAACAACGAGCCCCATTGTTAATCCTTTAAAGGAAATTATTTGTAACTTTCGACAAGTAGAACAATGAATGGAACAGGTAGACGGTTGAAATCTTTGTATATATTGCTTCTATACAGTCTAAGAAACATATATGCAAAGCATCCAAACAGTACCATTCGCCAATTTTCTGTTCTTCATGTTTAAGTGAACTACGAGCCCCATTGTTAATCCTTTAAAGGAAATTATTTGTAAATTTCGACAAGTAGAACAATGATTGGAACACGTAGACGGTTGAAATCTTTGTATATATTGCTTCCATATAGTCTAAGAAACATGTACGCAAATCATCCAAACAGTAAAATTCGCCAATTATTTGATCTTCAAGTTTAAGGGAACTACGAGCCCCATTGTTAATACTTTAACGGAAATTATTTGTAACTTGCGACAAGTAGAACAATGAATGGAACAGGTAGACGGTTGAAATCAATGTATATATTGCTTCTTTATAGTCTAAGAAACATATATGCAAAGCATCCAAACAGTACCATACGCCACTTCTTTGTTCTTCAAGTTTAAGTGAACAACGAGCCCCATTGTTAATCCTTTAAAGGAAATTATTTGTAAATTTCGACAAGTAGAACAATGATTGGAACACGTAGACGGTTGAAATCTTTGTATATATTGCTTCTATATAGTCTAAGAAACATATATGCAAAGCATCCAAACAGTACAATTCGCCAATTTTTTGTTCTTCAAGTTTAAGTGAACAATGAGCCCCAATGGTTAATCCGTTATCGGAAATTATTTGTAACTTTTGACAAGTAGAACAATGAATGGAAAAGGTAGACGGTTGAAATCTTTGTATATATTGCTTCTATATAGTCTAAGAAACATATATGCAAAGCATCCAAACAGTACCTTTCGCCAATTTTTTGTTCTTCAAGTATAAGTGAACAATGAGCACCAATGGTTAATACTTTATCGGAAATTATTTGTAATTTTCGACAAGTAGAACAATGAATGGAACAGTTAGACGGTTGAAATATTTCTATATATTGCTTCTATATAGTCTACGAAACATATATGCACAGCATCCAAACAGTACAATTCGGCAATTTTTTGTTCTTCAAGTTTAAGTGAACAATGAGCCCCATTGTTACTCCATTATCGGAAATTATTTGTAATCTTCGACATGTAGAACAGTGAATGGAACAGGTAGACGATTGAAATCTTTGTATATATTGCTTCTATATAGTATAAGAAACATATATGCAAAGCATCCAAACAGTACAATTCGCCAATTTTTTGTTCTTCAAGTTTAAGTGAACAATGAGCCCCAATGGTTAATCCTTTATCGGAAATTATTTGTAACTTTCGACAAGTAGAACAATGAATGGAACAGTTAGACGGTTGAAATATTTGTATATATTGCTTCTATATAGTCTACGAAACATATATGCAAAGCATCCAAACAGTACAATTCGCCAATTTTTTGTACTTCAAGGTTAAGTGAACTACGAGCCCCATTGTTAATACTTTAACGGAAATTATTTGTAACTTGCGACAAGTAGAACAATGAATGGAACAGGTAGACGGTTGAAATCAATGTATATATTGCTTCTTTATAGTCTAAGAAACATATATGCAAAGCATCCAAACAGTACCATACGCCACTTTTCTGTTCTTCAAGTTTAAGTGAACAACGAGCCCCATTGTTAATCCTTTAAAGGAAATTATTTGTAAATTGCGACAAGTAGAACAATGATTGGAACACGTAGACGGTTGAAATCTTTGTATATATTGCTTCCATATAGTCTAAGAAACATGTACGCAAAGCATCCAAACAGTACAATTCGCCAATTTTTTGTTCTTCAAGTTTAAGTGAACTACGATCCCCATTGTTAATCCCTTAACGGAAATTATTTGTAACTTTCGACAAGTAGAACAGTGAATGGAACAGGTAGACGGTTGAAATCTTTGTATATATTGCTTCTATATAGTATAAGAAACATATATGCAAAGCATCCAAACAGTACAATTCGCCAATTTTTTGTTCTTCAAGTTTAAGTGAACAGTGAGCCCCAATGGTTAATCCGTTATCGGAAATTATTTGTAACTTTCGACAAGTAGAACAATGAATGGAACAGGTAGATGGTTGAAATCTTTGTATATATTGCTTCTATATAGTCTAAGAAACATATATGCAAAGCATCCAAACAGTACCATTCGCCAATTTTTTGTTCTTCAAGTTTAAGTGAACAATGAGCACCAATGGTTAATACTTTATCGGAAATTATTTGTAATTTTCGACAAGTAGAACAATGAATGGAACAGTTAGACGGTTGAAATATTTGTATATATTGCTTCTATATAGTCTACGAAACATATATGCAAAGCATCCAAACAGTACAATTCGCCAATTTGTTGTTCTTCAAGTTTTAGTGATCAATGAGCCCCATTGTTAATCCATTATCGGAAATTATTTGTAATTTTCGACAAGTAGAACAGTGAATGGAACAGGTAGACGATTGAAATCTTTGTATATATTGCTTCTATATAGTATAAGAAACATATATGCAAAGCATCCAAACAGTACAATTCGGCAATTTTTTGTTCTTCAAGTTTAAGTGAACAATGAGCCCCATTGTTACTACATTATCGGAAATTATTTGTAATCTTCGACAAGTAGAACAGTGAATGGAACAGGTAGACGATTGAAATCTTTGTATATATTGCTTCTATATAGTATAAGAAACATATATGCAAAGCATCCAAACAGTACAATTCGCCAATTTTTTGTTCTTCAAGTTTAAGTGAACAATGAGCCCCAATGGTTAATCCGTTATCGGAAATTATTTGTAACTTTCGACAAGAAGAACAATGAATGGAAAAGGTAGACGGTTGAAATCTTTGTATATATTGCTTCTATATAGTCTAAGAAACATATATGCAAAGCATCCAAACAGTACCATTCGCCAATTTTTTGTTCTTCAAGTTTAAGTGAACAATGAGCCCCAATGGTTAATCCTTTATCGGAAATTATTTGTAACTTTCGACAAGTAGAACAATGAATGGAACAGTTAGACGGTTAAAATATTTGTATATATTGCTTCTATATAGTCTACGAAACATATATGCAAAGCATCCAAACAGTACAATTCGCCAATTTTTTGTACTTCAAGTTTAAGTGAACTACGAGCCCCATTGTTAATCCTTTAACGGAAATTAATTGTAACTTTCGACAAGTAGAACAATGAATGGAACAGGTAGACGGTTGAAATCTTTGTATATATTGCTTCTATATAGTCTAAGAAACATATATGCAAAGCATCCAAACAGCACAATTCGCCAATTTATTGTTCTTCAAGTTTAAGTGAACAACGAGCCCCATTGTTAATCCTTTAAAGGAAATTATTTGTAACTTTCGACAAGTAGAACAATGAATGGAACAGGTAGACGGTTGAAATCTTTGTATATATTGCTTCTATACAGTCTAAGAAACATATATGCAAAGCATCCAAACAGTACCATTCGCCAATTTTCTGTTCTTCATGTTTAAGTGAACTACGAGCCCCATTGTTAATCCTTTAAAGGAAATTATTTGTAAATTTCGGCAAGTAGAACAATGAATGGAATAGGTAGACGGTTGAAATCATTGTATATATTGCTTCTATATAGTCTAAGAAACATATATGCAAATCATCCAAACAGTACAATTCGCCAATTTCTTGTTCTTCAAGTTTAAGTAAACTACGATCCCCATTGTTAATCCCTTAACGGAAATTATTTGTAACTTTCGACAAGTAGAACAATGAATGGAACAGGTAGACGGTTGAAATCTTTGTATATATTGCTTCTATATAGTCTAAGAAACATATATGCAAATCATCCAAACAGTAAAATTCGCCAATTATTTGATCTTCAAGTTTAAGGGAACTACGAGCCCCATTGTTAATACTTTAACGGAAATTATTTGTAACTTGCGACAAGTAGAACAATGAATGGAACAGGTAGACGGTTGAAATCAATGTATATATTGCTTCTTTATAGTCTAAGAAACATATATGCAAAGCATCCAAACAGTACCATACGCCACTTTTTTGTTCTTCAAGTTTAAGTGAACAACGAGCCCCATTGTTAATCCTTTAAAGGAAATTATTTGTAAATTTCGAAAAGTAGAACAATGATTGGAACACGTAGACGGTTGAAATCTTTGTATATATTGCTTCCATATAGTCTAAGAAACATGTACGCAAAGCATCCAAACAGTACAATTCGCCAATTTTTTGTTCTTCAAGTTTAAGTGAACTACGATCCCCATTGTTAATCCCTTAACGGAAATTATTTGTAACTTTCGACAAGTAGAACAGTGAATGGAACAGGTAGACGGTTGAAATCTTTGTATATATTGCTTCTATATAGTATAAGAAACATATATGCAAAGCATCCAAACAGTACAATTCGCCAATTTTTTGTTCTTCAAGTTTAAGTGAACAGTGAGCCCCAATGGTTAATCCGTTATCGGAAATTATTTGTAACTTTCGACAAGTAGAACAATGAATGGAACAGGTAGATGGTTGAAATCTTTGTATATATTGCTTCTATATAGTCTAAGAAACATATATGCAAAGCATCCAAACAGTACCATTCGCCAATTTTTTGTTCTTCAAGTTTAAGTGAACAATGAGCACCAATGGTTAATACTTTATCGGAAATTATTTGTAATTTTCGACAAGTAGAACAATGAATGGAACAGTTAGACGGTTGAAATATTTGTATATATTGCTTCTATATAGTCTACGAAACATATATGCAAAGCATCCAAACAGTACAATTCGCCAATTTGTTGTTCTTCAAGTTTTAGTGAACAATGAGCCCCATTGTTAATCCATTATCGGAAATTATTTGTAATTTTCGACAAGTAGAACAGTGAATGGAACAGGTAGACGATTGAAATCTTTGTATATATTGCTTCTATATAGTATAAGAAACATATATGCAAAGCATCCAAACAGTGCAATTCGCCAATTTTTTGTTCTTCAAGTTTAAGTGAACAATGAGCCCCAATGGTTAATCCGTTATCGGAAATTATTTGTAACTTTCGACAAGAAGAACAATGAATGGAAAAGGTAGACGGTTGAAATCAATGTATATATTGCTTCTTTATAGTCTAAGAAACATATATGCAAAGCATCCAAACAGTACCATACGCCACTTTTTTGTTCTTCAAGTTTAAGTGAACAACGAGCCCCATTGTTAATCCTTTAAAGGAAATTATTTGTAAATTTCGACAAGTAGAACAATGATTGGAACACGTAGACGGTTGAAATCTTTGTATATATTGCTTCCATATAGTCTAAGAAACATGTACGCAAAGCATCCAAACAGTACAATTCGCCAATTTTTTGTTCATCAAGTTTAAGTGAACTACGATCCCCATTGTTAATCCCTTAACGGAAATTATTTGTAACTTTCGACAAGTAGAACAGTGAATGGAACAGGTAGACGGTTGAAATCTTTGTATATATTGCTTCTATATAGTATAAGAAACATATATGCAAAGCATCCAAACAGTACAATTCGCCAATTTTTTGTTCTTCAAGTTTAAGTGAACAGTGAGCCCCAATGGTTAATCCGTTATCGGAAATTATTTGTAACTTTCGACAAGTAGAACAATGAATGGAACAGGTAGATGGTTGAAATCTTTGTATATATTGCTTCTATATAGTCTAAGAAACATATATGCAAAGCATCCAAACAGTACCATTCGCCAATTTTTTGTTCTTCAAGTTTAAGTGAACAATGAGCACCAATGGTTAATACTTTATCGGAAATTATTTGTAATTTTCGACAAGTAGAACAATGAATGGAACAGTTAGACGGTTGAAATATTTGTATATATTGCTTCTATATAGTCTACGAAACATATATGCAAAGCATCCAAACAGTACAATTCGCCAATTTGTTGTTCTTCAAGTTTTAGTGAACAATGAGCCCCATTGTTAATCCATTATCGGAAATTATTTGTAATTTTCGACAAGTAGAACAGTGAATGGAACAGGTAGACGATTGAAATCTTTGTATATATTGCTTCTATATAGTATAAGAAACATATATGCAAAGCATCCAAACAGTGCAATTCGCCAATTTTTTGTTCTTCAAGTTTAAGTGAACAATGAGCCCCAATGGTTAATCCGTTATCGGAAATTATTTGTAACTTTCGACAAGAAGAACAATGAATGGAAAAGGTAGACGGTTGAAATCAATGTATATATTGCTTCTTTATAGTCTAAGAAACATGTACGCAAAGCATCCAAACAGTACCATACGCCACTTTTTTGTTCTTCAAGTTTAAGTGAACTACGAACCCCATTGTTAATCCCTTAACGGAAATTATTTGTAACTTTCGACAAGTAGAACAGTGAATGGAACAGGTAGACGGTTGGAATCTTTGTATATATTGCTTCTATATAGTATAAGAAACATATATGCAAAGCATCCAAACAGTACAATTCGCCAATTTTTTGTTCTTCAAGTTTAAGTGAACAGTGAGCCCCAATGGTTAATCCGTTATCGGAAATTATTTGTAACTTTCGACAAGTAGAACAATGAATGGAACAGGTAGATGGTTGAAATCTTTGTATATATTGCTTCTATATAGTCTAAGAAACATATATGCAAAGCATCCAAACAGTACCATTCGCCAATTTTTTGTTCTTCAAGTTTAAGTGAACAATGAGCACCAATGGTTAATACTTTATCGGAAATTATTTGTAATTTTCGACAAGTAGAACAATGAATGGAACAGTTAGACGGTTGAAATATTTGCATATATTGCTTCTATATAGTCTACGAAACATATATGCAAAGCATCCAGACAGTACAATTCGCCAATTTGTTGTTCTTCAAGTTTTAGTGAACAATGAGCCCCATTGTTAATCCATTATCGGAAATTATTTGTAATTTTCGACAAGTAGAACAGTGAATGGAACAGGTAGACGGTTGAAATCTTTGTATATATTGCTTCTATATAGTCTAAGAAACATATATGCAAAGCATCCAAACAGTACCATTCGCCAATTTTTTGTTCTTCAAGTTTAAGTGAACAATGAGCCCCAATGGTTAATCCTTTATCGGAAATTGTTTGTAAGTTTCGACAAGTAGAACAATGAATGGAACAGTTAGACGGTTGAAATATTTGTATATGTTGCTTCTATATAGTCTACGAAACATATATGCAAAGCATCCAAACAGTACAATTCGCCAATTTTTTGTACTTCAAGTTTAAGTGAACTACGAGCCCCATTGTTAATCCTTTAACGGAAATTAATTGTAACTTTCGACAAGTAGAACAATGAATGGAACAGGTAGACGGTTGAAATCTTTGTATATATTGCTTCTATATAGTCTAAGAAACATATATGCAAAGCATCCAAACAGCACAATTCGCCAATTTATTGTTCTTCAAGTTTAAGTGAACAACGAGCCCCATTGTTAATCCTTTAAAGGAAATTATTTGTAACTTTCGACAAGTAGAACAATGAATGGAACAGGTAGACGGTTGAAATCTTTGTATATATTGCTTCTATACAGTCTAAGAAACATATATGCAAAGCATCCAAACAGTACAATTCGCCAATTTTTTGTTCTTCAAGTTTAAGTGAACAGTGAGCCCCAATGGTTAATCCGTTATCGGAAATTATTTGTAACTTTCGACAAGTAGAACAATGAATGGAACAGGTAGATGGTTGAAATCTTTGTATATATTGCTTCTATATAGTCTAAGAAACATATATGCAAAGCATCCAAACACTACCATTCGCCAATTTTTTGTTCTTCAAGTTTAAGTGAACAATGAGCACCAATGGTTAATACTTTATCGGAAATTATTTGTAATTTTCGACAAGTAGAACAATGAATGGAACAGTTAGACGGTTGAAATATTTGCATATATTGCTTCTATATAGTCTACGAAACATATATGCAAAGCATCCAGACAGTACAATTCGCCAATTTGTTGTTCTTCAAGTTTTAGTGAACAATGAGCCCCATTGTTAATCCATTATCGGAAATTATTTGTAATTTTCGACAAGTATAACAGTGAATGGAACAGGTAGACGGTTGAAATCTTTGTATATATTGCTTCTATATAGTCTAAGAAACATATATGCAAAGCATCCAAACAGTACCATTCGCCAATTTTTTGTTCTTCAAGTTTAAGTGAACAATGAGCCCCAATGGTTAATCCTTTATCGGAAATTGTTTGTAAGTTTCGACAAGTAGAACAATGAATGGAACAGTTAGACGGTTGAAATATTTGTATATGTTGCTTCTATATAGTCTACGAAACATATATGCAAAGCATCCAAACAGTACAATTCGCCAATTTTTTGTACTTCAAGTTTAAGTGAACTACGAGCCCCATTGTTAATCCTTTAACGGAAATTAATTGTAACTTTCGACAAGTAGAACAATGAATGGAACAGGTAGACGGTTGAAATCTTTGTATATATTGCTTCTATATAGTCTAAGAAACATATATGCAAAGCATCCAAACAGCACAATTCGCCAATTTATTGTTCTTCAAGTTTAAGTGAACAACGAGCCCCATTGTTAATCCTTTAAAGGAAATTATTTGTAACTTTCGACAAGTAGAACAATGAATGGAACAGGTAGACGGTTGAAATCTTTGTATATATTGCTTCTATACAGTCTAAGAAACATATATGCAAAGCATCCAAACAGTACAATTCGCCAATTTTTTGTTCTTCAAGTTTAAGTGAACAGTGAGCCCCAATGGTTAATCCGTTATCGGAAATTATTTGTAACTTTCGACAAGAAGAACAATGAATGGAAAAGGTAGACGGTTGAAATCTTTGTATATATTGCTTCTATATAGTCTAAGAAACATATATGCAAAGCATCCAAACAGTACCATTCGCCAATTTTTTGTTCTTCAAGTTTAAGTGAACAATGAGCCCCAATGGTTAATCCGTTATCGGAAATTATTTGTAACTTTCGACAAGAAGAACAATGAATGGAAAAGGTAGACGGTTGAAATCTTTGTATATATTGCTTCTATATAGTCTAAGAAACATATATGCAAAGCATCCAAACAGCACAATTCGCCAATTTATTGTTCTTCAAGTTTAAGTGAACAACGAGCCCCATTGTTAATCCTTTAAAGGAAATTATTTGTAACTTTCGACAAGTAGAACAATGAATGGAACAGGTAGACGGTTGAAATCTTTGTATATATTGCTTCTATACAGTCTAAGAAACATATATGCAAAGCATCCAAACAGTACAATTCGCCAATTTTTTGTTCTTCAAGTTTAAGTGAACAGTGAGCCCCAATGGTTAATCCGTTATCGGAAATTATTTGTAACTTTCGACAAGTAGAACAATGAATGGAACAGGTAGATGGTTGAAATCTTTGTATATATTGCTTCTATATAGTCTAAGAAACATATATGCAAAGCATCCAAACACTACCATTCGCCAATTTTTTGTTCTTCAAGTTTAAGTGAACAATGAGCACCAATGGTTAATACTTTATCGGAAATTATTTGTAATTTTCGACAAGTAGAACAATGAATGGAACAGTTAGACGGTTGAAATATTTGCATATATTGCTTCTATATAGTCTACGAAACATATATGCAAAGCATCCAGACAGTACAATTCGCCAATTTGTTGTTCTTCAAGTTTTAGTGAACAATGAGCCCCATTGTTAATCCATTATCGGAAATTATTTGTAATTTTCGACAAGTATAACAGTGAATGGAACAGGTAGACGGTTGAAATCTTTGTATATATTGCTTCTATATAGTCTAAGAAACATATATGCAAAGCATCCAAACAGTACCATTCGCCAATTTTTTGTTCTTCAAGTTTAAGTGAACAATGAGCCCCAATGGTTAATCCTTTATCGGAAATTGTTTGTAAGTTTCGACAAGTAGAACAATGAATGGAACAGTTAGACGGTTGAAATATTTGTATATGTTGCTTCTATATAGTCTACGAAACATATATGCAAAGCATCCAAACAGTACAATTCGCCAATTTTTTGTACTTCAAGTTTAAGTGAACTACGAGCCCCATTGTTAATCCTTTAACGGAAATTAATTGTAACTTTCGACAAGTAGAACAATGAATGGAACAGGTAGACGGTTGAAATCTTTGTATATATTGCTTCTATATAGTCTAAGAAACATATATGCAAAGCATCCAAACAGCACAATTCGCCAATTTATTGTTCTTCAAGTTTAAGTGAACAACGAGCCCCATTGTTAATCCTTTAAAGGAAATTATTTGTAACTTTCGACAAGTAGAACAATGAATGGAACAGGTAGACGGTTGAAATCTTTGTATATATTGCTTCTATACAGTCTAAGAAACATATATGCAAAGCATCCAAACAGTACAATTCGCCAATTTTTTGTTCTTCAAGTTTAAGTGAACAGTGAGCCCCAATGGTTAATCCGTTATCGGAAATTATTTGTAACTTTCGACAAGAAGAACAATGAATGGAAAAGGTAGACGGTTGAAATCTTTGTATATATTGCTTCTATATAGTCTAAGAAACATATATGCAAAGCATCCAAACAGTACCATTCGCCAATTTTTTGTTCTTCAAGTTTAAGTGAACAATGAGCCCCAATGGTTAATCCGTTATCGGAAATTATTTGTAACTTTCGACAAGAAGAACAATGAATGGAAAAGGTAGACGGTTGAAATCTTTGTATATATTGCTTCTATATAGTCTAAGAAACATATATGCAAAGCATCCAAACAGTACCATTCGCCAATTTTTTGTTCTTCAAGTTTAAGTGAACAATGAGCCCCAATGGTTAATCCTTTATCGGAAATTATTTGTAACTTTCGACAAGTAGAACAATGAATGGAACAGTTAGACGGTTGAAATATTTGTATATATTGCTTCTATATAGTCTACGAAACATATATGCAAAGCATCCAAACAGTACAACTCGCCAATTTTTTGTACTTCAAGTTTAAGTGAACTACGAGCCCCATTGTTAATCCTTTAACGGAAATTAATTGTAACTTTCGACAAGTAGAACAATGAATGGAACAGGTAGACGGTTGAAATCTTTGTATATATTGCTTCTATATAGTCTAAGAAACATATATGCAAAGCATCCAAACAGCACAATTCGCCAATTTATTGTTCTTCAAGTTTAAGTGAACAACGAGCCCCATTGTTAATCCTTTAAAGGAAATTATTTGTAACTTTCGACAAGTAGAACAATGAATGGAACAGGTAGACGGTTGAAATCTTTGTATATATTGCTTCTATACAGTCTAAGAAACATATATGCAAAGCATCCAAACAGTACCATTCGCCAATTTTCTGTTCTTCATGTTTAAGTGAACTACGAGCCCCATTGTTAATCCTTTAAAGGAAATTATTTGTAAATTTCGACAAGTAGAACAATGATTGGAACACGTAGACGGTTGAAATCTTTGTATATATTGCTTCCATATAGTCTAAGAAACATGTACGCAAATCATCCAAACAGTAAAATTCGCCAATTATTTGATCTTCAAGTTTAAGGGAACTACGAGCCCCATTGTTAATACTTTAACGGAAATTATTTGTAACTTGCGACAAGTAGAACAATGAATGGAACAGGTAGACGGTTGAAATCAATGTATATATTGCTTCTTTATAGTCTAAGAAACATATATGCAAAGCATCCAAACAGTACCATACGCCACTTCTTTGTTCTTCAAGTTTAAGTGAACAACGAGCCCCATTGTTAATCCTTTAAAGGAAATTATTTGTAAATTTCGACAAGTAGAACAATGATTGGAACACGTAGACGGTTGAAATCTTTGTATATATTGCTTCCATATAGTCTAAGAAACATGTACGCAAAGCATCCAAACAGTACAATTCGCCAATTTTTTGTTCTTCAAGTTTAAGTGAACTACGATCCCCATTGTTAATCCCTTAACGGAAATTATTTGTAACTTTCGACAAGTAGAACAGTGAATGGAACAGGTAGACGGTTGAAATCTTTGTATATATTGCTTCTATATAGTATAAGAAACATATATGCAAAGCATCCAAACAGTACAATTCGCCAATTTTTTGTTCTTCAAGTTTAAGTGAACAGTGAGCCCCAATGGTTAATCCGTTATCGGAAATTATTTGTAACTTTCGACAAGTAGAACAATGAATGGAACAGGTAGATGGTTGAAATCTTTGTATATATTGCTTCTATATAGTCTAAGAAACATATATGCAAAGCATCCAAACAGTACAATTCGCCAATTTTTTGTTCTTCAAGTTTAAGTGAACAGTGAGCCCCAATGGTTAATCCGTTATCGGAAATTATTTGTAACTTTCGACAAGTAGAACAATGAATGGAACAGGTAGATGGTTGAAATCTTTGTATATATTGCTTCTATATAGTCTAAGAAACATATATGCAAAGCATCCAAACAGTACCATTCGCCAATTTTTTGTTCTTCAAGTTTAAGTGAACAATGAGCACCAATGGTTAATACTTTATCGGAAATTATTTGTAATTTTCGACAAGTAGAACAATGAATGGAACAGTTAGACGGTTGAAATATTTGCATATATTGCTTCTATATAGTCTACGAAACATATATGCAAAGCATCCAGACAGTACAATTCGCCAATTTGTTGTTCTTCAAGTTTTAGTGAACAATGAGCCCCATTGTTAATCCATTATCGGAAATTATTTGTAACTTGCGACAAGTAGAACAATGAATGGAACAGGTAGACGGTTGAAATCAATGTATATATTGCTTCTTTATAGTCTAAGAAACATATATGCAAAGCATCCAAACAGTACCATACGCCACTTCTTTGTTCTTCAAGTTTAAGTGAACAACGAGCCCCATTGTTAATCCTTTAAAGGAAATTATTTGTAAATTTCGACAAGTAGAACAATGATTGGAACACGTAGACGGTTGAAATCTTTGTATATATTGCTTCCATATAGTCTAAGAAACATGTACGCAAAGCATCCAAACAGTACAATTCGCCAATTTTTTGTTCTTCAAGTTTAAGTGAACTACGATCCCAATGTTAATCCCTTAACGGAAATTATTTGTAAATTTCGACAAGTAGAACAGTGAATGGAACAGGTAGACGGTTGAAATCTTTGTATATATTGCTTCCATATAGTCTAAGAAACATATATGCAAAGCATCCAAACAGTACAATTCGCCAATTTTTTGTTCTTCAAGTTTAAGTGAACAGTGAGCCCCAATGGTTAATCCGTTATCGGAAATTATTTGTAACTTTCGACAAGTAGAACAATGAATGGAACAGGTAGATGGTTGAAATCTTTGTATATATTGCTTCTATATAGTCTAAGAAACATATATGCAAAGCATCCAAACAGTACAATTCGCCAATTTTTTGTTCTTCAAGTTTAAGTGAACAGTGAGCCCCAATGGTTAATCCGTTATCGGAAATTATTTGTAACTTTCGACAAGTAGAACAATGAATGGAACAGGTAGATGGTTGAAATCTTTGTATATATTGCTTCTATATAGTCTAAGAAACATATATGCAAAGCATCCAAACAGTACCATTCGCCAATTTTTTGTTCTTCAAGTTTAAGTGAACAATGAGCACCAATGGTTAATACTTTATCGGAAATTATTTGTAATTTTCGACAAGTAGAACAATGAATGGAACAGTTAGACGGTTGAAATATTTGCATGTATTGCTTCTATATAGTCTACGAAACATATATGCAAAGCATCCAGACAGTACAATTCGCCAATTTGTTGTTCTTCAAGTTTTAGTGAACAATGAGCCCCATTGTTAATCCATTATCGGAAATTATTTGTAATTTTCGACAAGTAGAACAGTGAATGGAACAGGTAGACGGTTGAAATCTTTGTATATATTGCTTCTATATAGTCTAAGAAACATATATGCAAAGCATCCAAACAGTACCATTCGCCAATTTTTTGTTCTTCAAGTTTAAGTGAACAATGAGCCCCAATGGTTAATCCGTTATCGGAAATTATTTGTAACTTTCGACAAGAAGAACAATGAATGGAAAAGGTAGACGGTTGAAATCTTTGTATATATTGCTTCTATATAGTCTAAGAAACATATATGCAAAGCATCCAAACAGTACCATTCGCCAATTTTTTGTTCTTCAAGTTTAAGTGAACAATGAGCCCCAATGGTTAATCCGTTATCGGAAATTATTTGTAACTTTCGACAAGAAGAACAATGAATGGAAAAGGTAGACGGTTGAAATCTTTGTATATATTGCTTCTATATAGTCTAAGAAACATATATGCAAAGCATCCAAACAGTACCATTCGCCAATTTTTTGTTCTTCAAGTTTAAGTGAACAATGAGCCCCAATGGTTAATCCTTTATCGGAAATTATTTGTAACTTTCGACAAGTAGAACAATGAATGGAACAGTTAGACGGTTGAAATATTTGTATATATTGCTTCTATATAGTCTACGAAACATATATGCAAAGCATCCAAACAGTACAACTCGCCAATTTTTTGTACTTCAAGTTTAAGTGAACTACGAGCCCCATTGTTAATCCTTTAACGGAAATTAATTGTAACTTTCGACAAGTAGAACAATGAATGGAACAGGTAGACGGTTGAAATCTTTGTATATATTGCTTCTATATAGTCTAAGAAACATATATGCAAAGCATCCAAACAGCACAATTCGCCAATTTATTGTTCTTCAAGTTTAAGTGAACAACGAGCCCCATTGTTAATCCTTTAAAGGAAATTATTTGTAACTTTCGACAAGTAGAACAATGAATGGAACAGGTAGACGGTTGAAATCTTTGTATATATTGCTTCTATACAGTCTAAGAAACATATATGCAAAGCATCCAAACAGTACCATTCGCCAATTTTCTGTTCTTCATGTTTAAGTGAACTACGAGCCCCATTGTTAATCCTTTAAAGGAAATTATTTGTAAATTTCGACAAGTAGAACAATGATTGGAACACGTAGACGGTTGAAATCTTTGTATATATTGCTTCCATATAGTCTAAGAAACATGTACGCAAATCATCCAAACAGTAAAATTCGCCAATTATTTGATCTTCAAGTTTAAGGGAACTACGAGCCCCATTGTTAATACTTTAACGGAAATTATTTGTAACTTGCGACAAGTAGAACAATGAATGGAACAGGTAGACGGTTGAAATCAATGTATATATTGCTTCTTTATAGTCTAAGAAACATATATGCAAAGCATCCAAACAGTACCATACGCCACTTCTTTGTTCTTCAAGTTTAAGTGAACAACGAGCCCCATTGTTAATCCTTTAAAGGAAATTATTTGTAAATTTCGACAAGTAGAACAATGATTGGAACACGTAGACGGTTGAAATCTTTGTATATATTGCTTCCATATAGTCTAAGAAACATGTACGCAAAGCATCCAAACAGTACAATTCGCCAATTTTTTGTTCTTCAAGTTTAAGTGAACAATGAGCCCCATTGTTAATCCATTATCGGAAATTATTTGTAATTTTCGACAAGTAGAAAAGTGAATGGAACATGTAGACGATTGAAATCTTTGTATATATTGCTTCTATATAGTATAAGAAACATGTACGCAAAGCATCCAAACAGTACAATTCGCCAATTTTTTGTTCTTCAAGTTTAAGTGAACTACGATCCCCATTGTTAATCCCTTAACGGAAATTATTTGTAACTTTCGACAAGTAGAACAGTGAATGGAACAGGTAGACGGTTGAAATCTTTGTATATATTGCTTCTATATAGTATAAGAAACATATATGCAAAGCATCCAAACAGTACCATTCGCCAATTTTTTGTTCTTCAAGTTTAAGTGAACAATGAGCACCAATGGTTAATACTTTATCGGAAATTATTTGTAATTTTCGACAAGTAGAACAATGAATGGAACAGTTAGACGGTTGAAATATTTGTATATATTGCTTCTATATAGTCTACGAAACATATATGCAAAGCATCCAAACAGTACAATTCGCCAATTTGTTGTTCTTCAAGTTTTAGTGAACAATGAGCCCCATTGTTAATCCATTATCGGAAATTATTTGTAATTTTCGACAAGTAGAAAAGTGAATGGAACATGTAGACGATTGAAATCTTTGTATATATTGCTTCTATATAGTATAAGAAACATATATGCAAAGCATCCAAACAGTGCAATTCGCCAATTTTTTGTTCTTCAAGTTTAAGTGAACAATGAGCCCCAATGGTTAATCCGTTATCGGAAATTATTTGTAACTTTCGACAAGAAGAACAATGAATGGAAAAGGTAGACGGTTGAAATCTTTGTATATATTGCTTCTATATAGTCTAAGAAACATATATGCAAAGCATCCAAACAGTACCATTCGCCAATTTTTTGTTCTTCAAGTTTAAGTGAACAATGAGCCCCAATGGTTAATCCTTTATCGGAAATTATTTGTAACTTTCGACAAGTAGAACAATGAATGGAACAGTTAGACGGTTGAAATATTTGTATATATTGCTTCTATATAGTCTACGAAACATATATGCAAAGCATCCAAACAGTACAACTCGCCAATTTTTTGTACTTCAAGTTTAAGTGAACTACGAGCCCCATTGTTAATCCTTTAACGGAAATTAATTGTAACTTTCGACAAGTAGAACAATGAATGGAACAGGTAGACGGTTGAAATCTTTGTATATATTGCTTCTATATAGTCTAAGAAACATATATGCAAAGCATCCAAACAGCACAATTCGCCAATTTATTGTTCTTCAAGTTTAAGTGAACAACGAGCCCCATTGTTAATCCTTTAAAGGAAATTATTTGTAACTTTCGACAAGTAGAACAATGAATGGAACAGGTAGACGGTTGAAATCTTTGTATATATTGCTTCTATACAGTCTAAGAAACATATATGCAAAGCATCCAAACAGTACCATTCGCCAATTTTCTGTTCTTCATGTTTAAGTGAACTACGAGCCCCATTGTTAATCCTTTAAAGGAAATTATTTGTAAATTTCGACAAGTAGAACAATGATTGGAACACGTAGACGGTTGAAATCTTTGTATATATTGCTTCCATATAGTCTAAGAAACATGTACGCAAATCATCCAAACAGTAAAATTCGCCAATTATTTGATCTTCAAGTTTAAGGGAACTACGAGCCCCATTGTTAATACTTTAACGGAAATTATTTGTAACTTGCGACAAGTAGAACAATGAATGGAACAGGTAGACGGTTGAAATCAATGTATATATTGCTTCTTTATAGTCTAAGAAACATATATGCAAAGCATCCAAACAGTACCATACGCCACTTCTTTGTTCTTCAAGTTTAAGTGAACAACGAGCCCCATTGTTAATCCTTTAAAGGAAATTATTTGTAAATTTCGACAAGTAGAACAATGATTGGAACACGTAGACGGTTGAAATCTTTGTATATATTGCTTCCATATAGTCTAAGAAACATGTACGCAAAGCATCCAAACAGTACAATTCGCCAATTTTTTGTTCTTCAAGTTTAAGTGAACTACGATCCCCATTGTTAATCCCTTAACGGAAATTATTTGTAACTTTCGACAAGTAGAACAGTGAATGGAACAGGTAGACGGTTGAAATCTTTGTATATATTGCTTCTATATAGTATAAGAAACATATATGCAATGCATCCAAACAGTACAATTCGCCAATTTTTTGTTCTTCAAGTTTAAGTGAACAGTGAGCCCCAATGGTTAATCCGTTATCGGAAATTATTTGTAACTTTCGACAAGTAGAACAATGAATGGAACAGGTAGATGGTTGAAATCTTTGTATATATTGCTTCTATATAGTCTAAGAAACATATATGCAAAGCATCCAAACAGTACCATTCGCCAATTTTTTGTTCTTCAAGTTTAAGTGAACAATGAGCACCAATGGTTAATCCATTATCGGAAATTATTTGTAATTTTCGACAAGTAGAACAGTGAATGGAACAGGTAGACGATTGAAATCTTTGTATATATTGCTTCTATATAGTCTACGAAACATATATGCAAAGCATCCAAACAGTACAATTCGCCAATTTGTTGTTCTTCAAGTTTTAGTGAACAATGAGCCCCATTGTTAATCCATTATCGGAAATTATTTGTAATTTTCGACAAGTAGAAAAGTGAATGGAACATGTAGACGATTGAAATCTTTGTATATATTGCTTCTATATAGTATAAGAAACATGTACGCAAAGCATCCAAACAGTACAATTCGCCAATTTTTTGTTCTTCAAGTTTAAGTGAACTACGATCCCCATTGTTAATCCCTTAACGGAAATTATTTGTAACTTTCGACAAGTAGAACAGTGAATGGAACAGGTAGACGGTTGAAATCTTTGTATATATTGCTTCTATATAGTATAAGAAACATATATGCAAAGCATCCAAACAGTACAATTCGCCAATTTTTTGTTCTTCAAGTTTAAGTGAACAGTGAGCCCCAATGGTTAATCCGTTATCGGAAATTATTTGTAACTTTCGACAAGTAGAACAATGAATGGAACAGGTAGATGGTTGAAATCTTTGTATATATTGCTTCTATATAGTCTAAGAAACATATATGCAAAGCATCCAAACAGTACCATTCGCCAATTTTTTGTTCTTCAAGTTTAAGTGAACAATGAGCACCAATTGTTAATACTTTATCGGAAATTATTTGTAATTTTCGACAAGTAGAACAATGAATGGAACAGTTAGACGGTTGAAATATTTGTATATATTGCTTCTATATAGTCTACGAAACATATATGCAAAGCATCCAAACAGTACAATTCGCCAATTTGTTGTTCTTCAAGTTTTAGTGAACAATGAGCCCCATTGTTAATCCATTATCGGAAATTATTTGTAATTTTCGACAAGTAGAAAAGTGAATGGAACATGTAGACGATTGAAATCTTTGTATATATTGCTTCTATATAGTATAAGAAACATATATGCAAAGCATCCAAACAGTGCAATTCGCCAATTTTTTGTTCTTCAAGTTTAAGTGAACAATGAGCCCCAATGGTTAATCCGTTATCGGAAATTATTTGTAACTTTCGACAAGAAGAACAATGAATGGAAAAGGTAGACGGTTGAAATCAATGTATATATTGCTTCTTTATAGTCTAAGAAACATATACGCAAATCATCCAAACAGTACCATACGCCACTTTTTTGTTCTTCAAGTTTAAGTGAACAACGAGCCCCATTGTTAATCCTTTAAAGGAAATTATTTGTAAATTTCGACAAGTAGAACAATGATTGGAACACGTAGACGGTTGAAATCTTTGTATATATTGCTTCCATATAGTCTAAGAAACATGTACGCAAAGCATCCAAACAGTACAATTCGCCAATTTTTTGTTCTTCAAGTTTAAGTGAACTACGATCCCCATTGTTAATCCCTTAACGGAAATTATTTGTAACTTTCGACAAGTAGAACAGTGAATGGAACAGGTAGACGGTTGAAATCTTTGTATATATTGCTTCTATATAGTATAAGAAACATATATGCAAAGCATCCAAACAGTACAATTCGCCAATTTTTTGTTCTTCAAGTTTAAGTGAACAGTGAGCCCCAATGGTTAATCCGTTATCGGAAATTATTTGTAACTTTCGACAAGTAGAACAATGAATGGAACAGGTAGATGGTTGAAATCTTTGTATATATTGCTTCTATATAGTCTAAGAAACATATATGCAAAGCATCCAAACAGTACCATTCGCCAATTTTTTGTTCTTCAAGTTTAAGTGAACAATGAGCACCAATGGTTAATACTTTATCGGAAATTATTTGTAATTTTCGACAAGTAGAACAATGAATGGAACAGTTAGACGGTTGAAATATTTGTATATATTGCTTCTATATAGTCTACGAAACATATATGCAAAGCATCCAAACAGTACAATTCGCCAATTTGTTGTTCTTCAAGTTTTAGTGAACAATGAGCCCCATTGTTAATCCATTATCGGAAATTATTTGTAATTTTCGACAAGTAGAACAGTGAATGGAACAGGTAGACGATTGAAATCTTTGTATATATTGCTTCTACATAGTATAAGAAACATATATGCAAAGCATCCAAACAGTGCAATTCGCCAATTTTTTGTTCTTCAAGTTTAAGTGAACAATGAGCCCCAATGGTTAATCCGTTATCGGAAATTATTTGTAACTTTCGACAAGAAGAACAATGAATGGAAAAGGTAGACGGTTGAAATCAATGTATATATTGCTTCTTTATAGTCTAAGAAACATATATGCAAAGCATCCAAACAGTACCATACGCCACTTTTTTGTTCTTCAAGTTTAAGTGAACAACGAGCCCCATTGTTAATCCTTTAAAGGAAATTATTTGTAAATTTCGACAAGTAGAACAATGATTGGAACACGTAGACGGTTGAAATCTTTGTATATATTGCTTCCATATAGTCTAAGAAACATGTACGCAAATCATCCAAACAGTACAATTCGCCAATTTTTTGTTCTTCAAGTTTAAGTGAACTACGATCCCCATTGTTAATCCCTTAACGGAAATTATTTGTAACTTTCGACAAGTAGAACAGTGAATGGAACAGGTAGACGGTTGAAATCTTTGTATATATTGCTTCTATATAGTATAAGAAACATATATGCAAAGCATCCAAACAGTACAATTCGCCAATTTTTTGTTCTTCAAGTTTAAGTGAACAGTGAGCCCCAATGGTTAATCCGTTATCGGAAATTATTTGTAACTTTCGACAAGTAGAACAATGAATGGAACAGGTAGATGGTTGAAATCTTTGTATATATTGCTTCTATATAGTCTAAGAAACATATATGCAAAGCATCCAAACAGTACCATTCGCCAATTTTTTGTTCTTCAAGTTTAAGTGAACAATGAGCACCAATGGTTAATACTTTATCGGAAATTATTTGTAATTTTCGACAAGTAGAACAATGAATGGAACAGGTAGACGGTTGAAATCTTTGTATATATTGCTTCTATATAGTCTAAGAAACATATATGCAAATCATCCAAACAGTACAATTCGCCAATTTGTTGTTCTTCAAGTTTTAGTGAACAATGAGCCCCATTGTTAATCCATTATCGGAAATTATTTGTAATTTTCGACAAGTAGAACAGTGAATGGAACAGGTAGACGATTGAAATCTTTGTATATATTGCTTCTATATAGTATAAGAAACATATATGCAAAGCATCCAAACAGTGCAATTCGCCAATTTTTTGTTCTTCAAGTTAAAGTGAACAATGAGCCCCAATGGTTAATCCGTTATCGGAAATTATTTGTAACTTTCGACAAGTAGAACAATGAATGGAACAGGTAGATGGTTGAAATCTTTGTATATATTGCTTCTATATAGTCTAAGAAACATATATGCAAAGCATCCAAACAGTACCATTCGCCAATTTTTTGTTCTTCAAGTTTAAGTTAACAATGAGCACCAATGGTTAATACTTTATCGGAAATTATTTGTAATTTTCGACAAGTAGAACAATGAATGGAACAGTTAGACGGTTGAAATATTTGTATATATTGCTTCTATATAGTCTACGAAACATATATGCAAAGCATCCAAACAGTACAATTCGCCAATTTGTTGTTCTTCAAGTTTTAGTGAACAATGAGCCCCATTGTTAATCCATTATCGGAAATTATTTGTAATTTTCGACAAGTAGAACAGTGAATGGAACAGGTAGACGATTGAAATCTTTGTATATATTGCTTCAATATAGTATAAGAAACATATATGCAAAGCATCCAAACAGTGCAATTCGCCAATTTTTTGTTCTTCAAGTTTAAGTGAACAATGAGCCCCAATGGTTAATCCGTTATCGGAAATTATTTGTAACTTTCGACAAGAAGAACAATGAATGGAAAAGGTAGACGGTTGAAATCAATGTATATATTGCTTCTTTATAGTCTAAGAAACATATATGCAAAGCATCCAAACAGTACCATACGCCACTTTTTTGTTCTTCAAGTTTAAGTGAACAACGAGCCCCATTGTTAATCCTTTAAAGGAAATTATTTGTAAATTTCGACAAGTAGAACAATGATTGGAACACGTAGACGGTTGAAATCTTTGTATATATTGCTTCCATATAGTCTAAGAAACATGAACGCAAAGCATCCAAACAGTACAATTCGCCAATTTTTTGTTCTTCAAGTTTAAGTGAACTACGATCCCCATTGTTAATCCCTTAACGGAAATTATTTGTAACTTTCGACAAGTAGAACAGTGAATGGAACAGGTAGACGGTTGAAATCTTTGTATATATTGCTTCTATATAGTATAAGAAACATATATGCAAAGCATCCAAACAGTACAATTCGCCAATTTTTTGTTCTTCAAGTTTAAGTGAACAGTGAGCCCCAATGGTTAATCCGTTATCGGAAATTATTTGTAACTTTCGACAAGTAGAACAATGAATGGAACAGGTAGATGGTTGAAATCTTTGTATATATTGCTTCTATATAGTCTAAGAAACATATATGCAAAGCATCCAAACAGTACCATTCGCCAATTTTTTGTTCTTCAAGTTTAAGTGAACAATGAGCACCAATGGTTAATACTTTATCGGAAATTATTTGTAATTTTCGACAAGTAGAACAATGAATGGAACAGTTAGACGGTTGAAATATTTGTATATATTGCTTCTATATAGTCTACGAAACATATATGCAAAGCATCCAAACAGTACAATTCGCCAATTTGTTGTTCTTCAAGTTTTAGTGAACAATGAGCCCCATTGTTAATCCATTATCGGAAATTATTTGTAATTTTCGACAAGTAGAACAGTGAATGGAACAGGTAGACGGTTGAAATCTTTGTATATATTGCTTCTATATAGTCTAAGAAACATATATGCAAAGCATCCAAACAGTACCATTCGCCAATTTTTTGTTCTTCAAGTTTAAGTGAACAATGAGCCCCAATGGTTAATCCTTTATCGGAAATTGTTTGTAAGTTTCGACAAGTAGAACAATGAATGGAACAGTTAGACGGGTGAAATATTTGTATATGTTGCTTCTATATAGTCTACGAAACATATATGCAAAGCATCCAAACAGTACAATTCGCCAATTTTTTGTACTTCAAGTTTAAGTGAACTACGAGCCCCATTGTTAATCCTTTAACGGAAATTAATTGTAACTTTCGACAAGTAGAACAATGAATGGAACACGTAGACGGTTGAAATCTTTGTATATATTGCTTCCATATAGTCTAAGAAACATGTACGCAAAGCATCCAAACAGTACAATTCGCCAATTTTTTGTTCTTCAAGTTTAAGTGAACTACGATCCCCATTGTTAATCCCTTAACTTAAATTATTTGTAACTTTCGACAAGTAGAACAATGAATGGAACAGGTAGACGGTTGAAATCTTTGTATATATTGCTTCTATATAGTCTAAGAAACATATATGCAAAGCATCCAAACAGTACCATTCGCCAATTTTTTGTTCTTCAAGTTTAAGTGAACAATGAGCCCCAATGGTTAATCCTTTATCGGAAATTATTTGTAACTTTCGACAAGTAGAACAATGAATGGAACAGTTAGACGGTTGAAATATTTGTATATATTGCTTCTATATAGTCTACGAAACATATATGCAAAGCATCCAAACAGTACAATTCGCCAATTTTTTGTACTTCAAGTTTAAGTGAACTACGAGCCCCATTGTTAATCCTTTAACGGAAATTAATTGTAACTTTCGACAAGTAGAACAATGAATGGAACAGGTAGACGGTTGAAATCTTTGTATATATTGCTTCTATATAGTCTAAGAAACATATATGCAAAGCATCCAAACAGCACAATTCGCCAATTTATTGTTCTTCAAGTTTAAGTGAACAACGAGCCCCATTGTTAATCCTTTAAAGGAAATTATTTGTAACTTTCGACAAGTAGAACAATGAATGGAACAGGTAGACGGTTGAAATCTTTGTATATATTGCTTCTATACAGTCTAAGAAACATATATGCAAAGCATCCAAACAGTACCATTCGCCAATTTTCTGTTCTTCATGTTTAAGTGAACTACGAGCCCCATTGTTAATCCTTTAAAGGAAATTATTTGTAAATTTCGGCAAGTAGAACAATGAATGGAATAGGTAGACGGTTGAAATCATTGTATATATTGCTTCTATATAGTCTAAGAAACATATATGCAAATCATCCAAACAGTACAATTCGCCAATTTCTTGTTCTTCAAGTTTAAGTAAACTACGATCCCCATTGTTAATCCCTTAACGGAAATTATTTGTAACTTTCGACAAGTAGAACAATGAATGGAACAGGTAGACGGTTGAAATCTTTGTTTATATTGCTTCTATATAGTCTAAGAAACATATATGCAAATCATCCAAACAGTAAAATTCGCCAATTATTTGATCTTCAAGTTTAAGGGAACTACGAGCCCCATTGTTAATACTTTAACGGAAATTATTTGTAACTTGCGACAAGTAGAACAATGAATGGAACAGGTAGACGGTTGAAATCAATGTATATATTGCTTCTTTATAGTCTAAGAAACATATATGCAAAGCATCCAAACAGTACCATACGCCACTTTTTTGTTCTTCAAGTTTAAGTGAACAACGAGCCCCATTGTTAATCCTTTAAAGGAAATTATTTGTAACTTTCGACAAGTAGAACAATGAATGGAACAGGTAGACGGTTGAAATCTTTGTATATATTGCTTCTATACAGTCTAAGAAACATATATGCAAAGCATCCAAACAGTACCATTCGCCAATTTTCTGTTCTTCATGTTTAAGTGAACTACGAGCCCCATTGTTAATCCTTTAAAGGAAATTATTTGTAAATTTCGGCAAGTAGAACAATGAATGGAATAGGTAGACGGTTGAAATCATTGTATATATTGCTTCTATATAGTCTAAGAAACATATATGCAAATCATCCAAACAGTACAATTCGCCAATTTCTTGTTCTTCAAGTTTAAGTAAACTACGATCCCCATTGTTAATCCCTTAACGGAAATTATTTGTAACTTTCGACAAGTAGAACAATGAATGGAACAGGTAGACGGTTGAAATCTTTGTTTATATTGCTTCTATATAGTCTAAGAAACATATATGCAAATCATCCAAACAGTAAAATTCGCCAATTATTTGATCTTCAAGTTTAAGGGAACTACGAGCCCCATTGTTAATACTTTAACGGAAATTATTTGTAACTTGCGACAAGTAGAACAATGAATGGAACAGGTAGACGGTTGAAATCAATGTATATATTGCTTCTTTATAGTCTAAGAAACATATATGCAAAGCATCCAAACAGTACCATACGCCACTTTTTTGTTCTTCAAGTTTAAGTGAACAACGAGCCCCATTGTTAATCCTTTAAAGGAAATTATTTGTAAATTTCGACAAGTAGAACAATGATTGGAACACGTAGACGGTTGAAATCTTTGTATATATTGCTTCCATATAGTCTAAGAAACATGTACGCAAAGCATCCAAACAGTACAATTCGCCAATTTTTTGTTCTTCAAGTTTAAGTGAACTACGATCCCCATTGTTAATCCCTTAACGGAAATTATTTGTAACTTTCGACAAGTAGAACAGTGAATGGAACAGGTAGACGGTTGAAATCTTTGTATATATTGATTCTATATAGTATAAGAAACATATATGCAAAGCATCCAAACAGTACAATTCGCCAATTTTTTGTTCTTCAAGTTTAAGTGAACAGTGAGCCCCAATGGTTAATCCGTTATCGGAAATTATTTATAAATTTCGACAAGTAGAACAATGAATGGAACAGGTAGATGGTTGAAATCTTTGTATATATTGCTTCTATATAGTCTAAGAAACATATATGCAAAGCATCCAAACAGTACCATTCGCCAATTTTTTGTTCTTCAAGTTTAAGTTAACAATGAGCACCAATGGTTAATACTTTATCGGAAATTATTTGTAATTTTCGACAAGTAGAACAATGAATGGAACAGTTAGACGGTTGAAATATTTGTATATATTGCTTCTATATAGTCTACGAAACATATATGCAAAGCATCCAAACAGTACAATTCGCCAATTTGTTGTTCTTCAAGTTTTAGTGAACAATGAGCCCCATTGTTAATCCATTATCGGAAATTATTTGTAATTTTCGACAAGTAGAACAGTGAATGGAACAGGTAGACGATTGAAATCTTTGTATATATTGCTTCAATATAGTATAAGAAACATATATGCAAAGCATCCAAACAGTGCAATTCGCCAATTTTTTGTTCTTCAAGTTTAAGTGAACAATGAGCCCCAATGGTTAATCCGTTATCGGAAATTATTTGTAACTTTCGACAAGAAGAACAATGAATGGAAAAGGTAGACGGTTGAAATCAATGTATATATTGCTTCTTTATAGTCTAAGAAACATATATGCAAAGCATCCAAACAGTACCATACGCCACTTTTTTGTTCTTCAAGTTTAAGTGAACAACGAGCCCCATTGTTAATCCTTTAAAGGAAATTATTTGTAAATTTCGACAAGTAGAACAATGATTGGAACACGTAGACGGTTGAAATCTTTGTATATATTGCTTCCATATAGTCTAAGAAACATGAACGCAAAGCATCCAAACAGTACAATTCGCCAATTTTTTGTTCTTCAAGTTTAAGTGAACTACGATCCCCATTGTTAATCCCTTAACGGAAATTATTTGTAACTTTCGACAAGTAGAACAGTGAATGGAACAGGTAGACGGTTGAAATCTTTGTATATATTGCTTCTATATAGTATAAGAAACATATATGCAAAGCATCCAAACAGTACAATTCGCCAATTTTTTGTTCTTCAAGTTTAAGTGAACAGTGAGCCCCAATGGTTAATCCGTTATCGGAAATTATTTGTAACTTTCGACAAGTAGAACAATGAATGGAACAGGTAGATGGTTGAAATCTTTGTATATATTGCTTCTATATAGTCTAAGAAACATATATGCAAAGCATCCAAACAGTACCATTCGCCAATTTTTTGTTCTTCAAGTTTAAGTGAACAATGAGCACCAATGGTTAATACTTTATCGGAAATTATTTGTAATTTTCGACAAGTAGAACAATGAATGGAACAGTTAGACGGTTGAAATATTTGTATATATTGCTTCTATATAGTCTACGAAACATATATGCAAAGCATCCAAACAGTACAATTCGCCAATTTGTTGTTCTTCAAGTTTTAGTGAACAATGAGCCCCATTGTTAATCCATTATCGGAAATTATTTGTAATTTTCGACAAGTAGAACAGTGAATGGAACAGGTAGACGGTTGAAATCTTTGTATATATTGCTTCTATATAGTCTAAGAAACATATATGCAAAGCATCCAAACAGTACCATTCGCCAATTTTTTGTTCTTCAAGTTTAAGTGAACAATGAGCCCCAATGGTTAATCCTTTATCGGAAATTGTTTGTAAGTTTCGACAAGTAGAACAATGAATGGAACAGTTAGACGGGTGAAATATTTGTATATGTTGCTTCTATATAGTCTACGAAACATATATGCAAAGCATCCAAACAGTACAATTCGCCAATTTTTTGTACTTCAAGTTTAAGTGAACTACGAGCCCCATTGTTAATCCTTTAACGGAAATTAATTGTAACTTTCGACAAGTAGAACAATGAATGGAACACGTAGACGGTTGAAATCTTTGTATATATTGCTTCCATATAGTCTAAGAAACATGTACGCAAAGCATCCAAACAGTACAATTCGCCAATTTTTTGTTCTTCAAGTTTAAGTGAACTACGATCCCCATTGTTAATCCCTTAACTTAAATTATTTGTAACTTTCGACAAGTAGAACAATGAATGGAACAGGTAGACGGTTGAAATCTTTGTATATATTGCTTCTATATAGTCTAAGAAACATATATGCAAAGCATCCAAACAGTACCATTCGCCAATTTTTTGTTCTTCAAGTTTAAGTGAACAATGAGCCCCAATGGTTAATCCTTTATCGGAAATTATTTGTAACTTTCGACAAGTAGAACAATGAATGGAACAGTTAGACGGTTGAAATATTTGTATATATTGCTTCTATATAGTCTACGAAACATATATGCAAAGCATCCAAACAGTACAATTCGCCAATTTTTTGTACTTCAAGTTTAAGTGAACTACGAGCCCCATTGTTAATCCTTTAACGGAAATTAATTGTAACTTTCGACAAGTAGAACAATGAATGGAACAGGTAGACGGTTGAAATCTTTGTATATATTGCTTCTATATAGTCTAAGAAACATATATGCAAAGCATCCAAACAGCACAATTCGCCAATTTATTGTTCTTCAAGTTTAAGTGAACAACGAGCCCCATTGTTAATCCTTTAAAGGAAATTATTTGTAACTTTCGACAAGTAGAACAATGAATGGAACAGGTAGACGGTTGAAATCTTTGTATATATTGCTTCTATACAGTCTAAGAAACATATATGCAAAGCATCCAAACAGTACCATTCGCCAATTTTCTGTTCTTCATGTTTAAGTGAACTACGAGCCCCATTGTTAATCCTTTAAAGGAAATTATTTGTAAATTTCGGCAAGTAGAACAATGAATGGAATAGGTAGACGGTTGAAATCATTGTATATATTGCTTCTATATAGTCTAAGAAACATATATGCAAATCATCCAAACAGTACAATTCGCCAATTTCTTGTTCTTCAAGTTTAAGTAAACTACGATCCCCATTGTTAATCCCTTAACGGAAATTATTTGTAACTTTCGACAAGTAGAACAATGAATGGAACAGGTAGACGGTTGAAATCTTTGTTTATATTGCTTCTATATAGTCTAAGAAACATATATGCAAATCATCCAAACAGTAAAATTCGCCAATTATTTGATCTTCAAGTTTAAGGGAACTACGAGCCCCATTGTTAATACTTTAACGGAAATTATTTGTAACTTGCGACAAGTAGAACAATGAATGGAACAGGTAGACGGTTGAAATCAATGTATATATTGCTTCTTTATAGTCTAAGAAACATATATGCAAAGCATCCAAACAGTACCATACGCCACTTTTTTGTTCTTCAAGTTTAAGTGAACAACGAGCCCCATTGTTAATCCTTTAAAGGAAATTATTTGTAACTTTCGACAAGTAGAACAATGAATGGAACAGGTAGACGGTTGAAATCTTTGTATATATTGCTTCTATACAGTCTAAGAAACATATATGCAAAGCATCCAAACAGTACCATTCGCCAATTTTCTGTTCTTCATGTTTAAGTGAACTACGAGCCCCATTGTTAATCCTTTAAAGGAAATTATTTGTAAATTTCGGCAAGTAGAACAATGAATGGAATAGGTAGACGGTTGAAATCATTGTATATATTGCTTCTATATAGTCTAAGAAACATATATGCAAATCATCCAAACAGTACAATTCGCCAATTTCTTGTTCTTCAAGTTTAAGTAAACTACGATCCCCATTGTTAATCCCTTAACGGAAATTATTTGTAACTTTCGACAAGTAGAACAATGAATGGAACAGGTAGACGGTTGAAATCTTTGTTTATATTGCTTCTATATAGTCTAAGAAACATATATGCAAATCATCCAAACAGTAAAATTCGCCAATTATTTGATCTTCAAGTTTAAGGGAACTACGAGCCCCATTGTTAATACTTTAACGGAAATTATTTGTAACTTGCGACAAGTAGAACAATGAATGGAACAGGTAGACGGTTGAAATCAATGTATATATTGCTTCTTTATAGTCTAAGAAACATATATGCAAAGCATCCAAACAGTACCATACGCCACTTTTTTGTTCTTCAAGTTTAAGTGAACAACGAGCCCCATTGTTAATCCTTTAAAGGAAATTATTTGTAAATTTCGACAAGTAGAACAATGATTGGAACACGTAGACGGTTGAAATCTTTGTATATATTGCTTCCATATAGTCTAAGAAACATGTACGCAAAGCATCCAAACAGTACAATTCGCCAATTTTTTGTTCTTCAAGTTTAAGTGAACTACGATCCCCATTGTTAATCCCTTAACGGAAATTATTTGTAACTTTCGACAAGTAGAACAGTGAATGGAACAGGTAGACGGTTGAAATCTTTGTATATATTGATTCTATATAGTATAAGAAACATATATGCAAAGCATCCAAACAGTACAATTCGCCAATTTTTTGTTCTTCAAGTTTAAGTGAACAGTGAGCCCCAATGGTTAATCCGTTATCGGAAATTATTTATAAATTTCGACAAGTAGAACAATGAATGGAACAGGTAGATGGTTGAAATCTTTGTATATATTGCTTCTATATAGTCTAAGAAACATATATGCAAAGCATCCAAACAGTACCATTCGCCAATTTTTTGTTCTTCAAGTTTAAGTGAACAATGAGCACCAATGGTTAATACTTTATCGGAAATTATTTGTAATTTTCGACAAGTAGAACAATGAATGGAACAATTAGACGGTTGAAATATTTGTATATATTGCTTCTATATAGTCTACGAAACATATATGCAAAGCATCCAAACAGTACAATTCGCCAATTTGTTGTTCTTCAAGTTTTAGTGAACAATGAGCCCCATTGTTAATCCATTATCGGAAATTATTTGTAATTTTCGACAAGTAGAACAGTGAATGGAACAGGTAGACGATTGAAATCTTTGTATATATTGCTTCTATATAGTATAAGAAACATATATGCAAAGCATCCAAACAGTACAATTCGGCAATTTTTTGTTCTTCAAGTTTAAGTGAACAATGAGCCCCAATGGTTAATCCGTTATCGGAAATTATTTGTAACTTTCGACAAGAAGAACAATGAATGGAAAAGGTAGACGGTTGAAATCTTTGTATATATTGCTTCTATATAGTCTAAGAAACATATATGCAAAGAATCCAAACAGTACCATTCGCCAATTTTTTGTTCTTCAAGTTTAAGTGAACAATGAGCCCCAATGGTTAATCCGTTATCGGAAATTATTTGTAACTTTCGACAAGAAGAACAATGAATGGAAAAGGTAGACGGTTGAAATCTTTGTATATATTGCTTCTATATAGTCTAAGAAACATATATGCAAAGCATCCAAACAGTACCATTCGCCAATTTTTTGTTCTTCAAGTTTAAGTGAACAATGAGCCCCAATGGTTAATCCTTTATCGGAAATTATTTGTAACTTTCGACAAGTAGAACAATGAATGGAACAGTTAGACGGTTGAGATATTTGTATATATTGCTTCTATATAGTCTACGAAACATATATGCAAAGCATCCAAACAGTACAATTCGCCAATTTTTTGTACTTCAAGTTTAAGTGAACTACGAGCCCCATTGTTAATCCTTTAACGGAAATTAATTGTAACTTTCGACAAGTAGAACAATGAATGGAACAGGTAGACGGTTGAAATCTTTGTATATATTGCTTCTATATAGTCTAAGAAACATATATGCAAAGCATCCAAACAGCACAATTCGCCAATTTATTGTTCTTCAAGTTTAAGTGAACAACGAGCCCCATTGTTAATCCTTTAAAGGAAATTATTTGTAACTTTCGACAAGTAGAACAATGAATGGAACAGGTAGACGGTTGAAATCTTTGTATATATTGCTTCTATACAGTCTAAGAAACATATATGCAAAGCATCCAAACAGTACCATTCGCCAATTTTCTGTTCTTCATGTTTAAGTGAACTACGAGCCCCATTGTTAATCCTTTAAAGGAAATTATTTGTAAATTTCGGCAAGTAGAACAATGAATGGAATAGGTAGACGGTTGAAATCATTGTATATATTGCTTCTATATAGTCTAAGAAACATATATGCAAATCATCCAAACAGTACAATTCGCCAATTTCTTGTTCTTCAAGTTTAAGTAAACTACGATCCCCATTGTTAATCCCTTAACGGAAATTATTTGTAACTTTCGACAAGTGGAACAATGAATGGAACAGGTAGATGGTTGAAATCTTTGTATATATTGCTTCTATATAGTCTAAGAAACATATATGCAAAGCTTCCAAACAGTACCATTCGCCAATTTTTTGTTCTTCAAGTTTAAGTGAACAATGAGCACCAATGGTTAATACTTTATCGGAAATTATTTGTAATTTTCGACAAGTAGAACAATGAATGGAACAGTTAGACGGTTGAAATATTTGTATATATTGCTTCTATATAGTCTACGAAACATATATGCAAAGCATCCAAACAGTACAATTCGCCAATTTGTTGTTCTTCAAGTTTTAGTGAACAATGAGCCCCATTGTTAATCCATTATCGGAAATTATTTGTAATTTTCGACAAGTAGAACAGTGAATGGAACAGGTAGACGATTGAAATCTTTGTATATATTGCTTCTATATAGTATAAGAAACATATATGCAAAGCATCCAAACAGTGCAATTCGCCAATTTTTTGTTCTTCAAGTTTAAGTGAACAATGAGCCCCAATGGTTAATCCGTTATCGGAAATTATTTGTAACTTTCGACAAGAAGAACAATGAATGGAAAAGGTAGACGGTTGAAATCAATGTATATATTGCTTCTTTATAGTCTAAGAAACATATATGCAAAGCATCCAAACAGTACCATACGCCACTTTTTTGTTCTTCAAGTTTAAGTGAACAACGAGCCCCATTGTTAATCCTTTAAAGGAAATTATTTGTAAATTTCGACAAGTAGAACAATGATTAGAACACGTAGACGGTTGAAATCTTTGTATATATTGCTTCCATATAGTCTAAGAAACATGTACGCAAAGCATCCAAACAGTACAATTCGCCAATTTTTTGTTCTTCAAGTTTAAGTGAACTACGATCCCCATTGTTAATCCCTTAACGGAAATTATTTGTAACTTTCGACAAGTAGAACAGTGAATGGAACAGGTAGACGGTTGAAATCTTTGTATATATTGCTTCTATATAGTATAAGAAACATATATGCAAAGCATCCAAACAGTACAATTCGCCAATTTTTTGTTCTTCAAGTTTAAGTGAACAGTGAGCCCCAATGGTTAATCCGTTATCGGAAATTATTTGTAACTTTCGACAAGTAGAACAATGAATGGAACAGGTAGATGGTTGAAATCTTTGTATATATTGCTTCTATATAGTCTAAGAAACATATATGCAAAGCATCCAAACAGTACCATTCGCCAGTTTTTTGTTCTTCAAGTTTAAGTGAACAATGAGCACCAATGGTTAATACTTTATCGGAAATTATTTGTAATTTTCGACAAGTAGAACAATGAATGGAACAGTTAGACGGTTGAAATATTTGTATATATTGCTTCTATATAGTCTACGAAACATATATGCAAAGCATCCAAACAGTACAATTCGCCAATTTGTTGTTCTTCAAGTTTTAGTGAACAATGAGCCCCATTGTTAATCCATTATCGGAAATTATTTGTAATTTTCGACAAGTAGAACAGTGAATGGAACAGGTAGACGATTGAAATCTTTGTATATATTGCTTCTATATAGTATAAGAAACATATATGCAAAGCATCCAAACAGTGCAATTCGCCAATTTTTTGTTCTTCAAGTTTAAGTGAACAATGAGCCCCAATGGACAATCCGTTATCGGAAATTATTTGTAACTTTCGACAAGAAGAACAATGAATGGAAAAGGTAGACGGTTGAAATCAATGTATATATTGCTTCTTTATAGTCTAAGAAACATATATGCAAAGCATCCAAACAGTACCATACGCCACTTTTTTGTTCTTCAAGTTTAAGTGAACAACGAGCCCCATTGTTAATCCTTTAAAGGAAATTATTTGTAAATTGCGACAAGTAGAACAATGAATGGAACAGGTAGACGGTTGAAATCTTTGTATATATTGCTTCTATACAGTCTAAGAAACATATATGCAAAGCATCCAAACAGTACCATTCGCCAATTTTCTGTTCTTCATGTTTAAGTGAACTACGAGCCCCATTGTTAATCCTTTAAAGGAAATTATTTGTAAATTTCGGCAAGTAGAACAATGAATGGAATAGGTAGACGGTTGAAATCATTGTATATATTGCTTCTATATAGTCTAAGAAACATATATGCAAATCATCCAAACAGTACAATTCGCCAATTTCTTGTTCTTCAAGTTTAAGTAAACTACGATCCCCATTGTTAATCCCTTAACGGAAATTATTTGTAACTTTCGACAAGTGGAACAATGAATGGAACAGGTAGATGGTTGAAATCTTTGTATATATTGCTTCTATATAGTATAAGAAACATATATGCAAAGCATCCAAACAGTACAATTCGGCAATTTTTTGTTCTTCAAGTTTAAGTGAACAATGAGCCCCAATGGTTAATCCGTTATCGGAAATTATTTGTAACTTTCGACAAGAAGAACAATGAATGGAAAAGGTAGACGGTTGAAATCTTTGTATATATTGCTTCTATATAGTCTAAGAAACATATATGCAAAGCATCCAAACAGTACCATTCGCCAATTTTTTGTTCTTCAAGTTTAAGTGAACAATGAGCCCCAATGGTTAATCCGTTATCGGAAATTATTTGTAACTTTCGACAAGAAGAACAATGAATGGAAAAGGTAGACGGTTGAAATCTTTGTATATATTGCTTCTATATAGTCTAAGAAACATATATGAAAAGCATCCAAACAGTACCATTCGCCAATTTTTTGTTCTTCAAGTTTAAGTGAACAATGAGCCCCAATGGTTAATCCGTTATCGGAAATTATTTGTAACTTTCGACAAGAAGAACAATGAATGGAAAAGGTAGACGGTTGAAATCAATGTATATATTGCTTCTTTATAGTCTAAGAAACATATATGCAAAGCATCCAAACAGTACCATACGCCACTTTTTTGTTCTTCAAGTTTAAGTGAACAACGAGCCCCATTGTTAATCCTTTAAAGGAAATTATTTGTAAATTTCGACAAGTAGAACAATGATTGGAACACGTAGACGGTTGAAATCTTTGTATATATTGCTTCCATATAGTCTAAGAAACATGAACGCAAAGCATCCAAACAGTACAATTCGCCAATTTTTTGTTCTTCAAGTTTAAGTGAACTACGATCCCCATTGTTAATCCCTTAACGGAAATTATTTGTAACTTTCGACAAGTAGAACAGTGAATGGAACAGGTAGACGGTTGAAATCTTTGTATATATTGCTTCTATATAGTATAAGAAACATATATGCAAAGCATCCAAACAGTACAATTCGCCAATTTTTTGTTCTTCAAGTTTAAGTGAACAGTGAGCCCCAATGGTTAATCCGTTATCGGAAATTATTTGTAACTTTCGACAAGTAGAACAATGAATGGAACAGGTAGATGGTTGAAATCTTTGTATATATTGCTTCTATATAGTCTAAGAAACATATATGCAAAGCATCCAAACAGTACCATTCGCCAATTTTTTGTTCTTCAAGTTTAAGTGAACAATGAGCACCAATGGTTAATACTTTATCGGAAATTATTTGTAATTTTCGACAAGTAGAACAATGAATGGAACAGTTAGACGGTTGAAATATTTGTATATATTGCTTCTATATAGTCTACGAAACATATATGCAAAGCATCCAAACAGTACAATTCGCCAATTTGTTGTTCTTCAAGTTTTAGTGAACAATGAGCCCCATTGTTAATCCATTATCGGAAATTATTTGTAATTTTCGACAAGTAGAACAGTGAATGGAACAGGTAGACGGTTGAAATCTTTGTATATATTGCTTCTATATAGTCTAAGAAACATATATGCAAAGCATCCAAACAGTACCATTCGCCAATTTTTTGTTCTTCAAGTTTAAGTGAACAATGAGCCCCAATGGTTAATCCTTTATCGGAAATTGTTTGTAAGTTTCGACAAGTAGAACAATGAATGGAACAGTTAGACGGGTGAAATATTTGTATATGTTGCTTCTATATAGTCTACGAAACATATATGCAAAGCATCCAAACAGTACAATTCGCCAATTTTTTGTACTTCAAGTTTAAGTGAACTACGAGCCCCATTGTTAATCCTTTAACGGAAATTAATTGTAACTTTCGACAAGTAGAACAATGAATGGAACACGTAGACGGTTGAAATCTTTGTATATATTGCTTCCATATAGTCTAAGAAACATGTACGCAAAGCATCCAAACAGTACAATTCGCCAATTTTTTGTTCTTCAAGTTTAAGTGAACTACGATCCCCATTGTTAATCCCTTAACTTAAATTATTTGTAACTTTCGACAAGTAGAACAATGAATGGAACAGGTAGACGGTTGAAATCTTTGTATATATTGCTTCTATATAGTCTAAGAAACATATATGCAAAGCATCCAAACAGTACCATTCGCCAATTTTTTGTTCTTCAAGTTTAAGTGAACAATGAGCCCCAATGGTTAATCCTTTATCGGAAATTATTTGTAACTTTCGACAAGTAGAACAATGAATGGAACAGTTAGACGGTTGAAATATTTGTATATATTGCTTCTATATAGTCTACGAAACATATATGCAAAGCATCCAAACAGTACAATTCGCCAATTTTTTGTACTTCAAGTTTAAGTGAACTACGAGCCCCATTGTTAATCCTTTAACGGAAATTAATTGTAACTTTCGACAAGTAGAACAATGAATGGAACAGGTAGACGGTTGAAATCTTTGTATATATTGCTTCTATATAGTCTAAGAAACATATATGCAAAGCATCCAAACAGCACAATTCGCCAATTTATTGTTCTTCAAGTTTAAGTGAACAACGAGCCCCATTGTTAATCCTTTAAAGGAAATTATTTGTAACTTTCGACAAGTAGAACAATGAATGGAACAGGTAGACGGTTGAAATCTTTGTATATATTGCTTCTATACAGTCTAAGAAACATATATGCAAAGCATCCAAACAGTACCATTCGCCAATTTTCTGTTCTTCATGTTTAAGTGAACTACGAGCCCCATTGTTAATCCTTTAAAGGAAATTATTTGTAAATTTCGGCAAGTAGAACAATGAATGGAATAGGTAGACGGTTGAAATCATTGTATATATTGCTTCTATATAGTCTAAGAAACATATATGCAAATCATCCAAACAGTACAATTCGCCAATTTCTTGTTCTTCAAGTTTAAGTAAACTACGATCCCCATTGTTAATCCCTTAACGGAAATTATTTGTAACTTTCGACAAGTAGAACAATGAATGGAACAGGTAGACGGTTGAAATCTTTGTTTATATTGCTTCTATATAGTCTAAGAAACATATATGCAAATCATCCAAACAGTAAAATTCGCCAATTATTTGATCTTCAAGTTTAAGGGAACTACGAGCCCCATTGTTAATACTTTAACGGAAATTATTTGTAACTTGCGACAAGTAGAACAATGAATGGAACAGGTAGACGGTTGAAATCAATGTATATATTGCTTCTTTATAGTCTAAGAAACATATATGCAAAGCATCCAAACAGTACCATACGCCACTTTTTTGTTCTTCAAGTTTAAGTGAACAACGAGCCCCATTGTTAATCCTTTAAAGGAAATTATTTGTAACTTTCGACAAGTAGAACAATGAATGGAACAGGTAGACGGTTGAAATCTTTGTATATATTGCTTCTATACAGTCTAAGAAACATATATGCAAAGCATCCAAACAGTACCATTCGCCAATTTTCTGTTCTTCATGTTTAAGTGAACTACGAGCCCCATTGTTAATCCTTTAAAGGAAATTATTTGTAAATTTCGGCAAGTAGAACAATGAATGGAATAGGTAGACGGTTGAAATCATTGTATATATTGCTTCTATATAGTCTAAGAAACATATATGCAAATCATCCAAACAGTACAATTCGCCAATTTCTTGTTCTTCAAGTTTAAGTAAACTACGATCCCCATTGTTAATCCCTTAACGGAAATTATTTGTAACTTTCGACAAGTAGAACAATGAATGGAACAGGTAGACTGTTGAAATCTTTGTTTATATTGCTTCTATATAGTCTAAGAAACATATATGCAAATCATCCAAACAGTAAAATTCGCCAATTATTTGATCTTCAAGTTTAAGGGAACTACGAGCCCCATTGTTAATACTTTAACGGAAATTATTTGTAACTTGCGACAAGTAGAACAATGAATGGAACAGGTAGACGGTTGAAATCAATGTATATATTGCTTCTTTATAGTCTAAGAAACATATATGCAAAGCATCCAAACAGTACCATACGCCACTTTTTTGTTCTTCAAGTTTAAGTGAACAACGAGCCCCATTGTTAATCCTTTAAAGGAAATTATTTGTAAATTTCGACAAGTAGAACAATGATTGGAACACGTAGACGGTTGAAATCTTTGTATATATTGCTTCCATATAGTCTAAGAAACATGTACGCAAAGCATCCAAACAGTACAATTCGCCAATTTTTTGTTCTTCAAGTTTAAGTGAACTACGATCCCCATTGTTAATCCCTTAACGGAAATTATTTGTAACTTTCGACAAGTAGAACAGTGAATGGAACAGGTAGACGGTTGAAATCTTTGTATATATTGATTCTATATAGTATAAGAAACATATATGCAAAGCATCCAAACAGTACAATTCGCCAATTTTTTGTTCTTCAAGTTTAAGTGAACAGTGAGCCCCAATGGTTAATCCGTTATCGGAAATTATTTATAAATTTCGACATGTAGAACAATGAATGGAACAGGTAGATGGTTGAAATCTTTGTATATATTGCTTCTATATAGTCTAAGAAACATATATGCAAAGCATCCAAACAGTACCATTCGCCAATTTTTTGTTCTTCAAGTTTAAGTGAACAATGAGCACCAATGGTTAATACTTTATCGGAAATTATTTGTAATTTTCGACAAGTAGAACAATGAATGGAACAATTAGACGGTTGAAATATTTGTATATATTGCTTCTATATAGTCTACGAAACATATATGCAAAGCATCCAAACAGTACAATTCGCCAATTTGTTGTTCTTCAAGTTTTAGTGAACAATGAGCCCCATTGTTAATCCATTATCGGAAATTATTTGTAATTTTCGACAAGTAGAACAGTGAATGGAACAGGTAGACGATTGAAATCTTTGTATATATTGCTTCTATATAGTATAAGAAACATATATGCAAAGCATCCAAACAGTACAATTCGGCAATTTTTTGTTCTTCAAGTTTAAGTGAACAATGAGCCCCAATGGTTAATCCGTTATCGGAAATTATTTGTAACTTTCGACAAGAAGAACAATGAATGGAAAAGGTAGACGGTTGAAATCTTTGTATATATTGCTTCTATATAGTCTAAGAAACATATATGCAAAGAATCCAAACAGTACCATTCGCCAATTTTTTGTTCTTCAAGTTTAAGTGAACAATGAGCCCCAATGGTTAATCCGTTATCGGAAATTATTTGTAACTTTCGACAAGAAGAACAATGAATGGAAAAGGTAGACGGTTGAAATCTTTGTATATATTGCTTCTATATAGTCTAAGAAACATATATGCAAAGCATCCAAACAGTACCATTCGCCAATTTTTTGTTCTTCAAGTTTAAGTGAACAATGAGCCCCAATGGTTAATCCTTTATCGGAAATTATTTGTAACTTTCGACAAGTAGAACAATGAATGGAACAGTTAGACGGTTGAAATATTTGTATATATTGCTTCTATATAGTCTACGAAACATATATGCAAAGCATCCAAACAGTACAATTCGCCAATTTTTTGTACTTCAAGTTTAAGTGAACTACGAGCCCCATTGTTAATCCTTTAACGGAAATTAATTGTAACTTTCGACAAGTAGAACAATGAATGGAACAGGTAGACGGTTGAAATCTTTGTATATATTGCTTCTATATAGTCTAAGAAACATATATGCAAAGCATCCAAACAGCACAATTCGCCAATTTATTGTTCTTCAAGTTTAAGTGAACAACGAGCCCCATTGTTAATCCTTTAAAGGAAATTATTTGTAACTTTCGACAAGTAGAACAATGAATGGAACAGGTAGACGGTTGAAATCTTTGTATATATTGCTTCTATACAGTCTAAGAAACATATATGCAAAGCATCCAAACAGTACCATTCGCCAATTTTCTGTTCTTCATGTTTAAGTGAACTACGAGCCCCATTGTTAATCCTTTAAAGGAAATTATTTGTAAATTTCGGCAAGTAGAACAATGAATGGAATAGGTAGACGGTTGAAATCATTGTATATATTGCTTCTATATAGTCTAAGAAACATATATGCAAATCATCCAAACAGTACAATTCGCCAATTTCTTGTTCTTCAAGTTTAAGTAAACTACGATCCCCATTGTTAATCCCTTAACGGAAATTATTTGTAACTTTCGACAAGTGGAACAATGAATGGAACAGGTAGATGGTTGAAATCTTTGTATATATTGCTTCTATATAGTCTAAGAAACATATATGCAAAGCTTCCAAACAGTACCATTCGCCAATTTTTTGTTCTTCAAGTTTAAGTGAACAATGAGCACCAATGGTTAATACTTTATCGGAAATTATTTGTAATTTTCGACAAGTAGAACAATGAATGGAACAGTTAGACGGTTGAAATATTTGTATATATTGCTTCTATATAGTCTACGAAACATATATGCAAAGCATCCAAACAGTACAATTCGCCAATTTGTTGTTCTTCAAGTTTTAGTGAACAATGAGCCCCATTGTTAATCCATTATCGGAAATTATTTGTAATTTTCGACAAGTAGAACAGTGAATGGAACAGGTAGACGATTGAAATCTTTGTATATATTGCTTCTATATAGTATAAGAAACATATATGCAAAGCATCCAAACAGTGCAATTCGCCAATTTTTTGTTCTTCAAGTTTAAGTGAACAATGAGCCCCAATGGTTAATCCGTTATCGGAAATTATTTGTAACTTTCGACAAGAAGAACAATGAATGGAAAAGGTAGACGGTTGAAATCAATGTATATATTGCTTCTTTATAGTCTAAGAAACATATATGCAAAGCATCCAAACAGTACCATACGCCACTTTTTTGTTCTTCAAGTTTAAGTGAACAACGAGCCCCATTGTTAATCCTTTAAAGGAAATTATTTGTAAATTTCGACAAGTAGAACAATGATTAGAACACGTAGACGGTTGAAATCTTTGTATATATTGCTTCCATATAGTCTAAGAAACATGTACGCAAAGCATCCAAACAGTACAATTCGCCAATTTTTTGTTCTTCAAGTTTAAGTGAACTACGATCCCCATTGTTAATCCCTTAACGGAAATTATTTGTAACTTTCGACAAGTAGAACAGTGAATGGAACAGGTAGACGGTTGAAATCTTTGTATATATTGCTTCTATATAGTATAAGAAACATATATGCAAAGCATCCAAACAGTACAATTCGCCAATTTTTTGTTCTTCAAGTTTAAGTGAACAGTGAGCCCCAATGGTTAATCCGTTATCGGAAATTATTTGTAACTTTCGACAAGTAGAACAATGAATGGAACAGGTAGATGGTTGAAATCTTTGTATATATTGCTTCTATATAGTCTAAGAAACATATATGCAAAGCATCCAAACAGTACCATTCGCCAGTTTTTTGTTCTTCAAGTTTAAGTGAACAATGAGCACCAATGGTTAATACTTTATCGGAAATTATTTGTAATTTTCGACAAGTAGAACAATGAATGGAACAGTTAGACGGTTGAAATATTTGTATATATTGCTTCTATATAGTCTACGAAACATATATGCAAAGCATCCAAACAGTACAATTCGCCAATTTGTTGTTCTTCAAGTTTTAGTGAACAATGAGCCCCATTGTTAATCCATTATCGGAAATTATTTGTAATTTTCGACAAGTAGAACAGTGAATGGAACAGGTAGACGATTGAAATCTTTGTATATATTGCTTCTATATAGTATAAGAAACATATATGCAAAGCATCCAAACAGTGCAATTCGCCAATTTTTTGTTCTTCAAGTTTAAGTGAACAATGAGCCCCAATGGACAATCCGTTATCGGAAATTATTTGTAACTTTCGACAAGAAGAACAATGAATGGAAAAGGTAGACGGTTGAAATCAATGTATATATTGCTTCTTTATAGTCTAAGAAACATATATGCAAAGCATCCAAACAGTACCATACGCCACTTTTTTGTTCTTCAAGTTTAAGTGAACAACGAGCCCCATTGTTAATCCTTTAAAGGAAATTATTTGTAAATTGCGACAAGTAGAACAATGAATGGAACAGGTAGACGGTTGAAATCAATGTATATATTGCTTCTTTATAGTCTAAGAAACATATATGCAAAGCATCCAAACAGTACCATACGCCACTTTTTTGTTCTTCAAGTTTAAGTGAACAACGAGCCCCATTGTTAATCCTTTAAAGGAAATTATTTGTAAATTGCGACAAGTAGAACAATGATTGGAACACGTAGACGGTTGAAATCTTTGTATATATTGCTTCCATATAGTCTAAGAAACATGTACGCAAAGCATCCAAACAGTACAATTCGCCAATTTTTTGTTCTTCAAGTTTAAGTGGACTACGATCCCCATTGTTAATCCCTTAACGGAAATTATTTGTAACTTTCGACAAGTAGAACAGTGAATGGAACAGGTAGACGATTGAAATCTTTGTATATATTGCTTCTATATAGTATAAGAAACATATATGCAAAGCATCCAAACAGTACAATTCGGCAATTTTTTGTTCTTCAAGTTTAAGTGAACAATGAGCCCCAATGGTTAATCCGTTATCGGAAATTATTTGTAACTTTCGACAAGAAGAACAATGAATGGAAAAGGTAGACGGTTGAAATCTTTGTATATATTGCTTCTATATAGTCTAAGAAACATATATGCAAAGCATCCAAACAGTACCATTCGCCAATTTTTTGTTCTTCAAGTTTAAGTGAACAATGAGCCCCAATGGTTAATCCGTTATCGGAAATTATTTGTAACTTTCGACAAGAAGAACAATGAATGGAAAAGGTAGACGGTTGAAATCTTTGTATATATTGCTTCTATATAGTCTAAGAAACATATATGAAAAGCATCCAAACAGTACCATTCGCCAATTTTTTGTTCTTCAAGTTTAAGTGAACAATGAGCCCCAATGGTTAATCCTTTATCGGAAATTATTTGTAACTTTCGACAAGTAGAACAATGAATGGAACAGTTAGACGGTTGAAATATTTGTATATATTGCTTCTATATAGTCTACGAAACATATATGCAAAGCATTCAAACAGTACAATTCGGCAATTTTTTGTTCTTCAAGTTTAAGTGAACAATGAGCCCCAATGGTTAATCCGTTATCGGAAATTATTTGTAACTTTCGACAAGAAGAACAATGAATGGAAAAGGTAGACGGTTGAAATCTTTGTATATATTGCTTCTATATAGTCTAAGAAACATATATGCAAAGCATCCAAACAGTACCATTCGCCAATTTTTTGTTCTTCAAGTTTAAGTGAACAATGAGCCCCAATGGTTAATCCGTTAACGGAAATTATTTGTAACTTTCGACAAGAAGAACAATGAATGGAAAAGGTAGACGGTTGAAATCTTTGTATATATTGCTTCTATATAGTCTAAGAAACATATATGAAAAGCATCCAAACAGTACCATTCGCCAATTTTTTGTTCTTCAAGTTTAAGTGAACAATGAGCCCCAATGGTTAATCCTTTATCGGAAATTATTTGTAACTTTCGACAAGTAGAACAATGAATGGAACAGTTAGACGGTTGAAATATTTGTATATATTGCTTCTATATAGTCTACGAAACATATATGCAAAGCATCCAAACAGTACAATTCGCCAATTTTTTGTACTTCAAGTTTAAGTGAACTACGAGCCCCATTGTTAATCCTTTAACGGAAATTAATTGTAACTTTCGACAAGTAGAACAATGAATGGAACAGGTAGACGGTTGAAATCTTTGTATATATTGCTTCTATATAGTCTAAGAAACATATATGCAAAGCATCCAAACAGCACAATTCGCCAATTTATTGTTCTTCAAGTTTAAGTGAACAACGAGCCCCATTGTTAATCCTTTAAAGGAAATTATTTGTAACTTTCGACAAGTAGAACAATGAATGGAACAGGTAGACGGTTGAAATCTTTGTATATATTGCTTCTATACAGTCTAAGAAACATATATGCAAAGCATCCAAACTGTACCATTCGCCAATTTTCTGTTCTTCATGTTTAAGTGAACTACGAGCCCCATTGTTAATCCTTTAAAGGAAATTATTTGTAAATTTCGGCAAGTAGAACAATGAATGGAATAGGTAGACGGTTGAAATCATTGTATATATTGCTTCTATATAGTCTAAGAAACATATATGCAAATCATCCAAACAGTACAATTCGCCAATTTCTTGTTCTTCAAGTTTAAGTAAACTACGATCCCCATTGTTAATCCCTTAACGGAAATTATTTGTAACTTTCGACAAGTAGAACAATGAATGGAACTGGTAGACGGTTGAAATCTTTGTATATATTGCTTCTATATAGTCTAAGAAACATATATGCAAATCATCCAAACAGTAAAATTCGCCAATTATTTGATCTTCAAGTTTAAGGGAACTACGAGCCCCATTGTTAATACTTTAACGGAAATTATTTGTAACTTGCGACAAGTAGAACAATGAATGGAACAGGTAGACGGTTGAAATCAATGTATATATTGCTTCTTTATAGTCTAAGAAACATATATGCAAAGCATCCAAACAGTACCATACGCCACTTTTTTGTTCTTCAAGTTTAAGTGAACAACGAGCCCCATTGTTAATCCTTTAAAGGAAATTATTTGTAAATTTCGACAAGTAGAACAATGATTGGAACACGTAGACGGTTGAAATCTTTGTATATATTGCTTCCATATAGTCTAAGAAACATGTACGCAAAGCATCCAAACAGTACAATTCGCCAATTTTTTGTTCTTCAAGTTTAAGTGAACTACGATCCCCATTGTTAATCCCTTAACGGAAATTATTTGTAACTTTCGACAAGTAGAACAGTGAATGGAACAGGTAGACGGTTGAAATCTTTGTATATATTGCTTCTATATAGTATAAGAAACATATATGCAAAGCATCCAAACAGTACAATTCGCCAATTTTTTGTTCTTCAAGTTTAAGTGAACAGTGAGCCCCAATGGTTAATCGGTTATCGGAAATTATTTGTAACTTTCGACAAGTAGAACAATGAATGGAACAGGTAGATGGTTGAAATCATTGTATATATTGCTTCTATATAGTCTAAGAAACATATATGCAAAGCTTCCAAACAGTACCATTCGCCAATTTTTTGTTCTTCAAGTTTAAGTGAACAATGAGCACCAATGGTTAATACTTTATCGGAAATTATTTGTAATTTTCGACAAGTAGAACAATGAATGGAACAGTTAGACGGTTGAAATATTTGTATATATTGCTTCTATATAGTCTACGAAACATATATGCAAAGCATCCAAACAGTACAATTCGCCAATCTGTTGTTCTTCAAGTTTTAGTGAACAATGAGCCCCATTGTTAATCCATTATCGGAAATTATTTGTAATTTTCGACAAGTAGAACAGTGAATGGAACAGGTAGACGATTGAAATCTTTGTATATATTGCTTCTATATAGTATAAGAAACATATATGCAAAGCATCCAAACAGTGCAATTCGCCAATTTTTTGTTCTTCAAGTTTAAGTGAACAATGAGCCCCAATGGTTAATCCGTTATCGGAAATTATTTGTAACTTTCGACAAGAAGAACAATGAATGGAAAAGGTAGACGGTTGAAATCAATGTATATATTGCTTCTTTATAGTCTAAGAAACATATATGCAAAGCATCCAAACAGTACCATACGCCACTTTTTTGTTCTTCAAGTTTAAGTGAACAACGAGCCCCATTGTTAATCCTTTAAAGGAAATTATTTGTAAATTTCGACAAGTAGAACAATGATTGGAACACGTAGACGGTTGAAATCTTTGTATATATTGCTTCCATATAGTCTAAGAAACATGTACGCAAAGCATCCAAACAGTACAATTCGCCAATTTTTTGTTCTTCAAGTTTAAGTGAACTACGATCCCCATTGTTAATCCCTTAACGGAAATTATTTGTAACTTTCGACAAGTAGAACAGTGAATGGAACAGGTAGACGGTTGAAATCTTTGTATATATTGCTTCTATATAGTATAAGAAACATATATGCAAAGCATCCAAACAGTACAATTCGCCAATTTTTTGTTCTTCAAGTTTAAGTGAACAGTGAGCCCCAATGGTTAATCCGTTATCGGAAATTATTTGTAACTTTCGACAAGTAGAACAATGAATGGAACAGGTAGATGGTTGAAATCTTTGTATATATTGCTTCTATATAGTCTAAGAAACATATATGCAAAGCATCCAAACAGTACCATTCGCCAATTTTTTGTTCTTCAAGTTTAAGTGAACAATGAGCACCAATGGTTAATACTTTATCGGAAATTATTTGTAATTTTCGACAAGTAGAACAATGAATGGAACAGTTAGACGGTTGAAATATTTGTATATATTGCTTCTATATAGTCTACGAAACATATATGCAAAGCATCCAAACAGTACAATTCGCCAATTTGTTGTTCTTCAAGTTTTAGTGAACAATGAGCCCCATTGTTAATCCATTATCGGAAATTATTTGTAATTTTCGACAAGTAGAACAGTGAATGGAACAGGTAGACGATTGAAATCTTTGTATATATTGCTTCTATATAGTATAAGAAACATATATGCAAAGCATCCAAACAGTGCAATTCGCCAATTTTTTGTTCTTCAAGTTTAAGTGAACAATGAGCCCCAATGGTTAATCCGTTATCGGAAATTATTTGTAACTTTCGACAAGAAGAACAATGAATGGAAAAGGTAGACGGTTGAAATCTTTGTATATATTGCTTCTATATAGTCTAAGAAACATATATGCAAAGCATCCAAACAGTACCATTCGCCAATTTTTTGTTCTTCAAGTTTAAGTGAACAATGAGCCCCAATGGTTAATCCTTTATCGGAAATTGTTTGTAAGTTTCGACAAGTAGAACAATGAATGGAACAGTTAGACGGTTGAAATATTTGTATATGTTGCTTCTATATAGTCTACGAAACATATATGCAAAGCATCCAAACAGTACAATTCGCCAATTTTTTGTACTTCAAGTTTAAGTGAACTACGAGCCCCATTGTTAATCCTTTAACGGAAATTAATTGTAACTTTCGACAAGTAGAACAATGAATGGAACACGTAGACGGTTGAAATCTTTGTATATATTGCTTCCATATAGTCTAAGAAACATGTACGCAAAGCATCCAAACAGTACAATTCGCCAATTTTTTGTTCTTCAAGTTTAAGTGAACTACGATCCCCATTGTTAATCCCTTAACTTAAATTATTTGTAACTTTCGACAAGTAGAATAATGAATGGAACAGGTAGACGGTTCAAATCTTTGTATATATTGCTTCCATATAGTCTAAGAAACATGTACGCAAAGCATCCAAACAGTACAATTCGCCAATTTTTTGTTCTTCAAGTTTAAGTGAACTACGATCCCCATTGTTAATCCCTTAACTTAAATTATTTGTAACTTTCGACAAGTAGAACAATGAATGGAACAGGTAGACGGTTGAAATCTTTGTATATATTGCTTCTATACAGTCTAAGAAACATATATGCAAAGCATCCAAACAGTACCATTCGCCAATTTTCTGTTCTTCATGTTTAAGTGAACTACGAGCCCCATTGTTAATCCTTTAAAGGAAATTATTTGTAAATTTCGGCAAGTAGAACAATGAATGGAATAGGTAGACGGTTGAAATCATTGTATATATTGCTTCTATGTAGTCTAAGAAACATATATGCAAATCATCCAAACAGTACAATTCGCCAATTTCTTGTTCTTCAAGTTTAAGTAAACTACGATCCCCATTGTTAATCCCTTAACGGAAATTATTTGTAACTTTCGACAAGTAGAACACTGAATGGAACAGGTAGACGGTTGAAATCTTTGTATATATTGCTTCTATATAGTCTAAGAAACATATATGCAAATCATCCAAACAGTAAAATTCGCCAATTATTTGATCTTCAAGTTTAAGGGAACTACGAGCCCCATTGTTAATACTTTAACGGAAATTATTTGTAACTTGCGACAAGTAGAACAATGAATGGAACAGGTAGACGGTTGAAATCAATGTATATATTGCTTCTTTATAGTCTAAGAAACATATATGCAAAGCATCCAAACAGTACCATACGCCACTTTTTTGTTCTTCAAGTTTAAGTGAACAACGAGCCCCATTGTTAATCCTTTAAAGGAAATTATTTGTAAATTTCGACAAGTAGAACAATGATTGGAACACGTAGACGGTTGAAATCTTTGTATATATTGCTTCCATATAGTCTAAGAAACATGTACGCAAAGCATCCAAACAGTACAATTCGCCAATTTTTTGTTCTTCAAGTTTAAGTGAACTACGATCCCCATTGTTAATCCCTTAACGGAAATTATTTGTAACTTTCGACAAGTAGAACAGTGAATGGAACAGGTAGACGGTTGAAATCATTGTATATATTGCTTCTATATAGTATAAGAAACATATATGCAAAGCATCCAAACAGTACAATTCGCCAATTTTTTGTTCTACAAGTTTAAGTGAACAGTGAGCCCCAATGGTTAATCCGTTATCGGAAATTATTTGTAACTTTCGACAAGTAGAACAATGAATGGAACAGGTAGATGGTTGAAATCTTTGTATATATTGCTTCTATATAGTCTAAGAAACATATATGCAAAGCATCCAAACAGTACAATTCGCCAATTATTTGATCTGCAAGTTTAAGTGAACTACGAGCCCCATTGTTAATACTTTAACGGAAGTTATTTGTATCTTGCGACAAGTAGAACAATGAATGGAACAGGTAGACGGTTGAAATCAATGTATATATTGCTTCTTTATAGTCTAAGAAACATATATGCAAAGCATCCAAACAGTACCATACGCCACTTTTTTGTTCTTCAAGTTTAAGTGAACTACGATCCCCATTGTTAATCCCTTAACGGAAATTATTTGTAACTTTCGACAAGTAGAACAGTGAATGGAACAGGTAGACGGTTGAAATCTTTGTATATATTGCTTCTATATAGTATAAGAAACATATACGCAAAGCATCCAAACAGTACCATTCGCCAATTTTTTGTTCTTCAAGTTTAAGTGAACTACGATCCCCATTGTTAATCCCTTAACGGAAATTATTTGTAATTTTCGACATGTAGAACAATGAATGGAACAGGTAGACGGTTGAAATCTTTGTATATATTGCTTCTATATAGTATAAGATACATATATGCAAAGCATCCAAACAGTACCATTCGCCAATTTTTTGTTCTTCAAGTTTAGTGAACAATGAGCCCCAATGGTTAATCCTTTATCGGAAATTATTTGTAATTTTCGACAAGTAGAACAATGAGTGGAACAGGTAGACGGTTGAAATCTTTGTATATATTGCTTCTATATAATCTAAGAAACATATATGCAAAGCATCCAAACGGTACCATTCGCCAATTTTTTGTTCTTCAAGTTTAAGTGAAATACGAGCCCCATTGTTAATACTTTAACGGAAATTATTTGTAACTTGCGAGAAGTAGAACAATGAATAGTACAGGTAGACAGGTGAAATCTTTCTATATATTGCTTCTAAATAGTCTAAGAAACACATATGTAAAGCATCCAAACAGCACAATTCGCCAATTTTTTGTTCTACAAGTTTAAGTGAACTACGAGCCCCATTGTTAATCCTTTAAAGGAAATTATTTGTAAATTTCGACAAGTAGAACAATGAATGGATCAGGTAGACGGTTGAAATCATTGTATATATTGCTTCTATATAAACTACGAAACATATATGCAAAGCATCCAAACAGTACAATTCGCCAATTTATTGTTCTTCAAGTTTAAGTGAACAACGAGCCCCATTGTTAATCCTTTAAAGGAAATTATTTGTAACTTTCGACAAGTAGAACAATGAATGGAACAGGTAGACGGTTGAAATCTTTGTATATATTGCTTCTATATAGTCTAAGAAACATATATGCAGAGCATCCAAACAGTACAATTCGCCAATTTCTTGTTCATCACGTTTAAGTAAACTACGATCCCCATTGTTAATACCTTAACGGAAATTATTTGTAACTTTCGACAAGTAGAACAATGAATCGAACAGGTAGACGGTTGAAATCTTTGTATATATTGCTTCTATATAGTCTAAGAAACATATATGCAAAGCATCCAAACAGTACCATTCGCCAATTTTTTGTTCATCAAGTTTAAGTGAACAATGAGCCCCAATGGTTAATCCTTTATCGGTAATTGTTTGTAAATTTCGGCAAGTAGAACAATGAATGGAACAGGTAGACGGTTGAAATCCTTGTATATATTGCTTCCATATAGTCTAAGAAACATGTACGCAAAGCATCCAAACAGTACCATTCGCCAATTTTTTGTCCTTCAAGTTTAAGTGAACAATGAGCCCCATTGTTAATCCTTTATTGGAAATTATTTGTAACTTTCGACAAGTAGAACAATGAATCGAACAGGTAGACGGTTGAAATCTTTGTATATATTGCTTCTATATAGTCTAAGAAACATATATGCAAAGCATCCAAACAGTACCATTCGCCAATTTTTTGTTCATCAAGTTTAAGTGAACAATGAGCCCCATTGTTAATCCTTTATCGGAAATTGTTTGTAACTTTCGACAAGTAGAACATTGAATGGAACAGGTAGACGGTTGAAATCTTTGTATCTATTGCTTCCATATAGTCCAAGAAACATGTACGCAAAGCATCCAAACAGTACCATTCGCCAATTTTTTGTCCTTCAAGTTTAAGTGAACAATGAGCCCCATTGTTAATCCTTTATCGGAAATTATTTCTAACTTTCGACAAGTAGAACAATGAATCGAACAGGTAGACGGTTGAAATCTTTGTATATATTGCTTCTATATAGTCTAAGAAACATATATGCAAAGCATCCAAACAGTACCATTCGCCAATTTTTTGTTCATCAAGTTTAAGTGAACAATGAGCCCCATTGTTAATCCTTTATCGGAAATTGTTTGTAACTTTCGACAAGTAGAACATTGAATGGAACAGGTAGACGGTTGAAATCTTTGTATCTATTGCTTCCATATAGTCCAAGAAACATGTACGCAAAGCATCCAAACAGTACCATTCGCCAATTTTTTGTCCTTCAAGTTTAAGTGAACAATGAGCCCCATTGTTAATCCTTTATCGGAAATTATTTCTAACTTTCGACAAGTAGAACAAGGAATCGAACAGGTAGACGGTAGAAATCTTTGTATATATTGCTTCTATATAGTCTAAGAAACATATATGCAAAGCATCCAAACAGTACCATTCGCCAATTTTTTGTTCATCAAGTTTAAGTGAACAATGAGCCCCATTGTTAATCCTTTATCGGAAATTGTTTGTAACTTTCGACAAGTAGAACATTGAATGGAACAGGTAGACGGTTGAAATCTTTGTATCTATTGCTTCCATATAGTCCAAGAAACATGTACGCAAAGCATCCAAACAGTACCATTCGCCAATTTTTTGTCCTTCAAGTTTAAGTGAACAATGAGCCCCATTGTTAATCCTTTATCGGAAATTATTTCTAACTTTCGACAAGTAGAACAAGGAATCGAACAGGTAGACGGTAGAAATCTTTGTATATATTGCTTCTATATAGTCTAAGAAACATATATGCAAAGCATCCAAACAGTACCATTCGCCAATTTTTTGTTCATCAAGTTTAAGTGAACAATGAGCCCCATTGTTAATCCTTTATCGGAAATTGTTTGTAACTTTCGACAAGTAGAACAATGAATGGAACAGGTAGACTGTTGAAATCATTGTATATATTGCTTCTATATAGTCTAAGAAACATATATGCAAAGCATCCAAACAGTACAATTCGCCAATTTTTTGTTCTTCAAGTTTAAGTAAACTACGATCCCCATTGTTAATCCCTTAACGGAAATTATTTGTAACTTTCGACAAGTAGAACAGTGAATGGAACAGGTAGACGGTTGAAATCTTTGTATATATTGCTTCTATATAGTATCTGAAACATATATGCAAAGCATCCAAACAGTACAATTCGCCAATTTTTTGTTCTTCAAGTTTAAGTGAACAATGAGCCCCAATGGTTAATCCTTTATCGGAAATTATTTGTAACTTTCGACAAGTAGAACAATGAATGGAACAGGTAGACGGTTGAAATCTTTGTATATATTGCTTCTATATAGTCTAAGAAACATATATGCAAAGCATCCAAACAGTACAATTCGCCAATTTTTTGTTCTTCAAGTTTAAGTGAACAATGAGCCCCAATGGTTAATCCGTTATCGGAAATTATTTGTAGCTTTCGACAAGTAGAACAATGAATGGAACAGGTAGACGGTAGAAATCTTTGTATATATTGCTTCTATATAGTCTGAGAAACATATATGCAAAGCATCCAAACAGTACCATTCGCCAATTTTTTGTTCATCAAGTTTAAGTGAACAATGAGCCCCATTGTTAATCCTTTATCGGAAATTGTTTGTAATTTTCGACAAGTAGAACAATGAATGGAACAGGTAGACTGTTGAAATCATTGTATATATTGCTTCTATATAGTCTAAGAAACATATATGCAAAGCATCCAAACAGTACAATTCGCCAATTTTTTGTTCTTCAAGTTTAAGTAAACTACGATCCCCATTGTTAATCCCTTAACGGAAATTATTTGTAACTTTCGATAAGTAGAACAGTGAATGGAACAGGTAGACGGTTGAAATCTTTGTATATATTGCTTCTATATAGTATCGGAAACATATATGCAAAGCATCCAAACAGTACAATTCGCCAATTTTTTGTTCTTCAAGTTTAAGTGAACAATGAGCCCCATTGTTAATCCTTTATCGGAAATTATTTGTAACTTTCGACAAGTAGAACAATGAATGGAACAGGTAGACGCTTGAAATCCTTGTATATATTGCTTCCATATAGTCTAAGAAACATGTACGCAAAGCATCCAAACAGTACAATTCGCCAATTTTTTGTTCTTCAAGTTTAAGTGAACTACGAGCCCCACTGTTAATCCTTTAACGGAAATTAATTGTAACTTTCGACAAGTAGAACAATGAATGGAACAGGTAGACGGTTGAAATCATTGTATATATTGCTTCCATGTAGTTTAAGAAACATGTACGCAAAGCATCCAAACAGTACCATTCGCCAATTTTTTGTCCTTCAAATTTAAGTAAACTACGATCCCCATTGTTAGTCCCTTAACGGAAATTATTTGTAACTTTCTACAAGTAAAACAATGAATAGTACAGGTAGACGGGTGAAATCTTTCTATATATTGCTTCTAAATAGTCTAAGAAACATCTATGCAAAGCATCCAAACAGTACAATTCGCCAATTTTTTGTTCTTCAAGTTTATGTGAACTACGAGCCCCATTGTTAATCCTTTAACGGAAATTAATTGTAACTTTCTACAAGTAGAACAATGAATGGAACTCGTAGACGGTTGAAATCTTTGTATATATTGCTTCTATATAATCTAAGAAACATATATGCAAAGCATCTAAACAGTAACAATCGCCAATTTTTTGTCCTTCAAGTTTAAGTGAACAATGAGCCCCATTGTTAATCCTTTATCGGAAATTATTTCTAACTTTCGACAAGTAGAACAAGGAATCGAACAGGTAGACGGTAGAAATCTTTGTATATATTGCTTCTATATAGTCTAAGAAACATATATGCAAAGCATCCAAACAGTACAATTCGCCTATTTCTTGTTCTTCAAGTTTAAGTAAACTACGATCCCCATTGTTAATCCCTTAACGGAAATTATTTGTAACTTTCGACAAGTAGAACAATGAATGGAACAGGTAGACGGTTGAAATCTTTGTATATATTGCTTCTATAAAGTCTAAGAAACATATATGCAAATCATCCAAACAGTACAATTCGCCAATTATTTGTTCTTCAAGTTTAACTGAACTACGAGCCCCATTGTTAATACTTTAACGGAAATTATTTGTAACTTGCGACAAGTAGAACAATGAATGGAACAGGTAGCCGGTTGAAATCAATGTATATATTGCTTCTATATAGTCTAAGAAACATATATGCAATGCATCCAAACAGTACCATTCGCCAATTTTTTGTCCTTCAAGTTTAAGTGAACGACGAGCCCCATTGTTAATCCTTTAAAGGAAATTATTTGTAAATTTCGACAAGTAGAACAATGAATGGAACTGGTAGACGGTTGAAATCTTTGTATATATTGCTTCTATACAGTCTAAGAAACATATATGCAAAGCATCCAAACTGTACCATTCGCCAATTTTCTGTTCTTCATGTTTAAGTGAACTACGAGCCCCATTGTTAATCCTTTAAAGGAAATTATTTGTAAATTTCGGCAAGTAGAACAATGAATGGAATAGGTAGACGGTTGAAATCATTGTATATATTGCTTCTATATAGTCTAAGAAACATATATGCAAATCATCCAAACAGTACAATTCGCCAATTTCTTGTTCTTCAAGTTTAAGTAAACTACGATCCCCATTGTTAATCCCTTAACGGAAATTATTTGTAACTTTCGACAAGTAGAACAATGAATGGAACTGGTAGACGGTTGAAATCTTTGTATATGTTGCTTCTATATAGTCTAAGAAACATATATGCAAATCATCCAAACAGTAAAATTCGCCAATTATTTGATCTTCAAGTTTAAGGGAACTACGAGCCCCATTGTTAATACTTTAACGGAAATTATTTGTAACTTGCGACAAGTAGAACAATGAATGGAACAGGTAGACGGTTGAAATCAATGTATATATTGCTTCTTTATAGTCTAAGAAACATATATGCAAAGCATCCAAACAGTACCATACGCCACTTTTTTGTTCTTCAAGTTTAAGTGAACAACGAGCCCCATTGTTAATCCTTTAAAGGAAATTATTTGTAAATTTCGACAAGTAGAACAATGATTGGAACACGTAGACGGTTGAAATCTTTGTATATATTGCTTCCATATAGTCTAAGAAACATGTACGCAAAGCATCCAAACAGTACAATTCGCCAATTTTTTGTTCTTCAAGTTTAAGTGAACTACGATCCCCATTGTTAATCCCTTAACGGAAATTATTTGTAACTTTCGACAAGTAGAACAGTGAATGGAACAGGTAGACGGTTGAAATCTTTGTATATATTGCTTCTAAATAGTATAAGAAACATATATGCAAAGCATCCAAACAGTACAATTCGCCAATTTTTTGTTCTTCAAGTTTAAGTGAACAGTGAGCCCCAATGGTTAATCGGTTATCGGAAATTATTTGTAACTTTCGACAAGTAGAACAATGATTGGAACACGTAGACGGTTGAAATCTTTGTATATATTGCTTCCATATAGTCTAAGAAACATGTACGCAAAGCATCCAAACAGTACAATTCGCCAATTTTTTGTTCTTCAAGTTTAAGTGAACTACGATCCCCATTGTTAATCCCTTAACGGAAATTATTTGTAACTTTCGACAAGTAGAACAGTGAATGGAACAGGTAGACGGTTGAAATCTTTGTATATATTGCTTCTAAATAGTATAAGAAACATATATGCAAAGCATCCAAACAGTACAATTCGCCAATTTTTTGTTCTTCAAGTTTAAGTGAACAGTGAGCCCCAATGGTTAATCGGTTATCGGAAATTATTTGTAACTTTCGACAAGTAGAACAATGAATGGAACAGGTAGATGGTTGAAATCTTTGTATATATTGCTTCTATATAGTCTAAGAAACATATATGCAAAGCTTCCAAACAGTACCATTCGCCAATTTTTTGTTCTTCAAGTTTAAGTGAACAATGAGCACCAATGGTTAATACTTTATCGGAAATTATTTGTAATTTTCGACAAGTAGAACAATGAATGGAACAGTTAGACGGTTGAAATATTTGTATATATTGCTTCTATATAGTCTACGAAACATATATGCAAAGCATCCAAACAGTACAATTCGCCAATCTGTTGTTCTTCAAGTTTTAGTGAACAATGAGCCCCATTGTTAATCCATTATCGGAAATTATTTGTAATTTTCGACAAGTAGAACAGTGAATGGAACAGGTAGACGATTGAAATCTTTGTATATATTGCTTCTATATAGTATAAGAAACATATATGCAAAGCATCCAAACAGTGCAATTCGCCAATTTTTTGTTCTTCAAGTTTAAGTGAACAATGAGCCCCAATGGTTAATCCGTTATCGGAAATTATTTGTAACTTTCGACAAGAAGAACAATGAATGGAAAAGGTAGACGGTTGAAATCAATGTATATATTGCTTCTTTATAGTCTAAGAAACATATATGCAAAGCATCCAAACAGTACCATACGCCACTTTTTTGTTCTTCAAGTTTAAGTGAACAACGAGCCCCATTGTTAATCCTTTAAAGGAAATTATTTGTAAATTTCGACAAGTAGAACAATGATTGGAACACGTAGACGGTTGAAATCTTTGTATATATTGCTTCCATATAGTCTAAGAAACATGTACGCAAAGCATCCAAACAGTACAATTCGCCAATTTTTTGTTCTTCAAGTTTAAGTGAACTACGATCCCCATTGTTAATCCCTTAACGGAAATTATTTGTAACTTTCGACAAGTAGAACAGTGAATGGAACAGGTAGACGGTTGAAATCTTTGTATATATTGCTTCTATATAGTATAAGAAACATATATGCAAAGCATCCAAACAGTACAATTCGCCAATTTTTTGTTCTTCAAGTTTAAGTGAACAGTGAGCCCCAATGGTTAATCCGTTATCGGAAATTATTTGTAACTTTCGACAAGTAGAACAATGAATGGAACAGGTAGATGGTTGAAATCTTTGTATATATTGCTTCTATATAGTCTAAGAAACATATATGCAAAGCATCCAAACAGTACCATTCGCCAATTTTTTGTTCTTCAAGTTTAAGTGAACAATGAGCACCAATGGTTAATACTTTATCGGAAATTATTTGTAATTTTCGACAAGTAGAACAATGAATGGAACAGTTAGACGGTTGAAATATTTGTATATATTGCTTCTATATAGTCTACGAAACATATATGCAAAGCATCCAAACAGTACAATTCGCCAATTTGTTGTTCTTCAAGTTTTAGTGAACAATGAGCCCCATTGTTAATCCATTATCGGAAATTATTTGTAATTTTCGACAAGTAGAACAGTGAATGGAACAGGTAGACGATTGAAATCTTTGTATATATTGCTTCTATATAGTATAAGAAACATATATGCAAAGCATCCAAACAGTGCAATTCGCCAATTTTTTGTTCTTCAAGTTTAAGTGAACAATGAGCCCCAATGGTTAATCCGTTATCGGAAATTATTTGTAACTTTCGACAAGAAGAACAATGAATGGAAAAGGTAGACGGTTGAAATCTTTGTATATATTGCTTCTATATAGTCTAAGAAACATATATGCAAAGCATCCAAACAGTACCATTCGCCAATTTTTTGTTCTTCAAGTTTAAGTGAACAATGAGCCCCAATGGTTAATCCTTTATCGGAAATTGTTTGTAAGTTTCGACAAGTAGAACAATGAATGGAACAGTTAGACGGTTGAAATATTTGTATATGTTGCTTCTATATAGTCTACGAAACATATATGCAAAGCATCCAAACAGTACAATTCGCCAATTTTTTGTACTTCAAGTTTAAGTGAACTACGAGCCCCATTGTTAATCCTTTAACGGAAATTAATTGTAACTTTCGACAAGTAGAACAATGAATGGAACACGTAGACGGTTGAAATCTTTGTATATATTGCTTCCATATAGTCTAAGAAACATGTACGCAAAGCATCCAAACAGTACAATTCGCCAATTTTTTGTTCTTCAAGTTTAAGTGAACTACGATCCCCATTGTTAATCCCTTAACTTAAATTATTTGTAACTTTCGACAAGTAGAACAATGAATGGAACAGGTAGACGGTTCAAATCTTTGTATATATTGCTTCCATATAGTCTAAGAAACATGTACGCAAAGCATCCAAACAGTACAATTCGCCAATTTTTTGTTCTTCAAGTTTAAGTGAACTACGATCCCCATTGTTAATCCCTTAACTTAAATTATTTGTAACTTTCGACAAGTAGAACAATGAATGGAACAGGTAGACGGTTGAAATCTTTGTATATATTGCTTCTATACAGTCTAAGAAACATATATGCAAAGCATCCAAACAGTACCATTCGCCAATTTTCTGTTCTTCATGTTTAAGTGAACTACGAGCCCCATTGTTAATCCTTTAAAGGAAATTATTTGTAAATTTCGGCAAGTAGAACAATGAATGGAATAGGTAGACGGTTGAAATCATTGTATATATTGCTTCTATGTAGTCTAAGAAACATATATGCAAATCATCCAAACAGTACAATTCGCCAATTTCTTGTTCTTCAAGTTTAAGTAAACTACGATCCCCATTGTTAATCCCTTAACGGAAATTATTTGTAACTTTCGACAAGTAGAACACTGAATGGAACAGGTAGACGGTTGAAATCTTTGTATATATTGCTTCTATATAGTCTAAGAAACATATATGCAAATCATCCAAACAGTAAAATTCGCCAATTATTTGATCTTCAAGTTTAAGGGAACTACGAGCCCCATTGTTAATACTTTAACGGAAATTATTTGTAACTTGCGACAAGTAGAACAATGAATGGAACAGGTAGACGGTTGAAATCAATGTATATATTGCTTCTTTATAGTCTAAGAAACATATATGCAAAGCATCCAAACAGTACCATACGCCACTTTTTTGTTCTTCAAGTTTAAGTGAACAACGAGCCCCATTGTTAATCCTTTAAAGGAAATTATTTGTAAATTTCGACAAGTAGAACAATGATTGGAACACGTAGACGGTTGAAATCTTTGTATATATTGCTTCCATATAGTCTAAGAAACATGTACGCAAAGCATCCAAACAGTACCATTCGCCAATTTTTTGTTCTTCAAGTTTAAGTGAACTACGATCCCCATTGTTAATCCCTTAACGGAAATTATTTGTAATTTTCGACATGTAGAACAATGAATGGAACAGGTAGACGGTTGAAATCTTTGTATATATTGCTTCTATATAGTATAAGATACATATATGCAAAGCATCCAAACAGTACCATTCGCCAATTTTTTGTTCTTCAAGTTTAGTGAACAATGAGCCCCAATGGTTAATCCTTTATCGGAAATTATTTGTAATTTTCGACAAGTAGAACAATGAGTGGAACAGGTAGACGGTTGAAATCTTTGTATATATTGCTTCTATATAATCTAAGAAACATATATGCAAAGCATCCAAACAGTACCATTCGCCAATTTTTTGTTCTTCAAGTTTAAGTGAAATACGAGCCCCATTGTTAATACTTTAACGGAAATTATTTGTAACTTGCGAGAAGTAGAACAATGAATAGTACAGGTAGACAGGTGAAATCTTTCTATATATTGCTTCTAAATAGTCTAAGAAACACATATGTAAAGCATCCAAACAGCACAATTCGCCAATTTTTTGTTCTACAAGTTTAAGTGAACTACGAGCCCCATTGTTAATCCTTTAAAGGAAATTATTTGTAAATTTCGACAAGTAGAACAATGAATGGATCAGGTAGACGGTTGAAATCATTGTATATATTGCTTCTATATAAACTACGAAACATATATGCAAAGCATCCAAACAGTACAATTCGCCAATTTATTGTTCTTCAAGTTTAAGTGAACAACGAGCCCCATTGTTAATCCTTTAAAGGAAATTATTTGTAACTTTCGACAAGTAGAACAATGAATGGAACAGGTAGACGGTTGAAATCTTTGTATATATTGCTTCTATATAGTCTAAGAAACATATATGCAGAGCATCCAAACAGTACAATTCGCCAATTTCTTGTTCATCACGTTTAAGTAAACTACGATCCCCATTGTTAATACCTTAACGGAAATAATTTGTAACTTTCGACAAGTAGAACAATGAATCGAACAGGTAGACGGTTGAAATCTTTGTATATATTGCTTCTATATAGTCTAAGAAACATATATGCAAAGCATCCAAACAGTACCATTCGCCAATTTTTTGTTCATCAAGTTTAAGTGAACAATGAGCCCCAATGGTTAATCCTTTATCGGTAATTGTTTGTAAATTTCGGCAAGTAGAACAATGAATGGAACAGGTAGACGGTTGAAATCCTTGTATATATTGCTTCCATATAGTCTAAGAAACATGTACGCAAAGCATCCAAACAGTACCATTCGCCAATTTTTTGTCCTTCAAGTTTAAGTGAACAATGAGCCCCATTGTTAATCCTTTATTGGAAATTATTTGTAACTTTCGACAAGTAGAACAATGAATCGAACAGGTAGACGGTTGAAATCTTTGTATATATTGCTTCTATATAGTCTAAGAAACATATATGCAAAGCATCCAAACAGTACCATTCGCCAATTTTTTGTCCTTCAAGTTTAAGTGAACAATGAGCCCCATTGTTAATCCTTTATCGGAAATTATTTCTAACTTTCGACAAGTAGAACAATGAATCGAACAGGTAGACGGTTGAAATCTTTGTATATATTGCTTCTATATAGTCTAAGAAACATATATGCAAAGCATCCAAACAGTACCATTCGCCAATTTTTTGTTCATCAAGTTTAAGTGAACAATGAGCCCCATTGTTAATCCTTTATCGGAAATTGTTTGTAACTTTCGACAAGTAGAACATTGAATGGAACAGGTAGACGGTTGAAATCTTTGTATCTATTGCTTCCATATAGTCCAAGAAACATGTACGCAAAGCATCCAAACAGTACCATTCGCCAATTTTTTGTCCTTCAAGTTTAAGTGAACAATGAGCCCCATTGTTAATCCTTTATCGGAAATTATTTCTAACTTTCGACAAGTAGAACAAGGAATCGAACAGGTAGACGGTAGAAATCTTTGTATATATTGCTTCTATATAGTCTAAGAAACATATATGCAAAGCATCCAAACAGTACCATTCGCCAATTTTTTGTTCTTCAAGTTTAGTGAACAATGAGCCCCAATGGTTAATCCTTTATCGGAAATTATTTGTAATTTTCGACAAGTAGAACAATGAGTGGAACAGGTAGACGGTTGAAATCTTTGTATATATTGCTTCTATATAATCTAAGAAACATATATGCAAAGCATCCAAACGGTACCATTCGCCAATTTTTTGTTCTTCAAGTTTAAGTGAAATACGAGCCCCATTGTTAATACTTTAACGGAAATTATTTGTAACTTGCGAGAAGTAGAACAATGAATAGTACAGGTAGACAGGTGAAATCTTTCTATATATTGCTTCTAAATAGTCTAAGAAACACATATGTAAAGCATCCAAACAGCACAATTCGCCAATTTTTTGTTCTACAAGTTTAAGTGAACTACGAGCCCCATTGTTAATCCTTTAAAGGAAATTATTTGTAAATTTCGACAAGTAGAACAATGAATGGATCAGGTAGACGGTTGAAATCATTGTATATATTGCTTCTATATAAACTACGAAACATATATGCAAAGCATCCAAACAGTACAATTCGCCAATTTATTGTTCTTCAAGTTTAAGTGAACAACGAGCCCCATTGTTAATCCTTTAAAGGAAATTATTTGTAACTTTCGACAAGTAGAACAATGAATGGAACAGGTAGACGGTTGAAATCTTTGTATATATTGCTTCTATATAGTCTAAGAAACATATATGCAGAGCATCCAAACAGTACAATTCGCCAATTTCTTGTTCATCACGTTTAAGTAAACTACGATCCCCATTGTTAATACCTTAACGGAAATTATTTGTAACTTTCGACAAGTAGAACAATGAATCGAACAGGTAGACGGTTGAAATCTTTGTATATATTGCTTCTATATAGTCTAAGAAACATATATGCAAAGCATCCAAACAGTACCATTCGCCAATTTTTTGTTCATCAAGTTTAAGTGAACAATGAGCCCCAATGGTTAATCCTTTATCGGTAATTGTTTGTAAATTTCGGCAAGTAGAACAATGAATGGAACAGGTAGACGGTTGAAATCCTTGTATATATTGCTTCCATATAGTCTAAGAAACATGTACGCAAAGCATCCAAACAGTACCATTCGCCAATTTTTTGTCCTTCAAGTTTAAGTGAACAATGAGCCCCATTGTTAATCCTTTATTGGAAATTATTTGTAACTTTCGACAAGTAGAACAATGAATCGAACAGGTAGACGGTTGAAATCTTTGTATATATTGCTTCTATATAGTCTAAGAAACATATATGCAAAGCATCCAAACAGTACCATTCGCCAATTTTTTGTTCATCAAGTTTAAGTGAACAATGAGCCCCATTGTTAATCCTTTATCGGAAATTGTTTGTAACTTTCGACAAGTAGAACATTGAATGGAACAGGTAGACGGTTGAAATCTTTGTATCTATTGCTTCCATATAGTCCAAGAAACATGTACGCAAAGCATCCAAACAGTACCATTCGCCAATTTTTTGTCCTTCAAGTTTAAGTGAACAATGAGCCCCATTGTTAATCCTTTATCGGAAATTATTTCTAACTTTCGACAAGTAGAACAATGAATCGAACAGGTAGACGGTTGAAATCTTTGTATATATTGCTTCTATATAGTCTAAGAAACATATATGCAAAGCATCCAAACAGTACCATTCGCCAATTTTTTGTTCATCAAGTTTAAGTGAACAATGAGCCCCATTGTTAATCCTTTATCGGAAATTGTTTGTAACTTTCGACAAGTAGAACATTGAATGGAACAGGTAGACGGTTGAAATCTTTGTATCTATTGCTTCCATATAGTCCAAGAAACATGTACGCAAAGCATCCAAACAGTACCATTCGCCAATTTTTTGTCCTTCAAGTTTAAGTGAACAATGAGCCCCATTGTTAATCCTTTATCGGAAATTATTTCTAACTTTCGACAAGTAGAACAAGGAATCGAACAGGTAGACGGTAGAAATCTTTGTATATATTGCTTCTATATAGTCTAAGAAACATATATGCAAAGCATCCAAACAGTACCATTCGCCAATTTTTTGTTCATCAAGTTTAAGTGAACAATGAGCCCCATTGTTAATCCTTTATCGGAAATTGTTTGTAACTTTCGACAAGTAGAACATTGAATGGAACAGGTAGACGGTTGAAATCTTTGTATCTATTGCTTCCATATAGTCCAAGAAACATGTACGCAAAGCATCCAAACAGTACCATTCGCCAATTTTTTGTCCTTCAAGTTTAAGTGAACAATGAGCCCCATTGTTAATCCTTTATCGGAAATTATTTCTAACTTTCGACAAGTAGAACAAGGAATCGAACAGGTAGACGGTAGAAATCTTTGTATATATTGCTTCTATATAGTCTAAGAAACATATATGCAAAGCATCCAAACAGTACCATTCGCCAATTTTTTGTTCATCAAGTTTAAGTGAACAATGAGCCCCATTGTTAATCCTTTATCGGAAATTGTTTGTAACTTTCGACAAGTAGAACAATGAATGGAACAGGTAGACTGTTGAAATCATTGTATATATTGCTTCTATATAGTCTAAGAAACATATATGCAAAGCATCCAAACAGTACAATTCGCCAATTTTTTGTTCTTCAAGTTTAAGTAAACTACGATCCCCATTGTTAATCCCTTAACGGAAATTATTTGTAACTTGCGAGAAGTAGAACAATGAATAGTACAGGTAGACAGGTGAAATCTTTCTATATATTGCTTCTAAATAGTCTAAGAAACACATATGTAAAGCATCCAAACAGCACAATTCGCCAATTTTTTGTTCTACAAGTTTAAGTGAACTACGAGCCCCATTGTTAATCCTTTAAAGGAAATTATTTGTAAATTTCGACAAGTAGAACAATGAATGGATCAGGTAGACGGTTGAAATCATTGTATATATTGCTTCTATATAAACTACGAAACATATATGCAAAGCATCCAAACAGTACAATTCGCCAATTTATTGTTCTTCAAGTTTAAGTGAACAACGAGCCCCATTGTTAATCCTTTAAAGGAAATTATTTGTAACTTTCGACAAGTAGAACAATGAATGGAACAGGTAGACGGTTGAAATCTTTGTATATATTGCTTCTATATAGTCTAAGAAACATATATGCAGAGCATCCAAACAGTACAATTCGCCAATTTCTTGTTCATCACGTTTAAGTAAACTACGATCCCCATTGTTAATACCTTAACGGAAATAATTTGTAACTTTCGACAAGTAGAACAATGAATCGAACAGGTAGACGGTTGAAATCTTTGTATATATTGCTTCTATATAGTCTAAGAAACATATATGCAAAGCATCCAAACAGTACCATTCGCCAATTTTTTGTTCATCAAGTTTAAGTGAACAATGAGCCCCAATGGTTAATCCTTTATCGGTAATTGTTTGTAAATTTCGGCAAGTAGAACAATGAATGGAACAGGTAGACGGTTGAAATCCTTGTATATATTGCTTCCATATAGTCTAAGAAACATGTACGCAAAGCATCCAAACAGTACCATTCGCCAATTTTTTGTCCTTCAAGTTTAAGTGAACAATGAGCCCCATTGTTAATCCTTTATTGGAAATTATTTGTAACTTTCGACAAGTAGAACAATGAATCGAACAGGTAGACGGTTGAAATCTTTGTATATATTGCTTCTATATAGTCTAAGAAACATATATGCAAAGCATCCAAACAGTACCATTCGCCAATTTTTTGTCCTTCAAGTTTAAGTGAACAATGAGCCCCATTGTTAATCCTTTATCGGAAATTATTTCTAACTTTCGACAAGTAGAACAATGAATCGAACAGGTAGACGGTTGAAATCTTTGTATATATTGCTTCTATATAGTCTAAGAAACATATATGCAAAGCATCCAAACAGTACCATTCGCCAATTTTTTGTTCATCAAGTTTAAGTGAACAATGAGCCCCATTGTTAATCCTTTATCGGAAATTGTTTGTAACTTTCGACAAGTAGAACATTGAATGGAACAGGTAGACGGTTGAAATCTTTGTATCTATTGCTTCCATATAGTCCAAGAAACATGTACGCAAAGCATCCAAACAGTACCATTCGCCAATTTTTTGTCCTTCAAGTTTAAGTGAACAATGAGCCCCATTGTTAATCCTTTATCGGAAATTATTTCTAACTTTCGACAAGTAGAACAAGGAATCGAACAGGTAGACGGTAGAAATCTTTGTATATATTGCTTCTATATAGTCTAAGAAACATATATGCAAAGCATCCAAACAGTACCATTCGCCAATTTTTTGTTCTTCAAGTTTAGTGAACAATGAGCCCCAATGGTTAATCCTTTATCGGAAATTATTTGTAATTTTCGACAAGTAGAACAATGAGTGGAACAGGTAGACGGTTGAAATCTTTGTATATATTGCTTCTATATAATCTAAGAAACATATATGCAAAGCATCCAAACGGTACCATTCGCCAATTTTTTGTTCTTCAAGTTTAAGTGAAATACGAGCCCCATTGTTAATACTTTAACGGAAATTATTTGTAACTTGCGAGAAGTAGAACAATGAATAGTACAGGTAGACAGGTGAAATCTTTCTATATATTGCTTCTAAATAGTCTAAGAAACACATATGTAAAGCATCCAAACAGCACAATTCGCCAATTTTTTGTTCTACAAGTTTAAGTGAACTACGAGCCCCATTGTTAATCCTTTAAAGGAAATTATTTGTAAATTTCGACAAGTAGAACAATGAATGGATCAGGTAGACGGTTGAAATCATTGTATATATTGCTTCTATATAAACTACGAAACATATATGCAAAGCATCCAAACAGTACAATTCGCCAATTTATTGTTCTTCAAGTTTAAGTGAACAACGAGCCCCATTGTTAATCCTTTAAAGGAAATTATTTGTAACTTTCGACAAGTAGAACAATGAATGGAACAGGTAGACGGTTGAAATCTTTGTATATATTGCTTCTATATAGTCTAAGAAACATATATGCAGAGCATCCAAACAGTACAATTCGCCAATTTCTTGTTCATCACGTTTAAGTAAACTACGATCCCCATTGTTAATACCTTAACGGAAATTATTTGTAACTTTCGACAAGTAGAACAATGAATCGAACAGGTAGACGGTTGAAATCTTTGTATATATTGCTTCTATATAGTCTAAGAAACATATATGCAAAGCATCCAAACAGTACCATTCGCCAATTTTTTGTTCATCAAGTTTAAGTGAACAATGAGCCCCAATGGTTAATCCTTTATCGGTAATTGTTTGTAAATTTCGGCAAGTAGAACAATGAATGGAACAGGTAGACGGTTGAAATCCTTGTATATATTGCTTCCATATAGTCTAAGAAACATGTACGCAAAGCATCCAAACAGTACCATTCGCCAATTTTTTGTCCTTCAAGTTTAAGTGAACAATGAGCCCCATTGTTAATCCTTTATTGGAAATTATTTGTAACTTTCGACAAGTAGAACAATGAATCGAACAGGTAGACGGTTGAAATCTTTGTATATATTGCTTCTATATAGTCTAAGAAACATATATGCAAAGCATCCAAACAGTACCATTCGCCAATTTTTTGTTCATCAAGTTTAAGTGAACAATGAGCCCCATTGTTAATCCTTTATCGGAAATTGTTTGTAACTTTCGACAAGTAGAACATTGAATGGAACAGGTAGACGGTTGAAATCTTTGTATCTATTGCTTCCATATAGTCCAAGAAACATGTACGCAAAGCATCCAAACAGTACCATTCGCCAATTTTTTGTCCTTCAAGTTTAAGTGAACAATGAGCCCCATTGTTAATCCTTTATCGGAAATTATTTCTAACTTTCGACAAGTAGAACAATGAATCGAACAGGTAGACGGTTGAAATCTTTGTATATATTGCTTCTATATAGTCTAAGAAACATATATGCAAAGCATCCAAACAGTACCATTCGCCAATTTTTTGTTCATCAAGTTTAAGTGAACAATGAGCCCCATTGTTAATCCTTTATCGGAAATTGTTTGTAACTTTCGACAAGTAGAACATTGAATGGAACAGGTAGACGGTTGAAATCTTTGTATCTATTGCTTCCATATAGTCCAAGAAACATGTACGCAAAGCATCCAAACAGTACCATTCGCCAATTTTTTGTCCTTCAAGTTTAAGTGAACAATGAGCCCCATTGTTAATCCTTTATCGGAAATTATTTCTAACTTTCGACAAGTAGAACAAGGAATCGAACAGGTAGACGGTAGAAATCTTTGTATATATTGCTTCTATATAGTCTAAGAAACATATATGCAAAGCATCCAAACAGTACCATTCGCCAATTTTTTGTTCATCAAGTTTAAGTGAACAATGAGCCCCATTGTTAATCCTTTATCGGAAATTGTTTGTAACTTTCGACAAGTAGAACATTGAATGGAACAGGTAGACGGTAGAAATCTTTGTATATATTGCTTCTATATAGTCTAAGAAACATATATGCAAAGCATCCAAACAGTACAATTCGCCAATTTTTTGTTCTTCAAGTTTAAGTAAACTACGATCCCCATTGTTAATCCCTTAACGGAAATTATTTGTAACTTTCGATAAGTAGAACAGTGAATGGAACAGGTAGACGGTTGAAATCTTTGTATATATTGCTTCTATATAGTATCGGAAACATATATGCAAAGCATCCAAACAGTACAATTCGCCAATTTTTTGTTCTTCAAGTTTAAGTGAACAATGAGCCCCATTGTTAATCCTTTATCGGAAATTATTTGTAACTTTCGACAAGTAGAACAATGAATGGAACAGGTAGACGCTTGAAATCCTTGTATATATTGCTTCCATATAGTCTAAGAAACATGTACGCAAAGCATCCAAACAGTACAATTCGCCAATTTTTTGTTCTTCAAGTTTAAGTGAACTACGAGCCCCACTGTTAATCCTTTAACGGAAATTAATTGTAACTTTCGACAAGTAGAACAATGAATGGAACAGGTAGACGGTTGAAATCATTGTATATATTGCTTCCATGTAGTTTAAGAAACATGTACGCAAAGCATCCAAACAGTACCATTCGCCAATTTTTTGTCCTTCAAATTTAAGTAAACTACGATCCCCATTGTTAGTCCCTTAACGGAAATTATTTGTAACTTTCTACAAGTAAAACAATGAATAGTACAGGTAGACGGGTGAAATCTTTCTATATATTGCTTCTAAATAGTCTAAGAAACATCTATGCAAAGCATCCAAACAGTACAATTCGCCAATTTTTTGTTCTTCAAGTTTATGTGAACTACGAGCCCCATTGTTAATCCTTTAACGGAAATTAATTGTAACTTTCTACAAGTAGAACAATGAATGGAACTCGTAGACGGTTGAAATCTTTGTATATATTGCTTCTATATAATCTAAGAAACATATATGCAAAGCATCTAAACAGTAACAATCGCCAATTTTTTGTCCTTCAAGTTTAAGTGAACAATGAGCCCCATTGTTAATCCTTTATCGGAAATTATTTCTAACTTTCGACAAGTAGAACAAGGAATCGAACAGGTAGACGGTAGAAATCTTTGTATATATTGCTTCTATATAGTCTAAGAAACATATATGCAAAGCATCCAAACAGTACAATTCGCCTATTTCTTGTTCTTCAAGTTTAAGTAAACTACGATCCCCATTGTTAATCCCTTAACGGAAATTATTTGTAACTTTCGACAAGTAGAACAATGAATGGAACAGGTAGACGGTTGAAATCTTTGTATATATTGCTTCTATAAAGTCTAAGAAACATATATGCAAATCATCCAAACAGTACAATTCGCCAATTATTTGTTCTTCAAGTTTAACTGAACTACGAGCCCCATTGTTAATACTTTAACGGAAATTATTTGTAACTTGCGACAAGTAGAACAATGAATGGAACAGGTAGCCGGTTGAAATCAATGTATATATTGCTTCTATATAGTCTAAGAAACATATATGCAATGCATCCAAACAGTACCATTCGCCAATTTTTTGTCCTTCAAGTTTAAGTGAACGACGAGCCCCATTGTTAATCCTTTAAAGGAAATTATTTGTAAATTTCGACAAGTAGAACAATGAATGGAACTGGTAGACGGTTGAAATCTTTGTATATATTGCTTCTATACAGTCTAAGAAACATATATGCAAAGCATCCAAACTGTACCATTCGCCAATTTTCTGTTCTTCATGTTTAAGTGAACTACGAGCCCCATTGTTAATCCTTTAAAGGAAATTATTTGTAAATTTCGGCAAGTAGAACAATGAATGGAATAGGTAGACGGTTGAAATCATTGTATATATTGCTTCTATATAGTCTAAGAAACATATATGCAAATCATCCAAACAGTACAATTCGCCAATTTCTTGTTCTTCAAGTTTAAGTAAACTACGATCCCCATTGTTAATCCCTTAACGGAAATTATTTGTAACTTTCGACAAGTAGAACAATGAATGGAACTGGTAGACGGTTGAAATCTTTGTATATGTTGCTTCTATATAGTCTAAGAAACATATATGCAAATCATCCAAACAGTAAAATTCGCCAATTATTTGATCTTCAAGTTTAAGGGAACTACGAGCCCCATTGTTAATACTTTAACGGAAATTATTTGTAACTTGCGACAAGTAGAACAATGAATGGAACAGGTAGACGGTTGAAATCAATGTATATATTGCTTCTTTATAGTCTAAGAAACATATATGCAAAGCATCCAAACAGTACCATACGCCACTTTTTTGTTCTTCAAGTTTAAGTGAACAACGAGCCCCATTGTTAATCCTTTAAAGGAAATTATTTGTAAATTTCGACAAGTAGAACAATGATTGGAACACGTAGACGGTTGAAATCTTTGTATATATTGCTTCCATATAGTCTAAGAAACATGTACGCAAAGCATCCAAACAGTACAATTCGCCAATTTTTTGTTCTTCAAGTTTAAGTGAACTACGATCCCCATTGTTAATCCCTTAACGGAAATTATTTGTAACTTTCGACAAGTAGAACAGTGAATGGAACAGGTAGACGGTTGAAATCTTTGTATATATTGCTTCTAAATAGTATAAGAAACATATATGCAAAGCATCCAAACAGTACAATTCGCCAATTTTTTGTTCTTCAAGTTTAAGTGAACAGTGAGCCCCAATGGTTAATCGGTTATCGGAAATTATTTGTAACTTTCGACAAGTAGAACAATGATTGGAACACGTAGACGGTTGAAATCTTTGTATATATTGCTTCCATATAGTCTAAGAAACATGTACGCAAAGCATCCAAACAGTACAATTCGCCAATTTTTTGTTCTTCAAGTTTAAGTGAACTACGATCCCCATTGTTAATCCCTTAACGGAAATTATTTGTAACTTTCGACAAGTAGAACAGTGAATGGAACAGGTAGACGGTTGAAATCTTTGTATATATTGCTTCTAAATAGTATAAGAAACATATATGCAAAGCATCCAAACAGTACAATTCGCCAATTTTTTGTTCTTCAAGTTTAAGTGAACAGTGAGCCCCAATGGTTAATCGGTTATCGGAAATTATTTGTAACTTTCGACAAGTAGAACAATGAATGGAACAGGTAGATGGTTGAAATCTTTGTATATATTGCTTCTATATAGTCTAAGAAACATATATGCAAAGCTTCCAAACAGTACCATTCGCCAATTTTTTGTTCTTCAAGTTTAAGTGAACAATGAGCACCAATGGTTAATACTTTATCGGAAATTATTTGTAATTTTCGACAAGTAGAACAATGAATGGAACAGTTAGACGGTTGAAATATTTGTATATATTGCTTCTATATAGTCTACGAAACATATATGCAAAGCATCCAAACAGTACAATTCGCCAATCTGTTGTTCTTCAAGTTTTAGTGAACAATGAGCCCCATTGTTAATCCATTATCGGAAATTATTTGTAATTTTCGACAAGTAGAACAGTGAATGGAACAGGTAGACGATTGAAATCTTTGTATATATTGCTTCTATATAGTATAAGAAACATATATGCAAAGCATCCAAACAGTGCAATTCGCCAATTTTTTGTTCTTCAAGTTTAAGTGAACAATGAGCCCCAATGGTTAATCCGTTATCGGAAATTATTTGTAACTTTCGACAAGAAGAACAATGAATGGAAAAGGTAGACGGTTGAAATCAATGTATATATTGCTTCTTTATAGTCTAAGAAACATATATGCAAAGCATCCAAACAGTACCATACGCCACTTTTTTGTTCTTCAAGTTTAAGTGAACAACGAGCCCCATTGTTAATCCTTTAAAGGAAATTATTTGTAAATTTCGACAAGTAGAACAATGATTGGAACACGTAGACGGTTGAAATCTTTGTATATATTGCTTCCATATAGTCTAAGAAACATGTACGCAAAGCATCCAAACAGTACAATTCGCCAATTTTTTGTTCTTCAAGTTTAAGTGAACTACGATCCCCATTGTTAATCCCTTAACGGAAATTATTTGTAACTTTCGACAAGTAGAACAGTGAATGGAACAGGTAGACGGTTGAAATCTTTGTATATATTGCTTCTATATAGTATAAGAAACATATATGCAAAGCATCCAAACAGTACAATTCGCCAATTTTTTGTTCTTCAAGTTTAAGTGAACAGTGAGCCCCAATGGTTAATCCGTTATCGGAAATTATTTGTAACTTTCGACAAGTAGAACAATGAATGGAACAGGTAGATGGTTGAAATCTTTGTATATATTGCTTCTATATAGTCTAAGAAACATATATGCAAAGCATCCAAACAGTACCATTCGCCAATTTTTTGTTCTTCAAGTTTAAGTGAACAATGAGCACCAATGGTTAATACTTTATCGGAAATTATTTGTAATTTTCGACAAGTAGAACAATGAATGGAACAGTTAGACGGTTGAAATATTTGTATATATTGCTTCTATATAGTCTACGAAACATATATGCAAAGCATCCAAACAGTACAATTCGCCAATTTGTTGTTCTTCAAGTTTTAGTGAACAATGAGCCCCATTGTTAATCCATTATCGGAAATTATTTGTAATTTTCGACAAGTAGAACAGTGAATGGAACAGGTAGACGATTGAAATCTTTGTATATATTGCTTCTATATAGTATAAGAAACATATATGCAAAGCATCCAAACAGTGCAATTCGCCAATTTTTTGTTCTTCAAGTTTAAGTGAACAATGAGCCCCAATGGTTAATCCGTTATCGGAAATTATTTGTAACTTTCGACAAGAAGAACAATGAATGGAAAAGGTAGACGGTTGAAATCTTTGTATATATTGCTTCTATATAGTCTAAGAAACATATATGCAAAGCATCCAAACAGTACCATTCGCCAATTTTTTGTTCTTCAAGTTTAAGTGAACAATGAGCCCCAATGGTTAATCCTTTATCGGAAATTGTTTGTAAGTTTCGACAAGTAGAACAATGAATGGAACAGTTAGACGGTTGAAATATTTGTATATGTTGCTTCTATATAGTCTACGAAACATATATGCAAAGCATCCAAACAGTACAATTCGCCAATTTTTTGTACTTCAAGTTTAAGTGAACTACGAGCCCCATTGTTAATCCTTTAACGGAAATTAATTGTAACTTTCGACAAGTAGAACAATGAATGGAACACGTAGACGGTTGAAATCTTTGTATATATTGCTTCCATATAGTCTAAGAAACATGTACGCAAAGCATCCAAACAGTACAATTCGCCAATTTTTTGTTCTTCAAGTTTAAGTGAACTACGATCCCCATTGTTAATCCCTTAACTTAAATTATTTGTAACTTTCGACAAGTAGAACAATGAATGGAACAGGTAGACGGTTCAAATCTTTGTATATATTGCTTCCATATAGTCTAAGAAACATGTACGCAAAGCATCCAAACAGTACAATTCGCCAATTTTTTGTTCTTCAAGTTTAAGTGAACTACGATCCCCATTGTTAATCCCTTAACTTAAATTATTTGTAACTTTCGACAAGTAGAACAATGAATGGAACAGGTAGACGGTTGAAATCTTTGTATATATTGCTTCTATACAGTCTAAGAAACATATATGCAAAGCATCCAAACAGTACCATTCGCCAATTTTCTGTTCTTCATGTTTAAGTGAACTACGAGCCCCATTGTTAATCCTTTAAAGGAAATTATTTGTAAATTTCGGCAAGTAGAACAATGAATGGAATAGGTAGACGGTTGAAATCATTGTATATATTGCTTCTATGTAGTCTAAGAAACATATATGCAAATCATCCAAACAGTACAATTCGCCAATTTCTTGTTCTTCAAGTTTAAGTAAACTACGATCCCCATTGTTAATCCCTTAACGGAAATTATTTGTAACTTTCGACAAGTAGAACACTGAATGGAACAGGTAGACGGTTGAAATCTTTGTATATATTGCTTCTATATAGTCTAAGAAACATATATGCAAATCATCCAAACAGTAAAATTCGCCAATTATTTGATCTTCAAGTTTAAGGGAACTACGAGCCCCATTGTTAATACTTTAACGGAAATTATTTGTAACTTGCGACAAGTAGAACAATGAATGGAACAGGTAGACGGTTGAAATCAATGTATATATTGCTTCTTTATAGTCTAAGAAACATATATGCAAAGCATCCAAACAGTACCATACGCCACTTTTTTGTTCTTCAAGTTTAAGTGAACAACGAGCCCCATTGTTAATCCTTTAAAGGAAATTATTTGTAAATTTCGACAAGTAGAACAATGATTGGAACACGTAGACGGTTGAAATCTTTGTATATATTGCTTCCATATAGTCTAAGAAACATGTACGCAAAGCATCCAAACAGTACAATTCGCCAATTTTTTGTTCTTCAAGTTTAAGTGAACTACGATCCCCATTGTTAATCCCTTAACGGAAATTATTTGTAACTTTCGCCAAGTAGAACAGTGAATGGAACAGGTAGACGGTTGAAATCTTTGTATATATTGCTTCTATATAGTATAAGAAACATATATGCAAAGCATCCAAACAGTACAATTCGCCAATTTTTTGTTCTTCAAGTTTAAGTGAACAGTGAGCCCCAATGGTTAATCCGTTATCGGAAATTATTTGTAACTTTCGACAAGTAGAACAATGAATGGAACAGGTAGACGGTTGAAATCAATGTATATATTGCTTCTTTATAGTCTAAGAAACATATATGCAAAGCATCCAAACAGTACCATACGCCACTTTTTTGTTCTTCAAGTTTAAGTGAACTACGATCCCCATTGTTAATCCCTTAACGGAAATTATTTGTAACTTTCGACAAGTAGAACAGTGAATGGAACAGGTAGACGGTTGAAATCTTTGTATATATTGCTTCTATATAGTATAAGAAACATATACGCAAAGCATCCAAACAGTACCATTCGCCAATTTTTTGTTCTTCAAGTTTAAGTGAACTACGATCCCCATTGTTAATCCCTTAACGGAAATTATTTGTAATTTTCGACATGTAGAACAATGAATGGAACAGGTAGACGGTTGAAATCTTTGTATATATTGCTTCTATATAGTATAAGATACATATATGCAAAGCATCCAAACAGTACCATTCGCCAATTTTTTGTTCTTCAAGTTTAGTGAACAATGAGCCCCAATGGTTAATCCTTTATCGGAAATTATTTGTAATTTTCGACAAGTAGAACAATGAGTGGAACAGGTAGACGGTTGAAATCTTTGTATATATTGCTTCTATATAATCTAAGAAACATATATGCAAAGCATCCAAACAGTACCATTCGCCAATTTTTTGTTCTTCAAGTTTAAGTGAAATACGAGCCCCATTGTTAATACTTTAACGGAAATTATTTGTAACTTGCGAGAAGTAGAACAATGAATAGTACAGGTAGACAGGTGAAATCTTTCTATATATTGCTTCTAAATAGTCTAAGAAACACATATGTAAAGCATCCAAACAGCACAATTCGCCAATTTTTTGTTCTACAAGTTTAAGTGAACTACGAGCCCCATTGTTAATCCTTTAAAGGAAATTATTTGTAAATTTCGACAAGTAGAACAATGAATGGATCAGGTAGACGGTTGAAATCATTGTATATATTGCTTCTATATAAACTACGAAACATATATGCAAAGCATCCAAACAGTACAATTCGCCAATTTATTGTTCTTCAAGTTTAAGTGAACAACGAGCCCCATTGTTAATCCTTTAAAGGAAATTATTTGTAACTTTCGACAAGTAGAACAATGAATGGAACAGGTAGACGGTTGAAATCTTTGTATATATTGCTTCTATATAGTCTAAGAAACATATATGCAGAGCATCCAAACAGTACAATTCGCCAATTTCTTGTTCATCACGTTTAAGTAAACTACGATCCCCATTGTTAATACCTTAACGGAAATAATTTGTAACTTTCGACAAGTAGAACAATGAATCGAACAGGTAGACGGTTGAAATCTTTGTATATATTGCTTCTATATAGTCTAAGAAACATATATGCAAAGCATCCAAACAGTACCATTCGCCAATTTTTTGTTCATCAAGTTTAAGTGAACAATGAGCCCCAATGGTTAATCCTTTATCGGTAATTGTTTGTAAATTTCGGCAAGTAGAACAATGAATGGAACAGGTAGACGGTTGAAATCCTTGTATATATTGCTTCCATATAGTCTAAGAAACATGTACGCAAAGCATCCAAACAGTACCATTCGCCAATTTTTTGTCCTTCAAGTTTAAGTGAACAATGAGCCCCATTGTTAATCCTTTATTGGAAATTATTTGTAACTTTCGACAAGTAGAACAATGAATCGAACAGGTAGACGGTTGAAATCTTTGTATATATTGCTTCTATATAGTCTAAGAAACATATATGCAAAGCATCCAAACAGTACCATTCGCCAATTTTTTGTCCTTCAAGTTTAAGTGAACAATGAGCCCCATTGTTAATCCTTTATCGGAAATTATTTCTAACTTTCGACAAGTAGAACAATGAATCGAACAGGTAGACGGTTGAAATCTTTGTATATATTGCTTCTATATAGTCTAAGAAACATATATGCAAAGCATCCAAACAGTACCATTCGCCAATTTTTTGTTCATCAAGTTTAAGTGAACAATGAGCCCCATTGTTAATCCTTTATCGGAAATTGTTTGTAACTTTCGACAAGTAGAACATTGAATGGAACAGGTAGACGGTTGAAATCTTTGTATCTATTGCTTCCATATAGTCCAAGAAACATGTACGCAAAGCATCCAAACAGTACCATTCGCCAATTTTTTGTCCTTCAAGTTTAAGTGAACAATGAGCCCCATTGTTAATCCTTTATCGGAAATTATTTCTAACTTTCGACAAGTAGAACAAGGAATCGAACAGGTAGACGGTAGAAATCTTTGTATATATTGCTTCTATATAGTCTAAGAAACATATATGCAAAGCATCCAAACAGTACCATTCGCCAATTTTTTGTTCATCAAGTTTAAGTGAACAATGAGCCCCATTGTTAATCCTTTATCGGAAATTGTTTGTAACTTTCGACAAGTAGAACATTGAATGGAACAGGTAGACGGTTGAAATCTTTGTATCTATTGCTTCCATATAGTCCAAGAAACATGTACGCAAAGCATCCAAACAGTACCATTCGCCAATTTTTTGTCCTTCAAGTTTAAGTGAACAATGAGCCCCATTGTTAATCCTTTATCGGAAATTATTTCTAACTTTCGACAAGTAGAACAAGGAATCGAACAGGTAGACGGTAGAAATCTTTGTATATATTGCTTCTATATAGTCTAAGAAACATATATGCAAAGCATCCAAACAGTACCATTCGCCAATTTTTTGTTCATCAAGTTTAAGTGAACAATGAGCCCCATTGTTAATCCTTTATCGGAAATTGTTTGTAACTTTCGACAAGTAGAACAATGAATGGAACAGGTAGACTGTTGAAATCATTGTATATATTGCTTCTATATAGTCTAAGAAACATATATGCAAAGCATCCAAACAGTACAATTCGCCAATTTTTTGTTCTTCAAGTTTAAGTAAACTACGATCCCCATTGTTAATCCCTTAACGGAAATTATTTGTAACTTTCGACAAGTAGAACAGTGAATGGAACAGGTAGACGGTTGAAATCTTTGTATATATTGCTTCTATATAGTATCTGAAACATATATGCAAAGCATCCAAACAGTACAATTCGCCAATTTTTTGTTCTTCAAGTTTAAGTGAACAATGAGCCCCAATGGTTAATCCTTTATCGGAAATTATTTGTAACTTTCGACAAGTAGAACAATGAATGGAACAGGTAGACGGTTGAAATCTTTGTATATATTGCTTCTATATAGTCTAAGAAACATATATGCAAAGCATCCAAACAGTACAATTCGCCAATTTTTTGTTCTTCACGTTTAAGTGAACAATGAGCCCCAATGGTTAATCCGTTATCGGAAATTATTTGTAGCTTTCGACAAGTAGAACAATGAATGGAACAGGTAGACGGTAGAAATCTTTGTATATATTGCTTCTATATAGTCTGAGAAACATATATGCAAAGCATCCAAACAGTACCATTCGCCAATTTTTTGTTCATCAAGTTTAAGTGAACAATGAGCCCCATTGTTAATCCTTTATCGGAAATTGTTTGTAATTTTCGACAAGTAGAACAATGAATGGAACAGGTAGACTGTTGAAATCATTGTATATATTGCTTCTATATAGTCTAAGAAACATATATGCAAAGCATCCAAACAGTACAATTCGCCAATTTTTTGTTCTTCAAGTTTAAGTAAACTACGATCCCCATTGTTAATCCCTTAACGGAAATTATTTGTAACTTTCGATAAGTAGAACAGTGAATGGAACAGGTAGACGGTTGAAATCTTTGTATATATTGCTTCTATATAGTATCGGAAACATATATGCAAAGCATCCAAACAGTACAATTCGCCAATTTTTTGTTCTTCAAGTTTAAGTGAACAATGAGCCCCATTGGTTAATCCTTTATCGGAAATTATTTGTAACTTTCGACAAGTAGAACAATGAATGGAACAGGTAGACGGTTGAAATCTTTGTATATATTGCTTCTATATAGTCTAAGAAACATATATGCAAAGCATCCAAACAGTACAATTCGCCAATTTTTTGTTCTTCAAGTTTAAGTGAACAATGAGCCCCAATGGTTAATCCGTTATCGGAAATTATTTGTAGCTTTCGACAAGTAGAACAATGAATGGAACAGGTAGACGGTTGAAATCCTTGTATATATTGCTTCCATATAGTCTAAGAAACATGTACGCAAAGCATCCAAACAGTACAATTCGCCAATTATTTGATCTTCAAGTTAAGTGAACTACGAGCCCCATTGTTAATCCTTTAACGGAAATTAATTGTAACTTTCTACAAGTAGAACAATGAATGGAACTGGTAGACGGTTGAAATCTTTGTATATATTGCTTCTATATAATCTAAGAAACATATATGCAAAGCATCTAAACAGTAACAATCGCCAATTTTTTGTCCTTCAAGTTTAAGTGAACAATGAGCCCCATTGTTAATCCTTTATCGGAAATTATTTCTAACTTTCGACAAGTAGAACAAGGAATCGAACAGGTAGACGGTAGAAATCTTTGTATATATTGCTTCTATATAGTCTAAGAAACATATATGCAAAGCATCCAAACAGTACAATTCGCCTATTTCTTGTTCTTCAAGTTTAAGTAAACTACGATCCCCATTGTTAATCCCTTAACGGAAATTATTTGTAACTTTCGACAAGTAGAACAATGAATGGAACAGGTAGACGGTTGAAATCTTTGTATATATTGCTTCTATAAAGTCTAAGAAACATATATGCAAATCATCCAAACAGTACAATTCGCCAATTATTTGTTCTTCAAGTTTAACTGAACTACGAGCCCCATTGTTAATACTTTAACGGAAATTATTTGTAACTTGCGACAAGTAGAACAATGAATGGAACAGGTAGCCGGTTGAAATCAATGTATATATTGCTTCTATATAGTCTAAGAAACATATATGCAATGCATCCAAACAGTACCATTCGCCAATTTTTTGTCCTTCAAGTTTAAGTGAACGACGAGCCCCATTGTTAATCCTTTAAAGGAAATTATTTGTAAATTTCGACAAGTAGAACAATGATTGGAACACGTAGACGGTTGAAATCTTTGTATATATTGCTTCCATGTAGTCTAAGAAACATGTACGCAAAGCATCCAAACAATACCATTCGCCAATTTTTTGTTCTTCAAGTTTAAGTGAACAATGAGCCCCAATGGTTAATCCTTTATCGGAAATTATCTGTAATTTTCGACAAGTAGAACAATGAATGGAACTGGTAGACGGTTGAAATCTTTGTATATATTGCTTCTATATAATCTAAGAAACATATATGCAAAGCATCCAAACAGTACAATTCGACAATTTTTTGTTCTTCAAGTTTAGTGAACAATGAGCCCCAATGGTTAATCCTTTATCGGAAATTATTTGTAATTTTCGACAAGTAGAACAATGAATGGAACAGGTAGACGGTTGAAATCTTTGTATATATTGCTTCTATATAATCTAAGAAACATATATACAAAGCATCCAAACAGTACCATTCGCCAATTTTTTGTTCTTCAAGTTTAAGTGAAATACGATCCCCATTGTTAATCCCTTAACGGAAATTATTTGTAACTTTCGACAAGTAGAACAATGAATGGAACAGGTAGATGGTTGAAATCTTTGTATATATTCCTTCTATATAGTCTAAGAAACATATATGCAAAGCATCCAAACAGTACCATTCGCCAATTTTTTGTTCTTCAAGTTTAAGTGAACAGTGAGCCCCAATGGTTAATCCGTTATCGGAAATTATTTGTAACTTTCGACAAGTAGAACAATGAATGGAACAGGTAGATGGTTGAAATCTTTGTATATATTGCTTCTATATAGTCTAAGAAACATATATGCAAAGCATCCAAACAGTACCATTCGCCAATTTTTTGTTCATCAAGTTTAAGTGAACAATGAGCCCCATTGTTAATCCTTTATCGGAAATTGTTTGTAACTTTCGACAAGTAGAACAATGAATGGAACAGGTAGACTGTTGAAATCATTGTATATATTGCTTCTATATAGTCTAAGAAACATATATGCAAAGCATCCAAACAGTACAATTCGCCAATTTTTTGTTCTTCAAGTTTAAGTAAACTACGATCCCCATTGTTAATCCCTTAACGGAAATTATTTGTAACTTTCGACAAGTAGAACAGTGAATGGAACAGGTAGACGGTTGAAATCTTTGTATATATTGCTTCTATATAGTATCTGAAACATATATGCAAAGCATCCAAACAGTACAATTCGCCAATTTTTTGTTCTTCAAGTTTAAGTGAACAATGAGCCCCAATGGTTAATCCTTTATCGGAAATTATTTGTAACTTTCGACAAGTAGAACAATGAATGGAACAGGTAGACGGTTGAAATCTTTGTATATATTGCTTCTATATAGTCTAAGAAACATATATGCAAAGCATCCAAACAGTACAATTCGCCAATTTTTTGTTCTTCAAGTTTAAGTGAACAATGAGCCCCAATGGTTAATCCGTTATCGGAAATTATTTGTAGCTTTCGACAAGTAGAACAATGAATGGAACAGGTAGACGGTAGAAATCTTTGTATATATTGCTTCTATATAGTCTGAGAAACATATATGCAAAGCATCCAAACAGTACCATTCGCCAATTTTTTGTTCATCAAGTTTAAGTGAACAATGAGCCCCATTGTTAATCCTTTATCGGAAATTGTTTGTAACTTTCGACAAGTAGAACAATGAATGGAACAGGTAGACTGTTGAAATCATTGTATATATTGCTTCTATATAGTCTAAGAAACATATATGCAAAGCATCCAAACAGTACAATTCGCCAATTTTTTGTTCTTCAAGTTTAAGTAAACTACGATCCCCATTGTTAATCCCTTAACGGAAATTATTTGTAACTTTCGACAAGTAGAACAGTGAATGGAACAGGTAGACGGTTGAAATCTTTGTATATATTGCTTCTATATAGTATCTGAAACATATATGCAAAGCATCCAAACAGTACAATTCGCCAATTTTTTGTTCTTCAAGTTTAAGTGAACAATGAGCCCCAATGGTTAATCCTTTATCGGAAATTATTTGTAACTTTCGACAAGTAGAACAATGAATGGAACAGGTAGACGGTTGAAATCTTTGTATATATTGCTTCTATATAGTCTAAGAAACATATATGCAAAGCATCCAAACAGTACAATTCGCCAATTTTTTGTTCTTCACGTTTAAGTGAACAATGAGCCCCAATGGTTAATCCGTTATCGGAAATTATTTGTAGCTTTCGACAAGTAGAACAATGAATGGAACAGGTAGACGGTAGAAATCTTTGTATATATTGCTTCTATATAGTCTGAGAAACATATATGCAAAGCATCCAAACAGTACCATTCGCCAATTTTTTGTTCATCAAGTTTAAGTGAACAATGAGCCCCATTGTTAATCCTTTATCGGAAATTGTTTGTAATTTTCGACAAGTAGAACAATGAATGGAACAGGTAGACTGTTGAAATCATTGTATATATTGCTTCTATATAGTCTAAGAAACATATATGCAAAGCATCCAAACAGTACAATTCGCCAATTTTTTGTTCTTCAAGTTTAAGTAAACTACGATCCCCATTGTTAATCCCTTAACGGAAATTATTTGTAACTTTCGATAAGTAGAACAGTGAATGGAACAGGTAGACGGTTGAAATCTTTGTATATATTGCTTCTATATAGTATCGGAAACATATATGCAAAGCATCCAAACAGTACAATTCGCCAATTTTTTGTTCTTCAAGTTTAAGTGAACAATGAGCCCCATTGGTTAATCCTTTATCGGAAATTATTTGTAACTTTCGACAAGTAGAACAATGAATGGAACAGGTAGACGGTTGAAATCTTTGTATATATTGCTTCTATATAGTCTAAGAAACATATATGCAAAGCATCCAAACAGTACAATTCGCCAATTTTTTGTTCTTCAAGTTTAAGTGAACAATGAGCCCCAATGGTTAATCCGTTATCGGAAATTATTTGTAGCTTTCGACAAGTAGAACAATGAATGGAACAGGTAGACGGTTGAAATCCTTGTATATATTGCTTCCATATAGTCTAAGAAACATGTACGCAAAGCATCCAAACAGTACAATTCGCCAATTATTTGATCTTCAAGTTAAGTGAACTACGAGCCCCATTGTTAATCCTTTAACGGAAATTAATTGTAACTTTCTACAAGTAGAACAATGAATGGAACTGGTAGACGGTTGAAATCTTTGTATATATTGCTTCTATATAATCTAAGAAACATATATGCAAAGCATCTAAACAGTAACAATCGCCAATTTTTTGTCCTTCAAGTTTAAGTGAACAATGAGCCCCATTGTTAATCCTTTATCGGAAATTATTTCTAACTTTCGACAAGTAGAACAAGGAATCGAACAGGTAGACGGTAGAAATCTTTGTATATATTGCTTCTATATAGTCTAAGAAACATATATGCAAAGCATCCAAACAGTACAATTCGCCTATTTCTTGTTCTTCAAGTTTAAGTAAACTACGATCCCCATTGTTAATCCCTTAACGGAAATTATTTGTAACTTTCGACAAGTAGAACAATGAATGGAACAGGTAGACGGTTGAAATCTTTGTATATATTGCTTCTATAAAGTCTAAGAAACATATATGCAAATCATCCAAACAGTACAATTCGCCAATTATTTGTTCTTCAAGTTTAACTGAACTACGAGCCCCATTGTTAATACTTTAACGGAAATTATTTGTAACTTGCGACAAGTAGAACAATGAATGGAACAGGTAGCCGGTTGAAATCAATGTATATATTGCTTCTATATAGTCTAAGAAACATATATGCAATGCATCCAAACAGTACCATTCGCCAATTTTTTGTCCTTCAAGTTTAAGTGAACGACGAGCCCCATTGTTAATCCTTTAAAGGAAATTATTTGTAAATTTCGACAAGTAGAACAATGATTGGAACACGTAGACGGTTGAAATCTTTGTATATATTGCTTCCATGTAGTCTAAGAAACATGTACGCAAAGCATCCAAACAATACCATTCGCCAATTTTTTGTTCTTCAAGTTTAAGTGAACAATGAGCCCCAATGGTTAATCCTTTATCGGAAATTATCTGTAATTTTCGACAAGTAGAACAATGAATGGAACTGGTAGACGGTTGAAATCTTTGTATATATTGCTTCTATATAATCTAAGAAACATATATGCAAAGCATCCAAACAGTACAATTCGACAATTTTTTGTTCTTCAAGTTTAGTGAACAATGAGCCCCAATGGTTAATCCTTTATCGGAAATTATTTGTAATTTTCGACAAGTAGAACAATGAATGGAACAGGTAGACGGTTGAAATCTTTGTATATATTGCTTCTATATAATCTAAGAAACATATATGCAAAGCATCCAAACAGTACCATTCGCCAATTTTTTGTTCTTCAAGTTTAAGTGAAATACGATCCCCATTGTTAATCCCTTAACGGAAATTATTTGTAACTTTCGACAAGTAGAACAATGAATGGAACAGGTAGATGGTTGAAATCTTTGTATATATTCCTTCTATATAGTCTAAGAAACATATATGCAAAGCATCCAAACAGTACCATTCGCCAATTTTTTGTTCTTCAAGTTTAAGTGAACAGTGAGCCCCAATGGTTAATCCGTTATCGGAAATTATTTGTAACTTTCGACAAGTAGAACAATGAATGGAACAGGTAGATGGTTGAAATCTTTGTATATATTGCTTCTATATAGTCTAAGAAACATATATGCAAAGCATCCAAACAGTACCATTCGCCAATTTTTTGTTCATCAAGTTTAAGTGAACAATGAGCCCCATTGTTAATCCTTTATCGGAAATTGTTTGTAACTTTCGACAAGTAGAACAATGAATGGAACAGGTAGACTGTTGAAATCATTGTATATATTGCTTCTATATAGTCTAAGAAACATATATGCAAAGCATCCAAACAGTACAATTCGCCAATTTTTTGTTCTTCAAGTTTAAGTAAACTACGATCCCCATTGTTAATCCCTTAACGGAAATTATTTGTAACTTTCGACAAGTAGAACAGTGAATGGAACAGGTAGACGGTTGAAATCTTTGTATATATTGCTTCTATATAGTATCTGAAACATATATGCAAAGCATCCAAACAGTACAATTCGCCAATTTTTTGTTCTTCAAGTTTAAGTGAACAATGAGCCCCAATGGTTAATCCTTTATCGGAAATTATTTGTAACTTTCGACAAGTAGAACAATGAATGGAACAGGTAGACGGTTGAAATCTTTGTATATATTGCTTCTATATAGTCTAAGAAACATATATGCAAAGCATCCAAACAGTACAATTCGCCAATTTTTTGTTCTTCAAGTTTAAGTGAACAATGAGCCCCAATGGTTAATCCGTTATCGGAAATTATTTGTAGCTTTCGACAAGTAGAACAATGAATGGAACAGGTAGACGGTAGAAATCTTTGTATATATTGCTTCTATATAGTCTGAGAAACATATATGCAAAGCATCCAAACAGTACCATTCGCCAATTTTTTGTTCATCAAGTTTAAGTGAACAATGAGCCCCATTGTTAATCCTTTATCGGAAATTGTTTGTAATTTTCGACAAGTAGAACAATGAATGGAACAGGTAGACTGTTGAAATCATTGTATATATTGCTTCTATATAGTCTAAGAAACATATATGCAAAGCATCCAAACAGTACAATTCGCCAATTTTTTGTTCTTCAAGTTTAAGTAAACTACGATCCCCATTGTTAATCCCTTAACGGAAATTATTTGTAACTTTCGATAAGTAGAACAGTGAATGGAACAGGTAGACGGTTGAAATCTTTGTATATATTGCTTCTATATAGTATCGGAAACATATATGCAAAGCATCCAAACAGTACAATTCGCCAATTTTTTGTTCTTCAAGTTTAAGTGAACAATGAGCCCCATTGGTTAATCCTTTATCGGAAATTATTTGTAACTTTTGACAAGTAGAACAATGAATGGAACAGGTAGACGGTTGAAATCTTTGTATATATTGCTTCTATATAGTCTAAGAAACATATATGCAAAGCATCCAAACAGTACAATTCGCCAATTTTTTGTTCTTCAAGTTTAAGTGAACAATGAGCCCCAATGGTTAATCCGTTATCGGAAATTATTTGTAGCTTTCGACAAGTAGAACAATGAATGGAACAGGTAGACGGTTGAAATCCTTGTATATATTGCTTCCATATAGTCTAAGAAACATGTACGCAAAGCATCCAAACAGTACAATTCGCCAATTATTTGATCTTCAAGTTAAGTGAACTACGAGCCCCATTGTTAATCCTTTAACGGAAATTAATTGTAACTTTCTACAAGTAGAACAATGATTGGAACACGTAGACGGTTGAAATCTTTGTATATATTGCTTCTATATAGTCTTACAAACATATATGCAAAGCATCCAAACAGTACCATTCGCCAATTTTTTGTTCTTCAAGTTTAAGTGAACAATGAGCCCCATTGTTAATCCTTTATCGGAAATTATTTGTAACTTTCGACAAGTAGAACAATGAATGGAACAGGTAGACGCTTGAAATCCTTGTATATATTGCTTCCATATAGTCTAAGAAACATGTACGCAAAGCATCCAAACAGTACAATTCGCCAATTTTTTGTTCTTCCAGTTTAAGTGAACTACGAGCCCCACTGTTAATCCTTTAACGGAAATTAATTGTAACTTTCGACAAGTAGAACAATGAATGGAACAGGTAGACGGTTGAAATCATTGTATATATTGCTTCCATGTAGTTTAAGAAACATGTACGCAAAGCATCCAAACAGTACCATTCGCCAATTTTTTGTCCTTCAAGTTTAAGTAAACTACGATCCCCATTGTTAGTCCCTTAACGGAAATTATTTGTAACTTTCTACAAGTAGAACAATGAATAGTACAGGTAGACGGGTGAAATCTTTCTATATATTGCTTCTAAATAGTCTAAGAAACATCTATGCAAAGCATCCAAACAGTACAATTCGCCAATTTTTTGTTCTTCAAGTTTATGTGAACTACGAGCCCCATTGTTAATCCTTTAACGGAAATTAATTGTAACTTTCTACAAGTAGAACAATGAATGGAACTGGTAGACGGTTGAAATCTTTGTATATATTGCTTCTATATAATCTAAGAAACATATATGCAAAGCATCTAAACAGTAACAATCGCCAATTTCTTGTCCTTCAAGTTTAAGTGAACAATGAGCCCCATTGTTAATCCTTTATCGGAAATTATTTCTAACTTTCGACAAGTAGAACAAGGAATCGAACAGGTAGACGGTAGAAATCTTTGTATATATTGCTTCTATATAGTCTAAGAAACATATATGCAAAGCATCCAAACAGTACAATTCGCCTATTTCTTGTTCTTCAAGTTTAAGTAAACTACGATCCCCATTGTTAATCCCTTAACGGAAATTATTTGTAACTTTCGACAAGTAGAACAATGAATGGAACAGGTAGACGGTTGAAATCTTTGTATATATTGCTTCTATAAAGTCTAAGAAACATATATGCAAATCATCCAAACAGTACAATTCGCCAATTATTTGTTCTTCAAGTTTAACTGAACTACGAGCGCCATTGTTAATACTTTAACGGAAATTATTTGTAACTTGCGACAAGTAGAACAATGAATGGAACAGGTAGCCGGTTGAAATCAATGTATATATTGCTTCTATATAGTCTAAGAAACATATATGCAAAGCATCCAGACAGTACCATTCGCCAATTTTTTGTCCTTCAAGTTTAAGTGAACGACGAGCCCCATTGTTAATCCTTTAAAGGAAATTATTTGTAAATTTCGACAAGTAGAACAATGATTGGAACACGTAGACGGTTGAAATCTTTGTATATATTGCTTCCATGTAGTCTAAGAAACATGTACGCAAAGCATCCAAACAATACCATTCGCCAATTTTTTGTTCTTCAAGTTTAAGTGAACAATGAGCCCCAATGGTTAATCCTTTATCGGAAATTATCTGTAATTTTCGACAAGTAGAACAATGAATGGAACTGGTAGACGGTTGAAATCTTTGTATATATTGCTTCTATATAATCTAAGAAACATATATGCAAAGCATCCAAACAGTACAATTCGACAATTTTTTGTTCTTCAAGTTTAGTGAACAATGAGCCCCAATGGTTAATCCTTTATCGGAAATTATTTGTAATTTTCGACAAGTAGAACAATGAATGGAACAGGTAGACGGTTGAAATCTTTGTATATATTGCTTCTATATAATCTAAGAAACATATATGCAAAGCATCCAAACAGTACCATTCGCCAATTTTTTGTTCTTCAAGTTTAAGTGAAATACGATCCCCATTGTTAATCCCTTAACGGAAATTATTTGTAACTTTCGACAAGTAGAACAGTGAATGGAACAGGTAGACGGTTGAAATCTTTGTATATATTGCTTCTATATAGTATAAGAAACATATATGCAAAGCATCCAAACAGTACAATTCGCCAATTTTTTGTTCTTCAAGTTTAAGTGAACAGTGAGCCCCAATGGTTAATCCGTTATCGGAAATTATTTGTAACTTTCGACAAGTAGAACAATGAATGGAACAGGTAGATGGTTGAAATCTTTGTATATATTCCTTCTATATAGTCTAAGAAACATATATGCAAAGCATCCAAACAGTACCATTCGCCAATTTTTTGTTCTTCAAGTTTAAGTGAACAGTGAGCCCCAATGGTTAATCCGTTATCGGAAATTATTTGTAACTTTCGACAAGTAGAACAATGAATGGAACAGGTAGATGGTTGAAATCTTTGTATATATTGCTTCTATATAGTCTAAGAAACATATATGCAAAGCATCCAAACAGTACCATTCGCCAATTTTTTGTTCTTCAAGTTTAAGTGAACAATGGGCACCCATGGTTAATACTTTATCGGAAATTATTTGTAATTTTCGACAAGTAGAACAATGAATGGAACAGATAGACGGTTGAAATATTTGTATATATTGCTTCTATATAGTCTACGAAACATATATGCAAAGCATCCAAACAGTACAATTCGCCAATTTGTTGTTCTTCAAGTTTTAGTGAACAATGAGCCCCATTGTTAATCCATTATCGGAAATTATTTGTAATTTTCGACAAGTAGAACAGTGAATGGAACAGGTAGACGATTGAAATCTTTGTATATATTGCTTCTATATAGTATAAGAAACATATATGCAAAGCATCCAAACAGTGCAATTCGCCAATTTTTTGTTCTTCAAGTTTAAGTGAACAATGAGCCCCAATGGTTAATCCGTTATCGGAAATTATTTGTAACTTTCGACAAGAAGAACAATGAATGGAAAAGGTAGACGGTTGAAATCTTTGTATATATTGCTTCTATATAGTCTAAGAAACATATATGCAAAGCATCCAAACAGTACCATTCGCCAATTTTTTGTTCTTCAAGTTTAAGTGAACAATGAGCCCCAATGGTTAATCCTTTATCGGAAATTGTTTGTAAGTTTCGACAAGTAGAACAATGAATGGAACAGTTAGACGGTTGAAATATTTGTATATGTTGCTTCTATATAGTCTACGAAACATATATGCAAAGCATCCAAACAGTACAATTCGCCAATTTTTTGTTCATCAAGTTTAAGTGAACAATAAGCCCCATTGTTAATCCTTTATCGGAAATTGTTTGTAACTTTCGACAAGTAGAACAATGAATGGAACAGGTAGACTGTTGAAATCATTGTATATATTGCTTCTATATAGTCTAAGAAACATATATGCAAAGCATCCAAACAGTACAATTCGCCAATTTTTTGTTCTTCAAGTTTAAGTGAACAATGAGCCCCAATGGTTAATCCGTTATCGGAAATTATTTGTAGCTTTCGACAAGTAGAACAATGAATGGTACAGGTAGACGGTTGAAATCCTTGTATATATTGCTTCCATATAGTCTAAGAAACATGTACGCAAAGCATCCAAACAGTACAATTCGCCAATTATTTGATCTTCAAGTTAAGTGAACTACGAGCCCCATTGTTAATCCTTTAACGGAAATTAATTCTAACTTTCGACAAGTAGAACAATGAATGGAACAGGTAGACGGTTGAAATCATTGTATATATTGCTTCCATGTAGTTTAAGAAACATGTACGCAAAGCATCCAAACAGTACCATTCGCCAATTTTTTGTCCTTCAAGTTTAAGTAAACTACGATCCCCATTGTTAGTCCCTTAACGGAAATTATTTGTAACTTTCTACAAGTAGAACAATGAATAGTACAGGTAGACGGGTGAAATCTTTCTATATATTGCTTCTAAATAGTCTAAGAAACATCTATGCAAAGCATCCAAACAGTACAATTCGCCAATTTTTTGTTCTTCAAGTTTATGTGAACTACGAGCCCCATTGTTAATCCTTTAACGGAAATTAATTGTAACTTTCTACAAGTAGAACAATGAATGGAACTGGTAGACGGTTGAAATCTTTGTATATATTGCTTCTATATAATCTAAGAAACATATATGCAAAGCATCTAAACAGTAACAATCGCCAATTTTTTGTCCTTCAAGTTTAAGTGAACAATGAGCCCCATTGTTAATCCTTTATCGGAAATTATTTCTAACTTTCGACAAGTAGAACAAGGAATCGAACAGGTAGACGGTAGAAATCTTTGTATATATTGCTTCTATATAGTCTAAGAAACATATATGCAAAGCATCCAAACAGTACAATTCGCCTATTTCTTGTTCTTCAAGTTTAAGTAAACTACGATCCCCATTGTTAATCCCTTAACGGAAATTATTTGTAACTTTCGACAAGTAGAACAATGAATGGAACAGGTAGACGGTTGAAATCTTTGTATATATTGCTTCCATGTAGTCTAAGAAACATGTACGCAAAGCATCCAAACAATACCATTCTCCAATTTTTTGTTCTTCAAGTTTAAGTGAACAATGAGCCCCAATGGTTAATCCTTTATCGGAAATTATTTGTAACTTTCGACAAGTAGAACAATGAATGGAACAGGTAGACGGTTGAAATCTTTGTATATATTGCTTCTATATAATCTAAGAAACATATATGCAAAGCATCCAAACAGTACCATTCGCCAATTTTTTGTCCTTCAAGTTTAAGTGAACGACGAGCCCCATTGTTAATCCTTTAAAGGAAATTATTTGTAAATTTCGACAAGTAGAACAATGATTGGAACACGTAGACGGTTGAAATCTTTGTATATATTGCTTCCATGTAGTCTAAGAAACATGTACGCAAAGCATCCAAACAATACCATTCGCCAATTTTTTGTTCTTCAAGTTTAAGTGAACAATGAGCCCCAATGGTTAATCCTTTATCGGAAATTATTTGTAACTTTCGACAAGTAGAACAATGAATGGAACAGGTAGACGGTTGAAATCTTTGTATATATTGCTTCTATATAATCTAAGAAACATATATGCAAAGCATCCAAACAGTACCATTCGCCAATTTTTTGTTCTTCAAGTTTAAGTGAAATACGATCCCCATTGTTAATCCCTTAACGGAAATTATTTGTAACTTTCGACAAGTAGAACAGTGAATGGAACAGGTAGACGGTTGAAATCTTTGTATATATTGCTTCTATATAGTATAAGAAACATATATGCAAAGCATCCAAACAGTACAATTCGCCAATTTTTTGTTCTTCAAGTTTAATTGAACAGTGAGCCCCAATGGTTAATCCGTTATCGGAAATTATTTGTAACTTTCGACAAGTAGAACAATGAATGGAACAGGTAGATGGTTGAAATCTTTGTATATATTGCTTCTATATAGTCTAAGAAACATATATGCAAAGCATCCAAACAGTACCATTCGCCAATTTTTTGTTCTTCAAGTTTAAGTGAACAGTGAGCCCCAATGGTTAATCCGTTATCGGAAATTATTTGTAACTTTCGACAAGTAGAACAATGAATGGAACAGGTAGATGGTTGAAATCTTTGTATATATTGCTTCTATATAGTCTAAGAAACATATATGCAAAGCATCCAAACAGTACCATTCGCCAATTTTTTGTTCTTCAAGTTTAAGTGAACAATGAGCACCAATGGTTAATACTTTATCGGAAATTATTTGTAATTTTCGACAAGTAGAACAATGAATGGAACAGATAGACGGTTGAAATATTTGTATATATTGCTTCTATATAGTCTACGAAACATATATGCAAAGCATCCAAACAGTACAATTCGCCAATTTGTTGTTCTTCAAGTTTTAGTGAACAATGAGCCCCATTGTTAATCCATTATCGGAAATTATTTGTAATTTTCGACAAGTAGAACAGTGAATGGAACAGGTAGACGATTGAAATCTTTGTATATATTGCTTCTATATAGTATAAGAAACATATATGCAAAGCATCCAAACAGTGCAATTCGCCAATTTTTTGTTCTTCAAGTTTAAGTGAACAATGAGCCCCAATGGTTAATCCGTTATCGGAAATTATTTGTAACTTTCGACAAGAAGAACAATGAATGGAAAAGGTAGACGGTTGAAATCTTTGTATATATTGCTTCTATATAGTCTAAGAAACATATATGCAAAGCATCCAAACAGTACCATTCGCCAATTTTTTGTTCTTCAAGTTTAAGTGAACAATGAGCCCCAATGGTTAATCCTTTATCGGAAATTGTTTGTAAGTTTCGACAAGTAGAACAATGAATGGAACAGTTAGACGGTTGAAATATTTGTATATGTTGCTTCTATATAGTCTACGAAACATATATGCAAAGCATCCAAACAGTACAATTCGCCAATTTTTTGTTCATCAAGTTTAAGTGAACAATGAGCCCCATTGTTAATCCTTTATCGGAAATTGTTTGTAACTTTCGACAAGTAGAACAATGAATGGAACAGGTAGACTGTTGAAATCATTGTATATATTGCTTCTATATAGTCTAAGAAACATATATGCAAAGCATCCAAACAGTACAATTCGCCAATTTTTTGTTCTTCAAGTTTAAGTAAACTACGATCCCCATTGTTAGTCCCTTAACGGAAATTATTTGTAACTTTCTACAAGTAGAACAATGAATAGTACAGGTAGACGGGTGAAATCTTTCTATATATTGCTTCTAAATAGTCTAAGAAACATCTATGCAAAGCATCCAAACAGTACAATTCGCCAATTTTTTGTTCTTCAAGTTTATGTGAACTACGAGCCCCATTGTTAATCCTTTAACGGAAATTAATTGTAACTTTCTACAAGTAGAACAATGAATGGAACTGGTAGACGGTTGAAATCTTTGTATATATTGCTTCTATATAATCTAAGAAACATATATGCAAAGCATCTAAACAGTAACAATCGCCAATTTTTTGTCCTTCAAGTTTAAGTGAACAATGAGCCCCATTGTTAATCCTTTATCGGAAATTATTTCTAACTTTCGACAAGTAGAACAAGGAATCGAACAGGTAGACGGTAGAAATCTTTGTATATATTGCTTCTATATAGTCTAAGAAACATATATGCAAAGCATCCAAACAGTACAATTCGCCAATTATTTGATCTTCAAGTTAAGTGAACTACGAGCCCCATTGTTAATCCTTTAACGGAAATTAATTGTAACTTTCTACAAGTAGAACAATGATTGGAACACGTAGACGGTTGAAATCTTTGTATATATTGCTTCTATATAGTCTTACAAACATATATGCAAAGCATCCAAACAGTACCATTCGCCAATTTTTTGTTCTTCAAGTTTAAGTGAACAATGAGCCCCATTGTTAATCCTTTATCGGAAATTATTTGTAACTTTCGACAAGTAGAACAATGAATGGAACAGGTAGACGCTTGAAATCCTTGTATATATTGCTTCCATATAGTCTAAGAAACATGTACGCAAAGCATCCAAACAGTACAATTCGCCAATTTTTTGTTCTTCAAGTTTAAGTGAACTACGAGCCCCACTGTTAATCCTTTAACGGAAATTAATTGTAACTTTCGACAAGTAGAACAATGAATGGAACAGGTAGACGGTTGAAATCATTGTATATATTGCTTCCATGTAGTTTAAGAAACATGTACGCAAAGCATCCAAACAGTACCATTCGCCAATTTTTTGTCCTTCAAGTTTAAGTAAACTACGATCCCCATTGTTAGTCCCTTAACGGAAATTATTTGTAACTTTCTACAAGTAGAACAATGAATAGTACAGGTAGACGGGTGAAATCTTTCTATATATTGCTTCTAAATAGTCTAAGAAACATCTATGCAAAGCATCCAAACAGTACAATTCGCCAATTTTTTGTTCTTCAAGTTTATGTGAACTACGAGCCCCATTGTTAATCCTTTAACGGAAATTAATTGTAACTTTCTACAAGTAGAACAATGAATGGAACTGGTAGACGGTTGAAATCTTTGTATATATTGCTTCTATATAATCTAAGAAACATATATGCAAAGCATCTAAACAGTAACAATCGCCAATTTTTTGTCCTTCAAGTTTAAGTGAACAATGAGCCCCATTGTTAATCCTTTATCGGAAATTATTTCTAACTTTCGACAAGTAGAACAAGGAATCGAACAGGTAGACGGTAGAAATCTTTGTATATATTGCTTCTATATAGTCTAAGAAACATATATGCAAAGCATCCAAACAGTACAATTCGCCTATTTCTTGTTCTTCAAGTTTAAGTAAACTACGATCCCCATTGTTAATCCCTTAACGGAAATTATTTGTAACTTTCGACAAGTAGAACAATGAATGGAACAGGTAGACGGTTGAAATCTTTGTATATATTGCTTCTATAAAGTCTAAGAAACATATATGCAAATCATCCAAACAGTACAATTCGCCAATTATTTGTTCTTCAAGTTTAACTGAACTACGAGCCCCATTGTTAATACTTTAACGGAAATTATTTGTAACTTGCGACAAGTAGAACAATGAATGGGACAGGTAGCCGGTTGAAATCAATGTATATATTGCTTCTATATAGTCTAAGAAACATATATGCAAAGCATCCAAACAGTACCATTCGCCAATTTTTTGTTCTTCAAGTTTAAGTGAACTACGAGCCCCATTGTTAATCCTTTAATGGAAATTATTTGTAAATTTCGACAAGTAGAACAATGATTGGAACACGTAGACGGTTGAAATCTTTGTACATATTGCTTCCATATAGTCTAAGAAACATGTACGCAAAGCATCCAAACAGTACCATTCGCCAATCTTTTGTCCTTCAAGTTTAAGTGAACAATGAGCCCCATTGTTAATCCTTTATCGGAAATTGTTTGTAACTTTCGACAAGTAGAACATTGAATGGAACAGGTAGACGGTTGAAATCTTTGTATATATTGCTTCTATATAATCTAAGAAACATATATGCAAAGCATCCAAACAGTACAATTCGCCAATTTTTTGTTCTTCAAGTTTAAGTGAACAATGAGCCCCAATGGTTAATCCGTTATCGGAAATTATTTGTAGCTTTCGACAAGTAGAACAATGAATGGAACAGGTAGACGGTTGAAATCTTTGTATATATTGCTTCTATATAATCTAAGAAACATATATGCAAAGCATCTAAACAGTAACAATCGCCAATTTTTTGATCTTCAAGTTTAAGTGAACAGCGAGCCCCATTGATAATCATGAAATGGAAATTATTTGTAACTTTCTACAAGTAGAACAATGAATAGTACAGGTAGACGGGTGAAATCTTTCTATATATTGCTTCTAAATAGTCTAAGAAACATCTATGCAAAGCATCCAAACAGTACAATTCGCCAATTTTTTGTTCTTCAAGTTTATGTGAACTACGAGCCCCATTGTTAATCCTTTAACGGAAATTAATTGTAACTTTCTACAAGTAGAACAATGATTGGAACACGTAGACGGTTGAAATCTTTGTATATATTGCTTCCATATAGTCTAAGAAACATATATGCAAAGCATCCAAACAGTACCATTCGCCAATTTTTTGTTCTTCAAGTTTAAGTGAACAATGAGACCCATTGTTAATCCTTTATCGGAAATTATTTGTAACTTTCGACAAGTAGATCAATGAATGGAACAGGTAGACGGTTGAAATCTTTGTATATATTGCTTCTATATAGTCTAAGAAACATATATGCAAAGCATCCAAACAGTACAATTCCCCAATTTTTTGTTCTTCAAGTTTAACTGAACTACGAGCCCCATTGTTAATACTTTAACGGAAATTATTTGTAACTTGCGACAAGTAGAACAATGAATGGAACAGGTAGACGGTTGAAATCAATGTATATATTGCTTCTATATAGTCTATGTAACATATATGCAAAGCATCCAAACAGTACCATTCGCCAATTTTTTGTTCTTCAAGTTTAAGTGAACAATGAGCACCAATGGTTAATACTTTATCGGAAATTATTTGTAATTTTCGACAAGTAGAACAATGAATGGAACAGGTAAACGGTTGAAATCTTTGTATATATTGCTTCTATATAGTCTAAGAAACATATATGCAAATCATCCAAACAGTACAATTCGCCAATTTGTTGTTCTTCAAGTTTTAGTGAACAATGAGCCCCATTGTTAATCCATTATCGGAAATTATTTGTAATTTTCGACAAGTAGAACAGTGAATGGAACAGGTAGACGATAGAAATCTTTGTATATATTGCTTCTATATAGTATAAGAAACATATATGCAAAGCATCCAAACAGTGCAATTCGCCAATTTTTTGTTCTTCAAGTTTAAGTGAACAATGATCCCCAATGGTTAATCCGTTATCGGAAATTATTTGTAACTTTCGACAAGAAGAACAATGAATGGAAAAGGTAGACGGTTGAAATCTTTGTATATATTGCTTCTATATAGTCTAAGAAACATATATGCAAAGCATCCAAACAGTACCATTCGCCAATTTTTTGTTCTTCAAGTTTAAGTGAACAATGAGCCCCAATGGTTAATCCTTTATCGGAAATTGTTTGTAAGTTTCGACAAGTAGAACAATGAATGGAACAGTTAGACGGTTGAAATATTTGTATATGTTGCTTCTATATAGTCTACGAAACATATATGCAAAGCATCCAAACAGTACAATTCGCCAATTTTTTGTACTTCAAGTTTAAGTGAACTACGAGCCCCATTGTTAATCCTTTAACGGAAATTAATTGTAACTTTCGACAAGTAGAACAATGAATGGAACACGTAGACGGTTGAAATCTTTGTATATATTGCTTCCATATAGTCTAAGAAACATGTACGCAAAGCATCCAAACAGTACAATTCGCCAATTTTTTGTTCTTCAAGTTTAAGTGAACTACGATCCCCATTGTTAATCCCTTAACTTAAATTATTTGTAACTTTCGACAAGTAGAACAATGAATGGAACAGGTAGACGGTTGAAATCTTTGTATATATTGCTTCCATATAGTCTAAGAAACATGTACGCAAAGCATCCAAACAGTACAATTCGCCAATTTTTTGTTCTTCAAGTTTAAGTGAACTACGATCCCCATTGTTAATCCCTTAACTTAAATTATTTGTAACTTTCGACAAGTAGAACAATGAATGGAACAGGTAGACGGTTGAAATCTTTGTATATATTGCTTCTATATAGTCTAAGAAACATATATGCAAAGCATCCAAACAGCACAATTCGCCAATTTATTGTTCTTCAAGTTTAAGTGAACAACGAGCCCCATTGTTAATCCTTTAAAGGAAATTATTTGTAAATTGCGACAAGTAGAACAATGAATGGAACAGGTAGACGGTTGAAATCAATGTATATATTGCTTCTTTATAGTCTAAGAAACATATATGCAAAGCATCCAAACAGTACCATTCGCCAATTTTTTGTTCTTCAAGTTTAAGTGAACAATGAGCCCCAATGGTTAATCCGTTATCGGAAATTATTTGTAACTTTCGACAAGTAGAACAATGAATGGAACAGGTAGACGGTTGAAATCTTTGTATATATTGCTTCTATATAGTATAAGAAACATATATGCAAAGCATCCAAACAGTACCATTCGCCAATTTTTTGTTCTTCAAGTTTAAGTGAACTACGAGCCCCATTGTTAATCCTTTAAAGGAAATTATTTGTAAATTTCGATAAGTAGAACAATGAATGGAACAGGTAGACTGTTGAAATCATTATATATATTGCTTCTATGTAGTATAAGAAACATATATGCAAAGCATCCAAACAGTACAATTCGCCAATTTTTTGTTCTTCAAGTTTAAGTGAACATTGAGCCCCATTGTTAATCCTTTAAAGGAAATTATTTGTTACTTTCGACAAGTAGAACAATGAATGGAACAGGTAGACGGTTGAAATCTTTGTATATATTGCTTCTATATAGTCTAAGAAACATTTATGCAAAGCATCCAAACAGTACAATTCGCCAATTTTTTGTTCTTCAAGTTTTAGTGAACAATGAGCCCCATTGTTAATCCATTATCGGAAATTATTTGTAATTTTCGACAAGTAGAACAGTGAATGGAACAGGTAGACGATTGAAATCTTTGTATATATTGCTTCTATATAGTCTAAGAAACATATATGCAAAGCATCCAAACAGTACCATTAGCCAATTTTTTGTTCATCAAGTTTAAGTGAACAATGAGCCCCATTGTTAATCCTTTATCGGAAATTGTTTGTAACTTTCGACAAGTAGAACATTGAATGGAACAGGTAGACGGTTGAAATCTTTGTATCTATTGCTTCCATATAGTCCAAGAAACATGTACGCAAAGCATCCAAACAGTACCATTCGCCAATTTTTTGTCCTTCAAGTTTAAGTGAACAATGAGCCCCATTGTTAATCCTTTATCGGAAATTATTTCTAACTTTCGACAAGTAGAACAATGAATCGAACAGGTAGACGGTTGAAATCTTTGTATATATTGCTTCTATATAGTCTAAGAAACATATATGCAAAGCATCCAAACAGTACCATTCGCCAATTTTTTGTTCATCAAGTTTAAGTGAACAATGAGCCCCATTGTTAATCCTTTATCGGAAATTGTTTGTAACTTTCGACAAGTAAAACATTGAATGGAACAGGTAGACGGTTGAAATCTTTGTATCTATTGCTTCCATATAGTCCAAGAAACATGTACGCAAAGCATCCAAACAGTACCATTCGCCAATTTTTTGTCCTTCAAGTTTAAGTGAACAATGAGCCCCATTGTTAATCCTTTATCGGAAATTATTTCTAACTTTCGACAAGTAGAACAAGGAATCGAACAGGTAGACGGTAGAAATCTTTGTATATATTGCTTCTATATAGTCTAAGAAACATATATGCAAAGCATCCAAACAGTACCATTCGCCAATTTTTTGTTCATCAAGTTTAAGTGAACAATGAGCCCCATTGTTAATCCTTTATCGGAAATTGTTTGTAACTTTCGACAAGTAGAACAATGAATGGAACAGGTAGACTGTTGAAATCATTGTATATATTGCTTCTATATAGTCTAAGAAACATATATGCAAAGCATCCAAACAGTACAATTCGCCAATTTTTTGTTCTTCAAGTTTAAGTAAACTACGATCCCCATTGTTAATCCCTTAACGGAAATTATTTGTAACTTTCGAGAAGTAGAACAGTGAATGGAACAGGTAGACGGTTGAAATCTTTGTATATATTGCTTCTATATAGTATCGGAAACATATATGCAAAGCATCCAAACAGTACAATTCGCCAATTTTCTGTTCTTCAAGTTTTAGTAAACTACGATCCCCATTGTTAATCCCTTATCGGAAATTATTTGTAACTTTCGAAAAGTAGAACAATGAATGGAACTGGTAGACGGTTGAAATCTTTTAATATATTGCTTCTATATAGTCTAATAAACATATATGCAAAGCATCCAAACAGTACAATTCGCCAATTTTCTGTTCTTCAAGTTTTAGTAAACTACGATCCCCATTGTTAATCCCTTATCGGAAATTATTTGTAACTTTCGAAAAGTAGAACAATGAATGGAACTGGTAGACGGTTGAAATCTTTTAATATATTGCTTCTATATAGTCTAATAAACATATATGCAAAGCATCCAAACAGTACCAGTCGCCAATTTTTTGTTCTTCAAGTTTAAGTGAACAACGAGGCACATTGATAATCATGAAACGGAAATTATTTGTAACTTTCGACAAGATGAACAATGAATAGAACAGGTAGACGGTTGAAATCTTTGTATATGTTGCTTCTATATAGTCTAAGAAACCTATATGCGAAACATCTAAACAGTAACATTCGCCAATTTTTTGATCTTCAAGTTTAAGTGAATAGCGAGCCCCATTGATAATCATGAAATGGAAATTATTTGTAACTTTCGACAAGTAGAACAGTGAATGGAACAGGTAGACGGTTGAAATCTTTGTATATATTGCTTCTATATAGTATAAGAAACATATATGCAAAGCATCCAAACAGTACAATTCGCCAATTTTTTGTTCTTCAAGTTTAAGTGAACAATGAGCCCCAATGGTTAATCCGTTATCGGAAATTATTTGTAACTTTCGACAAGTAGAACAATGAATGGAACAGGTAGACGCTTGCAATCCTTGTATATATTGCTTCCATATAGTCTAAGAAACATGTACGCAAAGCATCCAAACAGTACCATTCGCCAATCTTTTGTCCTTCAAGTTTAAGTGAACAATGAGCCCCATTGTTAATCCTTTATCGGAAATTGTTTGTAACTTTCGACAAGTAGAACATTGAATGGAACAGGTAGACGGTTGAAATCTTTGTATATATTGCTTCTATATAATCTAAGAAACATATATGCAAAGCATCCAAACAGTACAATTCGCCAATTTTTTGTTCTTCAAGTTTAAGTGAACAATGAGCCCCAATGGTTAATCCGTTATCGGAAATTATTTGTAGCTTTCGACAAGTAGAACAATGAATGGAACAGGTAGACGGTTGAAATCTTTGTATATATTGCTTCTATATAATCTAAGAAACATATATGCAAAGCATCTAAACAGTAACAATCGCCAATTTTTTGATCTTCAAGTTTAAGTGAACAGCGAGCCCCATTGATAATCATGAAATGGAAATTATTTGTAACTTTCTACAAGTAGAACAATGAATAGTACAGGTAGACGGGTGAAATCTTTCTATATATTGCTTCTAAATAGTCTAAGAAACATCTATGCAAAGCATCCAAACAGTACAATTCGCCAATTTTTTGTTCTTCAAGTTTATGTGAACTACGAGCCCCATTGTTAATCCTTTAACGGAAATTAATTGTAACTTTCTACAAGTAGAACAATGATTGGAACACGTAGACGGTTGAAATCTTTGTATATATTGCTTCCATATAGTCTAAGAAACATATATGCAAAGCATCCAAACAGTACCATTCGCCAATTTTTTGTTCTTCAAGTTTAAGTGAACAATGAGACCCATTGTTAATCCTTTATCGGAAATTATTTGTAACTTTCGACAAGTAGATCAATGAATGGAACAGGTAGACGGTTGAAATCTTTGTATATATTGCTTCTATATAGTCTAAGAAACATATATGCAAAGCATCCAAACAGTACAATTCGCCAATTTTTTGTTCTTCAAGTTTAACTGAACTACGAGCCCCATTGTTAATACTTTAACGGAAATTATTTGTAACTTGCGACAAGTAGAACAATGAATGGAACAGGTAGACGGTTGAAATCAATGTATATATTGCTTCTATATAGTCTATGTAACATATATGCAAAGCATCCAAACAGTACCATTCGCCACTTTTTTGTTCTTCAAGTTTAAGTGAACAATGAGCCCCAATGGTTAATACTTTATCGGAAATTATTTGTTATTTTCGACAAGTAGAACAATGAATGGAACAGGTAAACGGTTGAAATATTTGTATATATTGCTTCTATATAATCTAAGAAACATATATGCAAAGCATCTAAACAGTAACAATCGCCAATTTTTTGATCTTCAAGTTTAAGTGAACAGCGAGCCCCATTGATAATCATGAAATGGAAATTATTTGTAACTTTCTACAAGTAGAACAATGAATAGTACAGGTAGACGGGTGAAATCTTTCTATATATTGCTTCTAAATAGTCTAAGAAACATCTATGCAAAGCATCCAAACAGTACAATTCGCCAATTTTTTGTTCTTCAAGTTTAAGTGAACTACGAGCCCCACTGTTAATCCTTTAACGGAAATTAATTGTAACTTTCGACAAGTAGAACAATGAATGGAACAGGTAGACGGTTGAAATCATTGTATATATTGCTTCCATGTAGTTTAAGAAACATGTACGCAAAGCATCCAAACAGTACCATTCGCCAATTTTTTGTCCTTCAAGTTTAAGTAAACTACGATCCCCATTGTTAGTCCCTTAACGGAAATTATTTGTAACTTTCTACAAGTAGAAGAATGAATAGTACAGGTAGACGGGTGAAATCTTTCTATATATTGCTTCTAAATAGTCTAAGAAACATCTATGCAAAGCATCCAAACAGTACAATTCGCCAATTTTTTGTTCTTCAAGTTTATGTGAACTACGAGCCCCATTGTTAATCCTTTAACGGAAATTAATTGTAACTTTCTACAAGTAGAACAATGAATGGAACTGGTAGACGGTTGAAATCTTTGTATATATAGCTTCTATATAATCTAAGAAACATATATGCAAAGCATCTAAACAGTAACAATCGCCAATTGTTTGTCCTTCAAGTTTAAGTGAACAATGAGCCCCATTGTTAATCCTTTATCGGAAATTATTTCTAACTTTCGACAAGTAGAACAAGGAATCGAACAGGTAGACGGTAGAAATCTTTGTATATATTGCTTCTATATAGTCTAAGAAACATATATGCAAAGCATCCAAACAGTACAATTCGCCTATTTCTTGTTCTTCAAGTTTAAGTAAACTACGATCCCCATTGTTAATCCCTTAACGGAAATTATTTGTAACTTTCGACAAGTAGAACAATGAATGGAACAGGTAGACGGTTGAAATCTTTGTATATATTGCTTCTATAAAGTCTAAGAAACATATATGCAAATCATCCAAACAGTACAATTCGCCAATTATTTGTTCTTCAAGTTTAACTGAACTACGAGCCCCATTGTTAATACTTTAACGGAAATTATTTGTAACTTTCGACAAGTAGAACAATGAATGGAACAGGTAGCCGGTTGAAATCAATGTATATATTGCTTCTATATAGTCTAAGAAACATATATGCAAAGCATCCAAACAGTACCATTCGCCAATTTTTTGTTCTTCAAGTTTAAGTGAACGACGAGCCCCATTGTTAATCCTTTAAAGGAAATTATTTGTAAATTTCGACAAGTAGAACAATGATTGGAACACGTAGACGGTTGAAATCTTTGTATATATTGCTTCCATGTAGTCTAAGAAACATGTACGCAAAGCATCCAAACAATACCATTCGCCAATTTTTTGTTCTTCAAGTTTAAGTGAACAATGAGCCCCAATGGTTAATCCTTTATCGGAAATTATCTGTAATTTTCGACAAGTAGAACAATGAATGGAACTGGTAGACGGTTGAAATCTTTGTATATATTGCTTCTATATAATCTAAGAAACATATATGCAAAGCATCCAAACAGTACAATTCGACAATTTTTTGTTCTTCAAGTTTAGTGAACAATGAGCCCCAATGGTTAATCCTTTATCGGAAATTATTTGTAATTTTCGACAAGTAGAACAATGAATGGAACAGGTAGACGGTTGAAATCTTTGTATATATTGCTTCTATATAATCTAAGAAACATATATGCAAAGCATCCAAACAGTACCATTCGCCAATTTTTTGTTCTTCAAGTTTAAGTGAAATACGAGCCCCATTGTTAATACTTTAACGGAAATTATTTGTAACTTGCGAGAAGTAGAACAATGAATAGTACAGGTAGACAGGTGAAATCTTTCTATATATTGCTTCTAAATAGTCTAAGAAACACATATGCAAAGCATCCAAACAGCACAATTCGCCAATTTTTTGTTCTACAAGTTTAAGTGAACTACGAGCCCCATTGTTAATCCTTTAAAGGAAATTATTTGTAAATTTCGACAAGTAGAACAATGAATGGATCAGGTAGACGGTTGAAATCATTGTATATGTTGCTTCTATATAACCTACGAAACATATATGCAAAGCATCCAAACAGTACAATTCGCCAATTTATTGTTCTTCAAGTTTAAGCGAACAACGAGCCCCATTGTTAATCCTTTAAAGGAAATTATTTGTAACTTTCGACAAGTAGAACAATGAATGGAACAGGTAGACGGTTGAAATCTTTGTATATATTGCTTCTATACAATCTAAGAAACATATATGCAAAGCATCTAAACAGTAACAATCGCCAATTTTTTGATCTTCAAGTTTAAGTGAACAGCGAGCCCCATTGATAATCATGAAATGGAAATTATTTGTAACTTTCTACAAGTAGAACAATGAATAGTACAGGTAGGCGGGTGAAATCTTTCTATATATTGCTTCTAAATAGTCTAAGAAACATCTATGCAAAGCATCCAAACAGTACAATTCGCCAATTTTTTGTTCTTCAAGTTTATGTGAACTACGAGCCCCATTGTTAATCCTTTAACGGAAATTAATTGTAACTTTCTACAAGTAGAACAATGATTGGAACACGTAGACGGTTGAAATCTTTGTATATATTGCTTCCATATAGTCTAAGAAACATATATGCAAAGCATCCAAACAGTACCATTCGCCAATTTTTTGTTCTTCAAGTTTAAGTGAACAATGAGACCCATTGATAATCATGAAATGGAAATTATTTGTAACTTTCTACAAGTAGAACAATGAATAGTACAGGTAGACGGGTGAAATCTTTCTATATATTGCTTCTAAATAGTCTAAGAAACATCTATGCAAAGCATCCAAACAGTACAATTCGCCAATTTTTTGTTCTTCAAGTTTATGTGAACTACGAGCCCCATTGTTAATCCTTTAACGGAAATTAATTGTAACTTTCTACAAGTAGAACAATGATTGGAACACGTAGACGGTTGAAATCTTTGTATATATTGCTTCCATATAGTCTAAGAAACATATATGCAAAGCATCCAAACAGTACAATTCGCCAATTTTCTGTTCTTCAAGTTTTAGTAAACTACGATCCCCATTGTTAATCCCTTATCGGAAATTATTTGTAACTTTCGAAAAGTAGAACAATGAATGGAACTGGTAGACGGTTGAAATCTTTTAATATATTGCTTCTATATAGTCTAATAAACATATATGCAAAGCATCCAAACAGTACCAGTCGCCAATTTTTTGTTCTTCAAGTTTAAGTGAACAACGAGGCACATTGATAATCATGAAACGGAAATTATTTGTAACTTTCGACAAGATGAACAATGAATAGAACAGGTAGACGGTTGAAATCTTTGTATATGTTGCTTCTATATAGTCTAAGAAACCTATATGCGAAACATCTAAACAGTAACATTCGCCAATTTTTTGATCTTCAAGTTTAAGTGAACAGCGAGCCCCATTGATAATCATGAAATGGAAATTATTTGTAACTTTCGACAAGTAGAACAGTGAATGGAACAGGTAGACGGTTGAAATCTTTGTATATATTGCTTCTATATAGTATAAGAAACATATATGCAAAGCATCCAAACAGTACAATTCGCCAATTTTTTGTTCTTCTAGTTTAAGTGAACAATGAGCCCCAATGGTTAATCCGTTATCGGAAATTATTTGTAGCTTTCGACAAGTAGAACAATGAATGGAACAGGTAGACGGTTGAAATCATTGTATATATTGCTTCCATGTAGTTTAAGAAACATGTACGCAAAGCATCCAAACAGTACCATTCGCCAATTTTTTGTCCTTCAAGTTTAAGTAAACTACGATCCCCATTGTTAGTCCCTTAACGGAAATTATTTGTAACTTTCTACAAGTAGAACAATGAATAGTACAGGTAGACGGGTGAAATCTTTCTATATATTGCTTCTAAATAGTCTAAGAAACATCTATGCAAAGCATCCAAACAGTACAATTCGCCAATTTTTTGTTCTTCAAGTTTATGTGAACTACGAGCCCCATTGTTAATCCTTTAACGGAAATTAATTGTAACTTTCTACAAGTAGAACAATGAATGGAACTGGTAGACGGTTGAAATCTTTGTATATATTGCTTCTATATAATCTAAGAAACATATATGCAAAGCATCCAAACAGTACCATTCGCCAATTTTTTTGTTCTTCAAGTTTAAGTGAACGACGAGCCCCATTGTTAATCCTTTAAAGGAAATTATTTGTAAATTTCGACAAGTAGAACAATGATTGGAACACGTAGACGGTTGAAATCTTTGTATATATTGCTTCCATGTAGTCTAAGAAACATGTACGCAAAGCATCCAAACAATTCCATTCGCCAATTTTTTGTTCTTCAAGTTTAAGTGAACAATGAGCCCCAATGGTTAATCCTTTATCGGAAATTATCTGTAATTTTCGACAAGTAGAACAATGAATGGAACTGGTAGACGGTTGAAATCTTTGTATATATTGCTTCTATATAGTCTAAGAAACATATATGCAAAGCATCCAAACAGTACAATTCGCCAATTTATTGTTCTTCAAGTTTAAGTGAACAACGAGCCCCATTGTTAATCCTTTAAAGGAAATTATTTGTAAATTTCGACAAGTAGAACAATGATTGGAACACGTAGACGGTTGAAATCTTTGTATATATTGCTTCCATATAGTCTAAGAAACATGTACGCAAAGCATCCAAACAGTACCGTTCGCCAATTTTTTGTTCTTCAAGTTAAAGTGAACAATGAGCCCCATTGTTAATCCTTTATCGGAAATTATTTGTAACTTTCGACAAGTAGAACAGTGAATGGAACAGGTAGACGGTTGAAATCTTTGTATATATTGCTTCTATATAGTCTAAGAAACATATATGCAAAGCATCCAAACAGTACAATTCGCCAATTTATTGTTCTTCAAGTTTAAGTGAACAACGAGCCCCATTGTTAATCCTTTAAAGGAAATTATTTGTAAATTTCGACAAGTAGAACAATGAATGGATCAGGTAGACGGTTGAAGTCTTTGTATACATTGGTTCAATATAGTCTAAGAAAAATATATGCAAAGCATCCAAACAGTACCATTCGCCAATTTTTTGTTCTTTAAGTTTAAGTGAACTACGAGCCCCATTGATAATCATGAAATGGAAATTATTTGTAACTTTCTACAAGTAGAACAATGAATAGTACAGGTAGACGGGTGAAATCTTTCTATATATTGCATCTAAATAGTCTAAGAAACATATATGCAAAGCATCCAAACAGTACCATTCGCCAATTTTTTGTTCTTCAAGTTTAAGTGAACTACGAGCCCCATTGTTAATCCTTTAAAGGAAATTATTTGTGAATTTCGACAAGTAGAACAATGAATGGAACAGGTAGACTGTTGAAATCATTGTATATATTGCTTCTATGTAGTCTAAGAAACATATATGCAAAGCATCCAAAAAGTACAATTCGCCAATTTTTTGTTCTTCAAGTTTATGTGAACTACGAGCCCCATTGTTAATCCTTTAACGGAAATTATTTGTAACTTTCGACAAGTAGAACAATGAATGGAACAGGTAGACGGTTGAAATCTTTGTATATATTGCTTCTATACAATCTAAGAAACATATATGCAAAGCATCTAAACAGTAACAATCGCCAATTTTTTGATCTTCAAGTTTAAGTGAACAGCGAGCCCCATTGATAATCATGAAATGGAAATTATTTGTAACTTTCTACAAGTAGAACAATGAATAGTACAGGTAGACGGGTGAAATCTTTCTATATATTGCTTCTAAATAGTCTAAGAAACATCTATGCAAAGCATCCAAACAGTACAATTCGCCAATTTTTTGTTCTTCAAGTTTATGTGAACAACGAGCCCCATTGTTAATTCTTTAACGGAAATTAATTGTAACTTTCTACAAGTAGAACAATGATTGGAACACGTAGACGGTTGAAATCTTTGTATATATTGCTTCCATATAGTCTAAGAAACATATATGCAAAGCATCCAAACAGTACCATTCGCCAATTTTTTGTTCTTCAAGTTTAAGTGAACAATGAGACCCATTGATAATCATGAAATGGAAATTATTTGTAACTTTCTACAAGTAGAACAATGAATAGTACAGGTAGACGGGTGAAATCTTTCTATATATTGCTTCTAAATAGTCTAAGAAACATCTATGCAAAGCATCCAAACAGTACAATTCCCAATTTTTTGTTCTTCAAGTTTATGTGAACTACGAGCCCCATTGTTAATCCTTTAACGGAAATTAATTGTAACTTTCTACAAGTAGAACAATGAATGGAACAGGTAGACGGTTGAAATCTTTGTATATATTGCTTCTATAAAGTCTAAGAAACATATATGCAAATCATCCAAACAGTACAATTCGCCAATTATTTGTTCTTCAAGTTTAACTGAACTACGAGCCCCATTGTTAATACTTTAACGGAAATTATTTGTAAATTTCGACAAGTAGAACAATGATTGGAACACGTAGACGGTTGAAATCTTTGTATATATTGCTTCCATATAGTCTAAGAAACATGTACGCAAAGCATCCAAACAGTACCGTTCGCCAATTTTTTGTTCTTCAAGTTAAAGTGAACAATGAGCCCCATTGTTAATCCTTTATCGGAAATTATTTGTAACTTTCGACAAGTAGAACAGTGAATGGAACAGGTAGACGGTTGAAATCTTTGTATATATTGCTTCTATATAGTCTAAGAAACATATATGCAAAGCATCCAAACAGTACAATTCGCCAATTTATTGTTCTTCAAGTTTAAGTGAACAACGAGCCCCATTGTTAATCCTTTAAAGGAAATTATTTGTAAATTTCGACAAGTAGAACAATGATTGGAACACGTAGACGGTTGAAATCTTTGTATATATTGCTTCCATATAGTCTAAGAAACATGTACGCAAAGCATCCAAACAGTACCGTTCGCCAATTTTTTGTTCTTCAAGTTTAAGTAAACTACGAGCCCCATTGTTAATCCTTTAAAGGAAATTATTTGTAAATTTCGACAAGTAGAACATTGAATGGAACAGGTAGACGGTTGAAATCTTTGCATATATTGCTTCTATATAGTATAAGAAACATATATGCAAAGCATCCAAACAGCACAATTCGCCAATTTTTTGTTCTTCAAGTTAAAGTGAACAATGAGCCCCAATGGTTAATCCGTTATCGAAAATTATTTGTAACTTTCGACAAGTAGAACAATGAATGAAACTGGTAGACGGTTAAAATCTTTGTATATATTGCTTCTATATAGTCTAAGAAACATATATGCAAAGCATCTAAACAGTACCATTCGCCAATTTTTTGTTCATCAAGTTTAAGTGAACTACGAGCCCCATTGTTAATCCTTTAAAGGAAATTATTTGTAAATTTCGACAAGTAGAACAATGAATGGATCAGGTAGACGGTTGAAGTCTTTGTATACATTGGTTCCATATAGTCTAAGAAAAATATATGCAAAGCATCCAAACAGTACCATTCGCCAATTTTTTGTTCTTTAAGTTTAAGTGAACTACGAGCCCCATTGATAATCATGAAATGGAAATTATTTGTAACTTTCTACAAGTAGAACAATGAATAGTACAGGTAGACGGGTGAAATCTTTCTATATATTGCATCTAAATAGTCTAAGAAACATATATGCAAAGCATCCAAACAGTACCATTCGCCAATTTTTTGTTCTTCAAGTTTAAGTGAACTACGAACCCCATTGTTAATCCTTTAAAGGAAATTATTTGTAAATTTCGACAAGTAGAACAATGAATGGAACAGGTAGACGGTTGAAATCTTTGTATATATTGCTTCTATATAATCTAAGAAACATATATGCAAAGCATCCAAACAGTACCATTCGCCAATTTTTTGTTCTTCAAGTTTAAGTAAACTACGATCCCCATTGTTAATCCCTTAACGGAAATTATTTGTAACTTTCGGCAAGTAGAACAATGAATGGAACAGGTAGACTGTTGAAATCATTGTATATGTTGTTTCTATGTAGTCTAAGAAACATATATGCAAAGCGTCCAAACAGTACCATTCGCCAATTTTTTGTTCTTCAAGTTAAAGTGAACAATGAGCCCCATTGTTAATCCTTTATCGGAAATTATTTGTAACTTTCGACAAGCAGAACATTGAATGGAACAGGTAGACGGTTGAAATCTTTGTATATATTGCTTCTATATAGTCTAAGAAACATATATGCAAAGCATCCAAACAGTACCATTCGCCAATTTTTTGTTCTTCAAGTTTAAGTGAACAACGACGCCATTGTTAATCCTTTAAAGGAAATTATATGTAAATTTCGACAAGTAGAACAATGATTCGAACACGTAGACGGTTGAAATCTTTGTATATATTGCTTCCATATAGTCTAAGAAACATGTACGCAATGCATCCAAACAGTACCATTCGCCAATTTTTTGGTCTTCAAGTTTAAGTGAACAATGAGCCCCAATGGTTAATCCATTATCGGAAATTATTTGTAATTTTCGACAAGTAGAACAATGAATGGAACAGGTAGACGGTTGAAATATTTGTATATATTGCTTCTATATAGTATAAGAAACATATATGCAAAGCATCCAAACAGTACAATTCGCCAATTTTTTGTCCTTCAAGTTTAAGTGAACAATGAGCCCCAATGGTTAATCCGTTATCGGAAATTATTTGTAACTTTCGACAAGTAGAACAATGAATGGAACAGGTAGATGGCTGAAATCTTTGTATATATTGCTTCTATATAGTCTAAGAAACATATATGCAAAGCATCCAAACAGTACCATTCGCCAATTTTTTGTTCTTCAAGTTTAAGTGAACAATGAGCCCCATTGTTAATCCTTTATCGGAAATTATTTGTAACTTTCGACAAGTAGAACATTGAATGGAACAGGTAGACGGTTGAAATCTTTGTATATATTGCTTCTACATAGTCTAAGAAACATTTATGCAAAGCATCCAACCAGTACAATTCGCCAATTTATTGTTCTTCAAGTTTAAGTGAACAACGAGCCCCATTGTTAATCCTTTAAAGGAAATTATTTGTAAATTTCGACAAGTAGAACAATGATTGGAACACGTAGACGGTTGAAATCTTTGTATATATTGCTTCCATATAGTCTAAGAAACATGTACGCAAAGCATCCAAACAGTACCATTCGCCAATTTTTTGTTCTTCAAGTTTAAGTGAACAACGACGCCATTGTTAATCCTTTAAAGGAAATTATATGTAAATTTCGACAAGTAGAACAATGATTCGAACACGTAGACGGTTGAAATCTTTGTATATATTGCTTCCATATAGTCTAAGAAACATATATGCAAAGCATCTAAACAGTACCATTCGCCAATTTTTTGTTCATCAAGTTTAAGTGAACTACGAGCCCCATTGTTAATCCTTTAAAGGAAATTATTTGTAAATTTCGACAAGTAGAACAATGAATGGATCAGGTAGACGGTTGAAGTCTTTGTATACATTGCTTCCATATAGTCTAAGAAAAATATATGCAAAGCATCCAAACAGTACCATTCGCCAATTTTTTGTTCTTTAAGTTTAAGTGAACTACGAGCCCCATTGATAATCATGAAATGGAAATTATTTGTAACTTTCTACAAGTAGAACAATGAATAGTACAGGTAGACGGGTGAAATCTTTCTATATATTGCATCTAAATAGTCTAAGAAACATATATGCAAAGCATCCAAACAGTACCATTCGCCAATTTTTTGTTCTTCAAGTTTAAGTGAACTACGAGCCCCATTGTTAATCCTTTAAAGGAAATTATTTGTGAATTTCGACAAGTAGAACAATGAATGGAACAGGTAGACTGTTGAAATCATTGTATATATTGCTTCTATGTAGTCTAAGAAACATATATGCAAAGCATCCAAAAAGTACAATTCGCCAATTTTTTGTTCTTCAAGTTTAAGTAAACTACGATCCCCATTGTTAATCCCTTAACGGAAATTATTTGTAACTTTCGACAAGTAGAACAATGAATTGAACAGGTAGACGGTTGAAATCATTGTATATATTGCTTCTATATAATCTAAGAAACATATATGTAAAGCATCAAAACAGTACAATTCGCCAATTATTTCATCTTCATGTTTAAGTGAACTACGAGCCCCATTGTTAATCCTTTAAAGGAAATTATTTGTAAATTTCAACAAGTAGAACAATGAATGGATCATGTAGACGGTTGAAATCATTGTATATATTGCTTCTATATAGTCTAAGAAACAAATATGCAAAGCATCCAAACAGTACAATTCGCCAATTTTTTGTTCTTGAAGTTTAAGTGAACTACGAGCCTCATTGATAATCATGAAACGGAAATTATTTGTAACTTTCTACAAGTAGAACAATGAATAGAACAGGTAGACGGTTGAAATCTTTGTATATGTTGCTTCTATATAGTCTAAGAAACTTATATGCAAAGCATCTAAACAGTATCATTCGCCAATTTTTTTATCTTCAAGTTTAAGTGAACAATGAGCCCCAATGGTTAATCCGTTATCGGAAATTATTTGTAACTTTCGACAAGTAGAACAATGAATGGAACAGGTAGACGGTTGAAATCTTTGTATATATTGCTTCTATATAATCTAAGAAACTTATATGCAAAGCATCTAAACAGTAACATTCGCCAATTTTTTTATCTTCAAGTTTAAGTGAACAATGAGCCCCAATGGTTAATCCGTTATCGGAAATTATTTGTAACTTGCGACAAGTAGAACAATGAGTGGAACAGTTAGACGGTTGAAATCAATGTATATATTGCTTCTATATAGTCTAAGAAACATATATGCAAAGCATCCAAACAGTACCATTCGCCAATTTTTTGTTCTTCAAGTTTAAGTGAACAATGAGCCCCATTGTTAATCCTTTATCGGAAATTATTTGTAACTTTCGACAAGTAGAACAATGAATGGAACAGGTAGACGGTTGAAATCTTTGTATATATTGCTTCTATATAGTCTAAGAAACATATATGCAAAGCATCCAAACAGTACCATTCGCTAATTTTTTGTTCTTCAAGTTTAAGTGAACAATGAGCCCCAATGGTTAATCCGTTTTCGGAAATTATTTGTAACTTTCGACAAGTAGAACAATGAATGGAATAGGTAGACGGTTGAAATCTTTGTATATATTGCTTCTATATAGTCTAAGAAACATATATGCAAAGCATCCAAACAGTACCATTCGCCAATTTTTTGTTCTTCAAGTTTAAGTGAACAATGAGCCCCATTGTTAATCCTTTATCAGAAATTATTTGTAACTTTCGACAAGTAGAACTATGAATGGAACAGGTAGACGGTTGAAATCTTTGTATATATTGCTACTATATAGTCTAAGAAACATATATGCAAAGCATCCAAACAGTACAATTCGCCAATTTATTGTTCTTCAAGTTTAAGTGAACAACGAGCCCCATTGTTAATCCTTTAAAGGAAATTATTTGTAACTTTCGACAAGTAGAACAATGATTGGAACACGTAGACGGTTGAAATCTTTGTATATATTGCTTCCATATAGTCTAAGAAACATGTACGCAAAGCATCCAAGCAGTACCGTTCGCCAATTTTTTGTTCTTCAAGTTTAAGTGAACTACGATCCCCATTGTTAATCCTTTAAAGGAAATTATTTGTAAATTTCGGCAAGTAGAACAATGAATGGAACAGGGAGACGGTTGAAATCTTTGTATATATTGCTTCTATATAGTCTAAGAAACATATATGCAAAGCATCCAAACAGTACCATTCGCCAATTTTTTGTTCTTCAAGTTTAAGTGAACAATGAGCCCCATTGATAATCCTTTATCGGAAATTATTTGTAACTTTCGACAAGTAGAACAATGAATGGAACAGGTAGACGGTTGAAATCTTTGTATATATTGCTTCTATATAGTCTAAGAAACCTATATGCAAAGCATCTAAACAGTAACAATCGCCAATTTTTTGATCTTCAAGTTTAAGTGAACTACGAGCCCCATTGTTAATCATGAAATGGAAATTATTTGTAACTTTCGACAAGTAGAACAATGAATGCAACAGGTAGACGGTTCAAATCTATCTATATATTGCTTCTAAATAGTCTAAGAAACACATATGCAAAGCATCCAAACAGTACAATTCGCCAATTTTTTGTTCTTCAAGTTTAAGTGAACTACGAGCCCCATTGTTAATCCGTTATCGGAAATTATTTGTAACTTTCGACAAGTGGAACAATGAATGGAACAGGTAGACGGTTGAAATCTTTGTATATATTGCTTCTATATAGTCTAAGAAACATATATGCATAGCATCCAAACAGTACAATTCGCCAATTTTTTGTTCTGCAAGTTTAAGTGAACAATGAGCCTCAATGGTTAATCCGTTATCGGAAATTATTTGTAACTTTCGACAAGTAGAACAATGAATGGAACAGTTAGACGGTTGATATCTTTGTATTTATTGCTTCTATATAATCTAAGAAACATATATGCAAAGCATCCAAACAGTACAATTCGCCAATTATTTCATCTTCATGTTTAAGTGAACTACGAGCCCCATTGAAAATACTTTAACGGAAATTATTTGTAACTTCCGACAAGTAGAACAATGAATGGAACAGGTAGACGGTTGAAATCAATGTATATATTGCTTCTATGTAGTCTAAGAAACATATATGCAAAGCATCCAAACAGTACAATTCGCCAATTATTTCATCTTCATGTTTAAGTGAACTACGAGCCCCATTGAAAATACTTTAACGGAAATTATTTGTAAATTTCGACAAGTAGAACAATGAATGGAACAGGTAGACTGTTGAAATCATTGTATATATTGCTTCTATATAGTCTAAGAAACATATATGCAAAGCATCCAAACAGTACATTTCGCCAATTTTTTGTTCTTCAAGTTTAACTGAACTACGAGCCCCATTGTTAATCCTTTAAAGGAAATTATTTGTAAATTTCGACAAGTAGAACAATGATTGGAACACGTAGACGGTTGAAATCTTTGTATATATTGCTTCCATATAGTCTAAGAAACATGTACGCAAAGCATCCAAACAGTACAATTCGCCAATTTTTTGTTCTTCAAGTTTAAGTGAACAATTAGCCCCAATGGTTAATCCTTTATCGGTAATTATTTGTAACTTTCGACAAGTAGAACAATGAATGGAACAGGTAGACGGTTGAAATCCTTGTATATATTGCCTCCATATAGTCTAAGAAACATTTACGCAAAGCATCCAAACAGTACCATTCGCCAATTTTTTGTCCTTCAAGTTTAAGTGAACAATGAGCCCCAATGGTTAACCCTTTATCGGTAATTATTTGTAACTTTCGACAAGTAGAACAATGAATGGAACAGGTAGATGGTTGAAATCCTTGTATATATTGCTACCATATAGTCTAAGAAACAAGTACGCAAAGCATCCAAACAGTACCATTCGCCAATTTTTTGTCCTTCAAGTTTAAGTGAACAATGAGCCCCATTGTTAATCCTTTATCGGAAATTATTTGTAACTTTCGACAAGTAGAACAATGAATGGAACAGGTAGACGGTTGAAATCTTTGTATATATTGCTTCTATATAGTCTAAAAACATATATGCAAAGCATCCAAACAGTACAATTCGCCAATTTTTTGTTCTTCAAGTTTAAGTGAACAATGAGCCCCAATGGTTAATCCTTTATCGGTAATTATTTGTAAATTTCGACAAGTAGAACAATGAATGGAACAGGTAGACGGTTGAAATCTTTGTATACATTGCTTCTATATAGTCTAAGAAACCTATATGCAAAGCATCTAAACAGTAACAATCGCCAATTTTTTGATCTTCAAGTTTAAGTGAACAGCGAGCCCCATTGATAATCATGAAATGGAAATTATTTGTAACTTTCTACAAGTAGAACAATGAATAGTACAGGTAGACGGTTGAAATCCTTGTATATATTGCCTCTGTATAATCTAAGAAACATATATGCAAAGCATCCAAACAGTACCATTCGCCAATTCTTTGTTCTTCAAGTTTAAGTGAACAATGAGACCCATTGTTAATCCTTTATCGGAAATTATTTGTAACTTTCGACAAGTAGAACAATGAATGGAACAGGTAGACGGTTGAAATCTTTGTATACATTGCTTCTATATAGTCTAAGAAACCTATATGCAAAGCATCTAAACAGTAACAATCGCCAATTTTTTGATCTTCAAGTTTAAGTGAACAGCGAGCCCCATTGATAATCATGAAATGGAAATTATTTGTAACTTTCTACAAGTAGAACAATGAATAGTACAGGTAGACGGGTGAAATCTTTCTATATATTGCTTCTAAATAGTCTAAGAAACATATATGCAAAGCATCCAAACAGTACCATTCGCCAATTTTTTGGTCTTCAAGTTTAAGTGAACAATGAGCCCCAATGGTTAATCCATTATCGGAAATTATTTGTAATTTTCGACAAGTAGAACAATGAATGGAACAGGTAGACGGTTGAAATATTTGTATATATTGCTTCTATATAGTATAAGAAACATATATGCAAAGCATCCAAACAGTACAATTCGCCAATTTTTTGTTCTTCAAGTTTAAGTAAACTACGATCCCCATTGTTAATCCCTTAACGGAAATTATTTGCAACTTTCGACAAGTAGAACAATGATTGGAACACGTAGACGGTTGAAATCTTTGTATATATTGCTTCCATATAGTCTAAGAAACATGTACGCAAAGCATCCAAACAGTACCATTCGCCAATTTTTTGTTCTTCAAGTTTAAGTGAACAATGAGCCCCAATGGTTAATCCTTTATCGGAAATTATTTGTAACTTTCGGCAAGTAGAACAATGAATGGAACAGGTAGACTGTTGAAATCATTGTATATGTTGTTTCTATGTAGTCTAAGAAACACTTATGCAAAGCGTCCAAACAGTACAATTCGCCAATTATTTGATCTTCAAGTTTAAGTGAACTACTAGCCCCATTGTTAATACTTTAACGGAAATTATTTGTAACTTTCGGCAAGTAGAACAATGAATGGAACAGGTAGACGGTTGAAATCTTTGTATATATTGCTTCTATATAGTCTAAGAAACATATATGCAAAGCATCCAAACAGTACAATTCGCCAATTTTTTGTTCTTCAAGTTTAAGTGAACTACGAACCCCATTGTTAATCCTTTAAAGGAAATTATTTGTAAATTTCGACAAGTAGAACAATGAATGGAACAGGTAGACGGTTGAAATCTTTGTATATATTGCTTCTATATAATCTAAGAAACATATATGCAAAGCATCCAAACAGTACCATTCGCCAATTTTTTGTTCTTCAAGTTTAAGTAAACTACGATCCCCATTGTTAATCCCTTAACGGAAATTATTTGTAACTTTCGGCAAGTAGAACAATGAATGGAACAGGTAGACTGTTGAAATCATTGTATATGTTGTTTCTATGTAGTCTAAGAAACATATATGCAAAGCGTCCAAACAGTACCATTCGCCAATTTTTTGTTCTTCAAGTTTAAGTGAACAATGAGCCCCATTGTTAATCCTTTATCGGAAATTATTTGTAACTTTCGACAAGTAGAACAATGAATTGAACAGGTAGACGGTTGAAATCATTGTATATATTGCTTCTATATAATCTAAGAAACATATATGTAAAGCATCAAAACAGTACAATTCGCCAATTATTTCATCTTGATGTTTAAGTGAACTACGAGCCCCATTGTTAATCCTTTAAAGGAAATTATTTGTAAATTTCGACAAGTAGAACAATGAATGGATCATGTAGACGGTTGAAATCATTGTATATATTGCTTCTATATAGTCTAAGAAACAAATATGCAAAGCATCCAAACAGTACAATTCGCCAATTTTTTGTTCTTGAAGTTTAAGTGAACTACGAGCCTCATTGATAATCATGAAACGGAAATTATTTGTAACTTTCTACAAGTAGAACAATGAATAGAACAGGTAGACGGTTGAAATCTTTGTATATGTTGCTTCTATATAGTCTAAGAAACTTATATGCAAAGCATCTAAACAGTATCATTCGCCAATTTTTTTATCTTCAAGTTTAAGTGAACAATGAGCCCCAATGGTTAATCCGTTATCGGAAATTATTTGTAACTTGCGTCAAGTAGAACAATGAGTGGAACAGTTAGACGGTTGAAATCAATGTATATATTGCTTCTATATAGTCTAAGAAACATATATGCAAAGCATCCAAACAGTACAATTCCCCAATTTATTGTTCTTCAAGTTTGAGTGAACAACGAGCCCCATTGTTAATCCTTTAAAGGAAATTATTTGTAAATTTCGACAAGTAGAACAATGAATAGAACAGGTAGACGGTTGAAATCTTTGTATATGTTACTTCTATATAGTCTAAGAAACCTATATGCAAAGCATCTAAACAGTAACAATCGCCAATTTTTAGATCTTCAAGTTTAAGTGAACAGCGAGCCCCATTGATAATCATGAAATGGAAATTATTTGTAACTTTCTACAAGTAGAACAATGAATAGTACAGGTAGACGGGTGAAATCTTTCTATATATTGCTTCTAAATAGTCTAAGAAACATATATGCAAAGCATCCAAACAGTACAATTCGCCAATTATTTGATCTTCAAGTTTAAGTGAACTACGAGCCCCATTTTTAATACTTTAACGGAAATTATTTGTAACTTTCTACAAGTAGAACAATGAATAGAACAGGTAGACGGTTGAAATCTTTGTATATGTTGCTTCTATATAGTCTAAGAAACTTATATGCAAAGCATCTAAACAGTAACAATCGCCAATTTTTTGATCTTCAAGTTTAAGTGAACAGCGGGCCCCATTGATAATCATGAAATGGAAATTATTTGTAACTTTCTACAAGTAGAACAATGAATAGTACAGGTAGACGGGTGAAATCTTTCTATATATTGCTTCTAAATAGCCTAAGAAACATATATGCAAAGCATCCAAACAGTACAATTCGCCAATTTTTTGTTCTTCAAGTTTAAGTGAACTACGAGCCACACTGTTAATCCTTTAAAGGAAATTATTTGTAAATTTCGACAAGTAGAACAATGAATGGATCAGGTAGACGGTTGAAATAATTGTATATATTGCTTCTATATAATCTACGAAACATATATGCAAAGCATCCAAACAGTACAATTCGCCAATTTCTTGTTCTTCAAGTTTAAGTGAACTACGAGCCCCATTGTTAATCCTTTAAAGGAAATTATTTGTAATTTTCGACAAGTAGAACAATGAATGGAACAGGTAGACGGTTGAAATCTTTGTATATATTGCTTCTATATAATCTAAGAAACATATATGCAAAGCATCCAAACAGTACCATTCGCCAATTTCTTGTTCTTCAAGTTTAAGTGAACAACGAGCCCCATTGATAATCATGAAACGGAAATTATTTGTAACTTTCTACAAGTAGAACCATGAATAGAACAGGTAGGCGGTTGAAATCTTTGTATGTGTTGCTTCTATATAGTCTACGAAACCTATATGCAAAGCATCTAAACAGTAACAATCGCCAATTTTTTGATCTTCAAATTTAAGTGAACTACGAGCCCCATTGTTAATACTTTAACGGAAATTATTTGTAACTTGCGACAAGTAGAACAATGAATGGAACAGGTAGCCGGTTGAAATCAATGTATATATTGCTTCTATATAGTCTAAGAAACATATATGCAAAGCATCCAAACAGTACAATTCGCGAATTTATTGTTCTTCAAGTTTAAGTGAACAACGAGCCCCATTGTTAATCCTTTAAAGGAAATTATTTGTAAATTTCGACAAGTAGAACAATGAATGGATCAGGTAGACGGTTGAAATCTTTGTATATATTGCTTCCATATAGTCTAAGAAACATATATGCAAAGCATCCAAACAGTACCATTCGCCAATTTTTTGTTCTTCAAGTTTAAGTGAACTACGAGCCCCATTGTTAATCCTTTAACGGAAATTAATTGTAACTTTCTACAAGTAGAACAATGATTGGAACAGGTAGACGGTTGAAATCTTTGTATATATTGCTTCCATATAGTCTAAGAAACATGTACGCAAAGCATCCAAACAGTACCATTCGCCAATTTTTTGTTCTTCAAGTTTAAGTGAACAATGAGCCCCATTGTTAATCCTTCATCGGAAATTATTTGTAAATTTCGACAAGTAGAACAATGAATGGGACAGGTAGACTGTTGAAATCATTGTATATATTGCTTCTATATAGTCCAAGAAACATATATGCAAAGCGTCCAAACAGTACAATTCGCCAATTTTTTGCTCTTCAAGTTTAAGTGAACTACGAGCCCCATTGTTAATCCTTTAAAGGAAATTTTTTGTAAATTTCGGCAAGTAGAACAATGAATGGAATAGGTAGACGGTTGAAATCATTGTATATATTGCTTCTATATAGTCTAAGAAACATGTATGCAAAGCATCCAAACAGTACAATTCGCCAATTTTTTGTTCTTCAAGTTTAAGTAAACTACGATCCCCATTGTTAATCCCTTAACGGAAATTATTTGTAACTTTCGACAAGTAGAACAATGATTGGAACACGTAGACGGTTGAAATCTTTGTATATATTGCTTCCATATAGTCTAAGAAACATGTACGCAAAGCATCCAAACAGTACCATTCGCCAATTTTTTGTTCTTCAAGTTTAAGTGAACAATGAGCCCCAATGGTTAATCCTTTATCGGAAATTATTTGTAACTTTCGGCAAGTAGAACAATGAATGGAACAGGTAGACTGTTGAAATCATTGTATATGTTGTTTCTATGTAGTCTAAGAAACACTTATGCAAAGCGTCCAAACAGTACAATTCGCCAATTATTTGATCTTCAAGTTTAAGTGAACTACTAGCCCCATTGTTAATACTTTAACGGAAATTATTTGTAACTTTCGGCAAGTAGAACAATGAATGGAACAGGTAGACGGTTGAAATCTTTGTATATATTGCTTCTATATAGTCTAAGAAACATATATGCAAAGCATCCAAACAGTACAATTCGCCAATTTTTTGTTCTTCAAGTTTAAGTGAACTACGAACCCCATTGTTAATCCTTTAAAGGAAATTATTTGTAAATTTCGACAAGTAGAACAATGAATGGAACAGGTAGACTGTTGAAATCATTGTATATGTTGTTTCTATGTAGTCTAAGAAACACTTATGCAAAGCGTCCAAACAGTACAATTCGCCAATTATTTGATCTTCAAGTTTAAGTGAACTACTAGCCCCATTGTTAATACTTTAACGGAAATTATTTGTAACTTTCGGCAAGTAGAACAATGAATGGAACAGGTAGACGGTTGAAATCTTTGTATATATTGCTTCTATATAGTCTAAGAAACATATATGCAAAGCATCCAAACAGTACAATTCGCCAATTTTTTGTTCTTCAAGTTTAAGTGAACTACGAACCCCATTGTTAATCCTTTAAAGGAAATTATTTGTAAATTTCGACAAGTAGAACAATGAATGGAACAGGTAGACGGTTGAAATCTTTGTATATATTGCTTCTATATAATCTAAGAAACATATATGCAAAGCATCCAAACAGTACCATTCGCCAATTTTTTGTTCTTCAAGTTTAAGTAAACTACGATCCCCATTGTTAATCCCTTAACGGAAATTATTTGTAACTTTCGGCAAGTAGAACAATGAATGGAACAGGTAGACTGTTGAAATCATTGTATATGTTGTTTCTATGTAGTCTAAGAAACATATATGCAAAGCGTCCAAACAGTACCATTCGCCAATTTTTTGTTCTTCAAGTTTAAGTGAACAATGAGCCCCATTGTTAATCCTTTATCGGAAATTATTTGTAACTTTCGACAAGTAGAACAATGAATTGAACAGGTAGACGGTTGAAATCATTGTATATATTGCTTCTATATAATCTAAGAAACATATATGTAAAGCATCAAAACAGTACAATTCGCCAATTATTTCATCTTGATGTTTAAGTGAACTACGAGCCCCATTGTTAATCCTTTAAAGGAAATTATTTGTAAATTTCGACAAGTAGAACAATGAATGGATCATGTAGACGGTTGAAATCATTGTATATATTGCTTCTATATAGTCTAAGAAACAAATATGCAAAGCATCCAAACAGTACAATTCGCCAATTTTTTGTTCTTGAAGTTTAAGTGAACTACGAGCCTCATTGATAATCATGAAACGGAAATTATTTGTAACTTTCTACAAGTAGAACAATGAATAGAACAGGTAGACGGTTGAAATCTTTGTATATGTTGCTTCTATATAGTCTAAGAAACTTATATGCAAAGCATCTAAACAGTATCATTCGCCAATTTTTTTATCTTCAAGTTTAAGTGAACAATGAGCCCCAATGGTTAATCCGTTATCGGAAATTATTTGTAACTTTCGACAAGTAGAACAATGAATGGAACAGGTAGACGGTTGAAATCTTTGTATATATTGCTTCTATATAGTCTAAGAAACTTATATGCAAAGCATCTAAACAGTAACATTCGCCAATTTTTTTATCTTCAAGTTTAAGTGAACAATGAGCCCCAATGGTTAATCCGTTATCGGAAATTATTTGTAACTTGCGTCAAGTAGAACAATGAATGGAACAGGTAGACGGTTGAAATCTTTGTATATATTGCTTCTATATAGTCTAAGAAACATATATGCAAAGCATCCAAACAGTACCATTCGCCAATTTTTTGTTCTTCAAGTTTAAGTGAACAATGAGCCCCATTGATAATCCTTTATCGGAAATTATTTGTAACTTTCGACAAGTAGAACAATGAATGGAACAGGTAGACGGTTGAAATCTTTGTATATATTGCTTCTAAATAGTCTAAGAAACATATATGCAAAGCATCCAACCAGTACAATTCGCCAATTTATTGTTCTTCAAGTTTAAGTGAACAACGAGCCCCATTGTTAATCCTTTAAAGGAAATTATTTGTAACTTTCGACAAGTAGAACAATGATTGGAACAGGTAGACGGTTGAAATCTTTGTATATATTGCTTCTATATAATCTAAGAAACATATATGCAAAGCATCCAAACAGTACCATTCGCCAATTTTTTGTTCTTCTTGTTTAAGTGAACTACGAGCCCCATTGTTAATCCTTTAAAGGAAATTATTTGTAATTTTCGACAAGCAGAACAATGAATGGAACAGGTAGACGGTTGAAATCTTTGTGTATATTGCTTCTATATAATCTAAGAAACATATATGCAAAGCATCCAAACAGTACCATTCGCCAATTTTTTGTTCTTCAAGTTTAAGTGAACAACGAGCCCCATTGATAATCATGAAACGGAAATTATTTGTAACTTTCTACAAGTAGAACAGTGAATAGAACAGGTAGACGGTTGAAATCTTTGTATATGTTGCTTCTATATAGTCTAAGAAACATATATGCAAAGCATCCAAACAGTAATATTCGCCAATTTTTTGTCCTTCAAGTTTAAGTGAACAATGAGCCCCATTGTTAATCCTTTATCGGAAATTATTTGTAACTTTCGACAAGTAGAACAATGAATGGAACAGGTAGACGGTTGAAATATTTGTATATATTGCTTCTATATAATATAAGAAACATATATTCAAAGCATCCAAACAGTACCATCCGCCAATTTTTTGTTCTTCAAGTTTCAGTGAACTACGAGCCCCATTGTTAATCCTTTAAAGGAAATTATTTGTAAATTTCGACAAGTAGAACAATGAATGGATCAGGTAGACGGTTGAAATAATTGTATATATTGCTTCTATATAATCTACGAAACATATATGCAAAGCATCCAAACAGTACAATTCGCCAATTTTTTGTTCTTCAAGTTTAAGTGAACTACGAGCCCCATTGTTAATCCTTTAAAGGAAATTATTTGTAAATTTCGAAAAGTAGAACAATGAATGGAACAGGTAGACGGTTGAAATCTTTGTATATATTGCTTCTATATAGTCTAAGAAACATATATGCAAAGCATCCAAACAGTACAATTCGCCAATTTTTTGTTCTTCATGTTTAAGTGAATAATGAGCCCGAATGGTTAATCCTTTATCGGAAATTATTTGTAACTTTCGACAAGTAAAACAATGAATGGAACAGGTAGACGGTTGAAATCATTGTATATATTGCTTCAGTATAGCCTAAGAAACATATATGCAAAGCATCCAAACAGTACAATTCGCCAATTTTTTGTTCCTCAAGATTAAGTAAACTACGATCCCCATTGTTAATCCTTTAAAGGAAATTATTTGTAAATTTCGACAAGTAGAACACTGAATGGAACAGGTAGACTGTTGAAATCATTGTATATATTGCTTCTATATAGTCTAAGAAACATATATGCAAAGCATCCAAATAGTACAATTCGACAATTTTTTGTTCTTCAAGTTTAAGTGAACAATGAGCCCCATTGTTAATCCTTTATCTGAAATTATTTGTAACTTTCGACAAGTAGAACAATGAATGGAACAGGTAGACGTTTGAAATCCTTGTATATATTGCGTCTATATAGTCTAAGAAACATATATGCAAAGCATCCAAACAGTACAATTCCCCAATTTATTGTTCTTCAAGTTTGAGTGAACAACGAGCCCCATTGTTAATCCTTTAAAGGAAATTATTTGTAAATTTCGACAAGTAGAACAATGAATAGAACAGGTAGACGGTTGAAATCTTTGTATATGTTGCTTCTATATAGTCTAAGAAACCTATATGCAAAGCATCTAAACAGTAACAATCGCCAATTTTTAGATCTTCAAGTTTAAGTGAACAGCGAGCCCCATTGATAATCATGAAATGGAAATTATTTGTAACTTTCTACAAGTAGAACAATGAATAGTACAGGTAGACGGGTGAAATCTTTCTATATATTGCTTCTAAATAGTCTAAGAAACATATATGCAAAGCATCCAAACAGTACAATTCGCCAATTATTTGATCTTCAAGTTTAAGTGAACTACGAGCCCCATTTTTAATACTTTAACGGAAATTATTTGTAACTTTCTACAAGTAGAACAATGAATAGAACAGGTAGACGGTTGAAATCTTTGTATATGTTGCTTCTATATAGTCTAAGAAACTTATATGCAAAGCATCTAAACAGTAACAATCGCCAATTTTTTGATCTTCAAGTTTAAGTGAACAGCGGGCCCCATTGATAATCATGAAATGGAAATTATTTGTAACTTTCTACAAGTAGAACAATGAATAGTACAGGTAGACGGGTGAAATCTTTCTATATATTGCTTCTAAATAGTCTAAGAAACATATATGCAAAGCATCCAAACAGTACAATTCGCCAATTTTTTGTTCTTCAAGTTTAAGTGAACTACGAGCCACACTGTTAATCCTTTAAAGGAAATTATTTGTAAATTTCGACAAGTAGAACAATGAATGGAATAGGTAGACGGTTGAAATCTTTGTATATATTGCTTCTATATAATCTAAGAAACATATATGCAAAGCATCCAAACAGTACCATTCGCCAATTTCTTGTTCTTCAAGTTTAAGTGAACAACGAGCCCCATTGATAATCATGAAACGGAAATTATTTGTAACTTTCTACAAGTAGAACAATGAATAGAACAGGTAGGCGGTTGAAATCTTTGTATGTGTTGCTTCTATATAGTCTACGAAACCTATATGCAAAGCATCTAAACAGTAACAATCGCCAATTTTTTGATCTTCAAATTTAAGTGAACTACGAGCCCCATTGTTAATCCTTTAACGGAAATTATTTGTAAATTTCGACAAGTAGAACAATGAATGGAATAGGTAGACGGTTGAAATCTTTGTATTTATTGCTTCTATATAGTCTAAGAAACATATATGCAAAGCATCCAAACAGTACAATTCGCCAATTTTTTGTTTTCCAAGTATAAGTGAACTACGAGCCCCATTGTTAATCCTTTAAAGGAAATTATTTGTAAATTTCGACAAGTAGAACAAAGAATGGAACAGGTAGACGGTTGAAATCTTTGTATATATTGCTTCTATATAGTCTAAGAAACATATATGCAAAGCATCCAAACAGTACCATTCGCCAATTTTTTGTTCTTCAAGTTTAAGTGAACTACGAGCCCCATTGTTAATCCTTTAACGGAAATTAATTGTAACTTTCTACAAGTAGAACAATGATTGCAACACGTAGACGGTTGAAATCTTTGTATATATTGCTTCCATATAGTCTAAGAAACATATATGCAAAGCATCCAAACAGTACCATTCGCCAATTTATTGTTCTTCAAGTTTAAGTGAACAACGAGCCCCATTGTTAATCCTTTAAAGGAAATTATTTGTAAATTTCGACAAGTAGAACAATGAATGGAACAGGTAGACGGTTGAAATATTTGTATATATTGCTTCTATATAATATAAGAAACATATATTCAAAGCATCCAAACAGTACCATCCGCCAATTTTTTGTTCTTCAAGTTTAAATGAACTACGAGCCCCATTGTTAATCCTTTAAAGGAAATTATTTGTAAATTTCGGCAAGTAGAACAATGAATGGAATAGGTAGACGGTTGAAATCATTGTATATATTGCTTCTATATAGTCTAAGAAACATATATGCAAAGCATCCAAACAGTACAATTCGCCAATTTATTGTTCTTCAAGTTTAAGTGAACAACGAGCCCCATTGTTAATCCTTTAAAGGAAATTATTTGTAAATTTCGACAAGTAGAACAATGAATGGAACAGGTAGACGGTTGAAATCTTTGTATATATTGCTACTATATAATCTAAGAAACATATATGCAAAGCATCCAAACAGTACAATTCGCCAATTATTTGATCTTCAAGTTTAAGTGAACTACGAGCCCCATTGTTAATACTTTAACGGAAATTATTGGTAACTTGCGACAAGTAGACCAATGAATGGAACAGGTAGCCGGTTGAAATCAATGTATATATTGCTTCTATATAGTCTAAGTAACATATATGCAAAGCATCCAAACAGTACAATTCGCGAATTTATTGTTCTTCAAGTTTAAGTGAACAACGACCCCCATTGTTAATCCTTTAAAGCAGGCAGCCAGGATAGTTAATCGCCAGAGCTGTCCTTCGAAGAGCTCCGCCTGCTTCACCCATTCATACAGCTGAGATGTCACTGATTCACAGACACTCTCTCGGTGTCATGGCCGGACCTATTGGCACGAGCGTGGTGGCGGATTGAGGCGACATTCGTATCTAACCGCTCGCGCTGGAAAGACATGCCACGCGCGTCGATCGCGGAAAACAAAACGACGCGCGTGGCACGTCTTTCCAGCGCGAGCGGTTAGATACGAATGTCGCCCCAATACGTCACCACGCGCGTGGCAATAGGTCCGAACCTGGCAAGTGAAAGGCGAAGCAATCAGCGAGCTCTCGAACGCATGGGAAGGGGACGCAGGCGGAGCTCTTCGAAGGACAGCTCTGGCGATTAACTATCCTGGCTGCCTGCTTTAAAGGAAATTATTTGTAAATTTCGACAAGTAGAACAATGATTGGAACACGTAGACGGTTGAAATCTTTGTATATATTGCTACTATATAGTCTAAGAGACATATATGCAAAGCATCCAAACAGTACAATTCGCCAATTTATTGTCTTTCAAGTTTAAGTGATCTACGAGCCCCATTGTTAATCCTTTAAAAAAAATTATTTGTAAATTTCGACAAGTAGAACAATGAATGGATCAGGTAGACGGTTGAAATCAATGTATATATTGCTTCTATATAGTCTAAGAAACATATATGCAAAGCATCCAAACAGTACAATTCGACAATTTTTTGTTCTTCAAGTTTAAGTGTACTACGAGCCCCATTGTTAATCCTTTAATGGAAATTAATTGTAACTTTCTACGAGTAGAACAATGATTGGAACACGTAGACGGTTGAAATCTTTGTATATATTGCTTCCATATAGTCTAAGAAACATATATGCAAAGCATCCAAACAGTACAATTCGCCAATTTTTTGTTCTTCAAGTTTAAGTGAACTACGAGCCCCATTGTTAATCCTTTAATGGAAATTAATTGTAACTATCTACAAGTAGAACAATGATTGGAACACGTAGACGGTTGAAATCTTTGTATATATTGCTTCCATATAGTCTAAGAAACATATATGCAAAGCATCCAAACAGTACCATTCGCCAATTTTTTGATCTTCAAGTTTAAGTGAACTACGAGCCCCATTGTTAATCCTTTAAAGGAAATTATTTGTAAATTTCAACAAGTAGAACAATGAATGGGACAGGTAGACTGTTGAAATCATTATATATATTGCTTCTGTATAGTCTAAGAAACATATATGCAAAGCGTCCAAACAGTACAATTCGCCAATTATTTGATCTTCAAGTTTAAGTGAACTACGAGCCCCATTGTTAATACTTTAACGGAAATTATTTGTAACTTGCGACAAGTAGAACAATGAATGGAACAGGTAGCCGGTTGAAATCAATGTATATATTGCTTCTATATAGTCTAAGAAACATATATGCAAAGCATCCAAACAGTCCCATTCGCAATTTTTTGTTCTTCAAGTTTAAGTGAACAACGAGCCCCATTGTTAATCCTTTAAAGGAAATTATTTGTAAATTTCGACAAGTAGAACAATGATTGGAACACGTAGACGGTTGAAATCTTTGTATATATTGCTTCCATATAGTCTAAGAAACATGTACGCAAAGCATCCAAACAGTACCATTCGCCAATTTTTTGTTCTTCAAGTTTAAGTGAACTACGAGCCCCATTGTTAATCCTTCAAAGGAAATTATTTGTAAATTTCGACAAGTAGAACAATGACTGGAACAGGTAGACCGTTGAAATCGTTGTATATAATGCTTCTATATAGTCTAAGAAACATATATGGAAAGCATCCAAACAGTACAATTCGCCAATTTTTTGTTCTTCAAGTTTAAGTAAACTACGATCCCCATTGTTAATCCCTTAACGGAAATTATTTGTAACTTTCGACAAGTAGAACAATGAATAGAACAGGTAGACGGTTGAAATCATTGTATATATTGCTTCTATATAGTCTAAGAAACATATCTGCAGATCATCCAAACAGTACAATCCGCCAATTATTTAATCTTCAAGTTTAAGTGAACTACGAGCCCCATTGTTAATACTTTAACGGAAATTATTTGTAACTTGCGACAAGTAGAACAATGAATGGAACAGGTAGCCGGTTGAAATCAATGTATATATTGCATCTATATAGTCTAAGAAACATATATGCAAAGCATCCAAACAGTACCATTCGCCAATTTTTTGTTCTTCAAGTTTAAGTGAACAACGAGCCCCAATGGTTAATCCTTTATTGGAAATTATTTGTAACTTTCGACAAGTAGAACAATGAATGGAACAGGTAGACGGTTGAAATCTTTGTATATATTGCGTTTATATAGTCTAAGAAACATATATGCAAAGCATCCAAACAGTACCATTCGCCAATTTTTTGTTCTTCAAGTTCAAGTGAACTACGAGCCCCATTGTTAATCCTTTAAAGGAAATTATTTGTAAATTTCGACAAGTAGAACAATGAATGGAACAGGTAGACGGTTGAAATCTTTGTATATATTGCTACTATATAATCTAAGAAACATATATGCAAAGCATCCAAACAGTACCATTCGCCAATTTTTTGATCTTCAAGTTTAAGTGATCTACGAGCCCCATTGGTAATCCTTTAAAGGAAATTATTTGTAAATTTCAACAAGTAGAACAATGAATGGAACAGGTAGACTGTTGAAATCATTGTATATATTGCTTCTGTATAGTCTAAGAAACATATATGCAAAGAAACCAAACAGTACAATTCGCCAATTATTTGATCTTCAAGTTTAAGTGAACTACGAGCCCCATTGTTAATACTTTAACGGAAATTATTTGTAACTTGCGACAAGTAGAACAATGAATGGAACAGGTAGCCGGTTGAAATCAATGTATATATTGCTTCTATATAGTCTAAGAAACATATATGCAAAGCATCCAAACAGTACAATTCGCGAATTTATTGTTCTTCAAGTTTAAGTGAACAACGAGCCCCATTGTTAATCCTTTAAAGGAAATTATTTGTAAATTTCGACAAGTAGAACAATGATTGGAACACGTAGACGGTTGAAATCTTTGTATATATTGCTTCTATATAGTATAAGAAACATATATGCAAAGCATCCAAACAGTACCATTCGCCAATTTTTTGTTCTTCAAGTTTAAGTGAACAATGAGCCCCAATGGTTAATCCGTTATAGGAAATTATTTGTATTTTTCGACAAGTAGAACAATGAATGGATCAGGTAGACGGTTGAAATCTTTGTATATATTGCTTCCATATAGTCTAAGAAACATATATGCAAAGCATCCAAACAGTACCATTCGCCAATTTTTTGTTCTTCAAGTTTAAGTGAACTACGAGCCCCATTGTTAATCCTTTAACGGAAATTAATTGTAACTTTCTACAAGTAGAACAATGATTGGAACAGGTAGACGGTTGAAATCTTTGTATATATTGCTTCCATATAGTCTAAGAAACATGTACGCAAAGCATCCAAACAGTACCATTCGCCAATTTTTTGTTCTTCAAGTTTAAGTGAACAATGAGCCCCATTGTTAATCCTTCATCGGAAATTATTTGTAAATTTCGACAAGTAGAACAATGAATGGGACAGGTAGACTGTTGAAATCATTGTATATATTGCTTCTATATAGTCCAAGAAACATATATGCAAAGCGTCCAAACAGTACAATTCGCCAATTTTTTGCTCTTCAAGTTTAAGTGAACTACGAGCCCCATTGTTAATCCTTTAAAGGAAATTTTTTGTAAATTTCGGCAAGTAGAACAATGAATGGAATAGGTAGACGGTTGAAATCATTGTATATATTGCTTCTATATAGTCTAAGAAACATATATGCAAAGCATCCAAACAGTACAATTCGCCAATTTTTTGTTCTTCAAGTTTAAGTAAACTACGATCCCCATTGTTAATCCCTTAACGGAAATTATTTGTTACTTTCGACAAGTAGAACAATGAATGGAACAGGTAGATGGTTGAAATCTTTGTATATATTGCTTCTATATAGTCTAAGAAACATATATGCAAAGCATCCAAACAGTACCATTCGCCAATTTTTTGTTCTTCAAGTTTAGTGAACAATGAGCCCCAATGGTTAATCCGTTATAGGAAATTATTTGTATTTTTCGACAAGTAGAACAATGAATGGAACAGGTAGACGGTTGAAATCTTTGTATATATTGCTTCTATATAATCTACGAAACATATATGCAAAGCATCCAAACAGTACAATTCGCCAATTTCTTGTTCTTCAAGTTTAAGTGAACTACGAGCCCCATTGTTAATCCTTTAACGGAAATTAATTGTAACTTTCTTCAACTAGAACAATGATTGGAACACGCAGACGGTTGAAATCTTTGTATATATTGCTTCCATATAGTCTAAGAAACATATATGCAAAGCATCCAAACAGTACCATTCGACAATTTTTTGTTCTTCAAGTTTAAGTGAACAATGAGCCCCGTTGTTAATCCTTTATCGGAAATTATTTGTAACTTTCGACAAGTAGAACAGTGAATGGAACAGGTAGACGGTTGAAATCTTTGTATAAATTGCTTCTATATAGTCTAAGAAACATGTACGCAAAGCATCCAAACAGTACCATTCGCCAATTTTTTGTTCTTCAAGTTTAAGTGAACAATGAGCCCCATTGTTAATCCTTTATCGGAAATTATTTATAAATTTCGACAAGTAGAACAATGAATGGGACAGGTAGACTGTTGAAATCTTTGTATATATTGCTTCCATATAGTCTAAGAAACATGTACGCAAAGCATCCAAACAGTACCATTCGCCAATTTTTTGTTCTTCAAGTTTAAGTGAACAATGAGCCCCATTGTTAATCCTTCATCGGAAATTATTTGTAAATTTCGACAAGTAGAACAATGAATGGGACAGGTAGACTGTTGAAATCATTGTATATATTGCTTCTATATAGTCTAAGAAACATATATGCAAAGCATCCAAACAGTACAATTCGTCAATTTTTTGCTCTTCAAGTTTAAGTGAACTACGAGCCCCATTGTTAATCCTTTAATGGAAATTATTTGTAAATTTCGGCAAGTAGAACAATGAATGGAATAGATAGACGGTTGAAATCATTGTATATATTGCTTCTATATAGTCTAAGAAACTTATATGCAAAGCATCCAAACAGTACTATTCGCCAATTTTTTGTTCTTCAAGTTTAAGTGAACAATGAGCCCCAATGGTTAATCCGTTATAGGAAATTATTTGTATTTTTCGACAAGTAGAACAATGAATGGAACAGGTAGACGGTTGAAATCATTGTATATATTGCTTCTATATAGTCTAAGAAACATATATGAAAAGCATCCAAACAGTACAATTCGACAATTTTTTGTTCTTCACGTTTAGTGAACTACGAGCCCCATTGTTAATACTTTAACGGAAATTATTTGTAACTTCCGACAAGTAGAACAATGAATGGAACAGGTAGACGGTTGAAATCAATGTATATATTGCTTCTATATAGTCTAAGAAACACATATGCAAAGCATCCAAACAGTACCATTCGCCAATTTTTTGTTCTTCAAGTTAAAGTGAACAATGAGCCCCATTGTTAATCCTTTAAAAAAAATTATTTGTAAATTTCGACAAGTAGAACAATGAATGGATCAGGTAGACGGTTGAAATCATTGTATATATTGCTTCTATATAATCTACGAAACATATATGCAAAGCATCCAAACAGTACAATTCGCCAATTTTTTGTTCTTCAAGTTTAAGTGAACTACGAGCCCCATTGTTAATCCTTTAATGGAAATTAATTGTAACTTTCTACAAGTAGAACAATGATTGGAACAGGTAGACGGTTCAAATATTTGTATATATTGCTTCCATATAGTCTAAGAAACATGTACGCAAAGCAACCAAACAGTACCATTCGCCAATATTTTGTTCTTCAAGTTTAAGTGAACAATGAGCCCCATTGTTAATCCTTTATCGGAAATTATTTGTAAATTTCGACAAGTAGAACAATGAATGGGACAGGTAGACTGTTGAAATCATTGTATATATTGCTTCTATATAGTCCAAGAAACATATATGCAAAGCGTCCAAACAGTACAATTCGCCAATTTTTTGCTCTTCAAGTTTAAGTGAACTACGAGCCCCATTGTTAATCCTTTAATGGAAATTATTTGTAAATTTCGGCAAGTAGAACAATGAATGGAATAGGTAGACGGTTGAAATCATTGTATATATTGCTTCTATATAGTCTAAGAAACTTATATGCAAAGCATCCAAACAGTACTATTCGCCAATTTTTTGTTCTTCAAGTTTGAGTGAACAATGAGCCCCAATGGTTAATCCGTTATAGGAAATTATTTGTATTTTTCGACAAGTAGAACAATGAATGGAACAGGTAGACGGTTGAAATCATTGTATATATTGCTTCTATATAGTCTAAGAAACATATATGAAAAGCATCCAAACAGTACAATTCGGCAATTTTTTGTTCTACAAGTTTAGTGAACTACGAGCCCCATTGTTAATACTTTAACGGAAATTATTTGTAACTTCCGACAAGTAGAACAATGAATGGAATAGGTAGACGGTTGAAATCAATGTATATATTGCTTCTATATAGTCTAAGAAACATATATGCAAAGCATCCAAACAGTACCATTCGCCAATTTTTTGTTCTTCAAGTTAAAGTGAACAATGAGCCCCATTGTTAATCCTTTAAAAAAAATTATTTGTAAATTTCGACAAGTAGAACAATGAATGGATCAGGTAGACGTTTGAAATCATTGTATATATTGCTTCTATATAATCTACGAAACATATATGCAAAGCATCCAAACAGTACAATTCGCCAATTTTTTGTTCTTCAAGTTTAAGTGAACTACGAGCCCCATTGTTAATCCTTTAACGGAAATTAATTGTAACTTTCTACAAGTAGAACAATGATTGGAACAGGTAGACGGTTGAAATATTTGTATATATTGCTTCCATATAGTCTAAGAAACATGTACGCAAAGCAACCAAACAGTACCATTCGCCAATTTTTTGTTCTTCAAGTTTAAGTGAACAATGAGCCCCATTGTTAATCCTTTATCGGAAATTATTTGTAAATTTCGACAAGTAGAACAATGAATGGGACAGGTAGACTGTTGAAATCATTGTATATATTGCTTCTATATAGTCCAAGAAACATATATGCAAAGCGTCCAAACAGTACAATTCGCCAATTTTTTGCTCTTCAAGTTTAAGTGAACAATGAGCCCCGTTGTTAATCCTTTAATGGAAATTAATTGTAACTTTCTACAAGTAGAACAATGATTGGAACAGGTAGACGGTTGAAATATTTGTATATATTGCTTCCATATAGTCTAAGAAACATGTACGCAAAGCAACCAAACAGTACCATTCGCCAATATTTTGTTCTTCAAGTTTAAGTGAACAATGAGCCCCAATGGTTAATCCGTTATAGGAAATTATTTGTATTTTTCGACAAGTAGAACAATGAATGGGACAGGTAGACTGTTGAAATCATTGTATATATTGCTTCTATATAGTCCAGGAAACATATATGCAAAGCGTCCAAACAGTACAATTCGCCAATTTTTTGCTCTTCAAGTTTAAGTGAACTACGTGCCCCATTGTTAATCCTTTAATGGAAATTATTTGTAAATTTCGGCAAGTAGGACAATGAATGAAACAGGTAGACGGTTGAAATCTTTGTTTATATTGCTTCTATATAGTCTAAGAAACATATATGCAAAGCATCCAAACAGTACCATTCGCCAATTTTTTGTTCTTCAAGTTTAAGTGAACTACGAGCCCCATTGTTAATCCTTTAATGGAAATTATTTGTAAATTTCGACAAGTAGAACAATGAATGGAACAGGTAGACTGTTGAAATCATTGTATATATTGCTTCTATATAGTCTAAGAAACATATATGCAAAACATCCAAACAGTACAATTCGCCAATTTTTTGTTCTTCAAGTTTAAGTAAACTACGATCCCCATTGTTAATCCCTTAACGGAAATTATTTGTAACTTTCGACAAGTAGAACAATGAATGGAACAGGTAGACGGTTGAAATCTTTGTATATGTTGCTTCTATATAGTCTAAGAAACCTATATGCAAAGCATCTAAACAGTAACATTCGCCAATTTTTTGATCTTCAAGTTTAAGTGAACAGCGAGCCCCATTGATAATCATGAAATGGAAATTATTTGTAACTTTCTACAAGTAGAACAATAAATAGTACAGGTAAACTGGTGAAATCTTTCTATATATTGCTTCTAATTAGTCTAAGAAACATATATGTAAAGCATCCAAACAGTACAATTCGCCAATTTTTTGTTCTTCAAGTTTAAGTGATCTACGAGCCCCATTGTTAATCCTTTAAAAAAAATTATTTGTAAATTTCGACAAGTAGAACAATGAATGGATCAGGTAGACGGTTGAAATCAATGTATATATTGCTTCTATATAGTCTAAGAAACATATATGCAAAGCATCCAAACAGTACAATTCGACAATTTTTTGTTCTTCAAGTTTAAGTGAACTACGAGCCCCATTGTTAATCCTTTAATGGAAATTAATTGTAACTTTCTACGAGTAGAACAATGATTGGAACACGTAGACGGTTGAAATCTTTGTATATATTGCTTCCATATAGTCTAAGAAACATATATGCAAAGCATCCAAACAGTACAATTCGCCAATTTTTTGTTCTTCAAGTTTAAGTGAACTGCGAGCCCCATTGTTAATCCTTTAATGGAAATTAATTGTAACTATCTACAAGTAGAACAATGATTGGAACACGTAGACGGTTGAAATCTTTGTATATATTGCTTCCATATAGTCTAAGAAACATATATGCAAAGCATCCAAACAGTACCATTCGCCAATTTTTTGATCTTCAAGTTTAAGTGAACTACGAGCCCCATTGTTAATCCTTTAAAGGAAATTATTTGTAAATTTCAACAAGTAGAACAATGAATGGGACAGGTAGACTGTTGAAATCATTATATATATTGCTTCTGTATAGTCTAAGAAACATATATGCAAAGCGTCCAAACAGTACAATTCGCCAATTATTTGATCTTCAAGTTTAAGTGAACTACGAGCCCCATTGTTAATACTTTAACGGAAATTATTTGTAACTTTCTACGAGTAGAACAATGATTGGAACACGTAGACGGTTGAAATCTTTGTATATATTGCTTCCATATAGTCTAAGAAACATATATGCAAAGCATCCAAACAGTACCATTCGCCAATTTTTTGATCTTCAAGTTTAAGTGAACTACGAGCCCCATTGTTAATCCTTTAAAGGAAATTATTTGTAAATTTCAACAAGTAGAACAATGAATGGGACAGGTAGACTGTTGAAATCATTATATATATTGCTTCTGTATAGTCTAAGAAACATATATGCAAAGCGTCCAAACAGTACAATTCGCCAATTATTTGATCTTCAAGTTTAAGTGAACTACGAGCCCCATTGTTAATACTTTAACGGAAATTATTTGTAAATTTCGACAAGTAGAACAATGATTGGAACACGTAGACGGTTGAAATCTTTGTATATATTGCTTCCATATAGTCTAAGAAACATGTACGCAAAGCATCCAAACAGTACCATTCGCCAATTTTTTGTTCTTCAAGTTTAAGTGAACTACGAGCCCCATTGTTAATCCTTCAAAGGAAATTATTTGTAAATTTCGACAAGTAGAACAATGACTGGAACAGGTAGACCGTTGAAATCGTTGTATATAATGCTTCTATATAGTCTAAGAAACATATATGGAAAGCATCCAAACAGTACAATTCGCCAATTTTTTGTTCTTCAAGTTTAAGTAAACTACGATCCCCATTGTTAATCCCTTAACGGAAATTATTTGTAACTTTCGACAAGTAGAACAATGAATAGAACAGGTAGACGGTTGAAATCATTGTATATATTGCTTCTATATAGTCTAAGAAACATATCTGCAGATCATCCAAACAGTACAATCCGCCAATTATTTAATCTTCAAGTTTAAGTGAACTACGAGCCCCATTGTTAATACTTTAACGGAAATTATTTGTAACTTGCGACAAGTAGAACAATGAATGGAACAGGTAGCCGGTTGAAATCAATGTATATATTGCATCTATATAGTCTAAGAAACATATATGCAAAGCATCCAAACAGTACCATTCGCCAATTTTTTGTTCTTCAAGTTTAAGTGAACAACGAGCCCCAATGGTTAATCCTTTATTGGAAATTATTTGTAACTTTCGACAAGTAGAACAATGAATGGAACAGGTAGACGGTTGAAATATTTGTATATATTGCTTCCATATAGTCTAAGAAACATGTACGCAAAGCAACCAAACAGTACCATTCGCCAATATTTTGTTCTTCAAGTTTAAGTGAACAATGAGCCCCATTGTTAATCCTTTATCGGAAATTATTTATAAATTTCGACAAGTAGAACAATGAATGGGACAGGTAGACTGTTGAAATCTTTGTATATATTGCTTCCATATAGTCTAAGAAACATGTACGCAAAGCATCCAAACAGTACCATTCGCCAATTTTTTGTTCTTCAAGTTTAAGTGAACAACGAGCCCCAATGGTTAATCCTTTATTGGAAATTATTTGTAACTTTCGACAAGTAGAACAATGAATGGACCAGGTAGACGGTTGAAATCTTTGTATATATTGCGTTTATATAGTCTAAGAAACATGTACGCAAAGCATCCAAACAGTACCATTCGCCAATTTTTTGTTCTTCAAGTTCAAGTGAACTACGAGCCCCATTGTTAATACTTTAACGGAAATTATTTGTAACTTGCGACAAGTAGAACAATGAATGGAACAGGTAGCCGGTTGAAATCAATGTATATATTGCATCTATATAGTCTAAGAAACATATATGCAAAGCATCCAAACAGTACCATTCGCCAATTTTTTGTTCTTCAAGTTTAAGTGAACAACGAGCCCCAATGGTTAATCCTTTATTGGAAATTATTTGTAACTTTCGACAAGTAGAACAATGAATGGAACAGGTAGACGGTTGAAATCTTTGTATATATTGCGTTTATATAGTCTAAGAAACATGTACGCAAAGCATCCAAACAGTACCATTCGCCAATTTTTTGTTCTTCAAGTTCAAGTGAACTACGAGCCCCATTGTTAATCCTTTAAAGGAAATTATTTGTAAATTTCGACAAGTAGAACAATGAATGGAACAGGTAGACGGTTGAAATCTTTGTATATATTGCTACTATATAATCTAAGAAACATATATGCAAAGCATCCAAACAGTACCATTCGCCAATTTTTTGATCTTCAAGTTTAAGTGATCTACGAGCCCCATTGGTAATCCTTTAAAGGAAATTATTTGTAAATTTCAACAAGTAGAACAATGAATGGAACAGGTAGACTGTTGAAATCATTGTATATATTGCTTCTGTATAGTCTAAGAAACATATATGCAAAGAAACCAAACAGTACAATTCGCCAATTATTTGATCTTCAAGTTTAAGTGAACTACGAGCCCCATTGTTAATACTTTAACGGAAATTATTTGTAACTTGCGACAAGTAGAACAATGAATGGAACAGGTAGCCGGTTGAAATCAATGTATATATTGCTTCTATATAGTCTAAGAAACATATATGCAAAGCATCCAAACAGTACAATTCGCGAATTTATTGTTCTTCAAGTTTAAGTAAACTACGATCCCCATTGTTAATCCCTTAACGGAAATTATTTGTTACTTTCGACAAGTAGAACAATGAATGGAACAGGTAGACGGTTGAAATCTTTGTATATATTGCTTCTATATAGTCTAAGAAACATATATGCAAAGCATCCAAACAGTACCATTCGCCAATTTTTTGTTCTTCAAGTTTAGTGAACAATGAGCCCCAATGGTTAATCCGTTATAGGAAATTATTTGTATTTTTCGACAAGTAGAACAATGAATGGAACAGGTAGACGGTTGAAATCATTGTATATATTACTTCTATATAGTCTAAGAAACATATATGAAAAGCATCCAAACAGTACAATTCGACAATTTTTTGTTCTACAAGTTTAGTGAACTACGAGCCCCATTGTTAATACTTTAACGGAAATTATTTGTAACTTGCGACAAGTAGAACAATGAATGGAACAGGTAGACGGTTGAAATATTTGTATATATTGCTTCCATATAGTCTAAGAAACATGTACGCAAAGCAACCAAACAGTACCATTCGCCAATATTTTGTTCTTCAAGTTTAAGTGAACAATGAGCCCCATTGTTAATCCTTTATCGGAAATTATTTGTAAATTTCGACAAGTAGAACAATGAATGGGACAGGTAGACTGTTGAAATCATTGTATATATTGCTTCTATATAGTCCAAGAAACATATATGCAAAGCGTCCAAACAGTACAATTCGCCAATTTTTTGCTCTTCAAGTTTAAGTGAACTACGAGCCCCATTGTTAATCCTTTAATGGAAATTATTTGTAAATTTCGGCAAGTAGAACAATGAATGGAATAGGTAGACGGTTGAAATCATTGTATATATTGCTTCTATATAGTCTAAGAAACTTATATGCAAAGCATCCAAACAGTACTATTCGCCAATTTTTTGTTCTTCAAGTTTGAGTGAACAATGAGCCCCAATGGTTAATCCGTTATAGGAAATTATTTGTATTTTTCGACAAGCAGAACAATGAATGGAACAGGTAGACGGTTGAAATCATTGTATATATTACTTCTATATAGTCTAAGAAACATATATGAAAAGCATCCAAACAGTACAATTCGACAATTTTTTGTTCTACAAGTTTAGTGAACTACGAGCCCCATTGTTAATACTTTAACGGAAATTATTTGTAACTTCCGACAAGTAGAACAATGAATGGAACAGGTAGACGGTTGAAATCATTGTATATATTGCTTCTATATAGTCTAAGAAACATATATGCAAAGCATCCAAACAGTATAATTCGCCAATTTTTTGTTCTTCAAGTTTAAGTGGACAATGAGCCCCAATGGTTAATCCATTATCGGAAATTATTTGTAAATTTCGACAAGCAGAACAATGAATGGAACAGGTAGCCGGTTGAAATCATTGTATATATTGCTTCTATATAATCTACGAAACATATATGCAAAGCATCCAAACAGTACAATTCGCCAATTTTTTGTTCTTCAAGTTAAAGTGAACAATGAGCCCCATTGTTAATCCTTTAAAAAAAATTATTTGTAAATTTCGACAAGTAGAACAATGAATGGATCAGGTAGACGTTTGAAATCATTGTATATATTGCTTCTATATAATCTACGAAACATATATGCAAAGCATCCAAACAGTACAATTCGCCAATTTTTTGTTCTTCAAGTTTAAGTGAACTACGAGCCCCATTGTTAATCCTTTAACGGAAATTAATTGTAACTTTCTACAAGTAGAACAATGATTGGAACAGGTAGACGGTTGAAATATTTGTATATATTGCTTCCATATAGTCTAAGAAACATGTACGCAAAGCAACCAAACAGTACCATTCGCCAATTTTTTGTTCTTCAAGTTTAAGTGAACAATGAGCCCCATTGTTAATCCTTTATCGGAAATTATTTGTAAATTTCGACAAGTAGAACAATGAATGGGACAGGTAGACTGTTGAAATCATTGTATATATTGCTTCTATATAGTCCAAGAAACATATATGCAAAGCGTCCAAACAGTACAATTCGCCAATTTTTTGCTCCTCAAGTTTAAGTGAACTACGAGCCCCATTGTTAATCCTTTAATGGAAATTATTTGTAAATTTCGGCAAGTAGAACAATGAATGGAACAGGTAGACGGTTGAAATCATTGTATGTATTGCTTCTATATAGTCTAAGAAACATATATGCAAAGCATCCAAACAGTACAATTCGACAATTTTTTTTCTTCAAGTTCAGTGATCAATGAGCCCCAATGGTTAATCCGTTATAGGAAATTATTTGTATTTTTCGACAAGTAGAACAATGAATGGAACAGGTAGACGGTTGAAATCTTTGTATATATTGCTTCTATATAATCTACGAAACATATATGCAAAGCATCCAAACAGTACAATTCGCCAATTTTTTGTTTTTCAAGTTTAAGTAAACTACGATCCCCATTGTTAATCCCTTAACGGAAATTATTTGTAACTTCCGACAAGTAGAACAATGAATGGAACAGGTAGACGGTTGAAATCATTGTATATATTGCTTATATATAGTCTAAGAAACATATATGAAAAGCATCCAAACAGTACAATTCGACAATTTTTTGTTCTTCAAGTTTACAGAACTACGAGCCCCATTGTTAATCCTTCAACGGAAATTATTTGTAACTTTCCGACAAGTAGAACAATGAATGGAAAAGGTAGACGGTTGAAATCAATGTATATATTGCTTCTATATAGTCTAAGAAACATATATGCAAAGCATCCAAACAGTACCATTCGCCAATTTTTTGTTCTTCAAGTTTAAGTGAACAATGAGCCCCATTGTTAATCCTTTAATGGAAATTAATTGTAACTTTCTACAAGTAGAACAATGATTGGAACACGTAGACGGTTGAAATCTTTGTATATATTGCTTCCACATAGTCTAAGAAACATATATGCAAAGCATCCAAACTGTACCATTCGCCAATTTTTTGTTCTTCAAGTTTAAGTGAACAATGAGCCCCATTGTTAATCCTTTATCGGAAATTATTTGTAAATTTCGACAAGTAGAACAATGAATGGAACAGGTAGACTGTTGAAATCATTGTATATATTGCTTCTATATAGTCCAAGGAACATTTATGCAAAGCGTCCAAACAGTACAATTCGCCAATTTTTTGCTCTTCAAGTTTAAGTGAACTACGAGCCCCATTGTTAATCCTTTAAAGGAAATTATTTGTAAATTTCGGCAAGTAGAAGAATGAATGGAATAGTAGACGGTTGAAATCATTGTATATATTGCTTCTATATAGTCTAAGAAACATATATGCAAAGCATCCAAACAGTACAATTCGCAAATTTTCTGTTCTTCAAGTTTAGGTGAACTACGAGCCCCATTGTTAATCCTTCAAAGGAAATTATTTGTAACTTCCGACAAGTAGAACAATGAATGGAACAGGTAGACGGTTGAAATAATTGTATGTATTGCTTCTATATAGTCTAAGAAACATATATGCAAAGCATCCAAACAGCACAATTCGCCAATTTATTGTTCTTCAAGTTTAAGTGAACAACGAGCCCCATTGTTAATCCTTTAATGGAAATTATTTGTAACTTTCGACAAATAGAACAATGAATGGAACAGGTAGACGGTTGAAATCTTTGTATATGTTGCTTCTATATAGTCTAAGAAACATATATGCAAAGCGTCCAAACAGTACAATTTGCCAATTTTTTGCTCTTCAAGTTTAGGTGAACTACGAGCCCCATTGTTAATCCTTCAAAGGAAATTATTTGTAAATTTCGGCAAGTAGAACAATGAATGGAATAGTAGACGGTTGAAATCATTGTATATATTGATTCTATATAGTCTAAGAAACATATATGCAAAGCATCCAAACAGTACAATTCGCCAATTTTTTGTTCTTCAAGTTTAAGTAAACTACGATCCCCATTGTTAATCCCATAACGGAAATTATTTGTAACTTTCGACAAGTAGAACAATGAATGAAACAGGTAGACGGTTGAAATCATTGTATATATTGCTTCTATATAGTCTGAGAAGCATATATGCAAAGCATCCAAATAGTACAATTCGACAATTTTTTGTTGTTCAAGTTTAAGTGAACAATGAGCCCCAATGGTTAATCCGTTATAGGAAATTATTTGTATTTTTCGACAAGTAGAACAATGAATGGAACAGGTAGACGGTTGAAATCTTTGTATATATTGCTTCTATATAGTCTAAGAAACATATATGCAAAGCATCCAAACAGTACAATTCGCCAATTTTTTGTTCTTCAAGTTTAAGTAAACTACGATCCCCTTTGTTAATCCCTTAACGGAAATTATTTGTAACTTTCGACAAGTAGAACAGTGAATGGAACAGGTAGACGGTTGAAATCTTTGTATATATTGCTTCTATATAGTCTAAGAAACATATGTGCAAAGCATCCAAACAGTACCATTCGCCAATTTTTTGTTCTTCAAGTTTAAGTGAACAATGAGCCGCAATGGTTAATCCTTTATCGGAAATTATTTGTAACTTTCGACAAGTAGAACAATGAATGGAACAGTTAGACGGTTGAAATATTTGTATATATTGCTTCTATATAGTCTACGAAACATATATGCAAAGCATCCAAACAGTACAATTCGCCAATTTTTTGTACTTCAAGTTTAAGTGAACTACGAGCCCCATTGTTAATCCTTTAACGGAAATTAATTGTAACTTGCGACAAGTAGAACAATGAATGGAACAGGTAGCCGGTTGAAATCAATGTATATATTGCATCTATATAGTCTAAGAAACATATATGCAAAGCATCCAAACAGTACCATTCGCCAATTTTTTGTTCTTCAAGTTTAAGTGAACAACGAGCCCCAATGGTTAATCCTTTATTGGAAATTATTTGTAACTTTCGACAAGTAGAACAATGAATGGAACAGGTAGACGGTTGAAATATTTGTATATATTGCTTCCATATAGTCTAAGAAACATGTACGCAAAGCAACCAAACAGTACCATTCGCCAATATTTTGTTCTTCAAGTTTAAGTGAACAATGAGCCCCATTGTTAATCCTTTATCGGAAATTATTTATAAATTTCGACAAGTAGAACAATGAATGGGACAGGTAGACTGTTGAAATCTTTGTATATATTGCTTCCATATAGTCTAAGAAACATGTACGCAAAGCATCCAAACAGTACCATTCGCCAATTTTTTGTTCTTCAAGTTTAAGTGAACAACGAGCCCCAATGGTTAATCCTTTATTGGAAATTATTTGTAACTTTCGACAAGTAGAACAATGAATGGACCAGGTAGACGGTTGAAATCTTTGTATATATTGCGTTTATATAGTCTAAGAAACATGTACGCAAAGCATCCAAACAGTACCATTCGCCAATTTTTTGTTCTTCAAGTTCAAGTGAACTACGAGCCCCATTGTTAATACTTTAACGGAAATTATTTGTAACTTGCGACAAGTAGAACAATGAATGGAACAGGTAGCCGGTTGAAATCAATGTATATATTGCATCTATATAGTCTAAGAAACATATATGCAAAGCATCCAAACAGTACCATTCGCCAATTTTTTGTTCTTCAAGTTTAAGTGAACAACGAGCCCCAATGGTTAATCCTTTATTGGAAATTATTTGTAACTTTCGACAAGTAGAACAATGAATGGAACAGGTAGACGGTTGAAATCTTTGTATATATTGCGTTTATATAGTCTAAGAAACATGTACGCAAAGCATCCAAACAGTACCATTCGCCAATTTTTTGTTCTTCAAGTTCAAGTGAACTACGAGCCCCATTGTTAATCCTTTAAAGGAAATTATTTGTAAATTTCGACAAGTAGAACAATGAATGGAACAGGTAGACGGTTGAAATCTTTGTATATATTGCTACTATATAATCTAAGAAACATATATGCAAAGCATCCAAACAGTACCATTCGCCAATTTTTTGATCTTCAAGTTTAAGTGATCTACGAGCCCCATTGGTAATCCTTTAAAGGAAATTATTTGTAAATTTCAACAAGTAGAACAATGAATGGAACAGGTAGACTGTTGAAATCATTGTATATATTGCTTCTGTATAGTCTAAGAAACATATATGCAAAGAAACCAAACAGTACAATTCGCCAATTATTTGATCTTCAAGTTTAAGTGAACTACGAGCCCCATTGTTAATACTTTAACGGAAATTATTTGTAACTTGCGACAAGTAGAACAATGAATGGAACAGGTAGCCGGTTGAAATCAATGTATATATTGCTTCTATATAGTCTAAGAAACATATATGCAAAGCATCCAAACAGTACAATTCGCGAATTTATTGTTCTTCAAGTTTAAGTAAACTACGATCCCCATTGTTAATCCCTTAACGGAAATTATTTGTTACTTTCGACAAGTAGAACAATGAATGGAACAGGTAGACGGTTGAAATCTTTGTATATATTGCTTCTATATAGTCTAAGAAACATATATGCAAAGCATCCAAACAGTACCATTCGCCAATTTTTTGTTCTTCAAGTTTAGTGAACAATGAGCCCCAATGGTTAATCCGTTATAGGAAATTATTTGTATTTTTCGACAAGTAGAACAATGAATGGAACAGGTAGACGGTTGAAATCATTGTATATATTACTTCTATATAGTCTAAGAAACATATATGAAAAGCATCCAAACAGTACAATTCGACAATTTTTTGTTCTACAAGTTTAGTGAACTACGAGCCCCATTGTTAATACTTTAACGGAAATTATTTGTAACTTGCGACAAGTAGAACAATGAATGGAACAGGTAGACGGTTGAAATATTTGTATATATTGCTTCCATATAGTCTAAGAAACATGTACGCAAAGCAACCAAACAGTACCATTCGCCAATATTTTGTTCTTCAAGTTTAAGTGAACAATGAGCCCCATTGTTAATCCTTTATCGGAAATTATTTGTAAATTTCGACAAGTAGAACAATGAATGGGACAGGTAGACTGTTGAAATCATTGTATATATTGCTTCTATATAGTCCAAGAAACATATATGCAAAGCGTCCAAACAGTACAATTCGCCAATTTTTTGCTCTTCAAGTTTAAGTGAACTACGAGCCCCATTGTTAATCCTTTAATGGAAATTATTTGTAAATTTCGGCAAGTAGAACAATGAATGGAATAGGTAGACGGTTGAAATCATTGTATATATTGCTTCTATATAGTCTAAGAAACTTATATGCAAAGCATCCAAACAGTACTATTCGCCAATTTTTTGTTCTTCAAGTTTGAGTGAACAATGAGCCCCAATGGTTAATCCGTTATAGGAAATTATTTGTATTTTTCGACAAGCAGAACAATGAATGGAACAGGTAGACGGTTGAAATCATTGTATATATTACTTCTATATAGTCTAAGAAACATATATGAAAAGCATCCAAACAGTACAATTCGACAATTTTTTGTTCTACAAGTTTAGTGAACTACGAGCCCCATTGTTAATACTTTAACGGAAATTATTTGTAACTTCCGACAAGTAGAACAATGAATGGAACAGGTAGACGGTTGAAATCATTGTATATATTGCTTCTATATAGTCTAAGAAACATATATGCAAAGCATCCAAACAGTATAATTCGCCAATTTTTTGTTCTTCAAGTTTAAGTGGACAATGAGCCCCAATGGTTAATCCATTATCGGAAATTATTTGTAAATTTCGACAAGCAGAACAATGAATGGAACAGGTAGCCGGTTGAAATCATTGTATATATTGCTTCTATATAATCTACGAAACATATATGCAAAGCATCCAAACAGTACAATTCGCCAATTTTTTGTTCTTCAAGTTAAAGTGAACAATGAGCCCCATTGTTAATCCTTTAAAAAAAATTATTTGTAAATTTCGACAAGTAGAACAATGAATGGATCAGGTAGACGTTTGAAATCATTGTATATATTGCTTCTATATAATCTACGAAACATATATGCAAAGCATCCAAACAGTACAATTCGCCAATTTTTTGTTCTTCAAGTTTAAGTGAACTACGAGCCCCATTGTTAATCCTTTAACGGAAATTAATTGTAACTTTCTACAAGTAGAACAATGATTGGAACAGGTAGACGGTTGAAATATTTGTATATATTGCTTCCATATAGTCTAAGAAACATGTACGCAAAGCAACCAAACAGTACCATTCGCCAATTTTTTGTTCTTCAAGTTTAAGTGAACAATGAGCCCCATTGTTAATCCTTTATCGGAAATTATTTGTAAATTTCGACAAGTAGAACAATGAATGGGACAGGTAGACTGTTGAAATCATTGTATATATTGCTTCTATATAGTCCAAGAAACATATATGCAAAGCGTCCAAACAGTACAATTCGCCAATTTTTTGCTCCTCAAGTTTAAGTGAACTACGAGCCCCATTGTTAATCCTTTAATGGAAATTATTTGTAAATTTCGGCAAGTAGAACAATGAATGGAACAGGTAGACGGTTGAAATCATTGTATGTATTGCTTCTATATAGTCTAAGAAACATATATGCAAAGCATCCAAACAGTACAATTCGACAATTTTTTTTCTTCAAGTTCAGTGATCAATGAGCCCCAATGGTTAATCCGTTATAGGAAATTATTTGTATTTTTCGACAAGTAGAACAATGAATGGAACAGGTAGACGGTTGAAATCTTTGTATATATTGCTTCTATATAATCTACGAAACATATATGCAAAGCATCCAAACAGTACAATTCGCCAATTTTTTGTTTTTCAAGTTTAAGTAAACTACGATCCCCATTGTTAATCCCTTAACGGAAATTATTTGTAACTTCCGACAAGTAGAACAATGAATGGAACAGGTAGACGGTTGAAATCATTGTATATATTGCTTATATATAGTCTAAGAAACATATATGAAAAGCATCCAAACAGTACAATTCGACAATTTTTTGTTCTTCAAGTTTACAGAACTACGAGCCCCATTGTTAATCCTTCAACGGAAATTATTTGTAACTTTCCGACAAGTAGAACAATGAATGGAAAAGGTAGACGGTTGAAATCAATGTATATATTGCTTCTATATAGTCTAAGAAACATATATGCAAAGCATCCAAACAGTACCATTCGCCAATTTTTTGTTCTTCAAGTTTAAGTGAACAATGAGCCCCATTGTTAATCCTTTAATGGAAATTAATTGTAACTTTCTACAAGTAGAACAATGATTGGAACACGTAGACGGTTGAAATCTTTGTATATATTGCTTCCACATAGTCTAAGAAACATATATGCAAAGCATCCAAACTGTACCATTCGCCAATTTTTTGTTCTTCAAGTTTAAGTGAACAATGAGCCCCATTGTTAATCCTTTATCGGAAATTATTTGTAAATTTCGACAAGTAGAACAATGAATGGAACAGGTAGACTGTTGAAATCATTGTATATATTGCTTCTATATAGTCCAAGGAACATTTATGCAAAGCGTCCAAACAGTACAATTCGCCAATTTTTTGCTCTTCAAGTTTAAGTGAACTACGAGCCCCATTGTTAATCCTTTAAAGGAAATTATTTGTAAATTTCGGCAAGTAGAAGAATGAATGGAATAGTAGACGGTTGAAATCATTGTATATATTGCTTCTATATAGTCTAAGAAACATATATGCAAAGCATCCAAACAGTACAATTCGCAAATTTTCTGTTCTTCAAGTTTAGGTGAACTACGAGCCCCATTGTTAATCCTTCAAAGGAAATTATTTGTAACTTCCGACAAGTAGAACAATGAATGGAACAGGTAGACGGTTGAAATAATTGTATGTATTGCTTCTATATAGTCTAAGAAACATATATGCAAAGCATCCAAACAGCACAATTCGCCAATTTATTGTTCTTCAAGTTTAAGTGAACAACGAGCCCCATTGTTAATCCTTTAATGGAAATTATTTGTAACTTTCGACAAATAGAACAATGAATGGAACAGGTAGACGGTTGAAATCTTTGTATATGTTGCTTCTATATAGTCTAAGAAACATATATGCAAAGCGTCCAAACAGTACAATTTGCCAATTTTTTGCTCTTCAAGTTTAGGTGAACTACGAGCCCCATTGTTAATCCTTCAAAGGAAATTATTTGTAAATTTCGGCAAGTAGAACAATGAATGGAATAGTAGACGGTTGAAATCATTGTATATATTGATTCTATATAGTCTAAGAAACATATATGCAAAGCATCCAAACAGTACAATTCGCCAATTTTTTGTTCTTCAAGTTTAAGTAAACTACGATCCCCATTGTTAATCCCATAACGGAAATTATTTGTAACTTTCGACAAGTAGAACAATGAATGAAACAGGTAGACGGTTGAAATCATTGTATATATTGCTTCTATATAGTCTGAGAAGCATATATGCAAAGCATCCAAATAGTACAATTCGACAATTTTTTGTTGTTCAAGTTTAAGTGAACAATGAGCCCCAATGGTTAATCCGTTATAGGAAATTATTTGTATTTTTCGACAAGTAGAACAATGAATGGAACAGGTAGACGGTTGAAATCTTTGTATATATTGCTTCTATATAGTCTAAGAAACATATATGCAAAGCATCCAAACAGTACAATTCGCCAATTTTTTGTTCTTCAAGTTTAAGTAAACTACGATCCCCTTTGTTAATCCCTTAACGGAAATTATTTGTAACTTTCGACAAGTAGAACAGTGAATGGAACAGGTAGACGGTTGAAATCTTTGTATATATTGCTTCTATATAGTCTAAGAAACATATGTGCAAAGCATCCAAACAGTACCATTCGCCAATTTTTTGTTCTTCAAGTTTAAGTGAACAATGAGCCGCAATGGTTAATCCTTTATCGGAAATTATTTGTAACTTTCGACAAGTAGAACAATGAATGGAACAGTTAGACGGTTGAAATATTTGTATATATTGCTTCTATATAGTCTACGAAACATATATGCAAAGCATCCAAACAGTACAATTCGCCAATTTTTTGTACTTCAAGTTTAAGTGAACTACGAGCCCCATTGTTAATCCTTTAACGGAAATTAATTGTAACTTTCGACAAGTAGAACAATGAATGGAACAGGTAGACGGTTGAAATCTTTGTAGATATTGCTTCTATATAGTCTAAGAAACATATATGCAAAGCATCCAAACAGCACAATTCGCCAATTTATTGTTCTTCAAGTTTAAGTGAACAACGAGCCCCATTGTTAATCCTTTAACGGTAATTAATTGTAACTTTCGACAAGTAGAACAATGAATGGAACAGGTAGACGGTTGAAATCTTTGTATATATTGCTTCTATATAGTCTAAGAAACATATATGCAAAGCATCCAAACAGCACAATTCGCCAATTTATTGTTCTTCAAGTTTAAGTGAACAACGAGCCCCATTGTTAATCCTTTAAAGGAAATTATTTGTAACTTTCGACAAGTAGAACAATGAATGGAACAGGTAGACGGTTGAAATCTTTGTATATATTGCTTCTATATAGTCTAAGAAACATATATGCAAAGCATCCAAACAGTACCATTCGCCAATTTTTTGTTCTTCATGTTTAAGTGAACTACGAGCCCCATTGTTAATCCTTTAAAGGAAATTATTTGTAAATTTCGGCAAGTAGAACAATGAATGGAATAGGTAGACGGTTGAAATCTTTGTATATATTGCTTCTATATAGTCTAAGAAACATATATGCAAAGCATCCAAACAGCACAATTCGCCAATTTATTGTTCTTCAAGTTTAAGTGAACAACGAGCCCCATTGTTAATCCTTTAAAGGAAATTATTTGTAACTTTCGACAAGTAGAACAATGAATGGAACAGGTAGACGGTTGAAATCTTTGTATATATTGCTTCTATATAGTCTAAGAAACATATATGCAAAGCATCCAAACAGTACCATTCGCCAATTATTTGTTCTTCATGTTTAAGTGAACTACGAGCCCCATTGTTAATCTTTTAAAGGAAATTATTTGTAAATTTCGGCAAGTAGAACAATGAATGGAATAGGTAGACGGTTGAAATCATTGTATATATTGCTTCTATATAGTCTAAGAAACATATATGCATAGCATCCAACCAGTACCAGTCGCCAATTTTTTGTTCTTCAAGTTTAAGTAAACTACGATCCCCATTGTTAATCCCTTAACGGAAATTATTTGTAACTTTCGACAAGTAGAACAATGAATGGAATAGGTAGACGGTTGAAATCATTGTATATATTGCTTCTAAATAGTCTAAGAAACATATATGCAAAGCATCCAAACAGTTCAATTCGCCAATTTTTTGTTCTTCAAGTTTAAGTAAACTACGATCCCGATTGTTAATCCCTTAACGGAAATTATTTGTAACTTTCGACAAGTAGAACAATGAATGGAACAGGTAGACGGTTGAAATCATTGTATATATTGCTTCTATATAGTCTAAGAAACATATATGCAAAGCATCCAAACAGTACAATTCGACAATTTTTTGTTCTTCAAGTTTAAGTGAACTACGAGCCCCATTGTTAATCCTTTAATGGAAATTAATTGTAACTTTCGACAAGTAGAACAATGAATGGAACAGGTAGACGGTTGAAATCTTTGTATATATTGCTTCTATATAGTCTAAGAAACATATATGCAAATCATCCAAACAGTACAATTCGCCAATTTCTTGTTCTTCAAGTTTAAGTAAACTACGATCCCCATTGTTAATCCCTTAACGGAAATTATTTGTAACTTTCGACAAGTAGAACGATGAATGGAACACGTAGACGGTTGAAATCTTTGTATATATTGCTTCTATATAGTCTAAGAAACATATATGCAAATCATCCAAACAGTACAATTCGCCAATTATTTGATCTTCAAGTTTAAGGGAACTACGAGCCCCATTGTTAATACTTTAACGGAAATTATTTGTAACTTGCGACAAGTAGAACAATGAATGGAACAGGTAGACGGTTGAAATCAATGTATATATTGCTTCTTTATAGTCTAAGAAACATATATGCAAAGCATCCAAACAGTACCATACGCCACTTTTTTGTTCTTCAAGTTTAAGTGAACAACGAGCCCCATTGTTAATCCTTTAAAGGAAATTATTTGTAAATTTCGACAAGTAGAACAATGATTGGAACACGTAGACGGTTGAAATCTTTGTATATATTGCTTCCATATTGTAGGATTTCTTAATAATACGATAAATGTTTATTTAATGATAACAATAATACAAATAAAATAAAGTAAAACACAGACAAACAAGAACAAAACTAGGATAAATAATATCTTTCCACACAGGATTCTAATGACTAAAAATATAACACAAAGTACATCCACTGAGGATTCCAAGCACACAGTATATAACACACAGTGTATCCACACAGGATCCCAAACACAGAGTGCAACACACAGTGTATCCACACAGGATTCCAATTACAAACTGCCTCGATGCGGCGAGTGCCTCGTTGGCCTCTCGAAAAACAAAGTGCGATCGGCACTCTCATTCACACATACGTTACATATAAAATACATATTTTAATACATTCGCATCCCACACTCGGCCATCCTAATTGTCATTCGTCTCGGATGACATTTCGCAATGAGCCCATGGCTTCATATATTCGGCACAAGTGGAAGTCGTTATCGGACCTTCATGTAAACCTTCTTTTCTAACTTCATAGGTATCTCGACCCTTAGTTTTAACCACGACATAAGGCCCTAAATATTTTTTTTTTAACGTTACTCGTGACACAAGCTGTATATTTCCGACTTCGAGCATTTACATCTACATGAAAGAAACCGCTTTTTAAGTCAATAGTACTAAAAACTCGCGCTTCCGATAATTTATCAAGTTGGTCCTCAATAACTGGTAACGGCTATCTATCCTTTACTATGGTCCTGTTTAGCTTTCTGTAATCCACGCATACTCTTGCAGAGCCGTCTTTCTTTCTCACTACCACCACGGGACTAGCGTATTCCGATGTGCAAGGCTCCACTATCCCCTCCGCTATCCAACTCTCTACTTGTTTCTCTACTACTTCGCGTTCGGCTACTGGTAATCTTCGCGGCCGGTCAAAAATCGTTTGTTCCTCGTTTAAAACAATATTCATTTCTACGTCGGTAGATTTTATTTTATCAGGCTTATGTTCTAAAATACGATTTTCAATCTCATTTTTAACTTTTTCGGTGTTCTGTCTTCCAATATCTAAACAATCGGTTTCTACTACGTCGATTTGTGACAAAAATATCGTTGGCGACGCTTTTTGAACAGCAATATGAGATTCGTTAATTGTAACTTTCACGGTACTAAGAAAATCGCTACCCAGTATAGCTTCCATAGGCATAGCAGCGTCTGGAACGATATATACGGTGCACGGAAAATATTCATCGTCGATCAAAACTGAAATTTGAATATATCCTAACACTGCAGTTCTATTTCCGCCGAATCCCGTCAAACTCATTTCGGTATTGTGCAGTCGATGATTTTCTAATTTATTATATGCGCGTCTACTCATTAAACTCACCTGACTACCGGTGTCGATTAGCGCGTTAAAAGTTACGTTGTCGATTGTGATATTTTTTTGCATCTTACCAACCGATGACGTCGTAATATTGTTAACAATCGGCTGATCTCTAACCCTTTCGTCTTGTCGAACAGTCTCGCACCTAGCAGCAATGTGACCGTATTTGTTACATTTATAGCATCTTCTGCTTGAAGGCCTATCCGTACACTCTGACGATCGGTGTCCCTTCACGCCGCATTTGAAACAGATGATTTCCGTATTCCTGTTCGTCTCCGTCCTTGGTGGAACGTAACTCCTCTTCTTTTCTCCGATTGTGGTGTTCCGTTCTCTCCTTTGGATTGCGCTCCTTGTCCAAGCATCTTTCCGCATCGACTCATATATCCGCAGCTTATCTTTAAATTCTCGCAAGTTAGTCGCTCCGTACAGTATTGTTTTATTAGTAACCTCATCGTTTATTCCGCGAATTACATATTGCATCAGAGCCTCTGCTTCTATATTTCCGCGTGAAGCCATCTCTTTCATTTTAAGGTAGAACTCTTGGACAGATTCGTCCTTCCCCAATCTTCTTTTTGCCAGCATTTCGTGTAATTGTGCACTGTTAATTTTTGTAAAAATTCATCCATCAATATAGTTTTTAGGCTTGCCCACGATTTAACAACACTTTCACCGTGAATAACTAGTTTGGCTAACCCGGTTAATGATCGCTTTGCAAATACTAATTTCTGTATTTCCGACCATCCATACAGTTCGGCGTTTTCTTCAAAGTCTACTACCCATCGTTCGATGGGGTAAGAATCTTCACCACTAAATTTGCGTACTGTATCGTCTACATCTCTATAATTCAGTGAAAATCTTTCGTGGTGCGGATTTCGTGGCATGCTTTCCAAGCTGTCGTAATCAGTTAATACTTCGACACCATTTATACGATCGCGAAAACGTCGTTCGGCGACAATGTTTCTTGTGTCGGTCGTAAGGTTGTTCTCCTTTCCTACGTTGGCCGCTACATTGTCTTCCCGTGCAGCTTCAATGTCTTCACCGTCTTCGTCGCTCTCGTCTTCTGCTTCACTTATTTTCAAAACGTTTAGGCCCATTAATGCGGTAAAAATCCTCGCAATTATTTCTTCCTTATTACCTCCGTGATCTAAATTCAGTAAATTACAACACGTGATCAAATCACCAATTGACATCCCTCTGACGAATTCCAATTTCACCACGTATTCCTGTGATCCATCGGCGAAAGGAAATCCGCAAAAAGCTCGTAACCTTTTTCTATTATTGCGATCACCAACTTCACTAAAAATAAATTGATGCAACGCCCTTATCGATGTAGCTGATGCTGTTTTTAGTTTTTGATTTATTTTTTGGATTTGTTCTAACCCTTCCATTGTGTCTACAAAGCGATTCACACAGTATACGCGCAATCACTTCAATTCCGAAAAATTATTGTCTTTGAATTATTTATATTGTCTATATGTCTATATTTTATTTACAAGTTATGTAGCACTTCACATACGTACATCACGTATATCACGTATATCACGTATATCACGTATATCCCGGCTTGAGCCCCCAATTTTGTAGGATTTCTTAATAATACGATAAATGTATATTTAATGATAATAATAATACAAATAAAATAAAGTAAAACACAGACAAACAAGAACAAAACTAGGATAAATAATATCTGTCCACACAGGATTCTAATGACTAAAAATATAACACAAAGTACATCCACTGAGGATTCCAAGCACACAGTATATAACACACAGTGTATCCACACAGGATCCCAAACACAGAGTGCAACACACAGTGTATCCACACAGGATTCCAATGACAAACTGCCTCGATGCGGCAAGTGCCTCGTTGGCCTCTCGAAAAACAAAGTGCGATCGGCACTCTCATTCACACATACGTTACATATAAAATACATATTGTAATACATTCGCATCCCACAATATAGTCTAAGAAACATGTACGCAAAGCATCCAAACAGTACAATTCGCCAATTTTTTGTTCTTCAAGTTTAAGTGAACTACGATCCCCATTGTTAATCCCTTAACGGAAATTATTTGTAACTTTCGACAAGTAGAACAGTGAATGGAACAGGTAGACGGTTGAAATCTTTGTATATATTGCTCCTATATAGTATAAGAAACATATATGCAAAGCATCCAAACAGTACAATTCGCCAATTTTTTGTTCTTCAAGTTTAAGTGAACAATGAGCCCCAATGGTTAATCCGTTATCGGAAATTATTTGTAACTTTCGACAAGTAGAACAATGAATGGAACAGGTAGACGGTTGAAATCTTTGTATATATTGCTTCTATATAGCATAAGAAACATATATGCAAAGCATCCAAACAGTACCATTCGCCAATTTTTTGTTCTTCAAGTTTAAGTGAACTACGAGCCCCATTGTTAATCCTTTAAAGGAAATTATTTGTAACTTTCGACAAGTAGAACAATGAATGGAACAGGTAGACGGTTGAAATCTTTGTATATATTGCTTCTATATAGTCTAAGAAACATATATGCAAAGCATCCAAACAGTACAATTCGACAATTTTTTGTTCTTCAAGTTTAGTGAACAATGAGCCCCAATGGTTAATACTTTAACGGAAATTATTTGTAACTTGCGACAAGTAGAACAATGAATGGAACAGGTAGACGGTTGAAATCTTTGCATCTATTGCTTCTATATAGTCTAAGAAACATATATGCAAAGCATCCAAACAGTACCATTCGCCAATTTTTTGTTCTTCAAGTTTAAGTGAACAATGAGCCCCAATGGTTAATCCTTTATCGGAAATTATTTGTAACTTTCGACAAGTAGAACAATGAATGGAACAGGTAGACGGTTGAAATCTTTGTATATATTGCTTCTATATAGTCTAAGAAACATATATGCAAAGCATCCAAACAGTACAATTCGACAATTTTTTGTTCTTCAAGTTTAGTGAACAATGAGCCCCAATGGTTAATACTTCAACGGAAATTATTTGTAACTTGCGACAAGTAGAACAATGAATGGAACAGGTAGCCGGTTGAAATCAACGTATATATTGCTTCTATATAGTCTAAGAAACATATATGCAAAGCATCCAAACAGTACCATTCGCCAATTTTTTGTTCTTCAAGTTTAAGTGAACGACGAGCCCCATTGTTAATCCTTTAAAGGAAATTATTTGTAAATTTCGACAAGTAGAACAATGATTGGAACACGTAGACGGTTGAAATCTTTGTATATATTGCTTCCATATAGTCTAAGAAACATGTACGCATAGCATCCAAACAGTACCATTCGCCAATTTTGTGTTCTTCAAGTTTAAGTGAACTACGAGCCCCATTGTTAATCCTTTAAAGGAAACTATTTGTAAATTTCGACAAGTAGAACAATGATTATAACAGGTAGACGGTTGAAATCTTTGTATATATTGCTTCTATATAATCTAAGAAACATATATGCAAAGCATCCAAACAGTACAATTCGACAATTTTTTGCTCTTCAAGTTTAAGTGAACTACGAGCCCCATTGTTAATCCTTTAAAGGAAATTATTTGTAAATTTCGGCAAGTAGAACAATGAATGGAATAGGTAGACGGTTGAAATCATTGTATATATTGCTTCTATATAGTCTAAGAAACATATATGCAAAGCATCCCAACAGTACAATTCGCCAATTTTTTTGGTCTTCAAGTTTAAGTGAACAATGAGCCCCAATGGTTAGTCCGTTATCGGAAATTATTTGTAACTTTCGACAAGTAGAACAATGAATGGAACAGGTAGACGGTTGAAATCTTTGTATATATTGCTTCTATATAATCTAAGAAACATCTATGCAAAGCATCCAAACAGTACAATTCGCCAATTTTTTGTTCTTCAAGTTTAAGTGAACTACGAGCCCCATTGTTAATCCTTTATCGGAAATTATTTGTAACTTTCGACAAGTAGACCAATTAATGGAACAGGTAGACGGTTGAAATCCTTGTATATATTGCTTCCATATAGTCTAAGAAACATGTACGCAAAGCATCCAAACAGTACCATTCGCCAATTTTTTGGTCTTCAAGTTTAAGTGAACAATGAGCCCCAATGGTTAATCCTTTATCGGAAATTATTTGTAATTTTCGACAAGTAGAACAATGAATGGAACAGGTAGACGGTTGAAATCATTGTATATATTGCTTCTATATAGTCTAAGAAACATGTACGCAAAGCATCCAAACAGTACCATGCGCCAATTTTTTGTTCTTCAAGTTTAGTGAACTACGAGCCCCATTGTTAATACTTTAACGGAAATTATTTGTAACATCCGACAAGTAGAACAATGAATGGAACAGGTAGACGGTTGAAATCAATGTATATATTGCATCTATATAGTCTAAGAAACATATATGGAAAGCATCCAAACAGTACCATTCGCCAATTTTTTGTTCTTCAAGTTTAGTGAACAATGAGCCCCAATGGTTAATCCTTTGTCGGAAATTATTTGTAATTTTCGACAAGTAGAACAATGAATGGAACATGTAGACGGTTGAAATCTTTGTATATATTGCTTCTATATAATCTAAGAAACATATATGCAAAGCATCCAAACAGTACAATTCGCCAATTATTTCATCTTCATGTTTAAGTGAACGACGAGCCCCATTGTTAATCCTTTAAAGGAAATTATTTGTAAATTTCGACAAGTAGGACAATGATTGGAACACGTAGGCGGTTGAAATCTTTGTATATATTGCTTCTATATAATCTAAGAAACATATCTGCAAAGCATTTAAACAGTAACAATCGCCAATTTTTTGATCTTCAAGTTTAAGTGAACAGCGAGCCCCATTGATAATCATGAAATGGAAATTATTTGTAATTTTCTACAAGTAGAACAATGAATAGTACAGGTAGACGGGTGAAATCTTTCTATATATTGCTTCTAAATAGTCTAAGAAACATCTATGCAAAGCATCCAAACAGTACAATTCGCCAATTTTTTGTTCTTCAAGTTTAAGTGAACAATGAGCCCCAATGGTTAATCCGTTATCGGAAATTATTTGTAGCTTTCGACAAGTAGAACAATGAATGGAACAGGTAGACGGTTGAAATCCTTGTATATATTGCTTCCATATAGTCTAAGAAACATGTACGCAAAGCATCCAAACAGTACCATTCGCCAATTTTTTGTCCTTCAAGTTTAAGTGAACAATGAGCCCCATTGTTAATCCTTTATCGGAAATTATGTGTAAATTTCGACAAGTAGAACAATGATTGGAACACGTAGACGGTTGAAATCTATGTATACATTGCTTCCATATAGTCTAAGAAACATATATGCAAAGCATCCAAACAGTACAGTTCGCCAATTTTTTGTTCTTCAAGTTTAAGTGAACAATGAGCCCCAATGGTTAATCCGTTATCGGAAATTATTTGTAACTTTCGACAAGTAGAACAATGAATGGAACAGGTAGACGGTTGAAATCTTTGTATATATTGCTTCTATATAATCTAAGAAACATCTATGCAAAGCATCCAAACAGTACAATTCGCCAATTTTTTGTTCTTCAAGTTTAAGTGAACTACGAGCCCCATTGTTAATCCTTTATCGGAAATTATTTGTAACTTTCGACAAGTAGAACAATGAATGGAACAGGTAGACGGTTGAAATCCTTGTATATATTGCTTCCATATAGTCTAAGAAACATGTACGCAAAGCATCCAAACAGTACCATTCGCCAATTTTTTGTTCTTCAAGTTTAAGTGAACTATGAGCCCCATTGTTAATCCTTTATCGGAAATTATTTCTAACTTTCGACAGGTAGAACATTGAATGGAACAGGTAGACGATTGAAATCTTTGTATCTCTTGCTTCTATATAGGATAAGAAACATATATGCAAAGCATCCAAACAGTACCATGCGCCAATTTTTTGTTCTTCAAGTTTAAGTGAACAATGAGCCCCAATGGTTAATCCTTTATCGGAAATTATTTGTAATTTTCGACAAGTAGAGCAATGAATGGAACTGGTAGACGGTTGAAATCTTTGTATATATTGCTTCTATATAATCTAAGAAACATATATGCATAGCATCTAAACAGTAACAATCGCCAATTTTTTGATATTCAAGTTTAAGTGAACAGCGAGCCGCATTGATAATCATGGAATAGAAATTATTTGTAACTTTCTACAAGTAGAACAATGAATAGTACAGGTAGACGGGTGAAATCTTTCTATATATTGCTTCTAAATAGTCTAAGAACACATCTATGCAAAGCATCCAAACAGTACAATTCGCCAATTTTTTGTTCTTCAAGTTTAAGTGAACTACGAGCCCCATTGTTAATCCTTTAAAGGAAATTATTTGTAACTTTCGACAAGTAGAACATTGAATGGAACAGGTAGACGGTTGAAATCAATGTATATATTGCTTCTATGTAGCCTACGAAACATATATGCAAAGCATCCAAACAGTACAATTCGCCAATTTTTTGTTCTTCAAGTTTAAGTAAACTACGATCCCCATTGTTAATCCCTTGACGGAAATTATTTGTAACTTTCGACAAGTAGAACAATGAATGGAACAGGTAGACGGTTGAAATCATTGTATATATTGCTTCTATATAGTCTAAGAAACATATATGAAAAGCATCCAAACAGTACCATTCGCCAATTCTTTGTTCTTCAAGTTTAGTGAACTACGAGCCCCATTGTTAATACTTTAACGGAAATTATTTGTAACTTCCGACAAGTAGAACAATGAATGGAACAGGTAGACGGTTGAAATCAATGTATATATTGCATCTATATAGTCTAAGAAACATATATGCAAAGCATCCAAACAGTACCATTCGCCAATTTTTTGTTCTTCAAGTTTAAGTGAACAATGAGCCCCAATGGTTAATCCGTTATCGGAAATTATTTGTAGCTTTCGACAAGTAGAACAATGAATGGAACAGGTAGACGGTTGAAATCCTTGTATATATTGCTTCCATATAGTCTAAGAAACATGTACGCAAAGCATCCAAACAGTACCATTCGCCAATTTTTTGTCCTTCAAGTTTAAGTGAACAATGAGCCCCATTGTTAATCCTTTATCGGAAATTATGTGTAAATTTCGACAAGTAGAACAATGATTGGAACACGTAGACGGTTGAAATCTATGTATACATTGCTTCCATATAGTCTAAGAAACATATATGCAAAGCATCCAAACAGTACAGTTCGCCAATTTTTTGTTCTTCAAGTTTAAGTGAACAATGAGCCCCAATGGTTAATCCGTTATCGGAAATTATTTGTAACTTTCGACAAGTAGAACAATGAATGGAACAGGTAGACGGTTGAAATCTTTGTATATATTGCTTCTATATAATCTAAGAAACATCTATGCAAAGCATCCAAACAGTACAATTCGCCAATTTTTTGTTCTTCAAGTTTAAGTGAACTACGAGCCCCATTGTTAATCCTTTATCGGAAATTATTTGTAACTTTCGACAAGTAGAACAATGAATGGAACAGGTAGACGGTTGAAATCCTTGTATATATTGCTTCCATATAGTCTAAGAAACATGTACGCAAAGCATCCAAACAGTACCATTCGCCAATTTTTTGTTCTTCAAGTTTAAGTGAACTATGAGCCCCATTGTTAATCCTTTATCGGAAATTATTTCTAACTTTCGACAGGTAGAACATTGAATGGAACAGGTAGACGATTGAAATCTTTGTATCTCTTGCTTCTATATAGGATAAGAAACATATATGCAAAGCATCCAAACAGTACCATGCGCCAATTTTTTGTTCTTCAAGTTTAAGTGAACAATGAGCCCCAATGGTTAATCCTTTATCGGAAATTATTTGTAATTTTCGACAAGTAGAGCAATGAATGGAACTGGTAGACGGTTGAAATCTTTGTATATATTGCTTCTATATAATCTAAGAAACATATATGCATAGCATCTAAACAGTAACAATCGCCAATTTTTTGATATTCAAGTTTAAGTGAACAGCGAGCCGCATTGATAATCATGGAATAGAAATTATTTGTAACTTTCTACAAGTAGAACAATGAATAGTACAGGTAGACGGGTGAAATCTTTCTATATATTGCTTCTAAATAGTCTAAGAACACATCTATGCAAAGCATCCAAACAGTACAATTCGCCAATTTTTTGTTCTTCAAGTTTAAGTGAACTACGAGCCCCATTGTTAATCCTTTAAAGGAAATTATTTGTAACTTTCGGCAAGTAGAACATTGAATGGAACAGGTAGACGGTTGAAATCAATGTATATATTGCTTCTATGTAGCCTACGAAACATATATGCAAAGCATCCAAACAGTACAATTCGCCAATTTTTTGTTCTTCAAGTTTAAGTAAACTACGATCCCCATTGTTAATCCCTTGACGGAAATTATTTGTAACTTTCGACAAGTAGAACAATGAATGGAACAGGTAGACGGTTGAAATCATTGTATATATTGCTTCTATATAGTCTAAGAAACATATATGAAAAGCATCCAAACAGTACCATTCGCCAATTCTTTGTTCTTCAAGTTTAGTGAACTACGAGCCCCATTGTTAATACTTTAACGGAAATTATTTGTAACTTCCGACAAGTAGAACAATGAATGGAACAGGTAGACGGTTGAAATCAATGTATATATTGCATCTATATAGTCTAAGAAACATATATGCAAAGCATCCAAACAGTACCATTCGCCAATTTTTTGTTCTTCAAGTTTAAGTGAACAATGAGCCCCAATGGTTAATCCCTTATCGGAAATTATTTGTAACTTTCGACAAGTAGAACATTGAATGGAACAGGTAGACGGTTGAAATCATTGTATATATTGCTTCTATATAGTCTAAGAAACATATATGCAAAGCATCCAAACAGTACCATTCGCCAATTTTTTGTTCTTCAAGTTTAAGTGAACGACGAGCCCCATTGTTAATCCTTTAAAGGAAATTATTTGTAAATTTCGACAAGTAGAACAATGAATGGAACAGGTAGACGGTTGCAATCATTGTATATATTGCTTCTATATAGTCTAAGAAACATATATGCAAAGCATCCAAACAGTACCATTCGCCAATTTTTTGTTCTTCAAGTTTAAGTGAACGACGAGCCCCATTGTTAATCCTTTAAAGGAAATTATTTGTAAATTTCGACAAGTAGAACAATGAATGGAACAGGTAGACGGTTGCAATCATTGTATATATTGCTTCTATATAGTCTAAGAAACATATATGCAAAGCATCCAAACAGTACCATTCGCCAATTTTTTGGTCTTCAAGTTTAAGTGAACAATGAGCCCCAATGGTTAATCCTTTATGGGAAATTATTTGTAATTTTCGACAAGTAGAACAATGAATGGAACAGGTAGACGGTTGAAATCATTGTATATATTGCTTCTATATAGTCTACGAAACATATATGCAAAGCATCCAAACAGTACAATTCGCCAATTTTTTGTTCTTCAAGTTTAAGTGAACAGCGAGCCCCATTGATAATCATGGAATAGAAATTATTTGTAACTTTCTACAAGTAGAACAATGAATAGTACAGTTAGACGGGTGAAATCTTTCTATATATTGCTTCTAAATAGTCTAAGAACACATCTATGCAAAGCATCCAAACAGTACAATTCGCCAATTTTTTGTTCTTCAAGTTTAAGTGAACAATGAGCCCCAATGGTTAATCCGTTATCGGAAATTATTTGTAGCTTTCGACAAGTAGAACAATGAATGGAACAGGTAGACGGTTGAAATCTTTGTATATATTGCTTCTATATAATCTAAGAAACATATATGCAAAGCATCCAAACAGTACAATTCGCCAATTATTTCATCTTCAAGTTTAAGTGAACTACGAGCCCCATTGTTAACACTTTAACGGAAATTATTTGTAACTTGTGACAAGTAGAACAATGAGTGGAACAGGTAGACGGTTGAAATCAATGTATATATTGCTTCTATATAGTCTAAGAAACATATATGCAAAGCATCCAAACAGTACCATTCGCCAATTTTGTGTTCTTCAAGTTTAAGTGAACAATGAGCCCCGTTGTTAATCCTTTATCGGAAATTATGTGTAAATTTCGACAAGTAGAACAATGATTGGAACACGTAGACGGTTGAAATCTTTGTATATATTGCTTCTATATAGTCTAAGAAACATATATGCAAAGCGTCCAAACAGTACAATTCGCCAATTATTTGATCTTCAATTTTAAGTGAACTACGAGCCCCATTGTTAATACTTTATCGGAAATTATTTGTAACTTTCGACAAGTAGAACATTGAATGGAACAGGTAGACGGTTGAAATCATTGTATATATTGCTTCTATGTAGCCTACGAAACATATATGCAAAGCATCCAAACAGTACAATTCGCCAATTTTTTGTTCTTCAAGTTTAAGTGAACTACGAGCCCCAATGTTAATCCTTTAACGGAAATTAATTGTAACTTTCTACAAGTAGAACAATGATTGGAACACGCAGACGGTTGAAATCTTTGTATATATTGCTTCCATATAGTCTAAGAAACATATGGGCAAAGCATCCAAACAGTACCATTCGCCAATTTTTTGTTCTTCAAGTTTAAGTGAACAATGAGCCCCATTGTTAATCCTTTATCGGAAATTATTTCTAACTTTCGACAGGTAGAACATTGAATGGAACAGGTAGACGGTTGAAATCTGTGTATCTCTTGCTTCTATATAGGATAAGAAACATATATGCAAAGCATCCAAACAGTACCATTCGCCACTTTTTTGTTCTTCAAGTTTAAGTAAACTACGATCCCCATTGTTAATCCCTTAACGGAAATTATTTGTAATTTTCGACATGTAGAACAATGAATGGAACAGGTAGACGGTTGAAATCTTTGTATATATTGCTTCTATATAAGCTAAGAAACATATATGCAAAGCATCCAAACAGTACCATTCGCCAATTTTTTGTTCTTCAAGTTTAAGTGAACTACGAGCCCCATTGTTAATACTTTAACGGAAATTATTTGTAACTTGCGAGAAGTAGAACAATGATTGGAACACGTAGACGGTTGAAATCTTTGTATATATTGCTTCCATATAGTCAAAGAAACATATATGCAAAGCATCCAAACAGTACAATTCGCCAATTTTTTGTCCTTCAAGTTTAAGTGAACAATGAGCCCCATTGTTAATCCTTTATCGGAAAGTATTTGTAACTTTCGACAAGTAGAACAATGAATGGAACAGGTAGACGGTTGAAATCTTTGTATATATTGCTTCTATATAGTCTAAGAAACATATATGCAAAGCATCCAAACAGTACAATTCGCCAATTTATTGTTCTTCAAGTTTAAGTGAACAACGAGCCCCATTGTTAATCCTTTAAAGGAAATTATGTGTAATTTTCTACAAGTAGAACAATGAATGGAACAGGTAGACGGTTGAAATCATTGTATATATTGCTTCTATATAGTCTAAGAAACATATATGCAAAGCATCCCAACAGTACAATTCGCCAATTTTTTTGGTCTTCAAGTTTAAGTGAACAATGAGCCCCAATGGTTAGTCCGTTATCGGAAATTATTTGTAACTTTCGACAAGTAGAACAATGAATGGAACAGGTAGACGGTTGAAATCTTTGTATATATTGCTTCTATATAATCTAAGAAACATCTATGCAAAGCATCCAAACAGTACAATTCGCCAATTTTTTGTTCTTCAAGTTTAAGTGAACTACGAGCCCCATTGTTAATCCTTTATCGGAAATTATTTGTAACTTTCGACAAGTAGACCAATGAACGGAACAGGTAGACGGTTGAAATCCTTGTATATATTGCTTCCATATAGTCTAAGAAACATGTACGCAAAGCATCCAAACAGTACCATTCGCCAATTTTTTGTCCTTCAAGTTTAAGTGAACAATGAGCCCCAATGGTTAATCCTTTATCGGAAATTATTTGTAATTTTCGACAAGTCGAACAATGAATGGAACAGGTAGACGGTTGAAATCTTTAAATCTTTATCTTAATATTTGCAAAGCGTCCAAACAGTACAATTCGCCAATTATTTGATCTTCAATTTTAAGTGAACTACGAGCCCCATTGTTAATACTTTAACGGAAATTATTTGTAACTTGCGACAAGTAGAACAATGAATGGAACAGGTAGCCGGTTGAAATCAACGTATATATTGCTTCTATATAGTCTAAGAAACATATATGCAAAGCATCCAAACAGTACCATTCGCCAATTTTTTGTTCTTCAAGTTTAAGTGAACGACGAGCCCCATTGTTAATCCTTTAAAGGAAATTATTTGTAAATTTCGACAAGTAGAACAATGATTGGAACACGTAGACGGTTGAAATCTTTGTATATATTGCTTCCATATAGTCTAAGAAAAATGTACGCAAAGCATCCAAACAGTACCATGCGCCAATTTTATGTTCTTCAAGTTTAAGTGAACAATGAGCCCCAATGGTTAATCCTTTATCGGAAATTATTTGTAATTTTCGACAAGTAGAGCAATGAATGGAACTGGTAGACGGTTGAAATCTTTGTATATATTGCTTCTATATAATCTAAGAAACATATATGCAAAGCATCTAAACAGTAACAATCGCCAATTTTTTGATCTTCAAGTTTAAGTGAACAGCGAGCCCCATTGATAATCATGGAATAGAAATTATTTGTAACTTTCTACAAGTAGAACAATGAATAGTACAGGTAGACGGGTGAAATCTTTCTATATATTGCTTCTAAATAGTCTAAGAACACATCTATGCAAAGCATCAAAACAGTACAATTCGCCAATTTTTTGTTCTTCAAGTTTAAGTGAACTACGAGCCCCATTGTTAACCCTTTAACGGAAATTATTTGTAATTTTCGACAAGTAGAACAATGAATGGAACAGGTAGACGGTTGAAATCTTTGTATATATTGCTTCTATAAAGTCTAAGAAACATATATGCAAACCATCCAAACAGTACAATTCGCCAATTATTTGTTCTTCAAGTTTAAGTGAACTACGAGCCCTATTGTTAATACTTTAACGGAAATTATTTGTAACTTGCGACAAGTAGAACAATGAATGGAACAGGTAGACGGTTGAAATCAATGTATATATTGCTTCTATATAGTCTAAGAAACATATATGCAAAGCATCCAAACAGTACCATTCGCCACTTTTTTGTTCTTCAAGTTTAAGTGAACTACGAGCCCCATTGTTAATCCCTTAAAGGAAATTATTTGTAAATTTCGACAAGTAGAACAATGATTGGAACACGTAGACGGTTGAAATAATTGTATATATTGCTTCTATATAGCCTACGAAACATATATGCAAAGCATCCAAACAGTACAATTCGCCAATTTTTTGTTCTTCAAGTTTAAGTGAACTACGAGCCCCATTGTTAATCCTTTAACGGAAATTAATTGTAACTTTCTACAAGTAGAACAATGATTGGAACACGTAGACGGTTGAAATCTTTGTATATATTGCTTCCATACAGTCTAAGAAACATGTACGCAAAGCATCCAAACAGTACAATTCGCCAATTTATTGTTCTTCAAGTTTAAGTTAACAACGAGCCCCATTGTTAATCCTTTAAAGGAAATTATGTGTAAATTTCGACAAGTAGAACAATGATTGGAACACGTAGACGGTTGAAATCTTTGTATATATTGCTTCCATATAGTCTAAGAAACATGTACGCAAAGCATCCAAACAGTACCATTCGCCAATTTTTTGGTCTTCAAGTTTAAGTGAACAATGAGCCCCAATGGTTAATCCTTTATCGGAAATTATTTGTAATTTTCGACAAGTCGAACAATGAATGGAACAGGTAGACGGTTGGAATATTTGTATATATTGCTTCTATACAATATAAGAAACATATATTCAAAGCATCCAAATAGTACCATTCGCCAATTTTTTGTTCTTCAAGTTTAAGTGAACTACGAGCCCCATTGTTAATCCTTTAAAGGAAATTATTTGTAAATTTCGGCAAGTAGAACAATGAATGGAATAGGTAGACGGTTGAAATCATTGTATATATTGCTTCTATATAGTCTAAGAAACATATACGCAAAGCATCCAAACAGTACAATTCGCCAATTTCTTGTTCTTCAAGTTTAAGTAAACTACGATCCCCATTGTTAATCCCTTAACGGAAATTATTTGTAATTTTCGACAAGTAGAACAATGAATGGAACAGGTAGACGGTTGAAATCTTTGTATATATTGCTTCTATAAAGTCTAAGAAACATATATGCAAATCATCCAAACAGTACAAATCGCCAATTATTTGTTCTTCAAGTTTAAGTGAACTACGAGCCCCATTGTTAATACTTTAACGGAAATTATTTGTAACTCGCGACAAGTTGAACAATGAATGGAACAGGTAGACGGTTGAAATCAATGTATATATTGCTTCTATATAGTCTAAGAAACATATATGCAAAGCATCCAAACAGTACCATTCGCCACTTTTTTGTTCTTCAAGTTTAAGTGAATAACGAGCCCCATTGTTAATCCTTTAAAGGAAATTATTTGTAAATTTCGACAAGTAGAACAATGATTGGAACACGTAGACGGTTGAAATCTTTGTATATATTGCTTCCATATAGTCTAAGAAACATGTACGCAAAGCATCCAAACAGTACCATTCGCCAATTTTTTGTCCTTCAAGTTTAAGTGAACAATGAGCCCCATTGTTAATCCTTTATCGGAAATTATGTGTAAATTTCGACAAGTAGAACAATGATTGGAACACGTAGACGGTTGAAATCTTTGCATATATTGCTTCCATATAGTCTAAGAAACATGTACGCAAAGCATCCAAACAGTACCATTCGCCAATTTTTTGGTCTTCAAGTTTAAGTGAACAATGAGCCCCAATGGTTAATCCTTTATCGGAAATTATTTGTAATTTTCGACAAGTAGAACAATGAATGGAACAGGTAGACGGTTGAAATCTTTGTATATATTGCTTCTATATAGTCTAAGAAACATCTATGCAAAGCATCCAAACAGTACAATTCGCCAATTTTTTGTTCTTCAAGTTTAAGTGAACGACGAGCCCCATTGTTAATTCTTTAAAGGAAAATATTTGTAAATTTCGACAAGTAGAACAATGAATGGAACAGGTAGACGGTTGAAATCTTTAAATCTTTATCTTAATATATGCAAAGCGTCCAAACAGTACAATTCGCCAATTATTTGATCTTCAATTTTAAGTGAACTACGAGCCCCATTGTTAATACTTTAACGGAAATTATTTGTAACTTGCGACAAGTAGAACAATGAGTGGAACAGGTAGCCGGTTGAAATCAACGTATATATTGCTTCCATATAGTCTAAGAAACATATACGCAAAGCATCCAAACAGTACCATGCGCCAATTTTTTGTTCTTCAAGTTTAAGTGAACAATGAGCCTCAATGGTTAATCCTTTATCGGAAATTATTTGTAATTTTCGACAGGTAGAGCAATGAATGGAACTAGTAGGCGGTTGAAATCTTTGTATATATTGCTTCTATATAATCTAAGAAACATATATGCAAAGCATCTAAACAGTAACAATCGCCAATTTTTTGATCTTCAAGTTTAAGTGAACAGCGAGCCCCATTGATAATCATGGAATAGAAATTATTTGTAACTTTCTACAAGTAGAACAATGAATAGTACAGGTAGACGGGTGAAATCTTTCTATATATTGCTTCTAAATAGTCTAAGAACACATCTATGCAAAGCATCCAAACAGTACAATTCGCCAATTTTTTGTTCTTCAAGTTTAAGTGAACTACGAGCCCCATTGTTAATCCTTTAAAGGAAATTATTTGTAAATTTCGACAAGTAGAACAATGAATGGATCATGTAGACGGTTGAAATCATTGTATATGTTGCTTCTATATAGTCTACGAAACATATATGCAAAGCATCCAAACAGTACAATTCGCCAATTTTTTGTTCTTCAAGTTTAAGTGAACAGCGAGCCCCATTGATAATCATGGAATAGAAATTATTTGTAACTTTCTACAAGTAGAACAATGAATAGTACAGGTAGACGGGTGAAATCTTTCTATATATTGCTTCTAAATAGTCTAAGAACACATCTATGCAAAGCATCCAAACAGTACAATTCGACAATTTTTTGTTCTTCAAGTTTAAGTGAACTACGAGCCCCATTGTTAATCCTTTATCGGAAATTATTTGTAACTTTCGACAAGTAGACCAATCAATGGAACAGGTAGACGGTTGAAATCCTTGTATATATTGCTTCCATATAGTCTAAGAAACATGTACGCAAAGCATCCAAACAGTACCATTCGCCAATTTTTTGTCCTTCAAGTTTAAGTGAACAATGAGCCCCATTGTTAATCCTTTATCGGAAATTATGTGTAAATTTCGACAAGTAGAACAATGATTGGAACACGTAGACGGTTGAAATCTTTGTATATATTGCTTCCATATAGTCTAAGAAACATGTACGCAAAGCATCCAAACAGTACCATTCGCAAATTTTTTGGTCTTCAAGTTTAAGTGAACAATGAGCCCCAATGGTTAATCCTTTATCGGAAATTATTTGTAATTTTCGACAAGTAGAACAATGAATGGAACAGGTAGACGGTTGAAATCTTTGTATATATTGCTTCTATATAGTCTAAGAAACATCTATGCAAAGCATCCAAACAGTACAATTCGCCAATTTTTTGTTCTTCAAGTTTAAGTGAACGACGAGCCCCATTGTTAATCCTTTAAAGGAAAATATTTGTAAATTTCGACAAGTAGAACAATGAATGGAACAGGTAGACGGTTGCAATCATTGTATATATTGCTTCTATATAGTCTAAGAAACATATATGCAAAGAATCCAAACAGTACAATTCGACAATTTTTTGTTCTTCAAGTTTAGTGAACAATGAGCCCCAATGGTTAATCCTTTATCGGAAATTATTTGTAATTTTCGACAAGTAGAACAATGAATGGAACAGGTAGACGGTTGAAATCTTTAAATCTTTATCTTAATATATGCAAAGCGTCCAAACAGTACAATTCGCCAATTATTTGATCTTCAATTTTAAGTGAACTACGAGCCCCATTGTTAATACTTTAACGGAAATTATTTGTAACTTGCGACAAGTAGAACAATGAGTGGAACAGGTAGCCGGTTGAAATCAACGTATATATTGCTTCCATATAGTCTAAGAAACATATACGCAAAGCATCCAAACAGTACCATGCGCCAATTTTTTGTTCTTCAAGTTTAAGTGAACAATGAGCCTCAATGGTTAATCCTTTATCGGAAATTATTTGTAATTTTCGACAAGTAGAGCAATGAATGGAACTAGTAGGCGGTTGAAATCTTTGTATATATTGCTTCTATATAATCTAAGAAACATATATGCAAAGCATCTAAACAGTAACAATCGCCAATTTTTTGATCTTCAAGTTTAAGTGAACAGCGAGCCCCATTGATAATCATGGAATAGAAATTATTTGTAACTTTCTACAAGTAGAACAATGAATAGTACAGGTAGACGGGTGAAATCTTTCTATATATTGCTTCTAAATAGTCTAAGAACACATCTATGCAAAGCATCCAAACAGTTCAATTCGCCAATTTTTTGTTCTTCAAGTTTAAGTGAACTACGAGCCCCATTGTTAATCCTTTAAAGGAAATTATTTGTAAATTTCGACAAGTAGAACAATGAATGGATCATGTAGACGGTTGAAATCATTGTATATGTTGCTTCTATATAGTCTACGAAACATATATGCAAAGCATCCAAACAGTACAATTCGCCAATTTTTTGTTCTTCAAGTTTAAGTGAACAGCGAGCCCCATTGATAATCATGGAATAGAAATTATTTGTAACTTTCTACAAGTAGAACAATGAATAGTACAGGTAGACGGGTGAAATCTTTCTATATATTGCTTCTAAATAGTCTAAGAACACATCTATGCAAAGCATCCAAACAGTACAATTCGCCAATTTTTTGTTCTTCAAGTTTAAGTGAACTACGAGCCCCATTGTTAATCCTTTAAAGGAAATTATTTGTAAATTTCGACAAGTAGAACAATGAATGGATCATGTAGACGGTTGAAATCATTGTATATGTTGCTTCTATATAGTCTACGAAACATATATGCAAAGCATCCAAACAGTACAATTCGCCAATTTTTTGTTCTTCAAGTTTAAGTGAACAGCGAGCCCCATTGATAATCATGGAATAGAAATTATTTGTAACTTTCTACAAGTAGAACAATGAATAGTACAGGTAGACGGGTGAAATCTTTCTATATATTGCTTCTAAATAGTCTAAGAACACATCTATGCAAAGCATCCAAACAGTACAATTCGCCAATTTTTTGTTCTTCAAGTTTAAGTGAACTACGAGCCCCATTGTTAATCCTTTAAAGGAAATTATTTGTAAATTTCGACAAGTAGAACAATGAATGGATCATGTAGACGGTTGAAATCATTGTATATATTGCTTCTATATAGTCTACGAAACATATATGCAAAGCATCCAAACAGTACAATTCGCCAATTTTTTGTTCTTCAAGTTTAAGTGAACTACGAGCCCCAATGGTTAATCCTTTATCGGAAATTATTTGTAACTTTCGACAAGTAGAACAATGAATGGAACAGGTAGACGGTTGAAATCTTTGTATATATTGCTTCTATATAGTCTAAGAAACATATATGCAAAGCATCCAAACAGTACAATTCGCCAATTTTTTGTTCTTCAAGTTTAAGTGAACTACGAGCCCCATTGTTAATCCTTTAACGGAAATTAATTGTAACTTTCTACAAGTAGAACAATGATTGGAACACGTAGACGGTTGAAATCTTTGTATATATTGCTTCCATATAGTCTAAGAAACATATATGCAAAGTATCCAAACAGTACCATTCGCCAATTTTTTGTTCTTCAAGTTTAAGTGAACAATGAGCCCCAATGGTTAATCCTTTATCGGAAATTATTTGTAACTTTCGACAAGTAGAACAATGAATGGAACAGGTAGACGGTTGAAATCTTTGTATATATTGCTTCTATATAGTCTAAGAAACATATATGCAAAGCATCCAAACAGTACAATTCGCCAATTTATTGTTCTTCAAGTTTAAGTTAACAACGAGCCCCATTGTTAATCCTTTAAAGGAAATTATGTGTAAATTTCGACAAGTAGAACAATGATTGGAACACGTAGACGGTTGAAATCTTTGTATATATTGCTTCCATATAGTCTAAGAAACATGTACGCAAAGCATCCAAACAGTACCATTCGCAAATTTTTTGGTCTTCAAGTTTAAGTGAACAATGAGCCCCAATGGTTAATCCTTTATCGGAAATTATTTGTAATTTTCGACAAGTAGAACAATGAATGGAACAGGTAGACGGTTGAAATCTTTGTATATATTGCTTCTATATAGTCTAAGAAACATCTATGCAAAGCATCCAAACAGTACAATTCGCCAATTTTTTGTTCTTCAAGTTTAAGTGAACGACGAGCCCCATTGTTAATCCTTTAAAGGAAAATATTTGTAAATTTCGACAAGTAGAACAATGAATGGAACAGGTAGACGGTTGCAATCATTGTATATATTGCTTCTATATAGTCTAAGAAACATATATGCAAAGAATCCAAACAGTACAATTCGACAATTTTTTGTTCTTCAAGTTTAGTGAACAATGAGCCCCAATGGTTAATCCTTTATCGGAAATTATTTGTAATTTTCGACAAGTAGAACAATGAATGGAACAGGTAGACGGTTGAAATCTTTAAATCTTTATCTTAATATATGCAAAGCGTCCAAACAGTACAATTCGCCAATTATTTGATCTTCAATTTTAAGTGAACTACGAGCCCCATTGTTAATACTTTAACGGAAATTATTTGTAACTTGCGACAAGTAGAACAATGAGTGGAACAGGTAGCCGGTTGAAATCAACGTATATATTGCTTCCATATAGTCTAAGAAACATATACGCAAAGCATCCAAACAGTACCATGCGCCAATTTTTTGTTCTTCAAGTTTAAGTGAACAATGAGCCTCAATGGTTAATCCTTTATCGGAAATTATTTGTAATTTTCGACAAGTAGAGCAATGAATGGAACTAGTAGGCGGTTGAAATCTTTGTATATATTGCTTCTATATAATCTAAGAAACATATATGCAAAGCATCTAAACAGTAACAATCGCCAATTTTTTGATCTTCAAGTTTAAGTGAACAGCGAGCCCCATTGATAATCATGGAATAGAAATTATTTGTAACTTTCTACAAGTAGAACAATGAATAGTACAGGTAGACGGGTGAAATCTTTCTATATATTGCTTCTAAATAGTCTAAGAACACATCTATGCAAAGCATCCAAACAGTTCAATTCGCCAATTTTTTGTTCTTCAAGTTTAAGTGCACTACGAGCCCCATTGTTAATCCTTTAAAGGAAATTATTTGTAAATTTCGACAAGTAGAACAATGAATGGATCATGTAGACGGTTGAAATCATTGTATATGTTGCTTCTATATAGTCTACGAAACATATATGCAAAGCATCCAAACAGTACAATTCGCCAATTTTTTGTTCTTCAAGTTTAAGTGAACAGCGAGCCCCATTGATAATCATGGAATAGAAATTATTTGTAACTTTCTACAAGTAGAACAATGAATAGTACAGGTAGACGGGTGAAATCTTTCTATATATTGCTTCTAAATAGTCTAAGAACACATGTATGCAAAGCATCCAAACAGTACAATTCGCCAATTTTTTGTTCTTCAAGTTTAAGTGAACTACGAGCCCCATTGTTAATCCTTTAAAGGAAATTATTTGTAAATTTCGACAAGTAGAACAATGAATGGATCATGTAGACGGTTGAAATCATTGTATATATTGCTTCTATATAGTCTACGAAACATATATGCAAAGCATCCAAACAGTACAATTCGCCAATTTTTTGTTCTTCAAGTTTAAGTGAACTACGAGCCCCATTGTTAATCCTTTAACGGAAATTAATTGTAACTTTCTACAAGTAGAACAATGATTGGAACACGTAGACGGTTGAAATCTTTGTATATATTGCTTCCATATAGTCTAAGAAACATATATGCAAAGTATCCAAACAGTACCATTCGCCAATTTTTTGTTCTTCAAGTTTAAGTGAACAATGAGCCCCAATGGTTAATCCTTTATCGGAAATTATTTGTAACTTTCGACAAGTAGAACAATGAATGGAACAGGTAGACGGTTGAAATCTTTGTATATATTGCTTCTATATAGTCTAAGAAACATATATGCAAAGCATCCAAACAGTACAATTCGCCAATTTTTTGTTCTTCAAGTTTAAGTGAACTACGAGCCCCATTGTTAATCCTTTAAAGGAAATTATTTGTAAATTTCGACAAGTAGAACAATGAATGGATCATGTAGACGGTTGAAATCATTGTATATATTGCTTCTATATAGTCTACGAAACATATATGCAAAGCATCCAAACAGTACAATTCGCCAATTTTTTGTTCTTCAAGTTTAAGTGAACTACGAGCCCCATTGTTAATCCTTTAACGGAAATTAATTGTAACTTTCTACAAGTAGAACAATGATTGGAACACGTAGACGGTTGAAATCTTTGTATATATTGCTTTCATATAGTCTAAGAAACATATATCCAAAGTATCCAAACAGTACCATTCGCCAATTTTTTGTTCTTCAAGTTTAAGTGAACAATGAGCCCCAATGGTTAATCCTTTATCGGAAATTATTTGTAACTTTCGACAAGTAGAACAATGAATGGAACAGGTAGACGGTTGAAATCTTTGTATATATTGCTTCTATATAGTCTAAGAAACATATATGCAAAGCATCCAAACAGTACAATTCGCCAATTTATTGTTCTTCAAGTTTAAGTTAACAACGAGCCCCATTGTTAATCCTTTAAAGGAAATTATGTGTAAATTTCGACAAGTAGAACAATGATTGGAACACGTAGACGGTTGAAATCTTTGTATATATTGCTTCCATATAGTCTAAGAAACATGTACGCAAAGCATCCAAACAGTACCATTCGCAAATTTTTTGGTCTTCAAGTTTAAGTGAACAATGAGCCCCAATGGTTAATCCTTTATCGGAAATTATTTGTAATTTTCGACAAGTCGAACAATGAATGGAACAGGTAGACGGTTGGAATATTTGTATATATTGCTTCTATATAATATAAGAAACATATATTCAAAGCATCCAAATAGTACCATTCGCCAATTTTTTGTTCTTCAAGTTTAAGTGAACTACGAGCCCCATTGTTAATCCTTTAAAGGAAATTATTTGTAAATTTCGGCAAGTAGAACAATGAATGGAATAGGTAGACGGTTGAAATCATTGTATATATTGCTTCTATATAGTCTAAGAAACATATACGCAAAGCATCCAAACAGTACAATTCGCCAATTTCTTGTTCTTCAAGTTTAAGTAAACTACGATCCCCATTGTTAATCCCTTAACGGAAATTATTTGTAATTTTCGACAAGTAGAACAATGAATGGAACAGGTAGACGGTTGAAATCTTTGTATATATTGCTTCTATAAAGTCTAAGAAACATATATGCAAATCATCCAAACAGTACAATTCGCCAATTATTTGTTCTTCAAGTTTAAGTGAACTACGAGCCCCATTGTTAATCCTTTAACGGAAATTAATTGTAACTTTCTACAAGTAGAACAATGATTGGAACACGCAGACGGTTGAAATCTTTGTATATATTGCTTCCATGTAGTCTAAGAAACATATATGCAAAGCATCCAAACAGTACCATTCGCCAATTTTTTGTTCTTCAAGTTTAAGTGAACAATGAGACCCATTGTTAATCCTTTATCGGAAATTATTTGTAACTTTCGACAAGTAGATCAATGAATGGAACAGGTAGACGGTTGAAATCTTTGTATATATTGCTTCTATATAGTCTAAGAAACATATATGCAAAGCATCCAAACAGTACAATTCGCTAATTTTTTGTTCTTCCAGTTTAAGTGAACAATGAGCCCCAATGGTTAATCCGTTATCGGAAATTATTTGTAGCTTTCGACAAGTAGAACAATGAATGGAACAGGTAGACGGTTGAAATCTTTGTATATATTGCTTCTATATAATCTAAGAAACAAATATGCAAAGCATCCAAACAGTACAATTCGCCAATTATTTCATCTTCAAGTTTAAGTGAACTACGAGCCCCATTGTTAACACTTTAAAGGAAATTATTTGTAACTTGCGACAAGTAGAACAATGAGTGGAACAGGTAGACGGTTGAAATCAATGTATATATTGCTTCTATATAGTCTAAGAAACATATATGCAAAGCATCCAAACAGTACCATTCGCCAATTTTTTGTTCTTCAAGTTTAAGTGAACAATGAGCCCCTTTGTTAATCCTTTATCGGAAATTATTTGTAACTTTCGACAAGTAGAACAATGAATGGAACAGGTAGACGGTTGAAATCCTTGTATATATTGCTTCCATATAGTCTAAGAAACATGTACGCAAAGCATCCAAACAGTACCATTCGCCAATTTTTTGTCCTTCAAGTTTAAGTGAACAATGAGCCCCTTTGTTAATCCTTTATCGGAAATTATTTGTAACTTTCGACAAGTAGAACAATGAATGGAACAGGTAGACGGTTGAAATCCTTGTATATATTGCTTCCATATAGTCTAAGAAACATGTACGCAAAGCATCCAAACAGTACCATTCGCCAATTTTTTGTTCTTCAAGTTTAAGTAAACTACGATCCCCATTGTTAATCCCTTAACGGAAATTATTTGTAAATTTCGACAAGTAGAACAGTGAATGGAACAGGTAGACGGTTGAAATCTTTGTATCTATTGCTTCTATATAGTATAAGAAACATATATTCAAAGCATCCAAACAGTACCATTCGCCAATTTTTTGTCCTTCAAGTTTAAGTGAACAATGAGCCCCATTGTTAATCCTTTATCGGAAATTATTTCTAACTTTCGAAAAGTAGAACAAGGAATCGAACAGGTAGACGGTAGAAATCTTTGTATATATTGCTTCTATATAGTCTAAGAAACATATATGGAAAGCATCCAAACAGTACCATTCGCCAATTTTTTGTTCATCAAGTTTAAGTGAACAATGAGCCCCATTGTTAATCCTTTATCGGAAATTGTTTGTAACTTTCGACAAGTAGAACATTGAATGGAACAGGTAGACGGTTGAAATCTTTGTATCTATTGCTTCTATATAGTATAAGAAACATATATTCAAAGCATCCAAACAGTACCATTCGCCAATTTTTTGTTCTTCAAGTTTAAGTGAACTACGAGCCCCATTGTTAATCCTTTAAAGGAAATTATTTGTAACTTTCGACAAGTAGAACAATGAATGGAACAGGTAGACTGTTGAAATCATTGTATATATTGCTTCTATATAGTCTAAGAAACATATACGCAAAGCATCTAAACAGTAACAATCGCCAATTTTTTGATCTTCAAGTTTAAGTGAACAGCGAGCCCCATTGATAATCATGAAATGGAAATTATTTGTAACTTCCTACAAGTAGAACAATGAATAGTACAGGTAGACGGGTGAAATCTTTCTATATATTGCTTTTAAATAGTCTAAGAAACATGTACGCAAAGCATCCAAACAGTACAATTCGCCAATTTTTTGTCCTTCAAGTTTAAGTGAACAATGAGCCCCATTGTTAATCCTTTATCGGAAATTATTTGTAACTTTCGACAAGTAGAACAATGAATCGAACAGGTAGACGGTTGAAATCTTTGTATATATTGCTTCTATATAGTCTAAGAAACATATATGCAAAGCATCCAAACAGTACCATTCGCCAATTTTTTGTTCATCAAGTTTAAGTGAACAATGAGCCCCATTGTTAATCCTTTATCGGAAATTGTTTGTAACTTTCGACAAGTAGAACAATGAATGGAACAGGTAGACGGTTGAAATCTTTGTATCTGTTGCTTCCATATAGTCTAAGAAACATGTACGCAAAGCATCCAAACAGTACCATTCGCCAATTTTTTGTCCTTCAAGTTTAAGTGAACAATGAGCCCCATTGTTAATCCTTTATCGGAAATTATTTCTAACTTTCGAAAAGTAGAACAAGGAATCGAACAGGTAGACGGTAGAAATCTTTGTATATATTGCTTCTATATAGTCTAAGAAACATATATGGAAAGCATCCAAACAGTACCATTCGCCAATTTTTTGTTCATCAAGTTTAAGTGAACAATGAGCCCCAATGTTAATCCTTTATCGGAAATTGTTTGTAACTTTCGACAAGTAGAACATTGAATGGAACAGGTAGACGGTTGAAATCTTTGTATCTATTGCTTCTATATAGTATAAGAAACATATATTCAAAGCATCCAAACAGTACCATTCGCCAATTTTTTGTTCTTCAAGTTTAAGTGAACTACGAGCCCCATTGTTAATCCTTTAAAGGAAATTATTTGTAACTTTCGACAAGTAGAACAATGAATGGAACAGGTAGACTGTTGAAATCATTGTATATATTGCTTCTATATAGTCTAAGAAACATATACGCAAAGCATCCAAACAGTACAATTCGCCAATTTCTTGTTCTTCAAGTTTAAGTAAACTACGATCCCCATTGTTAATCCCTTAACGGAAATTATTTGTAATTTTCGACAAGTAGAACAATGAATGGAACAGGTAGACGGTTGAAATCTTTGTATATATTGCTTCTATAAAGTCTAAGAAACATATATGCAAATCATCCAAACAGTACAATTCGCCAATTATTTGTTCTTCAAGTTTAAGTGAACTACGAGCCCCATTGTTAATCCTTTAACGGAAATTAATTGTAACTTTCTACAAGTAGAAGAATGATTGGAACACGCAGACGGTTGAAATCTTTGTATATATTGCTTCCATGTAGTCTAAGAAACATATATGCAAAGCATCCAAACAGTACCATTCGCCAATTTCTTGTTCTTCAAGTTTAAGTGAACAATGAGACCCATTGTTAATCCTTTATCGGAAATTATTTGTAACTTTCGACAAGTAGATCAATGAATGGAACAGGTAGACGGTTGAAATCTTTGTATATATTGCTTCTATATAGTCTAAGAAACATATATGCAAAGCATCCAAACAGTACAATTCGCTAATTTTTTGTTCTTCCAGTTTAAGTGAACAATGAGCCCCAATGGTTAATCCGTTATCGGAAATTATTTGTAGCTTTCGACAAGTAGAACAATGAATGGAACAGGTAGACGGTTGAAATCTTTGTATATATTGCTTCTATATAATCTAAGAAACAAATATGCAAAGCATCCAAACAGTACAATTCGCCAATTATTTCATCTTCAAGTTTAAGTGAACTACGAGCCCCATTGTTAACACTTTAAAGGAAATTATTTGTAACTTGCGACAAGTAGAACAATGAGTGGAACAGGTAGACGGTTGAAATCAATGTATATATTGCTTCTATATAGTCTAAGAAACATATATGCAAAGCATCCAAACGGTACCATTCGCCAATTTTTTGTTCTTCAAGTTTAAGTGAACAATGAGCCCCTTTGTTAAACCTTTATCGGAAATTATTTGTAACTTTCGACAAGTAGAACAATGAATGGAACAGGTAGACGGTTGAAATCCTTGTATATATTGCTTCCATATAGTCTAAGAAACATGTACGCAAAGCATCCAAACAGTACCATTCGCCAATTTTTTGTCCTTCAAGTTTAAGTGAACAATGAGCCCCTTTGTTAATCCTTTATCGGAAATTATTTGTAACTTTCGACAAGTAGAACAATGAATGGAACAGGTAGACGGTTGAAATCCTTGTATATATTGCTTCCATATAGTCTAAGAAACATGTACGCAAAGCATCCAAACAGTACCATTCGCCAATTTTTTGTTCTTCAAGTTTAAGTAAACTACGATCCCCATTGTTAATCCCTTAACGGAAATTATTTGTAAATTTCGACAAGTAGAACAGTGAATGGAACAGGTAGACGGCTGAAATCTTTGTATATATTGCTTCTATATAGTATCGGAAACATATATGCAAAGCATCCAAACAGTACAATTCGCCAATTTTTTGTTCTTCAAGTTTAAGTGAACAATGAGCCCCAATGGTTAATCCGTTATCGGAAATTATTTGTAGCTTTCGACAAGAAGAACAATGAATGGAACAGGTAGACGGTTGAAATCTTTGTATATATTGCTTCTATATAATCTAAGAAACATATATGCAAAGCAGCTAAACAGTAACAATCGCCAATTTTTTGATCTTCAAGTTTAAGTGAACAGCGAGCCCCATTGATAATCATGAAATGGAAATTATTTGTAACTTTCTACAAGTAGAACAATGAATAGTACAGGTAGACGGGTGAAATCTTTCTATATATTGCTTTTAAATAGTCTAAGAAACATGTACGCAAAGCATCCAAACAGTACAATTCGCCAATTTTTTGTCCTTCAAGTTTAAGTGAACAATGAGCCCCATTGTTAATCCTTTATCGGAAATTATTTGTAACTTTCGACAAGTAGAACAATGAATCGAACAGGTAGACGGTTGAAATCTTTGTATATATTGCTTCTATATAGTCTAAGAAACATATATGCAAAGCATCCAAACAGTACCATTCGCCAATTTTTTGTTCATCAAGTTTAAGTGAACAATGAGCCCCATTGTTAATCCTTTATCGGAAATTGTTTGTAACTTTCGACAAGTAGAACAATGAATGGAACAGGTAGACGGTTGAAATCTTTGTATCTATTGCTTCCATATAGTCTAAGAAACATGTACGCAAAGCATCCAAACAGTACCATTCGCCAATTTTTTGTCCTTCAAGTTTAAGTGAACAATGAGCCCCATTGTTAATCCTTTATCGGAAATTATTTCTAACTTTCGAAAAGTAGAACAAGGAATCGAACAGGTAGACGGTTGAAATCTTTGTATATATTGCTTCTATATAGTCTAAGAAACATATATGGAAAGCATCCAAACAGTACCATTCGCCAATTTTTTGTTCATCAAGTTTAAGTGAACAATGAGCCCCATTGTTAATCCTTTATCGGAAATTGTTTGTAACTTTCGACAAGTAGAACATTGAATGGAACAGGTAGACGGTTGAAATCTTTGTATCTATTGCTTCTATATAGTATAAGAAACATATATTCAAAGCATCCAAACAGTACCATTCGCCAATTTTTTGTTCTTCAAGTTTAAGTGAACTACGAGCCCCATTGTTAATCCTTTAAAGGAAATTATTTGTAACTTTCGACAAGTAGAACAATGAATGGAACAGGTAGACTGTTGAAATCATTGTATATATTTCTTCTATATAGTCTAAGAAACATATATGCAAAGCATCCAAACAGTACAATTCGCCAATTTTTTGTTCTTCAAGTTTAAGTAAACTACGATCCCCATTGTTAATCCCTTAACGGAAATTATTTGTAACTTTCGACAAGTAGAACAGTGAATGGAACAGGTAGACGGTTGAAATCTTTGTATATATTGCTTCTATATAGTATCGGAAACATATATGCAAAGCATCCAAACAGTACAATTCGCCAATTTTTTGTTCTACAAGTTTAAGTGAATAATGAGCCCCAATGGTTAATCCGTTATCGGAAATTATTTGTAGCTTTCGACAAGTAGAACAATGAATGGAACAGGTAGACGGTTGAAATCTTTGTATATATTGCTTCTATATAATCTAAGAAACACATATGCAAAGCATCTAAACAGTAACAATCGCCAATTTTTTGATCTTCAAGTTTAAGTGAACAGCGAGCCCCATTGATAATCCTTTAAAGGAAATTATTTGTAAATTTCGATAAGTAGAACAATGAATGGAACAGGTAGACTGTTGAAATCATTGTATATATTGCTTCTATGTAGTATAAGAAACATATATGCAAAGCATCCAAACAGTACAATTCGCCAATTTATTGTTCTTCAAGTTTAAGTTAACAACGAGCCCCACTGTTAATCCTTTAAAGGAAATTATGTGTAAATTTCGACAAGTACAACAATGATTGGAACACGTAGACGGTTGAAATCTTTGTATATATTGCTTCCATATAGTCTAAGAAACATGTACGCAAAGCATCCAAACAGTACCATTCGCCAATTTTTTGTTCTTCAAGTTTAAGTGAACAATGAGCCCCAATGGTTAATCCTTTATCGGAAATTATTTGTAATTTTCGACAAGTAGAACAATGAATCGAACAGGTAGACGGTTGAAATCATTGTATATATTGCTTCTATATAGTCTAAGAAACATATATGCAAAGCATCCAAACAGTACAATTCGCCAATTTTTTGTTCTTCAAGTTTAAGTGAACAATGAGCCCCATTGTTAATCCTTTAAAGGAAATTATTTGTAACTTTCGACAAGTAGAACAATGAATGGAACAGGTAGACGGTTGAAATCTTTGTATATATTGCTTCTATATAGTCTAAGAAACATATATGCAAAGCATCCAAACAGTACCATTCGCCACTTTTTTGTTCTTCAAGTTTAAGTGAACAACGAGCCCCATTGTTAATCCTTTAAAAGAAATTATTTGTAAATTTCGACAAGTAGAACAATGATTGGAACACGTAGATGGTTGAAATCTTTGTATATATTGCTTCCATATAGTCTAAGAAACATGTACGCAAAGCATCCAAACAGTACCATTCGCCAATTTTTTGTTCTTCAAGTTTAAGTGAACAATGAGCCCCAATGGTTAATCCTTTATCGGAAATTATTTGTAATTTTCGACAAGTAGAACAATGAATGGAACAGTTAGACGGTTGAAATATTTGTATATATTGCTTCTATATAATCTAAGAAACATATATGCAAAGCATCTAAACAGTAACAATCGCCAATTTTTTGATCTTCAAGTTTAAGTGAACAGCGAGCCCCATTGTTAATCATGAAATGGAAATTATTTGTAACTTTCTACAAGTAGAACAATGAATAGTACAGGTAGACGGGTGAAATCTTTCTATATATTGCTTCTAAATAGTCTAAGAAACATCTATGCAAAGCATCCAAACAGTACAATTCGCCAATTTTTTGTTCTTCAAGTTTAAGTGAACTACGAGCCCCATTGTTAATCCTTTAAAGGAAATTATTTGTAAATTTCGACAAGTAGAACAATGAATGGATCATGTAGACGGTTGAAAAAATTGTATATATTGCTTCTATATAGTCTACGAAACATATATGCAAAGCATCCAAGCAGTACAATTCGCCAATTTTTTGTACTTCAAGTGTTGGGGCGTGGTATTCGTATGCTTGAATTCGCCCTTTGAATTTAGCAATAACTTTCTTGGTTTTTTAAGTGGACTGTATTTTACAAATAGACTGAACAAACTTAACAAAGTGTGACTTATAATAATGAAACTGTTAACTTAGTTGCGACTAAGATATCCGGCTCGAAGACGCTACTCGTGCGCGGAGATGAGAGTAATATCCGAACGAGACGCTACTCGTGTACGGATAGATATGTATGTATAAAGTGCAGAGATGTGTACACAGGTTGAGAGTGTGTTTGTATCTGTTTTCGAAGTTCTTCGTGGAGCTCTTCCCCCGTTCTTTTCCCCTTCCGAGGGCACCTTACCGAACCGGATGTTGATTTGCGCGCCCTCGAAGTTGTGCGGAAAAGTGCGTTAATTGAAAGATGGGCGCGCCCTCTTTTTGGTGGCCGATAGAGCCGTATAGGCCTGTGGGGGAAGAAAGAGGCCCGCGGGAGGAGAAGGAGGCCCGCGGGAGGAGAAGGTGGCCCGCTCGAGGGTAAGGAGGCCCGCTCGAGGGTTGCTCGAGGGCCGAAGGATACGCTCCGGCGCGCCGAGTTTATTGCACGGCAATAACTATTGAGTCTTTGTCAAGTATGGAAAATAATCAAACTCGCAGGCGAGGATTTTCTTGGAAAAGGGGGCCCGCAGAAGTCGCACATCTGGCACTTCTGCGTCCCGTTATACTAAATGTTTTTCTCAAAAATAGTTGCCTGTTCGTCCGTGTAATAAACCTAATACATTAAGGGCTTAGGCCTTAACATCAAGTTTAAGTGAACTACGAGCCCCATTGTTAATCCTTTAACGGAAATTAATTGTAAATTTCGACAAGTAGAACAATGAATGGAACAGGTAGCCGGTTGAAATCTTTGTATATATTGCTTCTATATAGTCTAAGAAACATATATGCAAAGCATCCAAACAGTACAATTCGCCAATTTATTGTTCTTCAAGTTTAAGTGAACAACGAGCCCCATTGTTAATCCTTTAAAGGAAATTATTTGTAACTTTCGACAAGTAGAACAATGAATGGAACAGGTAGACGGTTGAAATCTTTGCATATATTGCTTCTATATAGTCTAAGAAAAATATATGCAAAGCATCCAAACAGTACAATTCGCCAATTTTTTGTTCTTCAAGTTTAAGTGAACAATGAGCCCTAATGGTTAATCCTTTATCGGAAATTATTTGTAAATTTCGCCAAGTAGAACAATGAATGGAACAAGTAGCCGGTTGAAATCTTTGTATATATTGCTTCTATATAGTCTAAGAAACATATATGCAAAGCATCCAAACAGTATAATTCGCCAATTTTTTGTTCTTCAAGTTTAAGTGGACAATGAGCCCCAATGGTTAATCCTTTATCGGAAATTATTTGTAAATTTCGACAAGTAGAACAATGAATGGAACAGGTAGCCGGTTGAAATCAATGTATATATTGCTTCTATATAGTCTAAGAAACATAAATGCAAAGCATCCAAACAGTACCATTCGCCAATTTCTTGATCTTCAAGTTTAAGTGAACTACGAGCCCCATTGTTAATCCCTTAACGGAAATTAATTGTAACTTTCTACAAGTAGAACAATGATTGGAACACGTAGACGGTTGAAATCTTTGTATATATTGCTTCCATATAGTCTAAGAAACATGTACGCAAAGCATCCAAACAGTACAATTCGCCAATTTTTTGTTCTTCAAGTTTAAGTGAAATACGATCCCCATTGTTAATCCCTTAACGGAAATTATTTGTAACTTTCGACAAGTAGAACAATGAATGGAACAGGTAGACGGTTGAAATCTTTGTTTATATTGCTTCTATATAGTCTAAGAAACATATATGCAAAGCATCCAAACAGTACAATTCGCCAATTTATTGTTCTTCAAGTTTAAGTTAACAACGAGCCCCATTGTTAATCCTTTAAAGGAAATTATTTGTAATTTTCGACAAGTAGAACAATGAATGGAACTGGTAGACGGTTGAAATCTTTGTATATATTGCTTCTATATAATCTAAGAAACATATATGCAAAGCATCTAAACAGTAACAATCGCCAATTTTTTGATCTTCAAGTTTAAGTGAACAGCGAGCCCCATTGATAATCATGAAATGGAAATTATTTGTAACTTTCTACAAGTAGAACAATGAATAGTACAGGTAGACGGGTGAAATCTTTCTATATATTGCTTCTAAATAGTCTAAGAAACATATATGCAAAGCATCCAAACAGTACAATTCGCCAATTTTTTGTTCTTCAAGTTTAAGTGAACTACGAGCCCCATTGTTAATCCTTTAACGGAAATTATTTCTAACTTTCGACAAGTAGAACAATGAATGGAACAGGTAGATTGTTGAAATCATTGTATATATTGCGTCTATATAGTCTAAGAAACATATATGCAAAGCATCCAAACAGTACAATTCGCCAATTTTTTGTTCTTCAAGTTTAAGTGAACAATGAGCCCCATTGTTAATCCTTTAAAGGAAATTATTTGTAACTTTCGACAAGTAGAACAATGAGAGGAACAGGTAGACGGTTGAAATCTTTGTATATATTGCTTCTATATAGTCTACGAAACATGTATGCAAAGCATCCAAACAGTACAATTCGCCAATTTTTTGTTCTTCAAGTTTAAGTGAACAATGAGCCCCAATGGTTAATCCTTTATCGGTAATTATTTGTAACTTTCGACAAGTAGAACAATGAATGGAACAGGTAGACGGTTGAAATCCTTGTATATATTGCTTCCATATAGTCTAAGAAACATGTACGCAAAGCATCCAAACAGTACCATTCGCCAATTTTTTGTCCTTCAAGTTTAAGTGAACAATGAGCCCCATTGTTTAACCTTTACCGGAAATTATTTCTAACTTTCGACAAGTAGAACAATGAATCGAACAGGTAGATGGTTGAAATCTTTGTATGTGTTGCTTCTATATAGTCTAAGAAACATGTACGCAAAGCATCCAAACAGTACCATTCGCCAATTTTTTGTTCTTCAAGTTTAAGTGAACTGCGAGCTCCATTGTTAATCCTTTAAAGGAAATTATTTGTAATTTTCGACAAGTTGAACAATGAATGGAACAGGTAGACTGTTGAAAACATTGTATATATTGCTTCTATATAGTCTAAGAAACATTTATGCAAAGCATCCAAACAGTACAATTCGCCAATTTTTTGTTCTTCAAGTTTAAGTGAACAATGAGCCCCAATGGTTAATCCTTTAAAGGAAATTATTTGTAACTTTCGACAAGTAGAACAATGAATGGAACAGGTAGACGGTTGAAATCTTTGTATATATTGCTTCTATATAGTCTAAGAAACATGTATGCAAAGCATCCAAACAGTACAATTCGCCAATTATTTGATCTTCAAGTTTAAGTGAACTACGAGCACCATTGTTAATACTTTAACGGAAATTATTTGTAACTTTCGACAAGTAGAACAATGAATGGAACAGGTAGACGGTTGAAATCTTTGTATATATTGCTTCTATATAGTCTAAGAAACATATATGCAAAGCATCCAAACAGTACAATTCGACAATTTTTTGCTCTTCAAGTTTAAGTGAACTACGAGCCCCATTGTTAATCCTTTAAAGGAAATTATTTGTAAATTTCGGCAAGTAGAACAATGAATGGAACAGTTAGACGGTTGAAATATTTGTATATATTGCTTCTATATAATCTAAGAAACATATATGCAAAGCATCCAAACAGTACAATTCGCCAATTTTTTGTTCTTCAAGTTTAAGTGAACAATGAGCCCTAATGGTTAATCCTTTATCGGAAATTATTTGTAAATTTCGCCAAGTAGAACAATGAATGGAACAGGTAGACGGTAGAAATCTTTGTATATATTGCTTCTATATAGTCTAAGATACATATATGCAAAGCATCCAAACAGTACCATTCGCCACTTTTTTGTTCTTCAAGTTTAAGTGAACAACGAGCCCCATTGTTAATCCTTTAAAGGAAATTATTTGTAAATTTCGACAAGTAGAACAATGAATGGAACAGGTAGACGGTAGAAATCTTTGTATATATTGCTTCTATATTGTCTAAGATACATATATGCCAAGCATCCAAACAGTACCATTCGCCAATTTTTTGTTCTTCAAGTTTAAGTAAACTACGATCCCCATTGTTAATCCCTTAACGGAAATTATTTGTAACATTCGCCAAGTAGAACAATGAATGGAACAGGTAGCCGGTTGAAATCTTTGTATATATTGCTTCTATATAGTCTAAGAAACATATATGCAAAGCATCCAAACAGTATAATTCGCCAATTTTTTGTTCTTCAAGTTTAAGTGGACAATGAGCCCCAATGGTTAATCCATTATCGGAAATTATTTGTAAATTTCGACAAGTAGAACAATGAATGGAACAGGTAGCCGGTTGAAATCAATGTATATATTGCTTTTATGTAGTCTAAGAAACATATATGCAACGCATCCAAACAGTACCATTCGCCAATTTCTTGTTCTTCAAGTTTAAGTGAACTACGAGCCCCATTGTTAATCCCTTAACGGAAATTAATTGTAACTTTCTACAAGTAGAACAATGATTGGAACACGTAGACGGTTGAAATCTTTGTATATATTGCTTCCATATAGTCTAAGAAACATGTACGCAAAGCATCCAAATAGTACAATTAGCCAATTTTTTGTTCTTCAAGTTTAAGTGAACTACGATCCCCATTGTTAATCCCTTAACGGAAATTATTTGTAACTTTCGACAAGTAGAACAGTGAATGGAACAGGTAGACGGTTGAAATCTTTGTATATATTGCTTCTATATAGTCTAAGAAACATATATGCAAAGCATCCAAACAGTACAATTAGCCAATTTTTTGTTCTTCAAGTTTAAGTAAACTACGATCCCCATTGTTAATCCCTTAACGGAAATTATTTGTAACATTCGACAAGTAGAACAATGAATGGAACAGGTAGACGGTTGAAATCTTTGTATCTATTGCTTCTATATAGTATAAGAAACATATATGCAAAGCATCCAAACAGTACCATTCGCCAATTTCTTGTTCTTCAAGTTTAAGTGAACTACGAGCCCCATTGTTAATCCTTTAAAGGAAATTATTTGTAACTTTCGACAAGTAGAACAATGAATGGAACAGGTAGACTGTTGAAATCATTGTATATATTGCTTCTATATAGTCTAAGAAACATATATGCAAAGCATCCAAACAGTACAATTCGCCAATTTTTTGTTCTTCAAGTTTAAGTGAACAATGAGCCCCATTGTTAATCCTTTATCGGAAATTATTTGTAACTTTCGACAAGTAGAACAATGAATGGAACAGGTAGACGGTTGAAATCTTTGTATATATTGCTTCTATATAGTCTAAGAAACATATATGCAAAGCATCCAAACAGTACCATTCGCCAATTTTTTGTTCTTCAAGTTTAAGAGAACAATGAGCCCCATTGTTAATCCTTTATCGGAAATTATTTGTAACTTTCGACAAGTAGAACAATGAATGGAACAGGTAGACGGTTGAAATCTTTGTATATATTGCTTCTATATAGTCTAAGAAACATATATGCAAAGCATCCAAACAGTACAATTCGACAATTTTTTGCTCTTCAATTTTAAGTGAACTACGAGCCCCATTGTTAATCCTTTAAAGGAAATTATTTGTAAATTTCGGCAAGTAGAACAATGAATGGAACAGTTAGACGGTTGAAATATTTGTATATATTGCTTCTATATAATCTAAGAAACATATATGCAAAGCATCCAAACAGTACAATTCGACAATCTTTTGCTCTTCAAGTTTAAGTGAACTACGAGCCCCATTGTTAATGCCTTAACGGAAATTATTTGTAACTTTCGACAAGTAGAAAAGTGAATGGAACAGGTAGACGGTTGAAATCTTTGTATATATTGCTTCTATAAAGTCTAAGAAACATATATGCAAATCATCCAAACAGTACAATTCGCCAATTATTTGATCTTCAAGTTTAAGTGAACTACGAGCCCCATTGTTAATACTTTAACGGAAATTATTTGTAACTTACGACAAGTAGAACAATGAATGGAACAGGTAGACGGTTGAAATCAATGTATATATTGCTTCTATATAATCTAAGAAACATATATGCAAAGCATCCAAACAGTACCATTCGCCACTTTTTTTTCTTCAAGTTTAAGTGAACAACGAGCCCCATTGTTAATCCTTTAAAGGAAATTATTTGTAAATTTCGACAAGTAGAACAATGATAGGAACACGTAGACGGTTGAAATCTTTGTATATATTGCTTCCATATAGTCTAAGAAACATGTACGCAAAGCATCCAAACAGTACCATTCGCCAATTTTTTGTTCTTCAAGTTTAAGTGAACAATGAGCCCCAATGGTTAATCCTTTATCGGAAATTATTTGTAATTTTCGACAAGTAGAACAATGAATGGATCTTGTAGACGGTTGAAAAAATTGTATATATTGCTTCTATATAGTCTACGAAACATATATGCAAAGCATCCAAACAGTACAATTCGCCAATTTTTTGTTCTTCAAGTTTAAGTGAACTACGAGCCCCATTGTTAATCCTTTAAAGGAAATTATTTGTAAATTTCGACAAGTAGAACAATGAATGGATCATGTAGACGGTTGAAAAAATTGTATATATTGCTTGTATATAGTCTACGAAACATATATGCAAAGCATCCAAACAGTACAATTCGCCAATTTCTTGTTCTTCAAGTTTAAGTGAACTACGAGCCCCATTGTTAATCCCTTTACGGAAATTAATTGTAACTTTCTACAAGTAGAACAATGATTGGAACACGTAGACGGTTGAAATCTTTGTATATATTGCTTCCATATAGTCTAAGAAACATATATGCAAAGCATCCAAACAGTACAATTCGCCAATTTTTTGTTCTTCAAGTTTAAGTAAACTACGATCCCCATTGTTAATCCCTTAACGGAAATTATTTGTAACTTTCGACAAGTAGAACAATGAATGGAACAGGTAGACGGTTGAAATCATTGTATATATTGCTTCTATATAGTCTAAGAAACATATATGCAAAGCATCCAAACAGTACAATTCGACAATTTTTTGCTCTTCAAGTTTAAGTGAACTACGAGCCCCATTGTTAATCCTTTAAAGGAAATTATTTGTAAATTTCGGCAAGTAGAACAATGAATGGAACAGTTAGACGGTTGAAATATTTGTATATATTGCTTCTATATAATCTAAGAAACATATATGCAAAGCATCCAAACAGTACAATTCGCCAATTTTTTGTTCTTCAAGTTTAAGTGAACAATGAGCCCTAATGGTTAATCCTTTATCGGAAATTATTTGTAAATTTCGCCAAGTAGAACAATGAATGGAACAGGTAGACGGTAGAAATCTTTGTATATATTGCTTCTATATAGTCTAAGATACATATATGCAAAGCATCCAAACAGTACCATTCGCCACTTTTTTGTTCTTCAAGTTTAAGTGAACAACGAGCCCCATTGTTAATCCTTTAAAGGAAATTATTTGTAAATTTCGACAAGTAGAACAATGAATGGAACAGGTAGACGGTAGAAATCTTTGTATATATTGCTTCTATATTGTCTAAGATACATATATGCCAAGCATCCAAACAGTACCATTCGCCAATTTTTTGTTCTTCAAGTTTAAGTAAACTACGATCCCCATTGTTAATCCCTTAACGGAAATTATTTGTAACATTCGCCAAGTAGAACAATGAATGGAACAGGTAGCCGGTTGAAATCTTTGTATATATTGCTTCTATATAGTCTAAGAAACATATATGCAAAGCATCCAAACAGTATAATTCGCCAATTTTTTGTTCTTCAAGTTTAAGTGGACAATGAGCCCCAATGGTTAATCCATTATCGGAAATTATTTGTAAATTTCGACAAGTAGAACAATGAATGGAACAGGTAGCCGGTTGAAATCAATGTATATATTGCTTTTATATAGTCTAAGAAACATATATGCAACGCATCCAAACAGTACCATTCGCCAATTTCTTGTTCTTCAAGTTTAAGTGAACTACGAGCCCCATTGTTAATCCCTTAACGGAAATTAATTGTAACTTTCTACAAGTAGAACAATGATTGGAACACGTAGACGGTTGAAATCTTTGTATATATTGCTTCCATATAGTCTAAGAAACATGTACGCAAAGCATCCAAATAGTACAATTAGCCAATTTTTTGTTCTTCAAGTTTAAGTGAACTACGATCCCCATTGTTAATCCCTTAACGGAAATTATTTGTAACTTTCGACAAGTAGAACAGTGAATGGAACAGGTAGACGGTTGAAATCTTTGTATATATTGCTTCTATATAGTCTAAGAAACATATATGCAAAGCATCCAAACAGTACAATTAGCCAATTTTTTGTTCTTCAAGTTTAAGTAAACTACGATCCCCATTGTTAATCCCTTAACGGAAATTATTTGTAACATTCGACAAGTAGAACAATGAATGGAACAGGTAGACGGTTGAAATCTTTGTATCTATTGCTTCTATATAGTATAAGAAACATATATGCAAAGCATCCAAACAGTACCATTCGCCAATTTCTTGTTCTTCAAGTTTAAGTGAACTACGAGCCCCATTGTTAATCCTTTAAAGGAAATTATTTGTAACTTTCGACAAGTAGAACAATGAATGGAACAGGTAGACTGTTGAAATCATTGTATATATTGCTTCTATATAGTCTAAGAAACATATATGCAAAGCATCCAAACAGTACAATTCGCCAATTTTTTGTTCTTCAAGTTTAAGTGAACAATGAGCCCCATTGTTAATCCTTTATCGGAAATTATTTGTAACTTTCGACAAGTAGAACAATGAATGGAACAGGTAGACGGTTGAAATCTTTGTATATATTGCTTCTATATAGTCTAAGAAACATATATGCAAAGCATCCAAACAGTACCATTCGCCAATTTTTTGTTCTTCAAGTTTAAGAGAACAATGAGCCCCATTGTTAATCCTTTATCGGAAATTATTTGTAACTTTCGACAAGTAGAACAATGAATGGAACAGGTAGACGGTTGAAATCTTTGTATATATTGCTTCTATATAGTCTAAGAAACATATATGCAAAGCATCCAAACAGTACAATTCGACAATTTTTTGCTCTTCAATTTTAAGTGAACTACGAGCCCCATTGTTAATCCTTTAAAGGAAATTATTTGTAAATTTCGGCAAGTAGAACAATGAATGGAACAGTTAGACGGTTGAAATATTTGTATATATTGCTTCTATATAATCTAAGAAACATATATGCAAAGCATCCAAACAGTACAATTCGACAATCTTTTGCTCTTCAAGTTTAAGTGAACTACGAGCCCCATTGTTAATGCCTTAACGGAAATTATTTGTAACTTTCGACAAGTAGAAAAGTGAATGGAACAGGTAGACGGTTGAAATCTTTGTATATATTGCTTCTATAAAGTCTAAGAAACATATATGCAAATCATCCAAACAGTACAATTCGCCAATTATTTGATCTTCAAGTTTAAGTGAACTACGAGCCCCATTGTTAATACTTTAACGGAAATTATTTGTAACTTACGACAAGTAGAACAATGAATGGAACAGGTAGACGGTTGAAATCAATGTATATATTGCTTCTATATAATCTAAGAAACATATATGCAAAGCATCCAAACAGTACCATTCGCCACTTTTTTTTCTTCAAGTTTAAGTGAACAACGAGCCCCATTGTTAATCCTTTAAAGGAAATTATTTGTAAATTTCGACAAGTAGAACAATGATAGGAACACGTAGACGGTTGAAATCTTTGTATATATTGCTTCCATATAGTCTAAGAAACATGTACGCAAAGCATCCAAACAGTACCATTCGCCAATTTTTTGTTCTTCAAGTTTAAGTGAACAATGAGCCCCAATGGTTAATCCTTTATCGGAAATTATTTGTAATTTTCGACAAGTAGAACAATGAATGGATCTTGTAGACGGTTGAAAAAATTGTATATATTGCTTCTATATAGTCTACGAAACATATATGCAAAGCATCCAAACAGTACAATTCGCCAATTTTTTGTTCTTCAAGTTTAAGTGAACTACGAGCCCCATTGTTAATCCTTTAAAGGAAATTATTTGTAAATTTCGACAAGTAGAACAATGAATGGATCATGTAGACGGTTGAAAAAATTGTATATATTGCTTGTATATAGTCTACGAAACATATATGCAAAGCATCCAAACAGTACAATTCGCCAATTTCTTGTTCTTCAAGTTTAAGTAAACTACGATCCCCATTGTTAATCCCTTAACGGAAATTATTTGTAACTTCCGACAAGTAGAACAATGAATGGAACAGGTAGACGGTTGAAATCATTGTATATAGTGCTTCTATATAGTCTAAGAAACATATATGCAAAGCATCCAAACAGTACAATTCGCCTATTATTTGATCTTCAAGTTTAAGTGAACTACGAGCCCCATTGTTAATACTTTAACGGAAATTATTTGTAACTTGCGACAAGTAGAACAATGAATGGAACAGGTAGACGGTTGAAATCAATGTATATATTGCTTCTATATAGTCTAAGAAACATATATGCAAAGCATCCAAACAGTACCATTCGCCACTTTTTTGTTCTTCAAGTTTAAGTGAACAACGAGCCCCATTGTTAATCCTTTAAAGGAAATTATTTGTAAATTTCGACAAGTAGAACAATGAATGGAACAGGTAGACGGTAGAAATCTTTGTATATATTGCTTCTATATAGTCTAAGATACATATATGCAAAGCATCCAAACAGTACCATTCGCCAATTTTTTGTTCTTCAAGTTTAAGTAAACTACGATCCCCATTGTTAATCCCTTAACGGAAATTATTTGTAACATTCGCCAAGTAGAACAATGAATGGAACAGGTAGCCGGTTGAAATCTTTGTATATATTGCTTCTATATAGTCTAAGAAACATATATGCAAAGCATCCAAACAGTATAATTCGCCAATTTTTTGTTCTTCAAGTTTAAGTGGACAATGAGCCCCAATGGTTAATCCATTATCGGAAATTATTTGTAAATTTCGACAAGTAGAACAATGAATGGAACAGGTAGCCGGTTGAAATCAATGTATATATTGCTTTTATATAGTCTAAGAAACATATATGCAAAGCATCCAAACAGTACCATTCGCCAATTTCTTGTTCTTCAAGTTTAAGTGAACTACGAGCCCCATTGTTAATCCCTTTACGGAAATTAATTGTAACTTTCTACAAGTAGAACAATGATTGGAACACGTAGACGGTTGAAATCTTTGTATATATTGCTTCCATATAGTCTAAGAAACATATATGCAAAGCATCCAAACAGTACAATTCGCCAATTTTTTGTTCTTCAAGTTTAAGTAAACTACGATCCCCATTGTTAATCCCTTAACGGAAATTATTTGTAACTTTCGACAAGTAGAACAATGAATGGAACAGGTAGACGGTTGAAATCATTGTATATATTGCTTCTATATAGTCTAAGAAACATATATGCAAAGCATCCAAACAGTACAATTCGACAATTTTTTGCTCTTCAAGTTTAAGTGAACTACGAGCCCCATTGTTAATCCTTTAAAGGAAATTATTTGTAAATTTCGGCAAGTAGAACAATGAATGGAATAGGTAGACGGTTGAAATCATTGTATATATTGCTTCTATATAGTCTAAGAAACATATATGCAAAGCATCCATACAGTACAATTCGCCAATTTTTTGTTCTTCAAGTTTAAGTAAACTACGATCCCCATTGTTAATCCCTTAACGGAAATTATTTGTAACATTCGACAAGTAGAACAATGAATGGAGTAGGTAGACGGTTGAAATCATTGTATATATTGCTTCTATATAGTCTAAGAAACATATATGCAAAGTATCCAAACAGTACAATTCGCCAATTTTTTGTTCTTCAAGTTTAAGTGAACAATGAGCCCCATTGTTAATCCTTTATCGGAAATTATTTGTAACTTTCGACAAGTAGAACAATGAATGGAACAGGTAGACGGTTGAAATCTTTGTATATATTGCTTCTATATAGTCTAAGAAACATATATGCAAAGCATCCAAACAGTACCATTCGCCAATTTTTTGTTCTTCAAGTTTAAGTACACTACGATCCCCATTGTTAATCCCTTAACGGAAATTATTTGTAACATTCGACAAGTAGAACAATGAATGGAACAGGTAGACGGTTGAAATCATTGTATATATTGCTTCTATATAATCTAAGAAACATATATGCAAAGCATCCAAACAGTACAATTCGCCAATTTTTTGTTCTTCAAGTTTAAGTGATCAATGAGCCCCATTGTTAATCCTTTAAAGGAAATTATTTGTAACTTTCGAGAAGTAGAACAATGAATGGAACACGTAGACGGTTGAAATCTTTGTATATATTGCTTCTATATAGTCTAAGAAACATATATGCAAAGCATCCAAACAGTACAATTCGCCAATTTTTTGTTATTCAAGTTTAAGTGAACAATGAGCCCCAATGTTAATCCTTTAAAGGAAATTATTTGTAACTTTCGACAAGTAGAACAATGAATGGAACAGGTAGACGGTTGAAATCTTTGTATATATTGCTTCTATATAGTATAAGAAACATATATGCAAACCATCCAAACAGTACCATTCGCCAATTTTTTGTTCTTCAAGTTTAAGTGAACAATGAGCCCCATTGTTAATCCTTTATCGGAAATTATTTGTAACTTTCGACAAGTAGAACAATGAATGGAACAGGTAGACGGTTGAAATCTTTGTATACATTGCTTCTATATAGACTAAGAAACATATATGCAAAGCATCCAAACAGTACCATTCGCCACTTTTTTGTTCTTCAAGTTTAAGTGAACAACGAGCCCCATTGTTAATCCTTTAAAGGAAATTATTTGTAAATTTCGACAAGTAGAACAATGATTGGAACACGTAGACGGTTGAAATCTTTGTATATATTGCTTCCATATAGTCTAAGAAACATGTACGCAAAGCATCCAAACAGTACCATTCGCCAATTTTTTGTTCTTCAAGTTTAAGTGAACAATGAGCCCCAATGGTTAATCCTTTATCGGAAATTATTTGTAATTTTCGACAAGTAGAACAATGAATGGAACAGTTAGACGGTTGAAATATTTGTATATATTGCTTCTATATAACCTAAGAAACATATATGCAAAGCATCTAAACAGTAACAATCGCCAATTTTTTGATCTTCAAGTTTAAGTGAACAGCGAGCCCCATTGATAATCATGAAATGGAAATTATTTGTAACTTTCTACAAGTAGAACAATGAATAGTACAGGTAGACGGGTGAAATCTTTCTATATATTGCTTCTAAATAGTCTAAGAAACATCTATGCAAAGCATCCAAACAGTACAATTCGCCAATTTTTTGTTCTTCAAGTTTAAGTGAACTACGAGCCCCATTGTTAATCCTTTAAAGGAAATTATTTGTAAATTTCGACAAGTAGAACAATGAATGGAACAGGTAGACTGTTGAAATCATTGTATATATTGCTTCTATATAGTCTAAGAAACATATATGCAAAGCATCCAAACAGTACAATTCGCCAATTTTTTGTTCTTCAAGTTTAAGTGAACAATGAGCCCCAATGGTTAATCCTTTATCGGTAATTATTTGTAACTTTCGACAAGTAGAACAATGAATGGAACAGGTAGACGGTTGAAATCCTTGTATATATTGCTTCCATATAGTATAAGAAACATGTACGCAAAGCATCCAAACAGTACCATTCGCCAATTTTTTGTCCTTCAAGTTTAAGTGAACAATGAGCCCCATTGTTAATCCTTTAAAAGAAATTATTTGTAAATTCCGACAAGTAGAACAATGATTGGAACACGTAGACGGTTGAAATCTTTGTATATATTGCTTCCATATAGTCTAAGAAACATGTACGCAAAGCATCCAAACAGTACCATTCGCCAATTTTTTGTTCTTCAAGTTTAAGTGAACTACGAGCCCCATTGTTAATCCTTTAAAGGAAATTATTTGTAACTTTCGACAAGTAGAACAATGAATGGAACAGGTAGACTGTTGAAATCATTGTATATATTGCTTCTATATAGTCTAAGAAACATATATGCAAAGCATCCAAACAGTACAATTCGCCAATTATTTCATCTTCAAGTTTAAGTGAACAATGAGCCCCATTGTTAATCCTTTAAAGGAAATTATTTGTTACTTTCGACAAGTAGAACAATGAATAGAACAGGTAGACGGTTGAAATCTTTGTATATATTGCTTCTATATAGTCTAAGAAACATATATGCAAAGCATCCAAACAGTACAATTCGCCAATTTTTTGTCCTTCAAGTTTAAGTAAACTACGATCCCCATTGTTAATCCCTTAACGGAAATTATTTGTAACTTTCGACAAGTAGAACAATGAATGGAACAGGTAGACGGTTGAAATCATTGTATATATTGCTTCTATATAGTCTAAGAAACATATATGCAAAGCATCCAAACAGTACAATTCGCCAATTTTTTGTTCTTCAAGTTTAAGTAAACTACGATCCCCATTGTTAATCCCTTAACGGAAATTATTTGTAAATTTCGGCAAGTAGAACAATGAATGGAATAGGTAGACGGTTGAAATCATTGTATATATTGCTTCTATATAGTCTAAGAAACATATATGCAAAGCATCCAAACAGTACAATTCGCCTATTTTTTGATCTTCAAGTTTAAGTGAACTACGAGCCCCATTGTTAATACTTTAACGGAAATTATTTGTAACTTGCGACAAGTAGAACAATGAATGGAACAGGTAGACGGTTGAAATCAATGTATATATTGCTTCTATATAGTCTAAGAAACATATATGCATAGCATCCAAACAGTACCATTCGCCACTTTTTTGTTCTTCAAGTTTAAGTGAACAACGAGCCCCATTGTTAATCCTTTAAAGGAAATTATTTGTAAATTTCGACAAGTAGAACAATGAATGGAACAGGTAGACGGTAGAAATCTTTGTATATATTGCTTCTAAATAGTCTAAGAAACATCTATGCAAAGCATCCAAACAGTACAATTCGCCAATTTTTTGTTCTTCAAGTTTAAGTGAACAACGAGCCCCATTGTTAATCCTTTAAAGGAAATTATTTGTAATTTTCGACAAGTAGAACAATGAATGGATGATGTAGACGGTTGAAATCATTATATATATTGCTTCTAAATAGTCTAAGAAACACATATGCAAAGCATCCAAACAGTACAATTCGCCAATTTTTTGTTCTTCAAGTTTAAGTGAACAACGAGCCCCATTGATAATCATGAAACGGAAATTATTTGTAGCTTTCTACAAGTAGAACAATGAATAGAACAGGTAGACGGTTGAAACCTTTGTATATGTTGCTTCTATATAGTCTACGAAACCTATATGCAAAGCATCTAAACAGTAACAATCGCCAGCTTTTTGATCTTCAAGTTTAAGTGAACAGCGAGCCCCATTGATAATCATGAAATGGAAATTATTTGTAACTTTCTACACGTAGAACGATGAATAGTATAGGTAGACGGGTGAAATCTTTCTATATATTGCTTCTAAATAGCCTAAGAAACATATATGCAAAGCATCCAAACAGTACAATTCGCCAATTTTTTGTTCTTCAAGTTTAAGAGAACATTGAGCCCCAATGGTTCATCCTTTATCGGAAATTGTTTGTAACTTTCGACAAGTAGAACAATGAATGGAATAGGTAGACGGTTGAAATCTTTGTATATATTGCTTCTATATAGTCTAAGAAACATATATGCAAAGCATCCAAACAGTACAATTCGCCAATTTATTGTTCTTCAAGTATAAGTGTACAACGAGTCCCATTGTTAATCCTTTAAAGGAAATTATTTGTAAATTTCGACAAGTAGAACAATGAATAGAACAGGTAGACGGTTGAAATCATTGTATATATTGCTTCTATATAGTCTAAGAAACATATATGCAAAGCATCCAAACAGTACAATTCGCCAATTTTTTGTTCTTCAAGTTTAAGTGAACAATGAGCCCCATTGTTAATCCTTTATCGGAAATTATTTGTAACTTTCGACAAGTAGAACAATGAACGGAACAGGTAGACGGTTGAAATCTTTGTATATATTGCTTCTATATAATCTAAGAAACATATATGCAAAGCATCTAAACAGTGACAATCGCCAATTTTTTGTTCTTCAAGTTTAAGTGAACAATGAGCCCCAATGGTTAATCCGTTATCGGAAATTATTTGTAACTTGCGAGAAGTAGAACAATGAGTGGAACAGGTAGACGGTTGAAATCTTTGTATATATTGCTTCTATATAGTCTAAGAAACTTATATGCAAAGCATCTAAACATTAACATTCGCCAATTTTTTGTTCTTCAAGTTTAAGTGGACAATGAGCCCCAATGGTTAATCCTTTATCGGAAATTATTTGTAAATTTCGACAAGTAGAACAATGAATGGGACAGGTAGCCGGTTGAAATCAATGTATATATTGCTTCTATATAGTCTAAGAAACATGTACGCAAAGCATCCAAACAGTACAATTCGCCAATTTTTTGTTCTTCAAGTTTAAGTGAACTACGATCCCCATTGTTAATCCCTTAACGGAAATTATTTGTAACTTTCGACAAGTAGAACAGTGAATGGAACACGTAGACGGTTGAAATCTTTGTATATATTGCTTCTATATAGTATAAGAAACATATATGCAAATCATCCAAACAGTACAATTCGCCAATTTTTTGTTCTTGATGTTTAAGTGAACAATGAGCCCCAATGGTTAATCCGTTATCGGAAATTATTTGTAACTTTCGACAAGTAGAACAATGAATGGAAAAGGAAGACATTTGAAATCTTTGTATATATTGCTTCTATATAGTCTAAGAAACATATATGCAAAGCATCCAAACAGTACCATTCGCCAATTTTTTGTTCTTCAAGTTTAAGTGAACTGCGAGCCCCATTGTTAATCCTTTAAAGGAAATTATTTGTAAATTTCGACAAGTAGAACAATGAATGGAACAGGTAGACTGTTGAAATCATTGTATATATTGCTTCTATATAGTCTAAGAAACATATATGCAAAGCATCCAAACAGTACAATTCGCCAATTTTTTGTTCTTCAAGTTTAAGTGAACAATGAGCCCCAATGGTTAATCCTTTATCGGTAATTATTTGTAACTTTCGACAAGTAGAACAATGAATGGAACAGGTAGACGGTTGAAATCCTTGTATATATTGCTTCCATATAGTATAAGAAACATGTACGCAAAGCATCCAAACAGTACCATTCGCCAATTTTTTGTCCTTCAAGTTTAAGTGAACAATGAGCCCCATTGTTAATCCTTTAAAAGAAATTATTTGTAAATTCCGACAAGTAGAACAATGATTGGAACACGTAGACGGTTGAAATCTTTGTATATATTGCTTCCATATAGTCTAAGAAACATGTACGCAAAGCATCCAAACAGTGCCATTCGCCAATTTTTTGTTCTTCAAGTTTAAGTGAACAATGAGCCCCAATGGTTAATCCTTTATCGGTAATTATTTGTAACTTTCGACAAGTAGAACAATGAATGGAACAGGTAGACGGTTGAAATCTTTGTATATATTGCTTCTATATAGGCTAAGAAACATATATGCAAAGCATCCAAACAGTACAATTCGCCAATTTTTTGTTCTTCAAGTTTAAGTAAACTACGATCCCCATTGTTAATCCCTTAACGGAAATTATTTGTAACTTTCGACAAGTAGAACAATGAATGGAACAGGTAGACGGTTGAAATCATTGTATATATTGCTTCTATATAGTCTAAGAAACATATATGCAAGGCATCCAAACAGTACAATTCGCCAATTTTTTGTACTTCAAGTTTAAGTAAACTACGATCCCCATTGTTAATCCCTTAACGGAAATTATTTGTAACTTTCGATAAGTAGAACAATGTATGGAACAGGTAGACGGTTGAAATCATTGTATATATTGCTTCTATATAGTCTAAGAAACATATATGCAAAGCATCCAAACAGTACAATTCGACAATTTTTTGCTCTTCAAGTTTAAGTGAACTACGAGCCCCATTGTCAATCCTTTAAAGGAAATTATTTGTAAATTTCGGCAAGTAGAACAATGAATGGAATAGGTAGACGGTTGAAATCATTGTATATATTGCTTCTATATAGTCTAAGAAACATATATGCAAAGCATCCAAACAGTACAATTCGACAATTTTTTGCTCTTCAAGTTTATGTGAACTACGAGCCCCATTGTTAATCCTTTAAAGGAAATTATTTGTAAATTTCGGCAAGTAGAACAATGAATGGAATAGGTAGACGGTTGAAATCATTGTATACATTGCTTCTATATAGTCTAAGAATCATATATGCAAAGCATCCAAACAGTACAATTCGCCAATTTTTTGTTCTTCAAGTTTAAGTAAACTACGATCCCCATTATTAATCCCTTAACGGAAATTATTTGTAACATTCGACAAGTAGAACAATGAATGGAACAGGTAGACGGTTGAAATCATTGTATATATTGCTTCTATATAGTCTAAGAAACATATATGCAAAGCATCCAAACAGTACAATTCGCCAATTTTTTGTTCTTCAAGTTTAAGTGAACAATGAGCCCCATTGATAATCATTAAATGGAAACTATTTGTAACTTTCTACAAGTAGAACAATGAATAGTACAGGTAGACGGGTGAAATCTTTCTATATATTGCTTCTAAATAGTCTAAGAAACGTCTATGCAAAGCATCCAAACAGTACAATTCGCCAATTTTTTGTTCTTCAAGTTTAAGTAAACTACGATCCCCATTGTTAATCCCTTAACGGAAATTATTTGTAACTTTCGACAAGTAGAACAATGAATGGAACAGGTAGAGGGTTGAAATCATTGTATATATTGCTTCTATATAGTCTAAGAAACATATATGCAAAGCATCCAAACAGTACAATTCGACAATTTTTTGCTCTTCAAGTTTAAGTGAACTACGAGCCCCATTGTTAATCCTTTAAAGGAAATTATTTGTAAATTTCGGCAAGTAGAACAATGAATGGAATAGGTAGACGGTTGAAATCATTGTATATATTGCTTCTATATAGTCTAAGAAACATATATGCAAAGCATCCAAACAGTACAATTCACCAATTTTTTGTTCTTCAAGTTTAAGTAAACTACGATCCCCATTATTAATCCCTTAACGGAAATTATTTGTAACATTCGACAAGTAGAACAATGAATGGAACAGGTAGACGGTTGAAATCATTGTATATATTGCTTCTATATAGTCTAAGAAACATATATGCAAAGCATCCAAGCAGTACAATTCGCCAATTTTTTGTTCTTCAAGTTTAAGTGAACAATGAGCCCCAATGGTTAATCCTTTATCGGTAATTATTTGTAAATTTCGACAAGTAGAACAATGAATGGAACAGGTAGACTGTTGAAATCATTGTATATATTACTTCTATATAGTCTAAGAAACATATATGCAAAGCATCCAAACAGTACAATTCGCCAATTTTTGGTTCTTCAAGTTTAAGTGAACAGCGAGCCCCATTGTTAATCCCTTAACGGAAATTATTTGTAACTTTCGACAAGTAGAACAATGAATAGTACAGGTAGACGGGTGAAATCTTTCTATATATTGCTTCTAAATAGTCTAAGAAACATATATGCAAAGCATCCAAACAGTACAATTCGCCAATTTTTTGTACTTCAAGTTTAAGTAAACTACGATCCCCATTGTTAATCCCTTAACGGAAATTATTTGTAACTTTCGATAAGTAGAACAATGTATGGAACAGGTAGACGGTTGAAATCATTGTATATATTGCTTCTATATAGTCTAAGAAACATATATGCAAAGCATCCAAACAGTACAATTCGACAATTTTTTGCTCTTCAAGTTTAAGTGAACTACGAGCCCCATTGTCAATCCTTTAAAGGAAATTATTTGTAAATTTCGGCAAGTAGAACAATGAATGGAATAGGTAGACGGTTGAAATCATTGTATATATTGCTTCTATATAGTCTAAGAAACATATATGCAAAGCATCCAAACAGTACAATTCGACAATTTTTTGCTCTTCAAGTTTAAGTGAACTACGAGCCCCATTGTTAATCCTTTAAAGGAAATTATTTGTAAATTTCGGCAAGTAGAACAATGAATGGAATAGGTAGACGGTTGAAATCATTGTATATATTGCTTCTATATAGTCTAAGAAACATATATGCAAAGCATCCAAACAGTACAATTCGCCAATTTTTTGTTCTTCAAGTTTAAGTAAACTACGATCCCCATTATTAATCCCTTAACGGAAATTATTTGTAACATTCGACAAGTAGAACAATGAATGGAACAGGTAGACGGTTGAAATCATTGTATATATTGCTTCTATATAGTCTAAGAAACATATATGCAAAGCATCCAAACAGTACAATTCGCCAATTTTTTGTTCTTCAAGTTTAAGTGAACAATGAGCCCCATTGATAATCATTAAATGGAAACTATTTGTAACTTTCTACAAGTAGAACAATGAATAGTACAGGTAGACGGGTGAAATCTTTCTATATATTGCTTCTAAATAGTCTAAGAAACGTCTATGCAAAGCATCCAAACAGTACAATTCGCCAATTTTTTGTTCTTCAAGTTTAAGTAAACTACGATCCCCATTGTTAATCCCTTAACGGAAATTATTTGTAACTTTCGACAAGTAGAACAATGAATGGAACAGGTAGAGGGTTGAAATCATTGTATATATTGCTTCTATATAGTCTAAGAAACATATATGCAAAGCATCCAAACAGTACAATTCGACAATTTTTTGCTCTTCAAGTTTAAGTGAACTACGAGCCCCATTGTTAATCCTTTAAAGGAAATTATTTGTAAATTTCGGCAAGTAGAACAATGAATGGAATAGGTAGACGGTTGAAATCATTGTATATATTGCTTCTATATAGTCTAAGAAACATATATGCAAAGCATCCAAACAGTACAATTCACCAATTTTTTGTTCTTCAAGTTTAAGTAAACTACGATCCCCATTATTAATCCCTTAACGGAAATTATTTGTAACATTCGACAAGTAGAACAATGAATGGAACAGGTAGACGGTTGAAATCATTGTATATATTGCTTCTATATAGTCTAAGAAACATATATGCAAAGCATCCAAGCAGTACAATTCGCCAATTTTTTGTTCTTCAAGTTTAAGTGAACAATGAGCCCCAATGGTTAATCCTTTATCGGTAATTATTTGTAAATTTCGACAAGTAGAACAATGAATGGAACAGGTAGACTGTTGAAATCATTGTATATATTACTTCTATATAGTCTAAGAAACATATATGCAAAGCATCCAAACAGTAAAATTCGCCAATTTTTTGTTCTTCAAGTTTAAGTGAACAGCGAGCCCCACTGATAATCATTAAATGGAAACTATTTGTAACTTTCTACAAGTAGAACAATGAATAGTACAGGTAGACGGGTGAAATCTTTCTATATATTGCTTCTAAATAGTCTAAGAAACATCTATGCAAAGCATCCAAACAGTACAATTCGTCAATTTTTTGTTCTTCAAGTTTAAGTAAACTACGATCCCCATTGTTAATCCCTTAACGGAAATTATTTGTAACTTTCGACAAGTAGAACAATGAATGGAACAGGTAGACGGTTGAAATCATTGTATATATTGCTTCTATATAGTCTAAGAAACATATATGCAAAGCAGCCAAACAGTACAATTAGCCAATTTTTTGTTCTTCAAGTTTAAGTAAACTACGATCCCCATTATTAATCCCTTAACGGAAATTATTTGTAACATTCGACAAGTAGAACAATGAATGGAACAGGTAGACGGTTGAAATCATTGTATATATTGCTTCTATATAGTCTAAGAAACATATATGCAAAGCATCCAAACAGTACAATTCGCCAATTTTTTGTTCTTCAAGTTTAAGTGAACAATGAGCCCCATTGTTAATCCTTTAAAGGAAATTATTTGTAACTTTCGGCAAGTAGAACAATGAATGGAACAGGTAGACGGTTGAAATCTTTGTATATATTGATTCTATATAGTCTAAGAAACATATATGCAGAGCATCCAAACAGTACAATTCGTCAATTTTTAGTTCTTCAAGTTTAAGTGAACAATGAGCCCCAATGGTTAATCCTTTATCGGTAATTATTTGTAACTTTCGACAAGTAGAACAATGAATGGATCAGGTAGACGGTTGAAATCATTGTATATATTGCTTCTATATAATCTACGAAACATATATGCAAAGCATCCAAACAGTACAATTCGCCAATTTTTTGTTCTTCAAGTTTAAGTGAACAGCGAGCCCCATTGGTAATCATGAAATGGAAATTATTTGTAACTTTCTACAAGTAGAACAATGAATAGTACAGGTAGACGGGTGAAATCTTTGTATATATTGCTTCTATATAATTTAAGAAACATATATGCAAAGCATCTAAACAGTACAATTCGCCAATTTTTTGTTCTTCAAGTTTAAAAGAACTACGAGCCCCATTGTTAATCCTTTAACGGAAATTAATTGTAACTTTCTACAAGTAGAACAATGATTGGAACACGTAGACGGTTGAAATCTTTGTATATATTGCTTCCATATAGTCTAAGAAACACATATGCAAAGCATCCAAACAGTAACAATCGCCAATTTTTTGATCTTCAAGTTTAAGTGAACAGCGAGCCCCATTGATAATCATGAAATGGAAATTATTTGTAATTTTCGACAAGTAGAACAATGAATGGAATAGGTAGACGGTTGAAATCATTGTATATATTGCTTCTATATAGTCTAAGAAACATATATGCAAAGCATCCAAACAGTACAATTCGACAATTTTTTGCTCTTCAAGTTTAAGTGAACTACGAGCCCCATTGTCAATCCTTTAAAGGAAATTATTTGTAAATTTCGGCAAGTAGAACAATGAATGGAATAGGTAGACGGTTGAAATCATTGTATATATTGCTTCTATATAGTCTAAGAAACATATATGCAAAGCATCCAAACAGTACAATTCGACAATTTTTTGCTCTTCAAGTTTAAGTGAACTACGAGCCCCATTGTTAATCCTTTAAAGGAAATTATTTGTAAATTTCGGCAAGTAGAACAATGAATGGAATAGGTAGACGGTGGAAATCATTGTATATATTGCTTCTATATAGTCTAAGAAACATATATGCAAAGCATCCAAACAGTACAATTCGCCAATTTTTTGTTCTTCAAGTTTAAGTAAACTACGATCCCCATTATTAATCCCTTAACGGAAATTATTTGTAACATTCGACAAGTAGAACAATGATTAGAACAGGTAGACGGTTGAAATCATTGTATATATTGCTTCTATATAGTCTAAGAAACATATATGCAAAGCATCCAAACAGTACAATTCGCCAATTTTTTGTTCTTCAAGTTTAAGTGAACAATGAGCCCCATTGTTAATCCTTTATCGGAAATTATTTGTAACTTTCGACAAGTAGAACAATGAATGGAACAGGTAGACGGTTGAAATCTTTGTATATATTGCTTCTATATAGTCTAAGAAATATATATGCAAAGCATCCAAACAGTACAATTCGCCAATTTTTTGTTCTTCAAGTTTAAGTAAACTACGATCCCCATTGTTAATCCCTTAACGGAAATTATTTGTAACTTTCGACAAGTAGAACAATGAATGGAACAGGTAGACGGTTGAAATCTTTGTATATATTGCTTCTATATAGTCTAAGAAACATATATGCAAAGCATCCAAACAGTACAATTCGCCAATTTTTTGTTCTTCAAGTTTAAGTAAACTACGATCCCCATTGTTAATCCCTTAACGGAAATTATTTGTAACTTTCGACAAGTAGAACAATGAATGGAACAGGTAGACGGTTGAAATCATTGTATATATTGCTTCTATATAGTCTAAGAAACATATATGCAAAGCATCCAAACAGTACAATTCGCCAATTTTTTGTTCTTCAAGTTTAAGTAAACTACGATCCCCATTATTAATCCCTTAACGGAAATTATTTGTAACATTCGACAAGTAGAACAATGAATAGAACAGGTAGACGGTTGAAATCATTGTATATATTGCTTCTATATAGTCTAAGAAACATATATGCAAAGCATCCAAACAGTACAATTCGCCAATTTTTTGTTCTTCAAGTTTAAGTGAACAATGAGCCCCATTGTTAATCCTTTAAAGGAAATTATTTGTAACTTTCGACAAGTAGAACAATGAATGGAACAGGTAGACGGTTGAAATCTTTGTATATATTGCTTCTATATAGTCTAAGAAACATATATGCAAAGCATCCAAACAGTACAATTCGCCAATTTTTTGTTCTTCAAGTTTAAGTGAACAGCGAGCCCCATTGATAATCATTAAATGGAAACTATTTGTAACTTTCTACAAGTAGAACAATGAACAGTACAGGTAGACGGGAGAAATCTTTCTATATATTGCTTCTAAATAGTCTAAGAAACATCTATGCAAAGCATCCAAACAGTACAATTCGCCAATTTTTTGTTCTTCAAGTTTAAGTAAACTACGATCCCCATTGTTAATCCCTTAACGGAAATTATTTGTAACTTTCGACAAGTAGAACAAGGAATGGAACAGGTAGAGTGTTGAAATCATTGTATATATTGCTTCTATATAGTCTAAGAAACATATATGCAAAGCATCCAAACAGTACAATTCGACAATTTTTTGCTCTTCAAGTTTAAGTGAACTACGAGCCCCATTGTTAATCCTTTAAAGGAAATTATTTGTAAATTTCGGCAAGTAGAACAATGAATGGAATAGGTAGACGGTTGAAATCATTGTATATATTGCTTCTATATAGTCTAAGAAACATATATGCAAAGCATCCAAACAGTACAATTCACCAATTTTTTGTTCTTCAAGTTTAAGTAAACTACGATCCCCATTATTAATCCCTTAACGGAAATTATTTGTAACATTCGACAAGTAGAACAATGAATGGAACAGGTAGACGGTTGAAATCATTGTATATATTGCTTCTATATAGTCTAAGAAACATATATGCAAAGCATCCAAGCAGTACAATTCGCCAATTTTTTGTTCTTCAAGTTTAAGTGAACAATGAGCCCCAATGGTTAATCCTTTATCGGTAATTATTTGTAAATTTCGACAAGTAGAACAATGAATGGAACAGGTAGACTGTTGAAATCATTGTATATATTACTTCTATATAGTCTAAGAAACATATATGCAAAGCATCCAAACAGTACAATTCGCCAATTTTTTGTTCTTCAAGTTTAAGTGAACAGCGAGCCCCATTGATAATCATTAAATGGAAACTATTTGTAACTTTCTACAAGTAGAACAATGAATAGTACAGGTAGACGGGTGAAATCTTTGTATATATTGCTTCTATATAATTTAAGAAACATATATGCAAAGCATCTAAACAGTACAATTCGCCAATTTTTTGTTCTTCAAGTTTAAGTGAACTACGAGCCCCATTGTTAATCCTTTAACGGAAATTAATTGTAACTTTCTACAAGTAGAACAATGATTGGATCACGTAGACGGTTGAAATCTTTGTATATATTGCTTCCATATAGTCTAAGAAACATATATGCAAAGCATCCAAACAGTACAATTCGCCAATTTTTTGTTCTTAAAGTTTCAGTGAACAATGAGCCCCAACGGTTAATCCTTTATCGGAAATTATTTGTAACATTCGGCAAGTAGAACAATGAATGGAACAGGTAGACGGTTGAAATCTTTGTATATATTGCTTCTATATAGTCTAAGAAACATATATGCAGAGCATCCAAACAGTACAATTCGTCAATTTTTAGTTCTTCAAGTTTAAGTGAACAATGAGCCCCAATGGTTAATCCTTTAACGGTAATTATTTGTAACTTTCGACAAGTTGAACAATGAATGGATCAGGTAGACGGTTGAAATCATTGTATATATTGCTTCTATATGATCTACGAAACATATATGCAAAGCATCCAAACAGTACAATTCGCCAATTTTTTGATCTTCATGTTTAAGTGAACAGCGAGCCCCATTGATAATCCTTTATCGGAAATTATTTGTAACTTTCGACAAGTAGAACAATGAATGGATCATGTAGACGGTTGAAATCATTGTATATATTGCTTCTATATAGTCTACGAAACATATATGCAAAGCATCCAAACAGTACCATTCGCCAATTTTTTGTTCTTCAAGTTTAAGTGAACAACGAGCCCCATTGATAATCATGAAACGGAAATTATTTGTAACTTTCTACAAGTAGAACAATGAATAGAACAGGTAGACGGTTGAAATCTTTGTATATGTTGCTTCTATATAGTCTACGAAACCTATATGCAAAGCATCTAAACAGTAACAATCGCCAATTTTTTGATCTTCAAGTTTAAGTAAACTACGATCCCCATTGTTAATCCCTTAACGGAAATTATTTGTAACTTTCGACAAGTAGAACAATGAATGGAACAGGTAGAGGGTTGAAATCATTGTATATATTGCTTCTATATAGTCTAAGAAACATATATGCAAAGCATCCAAACAGTACAATTCGCCAATTTTTTGTTCTTCAAGTTTAAGTAAACTACGATCCCCATTATTAATCCCTTAACGGAAATTATTTGTAACATTCGACAAGTAGAACAATGAATGGAACAGGTAGACGGTTGAAATCATTGTATATATTGCTTCTATATAGTCTAAGAAACATATATGCAAAGCATCCAAACAGTACAATTCGCCAATTTTTTGTTCTTCAAGTTTAAGTGAACAATGAGCCCCAATGGTTAATCCTTTATCGGTAATTATTTGTAAATTTCGACAAGTAGAACAATGAATGGAACAGGTAGACTGTTGAAATCATTGTATATATTACTTCTATATAGTCTAAGAAACATATATGCAAAGCATCCAAACAGTACAATTCGCCAATTTTTTGTTCTTCAAGTTTAAGTGAACAGCGAGCCCCATTGATAATCATTAAATGGAAACTATTTGTAACTTTCTACAAGTAGAACAATGAATAGTACAGGTAGACGGGTGAAATCTTTCTATATATTGCTTCTAAATAGTCTAAGAAACGTCTATGCAAAGCATCCAAACAGTACAATTCGCCAATTTTTTGTTCTTCAAGTTTAAGTAAACTACGATCCCCATTGTTAATCCCTTAACGGAAATTATTTGTAACTTTCGACAAGTAGAACAATGAATGGAACAGGTAGAGGGTTGAAATCATTGTATATATTGCTCCTATATAGTCTAAGAAACATATATGCAAAGCATCCAAACAGTACAATTCGACAATTTTTTGCTCTTCAAGTTTAAGTGAACTACGAGCCCCATTGTTAATCCTTTAAAGGAAATTATTTGTAAATTTCGGCAAGTAGAACAATGAATGGAATAGGTAGACGGTTGAAATCATTGTATATATTGCTTCTATATAGTCTAAGAAACATATATGCAAAGCATCCAAACAGTACAATTCACCAATTTTTTGTTCTTCAAGTTTAAGTAAACTACGATCCCCATTATTAATCCCTTAACGGAAATTATTTGCAACATTCGAAAAGTAGAACAATGAATGGAACAGGTAGACGGTTGAAATCATTGTATATATTGCTTCTATATAGTCTAAGAAACATATGTGCAAAGCATCCAAACAGTACAATTCGCCAATTTTTTGTTCTTCAAGTTTAAGTGAACTACGAGCCCCATTGTTAATCCTTTCACGGAAATTAATTGTAACTTTCTACAAGTAGAACAATGATTGGAACACGTAGACGGTTGAAATCTTTGTATATATTGCTTCCATATAGTCTAAGAAACATATATGCAAGGCATCCAAACAGTACAATTCGCCAATTTTTTGTTCTTCAAGTTTAAGTGAACAATGAGCCCCAATGGTTAATCCTTTATCGGAAATTATTTGTATCATTCGGCAAGTAGAACAATGAATGGAACAGGTAGACGGTTGAAATCTTTGTATATATTGCTTCTATATAGTCTAAGAAACATATATGCAGAGCATCCAAACAGTACAATTCGTCAATTTTTAGTTCTTCAAGTTTAAGTGAACAATGAGCCCCAATGGTTAATCCTTTAACGGTAATTATTTGTAACTTTCGACAAGTAGAACAATGAATGGATCAGGTAGACGGTTGAAATCATTGTATATATTGCTTCTATATAATCTACGAAACATATATGCAAAGCATCCAAACAGTACAATTCGCCAATTTTTTGTTCTTCAAGTTTAAGAGAACATTGAGCCCCAATGGTTCATCCTTTATCGGAAATTGTTTGTAACTTTCGACAAGTAGAACAATGAATGGAACAGGTAGACGGTTGAAATCTTTGTATATATTGCTTCTATATAGTCTAAGAAACATATATGCAAAGCATCCAAATAGTACAATTCGCCAATTTATTGTTCTTCAAGTATAAGTGTACAACGAGCCCCATTGTTAATCCTTTAAAGGAAATTATTTGTATATATCGACAAGTAGAACAATGAGTGGAACAGGTAGACGGTTGAAATCATTGTATATATTGCTTCCATATAGTCTAAGAAACATGTACGCAAAGCATCCAAACAGTACCAATCGCCAATTTTTTGTCCTTCAAGTTTAAGTGAACAATGAGCCCCATTGTTAATCCTTTATCGGAAATTATTTGTAACTTTCGACAAGTAGAACAATGAATGGAACAGGTCGACGGTTGAAATCTTTGTATATATTGCTTCTATATAATCTAAGAAACATATATGCAAAGCATCTAAACAGTACAATTCGCCAATTTTATGTTCTTCAAGTTTAAGTGAACTACGAGCCCCATTGTTAATCCTTTAACGGAAATTAATTGTAACTTTCTACAAGTAGAACAATGATTGGAACACGTAGACGGTTAAAATCTTTGTATATATTGCTTCCATATAGTCTAAGAAACATATATGCAAAGCATCCAAACAGTACAATTCGCCAATTTTTTGTTCTTCAAGTTTAAGTGAACAATGAGCCCCAACGGTTAATCCTTTATCGGAAATTATTTGTAACATACGGCAAGTAGAACAATGAATGGATCAAGTAGACGGTTGAAATCATTGTATATGTTGCTTCTATATAATCTACGAAACATATATGCAAAGCATCCAAACAGTACAATTCGCCAATTTTTTGATCTTCAAGTTTAAGTGAACAGCGAGCCCCATTGATAATCCTTTATCGGAAATTATTTGTAACTTTCGACAAGTAGAACAATGAATGGATCATGTAGACGGTTGAAATCATTGTATATATTGCTTCTATATAGTCTACGAAACATATATGCAAAGCATCCAAACAGTACCATTCGCCAATTTTTTGTTCTTCAAGTTTAAGTGAACAACGAGCCCCATTGATAATCATGAAACGGAAATTATTTGTAACTTTCTACAAGTAGAACAATGAATGTAACAGGTAGACAGTTGAAATCATTGTATATATTGCTTCTATATAGTCTAAGAAACATGTACGCAAAGCATCCAAACAGTACCATTCGCCAATTTTTTGTTCTTCAAGTTTAAGTGAACAATGAGCCCCAATGGTTAATCCTTTATCGGAAATTACTTGTAATTTTCGACAAGTAGAACAATGAATGGAACAGGTAGACAGTTGAAATCATTGTATATATTGCTTCTATATAGTCTAAGAAACATATCTGCAAATCATCCAAACAGTACAATTCGCCAATTATTTGATCTTCAAGTTTAAGTGAACTACGAGCCCCAATGGTTAATCCTTTATCGGAAATTATTTGTAATTTTCGCCAAGTAGAACAATGAATGGAACATGTAGACGGTTGAAATCTTTGTATATATTGCTTCTATATAATCTAAGAAACATATATGCAATGCAACCAAACAGTACAATTCGCCAATTTTTTGTTCCTCAAGTTTAAGTGAACTACGAGCCCCATTGTTAATCCTTTAACGGAAATTAATTGTAACTTTCTACAAGTAGAACAATGAATAGTACAGGTAGACGGGTGAAATCTTTCTATATGTTGCTTCTAAATAGTCTAAGAAACATATATGCAAAACATCCAAACAGTACAAGTCGCCAATTTTTTGTTCTTCAAGTTTAAGTGAACTACGAGCCCCATTGTTAATCCCTTAACGGAAATTATTTGTAACTTTCGACAAGTAGAACAATGAATGGAACAGGTAGACGGTTGAAATCTTTGTATATATTGCGTCTATATAGTCTAAGAAACATATATGCAAAGCATCCAAACAGTACCATTCGCCAATTTTTTTCCTTCAAGTTTAAGTGAACACGAGCCCCATTGTTAATCCTTTAAAGGAAATTAATTGTAAATTTCTACAAGTAGAACAATGAATGGAACAGGTAGACGGTTGAAATCTTTGTATATATTGCTTCTATATAATCTAAGAAACATATATGCAAAGCATCCAAACAGTACCATTCGCCAATTTTTTGTTTTTCAAGTTTAAGTGAACAACGAGCCCCATTGATAATCGTGAAACGGAAATTATTTGTAACTTTCTACAAGTAGAACAATGAATAGAACAGGTAGACTGTTGAAATCATTGTATATATTGCTTCTATATCGTCTATGAAACATATATGCAAAGCATCCAAACAGTACAATTCGCCAATTTTTTGTTCTTCAAGTTTAAGTAAACTACGATCCCCATTGTTAATCCCTTAACGGAAATTATTTGTAACTTTCGACAAGAAGAACAATGAATAGAACAGGTAGCCGGTTGAAATCTTTGTATATGTTGCTTCTATATAGTCTAAGAAACCTATATGCAAAGCATCCAAACAGTACAATTCGCCAATTTTTTGTTCTTCAAGTTTAAGAGAACATTGAGCCCCAATGGTTCATCCTTTATCGGAAATTGTTTGTAACTTTCGACAAGTAGAACAATGAATGGAACAGGTAGACGGTTGAAATCTTTGTATATATTGCTTCTATATAGTCTAAGAAACATATATGCAAAGCATCCAAACAGTACAATTCGCCAATTTATTGTTCTTCAAGTATAAGTGTACAACGAGCCCCATTGTTAATCCTTTAAAGGAAATTATTTGTAACTTTCAACAAGTAGAACAATGAATGGAACAGGTAGACGGTTGAAATCATTGTATATATTGCTTCTATATAGTCTAAGAAACATATATGCAAAGCATCCAAACAGTACAATTCGCCAATTTTTTGTTCTTCAAGTTTAAGTAAACTACGATCCCCATTGTTAATCCCTTAACGGAAATTATTTGTAACTTTCGACAAGTAGAACAATGAATGGAACAGGTAGACGGTTGAAATCATTGTATATATTGCTTCTATATAGTCTAAGAAACATATATGCAAAGCATCCAAACAGTACAATTCGACAACTTTTTGCTCTTCAAGTTTAAGTGAACTACGAGCCCCATTGTTAATCCTTTAAAGGAAATTATTTGTAAATTTCGGCAAGTAGAACAATGAATGGAATAGGTAGACGGTTGAAATCATTGTATATATTGCTTCTATATAGTCTAAGAAACATATATGCAAAGCATCCAAACAGTACAATTCGCCAATTTTTTGTTCTTCAAGTTTAAGTAAACTACGATCCCCATTGTTAATCCCTTAACGGAAAGTATTTGTAACATTCGACAAGTAGAACAATGAATGGAACAGGTAGACGGTTGAAATCATTGTATATATTGCTTCTATATAGTCTAAGAAACATATATGCAAAGCATCCAAACAGTACAATTCGCCTATTTTTTGTTCTTCAAGTTTAAGTGAACAATGAGCCCCAATGGTTCATCCTTTATCGGAAATTATTTGTAAATTTCGACAAGTAGAACAATCAATGGAACAGGTAGCCGGTTGAAATCAATGTATATATTGCTTCTATATAGTATAAGAAACATATATGCAAAGCATCCAAACAGTACAATTCGCCAATTTTTTGTTCTTCAAGTTTAAGTAAACTACGATCCCCTTTGTTAATCCCTTAACGGAAATTATTTGTAACTTTCGACAAGTAGAACAGTGAATGGAACAGGTAGACGGTTGAAATCTTTTTATATATTGCTTCTATATAGTATAAGAAACATATATGCAAAGCATCCAAACAGTACAATTCGCCAATTTTTTGTTCTTCAAGTTTAAGTGAACAATGAGCCCCAATGGTTAATCCGTTATCGGAAATTATTTGTAACTTTCGACAAGTAGAACAATGAGTGGAACAGGTAGACGGTTGAAATCAATGTATATATTGCTTCTATATAGTCTAAGAAACCTATATGCAAAGCATCCAAACAGTACCATTCGCCAATTTTTTGTTCTTCAAGTTTAAGTGAACAATGAGCCCCATTCTTAATCCTTAATCGGAAATTATTTGTAAATTTCGACAAATAGAACAATGAATGGAACAGGTAGACTGTTGAAATCATTGTATATATTGCTTCTATATAGTCCAAGAAACATATATGCAAAGCGTCCAAACAGTACAATTCGCCAATTTTTTGTTCTTCAAGTTTAAGTGAACACTGAGCCCCATTGTTAATTCTTTAAAGGAAATTATTTGTAAATTTCGGCAAGTAGAACAATGAATGGAATAGGTAGACTGTTGAAATCATTGTATATATTGCTTCTATATAGTCTAAGAAACATATATGCAAAGCATCCAAACAGTACAATTCGCCAATTTTTTGTTCTTCAAGTTTAAGTAAACTACGATCCCCTTTGTTAATCCCTTAACGGAAATTATTTGTAACTTTCGACAAGTAGAACAATGAGTGGAACAGGTAGACGGTTGAAATCAATGTATATATTGCTTCTATATAGTCTAAGAAACATATATGCAAAGCATCCAAACAGTACCATTCGCCAATTTTTTGTTCTTCAAGTTTAAGTGAACAATGAGCCCCATTGTTAATCCTTTATCGGAAATTATTTGTAAATTTCGACAAGTAGAACAATGAATGGAACAGGTAGACTGTTGAAATCATTGTATATATTGCTTCTATATAGTCCAAGAAACATATATGCAAAGCATCCAAACAGTACAATTCGCCAATTTTATGTTCTTCAAGTTTAAGTGAATAATGAGCCCCAATGGTTAATCCTTTATCGGTAATTATTTGTAACTTTCGACAAGTAGAACAATGAATGGAACAGGTAGTCGGTTGAAATCCTTGTATATATTGCGTCTATATAATCTACGAAACATATATGCAAAGCATCCAAACAGTACAATTCGCCAATTTTTTGTTATTCAAGTTTAAGTAAACTACGATCCCCATTGTTAATCCCTTAACGGAAATTATTTGTAACTTTCGACAAGTAGAACAATGAATGGAACTGGTAGACGGTTGAAATCTTTTTATATATTGCTTCTATATAGTCTAAGAAACATATATGCAAAGCATCCAAACAGTACAATTCGCCAATTTTTTGTTCTTCAAGTTTAAGTAAACTACGATCCCCATTGTTAATCTCTTAACGGAAATTATTTGTAACTTTCGACAAGTAGAACAATGAATGGAACAGGTAGACGGTTGAAATCTTTGTATATATTGCTTCTATATAGTCTAAGAAACATATATGCAAAGCATCCAAACAGTACAATTCGCCAATTTTTTGTTCAACAAGTTTAAGTGAACAATGAGCCCCAATGGTTAATCCTTTATCGGAAATTATTTGTAAATTTCGACAAGTAGAACAATGAATGGAACTGGTAGACGGTTGAAATCTTTGTATATATTGCTTCTATGTAGTCTAAGAAACATATATGCAAAGCATCCAAACAGTACAATTCGCCAATTTTTCGTTCTTCAAGTTTAAGTGAACAATGAGCCCAAATGGTTAATCCGTTATCGGAAATTATTTGTAACTTTCGACAAGTAGAACAATGAATGGAAAAGGTAGACGGTTGAAATCTTTGTATATATTGCTTCTATATAGTCTAAGTAATATATGTGCAAAGCATCCAAACAGTACAATTCGCCAATATTTTGTTCTTCAAGTTTAAGTGACCAATGAGCCCCAATGGTTAATCCGTTATCGGAAATTATTTGTAACTTTCGACAAGTAGAACAATGAATAGAACAGGTAGACGGTTGAAATCTTTGTATATATTGCTTCTATATAGTATAAGAAACATATATGCAAAGCATCCAAACAGTACCATTCGCCAATTTTTTGTTCTTCAAGTTTAAGTGAACTACGAGCCCCATTGTTAATCCTTTAAAGGAAATTATTTGTAAATTTGGACAAGTAGAACAATGAATGGAACAGGTAGACTGTTGAAATCATTGTATATATTGCTTCTATATAGTCTAAGAAACATTTATGCAAAGCATCCAAACAGTACAATTCGCCAATTTTTTGTTCTTTAAGTTTAAGTAAACTACGATCCCCTTTGTTAATCCCTTAACGGAAATTATTTGTAACTTTCGACAAGTAGAACAGTGAATGGAACAGGTAGACGGTTGAAATCTTTTTATATATTGCTTCTATATAGTATAAGAAACATATATGCAAAGCATCCAAACAGTACAATTCGCCAATTTTTTGTTCTTCAAGTTTAAGTGAACAATGAGCCCCAATGGTTAATCCGTTATCGGAAATTATTTGTAACTTTCGACAAGTAGAACAATGAGTGGAACAGGTAGACGGTTGAAATCAATGTATATATTGCTTCTATATAGTCTAAGAAACATATATGCAAAGCATCCAAACAGTACCATTCGCCAATTTTTTGTTCTTCAAGTTTAAGTGAACAATGTGCCCCATTGTTAATCCTTTATCGGAAATTATTTGTAAATTTCGACAAGTAGAACAATGAATGGAACAGGTAGACTGTTGAAATCATTGTATATATTGCTTCTATATAGTCCAAGAAACATATATGCAAAGCGTCCAAACAGTACAATTCGCCAATTTTTTGTTCTTCAAGTTTAAGTGAACAATGAGCCAAATTGTTAATTCTTTAAAGGAAATTATTTGTAAATTTCGGCAAGTAGAACAATGAATGGAATAGGTAGACTGTTGAAATCATTGTATATATTGCTTCTATATAGTCTAAGAAACATATATGCAAAGCATCCAAACAGTACAATTCGCCAATTTTTTGTTATTCAAGTTTAAGTAAACTACGATCCCCATTGTTAATCCCTTAACGGAAATTATTTGTAACTTTCGACAAGTAGAACAATGAATGGAACTGGTAGACGGTTGAAATCTTTTTATATATTGCTTCTATATAGTCTAAGAAACATATATGCAAAGCATTCAAACGGTACAATTCGCCAATTTTTTGTTCTTCAAGTTTAAGTAAACTACGATCCCCATTGTTAATCCCTTAACGGAAATTATTTGTAACTTTCGACAAGTAGAACAATGAATGGAACAGGTAGACGGTTGAAATCTTTGTATATATTGCTTCTCTGTAGTCTAAGAAACATATATGCAAAGCATCCACACAGTACCATTCGCCAATTTTTTGTTCTTCAAGTTTAAGTGAACAATGAGCCCCAATGGTTAATCTTTTATCGGAAATTATTTGTAAATTTCGACAAGTAGAACAATGAATGGAACAGGTAGACGGTTGAAATCTTTGTATATATTGCTTCTATATAGTCTAAGAAACATATATGCAAAGCATCCAAACAGTACCATTCGCCAATTTTTTGTTCTTCAAGTTTAAGTAAACTACGATCCCCATTGTTAATCCCTTAACGGAAATTATTTGTAACTTTCGACAGGTAGAACAATGAATGGAACAGGTAGACGGTTGAATTCTTTGTATATATTGCTTCTATGTAGTCTAAGAAGCATATATGCAAAGCATCCAAACAGTACAATTCGCCAATTTTTTGTTCTTCAAGTTTAAGTGAACAATGAGCCCCAATGGTTAATCCTTTATCGGAAATTATTTGTAAATTTCGACAAGTAGAACAATCAATGGAACAGGTAGCCGGTTGAAATCAATGTATATATTGCTTCTATATAGTATAAGAAACATATATGCAAAGCATCCAAACAGTACCATTCGCCAATTTTTTGTTCTTCAAGTTTAAGTGAACTACGAGCCCCATTGTTAATCCTTTAAAGGAAATTATTTGTAAATTTCGACAAGTAGAACAATGAATGGAACAGGTATACTGTTGAAATCATTGTATATATTGCTTCTATATAGTCTAAGAAACATTTATGCAAAGCATCCAAACAGTACAATTCGCCAATTTTTTGTTCTTCAAGTTTAAGTAAACTACGATCCCCATTGTTAATCCCTTAACGGAAATTATTTGTAACTTTCGACAGGTAGAACAATGAATGGAACAGGTAGACGGTTGAATTCTTTGTATATATTGCTTCTATGTAGTCTAAGAAACATATATGCAAAGCATCCAAACAGTACAATTCGCCAATTTTTTGTTCTTCAAGTTTAAGTGAACAATGAGCCCCAATGGTTAATCCTTTATCGGAAATTATTTGTAAATTTCGACAAGTAGAACAATCAATGGAACAGGTAGCCGGTTGAAATCAATGTATATATTGCTTCTATATAGTATAAGAAACATATATGCAAAGCATCCAAACAGTACCATTCGCCAATTTTTTGTTCTTCAAGTTTAAGTGAACTACGAGCCCCATTGTTAATCCTTTAAAGGAAATTATTTGTAAATTTCGACAAGTAGAACAATGAATGGAACAGGTATACTGTTGAAATCATTGTATATATTGCTTCTATATAGTCTAAGAAACATTTATGCAAAGCATCCAAACAGTACAATTCGCCAATTTTTTGTTCTTCAAGTTTAAGTAAACTACGATCCCCATTGTTAATCCCTTAACGGAAATTATTTGTAACTTTCGACAGGTAGAACAATGAATGGAACAGGTAGACGGTTGAATTCTTTGTATATATTGCTTCTATGTAGTCTAAGAAACATATATGCAAAGCATCCAAACAGTACAATTCGCCAATTTTTTGTTCTTCAAGTTTAAGTGAACAATGTGCCCCAATGGTTAATCCTTTATCGGAAATTATTTGTAAATTTCAACAAGTAAAACAATCAATGGAACAGGTAGCCGGTTGAAATCAATGTATATATTGCTTCTATATAGTATAAGAAACATATATGCAAAGCATCCAAACAGTACCATTCGACAATTTTTTGTTCTTCAAGTTTAAGTGAAATACGAGCCCCATTGTTAATCCTTTAAAGGAAATTATTTGTAAATTTCGACAAGTAGAACAATGAATGGAACAGGTAGACTGTTGAAATCATTGTATATATTGCTTCTATATAGTCTAAGAAACATTTATGCAAAGCATCCAAACAGTACAATTCGCCAATTTTTTGTTCTTCAAGTTTAAGTAAACTACGATCCCCTTTGTTAATCCCTTAACGGAAATTATTTGTAACTTTCGACAAGTAGAACAGTGAATGGAACAGGTAGACGGTTGAAATCTTTTTATATATTGCTTCTATATAGTATAAGAAACATATATGCAAAGCATCCAAACAGTACAATTCGCCAATTTTTTGTTCTTCAAGTTTAAGTGAACTACGAGCCCCATTGTTAATCCTATCACGGAAATTATTTGTAAATTTCGGCAAGTAGAACAATGAATGGAATAGGTAGACTGTTGAAATCATTGTATATATTGCTTCTATATAGTCTAAGAAACATATATGCAAAGCATCCAAACAGTACAATTCGCCAATTTTTTGTTATTCAAGTTTAAGTAAACTACGATCCCCATTGTTAATCCCTTAACGGAAATTATTTGTAACTATCGACAAGTAGAACAATGAATGGAACTGGTAGACGGTTGAAATATTTTTATATATTGCTTCTATATAGTCTAAGAAACATATATGCAAAGCATCCAAACAGTACAATTCGCCAATTTTTTGTTCTTCAAGTTTAAGTAAACTACGATCCCCATTGTTAATCCCTTAACGGAAATTATTTGTAACTTTCGACAAGTAGAACAATGAATGGAACAGGTAGACGGTTGAAATCTTTGTATATATTGCTTCTATGTAGTCTAAGAAACATATATGCAAAGCATCCACACAGTACCATTCGCCAATTTTTCGTTCTTCAAGTTTAAGTGAACAATGAGCCCCAATGGTTAATCTTTTATCGGAAATTATTTGTAAATTTCGACAAGTAGAACAATGAATGGAACAGGTAGACGGTTGAAATCTTTGTATATATTGCTTCTATATAGTCTAAGAAACATATATGCAAAGCATCCAAACAGTACCATTCGCCAATTTTTTGTTCTTCAAGTTTAAGTGAACAATGAGCCCAAATGGTTAATCCGTTATCGGAAATTATTTGTAACTTTCGACAAGTAGAACAATGAATGGAACAGGTAGACGGTTGAAATCTTTGTATATATTGCTTCTATATAGTCTAAGAAACATATACGCAAAGCATCCAAACAGTACAATTCGCCAATTTTTTGTTCAACAAGTTTAAGTGAACAATGAGCCCCTATGGTTAATCCTTTATCGGAAATTATTTGTAAATTTCGACAAGTAGAACAATGAATGGAACTGGTAGACGGTTGAAATCTTTGTATATATTGCTTCTATGTAGTCTAAGAAACATATATGCAAAGCATCCAAACAGTACAATTCGCCAATTTTTTGTTCTTCAAGTTTAAGTGAACAATGAGCCCAAATGGTTAATCCGTTATCGGAAATTATTTGTAACTTTCGACAAGTAGAACAATGAATGGAAAAGGTAGACGGTTGAAATCTTTGTATATATTGCTTCTATATAGTCTAAGAAATATATGTGCAAAGCATCCACACAGTACCATTCGCCAATTTTTTGATCTTCAAGTTTAAGTGAACAGCGAGCCCCATTGATAATCATGAAATGGAAATTATTTGTAACTTTCTACAAGTAGAACAATGAATAGTACAGTTAGACGGGTGAAATCTTTCTATATATTGCTTCTAAATAGTCTAAGAAACATATATGCAAAGCATCCAAACAGTACCATTCGCCAATTTTTTGTTCTTCGAGTTTAAGTGAACAATGAGCCCAAATGGTTAATCCGTTATCGGAAATTATTTGTAACTTTCGACAAGTAGAACAATGAATGGAACAGGTAGACGGTTGAAATCTTTGTATATATTGCTTCTATATAGTCTAAGAAACATATACGCAAAGCATCCAAACACTACAATTCGCCAATTTTTTGTTCAACAAGTTTAAGTGAACAATGAGCCCCAATGGTTAATCCTTTATCGGAAATTATTTGTAAATTTCGACAAGTAGAACAATGAATGGAACTGGTAGACGGTTGAAATCTTTGTATATATTGCTTCTATGTAGTCTAAGAAACATATATGCAAAGCATCCAAACAGTACAATTCGCCAATTTTTTGTTCTTCAAGTTTAAGTGAACAATGAGCCCAAATGGTTAATCCGTTATCGGAAATTATTTGTAACTTTCGACAAGTAGAACAATGAATGGAAAAGGTAGATGGTTGAAATCTTTGTATATATTGCTTCTATATAGTCTAAGAAATATATGTGCAAAGCATCCAAACAGTACAATTCGCCAATTTTTTGTTCTTCAAGTTTAAGTGAACAATGAGCCCCAATGGTTAATCCGTTATCGGAAATTATTTGTAACTTTCGACAAGTAGAACAATGAATGGAACAGGTAGACTGTTGAAATCATTGTATATATTGCTTCTATATAGTCCAAGAAACATATATGCAAAGCGTCCAAACAGTACAATTCGCCAATTTTTTGTTCTTCAAGTTTAAGTGAACAATGAGCCAAATTGTTAATTCTTTAAAGGAAATTATTTGTAAATTTCGACAAGTAGAACAATGAATGGAACAGGTAGACGGTTGAAATCTTTGTATATATTGCTTCTATATAGTCTAAGGAACAAATATGCAAAGCATCCAAAAAGTACAATTCGCCAATTTTTCGTTCTTCAAGTTTAAGTGAACAATGAGCCCAAATGGTTAATCCGTTATCGGAAATTATTTGTAACTTTCGACAAGTAGAACAATGAATGGAAAAGGTAGACGGTTGAAATCTTTGTATATATTGCTTCTACATAGTCTAAGAAATATATGTGCAAAGCATCCAAAAAGTACAATTCGCCAATTTTTTGTTCTTCAAGTTTAAGTGAACAATGAGCCCCAATGGTTAATCCGTTATCGGAAATTATTTGTAACTTTCGACAAGTAGAACAATGAATAGAACAGGTAGACGGTTGAAATCTTTGTATATATTGCTTCTATATAGTATAAGAAACATATATGCAAAGCATCCAAACAGTACCATTCGCCAATTTTTTGTTCTTCAAGTTTAAGTGAACTACGAGCCCCATTGTTAATCCTTTAAAGGAAATTATTTGTAAATTTCGACAAGTAGAACAATGAATGGAACAGGTAGACTGTTGAAATCATTGTATATATTGCTTCTGTATAGTATAAGAAACATATATGCAAAGCATCCAAACAGTACCATTCGACAATTTTTTGTTCTTCAAGTTTAAGTGAACTACGAGCCCCATTGTTAATCCTTTAAAGGAAATTATTTGTAAATTTCGACAAGTAGAACAATGAATGGAACAGGTAGACTGTTGAAATCATTGTATATATTGCTTCTATATAGTCTAAGAAACATTTATGCAAAGCATCCAAAAAGTACAATTCGCCAATTTTTTGTTCTTCAAGTTTAAGTAAACTATGATCCCCTTTGTTAATCCCTTAACGGAAATTATTTGTAACTTTCGACAAGTAGAACAGTGAATGGAACAGGTAGACGGTTGAAATCTTTTTATATATTGCTTCTATATAGTATAAGAAACATATATGCAAAGCATCCAAACAGTACAATTCGCCAATTTTTTGTGATTCAAGTTTAAGTGAACAATGAGCCCCAATGGTTAATCCGTTATCGGAAATTATTTGTAACTTTCGACAAGTAGAACAATGAGTGGAACAGGTAGACGGTTGAAATCAATGTATATATTTCTTCTATATAGTCTAAGAAACATATATGCAAAGCATCCAAACAGTACCATTCGCAAATTTTTTGTTCTTCAAGTTTAAGTGAACAATGAGCCCCATTGTTAATCCTTTATCGGAAATTATTTGTAAATTTCGACAAGTAGAACAATGAATGGAACAGGTAGACTGTTGAAATCATTGTATATATTGGTTCTATATAGTCCAAGAAACATATATGCAAAGCGTCCAAACAGTACAATTCGCCAATTTTTTGTTCTTCAAGTTTAAGTGAACAATGAGCCCCATTGTTAATTCTTTAAAGGAAATTATTTGTAAATTTCGGCAAGTAGAACAATGAATGGAATAGGTAGACTGTTGAAATCATTGTATATATTGCTTCTATATAGTCTAAGAAACATATATGCAAAGCATCCAAACAGTTCAATTCGCCAATTTTTTGTTATTCAAGTTTAAGTAAACTACGATCCCCATTGTTAATCCCTTAACGGAAATTATTTGTAACTTTCGACAAGTAGAACAATGAATGGAACAGGTAGACGGTTGAAATCTTTGTATATATTGCTTCTATGTAGTCTAAGAAACATATATGCAAAGCATCCACACAGTACCATTCGCCAATTTTTTGTTCTTCAAGTTTAAGTGAACAATGAGCCCCAATGGTTAATCTTTTATCGGAAATTATTTGTAAATTTCGACAAGTAGAACAATGAATGGAACAGGTAGACGGTTGAAATCTTTGTATATATTGCTTCTATATAGTCTAAGAAACATATATGCAAAGCATCCAAACAGTACCATTCGCCAATTTTTTGTTCTTCAAGTTTAAGTGAACAATGAGCCCAAATGGTTAATCCGTTATCGGAAATTATTTGTAACTTTCGACAAGTAGAACAATGAATGGAACAGGTAGACGGTTGAAATCTTTGTATATATTGCTTCTATATAGTCTAAGAAACATATATGCAAAGCATCCAAAAAGTACAATTCGCCAATTTTTCGTTCTTCAAGTTTAAGTGAACAATGAGCCCAAATGGTTAATCCGTTATCGGAAATTATTTGTAACTTTCGACAAGTAGAACAATGAATGGAAAAGGTAGACGGTTGAAATCTTTGTATATATTGCTTCTATATAGTCTAAGAAATATATGTGCAAAGCATCCAAAAAGTACAATTCGCCAATTTTTTGTTCTTCAAGTTTAAGTGAACAATGAGCCCCAATGGTTAATCCGTTATCGGAAATTATTTGTAACTTTCGACAAGTAGAACAATGAATGGAACAGGTAGCCGGTTGAAATCTTTGTATATATTGCTTCTATGTAGTCTAAGAAACATATATGCAAAGCATCCAAACAGTACAATTCGCCAATTTTTTGTTCTTCAAGTTTAAGTGAACAATGAGCCCAAATGGTTAATCCGTTATCGGAAATTATTTGTAACTTTCGACAAGTAGAACAATGAATGGAAAAGGTAGACGGTTGAAATCTTTGTATATATTGCTTCTATATAGTCTAAAAAACATATATGCAAAGCATCCAAACAGTATCATTCGCCAATTTTTTGTTCTTCAAGTTTAAGTGAACAATGAGCCCCATTGGTTAATCCGTTATCGGAAATTATTTGTAATTTTCGACAAGTAGAACAATGAATGGAACAGTTAGACGGTTGAAATATTTGTATATATTGCTTCTATATCGTCTACGAAACATATATGCAAAACATCCAAACAGTACAATTCGCCAATTTTTTGTACTTCAAGTTTAAGTGAACTACGAGCCCCATTGTTAATCCTTTAACGGAAATTAATTGTAACTTTCGACAAGTAGAACAATGAATGGAACAGGTAGACGGTTGAAATCTTTGTATATATTGCTTCTATGTAGTCTAAGAAACATATATGCAAAGCATCCAAACAGTACAATTCGCCAATTTATTGTTCTTCAAGTTTAAGTGAACAACGAGCCCCATTGTTAATCCTTTAAAGGAAATTATTTGTAACTTTCGACAAGTAGAACAATGAATGGAACAGGTAGACGGTTGAAATCTTTGTATATATTGCTTCTATATAGTCTAAGAAACATATATGCAAAGCATCCAAATCGTACAATTCGCCAATTTTTTGTTCTTCAAGTTTAAGTGAACAATGAGCCCCAATGGTTCATCCTTTATCGGTAATTATTTGTAACTTTCGACAAGTAGAACAATGAACGGAACAGGTAGACGGTTGAAATCCTTGTATATATTGCTTCCATATAGTCTAAGAAACATGTACGCAAAGCATCCAAACAGTACAATTTGACAATTTTTTGCTCTTCAAGTTTAAGTGAACTACGAGCCCCATTGTTAATCCTTTAAAGGAAATTATTTGTAAATTTCGGCAAGTAGAACAATGAATGGAATAGGTAGACGGTTGAAATCATTGTATATATTGCTTCTATATAGTCTAAGAAACATATATGCAAAGCATCCAAACAGTACAATTCGCCAATTTTTTGTTATTCAAGTTTAAGTAAACTACGATCCCCATTGTTAATCCCTTAACGGAAATTATTTGTAACTTTCGACAAGTAGAACAATGAATGGAACTGGTAGACGGTTGAAATCTTTTTATATATTGCTTCTATATAGTCTAAGAAACATATATGCAAAGCATCCAAACAGTACAATTCGCCAATTTTTTGTTCTTCAAGTTTAAGTAAACTACGATCCCCATTGTTAATCCCTTAACGGAATTTATTTGTAACTTTCGACAGGTAGAACAATGAATGGAACAGGTAGGCGGTTGAATTCTTTGTATATATTGCTTCTATGTAGTCTAAGAAACATATATGCAAAGCATCCAAACAGTACAATTCGCCAATTTTTTGTTCTTCAAGTTTAAGTGAACAATGAGCCCCAATGGTTCATCCTTTATCGGAAATTATTTGTAAATTTCGACAAGTAGAACAATCAATGGAACAGGTAGCCGGTTGAAATCAATGTATATATTGCTTCTATATAGTATAAGAAACATATATGCAAAGCATCCAAACAGTACAATTCGCCAATTTTTTGTTCTTCAAGTTTAAGTAAACTACGATCCCCTTTGTTAATCCCTTAACGGAAATTATTTGTAACTTTCGACAAGTAGAACAGTGAATGGAACAGGTAGACGGTTGAAATCTTTTTATATATTGCTTCTATATAGTATAAGAAACATATATGCAAAGCATCCAAACAGTACAATTCGCCAATTTTTTGTTCTTCAAGTTTAAGTGAACAATGAGCCCCAATGGTTAATCCGTTATCGGAAATTATTTGTAACTTTCGACAAGTAGAACAATGAGTGGAACAGGTAGACTGTTGAAATCATTGTATATATTGCTTCTATATAGTCTAAGAAACATATATGCAAAGCATCCAAACAGTACCATTCGCCAATTTTTTGTTCTTCAAGTTTAAGTGAACAATGAGCCCAAATGGTTAATCCGTTATCGGAAATTATTTGTAACTTTCGACAAGTAGAACAATGAATGGAACAGGTAGACGGTTGAAATCTTTGTATATATTGCTTCTATATAGTCTAAGAAACATATATGCAAAGCATCCAAACAGTACAATTCGCCAATTTTTTGTTCAACAAGTTTAAGTGAACAATGAGCCCCAATGGTTAATCCTTTATCGGAAATTATTTGTAAATTTCGACAAGTAGAACAATGAATGGAACTGGTAGACGGTTGAAATCTTTGTATATATTGCTTCTATGTAGTCTAAGAAACATATATGCAAAGCATCCAAACAGTACAATTCGCCAATTTTTTGTTCTTCAAGTTTAAGTGAACAATGAGCCCAAATGGTTAATCTGTTATCGGAAATTATTTGTAACTTTCGACAAGTAGAACAATGAATGGAAAAGGTAGACGGTTGAAATCTTTGTATATATTGCTTCTATATAGTCTAAGAAATATATGTGCAAAGCATCCAAACAGTACAATTCGCCAATTTTTTGTTCTTCAAGTTTAAGTGAACAATGAGCCCCAATGGTTAATCCGTTATCGGAAATTATTTGTAACTTTCGACAAGTAGAACAATGAATGGAACAGGTAGACGGTTGAAATCTTTGTATATATTGCTTCTATATAGTATAAGAAACATATATGCAAAGCATCCAAACAGTACCATTCGCCAATTTTTTGTTCTTCAAGTTTAAGTGAACTACGAGCCCCATTGTTAATCCTTTAAAGGAAATTATTTGTAAATTTCGACAAGTAGAACAATGAATGGAACAGGTAGACTGTTGAAATCATTGTATATATTGCTTCTATATAGTCTAAGAAACATTTATGCAAAGCATCCAAACAGTACAATTCGCCAGTTTTTTGTTCTTCAAGTTTAAGTAAACTACGATCCCCATTGTTAATCCCTTAACGGAAATTATTTGTAACTTTCGACAAGTAGAACAGTGAATGGAACATGTAGACGGTTGAAATCTTTGTATATATTGCTTCTATATAGTATAAGAAACATATATGCAAAGCATCCAAACAGTACAATTCGCCAATTCTTTGTTCTTCAAGTTTAAGTGAACAATGAGCCCCAATGGTTAATCCGTTATCGGAAATTATTTGTAACTTTCGACAAGTAGAACAATGAATGGAACAGGTAGACGGTTGAAATCTTTGTATATATTGCTTCTATATAGTCTAAGAAACATATATGCAAAGCATCCAAACAGTACCATTCGCCAATTTTTTGTTCTTCAAGTTTAAGTGAACTACGAGCCCCATTGTTAATCCTTTAAAGGAAATTATTTGTAAATTTCGACAAGTAGAACAATGAATGGAACAGGTAGACTGTTGAAATCATTGTATATATTGCTTCTATATAGTCTAAGAAACATTTATGCAAAGCATCCAAACAGTACAATTCGCCAGTTTTTTGTTCTTCAAGTTTAAGTAAACTACGATCCCCATTGTTAATCCCTTAACGGAAATTTTTTGTAACTTTCGACAAGTAGAACAGTGAATGGAACATGTAGACGGTTGAAATCTTTGTATATATTGCTTCTATATAGTATAAGAAACATATATGCAAAGCATCCAAACAGTACAATTCGCCAATTCTTTGTTCTTCAAGTTTAAGTGAACAATGAGCCCCAATGGTTAATCCGTTATCGGAAATTATTTGTAACTTTCGACAAGTAGAACAATGAATGGAACAGGTAGACGGTTGAAATCTTTGTATATATTGCTTCTATATAGTCTAAGAAACATATATGCAAAGCATCCAAACAGTACCATTCGCCAATTTTTTGTTCTTCAAGTTTAAGTGAACAATGAGCCCAAATGGTTAATCCGTTATCGGAAATTATTTGTAACTTTCGACAAGTAGAACAATGAATGGAACAGGTAGACGGTTGAAATCTTTGTATATATTGCTTCTATGTAGTCTAAGAAACATATATGCAAAGCATCCACACAGTACCATTCGCCAATTTTTTGTTCTTCAAGTTTAAGTGAACAATGAGCCCCAATGGTTAATCTTTTATCGGAAATTATTTGTAAATTTCGACAAGTAGAACAATGAATGGAACAGGTAGACGGTTGAAATCTTTGTATATATTGCTTCTATATAGTCTAAGAAACATATATGCAAAGCATCCAAACAGTACCATTCGCCAATTTTTTGTTCTTCAAGTTTAAGTGAACAATGAGCCCAAATGGTTAATCCGTTATCGGAAATTATTTGTAACTTTCGACAAGTAGAACAATGAATGGAACAGGTAGACGGTTGAAATCTTTGTATATATTGCTTCTATATAGTCTAAGAAACATATATGCAAAGCATCCAAACAGTACAATTCGCCAATTTTTTGTTCAACAAGTTTAAGTGAACAATGAGCCCCAATGGTTAATCCTTTATCGGAAATTATTTGTAAATTTCGACAAGTAGAACAATGAATGGAACTGGTATACGGTTGAAATCTTTGTATATATTGCTTCTATGTAGTCTAGGAAACATATATGCAAAGCATCCAAACAGTACAATTCGCCAATTTTTTGTTCTTCAAGTTTAAGTGAACAATGAGCCCAAATGGTTAATCCGTTATCGGAAATTATTCGTAACTTTCGACAAGTAGAACAATGAATGGAAAAGGTAGACGGTTGAAATCTTTGTATATATTGCTTCTATATAGTCTAAGAAATATATGTGCAAAGCATCCAAACAGTACAATTCGCCAATTTTTTGTTCTTCAAGTTTAAGTGAACAATGAGCCCCAATCGTTAATCCGTTATCGGAAATTATTTGTAACTTTCGACAAGTAGAACAATGAATGGAACAGGTAGACGGTTGAAATCTTTGTATATACTGCTTCTATGTAGTCTAAGAAACATATATGCAAAGCATCCAAACAGTACAATTCGCCAATTTTTTGTTCTTCAAGTTTAAGTTAACAATGAGCCCCATTGTTAATCCCTTAACGGAAATTATTTGTAACTTTCGACAAGTAGAACAGTGAATGGAACATGTAGACGGTTGAAATCTTTGTATATATTGCTTCTATATAGTATAAGAAACATATATGCAAAGCATCCAAACAGTACAATTCGCCAATTCTTTGTTCTTCAAGTTTAAGTGAACAATGAGCCCCAATGGTTAATCCGTTATCGGAAATTATTTGTAACTTTCGACAAGTAGAACAATGAATGGAACAGGTAGACGGTTGAAATCTTTGTATATATTGCTTCTATATAGTCTAAGAAACATATATGCAAAGCATCCAAACAGTACCATTCGCCAATTTTTTGTTCTTCAAGTTTAAGTGAACAATGAGCCCAAATGGTTAATCCGTTATCGGAAATTATTTGTAACTTTCGACAAGTAGAACAATGAATGGAACAGGTAGACGGTTGAAATCTTTGTATATATTGCTTCTATGTAGTCTAAGAAACATATATGCAAAGCATCCACACAGTACCATTCGCCAATTTTTTGTTCTTCAAGTTTAAGTGAACAATGAGCCCCAATGGTTAATCTTTTATCGGAAATTATTTGTAAATTTCGACAAGTAGAACAATGAATGGAACAGGTAGACGGTTGAAATCTTTGTATATATTGCTTCTATATAGTCTAAGAAACATATATGCAAAGCATCCAAACAGTACCATTCGCCAATTTTTTGTTCTTCAAGTTTAAGTGAACAATGAGCCCAAATGGTTAATCCGTTATCGGAAATTATTTGTAACTTTCGACAAGTAGAACAATGAATGGAACAGGTAGACGGTTGAAATCTTTGTATATATTGCTTCTATATAGTCTAAGAAACATATATGCAAAGCATCCAAACAGTACAATTCGCCAATTTTTTGTTCAACAAGTTTAAGTGAACAATGAGCCCCAATGGTTAATCCTTTATCGGAAATTATTTGTAAATTTCGACAAGTAGAACAATGAATGGAACTGGTATACGGTTGAAATCTTTGTATATATTGCTTCTATGTAGTCTAGGAAACATATATGCAAAGCATCCAAACAGTACAATTCGCCAATTTTTTGTTCTTCAAGTTTAAGTGAACAATGAGCCCAAATGGTTAATCCGTTATCGGAAATTATTCGTAACTTTCGACAAGTAGAACAATGAATGGAAAAGGTAGACGGTTGAAATCTTTGTATATATTGCTTCTATATAGTCTAAGAAACATATATGCAAAGCATCCAAACAGTACAATTCGCCAATTTTTTGTTCTTCAAGTTTAAGTAAACTACGATCCCCATTGTTAATCCCTTAACGGAAATTATTTGTAACTTTCGACAAGTAGAACAATGAATGGAACAGGTAGACGGTTGAAATCATTGTATATATTGCTTCTATATAGTCGAAGAAACATATATGCAAAGCATCCAAACAGTACAATTCGCCAATTCTTTGTTCTTCAAGTTTAAGTGAACAATGAGCCCCAATGGTTAATCCGTTATCGGAAATTATTTGTAACTTTCGACAAGTAGAACAATGAATGGAACAGGTAGACGGTTGAAATCTTTGTATATATTGCTTCTATATAGTCTAAGAAACATATATGCAAAGCATCCAAACAGTACCATTCGCCAATTTTTTGTTCTTCAAGTTTAAGTGAACAATGAGCCCAAATGGTTAATCCGTTATCGGAAATTATTTGTAACTTTCGACAAGTAGAACAATGAATGGAACAGGTAGACGGTTGAAATCTTTGTATATATTGCTTCTATATAGTCTAAGAAACATATATGCAAAGCATCCAAACAGTACAATTCGCCAATTTTTTGTTCAACAAGTTTAAGTGAACAATGAGCCCCAATGGTTAATCCTTTATCGGAAATTATTTGTAAATTTCGACAAGTAGAACAATGAATGGAACTGGTATACGGTTGAAATCTTTGTATATATTGCTTCTATGTAGTCTAGGAAACATATATGCAAAGCATCCAAACAGTACAATTCGCCAATTTTTTGTTCTTCAAGTTTAAGTGAACAATGAGCCCAAATGGTTAATCCGTTATCGGAAATTATTCGTAACTTTCGACAAGTAGAACAATGAATGGAAAAGGTAGACGGTTGAAATCTTTGTATATATTGCTTCTATATAGTCTAAGAAATATATGTGCAAAGCATCCAAACAGTACAATTCGCCAATTTTTTGTTCTTCAAGTTTAAGTGAACAATGAGCCCCAATCGTTAATCCGTTATCGGAAATTATTTGTAACTTTCGACAAGTAGAACAAAGAATGGAACAGGTAGACGGTTGAAATCTTTGTATATACTGCTTCTATGTAGTCTAAGAAACATATATGCAAAGCATCCAAACAGTACAATTCGCCAATTTTTTGTTCTTCATGTTTAAGTGAACAATGAGCCCCAATGGTTAATCCTTTATCGGTAATTATTTGTAATTTTCGACAAGTAGAACAATGAATGGAACTGGTAGACGGTTGAAATCTTTGTATGTATTGTTTCTATATAATCTAAGAAACATATATGCAAAGCATCTAAACAGTAACAATCGCCAATTTTTTGTTCTTCAAGTTTAAGTGAACTACGAGCCCCATTGTTAATACTTTAACGGAAATTATTTGTATTTGCGACAAGTAGAACAATGAATGGAACAGGTAGCCGGTTGAAATCAATGTATATATTGCTTCTATATAGTCTAAGAAACATATATGTAAAGCATCCAAACAGTACCATTCGCCAATTTTTTTTCTTCAAGTTGAAGTGAACAACGAGCCCCATTGTTAATCCTTTAAAGGAAATTATTTGTAAATTTCGACAAGTAGAAGAATGAATGGAACAGGTAGACGGTTGAAATCATTGTATATATTGCTTCCATATAGTCTAAGAAACATGTACGCAAAGCATCCAAACAGTACCATTCGCCAATTTTTTGTTCTTCAAGTTTAAGTGAACAATGAGCCCCAATGGTTAATCCTTTATCGGAAATTATTTGTAATTTTCGACAAGTAGAACAATTAATGGAACAGGTAGACGGTTGAAATCTTTGTATATATTGCTTCTATATAGTCTAAGAAACATATATGCAAAGCATCTAAACAGTAACAATCGCCAATTTTTTGATCTTAAAGTTTAAGTGAACTGCGAGCCCCATTGATAATCATGAAATGGAAATTATTTGTAACTTTCTACAAGTAGAACAATGAATAGTTCAGGTAGACGGGTGAAATCTTTCTATATATTGCTTCTAAATAGTCTAAGAAATATATATGCAAAGCGTCCTAACAGTACAATTCGCCAATTTTTTGTTCTTCAAGTTTAAGTGAAGAACGAGCCCCATTGTTAATCCTTTAAAGGAAATTATTTGTAAATTTCGACAAGTAGAACAATGAATGTAACAGGTAGACGGTTGAAATCTTTGTATATATTGCTTCCATATAGTCTAAGAAACATGTACGCAAAGCATCCAAACAGTACCATTCGCCAATTTTTTGTTCTTCAAGTTTAAGTGAACAATGAGCCCCAATGGTTAATCCTTTATCGGAAATTATTTGTAACTTTCGGCAAGTAGAACAATGAATGGAACAGGTAGACGGTTGAAATCTTTGTATATATTGATTCTATATAGCCTAAGAAACATATATGCAAAGCATCCAAACAGTACAATTCGCCAATTTATTGTTCTTCAAGTTTAAGTGAACTACGAGCCCCATTGTTAATCCTTTAAAGGAAATTATTTGTAAATTTCGACAAGTAGAACTATGAATGGAACAGGTAGACGGTTGAAATCTTTGTATATATTGCTTCTATATAATCTAAGAAACATATATTCAAAGCATCCAAACAGTACCATTCGCCAATTTTTTGTTCTTCAAGTTTAAGTGAACAATGAGCCCCTTTGTTAATCCTTTATCGGAAATTATTTGTAACTTTCGACAAGCAGAACATTGAATGGAACAGGTAGACGGTTGAAATCTTTGTATATATTGCTTCCATATAGTCTAAGAAACATGTACGCAAAGCATCCAAACAGTACCATTCGCCAATTTTTTGGTCTTCAAGTTTAAGTGAACAATGAGCCCCATAGTTAATCCATTATCGGAAATTATTTGTAATTTTCGACAAGTAGAACAATGAATGGAACAGGTAGACGGTTGAAATATTTGTATATATTGCTTCTATATAGTATAAGAAACATATATGCAAAGCATCCAAACAGTACAATTCGCCAATTTCTTGTTCTTCAAGTTTAAGTAAACTACGATCCCCATTGTTAATCCCTTAACGGAAATTATTTGTAACTTTCGACGAGTAGAACAATGATTGGAACACGTAGACGGTTTAAATCTTTGTATATATTGCTTGCATATAGTCTAAGAAACATGTAAGCGAAGCATCCAAACAGTACCATTCGCCAATTTTTTGTTCTTCAAGTTTAAGTGAACAATGAGCCCCAATGGTTAATCCTTTATCGGAAATTATTTGTAACTTTCGGCAAGTAGAACAATGAATGGAACAGGTAGACTGTTGAAATCATTGTATATGTTGTTTCTATGTAGTCTAAGAAACATATATGCAAAGCGTCCAAACAGTACAATTCGCCAATTATTTGATCTTCAAGTTTAAGTGAACTACTAGCCCCATTGTTAATACTTTAACGGAAATTATTTGTAACTTTCGGCAAGTAGAACAATAAATGGAACAGGTAGACGGTTGAAATCTTTGTATATATTGCTTCTATATAGTCTAAGAAACATATATGCAAAGCATCCAAACAGTACAATTCGCCAATTTTTTGTTCTTCAAGTTTAAGTAAACTACGATCCCCATTGTTAATCCCTTAACGGAAATTATTTGTAACTTTCGACAAGTAGAACAATGAATGGAACAGGTAGACGGTTGAAATCATTGTATATATTGCTTCTATATAGTCTAAGAAACATATATGCAAAGCATCCAAACAGTACAATTCGACAATTTTTTGCTCTTCAAGTTTAAGTGAACTACGAGCTCCATTATTAATCCTTTAAAGGAAATTATATGTAAATTTCGGCAAGTAGAACAATGAATGGAATAGGTAGACGGTTGAAATCATTGTATATATTGCTTCTATATAGTCTAAGAAACATATATGCAAAGCATCCAAACAGTACAGTTCGCCAATTTTTTGTTCTTCAAGTTTAAGTAAACTACGATCCCCATTGTTAATCCCTTAACGGAAATTATTTGTAACATTCGACAAGTAGAACAATGAATGGAACAGGTAGACGGTTGAAATCATTGTATATTATGCTTCTGTATAGTCTAAGAAACATATATGCAAAGCATCCAACCAGTACTATTCGCCAATTTTTTGTTCTTCAAGTTTAAGTGAACAACGAGCCCCATTGTTAATCCTTTATCGGAAATTATTTGTAACTTTCGACAAGTAGAACAATGAATGGAACAGGTAGACGGTTGAAATCTTTGTATATATTGCTTCTATATAGTCTAAGAAACATATATGCAAAGCATCCAACCAGTACAATTCGCAAATTTTTTGTTCTTCAAGTTTAAGTGAACAATGAGCCCCATTGTTAATCCTTTAAAGGAAATTATTTGTAACTTTCGACAAGTAGAACAATGAATGGAACAGGTACACGGTTGAAATCTTTGTATATATTGCTTCTATATAGTCTAAGAAACATATATGCAAAGCATCCAAACAGTACCATTCGCCAATTTTTTGTTCTTCAAGTTTAAGTGAACTACGAGCCCCATTGTTACTCCTTTAAAGGAAATTATTTGTAATTTTCGACAAGTAGAACAATGATTGGAACACCTAGACGGTTGAAATCTTTGTATATATTGCTTCCATATAGTCTAAGAAACATATATGCAAAGCATCCAAACAGTACCATTCGCCAATTTTTTGTTCTTCAAGTTTAAGTGAACAATGAGCCCCATTGTTAATCCTTAATCGGAAATTATTTCTAACTTTCGACAAGTAGAACAATGAATGGAACAGGTTGACGGTTGAAATCTTTGTATATATTGCTTCTATATAGTCTAAGAAACATATATGCAAAGCATCCAAACAGTACAATTTGCCAATTTTTTGTTCTTCAAGTTTAAGTGAACTACGAGCCCCATTGTTAATACTTTAACGGAATTTATTTGTAACTTGCGACAAGTAGAACAATGAATGGAACAGGTAGCCGGTTGAAATCAATGTATATATTGTTTCTATATAGTCTAAGGAACATATATGCAAAGCGTCCAAACAGTACAATTCGCCAATTATTTGATCTTCAAGTTTAAGTGAACTACGAGCCCCATTGTTAATACTTTAACGGAAATTATTTGTACCTTGCGACAAGTAGAACAATGAATGGAACAGGTAGCCGGTTGAAATCAATGTATATATTGCTTCTATATAGTCTAAGAAACATGTACGCAAAGCATCCAAACAGTACCATTCGCCAATTTTTGGTTCTTCAAGTTTAAGTGAACAACGAGCCCCAATGGTTAATCCTTTATCGGTAATTATTTGTAATTTTCGACAAGTAGAACAATGAATGGAACAGGTAGACGGTTGAAATCTTTGTATATATTGCTTCTATATAGTCTAAGAAACATATATGCAAAGCATCCAAACAGTACCATTCGCCAATTTTTTGTTCTTCAAGTTTAAGTGAACAATGAGCCCCATTGTTAATCCTTTAAAGGAAATTATTTGTAACTTTCGACAAGTAGAACATTGAATGGAACAAGTAGACGGTTGAAATCTTTGTATATATTGCTTCTATATAGTCTAAGAAACATATATGCAAAGCATCCAAAGAGTACAATTCGCCTATTTCTTGTTCTTCAAGTTTAAGTAAACTACGATCCCCAATGGTTAATCCTTTAAAGGAAATTATTTGTAATTTTCGACAAGTAGAACAATGATTGGAACACCTAGACGGTTGAAATCTTTGTATATATTGCTTCCATATAGTCTAAGAAACATGTACGCAAAGCATCCAAACAGTACCATTCGCCAATTTTTTGTTCTTCAAGTTTAAGTGAACAATGAGCCCCAATGGTTAATCCTTTATCGGTAATTATTTGTAACTTTCGACGAGTAGAACGATGAATGGAACAGGTAGACGGTTGAAATCTTTGTATATATTGCTTCTGTATAGTCTAAGAAACATATATGCAAAGCATCCAAACAGTACAATTCGCCAATTTTTTGTTCTTCAAGTTTAAGTGAACAATGAGCCCCAATGGTTAATCCTTTATCGGTAATTATTTGTAATTTTCGACAAGTAGAACAATGAATGAAACAGGTAGACGGTTGAAATCTTTGTATATATTGCTTCTATATAGTCTAAGAAACATATATGCAAAGCATCCAAACAGTTCCATTCGCCAATTTTTTGTTCTTCAAGTTTAAGTGAACTACGAGCCCCATTGTTAATCCTTTAAAGGAAATTATTTGTAAATTTCGACAAGTAGAACAATGAATGGAACAGGTAGACTGTTGAAATTATTGTACATATTGCTTCTATATAGTCTAAGAAACATATATGCAAAGCATCCAAACAGTACAATTTGCCAATTTTTTGTTCTTCAAGTTTAAGTGAACAATGAGCCCCATTGTTAATCCTTTAAAGGAAATTATTTGTAACTTTCGACAAGTAGAACAATGAATAGAACAAGTAGACGGTTGAAATCTTTGTATATATTGCTTCTATATAGTCTAAGAAACATATATGCAAAGCATCCAAACAGTACAATTCGCCAATTTCTTGTTCCTCAAGTTTAAGTAAACTACGATCCCCATTGTTAATGCCTTAACGGAAATTATTTGTAACTTTCTACAAGTAGAACAATGAATGGAACAGGTAGACGGTTGAAATCTTTTTATATATTGCTTCTATAAAGTCTAAGAAACATATATGCAAATCATCCAAACAGTACAATTCGCCAATTATTTGATCTTCAAGTTTAAGTGAACTACGAGCCCCATTGTTAATACTTTAACGGAATTTATTTGTAACTTGCGACAAGTAGAACAATGAATGGAACAGGTAGCCGGTTGAAATCAATGTATATATTGTTTCTATATAGTCTAAGAAACATATATGCAAAGCGTCCAAACAGTACAATTCGCCAATTATTTGATCTTCAAGTTTAAGTGAACTACGAGCCCCATTGTTAATACTTTAACGGAAATTATTTGTACCTTGCGACAAGTAGAACAATGAATGGAACAGGTAGCCGGTTGAAATCAATGTATATATTGCTTCTATATAGTCTAAGAAACATGTACGCAAAGCATCCAAACAGTACCATTCGCCAATTTTTTGTTCTTCAAGTTTAAGTGAACAACGAGCCCCAATGGTTAATCCTTTATCGGTAATTATTTGTAATTTTCGACAAGTAGAACAATGAATGGAACAGGTAGACGGTTGAAATCTTTGTATATATTGCTTCTATATAGTCTAAGAAACATATATGCAAAGCATCCAAACAGTACCATTCGCCAATTTTTTGTTCTTCAAGTTTAAGTGAACAATGAGCCCCATTGTTAATCCTTTAAAGAAATTATTTGTAACTTTCGACAAGTAGAACATTGAATGGAACAAGTAGACGGTTGAAATCTTTGTATATATTGCTTCTATATAGTCTAAGAAACATATATGCAAAGCATCCAAAGAGTACAATTCGCCTATTTCTTGTTCTTCAAGTTTAAGTAAACTACGATCCCCAATGGTTAATCCTTTAAAGGAAATTATTTGTAAATTTCGACAAGTAGAACAATGAATGGAACAGGTAGCCGGTTGAAATCAATGTATATATTGTTTCTATATAGTCTAAGGAACATATATGCAAAGCGTCCAAACAGTACAATTCGCCAATTATTTGATCTTCAAGTTTAAGTGAACTACGAGCCCCATTGTTAATACTTTAACGGAAATTATTTGTACCTTGCGACAAGTAGAACAATGAATGGAACAGGTAGCCGGTTGAAATCAATGTATATATTGCTTCTATATAGTCTAAGAAACATGTACGCAAAGCATCCAAACAGTACCATTCGCCAATTTTTGGTTCTTCAAGTTTAAGTGAACAACGAGCCCCAATGGTTAATCCTTTATCGGTAATTATTTGTAATTTTCGACAAGTAGAACAATGAATGGAACAGGTAGACGGTTGAAATCTTTGTATATATTGCTTCTATATAGTCTAAGAAACATATATGCAAAGCATCCAAACAGTACCATTCGCCAATTTTTTGTTCTTCAAGTTTAAGTGAACAATGAGCCCCATTGTTAATCCTTTAAAGGAAATTATTTGTAACTTTCGACAAGTAGAACATTGAATGGAACAAGTAGACGGTTGAAATCTTTGTATATATTGCTTCTATATAGTCTAAGAAACATATATGCAAAGCATCCAAAGAGTACAATTCGCCTATTTCTTGTTCTTCAAGTTTAAGTAAACTACGATCCCCAATGGTTAATCCTTTAAAGGAAATTATTTGTAAATTTCGACAAGTAGAACAATGATTGGAACACGTAGACGGTTGAAATCTTTGTATATATTGCTTCCATATAGTCTAAGAAACATGTACGCAAAGCATCCAAACAGTACCATTCGCCAATTTTTTGTTCTTCAAGTTTAAGTGAACAATGAGCCCCAATGGTTAATCCTTTATCGGTAATTATTTGTAACTTTCGACGAGTAGAACGATGAATGGAACAGGTAGACGGTTGAAATCTTTGTATATATTGCTTCTATATAGTCTAAGAAACATATATGCAAAGCATCCAAACAGTACAATTCGCCAATTTTTTGTTCTTCAAGTTTAAGTGAACAATGAGCCCCAATGGTTAATCCTTTATCGGTAATTATTTGTAATTTTCGACAAGTAGAACAATGAATGAAACAGGTAGACGGTTGAAATCTTTGTATATATTGCTTCTATATAGTCTAAGAAACATATATGCAAAGCATCCAAACAGTTCCATTCGCCAATTTTTTGTTCTTCAAGTTTAAGTGAACTACGAGCCCCATTGTTAATCCTTTAAAGGAAATTATTTGTAAATTTCGACAAGTAGAACAATGAATGGAACAGGTAGACTGTTGAAATTATTGTACATATTGCTTCTATATAGTCTAAGAAACATATATGCAAAGCATCCAAACAGTACAATTTGCCAATTTTTTGTTCTTCAAGTTTAAGTGAACAATGAGCCCCATTGTTAATCCTTTAAAGGAAATTATTTGTAACTTTCGACAAGTAGAACAATGAATAGAACAAGTAGACGGTTGAAATCTTTGTATATATTGCTTCTATATAGTCTAAGAAACATATATGCAAAGCATCCAAACAGTACAATTCGCCAATTTCTTGTTCCTCAAGTTTAAGTAAACTACGATCCCCATTGTTAATGCCTTAACGGAAATTATTTGTAACTTTCTACAAGTAGAACAATGAATGGAACAGGTAGACGGTTGAAATCTTTTTATATATTGCTTCTATAAAGTCTAAGAAACATATATGCAAATCATCCAAACAGTACAATTCGCCAATTATTTGATCTTCAAGTTTAAGTGAACTACGAGCCCCATTGTTAATACTTTAACGGAATTTATTTGTAACTTGCGACAAGTAGAACAATGAATGGAACAGGTAGCCGGTTGAAATCAATGTATATATTGTTTCTATATAGTCTAAGAAACATATATGCAAAGCGTCCAAACAGTACAATTCGCCAATTATTTGATCTTCAAGTTTAAGTGAACTACGAGCCCCATTGTTAATACTTTAACGGAAATTATTTGTACCTTGCGACAAGTAGAACAATGAATGGAACAGGTAGCCGGTTGAAATCAATGTATATATTGCTTCTATATAGTCTAAGAAACATGTACGCAAAGCATCCAAACAGTACCATTCGCCAATTTTTTGTTCTTCAAGTTTAAGTGAACAACGAGCCCCAATGGTTAATCCTTTATCGGTAATTATTTGTAATTTTCGACAAGTAGAACAATGAATGGAACAGGTAGACGGTTGAAATCTTTGTATATATTGCTTCTATATAGTCTAAGAAACATATATGCAAAGCATCCAAACAGTACCATTCGCCAATTTTTTGTTCTTCAAGTTTAAGTGAACAATGAGCCCCATTGTTAATCCTTTAAAGGAAATTATTTGTAACTTTCGACAAGTAGAACATTGAATGGAACAAGTAGACGGTTGAAATCTTTGTATATATTGCTTCTATATAGTCTAAGAAACATATATGCAAAGCATCCAAAGAGTACAATTCGCCTATTTCTTGTTCTTCAAGTTTAAGTAAACTACGATCCCCAATGGTTAATCCTTTAAAGGAAATTATTTGTAAATTTCGACAAGTAGAACAATGATTGGAACACGTAGACGGTTGAAATCTTTGTATATATTGCTTCCATATAGTCTAAGAAACATGTACGCAAAGCATCCAAACAGTACCATTCGCCAATTTTATGTTCTTCAAGTTTAAGTGAACAATGAGCCCCATTGTTAATCCTTTAAAGGAAATTATTTGTAACTTTCGACAAGTAGAACAATGAATAGAACAGGTAGACGGTTGAAATCTTTGTATATATTGCTTCTATATAGTCTAAGAAACATATATGCAAAGCATCCAAACAGTACAATTCGCCAATTTTTTGTTCTTCATGTTTAAGTGAACAATGAGCCCCAATGGTTAATCCTTTATCGGTAATTATTTGTAATTTTCGACAAGTAGAACAATGAATGGAACTGGTAGACGGTTGAAATCTTTGTATATATTGTTTCTATATAATCTAAGAAACATATATGCAAAGCATCTAAACAGTAACAATCGCCAATTTTTTGTTCTTCAAGTTTAAGTGAACTACGAGCCCCATTGTTAATACTTTAACGGAAATTATTTGTATCTTGCGACAAGTAGAACAATGAATGGAACAGGTAGCCGGTTGAAATCAATGTATATATTGCTTCTATATAGTCTAAGAAACATATATGTAAAGCATCCAAACAGTACCATTCGCCAATTTTTTGTTCTTCAAGTTTAAGTGAACAATGAGCCCCATTGTTAATCCTTTAAAGGAAATTATTTGTAAATTTCGACAAGTAGAACAATGAATGGAACAGGTAGACGGTTGAAATCTTTGTATATATTGCTTCTATATAATCTAAGAAACATATATGCAAAGCATCCAAACAGTACCATTCGCCAATTTTTTGTTCTTCAAGTTTAAGTAAACTACGATCCCCATTGTTAATCCCTTAACGGAAATTATTTGTAACTTTCGACAAGTAGAACAGTTAATGGAACAGGTAGACGGTTGAAATCTTTGTATATATTGCTTCTATATAGTATAAGAAACATATATGCATAGCATCCAAACAGTACCATTCGCCAATTTTTTGTTCTTCAAGTTTAAGTGAACAACGAGCCCCATTGTTAATCCTTTAAAGGAAATTATTTGTAAATTTCGACAAGTAGAACAATGAATGGAACAGGTAGACTGTTGAAATCATTGTATATATTGCTTCTATATAGTCTATGAAACATATATGCCAATCGTCCAAACAGTACAATTCGCCAATTATTTGATCTTCAAGTTTAAGTGAACTACGAGCCCATTGTTAATACTTTAGCGGTAATTATTTGTAACTTGCGACAAGTAGAACAATGAATGGAACAGGTAGCCGGTTGAAATCAATGTATATATTGCTTCTATATAGTCTAAGAAACATATATGTAAAGCATCCAAACAGTACCATTCGCCAATTTTTTGTTCTTCAAGTTTAAGTGAACAACGAGCCCCATTGTTAATCCTTTAAAGGAAATTATTTGTAAATTTCGACAAGTAGAACAATGAATGTAACAGGTAGACGGTTGAAATCTTTGTATATATTGCTTCCATATAGTCTAAGAAACATGTACGCAAAGCATCCAAACAGTACCATTCGCCAATTTTTTGTTCTTCAAGTTTAAGTGAACAAAGAGCCCCAATGGTTAATCCTTTATCGGAAATTATTTGTAACTTTCGGCAAGTAGAACAATGAATGGAACAGGTAGACGGTTGAAATCTTTGTATATATTGATTCTATATAGTCTAAGAAACATATATGCAAAGCATCCAAACAGTACAATTCGCCAATTTATTGTTCTTCAAGTTTAAGTGAACTACGAGCCCCATTGTTAATCCTTTAAAGGAAATTATTTGTAAATTTCGACAAGTAGAACTATGAATGGAACAGGTAGACGGTTGAAATCTTTGTATATATTGCTTCTATATAATCTAAGAAACATATATGCAAAGCATCCAAACAGTACCATTCGCCAATTTTTTGTTCTTCAAGTTTAAGTGAACAATGAGCCCCTTTGTTAATCCTTTATCGGAAATTATTTGTAACTTTCGACAAGCAGAACATTGAATGGAACAGGTAGACGGTTGAAATCTTTGTATATATTGCTTCCATATAGTCTAAGAAACATGTACGCAAAGCATCCAAACAGTACCATTCGCCAATTTTTTGGTCTTCAAGTTTAAGTGAACAATGAGCCACATAGTTAATCCATTATCGGAAATTATTTGTAATTTTCGACAAGTAGAACAATGAATGGAACAGGTAGACGGTTGAAATATTTGTATATATTGCTTCTATATAGTATAAGAAACATATATGCATAGCATCCAAACAGTACCATTCGCCAATTTTTTGTTCTTCAAGTTTAAATGAACAACGAGCCCCATTGTTAATCCTTTAAAGGAAATTATTTGTAAATTTCGACAAGTAGAACAATGAATGGAACAGGTAGACTGTTGAAATCATTGTATATATTGCTTCTATATAGTCTATGAAACATATATGCCAAGCGTCCAAACAGTACAATTCGCCAATTATTTGATCTTCAAGTTTAAGTGAACTACTAGCCCCATTGTTAATACTTTAACGGAAATTATTTGTAACTTTCGGCAAGTAGAACAATAAATGGAACAGGTAGACGGTTGAAATCTTTGTATATATTGCTTCTATATAGTCTAAGAAACATATATGCAAAGCATCCAAACAGTACAATTCGCCAATTTATTGTTCTTCAAGTTTAAGTGAACAACGAGCCCCATTGTTAATCCTTTAAAGGAAATTATTTGTAAATTTCGACAAGTAGAACAATGATTGGAACACGTAGACGGTTGAAATCTTTGTATATATTGCTTCCATATAGTCTAAGAAACATGTACGCAAAGCATCCAAACAGTACCATTCGCCAATTGTTTGTTCTTCAAGTTTAAGTGAACAATAAGCCCCAATGGTTAATCCTTTATCGGAAATTATTTGTAACTTTCGGCAAGTAGAACAATGAATGGAACAGGTAGACGGTTGAAATCTTTGTATATATTGCTTCTATATAGTCTAAGAAACATATATGCAAAGCATCCAAACAGTACAATTCGCCAATTTATTGTTCTTCACGTTTAAGTGAACAACGAGCCCCATTGTTAATCCTTTAAAGGAAATTATTTGTAAATTTCGGCAAGTAGAACAATGATTGGAACACGTAGACGGTTGAAATCTTTGTATATATTGCTTCTATATAGTCTAAGAAACATATATGCAAATCATCCAAACATTACCATTCGCAATTTTTTTGTTCTTCAAGTTTGAGTAAACAACGAGCCCCATTGTTAATCCTTTAAAGGAAATTATTTGTAAATTTCGACAAGTAGATCAATGATTGGAACACGTAGACGGTTGAAATCTTTGTATATATTGCTTCCATATAGTGTAAGAAACATGTACGCAAAGCATCCAAACAGTACCATTCGCCACTTTTTTGTTCTTCAAGTTGAAGTGAACAACGAGCCCCATTGTTAATCCTTTAAAGGAAATTATTTGTAAATTTCGACAAGTAGATCAATGATTGGAACACGTAGACGGTTGAAATCTTTGTATATATTGCTTCCATATAGTCTAAGAAACATGTACGCAAAGCATCCAAACAGTACCATTCGCCAATTTTTTGTTCTTCAAGTTTAAGTGAACTACGAGCCCCATTGTTAATCCTTTAACGGAAATTAATTGTAACTTTCTACAAGTAGAACAATGATTGGAACAGGTAGACGGTTGAAATATTTGTATATATTGCTTCCATATAGTCTAAGAAACATGTACGCAAAGCATCCAAAAAGTACCATTCGCCAATTTTTTGTTCTTCAAGTTTAAGTGAACAATGAGCCCCATTGTTAATCCTTTATCGGAAATTATTTGTAAATTTCGACAAGTAGAACAATGAATGGGACAGGTAGACTGTTGAAATCATTGTATATATTGCTTCTATATAGTCCAAGAAACATATATGCAAAGCGTCCAAACAGTACAATTCGCCAATTTTTTGCTCCTCAAGTTTAAGTGAGCTACGAGCCTCATTGTTAATCCTTTAATGGAAATTATTTGTAAATTTCGGCAAGTAGAACAATGAATGGAACAGGTAGACGGTTGAAATCATTGTATGTATTGCTTCTATATAGTCTAAGAAACATATATGCAAAGCATCTAAACAGTACAATTCGACAATTTTTTTTCTTCAAGTTTAGTGATCAATGAGCCCCAATGGTTAATCCGTTATAGGAAATTATTTGTATTTTTCGACAAGTAGAACAATGAATGGAACAGGTAGACGGTTGAAATCTTTGTATATATTGCTTCTATATAATCTACGAAACATATATGCAAAGCATCCAAACAGTACAATTCGCCAATTTTTTGTTTTTCAAGTTTAAGTAAACTACGATCCCCATTGTTAATCCCTTAACGGAAATTATTTGTAACTTCCGACAAGTAGAACAATGAATGGAACACGTAGACGGTTGAAATCTTTGTATTTATTGCTTCCATATAGTCTAAGAAACCTATATACAAAGCATCCAAACAGTACAATTCGCCAATTTTTTGTTCTTCAAGTTTAAGTGAACAATGAGCCCCAATGGTTAATCCTTTATCGGTAATTATTTGTAAATTCTGACAAGTAGAACAATGAATGGAACAGGTAGACGGTTGAAATCCTTGTATATATTGCCTCTGTATAATCTAAGAAACATATGTGCAAAGCATCCAAACAGTACCATTCGCCAATTTTTTGTCCTTCAAGTTTAAGTGAACTACGAGCCCCATTGTTAATCCTTTAAAGGAAATTATTTGTAAATTTCGACAAGTAGAACAATGAATGGAACAGGTAGACTGTTGAAATCATTGTATATATTGCTTCTATATAGTCTAAGAAACATATATGCAAAGCATCCAAACAGTACCATTCGCCAATTTTTTGTTCTTCAAGTTTAAGTGAACAACGAGCCCCATTGATAATCATGAAACGGACATTATTTGTAACTTTTTACAAGTAGAACAATGAATAGAACAGGTAGACGGTTGAAATCTTTGTATATGTTGCTTCTATATAGTCTAAGAAACCTATATGCAAAGCATCCAAACAGTACCATTCGCCAATTTTTTGGTTTTCCAGTTTAAGTGAACAATGAGCCCCTATGGTTAATCCTTTATCGGTAATTATTTGTAACTTTCGACAAGTAGAACAATGAATGGAACACGTAGACGGTTAAAATCTTTGTATTTATTGCTTCCATATAGTCTAAGAAACCTATATGCAAAGCATCCAAACAGTACAATTCGCCAATTTTTTGTTCTTCAAGTTTAAGTAAACTACGATCCCCATTGTTAATCCCTTAACGGAAATTATTTGTAACTTTCGACAAGTAGAACAATGAATGGAACAGGTAGACGGTTGAAATCATTGTATATATTGCTTCTATATAGTCTAAGAAACATATATGCAAAGCATCCAAACAGTACAATTCGACAATTTTTTGCTCTTCAAGTTTAAGTGAACTACGAGCTCCATTGTTAATCCTTTAAAGGAAATTATTTGTAACTTTCGACAAGTAGAACAATGAATGGAACGGGTAGACGGTTGAAATCTTTGTATATATTGCTTCTATATAGTCTAAGAAACATATATGCAAAGCATCCAAACAGTACAATTCGCCAATTATTTGTTCTTCAAGTTTAAGTGAACTACGAGCCCCATTGTTAATCCTTTAAAGGAAATTATTTGTAAATTTCGACAAGTAGAACAATGAATGGATCATGTAGACGGTTGGAATCATTGCATATATTGCTTCTATATAGTGTGCGAAACAAATATGCAAAGCATCCAAACAGTACAATTCGCCAATTTTTTGTTCTTCTAGTTTAAGTGAACTACGAGCCCCATTGATAATCATGAAACGGAAATTATTTGTAACTTTCTACAAGTAGAAGAATGAATAGAACAGGTAGACGGTTGAAATCTTTGTATATGTTGCTTCTATATAGTCTAAGAAACTTATATGCAAAGCATCTAAACAGTAACATTCGCCAATTTTTTTATCTTCAAGTTTAAGTGAACAATGAGCCCCAATGGTTATTCCGTTATCGGCAATTATTTGTAACTTTCGACAAGTAGAACAATGAATAGAACAGGTCGACGGTTGAAATCTTTGTATATATTGCTTCCATATAGTCTAAGAAACATATATGCAAAGCATCCAAACAGTACAATTCGCCAATTTTTTCTTCTTCAAGTTTAAGTGAACTACGTGCCCCATTGTTAATCCTTTAACGGAAATTAATTGTAACTTTCTACAAGTAGAACAATGATTGGAACACGTAGACGGTTGAAATCTTTGTATATATTGCTTCCATATAGTCTAAGAAACATATATGCAAAGCATCCAAACAGTACCATTCGCCAATTTTTTGTCCTTCAAGTTTAAGTGAACAATGAGCCCCATTGTTAATCCTTTATCGGAAATTATTTGTAATTTTCGACAAGTAGAACAATGAATGGAACATGTAAACGGTTGAACTCTTTGTATATATTGCTTCTATATAATCTAAGAAACATATATGCAAACCATCAAAACAGTACAATTCGCCAATTTTTTGTTCTTCAAGTTTAAGTGAACAACGAGCCCCAATGATAATCATGAAACGGAAATTATTTGTAACTTTCGACAAGTAGAACAATGAATGGAACAGGTAGACGGTTGAATCTTTGTATATATTGCTTCTATATAGTCTAAGAAACATATATGCAAAGCATCCAAACAGTACAATTCGCCAATTTTTTGTTCTTCAAGTTTAAGTGAACAATGAGCCCCAATGGTTAATCCTTTATCCGTAATTATTTGTAACTTTCGACAAGTAGAACAATGAATGGAACAGGTAGACGGTTGAAATCCTTGTATATATTAAATCTATATAGTCTAAGAAACATATATGCAAAGCATCCAAACAGTACAATTCGCCAATTTATTGTTCTTCAAGCTTAAGTGGACAACGAGCCCCATTGTTAATTCTTTAAAGGAAATTATTTGTAAATTTCGACAAGTAGAACAATGCATGGAACAGGTAGACGGTTGAAATCTTTGTATATATTGCTTTTATATAATATAAGAAACATATATTCAAAGCATCCAAACAGTACCATTCGCCAATTTTTTGTTCTTCAAGATTAAGTGAACAACGAGCCCCATTGTTATTCCATTAAAGGAAATTATTTCTAATTTTCGACAAGTAGAACAATGAATGGAACAGGTAGACGGTTGAAATCAATGTATATATTGCTTCTATATAGTCTAAGAAACATATATGCAAAGCATCCAAAGAGTACCATTCGCCAATTTTTTGTTCTTCAAGATTAAGTGATCAACGAGCCCCATTCTTATTCCATTAAAGGAAATTATTTGTAATTTTCGACAAGTAGAAGAAAGAATAGAACAGTTAGACGGTTGAAATATTTGTATATATTGCTTCTATATAGTCTAAGAAACATATATGCAAAGCATCCAAACAGTACCATTCGCCAATTTTTTGTTCTTCAAGATTAAGTGATCAACGAGCCCCATTGTTATTCCATTAAAGGAAATTATTTGTAATTTTCGACAAGTAGAACAAAGAATAGAACAGGTAGACGGTTGCAATCCTTGTATATATTAAGTCTATATAGTCTAAGAAACATATATGCAAAGCATCCAAACAGTACAATTCGCCAATTTATTGTTCTTCAAGTTTATGTGAACAACGAGCCCCATTGTTAATTCTTTAAAGGAAATTATTTGTAAATTTCGACAAGTAGAACAATGAATGGAACTGGTAGACGGTTGAAATCTTTGTATATATTGCTTTTATATAATATAAGAAACATATATTCAAAGCATCCAAACAGTACCATTCGCCAATTTTTTGTTCTTCAAGATTAAGTGAACAACGAGCCCCATTGTTATTCCATTAAAGGAAATTATTTCTAATTTTCGACAAGTAGAACAATGAATGGAACAGGTAGACGGTTGAAATCAATGTATATATTGCTTCCATATAGTCTAAGAAACATATATGCAAAGCATCCAAAGAGTACCATTCGCCAATTTTTTGTTCTTCAAGATTAAGTGATCAACGAGCCCCATTGTTATTCCATTAAAGGAAATTATTTGTAATTTTCGACAAGTAGAAGAAAGAATAGAACAGTTAGACGGTTGAAATATTTGTATATATTGCTTCTATATAGTCTAAGAAACATATATGCAAAGCATCCAAACAGTACCATTCGCCAATTTTTTGTTCTTCAAGATTAAGTGATCAACGAGCCCCATTGTTATTCCATTAAAGGAAATTATTTGTAATTTTCGACAAGTAGAAGAAAGAATAGAACAGTTAGACGGTTGAAATATTTGTATATATTGCTTCTATATAGTCTAAGAAACATATATGCAAAGCATCCAAACAGTACCATTCGCCAATTTTTTGTTCTTCAAGATTAAGTGATCAACGAGCCCCATTGTTATTCCATTAAAGGCAATTATTTGTAATTTTCGACAAGTAGAACAAAGAATAGAACAGTTAGACGGTTGAAATATTTGTATATATTGCTTCTATATAGTCTAAGAAACATATATGCAAACCATCCAAACAGTACCATTCGCCAATTTTTTGTTCATCAAGTTTAAGTGAACAACGAGCCCCATTGTTAATCCTTTATCGGAAATTATTTTTAAATTTCGACAAGTAGAACAATGATTGGAACAGGTAGACGGTTGAAATATTTGTATATATTGCTTCTATATAATATGAGAAACATATATTCAAAGCATCCAAACAGTACCATTCGCCAATTTTTTGGTCTTCAACTTTAAGTGAACAATGAGCCCCAATGGTTAATCCTTTATCGGAAATTATTTGTAATTTTCGACAAGTAGAACAATGAATGGAACAGGTAGACGGTTGAAATATTTGTATATATTGCTTCTATATAATATAAGAAACATATATTCAAAGCATCCAAACAGTACCATTCGCCAATTTTTTGGTCTTCAACTTTAAGTGAACAATGAGCCCCAATGGTTAATCCTTTATCGGAAATTATTTGTAATTTTCGACAAGTAGAACAATGATTGGAACACGTAGACGGTTGAAATCTTTGTATATATTGCTTCCATATAGTCTAAGAAACATGTACGCAAAGCATCCAAACAGTACCATTCGCCAATTTTTTGTTCTTCAAGTTTAAGTGAACAATGAGCCCCAATGGTTAATCCTTTATCGGAAATTATTTGTAACTTTCGACAAGTAGAACAATGAATGGAACAGGTAGACGGTTGAAATCTTTGTATATATTGCTTCTATATAATCTAAGAAACATATATGCAAAGTATCTAAACAGTAACAATCGCCAATTTTTTGATCTTCAAGTTTAAGTGAACAGCGAGCCCCATTGTTAATCCTTTAACGGAAATTATTTGTAAATTTCGGCAAGTAGAACAATGAATGGAATAGATAGACTGTTGAAATCATTGTATATATTGCTTCTATATAGTCTAAGAAACATATATGCAAAGCATCCAAACAGTACAATTCGCCAATTTTTTGATCTTCAAGTTTAAGTGAACAGCGAGCTCCATTGATAATCATGAAATGGAAATTATTTGTAACTTTCTACAAGTAGAACAATGAATAGTACAGGTAGACGGGTGAAGTCTTTATATATATTGCTTCTATATAGTCTAAGACACATATATGCAAAGCATCCAAACAGTACAATTCGCCAATTTTTTGATCTTCAAGTTTAAGTGAACAGCGAGCCCCATTGATAATCATGAAATGGAAATGGACAGTCAATCGACCCGATTGTAAAAAATACAGAATATAAAAAGAATTTAAAACTAAAGCTTTCTTAAAATGAAGATTAACATTCAATACAATGTGTTTACAATTTTTCTTAAATCTAATCGCAACATTAAAACAACACGTATTTACAAAATTTATTCTAACTCGGAATCCAGGGCCGTATATTTGATGCTTCCCACGTTCCATAGTAGTGTGTTTGCGTCAATTGAAAACCTTCAACATCCTTTACAACGTAACGGTCATTAGTTAATATTCGGGTGATTTGGTATGGTCCTTTAAAACGCGGTATCATTTTTTGAGATACACCGGGTGAATTGTCATAATTTTTTAGCATAATTTTATCGCCTACTTCGTACTTTTTTGCGGTCTTACGATGGCTATCATAAAGACGCTTATTAGCATCCTGGTTCTGACGAATCTGTTCATCTGCCCGTCTGCGTACACTCGGTAAATCGCGGGTTACATTAATCTGTCCGTTAATTTCGAGCCCATCCCGCAATTCGTCTACAATATTTCCTCGTTGACGCACGCCAAATAATAAAATGCTCGGACATTGATTCGTCGCTTTTGACATCGTATTATTACACGCGAATTCTACGTCGTCTAGAACATCGTACCAATGCGCATTCTTTTCAGCAGTTAATTTTGCTATCATTGGCAAAATGGTACGATTTACTCTTTCGACCTGACCATTCCCCTGAGGCGATGCAGTAGCAACCTTAATATGCTGCACATTATATATGTCGACAAATTCCTCAAATTCGCGTGATGTAAAACAAGTACCGCGGTCGGATATGATTCGTAACGGTCGACTATAATGCTTAAAATAAGATTTAAGGTATTTCACGACTTCTGATGTGCTCGTACCTTTAGCTGCATACAATTTTATATATTTAGTGAAAGCATCGACAATTACAAAAATATAGCGTTCTTTCGATCGTGTCGTTCTGGATATTGGTGCTAAATGATCAATATGTAATGTGGCAAAAGGTACGTCACCCTTCGGTATCGAATGTAATAATCCTTCAGCCTTTCCGAAATTTGGTGTGTATGCAATACATTTTAAACAGCCCTTTATATGTTTTTCAATTTTTAATTTCATGTCAGGAAACCAATAACTAGTTAATATGTTTTCCATGGCTTTTCCAACACCGACATGACCCATCTCATTATGGTATTTATGTATGATGCTCGTCTCTAATACGGCTGGAACATAAAAGAGAATTCGTCCGTGATATTTTCGGTACACTAAACCATCTCTCATTTCGAAAAATTTACTCTCGGTTCTCTCTAATTCGTCACGAGCAGTTTTAATTACGATATCATTGTCCTGACATAAAGCAAGATTTCTATCAAAAGAGTTGTCTTCGACCACGAATACCTGTCGACTCAACGCGTCTACGTGAGACATACGAGAACCAGATCGATGCTCCAGAACATAATCGAAATTTTGCATTTCTAAAACCCATCGTGCTATTCGAGGATTTGTTTCCTTTTTGTTTAAAGTTAAACTTAATGCTTGACAGTCAGTAACGATTTTAAATTTAATTCCTAATAAATATGTTCTAAAACGACGTAACGCATAAATTATTGCTAGAGCCTCCAACTCGAAACTATGGTACTTGGACTCAAACTCGGTAGTTCTTTTAGAGAAGTAGAATATGGGATGTAATTTTTTATCCTTTTTTTTCTGTAAGAGAATTGCCCCAAAACCCACTGCGCTTGCATCACAGTGTAATTCAGATTCATCTCGCGGCGAGTATATGCTTAATATCGGTGAATCTATTAATTTACTTTTGAGTGTTTTGAAAGTTTGTTCCTGATCTACTCCGAATTTAAAATCTACGCCTTTCTTCGTAATGTCATATAAGGGTTTGGCGATAATTGAAAAATTTTCAACGAACTTTCGAAAATAGGAACACAGTCCCAGAAAACTTTGAACATCACGGACGTTTCGTGGGACGGGAAATTTGTTAACTGCTTCAAGACCGTTCTTCGTCGGTCCAATTCCTTCGTTGGATACCGTATAACCCAAATAATCTAATTTCGTTTGAAAAAACCGGCATTTATCTAAACGTAATTGCAAACAATTCGCGACAAGTAGTTTAAATACCTTCTCTAAAACGAGTAAATGATGCTCCATTGTCTCGGTTGCGATAAGAAAATCATCCAGATACACTGCGATCTCTCCCGTATTTATTTGTTCTCGAAATATCTCAGTGACAAAACGTTGAAATTTTAGTGGGGCACCTTTTAAACCGAAAGGCATCTTTAAATATTCATATTGCCCTAATGGCGTTACAAATGAAGTGTATTTGACCGAGTTTTCGTGCATCCTGACCTGAAAGAATCCATCCTTTAAATCAAGTATCGTAAAAAAATTCTTACCACTCAATAAATCGATTTGGTCTTCGATCAGTGGAAGTGGAAAATTATCGCGTACCGTGACTTTATTCAACTTTCGGAAATCCACACACATCCGTGTTTCACCGTTTTTCTTTTTAGTTAACACGATCGGCGATGCATATTCCGAAGTACTTTCCCTAATAATACCTTTAGCAAGTAAATCATTTAAAATATTTCTCACTACGTCTTTTTCGCTATAAGAAAGTCTACGTGGTGTGCACGCAAAAGGTTTGTCATCCGTTAGCGTAAGTTTCATCGTATTTTCTACCGCAGGGCTGATTGGTCTTTGCGCGTTAGCATAATATTTATTGTAAGCATCCCGTACCTGCTTCTTTACCTCGGTCGGAAGATCTTCATTGATTATTATATCCTGCGAAGTTTCGCTAACGCCGTCGAAATTTACATCTACGTTCATAATATCTGAAATCTCTTTTTCTTTGCTTAACGATAATTTAGATAATTTCATAAAATCGCGCCCCAAAACTAAAGTACTGTGCATCGTTTTGTTCGGTACGACCCGCAACGTAATCTTATAATTTTTCCCACCGAAAAGTAATACAGTCTCTACGCAACCCATTATTTCTAATCCGCTACTATTAATTCCACAAAGTGATCCGAGTTAGCGCATGAAGTTACGTACTCACGCGGAATAAAACCGTTTTTAATGAAAGAAATAGGACTTCCCGAGTCTAATAAAGCATTGAGCCGAATACGAATATTATTTTCCTTTTTATATATGCATACTTCTACATCTCTCCGGAAATCGTCTTGTTCTCCTCCTTGTACCTCCGTTACACAGTTGATCTCTGCTTTCTGCAACACGCAATGCTCCGCCCGGTGTCCAAATTTGCCGCACCTGAAGCATGACCCTCGTTCCCTCTTCGGTTTTCCACAGTTTGCTGCAAAGTGTCCAACTTCGTTGCAATTGAAGCATTTTCTCGGAACCTTTTCCTCAGATTTAGAAGACACCTTGTTGTATGATGGCCATCTCCTTTCCGCCATCGTAAATTCTCCGCGACGATATCGTAGCGATGTTTCCCTTGGCGCCGGCACATTTGCAAATGCGTTCAACATCACTTCCAAGGACTGGAAACATTGCATCTTAGCCTGCGTGCGTAATTGATGATTGGGAATTCCGTCAATCACGTAACTAATAATTTCCTTTTCTGCCATCGGAATTCGGTTTGCTAACGCCACCTTGTCGTCCAGATAATCGGTGAAATTTTCATTTTCATGCCATATTCTTGCCTCGAGGTTCCGTCGTAGAATAAGGGGATCTAGCTGGTGTCCATATCTTTTCCTAAGTTCACGTAGAAGATCTTCGTTCTTCATGTCCACGCAATCTGCCCTTGAATGGTACCATTTGATCGCTTTCGCAGTCAATCGACTACATATTAAAGCTTTCGAACAATGGGCGTCTAAACTATACGTAGCCAGAAGTTTTTTCATCTGCGTTTCCCAACGATCGAAATCCGCAACATTGCCGTCGAATTCACTAACCAAATCCTTGATTTCTTGCCATTTTGCTACTTGTAATCTATCAGACTCACGACTTTCTGACCGGGACGACGTCATTCTCATAAATTCTAATTCCCTCCTTAACTGTTCGGCCTCGCGTTGCGCTAAATTCCTCTCCCTTCCAGGGTTGACTTCCTGGAGGGAATCGATCTCTTGTACCTCATGCGATTCACTGGGTGTTGATTCTGTCGTAGGTACCATTTCATGCGGCTGAATCCCCGCGTCCACCAGCCGTTTTATTAATTCATTCTTGCTACCCGTCGTTGCTAGATTTCTGTTCTTCAATATTTCTTTTAACTCGGCTGACGTCAGCGTATTTGTTTTAGTACTCGCCATTGTAAATGAAATTTCTGTCACTTAGGACACACGATGCAATATAATTTGAAAAATTAGTTTATCGGTAAAACAGAGGGAACGGGAAAAAAAATTCCGCCACGCAGTAATATAGTCACTGGTTTTTATCCCACTTCTGAATTTGTAAGGAAGTAAAACGGAACGAATAACACAAACGAATTTAATAATTATTTAACAATGGCAAATTAACACAAGAAATAGACGCTGATACATAAAACACAATTCAGAAAACCACAAAGAATAAACTATTACATAAAACACATAAACTAATTATTTCTTAATACATAAACCAATCCGTTCACTTTTGCTTTCCGTAATCGACTGTGTCTCTCGTTTATTAAAAGCGCCTTTCGTCGTTGCGGCAACGGAACCACGCGAGCCGGTCGTCGCAGCGGCGACGGCATACATGCTATGATCCGAATGCAGGTTCACATCAGGCACTAACACTCTTACACTTCTATATAGTCTAAGAAACATATATGCAAAGCATCCAAGCAGTACAATTCGCCAATTTATTGTTCTTCAAGTTTAAGTGAACTACGAGCCCCATGATAATCATGAAAGGGAAACTATTTGTAACTTTCTACAAGTAGAACTATGAATAGAACAGGTAGACTGTTGAAATCTTTGTATATATTGCTTTTATATAGTCTAAGAGACATACCTGCAAAGCATCCAAACAGTACCATTCGCGAATTACTGTTCTTCAAGTTTAAGTGAACAACGAGCCCCATTGTTAATCCTTTAACGGAAATTATTTGTTACTTTCGACAAGTAGAACAATGAATGGAACAGGTAGACGTTTGAAACCTTTGTATTAACTGCTGCCATATAGTCTAAGAAACATATATGCAAAGCATCCAAACAGTACAATTCGCCATTTTATTGTTCTTCAAGTTTACCTGAACAACGAGCCCCATTGTTATTCCTTTTAAAGGAAATTATTTGTAAATTTCGACAAGTAGAACAATGATCGGAACACGTAGACGGTTGAAATCTTTGTATATATTGCTTCTATATAGTCTAAGAAACATATATGCAAAGCATCCAAACAGTACAATTCGCCAATTTTTTGTTCTTCAAGTTTAAGTGAACAATGAGCCCCAATGGTTAATCCTTTATCGGAAATTATTTGTAAATTTCGACAAGTAGAACAATGAATGGAACAGGTAGACGGTTGAAATCTTTGTATATATTGCTTCTATATAGTCTAAGAAACATATATGCAAAGCATCCAAACAGTACAATTCGCCAATTTATTGTTCTTCAAGTTTAAGTGAGCAATGAGCCCCATTGTTAATCCTTTAAAGGAAATTATTTGTAAATTTCGACAAGTAGAACAATGATTGGATCAAGTAGACGGTTGAAATCTTTGTATATATTGCTTCCATATAGTCTAAGAAACATGTACGCAAAGCATCCAAACAGTAACATTCGCCAATTTTTTGATCTTCAAGTTTAAGTGAACAATGAGCCCCATTGTTAATCCTTTATCGGAAATTATTTGTAACTTTCGACAATTAGAACAATGAATGGAACTGGTAGACGTTGAAATCTTTGTATATATTGCTTCTATATTATCTGAGAAACATATATACAAAGCATCCAAACAGTACCATTCGCCAATATTTTGTTCTTCAAATATAAGTGAACAACGAGCCCCATTGATAATCATGAAACGGAAATTATTTGTAAATTTCGACAAGTAGAACAATGAATGGAACACGTAGACGGTTGAAATCTTTGTATATATTGCTTCTATATAGTCTAAGAAACATATATGCAAAGCATCGAAACAGTACAATTCGCCAATTTATTGTTCTTCAAGTTTAAGTGAACAACGAGCCCCATTGATAATCATGAAACGGAAATTATTTGTAACTTTCGACAAGTAGAACAATGATTGGAACACGTAGACGGTTGAAATCTTTGTATATATTGCTTCCATATAGTCTAAGAAACATGTACGCAAAGCATCCGAACAGTACCATTCCCCAATTTTTTGTTCTTCAAGTTTAAGTGAACAATGAGCCCCAATGGTTAATCCTTTATCGGAAATTATTTGTAATTTTCGACAAGTAGAACAATGAATGGAACAGGTAGACGGTTGAAATCTTTGTATATATTGCTTCTATATTATCTGAGAAACATATATACAAAGCATCCAAACAGTACCATTCGCCAATTTTTTGTTCTTCAAATATAAGTGAACAACGAGCCCCATTGATAATCATGAAACGGAAATTATTTGTAACTTTCTACAAGTAGAACAATGATCGGAACACGTAGACGGTTGAAATCTTTGTATATATTGCTTCTATATAGTCTAAGAAACATATATGCAAAGCATCCAAACAGTACAATTCGCCAATTTTTTGTTCTTCAAGTTTAAGTGAACAATGAGCCCCAATGGTTAATCCTTTATCGGAAATTATTTGTAAATTTCGACAAGTAGAACAATGAATGGAACAGGTAGACGGTTGAAATCTTTGTATATATTGCTTCTATATAGTCTAAGAAACATATATGCAAAGCATCCAAACAGTACAATTCGCCAATTTATTGTTCTTCAAGTTTAAGTGAACAATGAGCCCCATTGTTAATCCTTTAAAGGAAATTATTTGTAAATTTCGACAAGTAGAACAATGATTGGATCAAGTAGACGGTTGAAATCTTTGTATATATTGCTTCCATATAGTCTAAGAAACATGTACGCAAAGCATCCAAACAGTAACATTCGCCAATTTTTTGATCTTCAAGTTTAAGTGAACAATGAGCCCCATTGTTAATCCTTTATCGGAAATTATTTGTAACTTTCGACAATTAGAACAATGAATGGAACAGGTAGACGTTGAAATCTTTGTATATATTGCTTCCATATAGTCTGAGAAACATATATGCAAAGCATCGAAACAGTACAATTCGCCAATTTATTGTTCTTCAAGTTTAAGTGAACAACGAGCCCCATTGATAATCATGAAACGGAAATTATTTGTAACTTTCGACAAGTAGAACAATGATTGGAACACGTAGACGGTTGAAATCTTTGTATATATTGCTTCCATATAGTCTAAGAAACATGTACGCAAAGCATCCGAACAGTACCATTCGCCAATTTTTTGTTCTTCAAGTTTAAGTGAACAATGAGCCCCAATGGTTAATCCTTTATCGGAAATTATTTGTAATTTTCGACAAGTAGAACAATGAATGGAACAGGTAGACGGTTGAAATCTTTGTATATATTGCTTCTATATTATCTGAGAAACATATATACAAAGCATCCAAACAGTACCATTCGCCAATTTTTTGTTCTTCAAATATAAGTGAACAACGAGCCCCATTGATAATCATGAAACGGAAATTATTTGTAACTTTCTACAAGTAGAACAATGAATAGAACTGGTAGACGGTTGAAATCTTTGTATATGTTGCTTCTATATAGTCTAAGAAACATATATGCAAAGCATCCAAACAGTACCATTCGCCAATTTTTTGTTCTTCAAGTTTAAGTGAACTACGAGCCCCATTGTTAATCCTTTAAAGGAAATTATTTGTAAATTTCGACAAGAAGAACAATGAATGGAACAGGTAGACTGTTGAAATCATTGTATATATTGCTTCTATATAGTCTAAGAATCATATATGCAAAGCATCCAAACAGTACCCTTCGCCAATTTTTTGTTCTTCAAGTTTAAGTGAACTACGAGCCCCATTGTTAATCCTTTAAAGGAAATTATTTGTAAATTTCAACAAGTAGAACAATGAATGGAACAGGTAGACGGTTGAAATGTTTTTATATATTGCTTCTATATAGTCTAAGAAACATATATGCAAAGCATCCAAACAGTACCAGTCGCCAATTTTTTGTTCTTCAAGTTTAAGTGAACTACGAGGCCCATTGATAATCATGAAACGGAAATTATTTGTAACTTTCGACAAGTAGAACAATGATTGGAACACGTAGACGGTTGAAATCTTTGTATATATTGCTTCCATATAGTCTAAGAAACATGTACGCAAAGCATCCAAACAGTACCATTCGCCAATTTCTTGTTCTTCAAGTTTAAGTGAACAATGAGCCCCAATGGTTAATCCTTTATCGGAAATTATTTGTAATTTTCGACAAGTAGAACAATGATTGGAACACGTAGACGGTTGAAATCTTTGTATATATTGCTTCCATATAGTCTAAGAAACATATATGCAAAGCATCCAAACAGTACCATTCGCCAATTTTTTGATCTTCAAGTTTAAGTGAACAATGAGCCCCATTGTTAATCCTTTATCGGAAATTATTTGTAACTTTCGACAATTAGAACAATGAATGGAACTGGTAGACGTTGAAATCTTTGTATATATTGCTTCCATATAGTCTAAGAAACATATATGCAAAGCATCGAAACAGTACAATTCGCCAATTTATTGTTCTTCAAGTTTAAGTGAACAACGAGCCCCATTGTTAATCCTTTAAAGGAAATTATTTGTAAATTTCGACAAGTAGAACAATGATTGGAACAAGTAGACGGTTGAAATCTTTGTATATATTGCTTCCATATAGTCTAAGAAACATGTACGCAAAGCATCCAAACAGTACCATTCGCCAATTTTTTGTTCTTCAAGTTTAAGTGAACAATGAGCCCCAATGGTTAATCCTTTATCGGAAATTATTTGTAATTTTCGACAAGTAGAACAATGAATGGAACATGTAAACGGTTGAAATCTTTGTATATATTGCTTCTATATAATCTAAGAAACATATATGCATACCATCAAAACAGTACCATTCGACAATTTTTTGTTCTTCAAGTTTAAGTGAACAACGAGCCCCATTGATAATCATGAAACGGAAATTATTTGTAACTTTCGACAAGTAGAACAATGATTGGAACACGTAGACGGTTGAAATCTTTGTATATATTGCTTCCATATAGTCTAAGAAACATGTACGCAAAGCATCCAAACAGTACCATTCGCCAATTTTTTGCTCTTCAAGTTTAAGTGAACAATGAGCCCCAATGGTTAATCCTTTATCGGAAATTATTTGTAACTTTCGACAAGTAGAACAATGAATGTAACAGGTAGACGGTTGAAATCTTTGTATATATTGCTTCTATATTATCTGAGAAACATATATGCAAAGCATCCAAACAGTACCATTCGCCAATTTTTTGTTCTTCAAATATAAGTGAACAACGAGCCCCATTGATAATCATGAAATGGAAATTATTTGTAACTTTCTACAAGTAGAACAATGAATAGTACAGGTAGACGGGTGAAATCTTTCTATATATTGCTTCAAAATAGTCTAAGAAACATATATGCAAAGCATCCAAACAGTACAATTCGCCAATTTTTTGTTCTTCAAGTTTAAGTGAACTACGAGCCCCATTGTTAATCCTTTAAAGGAAATTATTTGTAAATTTCGACAAGTAGAACAATGATTCGAACACGTAGATGGTTGAAATCATTGTATATATTGCTTCTATATAGTCCAAGAAACATATATGCAAAGCGTCCAAACAGTACAATTCGCCAATTTTTTGCTCTTCAAGTTTAAGTGAACTACGAGCCCCATTGTTAATCCTTTAAAGGAAATTATTTGTAAATTTCGACAAGTTGAACAATGAATGTAACAGGTTGACTGTTGAAATCATTGTATATATTGCTTCTATATAGTCTTAGAAACGTATATGCATAGCGTCCAAACAGTACAATTCGCCAATTTTTTGCTCTTTAAGTTTAAGTGAACTACGAGCCCCATTGTTAATCCTATAAAGGAAATTATTTGTAAATTTCGGCAAGTAGAACAATGAATGGAATAGGTAGACGGTTGATATCATTGTATATATTGCTTCTATATAGTCTAAGAAACATATATGCAAAGCATCTAAACAGTACAATTAGCCAATTTCTTGTTCTTCAAGTTTAAGTGAACAACGAGCCCCATTGTTAATCCTTTAAAGGAAATTATTTGTAAATTTCGACAAGTAGAACAATGATTGGAACACGTAGACGGTTGAAATCTTTGTATATATTGCTTCCATATAGTCTAAGAAACATGTACGCAAAGCATCCAAACAGTACCATTCGCCAATTTTTTGTTCTTCAAGTTTAAGTGAACTACGAGCCCCATTGTTAATCCTTTAAAGGAAGTTATTTGTAAATTTCGACAAGTAGAACAATGAATGGAACAGGTAGACTGTTGAAATCTTTGTATATATTGCTTCTATATAGTCTAAGAAACATATATGCAAAGCATCCAAACAGTACCATTCGCCAATTTTTTGTCCTTCAAGTTTAAGTGAACAATGAGCCCCATTGTTAATCCTTTATCGGAAATTATTTGTAACTTTCGACAAGTAGAACAATGAATGGAACAGGTAGACGGTTGAAATATTTGTATATATTGCTTCTATATAATGTAAGAAACATCTATTCAAAGCATCCAAATAGTACCATCCGCCAATTTTTTGTTCTTCAAGTTTAAGTGAACAATGAGCCCCAATGGTTAATCCTTTATCGGAAATTATTTGTAACTTTCTACAAGTAGAACAATGAATAGTACAGGTAGACGGGTGAAATCTTTCTATATATTGCTTCTAAATAGTCTAAGAAACATATTTGCAAAGCATCCAAACAGTACAATTCGCCAATTTTATGTTCTTCAAGTTTAAGTGAATAATGAGCCCCAATGGTTAATCCTTTATCGGTAATTATTTGTAACTTTCGACAAGTAGAACAATGAATGGAACAGGTAGTCGGTTGAAATCCTTGTATATATTGCGTCTATATAATCTACGAAACATATATGCAAAGCATCCAAACAGTACCATTCGCCAATTTTTTGTTCTTCAAGTTTAAGTGAACTACGAGCCCCATTGTTAATCCTTTATCGGAAATTATTTCTAATTTTCGACAAGTAGTACAATGAATGGAACAGGTAGACGGTTGAAATCTTTGTATATGTTGCTTCTATATAATCTAAGAAACATATATGCAAAGCATCTAAACAGTAACAATCGCCAATTTTTTGATCTTCAAGTTTAAGTGAACAATGAGCCCCAATGGTTAATCCTTTATCGGAAGTTATTTGTAATTTTCGACAAGTAGAACAATGAATGGAACATGTAAACGGTTGAAATCTTTGTATATATTGCTTCTATATAATCTAAGAAACATATATGCATACCATCAAAACAGTACCATTCGACAATTTTTTGTTCTTCAAGTTTAAGTGAACAACGAGCCCCATTGATAATCATGAAACGGAAATTATTTGTAACTTTCGACAAGTAGAACAATGATTGGAACACGTAGACGGTTGAAATCTTTGTATATATTGCTTCCATATAGTCTAAGAAACATGTACGCAAAGCATCCAAACAGTACCATTCGCCAATTTTTTGCTCTTCAAGTTTAAGTGAACAATGAGCCCCAATGGTTAATCCTTTATCGGAAATTATTTGTAATTTTCGACAAGTAGAACAATGAATGGAACAGGTAGACGGTTGAAATCTTTGTATATATTGCTTCTATATTATCTGAGAAACATATATGCAAAGCATCCAAACAGTACCATTCGCCAATTTTTTGTTCTTCAAATATAAGTGAACAACGAGCCCCATTGATAATCATGAAACGGAAATTATTTGTAACTTTCTACAAGTAGAACAATGAATAGAACAGGTAGACGGTTGAAATCTTTGTATATGTTGCTTCTATATAGTCTAAGAAACATATATGCAAAGCATCCAAACAGTACCATTCGCCAATTTTTTGTTCTTCAAGTTTAAGTGAACTACGAGCCCCATTGTTAATCCTTTAAAGGAAATTATTTGTAAATTTCGACAAGAAGAACAATGAATGGAACAGGTAGACTGTTGAAATCATTGTATATATTGCTTCTATATAGTTCAAGAAACATATATGCAAAGCGTCCAAACAGTACAATTCGCCAATTTTTTGCTCTTCAAGTTTAAGTGAACTACGAGCCCCATTGTTAATCCTTTATCGGAAATTATTTCTAATTTTCGACAAGTAGTACAATGAATGGAACAGGTAGACGGTTGAAATCTTTGTATATATTGCTTCTATATAATCTAAGAAACATATATGCAAAGCATCTAAACAGTAACAATCGCCAATTTTTTGATCTTCAAGTTTAAGTGAACAGCGAGCCCCATTGATAATCATGAAATGGAAATTATTTGTAACTTTCTACAAGTAGAACAATGAATAGTACAGGTAGACGGGTGAAATCTTTCTATATATTGCTTCTAAATAGTCTAAGAAACATATATGCAAAGCATCCAAACAGTACAATTCGCCAATTTTTTGTTCTTCAAGTTTAAGTGAACTACGAGCCCCATTGTTAATCCTTTAAAGGAAATTATTTGTAAATTTCGACAAGTAGAACAATGATTCGAACACGTAGATGGTTGAAATCATTGTATATATTGCTTCTATATAGTCCAAGAAACATATATGCAAAGCGTCCAAACAGTACAATTCGCCAATTTTTTGCTCTTCAAGTTTAAGTGAACTACGAGCCCCATTGTTAATCCTTTAAAGGAAATTATTTGTAAATTTCGACAAGTTGAACAATGAATGGAACAGGTTGACTGTTGAAATCATTGTATATATTGCTTCTATATAGTCTAAGAAACATATATGCAAAGCATCTAAACAGTACAATTAGCCAATTTCTTGTTCTTCAAGTTTAAGTGAACAACGAGCCCCATTGTTAATCCTTTAAAGGAAATTATTTGTAAATTTCGACAAGTAGAACAATGATTGGAACACGTAGACGGTTGAAATCTTTGTATATGTTGCTTCCATATAGTCTAAGAAACATGTACGCAAAGCATCCAAACAGTACCATTCGCCAATTTTTTGTTCTTCAAGTTTAAGTGAACTACGAGCCCCATTGTTAATCCTTTAAAGGAAGTTATTTGTAAATTTCGACAAGTAGAACAATGAATGGAACAGGTAGACTGTTGAAATCTTTGTATATATTGCTTCTATATAGTCTAAGAAACATATATGCAAAGCGTCCAAACAGTACAATTCGCCAATTTCTTGCTCTTCAAGTTTAAGTGAACTACGAGCCCCATTGTTAATCCTTTAAAGGAAATTATTTGTAAATTTCGACAAGTTGAACAATGAATGGAACAGGTTGACTGTTGAAATCATTGTATATATTGCTTCTATATAGTCTAAGAAACATATATGCAAAGCATCTAAACAGTACAATTAGCCAATTTCTTGTTCTTCAAGTTTAAGTGAACAACGAGCCCCATTGTTAATCCTTTAAAGGAAATTATTTGTAAATTTCGACAAGTAGAACAATGATTGGAACACGTAGACGGTTGAAATCTTTGTATATGTTGCTTCCATATAGTCTAAGAAACATGTACGCAAAGCATCCAAACAGTACCATTCGCCAATTTTTTGTTCTTCAAGTTTAAGTGAACTACGAGCCCCATTGTTAATCCTTTAAAGGAAATTATTTGTAAATTTCGACAAGTAGAACAATGATTCGAACACGTAGATGGTTGAAATCATTGTATATATTGCTTCTATATAGTCCAAGAAACATATATGCAAAGCGTCCAAACAGTACAATTCGCCAATTTTTTGCTCTTCAAGTTTAAGTGAACTACGAGCCCCATTGTTAATCCTTTAAAGGAAATTATTTGTAAATTTCGACAAGTTGAACAATGAATGTAACAGGTTGACTGTTGAAATCATTGTATATATTGCTTCTATATAGTCTTAGAAACGTATATGCATAGCGTCCAAACAGTACAATTCGCCAATTTTTTGCTCTTTAAGTTTAAGTGAACTACGAGCCCCATTGTTAATCCTATAAAGGAAATTATTTGTAAATTTCGGCAAGTAGAACAATGAATGGAATAGGTAGACGGTTGATATCATTGTATATATTGCTTCTATATAGTCTAAGAAACATATATGCAAAGCATCTAAACAGTACAATTAGCCAATTTCTTGTTCTTCAAGTTTAAGTGAACAACGAGCCCCATTGTTAATCCTTTAAAGGAAATTATTTGTAAATTTCGACAAGTAGAACAATGATTGGAACACGTAGACGGTTGAAATCTTTGTATATATTGCTTCCATATAGTCTAAGAAACATGTACGCAAAGCATCCAAACAGTACCATTCGCCAATTTTTTGTTCTTCAAGTTTAAGTGAACTACGAGCCCCATTGTTAATCCTTTAAAGGAAGTTATTTGTAAATTTCGACAAGTAGAACAATGAATGGAACAGGTAGACTGTTGAAATCTTTGTATATATTGCTTCTATATAGTCTAAGAAACATATATGCAAAGCATCCAAACAGTACCATTCGCCAATTTTTTGTCCTTCAAGTTTAAGTGAACAATGAGCCCCATTGTTAATCCTTTATCGGAAATTATTTGTAACTTTCGACAAGTAGAACAATGAATGGAACAGGTAGACGGTTGAAATATTTGTATATATTGCTTCTATATAATGTAAGAAACATCTATTCAAAGCATCCAAATAGTACCATCCGCCAATTTTTTGTTCTTCAAGTTTAAGTGAACAATGAGCCCCAATGGTTAATCCTTTATCGGAAATTATTTGTAACTTTCTACAAGTAGAACAATGAATAGTACAGGTAGACGGGTGAAATCTTTCTATATATTGCTTCTAAATAGTCTAAGAAACATATTTGCAAAGCATCCAAACAGTACAATTCGCCAATTTTATGTTCTTCAAGTTTAAGTGAATAATGAGCCCCAATGGTTAATCCTTTATCGGTAATTATTTGTAACTTTCGACAAGTAGAACAATGAATGGAACAGGTAGTCGGTTGAAATCCTTGTATATATTGCGTCTATATAATCTACGAAACATATATGCAAAGCATCCAAACAGTACCATTCGCCAATTTTTTGTTCTTCAAGTTTAAGTGAACTACGAGCCCCATTGTTAATCCTTTATCGGAAATTATTTCTAATTTTCGACAAGTAGTACAATGAATGGAACAGGTAGACGGTTGAAATCTTTGTATATGTTGCTTCTATATAATCTAAGAAACATATATGCAAAGCATCTAAACAGTAACAATCGCCAATTTTTTGATCTTCAAGTTTAAGTGAACAATGAGCCCCAATGGTTAATCCTTTATCGGAAGTTATTTGTAATTTTCGACAAGTAGAACAATGAATGGAACATGTAAACGGTTGAAATCTTTGTATATATTGCTTCTATATAATCTAAGAAACATATATGCATACCATCAAAACAGTACCATTCGACAATTTTTTGTTCTTCAAGTTTAAGTGAACAACGAGCCCCATTGATAATCATGAAACGGAAATTATTTGTAACTTTCGACAAGTAGAACAATGATTGGAACACGTAGACGGTTGAAATCTTTGTATATATTGCTTCCATATAGTCTAAGAAACATGTACGCAAAGCATCCAAACAGTACCATTCGCCAATTTTTTGCTCTTCAAGTTTAAGTGAACAATGAGCCCCAATGGTTAATCCTTTATCGGAAATTATTTGTAATTTTCGACAAGTAGAACAATGAATGGAACAGGTAGACGGTTGAAATCTTTGTATATATTGCTTCTATATTATCTGAGAAACATATATGCAAAGCATCCAAACAGTACCATTCGCCAATTTTTTGTTCTTCAAATATAAGTGAACAACGAGCCCCATTGATAATCATGAAACGGAAATTATTTGTAACTTTCTACAAGTAGAACAATGAATAGAACAGGTAGACGGTTGAAATCTTTGTATATGTTGCTTCTATATAGTCTAAGAAACATATATGCAAAGCATCCAAACAGTACCATTCGCCAATTTTTTGTTCTTCAAGTTTAAGTGAACTACGAGCCCCATTGTTAATCCTTTAAAGGAAATTATTTGTAAATTTCGACAAGAAGAACAATGAATGGAACAGGTAGACTGTTGAAATCATTGTATATATTGCTTCTATATAGTTCAAGAAACATATATGCAAAGCGTCCAAACAGTACAATTCGCCAATTTTTTGCTCTTCAAGTTTAAGTGAACTACGAGCCCCATTGTTAATCCTTTATCGGAAATTATTTCTAATTTTCGACAAGTAGTACAATGAATGGAACAGGTAGACGGTTGAAATCTTTGTATATATTGCTTCTATATAATCTAAGAAACATATATGCAAAGCATCTAAACAGTAACAATCGCCAATTTTTTGATCTTCAAGTTTAAGTGAACAGCGAGCCCCATTGATAATCATGAAATGGAAATTATTTGTAACTTTCTACAAGTAGAACAATGAATAGTACAGGTAGACGGGTGAAATCTTTCTATATATTGCTTCTAAATAGTCTAAGAAACATATATGCAAAGCATCCAAACAGTACAATTCGCCAATTTTTTGTTCTTCAAGTTTAAGTGAACTACGAGCCCCATTGTTAATCCTTTAAAGGAAATTATTTGTAAATTTCGACAAGTAGAACAATGATTCGAACACGTAGATGGTTGAAATCATTGTATATATTGCTTCTATATAGTCCAAGAAACATATATGCAAAGCGTCCAAACAGTACAATTCGCCAATTTTTTGCTCTTCAAGTTTAAGTGAACTACGAGCCCCATTGTTAATCCTTTAAAGGAAATTATTTGTAAATTTCGACAAGTTGAACAATGAATGGAACAGGTTGACTGTTGAAATCATTGTATATATTGCTTCTATATAGTCTAAGAAACATATATGCAAAGCATCTAAACAGTACAATTAGCCAATTTCTTGTTCTTCAAGTTTAAGTGAACAACGAGCCCCATTGTTAATCCTTTAAAGGAAATTATTTGTAAATTTCGACAAGTAGAACAATGATTGGAACACGTAGACGGTTGAAATCTTTGTATATGTTGCTTCCATATAGTCTAAGAAACATGTACGCAAAGCATCCAAACAGTACCATTCGCCAATTTTTTGTTCTTCAAGTTTAAGTGAACTACGAGCCCCATTGTTAATCCTTTAAAGGAAGTTATTTGTAAATTTCGACAAGTAGAACAATGAATGGAACAGGTAGACTGTTGAAATCTTTGTATATATTGCTTCTATATAGTCTAAGAAACATATATGCAAAGCGTCCAAACAGTACAATTCGCCAATTTCTTGTTCTTCAAGTTTAAGTGAACAACGAGCCCCATTGTTAATCCTTTAAAGGAAATTATTTGTAAATTTCGACAAGTAGAACAATGATTGGAACACGTAGACGGTTGAAATCTTTCTATATATTGCTTCTAAATAGTCTAAGAAACATATATGCAAAGCGTCCAAACAGTACAATTCGCCAATTTCTTGTTCTTCAAGTTTAAGTGAACTACGAGCCCCATTGTTAATCCTTTAAAGGAAATTATTTGTAAATTTCGGCAAGTAGAACAATGAATGGAACAGGTAGACTGTTGAAATCATTGTATATATTGCTTCTATATAGTCTAAGAAACATGTACGCAAAGCATCCAAACAGTACCATTCGCCAATTTTTTGTTCTTCAAGTTTAAGTGAACAATGAGCCCCAATGGTTAATCCTTTATCGGAAATTATTTGTAATTTTCGACAAGTAGAACAATGAATGGAACATGTAAACGGTTGAAATCTTTGTATATATTGCTTCTATATAATCTAAGAAACATATATGCATACCATCAAAACAGTACCATTCGACAATTTTTTGTTCTTCAAGTTTAAGTGAACAACGAGCCCCATTGATAATCATGAAACGGAAATTATTTGTAACTTTCGACAAGTAGAACAATGATTGGAACACGTAGACGGTTGAAATCTTTGTATATATTGCTTCCATATAGTCTAAGAAACATGTACGCAAAGCATCCAAACAGTACCATTCGCCAATTTTTTGCTCTTCAAGTTTAAGTGAACAATGAGCCCCAATGGTTAATCCTTTATCGGAAATTATTTGTAATTTTCGACAAGTAGAACAATGAATGGAACAGGTAGACGGTTGAAATCTTTGTATATATTGCTTCTATATTATCTGAGAAACATATATGCAAAGCATCCAAACAGTACCATTCGCCAATTTTTTGTTCTTCAAATATAAGTGAACAACGAGCCCCATTGATAATCATGAAACGGAAATTATTTGTAACTTTCTACAAGTAGAACAATGAATAGAACAGGTAGACGGTTGAAATCTTTGTATATGTTGCTTCTATATAGTCTAAGAAACATATATGCAAAGCATCCAAACAGTACCATTCGCCAATTTTTTGTTCTTCAAGTTTAAGTGAACTACGAGCCCCATTGTTAATCCTTTAAAGGAAATTATTTGTAAATTTCGACAAGAAGAACAATGAATGGAACAGGTAGACTGTTGAAATCATTGTATATATTGCTTCTATATAGTCTAAGAAACATATATGCAAAGCATCCAAACAGTACCAGTCGCCAATTTTTTGTTCTTCAAGTTTAAGTGAACAACGAGGCCCATTGATAATCATGAAACGGAAATTATTTGTAACTTTCGACAAGTAGAACAATGATTGGAACACGTAGACGGTTGAAATCTTTGTATATATGGCTTCCATATAGTCTAAGAAACATGTACGCAAAGCATCAAAACAGTACCATTCGCCAATTTTTTGTTCTTCAAGTTTAAGTGAACAATGAGCCCCAATGGTTAATCCTTTATCGGAAATTATTTGTAATTTTCGACAAGTAGAACAATGAATGGAACAGGTAGACTGTTGAAATCTTTGTATATATTGCTTCTATATAGTCTAAGAAACATATATGCAAAGCATCCAAACAGTACCATTCGCCAATTTTTTGTCCTTCAAGTTTAAGTGAACAATGAGCCCCATTGTTAATCCTTTATCGGAAATTATTTGTAACTTTCGACAAGTAGAACAATGAATGGAACAGGTAGACTGTTGAAATCATTGTATATATTGCTTCTATATAGTTCAAGAAACATATATGCAAAGCGTCCAAACAGTACAATTCGCCAATTTTTTGCTCTTCAAGTTTAAGTGAACTACGAGCCCCATTGTTAATCCTTTATCGGAAATTATTTCTAATTTTCGACAAGTAGTACAATGAATGGAACAGGTAGACGGTTGAAATCTTTGTATATATTGCTTCTATATAATCTAAGAAACATATATGCAAAGCATCTAAACAGTAACAATCGCCAATTTTTTGATCTTCAAGTTTAAGTGAACAGCGAGCCCCATTGATAATCATGAAATGGAAATTATTTGTAACTTTCTACAAGTAGAACAATGAATAGTACAGGTAGACGGGTGAAATCTTTCTATATATTGCTTCTAAATAGTCTAAGAAACATATATGCAAAGCATCCAAACAGTACAATTCGCCAATTTTTTGTTCTTCAAGTTTAAGTGAACTACGAGCCCCATTGTTAATCCTTTAAAGGAAATTATTTGTAAATTTCGACAAGTAGAACAATGATTCGAACACGTAGATGGTTGAAATCATTGTATATATTGCTTCTATATAGTCCAAGAAACATATATGCAAAGCGTCCAAACAGTACAATTCGCCAATTTTTTGCTCTTCAAGTTTAAGTGAACTACGAGCCCCATTGTTAATCCTTTAAAGGAAATTATTTGTAAATTTCGACAAGTTGAACAATGAATGGAACAGGTTGACTGTTGAAATCATTGTATATATTGCTTCTATATAGTCTAAGAAACATATATGCATAGCGTCCAAACAGTACAATTCGCCAATTTTTTGCTCTTTAAGTTTAAGTGAACTACGAGCCCCATTGTTAATCCTTTAAAGGAAATTATTTGTAACTTTCGACAAGTAGAACAATGAATGGAACAGGTAGTCGGTTGAAATCCTTGTATATATTGCGTCTATATAATCTACGAAACATATATGCAAAGCATCCAAACAGTACCATTCGCCAATTTTTTGTTCTTCAAGTTTAAGTGAACTACGAGCCCCATTGTTAATCCTTTAAAGGAAATTATTTGTAAATTTCGGCAAGTAGAACAATGAATGGAACAGGTAGACTGTTGAAATCATTGTATATATTGCTTCTATATAGTCTAAGAAACATGTACGCAAAGCATCCAAACAGTACCATTCGCCAATTTTTTGTTCTTCAAGTTTAAGTGAACAATGAGCCCCAATGGTTAATCCTTTATCGGAAATTATTTGTAATTTTCGACAAGTAGAACAATGAATGGAACATGTAAACGGTTGAAATCTTTGTATATATTGCTTCTATATAATCTAAGAAACATATATGCATACCATCAAAACAGTACCATTCGACAATTTTTTGTTCTTCAAGTTTAAGTGAACAACGAGCCCCATTGATAATCATGAAACGGAAATTATTTGTAACTTTCGACAAGTAGAACAATGATTGGAACACGTAGACGGTTGAAATCTTTGTATATATTGCTTCCATATAGTCTAAGAAACATGTACGCAAAGCATCCAAACAGTACCATTCGCCAATTTTTTGCTCTTCAAGTTTAAGTGAACAATGAGCCCCAATGGTTAATCCTTTATCGGAAATTATTTGTAATTTTCGACAAGTAGAACAATGAATGGAACAGGTAGACGGTTGAAATCTTTGTATATATTGCTTCTATATTATCTGAGAAACATATATGCAAAGCATCCAAACAGTACCATTCGCCAATTTTTTGTTCTTCAAATATAAGTGAACAACGAGCCCCATTGATAATCATGAAACGGAAATTATTTGTAACTTTCTACAAGTAGAACAATGAATAGAACAGGTAGACGGTTGAAATCTTTGTATATGTTGCTTCTATATAGTCTAAGAAACATATATGCAAAGCATCCAAACAGTACCATTCGCCAATTTTTTGTCCTTCAAGTTTAAGTGAACAATGAGCCCCATTGTTAATCCTTTATCGGAAATTATTTGTAACTTTCGACAAGTAGAACAATGAATGGAACAGGTAGACTGTTGAAATCATTGTATATATTGCTTCTATATAGTTCAAGAAACATATATGCAAAGCGTCCAAACAGTACAATTCGCCAATTTTTTGCTCTTCAAGTTTAAGTGAACTACGAGCCCCATTGTTAATCCTTTATCGGAAATTATTTCTAATTTTCGACAAGTAGTACAATGAATGGAACAGGTAGACGGTTGAAATCTTTGTATATATTGCTTCTATATAATCTAAGAAACATATATGCAAAGCATCTAAACAGTAACAATCGCCAATTTTTTGATCTTCAAGTTTAAGTGAACAGCGAGCCCCATTGATAATCATGAAATGGAAATTATTTGTAACTTTCTACAAGTAGAACAATGAATAGTACAGGTAGACTGTTGAAATCTTTCTATATATTGCTTCTAAATAGTCTAAGAAACATATATGCAAAGCATCCAAACAGTACAATTCGCCAATTTTTTGTTCTTCAAGTTTAAGTGAACTACGAGCCCCATTGTTAATCCTTTAAAGGAAATTATTTGTAAATTTCGACAAGTAGAACAATGATTCGAACACGTAGATGGTTGAAATCATTGTATATATTGCTTCTATATAGTCCAAGAAACATATATGCAAAGCGTCCAAACAGTACAATTCGCCAATTTTTTGCTCTTCAAGTTTAAGTGAACTACGAGCCCCATTGTTAATCCTTTAAAGGAAATTATTTGTAAATTTCGACAAGTTGAACAATGAATGGAACAGGTTGACTGTTGAAATCATTGTATATATTGCTTCTATATAGTCTAAGAAACATATATGCATAGCGTCCAAACAGTACAATTCGCCAATTTTTTGCTCTTTAAGTTTAAGTGAACTACGAGCCCCATTGTTAATCCTTTAAAGGAAATTATTTGTAAATTTCGGCAAGTAGAACAATGAATGGAATAGGTAGACGGTTGATATCATTGTATATATTGCTTCTATATAGTCTAAGAAACATATATGCAAAGCATCTAAACAGTACAATTAGCCAATTTCTTGTTCTTCAAGTTTAAGTGAACAACGAGCCCCATTGTTAATCCTTTAAAGGAAATTATTTGTAAATTTCGACAAGTTGAACAATGAATGGAACAGGTTGACTGTTGAAATCATTGTATATATTGCTTCTATATAGTCTAAGAAACATATATGCATAGCGTCCAAACAGTACAATTCGCCAATTTTTTGCTCTTTAAGTTTAAGTGAACTACGAGCCCCATTGTTAATCCTTTAAAGGAAATTATTTGTAAATTTCGGCAAGTAGAACAATGAATGGAATAGGTAGACGGTTGATATCATTGTATATATTGCTTCTATATAGTCTAAGAAACATATATGCAAAGCATCCAAACAGTACCATACGCCAATTTTTTGTTCTTCAAGTATAAGTGAACAATGAGCACCAATGGTTAATCCTTTATCGGTAATTATTTGTAACTTTCGACAAGTAGAACAATGAATGGAACAGGTAGTCGGTTGAAATCCTTGTATATATTGCGTCTATATAATCTACGAAACATATATGCAAAGCATCCAAACAGTACCATTCGCCAATTTTTTGTTCTTCAAGTTTAAGTGAACTACGAGCCCCATTGTTAATCCTTTAAAGGAAGTTATTTGTAAATTTCGACAAGTAGAACAATGAATGGAACAGGTAGACTGTTGAAATCTTTGTATATATTGCTTCTATATAGTCTAAGAAACATATATGCAAAGCATCCAAACAGTACCATTCGCCAATTTTTTGTCCTTCAAGTTTAAGTGAACAATGAGCCCCATTGTTAATCCTTTATCGGAAATTATTTGTAACTTTCGACAAGTAGAACAATGAATGGAACAGGTAGACGGTTGAAATATTTGTATATATTGCTTCTATATAATGTAAGAAACATCTATTCAAAGCATCCAAACAGTACCATCCGCCAATTTTTTGTTCTTCAAGTTTAAGTGAACAATGAGCCCCAATGGTTAATCCTTTATCGGAAATTATTTGTAACTTTCTACAAGTAGAACAATGAATAGTACAGGTAGACGGGTGAAATCTTTCTATATATTGCTTCTAAATAGTCTAAGAAACATATATGCAAAGCATCCAAACAGTACAATTCGCCAATTTTATGTTCTTCAAGTTTAAGTGAATAATGAGCCCCAATGGTTAATCCTTTATCGGTAATTATTTGTAACTTTCTACAAGTAGAACAATGAATAGTACAGGTAGACGGGTGAAATCTTTCTATATATTGCTTCTAAATAGTCTAAGAAACATATATGCAAAGCATCCAAACAGTACAATTCGCCAATTTTATGTTCTTCAAGTTTAAGTGAATAATGAGCCCCAATGGTTAATCCTTTATCGGTAATTATTTGTAACTTTCGACAAGTAGAACAATGAATGGAACAGGTAGTCGGTTGAAATCCTTGTATATATTGCGTCTATATAATCTACGAAACATATATGCAAAGCATCCAAACAGTACCATTCGCCAATTTTTTGTTCTTCAAGTTTAAGTGAACTACGAGCCCCATTGTTAATCCTTTAAAGGAAATTATTTGTAAATTTCGGCAAGTAGAACAATGAATGGAACAGGTAGACTGTTGAAATCATTGTATATATTGCTTCTATATAGTCTAAGAAACATATATGCAAAGCGTCCAAACAGTACAATTCGCCAATTTCTTGTTCTTCAAGTTTAAGTGAACAACGAGCCCCATTGTTAATCCTTTAAAGGAAATTATTTGTAAATTTCGACAAGTAGAACAATGATTGGAACACGTAGACGGTTGAAATCTTTGTATATATTGCTTCCATATAGTCTAAGAAACATGTACGCAAAGCATCCAAACAGTACCATTCGCCAATTTTTTGTTCTTCAAGTTTAAGTGAACTACGAGCCCCATTGTTAATCCTTTAAAGGAAGTTATTTGTAAATTTCGACAAGTAGAACAATGAATGGAACAGGTAGACTGTTGAAATCTTTGTATATATTGCTTCTATATAGTCTAAGAAACATATATGCAAAGCATCCAAACAGTACCATTCGCCAATTTTTTGTCCTTCAAGTTTAAGTGAACAATGAGCCCCATTGTTAATCCTTTATCGGAAATTATTTGTAACTTTCGACAAGTAGAACAATGAATGGAACAGGTAGACGGTTGAAATATTTGTATATATTGCTTCTATATAATGTAAGAAACATCTATTCAAAGCATCCAAACAGTACCATCCGCCAATTTTTTGTTCTTCAAGTTTAAGTGAACAATGAGCCCCAATGGTTAATCCTTTATCGGAAATTATTTGTAACTTTCTACAAGTAGAACAATGAATAGTACAGGTTGACGGGTGAAATCTTTCTATATATTGCTTCTAAATAGTCTAAGAAACATATATGCAAAGCATCCAAACAGTACAATTCGCCAATTTTATGTTCTTCAAGTTTAAGTGAATAATGAGCCCCAATGGTTAATCCTTTATCGGTAATTATTTGTAACTTTCGACAAGTAGAACAATGAATGGAACAGGTAGTCGGTTGAAATCCTTGTATATATTGCGTCTATATAATCTACGAAACATATATGCAAAGCATCCAAACAGTACCATTCGCCAATTTTTTGGTCTTCAAGTTTAAGTGAACTACGAGCCCCATTGTTAATCCTTTAAAGGAAATTATTTGTAAATTTCGGCAAGTAGAACAATGAATGGAACAGGTAGACTGTTGAAATCATTGTATATATTGCTTCTATATAGTCTAAGAAACATATATGCAAAGCGTCCAAACAGTACAATTCGCCAATTATTTGATCTTCAAGTTTAAGTGAACTACGAGCCCCATTGTTAATACTTTAACGGAAATTATTTGTAACTTGCGACAAGTAGAATAATGAATGGAACAGGTAGCCGGTTGAAATCAATGTATATATTGCTTCTATATAGTCTAAGAAACATATATGCAAAGCATCCAAACAGTACCATTCGCCAATTTTTTGTTCTTCAAGTTTAAATGAACAATGATCCCCAATGGTTAATCCTTTATCGGAAATTACTTGTAACTTTCGACAAGTAGAACAATGAATGGAAAAGGTAGACGGTTGAAATCATTGTATATATTGCTTCCATACAGTCTAAGAAACATGTACGCAAAGCATCCAAACAGTACCATTCGCCAATTTTTTGTTCTTCAAGTTTAAGTGACCTACGAGCCCCATTGTTAATCCTTTAAAGGAAATTATTTGTAAATTTCGACAAGTAGAACAATGAATGGATCATGTAGACGGTTGAAATCATTGTATATATTGCTTCAATATAGTTTACGAAACATATATGCAAGGCATCCAAACAGTACAATTCGCCAATTTTTTGCTCTTCAAGTTTAAGTGAACTACGAGCCCCATTGTTAATCCTTTAAAGGAAATTATTTGTAAATTTCGACAAGTTGAACAATGAATAGAACAGGTAGACTGTTGAAATCTTTGTATATGTTGCTTCTATATAGTCTAAGAAACCTATATGAAAAGTGTTGGAGTACAACGATGAAATGCTCAACGGCCGCTGAGCAAACCATAACGGCGACTTTCAAAACATTGTTTGACACCAAAGCAGAGCCGTCTTCGTGCTGTAAAACCGTTTCAAGTTCAGTTCCAAAGTCAAAGCCGCAGAGAGCAGATTAAACGTTATTTTTCACTATTTCTTATTCTTTTCTTTATATTTCTAAGCAGCTTAATATAATTGTATCTAAATTAATAAAACAATTTTAAACAAAATTCCATCAGGTTATGGGCCCAGATCACAATAAAACAATAAAGTGAATATAAAACAAAGGACTTTAAATAAATTTTTTTAAATATACAAGTAAATCGAAATGGCAAACGGTGGAAGTACGCATTTTGTTATTCAAAAATTGAACAATGAAAATTATTCAGTTTGGAGTTACAAATTGGAAATGCTCCTAATTAAAGAAAAATTGTGGACTGTAATAAACGACAGAAAACGTGATCCAATGAATTCATCACGGACGCAGATGGATAGCGAGGCACGTGCTACCATTGGATTATTGGTAGAAGATAATCAATTACAGCACATAAGAAACGCTAAATCTGCACGTGAAGCATGGGATTGTTTGAAAGGATATCACCAAAAGGCAACTTTAACCAGTAAGGTACTTTTATTAAAACGGTTATGTAGAACAGTGCTAAAAGAAGATGGTGATATGGAAGAACACATCACAAAAATTGCAAATTATTTCGAAGAACTCACAGCTCTCGGACAAGAATTGCCAGATAATCTCAAAGCAGCAATGTTGCTCGGAAGTCTTCCAGAATCGTACGAAACGCTTGTAACGGCTTTGGAAAGTAGACCCGAAAGCGATTTGACGTTAAATCTCGTCAAAGGGAAATTAATAGACGAATACAAAAGGCGTAAAGGGGCAAAAGATACGAGGCAACATATTTCAGAATGCGAAGCGGCTATGAAAACGGAACTCAAACATACAGCTGGCGCACTGCCTGGAAAAACATGTTTCTTCTGCAAAGAAGCCGGTCATTTCAAGAGTGACTGTTCAAAGTACAAATCATGGAAGTTGAAAATAGAAAAGGCTAATGCAGTTATGGAAGACAAATCGTCGTCTTCTAACGATTTCTGTTTTCATGCGATAGCCACAAAAGGAACTTCGAAAGAAGCATGTTTTGTTATTAAAGAAAAGAAACATAATTTATGGATTGTCGACTCGGGTGCAACAAGCCACATGGCAACGTCGAGGATTTTTTTCGACAATTTTAATCCCGAAAGAAACGGCCAAGTAGGTCTCGCAGACGAAGGGAAGACGGCTGAGGTGCAAGGGATTGGCTCAGGAGTGCTAAACTGTGGGATAGGCCCGCGAGAGGTCGCCCAAATTAAATTGAACAATGTACTTTACGTTCCTACGTTCGGATCGAATTTACTGTCGGTAAAGAGGTTAGTGAGTGATGGCTATAAACTAATTTTCGAAAAAGACAACTGCACAATTTCAAAGAACGGAGAATTAAAGGCAATAGCGAAATTATCCTCGGAACTGTTCGAACTGACCACAATTGAAAAGGCCTGCACAGTAAGTAATTCTATATATTTAAATCATACTGAAAATTGTCAGCATGCATGGCATAGACGTTTTGGACATCGAGACCCTACCGCAGTCAAAGATTTAGTTGAAAAGAATTTAGCGACAGGAATTAAAATAAAAGATTTTGGACAACGAGTAACTTGCGAATGCTGCGTAATAGGTAAGATGGCACGTGTACCTTTCCCAAAAGAATCAGAAAACAGAAGCAATGCAATTCTCGATCTAATTCATACGGATGTTTGTGGGCCAATGCAAACAATCACGCCAGGTAATAAAAGATATATTTTAACAATCATTGATGATTTTTCACGATACACAAGGATTTATCTTATGAGTCACAAAAGCGAAGCAGCGTCACATATTAAAGAATTCGTAGAGATGATGAAAACACAATATTCCAAGAAACCAAAGAAGATAAGATCCGATCGAGGAAGGGAATATATAAATGAAAATTTGCTGAATACTCACAGAAACCATTTTTATGAGACAGCTAGAAACATATATCGTGCCCGGTAAAGAAGACTATGTGTGTAGTTTGAAAAGAGGTATCTATGGCTTAAAACAAGCTGCAAAAGTATGGAATGACCAATTAACCGATTTATTAAAGCAGAATGGTTTCAGACAGTGTCAAGTGGACCAATGTTTATATATAAAGGGCGAAGAGAATGAGGAACAAGTTTATCTCATTGTATATGTCGGTGACATTTTAATCGCTGCTAAAGAAATGGACAAGATCGATGAAGCGGCTGTTTTTCTAAAAAGGCATTTCCAACTCAGCGATCTCGGACGCTTGAAACAGTATTTAGGTATGGAGATTAGAAGAAACGAAGAGGGATTTTTCTGCATTAAGCAAGAAAAATATATAGAAAAAATTTTACATAGATTTTGTCTCCAGGACGCAAAGGCTTCTAGTATACCGTTAAATGAAGGTTATGTAAAGCACCGAAACGGCGAACCAGAAATGCCAGAAAACTCAAAATATCAGCAATTGATCGGTGCACTGTTATATTTGGCAGTAAATACAAGGCCCGACATAGCAGCGAGCGTTGGAATTTTGAGCCAGTACAATAAACGACCCACAACAGGTGACTGGACTGAAGTAAAAAGGATTGCTCGCTATTTAAAAGGAACAATAGGATATAAATTAAGACTTCGCAAACGGAACAGCGAAAAGGGGCTAATTGGTTTCGCGGATGCTGACTGGGCACAGGACAAGACCGACAGAAAGTCGCACAGTGGGTACCTATTCCAAGTAATGGGAGCACCTATAAGTTGGAACTGCCGGAAACAAACGTGTGTCGCACTCTCTTCAACGGAAGCAGAATATATAGCTCTTGCTGAAGCAACACAAGAAGGATTATGGATTCGTCGCTTGCTGGAAGATTTCGGTGAAACGGTCCAAAATGAAACAGTCATTTTTGAGGACAATCAGAGTTGCCTCAAGATTGCCTCGAATAATAGATTCGGCAACAGGACAAAGCACATCGACACCAAGTTCCATTTCATAAAGGATATAAAAAATCAGGGAATTATAAATTATAAATACTGTCCTACAGACGAAATGCTCGCAGACATGCTGACAAAACCACTTGGAAGGATAAAGTTAAAACGCATGGCTGAAAAGTGTGGCCTATTCAATCGCTAAATTTTTCTGTTTTTTTTGTTTTTTTCAGTACCTTCATCGTTGAGAATGGGTGTTGGAGTACAACGATGAAATGCTCAACGGCCGCTGAGCAAAAGATAACGGCGACTTTCAAAACATTGTTTGACACCAAAGCAGAGCCGACTTCGTGCTGTAAAACCGTTTCAAGTTCAGTTCCAAAGTCAAAGCCGCAGAGAGCGGATTAAACGTTATTTTTCACAATTTCTTATTCTTTTCTTTATATTTCTAAACAGCTTAATATAATTGTATCTAAATTAATAAAACCATTTTAAACAAAATTCCATTAAAAAGCATCTAAACAGTAACAATCGCCAATTTTTTGATCTTCAAGTTTAAGTGAACAGCGAGCCCCATTGATAATCATGAAATGGAAATTATTTGTAACTTTCTACAAGTAGAACAATGAATTGTACAGGTAGACGGGTGAAGTCTTTCTATATATTGCTTCTATATATTCTAAGAAACATATATGCAAAGCATCCAAACAGTACATTTCGCTAATTTTTAGTTCTTCAAGTTTAAGTGAACTACGAGCCCCATTGTTAATCCTTTAAAGGAAATTATTTGTAATTTTCTACAATTAGAACAATGAATGGAACAGGTAGACGGTTGAAATCATTGTATATATTGTTTTTATATAGTCTAAGAAACATACCTGCAAAGGATCCAAATAGTGCCATTCGCGAATTTATTGTTCTTCAAGTTTAAGTGAACAACGAGCCCCATTGATAATCATGAAAGGGAAATTATTTGTAAGTTTCTACAAATAGAACAATGAATAGAACAGTTAGACTGTTGAAATCTTTGTATATATTATTCTATATAGTCTAAGATACAGTTATGCAAAGCATCCAAACAGTACAATTCGCCAATTATTTGTTCTTCAAGTTTAAGTGAACTACGATCCCCATTGTTAATCCTTTAACGGAAATTGTTTGTAAATTTCGACAAGTAGAACAATGAATGGAAAAGGTAGACTGTTGAAATCATTGTATATATTGCTTCTATATAGTCTAAGAAACATATATGCAAAGCATCCAAACAGTACAATTCGCCAATTATTTCATCTTCAAGTTTAAGTGAACTACGAGCCCCATTGTTAATACTTTAACGGAAATTATTTGTAACTTGCGACAAGTAGAACAATGAGTGGAACAGGTAGACGGTTGAAATCAATGTATATATTGCTTCAATATAGTCTAAGAAACATATATGCAAAGCATCCAAACAGTACCATTCGCCAATTTTTTGTTCTTCAAGTTTAAGTGCACAATGAGCCCCATTGTTAATCCTTTAAAGGAAATTATTTGTAACTTTCTACAAGTAGAACAATGAATGGAACATGTAGACGGTTGAAATCATTGTATATATTGCTTCTATATAGCCTACAAAACATATATGCAAAGCATCCAAACAGTACCATTCGCCAATTTTTTGTTCTTCAAGTTTAAGTGAACTACGAGCCCCATTGTTAATCCTTTAAAGGAAATTATTTGTAAATTTCGGCAAGTAGAACAATGAATGGAACAGGTAGACTGTTGAAATCATTGTATATATTGCTTCTATATAGTCTAAGAAACATATATGCAAATCGTCCAAACAGTACAATTCGCCAATTTCTTGTTCTTCAAGTTTAAGTGAACAACGAGCCCCATTGTTAATCCTTTAAAGGAAATTATTTGTAAATTTCGACAAGTAGAACAATGATTGGAACACGTAGACGGTTGAAATCTTTGTATATATTGCTTCCATATAGTCTAAGAAACATGTACGCAAAGCATCCAAACAGTACCATTCGCCAATTTTTTGTCCTTCAAGTTTAAGTGAACAATGAGCCCCATTGTTAATCCTTTATCGGAAATTATTTGTAACTTTCGACAAGTAGAACAATGAATGGAACAGGTAGACGGTTGAAATATTTGTATATATTGCTTCTATATAATGTAAGAAACATCTATTCAAAGCATCCAAACAGTACCATCCGCCAATTTTTTGTTCTTCAAGTTTAAGTGAACAATGAGCCCCAATGGTTAATCCTTTATCGGAAATTATTTGTAACTTTCTACAAGTAGAACAATGAATAGTACAGGTAGACGGGTGAAATCTTTCTATATATTGCTTCTAAATAGTCTAAGAAACATATATGCAAAGCATCCAAACAGTACAATTCGCCAATTTTATGTTCTTCAAGTTTAAGTGAATAATGAGCCCCAATGGTTAATCCTTTATCGGTAATTATTTGTAACTTTCGACAAGTAGAACAATGAATGGAACAGGTAGTCGGTTGAAATCCTTGTATATATTGCGTCTATATAATCTACGAAACATATATGCAAAGCATCCAAACAGTACCATTCGCCAATTTTTTGTTCTTCAAGTTTAAGTGAACTACGAGCCCCATTGTTAATCCTTTAAAGGAAATTATTTGTAAATTTCGGCAAGTAGAACAATGAATGGAACAGGTAGACTGTTGAAATCATTGTATATATTGCTTCTATATAGTCTAAGAAACATATATGCAAAGCGTCCAAACAGTACAATTCGCCAATTATTTGATCTTCAAGTTTAAGTGAACTACGAGCCCCATTGTTAATACTTTAACGGAAATTATTTGTAACTTGCGACAAGTAGAATAATGAATGGAACAGGTAGCCGGTTGAAATCAATGTATATATTGCTTCTATATAGTCTAAGAAACATATATGCAAAGCATCCAAACAGTACCATTCGCCAATTTTTTGTTCTTCAAGTTTAAATGAACAATGATCCCCAATGGTTAATCCTTTATCGGAAATTACTTGTAACTTTCGACAAGTAGAACAATGAATGGAAAAGGTAGACGGTTGAAATCATTGTATATATTGCTTCCATACAGTCTAAGAAACATGTACGCAAAGCATCCAAACAGTACCATTCGCCAATTTTTTGTTCTTCAAGTTTAAGTGACCTACGAGCCCCATTGTTAATCCTTTAAAGGAAATTATTTGTAAATTTCGACAAGTAGAACAATGAATGGATCATGTAGACGGTTGAAATCATTGTATATATTGCTTCAATATAGTTTACGAAACATATATGCAAGGCATCCAAACAGTACAATTCGCCAATTTTTTGTTCTTCAAGTTTAAGTGAACTACGAGCCCCATTGTTAATCCTTTAACGGAAATTAATTGTAACTTTCTACAAGTAGAACAATGATTGGAACACGTAGATGGTTGAAATCTTTGTATGTATTGCTTCCATATAGTCTAAGAAATATATATGCAAAGCATCCAAACAGTACCATTCGCCAATTTTTTGTCATTAAAGTTTAAGTGAACAATGAGCCCCATTGTTAATCCTTTATCGGAAATTATTTGTAACTTTCGACAAATAGGACAATGAATGGAACAGGTAGACGGTTGAAATCTTTTTATATATTGCGTCTATATAATCTACGAAACATACATGCAAAGCATCCAAACTGTACCATTCGCCAATTTTTTGTTCTTCAAGTTTAAGTGAACTACGAGCCCCATTGTTAATCCTTTAAAGGAAATTATTTGTAAATTTCGGCAAGTAGAACAATGAATGGAACAGGTAGACTGTTGAAATCATTGTATATATTGCTTCTATATAGTCTAAGAAACATGTACGCAAAGCATCCAAACAGTACCATTCGCCAATTTTTTGTTGTTCAAGTTTAAGTGAACTACGAGCCCCATTGTTAATCCTTTAAAGGAAATTATTTGTAAATTTCGGCAAGTAGAACAATGAATGGAACACGTAGACGGTTGAAATCTTTGTATATATTGCTTCTATATAGTCTAAGAAACATTTATGCAAAGCATCCAAACAGTACCAGTCGCCAATTTTTTGTTCTTCAAGTTTAAGTGAACAACGAGCCCCATTGATAATCATGAAACGGAGATTATTTGTAACTTTCTACAAGTAGAACAATGAATAGAACAGGTAGACTGTTGAAATCTTTGTATATGTTGCTTCTATATAGTCTAAGAAACCTATATGAAAAGTGTTGGAGTACAACGATGAAATGCTCAACGGCCGCTGAGCAAACCATAACGGCGACTTTCAAAACATTGTTTGACACCAAAGCAGAGCCGTCTTCGTGCTGTAAAACCGTTTCAAGTTCAGTTCCAAAGTCAAAGCCGCAGAGAGCAGATTAAACGTTATTTTTCACTATTTCTTATTCTTTTCTTTATATTTCTAAGCAGCTTAATATAATTGTATCTAAATTAATAAAACAATTTTAAACAAAATTCCATCAGGTTATGGGCCCAGATCACAATAAAACAATAAAGTGAATATAAAACAAAGGACTTTAAATAAATTTTTTTAAATATACAAGTAAATCGAAATGGCAAACGGTGGAAGTACGCATTTTGTTATTCAAAAATTGAACAATGAAAATTATTCAGTTTGGAGTTACAAATTGGAAATGCTCCTAATTAAAGAAAAATTGTGGACTGTAATAAACGACAGAAAACGTGATCCAATGAATTCATCACGGACGCAGATGGATAGCGAGGCACGTGCTACCATTGGATTATTGGTAGAAGATAATCAATTACAGCACATAAGAAACGCTAAATCTGCACGTGAAGCATGGGATTGTTTGAAAGGATATCACCAAAAGGCAACTTTAACCAGTAAGGTACTTTTATTAAAACGGTTATGTAGAACAGTGCTAAAAGAAGATGGTGATATGGAAGAACACATCACAAAAATTGCAAATTATTTCGAAGAACTCACAGCTCTCGGACAAGAATTGCCAGATAATCTCAAAGCAGCAATGTTGCTCGGAAGTCTTCCAGAATCGTACGAAACGCTTGTAACGGCTTTGGAAAGTAGACCCGAAAGCGATTTGACGTTAAATCTCGTCAAAGGGAAATTAATAGACGAATACAAAAGGCGTAAAGGGGCAAAAGATACGAGGCAACATATTTCAGAATGCGAAGCGGCTATGAAAACGGAACTCAAACATACAGCTGGCGCACTGCCTGGAAAAACATGTTTCTTCTGCAAAGAAGCCGGTCATTTCAAGAGTGACTGTTCAAAGTACAAATCATGGAAGTTGAAAATAGAAAAGGCTAATGCAGTTATGGAAGACAAATCGTCGTCTTCTAACGATTTCTGTTTTCATGCGATAGCCACAAAAGGAACTTCGAAAGAAGCATGTTTTGTTATTAAAGAAAAGAAACATAATTTATGGATTGTCGACTCGGGTGCAACAAGCCACATGGCAACGTCGAGGATTTTTTTCGACAATTTTAATCCCGAAAGAAACGGCCAAGTAGGTCTCGCAGACGAAGGGAAGACGGCTGAGGTGCAAGGGATTGGCTCAGGAGTGCTAAACTGTGGGATAGGCCCGCGAGAGGTCGCCCAAATTAAATTGAACAATGTACTTTACGTTCCTACGTTCGGATCGAATTTACTGTCGGTAAAGAGGTTAGTGAGTGATGGCTATAAACTAATTTTCGAAAAAGACAACTGCACAATTTCAAAGAACGGAGAATTAAAGGCAATAGCGAAATTATCCTCGGAACTGTTCGAACTGACCACAATTGAAAAGGCCTGCACAGTAAGTAATTCTATATATTTAAATCATACTGAAAATTGTCAGCATGCATGGCATAGACGTTTTGGACATCGAGACCCTACCGCAGTCAAAGATTTAGTTGAAAAGAATTTAGCGACAGGAATTAAAATAAAAGATTTTGGACAACGAGTAACTTGCGAATGCTGCGTAATAGGTAAGATGGCACGTGTACCTTTCCCAAAAGAATCAGAAAACAGAAGCAATGCAATTCTCGATCTAATTCATACGGATGTTTGTGGGCCAATGCAAACAATCACGCCAGGTAATAAAAGATATATTTTAACAATCATTGATGATTTTTCACGATACACAAGGATTTATCTTATGAGTCACAAAAGCGAAGCAGCGTCACATATTAAAGAATTCGTAGAGATGATGAAAACACAATATTCCAAGAAACCAAAGAAGATAAGATCCGATCGAGGAAGGGAATATATAAATGAAAATTTGCTGAATACTCACAGAAACCATTTTTATGAGACAGCTAGAAACATATATCGTGCCCGGTAAAGAAGACTATGTGTGTAGTTTGAAAAGAGGTATCTATGGCTTAAAACAAGCTGCAAAAGTATGGAATGACCAATTAACCGATTTATTAAAGCAGAATGGTTTCAGACAGAGTCAAGTGGACCAATGTTTATATATAAAGGGCGAAGAGAATGAGGAACAAGTTTATCTCATTGTATATGTCGGTGACATTTTAATCGCTGCTAAAGAAATGGACAAGATCGATGAAGCGGCTGTTTTTCTAAAAAGGCATTTCCAACTCAGCGATCTCGGACGCTTGAAACAGTATTTAGGTATGGAGATTAGAAGAAACGAAGAGGGATTTTTCTGCATTAAGCAAGAAAAATATATAGAAAAAATTTTACATAGATTTTGTCTCCAGGACGCAAAGGCTTCTAGTATACCGTTAAATGAAGGTTATGTAAAGCACCGAAACGGCGAACCAGAAATGCCAGAAAACTCAAAATATCAGCAATTGATCGGTGCACTGTTATATTTGGCAGTAAATACAAGGCCCGACATAGCAGCGAGCGTTGGAATTTTGAGCCAGTACAATAAACGACCCACAACAGGTGACTGGACTGAAGTAAAAAGGATTGCTCGCTATTTAAAAGGAACAATAGGATATAAATTAAGACTTCGCAAACGGAACAGCGAAAAGGGGCTAATTGGTTTCGCGGATGCTGACTGGGCACAGGACAAGACCGACAGAAAGTCGCACAGTGGGTACCTATTCCAAGTAATGGGAGCACCTATAAGTTGGAACTGCCGGAAACAAACGTGTGTCGCACTCTCTTCAACGGAAGCAGAATATATAGCTCTTGCTGAAGCAACACAAGAAGGATTATGGATTCGTCGCTTGCTGGAAGATTTCGGTGAAACGGTCCAAAATGAAACAGTCATTTTTGAGGACAATCAGAGTTGCCTCAAGATTGCCTCGAATAATAGATTCGGCAACAGGACAAAGCACATCGACACCAAGTTCCATTTCATAAAGGATATAAAAAATCAGGGAATTATAAATTATAAATACTGTCCTACAGACGAAATGCTCGCAGACATGCTGACAAAACCACTTGGAAGGATAAAGTTAAAACGCATGGCTGAAAAGTGTGGCCTATTCAATCGCTAAATTTTTCTGTTTTTTTTTGTTTTTTTCAGTACCTTCATCGTTGAGAATGGGTGTTGGAGTACAACGATGAAATGCTCAACGGCCGCTGAGCAAAAGATAACGGCGACTTTCAAAACATTGTTTGACACCAAAGCAGAGCCGACTTCGTGCTGTAAAACCGTTTCAAGTTCAGTTCCAAAGTCAAAGCCGCAGAGAGCGGATTAAACGTTATTTTTCACAATTTCTTATTCTTTTCTTTATATTTCTAAACAGCTTAATATAATTGTATCTAAATTAATAAAACCATTTTAAACAAAATTCCATTAAAAAGCATCTAAACAGTAACAATCGCCAATTTTTTGATCTTCAAGTTTAAGTGAACAGCGAGCCCCATTGATAATCATGAAATGGAAATTATTTGTAACTTTCTACAAGTAGAACAATGAATTGTACAGGTAGACGGGTGAAGTCTTTCTATATATTGCTTCTATATATTCTAAGAAACATATATGCAAAGCATCCAAACAGTACATTTCGCTAATTTTTAGTTCTTCAAGTTTAAGTGAACTACGAGCCCCATTGTTAATCCTTTAAAGGAAATTATTTGTAATTTTCTACAATTAGAACAATGAATGGAACAGGTAGACGGTTGAAATCATTGTATATATTGTTTTTATATAGTCTAAGAAACATACCTGCAAAGGATCCAAATAGTGCCATTCGCGAATTTATTGTTCTTCAAGTTTAAGTGAACAACGAGCCCCATTGATAATCATGAAAGGGAAATTATTTGTAAGTTTCTACAAATAGAACAATGAATAGAACAGTTAGACTGTTGAAATCTTTGTATATATTATTCTATATAGTCTAAGATACAGTTATGCAAAGCATCCAAACAGTACAATTCGCCAATTATTTGTTCTTCAAGTTTAAGTGAACTACGATCCCCATTGTTAATCCTTTAACGGAAATTGTTTGTAAATTTCGACAAGTAGAACAATGAATGGAAAAGGTAGACTGTTGAAATCATTGTATATATTGCTTCTATATAGTCTAAGAAACATATATGCAAAGCATCCAAACAGTACAATTCGCCAATTATTTCATCTTCAAGTTTAAGTGAACTACGAGCCCCATTGTTAATACTTTAACGGAAATTATTTGTAACTTTCTACAAGTAGAACAATGAATGGAACATGTAGACGGTTGAAATCATTGTATATATTGCTTCTATATAGCCTACAAAACATATATGCAAAGCATCCAAACAGTACAATTCGCCAATTTTTTGTTCTTCAAGATTAAGTGAACTACGAGCCCCATTGTTAATCCTTTAAAGGAAATTATTTGTAAATTTCGACAAGTAGAACAATGAATGTAACTGGTAGACGGTTGAAATCTTTTTATATATTGCTTCTATATAGTCTACGAAACATATATGCAAAGCCTCCAAACAGTACAATTCGCCAATTTTTTGTTCTTCAAGTTTAATTGAATAATGAACCCCATTGTTAATCCTTTATCGGAAATTATTTGTAAATTTCGACAAGTAGAACAATGAGTGGAACAGGTAGACGGTTGAAATCAATGTATATATTGCTTCAATATAGTCTAAGAAACATATATGCAAAGCATCCAAACAGTACCATTCGCCAATTTTTTGTTCTTAATGTTTCAGTGAACAATGAGCCCCAATGTTAATCCTTTAACGGAAATTATTTGTAACTTTCGACAAGTAGAACAATGAATGGAACAGGTAGACGGTTGAAATCTTTGTATATATTGCTTCCATATAGTCCAAGAAACATATATGCAAAGCGTCCAAACAGTACAATTCGCCAATTTTTTGCTCTTCAAGTTTAAGTGAACTACGAGCCCCATTGTTAATCCTTTAAAGGAAATTATTTGTAAATTTCGACAAGTAGAACAATGAATGGAACAGGTAGACGGTTGAAATCTTTGTATATATTGCTTCCATATAGTCCAAGAAACATATATGCAAAGCGTCCAAACAGTACAATTCGCCAATTTTTTGCTCTTCAAGTTTAAGTGAACTACGAGCCCCATTGTTAATCCTTTAAAGGAAATTATTTGTAAATTTCGACAAGTAGAACAATGAATGGAACAGGTAGACGGTTGAAATCATTGTATATATTGCTTCTATATAGTCTAAGAAACATATATGCAAAGCATCCAAACAGTACAATTCGACAATTTTTTGTTCTTCAAGTTTAGTGAACAATGAGCCCCAATGGTTAATCCTTTATCGGAAATTATTTGTAACTTTCTACTAGTAGAAAAATGAATTGTACAGGTAGACGGGTGAAGTCTTTCTATATATTGCTTCTATATATTCTAAGAAACATATATGCAAAGCATCCAAACAGTACATTTCGCCAATTTTTTGTTCTTCAAGTTTAAGTGAACAACGAGCCACATTGATAATCATGAAACGGAAATTATTTGTAACTTTCTTCAAATAGAACAATGAATAGAACAGTTAGACTGTTGAAATCTTTGTATATATTGCTACTATATACTCTAAGAAACATATATGCCAAGCATCCAAACAGTACGATTCGCCAATTTTTTGTTCTCCAAGTTTAAGTGAACAACGAGCCCCATTGATAATCATGAAACGGAAATTATTTGTAACTTTCTACAAGTAGAACAATGAATTGTACAGGTAGACGGGTGAAGTCTTTCTATATATTGCTTCTATATATTCTAAGAAACATATATGCAAAGCATCCAAACAGTACAATTCGCCAATTTTTTGTTCTTCAAGTTTAAGTGAACTACGATCCCCATTGTTAATCCTTTAACGGAAATTATTTGTAATTTTCGACAAGTAGAACAATGAATGGAACAGGTAGACGGTTGAAATCTTTGTATATGTTGCTTCTATATAGTCTAAGAAACATATGTGCAAATCATCCAAACAGTACAATTCGCCAATTATTTGTTCTTCAAGTTTAAGTGAACTACGAGCCCCATTGTTAATCCTTTAAAGGAAATTATTTGTAAATTTCGGCAAGTAGAACAATGAATGGAATAGGTAGACTGTTGAAATCATTGTATATATTGCTTCTATATAGTCTAAGAAACATATATGCAAAGCATCCAAACAGTACAATTCGCCAATTCTTTGATCTTCAAGTTTAAGTGAACAACGAGCCCCATTGATATTCATGAAAGGGAAATTATTTGTAACTTTCTTCAAATAGAACAATGAATAGATCAGTTTGACTGTTGAAATCATTGTATATATGGCTTCTATATAGTCTAAGAAACATATATGCAAAGAATCCAAACAGTACCATACGCCAATTTTTTGTTCTTCAAGTTTAAGTGAACAACGAGCCCCATTGATAATCATGAAACGGAAATTATTTGTAACTTTCTACAAGTAGAACAATGAATAGTACAGGAAGACGGGTGAAGTCTTTACATATATTGCTTCTATATAGTCTAAGAAACATATATGCAAAGCATCCAAACAGTACAATTCGCCAATTTTTTGTTCTTCAAGTTTAAGTGAACAACGAGCCCCATTGATAATCATGAAACGGAAATTATTTGTAACTTTCTACAAGTAGAACAATGAATTGTACAGGTAGACGGGTGAAGTCTTTCTATATATTGCTTCTATATATTCTAAGAAACATATATGCAAAGCATCCAAACAGTACAATTCGCCAATTTCTTGTTCTTCAAGTTTAAGTGAACTACGATCCCCATTGTTAATCCTTTAACGGAAATTATTTGTAACTTTCGACAAGTAGAACAATGAATGGAACAGGTAGACGGTTGAAATCTTTGTATATGTTGCTTCTATATAGTCTAAGAAACATATGTGAAAATCATCCAAACCGTACAATTCGCCAATTTTTTGTTCTTCAAGTTTAAGTGAACTACGAGCCCCATTGTTAATCCTTTAACGGAAATTATTTGTAAATTTCGGCAAGTAGAACAATGAATGGAATAGATAGACTGTTGAAATCATTGTATATATTGCTTCTATATAGTCTAAGAAACATATATGCAAAGCATCCAAACAGTACAATTCGCCAATTTTTTGATCTTCAAGTTTAAGTGAACAGCGAGCTCCATTGATAATCATGAAATGGAAATTATTTGTAACTTTCTACAAGTAGAACAATGAATATTACAGGTAGACGGGTGAAGTCTTTATATATATTGCTTCTATATAGTCTAAGACACATATATGCAAAGCATCCAAACAGTACAATTCGCCAATTTTTTGTTCTTCAAGTTTAAGTGAACAACGAGCCCCATTGATAATCATGAAACGGAAATTATTTGTAACTTTCTACAAGTAGAACAATGAATTGTACAGGTAGACGGGTGAAGTCTTTCTATATATTGCTTCTATATATTCTAAGAAACATATATGCAAAGCATCCAAACAGTACATTTCGCTAATTTTTTGTTCTTCAAGTTTAAGTGAACAACGAGCCCCATTGATAATCATGAAAGGGAAATTATTTGTAACTTTCTTCAAATAGAACAATGAATAGATCAGTTAGACTGTTGAAATCATTGTATATATGGCTTCTATATAGTCTAAGAAACATATATGCAAAGAATCCAAACAGTACCATACGCCAATTTTTTGTTCTTCAAGTTTAAGTGAACAACGAGCCCCATTGATAATCATGAAAGGGAAATTATTTGTAACTTTCTATAAATAGAACAATGAATAGAACAGTTAGACTGTTGAAATCTTTGTATATATTGCTTCTATATAGTCTAAGAAACATATATGCAAAGCATCCAAACAGTACCATTCGCCAATTTTTTGTTCTTCAAGTTTAAGTGAACAACGAGCCCCATTGATAATCATGAAAGGGAAATTATTTGTAACTTTCTTCAAATAGAACAATGAATAGAACAGTTAGACTGTTGAAATCTTTGTATATATTGCTACTATATAGTCTAAGAAACATATATGCAAAGCATCCAAACAGTACGATTCGCCAATTTTTTGTTCTTCAAGTTTAAGTGAACAACGAGCCCCATTGATAATCGTGAAACGGAAATTATTTGTAACTTTCTACAAGTAGAACAATGAATTGTACAGGTAGACGGGTGAAGTCTTTCTATATATTGCTTCTATATATTCTAAGAAACATATATGCAAAGCATCCAAACAGTACAATTCGCCAATTTTTTGTTCTTCAAGTTTAAGTGAACTACGATCCCCATTGTTAATCCTTTAACGGAAATTATTTGTAACTTTCGACAAGTAGAACAATGAATGGAACAGGTAGACGGTTGAAATCTTTGTATATATTGCTTCTATATAATCTAAGAAACATATATGCAAAGCATCCAAACAGTACCATTCGCCAATTTTTTGTTCTTCAAGTTTAAGTGAACAACGAGCCCCATTGATAATCATGAAACGGAAATTATTTGTAACTTTCTACAAGTAGAACAATGAATAGAACAGGTAGACGGTTGAAATCTTTGTATATATTGCTTCTATATAGTCTAAGAAACATATATGCAAAGCGTCCAAACAGTACAATTCGCCAATTTCTTGTTCTTCAAGTTTAAGTGAACAACGAGCCCCATTGTTAATCCTTTAAAGGAAATTATTTGTAAATTTCGACAAGTAGAACAATGATTGGAACACGTAGACGGTTGAAATCTTTGTATATATTGCTTCCATATAGTCTAAGAAACATGTACGCAAAGCATCCAAACAGTACCATTCGCCAATTTTTTGTTCTTCAAGTTTAAGTGAACTACGAGCCCCATTGTTAATCCTTTAAAGGAAGTTATTTGTAAATTTCGACAAGTAGAACAATGAATGGAACAGGTAGACTGTTGAAATCTTTGTATATATTGCTTCTATATAGTCTAAGAAACATATATGCAAAGCATCCAAACAGTACCATTCGCCAATTTTTTGTCCTTCAAGTTTAAGTGAACAATGAGCCCCATTGTTAATCCTTTATCGGAAATTATTTGTAACTTTCGACAAGTAGAACAATGAATGGAACAGGTAGACGGTTGAAATATTTGTATATATTGCTTCTATATAATGTAAGAAACATCTATTCAAAGCATCCAAACAGTACCATCCGCCAATTTTTTGTTCTTCAAGTTTAAGTGAACAATGAGCCCCAATGGTTAATCCTTTATCGGAAATTATTTGTAACTTTCTACAAGTAGAACAATGAATAGTACAGGTAGACGGGTGAAATCTTTCTATATATTGCTTCTAAATAGTCTAAGAAACATATATGCAAAGCATCCAAACAGTACAATTCGCCAATTTTATGTTCTTCAAGTTTAAGTGAATAATGAGCCCCAATGGTTAATCCTTTATCGGTAATTATTTGTAACTTTCGACAAGTAGAACAATGAATGGAACAGGTAGTCGGTTGAAATCCTTGTATATATTGCGTCTATATAATCTACGAAACATATATGCAAAGCATCCAAACAGTACCATTCGCCAATTTTTTGTTCTTCAAGTTTAAGTGAACTACGAGCCCCATTGTTAATCCTTTAAAGGAAATTATTTGTAAATTTCGGCAAGTAGAACAATGAATGGAACAGGTAGACTGTTGAAATCATTGTATATATTGCTTCTATATAGTCTAAGAAACATATATGCAAAGCGTCCAAACAGTACAATTCGCCAATTATTTGATCTTCAAGTTTAAGTGAACTACGAGCCCCATTGTTAATACTTTAACGGAAATTATTTGTAACTTGCGACAAGTAGAATAATGAATGGAACAGGTAGCCGGTTGAAATCAATGTATATATTGCTTCTATATAGTCTAAGAAACATATATGCAAAGCATCCAAACAGTACCATTCGCCAATTTTTTGTTCTTCAAGTTTAAATGAACAATGATCCCCAATGGTTAATCCTTTATCGGAAATTACTTGTAACTTTCGACAAGTAGAACAATGAATGGAAAAGGTAGACGGTTGAAATCATTGTATATATTGCTTCCATACAGTCTAAGAAACATGTACGCAAAGCATCCAAACAGTACCATTCGCCAATTTTTTGTTCTTCAAGTTTAAGTGACCTACGAGCCCCATTGTTAATCCTTTAAAGGAAATTATTTGTAAATTTCGACAAGTAGAACAATGAATGGATCATGTAGACGGTTGAAATCATTGTATATATTGCTTCAATATAGTCTACGAAACATATATGCAAGGCATCCAAACAGTACAATTCGCCAATTTTTTGTTCTTCAAGTTTAAGTGAACTACGAGCCCCATTGTTAATCCTTTAACGGAAATTAATTGTAACTTTCTACAAGTAGAACAATGATTGGAACACGTAGATGGTTGAAATCTTTGTATGTATTGCTTCCATATAGTCTAAGAAATATATATGCAAAGCATGCAAACAGTACCATTCGCCAATTTTTTGTCATTAAAGTTTAAGTGAACAATGAGCCCCATTGTTAATCCTTTATCGGAAATTATTTGTAACTTTCGACAAATAGGACAATGAATGGAACAGGTAGACGGTTGAAATCTTTTTATATATTGCGTCTATATAATCTACGAAACATACATGCAAAGCATCCAAACTGTACCATTCGCCAATTTTTTGTTCTTCAAGTTTAAGTGAACTACGAGCCCCATTGTTAATTCTTTAAAGGAAATTATTTGTAAATTTCGGCAAGTAGAACAATGAATGGAACAGGTAGACTGTTGAAATCATTGTATATATTGCTTCTATATAGTCTAAGAAACATGTACGCAAAGCATCCAAACAGTACCATTCGCCAATTTTTTGTTGTTCAAGTTTAAGTGAACTACGAGCCCCATTGTTAATCCTTTAAAGGAAATTATTTGTAAATTTCGGCAAGTAGAACAATGAATGGAACACGTAGACGGTTGAAATCTTTGTATATATTGCTTCTATATAGTCTAAGAAACATATATGCAAAGCATCCAAACAGTACCAGTCGCCAATTTTTTGTTCTTCAAGTTTAAGTGAACAACGAGCCCCATTGATAATCATGAAACGGAGATTATTTGTAACTTTCTACAAGTAGAACAATGAATAGAACAGGGAGACTGTTGAAATCTTTGTATATGTTGCTTCTATATAGTCTAAGAAACCTATATGAAAAGTGTTGGAGTACAACGATGAAATGCTCAACGGCCGCTGAGCAAACCATAACGGCGACTTTCAAAACATTGTTTGACACCAAAGCAGAGCCGTCTTCGTGCTGTAAAACCGTTTCAAGTTCAGTTCCAAAGTCAAAGCCGCAGAGAGCAGATTAAACGTTATTTTTCACTATTTCTTATTCTTTTCTTTATATTTCTAAGCAGCTTAATATAATTGTATCTAAATTAATAAAACAATTTTAAACAAAATTCCATCAGGTTATGGGCCCAGATCACAATAAAACAATAAAGTGAATATAAAACAAAGGACTTTAAATAAATTTTTTTAAATATACAAGTAAATCGAAATGGCAAACGGTGGAAGTACGCATTTTGTTATTCAAAAATTGAACAATGAAAATTATTCAGTTTGGAGTTACAAATTGGAAATGCTCCTAATTAAAGAAAAATTGTGGACTGTAATAAACGACAGAAAACGTGATCCAATGAATTCATCACGGACGCAGATGGATAGCGAGGCACGTGCTACCATTGGGTTATTGGTAGAAGATAATCAATTACAGCACATAAGAAACGCTAAATCTGCACGTGAAGCATGGGATTGTTTGAAAGGATATCACCAAAAGGCAACTTTAACCAGTAAGGTACTTTTATTAAAACGGTTATGTAGAACAGTGCTAAAAGAAGATGGTGATATGGAAGAACACATCACAAAAATTGCAAATTATTTCGAAGAACTCACAGCTCTCGGACAAGAATTGCCAGATAATCTCAAAGCAGCAATGTTGCTCGGAAGTCTTCCAGAATCGTACGAAACGCTTGTAACGGCTTTGGAAAGTAGACCCGAAAGCGATTTGACGTTAAATCTCGTCAAAGGGAAATTAATAGACGAATACAAAAGGCGTAAAGGGGCAAAAGATACGAGGCAACATATTTCAGAATGCGAAGCGGCTATGAAAACGGAACTCAAACATACAGCTGGCGCACTGCCTGGAAAAACATGTTTCTTCTGCAAAGAAGCCGGTCATTTCAAGAGTGACTGTTCAAAGTACAAATCATGGAAGTTGAAAATAGAAAAGGCTAATGCAGTTATGGAAGACAAATCGTCGTCTTCTAACGATTTCTGTTTTCATGCGATAGCCACAAAAGGAACTTCGAAAGAAGCATGTTTTGTTATTAAAGAAAAGAAACATAATTTATGGATTGTCGACTCGGGTGCAACAAGCCACATGGCAACGTCGAGGATTTTTTTCGACAATTTTAATCCCGAAAGAAACGGCCAAGTAGGTCTCGCAGACGAAGGGAAGACGGCTGAGGTGCAAGGGATTGGCTCAGGAGTGCTAAACTGTGGGATAGGCCCGCGAGAGGTCGCCCAAATTAAATTGAACAATGTACTTTACGTTCCTACGTTCGGATCGAATTTACTGTCGGTAAAGAGGTTAGTGAGTGATGGCTATAAACTAATTTTCGAAAAAGACAACTGCACAATTTCAAAGAACGGAGAATTAAAGGCAATAGCGAAATTATCCTCGGAACTGTTCGAACTGACCACAATTGAAAAGGCCTGCACAGTAAGTAATTCTATATATTTAAATCATACTGAAAATTGTCAGCATGCATGGCATAGACGTTTTGGACATCGAGACCCTACCGCAGTCAAAGATTTAGTTGAAAAGAATTTAGCGACAGGAATTAAAATAAAAGATTTTGGACAACGAGTAACTTGCGAATGCTGCGTAATAGGTAAGATGGCACGTGTACCTTTCCCAAAAGAATCAGAAAACAGAAGCAATGCAATTCTCGATCTAATTCATACGGATGTTTGTGGGCCAATGCAAACAATCACGCCAGGTAATAAAAGATATATTTTAACAATCATTGATGATTTTTCACGATACACAAGGATTTATCTTATGAGTCACAAAAGCGAAGCAGCGTCACATATTAAAGAATTCGTAGAGATGATGAAAACACAATATTCCAAGAAACCAAAGAAGATAAGATCCGATCGAGGAAGGGAATATATAAATGAAAATTTGCTGAATACTCACAGAAACCATTTTTATGAGACAGCTAGAAACATATATCGTGCCCGGTAAAGAAGACTATGTGTGTAGTTTGAAAAGAGGTATCTATGGCTTAAAACAAGCTGCAAAAGTATGGAATGACCAATTAACCGATTTATTAAAGCAGAATGGTTTCAGACAGAGTCAAGTGGACCAATGTTTATATATAAAGGGCGAAGAGAATGAGGAACAAGTTTATCTCATTGTATATGTCGGTGACATTTTAATCGCTGCTAAAGAAATGGACAAGATCGATGAAGCGGCTGTTTTTCTAAAAAGGCATTTCCAACTCAGCGATCTCGGACGCTTGAAACAGTATTTAGGTATGGAGATTAGAAGAAACGAAGAGGGATTTTTCTGCATTAAGCAAGAAAAATATATAGAAAAAATTTTACATAGATTTTGTCTCCAGGACGCAAAGGCTTCTAGTATACCGTTAAATGAAGGTTATGTAAAGCACCGAAACGGCGAACCAGAAATGCCAGAAAACTCAAAATATCAGCAATTGATCGGTGCACTGTTATATTTGGCAGTAAATACAAGGCCCGACATAGCAGCGAGCGTTGGAATTTTGAGCCAGTACAATAAACGACCCACAACAGGTGACTGGACTGAAGTAAAAAGGATTGCTCGCTATTTAAAAGGAACAATAGGATATAAATTAAGACTTCGCAAACGGAACAGCGAAAAGGGGCTAATTGGTTTCGCGGATGCTGACTGGGCACAGGACAAGACCGACAGAAAGTCGCACAGTGGGTACCTATTCCAAGTAATGGGAGCACCTATAAGTTGGAACTGCCGGAAACAAACGTGTGTCGCACTCTCTTCAACGGAAGCAGAATATATAGCTCTTGCTGAAGCAACACAAGAAGGATTATGGATTCGTCGCTTGCTGGAAGATTTCGGTGAAACGGTCCAAAATGAAACAGTCATTTTTGAGGACAATCAGAGTTGCCTCAAGATTGCCTCGAATAATAGATTCGGCAACAGGACAAAGCACATCGACACCAAGTTCCATTTCATAAAGGATATAAAAAATCAGGGAATTATAAATTATAAATACTGTCCTACAGACGAAATGCTCGCAGACATGCTGACAAAACCACTTGGAAGGATAAAGTTAAAACGCATGGCTGAAAAGTGTGGCCTATTCAATCGCTAAATTTTTCTGTTTTTTTTGTTTTTTTCAGTACCTTCATCGTTGAGAATGGGTGTTGGAGTACAACGATGAAATGCTCAACGGCCGCTGAGCAAAAGATAACGGCGACTTTCAAAACATTGTTTGACACCAAAGCAGAGCCGACTTCGTGCTGTAAAACCGTTTCAAGTTCAGTTCCAAAGTCAAAGCCGCAGAGAGCGGATTAAACGTTATTTTTCACAATTTCTTATTCTTTTCTTTATATTTCTAAACAGCTTAATATAATTGTATCTAAATTAATAAAACCATTTTAAACAAAATTCCATTAAAAAGCATCTAAACAGTAACAATCGCCAATTTTTTGATCTTCAAGTTTAAGTGAACAGCGAGCCCCATTGATAATCATGAAATGGAAATTATTTGTAACTTTCTACAAGTAGAACAATGAATTGTACAGGTAGACGGGTGAAGTCTTTCTATATATTGCTTCTATATATTCTAAGAAACATATAAGCAAAGCATCCAAACAGTACATTTCGCTAATTTTTAGTTCTTCAAGTTTAAGTGAACTACGAGCCCCATTGTTAATCCTTTAAAGGAAATTATTTGTAATTTTCTACAATTAGAACAATGAATGGAACAGGTAGACGGTTGAAATCATTGTATATATTGTTTTTATATAGTCTAAGAAACATACCTGCAAAGGATCCAAATAGTGCCATTCGCGAATTTATTGTTCTTCAAGTTTAAGTGAACAACGAGCCCCATTGATAATCATGAAAGGGAAATTATTTGTAAGTTTCTACAAATAGAACAATGAATAGAACAGTTAGACTGTTGAAATCTTTGTATATATTATTCTATATAGTCTAAGATACAGTTATGCAAAGCATCCAAACAGTACAATTCGCCAATTATTTGTTCTTCAAGTTTAAGTGAACTACGATCCCCATTGTTAATCCTTTAACGGAAATTGTTTGTAAATTTCGACAAGTAGAACAATGAATGGAAAAGGTAGACTGTTGAAATCATTGTATATATTGCTTCTATATAGTCTAAGAAACATATATGCAAAGCATCCAAACAGTACAATTCGCCAATTATTTCATCTTCAAGTTTAAGTGAACTACGAGCCCCATTGTTAATACTTTAACGGAAATTATTTGTAACTTTCTACAAGTAGAACAATGAATGGAACATGTAGACGGTTGAAATCATTGTATATATTGCTTCTATATAGCCTACAAAACATATATGCAAAGCATCCAAACAGTACAATTCGCCAATTTTTTGTTCTTCAAGATTAAGTGAACTACGAGCCCCATTGTTAATCCTTTAAAGGAAATTATTTGTAAATTTCGACAAGTAGAACAATGAATGTAACTGGTAGACGGTTGAAATCTTTTTATATATTGCTTCTATATAGTCTACGAAACATATATGCAAAGCCTCCAAACAGTACAATTCGCCAATTTTTTGTTCTTCAAGTTTAATTGAATAATGAACCCCATTGTTAATCCTTTATCGGAAATTATTTGTAAATTTCGACAAGTAGAACAATGAGTGGAACAGGTAGACGGTTGAAATCAATGTATATATTGCTTCAATATAGTCTAAGAAACATATATGCAAAGCATCCAAACAGTACCATTCGCCAATTTTTTGTTCTTAATGTTTAAGTGAACAATGAGCCCCAATGTTAATCCTTTAACGGAAATTATTTGTAACTTTCGACAAGTAGAACAATGAATGGAACAGGTAGACGGTTGAAATCTTTGTATATATTGCTTCCATATAGTCCAAGAAACATATATGCAAAGCGTCCAAACAGTACAATTCGCCAATTTTTTGCTCTTCAAGTTTAAGTGAACTACGAGCCCCATTGTTAATCCTTTAAAGGAAATTATTTGTAAATTTCGACAAGTAGAACAATGAATGGAACAGGTAGACGGTTGAAATCTTTGTATATATTGCTTCCATATAGTCCAAGAAACATATATGCAAAGCGTCCAAACAGTACAATTCGCCAATTTTTTGCTCTTCAAGTTTAAGTGAACTACGAGCCCCATTGTTAATCCTTTAAAGGAAATTATTTGTAAATTTCGACAAGTAGAACAATGAATGGAACAGGTAGACGGTTGAAATCATTGTATATATTGCTTCTATATAGTCTAAGAAACATATATGCAAAGCATCCAAACAGTACAATTCGACAATTTTTTGTTCTTCAAGTTTAGTGAACAATGAGCCCCAATGGTTAATCCTTTATCGGAAATTATTTGTAACTTTCTACTAGTAGAAAAATGAATTGTACAGGTAGACGGGTGAAGTCTTTCTATATATTGCTTCTATATATTCTAAGAAACATATATGCAAAGCATCCAAACAGTACATTTCGCCAATTTTTTGTTCTTCAAGTTTAAGTGAACAACGAGCCACATTGATAATCATGAAACGGAAATTATTTGTAACTTTCTTCAAATAGAACAATGAATAGAACAGTTAGACTGTTGAAATCTTTGTATATATTGCTACTATATACTCTAAGAAACATATATGCCAAGCATCCAAACAGTACGATTCGCCAATTTTTTGTTCTCCAAGTTTAAGTGAACAACGAGCCCCATTGATAATCATGGAACGGAAATTATTTGTAACTTTCTACAAGTAGAACAATGAATTGTACAGGTAGACGGGTGAAGTCTTTCTATATATTGCTTCTATATATTCTAAGAAACATATATGCAAAGCATCCAAACAGTACAATTCGCCAATTTTTTGTTCTTCAAGTTTAAGTGAACTACGATCCCCATTGTTAATCCTTTAACGGAAATTATTTGTAATTTTCGACAAGTAGAACAATGAATGGAACAGGTAGACGGTTGAAATCTTTGTATATGTTGCTTCTATATAGTCTAAGAAACATATGTGCAAATCATCCAAACAGTACAATTCGCCAATTATTTGTTCTTCAAGTTTAAGTGAACTACGAGCCCCATTGTTAATCCTTTAAAGGAAATTATTTGTAAATTTCGGCAAGTAGAACAATGAATGGAATAGGTAGACTGTTGAAATCATTGTATATATTGCTTCTATATAGTCTAAGAAACATATATGCAAAGCATCCAAACAGTACAATTCGCCAATTCTTTGATCTTCAAGTTTAAGTGAACAACGAGCCCCATTGATATTCATGAAAGGGAAATTATTTGTAACTTTCTTCAAATAGAACAATGAATAGATCAGTTTGACTGTTGAAATCATTGTATATATGGCTTCTATATAGTCTAAGAAACATATATGCAAAGAATCCAAACAGTACCATACGCCAATTTTTTGTTCTTCAAGTTTAAGTGAACAACGAGCCCCATTGATAATCATGAAACGGAAATTATTTGTAACTTTCTACAAGTAGAACAATGAATAGTACAGGAAGACGGGTGAAGTCTTTACATATATTGCTTCTATATAGTCTAAGAAACATATATGCAAAGCATCCAAACAGTACAATTCGCCAATTTTTTGTTCTTCAAGTTTAAGTGAACAACGAGCCCCATTGATAATCATGAAACGGAAATTATTTGTAACTTTCTACAAGTAGAACAATGAATTGTACAGGTAGACGGGTGAAGTCTTTCTATATATTGCTTCTATATATTCTAAGAAACATATATGCAAAGCATCCGAACAGTACAATTCGCCAATTTCTTGTTCTTCAAGTTTAAGTGAACTACGATCCCCATTGTTAATCCTTTAACGGAAATTATTTGTAACTTTCGACAAGTAGAACAATGAATGGAACAGGTAGACGGTTGAAATCTTTGTATATGTTGCTTCTATATAGTCTAAGAAACATATGTGAAAATCATCCAAACCGTACAATTCGCCAATTTTTTGTTCTTCAAGTTTAAGTGAACTACGAGCCCCATTGTTAATCCTTTAACGGAAATTATTTGTAAATTTCGGCAAGTAGAACAATGAATGGAATAGATAGACTGTTGAAATCATTGTATATATTGCTTCTATATAGTCTAAGAAACATATATGCAAAGCATCCAAACAGTACAATTCGCCAATTTTTTGATCTTCAAGTTTAAGTGAACAGCGAGCTCCATTGATAATCATGAAATGGAAATTATTTGTAACTTTCTACAAGTAGAACAATGAATAGTACAGGTAGACGGGTGAAGTCTTTATATATATTGCTTCTATATAGTCTAAGACACATATATGCAAAGCATCCAAACAGTACAATTCGCCAATTTTTTGTTCTTCAAGTTTAAGTGAACAACGAGCCCCATTGATAATCATGAAACGGAAATTATTTGTAACTTTCTACAAGTAGAACAATGAATTGTACAGGTAGACGGGTGAAGTCTTTCTATATATTGCTTCTATATATTCTAAGAAACATATATGCAAAGCATCCAAACAGTACATTTCGCTAATTTTTTGTTCTTCAAGTTTAAGTGAACAACGAGCCCCATTGATAATCATGAAAGGGAAATTATTTGTAACTTTCTTCAAATAGAACAATGAATAGATCAGTTAGACTGTTGAAATCATTGTATATATGGCTTCTATATAGTCTAAGAAACATATATGCAAAGAATCCAAACAGTACCATAGGCCAATTTTTTGTTCTTCAAGTTTAAGTGAACAACGAGCCCCATTGATAATCATGAAAGGGAAATTATTTGTAACTTTCTACAAATAGAACAATGAATAGAACAGTTAGACTGTTGAAATCTTTGTATATATTGCTTCTATATAGTCTAAGAAACATATATGCAAAGCATCCAAACAGTACCATTCGCCAATTTTTTGTTCTTCAAGTTTAAGTGAACAACGAGCCCCATTGATAATCATGAAAGGGAAATTATTTGTAACTTTCTTCAAATAGAACAATGAATAGAACAGTTAGACTGTTGAAATCTTTGTATATATTGCTACTATATAGTCTAAGAAACATATATGCAAAGCATCCAAACAGTACGATTCGCCAATTTTTTGTTCTTCAAGTTTAAGTGAACAACGAGCCCCATTGATAATCGTGAAACGGAAATTATTTGTAACTTTCTACAAGTAAAACAATGAATTGTACAGGTAGACGGGTGAAGTCTTTCTATATATTGCTTCTATATATTCTAAGAAACATATATGCAAAGCATCCAAACAGTACAATTCGCCAATTTTTTGTTCTTCAAGTTTAAGTGAACTACGATCCCCATTGTTAATCCTTTAACGGAAATTATTTGTAACTTTCGACAAGTAGAACAATGAATGGAACAGGTAGACGGTTGAAATCTTTGTATATATTGCTTCTATATAATCTAAGAAACATATATGCAAAGCATCCAAACAGTACCATTCGCCAATTTTTTGTTCTTCAAGTTTAAGTGAACAACGAGCCCCATTGATAATCATGAAACGGAAATTATTTGTAACTTTCTACAAGTAGAACAATGAATAGAACAGGTAGACGGTTGAAATCTTTGTGTATGTTGCTTCTATATAGTCTAAGAAACCTATATGCAAAGCATCCAAACAGTACCATTCGCCAATTTTTTGTTCTTCAAGTTTAAGTGAACTACGAGCCCCATTGTTAATCCTTTAACGGAAATTAATTGTAACTTTCTACAAGTAGAACAATGATTGGAACACGTAGACGGTTGAAATCTTTGTATATATTGCTTCCATATAGTCTAAGAAACATATATGCAAAGCATCCAAACAGTACCATTCGCCAATTTTTTGTTCTTCAAGTGTAAGTGAACAATGAGCCCCATTGTTAATCCTTTACCGGAAATTATTTGTAACATTCGACAAGTAGAACATTGAATGGAACAGGTAGACGGTTGAAATCTCTGTATATATTGCTTTTATATAGTATCAGAAACATATATGCAAATCATCGAAGCAGTACAATTCGCCAATTTTTTGTTCTTCAAGTTTAAGTGAACTACGAGCCCCATTGTTAATACTTTAACGGAAATTATTTGTAACTTGCGACAAGTAGAACAATGAATGGAACAGGTAGACGGTTGAAATCAATGTATATATTGCTTCTATATAGTCTAAGAAACATATATGCAAAGAATCCAAACAGTACCAGTCGCCAATTTTTTGTTCTTCAAGTTTATGTGAACTACGAGCCCCATTGTTAATCTTTAACGGAAATTATTTGTAACTTTCGACAAGTAGAACAATGAATGGAACTGGTAGGCGGTTGAAATCTTTTTATATATTGCTTCTATATAGTCTAAGAAACATATATGCAAAGCATCCAAACAGTACCAGTCGCCAATTTTTTGTCCTTCAAGTTTAAGTGAACAACGAGCTCCATTGTTAATCCTTTAAAGAAAATTATTTGTAACTTTCGACAAGTAGAACAATGAATGGAACAGGTAGACTGTTGAAAACATTGTATATATTGCTTCTATATAGTCTAAGAAACATTTATGCAAAGCATCCAAACAGTACAATTCGCCAATTTTTTGTTCTTCAAGTTTAAGTAAACTACGATCCCCATTGTTAATCCCTTAACGGAAATTATTTGTAACTTTCGACAAGTAGAACAGTGAATGGAACAGGTAGACGGTTGAAATCTTTGTATATATTGCTTCTATATAGTCTAAGAAACATATATGCAAAGCATCCAAACAGTACAATTCGCCAATTATTTCATCTTCAAGTTTAAGTGAACTACGAGCCCCATTGTTAACACTTTAACGGAAATTATTTGTAACTTGCGACAAGTAGAACAATGAGTGGAACTGGTAGACGGTTGAAATCAATGTATATATTGCTTCTATATAGTCTAAGAAACATATATGCAAAGCATCCAAACAGTACCATTCGCCAATTTTTTGTTCTACAAGTCTAAGTGAACTACGAGCCCCATTGTTAATCCTTTAAAGGAAATTATTTGTAAATTTCGACAAGTAGAACAATGAATGGAACAGTTAGACGGTTGAAATATTTGTATATATTGCTTCTATATAGTCTACGAAACATGTATGCAAAGCATCCAAACAGTACAATTCGCCAATTTTTTGTTCTTCAAGTTTAAGTGAACAATGAGCCCCAATGGTTAATCCTTTATCGGTAATTATTTGTAACTTTCGACAAGTAGAACAATGAATGGAACAGGTAGACGGTTGAAATCCTTGTATATATTGCTTCCATATAGTCTAAGAAACATGTACGCAAAGCATCCAAACAGTACCATTCGCCAATTTTTTGTCCTTCAAGTTTAAGTGAACAATGAGCCCCATTGTTAATCCTTTATCGGAAATTATTTCTAACTTTCGACAAGTAGAACAATGAATCGAACAGGTAGACGGTTGAAATCTTTGTATATATTGCTTCTATATAGTCTAAAACACATATATGCAAAGCATCCAAACAGTACAATTCGCCAATTTTTTGTTCTTCAAGTTTAAGTGAACAATGAGCCCCAATGGTTAATCCTTTATCGGTAATTATTTGTAACTTTCGACAAGTAGAACAATGAATGGAACAGGTAGACGGTTGAAATCCTTGTATATATTGCGTCTATATAGTCTAAGAAACATATATGCAAAGCATCCAAACAGTACAATTCGCCAATTTTTTGTTCTTCAAGTTTTAGTAAACTACGATCCCCATTGTTAATCCCTTATCGGAAATTATTTGTAACTTTCGACAAGTGGAACAATGAATGGAACTGGTAGGCGGTTGAAATCTTTTTATATATTGCTTCTATATAGTCTAAGAAACATATATGCAAAGCATCCAAGCAGTACAATTCGCCAATTATTTCATCTTCAAGTTTAAGTGAACTACGAGCCCCATTGTTAACACTTTAACGGAAATTATTTGTAACTTGCGACAAGTAGAACAATGAGTGGAACTGGTAGACGGTTGAAATCAATGTATATATTGCTTCTATATAGTCTAAGAAACATATATGCAAAGCATCCAAACAGTACCATTCGCCAATTTTTTGTTCTACAAGTCTAAGTGAACAATGAGCCCCAATGGTTAATCCTTTATCGGTAATTATTTGTAAATTTCGACAAGTAGAACAATGAATGGATCAGGTAGACGATTGAAATCATTATATATATTGCTTCTATATAACATACGAAACATGTACGCAAAGCATCCAAACAGTACCATTCGCCAATTTTTTGTTCTTCAAGTTTAAGTGAACAATGAGCCCCAATGGTTAATCCTTTATCGGAAATTATTTGTAACTTTCGGCAAGTAGAACAATGAATGGAACAGGTAGACGGTTGAAATCTTTGTATATATTGCTTCTATATAGTCTAAGAAACACATATGCAAAGCATCCAAACAGTACAATTCGCCAATTTATTGTTCTTCAAGTTTAAGTGAACAATGAGCCCCATTGTTAATCCTTTATCGGAAAATATTGGTAACTTTCGACAAGCAGAACAATGAATGGAACAGGTAGACTGTTGAAATCATTGTATATATTTCGTCTATATAGTCTAAGAAACATATATGCAAAGCATCCAAACAGTACTATTCGCCAATTTTTTGTTCTTCAAGTTTAAGTGAACAATGAGCCCCATTGTTAATCCTTTAAAGGAAATTATTTGTAACTTTCGACAAGTAGAACAATGAGAGGAACAGGTAGACGGTTGAAATCTTTGTATATATTGCTTCTATATAGTCTAAGAAACATGTATGCAAAGCATGCAAACAGTACAATTCGCCAATTTTTTGTTCTTCAAGTTTAAGTAAACAATGAGCCCCAATGGTTAATCCTTTATCGGTAATTATTTGTAACTTTCGACAAGTAGAACAATGAATGGAACAGGTAGACGGTTGAAATCCTTGTATATATTGCTTCCATATAGTCTAAGAAACATGTACGCAAAGCATCCAAACAGTACCATTCGCCAATTTTTTGTCCTTCAAGTTTAAGTGAACAATGAGCCCCATTGTTAATCCTTTATCGGAAATTATTTCTAACTTTCGACAAGTAGAACAATGAATCGAACAGGTAGACGGTTGAAATCTTTGTATATATTGCTTCTATATAGTCTAAAACACATATATGCAAAGCATCCAAACAGTACAATTCGCCAATTTTTTGTTCTTCAAGTTTAAGTGAACAATGAGCCCCAATGGTTAATCCTTTATCGGTAATCATTTGTAACTTTCGACAAGTAGAACAATGAATGGAACAGGTAGACGGTTGAAATCCTTGTATATATTGCGTCTATATAGTCTAAGAAACATATATGCAAAGCATCCAAACAGTACAATTCGCCAACTTTTTGTTCTTCAAGTTTTAGTAAACTACGATCCCCATTGTTAATCCCTTATCGGAAATTATGTGTAACTTTCGACAAGTAGAACAATGAATGGAACTGGTAGGCGGTTGAAATCTTTTTATATATTGCTTCTATATAGTCTAAGAAACATATATGCAAAGCATCCAAACAGTACCAGTCGCCAATTTTTTGTCCTTCAAGTTTAAGTGAACAACGAGGACCATTGATAATCATGAAACGGAAATTATTTGTAACTTTCGACAAGATGAACAATGAATAGAACAGGTAGACGGTTGAAATCTTTGTATATGTTGCTTCTATATAGTCTAAGAAACCTATATGCGAAGCATCTAAACAGTAACATTCGCCAATTTTTTGATCTTCAAGGTTAAGTGAACAGCGAGCCCCATTGATAATCATGAAATGGAAATTATTTGTAACTTTCTACAAGTAGAACAATGAATAGTACAGGTAGACAGGTGAAATCTTTCTATATATTGCTTCTAAATAGTCTAAGAAACACATATGCACAGCATCCAAACAGCACAATTCGCCAATTTTTTGTTCTACAAGTCTAAGTGAACTACGAGCCCCATTGTTAATCCTTTAAAGGAAATTATTTGTAAATTTCGACAAGTAGAACAATGAATGGATCAGGTAGACGGTTGAAATCATTATATATATTGCTTCTATATAACATACGAAACATATATGCAAAGCATCCAAACAGTACCATTCGCCAATTTTTTGTTCTTCAAGTTTAAGTGAACAATGAGCACCAATGGTTAATCCTTTATCGGAAATTATTTGTAATTTTCGACAAGTAGAACAATGAATGGAACAGTTAGACGGTTGAAATATTAGTATATATTGCTTCTATATAGTCTACGAAACATGTATGCAAAGCATCCAAACAGTACAATTCGCCAATTTTTTGTTCTTCAAGTTTAAGTGAACAATGAGCCCCAATGGTTAATCCTTTATCGGTAATTATTTGTAACTTTCGACAAGTAGAACAATGAATGGAACAGGTAGACGGTTGAAATCCTTGTATATATTGCTTCCATATAGTCTAAGAAGCATGTACGCAAAGCATCCGAACAGTACCATTCGCCAATTTTTTGTCCTTCAAGTTTAAGTGAACAATGAGCCCCATTGTTAATCCTTTATCGGAAATTATTTCAAACTTTCGACAAGTAGAACAATGAATCGAACAGGTAGACGGTTGAAATCTTTGTATATATTGCTTCTATATAGTCTAAAACACATATATGCAAAGCATCCAAACAGTACAATTCGCCAATTTTTTGTTCTTCAAGTTTAAGTGAACAATGAGCCCCAATGGTTAATCCTTTATCGGTAATTATTTGTAACTTTCGACAAGTAGTACAATGAATGGAACAGGTAGACGGTTGAAATCCTTGTATATATTGCGTCTATATAGTCTAAGAAACATATATGCAAAGCATCCAAACAGTACAATTCGCCAATTATTTCAACTTCAAGTTTAAGTGAACTACGAGCCCCATTGTTAACACTTTAACGGAAATTATTTGTAACTTGCGACAAGTAGAACAATGAGTGGAACAGGTAGACGGTTGAAATCAATGTATATTTTGCTTCTATATAGTCTAAGAAACATATATGCAAAGCATCCAAACAGTACCATTCGCCAATTTTTTGTTCTTCACGTTTAAGTGAACAATGAGCCCCATTGTTAATCCTTTATCGGAAAATATTTGTAACTTTCGACAAATAGAACAATGAATGGAACAGGTAGACTGTTGAAATCATTGTATATATTGCGTCTATATAGTCTAAGAAACACATATGCAAAGCATCCAAACAGTACTATTCGCCAATTTTTTGTTCTTCAAGTTTAAGTGAACAGCGAGCCCCATTGATAATCATGAAATGGAAATTATTTGTAACTTTCTACAAGTAGAACAATGAATAGTACAGGTAGACAGGTGAAATCTTTCTATACATTGCTTCTAAATAGTCTAAGAAACACATATGCAAAGCATCCAAACAGCACAATTCGCCAATTTTTTGTTCTACAAGTCTAAGTGAACTACGAGCCCCATTGTTAATCCTTTATCGGTAATTATTTGTAACTTTCGACAAGTAGAACAATGAATGGAACAGGTAGACGGTTGAAATCCTTGTATATATTGCTTCCATATAGTCTAAGAAACATGTACGCAAAGCATCCAAACAGTACCATTCGCCAATTTTTTGTCCTTCAAGTTTAAGTGAACAATGAGCCCCATTGTTAATCCTTTATCGGAAATTATTTCTAACTTTCGACAAGTAGAACAATGAATCGAAGAGGTAGACGGTTGAAATCTTTGTATATATTGCTTCTATATAGTCTAAAACACATATATGCAAAGCATCCAAACAGTACAATTCGCCAATTTTTTGTTCTTCAAGTTTAAGTGAACAATGAGCCCCAATGGTTAATCCTTTATCGGTAATTATTTGTAACTTTCGACAAGTAGAACAATGAATGGAACAGGTAGACGGTTGAAATCCTTGTATATATTGCGTCTATATAGTCTAAGAAACATATATGCAAAGCATCCAAACAGTACAATTCGCCAATTTTTTGTTCTTCAAGTTTTAGTAAACTACGATCCCCATTGTTAATCCCTTATCGGAAATTATTTGTAACTTTCGACAAGTGGAACAATGAATGGAACTGGTAGGCGGTTGAAATCTTTTTATATATTGCTTCTATATAGTCTAAGAAACATATATGCAAAGCATCCAAGCAGTACAATTCGCCAATTATTTCATCTTCAAGTTTAAGTGAACTACGAGCCCCATTGTTAACACTTTAACGGAAATTATTTGTAACTTGCGACAAGTAGAACAATGAGTGGAACTGGTTGACGGTTGAAATCAATGTATATATTGCTTCTATATAGTCTAAGAAACATATATGCAAAGCATCCAAACAGTACCATTCGCCAATTTTTTGTTCTACAAGTCTAAGTGAACAATGAGCCCCAATGGTTAATCCTTTATCGGTAATTATTTGTAAATTTCGACAAGTAGAACAATGAATGGAACAGGTAGACGGTTGAAATCCTTGTATATATTGCTTCCATATAGTCTAAGAAACATGTACGCAAAGCATCCAAACAGTACCATTCGCCAATTTTTTGTCCTTCAAGTTTAAGTGAACAATGAGCCCCAATGGTTAATCCTTTATCGGAAATTATTTGTAACTTTCGGCAAGTAGAACAATGAATGGAACAGGTAGACGGTTGAAATCTTTGTATATATTGCTTCTATATAGTCTAAGAAACACATATGCAAAGCATCCAAACAGTACAATTCGCCAATTTATTGTTCTTCAAGTTTAAGTGAACAATGAGCCCCATTGTTAATCCTTTATCGGAAAATATTGGTAACTTTCGACAAGCAGAACAATGAATGGAACAGGTAGACTGTTGAAATCATTGTATATATTTCGTCTATATAGTCTAAGAAACATATATGCAAAGCATCCAAACAGTACTATTCGCCAATTTTTTGTTCTTCAAGTTTAAGTGAACAATGAGCCCCATTGTTAATCCTTTAAAGGAAATTATTTGTAACTTTCGACAAGTAGAACAATGAGAGGAACAGGTAGACGGTTGAAATCTTTGTATATATTGCTTCTATATAGTCTAAGAAACATGTATGCAAAGCATGCAAACAGTACAATTCGCCAATTTTTTGTTCTTCAAGTTTAAGTAAACAATGAGCCCCAATGGTTAATCCTTTATCGGTAATTATTTGTAACTTTCGACAAGTAGAACAATGAATGGAACAGGTAGACGGTTGAAATCCTTGTATATATTGCTTCCATATAGTCTAAGAAACATGTACGCAAAGCATCCAAACAGTACCATTCGCCAATTTTTTGTCCTTCAAGTTTAAGTGAACAATGAGCCCCATTGTTAATCCTTTATCGGAAATTATTTCTAACTTTCGACAAGTAGAACAATGAATCGAACAGGTAGACGGTTGAAATCTTTGTATATATTGCTTCTATATAGTCTAAAACACATATATGCAAAGCATCCAAACAGTACAATTCGCCAATTTTTTGTTCTTCAAGTTTAAGTGAACAATGAGCCCCAATGGTTAATCCTTTATCGGTAATCATTTGTAACTTTCGACAAGTAGAACAATGAATGGAACAGGTAGACGGTTGAAATCCTTGTATATATTGCGTCTATATAGTCTAAGAAACATATATGCAAAGCATCCAAACAGTACAATTCGCCAACTTTTTGTTCTTCAAGTTTTAGTAAACTACGATCCCCATTGTTAATCCCTTATCGGAAATTATGTGTAACTTTCGACAAGTAGAACAATGAATGGAACTGGTAGGCGGTTGAAATCTTTTTATATATTGCTTCTATATAGTCTAAGAAACATATATGCAAAGCATCCAAACAGTACCAGTCGCCAATTTTTTGTCCTTCAAGTTTAAGTGAACAACGAGGACCATTGATAATCATGAAACGGAAATTATTTGTAACTTTCGACAAGATGAACAATGAATAGAACAGGTAGACGGTTGAAATCTTTGTATATGTTGCTTCTATATAGTCTAAGAAACCTATATGCGAAGCATCTAAACAGTAACATTCGCCAATTTTTTGATCTTCAAGGTTAAGTGAACAGCGAGCCCCATTGATAATCATGAAATGGAAATTATTTGTAACTTTCTACAAGTAGAACAATGAATAGTACAGGTAGACAGGTGAAATCTTTCTATATATTGCTTCTAAATAGTCTAAGAAACACATATGCACAGCATCCAAACAGCACAATTCGCCAATTTTTTGTTCTACAAGTCTAAGTGAACTACGAGCCCCATTGTTAATCCTTTAAAGGAAATTATTTGTAAATTTCGACAAGTAGAACAATGAATGGATCAGGTAGACGGTTGAAATCATTATATATATTGCTTCTATATAACATACGAAACATATATGCAAAGCATCCAAACAGTACCATTCGCCAATTTTTTGTTCTTCAAGTTTAAGTGAACAATGAGCACCAATGGTTAATCCTTTATCGGAAATTATTTGTAATTTTCGACAAGTAGAACAATGAATGGAACAGTTAGACGGTTGAAATATTAGTATATATTGCTTCTATATAGTCTACGAAACATGTATGCAAAGCATCCAAACAGTACAATTCGCCAATTTTTTGTTCTTCAAGTTTAAGTGAACAATGAGCCCCAATGGTTAATCCTTTATCGGTAATTATTTGTAACTTTCGACAAGTAGAACAATGAATGGAACAGGTAGACGGTTGAAATCCTTGTATATATTGCTTCCATATAGTCTAAGAAGCATGTACGCAAAGCATCCGAACAGTACCATTCGCCAATTTTTTGTCCTTCAAGTTTAAGTGAACAATGAGCCCCATTGTTAATCCTTTATCGGAAATTATTTCAAACTTTCGACAAGTAGAACAATGAATCGAACAGGTAGACGGTTGAAATCTTTGTATATATTGCTTCTATATAGTCTAAAACACATATATGCAAAGCATCCAAACAGTACAATTCGCCAATTTTTTGTTCTTCAAGTTTAAGTGAACAATGAGCCCCAATGGTTAATCCTTTATCGGTAATTATTTGTAACTTTCGACAAGTAGTACAATGAATGGAACAGGTAGACGGTTGAAATCCTTGTATATATTGCGTCTATATAGTCTAAGAAACATATATGCAAAGCATCCAAACAGTACAATTCGCCAATTATTTCAACTTCAAGTTTAAGTGAACTACGAGCCCCATTGTTAACACTTTAACGGAAATTATTTGTAACTTGCGACAAGTAGAACAATGAGTGGAACAGGTAGACGGTTGAAATCAATGTATATTTTGCTTCTATATAGTCTAAGAAACATATATGCAAAGCATCCAAACAGTACCATTCGCCAATTTTTTGTTCTTCACGTTTAAGTGAACAATGAGCCCCATTGTTAATCCTTTATCGGAAAATATTTGTAACTTTCGACAAATAGAACAATGAATGGAACAGGTAGACTGTTGAAATCATTGTATATATTGCGTCTATATAGTCTAAGAAACACATATGCAAAGCATCCAAACAGTACTATTCGCCAATTTTTTGTTCTTCAAGTTTAAGTGAACAGCGAGCCCCATTGATAATCATGAAATGGAAATTATTTGTAACTTTCTACAAGTAGAACAATGAATAGTACAGGTAGACAGGTGAAATCTTTCTATACATTGCTTCTAAATAGTCTAAGAAACACATATGCAAAGCATCCAAACAGCACAATTCGCCAATTTTTTGTTCTACAAGTCTAAGTGAACTACGAGCCCCATTGTTAATCCTTTAAAGGAAATTATTTGTAAATTTCGACAAGTAGAACAATGAATGGATCAGGTAGACGGTTGAAATCATTGTATATATTGCTTCTATATAGTCTAAGAAACATATATGCAAAGCATCCAAACAGTACAATTCGCCAATTTTTTGTTCTTCAAGTTTAAGTGAACAATGAGCCCCAATGGTTAATCCTTTATCGGTAATTATTTGTAACTTTCGACAAGTAGAACAATGAATGGAACAGGTAGACGGTTGAAATCCTTGTATATATTGCTTCCATATAGTCTAAGAAACATGTACGCAAAGCATCCAAACAGTACCATTCGCCAATTTTTTGTCCTTCAAGTTTAAGTGAACAATGAGCCCCATTGTTAATCCTTTATCGGAAATTATTTCTAACTTTCGACAAGTAGAACAATGAATCGAACAGGTAGACGGTTGAAATCTTTGTATATATTGCTTCTATATAGTCTAAAACACATATATGCAAAGCATCCAAACAGTACAATTCGCCAATTTTTTGTTCTTCAAGTTTAAGTGAACAATGAGCCCCAATGGTTAATCCTTTATCGGTAATTATTTGTAACTTTCGACAAGTAGAACAATGAATGGAACAGGTAGACGGTTGAAATCCTTGTATATATTGCGTCTATATAGTCTAAGAAACATATATGCAAAGCATCCAAACAGTACAATTCGCCAATTTTTTGTTCTTCAAGTTTTAGTAAACTACGATCCCCATTGTTAATCCCTTATCGGAAATTATTTGTAACTTTCGACAAGTGGAACAATGAATGGAACTGGTAGGCGGTTGAAATCTTTTTATATATTGCTTCTATATAGTCTAAGAAACATATATGCAAAACATCCAAGCAGTACAATTCGCCAATTATTTCATCTTCAAGTTTAAGTGAACTACGAGCCCCATTGTTAACACTTTAACGGAAATTATTTGTAACTTGCGACAAGTAGAACAATGAGTGGAACTGGTTGACGGTTGAAATCAATGTATATATTGCTTCTATATAGTCTAAGAAACATATATGCAAAGCATCCAAACAGTACCATTCGCCAATTTTTTGTTCTACAAGTCTAAGTGAACAATGAGCCCCAATGGTTAATCCTTTATCGGTAATTATTTGTAAATTTCGACAAGTAGAACAATGAATGGATCAGGTAGACGATTGAAATCATTATATATATTGCTTCTATATAACATACGAAACATGTACGCAAAGCATCCAAACAGTACCATTCGCCAATTTTTTGTTCTTCAAGTTTAAGTGAACAATGAGCCCCAATGGTTAATCCTTTATCGGAAATTATTTGTAACTTTCGGCAAGTAGAACAATGAATGGAACAGGTAGACGGTTGAAATCTTTGTATATATTGCTTCTATATAGTCTAAGAAACACATATGCAAAGCATCCAAACAGTACAATTCGCCAATTTATTGTTCTTCAAGTTTAAGTGAACAATGAGCCCCATTGTTAATCCTTTATCGGAAAATATTGGTAACTTTCGACAAGCAGAACAATGAATGGAACAGGTAGACTGTTGAAATCATTGTATATATTTCGTCTATATAGTCTAAGAAACATATATGCAAAGCATCCAAACAGTACTATTCGCCAATTTTTTGTTCTTCAAGTTTAAGTGAACAATGAGCCCCATTGTTAATCCTTTAAAGGAAATTATTTGTAACTTTCGACAAGTAGAACAATGAGAGGAACAGGTAGACGGTTGAAATCTTTGTATATATTGCTTCTATATAGTCTAAGAAACATGTATGCAAAGCATGCAAACAGTACAATTCGCCAATTTTTTGTTCTTCAAGTTTAAGTAAACAATGAGCCCCAATGGTTAATCCTTTATCGGTAATTATTTGTAACTTTCGACAAGTAGAACAATGAATGGAACAGGTAGACGGTTGAAATCCTTGTATATATTGCTTCCATATAGTCTAAGAAACATGTACGCAAAGCATCCAAACAGTACCATTCGCCAATTTTTTGTCCTTCAAGTTTAAGTGAACAATGAGCCCCATTGTTAATCCTTTATCGGAAATTATTTCTAACTTTCGACAAGTAGAACAATGAATCGAACAGGTAGACGGTTGAAATCTTTGTATATATTGCTTCTATATAGTCTAAAACACATATATGCAAAGCATCCAAACAGTACAATTCGCCAATTTTTTGTTCTTCAAGTTTAAGTGAACAATGAGCCCCAATGGTTAATCCTTTATCGGTAATCATTTGTAACTTTCGACAAGTAGAACAATGAATGGAACAGGTAGACGGTTGAAATCCTTGTATATATTGCGTCTATATAGTCTAAGAAACATATATGCAAAGCATCCAAACAGTACAATTCGCCAACTTTTTGTTCTTCAAGTTTTAGTAAACTACGATCCCCATTGTTAATCCCTTATCGGAAATTATGTGTAACTTTCGACAAGTAGAACAATGAATGGAACTGGTAGGCGGTTGAAATCTTTTTATATATTGCTTCTATATAGTCTAAGAAACATATATGCAAAGCATCCAAACAGTACCAGTCGCCAATTTTTTGTCCTTCAAGTTTAAGTGAACAACGAGGACCATTGATAATCATGAAACGGAAATTATTTGTAACTTTCGACAAGATGAACAATGAATAGAACAGGTAGACGGTTGAAATCTTTGTATATGTTGCTTCTATATAGTCTAAGAAACCTATATGCGAAGCATCTAAACAGTAACATTCGCCAATTTTTTGATCTTCAAGGTTAAGTGAACAGCGAGCCCCATTGATAATCATGAAATGGAAATTATTTGTAACTTTCTACAAGTAGAACAATGAATAGTACAGGTAGACAGGTGAAATCTTTCTATATATTGCTTCTAAATAGTCTAAGAAACACATATGCACAGCATCCAAACAGCACAATTCGCCAATTTTTTGTTCTACAAGTCTAAGTGAACTACGAGCCCCATTGTTAATCCTTTAAAGGAAATTATTTGTAAATTTCGACAAGTAGAACAATGAATGGATCAGGTAGACGGTTGAAATCATTATATATATTGCTTCTATATAACATACGAAACATATATGCAAAGCATCCAAACAGTACCATTCGCCAATTTTTTGTTCTTCAAGTTTAAGTGAACAATGAGCACCAATGGTTAATCCTTTATCGGAAATTATTTGTAATTTTCGACAAGTAGAACAATGAATGGAACAGTTAGACGGTTGAAATATTTGTATATATTGCTTCTATATAGTCTACGAAACATGTATGCAAAGCATCCAAACAGTACAATTCGCCAATTTTTTGTTCTTCAAGTTTAAGTGAACAATGAGCCCCAATGGTTAATCCTTTATCGGTAATTATTTGTAACTTTCGACAAGTAGAACAATGAATGGAACAGGTAGACGGTTGAAATCCTTGTATATATTGCTTCCATATAGTCTAAGAAGCATGTACGCAAAGCATCCGAACAGTACCATTCGCCAATTTTTTGTCCTTCAAGTTTAAGTGAACAATGAGCCCCATTGTTAATCCTTTATCGGAAATTATTTCAAACTTTCGACAAGTAGAACAATGAATCGAACAGGTAGACGGTTGAAATCTTTGTATATATTGCTTCTATATAGTCTAAAACACATATATGCAAAGCATCCAAACAGTACAATTAGCCAATTTTTTGTTCTTCAAGTTTAAGTGAACAATGAGCCCCAATGGTTAATCCTTTATCGGTAATTATTTGTAACTTTCGACAAGTAGTACAATGAATGGAACAGGTAGACGGTTGAAATCCTTGTATATATTGCGTCTATATAGTCTAAGAAACATATATGCAAAGCATCCAAACAGTACAATTCGCCAATTATTTCAACTTCAAGTTTAAGTGAACATTGAGCCCCATTGTTAATCCTTTATCGGAAAATATTTGTAACTTTCGACAAGTAGAACAATGAATGGAACAGGTAGACTGTTGAAATCATTGTATATATTGCGTCTATATAGTCTAAGAAACATATATGCAAAGCATCCAAACAGTACTATTCGCCAATTTTTTGTTCTTCAAGTTTAAGTGAACAATGAGCCCCATTGTTAATCCTTTAAAGGAAATTATTTGTAACTTTCGACAAGTAGAACAATGAATGGAACAGGTAGACGGTTGAAATCCTTGTATATATTGCGTCTATATAGTCTAAGAAACATATATGCAAAGCATCCAAACAGTACAATTCGCCAACTTTTTGTTCTTCAAGTTTTAGTAAACTACGATCCCCATTGTTAATCCCTTATCGGAAATTATGTGTAACTTTCGACAAGTAGAACAATGAATGGAACTGGTAGGCGGTTGAAATCTTTTTATATATTGCTTCTATATAGTCTAAGAAACATATATGCAAAGCATCCAAACAGTACCAGTCGCCAATTTTTTGTCCTTCAAGTTTAAGTGAACAACGAGGACCATTGATAATCATGAAACGGAAATTATTTGTAACTTTCGACAAGATGAACAATGAATAGAACAGGTAGACGGTTGAAATCTTTGTATATGTTGCTTCTATATAGTCTAAGAAACCTATATGCGAAGCATCTAAACAGTAACATTCGCCAATTTTTTGATCTTCAAGGTTAAGTGAACAGCGAGCCCCATTGATAATCATGAAATGGAAATTATTTGTAACTTTCTACAAGTTGAACAATGAATAGTACAGGTAGACAGGTGAAATCTTTCTATATATTGCTTCTAAATAGTCTAAGAAACACATATGCACAGCATCCAAACAGCACAATTCGCCAATTTTTTGTTCTACAAGTCTAAGTGAACTACGAGCCCCATTGTTAATCCTTTAAAGGAAATTATTTGTAAATTTCGACAAGTAGAACAATGAATGGATCAGGTAGACGGTTGAAATCATTATATATATTGCTTCTATATAACATACGAAACATATATGCAAAGCATCCAAACAGTACCATTCGCCAATTTTTTGTTCTTCAAGTTTAAGTGAACAATGAGCACCAATGGTTAATCCTTTATCGGAAATTATTTGTAATTTTCGACAAGTAGAACAATGAATGGAACAGTTAGACGGTTGAAATATTTGTATATATTGCTTCTATATAGTCTACGAAACATGTATGCAAAGCATCCAAACAGTACAATTCGCCAATTTTTTGTTCTTCAAGTTTAAGTGAACAATGAGCCCCAATGGTTAATCCTTTATCGGTAATTATTTGTAACTTTCGACAAGTAGAACAATGAATGGAACAGGTAGACGGTTGAAATCCTTGTATATATTGCTTCCATATAGTCTAAGAAGCATGTACGCAAAGCATCCGAACAGTACCATTCGCCAATTTTTTGTCCTTCAAGTTTAAGTGAACAATGAGCCCCATTGTTAATCCTTTATCGGAAATTATTTCAAACTTTCGACAAGTAGAACAATGAATCGAACAGGTAGACGGTTGAAATCTTTGTATATATTGCTTCTATATAGTCTAAAACACATATATGCAAAGCATCCAAACAGTACAATTCGCCAATTTTTTGTTCTTCAAGTTTAAGTGAACAATGAGCCCCAATGGTTAATCCTTTATCGGTAATTATTTGTAACTTTCGACAAGTAGTACAATGAATGGAACAGGTAGACGGTTGAAATCCTTGTATATATTGCGTCTATATAGTCTAAGAAACATATATGCAAAGCATCCAAACAGTACAATTCGCCAATTATTTCAACTTCAAGTTTAAGTGAACTACGAGCCCCATTGTTAACACTTTAACGGAAATTATTTGTAACTTGCGACAAGTAGAACAATGAGTGGAACAGGTAGACGGTTGAAATCAATGTATATTTTGCTTCTATATAGTCTAAGAAACATATATGCAAAGCATCCAAACAGTACCATTCGCCAATTTTTTGTTCTTCACGTTTAAGTGAACAATGAGCCCCATTGTTAATCCTTTATCGGAAAATATTTGTAACTTTCGACAAATAGAACAATGAATGGAACAGGTAGACTGTTGAAATCATTGTATATATTGCGTCTATATAGTCTAAGAAACACATATGCAAAGCATCCAAACAGTACTATTCGCCAATTTTTTGTTCTTCAAGTTTAAGTGAACAGCGAGCCCCATTGATAATCATGAAATGGAAATTATTTGTAACTTTCTACAAGTAGAACAATGAATAGTACAGGTAGACAGGTGAAATCTTTCTATACATTGCTTCTAAATAGTCTAAGAAACACATATGCAAAGCATCCAAACAGCACAATTCGCCAATTTTTTGTTCTACAAGTCTAAGTGAACTACGAGCCCCATTGTTAATCCTTTAAAGGAAATTATTTGTAAATTTCGACAAGTAGAACAATGAATGGATCAGGTAGACGGTTGAAATCATTGTATATATTGCTTCTATATAGTCTAAGAAACATATATGCAAAGCATCCAAACAGTACAATTCGCCAATTATTTCATCTTCAAGTTTAAGTGAACTACGAGCCCCATTGTTAACACTTTAACGGAAATCATTTGTAACTTGCGACAAGTAGAACAATGAGTGGAACAGGTAGACGGTTGAAATCAATGTATATATTGCTTCTATATAGTCTAAGAAACATATATGCAAAGCATCCAAACAGTACCATTCGCCAATTTTTTGTTCTTCAAGTTTAAGTGAACATTGAGCCCCATTGTTAATCCTTTATCGGAAAATATTTGTAACTTTCGACAAGTAGAACAATGAATGGAACAGGTAGACTGTTGAAATCATTGTATATATTGCGTCTATATAGTCTGAGAAACATATATGCAAAACATCCAAACAGTACCATTCGCCAATTTTTTGTTCTTCAAGTTTAAGTGAACAATGAGCCCCATTGTTAATCCTTTATCGGAAAATATTTGTAACTTTCGACAAGTAGAACAATGAATGGAACAGGTAGACTGTTGAAATCATTGTATATATTGCGTCTATATAGTCTAAGAAACATATATGCAAAGCATCCAAACAGTACTATTCGCCAATTTTTTGTTCTTCAAGTTTAAGTGAACAATGAGCCCCAATGGTTAATCCTTTATCGGTAATTATTTGTAACTTTCGACAAGTAGAACAATGAATGGAACAGGTAGACGGTTGAAATCCTTGTATATATTGCTTCCATATAGTCTAAGAAACATGTACGCAAAGCATCCAAACAGTACCATTCGCCAATTTTTTGTCCTTCAAGTTTAAGTGAACAATGAGCCCCATTGTTAATCCTTTATCGGAAATTATTTCTAACTTTCGACAAGTAGAACAATGAATCGAACAGGTAGACGGTTGAAATCTTTGTATATATTGCTTCTATATAGTCTAAAACACATATATGCAAAGCATCCAAACAGTACAATTCGCCAATTTTTTGTTCTTCAAGTTTAAGTGAACAATGAGCCCCAATGGTTAATCCTTTATCGGTAATTATTTGTAACTTTCGACAAGTAGAACAATGAATGGAACAGGTAGACGGTTGAAATCCTTGTATATATTGCGTCTATATAGTCTAAGAAACATATATGCAAAGCATCCAAACAGTACAATTCGCCAATTTTTTGTTCTTCAAGTTTTAGTAAACTACGATCCCCATTGTTAATCCCTTATCGGAAATTATTTGTAACTTTCGACAAGTGGAACAATGAATGGAACTGGTAGGCGGTTGAAATCTTTTTATATATTGCTTCTATATAGTCTAAGAAACATATATGCAAAGCATCCAAGCAGTACAATTCGCCAATTATTTCATCTTCAAGTTTAAGTGAACTACGAGCCCCATTGTTAACACTTTAACGGAAATTATTTGTAACTTGCGACAAGTAGAACAATGAGTGGAACTGGTAGACGGTTGAAATCAATGTATATATTGCTTCTATATAGTCTAAGAAACATATATGCAAAGCATCCAAACAGTACCATTCGCCAATTTTTTGTTCTACAAGTCTAAGTGAACAATGAGCCCCAATGGTTAATCCTTTATCGGTAATTATTTGTAAATTTCGACAAGTAGAACAATGAATGGATCAGGTAGACGATTGAAATCATTATATATATTGCTTCTATATAACATACGAAACATGTACGCAAAGCATCCAAACAGTACCATTCGCCAATTTTTTGTTCTTCAAGTTTAAGTGAACAATGAGCCCCAATGGTTAATCCTTTATCGGAAATTATTTGTAACTTTCGGCAAGTAGAACAATGAATGGAACAGGTAGACGGTTGAAATCTTTGTATATATTGCTTCTATATAGTCTAAGAAACACATATGCAAAGCATCCAAACAGTACAATTCGCCAATTTATTGTTCTTCAAGTTTAAGTGAACAATGAGCCCCATTGTTAATCCTTTATCGGAAAATATTGGTAACTTTCGACAAGCAGAACAATGAATGGAACAGGTAGACTGTTGAAATCATTGTATATATTTCGTCTATATAGTCTAAGAAACATATATGCAAAGCATCCAAACAGTACTATTCGCCAATTTTTTGTTCTTCAAGTTTAAGTGAACAATGAGCCCCATTGTTAATCCTTTAAAGGAAATTATTTGTAACTTTCGACAAGTAGAACAATGAGAGGAACAGGTAGACGGTTGAAATCTTTGTATATATTGCTTCTATATAGTCTAAGAAACATGTATGCAAAGCATGCAAACAGTACAATTCGCCAATTTTTTGTTCTTCAAGTTTAAGTAAACAATGAGCCCCAATGGTTAATCCTTTATCGGTAATTATTTGTAACTTTCGACAAGTAGAACAATGAATGGAACAGGTAGACGGTTGAAATCCTTGTATATATTGCTTCCATATAGTCTAAGAAACATGTACGCAAAGCATCCAAACAGTACCATTCGCCAATTTTTTGTCCTTCAAGTTTAAGTGAACAATGAGCCCCATTGTTAATCCTTTATCGGAAATTATTTCTAACTTTCGACAAGTAGAACAATGAATCGAACAGGTAGACGGTTGAAATCTTTGTATATATTGCTTCTATATAGTCTAAAACACATATATGCAAAGCATCCAAACAGTACAATTCGCCAATTTTTTGTTCTTCAAGTTTAAGTGAACAATGAGCCCCAATGGTTAATCCTTTATCGGTAATCATTTGTAACTTTCGACAAGTAGAACAATGAATGGAACAGGTAGACGGTTGAAATCCTTGTATATATTGCGTCTATATAGTCTAAGAAACATATATGCAAAGCATCCAAACAGTACAATTCGCCAACTTTTTGTTCTTCAAGTTTTAGTAAACTACGATCCCCATTGTTAATCCCTTATCGGAAATTATGTGTAACTTTCGACAAGTAGAACAATGAATGGAACTGGTAGGCGGTTGAAATCTTTTTATATATTGCTTCTATATAGTCTAAGAAACATATATGCAAAGCATCCAAACAGTACCAGTCGCCAATTTTTTGTCCTTCAAGTTTAAGTGAACAACGAGGACCATTGATAATCATGAAACGGAAATTATTTGTAACTTTCGACAAGATGAACAATGAATAGAACAGGTAGACGGTTGAAATCTTTGTATATATTGCTTCTATATAGTCTAAGAAACATGTATGCAAAGCATCCAAACAGTACCAGTCGCCAATTTTTTGTCCTTCAAGTTTAAGTGAACAACGAGGACCATTGATAATCATGAAACGGAAATTATTTGTAACTTTCGACAAGATGAACAATGAATAGAACAGGTAGACGGTTGAAATCTTTGTATATGTTGCTTCTATATAGTCTAAGAAACCTATATGCGAAGCATCTAAACAGTAACATTCGCCAATTTTTTGATCTTCAAGGTTAAGTGAACAGCGAGCCCCATTGATAATCATGAAATGGAAATTATTTGTAACTTTCTACAAGTAGAACAATGAATAGTACAGGTAGACAGGTGAAATCTTTCTATATATTGCTTCTAAATAGTCTAAGAAACACATATGCACAGCATCCAAACAGCACAATTCGCCAATTTTTTGTTCTACAAGTCTAAGTGAACTACGAGCCCCATTGTTAATCCTTTAAAGGAAATTATTTGTAAATTTCGACAAGTAGAACAATGAATGGATCAGGTAGACGGTTGAAATCATTATATATATTGCTTCTATATAACATACGAAACATATATGCAAAGCATCCAAACAGTACCATTCGCCAATTTTTTGTTCTTCAAGTTTAAGTGAACAATGAGCACCAATGGTTAATCCTTTATCGGAAATTATTTGTAATTTTCGACAAGTAGAACAATGAATGGAACAGTTAGACGGTTGAAATATTTGTATATATTGCTTCTATATAGTCTACGAAACATGTATGCAAAGCATCCAAACAGTACAATTCGCCAATTTTTTGTTCTTCAAGTTTAAGTGAACAATGAGCCCCAATGGTTAATCCTTTATCGGTAATTATTTGTAACTTTCGACAAGTAGAACAATGAATGGAACAGGTAGACGGTTGAAATCCTTGTATATATTGCTTCCATATAGTCTAAGAAGCATGTACGCAAAGCATCCGAACAGTACCATTCGCCAATTTTTTGTCCTTCAAGTTTAAGTGAACAATGAGCCCCATTGTTAATCCTTTATCGGAAATTATTTCAAACTTTCGACAAGTAGAACAATGAATCGAACAGGTAGACGGTTGAAATCTTTGTATATATTGCTTCTATATAGTCTAAAACACATATATGCAAAGCATCCAAACAGTACAATTCGCCAATTTTTTGTTCTTCAAGTTTAAGTGAACAATGAGCCCCAATGGTTAATCCTTTATCGGTAATTATTTGTAACTTTCGACAAGTAGTACAATGAATGGAACAGGTAGACGGTTGAAATCCTTGTATATATTGCGTCTATATAGTCTAAGAAACATATATGCAAAGCATCCAAACAGTACAATTCGCCAATTATTTCAACTTCAAGTTTAAGTGAACTACGAGCCCCATTGTTAACACTTTAACGGAAATTATTTGTAACTTGCGACAAGTAGAACAATGAGTGGAACAGGTAGACGGTTGAAATCAATGTATATTTTGCTTCTATATAGTCTAAGAAACATATATGCAAAGCATCCAAACAGTACCATTCGCCAATTTTTTGTTCTTCACGTTTAAGTGAACAATGAGCCCCATTGTTAATCCTTTATCGGAAAATATTTGTAACTTTCGACAAATAGAACAATGAATGGAACAGGTAGACTGTTGAAATCATTGTATATATTGCGTCTATATAGTCTAAGAAACACATATGCAAAGCATCCAAACAGTACTATTCGCCAATTTTTTGTTCTTCAAGTTTAAGTGAACAGCGAGCCCCATTGATAATCATGAAATGGAAATTATTTGTAACTTTCTACAAGTAGAACAATGAATAGTACAGGTAGACAGGTGAAATCTTTCTATACATTGCTTCTAAATAGTCTAAGAAACACATATGCAAAGCATCCAAACAGCACAATTCGCCAATTTTTTGTTCTACAAGTCTAAGTGAACTACGAGCCCCATTGTTAATCCTTTAAAGGAAATTATTTGTAAATTTCGACAAGTAGAACAATGAATGGATCAGGTAGACGGTTGAAATCATTGTATATATTGCTTCTATATAGTCTAAGAAACATATATGCAAAGCATCCAAACAGTACAATTCGCCAATTATTTCATCTTCAAGTTTAAGTGAACTACGAGCCCCATTGTTAACACTTTAACGGAAATTATTTGTAACTTGCGACAAGTAGAACAATGAGTGGAACAGGTAGACGGTTGAAATCAATGTATATATTGCTTCTATATAGTCTAAGAAACATATATGCAAAGCATCCAAACAGTACCATTCGCCAATTTTTTGTTCTTCAAGTTTAAGTGAACATTGAGCCCCATTGTTAATCCTTTATCGGAAAATATTTGTAACTTTCGACAAGTAGAACAATGAATGGAACAGGTAGACTGTTGAAATCATTGTATATATTGCGTCTATATAGTCTGAGAAACATATATGCAAAACATCCAAACAGTACCATTCGCCAATTTTTTGTTCTTCAAGTTTAAGTGAACAATGAGCCCCATTGTTAATCCTTTATCGGAAAATATTTGTAACTTTCGACAAGTAGAACAATGAATGGAACAGGTTGACTGTTGAAATCATTGTATATATTGCGTCTATATAGTCTAAGAAACATATATGCAAAGCATCCAAACAGTACTATTCGCCAATTTTTGGTTCTTCAAGTTTAAGTGAACAATGAGCCCCAATGGTTAATCCTTTATCGGTAATTATTTGTAACTTTCGACAAGTAGAACAATGAATGGAACAGGTAGACGGTTGAAATCCTTGTATATATTGCTTCCATATAGTCTAAGAAACATGTACGCAAAGCATCCAAACAGTACCATTCGCCAATTTTTTGTCCTTCAAGTTTAAGTGAACAATGAGCCCCATTGTTAATCCCTTATCGGAAATTATTTGTAACTTTCGACAAGTAGAACAAAGAATGAAACTGGTAGGCGGTTGAAATCTTTTTATATATTGCTTCTATATAGTCTAAGAAACATATATGCAAAGCATCCAAACAGTACCAGTCGCCAATTTTTTGTCCTTCAAGTTTAAGTGAACAACGAGGACCATTGATAATCATGAAACGGAAATTATTTGTAACTTTCGACAAGATGAACAATGAATAGAACAGGTAGACGGTTGAAATCTTTGTATATGTTGCTTCTATATAGTCTAAGAAACCTATATGCGAAGCATCTAAACTGTAACATTCGCCAATTTTTTTATCTTCAAGGTTAAGTGAACAGCGAGCCCCATTGATAATCATGAAATGGAAATTATTTGTAACTTTCTACAAGTAGAACAATGAATAGTACAGGTAGACAGGTGAAATCTTTCTATATATTGCTTCTAAATAGTCTAAGAAACACATATGCAAAGCATCCAAACAGCACAATTCGCCAATTTTTTGTTCTACAAGTCTAAGTGAACTACGAGCCCCATTGTTAATCCTTTAAAGGAAATTATTTGTAAATTTCGACAAGTAGAACAATGAATGGATCAGGTAGACGGTTGAAATCGTAGTATATATTGCTTCTATATAACATACGAAACATATATGCAAAGCATCCAAACAGTACAATTCGCCAATTTTTTGTTCTTCAAGTTTAAGTAAACTACGATCCCCATTGTTAGTCCCTTAACGGAAATTATTTGTAACTTTCGACAAGTAGAACATTGAATGGAACAGGTAGACGGTTGAAATCTTTGTATCTATTGCTTCTATATAGTATAAGAAACATATATGCAAAGCATCCAAACAGTACCATTCGCCAATTTTTTGTTCTTCAAGTTTAAGTGAACTGCGAGCTCCATTGTTAATCCTTTAAAGGAAATTATTTGTAACTTTCGACAAGTAGAACAATGAATGGAACAGGTAGACTGTTGAAAACATTGTATATATTGCTTCTATATAGTCTAAGAAACATTTATGCAAAGCATCCAAACAGTACAATTCGCCAATTTTTTGTTCTTCAAGTTTAAGTAAACTACGATCCCCATTGTTAATCCCTTAACGGAAATTATTTGTAACTTTCGACAAGTAGAACAGTGAATGGAACAGGTAGACGGTTGAAATCTTTGTATATATTGCTTCTATATAGTATAAGAAACATATATGCAAAGCATCCACACAGTACAATTCGCCAATTTTTTGTCCTTCAAGTTTAAGTGAACTACGAGCCCCATTGTTAACACTTTAACGGAAATTATTTGTAACTTGCGACAAGTAGAACAATGAGTGGAACAGGTAGACGGTTGAAATCAATGTATATATTGCTTCTATATAGTCTAAGAAACACATATGCAAAGCATCCAAACAGTACCATTCGCCAATTTTTTGTTCTTCAAGTTTAAGTGAACAATGAGCCCCATTGTTAATCCTTTATCGGAAAATATTTGTAACTTTCGACAAGTAGAACAATGAATGGAACAGGTAGACTGTTGAAATCATTGTATATATTGCGTCTATATAGTCTGAGAAACATATATGCAAAGCATCCAAACAGTACTATTCGCCAATTTTTTGTTCTTCAAGTTTAAGTGAACAATGAGCCCCATTGTTAATCCTTTAAAGGAAATTATTTGTAACTTTCGACAAGTAGAACAATGAGAGGAACAGGTAGACGGTTGAAATCTTTGTATATATTGCTTCTATATAGTCTAAGAAACATGTATGCAAAGCATCCAAACAGTACAATTCGCCAATTTTTTGTCCTTCAAGTTTAAGTGAACAATGAGCCCCAATGGTTAATCCTTTATCGGTAATTATTTGTAACTTTCGACAAGTAGAACAATGAATGGAACAGGTAGACGGTTGAAATCCTTGTATATATTGCGTCTATATAGTCTAAGAAACATATATGCAAAGCATCCAAACAGTACAATTCGCCAATTTTTTGTTCTTCAAGTTTTAGTAAACTACGATCCCCATTGTTAATCCCTTATCGGAAATTATTTGTAACTTTCGACAAGTGGAACAATGAATGGAACTGGTAGGCGGTTGAAATCTTTTTATATATTGCTTCTATATAGTCTAAGAAACATATATGCAAAGCATCCAAGCAGTACAATTCGCCAATTATTTCATCTTCAAGTTTAAGTGAACTACGAGCCCCATTGTTAACACTTTAACGGAAATTATTTGTAACTTGCGACAAGTAGAACAATGAGTGGAACTGGTAGACGGTTGAAATCAATGTATATATTGCTTCTATATAGTCTAAGAAACATATATGCAAAGCATCCAAACAGTACCATTCGCCAATTTTTTGTTCTACAAGTCTAAGTGAACAATGAGCCCCAATGGTTAATCCTTTATCGGTAATTATTTGTAAATTTCGACAAGTAGAACAATGAATGGATCAGGTAGACGATTGAAATCATTATATATATTGCTTCTATATAACATACGAAACATGTACGCAAAGCATCCAAACAGTACCATTCGCCAATTTTTTGTTCTTCAAGTTTAAGTGAACAATGAGCCCCAATGGTTAATCCTTTATCGGAAATTATTTGTAACTTTCGGCAAGTAGAACAATGAATGGAACAGGTAGACGGTTGAAATCTTTGTATATATTGCTTCTATATAGTCTAAGAAACACATATGCAAAGCATCCAAACAGTACAATTCGCCAATTTATTGTTCTTCAAGTTTAAGTGAACAATGAGCCCCATTGTTAATCCTTTATCGGAAAATATTGGTAACTTTCGACAAGCAGAACAATGAATGGAACAGGTAGACTGTTGAAATCATTGTATATATTTCGTCTATATAGTCTAAGAAACATATATGCAAAGCATCCAAACAGTACTATTCGCCAATTTTTTGTTCTTCAAGTTTAAGTGAACAATGAGCCCCATTGTTAATCCTTTAAAGGAAATTATTTGTAACTTTCGACAAGTAGAACAATGAGAGGAACAGGTAGACGGTTGAAATCTTTGTATATATTGCTTCTATATAGTCTAAGAAACATGTATGCAAAGCATGCAAACAGTACAATTCGCCAATTTTTTGTTCTTCAAGTTTAAGTAAACAATGAGCCCCAATGGTTAATCATTTATCGGTAATTATTTGTAACTTTCGACAAGTAGAACAATGAATGGAACAGGTAGACGGTTGAAATCCTTGTATATATTGCTTCCATATAGTCTAAGAAACATGTACGCAAAGCATCCAAACAGTACCATTCGCCAATTTTTTGTCCTTCAAGTTTAAGTGAACAATGAGCCCCATTGTTAATCCTTTATCGGAAATTATTTCTAACTTTCGACAAGTAGAACAATGAATCGAACAGGTAGACGGTTGAAATCTTTGTATATATTGCTTCTATATAGTCTAAAACACATATATGCAAAGCATCCAAACAGTACAATTCGCCAATTTTTTGTTCTTCAAGTTTAAGTGAACAATGAGCCCCAATGGTTAATCCTTTATCGGTAATCATTTGTAACTTTCGACAAGTAGAACAATGAATGGAACAGGTAGACGGTTGAAATCCTTGTATATATTGCTTCCATATAGTCTAAGAAACATGTACGCAAAGCATCCAAACAGTACCATTCGCCAATTTTTTGTCCTTCAAGTTTAAGTGAACAATGAGCCCCATTGTTAATCCCTTATCGGAAATTATTTGTAACTTTCGACAAGTAGAACAAAGAATGGAACTGGTAGGCGGTTGAAATCTTTTTATATATTGCTTCTATATAGTCTAAGAAACATATATGCAAAGCATCCAAACAGTACCAGTCGCCAATTTTTTGTCCTTCAAGTTTAAGTGAACAACGAGGACCATTGATAATCATGAAACGGAAATTATTTGTAACTTTCGACAAGATGAACAATGAATAGAACAGGTAGACGGTTGAAATCTTTGTATATGTTGCTTCTATATAGTCTAAGAAACCTATATGCGAAGCATCTAAACTGTAACATTCGCCAATTTTTTTATCTTCAAGGTTAAGTGAACAGCGAGCCCCATTGATAATCATGAAATGGAAATTATTTGTAACTTTCTACAAGTAGAACAATGAATAGTACAGGTAGACAGGTGAAATCTTTCTATATATTGCTTCTAAATAGTCTAAGAAACACATATGCAAAGCATCCAAACAGCACAATTCGCCAATTTTTTGTTCTACAAGTCTAAGTGAACTACGAGCCCCATTGTTAATCCTTTAAAGGAAATTATTTGTAAATTTCGACAAGTAGAACAATGAATGGATCAGGTAGACGGTTGAAATCGTAGTATATATTGCTTCTATATAACATACGAAACATATATGCAAAGCATCCAAACAGTACAATTCGCCAATTTTTTGTTCTTCAAGTTTAAGTAAACTACGATCCCCATTGTTAGTCCCTTAACGGAAATTATTTGTAACTTTCGACAAGTAGAACATTGAATGGAACAGGTAGACGGTTGAAATCTTTGTATCTATTGCTTCTATATAGTATAAGAAACATATATGCAAAGCATCCAAACAGTACCATTCGCCAATTTTTTGTTCTTCAAGTTTAAGTGAACTGCGAGCTCCATTGTTAATCCTTTAAAGGAAATTATTTGTAACTTTCGACAAGTAGAACAATGAATGGAACAGGTAGACTGTTGAAAACATTGTATATATTGCTTCTATATAGTCTAAGAAACATTTATGCAAAGCATCCAAACAGTACAATTCGCCAATTTTTTGTTCTTCAAGTTTAAGTAAACTACGATCCCCATTGTTAATCCCTTAACGGAAATTATTTGTAACTTTCGACAAGTAGAACAGTGAATGGAACAGGTAGACGGTTGAAATCTTTGTATATATTGCTTCTATATAGTATAAGAAACATATATGCAAAGCATCCACACAGTACAATTCGCCAATTTTTTGTCCTTCAAGTTTAAGTGAACTACGAGCCCCATTGTTAACACTTTAACGGAAATTATTTGTAACTTGCGACAAGTAGAACAATGAGTGGAACAGGTAGACGGTTGAAATCAATGTATATATTGCTTCTATATAGTCTAAGAAACACATATGCAAAGCATCCAAACAGTACCATTCGCCAATTTTTTGTTCTTCAAGTTTAAGTGAACAATGAGCCCCATTGTTAATCCTTTATCGGAAAATATTTGTAACTTTCGACAAGTAGAACAATGAATGTAACAGGTAGACTGTTGAAATCATTGTATATATTGCGTCTATATAGTCTGAGAAACATATATGCAAAGCATCCAAACAGTACTATTCGCCAATTTTTTGTTCTTCAAGTTTAAGTGAACAATGAGCCCCATTGTTAATCCTTTAAAGGAAATTATTTGTAACTTTCGACAAGTAGAACAATGAGAGGAACAGGTAGACGGTTGAAATCTTTGTATATATTGCTTCTATATAGTCTAAGAAACATGTATGCAAAGCATCCAAACAGTACAATTCGCCAATTTTTTGTCCTTCAAGTTTAAGTGAACAATGAGCCCCAATGGTTAATCCTTTATCGGTAATTATTTGTAACTTTCGACAAGTAGAACAATTAATGGAACAGGTAGACGGTTGAAATCCTTGTATATATTGCTTCCATATAGTCAAAGAAACATGTACGCAAAGCATCCAAACAGTACCATTCGCCAATTTTTTGTCCTTCAAGTTTAAGTGAACAATGAGCCCCATTGTTAATCCTTTATCGGAAATTATTTGTAAATTTCGACAAGTAGAACAATGAATGTAACTGGTAGACGGTTGAAATCTTTTTATATATTGCTTCTATATAGTCTACGAAACATATATGCAAAGCCTCCAAACAGTACAATTCGCCAATTTTTTGTTCTTCAAGTTTAATTGAATAATGAACCCCATTGTTAATCCTTTATCGGAAATTATTTGTAAATTTCGACAAGTAGAACAATGAATCGAACAGGTAGACGGTTGAAATCTTTGTATATATTGCTTCTATATAGTCTAAAACACATATATGCAAAGCATCCAAAGAGTACAATTCGCCAACTTTTTGTTCTTCAAGTTTTAGTAAACTACTATCCCCATTGTTAATCCCTTATCGGAAATTATTTGTAACTTTCGACAAGTAGAACAATGAATGGAACTGGTAGGCGGTTGAAATCTTTTTATATATTGCTTCTATATAGTCTAAGAAACATATATGCAAAGCATCCAAACAGTACCAGTCGCCAATTTTTTGTCCTTCAAGTTTAAGTGAACAACGAGGACCATTGATAATCATGAAACGGAAATTATTTGTAACTTTCGACAAGATGAACAATGAATAGAACAGGTAGACGGTTGAAATCTTTGTATATGTTGCTTCTATATAGTCTAAGAAACCTATATGCGAAGCATCTAAACAGTAACATTCGCCAATTTTTTGATCTTCAAGGTTAAGTGAACAGCGGGCCCCATTGATAATCATGAAATGGAAATTATTTGTAACTTTCTACAAGTAGAACAATGAATAGTACAGGCAGACAGGTGAAATCTTTCTATATATTGCTTCTAAATAGTCTAAGAAACACATATGCAAAGCATCCAAACAGCACAATTCGCCAATTTTTTGTTCTACAAGTCTAAGTGAACTACGAGCCCCATTGTTAATCCTTTAAAGGAAATTATTTGTAAATTTCGACAAGTAGAACAATGAATGGATCAGGTAGACGGTTGAAATCGTAGTATATATTGCTTCTATATAACATACGAAACATATATGCAAAGCATCCAAACAGTACAATTCGCCAATTTTTTGTTCTTCAAGTTTAAGTAAACTACGATCCCCATTGTTAGTCCCTTAACGGAAATTATTTGTAACTTTCGACAAGTAGAACATTGAATGGAACAGGTAGACGGTTGAAATCTTTGTATCTATTGCTTCTATATAGTATAAGAAACATATATGCAAAGCATCCAAACAGTACCATTCGCCAATTTTTTGTTCTTCAAGTTTAAGTGAACTGCGAGCTCCATTGTTAATCCTTTAAAGGAAATTATTTGTAACTTTCGACAAGTAGAACAATGAATGGAACAGGTAGACTGTTGAAAACATTGTATATATTGCTTCTATATAGTCTAAGAAACATTTATGCAAAGCATCCAAACAGTACAATTCGCCAATTTTTTGTTCTTCAAGTTTAAGTAAACTACGATCCCCATTGTTAATCCCTTAACGGAAATTATTTGTAACTTTCGACAAGTAGAACAGTGAATGGAACAGGTAGACGGTTGAAATCTTTGTATATATTGCTTCTATATAGTATAAGAAACATATATGCAAAGCATCCACACAGTACAATTCGCCAATTTTTTGTCCTTCAAGTTTAAGTGAACTACGAGCCCCATTGTTAACACTTTAACGGAAATTATTTGTAACTTGCGACAAGTAGAACAATGAGTGGAACAGGTAGACGGTTGAAATCAATGTATATATTGCTTCTATATAGTCTAAGAAACACATATGCAAAGCATCCAAACAGTACCATTCGCCAATTTTTTGTTCTTCAAGTTTAAGTGAACAATGAGCCCCATTGTTAATCCTTTATCGGAAAATATTTGTAACTTTCGACAAGTAGAACAATGAATGTAACAGGTAGACTGTTGAAATCATTGTATATATTGCGTCTATATAGTCTGAGAAACATATATGCAAAGCATCCAAACAGTACTATTCGCCAATTTTTTGTTCTTCAAGTTTAAGTGAACAATGAGCCCCATTGTTAATCCTTTAAAGGAAATTATTTGTAACTTTCGACAAGTAGAACAATGAGAGGAACAGGTAGACGGTTGAAATCTTTGTATATATTGCTTCTATATAGTCTAAGAAACATGTATGCAAAGCATCCAAACAGTACAATTCGCCAATTTTTTGTCCTTCAAGTTTAAGTGAACAATGAGCCCCAATGGTTAATCCTTTATCGGTAATTATTTGTAACTTTCGACAAGTAGAACAATTAATGGAACAGGTAGACGGTTGAAATCCTTGTATATATTGCTTCCATATAGTCAAAGAAACATGTACGCAAAGCATCCAAACAGTACCATTCGCCAATTTTTTGTCCTTCAAGTTTAAGTGAACAATGAGCCCCATTGTTAATCCTTTATCGGAAATTATTTGTAAATTTCGACAAGTAGAACAATGAATGTAACTGGTAGACGGTTGAAATCTTTTTATATATTGCTTCTATATAGTCTACGAAACATATATGCAAAGCCTCCAAACAGTACAATTCGCCAATTTTTTGTTCTTCAAGTTTAATTGAATAATGAACCCCATTGTTAATCCTTTATCGGAAATTATTTGTAAATTTCGACAAGTAGAACAATGAATCGAACAGGTAGACGGTTGAAATCTTTGTATATATTGCTTCTATATAGTCTAAAACACATATATGCAAAGCATCCAAAGAGTACAATTCGCCAACTTTTTGTTCTTCAAGTTTTAGTAAACTACTATCCCCATTGTTAATCCCTTATCGGAAATTATTTGTCACTTTCGACAAGTAGAACAATGAATGGAACTGGTAGGCGGTTGAAATCTTTTTATATATTGCTTCTATATAGTCTAAGAAACATATATGCAAAGCATCCAAACAGTACCAGTCGCCAATTTTTTGTCCTTCAAGTTTAAGTGAACAACGAGGACCATTGATAATCATGAAACGGAAATTATTTGTAACTTTCGACAAGATGAACAATGAATAGAACAGGTAGACGGTTGAAATCTTTGTATATGTTGCTTCTATATAGTCTAAGAAACCTATATGCGAAGCATCTAAACAGTAACATTCGCCAATTTTTTGATCTTCAAGGTTAAGTGAACAGCGGGCCCCATTGATAATCATGAAATGGAAATTATTTGTAACTTTCTACAAGTAGAACAATGAATAGTACAGGCAGACAGGTGAAATCTTTCTATATATTGCTTCTAAATAGTCTAAGAAACACATATGCAAAGCATCCAAAAAGCACAATTCGCCAATTTTTTGTTCTACAAGTCTAAGTGAACTACGAGCCCCATTGTTAATCCTTTAAAGGAAATTATTTGTAAATTTCGACAAGTAGAACAATGAATGGATCAGGTAGACGGTTGAAATCATTGTATATATTGCTTCTATATAACATACGAAACATATATGCAAAGCATCCAAACAGTACCATTCGCCAATTTTTTGTTCTTCAAGTTTAAGTGAACAATGAGCACCAATGGTTAATCCTTTATCGGAAATTATTTGTAATTTTCGACAAGTAGAACAATGAATGGAACAGTTAGACGGTTGAAATATTTGTATATATTGCTTCTATATAGTCTACGAAACATGTATGCAAAGCATCCAAACAGTACAATTCGCCAATTTTTTGTTCTTCAAGTTTAAGTGAACAATGAGCCCCAATGGTTAATCCTTTATCGGTAATAATTTGTAACTTTCGACAAGTAGAACAATGAATGGAACAGGTAGACGGTTGAAATCCTTGTATATATTGCTTCCATATAGTCTAAGAAGCATGTACGCAAAGCATCCAAAAAGTACCATTCGCCAATTTTTTGATCTTCAAGTTTAAGTGAACAGCGAGCCCCATTGATAATCATGAAATGGAAATTATTTGTAACTTTCTACAAGTAGAACAATGAATAGTACAGTTAGACGGGTGAAATCTTTCTATATATTGCTTCTAAATAGTCTAAGAAACATGTACGCAAAGCATCCAAACAGTACCATTCGCCAATTTTTTGTTCTTCAAGTTTAAGTGAACAATGAGCCCCATTGTTAATCCTTTAAAGGAAATTATTTGTAACTTTCGACAAGTAGAACAATGAATGTAACTGGTAGACGGTTGAAATCTTTTTATATATTGCTTCTATATAGACTAAGAAACCTATATGCAAAGCATCTAAACAGTAACAGTCGCCAATTTTTTGAACTTCAAGTTTAAGTGAACAATGAGCCCCATTGTTAATCCTTTATCGGAAATTATTTGTAACTTTCGACAAGTAGAACAATGAATAGTACAGTTAGACGGTTGAAATCTTTGTATATATTGCTTCTATATAGTCTAAGAAACATATATGCAAAGCATCCAAACAGTACAATTCGCCAATTTATTGATCTTCAAGTTTAAGTGAACAATGAGCCCCATGGTTAATCCTTTATCGGAAATTATTTGTAACTTTCGACAAGTAGAACAATGAATGGAACAGGTAGACGGTTGAAATCATTGTATATATTGCTTCTATATAGTCTAAGAAACATATATGCAAAGCATCCAAACAGTACAATTCGCCAATTATTTCATCTTCAAGTTTAAGTGAACTACGAGCCCCATTGTTAACACTTTAACGGAAATTATTTGTAACTTGCGACAAGTAGAACAATGAGTGGAACAGGTAGACGGTTGAAATCAATGTATATATTGCTTCTATATAGTCTAAGAAACATATATGCAAAGCATCCAAACAGTACAATTCGCCAATTTATTGATCTTCAAGTTTAAGTGAACAATGAGCCCCATGGTTAATCCTTTATCGGAAATTATTTGTAACTTTCGACAAGTTGAACAATGAATGGAACAGGTAGACTGTTGAAATCATTGTATATATTGCTTCTATATAGTCTAAGAAACATATATGCAAAGCATCCAAACAGTACAATTCGCCAATTATTTCATCTTCAAGTTTAAGTGAACTACGAGCCCCATTGTTAACACTTTAACGGAAATTATTTGTAACTTGCGACAAGTAGAACAATGAGTGGAACAGGTAGACGGTTGAAATCAATGTATATATTGCTTCTATATAGTCTAAGAAACATATATGCAAAGCATCCAAACAGTACCATTCGCCAATTTTTTGTTCTTCAAGTTTAAGTGAACAATGAGCCCCATTGTTAATCCTTTATCGGAAAATATTTGTAACTTTCGACAAGTAGAACAATGAATGGAACAGGTAGACTGTTGAAATCATTGTATATATTGCGTCTATATAGTCTGAGAAACATATATGCAAAACATTCAAACAGTACCATTCGCCAATTTTTTGTTCTTCAAGTTTAAGTGAACAATGAGCCCCATTGTTAATCCTTTATCGGAAAATATTTGTAACTTTCGACAAGTAGAACAATGAATGGAACAGGTAGACTGTTGAAATCATTGTATATATTGCGTCTATATAGTCTAAGAAACATATATGCAAAGCATCCAAACAGTACTATTCGCCAATTTTTTGTTCTTCAAGTTTAAGTGAACAATGAGCCCCAATGGTTAATCCTTTATCGGTAATTATTTGTAACTTTCGACAAGTAGAACAATGAATGGAACAGGTAGACGGTTGAAATCCTTGTATATATTGCTTCCATATAGTCTAAGAAACATGTACGCAAAGCATCCAAACAGTACCATTCGCCAATTTTTTGTCCTTCAAGTTTAAGTGAACAATGAGCCCCATTGTTAATCCCTTATCGGAAATTATTTGTAACTTTCGACAAGTAGAACAATGAATGGAACTGGTAGGCGGTTGAAATCTTTTTATATATTGCTTCTATATAGTCTAAGAAACATATATGCAAAGCATCCAAACAGTACCAGTCGCCAATTTTTTGTCCTTCAAGTTTAAGTGAACAACGAGGACCATTGATAATCATGAAACGGAAATTATTTGTAACTTTCGACAAGATGAACAATGAATAGAACAGGTAGACGGTTGAAATCTTTGTATATGTTGCTTCTATATAGTCTAAGAAACCTATATGCGAAGCATCTAAACTGTAACATTCGCCAATTTTTTTATCTTCAAGGTTAAGTGAACAGCGAGCCCCATTGATAATCATGAAATGGAAATTATTTGTAACTTTCTACAAGTAGAACAATGAATAGTACAGGAAGACAGGTGAAATCTTTCTATATATTGCTTCTAAATAGTCTAAGAAACACATATGCAAAGCATCCAAACAGCACAATTCGCCAATTTTTTGTTCTACAAGTCTAAGTGAACTACGAGCCCCATTGTTAATCCTTTAAAGGAAATTATTTGTAAATTTCGACAAGTAGAACAATGAATGGATCAGGTAGACGGTTGAAATCATTGTATATATTGCTTCTATATAACATACGAAACATATATGCAAAGCATCCAAACAGTACAATTCGCCAATTTTTTGTTCTTCAAGTTTAAGTAAACTACGATCCCCATTGTTAGTCCCTTAACGGAAATTATTTGTAACTTTCGACAAGTAGAACATTGAATGGAACAGGTAGACGGTTGAAATCTTTGTATCTATTGCTTCTATATAGTATAAGAAACATATATGCAAAGCATCCAAACAGTACCATTCGCCAATTTTTTGTTCTTCAAGTTTAAGTGAACTGCGAGCTCCATTGTTAATCCTTTAAAGGAAATTATTTGTAACTTTCGACAAGTAGAACAATGAATGGAACAGGTAGACTGTTGAAAACATTGTATATATTGCTTCTATATAGTCTAAGAAACATTTATGCAAAGCATCCAAACAGTACAATTCGCCAATTTTTTGTTCTTCAAGTTTAAGTAAACTACGATCCCCATTGTTAATCCCTTAACGGAAATTATTTGTAACTTTCGACAAGTAGAACAGTGAATGGAACAGGTAGACGGTTGAAATCTTTGTATATATTGCTTCTATATAGTATAAGAAACATATATGCAAAGCATCCACACAGTACAATTCGCCAATTTTTTGTCCTTCAAGTTTAAGTGAACAATGAGCCCCATTGTTAATCCTTTATCGGAAATTATTTGTAACTTTCGACAAGTAGAACATTGAATGGAACAGGTAGACGGTTGAAATCTTTGTATCTATTGCTTCTATATAGTATAAGAAACATATATGCAAAGCATCCAAACAGTACCATTCGCCAATTTTTTGTTCTTCAAGTTTAAGGGAACTACGAGCCCCATTGTTAATCCTTTAAAGGAAATTATTTGTAACTTTCGACAAGTTGAACAATGAATGGAACAGGTAGACTGTTGAAATCATTGTATATATTGCTTCTATATAGTCTAAGAAACATATATGCAAAGCATCCAAACAGTACAATTCGCCAATTATTTCATCTTCAAGTTTAAGTGAACTACGAGCCCCATTGTTAACACTTTAACGGAAATTATTTGTAACTTGCGACAAGTAGAACAATGAGTGGAACAGGTAGACGGTTGAAATGAATGTATATATTGCTTCTATATAGTCTAAGAAACACATATGCAAAGCATCCAAACAGTACCATTCGCCAATTTTTTGTTCTTCAAGTTTAAGTGAACAATGAGCCCCATTGTTAATCCTTTATCGGAAAATATTTGTAACTTTCGACAAGTAGAACAATGAATGGAACAGGTAGACTGTTGAAATCATTGTATATATTGCGTCTATATAGTCTGAGAAACATATATGCAAAGCATCCAAACAGTACTATTCGCCAATTTTTTGTTCTTCAAGTTTAAGTGAACAATGAGCCCCATTGTTAATCCTTTAAAGGAAATTATTTGTAACTTTCGACAAGTAGAACAATGAGAGGAACAGGTAGACGGTTGAAATCTTTGTATATATTGCTTCTATATAGTCTAAGAAACATGTATGCAAAGCATCCAAACAGTACAATTCGCCAATTTTTTGTCCTTCAAGTTTAAGTGAACAATGAGCCCCAATGGTTAATCCTTTATCGGTAATTATTTGTAACTTTCGACAAGTAGAAAAATTAATGGAACAGGTAGACGGTTGAAATCCTTGTATATATTGCTTCCATATAGTCAAAGAAACATGTACGCAAAGCATCCAAACAGTACCATTCGCCAATTTTTTGTCCTTCAAGTTTAAGTGAACAATGAGCCCCATTGTTAATCCTTTATCGGAAATTATTTCCAACTTTCGACAAGTAGAACAATGAATCGAACAGGTAGACGGTTGAAATCTTTGTATATATTGCTTCTATATAGTCTAAAACACATATATGCAAAGCATCCAAAGAGTACAATTCGCCAACTTTTTGTTCTTCAAGTTTTAGTAAACTACGATCCCCATTGTTAATCCCTTATCGGAAATTATTTGTAACTTTCGACAAGTAGAACAATGAATGGAACTGGTAGGCGGTTGAAATCTTTTTATATATTGCTTCTATATAGTCTAAGAAACATATATGCAAAGCATCCAAACAGTACCAGTCGCCAATTTTTTGTCCTTCAAGTTTAAGTGAACAACGAGGACCATTGATAATCATGAAACGGAAATTATTTGTAACTTTCGACAAGATGAACAATGAATAGAACAGGTAGACGGTTGAAATCTTTGTATATGTTGCTTCTATATAGTCTAAGAAACCTATATGCGAAGCATCTAAACAGTAACATTCGCCAATTTTTTGATCTTCAAGGTTAAGTGAACAGCGGGCCCCATTGATAATCATGAAATGGAAATTATTTGTAACTTTCTACAAGTAGAACAATGAATAGTACAGGTAGACAGGTGAAATCTTTCTATATATTGCTTCTAAATAGTCTAAGAAACACATATGCAAAGCATCCAAACAGCACAATTCGCCAATTTTTTGTTCTACAAGTCTAAGTGAACTACGAGCCCCATTGTTAATCCTTTAAAGGAAATTATTTGTAAATTTCGACAAGTAGAACAATGAATGGATCAGGTAGACGGTTGAAATCATTGTATATATTGCTTCTATATAACATACGAAACATATATGCAAAGCATCCAAACAGTACAATTCGCCAATTTTTTGTTCTTCAAGTTTAAGTAAACTACGATCCCCATTGTTAGTCCCTTAACGGAAATTATTTGTAACTTTCGACAAGTAGAACATTGAATGGAACAGGTAGACGGTTGAAATCTTTGTATCTATTGCTTCTATATAGTATAAGAAACATATATGCAAAGCATCCAAACAGTACCATTCGCCAATTTTTTGTTCTTCAAGTTTAAGTGAACTGTGAGCTCCATTGTTAATCCTTTAAAGGAAATTATTTGTAACTTTCGACAAGTAGAACAATGAATGGAACAGGTAGACTGTTGAAAACATTGTATATATTGCTTCTATATAGTCTAAGAAACATTTATGCAAAGCATCCAAACAGTACAATTCGCCAATTTTTTGTTCTTCAAGTTTAAGTAAACTACGATCCCCATTGTTAATCCCTTAACGGAAATTATTTGTAACTTTCGACAAGTAGAACAGTGAATGGAACAGGTAGACGGTTGAAATCTTTGTATATATTGCTTCTATATAGTATAAGAAACATATATGCAAAGCATCCACACAGTACAATTCGCCAATTTTTTGTCCTTCAAGTTTAAGTGAACAATGAGCCCCATTGTTAATCCTTTATCGGAAATTATTTGTAACTTTCGACAAGTAGAACATTGAATGGAACAGGTAGACGGTTGAAATCTTTGTATCTATTGCTTCTATATAGTATAAGAAACATATATGCAAAGCATCCAAACAGTACCATTCGCCAATTTTTTGTTCTTCAAGTTTAAGGGAACTACGAGCCCCATTGTTAATCCTTTAAAGGAAATTATTTGTAACTTTCGACAAGTTGAACAATGAATGGAACAGGTAGACTGTTGAAATCATTGTATATATTGCTTCTATATAGTCTAAGAAACATATATGCAAAGCATCCAAACAGTACAATTCGCCAATTATTTCATCTTCAAGTTTAAGTGAACTACGAGCCCCATTGTTAACACTTTAACGGAAATTATTTGTAACTTGCGACAAGTAGAACAATGAGTGGAACAGGTAGACGGTTGAAATGAATGTATATATTGCTTCTATATAGTCTAAGAAACACATATGCAAAGCATCCAAACAGTACCATTCGCCAATTTTTTGTTCTTCAAGTTTAAGTGAACAATGAGCCCCATTGTTAATCCTTTATCGGAAAATATTTGTAACTTTCGACAAGTAGAACAATGAATGGAACAGGTAGACTGTTGAAATCATTGTATATATTGCGTCTATATAGTCTGAGAAACATATATGCAAAGCATCCAAACAGTACTATTCGCCAATTTTTTGTTCTTCAAGTTTAAGTGAACAATGAGCCCCATTGTTAATCCTTTAAAGGAAATTATTTGTAACTTTCGACAAGTAGAACAATGAGAGGAACAGGTAGACGGTTGAAATCTTTGTATATATTGCTTCTATATAGTCTAAGAAACATGTATGCAAAGCATCCAAACAGTACAATTCGCCAATTTTTTGTCCTTCAAGTTTAAGTGAACAATGAGCCCCAATGGTTAATCCTTTATCGGTAATTATTTGTAACTTTCGACAAGTAGAAAAATTAATGGAACAGGTAGACGGTTGAAATCCTTGTATATATTGCTTCCATATAGTCAAAGAAACATGTACGCAAAGCATCCAAACAGTACCATTCGCCAATTTTTTGTCCTTCAAGTTTAAGTGAACAATGAGCCCCATTGTTAATCCTTTATCGGAAATTATTTCCAACTTTCGACAAGTAGAACAATGAATCGAACAGGTAGACGGTTGAAATCTTTGTATATATTGCTTCTATATAGTCTAAAACACATATATGCAAAGCATCCAAAGAGTACAATTCGCCAACTTTTTGTTCTTCAAGTTTTAGTAAACTACGATCCCCATTGTTAATCCCTTATCGGAAATTATTTGTAACTTTCGACAAGTAGAACAATGAATGGAACTGGTAGGCGGTTGAAATCTTTTTATATATTGCTTCTATATAGTCTAAGAAACATATATGCAAAGCATCCAAACAGTACCAGTCGCCAATTTTTTGTCCTTCAAGTTTAAGTGAACAACGAGGACCATTGATAATCATGAAACGGAAATTATTTGTAACTTTCGACAAGATGAACAATGAATAGAACAGGTAGACGGTTGAAATCTTTGTATATGTTGCTTCTATATAGTCTAAGAAACCTATATGCGAAGCATCTAAACAGTAACATTCGCCAATTTTTTGATCTTCAAGGTTAAGTGAACAGCGGGCCCCATTGATAATCATGAAATGGAAATTATTTGTAACTTTCTACAAGTAGAACAATGAATAGTACAGGTAGACAGGTGAAATCTTTCTATATATTGCTTCTAAATAGTCTAAGAAACACATATGCAAAGCATCCAAACAGCACAATTCGCCAATTTTTTGTTCTACAAGTCTAAGTGAACTACGAGCCCCATTGTTAATCCTTTAAAGGAAATTATTTGTAAATTTCGACAAGTAGAACAATGAATGGATCAGGTAGACGGTTGAAATCATTGTATATATTGCTTCTATATAACATACGAAACATATATGCAAAGCATCCAAACAGTACCATTCGCCAATTTTTTGTTCTTCAAGTTTAAGTGAACAATGAGCACCAATGGTTAATCCTTTATCGGAAATTATTTGTAATTTTCGACAAGTAGAACAATGAATGGAACAGTTAGACGGTTGAAATATTTGTATATATTGCTTCTATATAGTCTACGAAACATGTATGCAAAGCATCCAAACAGTACAATTCGCCAATTTTTTGTTCTTCAAGTTTAAGTGAACAATGAGCCCCAATGGTTAATCCTTTATCGGTAATAATTTGTAACTTTCGACAAGTAGAACAATGAATGGAACAGGTAGACGGTTGAAATCCTTGTATATATTGCTTCCATATAGTCTAAGAAGCATGTACGCAAAGCATCCAAAAAGTACCATTCGCCAATTTTTTGATCTTCAAGTTTAAGTGAACAGCGAGCCCCATTGATAATCATGAAATGGAAATTATTTGTAACTTTCTACAAGTAGAACAATGAATAGTACAGTTAGACGGGTGAAATCTTTCTATATATTGCTTCTAAATAGTCTAAGAAACATGTACGCAAAGCATCCAAACAGTACCATTCGCCAATTTTTTGTTCTTCAAGTTTAAGTGAACAATGAGCCCCATTGTTAATCCTTTAAAGGAAATTATTTGTAACTTTCGACAAGTAGAACAATGAATGTAACTGGTAGACGGTTGAAATCTTTTTATATATTGCTTCTATATAGACTAAGAAACCTATATGCAAAGCATCTAAACAGTAACAGTCGCCAATTTTTTGAACTTCAAGTTTAAGTGAACAATGAGCCCCATTGTTAATCCTTTATCGGAAATTATTTGTAACTTTCGACAAGTAGAACAATGAATAGTACAGTTAGACGGTTGAAATCTTTGTATATATTGCTTCTATATAGTCTAAGAAACATATATGCAAAGCATCCAAACAGTACAATTCGCCAATTTATTGATCTTCAAGTTTAAGTGAACAATGAGCCCCATGGTTAATCCTTTATCGGAAATTATTTGTAACTTTCGACAAGTAGAACAATGAATGGAACAGGTAGACGGTTGAAATCATTGTATATATTGCTTCTATATAGTCTAAGAAACATATATGCAAAGCATCCAAACAGTACAATTCGCCAATTATTTCATCTTCAAGTTTAAGTGAACTACGAGCCCCATTGTTAACACTTTAACGGAAATTATTTGTAACTTGCGACAAGTAGAACAATGAGTGGAACAGGTAGACGGTTGAAATCAATGTATATATTGCTTCTATATAGTCTAAGAAACATATATGCAAAGCATCCAAACAGTACCATTCGCCAATTTTTTGTTCTTCAAGTTTAAGTGAACAATGAGCCCCATTGTTAATCCTTTATCGGAAAATATTTGTAACTTTCGACAAGTAGAACAATGAATGGAACAGGTAGACTGTTGAAATCATTGTATATATTGCGTCTATATAGTCTGAGAAACATATATGCAAAACATTCAAACAGTACCATTCGCCAATTTTTTGTTCTTCAAGTTTAAGTGAACAATGAGCCCCATTGTTAATCCTTTATCGGAAAATATTTGTAACTTTCGACAAGTAGAACAATGAATGGAACAGGTAGACTGTTGAAATCATTGTATATATTGCGTCTATATAGTCTAAGAAACATATATGCAAAGCATCCAAACAGTACTATTCGCCAATTTTTTGTTCTTCAAGTTTAAGTGAACAATGAGCCCCAATGGTTAATCCTTTATCGGTAATTATTTGTAACTTTCGACAAGTAGAACAATGAATGGAACAGGTAGACGGTTGAAATCCTTGTATATATTGCTTCCATATAGTCTAAGAAACATGTACGCAAAGCATCCAAACAGTACCATTCGCCAATTTTTTGTCCTTCAAGTTTAAGTGAACAATGAGCCCCATTGTTAATCCCTTATCGGAAATTATTTGTAACTTTCGACAAGTAGAACAATGAATGGAACTGGTAGGCGGTTGAAATCTTTTTATATATTGCTTCTATATAGTCTAAGAAACATATATGCAAAGCATCCAAACAGTACCAGTCGCCAATTTTTTGTCCTTCAAGTTTAAGTGAACAACGAGGACCATTGATAATCATGAAACGGAAATTATTTGTAACTTTCGACAAGATGAACAATGAATAGAACAGGTAGACGGTTGAAATCTTTGTATATGTTGCTTCTATATAGTCTAAGAAACCTATATGCGAAGCATCTAAACTGTAACATTCGCCAATTTTTTTATCTTCAAGGTTAAGTGAACAGCGAGCCCCATTGATAATCATGAAATGGAAATTATTTGTAACTTTCTACAAGTAGAACAATGAATAGTACAGGAAGACAGGTGAAATCTTTCTATATATTGCTTCTAAATAGTCTAAGAAACACATATGCAAAGCATCCAAACAGCACAATTCGCCAATTTTTTGTTCTACAAGTCTAAGTGAACTACGAGCCCCATTGTTAATCCTTTAAAGGAAATTATTTGTAAATTTCGACAAGTAGAACAATGAATGGATCAGGTAGACGGTTGAAATCATTGTATATATTGCTTCTATATAACATACGAAACATATATGCAAAGCATCCAAACAGTACAATTCGCCAATTTTTTGTTCTTCAAGTTTAAGTAAACTACGATCCCCATTGTTAGTCCCTTAACGGAAATTATTTGTAACTTTCGACAAGTAGAACATTGAATGGAACAGGTAGACGGTTGAAATCTTTGTATCTATTGCTTCTATATAGTATAAGAAACATATATGCAAAGCATCCAAACAGTACCATTCGCCAATTTTTTGTTCTTCAAGTTTAAGTGAACTGCGAGCTCCATTGTTAATCCTTTAAAGGAAATTATTTGTAACTTTCGACAAGTAGAACAATGAATGGAACAGGTAGACTGTTGAAAACATTGTATATATTGCTTCTATATAGTCTAAGAAACATTTATGCAAAGCATCCAAACAGTACAATTCGCCAATTTTTTGTTCTTCAAGTTTAAGTAAACTACGATCCCCATTGTTAATCCCTTAACGGAAATTATTTGTAACTTTCGACAAGTAGAACAGTGAATGGAACAGGTAGACGGTTGAAATCTTTGTATATATTGCTTCTATATAGTATAAGAAACATATATGCAAAGCATCCACACAGTACAATTCGCCAATTTTTTGTCCTTCAAGTTTAAGTGAACAATGAGCCCCATTGTTAATCCTTTATCGGAAATTATTTGTAACTTTCGACAAGTAGAACATTGAATGGAACAGGTAGACGGTTGAAATCTTTGTATCTATTGCTTCTATATAGTATAAGAAACATATATGCAAAGCATCCAAACAGTACCATTCGCCAATTTTTTGTTCTTCAAGTTTAAGTGAACAATGAGCACCAATGGTTAATCCTTTATCGGAAATTATTTGTAATTTTCGACAAGTAGAACAATGAATGGAACAGTTAGACGGTTGAAATATTTGTATATATTGCTTCTATATAGTCTACGAAACATGTATGCAAAGCATCCAAACAGTACAATTCGCCAATTTTTTGTTCTTCAAGTTTAAGTGAACAATGAGCCCCAATGGTTAATCCTTTATCGGTAATAATTTGTAACTTTCGACAAGTAGAACAATGAATGGAACAGGTAGACGGTTGAAATCCTTGTATATATTGCTTCCATATAGTCTAAGAAGCATGTACGCAAAGCATCCAAAAAGTACCATTCGCCAATTTTTTGATCTTCAAGTTTAAGTGAACAGCGAGCCCCATTGATAATCATGAAATGGAAATTATTTGTAACTTTCTACAAGTAGAACAATGAATAGTACAGTTAGACGGGTGAAATCTTTCTATATATTGCTTCTAAATAGTCTAAGAAACATGTACGCAAAGCATCCAAACAGTACCATTCGCCAATTTTTTGTTCTTCAAGTTTAAGTGAACAATGAGCCCCATTGTTAATCCTTTAAAGGAAATTATTTGTAACTTTCGACAAGTAGAACAATGAATGTAACTGGTAGACGGTTGAAATCTTTTTATATATTGCTTCTATATAGACTAAGAAACCTATATGCAAAGCATCTAAACAGTAACAGTCGCCAATTTTTTGAACTTCAAGTTTAAGTGAACAATGAGCCCCATTGTTAATCCTTTATCGGAAATTATTTGTAACTTTCGACAAGTAGAACAATGAATAGTACAGTTAGACGGTTGAAATCTTTGTATATATTGCTTCTATATAGTCTAAGAAACATATATGCAAAGCATCCAAACAGTACAATTCGCCAATTTATTGATCTTCAAGTTTAAGTGAACAATGAGCCCCATGGTTAATCCTTTATCGGAAATTATTTGTAACTTTCGACAAGTAGAACAATGAATGGAACAGGTAGACGGTTGAAATCATTGTATATATTGCTTCTATATAGTCTAAGAAACATATATGCAAAGCATCCAAACAGTACAATTCGCCAATTATTTCATCTTCAAGTTTAAGTGAACTACGAGCCCCATTGTTAACACTTTAACGGAAATTATTTGTAACTTGCGACAAGTAGAACAATGAGTGGAACAGGTAGACGGTTGAAATCAATGTATATATTGCTTCTATATAGTCTAAGAAACATATATGCAAAGCATCCAAACAGTACAATTCGCCAATTTATTGATCTTCAAGTTTAAGTGAACAATGAGCCCCATGGTTAATCCTTTATCGGAAATTATTTGTAACTTTCGACAAGTTGAACAATGAATGGAACAGGGAGACTGTTGAAATCATTGTATATATTGCTTCTATATAGTCTAAGAAACATATATGCAAAGCATCCAAACAGTACAATTCGCCAATTATTTCATCTTCAAGTTTAAGTGAACTACGAGCCCCATTGTTAACACTTTAACGGAAATTATTTGTAACTTGCGACAAGTAGAACAATGAGTGGAACAGGTAGACGGTTGAAATCAATGTATATATTGCTTCTATATAGTCTAAGAAACATATATGCAAAGCATCCAAACAGTACCATTCGCCAATTTTTTGTTCTTCAAGTTTAAGTGAACAATGAGCCCCATTGTTAATCCTTTATCGGAAAATATTTGTAACTTTCGACAAGTAGAACAATGAATGGAACAGGTAGACTGTTGAAATCATTGTATATATTGCGTCTATATAGTCTGAGAAACATATATGCAAAGCATCCAAACAGTACTATTCGCCAATTTTTTGTTCTTCAAGTTTAAGTGAACAATGAGCCCCATTGTTAATCCTTTAAAGGAAATTATTTGTAACTTTCGACAAGTAGAACAATGAGAGGAACAGGTAGACGGTTGAAATCTTTGTATATATTGCTTCTATATAGTCTAAGAAACATGTATGCAAAGCATCCAAACAGTACAATTCGCCAATTTTTTGTCCTTCAAGTTTAAGTGAACAATGAGCCCCAATGGTTAATCCTTTATCGGTAATTATTTGTAACTTTCGACAAGTAGAACAATTAATGGAACAGGTAGACGGTTGAAATCCTTGTATATATTGCTTCCATATAGTCTAAGAAACATGTACGCAAAGCATCCAAACAGTACCATTCGCCAATTTTTTGTCCTTCAAGTTTAAGTGAACAATGAGCCCCATTGTTAATCCTTTATCGGAAATTATTTCTAACTTTCGACAAGTAGAACAATGAATCGAACAGGTAGACGGTTGAAATCTTTGTATATATTGCTTCTATATAGTCTAAAACACATATATGAAAAGCATCCAAAGAGTACAATTCGCCAACTTTTTGTTCTTCAAGTTTTAGTAAACTACGATCCCCATTGTTAATCCCTTATCGGAAATTATTTGTAACTTTCGACAAGTAGAACAATGAATGGAACTGGTAGGCGGTTGAAATCTTTTTATATATTGCTTCTATATAGTCTAAGAAACATATATGCAAAGCATCCAAACAGTACCAGTCGCCAATTTTTTGTCCTTCAAGTTTAAGTGAACAACGAGGACCATTGATAATCATGAAACGGAAATTATTTGTAACTTTCGACAAGATGAACAATGAATAGAACAGGTAGACGGTTGAAATCTTTGTATATGTTGCTTCTATATAGTCTAAGAAACCTATATGCGAAGCATCTAAACAGTAACATTCGCCAATTTTTTGATCTTCAAGGTTAAGTGAACAGCGGGCCCCATTGATAATCATGAAATGGAAATTATTTGTAACTTTCTACAAGTAGAACAATGAATAGTACAGGTAGACAGGTGAAATCTTTCTATATATTGCTTCTAAATAGTCTAAGAAACACATATGCAAAGCATCCAAACAGCACAATTCGCCAATTTTTTGTTCTACAAGTCTAAGTGAACTACGAGCCCCATTGTTAATCCTTTAAAGGAAATTATTTGTAAATTTCGACAAGTAGAACAATGAATGGATCAGGTAGACGGTTGAAATCATTGTATATATTGCTTCTATATAGTCTAAGAAACATATATGCAAAGCATCCAAACAGTACAATTCGCCAATTTATTGATCTTCAAGTTTAAGTGAACAATGAGCCCCATGGTTAATCCTTTATCGGAAATTATTTGTAACTTTCGACAAGTAGAACAATGAATGGAACAGGTAGACGGTTGAAATCATTGTATATATTGCTTCTATATAGTCTAAGAAACATATATGCAAAGCATCCAAATAGTACAATTCGACAATTTTTTGTTCTTCAAGTTTAGTGTACAATGAGCCCCAATGGTTAATCCTTTATCGGAAATTATTTGTAATTTTCGACAAGTAGAACAATGAATGGAACAGGTAGACGGTTGAAATCTTTTTATATATTGCTTCTATATAATCTAAGAAACATATATGCAAAGCATCCAAACAGTACAATTCGCCAATTATTTCATCTTCAAGTTTAAGTGAACTACGAGCCCCATTGTTAATCATGAAATGGAAATTATTTGTAACTTTCTACAAGTAGAACAATGAATAGTACAGTTAGACGGGTGAAATCTTTCTATATATTGCTTCTAAATAGTCTAAGAAACATGTACGCAAAGCATCCAAACAGTACCATTCGCCAATTTTTTGTTCTTCAAGTTTAAGTGAACAATGAGCCCCATTGTTAATCCTTTAAAGGAAATTATTTGTAACTTTCGACAAGTAGAACAATGAATGTAACTGGTAGACGGTTGAAATCTTTTTATATATTGCTTCTATATAGACTAAGAAACCTATATGCAAAGCATCTAAACAGTAACAGTCGCCAATTTTTTGAACTTCAAGTTTAAGTGAACAATGAGCCCCATTGTTAATCCTTTATCGGAAATTATTTGTAACTTTCGACAAGTAGAACAATGAATAGTACAGTTAGACGGTTGAAATCTTTGTATATATTGCTTCTATATAGTCTAAGAAACATATATGCAAAGCATCCAAACAGTACAATTCGCCAATTTATTGATCTTCAAGTTTAAGTGAACAATGAGCCCCATGGTTAATCCTTTATCGGAAATTATTTGTAACTTTCGACAAGTAGAACAATGAATGGAACAGGTAGACGGTTGAAATCTTTTTATATATTGCTTCTATATAATCTAAGAAACATATATGCAAAGCATCCAAACAGTACAATTCGCCAATTATTTCATCTTCAAGTTTAAGTGAACTACGAGCCCCATTGTTAATACTTTAACGGAAATTATTTGTAACTTGCGACAAGTAGAACAATGAGTGGAACAGGTAGTCGGTTGAAATCAATGTATATATTGCTTCTATATAGTCTAAGAAACATATATGCAAAGCATCCAAACAGTACCATTCGCCAATTTTTTGTTCTTCAAGTTTAAGTGAACAATGAGCCCCATTGTTAATCCTTTATCGGAAATTATTTGTAACTTTCGACAAGTAGAACAATGAATGGAACTGGTAGACGGTTGAAATCTTTTTATATATTGCTTCTATATAGTCTAAGAAACATATATGCAAAGCATCCAAACAGTACCAGTCGCCAATTTTTTGTTCTTCAAGTTTAAGTGAACAACGAGGCCCATTGATAATCATGAAACGGAAATTATTTGTAACTTTCTACAAGTAGAACAATGAATAGTACAGGTAGACGGATGAAATCTTTCTATATATTGCTTCTAAATAGTCTAAGAAACACATATGCAAAGCATCCAAACTGTACAATTCGCCAATTTTTTGTTCTTCAAGTTTAAGTGAACAACGAGGCCCATTGATAATCATGAAGCGGAAATTATTTGTAACTTTCGACAAGAAGAACAATGAATAGAACAGGTAGACGGTTGAAATCTTTGTATATGTTGCTTCTATATAGTCTAAGAAACCTATATGCAAAGCATCTAAACAGTAACATTCGCCAATTTTTTGATCTTCAAGTTTAAGTGAACAGCGAGCCCCATTGATAATCATGAAATGGAAATTATTTGTAACTTTCTACAAGTAGAACAATGAATAGTACAGGTAGACGGTTGAAATCTTTGTATATATTGCTTCTATATAGTCTAAGAAACATATATGCAAAGCATCCAAACTGTACAATTCGCCAATTTTTTGTTCTTCAAGTTTAAGTGAACAACGAGGCCCATTGATAATCATGAAACGGAAATTATTTGTAACTTTCGACAAGTAGAACAATGAATGTAACTGGTAGACGGTTGAAATCTTTTTATATATTGCTTCTATATAGACTAAGAAACCTATATGCAAAGCATCTAAACAGTAATATTCGCCAATTTTTTGATCTTCAAGTTTAAGTGAACAATGAGCCCCATTGTTAATCCTTTATCGGAAATTATTTGTAACTTTCGACAAGTAGAACAATGAATAGTACAGTTAGACGGTTGAAATCTTTGTATATATTGCTTTTATATAGTCTAAGAAACATATATGCAAAGCATCCAAACAGTACAATTCGCCAATTTATTGATCTTCAAGTTTAAGTGAACAATGAGCCCCATGGTTAATCCTTTATCGGAAATTATTTGTAACTTTCGACAAGTAGAACAATGAATGGAACAGGTAGACGGTTGAAATCATTGTATATATTGCTTCTATATAGTCTAAGAAACATATATGCAAAGCATCCAAATAGTACAATTCGACAATTTTTTGTTCTTCAAGTTTAGTGTACAATGAGCCCCAATGGTTAATCCTTTATCGGAAATTATTTGTAATTTTCGACAAGTAGAACAATGAATGGAACAGGTAGACGGTTGAAATCTTTTTATATATAGCTTCTATATAATCTAAGAAACATATATGCAAAGCATCCAAACAGTACAATTCGCCAATTATTTCATCTTCAAGTTTAAGTGAACTACGAGCCCCATTGTTAATACTTTAACGGAAATTATTTGTAACTTGCGACAAGTAGAACAATGAGTGGAACAGGTAGTCGGTTGAAATCAATGTATATATTGCTTCTATATAGTCTAAGAAACATATATGCAAAGCATCCAAACAGTACCAGTCGCCAATTTTTTGTCCTTCAAGTTTAAGTGAACAACGAGGACCATTGATAATCATGAAACGGAAATTATTTGTAACTTTCGACAAGATGAACAATGAATAGAACAGGTAGACGGTTGAAATCTTTGTATATGTTGCTTCTATATAGTCTAAGAAACCTATATGCGAAGCATCTAAACAGTAACATTCGCCAATTTTTTGATCTTCAAGGTTAAGTGAACAGCGGGCCCCATTGATAATCATGAAATGGAAATTATTTGTAACTTTCTACAAGTAGAACAATGAATAGTACAGGTAGACAGGTGAAATCTTTCTATATATTGCTTCTAAATAGTCTAAGAAACACATATGCAAAGCATCCAAACAGCACAATTCGCCAATTTTTTGTTCTACAAGTCTAAGTGAACTACGAGCCCCATTGTTAATCCTTTAAAGGAAATTATTTGTAAATTTCGACAAGTAGAACAATGAATGGATCAGGTAGACGGTTGAAATCATTGTATATATTGCTTCTATATAGTCTAAGAAACATATATGCAAAGCATCCAAACAGTACAATTCGCCAATTTATTGATCTTCAAGTTTAAGTGAACAATGAGCCCCATGGTTAATCCTTTATCGGAAATTATTTGTAACTTTCGACAAGTAGAACAATGAATGGAACAGGTAGACGGTTGAAATCATTGTATATATTGCTTCTATATAGTCTAAGAAACATATATGCAAAGCATCCAAATAGTACAATTCGACAATTTTTTGTTCTTCAAGTTTAGTGTACAATGAGCCCCAATGGTTAATCCTTTATCGGAAATTATTTGTAATTTTCGACAAGTAGAACAATGAATAGTACAGTTAGACGGTTGAAATCTTTGTATATATTGCTTTTATATAGTCTAAGAAACATATATGCAAAGCATCCAAACAGTACAATTCGCCAATTTATTGATCTTCAAGTTTAAGTGAACAATGAGCCCCATGGTTAATCCTTTATCGGAAATTATTTGTAACTTTCGACAAGTAGAACAATGAATGGAACAGGTAGACGGTTGAAATCATTGTATATATTGCTTCTATATAGTCTAAGAAACATATATGCAAAGCATCCAAATAGTACAATTCGACAATTTTTTGTTCTTCAAGTTTAGTGTACAATGAGCCCCAATGGTTAATCCTTTATCGGAAATTATTTGTAATTTTCGACAAGTAGAACAATGAATGGAACAGGTAGACGGTTGAAATCTTTTTATATATAGCTTCTATATAATCTAAGAAACATATATGCAAAGCATCCAAACAGTACAATTCGCCAATTATTTCATCTTCAAGTTTAAGTGAACTACGAGCCCCATTGTTAATACTTTAACGGAAATTATTTGTAACTTGCGACAAGTAGAACAATGAGTGGAACAGGTAGTCGGTTGAAATCAATGTATATATTGCTTCTATATAGTCTAAGAAACATATATGCAAAGCATCCAAACAGTACCAGTCGCCAATTTTTTGTCCTTCAAGTTTAAGTGAACAACGAGGACCATTGATAATCATGAAACGGAAATTATTTGTAACTTTCGACAAGATGAACAATGAATAGAACAGGTAGACGGTTGAAATCTTTGTATATGTTGCTTCTATATAGTCTAAGAAACCTATATGCGAAGCATCTAAACAGTAACATTCGCCAATTTTTTGATCTTCAAGGTTAAGTGAACAGCGGGCCCCATTGATAATCATGAAATGGAAATTATTTGTAACTTTCTACAAGTAGAACAATGAATAGTACAGGTAGACAGGTGAAATCTTTCTATATATTGCTTCTAAATAGTCTAAGAAACACATATGCAAAGCATCCAAACAGCACAATTCGCCAATTTTTTGTTCTACAAGTCTAAGTGAACTACGAGCCCCATTGTTAATCCTTTAAAGGAAATTATTTGTAAATTTCGACAAGTAGAACAATGAATGGATCAGGTAGACGGTTGAAATCATTGTATATATTGCTTCTATATAGTCTAAGAAACATATATGCAAAGCATCCAAACAGTACAATTCGCCAATTTATTGATCTTCAAGTTTAAGTGAACAATGAGCCCCATGGTTAATCCTTTATCGGAAATTATTTGTAACTTTCGACAAGTAGAACAATGAATGGAACAGGTAGACGGTTGAAATCATTGTATATATTGCTTCTATATAGTCTAAGAAACATATATGCAAAGCATCCAAATAGTACAATTCGACAATTTTTTGTTCTTCAAGTTTAGTGTACAATGAGCCCCAATGGTTAATCCTTTATCGGAAATTATTTGTAATTTTCGACAAGTAGAACAATGAATGGAACAGGTAGACGGTTGAAATCTTTTTATATATTGCTTCTATATAATCTAAGAAACATATATGCAAAGCATCCAAACAGTACAATTCGCCAATTATTTCATCTTCAAGTTTAAGTGAACTACGAGCCCCATTGTTAATCATGAAATGGAAATTATTTGTAACTTTCTACAAGTAGAACAATGAATAGTACAGTTAGACGGGTGAAATCTTTCTATATATTGCTTCTAAATAGTCTAAGAAACATGTACGCAAAGCATCCAAACAGTACCATTCGCCAATTTTTTGTTCTTCAAGTTTAAGTGAACAATGAGCCCCATTGTTAATCCTTTAAAGGAAATTATTTGTAACTTTCGACAAGTAGAACAATGAATGTAACTGGTAGACGGTTGAAATCTTTTTATATATTGCTTCTATATAGACTAAGAAACCTATATGCAAAGCATCTAAACAGTAACAGTCGCCAATTTTTTGAACTTCAAGTTTAAGTGAACAATGAGCCCCATTGTTAATCCTTTATCGGAAATTATTTGTAACTTTCGACAAGTAGAACAATGAATAGTACAGTTAGACGGTTGAAATCTTTGTATATATTGCTTCTATATAGTCTAAGAAACATATATGCAAAGCATCCAAACAGTACAATTCGCCAATTTATTGATCTTCAAGTTTAAGTGAACAATGAGCCCCATGGTTAATCCTTTATCGGAAATTATTTGTAACTTTCGACAAGTAGAACAATGAATGGAACAGGTAGACGGTTGAAATCATTGTATATATTGCTTCTATATAGTCTAAGAAACATATATGCAAAGCATCCAAATAGTACAATTCGACAATTTTTTGTTCTTCAAGTTTAGTGTACAATGAGCCCCAATGGTTAATCCTTTATCGGAAATTATTTGTAATTTTCGACAAGTAGAACAATGAATGGAACAGGTAGACGGTTGAAATCTTTTTATATATTGCTTCTATATAATCTAAGAAACATATATGCAAAGCATCCAAACAGTACAATTCGCCAATTATTTCATCTTCAAGTTTAAGTGAACTACGAGCCCCATTGTTAATACTTTAACGGAAATTATTTGTAACTTGCGACAAGTAGAACAATGAGTGGAACAGGTAGTCGGTTGAAATCAATGTATATATTGCTTCTATATAGTCTAAGAAACATATATGCAAAGCATCCAAACAGTACCATTCGCCAATTTTTTGTTCTTCAAGTTTAAGTGAACAATGAGCCCCATTGTTAATCCTTTATCGGAAATTATTTGTAACTTTCGACAAGTAGAACAATGAATGGAACTGGTAGACGGTTGAAATCTTTTTATATATTGCTTCTATATAGTCTAAGAAACATATATGCAAAGCATCCAAACAGTACCAGTCGCCAATTTTTTGTTCTTCAAGTTTAAGTGAACAACGAGGCCCATTGATAATCATGAAACGGAAATTATTTGTAACTTTCTACAAGTAGAACAATGAATAGTACAGGTAGACGGATGAAATCTTTCTATATATTGCTTCTAAATAGTCTAAGAAACACATATGCAAAGCATCCAAACTGTACAATTCGCCAATTTTTTGTTCTTCAAGTTTAAGTGAACAACGAGGCCCATTGATAATCATGAAGCGGAAATTATTTGTAACTTTCGACAAGAAGAACAATGAATAGAACAGGTAGACGGTTGAAATCTTTGTATATGTTGCTTCTATATAGTCTAAGAAACCTATATGCAAAGCATCTAAACAGTAACATTCGCCAATTTTTTGATCTTCAAGTTTAAGTGAACAGCGAGCCCCATTGATAATCATGAAATGGAAATTATTTGTAACTTTCTACAAGTAGAACAATGAATAGTACAGGTAGACGGTTGAAATCTTTGTATATATTGCTTCTATATAGTCTAAGAAACATATATGCAAAGCATCCAAACAGTACAATTCGCCAATTTTGTAACTTTCGACAAGAAGAACAATGAATAGAACAGGTAGACGGTTGAAATCTTTGTATATGTTGCTTCTATATAGTCTAAGAAACCTATATGCAAAGCATCTAAACAGTAACATTCGCCAATTTTATGATCTTCAAGTTTAAGTGAACAGCGAGCCCCATTGATAATCATGAAATGGAAATTATTTGTAACTTTCTACAAGTAGAACAATGAATAGTACAGGTAGACGGTTGAAATCTTTGTATATATTGCTTCTATATAGTCTAAGAAACATATATGCAAAGCATCCAAACAGTACAATTCGCCAATTTTTTGTTCTTCAAGTTTAAGTAAACTACGATCCCCATTGTTAATCCCTTAACGGTAATTATTTGTAACTTTCGACAATTAGAACAATGAATAGTACAGGTAGACGGGTGAAATCTTTCTATATATTGCTTCTAAATAGTCTAAGAAACACATATGCAAAGCATCCAAACTGTACAATTCGCCAATTTTTTGTTCTTCAAGTTTAAGTGAACAACGAGGCCCATTGATAATCATGAAACGGAAATTATTTGTAACTTTCGACAAGAAGAACAATGAACAGAACAGGTAGACGGTTGAAATCTTTGTATATGTTGCTTCTATATAGTCTAAGAAACCTATATGCAAAGCATCTAAACAGTAACATTCGCCAATTTTTTGATCTTCAAGTTTAAGTGAACAGCGAGCCCCATTGATAATCATGAAATGGAAATTATTTGTAACTTTCTACAAGTAGAACAATGAATAGTACAGGTAGACGGGTGAAATCTTTCTATAAATTGCTTCTAAATAGTCTAAGAAACGCATATGCAAAGCATCCAAACTGTACAATTCGCCAATTTTTTGTTCTTCAAGTTTAAGTGAACAATGAGCCCCAGTGTTAATCCTTTAAAGGAAATTATTTGTAAATTTCGACAAGTAGAACAATGAATGGAACAGGTAGACTGTTGAAATCATTGTATATATTGCTTCTATATAGTCTACGAAACATATATGCAAAGCATCCAAACAGTACAATTTGCCAATTTATTGATCTTCAAGTTTAAGTGAACAATGAGCCCCATGGTTAATCCTTTATCGGAAATTATTTGTAACTTTCGACAAGTAGAACAATGAATGGAACAGGTAGACGGTTGAATTCTTTGTATATATTGCTTCTATATAATCTAAGAAACATATATGCAAAGCATCCAAACAGTACAATTCGCCAATTATTTCATCTTCAAGTTTAAGTGAACTACGAGCCCCATTGTTAATCCTTTATCGGAAATTATTTGTAACTTTCGACAAGTAGAACAATGAATAGCACAGTTAGACGGGTGAAATCTTTCTATATATTGCTTCTAAATAGTCTAAGAAACATGTACGCAAAGCATCCAAACAGTACCATTCGCCAATTTTTTGTTCTTCAAGTTTAAGTGAACAATGAGCCCCAATGGTTTATCCGTTATCGGAAATTATTTGTAACTTTCGACAAGTAGAACAATGAATGGAACAGGTAGACGGTTGAAATCATTGTATATATTGCTTCTATATAGTCTAAGAAACATGTACGCAAAGCATCCAAACAGTACCATTCGCCAATTTTTTGTTCTTCAAGTTTAAGTGTACAATGAGCCCCAATGGTTAATCCTTTATCGGAAATTATTTGTAATTTTCGACAATTAGAACAATGAATAGTACAGGTAGACGGGTGAAATCTTTCTATATATTGCTTCTAAATAGTCTAAGAAACACATATGCAAAGCATCCAAACTGTACAATTCGCCAATTTTTTGTTCTTCAAGTTTAAGTGAACAACGAGGCCCATTGATAATCATGAAACGGAAATTATTTGTAACTTTCGACAAGAAGAACAATGAACAGAACAGGTAGACGGTTGAAATCTTTGTATATGTTACTTCTACATAGTCTAAGAAACCTATATGCAAAGCATCTAAACAGTAACATTCGCCAATTTTTTGATCTTCAAGTTTAAGTGAACAGCGAGCCCCATTGATAATCATGAAATGGAAATTATTTGTAACTTTCTACAAGTAGAACAATGAATAGTACAGGTAGACGGGTGAAATCTTTCTATAAATTGCTTCTAAATAGTCTAAGAAACGCATATGCAAAGCATCCAAACTGTACAATTCGCCAATTTTTTGTTCTTCAAGTTTAAGTGAACAATGAGCCCCAGTGTTAATCCTTTAAAGGAAATTATTTGTAAATTTCGACAAGTAGAACAATGAATGGAACAGGTAGACTGTTGAAATCATTGTATATATTGCTTCTATATAGTCTACGAAACATATATGCAAAGCATCCAAACAGTACAATTTGCCAATTTATTGATCTTCAAGTTTAAGTGAACAATGAGCCCCATGGTTAATCCTTTATCGGAAATTATTTGTAACTTTCGACAAGTAGAACAATGAATGGAACAGGTAGACGGTTGAATTCTTTGTATATATTGCTTCTATATAATCTAAGAAACATATATGCAAAGCATCCAAACTGTACAATTCGCCAATTTTTTGTTCTTCAAGTTTAAGTAAACTACGATCCCCATTGTTAATCCCTTAACGGAAATTATTTGTAACTTTCGACAAGTAGAACAGTGAATGGAACAGGTAGACGGTTGAAATCTTTGTATATATTGCTTCTATATAGTATAAGAAACATATATGCAAAGCATCAACACAGTACAATTCGCCAATTTTTTGTCCTTCAAGTTTAAGTGAACAATGAGCCCCATTGTTAATCCTTCATCGGAAATTATTTGTAACTTTCGACAAGTAGAACATTGAATGGAACAGGTAGACGGTTGAAATCTTTGTATCTATTGCTTCTATATAGTATAAGAAACATATATGCAAAGCATCCAAACAGTACCATTCGCCAATTTTTTGTTCTTCAAGTTTAAGAGAACTACGAGCCCCATTGTTAATCCTTTAAAGGAAATTATTTGTAACTTTCGACAAGTTGAACAATGAATGGAACAGGTAGACGGTTGAAATCATTGTATATATTGCTTCTATATAGTCTAAGAAACATATATGCAAAGCATCCAAATAGTACAATTCGACAATTTTTTGTTCTTCAAGTTTAGTGTACAATGAGCCCCAATGGTTAATCCTTTATCGGAAATTATTTGTAATTTTCGACAAGTAGAACAATGAATGGAACAGGTAGACGGTTGAAATCTTTTTATATATTGCTTCTATATAATCTAAGAAACATATATGCAAAGCATCCAAACAGTACAATTCGCCAATTATTTCATCTTCAAGTTTAAGTGAACTACGAGCCCCATTGTTAATACTTTAACGGAAATTATTTGTAACTTGCGACAAGTAGAACAATGAGTGGAACAGGTAGACGGTTGAAATCTTTTTATATATTGCTTCTATATAATCTAAGAAACATATATGCAAAGCATCCAAACAGTACAATTCGCCAATTATTTCATCTTCAAGTTTAAGTGAACTACGAGCCCCATTGTTAATACTTTAACGGAAATTATTTGTAACTTGCGACAAGTAGAACAATGAGTGGAACAGGTAGTCGGTTGAAATCAATGTATATATTGCTTCTATATAGTCTAAGAAACATATATGCAAAGCATCCAAACAGTACCATTCGCCAATTTTTTGTTCTTCAAGTTTAAGTGAACAATGAGCCCCATTGTTAATCCTTTATAGGAAATTATTTGTAACTTTCGACAAGTAGAACAATGAATGGAACTGGTAGACGGTTGAAATCCTTTTATATATTGCTTCTATATAGTCTAAGAAACATATATGCAAAGCATCCAAACAGTACCAGTCGCCAATTTTTTGTTCTTCAAGTTTAAGTGAACAACGAGGCCCATTGATAATCATGAAACGGAAATTATTTGTAACTTTCTACAAGTAGAACAATGAATAGTACAGGTAGACGGATGAAATCTTTCTATATATTGCTTCTAAATAGTCTAAGAAACACATATGCAAAGCATCCAAACTGTACAATTCGCCAATTTTTTGTTCTTCAAGTTTAAGTGAACAACGAGGCCCATTGATAATCATGAAGCGGAAATTATTTGTAACTTTCGACAAGAAGAACAATGAATAGAACAGGTAGACGGTTGAAATCTTTGTATATGTTGCTTCTATATAGTCTAAGAAACCTATATGCAAAGCATCTAAACAGTAACATTCGCCAATTTTTTGATCTTCAAGTTTAAGTGAACAGCGAGCCCCATTGATAATCATGAAATGGAAATTATTTGTAACTTTCTACAAGTAGAACAATGAATAGTACAGGTAGACGGTTGAAATCTTTGTATATATTGCTTCTATATAGTCTAAGAAACATATATGCAAAGCATCCAAACAGTACAATTCGCCAATTTTGTAACTTTCGACAAGAAGAACAATGAATAGAACAGGTAGACGGTTGAAATCTTTGTATATGTTGATTCTATATAGTCTATGAAACCTATATGCAAAGCATCTAAACAGTAACATTCGCCAATTTTATGATCTTCAAGTTTAAGTGAACAGCGAGCCCCATTGATAATCATGAAATGGAAATTATTTGTAACTTTCTACAAGTAGAACAATGAATAGTACAGGTAGACGGTTGAAATCTTTGTATATATTGCTTCTATATAGTCTAAGAAACATATATGCAAAGCATCCAAACAGTACAATTCGCCAATTTTTTGTTCTTCAAGTTTAAGTAAACTACGATCCCCATTGTTAATCCCTTAACGGTAATTATTTGTAACTTTCGACAATTAGAACAATGAATAGTACAGGTAGACGGGTGAAATCTTTCTATATATTGCTTCTAAATAGTCTAAGAAACACATATGCAAAGCATCCAAACTGTACAATTCGCCAATTTTTTGTTCTTCAAGTTTAAGTGAACAACGAGGCCCATTGATAATCATGAAACGGAAATTATTTGTAACTTTCGACAAGAAGAACAATGAACAGAACAGGTAGACGGTTGAAATCTTTGTATATGTTGCTTCTATATAGTCTAAGAAACCTATATGCAAAGCATCTAAACAGTAACATTCGCCAATTTTTTGATCTTCAAGTTTAAGTGAACAGCGAGCCCCATTGATAATCATGAAATGGAAATTATTTGTAACTTTCTACAAGTAGAACAATGAATAGTACAGGTAGACGGGTGAAATCTTTCTATAAATTGCTTCTAAATAGTCTAAGAAACGCATATGCAAAGCATCCAAACTGTACAATTCGCCAATTTTTTGTTCTTCAAGTTTAAGTGAACAATGAGCCCCAGTGTTAATCCTTTAAAGGAAATTATTTGTAAATTTCGACAAGTAGAACAATGAATGGAACAGGTAGACTGTTGAAATCATTGTATATATTGCTTCTATATAGTCTACGAAACATATATGCAAAGCATCCAAACAGTACAATTTGCCAATTTATTGATCTTCAAGTTTAAGTGAACAATGAGCCCCATGGTTAATCCTTTATCGGAAATTATTTGTAACTTTCGACAAGTAGAACAATGAATGGAACAGGTAGACGGTTGAATTCTTTGTATATATTGCTTCTATATAATCTAAGAAACATATATGCAAAGCATCCAAACAGTACAATTCGCCAATTATTTCATCTTCAAGTTTAAGTGAACTACGAGCCCCATTGTTAATCCTTTATCGGAAATTATTTGTAACTTTCGACAAGTAGAACAATGAATAGCACAGTTAGACGGGTGAAATCTTTCTATATATTGCTTCTAAATAGTCTAAGAAACATGTACGCAAAGCATCCAAACAGTACCATTCGCCAATTTTTTGTTCTTCAAGTTTAAGTGAACAATGAGCCCCAATGGTTTATCCGTTATCGGAAATTATTTGTAACTTTCGACAAGTAGAACAATGAATGGAACAGGTAGACGGTTGAAATCATTGTATATATTGCTTCTATATAGTCTAAGAAACATATATGCAAAGCACCCAAATAGTACAATTCGACAATTTTGTAAATTTCGACAAGAAGAACAATGAATAGAACAGGTAGACGGTTGAAATCTTTGTATATGTTGCTTCTATATAGTCTAAGAAACCTATATGCAAAGCATCTAAACAGTAACATTCGCCAATTTTATGATCTTCAAGTTTAAGTGAACAGCGAGCCCCATTGATAATCATGAAATGGAAATTATTTGTAACTTTCTACAAGTAGAACAATGAATAGTACAGGTAGACGGTTGAAATCTTTGTATATATTGCTTCTATATAGTCTAAGAAACATATATGCAAAGCATCCAAACAGTACAATTCGCCAATTTTTTGTTCTTCAAGTTTAAGTAAACTACGATCCCCATTGTTAATCCCTTAACGGAAATTATTTGTAACTTTCGACAAGTAGAACAGTGAATGGAACAGGTAGACGGTTGAAATCTTTGTATATATTGCTTCTATATAGTATAAGAAACATATATGCAAAGCATCCACACAGTACAATTCGCCAATTTTTTGTCCTTCAAGTTTAAGTGAACAATGAGCCCCATTGTTAATCCTTCATCGGAAATTATTTGTAACTTTCGACAAGTAGAACATTGAATGGAACAGGTAGACGGTTGAAATCTTTGTATCTATTGCTTCTATATAGTATAAGAAACATATATGCAAAGCATCCAAACAGTACCATTCGCCAATTTTTTGTTCTTCAAGTTTAAGAGAACTACGAGCCCCATTGTTAATCCTTTAAAGGAAATTATTTGTAACTTTCGACAAGTTGAACAATGAATGGAACAGGTAGACTGTTGAAATCATTGTATATATTGCTTCTATATAGTCTAAGAAACATATATGCAAAGCATCCAAACAGTACAATTCGCCAATTATTTCATCTTCAAGTTTAAGTGAACTACGAGCCCCATTGTTAACACTTTAACGGAAATTATTTGTAACTTGCGACAAGTAGAACAATGAGTGGAACAGGTAGACGGTTGAAATCAATGTATATATTGATTCTATATAGTCTAAGAAACATATATGCAAAGCATCCAAACAGTACCATTCGCCAATTTTTTGTTCTTCAAGTTTAAGTGAACATTGAGCCCCATTGTTAATCCTTTATCGGAAAATATTTGTAACTTTCGACAAGTAGAACAATGAATGGAACAGGTAGACTGTTGAAATCATTGTATATATTGCGTCTATATAGTCTGAGAAACATATATGCAAAACATCCAAACAGTACCATTCGCCAATTTTTTGTTCTTCAAGTTTAAGTGAACAATGAGCCCCATTGTTAATCCTTTATCGGAAAATATTTGTAACTTTCGACAAGTAGAACAATGAATGGAACAGGTAGACTGTTGAAATCATTGTATATATTGCGTCTATATAGTCTAAGAAACATATATGCAAAGCATCCAAACAGTACTATTCGCCAATTTTTTGTTCTTCAAGTTTAAGTGAACAATGAGCCCCAATGGTTAATCCTTTATCGGTAATTATTTGTAACTTTCGACAAGTAGAACAATGAATGGAACAGGTAGACGGTTGAAATCCTTGTATATATTGCTTCCATATAGTCTAAGAAACATGTACGCAAAGCATCCAAACAGTACCATTCGCCAATTTTTTGTCCTTCAAGTTTAAGTGAACAATGAGCCCCATTGTTAATCCCTTATCGGAAATTATTTGTAACTTTCGACAAGTAGAACAATGAATGGAACTGGTAGGCGGTTGAAATCTTTTTATATATTGCTTCTATATAGTCTAAGAAACATATATGCAAAGCATCCAAACAGTACCAGTCGCCAATTTTTTGTCCTTCAAGTTTAAGTGAACAACGAGGACCATTGATAATCCTGAAACGGAAATTATTTGTAACTTTCGACAAGATGAACAATGAATAGAACAGGTAGACGGTTGAAATCTTTGTATATGTAGCTTCTATATAGTCTAAGAAACCTATATGCGAAGCATCTAAACTGTAACATTCGCCAATTTTTTTATCTTCAAGGTTAAGTGAACAGCGAGCCCCATTGATAATCATGAAATGGAAATTATTTGTAACTTTCTACAAGTAGAACAATGAATAGTACAGGTAGACAGGTGAAATCTTTCTATATATTGCTTCTAAATAGTCTAAGAAACACATATGCAAAGCATCCAAACAGCACAATTCGCCAATTTTTTGTTCTACAAGTCTAAGTGAACTACGAGCCCCATTGTTAATCCTTTAAAGGAAATTATTTGTAAATTTCGACAAGTAGAACAATGAATGGATCAGGTAGACGGTTGAAATCATTGTATATATTGCTTCTATATAACATACGAAACATATATGCAAAGCATCCAAACAGTACAATTCGCCAATTTTTTGTTCTTCAAGTTTAAGTAAACTACGATCCCCATTGTTAGTCCCTTAACGGAAATTATTTGTAACTTTCGACAAGTAGAACATTGAATGGAACAGGTAGACGGTTGAAATCTTTGTATCTATTGCTTCTATAAAGTATAAGAAACATATATGCAAAGCATCCAAACAGTACCATTCGCCAATTTTTTGTTCTTCAAGTTTAAGTGAACTGCGAGCTCCATTGTTAATACTTTAAAGGAAATTATTTGTAACTTTCGACAAGTAGAACAATGAATGGAACAGGTAGACTGTTGAAAACATTGTATATATTGCTTCTATATAGTCTAAGAAACATTTATGCAAAGCATCCAAACAGTACAATTCGCCAATTTTTTGTTCTTCAAGTTTAAGTAAACTACGATCCCCATTGTTAATCCCTTAACGGAAATTATTTGTAACTTTCGACAATTAGAACAGTGAATGGAACAGGTAGACGGTTGAAATCTTTGTATATATTGCTTCTATATAGTATAAGAAACATATATGCAAAGCATCCACACAGTACAATTCGCCAATTTTTTGTCCTTCAAGTTTAAGTGAACAATGAGCCCCATTGTTAATCCTTTATCGGAAATTATTTGTAACTTTCGACAAGTAGAACATTGAATGGAACAGGTAGACGGTTGAAATCTTTGTATCTATTGCTTCTATATAGTATAAGAAACATATATGCAAAGCATCCAAACAGTACCATTCGCCAATTTCTTGTTCTTCAAGTTTAAGGGAACTACGAGCCCCATTGTTAATCCTTTAAAGGAAATTATTTGTAACTTTCGACAAGTTGAACAATGAATGGAACAGGTAGACTGTTGAAATCATTGTATATATTGCTTCTATATAGTCTAAGAAACATATATGCAAAGCATCCAAACAGTACAATTCGCCAATTATTTCATCTTCAAGTTTAAGTGAACTACGAGCCCCATTGTTAACACTTTAACGGAAATTATTTGTAACTTGCGACAAGTAGAACAATGAGTGGAACAGGTAGACGGTTGAAATCAATGTATATATTGCTTCTATATAGTCTAAGAAACATATATGCAAAGCATCCAAACAGTACCATTCGCCAATTTTTTGTTCTTCAAGTTTAAGTGAACAATGAGCCCCATTGTTAATCCTTTATCGGAAAATATTTGTAACTTTCGACAAGTAGAACAATGAATGGAACAGGTAGACTGTTGAAATCATTGTATATATTGCGTCTATATAGTCTGAGAAACATATATGCAAAGCATCCAAACAGTACTATTCGCCAATTTTTTGTTCTTCAAGTTTAAGTGAACAATGAGCCCCATTGTTAATCCTTTAAAGGAAATTATTTGTAACTTTCGACAAGTAGAACAATGAGAGGAACAGGTAGACGGTTGAAATCTTTGTATATATTGCTTCTATATAGTCTAAGAAACATATATGCAAAGCATCCAAATAGTACAATTCGACAATTTTTTGTTCTTCAAGTTTAGTGTACAATGAGCCCCAATGGTTAATCCTTTATCGGAAATTATTTGTAATTTTCGACAAGTAGAACAATGAATGGGACAGATAGACGGTTGAAATCTTTTTATATATTGCTTCTATATAATCTAAGAAACATATATGCAAAGCATCCAATACAGTACAATTCGCCAATTATTTCATCTTCAAGTTTAAGTGAACTACGAGCCCCATTGTTAATACTTTAACGGAAATTATTTGTAACTTGCGACAAGTAGAACAATGAGTGGAACAGGTAGTCGGTTGAAATCAATGTATATATTGCTTCTATATAGTCTAAGAAACATATATGCAAAGCATCCAAACAGTACCATTCGCCAATTTTTTGTTCTTCAAGTTTAAGTGAACAATGAGCCCCATTGTTAATCCTTTATCGGAAATTATTTGTAACTTTCGACAAGTAGAACAATGAATGGAACAGGTAGACGGTTGAAATCTTTTTATATATTGATTCTATATAGTCTAAGAAACATATATGCAAAGCATCCAAACAGTACCAGTCGCCAATTTTTTGTTCTTCAAGTTTAAGTGAACAACGAGGCCCATTGATAATCATGAAACGGAAATTATTTGTAACTTTCGACAAGAAGAACAATGAACAGAACAGGTAGACGGTTGAAATCTTTGTATATGTTGCTTCTATATAGTCTAAGAAACCTATATGCAAAGCATCTAAACAGTAACATTCGCCAATTTTTTGATCTTCAAGTTTAAGTGAACAGCGAGCCCCATTGATAATCATGAAATGGAAATTATTTGTAACTTTCTACAAGTAGAACAATGAATAGTACAGGTAGACGGGTGAAATCTTTCTATAAATTGCTTCTAAATAGTCTAAGAAACGCATATGCAAAGCATCCAAACTGTACAATTCGCCAATTTTTTGTTCTTCAAGTTTAAGTGAACAATGAGCCCCAGTGTTAATCCTTTAAAGGAAATTATTTGTAAATTTCGACAAGTAGAACAATGAATGGAACAGGTAGACTGTTGAAATCATTGTATATATTGCTTCTATATAGTCTACGAAACATATATGCAAAGCATCCAAACAGTACAATTTGCCAATTTATTGATCTTCAAGTTTAAGTGAACAATGAGCCCCATGGTTAATCCTTTATCGGAAATTATTTGTAACTTTCGACAAGTAGAACAATGAATGGAACAGGTAGACGGTTGAATTCTTTGTATATATTGCTTCTATATAATCTAAGAAACATATATGCAAAGCATCCAAACAGTACAATTCGCCAATTATTTCATCTTCAAGTTTAAGTGAACTACGAGCCCCATTGTTAATCCTTTATCGGAAATTATTTGTAACTTTCGACAAGTAGAACAATGAATAGCACAGTTAGACGGGTGAAATCTTTCTATATATTGCTTCTAAATAGTCTAAGAAACATGTACGCAAAGCATCCAAACAGTACCATTCGCCAATTTTTTGTTCTTCAAGTTTAAGTGAACAATGAGCCCCAATGGTTTATCCGTTATCGGAAATTATTTGTAACTTTCGACAAGTAGAACAATGAATGGAACAGGTAGACGGTTGAAATCATTGTATATATTGCTTCTATATAGTCTAAGAAACATGTACGCAAAGCATCCAAACAGTACCATTCGCCAATTTTTTGTTCTTCAAGTTTAAGTGTACAATGAGCCCCAATGGTTAATCCTTTATCGGAAATTATTTGTAATTTTCGACAATTAGAACAATGAATAGTACAGGTAGACGGGTGAAATCTTTCTATATATTGCTTCTAAATAGTCTAAGAAACACATATGCAAAGCATCCAAACTGTACAATTCGCCAATTTTTTGTTCTTCAAGTTTAAGTGAACAACGAGGCCCATTGATAATCATGAAACGGAAATTATTTGTAACTTTCGACAAGAAGAACAATGAACAGAACAGGTAGACGGTTGAAATCTTTGTATATGTTACTTCTACATAGTCTAAGAAACCTATATGCAAAGCATCTAAACAGTAACATTCGCCAATTTTTTGATCTTCAAGTTTAAGTGAACAGCGAGCCCCATTGATAATCATGAAATGGAAATTATTTGTAACTTTCTACAAGTAGAACAATGAATAGTACAGGTAGACGGGTGAAATCTTTCTATAAATTGCTTCTAAATAGTCTAAGAAACGCATATGCAAAGCATCCAAACTGTACAATTCGCCAATTTTTTGTTCTTCAAGTTTAAGTGAACAATGAGCCCCAGTGTTAATCCTTTAAAGGAAATTATTTGTAAATTTCGACAAGTAGAACAATGAATGGAACAGGTAGACTGTTGAAATCATTGTATATATTGCTTCTATATAGTCTACGAAACATATATGCAAAGCATCCAAACAGTACAATTTGCCAATTTATTGATCTTCAAGTTTAAGTGAACAATGAGCCCCATGGTTAATCCTTTATCGGAAATTATTTGTAACTTTCGACAAGTAGAACAATGAATGGAACAGGTAGACGGTTGAATTCTTTGTATATATTGCTTCTATATAATCTAAGAAACATATATGCAAAGCATCCAAACTGTACAATTCGCCAATTTTTTGTTCTTCAAGTTTAAGTAAACTACGATCCCCATTGTTAATCCCTTAACGGAAATTATTTGTAACTTTCGACAAGTAGAACAGTGAATGGAACAGGTAGACGGTTGAAATCTTTGTATATATTGCTTCTATATAGTATAAGAAACATATATGCAAAGCATCAACACAGTACAATTCGCCAATTTTTTGTCCTTCAAGTTTAAGTGAACAATGAGCCCCATTGTTAATCCTTCATCGGAAATTATTTGTAACTTTCGACAAGTAGAACATTGAATGGAACAGGTAGACGGTTGAAATCTTTGTATCTATTGCTTCTATATAGTATAAGAAACATATATGCAAAGCATCCAAACAGTACCATTCGCCAATTTTTTGTTCTTCAAGTTTAAGAGAACTACGAGCCCCATTGTTAATCCTTTAAAGGAAATTATTTGTAACTTTCGACAAGTTGAACAATGAATGGAACAGGTAGACGGTTGAAATCATTGTATATATTGCTTCTATATAGTCTAAGAAACATATATGCAAAGCATCCAAATAGTACAATTCGACAATTTTTTGTTCTTCAAGTTTAGTGTACAATGAGCCCCAATGGTTAATCCTTTATCGGAAATTATTTGTAATTTTCGACAAGTAGAACAATGAATGGAACAGGTAGACGGTTGAAATCTTTTTATATATTGCTTCTATATAATCTAAGAAACATATATGCAAAGCATCCAAACAGTACAATTCGCCAATTATTTCATCTTCAAGTTTAAGTGAACTACGAGCCCCATTGTTAATACTTTAACGGAAATTATTTGTAACTTGCGACAAGTAGAACAATGAGTGGAACAGGTAGACGGTTGAAATCTTTTTATATATTGCTTCTATATAATCTAAGAAACATATATGCAAAGCATCCAAACAGTACAATTCGCCAATTATTTCATCTTCAAGTTTAAGTGAACTACGAGCCCCATTGTTAATACTTTAACGGAAATTATTTGTAACTTGCGACAAGTAGAACAATGAGTGGAACAGGTAGTCGGTTGAAATCAATGTATATATTGCTTCTATATAGTCTAAGAAACATATATGCAAAGCATCCAAACAGTACCATTCGCCAATTTTTTGTTCTTCAAGTTTAAGTGAACAATGAGCCCCATTGTTAATCCTTTATAGGAAATTATTTGTAACTTTCGACAAGTAGAACAATGAATGGAACTGGTAGACGGTTGAAATCCTTTTATATATTGCTTCTATATAGTCTAAGAAACATATATGCAAAGCATCCAAACAGTACCAGTCGCCAATTTTTTGTTCTTCAAGTTTAAGTGAACAACGAGGCCCATTGATAATCATGAAACGGAAATTATTTGTAACTTTCTACAAGTAGAACAATGAATAGTACAGGTAGACGGATGAAATCTTTCTATATATTGCTTCTAAATAGTCTAAGAAACACATATGCAAAGCATCCAAACTGTACAATTCGCCAATTTTTTGTTCTTCAAGTTTAAGTGAACAACGAGGCCCATTGATAATCATGAAGCGGAAATTATTTGTAACTTTCGACAAGAAGAACAATGAATAGAACAGGTAGACGGTTGAAATCTTTGTATATGTTGCTTCTATATAGTCTAAGAAACCTATATGCAAAGCATCTAAACAGTAACATTCGCCAATTTTTTGATCTTCAAGTTTAAGTGAACAGCGAGCCCCATTGATAATCATGAAATGGAAATTATTTGTAACTTTCTACAAGTAGAACAATGAATAGTACAGGTAGACGGTTGAAATCTTTGTATATATTGCTTCTATATAGTCTAAGAAACATATATGCAAAGCATCCAAACAGTACAATTCGCCAATTTTGTAACTTTCGACAAGAAGAACAATGAATAGAACAGGTAGACGGTTGAAATCTTTGTATATGTTGATTCTATATAGTCTATGAAACCTATATGCAAAGCATCTAAACAGTAACATTCGCCAATTTTATGATCTTCAAGTTTAAGTGAACAGCGAGCCCCATTGATAATCATGAAATGGAAATTATTTGTAACTTTCTACAAGTAGAACAATGAATAGTACAGGTAGACGGTTGAAATCTTTGTATATATTGCTTCTATATAGTCTAAGAAACATATATGCAAAGCATCCAAACAGTACAATTCGCCAATTTTTTGTTCTTCAAGTTTAAGTAAACTACGATCCCCATTGTTAATCCCTTAACGGTAATTATTTGTAACTTTCGACAATTAGAACAATGAATAGTACAGGTAGACGGGTGAAATCTTTCTATATATTGCTTCTAAATAGTCTAAGAAACACATATGCAAAGCATCCAAACTGTACAATTCGCCAATTTTTTGTTCTTCAAGTTTAAGTGAACAACGAGGCCCATTGATAATCATGAAACGGAAATTATTTGTAACTTTCGACAAGAAGAACAATGAACAGAACAGGTAGACGGTTGAAATCTTTGTATATGTTGCTTCTATATAGTCTAAGAAACCTATATGCAAAGCATCTAAACAGTAACATTCGCCAATTTTTTGATCTTCAAGTTTAAGTGAACAGCGAGCCCCATTGATAATCATGAAATGGAAATTATTTGTAACTTTCTACAAGTAGAACAATGAATAGTACAGGTAGACGGGTGAAATCTTTCTATAAATTGCTTCTAAATAGTCTAAGAAACGCATATGCAAAGCATCCAAACTGTACAATTCGCCAATTTTTTGTTCTTCAAGTTTAAGTGAACAATGAGCCCCAGTGTTAATCCTTTAAAGGAAATTATTTGTAAATTTCGACAAGTAGAACAATGAATGGAACAGGTAGACTGTTGAAATCATTGTATATATTGCTTCTATATAGTCTACGAAACATATATGCAAAGCATCCAAACAGTACAATTTGCCAATTTATTGATCTTCAAGTTTAAGTGAACAATGAGCCCCATGGTTAATCCTTTATCGGAAATTATTTGTAACTTTCGACAAGTAGAACAATGAATGGAACAGGTAGACGGTTGAATTCTTTGTATATATTGCTTCTATATAATCTAAGAAACATATATGCAAAGCATCCAAACAGTACAATTCGCCAATTATTTCATCTTCAAGTTTAAGTGAACTACGAGCCCCATTGTTAATCCTTTATCGGAAATTATTTGTAACTTTCGACAAGTAGAACAATGAATAGCACAGTTAGACGGGTGAAATCTTTCTATATATTGCTTCTAAATAGTCTAAGAAACATGTACGCAAAGCATCCAAACAGTACCATTCGCCAATTTTTTGTTCTTCAAGTTTAAGTGAACAATGAGCCCCAATGGTTTATCCGTTATCGGAAATTATTTGTAACTTTCGACAAGTAGAACAATGAATGGAACAGGTAGACGGTTGAAATCATTGTATATATTGCTTCTATATAGTCTAAGAAACATATATGCAAAGCACCCAAATAGTACAATTCGACAATTTTGTAAATTTCGACAAGAAGAACAATGAATAGAACAGGTAGACGGTTGAAATCTTTGTATATGTTGCTTCTATATAGTCTAAGAAACCTATATGCAAAGCATCTAAACAGTAACATTCGCCAATTTTATGATCTTCAAGTTTAAGTGAACAGCGAGCCCCATTGATAATCATGAAATGGAAATTATTTGTAACTTTCTACAAGTAGAACAATGAATAGTACAGGTAGACGGTTGAAATCTTTGTATATATTGCTTCTATATAGTCTAAGAAACATATATGCAAAGCATCCAAACAGTACAATTCGCCAATTTTTTGTTCTTCAAGTTTAAGTAAACTACGATCCCCATTGTTAATCCCTTAACGGAAATTATTTGTAACTTTCGACAAGTAGAACAGTGAATGGAACAGGTAGACGGTTGAAATCTTTGTATATATTGCTTCTATATAGTATAAGAAACATATATGCAAAGCATCCACACAGTACAATTCGCCAATTTTTTGTCCTTCAAGTTTAAGTGAACAATGAGCCCCATTGTTAATCCTTCATCGGAAATTATTTGTAACTTTCGACAAGTAGAACATTGAATGGAACAGGTAGACGGTTGAAATCTTTGTATCTATTGCTTCTATATAGTATAAGAAACATATATGCAAAGCATCCAAACAGTACCATTCGCCAATTTTTTGTTCTTCAAGTTTAAGAGAACTACGAGCCCCATTGTTAATCCTTTAAAGGAAATTATTTGTAACTTTCGACAAGTTGAACAATGAATGGAACAGGTAGACTGTTGAAATCATTGTATATATTGCTTCTATATAGTCTAAGAAACATATATGCAAAGCATCCAAACAGTACAATTCGCCAATTATTTCATCTTCAAGTTTAAGTGAACTACGAGCCCCATTGTTAACACTTTAACGGAAATTATTTGTAACTTGCGACAAGTAGAACAATGAGTGGAACAGGTAGACGGTTGAAATCAATGTATATATTGATTCTATATAGTCTAAGAAACATATATGCAAAGCATCCAAACAGTACCATTCGCCAATTTTTTGTTCTTCAAGTTTAAGTGAACATTGAGCCCCATTGTTAATCCTTTATCGGAAAATATTTGTAACTTTCGACAAGTAGAACAATGAATGGAACAGGTAGACTGTTGAAATCATTGTATATATTGCGTCTATATAGTCTGAGAAACATATATGCAAAACATCCAAACAGTACCATTCGCCAATTTTTTGTTCTTCAAGTTTAAGTGAACAATGAGCCCCATTGTTAATCCTTTATCGGAAAATATTTGTAACTTTCGACAAGTAGAACAATGAATGGAACAGGTAGACTGTTGAAATCATTGTATATATTGCGTCTATATAGTCTAAGAAACATATATGCAAAGCATCCAAACAGTACTATTCGCCAATTTTTTGTTCTTCAAGTTTAAGTGAACAATGAGCCCCAATGGTTAATCCTTTATCGGTAATTATTTGTAACTTTCGACAAGTAGAACAATGAATGGAACAGGTAGACGGTTGAAATCCTTGTATATATTGCTTCCATATAGTCTAAGAAACATGTACGCAAAGCATCCAAACAGTACCATTCGCCAATTTTTTGTCCTTCAAGTTTAAGTGAACAATGAGCCCCATTGTTAATCCCTTATCGGAAATTATTTGTAACTTTCGACAAGTAGAACAATGAATGGAACTGGTAGGCGGTTGAAATCTTTTTATATATTGCTTCTATATAGTCTAAGAAACATATATGCAAAGCATCCAAACAGTACCAGTCGCCAATTTTTTGTCCTTCAAGTTTAAGTGAACAACGAGGACCATTGATAATCCTGAAACGGAAATTATTTGTAACTTTCGACAAGATGAACAATGAATAGAACAGGTAGACGGTTGAAATCTTTGTATATGTAGCTTCTATATAGTCTAAGAAACCTATATGCGAAGCATCTAAACTGTAACATTCGCCAATTTTTTTATCTTCAAGGTTAAGTGAACAGCGAGCCCCATTGATAATCATGAAATGGAAATTATTTGTAACTTTCTACAAGTAGAACAATGAATAGTACAGGTAGACAGGTGAAATCTTTCTATATATTGCTTCTAAATAGTCTAAGAAACACATATGCAAAGCATCCAAACAGCACAATTCGCCAATTTTTTGTTCTACAAGTCTAAGTGAACTACGAGCCCCATTGTTAATCCTTTAAAGGAAATTATTTGTAAATTTCGACAAGTAGAACAATGAATGGATCAGGTAGACGGTTGAAATCATTGTATATATTGCTTCTATATAACATACGAAACATATATGCAAAGCATCCAAACAGTACAATTCGCCAATTTTTTGTTCTTCAAGTTTAAGTAAACTACGATCCCCATTGTTAGTCCCTTAACGGAAATTATTTGTAACTTTCGACAAGTAGAACATTGAATGGAACAGGTAGACGGTTGAAATCTTTGTATCTATTGCTTCTATAAAGTATAAGAAACATATATGCAAAGCATCCAAACAGTACCATTCGCCAATTTTTTGTTCTTCAAGTTTAAGTGAACTGCGAGCTCCATTGTTAATACTTTAAAGGAAATTATTTGTAACTTTCGACAAGTAGAACAATGAATGGAACAGGTAGACTGTTGAAAACATTGTATATATTGCTTCTATATAGTCTAAGAAACATTTATGCAAAGCATCCAAACAGTACAATTCGCCAATTTTTTGTTCTTCAAGTTTAAGTAAACTACGATCCCCATTGTTAATCCCTTAACGGAAATTATTTGTAACTTTCGACAATTAGAACAGTGAATGGAACAGGTAGACGGTTGAAATCTTTGTATATATTGCTTCTATATAGTATAAGAAACATATATGCAAAGCATCCACACAGTACAATTCGCCAATTTTTTGTCCTTCAAGTTTAAGTGAACAATGAGCCCCATTGTTAATCCTTTATCGGAAATTATTTGTAACTTTCGACAAGTAGAACATTGAATGGAACAGGTAGACGGTTGAAATCTTTGTATCTATTGCTTCTATATAGTATAAGAAACATATATGCAAAGCATCCAAACAGTACCATTCGCCAATTTCTTGTTCTTCAAGTTTAAGGGAACTACGAGCCCCATTGTTAATCCTTTAAAGGAAATTATTTGTAACTTTCGACAAGTTGAACAATGAATGGAACAGGTAGACTGTTGAAATCATTGTATATATTGCTTCTATATAGTCTAAGAAACATATATGCAAAGCATCCAAACAGTACAATTCGCCAATTATTTCATCTTCAAGTTTAAGTGAACTACGAGCCCCATTGTTAACACTTTAACGGAAATTATTTGTAACTTGCGACAAGTAGAACAATGAGTGGAACAGGTAGACGGTTGAAATCAATGTATATATTGCTTCTATATAGTCTAAGAAACATATATGCAAAGCATCCAAACAGTACCATTCGCCAATTTTTTGTTCTTCAAGTTTAAGTGAACAATGAGCCCCATTGTTAATCCTTTATCGGAAAATATTTGTAACTTTCGACAAGTAGAACAATGAATGGAACAGGTAGACTGTTGAAATCATTGTATATATTGCGTCTATATAGTCTGAGAAACATATATGCAAAGCATCCAAACAGTACTATTCGCCAATTTTTTGTTCTTCAAGTTTAAGTGAACAATGAGCCCCATTGTTAATCCTTTAAAGGAAATTATTTGTAACTTTCGACAAGTAGAACAATGAGAGGAACAGGTAGACGGTTGAAATCTTTGTATATATTGCTTCTATATAGTCTAAGAAACATATATGCAAAGCATCCAAATAGTACAATTCGACAATTTTTTGTTCTTCAAGTTTAGTGTACAATGAGCCCCAATGGTTAATCCTTTATCGGAAATTATTTGTAATTTTCGACAAGTAGAACAATGAATGGGACAGATAGACGGTTGAAATCTTTTTATATATTGCTTCTATATAATCTAAGAAACATATATGCAAAGCATCCAATACAGTACAATTCGCCAATTATTTCATCTTCAAGTTTAAGTGAACTACGAGCCCCATTGTTAATACTTTAACGGAAATTATTTGTAACTTGCGACAAGTAGAACAATGAGTGGAACAGGTAGTCGGTTGAAATCAATGTATATATTGCTTCTATATAGTCTAAGAAACATATATGCAAAGCATCCAAACAGTACCATTCGCCAATTTTTTGTTCTTCAAGTTTAAGTGAACAATGAGCCCCATTGTTAATCCTTTATCGGAAATTATTTGTAACTTTCGACAAGTAGAACAATGAATGGAACAGGTAGACGGTTGAAATCTTTTTATATATTGATTCTATATAGTCTAAGAAACATATATGCAAAGCATCCAAACAGTACCAGTCGCCAATTTTTTGTTCTTCAAGTTTAAGTGAACAACGAGGCCCATTGATAATCATGAAACGGAAATTATTTGTAACTTTCGACAAGAAGAACAATGAATAGAACAGGTAGACGGTTGAAATCTTTGTATATGTTGCTTCTATATAGTCTAAGAAACCTATATGCAAAGCATCTAAACAGTAACATTCGCCAATTTTTTGATCTTCAAGTTTAAGTGAACAGCGAGCCCCATTGATAATCATGAAATGGAAATTATTTGTAACTTTCTACAAGTAGAACAATGAATAGTACAGGTAGACGGTTGAAATCTTTGTATATATTGCTTCTATATAGTCTAAGAAACATATGCAAAGCATCCAAACTGTACAATTCGCCAATTTTTTGTTCTTCAAGTTTAAGTGAACAACGAGGCCCATTGATAATCATGAAACGGAAATTATTTGTAACTTTCGACAAGTAGAACAATGAATGTAACTGGTAGACGGTTGAAATCTTTTTATATATTGCTTCTATATAGACTAAGAAACCTATATGCAAAGCATCTAAACAGTAACATTTGCCAATTTTTTGATCTTCAAGTTTAAGTGAACAATGAGCCCCATTGTTAATCCTTTATCGGAAATTATTTGTAACTTTCGACAAGTAGAACAATGAATAGTACAGTTAGACGGTTGAAATCTTTGTATATATTGCTTCTATATAGTCTAAGAAACATATATGCAAAGCATCCAAACAGTACAATTCGCCAATTTATTGATCTTCAAGTTTAAGTGAACAATGAGCCCCATGGTTAATCCTTTATCGGAAATTATTTGTAACTTTCGACAAGTAGAACAATGAATGGAACAGGTAGACGGTTGAAATCATTGTATATATTGCTTCTATATAGTCTAAGAAACATATATGCAAAGCATCCAAATAGTACAATTCGACAATTTTTTGTTCTTCAAGTTTAGTGTACAATGAGCCCCAATGGTTAATCCTTTATCGGAAATTATTTGTAATTTTCGACAAGTAGAACAATGAATGGAACAGGTAGACGGTTGAAATCTTTTTATATATAGCTTCTATATAATCTAAGAAACATATATGCAAAGCATCCAAACAGTACAATTCGCCAATTATTTCATCTTCAAGTTTAAGTGAACTACGAGCCCCATTGTTAATACTTTAACGGAAATTATTTGTAACTTGCGACAAGTAGAACAATGAGTGGAACAGGTAGTCGGTTGAAATCAATGTATATATTGCTTCTATATAGTCTAAGAAACATATATGCAAAGCATCCAAACAGTACCATTCGCCAATTTATTGTTCTTCAAGTTTAAGTGAACAACGAGCCCCATTGTTAATCCTTTAAAGGAAATTATTTGTAAATTTCGACAAGTAGAACAATGAATGGAACAGGTAGACGGTTGAAATCTTTGTATATATTGCTTCTATATAATCTAAGAAACATATATGCAAAGCATCCAAACAGTACCAGTCGCCAATTTTTTGTTCTTCAAGTTTAAGTGAACAACGAGGCCCATTGATAATCATGAAACGGAAATTATTTGTAACTTTCTACAAGTAGAACAATGAATAGTACAGGTAGACGGGTGAAATCTTTCTATAAATTGCTTCTAAATAGTCTAAGAAACGCATATGCAAAGCATCCAAACTGTACAATTCGCCAATTTTTTGTTCTTCAAGTTTAAGTGAACAATGAGCCCCAGTGTTAATCCTTTAAAGGAAATTATTTGTAAATTTCGACAAGTAGAACAATGAATGGAACAGGTAGACTGTTGAAATCATTGTATATATTGCTTCTATATAGTCTACGAAACATATATGCAAAGCATCCAAACAGTACAATTTGCCAATTTATTGATCTTCAAGTTTAAGTGAACAATGAGCCCCATGGTTAATCCTTTATCGGAAATTATTTGTAACTTTCGACAAGTAGAACAATGAATGGAACAGGTAGACGGTTGAATTCTTTGTATATATTGCTTCTATATAATCTAAGAAACATATATGCAAAGCATCCAAACAGTACAATTCGCCAATTATTTCATCTTCAAGTTTAAGTGAACTACGAGCCCCATTGTTAATCCTTTATCGGAAATTATTTGTAACTTTCGACAAGTAGAACAATGAATAGCACAGTTAGACGGGTGAAATCTTTCTATATATTGCTTCTAAATAGTCTAAGAAACATGTACGCAAAGCATCCAAACAGTACCATTCGCCAATTTTTTGTTCTTCAAGTTTAAGTGAACAATGAGCCCCAATGGTTTATCCGTTATCGGAAATTATTTGTAACTTTCGACAAGTAGAACAATGAATGGAACAGGTAGACGGTTGAAATCATTGTATATATTGCTTCTATATAGTCTAAGAAACATATATGCAAAGCACCCAAATAGTACAATTCGACAATTTTGTAAATTTCGACAAGAAGAACAATGAATAGAACAGGTAGACGGTTGAAATCTTTGTATATGTTGCTTCTATATAGTCTAAGAAACCTATATGCAAAGCATCTAAACAGTAACATTCGCCAATTTTATGATCTTCAAGTTTAAGTGAACAGCGAGCCCCATTGATAATCATGAAATGGAAATTATTTGTAACTTTCTACAAGTAGAACAATGAATAGTACAGGTAGACGGTTGAAATCTTTGTATATATTGCTTCTATATAGTCTAAGAAACATATATGCAAAGCATCCAAACAGTACAATTCGCCAATTTTTTGTTCTTCAAGTTTAAGTAAACTACGATCCCCATTGTTAATCCCTTAACGGAAATTATTTGTAACTTTCGACAAGTAGAACAGTGAATGGAACAGGTAGACGGTTGAAATCTTTGTATATATTGCTTCTATATAGTATAAGAAACATATATGCAAAGCATCCACACAGTACAATTCGCCAATTTTTTGTCCTTCAAGTTTAAGTGAACAATGAGCCCCATTGTTAATCCTTCATCGGAAATTATTTGTAACTTTCGACAAGTAGAACATTGAATGGAACAGGTAGACGGTTGAAATCTTTGTATCTATTGCTTCTATATAGTATAAGAAACATATATGCAAAGCATCCAAACAGTACCATTCGCCAATTTTTTGTTCTTCAAGTTTAAGAGAACTACGAGCCCCATTGTTAATCCTTTAAAGGAAATTATTTGTAACTTTCGACAAGTTGAACAATGAATGGAACAGGTAGACTGTTGAAATCATTGTATATATTGCTTCTATATAGTCTAAGAAACATATATGCAAAGCATCCAAACAGTACAATTCGCCAATTATTTCATCTTCAAGTTTAAGTGAACTACGAGCCCCATTGTTAACACTTTAACGGAAATTATTTGTAACTTGCGACAAGTAGAACAATGAGTGGAACAGGTAGACGGTTGAAATCAATGTATATATTGATTCTATATAGTCTAAGAAACATATATGCAAAGCATCCAAACAGTACCATTCGCCAATTTTTTGTTCTTCAAGTTTAAGTGAACATTGAGCCCCATTGTTAATCCTTTATCGGAAAATATTTCTAACTTTCGACAAGTAGAACAATGAATGGAACAGGTAGACTGTTGAAATCATTGTATATATTGCGTCTATATAGTCTGAGAAACATATATGCAAAACATCCAAACAGTACCATTCGCCAATTTTTTGTTCTTCAAGTTTAAGTGAACAATGAGCCCCATTGTTAATCCTTTATCGGAAAATATTTGTAACTTTCGACAAGTAGAACAATGAATGGAACAGGTAGACTGTTGAAATCATTGTATATATTGCGTCTATATAGTCTAAGAAACATATATGCAAAGCATCCAAACAGTACTATTCGCCAATTTTTTGTTCTTCAAGTTTAAGTGAACAATGAGCCCCAATGGTTAATCCTTTATCGGTAATTATTTGTAACTTTCGACAAGTAGAACAATGAATGGAACAGGTAGACGGTTGAAATCCTTGTATATATTGCTTCCATATAGTCTAAGAAACATGTACGCAAAGCATCCAAACAGTACCATTCGCCAATTTTTTGTCCTTCAAGTTTAAGTGAACAATGAGCCCCATTGTTAATCCCTTATCGGAAATTATTTGTAACTTTCGACAAGTAGAACAATGAATGGAACTGGTAGGCGGTTGAAATCTTTTTATATATTGCTTCTATATAGTCTAAGAAACATATATGCAAAGCATCCAAACAGTACCAGTCGCCAATTTTTTGTCCTTCAAGTTTAAGTGAACAACGAGGACCATTGATAATCCTGAAACGGAAATTATTTGTAACTTTCGACAAGATGAACAATGAATAGAACAGGTAGACGGTTGAAATCTTTGTATATGTAGCTTCTATATAGTCTAAGAAACCTATATGCGAAGCATCTAAACTGTAACATTCGCCAATTTTTTTATCTTCAAGGTTAAGTGAACAGCGAGCCCCATTGATAATCATGAAATGGAAATTATTTGTAACTTTCTACAAGTAGAACAATGAATAGTACAGGTAGACAGGTGAAATCTTTCTATATATTGCTTCTAAATAGTCTAAGAAACACATATGCAAAGCATCCAAACAGCACAATTCGCCAATTTTTTGTTCTACAAGTCTAAGTGAACTACGAGCCCCATTGTTAATCCTTTAAAGGAAATTATTTGTAAATTTCGACAAGTAGAACAATGAATGGATCAGGTAGACGGTTGAAATCATTGTATATATTGCTTCTATATAACATACGAAACATATATGCAAAGCATCCAAACAGTACAATTCGCCAATTTTTTGTTCTTCAAGTTTAAGTAAACTACGATCCCCATTGTTAGTCCCTTAACGGAAATTATTTGTAACTTTCGACAAGTAGAACATTGAATGGAACAGGTAGACGGTTGAAATCTTTGTATCTATTGCTTCTATAAAGTATAAGAAACATATATGCAAAGCATCCAAACAGTACCATTCGCCAATTTTTTGTTCTTCAAGTTTAAGTGAACTGCGAGCTCCATTGTTAATACTTTAAAGGAAATTATTTGTAACTTTCGACAAGTAGAACAATGAATGGAACAGGTAGACTGTTGAAAACATTGTATATATTGCTTCTATATAGTCTAAGAAACATTTATGCAAAGCATCCAAACAGTACAATTCGCCAATTTTTTGTTCTTCAAGTTTAAGTAAACTACGATCCCCATTGTTAATCCCTTAACGGAAATTATTTGTAACTTTCGACAAGTAGAACAGTGAATGGAACAGGTAGACGGTTGAAATCTTTGTATATATTGCTTCTATATAGTATAAGAAACATATATGCAAAGCATCCACACAGTACAATTCGCCAATTTTTTGTCCTTCAAGTTTAAGTGAACAATGAGCCCCATTGTTAATCCTTTATCGGAAATTATTTGTAACTTTCGACAAGTAGAACATTGAATGGAACAGGTAGACGGTTGAAATCTTTGTATCTATTGCTTCTATATAGTATAAGAAACATATATGCAAAGCATCCAAACAGTACCATTCGCCAATTTCTTGTTCTTCAAGTTTAAGGGAACTACGAGCCCCATTGTTAATCCTTTAAAGGAAATTATTTGTAACTTTCGACAAGTTGAACAATGAATGGAACAGGTAGACTGTTGAAATCATTGTATATATTGCTTCTATATAGTCTAAGAAACATATATGCAAAGCATCCAAACAGTACAATTCGCCAATTATTTCATCTTCAAGTTTAAGTGAACTACGAGCCCCATTGTTAACACTTTAACGGAAATTATTTGTAACTTGCGACAAGTAGAACAATGAGTGGAACAGGTAGACGGTTGAAATCAATGTATATATTGCTTCTATATAGTCTAAGAAACATATATGCAAAGCATCCAAACAGTACCATTCGCCAATTTTTTGTTCTTCAAGTTTAAGTGAACAATGAGCCCCATTGTTAATCCTTTATCGGAAAATATTTGTAACTTTCGACAAGTAGAACAATGAATGGAACAGGTAGACTGTTGAAATCATTGTATATATTGCGTCTATATAGTCTGAGAAACATATATGCAAAGCATCCAAACAGTACTATTCGCCAATTTTTTGTTCTTCAAGTTTAAGTGAACAATGAGCCCCATTGTTAATCCTTTAAAGGAAATTATTTGTAACTTTCGACAAGTAGAACAATGAGAGGAACAGGTAGACGGTTGAAATCTTTGTATATATTGCTTCTATATAGTCTAAGAAACATATATGCAAAGCATCCAAATAGTACAATTCGACAATTTTTTGTTCTTCAAGTTTAGTGTACAATGAGCCCCAATGGTTAATCCTTTATCGGAAATTATTTGTAATTTTCGACAAGTAGAACAATGAATGGGACAGATAGACGGTTGAAATCTTTTTATATATTGCTTCTATATAATCTAAGAAACATATATGCAAAGCATCCAATACAGTACAATTCGCCAATTATTTCATCTTCAAGTTTAAGTGAACTACGAGCCCCATTGTTAATACTTTAACGGAAATTATTTGTAACTTGCGACAAGTAGAACAATGAGTGGAACAGGTAGTCGGTTGAAATCAATGTATATATTGCTTCTATATAGTCTAAGAAACATATATGCAAAGCATCCAAACAGTACCATTCGCCAATTTTTTGTTCTTCAAGTTTAAGTGAACAATGAGCCCCATTGTTAATCCTTTATCGGAAATTATTTGTAACTTTCGACAAGTAGAACAATGAATGGAACAGGTAGACGGTTGAAATCTTTTTATATATTGCTTCTATATAGTCTAAGAAACATATATGCAAAGCATCCAAACAGTACCAGTCGCCAATTTTTTGTTCTTCAAGTTTAAGTGAACAACGAGGCCCATTGATAATCATGAAACGGAAATTATTTGTAACTTTCGACAAGAAGAACAATGAATAGAACAGGTAGACGGTTGAAATCTTTGTATATGTTGCTTCTATATAGTCTAAGAAACCTATATGCAAAGCATCTAAACAGTAACATTCGCCAATTTTTTGATCTTCAAGTTTAAGTGAACAGCGAGCCCCATTGATAATCATGAAATGGAAATTATTTGTAACTTTCTACAAGTAGAACAATGAATAGTACAGGTAGACGGTTGAAATCTTTGTATATATTGCTTCTATATAGTCTAAGAAACATATGCAAAGCATCCAAACTGTACAATTCGCCAATTTTTTGTTCTTCAAGTTTAAGTGAACAACGAGGCCCATTGATAATCATGAAACGGAAATTATTTGTAACTTTCGACAAGTAGAACAATGAATGTAACTGGTAGACGGTTGAAATCTTTTTATATATTGCTTCTATATAGACTAAGAAACCTATATGCAAAGCATCTAAACAGTAACATTTGCCAATTTTTTGATCTTCAAGTTTAAGTGAACAATGAGCCCCATTGTTAATCCTTTATCGGAAATTATTTGTAACTTTCGACAAGTAGAACAATGAATAGTACAGTTAGACGGTTGAAATCTTTGTATATATTGCTTCTATATAGTCTAAGAAACATATATGCAAAGCATCCAAACAGTACAATTCGCCAATTTATTGATCTTCAAGTTTAAGTGAACAATGAGCCCCATGGTTAATCCTTTATCGGAAATTATTTGTAACTTTCGACAAGTAGAACAATGAATGGAACAGGTAGACGGTTGAAATCATTGTATATATTGCTTCTATATAGTCTAAGAAACATATATGCAAAGCATCCAAATAGTACAATTCGACAATTTTTTGTTCTTCAAGTTTAGTGTACAATGAGCCCCAATGGTTAATCCTTTATCGGAAATTATTTGTAATTTTCGACAAGTAGAACAATGAATGGAACAGGTAGACGGTTGAAATCTTTTTATATATAGCTTCTATATAATCTAAGAAACATATATGCAAAGCATCCAAACAGTACAATTCGCCAATTATTTCATCTTCAAGTTTAAGTGAACTACGAGCCCCATTGTTAATACTTTAACGGAAATTATTTGTAACTTGCGACAAGTAGAACAATGAGTGGAACAGGTAGTCGGTTGAAATCAATGTATATATTGCTTCTATATAGTCTAAGAAACATATATGCAAAGCATCCAAACAGTACCATTCGCCAATTTTTTGTTCTTCAAGTTTAAGTGAACAATGAGCCCCATTGTTAATCCTTTATCGGAAATTATTTGTAACTTTCGACAGGTAGAACAATGAATGGAACTGGTAGACGGTTGAAATCTTTTTATATATTGCTTCTATATAGTCTAAGAAACATATATGCAAAGCATCCAAACAGTACCAGTCGCCAATTTTTTGTTCTTCAAGTTTAAGTGAACAACGAGGCCCATTGATAATCATGAAACGGAAATTATTTGTAACTTTCTACAAGTAGAACAATGAATAGTACAGGTAGACGGATGAAATCTTTCTATATATTGCTTCTAAATAGTCTAAGAAACACATATGCAAAGCATCCAAACTGTACAATTCGCCAATTTTTTGTTCTTCAAGTTTAAGTGAACAACGAGGCCCATTGATAATCATGAAACGGAAATTATTTGTAACTTTCGACAAGAAGAACAATGAATAGAACAGGTAGACGGTTGAAATCTTTGTATATGTTGCTTCTATATAGTCTAAGAAACCTATATGCAAAGCATCTAAACAGTAACATTCGCCAATTTTTTGATCTTCAAGTTTAAGTGAACAGCGAGCCCCATTGATAATCATGAAATGGAAATTATTTGTAACTTTCTACAAGTAGAACAATGAATAGTACAGGTAGACGGTTGAAATCTTTGTATATATTGCTTCTATATAGTCTAAGAAACATATATGCAAAGCATCCAAACAGTACAATTCGCCAATTTTGTAACTTTCGACAAGAAGAACAATGAATAGAACAGGTAGACGGTTGAAATCTTTGTATATGTTGCTTCTATATAGTCTAAGAAACCTATATGCAAAGCATCTAAACAGTAACATTCGCGATTTTTTGATCTTCAAGTTTAAGTGAACAGCGAGCCCCATTGATAATCATGAAATGGAAATTATTTGTAACTTTCTACAAGTAGAACAATGAATAGTACAGGTAGACGGTTGAAATCTTTGTATATATTGCTTCTATATAGTCTAAGAAACATATATGCAAAGCATCCAAACAGTACAATTCGCCAATTTTTTGTTCTTCAAGTTTAAGTAAACTACGATCCCCATTGTTAATCCCTTAACGGTAATTATTTGTAACTTTCGACAATTAGAACAATGAATAGTACAGGTAGACGGGTGAAATCTTTGTATATATTGCTTCTATATAATCTAAGAAACATATATGCAAAGCATCCAAACAGTACAATTCGCCAATTATTTCATCTTCAAGTTTAAGTGAACTACGAGCCCCATTGTTAATACTTTAACGGAAATTATTTGTAACTTGCGACAAGTAGAACAATGAATGTAACTGGTAGACGGTTGAAATCATTGTATATATTGCTTCTATATAGTCTAAGAAACATATATGCAAAGCATCCAAATAGTACAATTCGACAATTTTTTGTTCTTCAAGTTTAGTGTACAATGAGCCCCAATGGTTAATCCTTTATCGGAAATTATTTGTAATTTTCGACAAGTAGAACAATGAATGGAACAGGTAGACGGTTGAAATCTTTTTATATATTGCTTCTATATAATCTAAGAAACATATATGCAAAGCATCCAAACAGTACAATTCGCCAATTATTTCATCTTCAAGTTTAGTGTACAATGAGCCCCAATGGTTAATCCTTTATCGGAAATTATTTGTAATTTTCGACAAGTAGAACAATGAATGGAACAGGTAGACGGTTGAAATCTTTTTATATATTGCTTCTATATAATCTAAGAAACATATATGCAAAGCATCCAAACAGTACAATTCGCCAATTATTTCATCTTCAAGTTTAAGTGAACAATGAGCCCCATTGTTAATCCTTTAAAGGAAATTATTTGTAACTTTCGACAAGTAGAACAATGAATGGAACAGGTAGACGGTTGAAATCTTTTTATATATTGCTTCTATATAGTCTAAGAAACATACATGCAAAGCATCCAAACAGTACAATTCGCCAATTTATTGATCTTCCAGTTTAAGTGAACAATGAGCCCCATGGTTAATCCTTTATCGGAAATTATTTGTAACTTTCGACAAGTAGAACAATGAATGGAACAGGTAGACGGATGAAATCTTTATATATATTGCTTCTATATAATCTAAGAAACATATATGCAAAGCATCCAAACAGTACAATTCGCCAATTATTTCATCTTCAAGTTTAACTGAACTACGAGCCCCATTGTTAATACTTTAACGGAAATTATTTGTAACTTGCGACAAGTAGAAAATGAGTGGATCAGGTAGACGGTTGAAAGCAATGTATATATTGCTTCTATATAGTCTAAGAAACATATATGCAAAGCATCCAAACAGTACAATTCGCCAATTTATTGATCTTCAAGTTTAAGTGAACAATGAGCCCCATGGTTAATCCTTTATCGGAAATTATTTGTAACTTTCGACAAGTAGAACAATGAATGGAACAGGTAGACGGTTGAAATCATTGTATATATTGCTTCTATATAGTCTAAGAAACATATATGCAAAGCATCCAAATAGTACAATTCGACAATTTTTTGTTCTTCAAGTTTAGTGTACAATGAGCCCCAATGCTTAATACTTTATCGGAAATTATTTGTAATTTTCGACAAGTAGAACAATGAATGGAACAGGTAGACGGTTGAAATCTTTTTATATATTGCTTCTATATAATCTAAGAAACATATATGCAAAGCATCCAAACAGTACAATTCGCCAATTATTTCATCTTCAAGTTTAAGTGAACTACGAGCCCCATTGTTAATACTTTAACGGAAATTATTTGTAACTTGCGACAAGTAGAACAATGAGTGGAACAGGTAGTCGGTTGAAATCAATGTATATATTGCTTCTATATAGTCTAAGAAACATATATGCAAAGCATCCAAACAGTACCATTCGCCAATTTTTTGTTCTTCAAGTTTAAGTGAACAATGAGCCCCATTGTTAATCCTTTATCGGAAATTATTTGTAACTTTCGACAAGTAGAACAATGAATAGAACTGGTAGACGGTTGAAATCTTTTTATATATTGCTTCTATATAGTCTAAGAAACATATATGCAAAGCATCCAAACAGTACCAGTCGCCAATTTTTTGTTCTTCAAGTTTAAGTGAACAACGAGGCCCATTGATAATCATGAAACGGAAATTATTTGTAACTTTCTACAAGTAGAACAATGAATAGTACAGGTAGACGGATGAAATCTTTCTATATATTGCTTCTAAATAGTCTAAGAAACACATATGCAAAGCATCCAAACTGTACAATTCGCCAATTTTTTGTTCTTCAAGTTTAAGTGAACAACGAGGCCCATTGATAATCATGAAACGGAAATTATTTGTAACTTTCGACAAGAAGAACAATGAATAGAACAGGTAGACGGTTGAAATCTTTGTATATGTTGCTTCTATATAGTCTAAGAAACCTATATGCAAAGCATCTAAACAGTAACATTCGCCAATTTTTTGATCTTCAAGTTTAAGTGAACAGCGAGCCCCATTGATAATCATGAAATGGAAATTATTTGTAACTTTCTACAAGTAGAACAATGAATAGTACAGGTAGACGGTTGAAATCTTTGTATATATTGCTTCTATATAGTCTAAGAAACATATATGCAAAGCATCCAAACTGTACAATTCGCCAATTTTTTGTTCTTCAAGTTTAAGTGAACAACGAGGCCCATTGATAATCATGAAACGGAAATTATTTGTAACTTTCGACAAGTAGAACAATGAATGTAACTGGTAGACGGTTGAAATCTTTTTATATATTGCTTCTATATAGACTAAGAAACCTATATGCAAAGCATCTAAACAGTAACATTCGCCAATTTTTTGATCTTCAAGTTTAAGTGAACAATGAGCCCCATTGTTAATCCTTTATCGGAAATTATTTGTAACTTTCGACAAGTAGAACAATGAATAGTACAGTTAGACGGTTGAAATCTTTGTATATATTGCTTCTATATAGTCTAAGAAACATATATGCAAAGCATCCAAACAGTACAATTCGCCAATTTATTGATCTTCAAGTTTAAGTGAACAATGAGCCCCATGGTTAATCCTTTATCGGAAATTATTTGTAACTTTCGACGAGTAGAACAATGAATGGAACAGGTAGACGGTTGAAATCATTGTATATATTGCTTCTATATAGTCTAAGAAACATATATGCAAAGCATCCAAATAGTACAATTCGACAATTTTTTGTTCTTCAAGTTTAGTGTACAATGAGCCCCAATGGTTAATCCTTTATCGGAAATTATTTGTAATTTTCGACAAGTAGAACAATGAATGGAACAGGTAGACGGTTGAAATCTTTTTATATATAGCTTCTATATAATCTAAGAAACATATATGCAAAGCATCCAAACAGTACAATTCGCCAATTATTTCATCTTCAAGTTTAAGTGAACTACGAGCCCCATTGTTAATACTTTAACGGAAATTATTTGTAACTTGCGACAAGTAGAACAATGAGTGGAACAGGTAGTCGGTTGAAATCAATGTATATATTGCTTCTATATAGTCTAAGAAACATATATGCAAAGCATCCAAACAGTACAATTCGCCAATTTATTGATCTTCCAGTTTAAGTGAACAATGAGCCCCATGGTTAATCCTTTATCGGAAATTATTTGTAACTTTCGACAAGTAGAACAATGAATGGAACAGGTAGACGGATGAAATCTTTAAATATATTGCTTCTATATAATCTAAGAAACATATATGCAAAGCATCCAAACAGTACAATTCGCCAATTATTTCATCTTCAAGTTTAAGTGAACAATGAGCCCCATTGTTAATCCTTTAAAGGAAATTATTTGTAACTTTCTACAAGTAGAGCAATGAATAGTACAGGTAGACGGTTGAAATCTTTGTATATATTGCTTCTATATAGTCTAAGAAACATATATGCAAAGCATCCGAACAGTACAATTCGCCAATTTTTTGTTCTTCAAGTTTAAGTAAACTACGGTCCCCATTGTTAATCCCTTAACGGTAATTATTTGTAACTTTCGACAATTAGAACAATGAATAGTACAGGTAGACGGGTGAAATCTTTCTATATATTGCTTCTAAATAGTCTAAGAAACATGTACGCAAAGCATCCAAACAGTACCATTCGCCAATTTTTTGTTCTTCAAGTTTAAGTGAACAATGAGCCCCAATGGTTCATCCGTTATCGGAAATTATTTGTAACTTTCGACAAGTAGAACAATGAATGGAACAGGTAGACGGTTGAAATCATTGTATATATTGCTTCTATATAGTCTAAGAAACATATATGCAAAGCACCCAAATAGTACAATTCGACAATTTTTTGTTCTTCAAGTTTAGTGTACAATGAGCCCCAATGGTTAATCCTTTATCGGAAATTATTTGTAATTTTCGACAAGTAGAACAATGAGTGGAACAGGTAGTCGGTTGAAATCAATGTATATATTGCTTCTATATAGTCTAAGAAACATATATGCAAAGCATCCAAACAGTACCATTCGCCAATTTTTTGTTCTTCAAGTTTAAGAGAACAATGAGCCCCATTGTTAATCCTTCAAAGGAAATTATTTGTAACTTTCGACAAGTAGAACAATGAATGTAACTGGTAGACGGTTGAAATCTTTGTATATATTGCTTCTATATAGTCTAAGAAACATATATGCAAAGCATCCAAACAGTACAATTCGCCAATTATTTCATCTTCAAGTTTAAGTGAACTACGAGCCCCATTGTTAATACTTTAACGGAAATTATTTGTAACTTTCGACAAGTAGAACAATGAATGGAACAGGTAGACGGTTGAAATCTTTGTATATATTGCTTCTATATAGTCTAAGAAACATATATGCAAAGCATCTAAACAGTAACATTCGCCAATTTTTTGATCTTCAAGTTTAAGTGAACAATGAGCCCCATTGTTTATCCTTTATCGGAAATTATTTGTAACATTCGACAAGTAGAACAATGAATGGAACAGGTAGACGGTTGAAATCATTGTATATATTGCTTCTATATAGTCTAAGAAACATATATGCAAAGCATCCAAATAGTACAATTCGACAATTTTTTGTTCTTCAAGTTTAGTGTACAATGAGCCCCAATGGTTAATCCTTTATTGGAAATTATTTGTAACTTTCGACAAGTAGAACAATGAATGGAACAGGTAGACGGTTGAAATCTTTGTATATATTGCTTCTATATAATCTAAGAAACATATATGCAAAGCATCCAAACAGTACAATTCGCCAATTATTTCATCTTCAAGTTTAAGTGAACTACGAGCCCCATTGTTAATACTTTAACGGAAATTATTTGTAACTTGCGACAAGTAGAACAATGAGTGGAACAGGTAGTCGGTTGAAATCAATGTATATATTGCTTCTATATAGTCTAAGAAACATATATGCAAAGCATCCAAACAGTACCATTCGCCAATTTTTTGTTCTTCAAGTTTAAGTGAACAATGAGCCCCATTGTTAATCCTTTATCGGAAATTATTTGTAACTTTCGACAAGTAGAACAATGAATGGAACAGGTGGACTGTTGAAATCATTGTATATATTGCTTCTATATAGTCTAAGAAACATATATGCATAGCGTCCAAACAGTACAATTCGCCAATTTATTGTTCTTCAAGTTTAAGTGAACAACGAGCCCCATTGTTAATCCTTTAAAGGAAATTATTTGTAAATTTCGACAAGTAGAACAATGAATGGAACAGGTAGACGGTTGAAATCTTTGTATATATTGCTTCTATATAATCTAAGAAACATATATGCAAACTATCTAAACAGTAACAATCGCCAATTTTTTGATCTTCTAGTTTAAGTGAACAGCGAGCCCCATTGATAATCGTGAAATGGAAATTATTTGTAACTTTCGACAAGTAGAACAATGAATGTAACTGGTAGACGGTTGAAATCTTTGTATATATTGCTTCTATATAGTCTAAGAAACATATATGCAAAGCATCCAAACAGTACAATTCGCCAATTATTTCATCTTCAAGTTTAAGTGAACTACGAGCCCCATTGTTAATACTTTAACGGAAATTATTTGTAACTTTCGACAAGTAGAACAATGAATAGCACAGTTAGACGGGTGAAATCTTTCTATATATTGCTTCTAAATAGTCTAAGAAACATGTACGCAAAGCATCCAAACAGTACCATTCGCCAATTTTTTGTTCTTCAAGTTTAAGTGAACAATGAGCCCCAATGGTTTATCCGTTATCGGAAATTATTTGTAACTTTCGACAAGTAGAACAATGAATGGAACAGGTAGACGGTTGAAATCATTGTATATATTGCTTCTATATAGTCTAAGAAACATATATGCAAAGCACCCAAATAGTACAATTCGACAATTTTTTGTTCTTCGAGTTTAGTGTACAATGAGCCCCAATGGTTAATCCTTTATCGGAAATTATTTGTAATTTTCGACAAGTAGAACAATGAGTGGAACATGTAGTCGGTTGAAATCAATGTATATATTGCTTCTATATAGTCTAAGAAACATATATGCAAAGCATCCAAACAGTACCATTCGCCAATTTTTTGTTCTTCAAGTTTAAGAGAACAATGAGCCCCATTGTTAATCCTTCAAAGGAAATTATTTGTAACTTTCGACAAGTAGAACAATGAATGTAACTGGTAGACCGTTGAAATCTTTGTATATATTGCTTCTATATAGTCTAAGAAACATATATGCAAAGCATCCAAACAGTACAATTCGCCAATTATTTCATCTTCAAGTTTAAGTGAACTACGAGCCCCATTGTTAATACTTTAACGGAAATTATTTGTAACTTGCGACAAGTAGAAAATGAGTGGATCAGGTAGACGGTTGAAAGCAATGTATATATTGCTTCTATATAGTCTAAGAAACATATATGAAAAGCATCCAAACAGTACCATTCGCCAATTTTTTGTTCTTCAAGTTTAAGTGAACAATGAGCCCTATTGTTAATCCATTGAAGGAAATTATTTGTAACTTTCGACAAGTAGAACAATGAATGTAACTGGTAGACGGTTGAAATCTTTTTATATATTGCTTCTATATAGACTAACAAACCTATATGCAAAGCATCTAAACAGTAACATTCGCCAATTTTTTGATCTTCAAGTTTAAGTGAACAATGAGCCCCATTGTTTATCCTTTATCGGAAATTATTTGTAACTTTCGACAAGTAGAACAATGAATGGAACAGGTAGACGGTTGAAATCATTGTATATATTGCTTCTATATAGTCTAAGAAACATATATGCAAAGCATCCAAACAGTACAATTCGCCAATTTATTGATCTTCCAGTTTAAGTGAACAATGAGCCCCATGGTTAATCCTTTATCGGAAATTATTTGTAACTTTCGACAAGTAGAACAATGAATGGAACAGGTAGACGGATGAAATCTTTGTATATATTGCTTCTATATAATCTAAGAAACATATATGCAAAGCATCCAAACAGTACAATTCGCCAATTATTTCATCTTCAAGTTTAACTGAACTACGAGCCCCATTGTTAATACTTTAACGGAAATTATTTGTAACTTGCGACAAGTAGAAAATGAGTGGATCAGGTAGACGGTTGAAAGCAATGTATATATTGCTTCTATATAGTCTAAGAAACATATATGAAAAGCATCCAAACAGTACCATTCGCCAATTTTTTGTTCTTCAAGTTTAAGTGAACAATGAGCCCTATTGTTAATCCATTGAAGGAAATTATTTGTAACTTTCGACAAGTAGAACAATGAATGTAACTGGTAGACGGTTGAAATCTTTTTATATATTGCTTCGATATAGACTAACAAACCTATATGCAAAGCATCTAAACAGTAACATTCGCCAATTTTTTGATCGTCAAGTTTAAGTGAACAATGAGCCCCATTGTTTATCCTTTATCGGAAATTATTTGTAACTTTCGACAAGTAGAACAATGAATGGAACAGGTAGACGGTTGAAATCTTTGTACATATTGCTTCTATATAGTCTAAGAAACATATATGCAAAGCATCCAAACAGTACAATTTGCCAATTTTTTGTTCTTCAAGTTTAAGTGAACAATGAGCCCCAGTGTTAATCCTTTAAAGGAAATTATTTGTAAATTTCGACAAGTAGAACAATGAATGGAACAGGTAGACTGTTGAAATCATTGTATATATTGCTTCTATATAGTCTACGAAACATATATGCAAAGCATCCAAACAGTACAATTCGCCAATTTTTTGTTCTTCAAGTTTAAGTAAACTACGATCCCCATTGTTAATCCCTTAACGGAAATTATTTGTAACTTCCGACAAGTAGAACAATGAATGGAACAGGTAGACGGTTGAAATCAATGTATATATTGCTTCTATATAGTCTAAGAAACATATATGCAAAGCATCCAAACAGTACCATTCGCCAATTTTTTGTTCTTCAAGTTTAAGTGAACAATGAGCCCCATTGTTAATCCTTTATCGGAAATTATTTGTAACTTTCTACAAGTAGAGCAATGAATAGTACAGGTAGACGGTTGAAATCTTTGTATATATTGCTTCTATATAGTCTAAGAAACATATATGCAAAGCATCCGAACAGTACAATTCGCCAATTTTTTGTTCTTCAAGTTTAAGTAAACTACGGTCCCCATTGTTAATCCCTTAACGGTAATTATTTGTAACTTTCGACAATTAGAACAATGAATAGTACAGGTAGACGGGTGAAATCTTTCTATATATTGCTTCTAAATAGTCTAAGAAACATGTACGCAAAGCATCCAAACAGTACCATTCGCCAATTTTTTGTTCTTCAAGTTTAAGTGAACAATGAGCCCCAATGGTTCATCCGTTATCGGAAATTATTTGTAACTTTCGACAAGTAGAACAATGAATGGAACAGGTAGACGGTTGAAATCATTGTATATATTGCTTCTATATAGTCTAAGAAACATATATGCAAAGCACCCAAATAGTACAATTCGACAATTTTTTGTTCTTCAAGTTTAGTGTACAATGAGCCCCAATGGTTAATCCTTTATCGGAAATTATTTGTAATTTTCGACAAGTAGAACAATGAGTGGAACAGGTAGTCGGTTGAAATCAATGTATATATTGCTTCTATATAGTCTAAGAAACATATATGCAAAGCATCCAAACAGTACCATTCGCCAATTTTTTGTTCTTCAAGTTTAAGAGAACAATGAGCCCCATTGTTAATCCTTCAAAGGAAATTATTTGTAACTTTCGACAAGTAGAACAATGAATGTAACTGGTAGACGGTTGAAATCTTTGTATATATTGCTTCTATATAGTCTAAGAAACATATATGCAAAGCATCCAAACAGTACAATTCGCCAATTATTTCATCTTCAAGTTTAAGTGAACTACGAGCCCCATTGTTAATACTTTAACGGAAATTATTTGTAACTTTCGACAAGTAGAACAATGAATGGAACAGGTAGACGGTTGAAATCTTTGTATATATTGCTTCTATATAGTCTAAGAAACATATATGCAAAGCATCTAAACAGTAACATTCGCCAATTTTTTGATCTTCAAGTTTAAGTGAACAATGAGCCCCATTGTTTATCCTTTATCGGAAATTATTTGTAACATTCGACAAGTAGAACAATGAATGGAACAGGTAGACGGTTGAAATCATTGTATATATTGCTTCTATATAGTCTAAGAAACATATATGCAAAGCATCCAAATAGTACAATTCGACAATTTTTTGTTCTTCAAGTTTAGTGTACAATGAGCCCCAATGGTTAATCCTTTATTGGAAATTATTTGTAACTTTCGACAAGTAGAACAATGAATGGAACAGGTAGACGGTTGAAATCTTTGTATATATTGCTTCTATATAATCTAAGAAACATATATGCAAAGCATCCAAACAGTACAATTCGCCAATTATTTCATCTTCAAGTTTAAGTGAACTACGAGCCCCATTGTTAATACTTTAACGGAAATTATTTGTAACTTGCGACAAGTAGAACAATGAGTGGAACAGGTAGTCGGTTGAAATCAATGTATATATTGCTTCTATATAGTCTAAGAAACATATATGCAAAGCATCCAAACAGTACCATTCGCCAATTTTTTGTTCTTCAAGTTTAAGTGAACAATGAGCCCCATTGTTAATCCTTTATCGGAAATTATTTGTAACTTTCGACAAGTAGAACAATGAATGGAACAGGTGGACTGTTGAAATCATTGTATATATTGCTTCTATATAGTCTAAGAAACATATATGCATAGCGTCCAAACAGTACAATTCGCCAATTTATTGTTCTTCAAGTTTAAGTGAACAACGAGCCCCATTGTTAATCCTTTAAAGGAAATTATTTGTAAATTTCGACAAGTAGAACAATGAATGGAACAGGTAGACGGTTGAAATCTTTGTATATATTGCTTCTATATAATCTAAGAAACATATATGCAAACTATCTAAACAGTAACAATCGCCAATTTTTTGATCTTCAAGTTTAAGTGAACAGCGAGCCCCATTGATAATCGTGAAATGGAAATTATTTGTAACTTTCGACAAGTAGAACAATGAATGTAACTGGTAGACGGTTGAAATCTTTGTATATATTGCTTCTATATAGTCTAAGAAACATATATGCAAAGCATCCAAACAGTACAATTCGCCAATTATTTCATCTTCAAGTTTAAGTGAACTACGAGCCCCATTGTTAATACTTTAACGGAAATTATTTGTAACTTTCGACAAGTAGAACAATGAATAGCACAGTTAGACGGGTGAAATCTTTCTATATATTGCTTCTAAATAGTCTAAGAAACATGTACGCAAAGCATCCAAACAGTACCATTCGCCAATTTTTTGTTCTTCAAGTTTAAGTGAACAATGAGCCCCAATGGTTTATCCGTTATCGGAAATTATTTGTAACTTTCGACAAGTAGAACAATGAATGGAACAGGTAGACGGTTGAAATCATTGTATATATTGCTTCTATATAGTCTAAGAAACATATATGCAAAGCACCCAAATAGTACAATTCGACAATTTTTTGTTCTTCGAGTTTAGTGTACAATGAGCCCCAATGGTTAATCCTTTATCGGAAATTATTTGTAATTTTCGACAAGTAGAACAATGAGTGGAACATGTAGTCGGTTGAAATCAATGTATATATTGCTTCTATATAGTCTAAGAAACATATATGCAAAGCATCCAAACAGTACCATTCGCCAATTTTTTGTTCTTCAAGTTTAAGAGAACAATGAGCCCCATTGTTAATCCTTCAAAGGAAATTATTTGTAACTTTCGACAAGTAGAACAATGAATGTAACTGGTAGACCGTTGAAATCTTTGTATATATTGCTTCTATATAGTCTAAGAAACATATATGCAAAGCATCCAAACAGTACAATTCGCCAATTATTTCATCTTCAAGTTTAAGTGAACTACGAGCCCCATTGTTAATACTTTAACGGAAATTATTTGTAACTTGCGACAAGTAGAAAATGAGTGGATCAGGTAGACGGTTGAAAGCAATGTATATATTGCTTCTATATAGTCTAAGAAACATATATGAAAAGCATCCAAACAGTACCATTCGCCAATTTTTTGTTCTTCAAGTTTAAGTGAACAATGAGCCCTATTGTTAATCCATTGAAGGAAATTATTTGTAACTTTCGACAAGTAGAACAATGAATGTAACTGGTAGACGGTTGAAATCTTTTTATATATTGCTTCTATATAGACTAACAAACCTATATGCAAAGCATCTAAACAGTAACATTCGCCAATTTTTTGATCTTCAAGTTTAAGTGAACAATGAGCCCCATTGTTTATCCTTTATCGGAAATTATTTGTAACTTTCGACAAGTAGAACAATGAATGGAACAGGTAGACGGTTGAAATCATTGTATATATTGCTTCTATATAGTCTAAGAAACATATATGCAAAGCATCCAAACAGTACAATTCGCCAATTTATTGATCTTCCAGTTTAAGTGAACAATGAGCCCCATGGTTAATCCTTTATCGGAAATTATTTGTAACTTTCGACAAGTAGAACAATGAATGGAACAGGTAGACGGATGAAATCTTTGTATATATTGCTTCTATATAATCTAAGAAACATATATGCAAAGCATCCAAACAGTACAATTCGCCAATTATTTCATCTTCAAGTTTAACTGAACTACGAGCCCCATTGTTAATACTTTAACGGAAATTATTTGTAACTTGCGACAAGTAGAAAATGAGTGGATCAGGTAGACGGTTGAAAGCAATGTATATATTGCTTCTATATAGTCTAAGAAACATATATGAAAAGCATCCAAACAGTACCATTCGCCAATTTTTTGTTCTTCAAGTTTAAGTGAACAATGAGCCCTATTGTTAATCCATTGAAGGAAATTATTTGTAACTTTCGACAAGTAGAACAATGAATGTAACTGGTAGACGGTTGAAATCTTTTTATATATTGCTTCGATATAGACTAACAAACCTATATGCAAAGCATCTAAACAGTAACATTCGCCAATTTTTTGATCGTCAAGTTTAAGTGAACAATGAGCCCCATTGTTTATCCTTTATCGGAAATTATTTGTAACTTTCGACAAGTAGAACAATGAATGGAACAGGTAGACGGTTGAAATCTTTGTACATATTGCTTCTATATAGTCTAAGAAACATATATGCAAAGCATCCAAACAGTACAATTTGCCAATTTTTTGTTCTTCAAGTTTAAGTGAACAATGAGCCCCAGTGTTAATCCTTTAAAGGAAATTATTTGTAAATTTCGACAAGTAGAACAATGAATGGAACAGGTAGACTGTTGAAATCATTGTATATATTGCTTCTATATAGTCTACGAAACATATATGCAAAGCATCCAAACAGTACAATTCGCCAATTTTTTGTTCTTCAAGTTTAAGTAAACTACGATCCCCATTGTTAATCCCTTAACGGAAATTATTTGTAACTTCCGACAAGTAGAACAATGAATGGAACAGGTAGACGGTTGAAATCAATGTATATATTGCTTCTATATAGTCTAAGAAACATATATGCAAAGCATCCAAACAGTACCATTCGCCAATTTTTTGTTCTTCAAGTTTAAGTGAACAATGAGCCCCATTGTTAATCCTTTATCGGAAATTATTTGTAACTTTCGACAAGTAGAACAATGAATGGAACTGGTAGTCGGTTGAAATCTTTTTATATATTGCTTCTATATAGTCTAAGAAACATATATGCAAAGCATCCAAACAGTACCATTCGCCAATTTTTTGTTCTTCAAGTTTAGTGTACAATGAGCCCCAATGGTTAATCCTTTATCGGAAATTATTTGTAACTTTCGACAAGTAGAACAATGAATGGAACAGGTAGACGGTTGAAATCTTTGTATATATTGCTTCTATATAATCTAAGAAACATATATGCAAAGCATCCAAACAGTACAATTCGCCAATTATTTCATCTTCAAGTTTAAGTGAACTACGAGCCCCATTGTTAATACTTTAACGGAAATTATTTGTAACTTGCGACAAGTAGAACAATGAGTGGAACAGGTAGTCGGTTGAAATCAATGTATATATTGCTTCTATATAGTCTAAGAAACATATATGCAAAGCATCCAAACAGTACCATTCGCCAATTTTTTGTTCTTCAAGTTTAAGTGAACAATGAGCCCCATTGTTAATCCTTTATCGGAAATTATTTGTAACTTTCGACAAGTAGAACAATGAATGGAACAGGTAGACGGTTGAAATCTTTGTATATATTGCTTCTATATAATCTAAGAAACATATATGCAAAGCATCCAAACAGTACAATTCGCCAATTATTTCATCTTCAAGTTTAAGTGAACTACGAGCCCCATTGTTAATACTTTAACGGAAATTATTTGTAACTTGCGACAAGTAGAACAATGAATGGAACAGGTAGACGGTTGAAATCTTCGTATATATTGCCTCTATATAGTCTAAGAAACATATATGCAAAGCATGCAAACAGTACCATTTGCCAATTTTTTGTTCTTCAAGTTTAAGTGAACAACAAGCCCCATTGTTAATCATGAAACGTAAATTATTTGTAACTTTCTACAAGTAGAACAATGAATAGAACAGGTATACGGGTGAAATCTTTCTATATGTTGCTTCTGTATAGTCTAAGAAACATATATGCAAAGCATACAAACAGTAACATTCGCCAATTTTTTGTTCTTCAAGTTTAAGTAAATTACGAGCCCCATTGTTAATCCTTTAACGGAAATTATTTGTAACTTTCGACAAGTAGAACAATGAATGGAACAGGTAGACGGTTGAAATCATTGTGTATATTGCTTCCATATAGTCTATGAAACATATATGCAAAGCATCCAAACAGTACAATTCGCGAATTTATTGTTCTTCAAGTATAAGTGAACAAAGAGCCCCATTGATAATCATGAAAGGGAAATTATTTGTAACTTTCTACAAGTAGAACAATGAATAGAACAGGTAGACTGTTGAAATCTTTGTATACATTGCTTCTATATAGTCTAAGAAACATATATACAAAGAATCCAAATAGTACCATTGGCCAATTTTTTGTTCTTCAAGTTTAAGTGAACAACAAGCCCCATTGATAATCATGAAACGGAAATTATTTGTAACTATCGACATGTAGAACAATGAATGGAACAGGTAGACGGTTGAAATCATTATATATATTGCTTCTATATAGTCTAAAAAAAATATATGCAAAGCATCCAGACAGTACCATTCGCCAATTTTTTGTTCTTCAAGTTTAAGTGAACAATGAGCCCCATTGTTAATCCTTTAACGGAAATTATTTGTAACTTTCGACAAGTAGAACAATGAATGGAACAGGTAGACGGTTGAAATCTTTGTATATATTGCTTCTATATAGTCTAAGAAACATATATGCAAAGCATCCAAACAGTACCATTTGCCAATTTTTTGTTCTTCAAGTTTAAGTGAACAACAAGCCCCATTGATAATCATGAAACGGAAATTACTTGTAACTATCGACATGTAGAACAATGAATGGAACAGGTAGACGGTTGAAATCATTATATATATTGCTTCTATATAGTCTAAGAAACATATATGCAAAGCATCCAAACAGTACCATTCGCCAATTTTTTGTTCTTCAAGTTTAAGTGAACTACGAGCCCCATTGTTAATACTTTAACGGAAATTATTTGTAACTTTCGACAATTAGAACAATGAATGGAACAGGTAGACTGTTGAAATCTTTGTATACATTGCTTCTATATAGTCTAAGAAACATATATGCAAAGCATCCAAACAGTACCATTTGCCAATTTTTTGTTCTTCAAGTTTAAGTGAACAACAAGCCCCATTGATAATCATGAAACGGAAATTATTTGTAACTATCGACATGTAGAACAATGAATGGAACAGGTAGACGGTTGAAATCATTATATATATTGCTTCTATATAGTCTAAGAAACATATATGCAAAGCATCCAAACAGTACCATTCGCCAATTTTTTGTTCTTCAAGTTTAAGTGAACTACGAGCCCCATTGTTAATACTTTAACGGAAATTATTTGTAACTTTCGACAAGTAGAACAATGAATGGAACAGGTAGACAGTTGAAATCATTGTATATATTGCTTCTGTATAGTCTAAAAAACATATATGCAAAGCATCCAGACAGTACCATTCGCCAATTTTTTGTTCTTCAAGTTTAAGTGAACAATGAGCCCCATTTTTAATCCTTTAACGGAAATTATTTGTAAATTTCGACAAGTAGAACAATGAATGGAACAGGTAGACGGTTGAAATCTTTGTATATATTGCTTCAATATAGTCTAAGAAACATATATGCAAAGCATCGAAACAGTACGATTCGCCAACTTTTTGTTGTTCAAGTTTAAGTGAACTACGAGCCCCATTGTTATTCCTTTAAAGGAAATTATTTGTAAATTTCGACAAGTAGAACAATGAATGGAATAGGTAGACGGTTGAAATCATTGTATATATTGCTTCCATATAGTCTAAGAAACATATATGCAAAGCATCCAAACAGTACTATTCGCCAATTTTTTGTTCTTCAAGTTTAAGTGAACGATGAGCCCCAATGGTTAATCCTTTATCGGTAATTATTTGTAAATTTCGACAAGTAGAACAATGAATGGAACAGGTAGACGGTTGAACTCCTTGTATATATTACGTCTATATAGTCTAAGAAACATATATGCAAAGCATCCAAACAGTACAATTCGCCAATTTATTGTTCTTCAAGTTTAAGTGAACAACGAGCCCCAATGGTTAATCCTTTATCGGTAATTATTTGTAACTTTCGACAAGTAGAACAATGAATGGAACAGGTAGACAGTTGAAATCCTTGTATATATTGCGTCTATATAGTCTAAGAAACATATATGCAAAGCATCCAAACAGTACAATTCGCCAATTTATTGTTCTTCAAGTTTAAGTGAACAACGAGCCCCATTGTTAATCCTTTAAAGGAAATTATTTGTAAATTTCGACAAGTAGAACAATGAATGGAACAGGTAGACGGTTGAAATCTTTGTATATATTGCTTCTATATAATCTAAGAAACATATATGCAAAGCATCCAAACAGTACCATTCGCCAATTTTTTGTTCTTCAAGTTTAAGTGAACTACGAGCCCCATTGTTAATCCTTTAAAGGAAATTATTTGTAAATTTCGACAAGTAGAACAATGAATGGAACAGGTAGACGGTTGAAATCTTTGTATATATTGCTTCTATATAATCTAAGAAACATATATGCAAAGCATCCAAAGAGTACCATTCGCCAATTTTTTGTTCTTCAAGTTTAAGTGAACTACGAGCCCCATTGTTAATCCTTTAGAGGAAATTATTTGTAATTTTCGACAAGCAGAACAATGAATGGTACAGGTAGACGGTTGAAATCTTTGTATATATTGCTTCTATATAATCTAAGAAACATATATGCAAAGCATCCAAACAGTACCATTCGCCAATTTTTTGTTCTTCAAGTTTAAGTGAACAACGAGCCCCATTGGTTAATCCTTTATCGGAAATTATTTGTAACTTTCGACAAGTAGAACAATGAATGGAACAGGTAGACGGTTGAATTCTTTGTATATATTGCTTCTATATAGTCTAAGAAACATATATGCAAAGCGTCCATACAGTACAATTCGCTAATTTTTTGCTCTTCAAGTTGAAGTGAACTACGAGCCCCATGGTTAATCCTTTAAAGGAAATTATTTGTAAATTTCGACAAGTAGAACAATGAATGGAACAGGTAGACGGTTGAAATCTTTGTATATATTGCTTCTATATAATCTAAGAAACATATATGCAAAGCATCCAAACAGTACCATTCGCCAATTTTTTGTTCTTCAAGTTTAAGTGAACTACGAGCCCCATTGTTAATCCTTTAAAGGAAATTATTTGTAATTTTCAACAAGCAGAACAATGAATGGTACAGGTAGACGGTTGAAATCTTTGTATATATTGCTTCTATATAATCTAAGAAACATATATGCAAAGCATCCAAACAGTACCATTCGCCAATTTTTTGTTCTTGAAGTTTAAGTGAACAACGAGCCCCATTGATAATCATGAAACGGAAATTATTTGTAACTTTCTACAAGTAGAACAATGAATAGAACAGGTAGACGGTTGAAATCTTTGTATATATTGCTTCTATATAATCTAAGAAACATATATGCAAAGCATCCAAACAGTACCATTCGCCAATTTTTTGTTCTTCAAGTTTAACTGAACAACGAGCCCCACTGATAATCATGAAACGGAAATTATTTGTAACTTTCTACAAGTAGAACAATGAATGGAACAGGTAGACGGTTGAAATCTTTGTATATATTGCTTCTATATAATCTAAGAAACATATATGCAAAGCATCCAAAGAGTACCATTCGCCAATTTTTTGTTCTTCAAGTTTAAGTGAACTACGAGCCCCATGGTTAATCCTTTATCGGAAATTATTTGTAACTTTCGACAAGTAGAACAATGAATGGAACAGGTAGACGGTTGAAATCTTTGTATATATTGCTTCTATATAATCTAAGAAACATATATGCAAAGCATCCAAACAGTACAATTCGCCAATTATTTCATCTTCAAGTTTAAGTGAACTACGAGCCCCATTGTTAATCCTTTATCGGAAATTATTTGTAACTTTCGACAAGTAGAACAATGAATAGAACAGGTAGACGGTTGAAATCTTTGTATATGATGCTTCTATATAGTCTAAGTAACTTATATGCAAAGCATCTAAACAGTAACAATCGCCAATTTTTTGTTCTTCAAGTTTAAGTGAACTACGAGCCCCATTGTTAATCCTTTAAAGGAAATTATTTGTAAATTTCGACAAGTAGAACAATGAATGGAACAGGTAGACGGTTGAAATCTTTGTATATATTGCTTCTATATAATCTAAGAAACATATATGCAAAGCATCCAAAGAGTACCATTCGCCAATTTTTTGTTCTTCAAGTTTAAGTGAACTACGAGCCCCATTGTTAATCCTTTAGAGGAAATTATTTGTAATTTTCGACAAGCAGAACAATGAATGGTACAGGTAGACGGTTGAAATCTTTGTATATATTGCTTCTATATAATCTAAGAAACATATATGCAAAGCATCCAAACAGTACCATTCGCCAATTTTTTGTTCTTGAAGTTTAAGTGAACAACGAGCCCCATTGATAATCATGAAACGGAAATTATTTCTAACTTTCTACAAGTAGAACAATGAATAGAACAGGTAGACGGTTGAAATCTTTGTATATATTGCTTCTATATAATCTAAGAAACATATATGCAAAGCATCCAAACAGTACCATTCGCCAATTTTTTGTTCTTCAAGTTTAACTGAACAACGAGCCCCATTGATAATCATGAAACGGAAATTATTTGTAACTTTCTACAAGTAGAACAATGAATAGAACAGGTAGACGGTTGAAATCTTTGTATATGATGCTTCTATATAGTCTAAGTAACTTATATGCAAAGCATCTAAACAGTAACAATCGCCAATTTTTTGTTCTTCAAGTTTAAGTGAACTACGAGCCCCATTGTTAATCCTTTAAAGGAAATTATTTGTAAATTTCGACAAGTAGGACAATGAATGGAACAGGTAGACGGTTGAAATCTTTGTATATATTGCTTCTATATAATCTAAGAAACATATATGCAAAGCATCCAAAGAGTACCATTCGCCAATTTTTTGTTCTTCAAGTTTAAGTGAACTACGAGCCCCATGGTTAATCCTTTATCGGAAATTATTTGTAACTTTCGACAAGTAGAACAATGAATGGAACAGGTAGACTGTTGAAATCTTTGTATATATTGCTTCTATATAATCTAAGAAACATATATGCAAAGCATCCAAACAGTACAATTCGCCAATTATTTCATCTTCAAGTTTAAGTGAACTACGAGCCCCATTGTTAATCCTTTATCGGAAATTATTTGTAACTTTCGACAAGTAGAACAATGAATGGAACAGGTAGACGGTTGAATTCTTTGTATATATTGCTTCTATATAATCTAAGAAACATATATGCAAAGCATCCAAACAGTACCATTCGCCAATTTTTTGTTCTTCAAGTTTAACTGAACAACGAGCCCCATTGATAATCATGAAACGGAAATTATTTGTAACTTTCTACAAGTAGAACAATGAATAGAACAGGTAGACGGTTGAAATCTTTGTATATATTGCTTCTATATAATCTAAGAAACATATATGCAAAGCATCCAAACAGTACAATTCGCCAATTATTTCATCTTCAAGTTTAAGTGAACTACGAGCCCCATTGTTAATCCTTTAGAGGAAATTATTTGTAATTTTCGACAAGCAGAACAATGAATGGTACAGGTAGACGGTTGAAATCTTTGTATATATTGCTTCTATATAATCTAAGAAACATATATGCAAAGCATCCAAACAGTACCATTCGCCAATTTTTTGTTCTTCAAGTTTAACTGAACAACGAGCCCCATTGATAATCATGAAACGGAAATTATTTGTAACTTTCTACAAGTAGAACAATGAATAGAACAGGTAGACGGTTGAAATCTTTGTATATGATGCTTCTATATAGTCTAAGTAACTTATATGCAAAGCATCTAAACAGTAACAATCGCCAATTTTTTGTTCTTCAAGTTTAAGTGAACTACGAGCCCCATTGTTAATCCTTTAAAGGAAATTATTTGAAAATTTCGACAAGTAGGACAATGAATGGAACAGGTAGACGGTTGAAATCTTTGTATATATTGCTTCTATATAATCTAAGAAACATATATGCAAAGCATCCAAAGAGTACCATTCGCCAATTTTTTGTTCTTCAAGTTTAAGTGAACTACGAGCCCCATGGTTAATCCTTTATCGGAAATTATTTGTAACTTTCGACAAGTAGAACAATGAATGGAACAGGTAGACGGTTGAAATCTTTGTATATATTGCTTCTATATAATCTAAGAAACATATATGCAAAGCATCCAAACAGTACAATTCGCCAATTATTTCATCTTCAAGTTTAAGTGAACTACGAGCCCCATTGTTAATCCTTTATCGGAAATTATTTGTAACTTTCGACAAGTAGAACAATGAATAGAACAGGTAGACGGTTGAAATCTTTGTATATGATGCTTCTATATAGTCTAAGTAACTTATATGCAAAGCATCTAAACAGTAACAATCGCCAATTTTTTGTTCTTCAAGTTTAAGTGAACTACGAGCCCCATTGTTAATCCTTTAAAGGAAATTATTTGTAAATTTCGACAAGTAGAACAATGAATGGAACAGGTAGACGGTTGAAATCTTTGTATATATTGCTTCTATATAATCTAAGAAACATATATGCAAAGCATCCAAAGAGTACCATTCGCCAATTTTTTGTTCTTCAAGTTTAAGTGAACTACGAGCCCCATTGTTAATCCTTTAGAGGAAATTATTTGTAATTTTCGACAAGCAGAACAATGAATGGTACAGGTAGACGGTTGAAATCTTTGTATATATTGCTTCTATATAATCTAAGAAACATATATGCAAAGCATCCAAACAGTACCATTCGCCAATTTTTTGTTCTTGAAGTTTAAGTGAACAACGAGCCCCATTGATAATCATGAAACGGAAATTATTTGTAACTTTCTACAAGTAGAACAATGAATAGAACAGGTAGACGGTTGAAATCTTTGTATATATTGCTTCTATATAATCTAAGAAACATATATGCAAAGCATCCAAACAGTACCATTCGCCAATTTTTTGTTCTTCAAGTTTAACTGAACAACGAGCCCCATTGATAATCATGAAACGGAAATTATTTGTAACTTTCTACAAGTAGAACAATGAATAGAACAGGTAGACGGTTGAAATCTTTGTATATGATGCTTCTATATAGTCTAAGTAACTTATATGCAAAGCATCTAAACAGTAACAATCGCCAATTTTTTGTTCTTCAAGTTTAAGTGAACTACGAGCCCCATTGTTAATCCTTTAAAGGAAATTATTTGTAAATTTCGACAAGTAGGACAATGAATGGAACAGGTAGACGGTTGAAATCTTTGTATATATTGCTTCTATATAATCTAAGAAACATATATGCAAAGCATCCAAAGAGTACCATTCGCCAATTTTTTGTTCTTCAAGTTTAAGTGAACTACGAGCCCCATGGTTAATCCTTTATCGGAAATTATTTGTAACTTTCGACAAGTAGAACAATGAATGGAACAGGTAGACGGTTGAAATCTTTGTATATATTGCTTCTATATAATCTAAGAAACATATATGCAAAGCATCCAAACAGTACAATTCGCCAATTATTTCATCTTCAAGTTTAAGTGAACTACGAGCCCCATTGTTAATCCTTTATCGGAAATTATTTGTAACTTTCGACAAGTAGAACAATGAATGGAACAGGTAGACGGTTGAATTCTTTGTATATATTGCTTCTATATAATCTAAGAAACATATATGCAAAGCATCCAAACAGTACCATTCGCCAATTTTTTGTTCTTCAAGTTTAACTGAACAACGAGCCCCATTGATAATCATGAAACGGAAATTATTTGTAACTTTCTACAAGTAGAACAATGAATAGAACAGGTAGACGGTTGAAATCTTTGTATATATTGCTTCTATATAATCTAAGAAACATATATGCAAAGCATCCAAACAGTACAATTCGCCAATTATTTCATCTTCAAGTTTAAGTGAACTACGAGCCCCATTGTTAATCCTTTATCGGAAATTATTTGTAACTTTCGACAAGTAGAACAATGAATGGAACAGGTAGACTGTTGAATTCTTTGTATATATTGCTTCTAAATAGTCTAAGAAACACATATGCAAAGCATCCAAACAGTACAAATCGCCAATTTTTTGTTCTTCAAGTTTAAGTGAACTACGAGCCCCATGGTTAATCCTTTAAAGGAAATTATTTGTAAATTTCGTCAAGTAGAACAATGAATGGAATAGGTAGACGGTTGAAATCATTGTAGATATTGCTTCTATATAGTCTAAGAAACATATATGCAAAGCATCTAAACAGTAACAATCGCCAATTTTTTGATCTTCAAGTTTAAGTGAACAGCGAGCCCCATTGATAATCATGAAATGGAAATTATTTGTAACTTTCTACAAGTAGAACAATGAATAGTACAGGTAGACGGGAGAAATCTCTCTATATATTGCTTCTAAATAGTCTAAGAAACATATATGCAAAGCATCCAAACAGTACAATTCGCCAATTATTTGATCTTCAAGTTTAAGTGAACTACGAGCCCCATTGTTAATACTTTAACGGAAATTATTTGTAACTTGCGACAAGTAGAACAATGAATGGAACAGGTAGACGGTTGAAATCTTTGTATATATTGCTTCTATATAATCTAAGAAACATATATGCAAAGCATCCAAACAGTACCATTCGCCAATTTTTTGTTCTTCAAGTTTAACTGAACAACGAGCCCCATTGATAATCATGAAACGGAAATTATTTGTAACTTTCTACAAGTAGAACAATGAATAGAACAGGTAGACGGTTGAAATCTTTGTATATGATGCTTCTATATAGTCTAAGTAACTTATATGCAAAGCATCTAAACAGTAACAATCGCCAATTTTTTGATCTTCAAGTTTAAGTGAACAGCGAGCCCCATTGTTAATCCTTTAAAGGAAATTATTTGTAAATTTCGACAAGTAGAACAATGAATGGAACAGGTAGACGGTTGAAATCTTTGTATATATTGCTTCTATATAATCTAAGAAACATATATGCAAAGCATCCAAACAGTACCATTCGCCAATTTTTTGTTCTTCAAGTTTAAGTGAACTACGAGCCCCATTGTTAATCCTTTAAAGGAAATTATTTGTAAATTTCGACAAGTAGAACAATGAATGGAACAGGTAGACGGTTGAAATCTTTGTATATATTGCTTCTATATAATCTAAGAAACATATATGCAAAGCATCCAAAGAGTACCATTCGCCAATTTTTTGTTCTTCAAGTTTAAGTGAACTACGAGCCCCATTGTTAATCCTTTAGAGGAAATTATTTGTAATTTTCGACAAGCAGAACAATGAATGGTACAGGTAGACGGTTGAAATCTTTGTATATATTGCTTCTATATAATCTAAGAAACATATATGCAAAGCATCCAAACAGTACCATTCGCCAATTTTTTGTTCTTCAAGTTTAAGTGAACAACGAGCCCCATTGGTTAATCCTTTATCGGAAATTATTTGTAACTTTCGACAAGTAGAACAATGAATGGAACAGGTAGACGGTTGAATTCTTTGTATATATTGCTTCTATATAGTCTAAGAAACATATATGCAAAGCGTCCATACAGTACAATTCGCTAATTTTTTGCTCTTCAAGTTGAAGTGAACTACGAGCCCCATGGTTAATCCTTTAAAGGAAATTATTTGTAAATTTCGACAAGTAGAACAATGAATGGAACAGGTAGACGGTTGAAATCTTTGTATATATTGCTTCTATATAATCTAAGAAACATATATGCAAAGCATCCAAACAGTACCATTCGCCAATTTTTTGTTCTTCAAGTTTAAGTGAACTACGAGCCCCATTGTTAATCCTTTAAAGGAAATTATTTGTAATTTTCAACAAGCAGAACAATGAATGGTACAGGTAGACGGTTGAAATCTTTGTATATATTGCTTCTATATAATCTAAGAAACATATATGCAAAGCATCCAAACAGTACCATTCGCCAATTTTTTGTTCTTGAAGTTTAAGTGAACAACGAGCCCCATTGATAATCATGAAACGGAAATTATTTGTAACTTTCTACAAGTAGAACAATGAATAGAACAGGTAGACGGTTGAAATCTTTGTATATATTGCTTCTATATAATCTAAGAAACATATATGCAAAGCATCCAAACAGTACCATTCGCCAATTTTTTGTTCTTCAAGTTTAACTGAACAACGAGCCCCATTGATAATCATGAAACGGAAATTATTTGTAACTTTCTACAAGTAGAACAATGAATGGAACAGGTAGACGGTTGAAATCTTTGTATATATTGCTTCTATATAATCTAAGAAACATATATGCAAAGCATCCAAAGAGTACCATTCGCCAATTTTTTGTTCTTCAAGTTTAAGTGAACTACGAGCCCCATGGTTAATCCTTTATCGGAAATTATTTGTAACTTTCGACAAGTAGAACAATGAATGGAACAGGTAGACGGTTGAAATCTTTGTATATATTGCTTCTATATAATCTAAGAAACATATATGCAAAGCATCCAAACAGTACAATTCGCCAATTATTTCATCTTCAAGTTTAAGTGAACTACGAGCCCCATTGTTAATCCTTTATCGGAAATTATTTGTAACTTTCGACAAGTAGAACAATGAATAGAACAGGTAGACGGTTGAAATCTTTGTATATGATGCTTCTATATAGTCTAAGTAACTTATATGCAAAGCATCTAAACAGTAACAATCGCCAATTTTTTGTTCTTCAAGTTTAAGTGAACTACGAGCCCCATTGTTAATCCTTTAAAGGAAATTATTTGTAAATTTCGACAAGTAGAACAATGAATGGAACAGGTAGACGGTTGAAATCTTTGTATATATTGCTTCTATATAATCTAAGAAACATATATGCAAAGCATCCAAAGAGTACCATTCGCCAATTTTTTGTTCTTCAAGTTTAAGTGAACTACGAGCCCCATTGTTAATCCTTTAGAGGAAATTATTTGTAATTTTCGACAAGCAGAACAATGAATGGTACAGGTAGACGGTTGAAATCTTTGTATATATTGCTTCTATATAATCTAAGAAACATATATGCAAAGCATCCAAACAGTACCATTCGCCAATTTTTTGTTCTTGAAGTTTAAGTGAACAACGAGCCCCATTGATAATCATGAAACGGAAATTATTTCTAACTTTCTACAAGTAGAACAATGAATAGAACAGGTAGACGGTTGAAATCTTTGTATATATTGCTTCTATATAATCTAAGAAACATATATGCAAAGCATCCAAACAGTACCATTCGCCAATTTTTTGTTCTTCAAGTTTAACTGAACAACGAGCCCCATTGATAATCATGAAACGGAAATTATTTGTAACTTTCTACAAGTAGAACAATGAATAGAACAGGTAGACGGTTGAAATCTTTGTATATGATGCTTCTATATAGTCTAAGTAACTTATATGCAAAGCATCTAAACAGTAACAATCGCCAATTTTTTGTTCTTCAAGTTTAAGTGAACTACGAGCCCCATTGTTAATCCTTTAAAGGAAATTATTTGTAAATTTCGACAAGTAGGACAATGAATGGAACAGGTAGACGGTTGAAATCTTTGTATATATTGCTTCTATATAATCTAAGAAACATATATGCAAAGCATCCAAAGAGTACCATTCGCCAATTTTTTGTTCTTCAAGTTTAAGTGAACTACGAGCCCCATGGTTAATCCTTTATCGGAAATTATTTGTAACTTTCGACAAGTAGAACAATGAATGGAACAGGTAGACTGTTGAAATCTTTGTATATATTGCTTCTATATAATCTAAGAAACATATATGCAAAGCATCCAAACAGTACAATTCGCCAATTATTTCATCTTCAAGTTTAAGTGAACTACGAGCCCCATTGTTAATCCTTTATCGGAAATTATTTGTAACTTTCGACAAGTAGAACAATGAATGGAACAGGTAGACGGTTGAATTCTTTGTATATATTGCTTCTATATAATCTAAGAAACATATATGCAAAGCATCCAAACAGTACCATTCGCCAATTTTTTGTTCTTCAAGTTTAACTGAACAACGAGCCCCATTGATAATCATGAAACGGAAATTATTTGTAACTTTCTACAAGTAGAACAATGAATAGAACAGGTAGACGGTTGAAATCTTTGTATATATTGCTTCTATATAATCTAAGAAACATATATGCAAAGCATCCAAACAGTACAATTCGCCAATTATTTCATCTTCAAGTTTAAGTGAACTACGAGCCCCATTGTTAATCCTTTAGAGGAAATTATTTGTAATTTTCGACAAGCAGAACAATGAATGGTACAGGTAGACGGTTGAAATCTTTGTATATATTGCTTCTATATAATCTAAGAAACATATATGCAAAGCATCCAAACAGTACCATTCGCCAATTTTTTGTTCTTCAAGTTTAACTGAACAACGAGCCCCATTGATAATCATGAAACGGAAATTATTTGTAACTTTCTACAAGTAGAACAATGAATAGAACAGGTAGACGGTTGAAATCTTTGTATATGATGCTTCTATATAGTCTAAGTAACTTATATGCAAAGCATCTAAACAGTAACAATCGCCAATTTTTTGTTCTTCAAGTTTAAGTGAACTACGAGCCCCATTGTTAATCCTTTAAAGGAAATTATTTGAAAATTTCGACAAGTAGGACAATGAATGGAACAGGTAGACGGTTGAAATCTTTGTATATATTGCTTCTATATAATCTAAGAAACATATATGCAAAGCATCCAAAGAGTACCATTCGCCAATTTTTTGTTCTTCAAGTTTAAGTGAACTACGAGCCCCATGGTTAATCCTTTATCGGAAATTATTTGTAACTTTCGACAAGTAGAACAATGAATGGAACAGGTAGACGGTTGAAATCTTTGTATATATTGCTTCTATATAATCTAAGAAACATATATGCAAAGCATCCAAACAGTACAATTCGCCAATTATTTCATCTTCAAGTTTAAGTGAACTACGAGCCCCATTGTTAATCCTTTATCGGAAATTATTTGTAACTTTCGACAAGTAGAACAATGAATAGAACAGGTAGACGGTTGAAATCTTTGTATATGATGCTTCTATATAGTCTAAGTAACTTATATGCAAAGCATCTAAACAGTAACAATCGCCAATTTTTTGTTCTTCAAGTTTAAGTGAACTACGAGCCCCATTGTTAATCCTTTAAAGGAAATTATTTGTAAATTTCGACAAGTAGAACAATGAATGGAACAGGTAGACGGTTGAAATCTTTGTATATATTGCTTCTATATAATCTAAGAAACATATATGCAAAGCATCCAAAGAGTACCATTCGCCAATTTTTTGTTCTTCAAGTTTAAGTGAACTACGAGCCCCATTGTTAATCCTTTAGAGGAAATTATTTGTAATTTTCGACAAGCAGAACAATGAATGGTACAGGTAGACGGTTGAAATCTTTGTATATATTGCTTCTATATAATCTAAGAAACATATATGCAAAGCATCCAAACAGTACCATTCGCCAATTTTTTGTTCTTGAAGTTTAAGTGAACAACGAGCCCCATTGATAATCATGAAACGGAAATTATTTGTAACTTTCTACAAGTAGAACAATGAATAGAACAGGTAGACGGTTGAAATCTTTGTATATATTGCTTCTATATAATCTAAGAAACATATATGCAAAGCATCCAAGCAGTACCATTCGCCAATTTTTTGTTCTTCAAGTTTAACTGAACAACGAGCCCCATTGATAATCATGAAACGGAAATTATTTGTAACTTTCTACAAGTAGAACAATGAATAGAACAGGTAGACGGTTGAAATCTTTGTATATGATGCTTCTATATAGTCTAAGTAACTTATATGCAAAGCATCTAAACAGTAACAATCGCCAATTTTTTGTTCTTCAAGTTTAAGTGAACTACGAGCCCCATTGTTAATCCTTTAAAGGAAATTATTTGTAAATTTCGACAAGTAGGACAATGAATGGAACAGGTAGACGGTTGAAATCTTTGTATATATTGCTTCTATATAATCTAAGAAACATATATGCAAAGCATCCAAAGAGTACCATTCGCCAATTTTTTGTTCTTCAAGTTTAAGTGAACTACGAGCCCCATGGTTAATCCTTTATCGGAAATTATTTGTAACTTTCGACAAGTAGAACAATGAATGGAACAGGTAGACGGTTGAAATCTTTGTATATATTGCTTCTATATAATCTAAGAAACATATATGCAAAGCATCCAAACAGTACAATTCGCCAATTATTTCATCTTCAAGTTTAAGTGAACTACGAGCCCCATTGTTAATCCTTTATCGGAAATTATTTGTAACTTTCGACAAGTAGAACAATGAATGGAACAGGTAGACGGTTGAATTCTTTGTATATATTGCTTCTATATAATCTAAGAAACATATATGCAAAGCATCCAAACAGTACCATTCGCCAATTTTTTGTTCTTCAAGTTTAACTGAACAACGAGCCCCATTGATAATCATGAAACGGAAATTATTTGTAACTTTCTACAAGTAGAACAATGAATAGAACAGGTAGACGGTTGAAATCTTTGTATATATTGCTTCTATATAATCTAAGAAACATATATGCAAAGCATCCAAACAGTACAATTCGCCAATTATTTCATCTTCAAGTTTAAGTGAACTACGAGCCCCATTGTTAATCCTTTATCGGAAATTATTTGTAACTTTCGACAAGTAGAACAATGAATGGAACAGGTAGACTGTTGAATTCTTTGTATATATTGCTTCTAAATAGTCTAAGAAACACATATGCAAAGCATCCAAACAGTACAAATCGCCAATTTTTTGTTCTTCAAGTTTAAGTGAACTACGAGCCCCATGGTTAATCCTTTAAAGGAAATTATTTGTAAATTTCGTCAAGTAGAACAATGAATGGAATAGGTAGACGGTTGAAATCATTGTAGATATTGCTTCTATATAGTCTAAGAAACATATATGCAAAGCATCTAAACAGTAACAATCGCCAATTTTTTGATCTTCAAGTTTAAGTGAACAGCGAGCCCCATTGATAATCATGAAATGGAAATTATTTGTAACTTTCTACAAGTAGAACAATGAATAGTACAGGTAGACGGGAGAAATCTCTCTATATATTGCTTCTAAATAGTCTAAGAAACATATATGCAAAGCATCCAAACAGTACAATTCGCCAATTATTTGATCTTCAAGTTTAAGTGAACTACGAGCCCCATTGTTAATACTTTAACGGAAATTATTTGTAACTTGCGACAAGTAGAACAATGAATGGAACAGGTAGACGGTTGAAATCTTTGTATATATTGCTTCTATATAATCTAAGAAACATATATGCAAAGCATCCAAACAGTACCATTCGCCAATTTTTTGTTCTTCAAGTTTAACTGAACAACGAGCCCCATTGATAATCATGAAACGGAAATTATTTGTAACTTTCTACAAGTAGAACAATGAATAGAACAGGTAGACGGTTGAAATCTTTGTATATGATGCTTCTATATAGTCTAAGTAACTTATATGCAAAGCATCTAAACAGTAACAATCGCCAATTTTTTGATCTTCAAGTTTAAGTGAACAGCGAGCCCCATTGTTAATCCTTTAAAGGAAATTATTTGTAAATTTCGACAAGTAGAACAATGAATGGAACAAGTAGACGGTTGAAATCTTTGTATATATTGCTTCTATATAGTCTAAGAAACATATATGCAAAGCATCCAAACAGCACCATTCGCCAATTTTTTGTTCTTCAAGTTTAAGTGAACTACGAGCCCCATTGTTAATCCTTTAAAGGAAATTATTTGTAAATTTCGACAAGTAGAACAATGAATGGAACAGGTAGACGGTTGAAATCTTTGTATATGTTATTTCTATATAGTCTAAGAAACCTATATGCAATGCATCTAAACAGTAACAATCGCCAATTTTTTGATATTCAAGTTTAAATGAACAGCGAGCCCCATTGATAATCATGAAATGGAAATTATTTGTAACTTTCTACAAGTAGAACAATGAATAGTACAGGTAGACGGGAGAAATCTTTCTACATATTGCTTCTAAATAGTCTAAGAAACATATATGCAAAGCATCCAAACAGTACAATTCGCCAATTATTTGATCTTCAAGTTTAAGTGAACAACGAGCCCCATTGTTAAACCTTTAAAGGAAATTATTTGTAAATTTCGACAAGTAGAACAATGAATGGAACAGGTAGACTGTTGAAATCATTGTATATATTGCTTCTATATAGTCTAAGAAACATATATGCAAAGCATCCAAACAGTACAATTCGCCAATTTTTTGTTCTTCAAGTTTAAGTGAACAATGAGCCCCATTGTTAATCCTTTATCGGAAATTATTTGTAACTTTCGACAAGAAGAACAATGAATGGAACAGGTAGACGGTTGAAATCTTTGTATATAATGCTCCTATATAGTCTAAGAAACATATATGCAAAGCATCCAAACAGTACAATTCGCCAATGTTTTGTTCTTCAAGTTTAAGTGAACTACGAGCCGCATTGTTAATCCTTTAACGGAAATTAATTGTAACTTTCTACAAGTAGAACAATGATTGGAACACGTAGACGGTTGAAATCTTTGTATATATTGCTTCCATATAGTCTAAGAAACATATATGCAAAGCATCCAAACAGTACAATTCGCCAATTTATTGTTCTTCAAGTTTAAGTGAACAACGAGCCCCATTGTTAATCCTTTAAAGGAAATTATTTGTAACTTTCTACAAGTAGAACAATGAATAGTACAGGTAGACGGGTGAAATGTTTCTATATATTGCTTCTAAATAGTCTAAGAAACATATATGCAAAGCATCCAAACAGTACAATTCGCCAATTTTTTGTTCCTCAAGTTTAAGTGAACAATGAGCCCCAATGGTTAATCCTTTATCGGACATTATTTGTAACTTTCGACAAGTAGAACAATGAATGGAACAGGTAGACGGTTGAAATCTTTGTATATATTGCTTCTATATAGTCTAAGAAACATATATGCAAAGCATCCAAACAGTACAATTCGCCAATTTTTTGTTCTTCAAGTTTAAGTGAACAATGAGCCCCAATGGTTAATCCTTTATCGGAAATTATTTGTAACTTTCGACAAGTAGAACAATGAATGGAACAGGTAGACGGTTGAAATCCTTGCATATATTGCGTCTATATAGTCTTAGAAACATATATGCAAAGCATCCAAACAGTACCATTCGACAATTTTTTGTTCTTCAAGTTTAAGTGAACAATGAGACCCATTGTTAATCCTTTATCGGAAATTATTTGTAACTTTCGACAAGTAGAACAATGAATGGAACATGTAGACGGTTGAAATCTTTGTATATATTGCTTCTATATAGTCTAAGAAACATATATGCAAAGCATCCAAACAGTACAATTCGCCAATTTGTTGTTCCTCAAGTTTAAGTGAACAATGAGCCCCAATGGTTAATCCTTTATCGGTAATTATTTGTAACTTTCGACAAGTAGAACAATGAATGGAATAGGTAGACGGTTGAAATCATTGTATATATTGCTTCCATATAGTCTAAGAAACATGTATGCAAAACATCCAAACAGTACAATTCGCCAATTTTTTGTTCCTCAAGTTTAAGTGAACAATGAGCCCCAGTGGTTAATCCTTTATCGGAAATTATTTGTAACTTTCGACAAGTAGAACAATGAATGGAACAGGTAGACGGTTGAAATCTTTGTATATATTGCTCCTATATAGTCTAAGAAACATATATGCAAAGCATCCAAACAGTACAATTCGCCAATGTTTTGTTCTTCAAGTTTAAGTGAACTCCGAGCCGCATTGTTAATCCTTTAACGGAAATTAATTGTAACTTTCTACAAGTAGAACAATGATTGGAACACGTAGACGGTTGAAATCTTTGTATATATTGCTTCCATATAGTCTAAGAAACATATATACAAAGCATCCAAACAGTACAATTCGCCAATTTATTGTTCTTCAAGTTTAAGTGAACAACGAGCCCCATTGTTAATCCTTTAAAGGAAATTATTTGTAACTTTCTACAAGTAGAACAATGAATAGTACAGGTAGACGGGTGAAATGTTTCTATATATTGCTTCTAAATAGTCTAAGAAACATATATGCAAAGCATCCAAACAGTACAATTCGCCAATTTTTTGTTCTTCAAGTTTAAGTGAACAATGAGCCCCAATGGTTAATCCTTTATCGGAAATTATTTGTAACTTTCGACAAGTAGAACAATGAATGGAACAGGTAGGCGGTTGAAATCCTTGTATATATTGCGTCTATATAGTCTTAGAAACATATATGCAAAGCATCCAAACAGTACCATTCGCCAATTTTTTGTTCTTCAAGTTTAAGTGAACAATGAGACCCATTGTTAATCCTTTATCGGAAATTATTTGTAACTTTCGACAAGTAGAACAATGAATGGAACAGGAAGACGGTTGAAATCTCTGTATATATTGCTTCCATATAGTCTAAGAAACATATATGCAAAGCATCCAAACAGTACCATTCGCCAATTTTTTGTTCTTCAAGTTTAAGTGAACAATGAGACCCATTGTTAATCCTTTATCAGAAATTATTTGTAACTTTCGACAAGTAGAATAATGAATGGAACAGGTAGACGGTTGAAATCTTTGTATATATTGCTTCTATATAGTCTAAGAAACATATATGCAAAGCATCCAAACAGTACAATTCGCCAATTTTTTGTTCTTCAAGTTTAAGTGAACAATGAGCCCCAATGGTTAATCCTTTATCGGAAATTAATTGTAAATTTCTACAAGTAGAAAAATGATTGGAACACGTAGACGGTAGAATTCTTTGTATATATTGCTTCTATATAGTCTAAGAAACATATATGCAAAGCATCCAAACAGTACAATTCGCCAATTTATTGTTCTTCAAGTTTAAGTGAACAACGAGTCCCATTGTTAATCCTTTAAAGGAAATTATTTGTAAATTTCGACAAATAGAACAATGATTGGAACACGTAGACGGTTGAAATCTTTGTATATATTGCTTCCATATAGTCTAAGAAACATATATGCAAAGCATCCAAACAGTACAATTCGCCAATTTATTGTTCTTCAAGTTTAAGTGAACAACGAGCCCCATTGTTAATCCTTTAAAGGAAATTATTTGTAACTTTCTACAAGTAGAACAATGAATAGTACAGGTAGACGGGTGAAATGTTTCTATATATTGCTTCTAAATAGTCTAAGAAACATATATGCAAAGCATCCAAACAGTACAATTCGCCAATTTTTTGTTCCTCAAGTTTAAGTGAACAATGAGCCCCAATGGTTAATCCTTTATCGGACATTATTTGTAACTTTCGACAAGTAGAACAATGAATGGAACAGGTAGACGGTTGAAATCTTTGTATATATTGCTTCTATATAGTCTAAGAAACATATATGCAAAGCATCCAAACAGTACAATTCGCCAATTTTTTGTTCTTCAAGTTTAAGTGAACAATGAGCCCCAATGGTTAATCCTTTATCGGAAATTATTTGTAACTTTCGACAAGTAGAACAATGAATGGAACAGGTAGACGGTTGAAATCCTTGTATATATTGCGTCTATATAGTCTTAGAAACATATATGCAAAGCATCCAAACAGTACCATTCGACAATTTTTTGTTCTTCAAGTTTAAGTGAACAATGAGACCCATTGTTAATCCTTTATCGGAAATTATTTGTAACTTTCGACAAGTAGAACAATGAATGGAACATGTAGACGGTTGAAATCTTTGTATATATTGCTTCTATATAGTCTAAGAAACATATATGCAAAGCATCCAAACAGTACAATTCGCCAATTTGTTGTTCCTCAAGTTTAAGTGAACAATGAGCCCCAATGGTTAATCCTTTATCGGTAATTATTTGTAACTTTCGACAAGTAGAACAATGAATGGAATAGGTAGACGGTTGAAATCATTGTATATATTGCTTCCATATAGTCTAAGAAACATGTATGCAAAGCATCCAAACAGTACAATTCGCCAATTTTTTGTTCCTCAAGTTTAAGTGAACAATGAGCCCCAGTGGTTAATCCTTTATCGGAAATTATTTGTAACTTTCGACAAGTAGAACAATGAATGGAACAGGTAGACGGTTGAAATCTTTGTATATATTGCTTCTATATAGTCTAAGAAACATATATGCAAAGCATCCAAACAGTACAATTCGCCAAATTTTTTGTTCTTCAAGTTTCATTGTAAAATGAGACCCATTGTTAATCCTTTATCGGAAATTATTTGTAACTTTCGACAAGTAGAACAATGAATGGAACATGTAGACGGTTGAAATCTTTGTAAATATTGCTTCTATAAAGTCTAAGAAACATATATGCAAAGCATCCAAACAGTACAATTCGCCAATTTTTTGTTCCTCAAGTTTAAGTGAACAATGAGCCCCAATGGTTAATCCTTTATCGGTAATTATTTGTAACTTTCGACAAGTAGAACAATGAATGGTACAGGTAGACGTTTGAAATCCTTGTATATATTGCGTCTATATAGTCTTAGAAACATATATGCAAAGCACCCAAACAGTACCTTTCGCCAATTTTTTGTTCTTCAAGTTTAAGTGAACAATGAGACCTATTGTTAATCCTTTATCGGAAATTATTTGTAACTTTCGACTAGTGGAACAATGAATGGAACATGTAGACGGTTGAAATCTTTGTATATATTGCTTCTATATAGTCTAAGAAACATATATGCAAAGCATCCAAACAGTACAATTCGCCAATTTGTTGTTCCTCAAGTTTAAGTGAACAATGAGCCCCAATGGTTAATCCTTTATCGGTAATTATTTGTAACTTTCGACAAGTAGAACAATGAATGGAATAGGTAGACGGTTGAAATCATTGTATATATTGCTTCCATATAGTCTAAGAAACATATATGCAAAGCATCCAAACAGTACAATTCGCCAATTTTTTGTTCCTCAAGTTTAAGTGAACAATGAGCCCCAGTGGTTAATCCTTTATCGGAAAATATTTGTAACTTTCGACAAGTAGAACAATGAATGGAACAGGTAGACGGTTGAAATCTTTGTATATATTGCTTCTATATAGTCTAAGAAACATATATGCAAAGCATCCAAACAGTACAATTCGCCAAATTTGTTGTTCTTCAAGTTTCATTGTAAAATGAGACCCATTGTTAATCCTTTATCGGAAATTATTTGTAACTTTCGACAAGTAGAACAATGAATGGAACATGTAGACGGTTGAAATCTTTGTATATATTGCTTCTATAAAGTCTAAGAAACATATATGCAAAGCATCCAAACAGTACAATTCGCCAATTTTTTGTTCCTCAAGTTTAAGTGAACAATGAGCCCCAATGGTTAATCCTTTATCGGTAATTATTTGTAACTTTCGACAAGTAGAACAATGAATGGTACAGGTAGACGTTTGAAATCCTTGTATATATTGCGTCTATATAGTCTTAGAAACATATATGCAAAGCACCCAAACAGTACCTTTCGCCAATTTTTTGTTCTTCAAGTTTAAGTGAACAATGAGACCTATTGTTAATCCTTTATCGGAAATTATTTGTAACTTTCGACTAGTGGAACAATGAATGGAACGGGTAGACGGTTGAAATCCTTGTATATATTGCGTCTATATAGTCTTAGAAACATATATGCAAAGCATCCAAACAGTACCATTCGCCAATTTTTTGTTCTTCATGTTTAAGTGAACAATGAGACCCATTGTTAATCCTTTATCGGAAATTATTTGTAATTTTCGACAAGTAGAACAATGAATGGAACATGTAGACGGTTGAAACCTTTGTATATATTGCTTCTATATAGTCTAAGAAACATATATGCAAAGCATCCAAACAGTACAATTCGCCAATTTGTTGTTCCTCAAGTTTAAGTGAACAATGTGCCCCAATGGTTAATCCTTTATCGGTAATTATTTGTAACTTTCGACAAGTAGAACAATGAATGGAATAGGTAGACGGTTGAAATCATTGTATATATTGCTTCCATATAGTCTAAGAAACATATATGCAAAGCATCCAAACAGTACAATTCGCCAATTTTTTGTTCCTCAAGTTTAAGTGAACTACGAGCCGCATTGTTAATCCTTTAACGGAAATTAATTGTAACTTTCTACAAGTAGAACAATGATTGGAACACGTAGACGGTTGAAATCTTTGTATATATTGCTTCCATATAGTCTAAGAAACATATATGCAAAGCATCCAAACAGTACCATTCGCCAATTTTTTGTTCTTCAAGTTTAAGTGAACAATGAGACCCATTGTTAATCCTTTATCGGTAATTATTTGTAACTTTCGACAAGTAGAACAATGAATGGTACAGGTAGACGGTTGAAATCCTTGTATATATTGCGTCTATATAGTCTTAGAAACATATATGCAAAGCATCCAAACAGTACCATTCGCCAATTTTTTGTTCTTCAAGTTTCATTGTAAAATGAGACCCATTGTTAATCCTTTATCGGAAATTATTTGTAACTTTCGACAAGTAGAACAATGAATGGAACATGTAGACGGTTGAAATCTTTGTATATATTGCTTCTATAAAGTCTAAGAAACATATATGCAAAGCATCCAAACAGTACAATTCGCCAATTTTTTGTTCCTCAAGTTTAAGTGAACAATGAGCCCCAATGGTTAATCCTTTATCGGTAATTATTTGTAACTTTCGACAAGTAGAACAATGAATGGTACAGGTAGACGTTTGAAATCCTTGTATATATTGCGTCTATATAGTCTTAGAAACATATATGCAAAGCACCCAAACAGTACCTTTCGCCAATTTTTTGTTCTTCAAGTTTAAGTGAACAATGAGACCTATTGATAATCATGAAATGGAAATTATTTGTAACTTTCTACAAGTGGAACAGTGAATAGTACAGGTAGACGGGTGAAATCTTTCTATATATTGCTTCTAAATAGTCTAAGAAACATATATGCAAAGCATCCAAACAGTACAATTCGCCAATTGTTTGTTATCAAGTTTAAGTGAACTACGAGCCCCATTGTTAATCCTTTAAAGGAAATTATTTGTAAATTTCGACAAGTAGAACAATGAATGGAACAGGTAGACGGTTGAAATCTTTGTATATATTGCTTCTATATAGTCTAAGAAACATATATGCAAAGCATCCAAACAGTACAATTCGCCAATTTTTTGTTCCTCAAGTTTAAGTGAACAATGAGCCCCAATGGTTAAACCTTTATCGGAAATTATTTGTAACTTTCGACAAGAAGAACAATGAATGGAACAGGTAGACAGATGAAATCTTTGTATATATTGTTTCTATATAGTCTGAGAAACATATGTGCAAAGCATCCAAACAGTACAATTCGCCAATTTATTGTTCTTCAAGTTTAAGTGAACAACGAGCCCCAATGGTTAATCCTTTATCGGAAATTATTTGTAATTTTCGACAAGTAGAACAATGAATGGAACAGGTAGACGGTTGAAATCTTTGTATATATTGCTTCTATATAGTCTAAGAAACATATACGCATAGCGTCCAAACAGTACAATTCGCCAATTTTTTGTTCCTCAAGTTTAAGTGAACAATGAGCCCCAATGGTTAATCCTTCATCGGAAATTATTTGTAACTTTCGACAAGTAGAACAATGAATGGAACAAGTAGACAGTTGAAATCTTTGTATATATTGCTTCTATATAGTCTAAGAAACATACGTGCAAAGCATCCAAACAGTACAATTCGCCAATTTATTGTTCTTCAAGTTTAAGTGAACAACAAGCCCCAATGGTCAATCCTTTATCGGAAATTATTTGTAAATTTCGACAAGTAGAACAATGAATGGATCATGTAGACGGTTGAAATCATTGTATATATTGCTTCTATATAGTCTACGAAACAAATATGCAAAGCATCCAAACAGTACAATTAGCCAATTTTTTGTTTTCCAAGTTTAAGTGAACAATGAGCCCCAATGGTTAATCCTTTATCGGAAATTAATTGTAACTTTCTACAAGTAGAAAAATGATTGGAACACGTAGACGGTTGAAATCTTTTTATATATTGATTCTATATAGTCTAAGAAACATATATGCAAAGCATGCAAACAGTACAATTCGCCAATTTATTGTTCTTCAACTTTAAGTGAACAGCGAGCCCCATTGATAATCATGAAATGGAAATTATTTGTAACTTTCTACAAGTAGAACAATGAATAGTACAGGTAGACGGGTGAAATCTTTCTATATATTGCTTCTAAATAGTCTAAGAAACATATATGCAAAGCATCCAAACAGTACACTTCGCCAATTTTTTGTTCTTCATGTTTAAGTGAACTACGAGCCACATTGTTAATCCTTTAAAGGAAATTATTTGTAAATTTCGACAAGTAGAACAATGAATGGATCAGGTAGACGGTTGAAATATTTGTATATATTGCTTCTATATAGTCTACGAAACCTATATGCAAAGCCTCTAAACAGTAACAATCGCCAAATTTTTGATCTTCAAATTTAAGTGAACAGCGAGCCCCATTGATAATCATGAAATGGAAATTATTTGTAACTTTCTACAAGTAGAACAGTGAATAGTACAGGTAGACGGGTGAAATCTTTCTATATATTGCTATTCTATATATTATAATTTTTTGTTCTTCAAGTTTAAGTGAACAATGAGCCCCAATGGTTAATCCTTTATCGGTAATTATTTGTAACTTTCGACAAGTAGAACAATGAATGGAACAGGTAGACGGTTGAAGTCTTTGAATATATTGCTTCTATATAATCTAAGAAACATATATGCAAAGCATCCAAACAGTACCATTTGCCAATTTTTTGTTCTTCAAGTTTAAGTGAACAATGAGCCCCAATGGTTAATCCTTTATCGGAAATTATTTGTAATTTTCGACAAGTAGAACAATGAATGGAACAGGTAGACGGTTGCAATCATTGTATATATTGCTTCTATATAGTCTAAGAAACATATATGCAAAGCATCCAAACAGTACAATTCGCCAATTTCTTGTTCTTCAAGTTTAAGTGAACAACGAGCCCCATTGTTAATCCTTTAAATGAAATTATTTGTAAATTTCGACAAGTAGAACAATGATTGGAACACGTAGACGGTTGAAATCTTTGTATATATTGCTTCCATATAGTCTAAGAAACATATATGCAAATCATCCAAACAGTACAGTTCCCCAATTTTTTGTTCTTCAAGTTTATGTGAACAACAAGCCCCATTGATAATCATGAAACGGAAATTATTTGTAAATTTCTACAAGTAGACCAATGAATAGAACAGGTAGACGGTTGAAATCTTTGTATATGTTGCTTCTATATAGTCTACGAAACCTATATGCAAAGCATCTAAACAGTAACAATCGCCAATTTTTTGATCTTCAAATTTAAGTGAAGAGCGAGCCCCATTGATAATCATGAAATGGAAATTATTTGTAACTTGCGACAAGTAGAACAATGAATGGAACAGGTAGACGGTTGAAATCTTTGTATATATTGCTTCTATATAATCTAAGAAACATATATGCAAAGCATCCAAACAGTACCACTCGCCAATTTTTTGTTCTTCAAGTTTTAGTGAACAACGAGCCCCATTGATAATCCTTTAAAGGAAATTATTTGTAAATTTCGACAAGTAGAACAATGACTGGATCAGGTAGACGGTTGAAATCATTGTATATATTGCTTCTATATAATCTACGAAACATATATGCAAAGCATCCAAACAGTGCAATTCGCCAATTTTTTGTCCTTCAAGTTTAAGTGAACAATGAGCCCCATTGTTAATCTTTTATCGGAAATTATTTGTAACTTTCGACAAGTAGAACAATGAATGGAACAGGTAGACGGTTGAAATCTTTGTATATATTGCTTCTATATAATCTAAGAAACATATATGCAAAGCATCCAAACAGTACCACTCGCCAATTTTTTGTTCTTCAAGTTTTAGTGAACAACGAGCCCCATTGATAATCCTTTAAAGGAAATTATTTGTAAATTTCGACAAGTAGAACAATGACTGGATCAGGTAGACGGTTGAAATCATTGTATATATTGCTTCTATATAATCTACGAAACATATATGCAAAGCATCCAAACAGTGCAATTCGCCAATTTTTTGTCCTTCAAGTTTAAGTGAACAATGAGCCCCATTGTTAATCTTTTATCGGAAATTATTTGTAACTTTCGACAAGTAGAACAATGAATGGAACAGGTAGACGGTTGAAATCTTTGTATATATTGCTTCTATATAGTCTAAGAAACATATATGCAAAGCATCCAAACAGTACAATTCGCCAATTTATTGTTCTTCAAGTTTAAGTGAACAATGAGCCCCAATGGTTAATCCTTTATCGGTAATTATTTGTAACTTTCGACAAGTAGAACAATGAATGGAACAGGTAGACGGTTGAAGTCTTTGAATATATTGCTTCTATATAATCTAAGAAACATATATGCAAAGCATCCAAACAGTACCATTCGCCAATTTTTTGTATTCAAGTTTAAGTGAACAACGAGCCCCATTGATAATCGTGAAACGGAAATTATTTGTAACTTTCTACAAGTAGAACAATGAATAGAACAGGTAGACGGTTGAAATCTTTGTATATGTTGCTTCTATATAGTCTAAGAAACCTATATGCAAAGCATCTAAACAGTAACAATCGCCAATTTTTTGATCTTCAAGTTTAAGTGAACAGCGAGCCCCATTGATAATCCTTTATAGGAAATTATTTGTAACTTTCGACAAGTAGAACAATGAATGGAACTGGTAGACGTTGAAATCTTTGTATATATTGCTTCCATATAGTCTAAGAAACATATATGCAAAGCATCTAAACAGTAACAATCGCCAATTTTTTGATCTTCAAGTTTAAGTGAACAGCGAGCCCCATTGATAATCATGAAATGGAAATTATTTGTAACTTTCTACAAGTAGAACAATGAATAGAACAGGTAGACGGTTGAAATCTTTGTATATGTTGCTTCTATATAGTCTAAGAAACATATATGCAAAGCATCCAAACAGTACCAATCGCGAATTTTTTGATCTTCAAGTTTAAGTGAACTACGAGCCCCATTGTTAATCCTTTAAAGGAAATTATTTGTAAATTTCGACAAGTAGAACAATGAATGGAACAGGTAGACGGTTGAAATCTTTGTATATATTGCTTCCATATAGTCTAAGAAACATATATGCAAAGCATCCAAACAGTACCATTCGCCAATTTTTTGTTCTTCAAGTTTAAGTGAACAATGAGCCCCAATGGTTAATCCGTTATCGGAAATTATTTGTAACTTTCGACAAGTAGAACAATGAATGGAACAGGTAGACGGTTGAAATCATTGTATATATTGCTTCTATATAGTCTAAGAAACATATATGCAAAGAATCCAAACAGTACCGTTCGCCAATTTTTTGTTCTTCAAGTTTAAGTGAACAATGAGCCCCATTGTTAATCCTTAATCGGAAATTATTTCTAACTTTCGACAAGTAGAACAATGAATGGAACTGGTAGACGGTTGAAATCATTGTATATATTGCTTCTGTATAGTCTAAGAAACAAGTATGCAAAGAATCCAAACAGTACAATTCGCCAATTATTTGATCTTCAAGTTTAAGTGAACTACGAGCCCCATTGTTAATCCTTTAAAGGAAATTATTTGTAAATTTCGACAAGTAGAACAATGATTGGAACACGTAGACGGTTGAAATCTTTGTATATATTGCTTCCATATAGTCTAAGAAACATGTACGCAAAGCATCCAAACAGTACCCTTCGCCAATTTTTTGTTCTTCAAGTTTAAGTGAACAATGAGCCCCAATGGTTAATCCTTTATCGGTAATTATTTGTAACTTTCGACAAGTAGAACAATGAATGGAACAGGTAGACGGTTGAAATCCTTGTATATATTGCGTCTATATAGTCTAAGAAACATATATGCAAAGCATCCAAACAGTACCATTCGCCAAGTCTTTGGTCTTCAAGTTTAAGTGAACAACGAGCCCCATTGTTAATCCTTTAAAGGAAATTATTTGTAAATTTCGACAAGTAGAACAATGAATGGAACAGGTAGACTGTTGAAATCATTGTATATATTGCTTCTGTATAGTCTAAGAAACATATATGCAAAGAATCCAAACAGTACAATTCGCCAATTATTTGATCTTCAAGTTTAAGTGAACTACGAGCCCCATTGTTAATACTTTAACGGAAATTATTTGTAACTTGCGACAAGTAGAACAATGAATGGAACAGGTAGCCGGTTGAAATCAATGTATATATTGCTTCTATATAGTGTAAGAAACATATATGCAAAGCATCCAAACAGTTCAATTCGCGAATTTATTGTTCTTCAAGTTTAAGTGAACAACGAGCCCCATTGTTAATCCTTTAAAGGAAATTATTTGTAAATTTCGACAAGTAGAACAATGATTGGAACACGTAGACGGTTGAAATCTTTGTATATATTGCTTCTATATAGTCTAAGAAGCATATATGCAAAGCATCCAAACAGTACAATTCGCCAATTTTTTGTTCTTCAAGTTTAAGTGAACAATGAGCCCCAATGGTTAATCCTTTATCGGAAATTATTTGTAACTTTCGACAAGTAGAACAATGAATGGAACAGGTAAACGGTTGAAATCTTTGTATATATTGCTTCTATATAGTCTAAGAAACATATATGCAAAGCATCCAAACAGTACCATTCGCGAATTTATAGTTCTTCAAGTTTAAGTGAACAACGAGCCCCATTGTTAATCCTTTAAAGGAAATAATTTGTAAATTTCGACAAGTAGAGCAATGATTGGAACACGTAGACGGTTGAAATCTTTGTATATATTGCTTCTATATAGTCTAAGAAACATATATGCAAAGAATCCAAACAGTACAATTCGTCAATTATTTGATCTTCAAGTTTAAGTGAACTACGAGCCCCATTGTTAATACTTTAACGGAAATTATTTGTAACTTGCGACAAGTAGAACAATGAATGGAACTGGTAGCCGGTTGAAATCAATGTATATATTGCTTCTATATAGTCTAAGAAACATATATGCAAAGCATCCAAACAGTACAATTCGCCAATTTATTGTTCTTCAAGTTTAAGTGAACAACGAGCCCCATTGTTAATCCTTTAAAGGAAATTATTTGTAAATTTCGACAAGTAGAACAATGATTGGAACACGTAGACGGTTGAAATCTTTGTATATATTGCTTCCATATAGTCTAAGAAACATGTACGCAAAGCATCCAAACAGTACCCTTCGCCAATTTTTTGTTCTTCAAGTTTAAGTGAACAATGAGCCCCAATGGTTAATCCTTTATCGGTAATTATTTGTAACTTTCGACAAGTAGAACAATGAATGGAACAGGTAGACGGTTGAAATCCTTGTATATATTGCGTCTATATAGTCTAAGAAACATATATGCAAAGCATCCAAACAGTACCATTCGCCAATTCTTTGGTCTTCAAGTTTAAGTGAACAACGAGCCCCATTGTTAATCCTTTAAAGGAAATTATTTGTAAATTTCGACAAGTAGAACAATGAATGGAACAGGTAGACTGTTGAAATCATTGTATATATTGCTTCTGTATAGTCTAAGAAACATATATGCAAAGAATCCAAACAGTACAATTCGCCAATTATTTGATCTTCAAGTTTAAGTGAACTACGAGCCCCATTGTTAATACTTTAACGGAAATTATTTGTAACTTGCGACAAGTAGAACAATGAATGGAACAGGTAGCCGGTTGAAATCAATGTATATATTGCTTCTATATAGTGTGAGAAACATATATGCAAAGCATCCAAACAGTTCAATTCGCGAATTTATTGTTCTTCAAGTTTAAGTGAACAACGAGCCCCATTGTTAATCCTTTAAAGGAAATTATTTGTAAATTTCGACAAGTAGAACAATGATTGGAACACGTAGACGGTTGAAATCTTTGTATATATTGCTTCTATATAGTCTAAGAAGCATATATGCAAAGCATCCAAACAGTACAATTCGCCAATTTTTTGTTCTTCAAGTTTAAGTGAACAATGAGCCCCAATGGTTAATCCTTTATCGGAAATTATTTGTAACTTTCGACAAGTAGAACAATGAATGGAACAGGTAAACGGTTGAAATCTTTGTATATATTGCTTCTATATAGTCTAAGAAACATATATGCAAAGCATCCAAACAGTACCATTCGCGAATTTATTGTTCTTCAAGTTTAAGTGAACAACGAGCCCCATTGTTAATCCTTTAAAGGAAATTATTTGTAAATTTCGACAAGTAGAGCAATGATTGGAACACGTAGACGGTTGAAATCTTTGTATATATTGCTTCTATATAGTCTAAGAAACATATATGCAAAGAATCCAAACAGTACAATTCGTCAATTATTTGATCTTCAAGTTTAAGTGAACTACGAGCCCCATTGTTAATACTTTAACGGAAATTATTTGTAACTTGCGACAAGTAGAACAATGAATGGAACTGGTAGCCGGTTGAAATCAATGTATATATTGCTTCTATATAGTCTAAGAAACATATATGCAAAGCATCCAAACAGTACAATTCGCGAATTTATTGTTCTTCAAGTTTAAGTGAACAACGAGCCCCATTGTTAATCCTTTAAAGGAAATTATTTGTAAATTTCGACAAGTAGAACAATGATTGGAACACGTAGACGGTTGAAATCTTTGTATATATTGCTTCTATATAGTCTAAGAAACATATATGCAAAGCATCCAAACAGTACAATTCGCCAATTTATTGTTCTTCAAGTTTAAGTGAACAACGAGCCCCATTGTTAATCCTTTAAAGGAAATTATTTGTAAATTTCGACAAGTAGAACAATGAATGGAACAGGTAGACGGTTGAAATCTTTGTATATATTGCTACTATATAATTTAAGAAATATATATGCAAAGCATCCAAACAGTACCATTCGCCAATTTTTTGATCTTCAAGTTTAAGTGAACTACGAGCCCCATTGTTAATCCTTTAAAGGAAATTATTTGCAAATTTCAACAAGTAGAACAATGAATGGAACAGGTAGACTGTTGAAATCATTGTATATATTGCTTCTGTATAGTCTAAGAAACATATATGCAAAGAATCCAAACAGTACAATTCGTCAATTATTTGATCTTCAAGTTTAAGTGAACTACGAGCCCCATTGTTAATACTTTAACGGAAATTATTTGTAACTTGCGACAAGTAGAACAATGAATGGAACAGGTAGCCGGTTGAAATCAATGTATATATTGTTTCTATATAGTCTAAGAAACATATATGCAAAGCATTCAAACAGTACCATTCGCCAATTTTGTTCTTCAAGTTCAAGTGAACTACGAGCCCCATTGTTAATCCTTTAAAGGAAATTATTTGTAAATTTCGACAAGTAGAACAATGATTGGAACACGTAGACGGTTGAAATCTTTGTATATATTGCTTCCATATAGTCTAAGAGACATATATGCAAAGCATCCAAACAGTACCATTCGCCAATTTTTTGTTCTTCAAGTTTAAGTGAACAATGAGACCCATTGTTAATCCTTTATCGGAAATTATTTGTAACTTTCGACAAGTAGAACAATGAATGGAACAGGTAGACGGTTGAAATCATTGTATATATTGCTTCTATATAGTCTAAGAAACATATATGCAAAGCATCGAAACAGTACAATTCGCCAATTTATTGTTCTTCAAGTTTAAGTGAACAACGAGCCCCATTGTTAATCCTTTAAAGGAAATTATTTATAAATTTCGACAAGTAGAACAATGAATGGAACAGGTAGACTGTTGAAATCATTGTATATATTGCTTCTGTATAGTCTAAGAAACATATATGCAAAGAATCCAAACAGTACAATTCGTCAATTATTTGATCTTCAAGTTTAAGTGAACTACGAGCCCCATTGTTAATACTTTAACGGAAATTATTTGTAACTTGCGACAAGTAGAACAATGAATGGAACAGGTAAACGGTTGAAATCTTTGTATATATTGCTTCTATATAGTCTAAGAAACATATATGCAAAGCATCCAAACAGTACAATTCGCCAATTTTTTGTTCTTCAAGTTTAAGTGAACAATGAGCCCCAATGGTTAATCCTTTATCGGTAATTATTTGTAACTTTCGACAAGTAGAACAATGAATGGAACAGGTAGACGGTTGAAATCCTTGTATATATTGCGTCTATATAGTCTAAGAAACATATATGCAAAGCATCCAAACAGTACCATTCGCCAATTCTTTGGTCTTCAAGTTTAAGTGAACAACGAGCCCCATTGTTAATCCTTTAAAGGAAATTATTTGTAAATTTCGACAAGTAGAACAATGAATGGAACAGGTAGACTGTTGAAATCATTGTATATATTGCTTCTGTATAGTCTAAGAAACATATATGCAAAGAATCCAAACAGTACAATTCGCCAATTATTTGATCTTCAAGTTTAAGTGAACTACGAGCCCCATTGTTAATACTTTAACGGAAATTATTTGTAACTTGCGACAAGTAGAACAATGAATGGAACAGGTAGCCGGTTGAAATCAATGTATATATTGCTTCTATATAGTGTAAGAAACATATATGCAAAGCATCCAAACAGTTCAATTCGCGAATTTATTGTTCTTCAAGTTTAAGTGAACAACGAGCCCCATTGTTAATCCTTTAAAGGAAATTATTTGTAAATTTCGACAAGTAGAACAATGATTGGAACACGTAGACGGTTGAAATCTTTGTATATATTGCTTCTATATAGTCTAAGAAGCATATATGCAAAGCATCCAAACAGTACAATTCGCCAATTTTTTGTTCTTCAAGTTTAAGTGAACAATGAGCCCCAATGGTTAATCCTTTATCGGAAATTATTTGTAACTTTCGACAAGTAGAACAATGAATGGAACAGGTAAACGGTTGAAATCTTTGTATATATTGCTTCTATATAGTCTAAGAAACATATATGCAAAGCATCCAAACAGTACCATTCGCGAATTTATTGTTCTTCAAGTTTAAGTGAACAACGAGCCCCATTGTTAATCCTTTAAAGGAAATTATTTGTAAATTTCGACAAGTAGAGCAATGATTGGAACACGTAGACGGTTGAAATCTTTGTATATATTGCTTCTATATAGTCTAAGAAACATATATGCAAAGAATCCAAACAGTACAATTCGTCAATTATTTGATCTTCAAGTTTAAGTGAACTACGAGCCCCATTGTTAATACTTTAACGGAAATTATTTGTAACTTGCGACAAGTAGAACAATGAATGGAACTGGTAGCCGGTTGAAATCAATGTATATATTGCTTCTATATAGTCTAAGAAACATATATGCAAAGCATCCAAACAGTACAATTCGCGAATTTATTGTTCTTCAAGTTTAAGTGAACAACGAGCCCCATTGTTAATCCTTTAAAGGAAATTATTTGTAAATTTCGACAAGTAGAACAATGATTGGAACACGTAGACGGTTGAAATCTTTGTATATATTGCTTCTATATAGTCTAAGAAACATATATGCAAAGCATCCAAACAGTACAATTCGCCAATTTATTGTTCTTCAAGTTTAAGTGAACAACGAGCCCCATTGTTAATCCTTTAAAGGAAATTATTTGTAAATTTCGACAAGTAGAACAATGAATGGAACAGGTAGACGGTTGAAATCTTTGTATATATTGCTACTATATAATTTAAGAAATATATATGCAAAGCATCCAAACAGTACCATTCGCCAATTTTTTGATCTTCAAGTTTAAGTGAACTACGAGCCCCATTGTTAATCCTTTAAAGGAAATTATTTGCAAATTTCAACAAGTAGAACAATGAATGGAACAGGTAGACTGTTGAAATCATTGTATATATTGCTTCTGTATAGTCTAAGAAACATATATGCAAAGAATCCAAACAGTACAATTCGTCAATTATTTGATCTTCAAGTTTAAGTGAACTACGAGCCCCATTGTTAATACTTTAACGGAAATTATTTGTAACTTGCGACAAGTAGAACAATGAATGGAACAGGTAGCCGGTTGAAATCAATGTATATATTGCTTCTATATAGTCTAAGAAACATATATGCAAAGCATTCAAACAGTACCATTCGCCAATTTTGTTCTTCAAGTTCAAGTGAACTACGAGCCCCATTGTTAATCCTTTAAAGGAAATTATTTGTAAATTTCGACAAGTAGAACAATGATTGGAACACGTAGACGGTTGAAATCTTTGTATATATTGCTTCCATATAGTCTAAGAAACATATATGCAAAGCATCCAAACAGTACCATTCGCCAATTTTTTGTTCTTCAAGTTTAAGTGAACAATGAGACCCATTGTTAATCCTTTATCGGAAATTATTTGTAACTTTCGACAAGTAGAACAATGAATGGAACAGGTAGACGGTTGAAATCATTGTATATATTGCTTCTATATAGTCTAAGAAACATATATGCAAAGCATCGAAACAGTACAATTCGCCAATTTATTGTTCTTCAAGTTTAAGTGAACAACGAGCCCCATTGTTAATCCTTTAAAGGAAATTATTTATAAATTTCGACAAGTAGAACAATGAATGGAACAGGTAGACTGTTGAAATCATTGTATATATTGCTTCTGTATAGTCTAAGAAACATATATGCAAAGAATCCAAACAGTACAATTCGTCAATTATTTGATCTTCAAGTTTAAGTGAACTACGAGCCCCATTGTTAATACTTTAACGGAAATTATTTGTAACTTGCGACAAGTAGAACAATGAATGGAACAGGTAAACGGTTGAAATCTTTGTATATATTGCTTCTATATAGTCGAAGAAACATATATGCAAAGCATCCAAACAGTACAATTCGCCAATTTATTGTTCTTCAAGTTTAAGTGAACAACGAGCCCAATTGTTAATCCTTTAAAGGAAATTATTTGTAAATTTCGACAAGTAGAACAATGAATGGAACAGGTAGACGGTTGAAATCATTGTATATATTGCTTCTGTATAGTCTAAGAAACATATATGCAAAGAATCCAAACAGTACAATTCGTCAATTATTTGATCTTCAAGTTTAAGTGAACTACGAGCCCCATTGTTAATACTTTAACGGAAATTATTTGTAACTTGCGACAAGTAGAACAATGAATGGAACAGGTAGCCGGTTGAAATCAATGTATATATTGCTTCTATATAGTCTAAGAAACATATATGCAAAGCATTCAAACAGTACCATTCGCCAATTTTTTGTTCTTCAAGTTCAAGTGAACTACGAGCCCCATTGTTAATCCTTTAAAGGAAATTATTTGTAAATTTCGACAAGTAGAACAATGATTGGAACACGTAGACGGTTGAAATCTTTGTATATATTGCTTCCATATAGTCTAAGGAACATATATGCAAAGCATCCAAACAGTACCATTCGCCAATTTTTTGTTCTTCAAGTTTAAGTGAACAACGAGCCCCAATGGTTAATCCTTTATCGGAAATTATTTGTAACTTTCGACAAGTAGAACAATGAATGGAACAGGTAGACGGTTGAAATCTTTGTATATATTGCGTTTATATAGTCTAAGAAACATATATGCAAAGCATCCAAACAGTACCATTCGCCAATTTTTTGTTCTTCAAGTTCAAGTGAACTACGAGCCCCATTGTTAATCCTTTAAAGGAAATTATTTGTAAATTTCGACAAGTAGAACAATGATTGGAACACGTAGACGGTTGAAATCTTTGTATATATTGCTTCCATATAGTCTAAGGAACATATATGCAAAGCATCCAAACAGTACCATTCGCCAATTTTTTGTTCTTCAAGTTTAAGTGAACAACGAGCCCCAATGGTTAATCCTTTATCGGAAATTATTTGTAACTTTCGACAAGTAGAACAATGAATGGAACAGGTAGACGGTTGAAATCTTTGTATATATTGCGTTTATATAGTCTAAGAAACATATATGCAAAGCATCCAAACAGTACCATTCGCCAATTTTTTGTTCTTCAAGTTCAAGTGAACTACGAGCCCCATTGTTAATCCTTTAAAGGAAATTATTTGTAAATTTCGACAAGTAGAACAATGATTGGAACACGTAGACGGTTGAAATCTTTGTATATATTGCTTCCATATAGTCTAAGAAACATATATGCAAAGCATCCAAACAGTACCATTCGCCAATTTTTTGTTCTTCAAGTTTAAGTGAACAATGAGACCCATTGTTAATCCTTTATCGGAAATTATTTGTAACTTTCGACAAGTAGAACAATGAATGGAACAGGTAGACGGTTGAAATCATTGTATATATTGCTTCTATATAGTCTAAGAAACATATATGCAAAGCATCGAAACAGTACAATTCGCCAATTTATTGTTCTTCAAGTTTAAGTGAACAACGAGCCCCATTGTTAATCCTTTAAAGGAAATTATTTGTAAATTTCGACAAGTAGAACAATGAATGGAACAGGTAGACGGTTGAAATCTTTGTATATATTGCTACTATATAATCTAAGAAACATATATGCAAAGCATCCAAACAGTACCATTCGCCAATTTTTTGATCTTCAAGTTTAAGTGAACTACGAGCCCCATTGTTAATCCTTTAAAGGAAATTATTTGTAAATTTCAACAAGTAGAACAATGAATGGAACAGGTAGACTGTTGAAATCATTGTATATATTGCTTCTGTATAGTCTAAGAAACATATATGCAAAGAATCCAAACAGTACAATTCGTCAATTATTTGATCTTCAAGTTTAAGTGAACTACGAGCCCCATTGTTAATACTTTAACGGAAATTATTTGTAATTTGCGACAAGTAGAACAATGAATGGAACAGGTAAACGGTTGAAATCTTTGTATATATTGCTTCTATATAGTCTAAGAAACATATATATGCAAAGCATCCAAACAGTACAATTCGCCAATTTATTGTTCTTCAAGTTTAAGTGAACAACGAGCCCCATTGTTAATCCTTTAAAGGAAATTATTTGTAAATTTCGACAAGTAGAACAATGAATGGAACAGGTACACGGTTGAAATCTTTGTATATATTGCTACTATATAATCTAAGAAACATATATGCAAAGCATCCAAACAGTACCATTCGCCAATTTTTTGTTCTTCAAGTTTAAGTGAACAATGAGCCCCAATGGTTAATCCTTTATCGGAAATTATTTGTAATTTTCGACAAGTAGAACAATGAATGGAACAGGTAGACGGTTGAAATCTTTGTATATATTGCTTCTATATAATCTAAGAAACATATATGCAAAGCATCCAAACAGTACCTTTCGCCAATTTTTTGTTCTTCAAGTTTAAGTGAACTACGAGCCCCATTGTTAATCCTTTAGAGGAAATTATTTGTAATTTTCGACAAGTAGAACAATGAATGGAACAGGTACACGGTTGAAATCTTTGTATATATTGCTTCTATATAGTCTAAGAAACATATATGCAAAGCATCGAAACAGTACAATTCGCCAATTTATTGTTCTTCAAGTTTAAGTGAACAACGAGCCCCATTGTTAATCCTTTAAAGGAAATTATTTGTAAATTTCGACAAGTAGAACAATGAATGGTACAGGTAGACGGTTGAAATCCTTGTATATATTGCTACTATATAATCTAAGAAACATATATGCAAAGCATCCAAACAGTACCATTCGCCAATTTTTTGCTCTTCAAGTTTAAGTAAACAATGAGCCCCAATGTTTAATCCTTTATCGGAAATTACTTGTAATTTTCGACAAGTAGAACAATGAATGGAACAGGTACACGGTTGAAATCTTTGTATATATTGCTTCTATATAGTCTAAGAAACATATATGCAAAGCATCCAAACAGTACAATTCGCCAATTTTTTGTTCATCAAGTTTAAGTGAACTACGAGTCCCATTGTTTATACTTTAACGGAAATTATTTGTAACTTGCGACAAGTAGAACAATGAATGGAACAGGTAGCCGGTTGAGATCAATGTATATGTTGCTTCTATATAGTCTAAGAAACATATATGCAAAGCATCCAAACAGTACCATTCGCCAATTCTTTGTTCTTCAAGTTTAAGTGAACAACGAGCCCCAATGGTTAATCCTTTATCGGGAATTATTTGTAATTTTCGACAAGTAGAACAATGAATGGAGCAGGTAGCCGGTTGAAATCAATGTATATATTGCTTCTATATAGTCTAAGAAACATATATGCAGAACATCCAAACAGTACCTTTCGCCAATTTTTTGTTCTTCAAATTTAAGTGAACAACGAGCCCCATTGATAATCATGAAACGGAAATTATTTGTAACTTTCTACAAGTAGAACAATGAATAGAACAGGTAGACGGTTGAAATCTTTGTATATGTTGCTTATATATAGTCTAAGAAACCTATATGCAAAGCATCTAAACAGTAACAATCGCCAATTTTTTGATCTTCAAGTTTAAGTGAACAACGAGCCCCATTGATAATCATGAAACGGAAATTATTTGTAACTTTCTACAAGTAGAACAATGAATAGAACAGGTAGACTGTTGAAATCTTTGTATATGATGCTTCTATATACTTTAAGAAACTTATATGCAAAGCATCTAAACAGTAACAATCGCCAATTTTTTGATCTTCAAGTTTAAGTGAACAGCGAGCCCCATTGATAATCATGAAATGGAAATTATTTGTAACTTTCGACAAGTAGAACAATGAATGGAACAGGTAGACGGTTGAAATCCTTGTATATATTACGTCTATATAGTCTAAGAAACATATATGCAAAGCATCCAAACAGTACAATTCGTCAATTATTTGATCTTCAAGTTTAAGTGAACTACGAGCCCCATTGTTAATACTTTAACGGAAATTATTTGTAACTTGCGACAAGTAGAACAATGAATGGAACAGGTAGCCGGTTGAAATCAATATATATATTGCTTCTATATAGTCTAAGAAACATATATGCAAAGCATCCAAACAGTACCATTCGCCAATTTTTTGTTCTTCAAGTTTAAGTGAACAACGCGCCCCAATGGTTAATCCTTTATCGGAAATTATTTGTAACTTTCGACAAGTAGAACAATGAATGGAACAGGTAGACGGTTGAAATCTTTGTATATATTGCTACTATATAATCTAAGAAACATATATGCAAAGCATCCAAACAGTACCATTCGCCAATTTTTTGATCTTCAAGTTTAAGTGAACTACGAGTCCCATTGTTAATCCTTTCAAGGAAATTATTTGTAAATTTCAACAAGTAGAACAATGAATGGAACAGGTAGACTGTTGAAATCATTGTATATATTGCTTCTGTATAGTCTAAGAAACATATATGCAAAGAATCCAAACAGTACAATTCGCCAATTATTTGATCTTTATGTTTAAGTGAACTACGAGCCCCATTGTTAATACTTTAACGGAAATTATTTGTAACTTGCGACAAGTAGAACAATGAATGGAACAGGTAGCCGGTTGAGATCAATGTATATGTTGCTTCTATATAGTCTAAGAAACATATATGCAAAGCATCCAAACAGTACCATTCGCCAATTCTTTGTTCTTCAAGTTTAAGTGAACAACGAGCCCCAATGGTTAATCCTTTATCGGGAATTATTTGTAATTTTCGACAAGTAGAACAATGAATGGAGCAGGTAGCCGGTTGAAATTAATGTATATATTGCTTCTATATAGTCTAAGAAACATATATGCAGAACATCCAAACAGTACCTTTCGCCAATTTTTTGTTCTTCAAATTTAAGTGAACAACGAGCCCCATTGATAATCATGAAACGGAAATTATTTGTAACTTTCTACAAGTAGAACAATGAATAGAACAGGTAGACGGTTGAAATCTTTGTATATGTTGCTTATATATAGTCTAAGAAACCTATATGCAAAGCATCTAAACAGTAACAATCGCCAATTTTTTGATCTTCAAGTTTAAGTGAACAGCGATCCCCATTGTTAATCCTTTAAAGGAAATTATTTGTAAATTTCAGCAAGTAGAACAATGAATGGGACAGGTAGACGGTTGAAATCATTGTATATATTGCTTCTATATAATCTACGAAACATATATGCAAAGCATCCAAACAGTGCAATTCGCCAATTTTTTGTCCTTCAAGTTTAAGTGAACAATGAGCCCCATTGTTAATCTTTTATCGGAAATTATTTGTAACTTTCGACAAGCAGAACAATGAATGGTACAGGTAGACGGTTGAAATCTTTGTATATATTGCTTCTATATAATCTAAGAAACATATATGCAAAGCATGCAAACAGTACCATTCGCCAATTTTTTGTTCTTCAAGTTTAAGTGAACAACGAGCCCCATTGATAATCATGAAACGGAAATTATTTGTAACTTTCTACAAGTAGAACAATGAATAGAACAGGTAGACTGTTGAAATCTTTGTATATGATGCTTCTATATACTTTAAGAAACTTATATGCAAAGCATCTAAACAGTAACAATCGCCAATTTTTTGATCTTCAAGTTTAAGTGAACAGCGAGCCCCATTGATAATCATGAAATGGAAATTATTTGTAACTTTCGACAAGTAGAACAATGAATGGAACAGGTAGACGGTTGAAATCCTTGTATATATTACGTCTATATAGTCTAAGAAACATATATGCAAAGCATCCAAACAGTACAATTCGTCAATTATTTGATCTTCAAGTTTAAGTGAACTACGAGCCCCATTGTTAATACTTTAACGGAAATTATTTGTAATTTTCGACAAGCAGAACAATGAATGGTACAGGTAGACGGTTGAAATCTTTGTATATATTGCTTCTATATAATCTAAGAAACATATATGCAAAGCATCCAAACAGTACCATTCGCCAATTTTTTGTTCTTCAAGTTTAAGTGAACAACGCGCCCCAATGGTTAATCCTTTATCGGAAATTATTTGTAACTTGCGACAAGTAGAACAATGAATGGAACAGGTAGCCGGTTGAAATCAATGTATATATTGCTTCTATATAGTCTAAGAAACATATATGCAAAGCATTCAAACAGTACCATTCGCCAATTTTTTGTTCTTCAAGTTCAAGTGAACTACGAGCCCCATTGTTAATCCTTTAAAGGAAATTATTTGTAAATTTCGACAAGTAGAACAATGATTGGAACACGTAGACGGTTGAAATCTTTGTATATATTGCTTCCATATAGTCTAAGGAACATATATGCAAAGCATCCAAACAGTACCATTCGCCAATTTTTTGTTCTTCAAGTTTAAGTGAACAACGAGTCCCATTGTTAATCCTTTAAAGGAAATTATTTGTAAATTTCGACAAATAGAACAATGATTGGAACACGTAGACGGTTGAAATCTTTGTATATATTGCTTCCATATAGTCTAAGAAACATATATGCAAAGCATCCAAACAGTACAATTCGCCAATTTATTGTTCTTCAAGTTTAAGTGAACAACGAGCCCCATTGTTAATCCTTTAAAGGAAATTATTTGTAACTTTCTACAAGTAGAACAATGAATAGTACAGGTAGACGGGTGAAATGTTTCTATATATTGCTTCTAAATAGTCTAAGAAACATATATGCAGAGCATCCAAACAGTACCTTTCGCCAATTTTTTGTTCTTCAAGTTTAAGTGAACAACGAGCCCCATTGATAATCATGAAACGGAAATTATTTGTAACTTTCTACAAGTAGAACAATGAATAGTACACGTAGACGGTTGAAATCTTTGTATATGTTGCTTATATATAGTCTAAGAAACCTATATGCAAAGCATCTAAACAGTAACAATCGCCAATTTTTTGATCTTCAAGTTTAAGTGAACAGCGATCCCCATTGATAATCATGAAATGGAAATTATTTGTAACTTTCTACAAGTAGAACAATGAATAGTACACGTAGACGGTTGAAATCTTTGTATATATTGCTTCCATATATTCTAAGAAACATTTATGCAAAGCATGCAAACATTACCATTCGCCAATTTTTTGTCCTTCAAGTTTAAGTGAACAATGAGCCCCATTGTTAATCCTTTATCGGAAATTATTTGTAACTTTCGACAAGTAGAACAATGAATGGAACAGGTAGACGGTTGAAATCTTTGTATATATTGCTTCTATATAATCTACGAAACATATATGCAAAGCATCCAAACAGTACCATTCGCCAATTTTTTGTTCTTCAAGTTTAAGTGAACAACGCGCCCCAATGGTTAATCCTTTATCGGAAATTATTTGTAACTTGCGACAAGTAGAACAATGAATGGAACAGGTAGCCGGTTGAAATCAATGTATATATTGCTTCTATATAGTCTAAGAAACATATATGCAAAGCATTCAAACAGTACCATTCGCCAATTTTTTGTTCTTCAAGTTCAAGTGAACTACGAGCCCCATTGTTAATCCTTTAAAGGAAATTATTTGTAAATTTCGACAAGTAGAACAATGATTGGAACACGTAGACGGTTGAAATCTTTGTATATATTGCTTCCATATAGTCTAAGGAACATATATGCAAAGCATCCAAACAGTACCATTCGCCAATTTTTTGTTCTTCAAGTTTAAGTGAACAACGAGTCCCATTGTTAATCCTTTAAAGGAAATTATTTGTAAATTTCGACAAATAGAACAATGATTGGAACACGTAGACGGTTGAAATCTTTGTATATATTGCTTCCATATAGTCTAAGAAACATATATGCAAAGCATCCAAACAGTACAATTCGCCAATTTATTGTTCTTCAAGTTTAAGTGAACAACGAGCCCCATTGTTAATCCTTTAAAGGAAATTATTTGTAACTTTCTACAAGTAGAACAATGAATAGTACAGGTAGACGGGTGAAATGTTTCTATATATTGCTTCTAAATAGTCTAAGAAACATATATGCAGAGCATCCAAACAGTACCTTTCGCCAATTTTTTGTTCTTCAAGTTTAAGTGAACAACGAGCCCCATTGATAATCATGAAACGGAAATTATTTGTAACTTTCTACAAGTAGAACAATGAATAGAACAGGTAGACGGTTGAAATCTTTGTATATGTTGCTTATATATAGTCTAAGAAACCTATATGCAAAGCATCTAAACAGTAACAATCGCCAATTTTTTGATCTTCAAGTTTAAGTGAACAGCGATCCCCATTGATAATCATGAAATGGAAATTATTTGTAACTTTCTACAAGTAGAACAATGAATAGTACACGTAGACGGTTGAAATCTTTGTATATATTGCTTCCATATATTCTAAGAAACATTTATGCAAAGCATGCAAACATTACCATTCGCCAATTTTTTGTCCTTCAAGTTTAAGTGAACAATGAGCCCCATTGTTAATCCTTTATCGGAAATTATTTGTAACTTTCGACAAGTAGAACAATGAATGGAACAGGTAGACGGTTGAAATCTTTGTATATATTGCTTCTATATAATCTACGAAACATATATGTGTAAGGAAGTAAAACGGAACGAATAACACAAACGAATTTAATAATTATTTAACAATGGCAAATTAACACAAGAAATAGACGCTGATACATAAAACACAATTCAGAAAACCACAAAGAATAAACTATTACATAAAACACATAAACTAATTATTTCTTAATACATAAACCAATCCGTTCACTTTTGCTTTCTGTAATCGACTGTGTCTCTCGTTTATTAAAAGCGCCTTTCGTCGTTGCGGCAACGGAACCACGCGAGCCGGTCGTCGCAGCGGCGACGTCATACATGCTATGATCCGAATGCAGGTTCACATCAGGCACTAACACTCTTACATTCGGCCATCCTGACAGTCAATCGACCCGATTGAAAATAAAACAGAATATAAAAAGAATTTAAAACTAAAGCTTTCTTAAAATGAAGATTAACATTCAATACTATGTGTTTACAATTTTTCTTAAAACTAATCGCAACATTAAAACAACACGTATTTACAAAATTTATTCTAACTCGGAATCCAGGGCCGTATATTTGATGCTTCCCACGTTCCATAGTAGGGTGTTTGCGTCAATTGAAAACCTTCAACATCCTTTACAACGTAACGGTCATTAGTTAATATTCGGGTGATTTGGTATGGTCCTTTAAAACGCGGTATCATTTTTTGAGATACACCGGGTGAATTGTCATAATTTTTTAGCATAATTTTATCGCCTACTTCGTAATTTTTTGCGGTCTTACGATGGCTATCATAAAGACGCTTATTAGCATCCTGGTTCTGACGAATCTGTTCATCTGCCCGTCTGCGTACACTCGGTAAATCGCGGGTTACATTAATCTGTCCGTTAATTTCGAGCCCATCCCGCAATTCGTCTACAATATTTCCTCGTTGACGCACGCCAAATAATAAAATGCTCGGACATTGATTCGTCGCTTTTGACATCGTATTATTACACGCGAATTCTACGTCGTCTAGAACATCGTACCAATGCGCATTCTTTTCAGCAGTTAATTTTGCTATCATTGGCAAAATGGTACGATTTACACTTTCGACCTGACCATTCCCCTGAGGCGATGCAGTAGCAACCTTAATATGTTGCACATTATATATGTCGACAAATTCCTCAAATTCGCGTGATGTAAAACAAGTACCGCGGTCGGATATGATTCGTAACGGTCGACTATAATGCTTAAAATAAGATTTAAGGTATTTCACGACTTCTGATGTGCTCGTACCTTTAGCTGCATACAATTTTATATATTTAGTGAAAGCATCGACAATTACAAAAATATAGCGTTCTTTCGATCGTGTCGTTCTGGATATTGGTGCTAAATGATCAATATGTAATGTGGCAAAAGGTACGTCACCCTTCGGTATCGAATGTAATAATCCTTCAGCCTTTCCGAAATTTGGTGTGTATGCAATACATTTTAAACAGCCCTTTATATGTTTTTCAATTTTTAATTTCATGTCAGGAAACCAATAACTAGTTAATATGTTTTCCATGGCTTTTCCAACACCGACATGACCCATCTCATTATGGTATTTATGTATGATGCTCGTCTCTAATACGGCTGGAACATAAAAGAGAATTCGTCCGTGATATTTTCGGTACACTAAACCATCTCTCATTTCGAAAAATTTACTCTCGGTTCTCTCTAATTCGTCACGAGTAGTTTTAATTACGATATCATTGTCCTGACATAAAGCAAGATTTCTATCAAAAGAGTTGTCTTCGACCACGAATACCTGTCGACTCAACGCGTCTACGTGAGACATACGAGAACCAGATCGATGCTCCAGAACATAATCGAAATTTTGCATTTCTAAAACCCATCGTGCTATTCGAGGATTTGTTTCCTTTTTGTTTAAAGGTAAACTTAATGCTTGACAGTCAGTAACGATTTTAAATTTAATTCCTAATAAATATGTTCTAAAACGACTAACGCATAAATTATTGCTAGAGCCTCCAACTCGAAACTATGGTACTTGGACTCAAACTCGGTAGTTCTTTTAGAGAAGTAGAATATGGGATGTAATTTTTTATCCTTTTTTTTCTGTAAGAGAATTGCCCCAAAACCCACTGCGCTTGCATCACAGTGTAATTCAGTTTCATCTCGCGGCGAGTATATGCTTAATATCGGTGAATCTATTAATTTACTTTTGAGTGTTTTGAAAGTTTGTTCCTGATCTACTCCGAATTTAAAATCTACGCCTTTCTTCGTAATGTCATATAAGGGTTTGGCGATAATTGAAAAATTTTCAACGAACTTTCGAAAATAGGAACACAGTCCCAGAAAACTTTGAACATCACGGACGTTTCGTGGGGCGGGAAATTTGTTAACTGCTTCAAGACCGTTCTTCGTCGGTCCAATTCCTTCGTTGGATACCGAATAACCCAAATAATCTAATTTCGTTTGAAAAAACCGGCATTTATCTAAACGTAATTGCAAACAATTCGCGACAAGTAGTTTAAATACCTTCTCTAAAACGAGTAAATGATGCTCCATTGTCTCGGTTGCGATAAGAAAATCATCCAGATACACTGCGATCTCTCCCGTATTTATTTGTTCTCGAAATATCTCAGTGACAAAACGTTGAAATTTTAGTGGGGCACCTTTTAAACCGAAAGGCATCTTTAAATATTCATATTGCCCTAATGGCGTTACAAATGAAGTGTATTTGACCGAGTTTTCGTGCATCCTGACCTGAAAGAATCCATCCTTTAAATCAAGTATCGTAAAAAAATTCTTACCACTCAATAAATCGATTTGGTCTTCGATCAGTGGAAGTGGAAAATTATCGCGTACCGTGACTTTATTCAACTTTCGGAAATCCACACACATCCGTGTTTCACCGTTTTTCTTTTTAGTTAACACGATCGGCGATGCATATTCCGAAGTACTTTCCCTAATAATACCTTTAGCAAGTAAATCATTTAAAATATTTCTCGCTACGTCTTTTTCGCTATAAGAAAGTCTACGTGGTGTGCACGCAAAAGGTTTGTCATCCGTTAGCGTAAGTTTCATCGTATTTTCTACCGCAGGGCTGATTGGTCTTTGCGCGTTAGCATAATATTTATTGTAAGCATCCCGTACCTGCTTCTTTACCTCGGTCGGAAGATCTTCATTGATTATTATATCCTGCGAAGTTTCGCTAACGCCGTCGAAATTTACATCTACGTTCATAATATCTGAAATCTCTTTTTCTTTGCTTAACGATAATTTAGATAATTTCATAAAATCGCGCCCCAAAACTAAAGTACTGTGCATCGTTTTGTTCGGTACGACCCGCAACGTAATCTTATAATTTTTCCCACCGAAAAGTAATACAGTCTCTACGCAACCCATTATTTCTAATCCGCTACTATTAATTCCACAAAGTGATCCGAGTTAGCGCATGAAGTTACGTACTCACGCGGAATAAAACCGTTTTTAATGAAAGAAATAGGACTTCCCGAGTCTAATAAAGCATTGAGCCGAATACGAATATTATTTTCCTTTTTATATATGCATACTTCTACATCTCTCCGGAAATCGTCTTGTTCTCCTCCTTGTACCTCCGTTACACAGTTGATCTCTGCTTTCTGCAACACGCAATGCTCCGCCCGGTGTCCAAATTTGCCGCACCTGAAGCATGACCCTCGTTCCCTCTTCGGTTTTCCACAGTTTGCTGCAAAGTGTCCAACTTCGTTGCAATTGAAGCATTTTCTCGGAACCTTTTCCTCAGATTTAGAAGACACCTTGTTGTATGATGGCCATCTCCTTTCCGCCATCGTAAATTCTCCGCGACGATATCGTAGCGATGTTTCCCTTGGCGCCGGCACATTTGCAAATGCGTTCAACATCACTTCCAAGGACTGGAAACATTGCATCTTAGCCTGCGTGCGTAATTGATGATTGGGAATTCCGTCAATCACGTAACTAATAATTTCCTTTTCTGCCATCGGAATTCGGTTTGCTAACGCCACCTTGTCGTCCAGATAATCGGTGAAATTTTCATTTTCATGCCATATTCTTGCCTCGAGGTTCCGTCGTAGAATAAGGGGATCTAGCTGGTGTCCATATCTTTTCCTAAGTTCACGTAGAAGATCTTCGTTCTTCATGTCCACGCAATCTGCCCTTGAATGGTACCATTTGATCGCTTTCGCAGTCAATCGACTACATATTAAAGCTTTCGAACAATGGGCGTCTAAACTATACGTAGCCAGAAGTTTTTTCATCTGCGTTTCCCAACGATCGAAATCCGCAACATTGCCGTCGAATTCACTAACCAAATCCTTGATTTCTTGCCATTTTGCTACTTGTAATCTATCAGACTCACGACTTTCTGACCGGGACGACGTCATTCTCATAAATTCTAATTCCCTCCTTAACTGTTCGGCCTCGCGTTGCGCTAAATTCCTCTCCCTTCCAGGGTTGACTTCCTGGAGGGAATCGATCTCTTGTACCTCATGCGATTCACTGGGTGTTGATTCTGTCGTAGGTACCATTTCATGCGGCTGAATCCCCGCGTCCACCAGCCGTTTTATTAATTCATTCTTGCTACCCGTCGTTGCTAGATTTCTGTTCTTCAATATTTCTTTTAACTCGGCTGACGTCAGCGTATTTGTTTTAGTACTCGCCATTGTAAATGAAATTTCTGTCACTTAGGACACACGATGCAATATAATTTGAAAAATTAGTTTATCGGTAAAACAGAGGGAACGGGAAAAAAAATTCCGCCACGCAGTAATATAGTCACTGGTTTTTATCCCACTTCTGAATTTGTAAGGAAGTAAAACGGAACGAATAACACAAACGAATTTAATAATTATTTAACAATGGCAAATTAACACAAGAAATACACGCTGATACATAAAACACAATTCAGAAAACCACAAAGAATAAACTATTACATAAAACACATAAACTAATTATTTCTTAATACATAAACCAATCCGTTCACTTTTGCTTTCCGTAATCGACTGTGTCTCTCGTTTATTAAAAGCGCCTTTCGTCGTTGCGGCAACGGAACCACGCGAGCCGGTCGTCGCAGCGGCGACGGCATACATGCCATGATCCGAATGCAGGTTCACATCAGGCACTAACACTCTTACACTTCTATATAGTCTAAGAAACATATATGCAAAGCATCCAAGCAGTACAATTCGCCAATTTATTGTTCTTCAAGTTTAAGTGAACTACGAGCCCCATTGATAATCATGAAACGGAAATTATTTGTAACTTGCGACAAGTAGAACAATGAATGGAACAGGTAGACGGTTGAAATCAATGTATATATTGCTTCTATATAGTCTAAGAAACATATATGCAAAGCATCCAAACAGTACAATTCGCCAATTTTTTGTTCTTCAAGTTTAAGTGAACTACGAGCCCCATTGTTAATCCTTTATCGGAAATTAATTGTAACTTTCTACAATTAGAAGAATGAATAGAACATGTAGACGGTTGAAATCATTGTATTTATTGCTTCTATATAGTCTAAGAAACATATATGCAAAGCATCCAAACAGTACCATTCGCCAATTTTTTGTTCTTCAAGTTTTAGTGAACTACGAGCCCCATAGTTAATCCTTTAAAAGAAATTATTTGTAAATTTCGACAAGTAGAACAATGAATGGAACAGGTAGACGGTTGAAATCTTTGTATATATTGCTTCTATATAGTCTAAGAAACATATATGCAAAGCATCCAAACAGTACAATTCGCCAATTTTTTGTTCTTCAAGTTTAAGTGAACTACGAGCCCCATTGTTAATCCTTTATCGAAAATTATTTTTTAATTGTCGACAAGTAGAACAATGAATGGAACAGGTAGACGGTTGAAATCTTTGTATATATTGCTTCTATATAATCTAAGAAACATATATGCAAAGCATCCAAACAGTACCATTCGCCAATTTTTTGTTCTTCAAGTTTAAGTGAACAACGAGCCCCATGATAATCATGAAAGGGAAACTATTTGTAACTTTCTACAAGTAGAACTATGAATAGAACAGGTAGACTGTTGAAATCTTTGTATATATTGCTTTTATATAGTCTAAGAGACATACCTGCAAAGCATCCAAACAGTACCATTCGCGAATTACTGTTCTTCAAGTTTAAGTGAACTACGAGCCCCATTGTTAATACTTTAACGGAAATTATTTGTAACTTGCGACAAGTAGAACAATGAATGGAACAGGTAGCCGGTTGAAATCAATGTATATATTGCTTCTATATAGTGTAAGAAACATATATGCAAAGCATCCAAACAGTACAATTCGAGAATTTATTGTTCTTCAAGTTTAAGTGAACAATGAGCCCCAATGGTTAATCCTTTATCGGAAATTATTTGTAACTTTCGACAAGTAGAACAATGAATGGAACTGGTAGACGGTTGAAATCTTTGTATATATTGCTTCTATATAGTCTAAGAAACATATGTGCAAAGCATCCAAACAGTACCATTCGCCAATTTTTTGTTCTTCAAGTTTAAGTGAACAACGAGCCCCATTGATAATCATGAAACGGAAATTATTTGTAACTTTCGACATGTAGAACAATGAATGGAACAGGTAGACGGTTGAAATATTTGTATATATAGCTTCCGTATAGTCTAAGAAACATATATGCAAATCATCCAAACAGTACCATTCGCCAATTTTTTGTTCTTCAAGTTTAAGTGAACAATGAGCCCCATTGTTAATCCTTTAAAGGAAATTATTTGTAAATTTCGACAAGTAGAACAATGATTGGAACATGTAGACGGTTGAAATCTTTGTATATATTGCTTCCATATAGTCTAAGAAACATGTACGCAAAGCATCCGAACAGTACCATTCGCCAATTTTTTGTTCTTCAAGTTTAAGTGAACAATGAGCCCCATTGTTAATCCTTTATAGGAAATTATTTGTAACTTTCGACAAGTAGAACAATGAATGGAACTGGTAGACGTTGAAATCTTTGTATATATTGCTTCCATATAGTCTAAGAAACATATATGCAAAGCATCCAAACAGTACAATTCGGCAATTTATTGTTCTTCAAGTTTAAGTGAACAATGAGCCCCAATGGTTAATCCTTTATCGGAAATTATTTGTAATTTTCGACAAGTAGAACAATGAATGGAACAGGTAGACGGTTGAAATCTTTGTATATATTGCTTCTATATAATCTAAGAAACATATATGCAAAGCATCCAAACAGTACAATTCGCCAATTATTTCATCTTCATGTTTAAGTGAACAACGAGCCCCATTGTTAATACTTTAACGGAAATTATTTGTAACTTCCGACAAGTAGAACAATGAATGGAACAGGTAGACGGTTGAAATCAATGTACATATTGCTTCTATGTAGTCTAAGAAACATATATGCAGAGCATCCAAACAGTACCATTCGCCAATTCTTTGTTCTTCAAGTTTAAGTGAACAATGAGCCCCATTGTTAATCCTTTATCGGAAATTATTTGTAACTTTCGACAAGTAGAACAATAAATGGATCAGGTAGACGGTTGAAATCATTGTATATATTGCTTCTATATAATCTAAGAAACATATATGCAAAGCATCCAAACAGTACAATTCGCCAATTATTTCATCTTCATGTTTAAGTGAACAGCGAGCCCCATTGTTAATACTTTAACGGAAATTGTTTGTAACTTCCGACAAGTAGAACAATGAATGGAACAGGTAGACGGTTGAAATCAATGTATATATTGCTTCTATATAATCTACGAAACATATATGCAAAGCATCCAAACAGTACAATTCGCCAATTTTTTGTTCTTCAAGTTTAAGTGAACAATTAGCCCCAATGCTTAATCCGTTATCGGATATTATTTGTAACTTTCGACAAGTAGAACAATGAATGGAACAGGTAGACGGTTGAAATCATTGTATATATTGCTTCTATATAGTCTAAGAAACATATATGCAAAGCATCCAAACAGTACAATTCGACAATTTTTTGTTCTTCAAGTTTAGTGAACAATGGGCCCCAATGGTTAATCCTTTATCGGAAATTATTTGTAATTTTCGACAAGTAGAACAATGAATGGAACAGGTAGACGGTTGATATCTTTGTATATATTGCTTCTATATAATCTAAGAAACATATATGCAAAGCATCCAAACGGTACAATTCGCCAAATATTTCATCTTCATGTTTAAGTGAACTACGAGCCCCATTGTTAATACTTTAACGGAAATTATTTGTAACTTGCGACAAGGAGAACAATGAGTGGAACAGGTAGACGGTTGAAATTAATGTATATATTGCTTCTATATAGTCTAAGAAACATATATGCAAACCATCCAAACAGTACCATTCGCCAATTTTTTGTTCTTCAAGTTTAAGTGAACAATGAGCCCCAATGGTTAATCCGTTATCGGAAATTATTTGTAACTTTCGACAAGTAGAACAATGAATGGAACAGGTAGACGGTTGAAATCATTGTATATATTGCTTCTATATAGTCTAAGAAACATATATGCAAAGAATCCAAACAGTACCGTTCGCCAATTTTTTGTTCTCCAAGTTTAAGTGAACAATGAGCCCCATTGTTAATCCTTAATCGGAAATTATTTCTAACTTTCGACAAGTAGAACAATGAATGGAACTGGTAGACGGTTGAAATCTTTTTGTGTATTGCTTCTATATAGTCTAAGAAACATATATGCAAAGCATCCAAACAGTACCAGTCGCCAATTTTTTGTTCTTCAAGTTTAAGTGAACAACGAGCCCCATTGATAATCATGAAACGGAAATTATTTGTAACTTTCGACATGTAGAACAATGAATGGAACAGGTAGACGGTTGAAATATTTGTATATATAGCTTCCGTATAGTCTAAGAAACATATATGCAAATCATCCAAACAGTACCATTCGCCAATTTTTTGTTCTTCAAGTTTAAGTGAACAATGAGCCCCATTGTTAATCCTTTAAAGGAAATTATTTGTAAATTTCGACAAGTAGAACAATGATTGGAACATGTAGACGGTTGAAATCTTTGTATATATTGCTTCCATATAGTCTAAGAAACATGTACGCAAAGCATCCAAACAGTACCATTCGCCAATTTTTTGTTCTTCAAGTTTAAGTGAACAATGAGCCCCATTGTTAATCCTTTATAGGAAATTATTTGTAACTTTCGACAAGTAGAACAATGAATGGAACTGGTAGACGTTGAAATCTTTGTATATATTGCTTCCATATAGTCTAAGAAACATATATGCAAAGCATCCAAACAGTACAATTCGGCAATTTATTGTTCTTCAAGTTTAAGTGAACAATGAGCCCCAATGGTTAATCCTTTATCGGAAATTATTTGTAATTTTCGACAAGTAGAACAATGAATGGAACAGGTAGACGGTTGAAATCTTTGTATATATTGCTTCTATATAATCTAAGAAACATATATGCAAAGCATCCAAACGGTACAATTCGCCAAATATTTCATCTTCATGTTTAAGTGAACTACGAGCCCCATTGTTAATACTTTAACGGAAATTATTTGTAACTTGCGACAAGGAGAACAATGAGTGGAACAGGTAGACGGTTGAAATTAATGTATATATTGCTTCTATATAGTCTAAGAAACATATATGCAAACCATCCAAACAGTACCATTCGCCAATTTTTTGTTCTTCAAGTTTAAGTGAACAATGAGCCCCAATGGTTAATCCGTTATCGGAAATTATTTGTAACTTTCGACAAGTAGAACAATGAATGGAACAGGTAGACGGTTGAAATCATTGTATATATTGCTTCTATATAGTCTAAGAAACATATATCCAAAGCATCCAAACAGTACAATTCGCCCATTTCTTGTTCTTCAAGTTTAAGTGAACTACGAGCCCCATTGTTAATCCTTTATCGGAAATTATTTGTAACTTTCGACAAGTAGAACAATGAATGGAACAGGTAGACTGTTGAAAGCATTGTATATATTGCTTCTATATAGTCTAAGAAATATATATGCAAAGCATCCAAACAGTACAATTAGCCAATTTTTTGTTCTTCAAGTTTAAGTGAACAATGAGCCCCAATGGTTAATCCGTTATCGGAAATTATTTGTAATTTTCGACAAGTAGAACAATGAGTGGAACAGGTAGACGGTTGAAATTAATGTATATATTGCTTCTATATAGTCTAAGAAACATATATGCAAACCATCCAAACAGTACCATTCGCCAATTTTTTGTTCTTCAAGTTTAAGTGAACAATGAGCCCCAATGGTTAATCCGTTATCGGAAATTATTTGTAACTTTCGACAAGTAGAACAATGAATGGAACAGGTAGACGGTTGAAATCATTGTATATATTGCTTCTATATAGTCTAAGAAACATATATCCAAAGCATCCAAACAGTACAATTCGCCCATTTCTTGTTCTTCAAGTTTAAGTGAACTACGAGCCCCATTGTTAATCCTTTATCGGAAATTATTTGTAACTTTCGACAAGTAGAACAATGAATGGAACAGGTAGACTGTTGAAATCATTGTATATATTGCTTCTATATAGTCTAAGAAATATATATGCAAAGCATCCAAACAGTACAATTAGCCAATTTTTTGTTCTTCAAGTTTAAGTGAACAATGAGCCCCAATGGTTAATCCGTTATCGGAAATTATTTGTAACTTTAAACAAGTAGAACAATGAATGGAACAGGTAGACGGTTGAAATCTTTGTATATATTGCGTATATATAGTCTAAGAAACATATATGAAAAGCATCCAAACAGTACAATTCGCCAATTTATTGTTCTTCAAGTTTAAGTGAACAACGAGCCCCATTGTTAATCCTTTAAAGGAAATTATTTGTAAATTTCGACAAGTAGAACAATGATTGGGACACGTAGAAGTTTGAAATCTTTGTATATATTGCTTCCATATAGTCTAAGAAACATGTACGCAAAGCATCCAAACAGTACCGTTCGCCAATTTTTTGTTCTTCAAGTTTAAGTGAACAATGAGCCCCATTGTTAATCCTTTATCGGAAATTATTTGTAACTTTCGACCAGTAGAACAATGAATGGAACAGGTAGACGGTTGAAATCTTTTTATATATTGCTTCTATATAGTCTAAGAAACACATATGCAAAGCATCCAAACAGTACAATTCGCCAATTTTTTGTTCTTCAAGTTTAAGTAAACTACGATCCCCATTGTTAATCCCTTAACGGAAATTATTTGTAACTTTCGACAAGTAGAACAATGAGTGGAACAGGTAGACGGTTGAAATCAATGTATATATTGCTTCTATATAGTCTAAGAAACATATATGCAAAGCATCCAAACAGTACCATTCGCCAATTTTTTGTTCTTCAAGTTTAAGTGAACAATGAGCCCCAATGGTTAATCCGTTATCGGAAATTATTTGTAACTTTCGACAAGTAGAACAATGAATGGAACAGGTAGACGGTTGAAATCATTGTATATATTGCTTCTATATAGTCTAAGAAACATATATGCAAAGAATCCAAACAGTACCGTTCGCCAATTTTTTGTTCTTCAAGTTTAAGTGAACAATGAGCCCCATTGTTAATCCTTAATCGGAAATTATTTCTAACTTTCGACAAGTAGAACAATGAATGGAACTGGTAGACGGTTGAAATCTTTTTGTGTATTGCTTCTATATAGTCTAAGAAACATATATGCAAAGCATCCAAACAGTACCAGTCGCCAATTTTTTGTTCTTCAAGTTTAAGTGAACAACGAGGCACATTGATAATCATGAAACGGAAATTATTTGTAACTTTCGACAAGTAGAACAATGATTGGAACACGTAGACGGTTGAAATCTTTGTATATATTGCTTCCATATAGTCTAAGAAACATGTACGCAAAGCATCCACACAGTACCATTCGCCAATTTCTTGTTCTTCAAGTTTAAGTGAACAATGAGCCCCAATGGTTAATCCTTTATCGGAAATTATTTGTAACTTTCGACAAGTAGAACAATGAATGGAACTGGTAGACGGTTGAAATCTTTGTATATATTGCTTCTATATAGTCTAAGAAACATATGTGCAAAGCATCCAAACAGTACCATTCGCCAATTTTTTGTTCTTCAAGTTTAAGTGAACAACGAGCCCCATTGATAATCATGAAACGGAAATTATTTGTAACTTTCGACATGTAGAACAATGAATGGAACAGGTAGACGGTTGAAATATTTGTATATATAGCTTCCGTATAGTCTAAGAAACATATATGCAAATCATCCAAACAGTACCATTCGCCAATTTTTTGTTCTTCAAGTTTAAGTGAACAATGAGCCCCATTGTTAATCCTTTAAAGGAAATTATTTGTAAATTTCGACAAGTAGAACAATGATTGGAACATGTAGACGGTTGAAATCTTTGTATATATTGCTTCCATATAGTCTAAGAAACATGTACGCAAAGCATCCAAACAGTACCATTCGCCAATTTTTTGTTCTTCAAGTTTAAGTGAACAACGAGCCCCATTGTTAATCCTTTAAAGGAAATTATTTGTAACTTTCGACAAGTAGAACAATGAATGGAACAGGTAGACGGTTGAAATCTTTGTATATATTGCTTCTATATAGTCTAAGAAACATATATGCAAAGCATCCAAACAGTACCATTCGCCAATTTTTTGTTCTTCAAGTTTAAGTGAACAACGAGCCCCATTGATAATCATGAAACGGAAATTATTTGTAACTTTCGACATGTAGAACAATGAATGGAACAGGTAGACGGTTGAAATATTTGTATATATAGCTTCCGTATAGTCTAAGAAACATATATGCAAATCATCCAAACAGTACCATTCGCCAATTTTTTGTTCTTCAAGTTTAAGTGAACAATGAGCCCCATTGTTAATCCTTTAAAGGAAATTATTTGTAAATTTCGACAAGTAGAACAATGATTGGAACATGTAGACGGTTGAAATCTTTGTATATATTGCTTCCATATAGTCTAAGAAACATGTACGCAAAGCATCCAAACAGTACCATTCGCCAATTTTTTGTTCTTCAAGTTTAAGTGAACAATGAGCCCCATTGTTAATCCTTTATAGGAAATTATTTGTAACTTTCGACAAGTAGAACAATGAATGGAACTGGTAGACGTTGAAATCTTTGTATATATTGCTTCCATATAGTCTAAGAAACATATATGCAAAGCATCCAAACAGTACAATTCGGAAATTTATTGTTCTTCAAGTTTAAGTGAACAATGAGCCCCAATGGTTAATCCTTTATCGGATATTATTTGTAATTGTCGACAAGTAGAACAATGAATGGAACAGGTAGACGGTTGAAATCTTTGTATATATTGCTTCTATATAATCTAAGAAACATATATGCAAAGCATCCAAACGGTACAATTCGCCAAATATTTCATCTTCATGTTTAAGTGAACTACGAGCCCCATTGTTAATACTTTAACGGAAATTATTTGTAACTTGCGACAAGGAGAACAATGAGTGGAACAGGTAGACGGTTGAAATTAATGTATATATTGCTTCTATATAGTCTAAGAAACATATATGCAAACCATCCAAACAGTACCATTCGCCAATTTTTTGTTCTTCAAGTTTAAGTGAACAATGAGCCCCAATGGTTAATCCGTTATCGGAAATTATTTGTAACTTTCGACAAGTAGAACAATGAATGGAACAGGTAGACGGTTGAAATCATTGTATATATTGCTTCTATATAGTCTAAGAAACATATATCCAAAGCATCCAAACAGTACAATTCGCCCATTTCTTGTTCTTCAAGTTTAAGTGAACTACGAGCCCCATTGTTAATCCTTTATCGGAAATTATTTGTAACTTTCGACAAGTAGAACAATGAATGGAACAGGTAGACTGTTGAAATCATTGTATATATTGCTTCTATATAGTCTAAGAAATATATATGCAAAGCATCCAAACAGTACAATTAGCCAATTTTTTGTTCTTCAAGTTTAAGTGAACAATGAGCCCCAATGGTTAATCCGTTATCGGAAATTATTTGTAATTTTCGACAAGTAGAACAATGAATGGAACAGGTAGACGGTTGAAATCATTGTATATATTGCTTCTATATAGTCTAAGAAACATATATGCAAAGCATCCAAACAGTACAATTAGCCAATTTTTTGTTCTTCAAGTTTAAGTGAACAATGAGCCCCAATGGTTAATCCGTTATCGGAAATTATTTGTAACTTTCGACAAGTAGAACAATGAATGGAACAGGTAGACGGTTGAAATCTTTGTATATATTGCTTCTATATAGTCTAAGAAACTTATATGCAAAGCATCTAAACAGTAACATTCGCCAATTTTTTTATCTTCAAGTTTAAGTGAACAATGAGCCCCAATGGTTAATCCGTTATCGGAAATTATTTGTAACTTGCGACAAGTAGAACAATGAGTGGAACAGTTAGACGGTTGAAATCAATGTATATATTGCTTCTATATAGTCTAAGAAACATATATGCAAAGCATCCAAACAGTACCATTCGCCAATTTTTTGTTCTTCAAGTTTAAGTAAACTACGATCCCCATTGTTAATCCCTTAACGGAAATTATTTGTAACTTTCGACAAGTAGAACAATGAATGGAACAGGTAGACTGTTGAAATCATTGTATATATTGCTTCTATATAGTCTAAGAAACATATATGCAAAGCATCCAAACAGTACAATTCGCCAATTTTTTGTTCTTCAAGTTTAAGTGAACAATGAGCCCCAATTCTTAATCCGTTTTCGGAAATTATTTGTAACTTTCGACAAGTAGAACAATGAATGGAACAGGTAGACGGTTGAAATCTTTGTATATATTGCTTCTATATAGTCTAAGAAACTTATATGCACAGCATCTAAACAGTAACATTCGCCAATTTTTTTATCTTCAAGTTTATGTGAACAATGAACCCCAATGGTTAATCCGTTATCGGAAATTATTTGTAACTTGCGAGAAGTAGAACAATGAGTGGAACAGGTAGACGGTTGAAATCAATGTATATATTGCTTCTATATAGTCTAAGAAACATATATGCAAAGCATACAAACAGTACCATTCGCCAATTTTTTGTTCTTCAATTTTAAGTGAACAATGAGCCCCATTGTTAATCCTTTATCGGAAATTATTTGTAACTTTAAACAAGTAGAACAATGAATGGAACAGGTAGACGGTTGAAATCTTTGTATATATTGCGTATATATAGTCTAAGAAACATATATGAAAAGCATCCAAACAGTACAATTCGCCAATTTATTGTTCTTCAAGTTTAAGTGAACAACGAGCCCCATTGTTAATCCTTTAAAGGAAATTATTTGTAAATTTCGACAAGTAGAACAATGATTGGGACACGTAGAAGTTTGAAATCTTTGTATATATTGCTTCCATATAGTCTAAGAAACATGTACGCAAAGCATCCAAACAGTACCGTTCGCCAATTTTTTGTTCTTCAAGTTTAAGTGAACAATGAGCCCCATTGTTAATCCTTTATCGGAAATTATTTGTAACTTTCGACCAGTAGAACAATGAATGGAACAGGTAGACGGTTGAAATCTTTGTATATATTGCTTCTATATAGTCTAAGAAATATATATGCAAAGCATCCAAACAGTACAATTCGCCAATTTTTTGTTCTTCAAGTTTAAGTGAACTACAAGCCCCATTGATAATCATGAAATGGAAATTATTTGTAACTTTCTACAAGTAGAACAATGAATAGAACAGGTAGACGGTTGAAATCTTTGTATATATTGCTTCTATATAGTATAAGAAACATATATGCAAAGCATCCAAACAGTACAATTCGCCAATTTTTTGTTCTTCAAGTATAAGTGAACTACGAGCCCCATTGATAATCATGAAATGGAAATTATTTGTAACTTTCTACAAGTAGAACAATGAATAGTACAGGTAGACGGGTGCAATCTTTCTATATATTGCATCTAAATAGTCTAAGAAACATATATGCAAAGCATCCAAACAGTACCATTCGCCAATTTTTTGTTCTTCAAGTTTAAGTGAACTACGAGCCCCATTGTTAATCCTTTAAAGAAAATTATTTGTAAATTTCGACAAGTAGAACAATGAATGGAACAGGTAGACGGTAGAAATCAATGTATATATTGCTTCTATATAGTCTAAGAAACATATATGCAAAGCATCCAAACAGTACCATTCGCCAATTTTTTGTTCTTCAAGTTTAAGTGAACAATGAGCCCCAATGGTTAATCCTTTATCGGAAATTATTTGTAATTTTCGACAAGTAGAACAATGAATGGAACAGGTAGACGGTTGAAATCTTTGTATATATTGCTTCTATATAGTCTAAGAAACATATATGCAAAGCATCCAAACAGTACAATTCGCCAATTTATTGTTCTTCAAGTTTAAGTGAACAACGAGCCCCATTGTTAATCCTTTAAAGGAAATTATTTGTAAATTTCGACAAGTAGAACAATGAATGGAACAGGGAGACGGTCGAAATCTTTGTATATATTGCTTCTATATAATCTAAGAAACATATATGCAAAGCATCCAAACAGTACCATTCGCCAATTTTTTGTTCTTCAAGTTTAAGTGAACTACGAGCCCCATTGTTAATCCTTTAAAGGAAATTATTTGTAAATTTCGACAAGTAGAACAATGATTGGAACACGTAGACGGTTGAAATCTTTGTATATATTGCTTCCATATAGTCTAAGAAACATGTACGCAAAGCATCCAAACAGTACCATTCGCCAATTTTTTGATGTTCAAGTTTAAGTGAACAGCGAGCCCCATTGATAATCATGAAATGGAAATTATTTGTAACTTTCTACAAGTAGAACAATGAATAGTACAGGTAGACGGGTGAAATCTTTCTATATATTGCTTCTAAATGGTCTAAGAAACATCTATGCAAAGCATCCAAACAGTACAATTCGCCAATTTTTTGTTCTTCAAGTTTAAGTGAACTACGAGCCCCATTGTTAATCCTTTAAAGGAAATTATTTGTAAATTTCGACAAGTAGAACAATGAATGGATCATGTAGACGGTTGAAAAATTTGTATCTATTGCTTCTATATAGTCTACGAAACATATATGCAAAGCATCCAAACAGTACAATTCGCCAATCTTTTGTACTTCAAGTTTAAGTGAACTACGAGCCCCATTGTTAATCCTTTACCGGAAATTAATTGTAAATTTCGACAAGTAGAACAATGAATGGAACAGGTAGACGGTTGAAATCTTTGTATATATTGCTTCTATATAGTCTAAGAAACATATATGCAAAGCATCCAAACAGTACAATTCGCCAATTTTTTGTTCTTCAAGTTTAAGTAAACTACGATCCCCATTGTTAATCCCTTAACGGAAATTATTTGTAACATTCGACAAGTAGAACAATGAATGGGACAGGTAGACGGTTGAAATCATTGTATATATTGCTTCTATATAGTCTATGAAACATGTACGCAAAGCATCGAAACAGTACCGTTCGCCAATTTTTTGTTCTTCAAGTTTAAGTGAACAATGAGCCCCATTGTTAATCCTTTAAAGGAAATTATTTGTAAATTTCGACAAGTAGAACAATGAATGGAACAGGTAGACGGTTGAAATCTTTGTATATATTGCTTCTATATAGTCTAAGAAACATATATGCAAAGCATCCAAACAGTACCATTCGCCAATTTTTTGTTCTTCAAGTTTAAGTGAACAATGAGCCCCAATGGTTAATCCGTTATCGGAAATTATTTGTAACTTGCGAGAAGTAGAACAATGAGTGGAACAGGTAGACGGTTGAAATCTTTGTATATATTGCTTCTATATAGTCTAAGAAACTTATATGCAAAGCATCTAAACATTAACATTCGCCAATTTTTTGTTCTTCAAGTTTAAGTGAACAATGAGCCCCAATGGTTAATCCGTTATCGGAAATTATTTGTAACTTGCGACAAGTAGAACAATGAGTGGAACAGTTAGACGGTTGAAATCAATGTATATATTGCTTCTATATAGTCTAAGAAACATATATGCAAAGCATCCAAACAGTACCATTCGCCAATTTTTTGTTCTTCAAGTTTAAGTGAACAATGAGCCCCATTGTTAATCCTTTATCGGAAATTATTTGTAACTTTCGACAAGTAGAACAATGAATAGAACAGGTAGACGGTTGAAATCTTTGTATATATTGCTTCTATATAGTATAAGAAACATATATGCAAAGCATCCAAACAGTACAATTCGCCAATTTTTTGTTCTTCAAGTTTAAGTGAACAATGAGCCCCAATGGTTAATCCGTTATCGGAAATTATTTGTAACTTTCGACAAGTAGAACAATGAATGGAACTGGTAGACGGTTGAAATCTTTGTATATATTGCTTATATATGGTCTAAGAAACATATATGCAAAGCATCCAAACAGTACCATCCGCCAATTGTTTGTTCTTCAAGTTTAAGTGAACTACGAGCCCCATTGTTAATCCTTTAAAGGAAATTATTTGTAAATTTCGACAAGTAGAACAATGAATGGAACAGGTAGACTGTTGAAATCATTGTATATATTGCTTCTCTATAGTCTAAGAAACATATATGCAAAGCATCCAAACAGTACAATTCGCCAATTTTTTGTTCTTCAAGTTTAAGTGAACAATGAGCCCCAATGGTTAATCCGTTTTCGGAAATTATTTGTAACTTGCGACAAGTAGAACAATGAGTGGAACAGTTAGACGGTTGAAATCAATGTATATATTGCTTCTATATAGTCTAAGAAACATATATGCAAAGCATCCAAACAGTACAATTCGCCAATTTTTTGTTCTTCAAGTTTAAGTAAACTACGATCCCCATTGTTAATCCCTTAACGGAAATTATTTGTAACTTTCGACAAGTAGAACAATGAATGGAACAGGTAGACGGTTGAAATCTTTGTATATATTGCTTCTATATAGTATAAGAAACATATATGCAAAGCATCCAAACAGTACAATTCGCCAATTTTTTGTTCTTCAAGTTTAAGTGAACAATGAGCCCCAATGGTTAATCCGTTATCGGAAATTATTTGTAACTTTCGACAAGTAGAACAATGAATGGAACAGGTAGACGGTTGAAATCTTTGTATATATTGCTTCTATATAGTCTAAGAAACTTATATGCACAGCATCTAAACAGTAACATTCGCCAATTTTTTTATCTTCTAGTTTAAGTGAACAATGAACCCCAATGGTTAATCCGTTATCGGAAATTATTTGTAACTTGCGAGAAGTAGAACAATGAGTGGAACAGGTAGACGGTTGAAATCAATGTATATATTGCTTCTATATAGTCTAAGAAACATATATGCAAAGCATACAAACAGTACCATTCGCCAATTTTTTGTTCTTCAAGTTTAAGTGAACAATGAGCCCCATTGTTAATCCTTTATCGGAAATTATTTGTAACTTTAAACAAGTAGAACAATGAATGGAACAGGTAGACGGTTGAAATCTTTGTATATATTGCTTCTATATAGTCTAAGAAACATATATGCAAAGCATCCAAACAGTACAATTCGCCAATTTATTGTTCTTCAAGTTTAAGTGAACAACGAGCCCCATTGTTAATCCTTTAAAGGAAATTATTTGTAAATTTCGACAAGTAGAACAACGATTGGGACACGTAGAAGGTTGAAATCTTTGTATATATTGCTTCCATATAGTCTAAGAAACATGTACGCAAAGCATCGAAACAGTACCGTTCGCCAATTTTTTGTTCTTCAAGTTTAAGTGAACAATGAGCCCCATTGTTAATCCTTTATCGGAAATTATTTGTAAATTTCGACCAGTAGAACAATGAATGGAACAGGTAGACGGTTGAAATCTTTGTATATATTGCTTCTATATAGTCTAAGAAATATATATGCAAAGCATCCAAACAGTACAATTCGCCAATTTTTTTATCTTCAAGTTTAAGTGAACAATGAGCCCCAATGGTTAATCCGTTATCGGAAATTATTTGTAACTTTCGACAAGTAGAACAATGAATGGAACAGGTAGACGGTTGAAATCTTTGTATATATTGCTTCTATATAGTCTAAGAAACATATATGCAAAGCATCCAAACAGTACAATTAGCCAATTTTTTGTTCTTCAAGTTTAAGTGAACAATGAGCCCCAATGGTTAATCCGTTATCGGAAATTATTTGTAACTTTCGACAAGTAGAACAATGAATGGAACAGGTAGACGGTTGAAATCTTTGTATATATTGCTTCTATATAGTCTAAGAAACATATATGCAAAGCATCCAAACAGTACCATTCGCCAATTTTTTGTTCTTCAAGTTTAAGTGAACAATGAGCCCCAATGGTTAATCCTTTATCGGAAATTATTTGTAATTTTCGACAAGTAGAACAATGAATGGAACAGGTAGACGGTTGAAATCTTTGTATATATTGCTTCTATATAGTCTAAGAAACATATATGCAAAGCATCCAAACAGTACAATTCGCCAATTTATTGTTCTTCAAGTTTAAGTGAACAACGAGCCCCATTGTTAATCCTTTAAAGGAAATTATTTGTAAATTTCGACAAGTAGAACAATGAATGGAACAGGGAGACGGTCGAAATCTTTGTATATATTGCTTCTAGATAATCTAAGAAACATATATGCAAAGCATCCAAACAGTACCATTCGCCAATTTTTTGTTCTTCAAGTTTAAGTGAACTACGAGCCCCATTGTTAATCCTTTAAAGGAAATTATTTGTAAATTTCGACAAGTAGAACAATGAATGGAACAGGTAGACGGTTGAAATCAATGTATATATTGCTTCTATATAGTCTAAGAAACATATATGCAAAGCATCCAAACAGTACCATTCGCCAATTTTTTGTTCTTCAAGTTTAAGTGTACAATGAGCCCCAATGGTTAATCCTTTATCGGAAATTATTTGTAATTTTCGACAAGTAGAACAATGAATGGAACAGTTAGACGGTTGAAATATTTGTATATATTGCTTCTATATAGTCTAAGAAACATATATGCAAAGCATCCAAACAGTACAATTCGCCAATTTTTTGTTCTTCAAGTTTAAGTAAACTACGATCCCCATTGTTAATCCCTTAACGGAAATTATTTGTAAATTTCGACAAGTAGAACAATGAATGGAACAGGTAGACGGTTGAAATCATTGTATATATTGCTTCTATATAGTCTAAGAAACATGTACGCAAAGCATCCAAACAGTACCATTCGCCAATTTTTTGTTCTTCAAGTTTAAGTGTACAATGAGCCCCAATGGTTAATCCTTTATCGGAAATTATTTGTAATTTTCGACAAGTAGAACAATGAATGGAACAGTTAGACGGTTGAAATATTTGTATATATTGCTTCTATATAGTCTAAGAAACATATATGCAAAGCATCCAAACAGTACAATTCGCCAATTTTTTGTTCTTCAAGTTTAAGTAAACTACGATCCCCATTGTTAATCCCTTAACGGAAATTATTTGTAAAATTCGACAAGTAGAACAATGAATGGAACAGGTAGACGGTTGAAATCAATGTATATATTGCTTCTATATAGTCTAAGAAACATATATGCAAAGCATCCAAACAGTACCATTCGCCAATTTTTTGTTCTTCAAGTTTAAGTGAACTACGAGCCCAATTGTTAATCCTTTAAAGGAAATTATTTGCAAATTTCGACAAGTAGAACAATGAATAGAACAGGTAGACGGTTGAAATCTTTGTATATATTGCTTCTATATAGTATAAGAAACATATATGCAAAGCATCCAAACAGTACAATTCGCCAATTTTTTGTTCTTCAAGTTTAAGTGAACAATGAGCCCCAATGGTTAATCCGTTATCGGAAATTATTTGTAACTTTCGACAAGTAGAACAATGAATGGAACTGGTAGACGGTTGAAATCTTTGTATATATTGCTTATATATGGTCTAAGAAACATATATGCAAAGCATCCAAACAGTACCATTCGCCAATTGTTTGTTCTTCAAGTTTAAGTGAACTACGAGCCCCATTGTTAATCCTTTAAAGGAAATTATTTGTAAATTTCGACAAGTAGAACAATGAATGGAACAGGTAGACTGTTGAAATCATTGTATATATTGCTTCTATATAGCCTAAGAAACATATATGCAAAGCATCCAAACAGTACAATTCGCCAATTTTTTGTTCTTCAAGTTTAAGTGAACAATGAGCCCCAATGGTTAATCCGTTTTCGGAAATTATTTGTAACTTTCGACAAGTAGAACAATGAATGGAACAGGTAGACGGTTGAAATCTTTGTATATATTGCTTCTATATAGTCTAAGAAACTTATATGCACAGCATCTAAACAGTAACATTCGCCAATTTTTTTATCTTCTAGTTTAAGTGAACAATGAACCCAAATGGTTAATCCGTTATCGGAAATTATTTGTAACTTGCGAGAAGTAGAACAATGAGTGGAACAGGTAGACGGTTGAAATCAATGTATATATTGCTTCTATATAGTCTAAGAAACATATATGCAAAGCATACAAACAGTACAATTCGCCAATTTATTGTTCTTCAAGTTTAAGTGAACAACGAGCCCCATTGTTAATCCTTTAAAGGAAATTATTTGTAAATTTCGACAAGTAGAACAATGATTGGGACACGTAGAAGGTTGAAATCTTTGTATATATTGCTTCCATATAGTCTAAGAAACATGTACGCAAAGCATCGAAACAGTACCGTTCGCCAATTTTTTGTTCTTCAAGTTTAAGTGAACAATGAGCCCCATTGTTAATCCTTTAAAGGAAATTATTTGTAAATTTCGACTATTAGAACAATGAATGGAACTGGTACACGGTTGAAATCTTTTTATATATTGCTTCTATATAGTCTAAGAAACACATATGCAAAGCATCCAAACAGTACAATTCGCCAATTTTTTGTTCTTCAAGTTTAAGTAAACTACGATCCCCATTGTTAATCCCTTAACGGAAATTATTTGTAACTTTCGACAAGTAGAACAATGAGTGGAACAGTTAGACGGTTGAAATCAATGTATATATTGCTTCTATATAGTCTAAGAAACATATATGCAAAGCATCCAAACAGTACAATTCGCCAATTTTTTGTTCTTCAAGTTTAAGTAAACTACGATCCCCATTGTTAATCCCTTAACGGAAATTATTTGTAACTTTCGACAAGTAGAACAATGAATGGAACAGGTAGACGGTTGAAATCTTTGTATATATTGCTTCTATATAGTATAAGAAACATATATGCAAAGCATCCAAACAGTACAATTCGCCAATTTTTTGTTCTTCAAGTTTAAGTGAACAATGAGCCCCAATGGTTAATCCGTTATCGGAAATTATTTGTAACTTTCGACAAGTAGAACAATGAATGGAACAGGTAGACGGTTGAAATCTTTGTATATATTGCTTCTATATAGTCTAAGAAACTTATATGCAAAGCATCTAAACAGTAACATTCGCCAATTTTTTGTTCTTCAAGTTTAAGTGAACAATGAGCCCCAATGGTTAATCCGTTATCGGAAATTATTTGTAACTTGCGACAAGTAGAACAATGAGTGGAACAGTTAGACGGTTGAAATCAATGTATATATTGCTTCTATATAGTCTAAGAAACATATATGCAAAGCATCCAAACAGTACCATTCGCCAATTTTTTGTTCTTCAAGTTTAAGTGAACAATGAGCCCCATTGTTAATCCTTTATCGGAAATTATTTGTAACTTTCGACAAGTAGAACAATGAATAGAACAGGTAGACGGTTGAAATCTTTGTATATATTGCTTCTATATAGTATAAGAAACATATATGCAAAGCATCCAAACAGTACAATTCGCCAATTTTTTGTTCTTCAAGTTTAAGTGAACAATGAGCCCCAATGGTTAATCCGTTATCGGAAATTATTTGTAACTTTCGACAAGTAGAACAATGAATGGAACTGGTAGACGGTTGAAATCTTTGTATATATTGCTTATATATGGTCTAAGAAACATATATGCAAAGCATCCAAACAGTACCATTCGCCAATTGTTTGTTCTTCAAGTTTAAGTGAACTACGAGCCCCATTGTTAATCCTTTAAAGGAAATTATTTGTAAATTTCGACAAGTAGAACAATGAATGGAACAGGTAGACTGTTGAAATCATTGTATATATTGCTTCTATATAGTCTAAGAAACATATATGCAAAGCATCCAAACAGTACAATTCGCCAATTTTTTGTTCTTCAAGTTTAAGTGAACAATGAGCCCCAATGGTTAATCCGTTTTCGGAAATTATTTGTAACTTTCGACAAGTAGAACAATGAATGGAACAGGTAGACGGTTGAAATCTTTGTATATATTGCTTCTATATAGTCTAAGAAACTTATATGCACAGCATCTAAACAGTAACATTCGCCAATTTTTTTATCTTCTAGTTTAAGTGAACAATGAACCCCAATGGTTAATCCGTTATCGGAAATTATTTGTAACTTGCGAGAAGTAGAACAATGAGTGGAACAGGTAGACGGTTGAAATCAATGTATATATTGCTTTTATATAGTCTAAGAAACATATATGCAAAGCATACAAACAGTACCATTCGCCAATTTTTTGTTCTTCAAGTTTAAGTGAACAATGAGCCCCATTGTTAATCCTTTATCGGAAATTATTTGTAACTTTAAACAAGTAGAACATTGAATGGAACAGGTAGACGGTTGAAATCTTTGTATATATTGCTTCTATATAGTCTAAGAAACATATATGCAAAGCATCCAAACAGTACAATTCGCCAATTTTTTGTTCTTCAAGTTTAAGTGAACAATGAGCCCCAATGGTTAATCCGTTTTCGGAAATTATTTGTAACTTTCGACAAGTAGAACAATGAATGGAACAGGTAGACGGTTGAAATCTTTGTATATATTGCTTCTATATAGTCTAAGAAACTTATATGCACAGCATCTAAACAGTAACATTCGCCAATTTTTTTATCTTCTAGTTTAAGTGAACAATGAACCCCAATGGTTAATCCGTTATCGGAAATTATTTGTAACTTGCGAGAAGTAGAACAATGAGTGGAACAGGTAGACGGTTGAAATCAATGTATATATTGCTTCTATATAGTCTAAGAAACATATATGCAAAGCATACAAACAGTACCATTCGCCAATTTTTTGTTCTTCAAGTTTAAGTGAACAATGAGCCCCATTGTTAATCCTTTATCGGAAATTATTTGTAACTTTAAACAAGTAGAACAATGAATGGAACAGGTAGACGGTTGAAATCTTTGTATATATTGCTTCTATATAGTCTAAGAAACATATATGCAAAGCATCCAAACAGTACAATTCGCCAATTTATTGTTCTTCAAGTTTAAGTGAACAACGAGCCCCATTGTTAATCCTTTAAAGGAAATTATTTGTAAATTTCGACAAGTAGAACAATGATTGGGACACGTAGAAGGTTGAAATCTTTGTATATATTGCTTCCATATAGTCTAAGAAACATGTACGCAAAGCATCGAAACAGTACCGTTCGCCAATTTTTTGTTCTTCAAGTTTAAGTGAACAATGAGCCCCATTGTTAATCCTTTATCGGAAATTATTTGTAAATTTCGACCAGTAGAACAATGAATGGAACAGGTAGACGGTTGAAATCTTTGTATATATTGCTTCTATATAGTCTAAGAAATATATATGCAAAGCATCCAAACAGTACAATTCGCCAATTTTTTTATCTTCAAGTATAAGTGAACTACGAGCCCCATTGATAATCCCTTAACGGAAATTATTTGTAAAATTCGACAAGTAGAACAATGAGTGGAACAGTTAGACGGTTGAAATCAATGTATATATTGCTTCTATATAGTCTAAGAAACATATATGCAAAGCATCCAAACAGTACCATTCGCCAATTTTTTGTTCTTCAAGTTTAAGTGAACAATGAGCCCCATTGTTAATCCTTTATCGGAAATTATTTGTAACTTTCGACAAGTAGAACAATGAATAGAACAGGTAGACGGTTGAAATCTTTGTATATATTGCTTCTATATAGTATAAGAAACATATATGCAAAGCATCCAAACAGTACAATTCGCGAATTTTTTGTTCTTCAAGTTTAAGTGAACAATGAGCCCCAATGGTTAATCCGTTATCGGAAATTATTTGTAACTTTCGACAAGTAGAACTTTGAATGGAACTGGTAGACGGTTGAAATCTTTGTATATATTGCTTATATATGGTCTAAGAAACATATATGCAAAGCATCCAAACAGTACCATTCGCCAATTGTTTGTTCTTCAAGTTTAAGTGAACTACGAGCCCCCTTGTTAATCCTTTAAAGGAAATTATTTGTAAATTTCGACAAGTAGAACAATGAATGGAACAGGTAGACTGTTGAAATCATTGTATATATTGCTTCTATATAGCCTAAGAAACATATATGCAAAGCATCCAAACAGTACAATTCGCCAATTTTTTGTTCTTCAAGTTTAAGTGAACAATGAGCCCCAATGGTTAATCCGTTTTCGGAAATTATTTGTAACTTTCGACAAGTAGAACAATGAATGGAACAGGTAGACGGTTGAAATCTTTGTATATATTGCTTCTATATAGTCTAAGAAACTTATATGCACAGCATCTAAACAGTAACATTCGCCAATTTTTTTATCTTCTAGTTTAAGTGAACAATGAACCCAAATGGTTAATCCGTTATCGGAAATTATTTGTAACTTGCGAGAAGTAGAACAATGAGTGGAACAGGTAGACGGTTGAAATCAATGTATATATTGCTTCTATATAGTCTAAGAAACATATATGCAAAGCATACAAACAGTACAATTCGCCAATTTATTGTTCTTCAAGTTTAAGTGAACAACGCGCCCCATTGTTAATCCTTTAAAGGAAATTATTTGTAAATTTCGACAAGTAGAACAATGATTGGGACACGTAGAAGGTTGAAATCTTTGTATATATTGCTTCCATATAGTCTAAGAAACATGTACGCAAAGCATCGAAACAGTACCGTTCGCCAATTTTTTGTTCTTCAAGTTTAAGTGAACAATGAGCCCCATTGTTAATCCTTTAAAGGAAATTATTTGTAAATTTCGACTAGTAGAACAATGAATGGAACTGGTACACGGTTGAAATCTTTTTATATATTGCTTCTATATAGTCTAAGAAACACATATGCAAAGCATCCAAACAGTACAATTCGCCAATTTTTTGTTCTTCAAGTTTAAGTAAACTACGATCCCCATTGTTAATCCCTTAACGGAAATTATTTGTAACTTTCGACAAGTAGAACAATGAATGGAACAGGTAGACGGTTGAAATCTTTGTATATATTGCTTCTATATAGTCTAAGAAACTTATATGCACAGCATCTAAACAGTAACATTCGCCAATTTTTTTATCTTCTAGTTTAAGTGAACAATGAACCCAAATGGTTAATCCGTTATCGGAAATTATTTGTAACTTGCGAGAAGTAGAACAATGAGTGGAACAGGTAGACGGTTGAAATCAATGTATATATTGCTTCTATATAGTCTAAGAAACATATATGCAAAGCATACAAACAGTACAATTCGCCAACTTTTTGTTCTTCAAGTTTAAGTGAACAATGAGCCCCATTGTTAATCCTTTAAAGGAAATTATTTGTAAATTTCGACAAGTAGAACAATGAATGGAACAGGTAGACAGTTGAAATCTTTGTATATATTGCTTCTATATAGTCTAAGAAACATATATGCAAAGCATCCAAACAGTACAATTCGCCAATTTATTGTTCTTCAAGTTTAAGTGAACAACGAGCCCCATTGTTAATCCTTTAAAGGAAATTATTTGTAAATTTCGACAAGTAGAACAATGAATGGAACAGGGAGACGGTCGAAATCTTTGTATATATTGCTTCTATATAATCTAAGAAACATATATGCAAAGCATCCAAACAGTACCATTCGCCAATTTTTTGTTCTTCAAGATTAAGTGAACTACGAGCCCCATTGTTAATCCTTTAAAGGAAATTATTTGTAAATTTCGACAAGTAGAACAATGAATGGAACAGGTAGACGGTTGAAATCAATGTATATATTGCTTCTATATAGTCTAAGAAACATATATGCAAAGCATCCAAACAGTACCATTCGCCAATTTTTTGTTCTTCAAGTTTAAGTGAACAACGAGCCCCATTGTTAATCCTTTAAAGGAAATTATTTGTAAATTTCGACAAGTAGAACAATGATTGGAACACGTAGACGGTTGAAATCTTTGTATATATTGCTTCCATATAGTCTAAGAAACATGTACGCAAAGCATCCAAACAGTACCATTCGCCAATTTTTTGATGTTCAAGTTTAAGTGAACAGCGAGCCCCATTGATAATCATGAAATGGAAATTATTTGTAACTTTCTACAAGTAGAACGATGAATAGTACAGGTAGACGGGTGAAATCTTTCTATATATTGCTTCTAAATGGTCTAAGAAACATCTATGCAAAGCATCCAAACAGTACAATTCGCCAATTTTTTGTTCTTCAAGTTTAAGTGAACTACGAGCCCCATTGTTAATCCTTTAAAGGAAATTATTTGTAAATTTCGACAAGTAGAACAATGAATGGATCATGTGGACGGTTGAAAAATTTGTATATATTGCTTCTATATAGTCTACGAAACATATATGCAAAGCATCCAAACAGTACCATTCGCCAATTTTTTGTTCTTCAAGTTTAAGTGTACAATGAGCCCCAATGGTTAATCCTTTATCGGAAATTATTTGTAATTTTCGACAAGTAGAACAATGAATGGAACAGTTAGACGGTTGAAATATTTGTATATATTGCTTCTATATAGTCTAAGAAACATATATGCAAAGCATCCAAACAGTACAATTCGCCAATTTTTTGTTCTTCAAGTTTAAGTAAACTACGATCCCCATTGTTAATCCCTTAACGGAAATTATTTGTAAATATCGACAAGTAGAACAATGAATGGAACTGGTAGACGGTTGAAATCATTGTATATATTGCTTCTATATAGTCTAAGAAACATGTACGCAAAGCATCCAAACAGTACCATTCGCCAATTTTTTGTTCTTCAAGTTTAAGTGTACAATGAGCCCCAATGGTTAATCCTTTATCGGAAATTATTTGTAATTTTCGACAAGTAGAACAATGAATGGAACAGTTAGACGGTTGAAATATTTGTATATATTGCTTCTATATAGTCTAAGAAACATATATGCAAAGCATCCAAACAGTACAATTCGCCAATTTTTTGTTCTTCAAGTTTAAGTAAACTACGATCCCCATTGTTAATCCCTTAACGGAAATTATTTGTAAAATTCGACAAGTAGAACAATGAATGGAACAGGTAGACGGTTGAAATCAATGTATATATTGCTTCTATATAGTCTAAGAAACATATATGCAAAGCATCCAAACAGTACCATTCGCCAATTTTTTGTTCTTCAAGTTTAAGTGAACTACGAGCCCAATTGTTAATCCTTTAAAGGAAATTATTTGCAAATTTCGACAAGTAGAACAATGAATGGGACACGTAGAAGGTTGAAATCTTTGTATATATTGCTTCCATATAGTCTAAGAAACATATATGCAAAGCATCCAAACAGTACCATTCGCCAATTTTTTGTTCTTCAAGTTGAAGTGAACAACGAGCCCCATTGTTAATCCTTTATCGGAAATTATTTGTAACTTTCGACAAGTAGAACAATGAATGGATCAGGTAGACGGTTGAAATCATTGTATATATTGCTTCTATATAATCTACGAAACATATATGCAAAGCATCCAAACAGTACAATTCGCCAATTTTTTGTTCTTCAAGTTTAAGTGAACAATGAGCCCCGATGCTTAATCCGTTATCGGATATTATTTGTAACTTTCGACAAGTAGAACAATGAATGGAACAGGTAGACGGTTGAAATCTTTGTATATATTGCTTCTATATAGTCTAAGAAACATATATGCAATGCATCCAAACAGTACCATTCGCCAATTTTTTGTTCTTCAAGTTTAAGTGAACTACGAGCCCCATTGTTTATCCTTTAAAGGAAATTATTTGTAAATTTCGACAAGTAGAACAATGAATGGAACAGGTAGACGGTTGAAATCTTTGTATATATTGCTTCTATATAGTCTAAGAAACATATATGCAAAGCATCCAAACAGTACAATTCGCCAATTTTTTGTTCTTCAAGTTTAAGTGAACTACAAGCCCCATTGTTAATCCTTTAACGGAAATTAATTGTAACTTTCTACAAGTAGAACAATGATTGGAACACGCAGACGGTTGAAATCTTTGTATATATTGCTTCCATATAGTCTAAGAAACATATATGCAAAGCATCCAAACAGTACCATTCGCCAATTATTTCATCTTCATGTTTAAGTGAACTACGAGCCCCATTGTTAATACTTTAACGGAAATTATATGTAACTTCCGACAAGTAGAACAATGAATGGAACAGGTAGACGGTTGAAATCAATGTATATATTGTTTCTATATAGTCTAAGAAACATATATGCAAAGCATCCAAACAGTACAATTCGCCAATTTTTTGTTCTTCAAGTTTAAGTGAACAATGAGCCCCAATGCTTAATCCGTTATCGGATATTATTTGTAACTTTCGACAAGTCGAACAATGAATGGAACAGGTAGACGGTTGAAATCTTTGTATATATTGCTTCTATATAGTCTAAGAAACATATTGCAAAGCATCCAAATTGTACCATTCGCTAATTTTTTGTTGTTCAAGTTTAAGTGAACAACGAGCCCCATTGTTAATCCTTTAAAGGAAATTATTTGTAAATTTCGACAAGTAGAACTATGATTGGAACACGTAGACGGTTGAAATCTTTGTATATATTGCTTCCATATAGTCTAAGAAACATGTACGCAAAGCATCCAAACAGTACCATTCGCCAATTTTTTGTTCTTCAAGTTTAAGTGAACAATGAGCCCCATTGTTAATCCTTTATCGGAAATTATTTGTAATTTTCGACAAGTAGAACAATTAATGGAACAGGTAGACGGTTGTAATCTTTGTATATATTGCTTCTATATAGTCTAAGAAACATATATGCAAAGCATCCAAATAGTACAATTCGCCAATTTTTTGTTCTTCAAGTATAAGTGAACAATGAGCCCCAATGGTTAATCCTTTATCGGAAATTGTTTGTATTTTTCGACATGTAGAACAATGAATGGAACAGGTAGACGGTTCAGATCTTTGTATATATTGCTTCAATATAGTCTAAGAAACATATATGCAAAGCATCCAAACAGTACAATTCGACAATCTTTGTTCTTCAAGTTTAGTGAACAATGAGCCCCAATGGTTAATCCTTTATCGGAAATTATTTGTAATTTTCGACAAGTAGAACAATGAATGGAACAGGTAGACGGTTGAAATCTTTGTATATATTGCTTCTATATAATCTAAGAAACATATATGCAAAGCATCCAAACAGTACAATTCGCCAATTATTTCATCTTCAAGTTTAAGTGAACTACGAGACCCATTGATAATACTTTAACGCAAATTATTTGTAACTTGCGACAAGTAGAACAATGAGTGGAACAGGTAGACGGTTGAAATCAATGTATATATTGCTTCTATATAGTCTAATAAACATATATGCAAAGCATCCAAACAGTACCAGTCGCCAATGATTTGTTCTTCAATTTTAAGTGAACAACGAGGCCCATTGATAATCATGAAACGGAAATTATTTGTAACTTTCGACAAGAAGAACAATGAATAGAACAGGTAGACGGTTGAAATCTTTGTATATGTTGCTTCTATATAGTCTAAGAAACCTATATGCAAAGCATCTAAACAGTGACATTCGCCAATTTTTTGATCTTCAAGTTTAAGTGAACAGCGAGCCCCAATGATAATCATGAAATGGAAATTATTTGTAACTTTCTACAAGTAGAACAATGAATAGTACAGGTAGACGGGTGAAATCTTTCTACATATTGCTTCTAAATAGTCTAAGAAACACATATGCAAAGCATCCAAACAGTTCAATTCGCCAATTTTTTGTTCTTCAAGTTTAAGTGAACTACGAGCCCCATTGTTAATCCTTTAAAGGAAATTATTTGTAAATTTCGACAAGTAGAACAATGAATGGAACAGGTAGACGGTTGAAATCTTTGTATATATTGCTTCTATATAGTCTAAGAAACATATATGCAAAGCATCCAAACAGTACCATTCGCCAATTTTTTGTTCTTCAAGTTTAAGTAAACTACGATCCCCATTGTTAATACCTTAACGGAAATTATTTGTAACTTTCGACAAGTAGAACAATGAATGGAACCGGCAGACGGTTGAAATCATTGTATATAGTGCTTCTATATAGTCTAAGAAACATATATGCAAAGCATCCAAACAGTACAATTCGACAATCTTTGTTCTTCAAGTTTAGTGAACAATGAGCCCCAATGGTTAATCCTTTATCGGAAATTATTTGTAATTTTCGACAAGTAGAACAATGAATGGAACAGGTAGACGGTTGAAATCTTTGTATATATTGCTTCTATATAATCTAAGAAACATATATGCAAAGCATCCAAACAGTACAATTCGCCAATTATTTCATCTTCAAGTTTAAGTGAACTACGAGACCCATTGTTAATACTTTAACGCAAATTATTTGTAACTTGCGACAAGTAGAACAATGAGTGGAACAGGTAGACGGTTGAAATCAATGTATATATTGCTTCTATATAGTCTAAGAAACATATATGCAAAGCATCCAAACAGTACCATTCGCCAATTCTTTGTTCTTCAAGTTTAAGTGAACAATGAGCCCCATTGTTAATCCTTTATCGGAAATTATTTGTAACTTTCGACAAGTAGAACAATGAATGGATCAGGTAGACGGTTGAAATCATTGTATATATTGCTTCTATATAATCTACGAAACATATATGCAAAGCATCCAAACAGTACAATTCGCCAATTTTTTGTTCTTCAAGTTTAAGTGAACAATGAGCCCCGATTCTTAATCCGTTATCGGATATTATTTGTAACTTTCGACAAGTAGAACAATGAATGGAACAGGTAGACGGTTGAAATCTTTGTATATATTGCTTCTATATAGTCTAAGAAACATATATGCAAAGCATCCAAACAGTACCATTCGCCAATTTTTTGTTCTTCAAGTTTAAGTGAACTACGAGCCCCATTGTTTATCCTTTAATGGAAATTATTTGTAAATTTCGACAAGTAGAACAATGAATGGAACAGGTAGACGGTTGAAATCTTTGTATATATTGCTTCTATATAGTCTAAGAAACATATATGCAAAGCATCCAAACAGTACAATTCGCCAATTTTTTGTTCTTCAAGTTTAAGTGAACTACAAGCCCCATTGTTAATCCTTTAACGGAAATTAATTGTAACTTTCTACAAGTAGAACAATGATTGGAACACGCAGACGGTTGAAATCTTTGTATATATTGCTTCCATATAGTCTAAGAAACATATATGCAAAGCATCCAAACAGTACCATTCGCCAATTATTTCATCTTCATGTTTAAGTGAACTACGAGCCCCATTGTTAATACTTTAACGGAAATTATATGTAACTTCCGACAAGTAGAACAATGAATGGAACAGGTAGACGGTTGAAATCAATGTATATATTGTTTCTATATAGTCTAAGAAACATATATGCAAAGCATCCGAACAGTACAATTCGCCAATTTTTTGTTCTTCAAGTTTAAGTGAACAATGAGCCCCAATGCTTAATCCGTTATCGGATATTATTTGTAACTTTCGACAAGTAGAACAATGAATGGAACAGGTAGACGGTTGAAATCTTTGTATATATTGCTTCTATATAGTCTAAGAAACATATTGCAAAGCATCCAAATTGTACCATTCGCTAATTTTTTGTTGTTCAAGTTTAAGTGAACAACGAGCCCCATTGTTAATCCTTTAAAGGAAATTATTTGTAAATTTCGACAAGTAGAACTATGATTGGAACACGTAGACGGTTGAAATCTTTGTATATATTGCTTCCATATAGTCTAAGAAACATGTACGCAAAGCATCCAAACAGTACCATTCGCCAATTTTTTGTTCTTCAAGTTTAAGTGAACAATGAGCCCCATTGTTAATCCTTTATCGGAAATTATTTGTAATTTTCGACAAGTAGAACAATGAATGGAACAGGTAGACGGTTGTAATCTTTGTATATATTGCTTCTATATAGTCTAAGAAACATATATGCAAAGCATCCAAATAGTACAATTCGCCAATTTTTTGTTCTTCAAGTATAAGTGAACAATGAGCCCCAATGGTTAATCCTTTATCGGAAATTGTTTGTATTTTTCGACATGTAGAACAATGAATGGAACAGGTAGACGGTTCAGATCTTTGTATATATTGCTTCAATATAGTCTAAGAAACATATATGCAAAGCATCCAAACAGTACAATTCGACAATCTTTGTTCTTCAAGTTTAGTGAACAATGAGCCCCAATGGTTAATCCTTTATCGGAAATTATTTGTAATTTTCGACAAGTAGAACAATGAATGGAACAGGTAGACGGTTGAAATCTTTGTATATATTGCTTCTATATAATCTAAGAAACATGAATGCAAAGCATCCAAACAGTACAATTCGCCAATTATTTCATCTTCAAGTTTAAGTGAACTACGAGACCCATTGATAATACTTTAACGCAAATTATTTGTAACTTGCGACAAGTAGAACAATGAGTGGAACAGGTAGACGGTTGAAATCAATGTATATATTGCTTCTATATAGTCTAATAAACATATATGCAAAGCATCCAAACAGTACCAGTCGCCAATGTTTTGTTCTTCAATTTTAAGTGAACAACGAGGCCCATTGATAATCATGAAACGGAAATTATTTGTAACTTTCGACAAGAAGAACAATGAATAGAACAGGTAGACGGTTGAAATCTTTGTATATGTTGCTTCTATATAGTCTAAGAAACCTATATGCAAAGCATCTAAACAGTGACATTCGCCAATTTTTTGATCTTCAAGTTTAAGTGAACAGCGAGCCCCAATGATAATCATGAAATGGAAATTATTTGTAACTTTCTACAAGTAGAACAATGAATAGTACAGGTAGACGGGTGAAATCTTTCTACATATTGCTTCTAAATAGTCTAAGAAACACATATGCAAAGCATCCAAACAGTTCAATTCGCCAATTTTTTGTTCTTCAAGTTTAAGTGAACTACGAGCCCCATTGTTAATCCTTTAAAGGAAATTATTTGTAAATTTCGACAAGTAGAACAATGAATGGAACAGGTAGACGGTTGAAATCTTTGTATATATTGCTTCTATATAGTCTAAGAAACATATATGCAAAGCATCCAAACAGTACCATTCGCCAATTTTTTGTTCTTCAAGTTTAAGTAAACTACGATCCCCATTGTTAATACCTTAACGGAAATTATTTGTAACTTTCGACAAGTAGAACAATGAATGGAACCGGCAGACGGTTGAAATCATTGTATATAGTGCTTCTATATAGTCTAAGAAACATATATGCAAAGCATCCAAACAGTACAATTCGACAATCTTTGTTCTTCAAGTTTAGTGAACAATGAGCCCCAATGGTTAATCCTTTATCGGAAATTATTTGTAATTTTCGACAAGTAGAACAATGAATGGAACAGGTAGACGGTTGAAATCTTTGTATATATTGCTTCTATATAATCTAAGAAACATATATGCAAAGCATCCAAACAGTACAATTCGCCAATTATTTCATCTTCAAGTTTAAGTGAACTACGAGACCCATTGTTAATACTTTAACGCAAATTATTTGTAACTTGCGACAAGTAGAACAATGAATGGATCAGGTAGACGGTTGAAATCATTGTATATATTGCTTCTATATAATCTACGAAACATATATGCAAAGCATCCAAACAGTACAATTCGCCAATTTTTTGTTCTTCAAGTTTAAGTGAACAATGAGCCCCGATGCTTAATCCGTTATCGGATATTATTTGTAACTTTCGACAAGTAGAACAATGAATGGAACAGGTAGACGGTTGAAATCTTTGTATATATTGCTTCTATATAGTCTAAGAAACATATATGCAAAGCATCCAAACAGTACCATTCGCCAATTTTTTGTTCTTCAAGTTTAAGTGAACAATGAGCCCCATTGTTAATCCTTTAAAGGAAATTATTTGTAAATTTCGACAAGTAGAACAATGAATGGATCAGGTAGACGGTTGAAATCATTGTATATATTGCTTCTATATAATCTACGAAACATATATGCAAAGCATCCAAACAGTACAATTCGCCAATTTTTTGTTCTTCAAGTTTAAGTGAACAATGAGCCCCAATGCTTAATCCGTTATCGGTTATTATTTGTAACTTTCGACAAGTAGAACAATGAATGGAACAGGTAGACGGTTGAAATCTTTGTATATATTGCTTCTATATAGTCTAAGAAACATATTGCAAAGCATCCAAACTGTACCATTCGCTAATTTTTTGTTTTTCAAGTTTAAGTGAACAACGAGCCCCATTGTTAATCCTTTAAAGGAAATTATTTGTAAATTTCGACAAGTAGAACAATGATTGGAACACGTAGACGGTTGAATTCTTTGTATATATTGCTTCCATATAGTCTAAGAAACATGTACGCAAAGCATCCAAACAGTACCATTCGCCAATTTTTTGTTCTTCAAGTTTAAGTGAACAATGAGCCCCATTGTTAATCCTTTATCGGAAATTATTTGTAATTTTCGACAAGTAGAACAATGAATGGAACAGGTAGACGGTTGTAATCTTTGTATATATTGCTTCTATATAGTCTAAGAAACATATATGCAAAGCATCCAAATAGTACAATTCGCCAATTTTTTGTTCTTCAAGTATAAGTGAACAATGAGCCCCAATGGTTAATCCTTTATCGGAAATTGTTTGTATTTTTCGACATGTAGAACAATGAATGGAACAGGTAGACGGTTCAGATCTTTGTATATATTGCTTCAATATAGTCTAAGAAACATATATGCAAAGCATCCAAACAGTACCAATTCCCAATTTTTTGTTCATCAAGTTTAAGTGAACTACGAGCCCCATTTTTAATCCTTTAAAGGAAATTATTTGTAAATTTCGACAAGTAGAACAATGAATGGAACAGGTAGACGGTTGAAATCTTTGTATATATTGCTTCTATATAGTCTAAGAAACATATATGCAAAGCATCCAAACAGTACCATTCGCCAATTTTTTGTTCTTCAAGTTTAAGTAAACTACGATCCCCATTGTTAATACCTTAACGGAAATTATTTGTAACTTCCGACAAGTAGAACAATGAATGGACCCGGCAGACGGTTGAAATCATTGTATATATTGCTTCTATATAGTCTAAGAAACATATATGCGAAGCATCCAAACAGTACAATTCGACAATTTTTGTTCTTCAAGTTTAGTGAACAATGAGCCCCAATGGTTAATCCTTTATCGGAAATTATTTGTAATTTTCGACAAGTAGAACAATGAATGGAACAGGTAGACGGTTGAAATCATTGTATATATTGCTTCTATATAGTCTAAGAAACATGTACGCAAAGCATCCAAACAGTACCATTCGCCAATTTTTTGTTCTTCAAGTTTAAGTGAACAATGAGCCCCATTGTTAATCCTTTAAAGGAAATTATTTGTAAATTTCGACAAGTAGAACAATGAATGGAACAGGTAGACGGTTGAAATCTTTGTATATATTGCTTCTATATAGTCTAAGAAACATATATGCAAAGCATCCAAACAGTACCATTCGCCAATTTTTTGTTCTTCAAGTTTAAGTAAACTACGATCCCCATTGTTAATACCTTAACGGAAATTATTTGTAACTTTCGACAAGTAGAACAATGAATGGAACCGGCAGACGGTTGAAATCATTGTATATAGTGCTTCTATATAGTCTAAGAAACATATATGCAAAGCATCCAAACAGTACAATTCGACAATCTTTGTTCTTCAAGTTTAGTGAACAATGAGCCCCAATGGTTAATCCTTTATCGGAAATTATTTGTAATTTTCGACAAGTAGAACAATGAATGGAACAGGTAGACGGTTGAAATCTTTGTATATATTGCTTCTATATAATCTAAGAAACATATCTGCAAAGCATCCAAACAGTACAATTCGCCAATTATTTCATCTTCAAGTTTAAGTGAACTACGAGACCCATTGTTAATACTTTAACGCAAATTATTTGTAACTTGCGACAAGTAGAACAATGAATGGATCAGGTAGACGGTTGAAATCATTGTATATATTGCTTCTATATAATCTACGAAACATATATGCAAAGCATCCAAACAGTACAATTCGCCAATTTTTTGTTCTTCAAGTTTAAGTGAACAATGAGCCCCGATGCTTAATCCGTTATCGGATATTATTTGTAACTTTCGACAAGTAGAACAATGAATGGAACAGGTAGACGGTTGAAATCTTTGTATATATTGCTTCTATATAGTCTAAGAAACATATATGCAAAGCATCCAAACAGTACCATTCGCCAATTTTTTGTTCTTCAAGTTTAAGTGAACAATGAGCCCCATTGTTAATCCTTTAAAGGAAATTATTTGTAAATTTCGACAAGTAGAACAATGAATGGATCAGGTAGACGGTTGAAATCATTGTATATATTGCTTCTATATAATCTACGAAACATATATGCAAAGCATCCAAACAGTACAATTCGCCAATTTTTTGTTCTTCAAGTTTAAGTGAACAATGAGCCCCAATGCTTAATCCGTTATCGGTTATTATTTGTAACTTTCGACAAGTAGAACAATGAATGGAACAGGTAGACGGTTGAAATCTTTGTATATATTGCTTCTATATAGTCTAAGAAACATATTGCAAAGCATCCAAACTGTACCATTCGCTAATTTTTTGTTTTTCAAGTTTAAGTGAACAACGAGCCCCATTGTTAATCCTTTAAAGGAAATTATTTGTAAATTTCGACAAGTAGAACAATGATTGGAACACGTAGACGGTTGAATTCTTTGTATATATTGCTTCCATATAGTCTAAGAAACATGTACGCAAAGCATCCAAACAGTACCATTCGCCAATTTTTTGTTCTTCAAGTTTAAGTGAACAATGAGCCCCATTGTTAATCCTTTATCGGAAATTATTTGTAATTTTCGACAAGTAGAACAATGAATGGAACAGGTAGACGGTTGTAATCTTTGTATATATTGCTTCTATATAGTCTAAGAAACATATATGCAAAGCATCCAAATAGTACAATTCGCCAATTTTTTGTTCTTCAAGTATAAGTGAACAATGAGCCCCAATGGTTAATCCTTTATCGGAAATTGTTTGTATTTTTCGACATGTAGAACAATGAATGGAACAGGTAGACGGTTCAGATCTTTGTATATATTGCTTCAATATAGTCTAAGAAACATATATGCAAAGCATCCAAACAGTACCAATTCCCAATTTTTTGTTCATCAAGTTTAAGTGAACTACGAGCCCCATTTTTAATCCTTTAAAGGAAATTATTTGTAAATTTCGACAAGTAGAACAATGAATGGAACAGGTAGACGGTTGAAATCTTTGTATATATTGCTTCTATATAGTCTAAGAAACATATATGCAAAGCATCCAAACAGTACCATTCGCCAATTTTTTGTTCTTCAAGTTTAAGTAAACTACGATCCCCATTGTTAATACCTTAACGGAAATTATTTGTAACTTCCGACAAGTAGAACAATGAATGGACCCGGCAGACGGTTGAAATCATTGTATATATTGCTTCTATATAGTCTAAGAAACATATATGCAAAGCATCCAAACAGTACAATTCGACAATCTTTGTTCTTCAAGTTTAGTGAACAATGAGCCCCAATGGTTAATCCTTTATCGGAAATTATTTGTAATTTTCGACAAGTAGAACAATGAATGGAACAGGTAGACGGTTGAAATCATTGTATATATTGCTTCTATATAGTCTAAGAAACATGTACGCAAAGCATCCAAACAGTACCATTCGCCAATTTTTTGTTCTTCAAGTTTAAGTGAACAATGAGCCCCATTGTTAATCCTTTAAAGGAAATTATTTGTAAATTTCGACAAGTAGAACAATGAATGGAACAGGTAGACTGTTGAAATCATTGTATATATTGCTTCTATATAGTCTAAGAAACATATATGCAAAGCATCCAAACAGTACAATTCGCCAATTTTTTGTTCTTCAAGTTTAAGTAAACTACGATCCCCATTGTTAATCCCTTAACGGAAATTATTTGTAACTTTCGACAAGTAGAACAATGAATGGAACAGGTAGATGGTTGAAATCATTGTATATGTTGCTTCTATATAGTCTAAGAAACATATATGCAAAGTATCCAAACAGTACAATTCGACAATTTTTTGCTCTTCAAGTTTAAGTGAACTACGAGCCCCATTGTTAATCCTTTAAAGGAAATTATTTGTAAATTTCGGCAAGTAGAACAATGAATGGAATAGGTAGACGGTTGAAATCATTGTATATATTGCTTCTATATAGTCTAAGAAACATATATGCAAAGCATCCAAACAGTACAATTCGCCAATTTTTTGTTCTTCAAGTTTAAGTAAACTACGATCCCCATTATTAATCCCTTAACGGAAATTATTTGTAACATTCGACAAGTAGAACAATGAATGGAACAGGTAGACGGTTGAAATCATTGTATATATTGCTTCTATATAGTCTAAGAAACATATATGCAAAGCATCCAAACAGTACAATTCGCCAATTTTTTGTTCTTCAAGTTTTAGTGAACAATGAGACCCATTGTTAATCCTTTAAAGGAAATTATTTGTAACTTTCGACAAGTAGAACAATGAATGGAACAGGTAGACGGTTGAAATCTTTGTATATATTGCTTCTATATAGTCTAAGAAACATATATGCAAAGCATCCAAACAGTACAATTCGCCAATTTTTTGTTCTTCAAGTTTAAGTGAACAATGAGCCCCAATGGTTAATCCTTTAAAGGAAATTATTTGTACATTACGACAAGTAGAACAATGATTGGAACACGTTGACGGTTGAAATCTTTGTATATATTGCTTCCATATAGTCTAAGAAACATATACGCAAAGCATCCAAACAGAACCATTCGCCAATTTTTTGTTCTTCACGTTTAAGTGAACAACGAGCCCCATTGATAATCATGAAACGGAAATTATTTGTAACTTTTTACAAGTAGAACAATGAATAGAACAAGTAGACGGTTGAAATCTTTGTATATGGTGCTTCTATATTGTCTAAGAAACCTATATGCAAAGCATCTAAACAGTAACAATCGCCAATTTTTTGATCTTCAAGTTTAAGTGAACAGTGAGCCCCATTGATAATCATGAAATGGAAATTATTTGTAACTTTCTACAAGTAGAACAATGAATAGTACAGGTAGACGGGTGTAATCTTTCTATATATTGCTTCTAAATAGTCTAAGAAATATATATGCAAAGCATCCAAACAGTACAATTCGCCAATTTTTTGTTCTTCAAGTTTAAGTGAACTACGAGCCCCATTGTTAATCCTTTAAAGGAAATTATTTGTAAATTTCGACAAGTAGAACAATGAATGGAACAGGTAGACTGTTGAAATCATTGTATATATTGCTTCTATATAGTCTAAGAAACATATATGCAAAGCATCCAAACAGTACCATTCGCCAATTTTTTGTTCTTCAAGTTTAAGTGAACAATGAGCCCCATTGTTAATCCTTTATCGGAAATTATTTGTAACTTTCGACAAGTAGAACATTGAATGGAACAGGTAGACGGTTGAAATCTTTGTATATATTGCTTCTATATAGTATAAGAAACATATATGCAAAGCATCCAATCAGTACCATTCGCCAATTTTTTGTTCTTCAAGTTTAAGTGAACTACGAGCCCCATTGTTAATACTTTAACGGAAATTATTTGTAACTTGCGACTAGTAGGACAATGAATGGAACAGGTAGCCGGTTGAAATCAATGTATATATTGCTTCTATATAGTCTAAGAAACATATATGCATTGCATCGAAACAGTACCATTCGCAATTTTTTTGTTCTTCAAGTTTAAGTGAACAACGAGCCCCACTGTTAATCCTTTAAAGGAAATTATTTGTAAATTTCGACAAGTAGAACATTCATTGGAACACGTTGACGGTTGAAATCTTTGTATATATTGCTTCCATATAGTGTAAGAAACATGTACGCAAAGCATCCAAACAGTACCATTCGCCAATTTTTTGTTCTTCAAGTTTAAGTAAACTACGATCCCCATTGTTAATCCCTTAACGGAAATTATTTGTAACTTTCGACAAGTAGAACAATGAATGGAACAGGTAGATGGTTGAAATCATTGTATATGTTGCTTCTATATAGTCTAAGAAACATATATGCAAAGTATCCAAACAGTACAATTCGACAATTTTTTGCTCTTCAAGTTTAAGTGAACTACGAGCCCCATTGTTAATCCTTTAAAGGAAATTATTTGTAAATTTCGGCAAGTAGAACAATGAATGGAATAGGTAGACGGTTGAAATCATTGTATATATTGCTTCTATATAGTCTAAGAAACATATATGCAAAGCATCCAAACAGTACAATTCGCCAATTTTTTGTTCTTCAAGTTTAAGTAAACTACGATCCCCATTATTAATCCCTTAACGGAAATTATTTGTAACATTCGACAAGTAGAACAATGAATGGAACAGGTAGACGGTTGAAATCATTGTATATATTGCTTCTATATAGTCTAAGAAACATATATGCAAAGCATCCAAACAGTACAATTCGCCAATTTTTTGTTCTTCAAGTTTTAGTGAACAATGAGACCCATTGTTAATCCTTTAAAGGAAATTATTTGTAACTTTCGACAAGTAGAACAATGAATGGAACAGGTAGACGGTTGAAATCTTTGTATATATTGCTTCTATATAGTCTAAGAAACATATATGCAAAGCATCCAAACAGTACAATTCGCCAATTTTTTGTTCTTCAAGTTTAAGTGAACAATGAGCCCCAATGGTTAATCCTTTAAAGGAAATTATTTGTAAATTTCGACAAGTAGAACAATGATTGGAACACGTTGACGGTTGAAATCTTTGTATATATTGCTTCCATATAGTCTAAGAAACATATACGCAAAGCATCCAAACAGAACCATTCGCCAATTTTTTGTTCTTCACGTTTAAGTGAACAACGAGCCCCATTGATAATCATGAAACGGAAATTATTTGTAACTTTTTACAAGTAGAACAGTGAATAGAACAAGTAGACGGTTGAAATCTTTGTATATGGTGCTTCTATATTGTCTAAGAAACCTATATGCAAAGCATCTAAACAGTAACAATCGCCAATTTTTTGATCTTCAAGTTTAAGTGAACAGTGAGCCCCATTGATAATCATGAAATGGAAATTATTTGTAACTTTCTACAAGTAGAACAATGAATAGTACAGGTAGACGGGTGTAATCTTTCTATATATTGCTTCTAAATAGTCTAAGAAATATATATGCAAAGCATCCAAACAGTACAATTCGCCAATTTTTTGTTCTTCAAGTTTAAGTGAACTACGAGCCCCATTGTTAATCCTTTAAAGGAAATTATTTGTAAATTTCGACAAGTAGAACAATGAATGGAACAGGTAGACTGTTGAAATCATTGTATATATTGCTTCTATATAGTCTAAGAAACATATATGCAAAGCATCCAAACAGTACCATTCGCCAATTTTTTGTTCTTCAAGTTTAAGTGAACAATGAGCCCCATTGTTAATCCTTTATCGGAAATTATTTGTAACTTTCGACAAGTAGAACATTGAATGGAACAGGTAGACGGTTGAAATCTTTGTATATATTGCTTCTATATAGTATAAGAAACATATATGCAAAGCATCCAATCAGTACCATTCGCCAATTTTTTGTTCTTCAAGTTTAAGTGAACTACGAGCCCCATTGTTAATACTTTAACGGAAATTATTTGTAACTTGCGACAAGTAGGACAATGAATGGAACAGGTAGCCGGTTGAAATCAATGTATATATTGCTTCTATATAGTCTAAGAAACATATATGCATTGCATCGAAACAGTACCATTCGCAATTTTTTTGTTCTTCAAGTTTAAGTGAACAACGAGCCCCACTGTTAATCCTTTAAAGGAAATTATTTGTAAATTTCGACAAGTAGAACAATCATTGGAACACGTTGACGGTTGAAATCTTTGTATATATTGCTTCCATATAGTGTAAGAAACATGTACGCAAAGCATCCAAACAGTACCATTCGCCAATTTTTTGTTCTTCAAGTTTAAGTGAACAATGAGCCCCAATGGTTAATCCTTTATCGGAAATTATTTGTAATTTTCGACAAGTAGAACAATGAATGAAACAGGTAGACGGTTGAAATCTTTGTATATATTGCTTCTATATAATCTAAGAAACATATATGCAAAGCATCCAAACAGTACCATTCGCCAATTTTTTGTTCTTCAAGTTTAAGTGAACAACGAGCCCCATTGATAATCATGAAACGGAAATTATTTGTAACTTTCGACAAGTAGAACAGTGAATGGAACTGGTAGACGGTTGAAGTCTTTGTATATATTGCTTCTATATAGTATAAGAAACATATATGCAAAGCATCCAAACAGTACAATTCGCCAATTTTTTGTTCTTCAAGTTTAAGTGAACAATGAGCCCCAATGGTTAATCCGTTATCGGAAATTATTTGTAACTTTCGACAAGTAGAACAATGAATGGAACAGGTTGACGGTTGAAATCTTTGTATATATTGCTTCTATATAGTCTAAGAAACATATATGCAAAGCATCCAAACAGTACCATTCGCCAATTTTTTGTTCTTCAAGTTTAAGTGAACTACGAGCCCCATTGTTACTCCTTTAAAGGAAATTATTTGTAAATTTCGACAAGTAGAACAATGAATGGAACAGGTAGACGGTTGAAATCTTTGTATATATTGCTTCTATATAGTCTAAGAAACATATTGCAAAGCATCCAAATTGTACCATTCGCTAATTTTTTGTTGTTCAAGTTTAAGTGAACAACGAGCCCCATTGTTAATCCTTTAAAGGAAATTATTTGTAAATTTCGACAAGTAGAACAATTAATGGAACAGGTAGACGGTTGAAATCTTTGTATATATTGCTTCTATATAGTCTAAGAAACATATATGCAAAGCATCCAAACAGTACCATTCGCCAATTTTTTGTTCTTCAAGTTTAAGTAAACTACGATCCCCATTGTTAATACCTTAACGGAAATTATTTGTAACTTTCGACAAGTAGAACAATGAATGGAACCGGCAGACGGTTGAAATCATTGTATATAGTGCTTCTATATAGTCTAAGAAACATATATGCAAAGCATCCAAACAGTACAATTCGACAATCTTTGTTCTTCAAGTTTAGTGAACAATGAGCCCCAATGGTTAATCCTTTATCGGAAATTATTTGTAATTTTCGACAAGTAGAACAATGAATGGAACAGGTAGACGGTTGAAATCTTTGTATATATTGCTTCTATATAATCTAAGAAACATATATGCAAAGCATCCAAACAGTACAATTCGCCAATTATTTCATCTTCAAGTTTAAGTGAACTACGAGACCCATTGTTAATACTTTAATGGAAATTATTTGTAACTTGCGACAAGTAGAACAATGAATGGAACAGGTAGCCGGTTGAAATCATTGTATATATTGCTTCTATATAGTCTAAGAAACATATACGCAAAGCATCCAAACAGTACCATTCACAAATTTTTTGTTCTTCAAGTTTAAGTGAACAGCGAGCCCCATTGATAATCATGAAATGGAAATTCTTTGTAACTTTCTACAAGTAGAACAATGAATACTACAGGTAGACGGTTGAAATATTTGTATATATTGGTTCTATATAGTCTAAGAAACTTATATGCAAAGCATCCAAACAGTACCATTCGCCAATTTTTTGTTCTTCAAGTTTAAGTGAACAACAAGCCCCATTGATAATCATGAAACGGAAATTATTTGTAACTTTCTACAAGTAAAACAATGAATAGAACAGGTTGACGGTTGAAATGTTTCTATATATTGCTCCTATATAGTCTAAGAAACATATATGCAAAACATCCAAACAGTACCATTCGCCAATTTTTTGTTCTTCAAGTTTAGGTGAACAACGAGCCCCATTGATAATCATGAAACGGAAATTATTTGTAACTTTCGACAAGTAGAACAATGAATGGAACAGGTAGACGATTGAAATCAATGTATATATTGCTTCTATATAGTCTAAGAAACATATATGCAAAGCATCCAAACAGAACAATTCGCCAATTTTTTGTTCTTCAAGTTTAGGTGAACAACGAGTCCCATTGATAATCATGAAACGGAAATTAATTGTAACTTCCTACAAGTGGAACAATTAATAGAACAGGTAGACGGTTGAAATCTTTGTATATATTGCTTCTATATAGTCTAAGAAACATATATGCAAAGCATCCAAACAGTACAATTCGCCAATTTTTTGTTCTTCAAGTTTAAGGGAACTACGAACCCCATTGTTAATCCTTTAAAGGTAATTATTTGTAAATTTCGACAAGTAGAACAATGAATGGAACAGGTAGACGGTTGAAATCTTTGTATATATTGCTACTATATAATCTAAGAAACATATATGCAAAGCATCCAAACAGTACCATTCGCTAATTTTTTGTTCTTCAAGTTTAAGTGAACAACGAGCCCCATTGATAATCATGAAACGGAAATTATTTGTAAGTTTCTAGAAGTAGAACAATGAATAGAACGGGTAGACGGTAGAAATCTTTGTATATATTGCTTCTATATAGTCTAAGAAACATATGTGCAAAGCATCCAAACAGTACAATTCGCCAATTTATTGTTCTTCAAGTTTAAGTGAATTACGATCCCCATTGTTAATCCTTTAACAGAAATTATTTGCAACTTTCGACAAGTAGAACAATGAATGGAACAGGTAGACGGTTAAAATCATTGTTATATTGCTTCTATATAGTCTAAGAAACATATATGCAAAGCATCCAAACAGTGCAATTCCCCAATTTATTGTTCTTCAAGTTTAAGTGAACAACGAGCTCCATTGTTAATCCTTTAATGGAAATTATTTGTAAATTTCGACAAGTAGAACAATGATTGGAACACGTAGACGGTTGAAATCTTTGTAAATATTGCTTCCATATAGTCTAAAAAACATATATCCAAGGCAGCCAAACAGTACCATTCGCCAATTTTTTGTTCTTCAAGTTTAAGTGAACAATGAGCCCCATTGTTAATCCTTTAAAGGAAATTATTTGTAAATTTCGACAAGTAGAACAATGAATGGAAAAGGTAGACTGTTGAAATCATTGTATATATTGCTTCTATATAGTCTAAGAAACATATATGCAAAGCATCCAATCAGTACAATTCGCCAATTTTATGTTCTTCAAGTTTAAGTGAACAATGAGCCCCAATGGTTAATCCTTTATCGGAAATTATTTGTAATTTTCGACAAGTAGAACAATGAATGGAACAGGTAGACGGTTGAAATCTTTGTATATATTGCTTCTATATAGTCTAAGAAACATATATGCAAAGCATCCAAACAGTACAATTCGCCAATTTTTTGTTCTTCAAGTTTAAGTGAACTACGAGCCTCATTGTTAATCCTTTAACGGAAATTATTTCTAACTTTCGACAAGTAGAACAATGAATGGAAAAGGTAGACGGTTGAAATCATTGTATATATTCCTTCTATATAGTCTAAGAAACATATATGCAAAGCATCCAAACAGTACAATTCGCCAATTTTATGTTCTTCAAGTTTAAGTGAACTACGATCCCCATTGTTAATCCTTTAAAGGAAATTATTTGTAAATTTCGACAAGTAGAACAATGAATGGAAAAGGTAGACTGTTGAAATCATTGTATATATTGCTTCTATATAGTCTAAGAAACATATATGCAAAGCATCCAATCAGTACAATTCGCCAATTTTATGTTCTTCAAGTTTAAGTGAACAATGAGCCCCAATGGTTAATCCTTTATCGGAAATTATTTGTAATTTTCGACAAGTAGAACAATGAATGGAACAGGTAGACGGTTGAAATCTTTGTATATATTGCTTCTATATAGTCTAAGAAACATATATGCAAAGCATCCAAACAGTACAATTCGCCAATTTTTTGTTCTTCAAGTTTAAGTGAACTACGAGCCCCATTGTTAATCCTTTAACGGAAATTATTTCTAACTTTCGACAAGTAGAACAATGAATGGAAAAGGTAGACGGTTGAAATCATTGTATATATTCCTTCTATATAGTCTAAGAAACATATATGCAAAGCATCCAAACAGTACAATTCGCCAATTTTATGTTCTTCAAGTTTAAGTGAACTACGATCCCCATTGTTAATCCTTTAACGGAAATTAATTGTAATTTTCTACAATTAGAACAATGAATGGAACAGGTAGACGGTTGAAATCATTGTATATATTGCTTCTATATAGTCTAAGAAACATATATGCAAAGCATCCAAACAGTACAATTCGCCAATTTATTGTTCTTCAAGTTTGAGTGAACAACGAGCCCCATTGTTAATCCTTTAAAGGAAATTATTTGTAAATTTCGACAATTACAACAATGATTGGAACACGTAGACGGTTGAAATCTTTGTATATATTGCTTCTATATAGTCTAAGAAACATATATGCAAAGCATCCAAACAGTACAATTCGCGAATTTATTGTTCTTCAAGTTTAAGTGAACAACGAGTGCCATTGTTAATCCTTTAAAGGAAATTATTTGTAAATTTCGACAAGTAGAACAATGAATAGAACAGGTAGACGGTTGATATCTTTCTATATATTGCTTCTATATAGTCTAAGAAACATATATGCAAAGCATCCAAATAGTACAATTCGCCAATTTATTGTTCTTCAAGTTTAAGTGAACAACGAGCCCCATTGTTAATCCTTTAAAGGAAATTATTTGTAAATTTCGACAAGTAGAACAATGAATGGAACAGGTAGACGGTTGAAATCATTGTACATATTGCTTCTATGTAGTCTAAGAAACATATATGCCTAGCATCCAAACAGTACAATTCGCCAATTTATTGTTCTTCAAGTTTAAGTGACCAACGAGCCCCATTGTTAATCCTTTAAAGGAAATTATTTGTAAATTTCGACAAGTAGAACAATGATTGGAACAAGTAGACGGTTGAAATCTTTGTATATATTGCTTCCATATAGTCTAAGAAACATATATGCAAAGCATCCAAACAGTACCATTTGCCAATTTATTGTTCTTCAAGTTTAAGTGAACAACGAGTCCCATTGATAATCATGAAACGGAAATTATTTGTAACTTTCTACAAGTAGAACAATGAATGGAACAGGTAGAAGGTTGAAATCTTTGTATATACTGCTTCTATATAGTCTAAGAAACATATATGCAAAGCATCAAAACAGTACAATTCGCCAATTTTTTGTTCTTCAAGTTTAAGTGAACAACGAGTGCCATTGTTAATACTTTAAAGGAAATTATTTGTAAATTTCGACAAGTAGAACAATGAATGGAACAGGTAGACGGTTGAAATATTTGTATATATTGGTTCTATATAGTCTAAGAAACTTATATGCAAAGCATCCAAACAGTACCATTCGCCAATTTTTTGTTCTTCAAGTTTAAGTGAACAACAAGCCCGATTGATAATCATGAAACGGAAATTATTTGTAACTTTCTACAAGTAGAACAATGAATAGAACAGGTAGACGGTTGAAATGTTTCTATATATTGCTCCTATATAGTCTAAGAAACATATATGCAAAACATCCAAACAGTACCATTCGCCAATTTTTTGTTCTTCAAGTTTAGGTGAACAACGAGCCCCATTGATAATCATGAAACGGAAATTATTTGTAACTTTCGACAAGTAGAACAATGAATGGAACAGGTAGACGATTGAAATCAATGTATATATTGCTTCTATATAGTCTAAGAAACATATATGCAAAGCATCCAAACAGTACAATTCGCCAATTTTTTGTTCTTCAAGTTTAGGTGAACAACGAGCCCCATTGATAATCATGAAACGGAAATTATTTGTAGCTTTCGACAAGTAAAACAATGAATGGAACAGGTAGACGGTTGAAATCTTTGTATATATTGCTTCTATATAGTCTAAGAAACATATATGCAAAGCATCCAAACAGTACCATTTGTCAATTTATTGTTCTTCAAGTTTAAGTGAACAACGAGTCCCATTGATAATCATGAAACGGAAATTAATTGTAACTTTCTACAAGTAGAACAATTAATAGAACAGGTAGACGGTTGAAATCTTTCTATATATTGCTCCTATATAGTCTAAGAAACATATATGCAAAGCATCCAAACAGTACAATTCGCCAATTTTTTGTTCTTCAAGTTTAAGTGAACTACGAACCCCATTGTTAATCCTTTAAAGGTAATTATTTGTAAATTTCGACAAGTAGAACAATGAATGGAACAGGTAGACGGTTGAAATCATTGTATATATTGCTTCTATATAGTCTTAGAAACATATATGCAAAGCATCCAAACAGTACAATTCGCCAATTTTTTGTTCTTCAAGTTTAGGTGAACAACGAGTCCCATTGATAATCATGAAAAGGAAATTAATTGTAACTTCCTACAAGTAGAACAATTAATAGAACAGGTAGACGGTTGAAATCTTTGTATATATTGCTTCTATATAGTCTAAGAAACATATATGCAAAGCATCCAAACAGTACAATTCCCCAATTTTTTGTTCTTCAAGTTTAAGTGAACTACGAACCCCATTGTTAATCCTTTAAAGGTAATTATTTGTAAATTTCGACAAGTAGAACAATGAATGGAACAGGTAGACGGTTGAAATCTTTGTATATATTGCTACTATATAATCTAAGAAACATATATGCAAAGCATCCAAACAGTACCATTCGCTAATTTTTTGTTCTTCAAGTTTAAGTGAACAACGAGCCCCATTGATAATCATGAAACGGAAATTATTTGTAAGTTTCTAGAAGTAGAACAATGAATAGAACGGGTAGACGGTAGATATCTTTGTATATATTGCTTCTATATAGTCTAAGAAACATATGTGCAAAGCATCCAAACAGTACAATTTGCCAATTTATTGTTCTTCAAGTTTAAGTGAACAACGAGCTCCATTGTTAATCCTTTAAAGGAAATTATTTGTAAATTTCGACAAGTAGAACAATGATTGGAACACGTAGACGGTTGAAATCTTTGTAAATATTGCTTCCATATAGTCTAAAAAACATATATCCAAAGCAGCCAAACAGTACCATTCGCCAATTTTTTGTTCTTCAAGTTTAAGTGAACAATGAGCCCCATTGTTAATCCTTTAAAGGAAATTATTTGTAAATTTCGACAAGTAGAACAATGAATGGAACAGGTAGACGGTTGAAATCATTGTATATATTGCTTCTATATAGTCTAAGAAACATATATGCAAAGCATCCAATCAGTACAATTCGCCAATTTTATGTTCTTCAAGTTTAAGTGAACAATGAGCCCCAATGGTTAATCCTTTATCGGAAATTATTTGTAATTTTCGACAAGTAGAACAATGAATGGAACAGGTAGACGGTTGAAATCTTTGTATATATTGCTTCTATATAGTCTAAGAAACATATATGCAAAGCATCCAAACAGTACAATTCGCCAATTTTTTGTTCTTCAAGTTTAAGTGAACTACGAGCCCCATTGTTAATCCTTTAACGGAAATTATTTCTAACTATCGACAAGTAGAACAATGAATGGAAAAGGTAGACGGTTGAAATCATTGTATATATTGCTTCTATATAGTCTAAGAAACATATATGCAAAGCATCCAAACAGTACAATTCGCCAATTTTATGTTCTTCAAGTTTAAGTGAACTACGATCCCCATTGTTAATCCTTTAACGGAAATTAATTGTAATTTTCTACAATTAGAACAATGAATGGAACAGGTAGACGGTTGAAATCATTGTATATATTGCTTCTATATAGTCTAAGAAACATATATGCAAAGCATCCAAACAGTACAATTCGCCAATTTATTGTTCTTCAAGTTTGAGTGAACAACGAGCCCCATTGTTAATCCTTTAAAGGAAATTATTTGTAAATTTCGACAAGTAGAACAATGATTGGAACACGTAGACGGTTGAAATCTTTGTATATATTGCTTCTATATAGTCTAAGAAACATATATGCAAAGCATCCAAACAGTACAATTCGCGAATTTATTGTTCTTCAAGTTTAAGTGAACAACGAGTGCCATTGTTAATCCTTTAAAGGAAATTATTTGTGAATTTCGACAAGTAGAACAATGAATGGTACAGGTAGACGGTTGAAATATTTGTATATATTGGTTCTATATAGTCTAAGAAACTTATATGCAAAGCATCCAAACAGTACCATTCGCCAATTTTTTGTTCTTCAAGTTTAAGTGAACAACAAGCCCCATTGATAATCATGAAACGGAAATTATTTGTAACTTTCTACAATTAGAACAATGAATGGAACAGGTAGACGGTTGAAATCATTGTATATATTGCTTCTATATAGTCTAAGAAACATATATGCAAAGCATCCAAACAAGACAATTCGCCAATTTATTGTTCTTCAAGTTTGAGTGAACAACGAGCTCCATTGTTAATCCTTTAAAGGTAATTATTTGTAAATTTCGACAAGTAGAACAATGAATGGAACAGGTAGACGGTTGAAATCTTTGTATATATTGCTACTATATAATCTAAGAAACATATATGCAAAGCATCCAAACAGTACCATTCGCTAATTTTTTGTTCTTCAAGTTTAAGTGAACAACGAGCCCCATTGATAATCATGAAACGGAAATTATTTGTAAGTTTCTAGAAGTAGAACAATGAATAGAACGGGTAGACGGTAGAAATCTTTGTATATATTGCTTCTATATAGTCTAAGAAACATATGTGCAAAGCATCCAAACAGTACAATTCGCCAATTTATTGTTCTTCAAGTTTAAGTGAATTACGATCCCCATTGTTAATCCTTTAACAGAAATTATTTGCAACTTTCGACAAGTAGAACAATGAATGGAACAGGTAGACGGTTGAAATCTTTGTAAATATTGCTTCCATATAGTCTAAAAAACATATATCCAAAGCAGCCAAACAGTACCATTCGCCAATTTTTTGTTCTTCAAGTTTAAGTGAACAATGAGCCCCATTGTTAATCCTTTAAAGGAAATTATTTGTAAATTTCGACAAGTAGAACAATGAATGGAACAGGTAGACGGTTGAAATCATTGTATATATTGCTTCTATATAGTCTAAGAAACATATATGCAAAGCATCCAATCAGTACAATTCGCCAATTTTATGTTCTTCAAGTTTAAGTGAACAATGAGCCCCAATGGTTAATCCTTTATCGGAAATTATTTGTAATTTTCGACAAGTAGAACAATGAATGGAACAGGTAGACGGTTGAAATCTTTGTATATATTGCTTCTATATAGTCTAAGAAACATATATGCAAAGCATCCAAACAGTACAATTCGCCAATTTTTTGTTCTTCAAGTTTAAGTGAACTACGAGCCCCATTGTTAATCCTTTAACGGAAATTATTTCTAACTATCGACAAGTAGAACAATGAATGGAAAAGGTAGACGGTTGAAATCATTGTATATATTGCTTCTATATAGTCTAAGAAACATATATGCAAAGCATCCAAACAGTACAATTCGCCAATTTTATGTTCTTCAAGTTTAAGTGAACTACGATCCCCATTGTTAATCCTTTAACGGAAATTAATTGTAATTTTCTACAATTAGAACAATGAATGGAACAGGTAGACGGTTGAAATCATTGTATATATTGCTTCTATATAGTCTAAGAAACATATATGCAAAGCATCCAAACAGTACAATTCGCCAATTTATTGTTCTTCAAGTTTGAGTGAACAACGAGCCCCATTGTTAATCCTTTAAAGGAAATTATTTGTAAATTTCGACAAGTAGAACAATGATTGGAACACGTAGACGGTTGAAATCTTTGTATATATTGCTTCTATATAGTCTAAGAAACATATATGCAAAGCATCCAAACAGTACAATTCGCGAATTTATTGTTCTTCAAGTTTAAGTGAACAACGAGTGCCATTGTTAATCCTTTAAAGGAAATTATTTGTGAATTTCGACAAGTAGAACAATGAATGGTACAGGTAGACGGTTGAAATATTTGTATATATTGGTTCTATATAGTCTAAGAAACTTATATGCAAAGCATCCAAACAGTACCATTCGCCAATTTTTTGTTCTTCAAGTTTAAGTGAACAACAAGCCCCATTGATAATCATGAAACGGAAATTATTTGTAACTTTCTACAATTAGAACAATGAATGGAACAGGTAGACGGTTGAAATCATTGTATATATTGCTTCTATATAGTCTAAGAAACATATATGCAAAGCATCCAAACAAGACAATTCGCCAATTTATTGTTCTTCAAGTTTAAGTGAATTACGATCCCCATTGTTAATCCTTTAACAGAAATTATTTGCAACTTTCGACAAGTAGAACAATGAATGGAACAGGTAGACGGTTAAAATCATTTTTATATTGCTTCTATATAGTCTAAGAAACATATATGCAAAGCATCCAAACAGTACAATTCGCCAATTTTTTGTTCTTCAAGTTTAAGTGAACAATGAGCCCCAATGGTTAATCCGTTATCGGAAATTATTTGTAACTTTCGACAAGTAGAACAATGAATGGAACAGGTTGACGGTTGAAATCTTTGTATATATTGCTTCTATATAGTCTAAGAAACATATATGCAAAGCATCCAAACAGTACCATTCGCCAATTTTTTGTTCTTCAAGTTTAAGTGAACTACGAGCCCCATTGTTACTCCTTTAAAGGAAATTATTTGTAAATTTCGACAAGTAGAACAATGAATGGAACAGGTAGACGGTTGAAATCTTTGTATATATTGCTTCTATATAGTCTAAGAAACATATTGCAAAGCATCCAAATTGTACCATTCGCTAATTTTTTGTTGTTCAAGTTTAAGTGAACAACGAGCCCCATTGTTAATCCTTTAAAGGAAATTATTTGTAACTTTCGACAAGTAGAACAATGAATGGAACAGGTAGACGGTTGAAATCTTTGTATATATTGCTTCTATATAGTCTAAGAAACATATATGCAAAGCATCCAAACAGTACCATTCGCCAATTTTTTGTTCTTCAAGTTTAAGTAAACTACGATCCCCATTGTTAATACCTTAACGGAAATTATTTGTAACTTTCGACAAGTAGAACAATGAATGGAACCGGCAGACGGTTGAAATCATTGTATATAGTGCTTCTATATAGTCTAAGAAACATATATGCAAAGCATCCAAACAGTACAATTCGACAATCTTTGTTCTTCAAGTTTAGTGAACAATGAGCCCCAATGGTTAATCCTTTATCGGAAATTATTTGTAATTTTCGACAAGTAGAACAATGAATGGAAAAGGTAGACGGTTGAAATCATTGTATATATTCCTTCTATATAGTCTAAGAAACATATATGCAAAGCATCCAAACAGTACAATTCGCCAATTTTATGTTCTTCAAGTTTAAGTGAACTACGATCCCCATTGTTAATCCTTTAAAGGAAATTATTTGTAAATTTCGACAAGTAGAACAATGAATGGAAAAGGTAGACTGTTGAAATCATTGTATATATTGCTTCTAAATAGTCTAAGAAACATATATGCAAAGCATCCAATCAGTACAATTCGCCAATTTTATGTTCTTCAAGTTTAAGTGAACAATGAGCCCCAATGGTTAATCCTTTATCGGAAATTATTTGTAATTTTCGACAAGTAGAACAATGAATGGAACAGGTAGACGGTTGAAATCTTTGTATATATTGCTTCTATATAGTCTAAGAAACATATATGCAAAGCATCCAAACAGTACAATTCGCCAATTTTTTGTTCTTCAAGTTTAAGTGAACTACGAGCCCCATTGTTAATCCTTTAACGGAAATTATTTCTAACTTTCGACAAGTAGAACAATGAATGGAAAAGGTAGACGGTTGAAATCATTGTATATATTGCTTCTATATAGTCTAAGAAACATATATGCAAAGCATCCAAACAGTACAATTCGCCAATTTTATGTTCTTCAAGTTTAAGTGAACTACGATCCCCATTGTTAATCCTTTAACGGAAATTAATTGTAATTTTCTACAATTAGAACAATGAATGGAACAGGTAGACGGTTGAAATTATTGTATATATTGCTTCTATATAGTCTAAGAAACATATATGCAAAGCATCCAAACAGTACAATTCGCCAATTTATTGTTCTTCAAGTTTGAGTGAACAACGAGCCCCATTGTTAATCCTTTAAAGGAAATTATTTGTAAATTTCGACAAGTAGAACAATGATTGGAACACGTAGACGGTTGAAATCTTTGTATATATTGCTTCTATATAGTCTAAGAAACATATATGCAAAGCATCCAAACAGTACAATTCGCGAATTTATTGTTCTTCAAGTTTAAGTGAACAACGAGTGCCATTGTTAATCCTTTAAAGGAAATTATTTGTGAATTTCGACAAGTAGAACAATGAATGGTACAGGTAGACGGTTGAAATATTTGTATATATTGGTTCTATATAGTCTAAGAAACTTATATGCAAAGCATCCAAACAGTACCATTCGCCAATTTTTTGTTCTTCAAGTTTAAGTGAACAACAAGCCCCATTGATAATCATGAAACGGAAATTATTTGTAACTTTCTACAATTAGAACAATGAATGGAACAGGTAGACGGTTGAAATCATTGTATATATTGCTTCTATATAGTCTAAGAAACATATATGCAAAGCATCCAAACAAGACAATTCGCCAATTTATTGTTCTTCAAGTTTGAGTGAACAACGAGCTCCATTGTTAATCCTTTAAAGGTAATTATTTGTAAATTTCGACAAGTAGAACAATGAATGGAACAGGTAGACGGTTGAAATCTTTGTATATATTGCTACTATATAATCTAAGAAACATATATGCAAAGCATCCAAACAGTACCATTCGCTAATTTTTTGTTCTTCAAGTTTAAGTGAACAACGAGCCCCATTGATAATCATGAAACGGAAATTATTTGTAAGTTTCTAGAAGTAGAACAATGAATAGAACGGGTAGACGGTAGAAATCTTTGTATATATTGCTTCTATATAGTCTAAGAAACATATGTGCAAAGCATCCAAACAGTACAATTCGCCAATTTATTGTTCTTCAAGTTTAAGTGAATTACGATCCCCATTGTTAATCCTTTAACAGAAATTATTTGCAACTTTCGACAAGTAGAACAATGAATGGAACAGGTAGACGGTTAAAATCATTGTTATATTGCTTCTATATAGTCTAAGAAACATATATGCAAAGCATCCAAACAGTGCAATTCCCCAATTTATTGTTCTTCAAGTTTAAGTGAACAACGAGCTCCATTGTTAATCCTTTAATGGAAATTATTTGTAAATTTCGACAAGTAGAACAATGATTGGAACACGTAGACGGTTGAAATCTTTGTAAATATTGCTTCCATATAGTCTAAAAAACATATATCCAAAGCAGCCAAACAGTACCATTCGCCAATTTTTTGTTCTTCAAGTTTAAGTGAACAATGAGCCCCATTGTTAATCCTTTAAAGGAAATTATTTGTAAATTTCGACAATTAGAACAATGAATGGAAAAGGTAGACTGTTGAAATCATTGTATATATTGCTTCTATATAGTCTAAGAAACATATATGCAAAGCATCCAATCAGTACAATTCCCCAATTTATTGTTCTTCAAGTTTAAGTGAACAACGAGCTCCATTGTTAATCCTTTAATGGAAATTATTTGTAAATTTCGACAAGTAGAACAATGATTGGAACACGTAGACGGTTGAAATCTTTGTAAATATTGCTTCCATATAGTCTAAAAAACATATATCCAAAGCAGCCAAACAGTACCATTCGCTAATTTTTTGTTCTTCAAGTTTAAGTGAACAACGAGCCCCATTGATAATCATGAAACGGAAATTATTTGTAAGTTTCTAGAAGTAGAACAATGAATAGAACGGGTAGACGGTAGAAATCTTTGTATATATTGCTTCTATATAGTCTAAGAAACATATGTGCAAAGCATCCAAACAGTACAATTCGCCAATTTATTGTTCTTCAAGTTTAAGTGAATTACGATCCCCATTGTTAATCCTTTAACAGAAATTATTTGCAACTTTCGACAAGTAGAACAATGAATGGAACAGGTAGACGGTTAAAATCATTGTTATATTGCTTCTATATAGTCTAAGAAACATATATGCAAAGCATCCAAACAGTGCAATTCCCCAATTTATTGTTCTTCAAGTTTAAGTGAACAACGAGCTCCATTGTTAATCCTTTAATGGAAATTATTTGTAAATTTCGACAAGTAGAACAATGATTGGAACACGTAGACGGTTGAAATCTTTGTAAATATTGCTTCCATATAGTCTAAAAAACATATATCCAAAGCAGCCAAACAGTACCATTCGCCAATTTTTTGTTCTTCAAGTTTAAGTGAACAATGAGCCCCATTGTTAATCCTTTAAAGGAAATTATTTGTAAATTTCGACAAGTAGAACAATGAATGGAAAAGGTAGACTGTTGAAATCATTGTATATATTGCTTCTATATAGTCTAAGAAACATATATGCAAAGCATCCAATCAGTACAATTCGCCAATTTTATGTTCTTCAAGTTTAAGTGAACAATGAGCCCCAATGGTTAATCCTTTATCGGAAATTATTTGTAATTTTCGACAAGTAGAACAATGAATGGAACAGGTAGACGGTTGAAATCTTTGTATATATTGCTTCTATATAGTCTAAGAAACATATATGCAAAGCATCCAAACAGTACAATTCGTCAATTTTTTGTTCTTCAAGTTTAAGTGAACTACGAGCCTCATTGTTAATCCTTTAACGGAAATTATTTCTAACTTTCGACAAGTAGAACAATGAATGGAAAAGGTAGACGGTTGAAATCATTGTATATATTCCTTCTATATAGTCTAAGAAACATATATGCAAAGCATCCAAACAGTACAATTCGCCAATTTTATGTTCTTCAAGTTTAAGTGAACTACGATCCCCATTGTTAATCCTTTAAAGGAAATTATTTGTAAATTTCGACAAGTAGAACAATGAATGGAAAAGGTAGACTGTTGAAATCATTGTATATATTGCTTCTATATAGTCTAAGAAACATATATGCAAAGCATCCAATCAGTACAATTCGCCAATTTTATGTTCTTCAAGTTTAAGTGAACAATGAGCCCCAATGGTTAATCCTTTATCGGAAATTATTTGTAATTTTCGACAAGTAGAACAATGAATGGAACAGGTAGACGGTTGAAATCTTTGTATATATTGCTTCTATATAGTCTAAGAAACATATATGCAAAGCATCCAAACAGTACAATTCGCCAATTTTTTGTTCTTCAAGTTTAAGTGAACTACGAGCCCCATTGTTAATCCTTTAACGGAAATTATTTCTAACTTTCGACAAGTAGAACAATGAATGGAAAAGGTAGACGGTTGAAATCATTGTATATATTGCTTCTATATAGTCTAAGAAACATATATGCAAAGCATCCAAACAGTACAATTCGCCAATTTTATGTTCTTCAAGTTTAAGTGAACTACGATCCCCATTGTTAATCCTTTAACGGAAATTAATTGTAATTTTCTACAATTAGAACAATGAATGGAACAGGTAGACGGTTGAAATTATTGTATATATTGCTTCTATATAGTCTAAGAAACATATATGCAAAGCATCCAAACAGTACAATTCGCCAATTTATTGTTCTTCAAGTTTGAGTGAACAACGAGCCCCATTGTTAATCCTTTAAAGGAAATTATTTGTAAATTTCGACAAGTAGAACAATGATTGGAACACGTAGACGGTTGAAATCTTTGTATATATTGCTTCTATATAGTCTAAGAAACATATATGCAAAGCATCCAAACAGTACAATTCGCGAATTTATTGTTCTTCAAGTTTAAGTGAACAACGAGTGCCATTGTTAATCCTTTAAAGGAAATTATTTGTGAATTTCGACAAGTAGAACAATGAATGGTACAGGTAGACGGTTGAAATATTTGTATATATTGGTTCTATATAGTCTAAGAAACTTATATGCAAAGCATCCAAACAGTACCATTCGCCAATTTTTTGTTCTTCAAGTTTAAGTGAACAACAAGCCCCATTGATAATCATGAAACGGAAATTATTTGTAACTTTCTACAATTAGAACAATGAATGGAACAGGTAGACGGTTGAAATCATTGTATATATTGCTTCTATATAGTCTAAGAAACATATATGCAAAGCATCCAAACAAGACAATTCGCCAATTTATTGTTCTTCAAGTTTGAGTGAACAACGAGCTCCATTGTTAATCCTTTAAAGGTAATTATTTGTAAATTTCGACAAGTAGAACAATGAATGGAACAGGTAGACGGTTGAAATCTTTGTATATATTGCTACTATATAATCTAAGAAACATATATGCAAAGCATCCAAACAGTACCATTCGCTAATTTTTTGTTCTTCAAGTTTAAGTGAACAACGAGCCCCATTGATAATCATGAAGCGGAAATTATTTGTAAGTTTCTAGAAGTAGAACAATGAATAGAACGGGTAGACGGTAGAAATCTTTGTATATATTGCTTCTATATAGTCTAAGAAACATATGTGCAAAGCATCCAAACAGTACAATTCGCCAATTTATTGTTCTTCAAGTTTAAGTGAATTACGATCCCCATTGTTAATCCTTTAACAGAAATTATTTGCAACTTTCGACAAGTAGAACAATGAATGGAACAGGTAGACGGTTAAAATCATTGTTATATTGCTTCTATATAGTCTAAGAAACATATATGCAAAGCATCCAAACAGTGCAATTCCCCAATTTATTGTTCTTCAAGTTTAAGTGAACAACGAGCTCCATTGTTAATCCTTTAATGGAAATTATTTGTAAATTTCGACAAGTAGAACAATGATTGGAACACGTAGACGGTTGAAATCTTTGTAAATATTGCTTCCATATAGTCTAAAAAACATATATCCAAAGCAGCCAAACAGTACCATTCGCCAATTTTTTGTTCTTCAAGTTTAAGTGAACAATGAGCCCCATTGTTAATCCTTTAAAGGAAATTATTTGTAAATTTCGACAAGTAGAACAATGAATGGAAAAGGTAGACTGTTGAAATCATTGTATATATTGCTTCTATATAGTCTAAGAAACATATATGCAAAGCATCCAATCAGTACAATTCGCCAATTTTATGTTCTTCAAGTTTAAGTGAACAATGAGCCCCAATGGTTAATCCTTTATCGGAAATTATTTGTAATTTTCGACAAGTAGAACAATGAATGGAACAGGTAGACGGTTGAAATCTTTGTATATATTGCTTCTATATAGTCTAAGAAACATATATGCAAAACATCCAAACAGTACAATTCGCCAATTTTTTGTTCTTCAAGTTTAAGTGAACTACGAGCCTCATTGTTAATCCTTTAACGGAAATTATTTCTAACTTTCGACAAGTAGAACAATGAATGGAAAAGGTAGACGGTTGAAATCATTGTATATATTCCTTCTATATAGTCTAAGAAACATATATGCAAAGCATCCAAACAGTACAATTCGCCAATTTTATGTTCTTCAAGTTTAAGTGAACTACGATCCCCATTGTTAATCCTTTAAAGGAAATTATTTGTAAATTTCGACAAGTAGAACAATGAATGGAAAAGGTAGACTGTTGAAATCATTGTATATATTGCTTCTATATAGTCTAAGAAACATATATGCAAAGCATCCAATCAGTACAATTCGCCAATTTTATGTTCTTCAAGTTTAAGTGAACAATGAGCCCCAATGGTTAATCCTTTATCGGAAATTATTTGTAATTTTCGACAAGTAGAACAATGATTGGAACAAGTAGACGGTTGAAATCTTTGTATATATTGCTTCCATATAGTCTAAGAAACATATATGCAAAGCATCCAAACAGTACCATTTGCCAATTTATTGTTCTTCAAGTTTAAGTGAACAACGAGTCCCATTGATAATCATGAAACGGAAATTATTTGTAACTTTCTACAAGTAGAACAATGAATGGAACAGGTAGACGGTTGAAATCTTTGTATATACTGCTTCTATATAGTCTAAGAAACATATATGCAAAGCATCAAAACAGTACAATTCGCCAATTTTTTGTTCTTCAAGTTTAAGTGAACAACGAGTGCCATTATTAATACTTTAAAGGAAATTATTTGTAAATTTCGACAAGTAGAACAATGAATGGAACAGGTAGACGGTTGAAATATTTGTATATATTGGTTCTATATAGTCTAAGAAACTTATATGCAAAGCATCCAAACAGTACCATTCGCCAATTTTTTGTTCTTCAAGTTTAAGTGAACAACAAGCCCCATTGATAATCATGAAACGGAAATTATTTGTAACTTTCTACAAGTAGAACAATGAATAGAACAGGTAGACGGTTGAAATGTTTCTATATATTGCTCCTATATAGTCTAAGAAACATATATGCAAAACATCCAAACAGTACCATTCGCCAATTTTTTGTTCTTCAAGTTTAGGTGAACAACGAGCCCCATTGATAATCATGAAACGGAAATTATTTGTAACTTTCGACAAGTAGAACAATGAATGGAACAGGTAGACGATTGAAATCAATGTATATATTGCTTCTATATAGTCTAAGAAACATATATGCAAAGCATCCAAACAGTACAATTCGCCAATTTTTTGTTCTTCAAGTTTAGGTGAACAACGAGCCCCATTGATAATCATGAAACGGAAATTATTTGTAGCTTTCGACAAGTAAAACAATGAATGGAACAGGTAGACGGTTGAAATCTTTGTATATATTGCTTCTATATAGTCTAAGAAACATATATGCAAAGCATCCAAACAGTACCATTTGTCAATTTATTGTTCTTCAAGTTTAAGTGAACAACGAGTCCCATTGATAATCATGAAACGGAAATTAATTGTAACTTTCTACAAGTAGAACAATTAATAGAACAGGTAGACGATTGAAATCAATGTATATATTGCTTCTATATAGTCTAAGAAACATATATGCAAAGCATCCAAACAGTACAATTCGCCAATTTTTTGTTCTTCAAGTTTAGGTGAACAACGAGCCCCATTGATAATCATGAAACGGAAATTATTTGTAGCTTTCGACAAGTAAAACAATGAATGGAACAGGTAGACGGTTGAAATCTTTGTATATATTGCTTCTATATAGTCTAAGAAACATATATGCAAAGCATCCAAACAGTACCATTTGTCAATTTATTGTTCTTCAAGTTTAAGTGAACAACGAGTCCCATTGATAATCATGAAACGGAAATTAATTGTAACTTTCTACAAGTAGAACAATTAATAGAACAGGTAGACGGTTGAAATCTTTCTATATATTGCTCCTATATAGTCTAAGAAACATATATGCAAAGCATCCAAACAGTACAATTCGCCAATTTTTTGTTCTTCAAGTTTAGGTGAACAACGAGCCCCATTGATAATCATGAAACGGAAATTATTTGTAGCTTTCGACAAGTAAAACAATGAATGGAACAGGTAGACGGTTGAAATCTTTGTATATATTGCTTCTATATAGTCTAAGAAACATATATGCAAAGCATCCAAACAGTACCATTTGTCAATTTATTGTTCTTCAAGTTTAAGTGAACAACGAGTCCCATTGATAATCATGAAACGGAAATTAATTGTAACTTTCTACAAGTAGAACAATTAATAGAACAGGTAGACGGTTGAAATCTTTCTATATATTGCTCCTATATAGTCTAAGAAACATATATCCAAAGCATCCAAACAGTACAATTCGCCAATTTTTTGTTCTTCAAGTTTAAGTGAACTACGAACCCCATTGTTAATCCTTTAAAGGTAATTATTTGTAAATTTCGACAAGTAGAACAATGAATGGAACAGGTAGACGGTTGAAATCTTTGTATATATTGCTTCTATATAGTCTAAGAAACATATGTGCAAAGCATCCAAACAGTACAATTCGCCAATTTATTGTTCTTCGAGTTTAAGTGAATTACGATCCCCATTGTTAATCCTTTAACAGAAATTATTTGCAACTTTCGACAAGTAGAACAATGAATGGAACAGGTAGACGGTTAAAATCATTGTATATATTGCTTCTATATAGTCTAAGAAACATATATGCAAAGCATCCAAACAGTGCAATTCCCCAATTTATTGTTCTTCAAGTTTAAGTGAACAACGAGCTCCATTGTTAATCCTTTAAAGGAAATTATTTGTAAATTTCGACAAGTAGAACAATGATTGGAACACGTAGACGGTTGAAATCTTTGTAAATATTGCTTCCATATAGTCTAAAAAACATATATCCAAAGAAGCCAAACAGTACCATTCGCCAATTTTTTGTTCTTCAAGTTTAAGTGAACAATGAGCCCCATTGTTAATCCTTTAAAGGAAATTATTTGTAAATGTCGACAAGTAGAACAATGAATGGAACAGGTAGACGGTTGAAATCATTGTATATATTGCTTCTATATAGTCTTAGAAACATATATGCAAAGCATCCAAACAGTACAATTCGCCAATTTTTTGTTCTTCAAGTTTAAGTGAACTACGAGCCCCATTGTTAATCCTTTAAAGGAAATTATTTGTAAATTTCGACAAGTAGAACAATGAATGGAAAAGGTAGACTGTTGAAATCATTGTATATATTGCTTCTATATAGTCTAAGAAACATATATGCAAAGCATCCAATCAGTACAATTCGCCAATTTTATGTTCTTCAAGTTTAAGTGAACAATGAGCCCCAATGGTTAATCCTTTATCGGAAATTATTTGTAATTTTCGACAAGTAGAACAATGAATGGAACAGGTAGACGGTTGAAATCTTTGTATATATTGCTTCTATATAGTCTAAGAAACATATATGCAAAGCATCCAAACAGTACAATTCGCCAATTTTTTGTTCTTCAAGTTTAAGTGAACTACGAGCCCCATTGTTAATCCTTTAACGGAAATTATTTCTAACTTTCGACAAGTAGAACAATGAATGGAAAAGGTAGACGGTTGAAATCATTGTATATATTGCTTCTATATAGTCTAAGAAACATATATGCAAAGCATCCAAACAGTACAATTCGCCAATTTTATGTTCTTCAAGTTTAAGTGAACTACGATCCCCATTGTTAATCCTTTAACGGAAATTAATTGTAATTTTCTACAATTAGAACAATGAATGGAACAGGTACACGGTTGAAATCATTGTATATATTGCTTCTATATAGTCTAAGAAACATATATGCAAAGCATCCAAACAGTACAATTCGCCAATTTATTGTTCTTCAAGTTTGAGTGAACAACGAGCCCCATTGTTAATCCTTTAAAGGAAATTATTTGTAAATTTCGACAAGTAGAACAATGATTGGAACACGTAGACGGTTGAAATCTTTGTATATATTGCTTCTATATAGTCTAAGAAACATATATGCAAAGCATCCAAAAAGTACAATTCGCGAATTTATTGTTCTTCAAGTTTAAGTGAACAACGAGTGCCATTGTTAATCCTTTAAAGGAAATTATTTGTAAATTTCGACAAGTAGAACAATGAATGGTACAGGTAGACGGTTGAAATATTTGTATATATTGGTTCTATATAGTCTAAGAAACTTATATGCAAAGCATCCAAACAGTACCATTCGCCAATTTTTTGTTCTTCAAGTTTAAGTGAACAACAAGCCCCATTGATAATCATGAGACGGAAATTATTTGTAACTTTCTACAAGTAGAACAATGAATAGAACAGGTAGACGGTTGAAATCTTTCTATATATTGCTCCTATATAGTCTAAGAAACATATATGCAAAGCATCCAAACAGTACCATTCGCTAATTTTTTGTTCTTCAAGTTTAAGTGAACTACGAGCCCCATTGTTAATCCTTTAAAGGAAATTATTTGTAAATTTCGACAAGTAGAACAATGATTGGAACACGTAGACGGTTGAAATCTTTGTATATATTGCTTCTATATAGTCTAAGAAACATATATGCAAAGCATCCAAATAGTACAATTCGCCAATTTTTTGTTCTTCAAGTTTAAGTGAACTACGAGCCCGATTGTTAATCCTTTAAAGGAAATTATTTGTAAATTTCGACAAGTAGAACAATGAATGGAACAGGTAGACGGTTGAAATCATTGTACATATTGCTTCTATGTAGTCTAAGAAACATATATGCAAAGCATCCAAACAGTACAATTCGCCAATTTATTGTTCTTCAAGTTTAAGTGAACAACGAGCCCCATTGTTAATCCTTTAAAGGAAATTATTTGTAAATTTCGACAAGTAGAACAATGATTGGAACAAGTAGACGGTTGAAATCTTTGTATATATTGCTTCTATATAGTCTAAGAAACATATATGCAAAGCATCCAAACAGTACAATTCGCGAATTTATTGTTCTTCAAGTTTAAGTGAACAACGAGTGCCATTGTTAATCCTTTAAAGGAAATTATTTGTAAATTTCGACAAGTAGAACAATGAATGGAACAGGTAGACGGTTGAAATATTTGTATAAATTGGTTCTATAGAGTTTAAGAAACTTATATGCAAAGCATCCAAACAGTACCATTCGCCAATTTTTTGTTCTTCAAGTTTAAGTGAACAACAAGCCCCATTGATAATCATGAAACGGAAATTATTTGTAACTTTCTACAAGTAGAACAATGAATAGAACAGGTAGACGGTTGAAATCTTTCTATATATTGCTCCTATATAGTCTAAGAAACATATATGCAAAACATCCAAACAGTACCATTCGCCAATTTTTTGTTCTTCAAGTTTAGGTGAACAACGAGCCCCATTGATAATCATGAAACGGAAATTATTTGTAACTTTCGACAAGTCGAACAATGAATGGAACAGGTAGACGGTTGAAATCAATGTATATATTGCTTCTATATAGTCTAAGAAACGTATATGCAAAGCATCTAAACAGCACCATTCGCCAATTTTTTGTTCTTCAAGTTTAAGTGAATTACGATCCCCATTGTTAATCCTTTAACAGAAATTATTTGCAACTTTCGACAAGTAGAACAATGAATGGAACAGGTAGACGGTTAAAATCATTGTATATATTGCTTCTATATAGTCTAAGAAACATATATGCAAAGCATCCAAAAAGTGCAATTCCCCAATTTATTGTTCTTCAAGTTTAAGTGAACAACGAGCTCCATTGTTAATCCTTTAAAGGAAATTATTTGTAAATTTCGACAAGTAGAACAATGATTGGAACACGTAGACGGTTGAAATCTTTGTAAATATTGCTTCCATATAGTCTAAAAAACATATATCCAAAGCAGCCAAACAGTACCATTCGCCAATTTTTTGTTCTTCAAGTTTAAGTGAACAATGAGCCCCATTGTTAATCCTTTAAAGGAAATTATTTGTAAATTTCGACAAGTAGAACAATGAATGGAACAGGTAGACGGTTGAAATCATTGTATATATTGCTTCTATATAGTCTAAGAAACATATATGCAAAGCATCCAAACAGTACAATTCGCCAATTTTATGTTCTTCAAGTTTAAGTGAACTACGATCCCCATTGTTAATCCTTTAACGGAAATTAATTGTAATTTTCTACAATTAGAACAATGAATGGAACAGGTAGACGGTTGAAATCATTGTATATATTGCTTCTATATAGTCTAAGAAACATATACGCAAAGCATCCAAACAGTACAATTCGCCAATTTATTGTTCTTCAAGTTTGAGTGAACAACGAGCCCCATTGTTAATCCTTTAAAGGAAATTATTTGTAAATTTCGACAAGTAGAACAATGATTGGAACACGTAGACGGTTGAAATCTTTGTATATATTGCTTCTATATAGTCTAAGAAACATATATGCAAAGCATCCAAACAGTACAATTCGCGAATTTATTGTTCTTCAAGTTTAAGTGAACAACGAGTGCCATTGTTAATCCTTTAAAGGAAATTATTTGTAAATTTCGACAAGTAGAACAATGAATGGTACAGGTAGACGGTTGAAATATTTGTATATATTGGTTCTATATAGTCTAAGAAACTTATATGCAAAGCATCCAAACAGTACCATTCGCCAATTTTTTGTTCTTCAAGTTTAAGTGAACAACAAGCCCCATTGATAATCATGAAACGGAAATTATTTGTAACTTTCTACAAGTAGAACAATGAATAGAACAGGTAGACGGTTGAAATCTTTCTATATATTGCTCCTATATAGTCTAAGAAACATATATGCAAATCATCCAAACAGTACCATTCGCCAATTTTTTGTTCTTCAAGTTTAGGTGAACAACGAGCCCCATTGATAATCATGAAACGGTAATTATTTGTAACTTTCTACAAGTAGAACAATGAATAGAACAGGTAGACGGTTGATATCTTTCTATATATTGCTTCTATATAGTCTAAGAAACATATATGCAAAGCATCCAAAAAGTGCAATTCCCCAATTTATTGTTCTTCAAGTTTAAGTGAACAACGAGATCCATTGTTAATCCTTTAAAGGAAATTATTTGTAAATTTCGACAGGTAGAACAATGATTGGAACACGTAGACGGTTGAAATCTTTGTAAATATTGCTTCCATATAGTCTAAAAAACATATATCCAAAGCAGCCAAACAGTACCATTCGCCAATTTTTTGTTCTTCAAGTTTAAGTGAACAATGAGCCCCATTGTTAATCCTTTAAAGGAAATTATTTGTAAATTTCGACAAGTAGAACAATGAATGGAACAGGTAGACGGTTGAAATCATTGTATATATTGCTTCTATATAGTCTTAGAAACATATATGCAAAGCATCCAAACAGTACAATTCGCCAATTTTTTGTTCTTCAAGTTTAAGCGAACTACGAGCCCCATTGTTAATCCTTTAAAGGAAATTATTTGTAAATTTCGACAAGTAGAACAATGAATGGAAAAGGTAGACTGTTGAAATCATTGTATATATTGCTTCTATATAGTCTAAGAAACATATATGCAAAGCATCCAATCAGTACAATTCGCCAATTTTATGTTCTTCAAGTTTAAGTGAACAATGAGCCCCAATGGTTAATCCTTTATCGGAAATTATTTGTAATTTTCGACAAGTAGAACAATGAATGGAACAGGTAGACGGTTGAAATCTTTGTATATATTGCTTCTATATAGTCTAAGAAACATATGTGCAAAGCATCCAAATAGTACAATTCGCCAATTTTTTGTTCTTCAAGTTTAAGTGAACTACGAGCCCGATTGTTAATCCTTTAAAGGAAATTATTTGTAAATTTCGACAAGTAGAACAATGAATGGAACAGGTAGACGGTTGAAATCATTGTACATATTGCTTCTATGTAGTCTAAGAAACATATATGCAAAGCATCCAAACAGTACAATTCGCCAATTTATTGTTCTTCAAGTTTAAGTGAACAACGAGCCCCATTGTTAATCCTTTAAAGGAAATTATTTGTAAATTTCGACAAGTAGAACAATGATTGGAACAAGTAGACGGTTGAAATCTTTGTATATATTGCTTCTATATAGTCTAAGAAACATATATGCAAAGCATCCAAACAGTACAATTCGCGAATTTATTGTTCTTCAAGTTTAAGTGAACAACGAGTGCCATTGTTAATCCTTTAAAGGAAATTATTTGTAAATTTCGACAAGTAGAACAATGAATGGAACAGGTAGACGGTTGAAATATTTGTATAAATTGGTTCTATAGAGTCTAAGAAACTTATATGCAAAGCATCCAAACAGTACCATTCGCCAATTTTTTGTTCTTCAAGTTTAAGTGAACAACAAGCCCCATTGATAATCATGAAACGGAAATTATTTGTAACTTTCTACAAGTAGAACAATGAATAGAACAGGTAGACGGTTGAAATCTTTCTATATATTGCTCCTATATAGTCTAAGAAACATATATGCAAAACATCCAAACAGTACCATTCGCCAATTTTTTGTTCTTCAAGTTTAGGTGAACAACGAGCCCCATTGATAATCATGAAACGGAAATTATTTGTAACTTTCGACAAGTCGAACAATGAATGGAACAGGTAGACGGTTGAAGTCAATGTATATATTGCTTCTATATAGTCTAAGAAACATATATGCAAAGCATCCAAACAGCACCATTCGCCAATTTTTTGTTCTTCAAGTTTAAGTGAATTACGATCCCCATTGTTAATCCTTTAACAGAAATTATTTGCAACTTTCGACAAGTAGAACAATGAATGGAACAGGTAGACGGTTAAAATCATTGTATATATTGCTTCTATATAGTCTAAGAAACATATATGCAAAGCATCCAAAAAGAGCAATTCCCCAATTTATTGTTCTTCAAGTTTAAGTGAACAACGAGCTCCATTGTTAATCCTTTAAAGGAAATTATTTGTAAATTTCGACAAGTAGAACAATGATTGGAACACGTAGACGGTTGAAATCTTTGTAAATATTGCTTCCATATAGTCTAAAAAACATATATCCAAAGCAGCCAAACAGTACCATTCGCCAATTTTTTGTTCTTCAAGTTTAAGTGAACAATGAGCCCCATTGTTAATCCTTTAAAGGAAATTATTTGTAAATTTCGACAAGTAGAACAATGAATGGAACAGGTAGACGGTTGAAATCATTGTATATATTGCTTCTATATAGTCTAAGAAACATATATGCAAAGCATCCAAACAGTACAATTCGCCAATTTTATGTTCTTCAAGTTTAAGTGAACTACGATCCCCATTGTTAATCCTTTAACGGAAATTAATTGTAATTTTCTACAATTAGAACAATGAATGGAACAGGTAGACGGTTGAAATCATTGTATATATTGCTTCTATATAGTCTAAGAAACATATACGCAAAGCATCCAAACAGTACAATTCGCCAATTTATTGTTCTTCAAGTTTGAGTGAACAACGAGCCCCATTGTTAATCCTTTAAAGGAAATTATTTGTAAATTTCGACAAGTAGAACAATGATTGGAACACGTAGACGGTTGAAATCTTTGTATATATTGCTTCTATATAGTCTAAGAAACATATATGCAAAGCATCCAAACAGTACAATTCGCGAATTTATTGTTCTTCAAGTTTAAGTGAACAACGAGTGCCATTGTTAATCCTTTAAAGGAAATTATTTGTAAATTTCGACAAGTAGAACAATGAATGGTACAGGTAGACGGTTGAAATATTTGTATATATTGGTTCTATATAGTCTAAGAAACTTATATGCAAAGCATCCAAACAGTACCATTCGCCAATTTTTTGTTCTTCAAGTTTATGTGAACAACAAGCCCCATTGATAATCATGAAACGGAAATTATTTGTAACTTTCTACAAGTAGAACAATGAATAGAACAGGTAGACGGTTGAAATCTTTCTATATATTGCTCCTATATAGTCTAAGAAACATATATGCAAATCATCCAAACAGTACCATTCGCCAATTTTTTGTTCTTCAAGTTTAGGTGAACAACGAGCCCCATTGATAATCATGAAACGGTAATTATTTGTAACTTTCTACAAGTAGAACAATGAATAGAACAGGTAGACGGTTGATATCTTTCTATATATTGCTTCTATATAGTCTAAGAAACATATATGCAAAGCATCCAAAAAGTGCAATTCCCCAATTTATTGTTCTTCAAGTTTAAGTGAACAACGAGCTCCATTGTTAATCCTTTAAAGGAAATTATTTGTAAATTTCGACAGGTAGAACAATGATTGGAACACGTAGACGGTTGAAATCTTTGTAAATATTGCTTCCATATAGTCTAAAAAACATATATCCAAAGCAGCCAAACAGTACCATTCGCCAATTTTTTGTTCTTCAAGTTTAAGTGAACAATGAGCCCCATTGTTAATCCTTTAAAGGAAATTATTTGTAAATTTCGACAAGTAGAACAATGAATGGAACAGGTAGACGGTTGAAATCATTGTATATATTGCTTCTATATAGTCTTAGAAACATATATGCAAAGCATCCAAACAGTACAATTCGCCAATTTTTTGTTCTTCAAGTTTAAGCGAACTACGAGCCCCATTGTTAATCCTTTAAAGGAAATTATTTGTAAATTTCGACAAGTAGAACAATGAATGGAAAAGGTAGACTGTTGAAATCATTGTATATATTGCTTCTATATAGTCTAAGAAACATATATGCAAAGCATCCAATCAGTACAATTCGCCAATTTTATGTTCTTCAAGTTTAAGTGAACAATGAGCCCCAATGGTTAATCCTTTATCGGAAATTATTTGTAATTTTCGACAAGTAGAACAATGAATGGAACAGGTAGACGGTTGAAATCTTTGTATATATTGCTTCTATATAGTCTAAGAAACATATATGCAAAGCATCCAAACAGTACAATTCGCCAATTTTATGTTCTTCAAGTTTAAGTGAACTACGATCCCCATTGTTAATCCTTTAACGGAAATTAATTGTAATTTTCTACAATTAGAACAATGAATGGAACAGGTAGACGGTTGAAATCATTGTATATATTGCTTCTATATAGTCTAAGAAACATATATGCAAAGCATCCAAACAGTACAATTCGCCAATTTATTGTTCTTCAAGTTTGAGTGAACAACGAGCCCCATTGTTAATCCTTTAAAGGAAATTATTTGTAAATTTCGACAAGTAGAACAATGATTGGAACACGTAGACGGTTGAAATCTTTGTATATATTGCTTCTATATAGTCTAAGAAACATATATGCAAAGCATCCAAACAGTACAATTCGCGAATTTATTGTTCTTCAAGTTTAAGTGAACAACGAGTGCCATTGTTAATCCTTTAAAGGAAATTATTTGTAAATTTCGACAAGTAGAACAATGAATGGTACAGGTAGACGGTTGAAATATTTGTATATATTGGTTCTATATAGTCTAAGAAACTTATATGCAAAGCATCCAAACAGTACCATTCGAGAATTTTTTGTTCTTCAAGTTTAAGTGAACAACAAGCCCCATTGATAATCATGAAACGGAAATTATTTGTAACTTTCTACAAGTAGAACAATGAATAGAACAGGTAGACGGTTGAAATCTTTCTATATATTGCTCCTATATAGTCTAAGAAACATATATGCAAAGCATCCAAACAGTACCATTCGCCAATTTTTTGTTCTTCAAGTTTAGGTGAACAACGAGCCCCATTGATAATCAGGAAACGGTAATTATTTGTAACTTTCTACAAGTAGAACAATGAATACAACAGGTAGACGGTTGATATCTTTCTATATATTGCTTCTATATAGTCTAAGAAACATATATGCAAAGCATCCAAATAGTACAATTCGCCAATTTTTTGTTCTTCAAGATTAAGTGAACTACGAGCCCCATTGTTAATCCTTTAAAGGAAATTATTTGTAAATTTCGACAAGTAGAACAATGAATGGAACAGGTAGACGGTTGAAATCATTGTACATATTGCTTCAATGTAGTCTAAGAAACATATATGCAAAGCATCCAAACAGTACAATTCGCCAATTTATTGTTCTTCAAGTTTAAGTGAACAACGAGCCCCATTGTTAATCCTTTAAAGGAAATTATTTGTAAATTTCGACAAGTAGAACAATGATTGGAACAAGTAGACGGTTGAAATCTTTGTATATATTGCTTCCATATAGTCTAAGAAACATATATGCAAAGCATCCAAACAGTACCATTTGCCAATTTATTGTTCTTCAAGTTTAAGTGAACAACGAGTCCCATTGATAATCATGAAACGGAAATTATTTGTAACTTTCTACAAGTAGAACAATGAATGGAACAGGTAGACGGTTGAAATCTTTGTATATACTGCTTCTATATAGTCTAAGAAACATATATGCAAAGCATCAAAACAGTACAATTCGCCAATTTTTTGTTCTTCAAGTTTAAGTGAACAACGAGTGCCATTGTTAATCCTTTAAAGGAAATTATTTGTAAATTTCGACAAGTAGAACAATGAATGGAACAGGTAGACGGTTGAAATCAATGTATATATTGCTTCTATATAGTCTAAGAAACATATATGCAAAGCATCCAAACAGCACCATTCGCCAATTTTTTGTTCTTCAAGTTTAAGTGAATTACGATCCCCATTGTTAATCCTTTAACAGAAATTATTTGCAACTTTCGACAAGTAGAACAATGAATGGAACAGGTAGACGGTTAAAATCATTGTATATATTGCTTCTATATAGTCTAAGAAACATATATGCAAAGCATCCAAAAAGTGCAATTCCCCAATTTATTGTTCTTCAAGTTTAAGTGAACAACGAGCTCCATTGTTAATCCTTTAAAGGAAATTATTTGTAAATTTCGACAAGTAGAACAATGATTGGAACACGTAGACGGTTGAAATCTTTGTAAATATTGCTTCCATATAGTCTAAAAAACATATATCCAAAGCAGCCATTCGCCAATTTTTTGTTCTTCAAGTTTAAGTGAACAATGAGCCCCATTGTTAATCCTTTAAAGGAAATTATTTGTAAATTTCGACAAGTAGAACAATGAATGGAACAGGTAGACGGTTGAAATCATTGTATATATTGCTTCTATATAGTCTTAGAAACATATATGCACAGCATCCAAACAGTACAATTCGCCAATTTTTTGTTCTTCAAGTTTAAGCGAACTACGAGCCCCATTGTTAATCCTTTAAAGGAAATTATTTGTAAATTTCGACAAGTAGAACAATGAATGGAAAAGGTAGACTGTTGAAATCATTGTATATATTGCTTCTATATAGTCTAAGAAACATATATGCAAAGCATCCAATCAGTACAATTCGCCAATTTTATGTTCTTCAAGTTTAAGTGAACAATGAGCCCCAATGGTTAATCCTTTATCGGAAATTATTTGTAATTTTCGACAAGTAGAACAATGAATGGAACAGGTAGACGGTTGAAATCTTTGTATATATTGCTTCTATATAGTCTAAGAAACATATATGCAAAGCATCCAAACAGTACAATTCGCCAATTTTATGTTCTTCAAGTTTAAGTGAACTACGATCCCCATTGTTAATCCTTTAAAGGAAATTATTTGTAAATTTCGACAAGTAGAACAATGATTGGAACACGTAGACGGTTGAAATCTTTGTATATATTGCTTCTATATAGTCTAAGAAACATATATGCAAAGCATCCAAACAGTACAATTCGCGAATTTATTGTTCTTCAAGTTTAAGTGAACAACGAGTGCCATTGTTAATCCTTTAAAGGAAATTATTTGTAAATTTCGACAAGTAGAACAATGAATGGTACAGGTAGACGGTTGAAATATTTGTATATATTGGTTCTATATAGTCTAAGAAACTTATATGCAAAGCATCCAAACAGTACCATTCGCCAATTTTTTGTTCTTCAAGTTTAAGTGAACAACAAGCCCCATTGATAATCATGAAACGGAAATTATTTGTAACTTTCTACAAGTAGAACAATGAATAGAACAGGTAGACGGTTGAAATCTTTCTATATATTGCTCCTATATAGTCTAAGAAACATATATGCAAAGCATCCAAACAGTACCATTCGCCAATTTTTTGTTCTTCAAGTTTAGGTGAACAACGAGCCCCATTGATAATCAGGAAACGGTAATTATTTGTAACTTTCTACAAGTAGAACAATGAATAGAACAGGTAGACGGTTGATATCTTTCTATATATTGCTTCTATATAGTCTAAGAAACATATATGCAAAGCATCCAAATAGTACAATTCGCCAATTTTTTGTTCTTCAAGATTAAGTGAACTACGAGCCCCATTGTTAATCCTTTAAAGGAAATTATTTGTAAATTTCGACAAGTAGAACAATGAATGGAACAGGTAGACGGTTGAAATCATTGTACATATTGCTTCAATGTAGTCTAAGAAACATATATGCAAAGCATCCAAACAGTACAATTCGCCAATTTATTGTTCTTCAAGTTTAAGTGAACAACGAGCCCCATTGTTAATCCTTTAAAGGAAATTATTTGTAAATTTCGACAAGTAGAACAATGATTGGAACAAGTAGACGGTTGAAATCTTTGTATATATTGCTTCCATATAGTCTAAGAAACATATATGCAAAGCATCCAAACAGTACCATTTGCCAATTTATTGTTCTTCAAGTTTAAGTGAACAACGAGTCCCATTGATAATCATGAAACGGAAATTATTTGTAACTTTCTACAAGTAGAACAATGAATGGAACAGGTAGACGGTTGAAATCTTTGTATATACTGCTTCTATATAGTCTAAGAAACATATATGCAATGCATCAAAACAGTACAATTCGCCAATTTTTAGTTCTTCAAGTTTAAGTGAACAACGAGTGCCATTGTTAATCCTTTAAAGGAAATTATTTGTAAATTTCGACAAGTAGAACAATGAATGGAACAGGTAGACGGTTGAAATCAATGTATATATTGCTTCTATATAGTCTAAGAAACATATATGCAAAGCATCCAAACAGCACCATTCGCCAATTTTTTGTTCTTCAAGTTTAAGTGAATTACGATCCCCATTGTTAATCCTTTAACAGAAATTATTTGCAACTTTCGACAAGTAGAACAATGAATGGAACAGGTAGACGGTTAAAATCATTGTATATATTGCTTCTATATAGTCTAAGAAACATATATGCAAAGCATCCAAAAAGTGCAATTCCCCAATTTATTGTTCTTCAAGTTTAAGTGAACAACGAGCTCCATTGTTAATCCTTTAAAGGAAATTATTTGTAAATTTCGACAAGTAGAACAATGATTGGAACACGTAGACGGTTGAAATCTTTGTAAATATTGCTTCCATATAGTCTAAAAAACATATATCCAAAGCAGCCATTCGCCAATTTTTTGTTCTTCAAGTTTAAGTGAACAATGAGCCCCATTGTTAATCCTTTAAAGGAAATTATTTGTAAATTTCGACAAGTAGAACAATGAATGGAACAGGTAGACGGTTGAAATCATTGTATATATTGCTTCTATATAGTCTTAGAAACATATATGCAAAGCATCCAAACAGTACAATTCGCCAATTTTTTGTTCTTCAAGTTTAAGCGAACTACGAGCCCCATTGTTAATCCTTTAAAGGAAATTATTTGTAAATTTCGACAAGTAGAACAATGAATGGAAAAGGTAGACTGTTGAAATCATTGTATATATTGCTTCTATATAGTCTAAGAAACATATATGCAAAGCATCCAATCAGTACAATTCGCCAATTTTATGTTCTTCAAGTTTAAGTGAACAATGAGCCCCAATGGTTAATCCTTTATCGGAAATTATTTGTAATTTTCGACAAGTAGAACAATGAATGGAACAGGTAGACGGTTGAAATCATTGTATATATTGCTTCTATATAGTCTTAGAAACATATATGCAAAGCATCCAAACAGTACAATTCGCCAATTTTTTGTTCTTCAAGATTAAGTGAACTACGAGCCCCATTGTTAATCCTTTAAAGGAAATTATTTGTAAATTTCGACAAGTAGAACAATGATTGGAACACGTAGACGGTTGAAATCTTTGTATATATTGCTTCTATATAGTCTAAGAAACATATATGCAAAGCATCCAAACAGTACAATTCGCGAATTTATTGTTCTTCAAGTTTAAGTGAACAACGAGTGCCATTGTTAATCCTTTAAAGGAAATTATTTGTAAATTTCGACAAGTAGAACAATGAATGGTACAGGTAGACGGTTGAAATATTTGTATATATTGGTTCTATATAGTCTAAGAAACTTATATGCAAAGCATCCAAACAGTACCATTCGCCAATTTTTTGTTCTTCAAGTTTAAGTGAACAACAAGCCCCATTGATAATCATGAAACGGAAATTATTTGTAACTTTCTACAAGTAGAACAATGAATAGAACAGGTAGACGGTTGAAATCTTTCTATATATTGCTCCTATATAGTCTAAGAAACATATATGCAAAGCATCCAAACAGTACCATTCGCCAATTTTTTGTTCTTCAAGTTTAGGTGAACAACGAGCCCCATTGATAATCATGAAACGGTAATTATTTGTAACTTTCTACAAGTAGAACAATGAATAGAACAGGTAGACGGTTGATATCTTTCTATATATTGCTTCTATATAGTCTAAGAAACATATATGCAAAGCATCCAAATAGTACAATTCGCCAATTTTTTGTTCTTCAAGTTTAAGTGAACTACGAGCCCCATTGTTAATCCTTTAAAGGAAATTATTTGTAAATTTCTACAATTAGAACAATGAATGGAACAGGTAGACGGTTGAAATCATTGTATATATTGCTTCTATATAGTCTAAGAAACATATACGCAAAGCATCCAAACAGTACAATTCGCCAATTTATTGTTCTTCAAGTTTGAGTGAACAACGAGCCCCATTGTTAATCCTTTAAAGGAAATTATTTGTAAATTTCGACAAGTAGAACAATGATTGGAACACGTAGACGGTTGAAATCTTTGTATATATTGCTTCTATATAGTCTAAGAAACATATATGCAAAGCATCCAAACAGTACAATTCGCGAATTTATTGTTCTTCAAGTTTAAGTGAACAACGAGTGCCATTGTTAATCCTTTAAAGGAAATTATTTGTAAATTTCGACAAGTAGAACAATGAATGGTACAGGTAGACGGTTGAAATATTTGTATATATTGGTTCTATATAGTCTAAGAAACTTATATGCAAAGCATCCAAACAGTACCATTCGCCAATTTTTTGTTCTTCAAGTTTAAGTGAACAACAAGCCCCATTGATAATCATGAAACGGAAATTATTTGTAACTTTCTACAAGTAGAACAATGAATAGAACAGGTAGACGGTTGAAATCTTTCTATATATTGCTCCTATATAGTCTAAGAAACATATATGCAAAGCATCCAAACAGTACCATTCGCCAATTTTTTGTTCTTCAAGTTTAGGTGAACAACGAGCCCCATTGATAATCATGAAACGGTAATTATTTGTAACTTTCTACAAGTAGAACAATGAATAGAACAGGTAGACGGTTGATATCTTTCTATATATTGCTTCTATATAGTCTAAGAAACATATATGCAAAGCATCCAAATAGTACAATTCGCCAATTTTTTGTTCTTCAAGTTTAAGTGAACTACGAGCCCCATTGTTAATCCTTTAAAGGAAATTATTTGTAAATTTCGACAAGTAGAACAATGAATGGAACAGGTAGACTGTTGAAATCATTGTACATATTGCTTCTATGTAGTCTAAGAATCATATATGCAAAGCATCCAAACAGTACAATTCGCCAATTTATTGTTCTTCAAGTTTAAGTGAACAACGAGCCCCATTGTTAATCCTTTAAAGGAAATTATTTGTAAATTTCGACATGTAGAACAATGAATGGAACAGGTAGACGGTTGAAATCATTGTACATATTGCTTCAATGTAGTCTAAGAAACATATATGCAAAGCATCCAAACAGTACAATTCGCCAATTTATTGTTCTTCAAGTTTAAGTGAACAACGAGCCCCATTGTTAATCCTTTAAAGGAAATTATTTGTAAATTTCGACAAGTAGAACAATGATTGGAACAAGTAGACGGTTGAAATCTTTGTATATATTGCTTCCATATAGTCTAAGAAACATATATGCAAAGCATCCAAACAGTACCATTTGCCAATTTATTGTTCTTCAAGTTTAAGTGAACAACGAGTCCCATTGATAATCATGAAACGGAAATTATTTGTAACTTTCTACAAGTAGAACAATGAATGGAACAGGTAGACGGTTGAAATCTTTGTATATACTGCTTCTATATAGTCTAAGAAACATATATGCAAAGCATCAAAACAGTACAATTCGCCAATTTTTAGTTCTTCAAGTTTAAGTGAACAACGAGTGCCATTGTTAATCCTTTAAAGGAAATTATTTGTAAATTTCGACAAGTAGAACAATGAATGGAACAGGTAGACGGTTGAAATCAATGTATATATTGCTTCTATATAGTCTAAGAAACATATATGCAAAGCATCCAAACAGCACCATTCGCCAATTTTTTGTTCTTCAAGTTTAAGTGAATTACGATCCCCATTGTTAATCCTTTAACAGAAATTATTTGCAACTTTCGACAAGTAGAACAATGAATGGAACAGGTAGACGGTTAAAATCATTGTATATATTGCTTCTATATAGTCTAAGAAACATATATGCAAAGCATCCAAAAAGTGCAATTCCCCAATTTATTGTTCTTCAAGTTTAAGTGAACAACGAGCTCCATTGTTAATCCTTTAAAGGAAATTATTTGTAAATTTCGACAAGTAGAACAATGAATAGAACAGGTAGACGGTTGAAATCTTTCTATATATTGCTCCTATATAGTCTAAGAAACATATATGCAAAGCATCCAAACAGTACCATTCGCCAATTTTTTGTTCTTCAAGTTTAGGTGAACAACGAGCCCCATTGATAATCATGAAACGGAAATTATTTGTAACTTTCGACAAGTAGAACAATGAATGGAACAGGTAGACGATTGAAATCAATGTATATATTGCTTCTATATAGTCTAAGAAACATATATGCAAAGCATCCAAACAGTACAATTCGCCAATTTTTTGTTCTTCAAGTTTAGGTGAACAACGAGCCCCATTGATAATCATGAAACGGAAATTATTTGTAGCTTTCGACAAGTAAAACAATGAATGGAACAGGTAGACGGTTGAAATCTTTGTATATATTGCTTCTATATAGTCTAAGAAACATATATGCAAAGCATCCAAACAGTACCATTTGTCAATTTATTGTTCTTCAAGTTTAAGTGAACAACGAGTCCCATTGATAATCATGAAACGGAAATTAATTGTAACTTTCTACAAGTAGAACAATTAATAGAACAGGTAGACGGTTGAAATCTTTCTATATATTGCTCCTATATAGTCTAAGAAACATATATCCAAAGCATCCAAACAGTACAATTCGCCAATTTTTTGTTCTTCAAGTTTAAGTGAACTACGAACCCCATTGTTAATCCTTTAAAGGTAATTATTTGTAAATTTCGACAAGTAGAACAATGAATGGAACAGGTAGACGGTTGAAATCTTTGTATATATTGCTTCTATATAGTCTAAGAAACATATGTGCAAAGCATCCAAACAGTACAATTCGCCAATTTATTGTTCTTCGAGTTTAAGTGAATTACGATCCCCATTGTTAATCCTTTAACAGAAATTATTTGCAACTTTCGACAAGTAGAACAATGAATGGAACAGGTAGACGGTTAAAATCATTGTATATATTGCTTCTATATAGTCTAAGAAACATATATGCAAAGCATCCAAACAGTGCAATTCCCCAATTTATTGTTCTTCAAGTTTAAGTGAACAACGAGCTCCATTGTTAATCCTTTAAAGGAAATTATTTGTAAATTTCGACAAGTAGAACAATGATTGGAACACGTAGACGGTTGAAATCTTTGTAAATATTGCTTCCATATAGTCTAAAAAACATATATCCAAAGCAGCCAAACAGTACCATTCGCCAATTTTTTGTTCTTCAAGTTTAAGTGAACAATGAGCCCCATTGTTAATCCTTTAAAGGAAATTATTTGTAAATGTCGACAAGTAGAACAATGAATGGAACAGGTAGACGGTTGAAATCATTGTATATATTGCTTCTATATAGTCTTAGAAACATATATGCAAAGCATCCAAACAGTACAATTCGCCAATTTTTTGTTCTTCAAGTTTAAGTGAACTACGAGCCCCATTGTTAATCCTTTAAAGGAAATTATTTGTAAATTTCGACAAGTAGAACAATGAATGGAAAAGGTAGACTGTTGAAATCATTGTATATATTGCTTCTATATAGTCTAAGAAACATATATGCAAAGCATCCAATCAGTACAATTCGCCAATTTTATGTTCTTCAAGTTTAAGTGAACAATGAGCCCCAATGGTTAATCCTTTATCGGAAATTATTTGTAATTTTCGACAAGTAGAACAATGAATGGAACAGGTAGACGGTTGAAATCTTTGTATATATTGCTTCTATATAGTCTAAGAAACATATATGCAAAGCATCCAAACAGTACAATTCGCCAATTTTTTGTTCTTCAAGTTTAAGTGAACTACGAGCCCCATTGTTAATCCTTTAACGGAAATTATTTCTAACTTTCGACAAGTAGAACAATGAATGGAAAAGGTAGACGGTTGAAATCATTGTATATATTGCTTCTATATAGTCTAAGAAACATATATGCAAAGCATCCAAACAGTACAATTCGCCAATTTTATGTTCTTCAAGTTTAAGTGAACTACGATCCCCATTGTTAATCCTTTAACGGAAATTAATTGTAATTTTCTACAATTAGAACAATGAATGGAACAGGTAGACGGTTGAAATCATTGTATATATTGCTTCTATATAGTCTAAGAAACATATATGCAAAGCATCCAAACAGTACAATTCGCCAATTTATTGTTCTTCAAGTTTGAGTGAACAACGAGCCCCATTGTTAATCCTTTAAAGGAAATTATTTGTAAATTTCGACAAGTAGAACAATGATTGGAACACGTAGACGGTTGAAATCTTTGTATATATTGCTTCTATATAGTCTAAGAAACATATATGCAAAGCATCCAAACAGTACAATTCGCGAATTTATTGTTCTTCAAGTTTAAGTGAACAACGAGTGCCATTGTTAATCCTTTAAAGGAAATTATTTGTAAATTTCGACAAGTAGAACAATGAATGGTACAGGTAGACGGTTGAAATATTTGTATATATTGGTTCTATATAGTCTAAGAAACTTATATGCAAAGCATCCAAACAGTACCATTCGCCAATTTTTTGTTCTTCAAGTTTAAGTGAACAACAAGCCCCATTGATAATCATGAGACGGAAATTATTTGTAACTTTCTACAAGTAGAACAATGAATAGAACAGGTAGACGGTTGAAATCTTTCTATATATTGCTCCTATATAGTCTAAGAAACATATATGCAAAGCATCCAAACAGTACCATTCGCTAATTTTTTGTTCTTCAAGTTTAAGTGAACTACGAGCCCCATTGTTAATCCTTTAAAGGAAATTATTTGTAAATTTCGACAAGTAGAACAATGATTGGAACACGTAGACGGTTGAAATCTTTGTATATATTGCTTCTATATAGTCTAAGAAACATATATGCAAAGCATCCAAATAGTACAATTCGCCAATTTTTTGTTCTTCAAGTTTAAGTGAACTACGAGCCCGATTGTTAATCCTTTAAAGGAAATTATTTGTAAATTTCGACAAGTAGAACAATGATTGGAACACGTAGACGGTTGAAATCTTTGTATATATTGCTTCTATATAGTCTAAGAAACATATATGCAAAGCATCCAAACAGTACAATTCGCGAATTTATTGTTCTTCAAGTTTAAGTGAACAACGAGTGCCATTGTTAATCCTTTAAAGGAAATTATTTGTAAATTTCGACAAGTAGAACAATGAATGGAACAGGTAGACGGTTGAAATATTTGTATAAATTGGTTCTATAGAGTCTCAGAAACTTATATGCAAAGCATCCAAACAGTACCATTCGCCAATTTTTTGTTCTTCAAGTTTAAGTGAACAACAAGCCCCATTGATAATCATGAAACGGAAATTATTTGTAACTTTCTACAAGTAGAACAATGAATAGAACAGGTAGACGGTTGAAATCTTTCTATATATTGCTCCTATATAGTCTAAGAAACATATATGCAAAACATCCAAACAGTACCATTCGCCAATTTTTTGTTCTTCAAGTTTAGGTGAACAACGAGCCCCATTGATAATCATGAAACGGAAATTATTTGTAACTTTCGACAAGTCGAACAATGAATGGAACAGGTAGACGGTTGAAATCAATGTATATATTGCTTCTATATAGTCTAAGAAACATATATGCAAAGCATCCAAACAGCACCATTCGCCAATTTTTTGTTCTTCAAGTTTAAGTGAATTACGATCCCCATTGTTAATCCTTTAACAGAAATTATTTGCAACTTTCGACAAGTAGAACAATGAATGGAACAGGTAGACGGTTAAAATCATTGTATATATTGCTTCTATATAGTCTAAGAAACATATATGCAAAGCATCCAAAAAGTGCAATTCCCCAATTTATTGTTCTTCAAGTTTAAGTGAACAACGAGCTCCATTGTTAATCCTTTAAAGGAAATTATTTGTAAATTTCGACAAGTAGAACAATGATTGGAACACGTAGACGGTTGAAATCTTTGTAAATATTGCTTCCATATAGTCTAAAAAACATATATCCAAAGCAGCCAAACAGTACCATTCGCCAATTTTTTGTTCTTCAAGTTTAAGTGAACAATGAATCCCATTGTTAATCCTTTAAAGGAAATTATTTGTAAATTTCGACAAGTAGAACAATGAATGGAACAGGTAGACGGTTGAAATCATTGTATATATTGCTTCTATATAGTCTATGAAACATATATGCAAAGCATCCAAACAGTACCATTCGCCAATTTTTTGTTCTTCAAGTTTAAGTGAACAACAAGCCCCATTGATAATCATGAAACGGAAATTATTTGTAACTTTCTACAAGTAGAACAATGAATAGAACAGGTAGACGGTTGAAATCTTTCTATATATTGCTCCTATATAGTCTAAGAAACATATGTGCAAAACATCCAAACAGTACCATTCGCCAATTTTTTGTTCTTCAAGTTTAGGTGAACAACGAGCCCCATTGATAATCATGAAACGGAAATTATTTGTAACTTTCGACAAGTAGAACAATGAATGGAACAGGTAGACGATTGAAATCAATGTATATATTGCTTCTATATAGTCTAAGAAACATATATGCAAAGCATCCAAACAGTACAATTCGCCAATTTTTTGTTCTTCAAGTTTAGGTGAACAACGAGCCCCATTGATAATCATGAAACGGAAATTATTTGTAGCTTTCGACAAGTAAAACAATGAATGGAACAGGTAGACGGTTGAAATCTTTGTATATATTGCTTCTATATAGTCTAAGAAACATATATGCAAAGCATCCAAACAGTACCATTTGTCAATTTATTGTTCTTCAAGTTTAAGTGAACAACGAGTCCCATTGATAATCATGAAACGGAAATTATTTGTAACTTTCTACAAGTAGAACAATGAATAGAACAGGTAGACGGTTGAAATGTTTCTATATATTGCTCCTATATAGTCTAAGAAACATATATGCAAAACATCCAAACAGTACCATTCGCCAATTTTTTGTTCTTCAAGTTTAGGTGAACAACGAGCCCCATTGATAATCATGAAACGGAAATTATTTGTAACTTTCGACAAGTAGAACAATGAATGGAACAGGTAGACGATTGAAATCAATGTATATATTGCTTCTATATAGTCTAAGAAACATATATGCAAAGCATCCAAACAGTACAATTCGCCAATTTTTTGTTCTTCAAGTTTAGGTGAACAACGAGCCCCATTGATAATCATGAAACGGAAATTATTTGTAGCTTTCGACAAGTAAAACAATGAATGGAACAGGTAGACGGTTGAAATCTTTGTATATATTGCTTCTATATACTCTAAGAAACATATATGCAAAGCATCCAAACAGTACCATTTGTCAATTTATTGTTCTTCAAGTTTAAGTGAACAACGAGTCCCATTGATAATCATGAAACGGAAATTAATTGTAACTTTCTACAAGTAGAACAATTAATAGAACAGGTAGACGGTTGAAATCTTTCTATATATTGCTCCTATATAGTCTAAGAAACATATATCCAAAGCATCCAAACAGTACAATTCGCCAATTTTTTGTTCTTCAAGTTTAAGTGAACTACGAACCCCATTGTTAATCCTTTAAAGGTAATTATTTGTAAATTTCGATAAGTAGAACAATGAATGGAACAGGTAGACGGTTGAAATCTTTGTATATATTGCTTCTATATAGTCTAAGAAACATATGTGCAAAGCATCCAAACAGTACAATTCGCCAATTTATTGTTCTTCGAGTTTAAGTGAATTACGATCCCCATTGTTAATCCTTTAACAGAAATTATTTGCAACTTTCGACAAGTAGAACAATGAATGGAACAGGTAGACGGTTAAAATCATTGTATATATTGCTTCTATATAGTCTAAGAAACATATATGCAAAGCATCCAAACAGTGCAATTCCCCAATTTATTGTTCTTCAAGTTTAAGTGAACAACGAGCTCCATTGTTAATCCTTTAAAGGAAATTATTTGTAAATTTCGACAAGTAGAACAATGATTGGAACACGTAGACGGTTGAAATCTTTGTAAATATTGCTTCCATATAGTCTAAAAAACATATATCCAAAGCAGCCAAACAGTACCATTCGCCAATTTTTTGTTCTTCAAGTTTAAGTGAACAATGAGCCCCATTGTTAATCCTTTAAAGGAAATTATTTGTAAATGTCGACAAGTAGAACAATGAATGGAACAGGTAGACGGTTGAAATCATTGTATATATTGCTTCTATATAGTCTTAGAAACATATATGCAAAGCATCCAAACAGTACAATTCGCCAATTTTTTGTTCTTCAAGTTTAAGTGAACTACGAGCCCCATTGTTAATCCTTTAAAGGAAATTATTTGTAAATTTCGACAAGTAGAACAATGAATGGAAAAGGTAGACTGTTGAAATCATTGTATATATTGCTTCTATATAGTCTAAGAAACATATATGCAAAGCATCCAATCAGTACAATTCGCCAATTTTATGTTCTTCAAGTTTAAGTGAACAATGAGCCCCAATGGTTAATCCTTTATCGGAAATTATTTGTAATTTTCGACAAGTAGAACAATGAATGGAACAGGTAGACGGTTGAAATCTTTGTATATATTGCTTCTATATAGTCTAAGAAACATATATGCAAAGCATCCAAACAGTACAATTCGCGAATTTATTGTTCTTCAAGTTTAAGTGAACAACGAGTGCCATTGTTAATCCTTTAAAGGAAATTATTTGTAAATTTCGACAAGTAGAACAATGAATGGTACAGGTAGACGGTTGAAATATTTGTATATATTGGTTCTATATAGTCTAAGAAACTTATATGCAAAGCATCCAAACAGTACCATTCGCCAATTTTTTGTTCTTCAAGTTTAAGTGAACAACAAGCCCCATTGATAATCATGAGACGGAAATTATTTGTAACTTTCTACAAGTAGAACAATGAATAGAACAGGTAGACGGTTGAAATCTTTCTATATATTGCTCCTATATAGTCTAAGAAACATATATGCAAAGCATCCAAACAGTACCATTCGCTAATTTTTTGTTCTTCAAGTTTAAGTGAACTACGAGCCCCATTGTTAATCCTTTAAAGGAAATTATTTGTAAATTTCGACAAGTAGAACAATGATTGGAACACGTAGACGGTTGAAATCTTTGTATATATTGCTTCTATATAGTCTAAGAAACATATATGCAAAGCATCCAAATAGTACAATTCGCCAATTTTTTGTTCTTCAAGTTTAAGTGAACTACGAGCCCGATTGTTAATCCTTTAAAGGAAATTATTTGTAAATTTCGACAAGTAGAACAATGATTGGAACACGTAGACGGTTGAAATCTTTGTATATATTGCTTCTATATAGTCTAAGAAACATATATGCAAAGCATCCAAACAGTACAATTCGCGAATTTATTGTTCTTCAAGTTTAAGTGAACAACGAGTGCCATTGTTAATCCTTTAAAGGAAATTATTTGTAAATTTCGACAAGTAGAACAATGAATGGAACAGGTAGACGGTTGAAATATTTGTATAAATTGGTTCTATAGAGTCTCAGAAACTTATATGCAAAGCATCCAAACAGTACCATTCGCCAATTTTTTGTTCTTCAAGTTTAAGTGAACAACAAGCCCCATTGATAATCATGAAACGGAAATTATTTGTAACTTTCTACAAGTAGAACAATGAATAGAACAGGTAGACGGTTGAAATCTTTCTATATATTGCTCCTATATAGTCTAAGAAACATATATGCAAAACATCCAAACAGTACCATTCGCCAATTTTTTGTTCTTCAAGTTTAGGTGAACAACGAGCCCCATTGATAATCATGAAACGGAAATTATTTGTAACTTTCGACAAGTCGAACAATGAATGGAACAGGTAGACGGTTGAAATCAATGTATATATTGCTTCTATATAGTCTAAGAAACATATATGCAAAGCATCCAAACAGCACCATTCGCCAATTTTTTGTTCTTCAAGTTTAAGTGAATTACGATCCCCATTGTTAATCCTTTAACAGAAATTATTTGCAACTTTCGACAAGTAGAACAATGAATGGAACAGGTAGACGGTTAAAATCATTGTATATATTGCTTCTATATAGTCTAAGAAACATATATGCAAAGCATCCAAAAAGTGCAATTCCCCAATTTATTGTTCTTCAAGTTTAAGTGAACAACGAGCTCCATTGTTAATCCTTTAAAGGAAATTATTTGTAAATTTCGACAAGTAGAACAATGATTGGAACACGTAGACGGTTGAAATCTTTGTAAATATTGCTTCCATATAGTCTAAAAAACATATATCCAAAGCAGCCAAACAGTACCATTCGCCAATTTTTTGTTCTTCAAGTTTAAGTGAACAATGAATCCCATTGTTAATCCTTTAAAGGAAATTATTTGTAAATTTCGACAAGTAGAACAATGAATGGAACAGGTAGACGGTTGAAATCATTGTATATATTGCTTCTATATAGTCTATGAAACATATATGCAAAGCATCCAAACAGTACAATTCGCCAATTTTATGTTCTTCAAGTTTAAGTGAACTACGATCCCCATTGTTAATCCTTTAACGGAAATTAATTGTAATTTTCTACAATTAGAACAATGAATGGAACAGGTAGACGGTTGAAATCATTGTATATATTGCTTCTATATAGTCTAAGAAACATATACGCAAAGCATCCAAACAGTACAATTCGCCAATTTATTGTTCTTCAAGTTTGAGTGAACAACGAGCCCCATTGTTAATCCTTTAAAGGAAATTATTTGTAAATTTCGACAAGTAGAACAATGATTGGAACACGTAGACGGTTGAAATCTTTGTATATATTGCTTCTATATAGTCTAAGAAACATATATGCAAAGCATCCAAACAGTACAATTCGCTAATTTATTGTTCTTCAAGTTTAAGTGAACAACGAGTGCCATTGTTAATCCTTTAAAGGAAATTATTTGTAAATTTCGACAAGTAGAACAATGAATGGTACAGGTAGACGGTTGAAATATTTGTATATATTGGTTCTATATAGTCTAAGAAACTTATATGCAAAGCATCCAAACAGTACCATTCGCCAATTTTTTGTTCTTCAAGTTTAAGTGAACAACAAGCCCCATTGATAATCATGAAACGGAAATTATTTGTAACTTTCTACAAGTAGAACAATGAATAGAACAGGTAGACGGTTGAAATCTTTCTATATATTGCTCCTATATAGTCTAAGAAACATATATGCAAATCATCCAAACAGTACCATTCGCCAATTTTTTGTTCTTCAAGTTTAGGTGAACAACGAGCCCCATTGATAATCATGAAACGGTAATTATTTGTAACTTTCTACAAGTAGAACAATGAATAGAACAGGTAGACGGTTGATATCTTTCTATATATTGCTTCTATATAGTCTAAGAAACATATATGCAAAGCATCCAAAAAGTGCAATTCCCCAATTTATTGTTCTTCAAGTTTAAGTGAACAACGAGCTCCATTGTTAATCCTTTAAAGGAAATTATTTGTAAATTTCGACAAGTAGAACAATGATTGGAACACGTAGACGGTTGAAATCTTTGTAAATATTGCTTCCATATAGTCTAAAAAACATATATCCAAAGCAGCCAAACAGTACCATTCGCCAATTTTTTGTTCTTCAAGTTTAAGTGAACAATGAGCCCCATTGTTAATCCTTTAAAGGAAATTATTTGTAAATTTCGACAAGTAGAACAATGAATGGAACAGGTAGACGGTTGAAATCATTGTATATATTGCTTCTATATAATCTAAGAAACATATATGCAAAGCATCCAAACAGTACAATTCGCCAATTTTTTGTTCTTCAAGTTTAAGCGAACTACGAGCCCCATTGTTAATCCTTTAAAGGAAATTATTTGTAAATTTCGACAAGTAGAACAATGAATGGAAAAGGTAGACTGTTGAAATCATTGTATATATTGCTTCTATATAGTCTAAGAAACATATATGCAAAGCATCCAATCAGTACAATTCGCCAATTTTATGTTCTTCAAGTTTAAGTGAACAATGAGCCCCAATGGTTAATCCTTTATCGGAAATTATTTGTAATTTTCGACAAGTAGAACAATGAATGGAACAGGTAGACGGTTGAAATCTTTGTATATATTGCTTCTATATAGTCTAAGAAACATATATGCAAAGCATCCAAACAGTACAATTCGCCAATTTTATGTTCTTCAAGTTTAAGTGAACTACGATCCCCATTGTTAATCCTTTAACGGAAATTAATTGTAATTTTCTACAATTAGAACAATGAATGGAACAGGTAGACGGTTGAAATCATTGTATATATTGCTTCTATATAGTCTAAGAAACATATATGCAAAGCATCCAAACAGTACAATTCGCCAATTTATTGTTCTTCAAGTTTGAGTGAACAACGAGCCCCATTGTTAATCCTTTAAAGGAAATTATTTGTAAATTTCGACAAGTAGAACAATGATTGGAACACGTAGACGGTTGAAATCTTTGTATATATTGCTTCTATATAGTCTAAGAAACATATATGCAAAGCATCCAAACAGTACAATTCGCGAATTTATTGTTCTTCAAGTTTAAGTGAACAACGAGTGCCATTGTTAATCCTTTAAAGGAAATTATTTGTAAATTTCGACAAGTAGAACAATGAATGGTACAGGTAGACGGTTGAAATATTTGTATATATTGGTTCTATATAGTCTAAGAAACTTATATGCAAAGCATCCAAACAGTACCATTCGCCAATTTTTTGTTCTTCAAGTTTAGGTGAACAACGAGCCCCATTGATAATCATGAAACGGTAATTATTTGTAACTTTCTACAAGTAGAACAATGAATAGAACAGGTAGACGGTTGAAATCTTTCTATATATTGCTCCTATATAGGCTAAGAAACATATATGCAAAGCATCCAAACAGTACCATTCGCCAATTTTTTGTTCTTCAAGTTTAGGTGAACAACGAGCCCCATTGATAATCAGGAAACGGTAATTATTTGTAACTTTCTACAAGTAGAACAATGAATAGAACAGGTAGACGGTTGATATCTTTCTATATATTGCTTCTATATAGTCTAAGAAACATATATGCAAAGCATCCAAATAGTACAATTCGCCAATTTTTTGTTCTTCAAGATTAAGTGAACTACGAGCCCCATTGTTAATCCTTTAAAGGAAATTATTTGTAAATTTCGACAAGTAGAACAATGAATGGAACAGGTAGACGGTTGAAATCATTGTACATATTGCTTCAATGTAGTCTAAGAAACATATATGCAAAGCATCCAAACAGTACAATTCGCCAATTTATTGTTCTTCAAGTTTAAGTGAACAACGAGCCCCATTGTTAATCCTTTAAAGGAAATTATTTGTAAATTTCGACAAGTAGAACAATGATTGGAACAAGTAGACGGTTGAAATCTTTGTATATATTGCTTCCATATAGTCTAAGAAACATATATGCAAAGCATCCAAACAGTACCATTTGCCAATTTATTGTTCTTCAAGTTTAAGTGAACAACGAGTCCCATTGATAATCATGAAACGGAAATTATTTGTAACTTTCTACAAGTAGAACAATGAATGGAACAGGTAGACGGTTGAAATCTTTGTATATACTGCTTCTATATAGTCTAAGAAACATATATGCAAAGCATCAAAACAGTACAATTCGCCAATTTTTTGTTCTTCAAGTTTAAGTGAACAACGAGTGCCATTGTTAATCCTTTAAAGGAAATTATTTGTAAATTTCGACAAGTAGAACAATGAATGGAACAGGTAGACGGTTGAAATCAATGTATATATTGCTTCTATATAGTCTAAGAAACATATATGCAAAGCATCCAAACAGCACCATTCGCCAATTTTTTGTTCTTCAAGTTTAAGTGAATTACGATCCCCATTGTTAATCCTTTAACAGAAATTATTTGCAACTTTCGACAAGTAGAACAATGAATGGAACAGGTAGACGGTTAAAATCATTGTATATATTGCTTCTATATAGTCTAAGAAACATATATGCAAAGCATCCAAAAAGTGCAATTCCCCAATTTATTGTTCTTCAAGTTTAAGTGAACAACGAGCTCCATTGTTAATCCTTTAAAGGAAATTATTTGTAAATTTCGACAAGTAGAACAATGATTGGAACACGTAGACGGTTGAAATCTTTGTAAATATTGCTTCCATATAGTCTAAAAAACATATATCCAAAGCAGCCATTCGCCAATTTTTTGTTCTTCAAGTTTAAGTGAACAATGAGCCCCATTGTTAATCCTTTAAAGGAAATTATTTGTAAATTTCGACAAGTAGAACAATGAATGGAACAGGTAGACGGTTGAAATCATTGTATATATTGCTTCTATATAGTCTTAGAAACATATATGCAAAGCATCCAAACAGTACAATTCGCCAATTTTTTGTTCTTCAAGTTTAAGCGAACTACGAGCCCCATTGTTAATCCTTTAAAGGAAATTATTTGTAAATTTCGACAAGTAGAACAATGAATGGAAAAGGTAGACTGTTGAAATCATTGTATATATTGCTTCTATATAGTCTAAGAAACATATATGCAAAGCATCCAATCAGTACAATTCGCCAATTTTATGTTCTTCAAGTTTAAGTGAACAATGAGCCCCAATGGTTAATCCTTTATCGGAAATTATTTGTAATTTTCGACAAGTAGAACAATGAATGGAACAGGTAGACGGTTGAAATCTTTGTATATATTGCTTCTATATAGTCTAAGAAACATATATGCAAAGCATCCAAACAGTACAATTCGCCAATTTTATGTTCTTCAAGTTTAAGTGAACTACGATCCCCATTGTTAATCCTTTAACGGAAATTAATTGTAATTTTCTACAATTAGAACAATGAATGGAACAGGTAGACGGTTGAAATCATTGTATATATTGCTTCTATATAGTCTAAGAAACATATACGCAAAGCATCCAAACAGTACAATTCGCCAATTTATTGTTCTTCAAGTTTGAGTGAACAACGAGCCCCATTGTTAATCCTTTAAAGGAAATTATTTGTAAATTTCGACAAGTAGAACAATGATTGGAACACGTAGACGGTTGAAATCTTTGTATATATTGCTTCTATATAGTCTAAGAAACATATATGCAAAGCATCCAAACAGTACAATTCGCGAATTTATTGTTCTTCAAGTTTAAGTGAACAACGAGTGCCATTGTTAATCCTTTAAAGGAAATTATTTGTAAATTTCGACAAGTAGAACAATGAATGGTACAGGTAGACGGTTGAAATATTTGTATATATTGGTTCTATATAGTCTAAGAAACTTATATGCAAAGCATCCAAACAGTACCATTCGCCAATTTTTTGTTCTTCAAGTTTAAGTGAACAACAAGCCCCATTGATAATCATGAAACGGAAATTATTTGTAACTTTCTACAAGTAGAACAATGAATAGAACAGGTAGACGGTTGAAATCTTTCCATATATTGCTCCTATATAGTCTAAGAAACATATATGCAAAGCATCCAAACAGTACCATTCGCCAATTTTTTGTTCTTCAAGTTTAGGTGAACAACGAGCCCCATTGATAATCATGAAACGGTAATTATTTGTAAATTTCTACAAGTAGAACAATGAATAGAACAGGTAGACGGTTGATATCTTTCTATATATTGCTTCTATATAGTCTAAGAAACATATATGCAAAGCATCCAAATAGTACAATTCGCCAATTTTTTGTTCTTCAAGTTTAAGTGAACTACGAGCCCCATTGTTAATCCTTTAAAGGAAATTATTTGTAAATTTCTACAATTAGAACAATGAATGGAACAGGTAGACGGTTGAAATCATTGTATATATTGCTTCTATATAGTCTAAGAAACATATACGCAAAGCATCCAAACAGTACAATTCGCCAATTTATTGTTCTTCAAGTTTGAGTGAACAACGAGTCCCATTGATAATCATGAAACGGAAATTATTTGTAACTTTCTACAAGTAGAACAATGAATGGAACAGGTAGACGGTTGAAATCTTTGTATATACTGCTTCTATATAGTCTAAGAAACATATATGCAAAGCATCAAAACAGTACAATTCGCCAATTTTTTGTTCTTCAAGTTTAAGTGAACAACGAGTGCCATTGTTAATCCTTTAAAGGAAATTATTTGTAAATTTCGACAAGTAGAACAATGAATGGAACAGGTAGACGGTTGAAATCAATGTATATATTGCTTCTATATAGTCTAAGAAACATATATGCAAAGCATCCAAACAGCACCATTCGCCAATTTTTTGTTCTTCAAGTTTAAGTGAATTACGATCCCCATTGTTAATCCTTTAACAGAAATTATTTGCAACTTTCGACAAGTAGAACAATGAATGGAACAGGTAGACGGTTAAAATCATTGTATATATTGCTTCTATATAGTCTAAGAAACATATATGCAAAGCATCCAAAAAGTGCAATTCCCCAATTTATTGTTCTTCAAGTTTAAGTGAACAACGAGCTCCATTGTTAATCCTTTAAAGGAAATTATTTGTAAATTTCGACAAGTAGAACAATGATTGGAACACGTAGACGGTTGAAATCTTTGTAAATATTGCTTCCATATAGTCTAAAAAACATATATCCAAAGCAGCCATTCGCCAATTTTTTGTTCTTCAAGTTTAAGTGAACAATGAGCCCCATTGTTAATCCTTTAAAGGAAATTATTTGTAAATTTCGACAAGTAGAACAATGAATGGAACAGGTAGACGGTTGAAATCATTGTATATATTGCTTCTATATAGTCTTAGAAACATATATGCAAAGCATCCAAACAGTACAATTCGCCAATTTTTTGTTCTTCAAGTTTAAGCGAACTACGAGCCCCATTGTTAATCCTTTAAAGGAAATTATTTGTAAATTTCGACAAGTAGAACAATGATTGGAACACGTAGACGGTTGAAATCTTTGTATATATTGCTTCTATATAGTCTAAGAAACATATATGCAAAGCATCCAAACAGTACAATTCGCGAATTTATTGTTCTTCAAGTTTAAGTGAACAACGAGTGCCATTGTTAATCCTTTAAAGGAAATTATTTGTAAATTTCGACAAGTAGAACAATGAATGGTACAGGTAGACGGTTGAAATATTTGTATATATTGGTTCTATATAGTCTAAGAAACTTATATGCAAAGCATCCAAACAGTACCATTCGCCAATTTTTTGTTCTTCAAGTTTAAGTGAACAACAAGCCCCATTGATAATCATGAAACGGAAATTATTTGTAACTTTCTACAAGTAGAACAATGAATAGAACAGGTAGACGGTTGAAATCTTTCTATATATTGCTCCTATATAGTCTAAGAAACATATATGCAAAGCATCCAAACAGTACCATTCGCCAATTTTTTGTTCTTCAAGTTTAGGTGAACAACGAGCCCCATTGATAATCATGAAACGGTAATTATTTGTAACTTTCTACAAGTAGAACAATGAATAGAACAGGTAGACGGTTGATATCTTTCTATATATTGCTTCTATATAGTCTAAGAAACATATATGCAAAGCATCCAAATAGTACAATTCGCCAATTTTTTGTTCTTCAAGTTTAAGTGAACTACGAGCCCCATTGTTAATCCTTTAAAGGAAATTATTTGTAAATTTCGACAAGTAGAACAATGAATGGAACAGGTAGACTGTTGAAATCATTGTACATATTGCTTCTATGTAGTCTAAGAAACATATATGCAAAGCATCCAAACAGTACAATTCGCCAATTTATTGTTCTTCAAGTTTAAGTGAACAACGAGCCCCATTGTTAATCCTTTAAAGGAAATTATTTGTAAATTTCGACAAGTAGAACAATGATTGGAACAAGTAGACGGTTGAAATCTTTGTATATATTGCTTCCATATAGTCTAAGAAACATATATGCAAAGCATCCAAACAGTACCATTTGCCAATTTATTGTTCTTCAAGTTTAAGTGAACAACGAGTCCCATTGATAATCATGAAACGGAAATTATTTGTAACTTTCTACAAGTAGAACAATGAATGGAACAGGTAGACGGTTGAAATCTTTGTATATACTGCTTCTATATAGTCTAAGAAACATATATGCAAAGCATCAAAACAGTACAATTCGCCAATTTTTTGTTCTTCAAGTTTAAGTGAACAACGAGTGCCATTGTTAATCCTTTAAAGGAAATTATTTGTAAATTTCGACAAGTAGAACAATGAATGGAACAGGTAGACGGTTGAAATATTTGTATATATTGGTTCTATATAGTCTAAGAAACTTATATGCAAAGCATCCAAACAGTACCATTCGCCAATTTTTTGTTCTTCAAGTTTAAGTGAACAACAAGCCCCATTGATAATCATGAAACGGAAATTATTTGTAACTTTCTACAAGTAGAACAATGAATAGAACAGGTAGACGGTTGAAATCTTTCTATATATTGCTCCTATATAGTCTAAGAAACATATGTGCAAAACATCCAAACAGTACCATTCGCCAATTTTTTGTTCTTCAAGTTTAGGTGAACAACGAGCCCCATTGATAATCATGAAACGGAAATTATTTGTAACTTTCGACAAGTAGAACAATGAATGGAACAGGTAGACGATTGAAATCAATGTATATATTGCTTCTATATAGTCTAAGAAACATATATGCAAAGCATCCAAACAGTACAATTCGCCAATTTTTTGTTCTTCAAGTTTAGGTGAACAACGAGCCCCATTGATAATCATGAAACGGAAATTATTTGTAGCTTTCGACAAGTAAAACAATGAATGGAACAGGTAGACGGTTGAAATCTTTGTATATATTGCTCCTATATAGTCTAAGAAACATATATGCAAAGCATCCAAACAGTGCAATTCCCCAATTTATTGTTCTTCAAGTTTAAGTGAACAACGAGCTCCATTGTTAATCCTTTAAAGGTAATTATTTGTAAATTTCGACAAGTAGAACAATGAATGGAACAGGTAGACGGTTGAAATCTTTGTATATATTGCTACTATATAATCTAAGAAACATATATGCAAAGCATCCAAACAGTACCAATCGCTAATTTTTTGTTCTTCAAGTTTAAGTGAACAACGAGCCCCATTGATAATCATGAAACGGAAATTATTTGTAAGTTTCTAGAAGTAGAACAATGAATAGAACGGGTAGACGGTAGAAATCTTTGTATATATTGCTTCTATATAGTCTAAGAAACATATGTGCAAAGCATCCAAACAGTACAATTCGCCAATTTATTGTTCTTCAAGTTTAAGTGAATTACGATCCCCATTGTTAATCCTTTAACAGAAATTATTTGCAACTTTCGACAAGTAGAACAATGAATGGAACAGGTAGACGGTTAAAATCATTGTATATATTGCTTCTATATAGTCTAAGAAACATATATGCAAAGCATCCAAACAGTGCAATTCCCCAATTTATTGTTCTTCAAGTTTAAGTGAACAACGAGCTCCATTGTTAATCCTTTAAAGGAAATTATTTGTAAATTTCGACAAGTATAACAATGATTGGAACACGTAGACGGTTGAAATCTTTGTAAATATTGCTTCCATATAGTCTAAAAAACATATATCCAAAGCAGCCAAACAGTACCAATCGCCAATTTTTTGTTCTTCAAGTTTAAGTGAACAATGAGCCCCATTGTTAATCCTTTAAAGGAAATTTTTTGTAAATTTCGACAAGTAGAACAATGAATGGAACAGGTAGACGGTTGAAATCATTGTATATATTGCTTCTATATAGTCTTAGAAACATATATGCAAAGCATCCAAACAGTACAATTCGCCAATTTTTTGTTCTTCAAGTTTAAGTGAACTACGAGCCCCATTGTTAATCCTTTAAAGGAAATTATTTGTAAATTTCGACAAGTAGAACAATGAATGGAAAAGGTAGACTGTTGAAATCATTGTATATATTGCTTCTATATAGTCTTAGAAACATATATGCAAAGCATCCAAACAGTACAATTCGCCAATTTTTTGTTCTTCAAGTTTAAGTGAACTACGAGCCCCATTGTTAATCCTTTAACAGAAATTATTTGCTACTTTCGACAAGTAGAACAATGAATGGAACAGGTAGACGGTTGAAATCATTGTATATATTGCTCCTATATAGTCTAAGAAACATATATGCAAAGCATCCAAACAGTACCATTCGCCAATTTTTTGTTCTTCAAGTTTAGGTGAACAACGAGCCCCATTGATAATCATGAAACGGTAATTATTTGTAACTTTCTACAAGTAGAACAATGAATAGAACAGGTAGACGGTTGATATCTTTCTATATATTGCTTCTATATAGTCTAAGAAACATATATGCAAAGCATCCAAATAGTACAATTCGCCAATTTTTTGTTCTTCAAGTTTAAGTGAACTACGAGCCCCATTGTTACTCCTTTAAAGGAAATTATTTGTAAATTTCGACAAGTAGAACAATGAATGGAACAGGTAGACGGTTGAAATCATTGTACATATTGCTTCTATGTAGTCTAAGAAACATATATGCAAAGCATCCAAACAGTACAATTCGCCAATTTATTGTTCTTCAAGTTTAAGTGAACAACGAGCCCCATTGTTAATCCTTTAAAGGAAATTATTTGTAAATTTCGACAAGTAGAACAATGATTGGAACAAGTAGACGGCTGAAATCTTTGTATATATTGCTTCCATATAGTCTAAGAAACATATATGCAAAGCATCCAAACAGTACCATTTGCCAATTTATTGTTCTTCAAGTTTAAGTGAACAACGAGTCCCATTGATAATCATGAAACGGAAATTATTTGTAACTTTCTACAAGTAGAACAATGAATGGAACAGGTAGACGGTTGAAATCTTTGTATATACTGCTTCTATATAGTCTAAGAAACATATATGCAAAGCATCAAAACAGTACAATTCGCCAATTTTTTGTTCTTCAAGTTTAAGTGAACAACGAGTGCCATTGTTAATCCTTTAAAGGAAATTATTTGTAAATTTCGACAAGTAGAACAATGAATGGAACAGGTAGACGGTTGAAATCAATGTATATATTGCTTCTATATAGTCTAAGAAACATATATGCAAAGCATCCAAACAGCACCATTCGCCAATTTTTTGTTCTTCAAGTTTAAGTGAATTACGATCCCCATTGTTAATCCTTTAACAGAAATTATTTGCAACTTTCGACAAGTAGAACAATGAATGGAACAGGTAGACGGTTAAAATCATTGTATATATTGCTTCTATATAGTCTAAGAAACATATATGCAAAGCATCCAAAAAGTGCAATTCCCCAATTTATTGTTCTTCAAGTTTAAGTGAACAACGAGCTCCATTGTTAATCCTTTAAAGGAAATTATTTGTAAATTTCGACAAGTAGAACAATGATTGGAACACGTAGACGGTTGAAATCTTTGTAAATATTGCTTCCATATAGTCTAAAAAACATATATCCAAAGCAGCCATTCGCCAATTTTTTGTTCTTCAAGTTTAAGTGAACAATGAGCCCCATTGTTAATCCTTTAAAGGAAATTATTTGTAAATTTCGACAAGTAGAACAATGAATGGAACAGGTAGACGGTTGAAATCATTGTATATATTGCTTCTATATAGTCTTAGAAACATATATGCAAAGCATCCAAACAGTACAATTCGCCAATTTTTTGTTCTTCAAGTTTAAGCGAACTACGAGCCCCATTGTTAATCCTTTAAAGGAAATTATTTGTAAATTTCGACAAGTAGAACAATGAATGGAAAAGGTAGACTGTTGAAATCATTGTATATATTGCTTCTATATAGTCTAAGAAACATATATGCAAAGCATCCAATCAGTACAATTCGCCAATTTTATGTTCTTCAAGTTTAAGTGAACAATGAGCCCCAATGGTTAATCCTTTATCGGAAATTATTTGTAATTTTCGACAAGTAGAACAATGAATGGAACAGGTAGACGGTTGAAATCTTTGTATATATTGCTTCTATATAGTCTAAGAAACATATATGCAAAGCATCCAAACAGTACAATTCACCAATTTTATGTTCTTCAAGTTTAAGTGAACTACGATCCCCATTGTTAATCCTTTAACGGAAATTAATTGTAATTTTCTACAATTAGAACAATGAATGGAACAGGTAGACGGTTGAAATCATTGTATATATTGCTTCTATATAGTCTAAGAAACATATACGCAAAGCATCCAAACAGTACAATTCGCCAATTTATTGTTCTTCAAGTTTGAGTGAACAACGAGCCCCATTGTTAATCCTTTAAAGGAAATTATTTGTAAATTTCGACAAGTAGAACAATGATTGGAACACGTAGACGGTTGAAATCTTTGTATATATTGCTTCTATATAGTCTAAGAAACATATATGCAAAGCATCCAATCAGTACAATTCGCCAATTTTATGTTCTTCAAGTTTAAGTGAACAATGAGCCCCAATGGTTAATCCTTTATCGGAAATTATTTGTAATTTTCGACAAGTAGAACAATGAATGGAACAAGTAGACGGTTGAAATCTTTGTATATATTGCTTCCATATAGTCTAAGAAACATATATGCAAAGCATCCAAACAGTACCATTTGCCAATTTATTGTTCTTCAAGTTTAAGTGAACAACGAGTCCCATTGATAATCATGAAACGGAAATTATTTGTAACTTTCTACAAGTAGAACAATGAATGGAACAGGTAGACGGTTGAAATCTTTGTATATACTGCTTCTATATAGTCTAAGAAACATATATGCAAAGCATCAAAACAGTACAATTCGCCAATTTTTTGTTCTTCAAGTTTAAGTGATCAACGAGTGCCATTGTTAATCCTTTAAAGGAAATTATTTGTAAATTTCGACAAGTAGAACAATGAATGGAACAGGTAGACGGTTGAAATATTTGTATATATTGGTTCTATATAGTCTAAGAAACTTATATGCAAAGCATCCAAACAGTACCATTCGCCAATTTTTTGTTCTTCAAGTTTAAGTGAACAACAAGCCCCATTGATAATCATGAAACGGAAATTATTTGTAACTTTCTACAAGTAGAACAATGAATAGAACAGGTAGACGGTTGAAATCTTTCTATATATTGCTCCTATATAGTCTAAGAAACATATGTGCAAAACATCCAAACAGTACCATTCGCCAATTTTTTGTTCTTCAAGTTTAGGTGAACAACGAGCCCCATTGATAATCATGAAACGGAAATTATTTGTAACTTTCGACAAGTAGAACAATGAATGGAACAGGTAGACGATTGAAATCAATGTATATATTGCTTCTATATAGTCTAAGAAACATATATGCAAAGCATCCAAACAGTACAATTCGCCAATTTTTTGTTCTTCAAGTTTAGGTGAACAACAAGCCCCATTGATAATCATGAAACGGAAATTATTTGTAACTTTCTACAAGTAGAACAATGAATAGAACAGGTAGACGGTTGAAATCTTTCTATATATTGCTCCTATATAGTCTAAGAAACATATATGCAAAGCATCCAAACAGTACCATTCGCCAATTTTTTGTTCTTCAAGTTTAGGTGAACAACGAGCCCCATTGATAATCATGAAACGGTAATTATTTGTAACTTTCTACAAGTAGAACAATGAATAGAACAGGTAGACGGTTGATATCTTTCTATATATTGCTTCTATATAGTCTAAGAAACATATATGCAAAGCATCCAAATAGTACAATTCGCCAATTTTTTGTTCTTCAAGTTTAAGTGAACTACGAGCCCCATTGTTAATCCTTTAAAGGAAATTATTTGTAAATTTCGACAAGTAGAACAATGAATGGAACAGGTAGACTGTTGAAATCATTGTACATATTGCTTCTATGTAGTCTAAGAAACATATATGCAAAGCATCCAAACAGTACAATTCGCCAATTTATTGTTCTTCAAGTTTAAGTGAACAACGAGCCCCATTGTTAATCCTTTAAAGGAAATTATTTGTAAATTTCGACAAGTAGAACAATGATTGGAACAAGTAGACGGTTGAAATCTTTGTATATATTGCTTCCATATAGTCTAAGAAACATATATGCAAAGCATCCAAACAGTACCATTTGCCAATTTATTGTTCTTCAAGTTTAAGTGAACAACGAGTCCCATTGATAATCATGAAACGGAAATTATTTGTAACTTTCTACAAGTAGAACAATGAATGGAACAGGTAGACGGTTGAAATCTTTGTATATACTGCTTCTATATAGTCTAAGAAACATATATGCAAAGCATCAAAACAGTACAATTCGCCAATTTTTTGTTCTTCAAGTTTAAGTGAACAACGAGTGCCATTGTTAATCCTTTAAAGGAAATTATTTGTAAATTTCGACAAGTAGAACAATGAATGGAACAGGTAGACGGTTGAAATATTTGTATATATTGGTTCTATATAGTCTAAGAAACTTATATGCAAAGCATCCAAACAGTACCATTCGCCAATTTTTTGTTCTTCAAGTTTAAGTGAACAACAAGCCCCATTGATAATCATGAAACGGAAATTATTTGTAACTTTCTACAAGTAGAACAATGAATAGAACAGGTAGACGGTTGAAATCTTTCTATATATTGCTCCTATATAGTCTAAGAAACATATGTGCAAAACATCCAAACAGTACCATTCGCCAATTTTTTGTTCTTCAAGTTTAGGTGAACAACGAGCCCCATTGATAATCATGAAACGGAAATTATTTGTAACTTTCGACAAGTAGAACAATGAATGGAACAGGTAGACGATTGAAATCAATGTATATATTGCTTCTATATAGTCTAAGAAACATATATGCAAAGCATCCAAACAGTACAATTCGCCAATTTTTTGTTCTTCAAGTTTAGGTGAACAACGAGCCCCATTGATAATCATGAAACGGAAATTATTTGTAGCTTTCGACAAGTAAAACAATGAATGGAACAGGTAGACGGTTGAAATCTTTGTATATATTGCTCCTATATAGTCTAAGAAACATATATGCAAAGCATCCAAACAGTGCAATTCCCCAATTTATTGTTCTTCAAGTTTAAGTGAACAACGAGCTCCATTGTTAATCCTTTAAAGGTAATTATTTGTAAATTTCGACAAGTAGAACAATGAATGGAACAGGTAGACGGTTGAAATCTTTGTATATATTGCTACTATATAATCTAAGAAACATATATGCAAAGCATCCAAACAGTACCAATCGCTAATTTTTTGTTCTTCAAGTTTAAGTGAACAACGAGCCCCATTGATAATCATGAAACGGAAATTATTTGTAAGTTTCTAGAAGTAGAACAATGAATAGAACGGGTAGACGGTAGAAATCTTTGTATATATTGCTTCTATATAGTCTAAGAAACATATGTGCAAAGCATCCAAACAGTACAATTCGCCAATTTATTGTTCTTCAAGTTTAAGTGAATTACGATCCCCATTGTTAATCCTTTAACAGAAATTATTTGCAACTTTCGACAAGTAGAACAATGAATGGAACAGGTAGACGGTTAAAATCATTGTATATATTGCTTCTATATAGTCTAAGAAACATATATGCAAAGCATCCAAACAGTGCAATTCCCCAATTTATTGTTCTTCAAGTTTAAGTGAACAACGAGCTCCATTGTTAATCCTTTAAAGGAAATTATTTGTAAATTTCGACAAGTATAACAATGATTGGAACACGTAGACGGTTGAAATCTTTGTAAATATTGCTTCCATATAGTCTAAAAAACATATATCCAAAGCAGCCAAACAGTACCAATCGCCAATTTTTTGTTCTTCAAGTTTAAGTGAACAATGAGCCCCATTGTTAATCCTTTAAAGGAAATTTTTTGTAAATTTCGACAAGTAGAACAATGAATGGAACAGGTAGACGGTTGAAATCATTGTATATATTGCTTCTATATAGTCTTAGAAACATATATGCAAAGCATCCAAACAGTACAATTCGCCAATTTTTTGTTCTTCAAGTTTAAGTGAACTACGAGCCCCATTGTTAATCCTTTAAAGGAAATTATTTGTAAATTTCGACAAGTAGAACAATGAATGGAAAAGGTAGACTGTTGAAATCATTGTATATATTGCTTCTATATAGTCTTAGAAACATATATGCAAAGCATCCAAACAGTACAATTCGCCAATTTTTTGTTCTTCAAGTTTAAGTGAACTACGAGCCCCATTGTTAATCCTTTAACAGAAATTATTTGCTACTTTCGACAAGTAGAACAATGAATGGAACAGGTAGACGGTTGAAATCATTGTATATATTGCTCCTATATAGTCTAAGAAACATATATGCAAAGCATCCAAACAGTACCATTCGCCAATTTTTTGTTCTTCAAGTTTAGGTGAACAACGAGCCCCATTGATAATCATGAAACGGTAATTATTTGTAACTTTCTACAAGTAGAACAATGAATAGAACAGGTAGACGGTTGATATCTTTCTATATATTGCTTCTATATAGTCTAAGAAACATATATGCAAAGCATCCAAATAGTACAATTCGCCAATTTTTTGTTCTTCAAGTTTAAGTGAACTACGAGCCCCATTGTTACTCCTTTAAAGGAAATTATTTGTAAATTTCGACAAGTAGAACAATGAATGGAACAGGTAGACGGTTGAAATCATTGTACATATTGCTTCTATGTAGTCTAAGAAACATATATGCAAAGCATCCAAACAGTACAATTCGCCAATTTATTGTTCTTCAAGTTTAAGTGAACAACGAGCCCCATTGTTAATCCTTTAAAGGAAATTATTTGTAAATTTCGACAAGTAGAACAATGATTGGAACAAGTAGACGGCTGAAATCTTTGTATATATTGCTTCCATATAGTCTAAGAAACATATATGCAAAGCATCCAAACAGTACCATTTGCCAATTTATTGTTCTTCAAGTTTAAGTGAACAACGAGTCCCATTGATAATCATGAAACGGAAATTATTTGTAACTTTCTACAAGTAGAACAATGAATGGAACAGGTAGACGGTTGAAATCTTTGTATATACTGCTTCTATATAGTCTAAGAAACATATATGCAAAGCATCAAAACAGTACAATTCGCCAATTTTTTGTTCTTCAAGTTTAAGTGAACAACGAGTGCCATTGTTAATCCTTTAAAGGAAATTATTTGTAAATTTCGACAAGTAGAACAATGAATGGAACAGGTAGACGGTTGAAATCAATGTATATATTGCTTCTATATAGTCTAAGAAACATATATGCAAAGCATCCAAACAGCACCATTCGCCAATTTTTTGTTCTTCAAGTTTAAGTGAATTACGATCCCCATTGTTAATCCTTTAACAGAAATTATTTGCAACTTTCGACAAGTAGAACAATGAATGGAACAGGTAGACGGTTAAAATCATTGTATATATTGCTTCTATATAGTCTAAGAAACATATATGCAAAGCATCCAAAAAGTGCAATTCCCCAATTTATTGTTCTTCAAGTTTAAGTGAACAACGAGCTCCATTGTTAATCCTTTAAAGGAAATTATTTGTAAATTTCGACAAGTAGAACAATGATTGGAACACGTAGACGGTTGAAATCTTTGTAAATATTGCTTCCATATAGTCTAAAAAACATATATCCAAAGCAGCCATTCGCCAATTTTTTGTTCTTCAAGTTTAAGTGAACAATGAGCCCCATTGTTAATCCTTTAAAGGAAATTATTTGTAAATTTCGACAAGTAGAACAATGAATGGAACAGGTAGACGGTTGAAATCATTGTATATATTGCTTCTATATAGTCTTAGAAACATATATGCAAAGCATCCAAACAGTACAATTCGCCAATTTTTTGTTCTTCAAGTTTAAGCGAACTACGAGCCCCATTGTTAATCCTTTAAAGGAAATTATTTGTAAATTTCGACAAGTAGAACAATGAATGGAAAAGGTAGACTGTTGAAATCATTGTATATATTGCTTCTATATAGTCTAAGAAACATATATGCAAAGCATCCAATCAGTACAATTCGCCAATTTTATGTTCTTCAAGTTTAAGTGAACAATGAGCCCCAATGGTTAATCCTTTATCGGAAATTATTTGTAATTTTCGACAAGTAGAACAATGAATGGAACAGGTAGACGGTTGAAATCTTTGTATATATTGCTTCTATATAGTCTAAGAAACATATATGCAAAGCATCCAAACAGTACAATTCACCAATTTTATGTTCTTCAAGTTTAAGTGAACTACGATCCCCATTGTTAATCCTTTAACGGAAATTAATTGTAATTTTCTACAATTAGAACAATGAATGGAACAGGTAGACGGTTGAAATCATTGTATATATTGCTTCTATATAGTCTAAGAAACATATACGCAAAGCATCCAAACAGTACAATTCGCCAATTTATTGTTCTTCAAGTTTGAGTGAACAACGAGCCCCATTGTTAATCCTTTAAAGGAAATTATTTGTAAATTTCGACAAGTAGAACAATGATTGGAACACGTAGACGGTTGAAATCTTTGTATATATTGCTTCTATATAGTCTAAGAAACATATATGCAAAGCATCCAATCAGTACAATTCGCCAATTTTATGTTCTTCAAGTTTAAGTGAACAATGAGCCCCAATGGTTAATCCTTTATCGGAAATTATTTGTAATTTTCGACAAGTAGAACAATGAATGGAACAAGTAGACGGTTGAAATCTTTGTATATATTGCTTCCATATAGTCTAAGAAACATATATGCAAAGCATCCAAACAGTACCATTTGCCAATTTATTGTTCTTCAAGTTTAAGTGAACAACGAGTCCCATTGATAATCATGAAACGGAAATTATTTGTAACTTTCTACAAGTAGAACAATGAATGGAACAGGTAGACGGTTGAAATCTTTGTATATACTGCTTCTATATAGTCTAAGAAACATATATGCAAAGCATCAAAACAGTACAATTCGCCAATTTTTTGTTCTTCAAGTTTAAGTGATCAACGAGTGCCATTGTTAATCCTTTAAAGGAAATTATTTGTAAATTTCGACAAGTAGAACAATGAATGGAACAGGTAGACGGTTGAAATATTTGTATATATTGGTTCTATATAGTCTAAGAAACTTATATGCAAAGCATCCAAACAGTACCATTCGCCAATTTTTTGTTCTTCAAGTTTAAGTGAACAACAAGCCCCATTGATAATCATGAAACGGAAATTATTTGTAACTTTCTACAAGTAGAACAATGAATAGAACAGGTAGACGGTTGAAATCTTTCTATATATTGCTCCTATATAGTCTAAGAAACATATGTGCAAAACATCCAAACAGTACCATTCGCCAATTTTTTGTTCTTCAAGTTTAGGTGAACAACGAGCCCCATTGATAATCATGAAACGGAAATTATTTGTAACTTTCGACAAGTAGAACAATGAATGGAACAGGTAGACGATTGAAATCAATGTATATATTGCTTCTATATAGTCTAAGAAACATATATGCAAAGCATCCAAACAGTACAATTCGCCAATTTTTTGTTCTTCAAGTTTAGGTGAACAACGAGCCCCATTGATAATCATGAAACGGAAATTATTTGTAGCTTTCGACAAGTAAAACAATGAATGGAACAGGTAGACGGTTGAAATCTTTGTATATATTGCTTCTATATAGTCTAAGAAACATATATGCAAAGCATCCAAACAGTACCATTTGTCAATTTATTGTTCTTCAAGTTTAAGTGAACAACGAGTCCCATTGATAATCATGAAACGGAAATTAATTGTAACTTTCTACAAGTAGAACAATTAATAGAACAGGTAGACGGTTGAAATCTTTCTATATATTGCTCCTATATAGTCTAAGAAACATATATGCAAAGCATCCAAACAGTGCAATTCCCCAATTTATTGTTCTTCAAGTTTAAGTGAACAACGAGCTCCATTGTTAATCCTTTAAAGGTAATTATTTGTAAATTTCGACAAGTAGAACAATGAATGGAACAGGTAGACGGTTGAAATCTTTGTATATATTGCTACTATATAATCTAAGAAACATATATGCAAAGCATCCAAACAGTACCATTCGCTAATTTTTTGTTCTTCAAGTTTAAGTGAACAACGAGCCCCATTGATAATCATGAAACGGAAATTATTTGTAAGTTTCTAGAAGTAGAACAATGAATAGAACGGGTAGACGGTAGAAATCTTTGTATATATTGCTTCTATATAGTCTAAGAAACATATTTGCAAAGCATCCAAACAGTACAATTCGCCAATTTTTTGTTCTTCAAGTTTAAGTGAACTACGAACCCCATTGTTAATCCTTTAAAGGTAATTATTTGTAAATTTCGACAAGTAGAACAATGAATGGAACAGGTAGACGGTTGAAATCTTTGTATATATTGCTACTATATAATCTAAGAAACATATATGCAAAGCATCCAAACAGTACCATTCGCTAATTTTTTGTTCTTCAAGTTTAAGTGAACAACGAGCCCCATTGATAATCATGAAACGGAAATTATTTGTAAGTTTCTAGAAGTATAACAATGAATAGAACGGGTAGACGGTAGAAATCTTTGTATATATTGCTTCTATATAGTCTAAGAAACATATGTGCAAAGCATCCAAACAGTACAATTCGCCAATTTATTGTTCTTCAAGTTTAAGTGAATTACGATCCCCATTGTTAATCCTTTAACAGAAATTATTTGCAACTTTCGACAAGTAGAACAATGAATGGAACATGTAGACGGTTAAAATCATTGTATATATTGCTTCTATATAGTCTAAGAAACATATATGCAAAGCATCCAAACAGTGCAATTCCCCAATTTATTGTTCTTCAAGTTTAAGTGAACAACGAGCTCCATTGTTAATCATTTAAAGGAAATTATTTGTAAATTTCGACAAGTAGAACAATGATTGGAACACGTAGACGATTGAAATCTTTGTAAATATTGCTTCCATATAGTCTAAAAAACATATATCCAAAGCAGCCAAACAGTACCTTTCGCCAATTTTTTGTTCTTCAAGTTTAAGTGATCTACGAGCCCCATTGTTAATCCTTTAAAGGAAATTATTTGTAAATTTCGACAAGTAGAACAATGAATGGAACAGGTAGACTGTTGAAATCATTGTATATATTGCTTCTATATAGTCTAAGAAACATATATGCAAAGCATCCAAACAGTACCATTCATCAATTTTTTGTTCTTCATGTTTAAGTGAACAACGAGCCCCATTGATAATCATGAAAGGGAAATTATTTGTAACTTTCTACAAGTAGAACAATGAATTGTACAGGTAGACGGGTGAAGTCTTTCTATATATTGCTTCTATATATTCTAAGAAACATATAAGCAAAGCATCCAAACAGTACATTTCGCCAATTTTTTGTTCTTCTAGTTTAAGTGAACTACGAGCCCCATTGTTAATCGTTTAAAGGAAATTATTTGTAAATTTCGACAAGTAGAACAATGAATGGAAAAGGTAGACTGTTGAAATCATTGTATATATTGCTTCTATATAGTCTAAGAAACATATATGCGAAGCATCCAAACAGTACAATTCGCCAATTTTATGTTCTTCAAGTTTAAGTGAACAATGAGCCCCAATGGTTAATCCTTTATCGGAAATTATTTGTAATTTTCGACAAGTAGAACAATGAATGGAACAGGTAGACGGTTGAAATCTTTGTATATATTGCTTCTACATAGTCTAAGAAACATATATGCAAAGCATCCAAACAGTACAATTCGCCAATTTTTGGTTCTTCAAGTTTAAGTGAACTACGAGCCCCATTGTTAATCCTTTAACGGAAATTAATTGTAATTTTCTACAATTAGAACAATGAATGGAACAGGTAGGCGGTTGAAATCATTGTATATATTGCTTCTATATAGTCTAAGAAACATATATTCAAAGCATCCAAACAGTACAATTCGCCAATTTATTGTTCTTCAAGTTTGAGTGAACAACGAGCCCCATTGTTAATCCTTTAAAGGAAATTATTTGTAAATTTCGACAAGTAGAACAATGATTGGAACACGTAGACGGTTGAAATCTTTGTATATATTGCTTCTATATAGTCTAAGAAACATATATGCAAAGCATCCAAACAGTACAATTCGCCAATTTTATGTTCTTCAAGTTTAAGTGAACAATGAGCCCCAATGGTTAATCCTTTAACGGAAATTAATTGTAATTTTCTACAATTAGAACAATGAATGGAACAGGTAGACGGTTGAAATCATTGTATATATTGCTTCTATATAGTCTAAGAAACATATATGCAAAGCATCCAAACAGTACAATTCGCCAATTTATTGTTCTTCAATTTAGAGTGAACAACGAGCCCCATTGTTAATCCTTTATCGGAAATTATTTGTAACTTTCGACAAGTAGAACAATGAATGGAACAGGTAGACGGTTGAAATCTTCGTATATATTGCTTCTATATAGTCTAAGAAACCTATATGCAAAGCATCTAAACAGTAACATTCGCCAATTTTTTGTTCTTCAAGTTTAACTGAACAACGAGCCCCATTGATAATCATGAAACGGAAATTATTTGTAACTTTCTACAAGTAGAACAATGAATTGTACAGGTAGACGGGTGAAGCCTTTCTATATATTGCTTCTATATATTCTAGGAAACATATATGCAAAGCATCCAAACAGTACATTTCGTCAATTTTTTGTTCTTCAAGTTTAAGTGAACAATGAGCCCCATTGTTAATCCTTTAAAGGAAATTATTTGTAAATTTCGACAAGTAGAACAATGAATGGAACAGGTAGACGGTTGAAATCATTGTATATATTGCTTCTATATAGTCTTAGAAACATATATGCAAAACATCCAAACAGTACAATTCGCCAATTTTTTGTTCTTCAAGTTTAAGTGAAATACGAGCCCCATTGTTAATCCTTTAACGGAAATTAATTGTAACTTTCTACAAGTAGAACAATGAATGGAACAGGTAGACGGTTGAAATCATTGTATATATTGCTTCTATATAGTCTAAGAAACATATATGCACAGCATCCAAACAGTACCATTCGCCAATTTTTTGTTCTTCAAGTGTAAGTGAACTACGATCCCCATTGTTAATCGTTTAAAGGAAATTATTTGTAAATTTCGACAAGTAGAACAATGAATGGAAAAGGTAGACTGTTGAAATCATTGTATATATTGCTTCTATATAGTCTAAGAAACATATATGCGAAGCATCCAAACAGTACAATTCGCCAATTTTATGTTCTTCAAGTTTAAGTGAACAATGAGCCCCAATGGTTAATCCTTTATCGGAAATTATTTGTAACTTTCTACAAGTAGAAAAATGATTGGAACAGGTAGACGGTTGAAATCTTTGTATATATTGCTTCTATATAGTCTAAGAAACATATATGCAAAGCATCCAAATAGTACAATTCGCCAATTTATTGTTCTTCAAGTTTGAGTGAACAACGAGCCCCATTGTTAATACTTTATCGGAAATTATTTGTAACTTTCGACAAGTAGAACAATGAATGGAACAGGTAGACGGTTGAAATCTTCGTATATATTGCTTCTATATAGTCTAAGATACATAGATGCAAAGAATCCAAACAGTACCATACGCCAATTTTTTGTTCTTCAAGTTTAAGTGAACAACGAGCCCTATTGATAATCATGAAACGGAAATTATTCGTAACTTTCTACAAGTAGAACAATGAATTGTACAGGTAGACGAGTGAAGTCTTTCTATATATTGCTTCTATATATTCTAAGAAACATATATGCAAAGCATCCAAACAGTACATTTCGCCAATTTTTTGTTCTTCAACTATAAGTGATCTACGAGCCCCATTGTTAATCCTTTAAAGGAAATTATTTGTAAATTTCGACAAGTAGAACAATGAATGGAACAGGTAGACTGTTGAAATCATTGTATATATTGCTTCTATATAGTCTAAGAAACATATATGCAAAGCATCCAAACAGTACCATTCATCAATTTTTTGTTCTTCATGTTTAAGTGAACAACGAGCCCCATTGATAATCATGAAAGGGAAATTATTTATGTTTCTACAAGTAGAACAATGAATAGAACAGGTAGTCTGTTGAAATCATTGTATATATTGCTTCCATATAGTCTCTGCAACATATATGCAAAGCATCCAAATAGTACAATTCGCGAACTTATTGTTCTTCAAGTTTAAGTGAACAACGAGCCCCATTGATAATCATGAAAGGGAAATTATTTGTAACTTTCTACAAGTAGAACAATGAATTGTACAGGTAGACGGGTGAAGTCTTTCTATATATTGCTTCTATATATTCTAAGAAACATATAAGCAAAGCATCCAAACAGTACATTTCGCCAATTTTTTGTTCTTCTAGTTTAAGTGATCTACGATACCCATTAATAATCATGAAAGGGAAATTATTTGTAACTTTCTACAAATAGAACAATGAATAGAACAGTTAGACTGTTGAAATCTTTGTATATATTGCTTCTATATAGTCTAAGAAATATATATGCAAAGCATCCAAACAGTACAATTCCCCAATTTATTGTTCTTCAAGTTTAAGTGAACTACGATCCCCATTGTTAATCCTTTAACAGAAATTATTTGTAACGTTCGACAAGTAAAACAATGAATGGAACAGGTAGACGGTTGAAATCTTTGTATATATTGCTTCTATATAGTCTAAGATACATATATGCAAAGAGTCCAAACAGTACCATACGCCAATTTTTTGTTCTTCAAGTTTAAGTGAACAACGAGCCCCATTGATAATCATGAAACGGAAATTATTTGTAACTTTCTACAAGTAGAACAATGAATTGTACAGGTAGACGGGGGAAGTCTTTCTATATATTGCTTCTATATATTCTAAGAAACATATAAGCAAAGCATCCAAACAGTACATTTCGCCAATTTTTTGTTCTTCAAGTTTAAGTGATCTACGAGCCCCATTGTTAATCCTTTAAAGGAAATTATTTGTAAATTTCGTCAAGTAGAACAATGAATGGAACAGGTAGACTGTTGAAATCATTGTATATATTGCTTCTATATAGTCTAAGAAACCTATATGCAAAGCATCTAAACAGTAACATTCGCCAATTTTTTGTTCTTCAAGTTTCAGTGAACAACGAGCCCCATTGATAATCATGAAACGGAAATTATTTGTAACTTTCTACAAGTAGAACAATGAATTGTACAGGTAGACGGGTGAAGCCTTTCTATATATTGCTTCTATATATTCTAGGAAACATATATGCAAAGCATCCAAACAGTACATTTCGCCAATTTTTTGTTCTTCAAGTTTAAGTGAACAATGAGCCCCATTGTTAATCCTTTAAAGGAAATTATTTGTAAATTTCGACAAGTAGAACAATGAATGGAACAGGTAGACGGTTGAAATCATTGTATATATTGCTTCTATATAGTCTTAGAAACATATATGCAAAGCATCCAAACAGTACAATTCGCCAATTTTTTGTTCTTCAAGTTTAAGTGAAATACGAGCCCCATTGTTAATCCTTTAACGGAAATTAATTGTAACTTTCTACAAGTAGAACAATGAATGGAACAGGTAGACGGTTGAAATCATTGTATATATTGCTTCTATATAGTCTAAGAAACATATATGCACAGCATCCAAACAGTACCATTCGCCAATTTTTTGTTCTTCAAGTTTAAGTGAACTACGAGCCCCATTGTTAATCGTTTAAAGGAAATTATTTGTAAATTTCGACAAGTAGAACAATGAATGGAAAAGGTAGACTGTTGAAATCATTGTATATATTGCTTCTATATAGTCTAAGAAACATATATGCGAAGCATCCAAACAGTACAATTCGCCAATTTTATGTTCTTCAAGTTTAAGTGAACAATGAGCCCCAATGGTTAATCCTTTATCGGAAATTATTTGTAATTTTCGACAAGTAGAACAATGAATGGAACAGGTAGACGGTTGAAATCTTTGTATATATTGCTTCTACATAGTCTAAGAAACATATATGCAAAGCATCCAAACAGTACAATTCGCCAATTTTTGGTTCTTCAAGTTTAAGTGAACTACGAGCCCCATTGTTAATCCTTTAACGGAAATTAATTGTAATTTTCTACAATTAGAACAATGAATGGAACAGGTAGGCGGTTGAAATCATTGTATATATTGCTTCTATATAGTCTAAGAAACATATATTCAAAGCATCCAAACAGTACAATTCGCCAATTTATTGTTCTTCAAGTTTGAGTGAACAACGAGCCCCATTGTTAATCCTTTAAAGGAAATTATTTGTAAATTTCGACAAGTAGAACAATGATTGGAACACGTAGACGGTTGAAATCTTTGTATATATTGCTTCTATATAGTCTAAGAAACATATATGCAAAGCATCCAAACAGTACAATTCGCCAATTTTATGTTCTTCAAGTTTAAGTGAACAATGAGCCCCAATGGTTAATCCTTTAACGGAAATTAATTGTAATTTTCTACAATTAGAACAATGAATGGAACAGGTAGACGGTTGAAATCATTGTATATATTGCTTCTATATAGTCTAAGAAACATATATGCAAAGCATCCAAACAGTACAATTCGCCAATTTATTGTTCTTCAATTTAGAGTGAACAACGAGCCCCATTGTTAATCCTTTATCGGAAATTATTTGTAACTTTCGACAAGTAGAACAATGAATGGAACAGGTAGACGGTTGAAATCTTCGTATATATTGCTTCTATATAGTCTAAGAAACCTATATGCAAAGCATCTAAACAGTAACATTCGCCAATTTTTTGTTCTTCAAGTTTAATTGAACAACGAGCCCCATTGATAATCATGAAACGGAAATTATTTGTAACTTTCTACAAGTAGAACAATGAATTGTACAGGTAGACGGGTGAAGCCTTTCTATATATTGCTTCTATATATTCTAGGAAACATATATGCAAAGCATCCAAACAGTACATTTCGTCAATTTTTTGTTCTTCAAGTTTAAGTGAACAATGAGCCCCATTGTTAATCCTTTAAAGGAAATTATTTGTAAATTTCGACAAGTAGAACAATGAATGGAACAGGTAGACGGTTGAAATCATTGTATATATTGCTTCTATATAGTCTTAGAAACATATATGCAAAACATCCAAACAGTACAATTCGCCAATTTTTTGTTCTTCAAGTTTAAGTGAAATACGAGCCCCATTGTTAATCCTTTAACGGAAATTAATTGTAACTTTCTACAAGTAGAACAATGAATGGAACAGGTAGACGGTTGAAATCATTGTATATATTGCTTCTATATAGTCTAAGAAACATATATGCACAGCATCCAAACAGTACCATTCGCCAATTTTTTGTTCTTCAAGTGTAAGTGAACTACGATCCCCATTGTTAATCGTTTAAAGGAAATTATTTGTAAATTTCGACAAGTAGAACAATGAATGGAAAAGGTAGACTGTTGAAATCATTGTATATATTGCTTCTATATAGTCTAAGAAACATATATGCGAAGCATCCAAACAGTACAATTCGCCAATTTTATGTTCTTCAAGTTTAAGTGAACAATGAGCCCCAATGGTTAATCCTTTATCGGAAATTATTTGTAACTTTCTACAAGTAGAAAAATGATTGGAACACGTAGACGGTTGAAATCTTTGTATATATTGCTTCTATATAGTCTAAGAAACATATATTCAAAGCATCCAAACAGTACAATTCGCCAATTTATTGTTCTTCAAGTTAGAGTGAACAACGAGCCCCATTGTTAATCCTTTAAAGGAAATTATTTGTAAATTTCGACAAGTAGAACAATGATTGGAACACGTAGACGGTTGAAATCTTTGTATATATTGCTTCTATATAGTCTAAGAAACATATATGCAAAGCATCCAAACAGTACAATTCGCCAATTTTTTGTTCTTCAAGTTTAAGTGAACAACGAGCCCCATTGATAATCATGAAAGGGAAATTATTTATAAGTTTCTACAAGTAGAACAATGAATAGAACAGGTAGTCTGTTGAAATCTTTGTATATATTGCTTCCATATAGTCTATGAAACATATATGCAAAGCATCCAAATAGTACAATTCGCGAACTTATTGTTCTTCACGTTTAAGTGAACAACGAGCCCCATTGATAATCATGAAAGGGAAATTATTTGTAAATTTCTACAAGTAGAACAATGAATTGTACAGGTAGACGGGTGAAGTCTTTCTATATATTGCTTCTATATATTCTAAGAAACATTTAAGCAAAGCATCCAAACAGTACGTTTCGCCAATTTTTTGTTCTTCTAGTTTAAGTGATCTACGATACCCATTGATAATCATGAAAGGGAAATTATTTGTAACTTTCTACAAATAGAACAATGAATAGAACAGTTAGACTGTTGAAATCTTTGTATATATTGCTTCTATATAGTCTAAGAAACATATATGCAAAGCATCCAAACAGTACAATTCGCCAATTTTTTGTTCTTCAAGTTTGAGTGAACAACGAGCCCCATTGTTAATCCTTTAAATGAAATTATTTGTAAATTTCGACAAGTAGAACAATGATTGGAACACGTAGACGGTTGAAATCTTTGTATATATTGCTTCTATATAGTCTAAGAAACATATGTGCAAAGCATCCAAACAGTACAATTCGCCAATTTTTTGTTCTTCAAGTTTAAGTGAACTACGAGCCCCATTGTTAATCCTTTAAAGGAAATTATTTGTAAATTTCGACAAGTAGAACAATGAATGGAAAAGGTAGACTGTTGAAATCATTGTATATATTGCTTCTATATAGTCTAAGAAACATATATGCAAAGCATCCAAACAGTACAATTCGCCAATTTTTTGTTCTTCATGTTTAAGTAAACAACGAGCCCCATTGATAATCATGAAACGGAAATTATTTGTAACATTCTACAAGTAGAACAATGAATAGAACAGGTAGACGGTTGAAATCTTTGTATATGTTGTTTCTATATAGTCTAAGAAACCTATGTGCAAAGCATCTAAACAGTAACATTCGCCAATTTTTTGTTCTTCAAGTTTAAGTGAACTACGAGCCCCATTGTTAATCGTTTAAAGGAAATTATTTGTAAATTTCGACAAGTAGAACAATGAATGGAAAAGGTAGACGGTTGAAATCTTTGTATATATTGCTTCTATATAGTCTAAGAAACATATATGCAAAGCATCCAAACAGTACCATTCGCCAATTTTTTGGTCTTCAAGTTTAAGTGAACAATGAGCCCCAATGGTTAATCCTTTATCGGAAATTATTTGTAATTTTCGACAAGTCGAACAATGAATGGAACAGGTAGACGGTTGAAATATTTGTATATATTGCTTCTATATAATATAAGAAACATATATTCAAATCATCCAAATAGTACCATTCGCCAATTTTTTGTTCTTCAAGTTTAAGTGAACTACGAGCCCCATTGTTAATCCTTTAAAGGAAATTATTTGTAAATTTCGGCAAGTAGAACAATGAATGGAATAGGTAGACGGTTGAAATCATTGTATATATTGCTTCTATATAGTCTAAGAAACATATATGCAAAGCATCCAAACAGTACAATTCGTCAATTTCTTGTTCTTCAAGTTTAAGTAAACTACGATCCCCATTGTTAATCCCTTAACGGAAATTATTTGTAATTTTCGACAAGTCGAACAATGAATGGAACAGGTAGACGGTTGAAATATTTGTATATATTGCTTCTATATAATATAAGAAACATATATTCAAAGCATCCAAATAGTACCATTCGCCAATTTTTTGTTCTTCAAGTTTAAGTGAACTACGAGCCCCATTGTTAATCCTTTAAAGGAAATTATTTGTATATTTCGGCAAGTAGAACAATGAATGGAATAGGTAGACGGTTGAAATCATTGTATATATTGCTTCTATATAGTCTAAGAAACATATATGCAAAGCATCCAAACAGTACAATTCGCCAATTTCTTGTTCTTCAAGTTTAAGTAAACTACGATCCCCATTGTTAATCCCTTAACGGAAATTATTTGTAACTTTCGACAAGTAGAACAATGAATGGAACAGGTAGACGGTTGAAATCTTAGTATATATTGCTTCTATAAAGTCTAAGAAACATATATGCAAATCATCCAAACAGTACAATTCGCCAATTATTTGTTCTTCAAGTTTAAGTGAACTACGAGCCCCATTGTTAATCCTTTATCGGAAATTATTTGTAACTTTCGACAAGTAGATAAATGAATGGAACAGGTAGACGGTTCAAATCAATGTATATATTGCTTTTATATAGTCTAAGTAACATATATGCAAAGCATCCAAACAGTACCATTCGCCAATTTTTTGTTCTTCAAGTTTAAGTGAACAATGAGCCCCATTGTTAATCCTTTATCGTAAATTATTTGTAACTTTCGACAAGTAGAACAATGAATGGAACAGGTAGACGGTTGAAATCCTTGTATATATTGCTTCCATATAGTCTAAGAACCATGTACGCAAAGCATCCAAACAGTACCATTCGCCAATTTTTTGTCCTTCAAGTTTAAGTGAACAATGAGCCCCATTGTTAATCCTTTATCGGAAATTATTTGTAACTTTCGACAAGTGGAACAATGAATCGAACAGGTAGACGGTTGAAATCTTTGTATATATTGCTTCTATATAATCTAAAAAACATATATGCAAAGCATCCAAACAGTACAATTCGCCAATTTTTTGTTCTTCAAGTTTAAGTGAACAATGAGCCCCAATGGTTAGTCCTTTATCGGTAATTATTTGTAACTTTCGACAAGTAGAACAATGAATGGAACAGGTAGACGGTTGAAATCATTGTATATATTGCTTCCATATAGTTTAAGAAACATGTACGCAAAGCATCCAAACAGTACCATTCGCCAATTTTTTGTTCTTCAAGTTTAAGTAAACTACGATCCCCATTGTTAATCCCTTAACGGAAATTATTTGTAACTTTCGACAAGTAGAACAGTGAATGGAACAGGTAGACAGTTGAAATCTTTGTATATATTGCTTCCATATAGTTTAAGAAACATGTACGCAAAGCATCCAAACAGTACCATTCGCCAATTTTTTGTTCTTCAAGTTTAAGTGAACAATGAGCCCCAATGGTTAATCCTTTATCGGAAATTATTTGTAATTTTCGACAAGTAGAACAATGAATGGATCAGGTAGACGGTTGAAACCATTGTATATATTGCTTCTAAAAAGTCTAAGAAACATATATGCAAATCATCCAAACAGTACAATTCGCCAATTATTTGTTCTTCAAGTTTAAGTGAACTACGAGCCCCATTGTTAATCCTTTATCGGAAATTATTTGTAACTTTCGACAAGTAGATCAATGAATGGAACAGGTAGACGGTTGAAATCAATGTATATATTGCTTCTATATAGTCTAAGAAATATATATGCAAAGCATCCAAACAGTACAATTCGCCAATTTTTTGTTCTTCAAGTTTAAGTAAACTACGATCCCCATTGTTAATCCCTTAACGGAAATTATTTGTAACTTTCGACAAGTAGAACAATGAATGGAACAGGTAGACGGTTGAAATCATTGTATATATTGCTTCTATATAGTCTAAGAAACATATATGCAAAGCATCCAAACAGTACAATTCGCCAATTTATTGTTCTTCAATTTAGAGTGAACAACGAGCCCCATTGTTAATCCTTTATCGGAAATTATTTGTAACTTTCGACAAGTAGAACAATGAATGGAACAGGTAGACGGTTGAAATCTTCGTATATATTGCTTCTATATAGTCTAAGAAACCTATATGCAAAGCATCTAAACAGTAACATTCGCCAATTTTTTGTTCTTCAAGTTTAATTGAACAACGAGCCCCATTGATAATCATGAAACGGAAATTATTTGTAACTTTCTACAAGTAGAACAATGAATTGTACAGGTAGACGGGTGGAGCCTTTCTATATATTGCTTCTATATATTCTAGGAAACATATATGCAAAGCATCCAAACAGTACATTTCGTCAATTTTTTGTTCTTCAAGTTTAAGTGAACAATGAGCCCCATTGTTAATCCTTTAAAGGAAATTATTTGTAAATTTCGACAAGTAGAACAATGAATGGAACAGGTAGACGGTTGAAATCATTGTATATATTGCTTCTATATAGTCTTAGAAACATATATGCAAAACATCCAAACAGTACAATTCGCCAATTTTTTGTTCTTCAAGTTTAAGTGAAATACGAGCCCCATTGTTAATCCTTTAACGGAAATTAATTGTAACTTTCTACAAGTAGAACAATGAATGGAACAGGTAGACGGTTGAAATCATTGTATATATTGCTTCTATATAGTCTAAGAAACATATATGCACAGCATCCAAACAGTACCATTCGCCAATTTTTTGTTCTTCAAGTGTAAGTGAACTACGATCCCCATTGTTAATCGTTTAAAGGAAATTATTTGTAAATTTCGACAAGTAGAACAATGAATGGAAAAGGTAGACTGTTGAAATCATTGTATATATTGCTTCTATATAGTCTAAGAAACATATATGCGAAGCATCCAAACAGTACAATTCGCCAATTTTATGTTCTTCAAGTTTAAGTGAACAATGAGCCCCAATGGTTAATCCTTTATCGGAAATTATTTGTAACTTTCTACAAGTAGAAAAATGATTGGAACACGTAGACGGTTGAAATCTTTGAATATATTGCTTCTATATAGTCTAAGAAACATATATGCAAGGCATCCAAAGAGTGCAATTCCCCAATTTATTGTTCTTCAAGTTTAAGTGAACAACGAGCCCCATTGTTAATCCTTTAAAGGAAATTATTTGTAAATTTCGACAAGTAGAACAATGATTGGAACACGTAGACGGTTGAAATCTTTGTAAATATTGCTTCCATATAGTCTAAAAAACATATATCCAAAGCAGCCAAACAGTACCATTCGCCAATTTTTTGTTCTTCAAGTTTAAGTGAACAATGAGCCCCATTGTTAATCCTTTAAAGGAAATTATTTGTAAATTTCGACAAGTAGAACAATGAATGGAACAGATAGACGGTTGAAATCATGGTATATATTGCTTGTATATAGTCTTAGAAACATATATGCAAAGCATCCAAACAGTACAATTCGCCAATTTTTTGTTCTTCAAGTTTAAGTGAACTACGAGCCCCATTGTTAATCCTTTAACGGAAATTAATTGTAACTTTCTACAAGTAGAACAATGAATGGAACAGGTAGACGGTTGAAATCATTGTATATATTGCTTCTATATAGTCTAAGAAACATATATGCAAAGCATCCAAACAGTACCATTCGCCAATTTCTTGTTCTTCAAGTTTAAGTGAACTACGAGCCCCATTGTTAATCGTTTAAAGGAAATTATTTGTAAATTTCGACAAGTAGAACAATGAATGGAAAAGGTAGACTGTTGAAATCATTGTATATATTGCTTCTATATAGTCTAAGAAACATATATGCGAAGCATCCAAACAGTACAATTCGCCAATTTTATGTTCTTCAAGTTTAAGTGAACAATGAGCCCCAATGGTTAATCCTTTATCGGAAATTATTTGTAATTTTCGACAAGTAGAACAATGAATGGAACAGGTAGACGGTTGAAATCTTTGTATATATTGCTTCTACATAGTCTAAGAAACATATATGCAAAGCATCCAAACAGTACAATTCGCCAATTTTTGGTTCTTCAAGTTTAAGTGAACTACGAGCCCCATTGTTAATCCTTTAACGGAAATTAATTGTAATTTTCTACAATTAGAACAATGAATGGAACAGGTAGGCGGTTGAAATCATTGTATATATTGCTTCTATATAGTCTAAGAAACATATATTCAAAGCATCCAAACAGTACAATTCGCCAATTTATTGTTCTTCAAGTTTGAGTGAACAACGAGCCCCATTGTTAATCCTTTAAATGAAATTATTTGTAAATTTCGACAAGTAGAACAATGATTGGAACACGTAGACGGTTGAAATCTTTGTATATATTGCTTCCATATAGTCTCAGAAACATGTACGCAAAGCATCCAAACAGTACCATTCGCCAATTTTTTGTTCTTCAAGTTTAAGTGAACTACGAGCCCCATTGTTAATCCTTTAACGGAAATTAATTGTAACTTTCTACAAGTAGAACAATGATTGGAACACGTAGACGGTTGAAATCTTTGTATATATTGCTTCTATATAGTCTAAGAAACATATATGCAAAGCATCCAAACAGTACAATTCGCCAATTTATTTTTCTTCAAGTTTAAGTGAACAACGAGCCCCATTGTTAATCCTTTAAAGGAAATTATTTGTAAATTTCGACAAGTAGAACAATGAATGGAACAGGTAGACGGTTGAAATCTTTGTATATATTGCTTCTATATAGTCTAAGAAACATATATGCAAAGCGTCCAAACAGTACAATTCGCCAATTATTTGATCTTCAAGTTTAAGTGAACTACGAGCCCCATTGTTAATACTTTAACGCAAATTATTTGTAACTTGCGACAAGTAGAACAATGAATGGAACAGGTAGCCGGTTGAAATCAATGTATATATTGCTTCTATATAGTCTAAGAAACATATATGCAAAGCATCCAAACAGTACCATTCGGCAATTTTTTGTTCTTCAAGTTTAAGTGAACTACGAGCCCCATTGTTAATCCTTTATAGGAAATTATTTGTAAATTTCGACAAGTAGAACAATGAATGGAACAGGTAGACGCTTGAAATCTTTGTATATATTGCTTCCATATAGTCTCAGAAACATGTACGCAAAGCATCCAAACAGTACCATTCGCCAATTTTTTGTTCTTCAAGTTTAAGTGAACTACGAGCCCCATTGTTAATCCTTTAACGGAAATTAATTGTAACTTTCTACAAGTAGAACAATGATTGGAACACGTAGACGGTTGAAATCTTTGTATATATTGCTTCTATATAGTCTAAGAAACATATATGCAAAGCATCCAAACAGTACAATTCGCCAATTTATTTTTCTTCAAGTTTAAGTGAACAACGAGCCCCATTGTTAATCCTTTAAAGGAAATTATTTGTAAATTTCGACAAGTAGAACAATGAATGGAACAGGTAGACGGTTGAAATCTTTGTATATATTGCTTCTATATAGTCTAAGAAACATATATGCAAAGCGTCCAAACAGTACAATTCGCCAATTATTTGATCTTCAAGTTTAAGTGAACTACGAGCCCCATTGTTAATACTTTAACGCAAATTATTTGTAACTTGCGACAAGTAGAACAATGAATGGAACAGGTAGCCGGTTGAAATCAATGTATATATTGCTTCTATATAGTCTAAGAAACATATATGCAAAGCATCCAAACAGTACCATTCGGCAATTTTTTGTTCTTCAAGTTTAAGTGAACTACGACCCCCTTGTTAATCCTTTATAGGAAATTATTTGTAAATTTCGACAAGTAGAACAATGAATGGAACAGGTAGACGGTTGAAATCTTTGTATATATTGCTTCTATATAATCTAAGAAACATATATGCAAAGCATCCAAACAGTACCATTCGCCAATTTTTTGTTCTTCAAGTTTAAGTGAACTACGAGCCCCATTGTTAATCCTTTAAAGGAAATTATTTGTAAATTTCGACAAGTAGAACAATGAATGGAACAGGTAGACTGTTGAAATCATTGTATATATTGCTTCTATATAGTCTAAGAAACATATATGCAAAGCGTCCAAACAGTACAATTCGCCAATTATTTGATCTTCAAGTTTAAGTGAACTACGAGCACCATTGTTAATATTTTAACGGAAATTATTTGTAACTAGCGACAAGTAGAACAATGAATGGAACAGGTAGACGGTTGAAATCAATGTATATATTGCTTCTATAAAGTCTATGAAACATATATGCAAAGCATCCAAACAGTACCATTCGCCAATTTTTTGTTTTTCAAGTTTAAGTGAACAATGAGCCCCAATGGTTAATCCTTTATCGGAAATTATTTGTAACTTTCGACAAGTAGAACAATGAATGGAACAGGTAGACGGTTGAATTCTTCGTATATATTGCTTCTATATAGTCTAAGAAACATATATGCAAAGCATCCAAACAGTACAATTCGCCAATTTATTGTTCTTCAAGTTTAAGTGAACAACGAGCCCCATTGTTAATCCTTTAAAGGAAATTATTTGTAAATTTCGACAAGTAGAACAATGATTGGAACACGTAGACGGTTGAAATCTTTGTATATATTGCTTCCATATAGTCTCAGAAACATGTACGCAAAGCATCCAAACAGTACCATTCGCCAATTTTTTGTTCTTCAAGTTTAAGTGAACTACGAGCCCCATTGTTAATCCTTTAACGGACATTAATTGTAACTTTCTACAAGTAGAACAATGATTGGAACACGTAGACGGTTGAAATCTTTGTATATATTGCTTCTATATAGTCTAAGAAACATATATGCAAAGCATCCAAACAGTACAATTCGCCAATTTATTTTTCTTCAAGTTTAAGTGAACAACGAGCCCCATTGTTAATCCTTTAAAGGAAATTATTTGTAAATTTCGACAAGTAGAACAATGAATGGAACAGGTAGACGGTTGAAATCTTTGTATATATTGCTTCTATATAGTCTAAGAAACATATATGCAAAGCGTCCAAACAGTACAATTCGCCAATTATTTGATCTTCAAGTTTAAGTGAACTACGAGCCCCATTGTTAATACTTTAACGCAAATTATTTGTAACTTGCGACAAGTAGAACAATGAATGGAACATGTAGCCGGTTGAAATCAATGTATATATTGCTTCTATATAGTCTAAGAAACATATATGCAAAGCATCCAAACAGTACCATTCGGCAATTTTTTGTTCTTCAAGTTTAAGTGAACTACGAGCCCCATTGTTAATCCTTTATAGGAAATTATTTGTAAATTTCGACAAGTAGAACAATGAATGGAACAGGTAGACGGTTGAAATCAATGTATATATTGCTTCTATAAAGTCTAAGAAACATATATGCAAAGCATCCAAACAGTACCATTCGCCAATTTTTAGTTTTTCAAGTTTAAGTGAACAATGAGCCCCAATGGTTAATCCTTTATCGGAAATTATTTGTAACTTTCGACAAGTAGAACAATGAATGGAACAGGTAGACGGTTGAATTCTTTGTATATATTGCTTCTATATAGTCTAAGAAACATATATGCAAAGCATCCAAACAGTACAATTCGCCAATTTATTGTTCTTCAAGTTTAAGTGAACAACGAGCCCCATTGTTAATCCTTTAAAGGAAATTATTTGTAAATTTCGACAAGTAGAACAATGATTGGAACACGTAGACGGTTGCAATCTTTGTATATATTGCTTCTATATAATCTAAGAAACATATATGCAAAGCATCCAAACAGTACCATTCGCCAATTTTTTGTTCTTCAAGTTTAAGTGAACTATGAGCCCCATTGTTAATCCTTTAAAGGAAATTATTTGTAAATTTCGACAAGTAGAACAATGAATGGAACAGGTAGACTGTTGAAATCATTGTATATATTGCTTCTATATAGTCTAAGAAACATATATGCAAAGCATCCAAACAGTACCATTCGCCAATTTTTTGTTCTTCAAGTTTAAGTGAACAACGAGCCCCAATGGTTAATCCTTTATCGGAAATTATTTTTAACTTTCGACAAGTAGAACAATGAATGGAACAGGTAGCCGGTTGAAATCAATGTATATATTGCTTCCATATAGTCTAAAAAACATATATCCAAAGCAGCCAAACAGTACCATTCGCCAATTTTTTGTTCTTCAAGTTTAAGTGAACAATGAGCCCCATTGTTAATCCTTTAAAGGAAATTATTTGTAAATTTCGACAAGTAGAACAATGAATGGAACAGATAGACGGTTGAAATCATGGTATATATTGCTTGTATATAGTCTTAGAAACATATATGCAAAGCATCCAAACAGTACAATTCGCCAATTTTTTGTTCTTCAAGTTTAAGTGAACTACGAGCCCCATTGTTAATCCTTTATCGGAAATTATTTGTAACTTTCGACAAGTAGAACAATGAATGGAACAGGTAGACGGTTGAAATCTTTGTATATATTGCTTCTATATAGTCTAAGAAACATATATGCAAAGCATCCAAACAGTACAATTCGCCAATTTTTTGTTCTTCAAGTTTAAGTGAACTACGAGCCCCATTGTTAATCCTTTAAAGGAAATTATTTGTAAATTTCGACAAGTAGAACAATGAATGGAACAGGTAGACGGTTGAAAGCAATGTATATATTGCTTCTATATAGTCTAAGAAACATATATGCAAAGCATCCAAACAGTACCATTCGCCAATTTTTTGTTCTTCAAGTTTAAGTGAACAACGAGCCCCATCGTTAATCCTTTAAAGGAAATTATTTGTAAATTTCGAAAAGTAGAACAATGATTGGAACACTTAGACGGTTGAAATCTTTGTATATATTGCTTCCATATAGTCTAAGAAACATGAACGCAAAGCATCCAAACAGTACCATTCGCCAATTTTTTGTCCTTCTAGTTTAAGTGAACTATGAGCCCCATTGTTAATCCTTTATCGGAAATTATTTGTAACTTTCGACAAGTAGAACAATTAATGGAACAGGTAGACGGTTGAAATCTTTGTATATATCGCTTCTATATAATCTAAGAAACATATATGCAAAGCATCCAAACAGTACAATTCGCCAATTTCTTGTTCTTCAAGTTTGAGTAAACTACGATCCACATTTTTAATACCTTAACGGAAATTATTTGTAACTTTCGACAAGTAGAACAATGAATGGAACAGGTAGACGGTTGAAATCTTTGTATATATTGCTTCTATATAATCTAAGAAACATATATGCAAAGCATCCAAACAGTACCATTCGCCAATTTTTTGTTCTTCAAGTTTAAGTGAACTACGAGCCCCATTGTTAATCCTTTAAAGGAAATTATTTGTAAATTTCGACAAGTAGAACAATGAATGGAACAGGTAGACGGTTGAAATCATTGTATATATTGCTTCTATATAGTCTTAGAAACATATATGCAAAGCATCCAAACAGTACCATTCGCCAATTTTTTGTTCTTCAAGTTTAAGTGAACAATGAGCCCCATTGTTAATCCTTTATCGGAAATTATTTGTAACTTTCGACAAGTAGAACAATGAATGGAACCGGTAGACGGTTGAAATCTTTGTATATATTGCTTCTATATAGACTAAGAAACATATATGCAAAGCATCCAAAGAGTACCATTCGCCAATTTTTTGTTCTTCAAGTTTAAGTGAACAACGAGCCCCATCGTTAATCCTTTAAAGGAAATTATTTGTAAATTTCGACAAGTATAACAATGATTGGAACACGTAGACGGTTGAAATCTTTGTAAATATTGCTTCCATATAGTCTAAAAAACATATATCCAAAGCAGCCAAACAGTACCATTCGCCAATTTTTTGTTCTTCAAGTTTAAGTGAACAATGAGCCCCATTGTTAATCCTTTAAAGGAAATTTTTTGTAAATTTCGACAAGTAGAACAATGAATGGAACAGGTAGACGGTTGAAATCTATGTATATATTGCTCCTATATAGTCTAAGAAACATATATGCAAAGCATCCAAAGAGTACCATTCGCCAATTTTTTGTTCTTCAAGTTTAAGTGAACAACGAGCCCCATCGTTAATCCTTTAAAGGAAATTATTTGTAAATTTCGAAAAGTAGAACAATGATTGGAACACGTAGACGGTTGAAATCTTTGTATATATTGCTTCTATATAGTCTAAGAAACATATATGCAAAGCATCCAAAGAGTACCATTCGCCAATTATTTGTTCTTCAAGTTTAAGTGAACAACGAGCCCCATCGTTAATCCTTTAAAGGAAATTATTTGTAAATTTCGAAAAGTAGAACAATGATTGGAACACTTAGACGGTTGAAATCTTTGTATATATTGCTTCCATATAGTCTAAGAAACATGAACGCAAAGCATCCAAACAGTACCATTCGCCAATTTTTTGTCCTTCTAGTTTAAGTGAACTATGAGCCCCATTGTTAATCCTTTATCGGAAATTATTTGTAACTTTCGACAAGTAGAACAATTAATGGAACAGGTAGACGGTTGAAATCTTTGTATATATCGCTTCTATATAATCTAAGAAACATATATGCAAAGCATCCAAACAGTACAATTCGCCAATTTCTTGTTCTTCAAGTTTGAGTAAACTACGATCCACATTGTTAATACCTTAACGGAAATTATTTGTAACTTTCGACAAGTAGAACAATGAATGGAACAGGTAGACGGTTGAAATCTTTGTATATATTGCTTCTATATAATCTAAGAAACATATATGCAAAGCATCCAAACAGTACCATTCGCCAATTTTTTGTTCTTCAAGTTTAAGTGAACTACGAGCCCCATTGTTAATCCTTTAAAGGAAATTATTTGTAAATTTCGACAAGTAGAACAATGAATGGAACAGGTAGACGGTTGAAATCATTGTATATATTGCTTCTATATAGTCTTAGAAACATATATGCAAAGCATCCAAACAGTACCATTCGCCAATTTTTTGTTCTTCAAGTTTAAGTGAACAATGAGCCCCATTGTTAATCCTTTAACGGAAATTAATTGTAACTTTCTACAAGTAGAACAATGATTGGGACACCTAGACGGTTGAAATCTTTGTATATATTGCTTCTATATAATCTAAGAAACATATATGCAAAGCATCCAAACAGAACCATTCGCCAATTTTTTGTTCTTAAAGGTTAAGTGAACAATGAGCCCCATTGTTAATCCTTTATCGGAAATTATTTGAAACTTTCGACAAGTAGAACAATGAATGGAACAGGTAGACGGTTGAAATCTTTGTATATATTGCTTCCATCTAGTGTAAGAAACAAATATGCAAAGCATCCAAACAGTACAATTCGCCAATTTATTGTTCTTCAAGTTTAAGTGAACAACGAGCCCCATTGTTAATCCTTTAAAGGAAATTATTTGTAAATTTCGACAAGTAGAACAATGATTGGAACACGTAGACGGTTGAAATCTTTGTATACATTGCTTCCATATAGTCTAAGAAACATGTACGCAAAGCATCCAAACAGTACAATTCGCCAATTTATTGTTCTACAAGTTTAAGTGAACAACGAGGCCCATTGATAATCATGAAACGGAAATTATTTGTAACTTTCGACAAGAAGAACAATAAATAGAACAGGTAGACGGTTGCAATCTTTGTATATGTTGCTTCTATATAGTCTAAGGAACCTATATGCAAAGCATCTAAACAGTAACATTCGCCAATTTTTTGTCCTTCTAGTTTAAGTGAACTATGAGCCCCATTGTTAATCCTTTATCGGAAGTTATTTGTAACTTTCGACAAGTAGAACAATTAATGGAACAGGTAGACGGTTGAAATCTTTGTATATATCGCTTCTATATAATCTAAGAAACATATATGCAAAGCATCCAAACAGTACAATTCGCCAATTTCTTGTTCTTCAAGTTTGAGTAAACTACGATCCACATTGTTAATACCTTAACGGAAATTATTTGTAACTTTCGACAAGTAGAACAATGAATGGAACAGGTAGACGGTTGAAATCTTTGTATATATTGCTTCTATATAATCTAAGAAACATATATGCAAAGCATCCAAACAGTACCATTCGCCAATTTTTTGTTCTTCAAGTTTAAGTGAACTACGAGCCCCATTGTTAATCCTTTAAAGGAAATTATTTGTAAATTTCGACAAGTAGAACAATGAATGGAACAGGTAGACGGTTGAAATCATTGTATATATTGCTTCTATATAGTCTTAGAAACATATATGCAAAGCATCCAAACAGTACCATTCGCCAATTTTTTGTTCTTCAAGTTTAAGTGAACAATGAGCCCCATTGTTAATCCTTTAACGGAAATTAATTGTAACTTTCTACAAGTAGAACAATGATTGGGACACCTAGACGGTTGAAATCTTTGTATATATTGCTTCTATATAATCTAAGAAACATATATGCAAAGCATCCAAACAGAACCATTCGCCAATTTTTTGTTCTTAAAGGTTAAGTGAACAATGAGCCCCATTGTTAATCCTTTATCGGAAATTATTTGAAACTTTCGACAAGTAGAACAATGAATGGAACAGGTAGACGGTTGAAATCTTTGTATATATTGCTTCCATCTAGTGTAAGAAACAAATATGCAAAGCATCCAAACAGTACAATTCGCCAATTTATTGTTCTTCAAGTTTAAGTGAACAACGAGCCCCATTGTTAATCCTTTAAAGGAAATTATTTGTAAATTTCGACAAGTAGAACAATGATTGGAACACGTAGACGGTTGAAATCTTTGTATACATTGCTTCCATATAGTCTAAGAAACATGTACGCAAAGCATCCAAACAGTACAATTCGCCAATTTATTGTTCTACAAGTTTAAGTGAACAACGAGGCCCATTGATAATCATGAAACGGAAATTATTTGTAACTTTCGACAAGAAGAACAATAAATAGAACAGGTAGACGGTTGCAATCTTTGTATATGTTGCTTCTATATAGTCTAAGGAACCTATATGCAAAGCATCTAAACAGTAACATTCGCCAATTTTTTGATCTTCAAGTTTAAGTGAACAATGAGCCCCATTGTTAATCCTTTATCGGAAATTATTTCTAACTTTCGACAAGTAGAACAATGAATGGAACACGTAGACGGTTGAAATCTTTGTATATATTGCTTCTATATAGACTAAGAAACATATATGCAAAGCATCCAAACCGTACAATTCGCCAATTTATTGTTCTTCAAGTTTAAGTGAACAACGAGCCCCGTTGTTAATCCTTTAAAGGAAATTATTTGTAAATTTCGACAAGTAGAACAATGATTGGAACACGTAGACGGTTGAAATCTTTGTATATATTGCTTCCATATAGTCTAAGAAACATGTACGCAAAGCATCCAAACACTACCATTCGCCAATTTATTGTTCTTCAAGTTTAAGTGAACAACGAGCCCCATTGTTAATCCTTTAAAGGAAATTATTTGTAAATTTCGACAAGTAGAACAATGATTGGAACACGTAGACGGTTGAAATCTTTGTATATATTGCTTCCATATAGTCTAAGAAACATGTACGCAAAGCATCCAAACAGTACAATTCGCCAATTTATTGTTCTTCAAGTTTAAGTGAACAACGAGGCCCATTGATAATCATGAAACGGAAATTATTTGTAATTTTCGACAAGAAGAACAATAAATAGAACAGGTAGACGGTAGCAATCTTTGTATATGTTGCTTCTACATAGTCTAAGGAACCTATATGCAAAGCATCTAAACAGTAACATTCGCCAATTTTTTGATCTTCAAGTTTAAGTGAACAATGAGCCCCATTGTTAATCCTTTATCGGAAATTATTTCTAACTTTCGGCAAGTAGAACAATGAATGGAACACGTAGACGGTTGAAATCTTTGTATATATTGCTTCTATATAGACTAAGAAACATATATGCAAAGCATCCAAACAGTACAATTCGCCAATTTATTGTTCTTCAAGTTTAAGTGAACAACGAGCCCCATTGTTAATCCTTTAAAGGAAATTATTTGTAAATTTCGACAAGTAGAACAATGATTGGAACACGTAGACGGTTGAAATCTTTGTATATATTGCTTCCATATAGTCTAAGAAACATGTACGCAAAGCATCCAAACACTACCATTCGCCAATTTTTTGTTCTTCAAGTTTAAGTGAACAATGAGCCCCAATGGTTAATCCTTTATCGGAAATTATTTGTAATTTTCGACAAGTAGAACAATGAATGGAACATGTAAACTGTTGAAATCTTTGTATATATTGCTTCTATATAACCTAAGAAACATATATGTAAAGCATCCAAATAGTACCATTCGCCAATTTTTTGTTCTTCAAGGTTAAGTGAACAATGAGCCACATTGTTAATCCTTTATCGGAAACTATTTGTAACTTTCTACTAGTAGATCAATAATTGGAACACGTAGACGGTTGAAATCTTTGTATATATTGCTTCTATATAGACTAAGAAACATATATGCAAAGCATCCACACAGTACAATTCGCCAATTTATTGTTCTTCAAGTTTAAGTGAACAACGAGCCCCATTGTTAATCCTTTAAAGGAAATTATTTGTAAATTTCGACAAGTAGAACAATGATTGGAACACGTAGACGGTTGAAATATTATTATATATTGCTTCCATATAGTCTAAGAAACATATATGCAAAGCATCCAAACAGTACCATTCGCCAATTTTTTGTTCTTCAAGTTTAAGTGAACAATCAGCCCCATTGTTGCTCCTTTATCGGAAATTATTTGTAACTTTCGACAAGTAGAACAATGAATGGAACAGGTAGACTGTTGAAATCTTTTTATATATTGCTTCTAGGTAGTGTAAGAAACATATATGCAAAGCATCCAAACAGTACAATTCGCCAATTTTTTTTTCTTCAAGTTTAAGTGAACAATGAGCCCCAATGGTTAATCCTTTATCGGAAATTATTTGTAACTTTCGACAAGTAGAACAATGAATGGAACAGGTAGACGGTTAAAATCTTTTTATATATTGCTTCTATATAGTCTAAGAAACATATATGCCAAGCATCCAAACAGTACAATTCGCCAATTTTTTGTTCTTCAAGGTTAAGTGAACAATGAGCCCCAAAGGTTAATCCTTTATCGGAAATTATTTGTAACTTTCAACAAGTAGAACAATGAATGGAACAGGTAGACGGTTGAAATATTTGTATATATTGCTTCCGTATAGTCTAAGAAACATATATGCAAAGCATCCAAACAGTACCATTCGCCAATTTTTTGTTCTTCAAGGTTAAGTGAACAATGAGCCCGATTGTTAATCCTTTATCGGAAATTATTTGTAACTTTCGACAAGTAGAACAATGAATGGAACAGGTAGACGGTTGAAATCTTTGAATATATTGCTTCTATATAGTCTAAGAAACTTATATGCAAAGCATCCAAACAGTACAATTCGCTAATTTTTTGTTCTTCAAGTTTAAGTGAACAATGAGCCCCAATGGTTAATCCTTTATCGGAAATTATTTGTAACTTTCGACAAGTAGAACAATGAATGGAACAGGTAGACGGTTGAAATCAATGTATATATTGCTTCTATATAGTCTAAGAAACATATATGCAAAGCATCCAAACAGTAACGTTCGCCAATTTTTTGTTCTTCAAGTTTAAGTGAACAATGAGCCCCATTGTTAATCCTTTATCGGAAATTATTTGTAAATTTCGACAAGTAGAACAATGATTGGAACAGGTAGACGGTTGAAATCAATGTATATATTGCTTCTATATAGTCTAAGAAACATATATGCAAAGCATCCAAACATTACCATTCATCAATTTTTTGTTCTTCAAGTTTAAGTGAACAACGAGCCCCATTGTTAATCCTTTAAAGGAAATTATTTGTAAATTTCGACAAGTAGAACAATGAATGGATCATGTAGACGGTTGAAATCATTGTATATATTGCTTCTATATAGTCTACGAAACATATATGTAAAGCATCCAAACAGTACAATTCGCCAATTTTTTGTTCTTCAAGTTTAAGTGAACTACGAGCCCCATTGTTAATCCTTTAACGGAAATTATTTGTAACTTGCGACAAGTAGAACAATGAATGGAACAGGTAGACGGTTGAAATCATTGTATATATTGCTTGTATATAGTCTAAGAAACATATATGCAAATCATCCAAACAGTACTATTCGCCAATTATTTGATCTTCTAGTTTAAGTGAACTACGAGCCCCATTGTTAATACTTTAACGGAAATTATTTGTAAATTTCGACAAGTAGAACAATGAATGGATCATGTAGACAGTTGAAATGATTGTATATATTGCTTCTATGTAGCCTACGAAACATATATGCAAAGCATCCAAACAGTACAATTCGCCAATTTTTTGTTCTTCAAGTTTAAGTGAACTACGAGCCCCATTGTTAATCCTTTAACGGAAATTAATTGTAACTTTCTACAAGTAGAACAATGATTGGAACACACAGACGGTTGAAATCTTTGTATATATTGCTTCCATATAGTCTAAGAAACATATATACAAAGCATCCAAACAGTACCATTCGCCAATTTTTTGTTCTTCATGTTTAAGTGAACAATGAGCCCCATTGTTAATCCTTTATCGGAAATTATTTCTAACTTTCGACAAGTAGAACATTGAATGGGACAGGTAGACGGTTGAAATCTTTGTATATATTGCTTCTATATAGTATAAGAAACATATATGCAAATCATCCAAACAGTACAATTCGCCAATTATTTGATCTTCAAGTTTAAGTGAACTACGAGCCCCATTGTTAATACTTTAACGGAAATTATTTGTAACTTGCGACAAGTAGAACAATGAATGGAACAGGTAGTCGGTTGAAATCAATGTATATATTGCTTCTATATAGTCTAAGAAACATATATGCAAAGCATCCAAACAGTACCATTCATCAATTTTTTGTTCTTCAAGTTTAAGTGAACAACGAGCCCCATTGTTAATCCTTTATTGGAAATTATTTGTAATTTTCGACAAGTAGAACAATGAATGGAACAGGTAGACGGTTGAAATCTTTGTATATATTGCTTCTATATAATCTAAGAAACATATATGCAAAGCATCCAAACAGTACCATTCGCCAATTTTTTGTTCTTCAAGTTTAAGTGAACAACGAGCCCCATTGTTAATCCTTTATCGGTAATTATTTGTAACTTTCGACAAGTAGAACAATGAATGGAACAGGTAGACGGTTGAAATCCTTGTATATATTGCGTCTATATAATCTACGAAACATATATGCAAAGCATCCAAACAGTACCATTCGCCAATTTTTTGTTCTTCAAGTTTAAGTGAACTACGAGCCCCATTGTTAATCCTTTATCGGAAATTATTTGTAATTTTCGACAAGTAGAACAATGAATGGAACAGGTAGACGGTTGAAATCTTTGTATATATTGCTTCTATATAGTCTGAGAAACATATATGCAAAGCATCCAAACAGTACCATTCGCCAATTTATTGTTCTTCAAGTTTAAGTGAACAACGAGCCCCATTGTTAATCCTTTAAAGGAAATTATTTGTAAATTTCGACAAGTAGAACAATGATTGGAACACGTAGACGGTTGAAATCTTTGTATATATTGCTTCCATATAGTCTAAGAAACTTGTACGCAAAGCATCCAGACAGTACCATTCGCCATTTTTTTGTTCTTCAAGTTTAAGTGAACAATGAGCCCCAATGGTTAATCCTTTATCGGAAATTATTTGTAACTTTCGACAAGTAGAACAATGTATGGATCAGGTAGACGGTTGAAATCTTTGTATATATTGCTTCTATATAGTCTAATAAACTTATATGCAAAGCATCCAAACAGTACCATTCGCCAATTTTTTGTTCATCAAGTTTAAGTGAACAACAAGCCCCATTGATAATCATGAAACGGAAATTATTTGTAACTTTCTACAAGTAGAACAATGAATAGAACAGGTAGACGGTTGAAATCTTTGTATATATTGCTTCTATATAGTCTAAGAAACATATATGCAAAGCATCCAAACAGTACAATTCGCCAATTTTTGGTTTTTCAAGTTTAATTGAACTACGAGCCCCATTGTTAATCCTTTAAAGGAAATTATTTGTAAATTTCGACAAGTAGAACAATGAATGGAACAGGTAGACGGTTGAAATCTATGTATATATTGCTCCTATATAGTCTAAGAAACATATATGCAAAGCATCCAAAGAGTACCATTCGCCAATTTTTTGTTCTTCAAGTTTAAGTGAACAACGAGCCCCATCGTTAATCCTTTAAAGGAAATTATTTGTAAATTTCGAAAAGTAGAACAATGATTGGAACACGTAGACGGTTGAAATCTTTGTATATATTGCTTCTATATAGTCTAAGAAACATATATGCAAAGCATCCAAAGAGTACCATTCGCCAATTTTTTGTTCTTCAAGTTTAAGTGAACAACGAGCCCCATCGTTAATCCTTTAAAGGAAATTATTTGTAAATTTCGAAAAGTAGAACAATGATTGGAACACTTAGACGGTTGAAATCTTTGTATATATTGCTTCCATATAGTCTAAGAAACTTGTACGCGAAGCATCCAAACAGTACCATTCGCCATTTTTTTGTTCTTCAAGTTTAATTGAACTACGAGCCCCATTGTTAATCCTTTAAAGGAAATTATTTGTAAATTTCGACAAGTAGAACAATGAATGGAACAGGTAGACGGTTGAAATCTATGTATATATTGCTCCTATATAGTCTAAGAAACATATATGCAAAGCATCCAAAGAGTACCATTCGCCAATTTTTTGTTCTTCAAGTTTAAGTGAACAACGAGCCCCATCGTTAATCCTTTAAAGGAAATTATTTGTAAATTTCGAAAAGTAGAACAATGATTGGAACACGTAGACGGTTGAAATCTTTGTATATATTGCTTCTATATAGTCTAAGAAACATATATGCAAAGCATCCAAAGAGTACCATTCGCCAATTATTTGTTCTTCAAGTTTAAGTGAACAACGAGCCCCATCGTTAATCCTTTAAAGGAAATTATTTCTAACTTTCGACAAGTAGAACAATGAATGGAACACGTAGACGGTTGAAATCTTTGTATATATTGCTTCCATATAGTCTAAGAAACATGTACGCAAAGCATCCAAACAGTACCATTCGCCAATTTTTTGTTCTTCAAGTTTAAGTGAACAATGAGCCCCAATGGTTAATCCTTTATCGGAAATTATTTGTAACTTTCGACAAGTAGAACAATGTATGGATCAGGTAGACGGTTGAATTCTTTGTATATATTGCTTCTATATAGTCTAATAAACTTATATGCAAAGCATCCAAACAGTACCATTCGCCAATTTTTGGTTTTTCAAGTTTAATTGAACTACGAGCCCCATTGTTAATCCTTTAAAGGAAATTATTTGTAAATTTCGACAAGTAGAACAATGAATGGAACAGGTAGACGGTTGAAATCTTTGTATATATTGCTCCTATATAGTCTAAGAAACATATATGCAAAGCATCCAAAGAGTACCATTCGCCAATTTTTTGTTCTTCAAGTTTAAGTGAACAACGAGCCCCATCGTTAATCCTTTAAAGGAAATTATTTGTAAATTTCGAAAAGTAGAACAATGATTGGAACACGTAGACGGTTGAAATCTTTGTATATATTGCTTCTATATAGTCTAAGAAACATATATGCAAAGCATCCAAAGAGTACCATTCGCCAATTTTTTGTTCTTCAAGTTTAAGTGAACAACGAGCCCCATCGTTAATCCTTTAAAGGAAATTATTTGTAAATTTCGAAAAGTAGAACAATGATTGGAACACTTAGACGGTTGAAATCTTTGTATATATTGCTTCCATATAGTCTAAGAAACTTGTACGCAAAGCATCCAAACAGTACCATTCGCCATTTTTTTGTTCTTCAAGTTTAAGTGAACAATGAGCCCCATTGTTAATCCTTTAAAGGAAATTATTTGTAAATTTCGACAAGTAGAACAATGAATGGAACAGGTAGACGGTTGAAATCATTGTATATATTGCTTCTATATAGTCTTAGAAACATATATGCAAAGCATCCAAACAGAACCATTCGCCAATTTTTTGTTCTTCAAGTTTAAGTGAACAACGAGCCCCATCGTTAATCCTTTAAAGGAAATTATTTGTAAATTTCGAAAAGTAGAACAATGATTGGAACACGTAGACGGTTGAAATCTTTGTATATATTGCTTCTATATAGTCTAAGAAACATATATGCAAAGCATCCAAAGAGTACCATTCGCCAATTATTTGTTCTTCAAGTTTAAGTGAACAACGAGCCCCATTGTTAATCCTTTAAAGGAAATTATTTGTAAATTTCGACAAGTAGAACAATGATTGGAACACGTAGACGGTTGAAATCTTTGTATATATTGCTTCCATATAGTCTAAGAAACATGTACGCAAAGCATCCAAACAGTACAATTCGCCAATTTATTGTTCTTCAAGTTTAAGTGAACAACGAGGCCCATTGATAATCATGAAACGGAAATTATTTGTAACTTTCGACAAGAAGAACAATAAATAGAACAGGTAGACGGTTGCAATCTTTGTATATGTTGCTTCTATATAGTCTAAGGAACCTATATGCAAAGCATCTAAACAGTAACATTCGCCAATTTTTTGATCTTCAAGTTTAAGTGAACAACGAGCCCCATTGTTAATCCTTTATCGGAAATTATTTCTAACTTTCGACAAGTAGAACAATGAATGGAACCGGTAGACGGTTGAAATCTTTGTATATATTGCTTCTATATAGACTAAGAAACATATATGCAAAGCATCCAAAGAGTACCATTCGCCAATTTTTTGTTCTTCAAGTTTAAGTGAACAACGAGCCCCATCGTTAATCCTTTAAAGGAAATTATTTGTAAATTTCGACAAGTATAACAATGATTGGAACACGTAGACGGTTGAAATCTTTGTAAATATTGCTTCCATATAGTCTAAAAAACATATATCCAAAGCAGCCAAACAGTACCATTCGCCAATTTTTTGTTCTTCAAGTTTAAGTGAACAATGAGCCCCATTGTTAATCCTTTAAAGGAAATTTTTTGTAAATTTCGACAAGTAGAACAATGAATGGAACAGGTAGACGGTTGAAATCATTGTATATATTGCTTCTATATAGTCTTAGAAACATATATGCAAAGCATCCAAACAGTACAATTCGCCAATTTTTTGTTCTTCAAGTTTAAGTGAACTACGAGCCCCATCGTTAATCCTTTAAAGGAAATTATTTGTAAATTTCGACAAGTATAACAATGATTGGAACACGTAGACGGTTGAAATCTTTGTAAATATTGCTTCCATATAGTCTAAAAAACATATATCCAAAGCAGCCAAACAGTACCATTCGCCAATTTTTTGTTCTTCAAGTTTAAGTGAACAATGAGCCCCATTGTTAATCCTTTAAAGGAAATTATTTGTAAATTTCGACAAGTAGAACAATGATTGGAACACGTAGACGGTTGAAATCTTTGTATATATTGCTTCCATATAGTCTAAGAAACTTGTACGCAAAGCATCCAGACAGTACCATTCGCCATTTTTTTGTTCTTCAAGTTTAAGTGAACAATGAGCCCCAATGGTTAATCCTTTATCGGAAATTATTTGTAACTTTCGACAAGTAGAACAATGTATGGATCAGGTAGACGGTTGAAATCTTTGTATATATTGCTTCTATATAGTCTAATAAACTTATATGCAAAGCATCCAAACAGTACCATTCGCCAATTTTTTGTTCATCAAGTTTAAGTGAACAACAAGCCCCATTGATAATCATGAAACGGAAATTATTTGTAACTTTCTACAAGTAGAACAATGAATAGAACAGGTAGACGGTTGAAATCTTTGTATATATTGCTTCTATATAGTCTAAGAAACATATATGCAAAGCATCCAAACAGTACAATTCGCCAATTTTTGGTTTTTCAAGTTTAATTGAACTACGAGCCCCATTGTTAATCCTTTAAAGGAAATTATTTGTAAATTTCGACAAGTAGAACAATGAATGGAACAGGTAGACGGTTGAAATCTATGTATATATTGCTCCTATATAGTCTAAGAAACATATATGCAAAGCATCCAAAGAGTACCATTCGCCAATTTTTTGTTCTTCAAGTTTAAGTGAACAACGAGCCCCATCGTTAATCCTTTAAAGGAAATTATTTGTAAATTTCGAAAAGTAGAACAATGATTGGAACACGTAGACGGTTGAAATCTTTGTATATATTGCTTCTATATAGTCTAAGAAACATATATGCAAAGCATCCAAAGAGTACCATTCGCCAATTTTTTGTTCTTCAAGTTTAAGTGAACAACGAGCCCCATCGTTAATCCTTTAAAGGAAATTATTTGTAAATTTCGAAAAGTAGAACAATGATTGGAACACTTAGACGGTTGAAATCTTTGTATATATTGCTTCCATATAGTCTAAGAAACTTGTACGCGAAGCATCCAAACAGTACCATTCGCCATTTTTTTGTTCTTCAAGTTTAATTGAACTACGAGCCCCATTGTTAATCCTTTAAAGGAAATTATTTGTAAATTTCGACAAGTAGAACAATGAATGGAACAGGTAGACGGTTGAAATCTATGTATATATTGCTCCTATATAGTCTAAGAAACATATATGCAAAGCATCCAAAGAGTACCATTCGCCAATTTTTTGTTCTTCAAGTTTAAGTGAACAACGAGCCCCATCGTTAATCCTTTAAAGGAAATTATTTGTAAATTTCGAAAAGTAGAACAATGATTGGAACACGTAGACGGTTGAAATCTTTGTATATATTGCTTCTATATAGTCTAAGAAACATATATGCAAAGCATCCAAAGAGTACCATTCGCCAATTATTTGTTCTTCAAGTTTAAGTGAACAACGAGCCCCATCGTTAATCCTTTAAAGGAAATTATTTGTAAATTTCGAAAAGTAGAACAATGATTGGAACACTTAGACGGTTGAAATCTTTGTATATATTGCTTCCATATAGTCTAAGAAACTTGTACGCAAAGCATCCAAACAGTACCATTCGCCATTTTTTTGTTCTTCAAGTTTAAGTGAACAATGAGCCCCAATGGTTAATCCTTTATCGGAAATTATTTGTAACTTTCGACAAGTAGAACAATGTATGGATCAGGTAGACGGTTGAAATCTTTGTATATATTGCTTCTATATAGTCTAATAAACTTATATGCAAAGCATCCAAACAGTACCATTCGCCAATTTTTTGTTCATCAAGTTTAAGTGAACAACAAGCCCCATTGATAATCATGAAACGGAAATTATTTGTAACTTTCTACAAGTAGAACAATGAATAGAACTGGTAGACGGGTGAAATCTTTCTATATGTTGCTTCTGTATAGTCTAAGAAACATATATGCAAAGCATCCAAACAGTACCATTCGCCAATTTTTTGTTCTTCAAGTTTAAGTGAACTACGAGCCCCATTGTTAATCCTTTAAAGGAAATTATTTGTAAATTTCGACAAGTAGAACAATGAATGGAACAGGTAGACGGTTGAAATCATTGTATATATTGCTTCTATATAGTCTTAGAAACATATATGCAAAGCATCCAAACAGTACCATTCGCCAATTTTTTGTTCTTCAAGTTTAAGTGAACAATGAGCCCCATTGTTAATCCTTTAACGGAAATTAATTGTAACTTTCTACAAGTAGAACAATGATTGGGACACGTAGACGGTTGAAATCTTTGTATATATTGCTTCTATATAATCTAAGAAACAAATATGCAAAGCATCCAAACAGAACCATTCGCCAATTTTTTGTTCTTAAAGGTTAAGTGAACAATGAGCCCCATTGTTAATCCTTTATCGGAAATTATTTGAAACTTTCGACAAGTAGAACAATGAATGGAACAGGTAGACGGTTGAAATCTTTGTATATATTGCTTCCATCTAGTGTAAGAAACAAATATGCAAAGCATCCAAACAGTACAATTCGCCAATTTATTGTTCTTCAAGTTTAAGTGAACAACGAGCCCCATTGTTAATCCTTTAAAGGAAATTATTTGTAAATTTCGACAAGTAGAACAATGAATGGATCATGTAGACGGTTGAAATCATTGTATATATTGCTTCTATATAGTCTACGAAACATATATGTAAAGCATCCAAACAGTACAATTCGCCAATTTTTTGTTCTTCAAGTTTAAGTGAACTACGAGCCCCATTGTTAATCCTTTAACGGAAATTATTTGTAACTTGCGACAAGTAGAACAATGAATGGAACAGGTAGACGGTTGAAATCATTGTATATATTGCTTGTATATAGTCTAAGAAACATATATGCAAATCATCCAAACAGTACTATTCGCCAATTATTTGATCTTCTAGTTTAAGTGAACTACGAGCCCCATTGTTAATACTTTAACGGAAATTATTTGTAACTTGCGACAAGTAGAACAATGAATGGAACAGGTAGTCGGTTGAAATCAATGTATATATTGCTTCTATATAGTCTAAGAAACATATATGCAAAGCATCCAAACAGTACCATTCATCAATTTTTTGTTCTTCAAGTTTAAGTGAACAACGAGCCCCATTGTTAATCCTTTATTGGAAATTATTTGTAATTTTCGACAAGTAGAACAATGAATGGAACAGGTAGACGGTTGAAATCTTTGTATATATTGCTTCTATATAATCTAAGAAACATATATGCAAAGCATCCAAACAGTACCATTCGCCAATTTTTTGTTCTTCAAGTTTAAGTGAACAACGAGCCCCATTGTTAATCCTTTATCGGTAATTATTTGTAACTTTCGACAAGTAGAACAATGAATGGAACAGGTAGACGGTTGAAATCCTTGTATATATTGCGTCTATATAATCTACGAAACATATATGCAAAGCATCCAAACAGTACCATTCGCCAATTTTTTGTTCTTCAAGTTTAAGTGAACTACGAGCCCCATTGTTAATCCTTAATCGGAAATTATTTGTAATTTTCGACAAGTAGAACAATGAATGGAACAGGTAGACGGTTGAAATCTTTGTATATATTGCTTCTATATAGTCTGAGAAACATATATGCAAAGCATCCAAACAGTACCATTCGCCAATTTATTGTTCTTCAAGTTTAAGTGAACAACGAGCCCCATTGTTAATCCTTTAAAGGAAATTATTTGTAAATTTCGACAAGTAGAACAATGATTGGAACACGTAGACGGTTGAAATCTTTGTATATATTGCTTCCGTATAGTCTAAGAAACATATATGCAAAGCATCCAAACAGTACCATTCGCCAATAATTTGTTCTTCAAGGTTAAGTGAACAATGAGCCCGATTGTTAATACTTTATCGGAAATTATTTGTATATTTCGACAAGTAGAACAATGATTGGAACACGTGGACGGTTGAAATATTTGTATATATTGCTTCCATATAGTCTAAGAAACATATATGCAAAGCATCCAAACAGTACAATTCGCCAATTTTTTGTTCTTCAAGTTTAAGTGAACAATGAGCCCCAATGGTTAATCCTTTATCGGAAATTATTTGTAACTTTCGACAAGTAGAACAATGAATGGAACAGGTAGACGGTTGAAATCTTTGTATATATTGCTTCTATATAGTCTAAGAAACATATATGCAAAGCATCCAAACAGTACAATTCGCCAATTTTTGGTTTTTCAAGTTTAATTGAACTACGAGCCCCATTGTTAATCCTTTAAAGGAAATTATTTGTAAATTTCGACAAGTAGAACAATGAATGGATCATGTAGACGGTTGAAATCATTGTATATATTGCTTCTATATAGTCTACGAAACATATATGCAAAGCATCCAAACAGTACAATTCGCCAATTTTTTTGTTCTTCAAGTTTAAGTGAACTACGAGCCCCATTGTTAATCCTTTATCGGAAATTATTTGTAATTTTCGACAAGTAGAACAATGAATGGAACAGGTAGACGGTTGAAATCTTTGTATATATTGCTTCTATATAGTCTGAGAAACATATATGCAAAGCATCCAAACAGTACAATTCGCCAATTTTTTGTTCTTCAAGGTTAAGTGAACAATGAGCCCGATTGTTAATCCTTTATCGGAAATTATTTCTAACTTTCGACAAGTAGAACAATGAATGGAACACGTAGACGGTTGAAATCTTTGTATATATTGCTTCCATATAGTCTAAGAAACATGTACGCAAAGCATCCAAACAGTACCATTCGCCAATTTTTTGTTCTTCAAGTTTAAGTGAACAATGAGCCCCAATGGTTAATCCGTTATCGGAAATTATTTGTAACTTTCGACAAGTAGAACAATGTATGGATCAGGTAGACGGTTGAATTCTTTGTATATATTGCTTCTATATAGTCTAATAAACTTATATGCAAAGCATCCAAACAGTACCATTCGCCAATTTTTGGTTTTTCAAGTTTAATTGAACTACGAGCCCCATTGTTAATCCTTTAAAGGAAATTATTTGTAAATTTCGACAAGTAGAACAATGAATGGAACAGGTAGACGGTTGAAATCTTTGTATATATTGCTCCTATATAGTCTAAGAAACATATATGCAAAGCATCCAAAGAGTACCATTCGCCAATTTTTTGTTCTTCAAGTTTAAGTGAACAACGAGCCCCATCGTTAATCCTTTAAAGGAAATTATTTGTAAATTTCGAAAAGTAGAACAATGATTGGAACACGTAGACGGTTGAAATCTTTGTATATATTGCTTCTATATAGTCTAAGAAACATATATGCAAAGCATCCAAAGAGTACCATTCGCCAATTTTTTGTTCTTCAAGTTTAAGTGAACAACGAGCCCCATCGTTAATCCTTTAAAGGAAATTATTTGTAAATTTCGAAAAGTAGAACAATGATTGGAACACTTAGACGGTTGAAATCTTTGTATATATTGCTTCCATATAGTCTAAGAAACTTGTACGCAAAGCATCCAAACAGTACCATTCGCCATTTTTTTGTTCTTCAAGTTTAAGTGAACAATGAGCCCCATTGTTAATCCTTTAAAGGAAATTATTTGTAAATTTCGACAAGTAGAACAATGAATGGAACAGGTAGACGGTTGAAATCATTGTATATATTGCTTCTATATAGTCTTAGAAACATATATGCAAAGCATCCAAACAGAACCATTCGCCAATTTTTTGTTCTTCAAGTTTAAGTGAACAACGAGCCCCATCGTTAATCCTTTAAAGGAAATTATTTGTAAATTTCGAAAAGTAGAACAATGATTGGAACACGTAGACGGTTGAAATCTTTGTATATATTGCTTCTATATAGTCTAAGAAACATATATGCAAAGCATCCAAAGAGTACCATTCGCCAATTATTTGTTCTTCAAGTTTAAGTGAACAACGAGCCCCATTGTTAATCCTTTAAAGGAAATTATTTGTAAATTTCGACAAGTAGAACAATGATTGGAACACGTAGACGGTTGAAATCTTTGTATATATTGCTTCCATATAGTCTAAGAAACATGTACGCAAAGCATCCAAACAGTACAATTCGCCAATTTATTGTTCTTCAAGTTTAAGTGAACAACGAGGCCCATTGATAATCATGAAACGGAAATTATTTGTAACTTTCGACAAGAAGAACAATAAATAGAACAGGTAGACGGTTGCAATCTTTGTATATGTTGCTTCTATATAGTCTAAGGAACCTATATGCAAAGCATCTAAACAGTAACATTCGCCAATTTTTTGATCTTCAAGTTTAAGTGAACAACGAGCCCCATTGTTAATCCTTTATCGGAAATTATTTCTAACTTTCGACAAGTAGAACAATGAATGGAACCGGTAGACGGTTGAAATCTTTGTATATATTGCTTCTATATAGACTAAGAAACATATATGCAAAGCATCCAAAGAGTACCATTCGCCAATTTTTTGTTCTTCAAGTTTAAGTGAACAACGAGCCCCATCGTTAATCCTTTAAAGGAAATTATTTGTAAATTTCGACAAGTATAACAATGATTGGAACACGTAGACGGTTGAAATCTTTGTAAATATTGCTTCCATATAGTCTAAAAAACATATATCCAAAGCAGCCAAACAGTACCATTCGCCAATTTTTTGTTCTTCAAGTTTAAGTGAACAATGAGCCCCATTGTTAATCCTTTAAAGGAAATTTTTTGTAAATTTCGACAAGTAGAACAATGAATGGAACAGGTAGACGGTTGAAATCATTGTATATATTGCTTCTATATAGTCTAAGAAACATATATGCAAAGCATCCAAAGAGTACCATTCGCCAATTATTTGTTCTTCAAGTTTAAGTGAACAACGAGCCCCATCGTTAATCCTTTAAAGGAAATTATTTGTAAATTTCGAAAAGTAGAACAATGATTGGAACACTTAGACGGTTGAAATCTTTGTATATATTGCTTCCATATAGTCTAAGAAACTTGTACGCAAAGCATCCAAACAGTACCATTCGCCATTTTTTTGTTCTTCAAGTTTAAGTGAACAATGAGCCCCAATGGTTAATCCTTTATCGGAAATTATTTGTAACTTTCGACAAGTAGAACAATGTATGGATCAGGTAGACGGTTGAAATCTTTGTATATATTGCTTCTATATAGTCTAATAAACTTATATGCAAAGCATCCAAACAGTACCATTCGCCAATTTTTTGTTCATCAAGTTTAAGTGAACAACAAGCCCCATTGATAATCATGAAACGGAAATTATTTGTAACTTTCTACAAGTAGAACAATGAATAGAACTGGTAGACGGGTGAAATCTTTCTATATGTTGCTTCTGTATAGTCTAAGAAACATATATGCAAAGCATCCAAACAGTACCATTCGCCAATTTTTTGTTCTTCAAGTTTAAGTGAACTACGAGCCCCATTGTTAATCCTTTAAAGGAAATTATTTGTAAATTTCGACAAGTAGAACAATGAATGGAACAGGTAGACGGTTGAAATCATTGTATATATTGCTTCTATATAGTCTTAGAAACATATATGCAAAGCATCCAAACAGTACCATTCGCCAATTTTTTGTTCTTCAAGTTTAAGTGAACAATGAGCCCCATTGTTAATCCTTTAACGGAAATTAATTGTAACTTTCTACAAGTAGAACAATGATTGGGACACGTAGACGGTTGAAATCTTTGTATATATTGCTTCTATATAATCTAAGAAACAAATATGCAAAGCATCCAAACAGAACCATTCGCCAATTTTTTGTTCTTAAAGGTTAAGTGAACAATGAGCCCCATTGTTAATCCTTTATCGGAAATTATTTGAAACTTTCGACAAGTAGAACAATGAATGGAACAGGTAGACGGTTGAAATCTTTGTATATATTGCTTCCATCTAGTGTAAGAAACAAATATGCAAAGCATCCAAACAGTACAATTCGCCAATTTATTGTTCTTCAAGTTTAAGTGAACAACGAGCCCCATTGTTAATCCTTTAAAGGAAATTATTTGTAAATTTCGACAAGTAGAACAATGATTGGAACACGTAGACGGTTGAAATCTTTGTATATATTGCTTCCATATAGTCTAAGAAACATGTACGCAAAGCATCCAAACAGTACAAGTCGCCAATTATTGTTCTTCAAGTTTAAGTGAACAACGAGGCCCATTGATAATCATGAAACGGAAATTATTTGTAACTTTCGACAAGAAGAACAATAAATAGAACAGGTAGACGGTTGCAATCTTTGTATATGTTGCTTCTATATAGTCTAAGGAACCTATATGCAAAGCATCTAAACAGTAACATTCGCCAATTTTTTGATCTTCAAGTTTAAGTGAACAATGAGCCCCATTGTTAATCCTTTATCGGAAATTATTTCTAACTTTCGACAAGTAGAACAATGAATGGAACACGTAGACGGTTGAAATCTTTGTATATATTGCTTCTATATAGACTAAGAAACATATATGCAAAGCATCCAAACCGTACAATTCGCCAATTTATTGTTCTTCAAGTTTAAGTGAACAACGAGCCCCGTTGTTAATCCTTTAAAGGAAATTATTTGTAAATTTCGACAAGTAGAACAATGATTGGAACACGTAGACGGTTGAAATCTTTGTATATATTGCTTCTATATAGTCTAAGAAACATATATGCAAAGCATCCAAAGAGTACCATTCGCCAATTATTTGTTCTTCAAGTTTAAGTGAACAACGAGCCCCATTGTTAATCCTTTAAAGGAAATTATTTGTAAATTTCGACAAGTAGAACAATGATTGGAACACGTAGACGGTTGAAATCTTTGTATATATTGCTTCCATATAGTCTAAGAAACATGTACGCAAAGCATCCAAACAGTACAATTCGCCAATTTATTGTTCTTCAAGTTTAAGTGAACAACGAGGCCCATTGATAATCATGAAACGGAAATTATTTGTAACTTTCGACAAGAAGAACAATAAATAGAACAGGTAGACGGTTGCAATCTTTGTATATGTTGCTTCTATATAGTCTAAGGAACCTATATGCAAAGCATCTAAACAGTAACATTCGCCAATTTTTTGATCTTCAAGTTTAAGTGAACAACGAGCCCCATTGTTAATCCTTTATCGGAAATTATTTCTAACTTTCGACAAGTAGAACAATGAATGGAACCGGTAGACGGTTGAAATCTTTGTATATATTGCTTCTATATAGACTAAGAAACATATATGCAAAGCATCCAAAGAGTACCATTCGCCAATTTTTTGTTCTTCAAGTTTAAGTGAACAACGAGCCCCATCGTTAATCCTTTAAAGGAAATTATTTGTAAATTTCGACAAGTATAACAATGATTGGAACACGTAGACGGTTGAAATCTTTGTAAATATTGCTTCCATATAGTCTAAAAAACATATATCCAAAGCAGCCAAACAGTACCATTCGCCAATTTTTTGTTCTTCAAGTTTAAGTGAACAATGAGCCCCATTGTTAATCCTTTAAAGGAAATTTTTTGTAAATTTCGACAAGTAGAACAATGAATGGAACAGGTAGACGGTTGAAATCATTGTATATATTGCTTCTATATAGTCTTAGAAACATATATGCAAAGCATCCAAACAGTACAATTCGCCAATTTTTTGTTCTTCAAGTTTAAGTGAACTACGAGCCCCATTGTTAATCCTTTAAAGGAAATTATTTGTAAATTTCGAAAAGTAGAACAATGATTGGAACAAGTAGACGGTTGAAATCTTTGTATATATTGCTTCTATATAGTCTAAGAAACATATATGCAAAGCATCTAAAGAGTACCATTCGCCAATTTTTTGTTCTTCAAGTTTAAGTGAACAACGAGCCCCATCGTTAATCCTTTAAAGGAAATTATTTGTAAATTTCGAAAAGTAGAACAATGATTGGAACACGTAGACGGTTGAAATCTTTGTATATATTGCTTCCATATAGTCTAAGAAACTTGTACGCAAAGCATCCAGACAGTACCATTCGCCATTTTTTTGTTCTTCAAGTTTAAGTGAACAATGAGCCCCAATGGTTAATCCTTTATCGGAAATTATTTGTAACTTTCGACAAGTAGAACAATGTATGGATCAGGTAGACGGTTGAAATCTTTGTATATATTGCTTCTATATAGTCTAATAAACTTATATGCAAAGCATCCAAACAGTACCATTCGCCAATTTTTTGTTCATCAAGTTTAAGTGAACAACAAGCCCCATTGATAATCATGAAACGGAAATTATTTGTAACTTTCTACAAGTAGAACAATGAATAGAACAGGTAGACGGTTGAAATCTTTGTATATATTGCTTCTATATAGTCTAAGAAACATATATGCAAAGCATCCAAACAGTACAATTCGCCAATTTTTGGTTTTTCAAGTTTAATTGAACTACGAGCCCCATTGTTAATCCTTTAAAGGAAATTATTTGTAAATTTCGACAAGTAGAACAATGAATGGAACAGGTAGACGGTTGAAATCTATGTATATATTGCTCCTATATAGTCTAAGAAACATATATGCAAAGCATCCAAAGAGTACCATTCGCCAATTTTTTGTTCTTCAAGTTTAAGTGAACAACGAGCCCCATCGTTAATCCTTTAAAGGAAATTATTTGTAAATTTCGAAAAGTAGAACAATGATTGGAACACGTAGACGGTTGAAATCTTTGTATATATTGCTTCTATATAGTCTAAGAAACATATATGCAAAGCATCCAAAGAGTACCATTCGCCAATTTTTTGTTCTTCAAGTTTAAGTGAACAACGAGCCCCATCGTTAATCCTTTAAAGGAAATTATTTGTAAATTTCGAAAAGTAGAACAATGATTGGAACACTTAGACGGTTGAAATCTTTGTATATATTGCTTCCATATAGTCTAAGAAACTTGTACGCGAAGCATCCAAACAGTACCATTCGCCATTTTTTTGTTCTTCAAGTTTAATTGAACTACGAGCCCCATTGTTAATCCTTTAAAGGAAATTATTTGTAAATTTCGACAAGTAGAACAATGAATGGAACAGGTAGACGGTTGAAATCTATGTATATATTGCTCCTATATAGTCTAAGAAACATATATGCAAAGCATCCAAAGAGTACCATTCGCCAATTTTTTGTTCTTCAAGTTTAAGTGAACAACGAGCCCCATCGTTAATCCTTTAAAGGAAATTATTTGTAAATTTCGAAAAGTAGAACAATGATTGGAACACGTAGACGGTTGAAATCTTTGTATATATTGCTTCTATATAGTCTAAGAAACATATATGCAAAGCATCCAAAGAGTACCATTCGCCAATTATTTGTTCTTCAAGTTTAAGTGAACAACGAGCCCCATCGTTAATCCTTTAAAGGAAATTATTTGTAAATTTCGAAAAGTAGAACAATGATTGGAACACTTAGACGGTTGAAATCTTTGTATATATTGCTTCCATATAGTCTAAGAAACTTGTACGCAAAGCATCCAAACAGTACCATTCGCCATTTTTTTGTTCTTCAAGTTTAAGTGAACAATGAGCCCCAATGGTTAATCCTTTATCGGAAATTATTTGTAACTTTCGACAAGTAGAACAATGTATGGATCAGGTAGACGGTTGAAATCTTTGTATATATTGCTTCTATATAGTCTAATAAACTTATATGCAAAGCATCCAAACAGTACCATTCGCCAATTTTTTGTTCATCAAGTTTAAGTGAACAACAAGCCCCATTGATAATCATGAAACGGAAATTATTTGTAACTTTCTACAAGTAGAACAATGAATAGAACTGGTAGACGGGTGAAATCTTTCTATATGTTGCTTCTGTATAGTCTAAGAAACATATATGCAAAGCATCCAAACAGTACCATTCGCCAATTTTTTGTTCTTCAAGTTTAAGTGAACTACGAGCCCCATTGTTAATCCTTTAAAGGAAATTATTTGTAAATTTCGACAAGTAGAACAATGAATGGAACAGGTAGACGGTTGAAATCATTGTATATATTGCTTCTATATAGTCTTAGAAACATATATGCAAAGCATCCAAACAGTACCATTCGCCAATTTTTTGTTCTTCAAGTTTAAGTGAACAATGAGCCCCATTGTTAATCCTTTAACGGAAATTAATTGTAACTTTCTACAAGTAGAACAATGATTGGGACACGTAGACGGTTGAAATCTTTGTATATATTGCTTCTATATAATCTAAGAAACAAATATGCAAAGCATCCAAACAGAACCATTCGCCAATTTTTTGTTCTTAAAGGTTAAGTGAACAATGAGCCCCATTGTTAATCCTTTATCGGAAATTATTTGTAACTTTCGACAAGTAGAACAATGAATGGAACAGGTAGACGGTTGAAATCAATGTATATATTGCTTCTATATAGTCTAAGAAACATATATGCAAAGCATCCAAACAGTAACATTCGCCAATTTTTTGTTCTTCAAGTTTAAGTGAACAATGAGCCCCATTGTTAATCCTTTATCGGAAATTATTTCTAACTTTCGACAAGTAGAACAATGAATGGAACAGGTAGACGGTTGAAATCAATGTATATATTGCTTCTATATAGTCTAAGAAACATATATGCAAAGCATCCAAACAGTACAATTCGCCAATTTATTGTTCTTCAAGTTTAAGTGAACAACGAGCCCCATTGTTAATCCTTTAAAGGAAATTATTTGTAAATTTCGACAAGTAGAACAATGATTGGAACACGTAGACGGTTGAAATCTTTGTATATATTGCTTCTATATAATCTAAGAAACTTATATGCAAAGCATCCAAACAGAACCATTCGGCAATTTTTTGTTCTTAAAGGTTAAGTGAACAATGAGCCCCATTGTTAATCCTTTAACGGAAATTAATTGTAACTTTCTACAAGTAGAACAATGATTGGAACACACAGACGGTTGAAATCTTTGTATATATTGCTTCCATATAGTCTAAGAAACATATATACAAAGCATCCAAACAGTACCATTCGCCAATTTTTTGTTCTTCATGTTTAAGTGAACAATGAGCCCCATTGTTAATCCTTTATCGGAAATTATTTCTAACTTTCGACAAGTAGAACATTGAATGGGACAGGTAGACGGTTGAAATCTTTGTATATATTGCTTCTATATAACCTAAGAAACATATATGTAAAGCATCCAAATAGTACCATTCGCCAATTTTTTGTTCTTCAAGGTTAAGTGAACAATGAGCCACATTGTTAATCCTTTATCGGAAACTATTTGTAACTTTCTACTAGTAGATCAATAATTGGAACACGTAGACGGTTGAAATCTTTGTATATATTGCTTCTATATAGACTAAGAAACATATATGCAAAGCATCCACACAGTACAATTCGCCAATTTATTGTTCTTCAAGTTTAAGTGAACAACGAGCCCCATTGTTAATCCTTTAAAGGAAATTATTTGTAAATTTCGACAAGTAGAACAATGATTGGAACACGTAGACGGTTGAAATATTATTATATATTGCTTCCATATAGTCTAAGAAACATATATGCAAAGCATCCAAACAGTACCATTCGCCAATTTTTTGTTCTTCAAGTTTAAGTGAACAATCAGCCCCATTGTTACTCCTTTATCGGAAATTATTTGTAACTTTCGACAAGTAGAACAATGAATGGAACAGGTAGACTGTTGAAATCTTTTTATATATTGCTTCTAGGTAGTGTAAGAAACATATATGCAAAGCATCCAAACAGTACAATTCGCCAATTTTTTTTTCTTCAAGTTTAAGTGAACAATGAGCCCCAATGGTTAATCCTTTATCGGAAATTATTTGTAACTTTCGACAAGTAGAACAATGAATGGAACAGGTAGACGGTGAAATCTTTTTATATATTGCTTCTATATAGTCTAAGAAACATATATGCCAAGCATCCAAACAGTACAATTCGCCAATTTTTTGTTCTTCAAGGTTAAGTGAACAATGAGCCCCAATGGTTAATCCTTTATCGGAAATTATTTGTAACTTTCAACAAGTAGAACAATGAATGGAACAGGTAGACGGTTGAAATATTTGTATATATTGCTTCCGTATAGTCTAAGAAACATATATGCAAAGCATCCAAACAGTACCATTCGCCAATTTTTTGTTCTTCAAGGTTAAGTGAACAATGAGCCCGATTGTTAATCCTTTATCGGAAATTATTTGTAACTTTCGACAAGTAGAACAATGAATGGAACAGGTAGACGGTTGAAATCTTTGAATATATTGCTTCTATATAGTCTAAGAAACTTATATGCAAAGCATCCAAACAGTACAATTCGCTAATTTTTTGTTCTTCAAGTTTAAGTGAACAATGAGCCCCAATGGTTAATCCTTTATCGGAAATTATTTGTAACGTTCGACAAGTAGAACAATGAATGGAACAGGTAGACGGTTGAAATCAATGTATATATTGCTTCTATATAGTCTAAGAAACATATATGCAAAGCATCCAAACAGTAACATTCGCCAATTTTTTGTTCTTCTAGTTTAAGTGAACAATGAGCCCCATTGTTAATCCTTTATCGGAAATTATTTGTAAATTTCGACAAGTAGAACAATGATTAGAACAGGTAGACGGTTGAAATCAATGTATATATTGCTTCTATATAGTCTAAGAAACATATATGCAAAGCATCCAAACATTACCATTCATCAATTTTTTGTTCTTCAAGTTTAAGTGAACAACGAGCCCCATTGTTAATCCTTTAAAGGAAATTATTTGTAAATTTCGACAAGTAGAACAATGAATGGATCATGTAGACGGTTGAAATCATTGTATATATTGCTTCTATATAGTCTACGAAACAGATATGCAAAGCATCCAAACAGTACAATTCGCCAATTTTTTGTTCTTCAAATTTAAGTGAACTACGAGCCCCATTGTTAATCCTTTAACGGAAATTATTTGTAACTTGCGACAAGTAGAACAATGAATGGAACAGGTAGACGGTTGAAATCATTGTATATATTGCTTGTATATAGTCTAAGAAACATATATGCAAATCATCCAAACAGTACTATTCGCCAATTATTTGATCTTCTAGTTTAAGTGAACTACGAGCCCCATTGTTAATACTTTAACGGAAATTATTTGTAAATTTCGACAAGTAGAACAATGAATGGATCATGTAGACAGTTGAAATGATTGTATATATTGCTTCTATGTAGCCTACGAAACATATATGCAAAGCATCCAAACAGTACAATTCGCCAATTTTTTGTTCTTCAAGTTTAAGTGAACTACGAGCCCCATTGTTAATCCTTTAACGGAAATTAATTGTAACTTTCTACAAGTAGAACAATGATTGGAACACACAGACGGTTGAAATCTTTGTATATATTGCTTCCATATAGTCTAAGAAACATATATACAAAGCATCCAAACAGTACCATTCGCCAATTTTTTGTTCTTCATGTTTAAGTGAACAATGAGCCCCATTGTTAATCCTTTATCGGAAATTATTTCTAACTTTCGACAAGTAGAACATTGAATGGGACAGGTAGACGGTTGAAATATTTGTATATATTGCTTCTATATAGTATAAGAAACATATATGCAAATCATCCAAACAGTACAATTCGCCAATTATTTGATCTTCAAGTTTAAGTGAACTACGAGCCCCATTGTTAATACTTTAACGGAAATTATTTGTAACTTGCGACAAGTAGAACAATGAATGGAACAGGTAGTCGGTTGAAATCAATGTATATATTGCTTCCATATAGTCTAAGAAACATGTACGCAAAGCATCCAAACACTACCATTCGCCAATTTTTTGTTCTTCAAGTTTAAGTGAACAATGAGCCCCATTGTTAATCCTTTAACGGAAATTAATTGTAACTTTCTACAAGTAGAACAATGATTGGGACACGTAGACGGTTGAAATCTTTGTATATATTGCTTCTATATAATCTAAGAAACATATATGCAAAGCATCCAAACAGAACCATTCGCCAATTTTTTGTTCTTAAAGGTTAAGTGAACAATGAGCCCCATTGTTAATCCTTTATCGGAAATTAATTGTAAATTTCGACAAGTAGAACAATGAATGGAACCGGTAGACGGTTGAAATCTTTGTATATATTGCTTCTATATAGACTAAGAAACATATATGCAAAGCATCCAAAGAGTACCATTCGCCAATTTTTTGTTCTTCAAGTTTAAGTGAACAACGAGCCCCATCGTTAATCCTTTAAAGGAAATTATTTGTAAATTTCGACAAGTATAACAATGATTGGAACACGTAGACGGTTGAAATCTTTGTAAATATTGCTTCCATATAGTCTAAAAAACATATATCCAAAGCAGCCAAACAGTACCATTCGCCAATTTTTTGTTCTTCAAGTTTAAGTGAACAATGAGCCCCATTGTTAATCCTTTAAAGGAAATTTTTTGTAAATTTCGACAAGTAGAACAATGAATGGAACAGGTAGACGGTTGAAATCATTGTATATATTGCTTCTATATAGTCTTAGAAACATATATGCAAAGCATCCAAACAGTACAATTCGCCAATTTTTTGTTCTTCAAGTTTAAGTGAACTACGAGCCCCATTGTTAATCCTTTAAAGGAAATTATTTGTAAATTTCGAAAAGTAGAACAATGATTGGAACAAGTAGACGGTTGAAATCTTTGTATATATTGCTTCTATATAGTCTAAGAAACATATATGCAAAGCATCTAAAGAGTACCATTCGCCAATTTTTTGTTCTTCCAGTTTAAGTGAACAACGAGCCCCATCGTTAATCCTTTAAAGGAAATTATTTGTAAATTTCGAAAAGTAGAACAATGATTGGAACACGTAGACGGTTGAAATCTTTGTATATATTGCTTCCATATAGTCTAAGAAACTTGTACGCAAAGCATCCAGACAGTACCATTCGCCATTTTTTTGTTCTTCAAGTTTAAGTGAACTACGAGCCCCATTGTTAATCCTTTAAAGGAAATTATTTGTAAATTTCGACAAGTAGAACAATGAATGGAACAGGTAGACGGTTGAAATCATTGTATATATTGCTTCTATATAGTCTTAGAAACATATATGCAAAGCATCCAAACAGTACCATTCGCCAATTTTTTGTTCTTCAAGTTTAAGTGAACAATGAGCCCCATTGTTAATCCTTTAACGGAAATTAATTGTAACTTTCTACAAGTAGAACAATGATTGGGACACGTAGACGGTTGAAATCTTTGTATATATTGCTTCTATATAATCTAAGAAACATATATGCAAAGCATCCAAACAGAACCATTCGCCAATTTTTTGTTCTTAAAGGTTAAGTGAACAATGAGCCCCATTGTTAATCCTTTATCGGAAATTATTTGTAACTTTCGACAAGTAGAACAATGAATGGAACAGGTAGACGGTTGAAATCTTTGTATATATTGCTTCCATCTAGTGTAAGAAACAAATATGCAAAGCATCCAAACAGTACAATTCGCCAATTTATTGTTCTTCAAGTTTAACTGAACAACGAGCCCCATTGTTAATCCTTTAAAGGAAATTATTTGTAAATTTCGACAAGTAGAACAATGATTGGAACACGTAGACGGTTGAAATCTTTGTATATATTGCTTCCATATAGTCTAAGAAACATGTACGCAAAGCATCCAAACAGTACAATTCGCCAATTTATTGTTCTTCAAGTTTAAGTGAACTACGAGCCCCATTGTTAATCCTTTATCGGAAATTATTTGTAAATTTCGACAAGTAGAACAATGAATGGAACAGGTAGACGGTTGAAATCATTGTATATATTGCTTCTATATAGTCTTAGAAACATATATGCAAAGCATCCAAACAGTACCATTCGCCAATTTTTTGTTCTTCAAGTTTAAGTGAACAATGAGCCCCATTGTTAATCCTTTAACGGAAATTAATTGTAACTTTCTACAAGTAGAACAATGATTGGGACACGTAGACGGTTGAAATCTTTGTATATATTGCTTCTATATAATCTAAGAAACATATATGCAAAGCATCCAAACAGAACCATTCGCCAATTTTTTGTTCTTAAAGGTTAAGTGAACAATGAGCCCCATTGTTAATCCTTTATCGGAAATTATTTGTAACTTTCGACAAGTAGAACAATGAATGGAACAGGTAGACGGTTGAAATCTTTGTATATATTGCTTCCATCTAGTGTAAGAAACAAATATGCAAAGCATCCAAACAGTACAATTCGCCAATTTATTGTTCTTCAAGTTTAACTGAACAACGAGCCCCATTGTTAATCCTTTAAAGGAAATTATTTGTAAATTTCGACAAGTAGAACAATGATTGGAACACGTAGACGGTTGAAATCTTTGTATATATTGCTTCTATATAATCTAAGAAACTTATATGCAAAGCATCCAAACAGAACCATTCGGCAATTTTTTGTTCTTAAAGGTTAAGTGAACAATGAGCCCCATTGTTAATCCTTTATCGGAAATTATTTGTAACTTTCGACAAGTAGAACAATGAATGGAACAGGTAGACGGTTGAAATCTTTGTATATATTGCTTCCATCTAGTGTAAGAAACAAATATGCAAAGCATCCAAACAGTACAATTCGCCAATTTATTGTTCTTCAAGTTTAAGTGAACAACGAGCCCCATTGTTAATCCTTTAAAGGAAATTATTTGTAAATTTCGACAAGTAGAACAATGATTGGAACACGTAGACGGTTGAAATCTTTGTATATATTGCTTCCATATAGTCTAAGAAACATGTACGCAAAGCATCCAAACAGTACAATTCGCCAATTTATTGTTCTTCAAGTTTAAGTGAACAACGAGGCCCATTGATAATCATGAAACGGAAATTATTTGTAACTTTCGACAAGAAGAACAATAACTAGAACAGGTAGACGGTTGCAATCTTTGTATATGTTGCTTCTATATAGTCTAAGGAACCTATATGCAAAGCATCTAAACAGTAACATTCGCCAATTTTTTGATCTTCAAGTTTAAGTGAACAATGAGCCCCATTGTTAATCCTTTATCGGAAATTATTTCTAACTTTCGGCAAGTAGAACAATGAATGGAACACGTAGACGGTTGAAATCTTTGTATATATTGCTTCTATATAGACTAAGAAACATATATGCAAAGCATCCAAACAGTACAATTTGCCAATTTATTGTTCTTCAAGTTTAAGTGAACAACGAGCCCCATTGTTAATCCTTTAAAGGAAATTATTTGTAAATTTCGACAAGTAGAACAATGATTGGAACACGTAGACGGTTGAAATCTTTGTATATATTGCTTCCATATAGTCTAAGAAACATGTACGCAAAGCATCCAAACACTACCATTCGCCAATTTTTTGTTCTTCAAGTTTAAGTGAACAATGAGCCCCAATGGTTAATCCTTTATCGGAAATTATTTGTAATTTTCGACAAGTAGAACAATGAATGGAACATGTAAACTGTTGAAATCTTTGTATATATTGCTTCTATATAATCTAAGAAACATATATGTAAAGCATCCAAACAGTACAATTCGCCAATTTATTGTTCTTCAAGTTTAACTGAACAACGAGCCCCATTGTTAATCCTTTAAAGGAAATTATTTGTAAATTTCGACAAGTAGAACAATGATTGGAACACGTAGACGGTTGAAATCTTTGTATATATTGCTTCCATATAGTCTAAGAAACATGTACGCAAAGCATCCAAACAGTACAATTCGCCAATTTATTGTTCTTCAAGTTTAAGTGAACTACGAGCCCCATTGTTAATCCTTTATCGGAAATTATTTGTAAATTTCGACAAGTAGAACAATGAATGGAACAGGTAGACGGTTGAAATCATTGTATATATTGCTTCTATATAGTCTTAGAAACATATATGCAAAGCATCCAAACAGTACCATTCGCCAATTTTTTGTTCTTCAAGTTTAAGTGAACAATGAGCCCCATTGTTAATCCTTTAACGGAAATTAATTGTAACTTTCGACAAGTAGAACAATGATTGGAACACGTAGACGGTTGAAATCTTTGTATATATTGCTTCCATATAGTCTAAGAAACATGTACGCAAAGCATCCAAACAGTACAATTCGCCAATTTATTGTTCTTCAAGTTTAAGTGAACAACGAGGCCCATTGATAATCATGAAACGGAAATTATTTGTAACTTTCGACAAGAAGAACAATAAATAGAACAGGTAGACGGTTGCAATCTTTGTATATGTTGCTTCTATATAGTCTAAGGAACCTATATGCAAAGCATCTAAACAGTAACATTCGCCAATTTTTTGATCTTCAAGTTTAAGTGAACAATGAGCCCCATTGTTAATCCTTTATCGGAAATTATTTCTAACTTTCGACAAGTAGAACAATGAATGGAACACGTAGACGGTTGAAATCTTTGTATATATTGCTTCTATATAGACTAAGAAACATATATGCAAAGCATCCAAACCGTACAATTCGCCAATTTATTGTTCTTCAAGTTTAAGTGAACAACGAGCCCCGTTGTTAATCCTTTAAAGGAAATTATTTGTAAATTTCGACAAGTAGAACAATGATTGGAACACGTAGACGGTTGAAATCTTTGTATATATTGCTTCCATATAGTCTAAGAAACATGTACGCAAAGCATCCTAACACTACCATTCGCCAATTTTTTGTTCTTCAAGTTTAAGTGAACAATGAGCCCCATTGTTAATCCTTTAACGGAAATTAATTGTAACTTTCTACAAGTAGAACAATGATTGGGACACGTAGACGGTTGAAATCTTTGTATATATTGCTTCTATATAATCTAAGAAACTTATATGCAAAGCATCCAAACAGAACCATTCGGCAATTTTTTGTTCTTAAAGGTTAAGTGAACAATGAGCCCCATTGTTAATCCTTTATCGGAAATTATTTGTAACTTTCGACAAGTAGAACAATGAATGGAACAGGTAGACGGTTGAAATCTTTGTATATATTGCTTCCATCTAGTGTAAGAAACAAATATGCAAAGCATCCAAACAGTACAATTCGCCAATTTATTGTTCTTCAAGTTTAAGTGAACAACGAGCCCCATTGTTAATCCTTTAAAGGAAATTATTTGTAAATTTCGACAAGTAGAACAATGATTGGAACACGTAGACGGTTGAAATCTTTGTATATATTGCTTCCATATAGTCTAAGAAACATGTACGCAAAGCATCCAAACAGTACAATTCGCCAATTTATTGTTCTTCAAGTTTAAGTGAACAACGAGGCCCATTGATAATCATGAAACGGAAATTATTTGTAACTTTCGACAAGAAGAACAATAAATAGAACAGGTAGACGGTTGCAATCTTTGTATATGTTGCTTCTATATAGTCTAAGGAACCTATATGCAAAGCATCTAAACAGTAACATTCGCCAATTTTTTGATCTTCAAGTTTAAGTGAACAATGAGCCCCATTGTTAATCCTTTATCGGAAATTATTTCTAACTTTCGGCAAGTAGAACAATGAATGGAACACGTAGACGGTTGAAATCTTTGTATATATTGCTTCTATATAGACTAAGAAACATATATGCAAAGCATCCAAACAGTACAATTCGCCAATTTATTGTTCTTCAAGTTTAAGTGAACAACGAGCCCCATTGTTAATCCTTTAAAGGAAATTATTTGTAAATTTCGACAAGTAGAACAATGATTGGAACACGTAGACGGTTGAAATCTTTGTATATATTGCTTCCATATAGTCTAAGAAACATGTACGCAAAGCATCCAAACACTACCATTCGCCAATTTTTTGTTCTTCAAGTTTAAGTGAACAATGAGCCCCAATGGTTAATCCTTTATCGGAAATTATTTGTAATTTTCGACAAGTAGAACAATGAATGGAACATGTAAACTGTTGAAATCTTTGTATATATTGCTTCTATATAATCTAAGAAACATATATGTAAAGCATCCAAATAGTACCATTCGCCAATTTTTTGTTCTTCAAGGTTAAGTGAACAATGAGCCACATTGTTAATCCTTTATCGGAAACTATTTGTAACTTTCTACTAGTAGATCAATAATTGGAACACGTAGACGGTTGAAATATTTGTATATATTGCTTCCGTATAGTCTAAGAAACATATATGCAAAGCATCCAAACAGTACCATTCGCCAATTTTTTGTTCTTCAAGGTTAAGTGAACAATGAGCCCGATTGTTAATCCTTTATCGGAAATTATTTGTAACTTTCGACAAGTATAACAATGAATGGAACAGGTAGACGGTTGAAATCTTTGAATATATTGCTTCTATATAGTCTAAGAAACTTATATGCAAAGCATCCAAACAGTACAATTCGCTAATTTTTTGTTCTTCAAGTTTAAGTGAACAATGAGCCCCAATGGTTAATCCTTTATCGGAAATTATTTGTAACTTTCGACAAGTAGAACAATGAATGGAACAGGTAGACGGTTGAAATCAATGTATATATTGCTTCTATATAGTCTAAGAAACATATATGCAAAGCATCCAAACAGTAACATTCGCCAATTTTTTGTTCTTCAAGTTTAAGTGAACAATGAGCCCCATTGTTAATCCTTTATCGGAAATTATTTGTAAATTTCGACAAGTAGAACAATGATTGGAACAGGTAGACGGTTGAAATCAATGTATATATTGCTTCTATATAGTCTAAGAAACATATATGCAAAGCATCCAATCATTACCATTCATCAATTTTTTGTTCTTCAAGTTTAAGTGAACAACGAGCCCCATTGTTAATCCTTTAAAGGAAATTATTTGTAAATTTCGACAAGTAGAACAATGAATGGATCATGTAGACGGTTGAAATCATTGTATATATTGCTTCTATATAGTCTACGAAACATATATGCAAAGCATCCAAACAGTACAATTCGCCAATTTTTTGTTCTTCAAGTTTAAGTGAACTACGAGCCCCATTGTTAATCCTTTAACGGAAATTATTTGTAACTTGCGACAAGTAGAACAATGAATGGAACAGGTAGACGGTTGAAATCATTGTATATATTGCTTGTATATAGTCTAAGAAACATATATGCAAATCATCCAAACAGTACTATTCGCCAATTATTTGATCTTCTAGTTTAAGTGAACTACGAGCCCCATTGTTAATACTTTAACGGAAATTATTTGTAAATTTCGGCAAGTAGAACAATGAATGGATCATGTAGACAGTTGAAATGATTGTATATATTGCTTCTATGTAGCCTACGAAACATATATGCAAAGCATCCAAACAGTACAATTCGCCAATTTTTTGTTCTTCAAGTTTAAGTGAACTACGAGCCCCATTGTTAATCCTTTAACGGAAATTAATTGTAACTTTCTACAAGTAGAACAATGATTGGAACACACAGACGGTTGAAATCTTTGTATATATTGCTTCCATATAGTCTAAGAAACATATATACGAAGCATCCAAACAGTACCATTCGCCAATTTTTTGTTCTTCATGTTTAAGTGAACAATGAGCCCCATTGTTAATCCTTTATCGGAAATTATTTCTAACTTTCGACAAGTAGAACATTGAATGGGACAGGTAGACGGTTGAAATCTTTGTATATATTGCTTCTATATAGTATAAGAAACATATATGCAAATCATCCAAACAGTACAATTCGCCAATTATTTGATCTTCAAGTTTAAGTGAACTACGAGCCCCATTGTTAATACTTTAACGGAAATTATTTGTAACTTGCGACAAGTAGAACAATGAATGGAACAGGTAGTCGGTTGAAATCAATGTATATATTGCTTCTATATAGTCTAAGAAACATATATGCAAAGCATCCAAACAGTACCATTCATCAATTTTTTGTTCTTCAAGTTTAAGTGAACAACGAGCCCCATTGTTAATCCTTTATTGGAAATTATTTGTAATTTTCGACAAGTAGAACAATGAATGGAACAGGTAGACGGTTGAAATCTTTGTATATATTGCTTCTATATAATCTAAGAAACATATATGCAAAGCATCCAAACAGTACCATTCGCCAATTTTTTGTTCATCAAGTTTAAGTGAACAACGAGCCCCATTGATAATCATGAAACGGAAATTATTTGTAACTTTCTACAAGTAGAACAATGAATAGAACAGGTAGACGGTTGAAATCTTTGTATATGTTGCTTCTATATGGTCTACGAAACCTATATGCAAAGCATCTAAACAGTAACAATCGCCAATTTTTTGATCTTCAAGTTTAAGTGAACAGCGAGCCCCATTGATAATCACGAAATGGAAATTATTTGTAACTTTCTACAAGTAGAACAATGAATAGTACAGGTAGACGGTTGAAATCTTTGTATATGTTGCTTCTATATAGTCTAAGAAACCTATATGCGAAGCATCTAAACAGTAACATTCGCCAATTTTTTGATCTTCAAGGTTAAGTGAACAGCGAGCCCCATTGATAATCATGAAATGGAAATTATTTGTAACTTTCTACAAGTAGAACAATGAATAGTACAGGTAGACAGGTGAAATTTTTCTATATATTGCTTCTAAATAGTCTAAGAAACACATATGCAAAGCATCCAAACAGCACAATTCGCCAATTTTTTGTTCTACAAGTCTAAGTGAACTACGAGCCCCATTGTTAATCCTTTAAAGGAAATTATTTGTAAATTTCGACAAGTAGAACAATGAATGGATCAGGTAGACGGTTGAAATCATTGTATATATTGCTTCTATATAACCTGCGAAACATATATGCAAAGCATCCAAACAGTACAATTCGCCAATTTTTTGTTCTTCAAGTTGAAGTGAACTACGAGCCCCATTGTTAATCCTTTAACGGAAATTAATTGTAACTTTCTACAAGTAGAACAATGATTGGAACACGCAGACGGTTGAAATCTTTGTATATATTGCTTCCATATAGTCTTAGAAACATCTATGCAAAGCATCCAAACAGTACCATTCGCCAATTTTTTGTTCTTCAAGTTTAAGTGAACTACGAGCCCCATTGTTAATCCTTTAAAGGAAATTATTTGTTAATTTCGACAAGTAGAACAATGATTGGAACACGTAGTCGGTTGAAATCTTTGTATATATTGCTTCCATATAGTCTAAGAAACATGTACGCAAAGCATCCAAAAAGTACCATTCGCCAATTTTTTGTTCTTCAAGTTTAAGTGAACAACGAGCCCCATTGTTAATCCTTTAGAGGAAATTATTTGAAAAATTTCGACAAGTAGAACAATGATTGGAACACTTAGACGGTTGAAATCTTTGTATATATTGCTTCCATATAGTCTAAGAAACATGTACGCAAAGCATCCAAACAGTACCATTCGCCAATTTTTTGTTCTTCAAGTTTAAGTGAACAATGAGCCCCAATGGTTAATCCTTTATCGGAAATTATTTGTAATTTTCGACAAGTAGAACAATGAATGGAACAGGTAGACGGTTGAAATCTTTGTATATATTGCTTCTATATAATCTAAGAAACATATATGCAAAGCATCCAAACAGTACCATTCGCCAATTTTTTGTTCTTCAAGTTTAAGTGAACAACGAGCCCCATTGATAATCATGAAACGGAAATTATTTGTAACTTTTTACAAGTAGAACAATGAATAGAACAGGTAGACGGTTGAAATCTTTGTGTATATTGCTTCTATATAGTATAAGAAACATATATGCAAAGCATCCAAACAGTACAATTCGCCAATTTTTTGTTCTTCAAGTTTAAGTGAACTACGAGCCCCATTGTTAATCCCTTAACGGAAATTATTTGTAACTTTCGACAAGTAGAACAATGAATGGAACAGGTAGACAGTTGAAATCATTGTATATATTGCTTCTATATAGTCTAAGAAACATATATGCAAAGCATCCAAACAGTAGAATTCGACTATTTTTTGCTCTTCAAGTTTAAGTGAACTACGAGCCCCATTGTTAATCCTTTAAAGGAAATTATTTGTAAATTTCGGCAAGTAGAACAATGAATGGAATAGGTAGACGGTTGAAATCATTGTATATATTGCTTCTATATAGTCTAAGAAACATATATGCAAAGCATCCAAACAGTACAATTCGCCAATTTTTTGTTCTTCAAGTTTAAGTAAACTACGATCCCCATTGTTAATCCCTTAACGGAAATTATTTGTAACATTCGACAAGTAGAACAATGAATGGAACAGGTAGACGGTTGAAATCATTGTATATTTTGCTTCTATATAGTCTAAGAAACATATATGCAAAGCATCCAACCAGTACAATTCGCCAATTTTTTGTTCTTAAAGTTTAAGTGAACAATGAGCCCCATTGTTAATCCTTTAAAGGAAATTATTTGTAACTATCGGCAAGTAGAACAATGAATGGAACTGGTACACGGTTGAAATCTTTGTATATATTGCTTCTATATAGTCTAAGAAACATATATGCAAATCATCCAAATAGTACAATTCGCCAATTTTTTGTTCTTCAAGTTTAAGTGAACAATGAGCCCCAATGGTTAATCCTTTATCGGTAATTATTTGTAACTTTCGACAAGTAGAACAATGAATGGAACAGGTAGACGGTTGAAATCCTTGTATATATTGCTACCATATAGTCTAAGAAACATGTACGCAAAGCATCCAAACAGTACCATTCGCCAATTTTTTGTCCTTCAAGTTTAAGTGAACAATGAGCCCCATTGTTAATCCTTTATCGGAAATTATTTGTAACTTTCGACAAGTAGAACAATGAATGGAAAAGGTAGACGGTTGAAATCTTTGTATATATTGCTTCTATATAGTCTAAAAACATATATGCAAAGCATCCAAACAGTACAATTCGCCAATTTTTTGTTCTTCAAGTTTAATTGAACAATGAGCCCCAATGGTTAATCCTTTATCGGCAATTATTTGTAACTTTCGGCAAGTAGAACAATGAATGGAACAGGTAGACGGTTGAAATCTTTGTATATATTGCTTCTATATAGTATAAGAAACATATATGCAAAGCATCCAAACAGCACAATTCGCCAATTTATTGATCTTCAAGTTTAAGCGAACAATGAGCCCCATTGTTAATCCTTTATCGGAAATTATTTGTAACTTTCGACAAGTAGAACAATGAATGGAAAAGGTAGACGGTTGAAATCTTTGTATATATTGCTTCCATATAGTCTTAGAAACATCTATGCAAAGCATCCAAACAGTACAATTCGCCAATTCTTTGTTCTTCAAGTTTAAGTAAACTACGATCCCCATTGTTAATCCCTTAACGAAAATTAATTGTAACTTTCGACAAGTAGAACAATGAATGGAACAGGTAGACGGATGAAATCATTGTATATATTGCTTCTATATAGTCTAAGAAACATATATGCAAAGCATCCAAACAGCACAATTCGCCAATTTTTTGTTCTTCAAGTTTAAGTAAACTACGATCCCCATTGTTAATCCCTTAACGGAAATTATTTGTAACTTTCGACAAGTAGAACATTGAATGGAACAGGTAGACGGTTGAAATCTTTGTATCTATTGCTTCTATATAGTATAAGAAACATATATGCAAAGCATCCAAACAGTACCATTCGCCAATTTTTTGTTCTTCAAGTTTAAGTGAACTGCGAGCTCCATTGTTAATCCTTTAAAGGAAATTATTTGTAACTTTCGACAAGTAGAACAATGAATGGAACAGGTAGACTGTTGAAAACATTGTATATATTGCTTCTATATAGTCTAAGAAACATATATGCAAAGCATCCAAACAGTACAATTCGCCAATTTTTCGATCTTCAAGTTTAAGTAAACTACGATCCCCATTGTTAATCCCTTAACGGAAATTATTTGTAACTTTCGACAAGTAGAACAATGAATGGAACAGGTAGACAGTTGAAATCATTGTATATATTGCTTCTATATAGTCTAAGAAACATATATGCAAAGCATCCAAACAGTAGAATTCGACTATTTTTTGCTCTTCAAGATTAAGTGAACTACGAGCCCCATTGTTAATCCTTTAAAGGAAATTATTTGTAAATTTCGGCAAGTAGAACAATGAATGGAATAGGTAGACGGTTGAAATCATTGTATATATTGCTTCTATATAGTCTAAGAAACATATATGCAAAGCATCCAAACAGTACAATTCGCCAATTTTTTGTTCTTCAAGTTTAAGTAAACTACGATCCCCATTGTTAATCCCTTAACGGAAATTATTTGTAACATTCGACAAGTAGAACAATGAATGGAACAGGTAGACGGTTGAAATCATTGTATATTTTGCTTCTATATAGTCTAAGAAACATATATGCAAAGCATCCAACCAGTACAATTCGCCAATTTTTTGTTCTTCAAGTTTAAGTGAACAATGAGCCCCATTGTTAATCCTTTAAAGGAAATTATTTGTAACTATCGACAAGTAGAACAATGAATGGAACAGGTACACGGTTGAAATCTTTGTATATATTGTTTCTATATAGTCTAAGAAACATATATGCAAATCATCCAAACAGTACAATTCGCCAATTTTTTGTTCTTCAAGTTTAAGTAAACTACGATCCCCATTGTTAATCCCTTAACGAAAATTAATTGTAACTTTCGACAAGTAGAACAATGAATGGAACAGGTAGACGGATGAAATCATTGTATATATTGCTTCTATATAGTCTAAGAAACATATATGCAAAGCATCCAAACAGCACAATTCGCCAATTTTTTGTTCTTCAAGTTTAAGTAAACTACGATCCCCATTGTTAATCCCTTAACGGAAATTATTTGTAACTTTCGACAAGTAGAACATTGAATGGAACAGGTAGACGGTTGGAATCTTTGTATCTATTGCTTCTATATAGTATAAGAAACATATATGCAAAGCATCCAAACAGTACCATTCGCCAATTTTTTGTTCTTCAAGTTTAAGTGAACTGCGAGCTCCATTGTTAATCCTTTAAAGGAAATTATTTGTAACTTTCGACAAGTAGAACAATGAATGGAACAGGTAGACTGTTGAAAACATTGTATATATTGCTTCTATATAGTCTAAGAAACATTTATGCAAAGCATCCAAACAGTACAATTCGCCAATTTTTTGTTCTTCAAGTTTAAGTAAACTACGATCCCCATTGTTAATCCCTTAACGGAAATTATTTGTAACTTTCGACAAGTAGAACAGTGAATGGAACAGGTAGACGGTTGAAATCTTTGTATATATTGCTTCTATATAGTATAAGAAACATATATGCAAAGCGTCCAAACAGTACAATTCGCCAATTATTTGATCTTCAAGTTTAAGTGAACTACTAGCCCCATTGTTAATACTTTAACGGAAATTATTTGTAACTTTCGGCAAGTAGAACAATGAATGGAACAGGTAGACGGTTGAAATCTTTGTATATATTGCTTCTATATAGTCTAAGAAACATATATGCAAAGCATCCAAACAGTACAATTCGCCAATTATTTGATCTTCAAGTTTAAGTGAACTACTAGCCCCATTGTTAATACTTTAACGGAAATTATTTGTAACTTGCGGCAAGTAGAACAATGAATGGAACAGGTAGACGGTTGAAATCTTTGTATATATTGCTTCTATATAGTCTAAGAAACATATATGCAAAGCATCCAAAGAGTACAATTCGCCAATTTATTGTTCTTCAAGTTTAAGTGAACAACGAGCCCCATTGTTAATCCTTTAAAGGAAATTATTTGTAAATTTCGACAAGTAGAACAATGATTGGAACACGTAGACGGTTGAAATCTTTGTATATATTGCTTCCATATAGTCTAAGAAACATGTACGCAAAGCATCCAAAAAGTACCATTCGCCAATTTTTTGTTCTTCAAGTTTAAGTGAACAACGAGCCCCATTGTTAATCCTTTAGAGGAAATTATTTGAAAAATTTCGACAAGTAGAACAATGATTGGAACACTTAGACGGTTGAAATCTTTGTATATATTGCTTCCATATAGTCTAAGAAACATGTACGCAAAGCATCCAAACAGTACCATTCGCCAATTTTTTGTTCTTCAAGTTTAAGTGAACAATGAGCCCCAATGGTTAATCCTTTATCGGAAATTATTTGTAATTTTCGACAAGTAGAACAATGAATGGAACAGGTAGACGGTTGAAATCTTTGTATATATTGCTTCTATATAATCTAAGAAACATATATGCAAAGCATCCAAACAGTACCATTCGCCAATTTTTTGTTCTTCAAGTTTAAGTGAACAACGAGCCCCATTGATAATCATGAAACGGAAATTATTTGTAACTTTTTACAAGTAGAACAATGAATAGAACAGGTAGACGGTTGAAATCTTTGTATATATTGCTTCTATATAGTATAAGAAACATATATGCAAAGCATCCAAACAGTACAATTCGCCAATTTTTTGTTCTTCAAGTTTAAGTGAACTACGAGCCCCATTGTTAATCCTTTAACGGAAATTAATTGTAACTTTCTACAAGTAGAACAATGATTGGAACACGTAGACGGTTGAAATCTTTGTATATATTGCTTCTATATAGTCTAAGAAACATATATGCAAAGCATCCAAACAGTACAATTCGCCAATTTTTTGTTCTTCAAGTTTAAGTAAACTACGATCCCCATTGTTAATCCCTTAACGAAAATTAATTGTAACTTTCGACAAGTAGAACAATGAATGGAACAGGTAGACGGATGAAATCATTGTATATATTGCTTCTATATAGTCTAAGAAACATATATGCAAAGCATCCAAACAGCACAATTCGCCAATTTTTTGTTCTTCAAGTTTAAGTAAACTACGATCCCCATTGTTAATCCCTTAACGGAAATTATTTGTAACTTTCGACAAGTAGAACATTGAATGGAACAGGTAGACGGTTGAAATCTTTGTATCTATTGCTTCTATATAGTATAAGAAACATATATGCAAAGCATCCAAACAGTACCATTCGCCAATTTTTTGTTCTTCAAGTTTAAGTGAACTGCGAGCTCCATTGTTAATCCTTTAAAGGAAATTATTTGTAATTTTCGACAAGTAGAACAATGAATGGAACAGGTAGACTGTTGAAAACATTGTATATATTGCTTCTATATAGTCTAAGAAACATTTATGCAAAGCATCCAAACAGTACAATTCGCCAATTTTTTGTTCTTCAAGTTTAAGTAAACTACGATCCCCATTGTTAATCCCTTAACCAAAGTTATTTGTAACTTTCGACAAGTAGAACAGTGAATGGAACAGGTAGACGGTTGAAATCTTTGTATATATTGCTTCTATATAGTATAAGAAACATATATGCAAAGCATCCACACAGTACAATTCGCCAATTTTTTGTCCTTCAAGTTTAAGTGAACAATGAGCCCCATTGTTAATCCTTTATCGGAAATTATTTGTAACTTTCGACAAGTAGAACAATGAATCGAACAGGTAGACGGATGAAATCTTTGTATATATTGCTTCTATATAGTCTAAGAAACATATATGCAAAGCATCCAAACAGTACCATTTGCCAATTTTTTGTTCATCAAGTTTAAGTGAACAATGAGCCCCAATGGTTAATCCTCTATCGGCAATTATTTGTAACTTTCGACAAGTAGAACAATGAATGGAACAGGTAGACGGTTGAAATCTTTGTATATATTGCTTCTATATAGTCTAAAAACATATATGCAAAGCATCCAAACAGTACAATTCGCCAATTTTTTGTTCTTCAAGTTTAATTGAACAATGAGCCCCAATGGTTAATCCTCTATCGGCAATTATTTGTAACTTTCGACAAGTAGAACAATGAATGGAACAGGTAGACGGTTGAAATCTTTGTATATATTGCTTCTATATAGTATAAGAAACATATATGCAAAGCGTCCAAACAGTACAATTCGCCAATTATTTGATCTTCAAGTTTAAGTGAACTACTAGCCCCATTGTTAATACTTTAACGGAAATTATTTGTAACTTTCGGCAAGTAGAACAATGAATGGAACAGGTAGACGGTTGAAATCTTTGTATATATTGCTTCTATATAGTCTAAGAAACATATATGCAAAGCATCCAAACAGTACAATTCGCCAATTATTTGATCTTCAAGTTTAAGTGAACTACTAGCCCCATTGTTAATACTTTAACGGAAATTATTTGTAACTTTCGGCAAGTAGAACAATGAATGGAACAGGTAGACGGTTGAAATCTTTGTATATATTGCTTCTATATAGTCTAAGAAACATATATGCAAAGCATCCAAACAGTACAATTCGCCAATTTATTGTTCTTCAAGTTTAAGTGAACAACGAGCCCCATTGTTAATCCTTTAAAGGAAATTATTTGTAAATTTCGACAAGTAGAACAATGATTGGAACACGTAGACGGTTGAAATCTTTGTATATATTGCTTCCATATAGTCTAAGAAACATGTACGCAAAGCATCCAAAAAGTACCATTCGCCAATTTTTTGTTCTTCAAGTTTAAGTGAACAACGAGCCCCATTGTTAATCCTTTAGAGGAAATTATTTGAAAAATTTCGACAAGTAGAACAATGATTGGAACACTTAGACGGTTGAAATCTTTGTATATATTGCTTCCATATAGCCTAAGAAACATGTACGCAAAGCATCCAAACAGTACCATTCGCCAATTTTTTGTTCTTCAAGTTTAAGTGAACAATGAGCCCCAATGGTTAATCCTTTATCGGAAATTATTTGTAATTTTCGACAAGTAGAACAATGAATGGAACAGGTAGACGGTTGAAATCTTTGTATATATTGCTTCTATATAATCTAAGAAACATATATGCAAAGCATCCAAACAGTACCATTCGCCAATTTTTTGTTCTTCAAGTTTAAGTGAACAACGAGCCCCATTGATAATCATGAAACGGAAATTATTTGTAACTTTTTACAAGTAGAACAATGAATAGAACAGGTAGACGGTTGAAATCTTTGTATATATTGCTTCTATATAGTATAAGAAACATATATGCAAAGCATCCAAACAGTACAATTCGTCAATTTTTTGTTCTTCAAGTTTAAGTGAACTACGAGCCCCATTGTTAATCCTTTAACGGAAATTAATTGTAACTTTCTACAAGTAGAACAATGATTGGAACACGTAGACGGTTGAAATCTTTGTATATATTGCTTCTATATAGTCTAAGAAACATATATGCAAAGCATCCAAACAGTACAATTCGCCAATTTATTGTTCTTCAAGTTTAAGTGAACAACGAGCCCCATTGTTAATCCTTTAAAGGAAATTATTTGTAAATTTCGACAAGTAGAACAATGATTGGAACACGTAGACGGTTGAAATCTTTGTATATATTGCTTCCATATAGTCTAAGAAACATGTACGCAAAGCATCCAAACAGTACCATTCGCCAATTTTTTGTTCTTCAAGTTTAAGTGAACAATGAGCCCCAATGGTTAATCGTTTATCGGAAATTATTTGTAACTTTCGGCAAGTAGAACAATGAATGGAACAGGTAGACGGTTGAAATCAATGTATATATTGCTTCTATATAGTCTAAGAAACATATATGCAAAGCATCCAAACAGTACAATTCGCCAATTTATTGTTCTTCAAGTTTAAGTGAACAACGAGCCCCATCGTTAATACTTTAAAGGAAATTATTTGTAAATTTCGACAAGTAGAACAATGATTGGAACACGTAGATGGTTGAAATCTTTGTATATATTGCTTTCATATAGTCTAAGAAACATGTACGCAAAGCATCCAAACAGTACCATTCGCCAATTTTTTGGTCTTCAAGTTTAAGTGAACAATGAGCCCCAATGGTTAATCCATTATCGGAAATTATTTGTAATTTTCGACAAGTAGAACAATGAATGGAACAGGTAGACGGTTGAAATATTTGTATATATTGCTTCTATATAGTATAAGAAACATATATGCAAAGCATCCAAACAGTACAATTCGCCAATTTTTTGTTCTTCAAGTTTAAGTGAACAATGAGCCCCAATGGTTAATCCGTTATCGGAAATTATTTGTAACTTTCGACAAGTAGAACAATGAATGGAACAGGTAGACTGTTGAAATCTTTGTATATATTGCTTCTATATAGTCTAAGAAACATATATGCAAAGCATCCAAACAGTACAATTCGCCAATTATTTGTTCTTCAAGTTTAAGTAAACTACGATCCCCATTGTTAATCCCTTAACGGAAATTATTTGTAACTTTCGACAAGTAGAACAATGAATGGAACAGGTAGACAGTTGAAATCATTGTATATATTGCTTCTATATAGTCTAAGAAACATATATGCAAAGCATCCAAACAGTAGAATTCGACTATTTTTTGCTCTTCAAGATTAAGTGAACTACGAGCCCCATTGTTAATCCTTTAAAGGAAATTATTTGTAAATTTCGGCAAGTAGAACAATGAATGGAATAGGTAGACGGTTGAAATCATTGTATATATTGCTTCTATATAGTCTAAGAAACATATATGCAAAGCATCCAAACAGTACAATTCGCCAATTTTTTGTTCTTCAAGTTTAAGTAAACTACGATCCCCATTGTTAATCCCTTAACGGAAATTATTTGTAACATTCGACAAGTAGAACAATGAATGGAACAGGTAGACGGTTGAAATCATTGTATATTTTGCTTCTATATAGTCTAAGAAACATATATGCAAAGCATCCAACCAGTACAATTCGCCAATTTTTTGTTCTTCAAGTTTAAGTGAACAATGAGCCCCATTGTTAATCCTTTAAAGGAAATTATTTGTAACTATCGACAAGTAGAACAATGAATGGAACAGGTACACGGTTGAAATCTTTGTATATATTGCTTCTATATAGTCTAAGAAACATATATGCAAATCATCCAAACAGTACAATTCGCCAATTTTTTGTTCTTCAAGTTTAAGTAAACTACGATCCCCATTGTTAATCCCTTAACGAAAATTAATTGTAACTTTCGACAAGTAGAACAATGAATGGAACAGGTAGACGGATGAAATCATTGTATATATTGCTTCTATATAGTCTAAGAAACATATATGCAAAGCATCCAAACAGCACAATTCGCCAATTTTTTGTTCTTCAAGTTTAAGTAAACTACGATCCCCATTGTTAATCCCTTAACGGAAATTATTTGTAACTTTCGACAAGTAGAACATTGAATGGAACAGGTAGACGGTTGGAATCTTTGTATCTATTGCTTCTATATAGTATAAGAAACATATATGCAAAGCATCCAAACAGTACCATTCGCCAATTTTTTGTTCTTCAAGTTTAAGTGAACTGCGAGCTCCATTGTTAATCCTTTAAAGGAAATTATTTGTAACTTTCGACAAGTAGAACAATGAATGGAACAGGTAGACTGTTGAAAACATTGTATATATTGCTTCTATATAGTCTAAGAAACATTTATGCAAAGCATCCAAACAGTACAATTCGCCAATTTTTTGTTCTTCAAGTTTAAGTAAACTACGATCCCCATTGTTAATCCCTTAACGGAAATTATTTGTAACTTTCGACAAGTAGAACAGTGAATGGAACAGGTAGACGGTTGAAATCTTTGTATATATTGCTTCTATATAGTATAAGAAACATATATGCAAAGCGTCCAAACAGTACAATTCGCCAATTATTTGATCTTCAAGTTTAAGTGAACTACTAGCCCCATTGTTAATACTTTAACGGAAATTATTTGTAACTTTCGGCAAGTAGAACAATGAATGGAACAGGTAGACGGTTGAAATCTTTGTATATATTGCTTCTATATAGTCTAAGAAACATATATGCAAAGCATCCAAACAGTACAATTCGCCAATTATTTGATCTTCAAGTTTAAGTGAACTACTAGCCCCATTGTTAATACTTTAACGGAAATTATTTGTAACTTGCGGCAAGTAGAACAATGAATGGAACAGGTAGACGGTTGAAATCTTTGTATATATTGCTTCTATATAGTCTAAGAAACATATATGCAAAGCATCCAAAGAGTACAATTCGCCAATTTATTGTTCTTCAAGTTTAAGTGAACAACGAGCCCCATTGTTAATCCTTTAAAGGAAATTATTTGTAAATTTCGACAAGTAGAACAATGATTGGAACACGTAGACGGTTGAAATCTTTGTATATATTGCTTCCATATAGTCTAAGAAACATGTACGCAAAGCATCCAAAAAGTACCATTCGCCAATTTTTTGTTCTTCAAGTTTAAGTGAACAACGAGCCCCATTGTTAATCCTTTAGAGGAAATTATTTGAAAAATTTCGACAAGTAGAACAATGATTGGAACACTTAGACGGTTGAAATCTTTGTATATATTGCTTCCATATAGTCTAAGAAACATGTACGCAAAGCATCCAAACAGTACCATTCGCCAATTTTTTGTTCTTCAAGTTTAAGTGAACAATGAGCCCCAATGGTTAATCCTTTATCGGAAATTATTTGTAATTTTCGACAAGTAGAACAATGAATGGAACAGGTAGACGGTTGAAATCTTTGTATATATTGCTTCTATATAATCTAAGAAACATATATGCAAAGCATCCAAACAGTACCATTCGCCAATTTTTTGTTCTTCAAGTTTAAGTGAACAACGAGCCCCATTGATAATCATGAAACGGAAATTATTTGTAACTTTTTACAAGTAGAACAATGAATAGAACAGGTAGACGGTTGAAATCTTTGTATATATTGCTTCTATATAGTATAAGAAACATATATGCAAAGCATCCAAACAGTACAATTCGCCAATTTTTTGTTCTTCAAGTTTAAGTGAACTACGAGCCCCATTGTTAATCCTTTAACGGAAATTAATTGTAACTTTCTACAAGTAGAACAATGATTGGAACACGTAGACGGTTGAAATCTTTGTATATATTGCTTCTATATAGTCTAAGAAACATATATGCAAAGCATCCAAACAGTACAATTCGCCAATTTTTTGTTCTTCAAGTTTAAGTAAACTACGATCCCCATTGTTAATCCCTTAACGAAAATTAATTGTAACTTTCGACAAGTAGAACAATGAATGGAACAGGTAGACGGATGAAATCATTGTATATATTGCTTCTATATAGTCTAAGAAACATATATGCAAAGCATCCAAACAGCACAATTCGCCAATTTTTTGTTCTTCAAGTTTAAGTAAACTACGATCCCCATTGTTAATCCCTTAACGGAAATTATTTGTAACTTTCGACAAGTAGAACATTGAATGGAACAGGTAGACGGTTGAAATCTTTGTATCTATTGCTTCTATATAGTATAAGAAACATATATGCAAAGCATCCAAACAGTACCATTCGCCAATTTTTTGTTCTTCAAGTTTAAGTGAACTGCGAGCTCCATTGTTAATCCTTTAAAGGAAATTATTTGTAACTTTCGACAAGTAGAACAATGAATGGAACAGGTAGACTGTTGAAAACATTGTATATATTGCTTCTATATAGTCTAAGAAACATTTATGCAAAGCATCCAAACAGTACAATTCGCCAATTTTTTGTTCTTCAAGTTTAAGTAAACTACGATCCCCATTGTTAATCCCTTAACCAAAGTTATTTGTAACTTTCGACAAGTAGAACAGTGAATGGAACAGGTAGACGGTTGAAATCTTTGTATATATTGCTTCTATATAGTATAAGAAACATATATGCAAAGCATCCACACAGTACAATTCGCCAATTTTTTGTCCTTCAAGTTTAAGTGAACAATGAGCCCCATTGTTAATCCTTTATCGGAAATTATTTGTAACTTTCGACAAGTAGAACAATGAATCGAACAGGTAGACGGATGAAATCTTTGTATATATTGCTTGTATATAGTCTAAGAAACATATATGCAAAGCATCCAAACAGTACCATTTGCCAATTTTTTGTTCATCAAGTTTAAGTGAACAATGAGCCCCAATGGTTAATCCTCTATCGGCAATTATTTGTAACTTTCGACAAGTAGAACAATGAATGGAACAGGTAGACGGTTGAAATCTTTGTATATATTGCTTCTATATAGTCTAAAAACATATATGCAAAGCATCCAAACAGTACAATTCGCCAATTTTTTGTTCTTCAAGTTTAATTGAACAATGAGCCCCAATGGTTAATCCTCTATCGGCAATTATTTGTAACTTTCGACAAGTAGAACAATGAATGGAACAGGTAGACGGTTGAAATCTTTGTATATATTGCTTCTATATAGTATAAGAAACATATATGCAAAGCGTCCAAACAGTACAATTCGCCAATTATTTGATCTTCAAGTTTAAGTGAACTACTAGCCCCATTGTTAATACTTTAACGGAAATTATTTGTAACTTTCGGCAAGTAGAACAATGAATGGAACAGGTAGACGGTTGAAATCTTTGTATATATTGCTTCTATATAGTCTAAGAAACATATATGCAAAGCATCCAAACAGTACAATTCGCCAATTATTTGATCTTCAAGTTTAAGTGAACTACTAGCCCCATTGTTAATACTTTAACGGAAATTATTTGTAACTTTCGGCAAGTAGAACAATGAATGGAACAGGTAGACGGTTGAAATCTTTGTATATATTGCTTCTATATAGTCTAAGAAACATATATGCAAAGCATCCAAACAGTACAATTCGCCAATTTATTGTTCTTCAAGTTTAAGTGAACAACGAGCCCCATTGTTAATCCTTTAAAGGAAATTATTTGTAAATTTCGACAAGTAGAACAATGATTGGAACACGTAGACGGTTGAAATCTTTGTATATATTGCTTCCATATAGTCTAAGAAACATGTACGCAAAGCATCCAAAAAGTACCATTCGCCAATTTTTTGTTCTTCAAGTTTAAGTGAACAACGAGCCCCATTGTTAATCCTTTAGAGGAAATTATTTGAAAAATTTCGACAAGTAGAACAATGATTGGAACACTTAGACGGTTGAAATCTTTGTATATATTGCTTCCATATAGCCTAAGAAACATGTACGCAAAGCATCCAAACAGTACCATTCGCCAATTTTTTGTTCTTCAAGTTTAAGTGAACAATGAGCCCCAATGGTTAATCCTTTATCGGAAATTATTTGTAATTTTCGACAAGTAGAACAATGAATGGAACAGGTAGACGGTTGAAATCTTTGTATATATTGCTTCTATATAATCTAAGAAACATATATGCAAAGCATCCAAACAGTACCATTCGCCAATTTTTTGTTCTTCAAGTTTAAGTGAACAACGAGCCCCATTGATAATCATGAAACGGAAATTATTTGTAACTTTTTACAAGTAGAACAATGAATAGAACAGGTAGACGGTTGAAATCTTTGTATATATTGCTTCTATATAGTATAAGAAACATGTACGCAAAGCATCCAAACAGTACCATTCGCCAATTTTTTGGTCTTCAAGTTTAAGTGAACAATGAGCCCCAATGGTTAATCCATTATCGGAAATTATTTGTAATTTTCGACAAGTAGAACAATGAATGGAACAGGTAGACGGTTGAAATATTTGTATATATTGCTTCTATATAGTATAAGAAACATATATGCAAAGCATCCAAACAGTACAATTCGCCAATTTTTTGTTCTTCAAGTTTAAGTGAACAATGAGCCCCAATGGTTAATCCGTTATCGGAAATTATTTGTAACTTTCGACAAGTAGAACAATGAATGGAACAGGTAGACTGTTGAAATCTTTGTATATATTGCTTCTATATAGTCTAAGAAACATATATGCAAAGCATCCAAACAGTACAATTCGCCAATTATTTGTTCTTCAAGTTTAAGTAAACTACGATCCCCATTGTTAATCCCTTAACGGAAATTATTTGAAACTTTCGACAAGTAGAACAGTGAATGGAACAGGTAGACGGTTGAAATCTTTGTACATATTGCTTCTATATAGTATAAGAATCATCTGTGCAAATCATCCAAACAGTACATGTCGCCAATTTTTTGTTCTTCAAGTTTAAGTGAACTACGAGCCCCATTGTTAATCCTTTAACAGAAATTATTTGTAAATTTCGACAAGTAGAACAGTGAATGGATCAGGTAGACGGTTGAAATCATTGTATATATTGCTTCTATATAATCTACGAAACATATATGCAAAGCATCCAAACAGTACAATTCACCAATTTTTTGTTCTTCAAGTTTAAGTGAACTACGAGCCCCCTTGTTAATCCTTTAACGGAAATTAATTGTAACTTTCGACAAGTAGAACAGTGAATGGAACTGGTAGACGGTTGAAATCTTTGTATATATTGCTTCTATATAGTATAAGAAACATATATGCAAAGCATCCAAACAGTACAATTCGCCAATTTTTTGTTCTTCAAGTTTAAGTGAACAATGTGCCCCAATGGTTAATCCGTTAACGGAAATTATTTGTAACTTTCGACAAGTAGAACAATGAATGGAACAGGTAGATGGCTGAAATCTTTGTATATATTGCTTCTATATAGTCTAAGAAACATATATGCAAAGCATCCAAACAGTACAATTCGCCAATTTTTTGTTCTTCAAGTTTAAGTGAACAATGAGCCCCAATGATTAATCCTTTATCGGTAATTATTTGTAACTTTCTACAAGTAGAACAATGAATAGTACAGGTAGACGGGTGAAGTCTTTCTATATATTGCTTCTAAATGGTCTAAGAAACATCTATGCAAAGCATCCAAACAGTACAATTCGCCAATTTTTTGTTCTTCAAGTTTAAGTAAACTACGATCCCCATTGTTAATCCCTTAACGGAAATTATTTGTAACTTTCGACAAGTAGAACAATGATTGGAACCCGTAGACGGTTGAAATCTTTGTATATATTGCTTCCATATAGTCTAAGAAACATGTACGCAAAGCATCCAAACAGTACCATTCGCCAATTTTTTGTTCTTCAAGTTTAAGTGAACAATGAGCCCCAATGGTTAATCCTTTATCGGAAATTATTTGTAACTTTCGGCAAGTAGAACAATGAATGGAACAGGTAGACGGTTGAAATCTTTGTATATATTGCTTCTATATAGTCTAAGAAACACATATGCAAAGCATCCAAACAGTACAATTCGCCAATTTATTGTTCTTCAAGTTTAAGTGAACAACGAGCCCCATTGTTAATCCTTTAAAGGAAATTATTTGAAAATTTCGACAAGTAGAACAATGATTGGACCACGTAGACGGTTGAAATCTTTGTATATATTGCTTCCATATAGTCTAAGAAACATATATGCAAAGCATCCAAACAGTACAATACGCCAATTTTTTGTTCTTCAAGTTTAAGTGAACAATGAGCCCCATTGTTAATCCTTTAAAGGAAATTATTTGTAACTTTCGACAAGTAGAACAATGAATGGAACAGGTAGACGGTTGAAATCTTTGTATATATTGCTTCTATATAGTCTAAGAAACATATATGCAAAGCATCCAAACAGTACCATTCGCCAATTTTTTGTTCTTCAAGTTTAAGTGAACAATGAGCCCCATTGTTAATCCTTTATCGGAAATTATTTGTAACTTTCGACAAGTAGAACAATGAATGGAACAGGTAGACGGTTGAAATCTTTGTATATATTGCTTCTATATAGTCTAAGAAACATATATGCAAAGCATCCAAACAGTACCATTCGCCAATTTTTTGTTCTTCAAGTTTAAGTAAACTACGATCCCAATTGTTAATCCCTTAACGGAAATTATTTGTAACATTCGACAAGTAGAACAATGAATGGAACAGGTAGACGGTTGAAATCATTGTATATATTGCTTCTATATAGTCTAAGAAACATATATGCAAAGCATCCAAACAGTACAATTCGCCAATTTTTTGTTCTTCAAGTTTAAGTGAACAATGAGCCCCATTGTTAATCCTTTAAAGGAAATTATTTGTAACTTTCGACAAGTAGAACAATGAATGGAACAGGTAGACGGTTGAAATCTTTGTATATATTGCTTCTATATAGTCTAAGAAACATATATGCTAAGCATCCAAACAGTACAATTCGCCAATTTTTTGTTCTTCAAGTTTAAGTGAACAATGAGCCCCAATGGTTAATCCTTTATCGGTAATTATTTGTAATTTTCGACAAGTAGAACAATGAATGGAACTAGTAGACGGTTGATATCTTTGTATATATTGCTTCTATATAATCTAAGAAACATATATGCAAAGCATCCAATCATTACCATTCATCAATTTTTTGTTCTTCAAGTTTAAGTGAACAACGAGCCCCATTGTTAATCCTTTAAAGGAAATTATTTGTAAATTTCGACAAGTAGAACAGTGAATGGATCATGTAGACGGTTGAAATCATTGTATATATTGCTTCTATATAGTCTACGAAACATATATGCAAAGCATCCAAACAGTACAATTCGCCAATTTTTTGTTCTTCAAGTTTAAGTGAACTACGAGCCCCATTGTTAATCCTTTAACGGAAATTATTTGTAACTTGCGACAAGTAGAACAATGAATGGAACAGGTAGACGGTTGAAATCACTGTATATATTGCTTGTATATAGTCTAAGAAACATATATGCAAATCATCCAAACAGTACTATTCGCCAATTATTTGATCTTCTAGTTTAAGTGAACTACGAGCCCCATTGTTAATACTTTAACGGAAATTATTTGTAAATTTCGGCAAGTAGAACAATGAATGGATCATGTAGACAGTTGAAATGATTGTATATATTGCTTCTATGTAGCCTACGAAACATATATGCAAAGCATCCGAACAGTACAATTCGCCAATTTTTTGTTCTTCAAGTTTAAGTGAACTACGAGCCCCATTGTTAATCCTTTAACGGAAATTAATTGTAACTTTCTACAAGTAGAACAATGATTGGAACACACAGACGGTTGAAATCTTTGTATATATTGCTTCCATATAGTCTAAGAAACATATATACGAAGCATCCAAACAGTACCATTCGCCAATTTTTTGTTCTTCATGTTTAAGTGAACAATGAGCCCCATTGTTAATCCTTTATCGGAAATTATTTCTAACTTTCGACAAGTAGAACATTGAATGGGACAGGTAGACGGTTGAAATCTTTGTATATATTGCTTCTATATAGTATAAGAAACATATATGCAAATCATCCAAACAGTACAATTCGCCAATTATTTGATCTTCAAGTTTAAGTGAACTACGAGCCCCATTGTTAATACTTTAACGGAAATTATTTGTAACTTGCGACAAGTAGAACAATGAATGGAACAGGTAGTCGGTTGAAATCAATGTATATATTGCTTCTATATAGTCTAAGAAACATATATGCAAAGCATCCAAACAGTACCATTCATCAATTTTTTGTTCTTCAAGTTTAAGTGAACAACGAGCCCCATTGTTAATCCTTTATTGGAAATTATTTGTAATTTTCGACAAGTAGAACAATGAATGGAACAGGTAGACGGTTGAAATCTTTGTATATATTGCTTCTATATAATCTAAGAAACATATATGCAAAGCATCCAAACAGTACCATTCGCCAATTTTTTGTTCTTCAAGTTTAAGTGAACAACGAGCCCCATTGATAATCATGAAACGGAAATTATTTGTAACTTTCTACAAGTAGAACAATGAATAGAACAAGTAGACGGTTGAAATCTTTGTATATGTTGCTTCTATATGGTCTACGAAACCTATATGCAAAGCATCTAAACAGTAACAATCGCCAATTTTTTGATCTTCAAGTTTAAGTGAACAGCGAGCCCCATTGATAATCACGAAATGGAAATTATTTGTAACTTTCTACAAGTAGAACAATGAATAGTACAGGTAGACGGGTGAAATCTTTCTATATATTGCTTCTAAATAGTCTAAGAAACATATATGCAAAGCATCCAAACAGTACAATTCGCCAATTTCTTGTTCTTCAAGTTTAAGTGAACAATGAGCCCCATTGTTAATCCTTTAAAGAAAATTATTTGTAAATTTCGACAAGTAGAACAATGAATGGAACTGGTAGACGGTTGAAATCTTTTTATATATTGCTTCTATATAGTCTAAGAAACATATATGCAAAGCATCCGAACAGTACCTGTCGCCAATTTTTTGTCCTTCAAGTTTAAGTGAACAACGAGGCCCATTGATAATCATGAAACGGAAATTATTTGTAACTTTCGACAAGATGAACAATGAATAGAACAGGTAGACGGTTGAAATCTTTGTATATGTTGCTTCTATATAGTCTAAGAAACCTATATGCGAAGCATCTAAACAGTAACATTCGCCAATTTTTTGATCTTCAAGGTTAAGTGAACAGCGAGCCCCATTGATAATCATGAAATGGAAATTATTTGTAACTTTCTACAAGTAGAACAATGAATAGTACAGGTAGACAGGTGAAATTTTTCTATATATTGCTTCTAAATAGTCTAAGAAACACATATGCAAAGCATCCAAACAGCACAATTCGCCAATTGTTTGTTCTACAAGTCTAAGTGAACTACGAGCCCCATTGTTAATCCTTTAAAGGAAATTATTTGTAAATTTCGACAAGTAGAACAATGAATGGATCAGGTAGACGGTTGAAATCATTGTATATATTGCTTCTATATAACCTGCGAAACATATATGCAAAGCATCCAAACAGTACAATTCGCCAATTTTTTGTTCTTCAAGTTTAAGTGAACTACGAGCCCCATTGTTAATCCTTTAACGGAAATTAATTGTAACTTTCTACAAGTAGAACAATGATTGGAACACGCAGACGGTTGAAATCTTTGTATATATTGCTTCCATATAGTCTTAGAAACATCTATGCAAAGCATCCAAACAGTACCATTCGCCAATTTTTTGTTCTTCAAGTTTAAGTGAACTACGAGCCCCATTGTTAATCCTTTAAAGGAAATTATTTGTTAATTTCGACAAGTAGAACAATGATTGGAACACGTAGTCGGTTGAAATCTTTGTATATATTGCTTCCATATAGTCTAAGAAACATGTACGCAAAGCATCCAAAAAGTACCATTCGCCAATTTTTTGTTCTTCAAGTTTAAGTGAACAACGAGCCCCATTGTTAATCCTTTAGAGGAAATTATTTGAAAAATTTCGACAAGTAGAACAATGATTGGAACACTTAGACGGTTGAAATCTTTGTATATATTGCTTCCATATAGTCTAAGAAACATGTACGCAAAGCATCCAAACAGTACCATTCGCCAATTTTTTGTTCTTCAAGTTTAAGTGAACAATGAGCCCCAATGGTTAATCCTTTATCGGAAATTATTTGTAATTTTCGACAAGTAGAACAATGAATGGAACAGGTAGACGGTTGAAATCTTTGTATATATTGCTTCTATATAATCTAAGAAACATATATGCAAAGCATCCAAACAGTACCATTCGCCAATTTTTTGTTCTTCAAGTTTAAGTGAACAACGAGCCCCATTGATAATCATGAAACGGAAATTATTTGTAACTTTTTACAAGTAGAACAATGAATAGAACAGGTAGACGGTTGAAATCTTTGTGTATATTGCTTCTATATAGTATAAGAAACATATATGCAAAGCATCCAAACAGTACAATTCGCCAATTTTTTGTTCTTCAAGTTTAAGTGAACTACGAGCCCCATTGTTAATCCCTTAACGGAAATTATTTGTAACTTTCGACAAGTAGAACAATGAATGGAACAGGTAGACAGTTGAAATCATTGTATATATTGCTTCTATATAGTCTAAGAAACATATATGCAAAGCATCCAAACAGTAGAATTCGACTATTTTTTGCTCTTCAAGTTTAAGTGAACTACGAGCCCCATTGTTAATCCTTTAAAGGAAATTATTTGTAAATTTCGGCAAGTAGAACAATGAATGGAATAGGTAGACGGTTGAAATCATTGTATATATTGCTTCTATATAGTCTAAGAAACATATATGCAAAGCATCCAAACAGTACAATTCGCCAATTTTTTGTTCTTCAAGTTTAAGTAAACTACGATCCCCATTGTTAATCCCTTAACGGAAATTATTTGTAACATTCGACAAGTAGAACAATGAATGGAACAGGTAGACGGTTGAAATCATTGTATATTTTGCTTCTATATAGTCTAAGAAACATATATGCAAAGCATCCAACCAGTACAATTCGCCAATTTTTTGTTCTTCAAGTTTAAGTGAACAATGAGCCCCATTGTTAATCCTTTAAAGGAAATTATTTGTAACTATCGGCAAGTAGAACAATGAATGGAACAGGTACACGGTTGAAATCTTTGTATATATTGCTTCTATATAGTCTAAGAAACATATATGCAAATCATCCAAATAGTACAATTCGCCAATTTTTTGTTCTTCAAGTTTAAGTGAACAATGAGCCCCAATGGTTAATCCTTTATCGGTAATTATTTGTAACTTTCGACAAGTAGAACAATGAATGGAACAGGTAGACGGTTGAAATCCTTGTATATATTGCTACCATATAGTCTAAGAAACATGTACGCAAAGCATCCAAACAGTACCATTCGCCAATTTTTTGTCCTTCAAGTTTAAGTGAACAATGAGCCCCATTGTTAATCCTTTATCGGAAATTATTTGTAACTTTCGACAAGTAGAACAATGAATGGAAAAGGTAGACGGTTGAAATCTTTGTATATATTGCTTCTATATAGTCTAAAAACATATATGCAAAGCATCCAAACAGTACAATTCGCCAATTTTTTGTTCTTCAAGTTTAATTGAACAATGAGCCCCAATGGTTAATCCTTTATCGGCAATTATTTGTAACTTTCGGCAAGTAGAACAATGAATGGAACAGGTAGACGGTTGAAATCTTTGTATATATTGCTTCTATATAGTATAAGAAACATATATGCAAAGCATCCAAACAGCACAATTCGCCAATTTATTGATCTTCAAGTTTAAGCGAACAATGAGCCCCAATGGTTAATCCTTTATCGGAAATTATTTGTAACATTCGGCAAGTAGAACTATGATTGGAACACGCAGACGGTTGAAATCTTTGTATATATTGCTTCCATATAGTCTTAGAAACATCTATGCAAAGCATCCAAACAGTACAATTCGCCAATTCTTTGTTCTTCAAGTTTAAGTAAACTACGATCCCCATTGTTAATCCCTTAACGAAAATTAATTGTAACTTTCGACAAGTAGAACAATGAATGGAACAGGTAGACGGATGAAATCATTGTATATATTGCTTCTATATAGTCTAAGAAACATATATGCAAAGCATCCAAACAGCACAATTCGCCAATTTTTTGTTCTTCAAGTTTAAGTAAACTACGATCCCCATTGTTAATCCCTTAACGGAAATTATTTGTAACTTTCGACAAGTAGAACATTGAATGGAACAGGTAGACGGTTGAAATCTTTGTATCTATTGCTTCTATATAGTATAAGAAACATCTATGCAAAGCATCCAAACAGTACCATTCGCCAATTTTTTGTTCTTCAAGTTTAAGTGAACTACGAGCCCCATTGTTAATCCTTTAAAGGAAATTATTTGTTAATTTCGACAAGTAGAACAATGATTGGAACACGTAGACGGTTGAAATCTTTGTATATATTGCTTCCATATAGTCTAAGAAACATGTACGCAAAGCATCCAAAAAGTACAATTCGCCAATTTTTTGTTCTTCAAGTTTAAGTGAACAACGAGCCCCATTGTTAATCCTTTAGAGGAAATTATTTGAAAAATTTCGACAAGTAGAACAATGATTGGAACACTTAGACGGTTGAAATCTTTGTATATATTGCTTCCATATAGTCTAAGAAACATGTACGCAAAGCATCCAAACAGTACCATTCGCCAATTTTTTGTTCTTCAAGTTTAAGTGAACAATGAGCCCCAATGGTTAATCCTTTATCGGAAATTATTTGTAATTTTCGACAAGTAGAACAATGAATGGAACAGGTAGACGGTTGAAATCTTTGTATATATTGCTTCTATATAATCTAAGAAACATATATGCAAAGCATCCAAACAGTACCATTCGCCAATTTTTTGTTCTTCAAGTTTAAGTGAACAACGAGCCCCATTGATAATCATGAAACGGAAATTATTTGTAACTTTTTACAAGTAGAACAATGAATAGAACAGGTAGACGGTTGAAATCTTTGTGTATATTGCTTCTATATAGTATAAGAAACATATATGCAAAGCATCCAAACAGTACAATTCGCCAATTTTTTGTTCTTCAAGTTTAAGTGAACTACGAGCCCCATTGTTAATCCCTTAACGGAAATTATTTGTAACTTTCGACAAGTAGAACAATGAATGGAACAGGTAGACAGTTGAAATCATTGTATATATTGCTTCTATATAGTCTAAGAAACATATATGCAAAGCATCCAAACAGTAGAATTCGACTATTTTTTGCTCTTCAAGTTTAAGTGAACTACGAGCCCCATTGTTAATCCTTTAAAGGAAATTATTTGTAAATTTCGGCAAGTAGAACAATGAATGGAATAGGTAGACGGTTGAAATCATTGTATATATTGCTTCTATATAGTCTAAGAAACATATATGCAAAGCATCCAAACAGTACAATTCGCCAATTTTTTGTTCTTCAAGTTTAAGTAAACTACGATCCCCATTGTTAATCCCTTAACGGAAATTATTTGTAACATTCGACAAGTAGAACAATGAATGGAACAGGTACACGGTTGAAATCTTTGTATATATTGCTTCTATATAGTCTAAGAAACATATATGCAAATCATCCAAATAGTACAATTCGCCAATTTTTTGTTCTTCAAGTTTAAGTGAACAATGAGCCCCAATGGTTAATCCTTTATCGGTAATTATTTGTAACTTTCGACAAGTAGAACAATGAATGGAACAGGTAGACGGTTGAAATCCTTGTATATATTGCTACCATATAGTCTAAGAAACATGTACGCAAAGCATCCAAACAGTACCATTCGCCAATTTTTTGTCCTTCAAGTTTAAGTGAACAATGAGCCCCATTGTTAATCCTTTATCGGAAATTATTTGTAACTTTCGACAAGTAGAACAATGAATGGAAAAGGTAGACGGTTGAAATCTTTGTATATATTGCTTCTATATAGTCTAAAAACATATATGCAAAGCATCCAAACAGTACAATTCGCCAATTTTTTGTTCTTCAAGTTTAATTGAACAATGAGCCCCAATGGTTAATCCTTTATCGGCAATTATTTGTAACTTTCGGCAAGTAGAACAATGAATGGAACAGGTAGACGGTTGAAATCTTTGTATATATTGCTTCTATATAGTATAAGAAACATATATGCAAAGCATCCAAACAGCACAATTCGCCAATTTATTGATCTTCAAGTTTAAGCGAACAATGAGCCCCAATGGTTAATCCTTTATCGGAAATTATTTGTAACATTCGGCAAGTAGAACTATGATTGGAACACGCAGACGGTTGAAATCTTTGTATATATTGCTTCCATATAGTCTTAGAAACATCTATGCAAAGCATCCAAACAGTACAATTCGCCAATTCTTTGTTCTTCAAGTTTAAGTAAACTACGATCCCCATTGTTAATCCCTTAACGAAAATTAATTGTAACTTTCGACAAGTAGAACAATGAATGGAACAGGTAGACGGATGAAATCATTGTATATATTGCTTCTATATAGTCTAAGAAACATATATGCAAAGCATCCAAACAGCACAATTCGCCAATTTTTTGTTCTTCAAGTTTAAGTAAACTACGATCCCCATTGTTAATCCCTTAACGGAAATTATTTGTAACTTTCGACAAGTAGAACATTGAATGGAACAGGTAGACGGTTGAAATCTTTGTATCTATTGCTTCTATATAGTATAAGAAACATCTATGCAAAGCATCCAAACAGTACCATTCGCCAATTTTTTGTTCTTCAAGTTTAAGTGAACTACGAGCCCCATTGTTAATCCTTTAAAGGAAATTATTTGTTAATTTCGACAAGTAGAACAATGATTGGAACACGTAGACAGTTGAAATCTTTGTATATATTGCTTCCATATAGTCTAAGAAACATGTACGCAAAGCATCCAAAAAGTACCATTCGCCAATTTTTTGTTCTTCAAGTTTAAGTGAACAACGAGCCCCATTGTTAATCCTTTAGAGGAAATTATTTGAAAAATTTCGACAAGTAGAACAATGATTGGAACACTTAGACGGTTGAAATCTTTGTATATATTGCTTCCATATAGTCTAAGAAACATGTACGCAAAGCATCCAAACAGTACCATTCGCCAATTTTTTGTTCTTCAAGTTTAAGTGAACAATGAGCCCCAATGGTTAATCCTTTATCGGAAATTATTTGTAATTTTCGACAAGTAGAACAATGAATGGAACAGGTAGACGGTTGAAATCTTTGTATATATTGCTTCTATATAATCTAAGAAACATATATGCAAAGCATCCAAACAGTACCATTCGCCAATTTTTTGTTCTTCAAGTTTAAGTGAACAACGAGCCCCATTGATAATCATGAAACGGAAATTATTTGTAACTTTTTACAAGTAGAACAATGAATAGAACAGGTAGACGGTTGAAATCTTTGTGTATATTGCTTCTATATAGTATAAGAAACATATATGCAAAGCATCCAAAGAGTACAATTCGCCAATTTTTTGTTCTTCAAGTTTAAGTGAACAATGAGCCCCAATGGTTAATCCCTTAACGGAAATTATTTGTAACATTCGACAAGTAGAACAATGAATGGAACAGGTAGACGGTTGAAATCATTGTATATTTTGCTTCTATATAGTCTAAGAAACATATATGCAAAGCATCCAACCAGTACAATTCGCCAATTTTTTGTTCTTCAAGTTTAAGTGAACAATGAGCCCCATTGTTAATCCTTTAAAGGAAATTATTTGTAACTATCGGCAAGTAGAACAATGAATGGAACAGGTACACGGTTGAAATCTTTGTATATATTGCTTCTATATAGTCTAAGAAACATATATGCAAATCATCCAAATAGTACAATTCGCCAATTTTTTGTTCTTCAAGTTTAAGTGAACAATGAGCCCCAATGGTTAATCCTTTATCGGTAATTATTTGTAACTTTCGACAAGTAGAACAATGAATGGAACAGGTAGACGGTTGAAATCCTTGTATATATTGCTACCATATAGTCTAAGAAACATGTACGCAAAGCATCCAAACAGTACCATTCGCCAATTTTTTGTCCTTCAAGTTTAAGTGAACAATGAGCCCCATTGTTAATCCTTTATCGGAAATTATTTGTAACTTTCGACAAGTAGAACAATGAATGGAAAAGGTAGACGGTTGAAATCTTTGTATATATTGCTTCTATATAGTCTAAAAACATATATGCAAAGCATCCAAACAGTACAATTCGCCAATTTTTTGTTCTTCAAGTTTAATTGAACAATGAGCCCCAATGGTTAATCCTTTATCGGCAATTATTTGTAACTTTCGGCAAGTAGAACAATGAATGGAACAGGTAGACGGTTGAAATCTTTGTATATATTGCTTCTATATAGTATAAGAAACATATATGCAAAGCATCCAAACAGCACAATTCGCCAATTTATTGATCTTCAAGTTTAAGCGAACAATGAGCCCCAATGGTTAATCCTTTATCGGAAATTATTTGTAACATTCGGCAAGTAGAACTATGATTGGAACACGCAGACGGTTGAAATCTTTGTATATATTGCTTCCATATAGTCTTAGAAACATCTATGCAAAGCATCCAAACAGTACAATTCGCCAATTCTTTGTTCTTCAAGTTTAAGTAAACTACGATCCCCATTGTTAATCCCTTAACGAAAATTAATTGTAACTTTCGACAAGTAGAACAATGAATGGAACAGGTAGACGGATGAAATCATTGTATATATTGCTTCTATATAGTCTAAGAAACATATATGCAAAGCATCCAAACAGCACAATTCGCCAATTTTTTGTTCTTCAAGTTTAAGTAAACTACGATCCCCATTGTTAATCCCTTAACGGAAATTATTTGTAACTTTCGACAAGTAGAACATTGAATGGAACAGGTAGACGGTTGAAATCTTTGTATCTATTGCTTCTATATAGTATAAGAAACATCTATGCAAAGCATCCAAACAGTACCATTCGCCAATTTTTTGTTCTTCAAGTTTAAGTGAACTACGAGCCCCATTGTTAATCCTTTAAAGGAAATTATTTGTTAATTTCGACAAGTAGAACAATGATTGGAACACGTAGACGGTTGAAATCTTTGTATATATTGCTTCCATATAGTCTAAGAAACATGTACGCAAAGCATCCAAAAAGTACCATTCGCCAATTTTTTGTTCTTCAAGTTTAAGTGAACAACGAGCCCCATTGTTAATCCTTTAGAGGAAATTATTTGAAAAATTTCGACAAGTAGAACAATGATTGGAACACTTAGACGGTTGAAATCTTTGTATATATTGCTTCCATATAGTCTAAGAAACATGTACGCAAAGCATCCAAACAGTACCATTCGCCAATTTTTTGTTCTTCAAGTTTAAGTGAACAATGAGCCCCAATGGTTAATACTTTATCGGAAATTATTTGTAATTTTCGACAAGTAGAACAATGAATGGAACAGGTAGACGGTTGAAATCTTTGTATATATTGCTTCTATATAATCTAAGAAACATATATGCAAAGCATCCAAACAGTACCATTCGCCAATTTTTTGTTCTTCAAGTTTAAGTGAACAACGAGCCCCATTGATAATCATGAAACGGAAATTATTTGTAACTTTTTACAAGTAGAACAATGAATAGAACAGGTAGACGGTTGAAATCTTTGTGTATATTGCTTCTATATAGTATAAGAAACATATATGCAAAGCATCCAAACAGTACAATTCGCCAATTTTTTGTTCTTCAAGTTTAAGTGAACTACGAGCCCCATTGTTAATCCCTTAACGGAAATTATTTGTAACTTTCGACAAGTAGAACAATGAATGGAACAGGTAGACAGTTGAAATCATTGTATATATTGCTTCTATATAGTCTAAGAAACATATATGCAAAGCATCCAAACAGTAGAATTCGACTATTTTTTGCTCTTCAAGTTTAAGTGAACTACGAGCCCCATTGTTAATCCTTTAAAGGAAATTATTTGTAAATTTCGGCAAGTAGAACAATGAATGGAATAGGTAGACGGTTGAAATCATTGTATATATTGCTTCTATATAGTCTAAGAAACATATATGCAAAGCATCCAAACAGTACAATTCGCCAATTTTTTGTTCTTCAAGTTTAAGTAAACTACGATCCCCATTGTTAATCCCTTAACGGAAATTATTTGTAACATTCGACAAGTAGAACAATGAATGGAACAGGTAGACGGTTGAAATCATTGTATATTTTGCTTCTATATAGTCTAAGAAACATGTACGCAAAGCATCCAAACAGTACCATTCGCCAATTTTTTGTCCTTCAAGTTTAAGTGAACAATGAGCCCCATTGTTAATCCTTTATCGGAAATTATTTGTAACTTTCGACAAGTAGAACAATGAATGGAAATGTAGACGGTTGAAATCTTTGTATATATTGCTTCTATATAGTCTAAAAACATATATGCAAAGCATCCAAACAGTACAATTCGCCAATTTTTTGTTCTTCAAGTTTAATTGAACAATGAGCCCCAATGGTTAATCCTTTATCGGCAATTATTTGTAACTTTCGGCAAGTAGAACAATGAATGGAACAGGTAGACGGTTGAAATCTTTGTATATATTGCTTCTATATAGTATAAGAAACATATATGCAAAGCATCCAAACAGCACAATTCGCCAATTTATTGATCTTCAAGTTTAAGCGAACAATGAGCCCCAATGGTTAATCCTTTATCGGAAATTATTTGTAACATTCGGCAAGTAGAACTATGATTGGAACACGCAGACGGTTGAAATCTTTGTATATATTGCTTCCATATAGTCTTAGAAACATCTATGCAAAGCATCCAAACAGTACAATTCGCCAATTCTTTGTTCTTCAAGTTTAAGTAAACTACGATCCCCATTGTTAATCCCTTAACGAAAATTAATTGTAACTTTCGACAAGTAGAACAATGAATGGAACAGGTAGACGGATGAAATCATTGTATATATTGCTTCTATATAGTCTAAGAAACATATATGCAAAGCATCCAAACAGCACAATTCGCCAATTTTTTGTTCTTCAAGTTTAAGTAAACTACGATCCCCATTGTTAATCCCTTAACGGAAATTATTTGTAACTTTCGACAAGTAGAACATTGAATGGAACAGGTAGACGGTTGAAATCTTTGTATCTATTGCTTCTATATAGTATAAGAAACATCTATGCAAAGCATCCAAACAGTACCATTCGCCAATTTTTTGTTCTTCAAGTTTAAGTGAACTACGAGCCCCATTGTTAATCCTTTAAAGGAAATTATTTGTTAATTTCGACAAGTAGAACAATGATTGGAACACGTAGACGGTTGAAATCTTTGTATATATTGCTTCCATATAGTCTAAGAAACATGTACGCAAAGCATCCAAAAAGTACCATTCGCCAATTTTTTGTTCTTCAAGTTTAAGTGAACAACGAGCCCCATTGTTAATCCTTTAGAGGAAATTATTTGAAAAATTTCGACAAGTAGAACAATGATTGGAACACTTAGACGGTTGAAATCTTTGTATATATTGCTTCCATATAGTCTAAGAAACATGTACGCAAAGCATCCAAACAGTACCATTCGCCAATTTTTTGTTCTTCAAGTTTAAGTGAACAATGAGCCCCAATGGTTAATCCTTTATCGGAAATTATTTGTAATTTTCGACAAGTAGAACAATGAATGGAACAGGTAGACGGTTGAAATCTTTGTATATATTGCTTCTATATAATCTAAGAAACATATATGCAAAGCATCCAAACAGTACCATTCGCCAATTTTTTGTTCTTCAAGTTTAAGTGAACAACGAGCCCCATTGATAATCATGAAACGGAAATTATTTGTAACTTTTTACAAGTAGAACAATGAATAGAACAGGTAGACGGTTGAAATCTTTGTGTATATTGCTTCTATATAGTATAAGAAACATATATGCAAAGCATCCAAACAGTACAATTCGCCAATTTTTTGTTCTTCAAGTTTAAGTGAACTACGAGCCCCATTGTTAATCCCTTAACGGAAATTATTTGTAACTTTCGACAAGTAGAACAATGAATGGAACAGGTAGACAGTTGAAATCATTGTATATATTGCTTCTATATAGTCTAAGAAACATATATGCAAAGCATCCAAACAGTAGAATTCGACTATTTTTTGCTCTTCAAGTTTAAGTGAACTACGAGCCCCATTGTTAATCCTTTAAAGGAAATTATTTGTAAATTTCGGCAAGTAGAACAATGAATGGAATAGGTAGACGGTTGAAATCATTGTATATATTGCTTCTATATAGTCTAAGAAACATATATGCAAAGCATCCAAACAGTACAATTCGCCAATTTTTTGTTCTTCAAGTTTAAGTAAACTACGATCCCCATTGTTAATCCCTTAACGGAAATTATTTGTAACATTCGACAAGTAGAACAATGAATGGAACAGGTAGACGGTTGAAATCATTGTATATTTTGCTTCTATATAGTCTAAGAAACATATATGCAAAGCATCCAACCAGTACAATTCGCCAATTTTTTGTTCTTCAAGTTTAAGTGAACAATGAGCCCCATTGTTAATCCTTTAAAGGAAATTATTTGTAACTATCGGCAAGTAGAACAATGAATGGAACAGGTACACGGTTGAAATCTTTGTATATATTGCTTCTATATAGTCTAAGAAACATATATGCAAATCATCCAAATAGTACAATTCGCCAATTTTTTGTTCTTCAAGTTTAAGTGAACAATGAGCCCCAATGGTTAATCCTTTATCGGTAATTATTTGTAACTTTCGACAAGTAGAACAATGAATGGAACAGGTAGACGGTTGAAATCCTTGTATATATTGCTACCATATAGTCTAAGAAACATGTACGCAAAGCATCCAAACAGTACCATTCGCCAATTTTTTGTCCTTCAAGTTTAAGTGAACAATGAGCCCCATTGTTAATCCTTTATCGGAAATTATTTGTAACTTTCGACAAGTAGAACAATGAATGGAAAAGGTAGACGGTTGAAATCTTTGTATATATTGCTTCTATATAGTCTAAAAACATATATGCAAAGCATCCAAACAGTACAATTCGCCAATTTTTTGTTCTTCAAGTTTAATTGAACAATGAGCCCCAATGGTTAATCCTTTATCGGCAATTATTTGTAACTTTCGGCAAGTAGAACAATGAATGGAACAGGTAGACGGTTGAAATCTTTGTATATATTGCTTCTATATAGTATAAGAAACATATATGCAAAGCATCCAAACAGCACAATTCGCCAATTTATTGATCTTCAAGTTTAAGCGAACAATGAGCCCCAATGGTTAATCCTTTATCGGAAATTATTTGTAACATTCGGCAAGTAGAACTATGATTGGAACACGCAGACGGTTGAAATCTTTGTATATATTGCTTCCATATAGTCTTAGAAACATCTATGCAAAGCATCCAAACAGTACAATTCGCCAATTCTTTGTTCTTCAAGTTTAAGTAAACTACGATCCCCATTGTTAATCCCTTAACGAAAATTAATTGTAACTTTCGACAAGTAGAACAATGAATGGAACAGGTAGACGGATGAAATCATTGTATATATTGCTTCTATATAGTCTAAGAAACATATATGCAAAGCATCCAAACAGCACAATTCGCCAATTTTTTGTTCTTCAAGTTTAAGTAAACTACGATCCCCATTGTTAATCCCTTAACGGAAATTATTTGTAACTTTCGACAAGTAGAACATTGAATGGAACAGGTAGACGGTTGAAATCTATGTATCTATTGCTTCTATATAGTATAAGAAACATATATGCAAAGCATCCAAACAGTACCATTCGCCAATTTTTTGTTCTTCAAGTTTAAGTGAACTGCGAGCTCCATTGTTAATCCTTTAAAGGAAATTATTTGTAACTTTCGACAAGTAGAACAATGAATGGAACAGGTAGACTGTTGAAAACATTGTATATATTGCTTCTATATAGTCTAAGAAACATATATGCAAAGCATCCAAACAGTACAATTCGCCAATTTTTCGATCTTCAAGTTTAAGTAAACTACGATCCCCATTGTTAATCCCTTAACGGAAATTATTTGTAACTTTCGACAAGTAGAACAATGAATGGAACAGGTAGACAGTTGAAATCATTGTATATATTGCTTCTATATAGTCTAAGAAACATATATGCAAAGCATCCAAACAGTAGAATTCGACTATTTTTTGCTCTTCAAGTTTAAGTGAACTACGAGCCCCATTGTTAATCCCTTAACGGAAATTATTTGTAACATTCGACAAGTAGAACAATGAATGGAACAGGTAGACGGTTGAAATCATTGTATATTTTGCTTCTATATAGTCTAAGAAACATATATGCAAAGCATCCAACCAGTACAATTCGCCAATTTTTTGTTCTTCAAGTTTAAGTGAACAATGAGCCCCATTGTTAATCCTTTAAAGGAAATTATTTGTAACTATCGACAAGTAGAACAATGAATAGAACAGGTACACGGTTGAAATCTTTGTATATATTGCTTCTATATAGTCTAAGAAACATATATGCAAATCATCCAAACAGTACAATTCGCCAATTTTTTGTTCTTCAAGTTTAAGTAAACTACGATCCCCATTGTTAATCCCTTAACGAAAATTAATTGTAACTTTCGACAAGTAGAACAATGAATGGAACAGGTAGACGGATGAAATCATTGTATATATTGCTTCTATATAGTCTAAGAAACATATATGCAAAGCATCCAAACAGCACAATTCGCCAATTTTTTGTTCTTCAAGTTTAAGTAAACTACGATCCCCATTGTTAATCCCTTAACGGAAATTATTTGTAACTTTCGACAAGTAGAACATTGAATGGAACAGGTAGACGGTTGGAATCTTTGTATCTATTGCTTCTATATAGTATAAGAAACATATATGCAAAGCATCCAAACAGTACCATTCGCCAATTTTTTGTTCTTCAAGTTTAAGTGAACTGCGAGCTCCATTGTTAATCCTTTAGAGGAAATTATTTGAAAAATTTCGACAAGTAGAACAATGATTGGAACACTTAGACGGTTGAAATCTTTGTATATATTGCTTCCATATAGTCTAAGAAACATGTACGCAAAGCATCCAAACAGTACCATTCGCCAATTTTTTGTTCTTCAAGTTTAAGTGAACAATGAGCCCCAATGGTTAATCCTTTATCGGAAATTATTTGTAATTTTCGACAAGTAGAACAATGAATGGAACAGGTAGACGGTTGAAATCTTTGTATATATTGCTTCTATATAATCTAAGAAACATATATGCAAAGCATCCAAACAGTACCATTCGCCAATTTTTTGTTCTTCAAGTTTAAGTGAACAACGAGCCCCATTGATAATCATGAAACGGAAATTATTTGTAACTTTTTACAAGTAGAACAATGAATAGAACAGGTAGACGGTTGAAATCTTTGTATATATTGCTTCTATATAGTATAAGAAACATATATGCAAAGCATCCAAACAGTACAATTCGCCAATTTTTTGTTCTTCAAGTTTAAGTGAACTACGAGCCCCATTGTTAATCCTTTAACGGAAATTAATTGTAACTTTCGACAAGTAGAACAATGAATGGAACAGGTAGACGGATGAAATCATTGTATATATTGCTTCTATATAGTCTAAGAAACATATATGCAAAGCATCCAAACAGCACAATTCGCCAATTTTTTGTTCTTCAAGTTTAAGTAAACTACGATCCCCATTGTTAATCCCTTAACGGAAATTATTTGTAACTTTCGACAAGTAGAACATTGAATGGAACAGGTAGACGGTTGAAATCTTTGTATCTATTGCTTCTATATAGTATAAGAAACGTATATGCAAAGCATCCAAACAGTACCATTCGCCAATTTTTTGTTCTTCAAGTTTAAGTGAACTGCGAGCTCCATTGTTAATCCTTTAAAGGAAATTATTTGTAACTTTCGACAAGTAGAACAATGAATGGAACAGGTAGACTGTTGAAAACATTGTATATATTGCTTCTATATAGTCTAAGAAACATTTATGCAAAGCATCCAAACAGTACAATTCGCCAATTTTTTGTTCTTCAAGTTTAAGTAAACTACGATCCCCATTGTTAATCCCTTAACCGAAGTTATTTGTAACTTTCGACAAGTAGAACAGTGAATGGAACAGGTAGACGGTTGAAATCTTTGTATATATTGCTTCTATATAGTATAAGAAACATATATGCAAAGCATCCACACAGTACAATTCGCCAATTTTTTGTCCTTCAAGTTTAAGTGAACAATGAGCCCCATTGTTAATCCTTTATCGGAAATTATTTGTAACTTTCGACAAGTAGAACAATGAATCGAACAGGTAGACGGATGAAATCTTTGTATATATTGCTTCTATATAGTCTAAGAAACATATATGCAAAGCATCCAAACAGTACCATTTGCCAATTTTTTGTTCATCAAGTTTAAGTGAACAATGAGCCCCAATGGTTAATCCTCTATCGGCAATTATTTGTAACTTTCGATAAGTAGAACAATGAATGGAACAGGTAGACGGTTGAAATCTTTGTATATATTGCTTCTATATAGTCTAAAAACATATATGCAAAGCATCCAAACAGTACAATTCGCCAATTTTTTGTTCTTCAAGTTTAATTGAACAATGAGCCCCAATGGTTAATCCTCTATCGGCAATTATTTGTAACTTTCGACAAGTAGAACAATGAATGGAACAGGTAGACGGTTGAAATCTTTGTATATATTGCTTCTATATAGTATAAGAAACATATATGCAAATCGTCCAAACAGTACAATTCGCCAATTATTTGATCTTCAAGTTTAAGTGAACTACTAGCCCCATTGTTAATACTTTAACGGAAATTATTTGTAACTTTCGGCAAGTAGAACAATGAATGGAACAGGTAGACGGTTGAAATCTTTGTATATATTGCTTCTATATAGTCTAAGAAACATATATGCAAAGCATCCAAACAGTACAATTCGCCAATTATTTGATCTTCAAGTTTAAGTGAACTACTAGCCCCATTGTTAATACTTTAACGGAAATTATTTGTAACTTTCGGCAAGTAGAACAATGAATGGAACAGGTAGACGGTTGAAATCTTTGTATATATTGCTTCTATATAGTCTAAGAAACATATATGCAAAGCATCCAAACAGTACAATTCGCCAATTTATTGTTCTTCAAGTTTAAGTGAACAACGAGCCCCATTGTTAATCCTTTAAAGGAAATTATTTGTAAATTTCGACAAGTAGAACAATGATTGGAACACGTAGACGGTTGAAATCTTTGTATATATTGCTTCCATATAGTCTAAGAAACATGTACGCAAAGCATCCAAAAAGTACCATTCGCCAATTTTTTGTTCTTCAAGTTTAAGTGAACAACGAGCCCCATTGTTAATCCTTTAGAGGAAATTATTTGAAAAATTTCGACAAGTAGAACAATGATTGGAACACTTAGACGGTTGAAATCTTTGTATATATTGCTTCCATATAGCCTAAGAAACATGTACGCAAAGCATCCAAACAGTACCATTCGCCAATTTTTTGTTCTTCAAGTTTAAGTGAACAATGAGCCCCAATGGTTAATCCTTTATCGGAAATTATTTGTAATTTTCGACAAGTAGAACAATGAATGGAACAGGTAGACGGTTGAAATCTTTGTATATATTGCTTCTATATAATCTAAGAAACATATATGCAAAGCATCCAAACAGTACCATTCGCCAATTTTTTGTTCTTCAAGTTTAAGTGAACAACGAGCCCCATTGATAATCATGAAACGGAAATTATTTGTAACTTTTTACAAGTAGAACAATGAATAGAACAGGTAGACGGTTGAAATCTTTGTATATATTGCTTCTATATAGTATAAGAAACATATATGCAAAGCATCCAAACAGTACAATTCGTCAATTTTTTGTTCTTCAAGTTTAAGTGAACTACGAGCCCCATTGTTAATCCTTTAACGGAAATTAATTGTAACTTTCTACAAGTAGAACAATGATTGGAACACGTAGACGGTTGAAATCTTTGTATATATTGCTTCTATATAGTCTAAGAAACATATATGCAAAGCATCCAAACAGTACAATTCGCCAATTTATTGTTCTTCAAGTTTAAGTGAACAACGAGCCCCATTGTTAATCCTTTAAAGGAAATTATTTGTAAATTTCGACAAGTAGAACAATGATTGGAACACGTAGACGGTTGAAATCTTTGTATATATTGCTTCCATATAGTCTAAGAGACATGTACGCAAAGCATCCAAACAGTACCATTCGCCAATTTTTTGTTCTTCAAGTTTAAGTGAACAATGAGCCCCAATGGTTAATCCTTTATCGGAAATTATTTGTAACTTTCGGCAAGTAGAACAATGAATGGAACAGGTAGACGGTTGAAATCAATGTATATATTGCTTCTATATAGTCTAAGAAACATATATGCAAAGCATCCAAACAGTACAATTCGCCAATTTATTGTTCTTCAAGTTTAAGTGAACAACGAGCCCCATCGTTAATACTTTAAAGGAAATTATTTGTAAATTTCGACAAGTAGAACAATGATTGGAACACGTAGATGGTTGAAATCTTTGTATATATTGCTTTCATATAGTCTAAGAAACATGTACGCAAAGCATCCAAACAGTACCATTCGCCAATTTTTTGGTCTTCAAGTTTAAGTGAACAATGAGCCCCAATGGTTAATCCATTATCGGAAATTATTTGTAATTTTCGACAAGTAGAACAATGAATGGAACAGGTAGACGGTTGAAATATTTGTATATATTGCTTCTATATAGTATAAGAAACATATATGCAAAGCATCCAAACAGTACAATTCGCCAATTTTTTGTTCTTCAAGTTTAAGTGAACAATGAGCCCCAATGGTTAATCCGTTATCGGAAATTATTTGTAACTTTCGACAAGTAGAACAATGAATGGAACAGGTAGACTGTTGAAATCTTTGTATATATTGCTTCTATATAGTCTAAGAAACATATATGCAAAGCATCCAAACAGTACAATTCGCCAATTATTTGTTCTTCAAGTTTAAGTAAACTACGATCCCCATTGTTAATCCCTTAACGGAAATTATTTGAAACTTTCGACAAGTAGAACAGTGAATGGAACAGGTAGACGGTTGAAATCTTTGTACATATTGCTTCTATATAGTATAAGAATCATCTGTGCAAATCATCCAAACAGTACATGTCGCCAATTTTTTGTTCTTCAAGTTTAAGTGAACTACGAGCCCCATTGTTAATCCTTTAACAGAAATTATTTGTAAATTTCGACAAGTAGAACAATGAATGGATCAGGTAGACGGTTGAAATCATTGTATATATTGCTTCTATATAATCTACGAAACATATATGCAAAGCATCCAAACAGTACAATTCACCAATTTTTTGTTCTTCAAGTTTAAGTGAACTACGAGCCCCCTTGTTAATCCTTTAACGGAAATTAATTGTAACTTTCGACAAGTAGAACAGTGAATGGAACAGGTAGACGGTTGAAATCTTTGTATATATTGCTTCTATATAGTATAAGAAACATATATGCAAAGCATCCAAACAGTACAATTCGCCAATTTTTTGTTCTTCAAGTTTAAGTGAACAATGTGCCCCAATGGTTAATCCGTTAACGGAAATTATTTGTAACTTTCGACAAGTAGAACAATGAATGGAACAGGTAGATGGCTGAAATCTTTGTATATATTGCTTCTATATAGTCTAAGAAACATATATGCAAAGCATCCAAACAGTACAATTCGCCAATTTTTTGTTCTTCAAGTTTAAGTGAACAATGAGCCCCAATGATTAATCCTTTATCGGTAATTATTTGTAACTTTCTACAAGTAGAACAATGAATAGTACAGGTAGACGGGTGAAGTCTTTCTATATATTGCTTCTAAATGGTCTAAGAAACATCTATGCAAAGCATCCAAACAGTACAATTCGCCAATTTTTTGTTCTTCAAGTTTAAGTAAACTACGATCCCCATTGTTAATCCCTTAACGGAAATTATTTGTAACTTTCGACAAGTAGAACAATGATTGGAACCCGTAGACGGTTGAAATCTTTGTATATATTGCTTCCATATAGTCTAAGAAACATGTACGCAAAGCATCCAAACAGTACCATTCGCCAATTTTTTGTTCTTCAAGTTTAAGTGAACAATGAGCCCCAATGGTTAATCCTTTATCGGAAATTATTTGTAACTTTCGGCAAGTAGAACAATGAATGGAACAGGTAGACGGTTGAAATCTTTGTATATATTGCTTCTATATAGTCTAAGAAACACATATGCAAAGCATCCAAACAGTACAATTCGCCAATTTATTGTTCTTCAAGTTTAAGTGAACAACGAGCCCCATTGTTAATCCTTTAAAGGAAATTATTTGAAAATTTCGACAAGTAGAACAATGATTGGACCACGTAGACGGTTGAAATCTTTGTATATATTGCTTCCATATAGTCTAAGAAACATATATGCAAAGCATCCAAACAGTACAATACGCCAATTTTTTGTTCTTCAAGTTTAAGTGAACAATGAGCCCCATTGTTAATCCTTTAAAGGAAATTATTTGTAACTTTCGACAAGTAGAACAATGAATGGAACAGGTAGACGGTTGAAATCTTTGTATATATTGCTTCTATATAGTCTAAGAAACATATATGCAAAGCATCCAAACAGTACCATTCGCCAATTTTTTGTTCTTCAAGTTTAAGTGAACAATGAGCCCCATTGTTAATCCTTTATCGGAAATTATTTGTAACTTTCGACAAGTAGAACAATGAATGGAACAGGTAGACGGTTGAAATCTTTGTATATATTGCTTCTATATAGTCTAAGAAACATATATGCAAAGCATCCAAACAGTACCATTCGCCAATTTTTTGTTCTTCAAGTTTAAGTAAACTACGATCCCAATTGTTAATCCCTTAACGGAAATTATTTGTAACATTCGACAAGTAGAACAATGAATGGAACAGGTAGACGGTTGAAATCATTGTATATATTGCTTCTATATAGTCTAAGAAACATATATGCAAAGCATCCAAACAGTACAATTCGCCAATTTTTTGTTCTTCAAGTTTAAGTGAACAATGAGCCCCATTGTTAATCCTTTAAAGGAAATTATTTGTAACTTTCGACAAGTAGAACAATGAATGGAACAGGTAGACGGTTGAAATCTTTGTATATATTGCTTCTATATAGTCTAAGAAACATATATGCTAAGCATCCAAACAGTACAATTCGCCAATTTTTTGTTCTTCAAGTTTAAGTGAACAATGAGCCCCAATGGTTAATCCTTTATCGGTAATTATTTGTAATTTTCGACAAGTAGAACAATGAATGGAACTAGTAGACGGTTGATATCTTTGTATATATTGCTTCTATATAATCTAAGAAACATATATGCAAAGCATCTAAACAGTAACAATCGCCAATTTTTTGATCTTCAAGTTTAAGTGAACAGCGAGCCCCATTGATAATCATGAAATGGAAATTATTTGTAACTTTCTACAAGTAGAACAATGAATAGTACAGGTAGACGGGTGAAATCTTTCTATATATTGCTTCTAAATAGTCTAACAAACTTCTATGCAAAGCATCCAAACAGTACAATTCGCCAATTTTTTGTTCTTCAAGTTTAAGTAAACTACGATCCCCATTGTTAATCCCTTAACGGAAATTATTTGTAACTTTCGACAAGTAGAACAATGAATGGAACAGGTAGACGGTTGAAATCATTGTATATATTGCTTCTATATAGTCTAAGAAACATATATGCAAAGCATCCAAACAGTACAATTCGCCAATTTTTTGTTCTTCAAGTTTAAGTGAACAATGAGCCCCATTGTTAATCCTTTAAAGGAAATTATTTGTAACTTTCGACAAGTAGAACAATGAATGGAACAGGTAGACGGTTGAAATCTTTGTATATATTGCTTCTATATAGTCTAAGAAACATATATGCTAAGCATCCAAACAGTACAATTCGCCAATTTTTTGTTCTTCAAGTTTAAGTGAACAATGAGACCCAATGGTTAATCCTTTATCGGTAATTATTTGTAATTTTCGACAAGTAGAACAATGAATGGAACTAGTAGACGGTTGATATCTTTGTATATATTGCTTCTATATAATCTAAGAAACATATATGCAAAGCATCTAAACAGTAACAATCGCCAATTTTTTGATCTTCAAGTTTAAGTGAACAGCGAGCCCCATTGATAATCATGAAATGGAAATTATTTGTAACTTTCTACAAGTAGAACAATGAATAGTACAGGTAGACGGGTGAAATCTTTCTATATATTGCTTCTAAATAGTCTAACAAACTTCTATGCAAAGCAACCAAACAGTACAATTCGCCAATTTTTTGTTCTTCAAGTTTAAGTAAACTACGATCCCCATTGTTAATCCCTTAACGGAAATTATTTGTAACTTTCGACAAGTAGAACAATGAATGGAACAGGTAGACGGTTGAAATCATTGTATATATTGCTTCTATATAGTCTAAGAAACATATATGCAAAGCATCCAAACAGTACAATTTGCCAATTTTTTGTTCTTCAAGTTTAAGTGAACAATGAGCCCCATTGTACTCCTTTAAGGGAAATTATTTGTTACTTTCGACAAGTAGAACAATGAATAGAACAGGTAGACGGTTGAAATCTTTGTATATATTGCTTCTATATAGTCTAAGAAACATATATGCAAAGCATCCAAACAGTACAATTCGCCAATTTTTTGTTCTTCAAGTTTAAGTAAACTACGATCCCCATTGTTAATCCCTTAACGGAAATTATTTGTAACTTTCGACAAGTAGAACAATGAATGGAACAGGTAGACGGTTGAAATCATTGTATATATTGCTTCGATATAGTCTAAGAAACATATATGCAAAGCATCCAAACAGTACAATTCGCCAATTTTTTGTTCTTCAAGTTTAAGTAAACTACGATCCCCATTGTTAATCCCTTAACGGAAATTATTTGTAACTTTCGACAAGTAGAACAATGAATGGAACAGGTAGACGGTTGAAATCATTGTATATATTGCTTCTATATAGTCTAAGAAACATATATGCAAAGCATCCAAACAGTACAATTCGACAATTTTTTGCTCTTCAAGTTTAAGTGAACTACGAGCCCCATTGTTAATCCTTTAAAGGAAATTATATGTAAATTTCGGCAAGTAGAACAATGAATGGAATAGGTAGACGGTTGAAATCATTGTATATATTGCTTCTATATAGTCTAAGAAACATATATGCAAAGCATCCAAACAGTACAATTCGCCAATTTTTTGTTCTTCAAATTTAAGTAAACTACGATCCCCATTGTTAATCCCTTAACGGAAATTATTTGTAATACTCGACAAGTAGAACAATGAATGGAACAGGTAGACGGTTGAAATCATTGTATATATTGCTTCTATATAGTCTAAGAAACATATATGCAAAGCATCCAAACAGTACAATTCGCCAATTTTTTGTTCTTCAAGTTTAAGTGAACAATGAGCCCCATTGTTAATCCTTTAAAGGAAATTATTTGTAACTTTCGACAAGTAGAACAATGAATGGAACTGGTAGACGGTTGAAATATTTGTATATATTGCTTCCGTATAGTCTAAGAAACATATATGCAAAGCATCCAAACAGTACCATTCGCCAAATTTTGTTCTTCAAGGTTAAGTGAACAATGAGCCCCATTGTTAATCCTTTATCGGAAATTATTTGTAACTTTCGACAAGTAGAACAATGAATGGAACAGGTAGACGGTTGAAATCTTTGTATATATTGCTTCTATATAGTGTAAGAAACATATATGCAAAGCATCCAAACAGTACAATTCGCCAATTTATTGTTCTTCAAGTTTAAGTGAACAATGAGCCCCAATGGTTAATCCTTTATCGGAAATTATTTGTAATTTTCGACAAGTAGAACAATGATTGGAACACGTAGACGGTTGAAATCTTTGTATGTATTGCTTCCATATAGTCTAAGAAACATATATTGAAAGCATCCAAACAGTACAATTCGCCAATTTATTGTTCTTCAAGTTTAAGTGAACAACGAGCCCCATTGTTAATCCTTTAAAGGAAATTATTTGTAAATTTCCACAAGTAGAACAATGATTGGAACACGTAGACGGTTGAAATTTTTGTATATATTGCTTCCATATAGTCTAAGAAACATGTACGCAAAGCATCCAAACAGTACCATTCGCCAATTTATTGTTCTTCAAGTTTAAGTGAACAGCGAGCCCCATTGATAATCATGAAATGGAAATTATTTGTGACTTTCTACAAGTCGAACAATGAATAGTACAGGTAGACGGGTGAAATCTTTCTATAGATTGCTTCTAAATAGTCTAAGAAACATATATGCAAATCATCCAAACAGTACCATTCGCAATTTTTTTGTTCTTCAAGTTTAAGTGAACTACGAGCCCCATTGTTAATCCTTTAAAGGAATTTATTTGTAACTTTCGACAAGTAGAACAATGAATGGAACTTGTGGAGTGTTGAAATCTTTGTATATATTGCTTCTATATAGTCTAAGAAACATATATGCAAAGCATCCAAACAGTACCAGTCGCCAATTTTTTGTTCTTCAAGTTTAAGTGAACAACGAGCCCCATTGATAATCATGAAACGGAAATCATTTGTAACTTTCTACAAGTAGAACAATGAATAGAACAGGTAGACGGTTGAAATCTTTGTATATGTTGCTTCTATATAGTCTAAGAAACATATATGAAAAGCATCTAAACAGTAACAATCGCCAATTTTCAGATCTTCAAGTTTAAGTGAACAGTGAGCCCCATTGATAATCTTGAAACGGAAATTATTTGTAACTTTCTACAAGTAGAACAATGAATAGAACAGGTAGACGGTTGAAATCTTTGTATATGATGCTTCTATATAGTCTAAGAAACCTATATGCAAAGCATCTAAACAGTAACAATCGCCAATTTTTTGATCTTCAAGTTTAAGTGAACTACGAGCCCCATTGTTAATCCTTTAAAGGAAATTATTTGTAACTTTCGACAAGTAGAACAATGAATGGAACTTGTAGAGTGTTGAAATCTTTGCATATATTGCTTCTATATAGTCTAAGAAACATATATGCAAAGCATCCAAACAGTACCAGTCGCCAATTTTTTGTTCTTCAAGTTTAAGTGAACAACGAGCCCCATTGATAATCATGAAACGGAGATTATTTGTAACTTTCTACAAGTAGAACAATGAATAGAACAGGTAGACGGTTGAAATCTTTGTATATGTTGCTTCTATATAGTCTAAGAAACCTATATGAAAAGTGTTGGAGTACAACGATGAAATGCTCAACGGCCGCTGAGCAAACGATAACGGCGACTTTCAAAACATTGTTTGACACCAAAGCAGAGCCGTCTTCGTGCTGTAAAACCGTTTCAAGTTCAGTTCCAAAGTCAAAGCCGCAGAGAGCAGATTAAACGTTATTTTTCACTATTTCTTATTCTTTTCTTTATATTTCTAAGCAGCTTAATATAATTGTATCTAAATTAATAAAACCATTTTAAACAAAATTCCATCAGGTAATGGGCCCAGGTCACAATAAAACAATAAAGTGAATATAAAACAAAGGACTTTAAATAAATTTTTTTAAATATACAATTAAATCGAAATAGCAAACGGTGGAAGTACGCATTTTGTTATTCAAAAATTGAACAATGAAAATTATTCAGTGTGGAGTTACAAATTGGAAATGCTCCTAATTAAAGAAAAATTGTGGAGTGTAATAAACGACAGAAAACCTGATCCAATGAATTCATCATGGACGCAGATGGATAGCGAGGCACGTGCTACCATTGGATTATTGGTAGAAGATAATCAATTACAGCACATAAGAAACGCTAAATCTGCACGTGAAGCATGGGATTGTTTGAAAGGATATCACCAAAAGGCAACTTTAACCAGTAAGGTACTTTTATTAAAACGGTTATGTAGAACAGTGCTAAAAGAAGATGGTGATATGGAAGAACACATCACAAAAATTGCAAATTATTTCGAAGAACTCACAGCTCTCGGACAAGAATTGCCAGATAATCTCAAAGCAGCAATGTTGCTCGGAAGTCTTCCAGAATCGTACGAAACGCTTGTAACGGCTTTGGAAAGTAGACCCGAAAGCGATTTGACGTTAAATCTCGTCAAAGGGAAATTAATAGACGAATACAAAAGGCGTAAAGGGGCAAAAGATACGAGGCAACATATTTCAGAATGCGAAGCGGCTATGAAAACGGAACTCAAACATACAGCTGGCGCACTGCCTGGAAAAACATGTTTCTTCTGCAAAGAAGCCGGTCATTTCAAGAGTGACTGTTCAAAGTACAAATCATGGAAGTTGAAAAGAGAAAAGGCTAATGCAGTTATAGAAGACAAATCGTCGTCTTCTAACGATTTCTGTTTTCATGCGATAGCCACAAAAGGAACTTCGAAAGAAGCATGTTTTGTTATTAAAGAAAAGAAACATAATTTATGGATTGTCGACTCGGGTGCAACAAGCCACATGGCAACGTCGAGGATTTTTTTCGACAATTTTAATCCCGAAAGAAAAGGCCAAGTAGGTCTCGCAGACGAAGGGAAGACTTCTGAGGTGCAAGGGATTGGCTCAGGAGTGCTAAACTGTGGGATAGGCCCGCGAGAGGTCGCCCAAATTAAATTGAACAATGTACTTTACGTTCCTACGTTCAGATCGAATTTACTGTCGGTAAAGAGGTTAGTGAGTGATGGCTATAAACTAATTTTCGAAAAAGACAACTGCACAATTTCAAAGAACGGAGAATTAAAGGCAATAGCGAAATTATCCTTGGAACTGTTCGAACTGACCACAATTGAAAAAGCCTGCACAGTAAGTAATACTATATATTTAAATCATACTGAAAATTGTCAGCATGCATGGCATAGACGTTTTGGACAGCGAGACCCTACCGCAGTCAAAGATTTAGTTGAAAAGAATTTAGCGACAGGAATTAAAATAAAAGATTTTGGACAACGAGTAACTTGCGAATGCTGCGTAATAGGTAAGATGGCACGTGTACCTTTCCCAAAAGGATCAGAAAACAGAAGCAATGCAATTCTCGATCTAATTCATACGGATGTTTGTGGGCCAATGCAAACAATCACGCCAGGTAATAAAAGATATATTTTAACAATCATTGATGATTTTTCACGATACACAAGGATTTATCTTATGAGTCACAAAAGCAAAGCAGCGTCACATATTAAAGAATTCGTAGAGATGATGAAAACACAATATTGCAAGAAACCAAAGAAGATAAGATCCGATCGAGGAAGGGAATATATAAATGAAAATTTGCAAAATTATCTGAAACAGGAAGGGATTCAGGTCCAGTATACAGCGCCTTACTCTCCACAGCAGAACGGAATTGCGGAGCGGAAGAACAGATCCCTACTCGAGATGGCAAGATGTATGTTACTTGATGCACATATGGAAAAAAGGTATTGGGGGGAAGCAGTTAATACTGCAAACTATTTACAAAACAGGTTACCTTCAAGAGCAATTCGAAAAACCCCTTACGAATTATGGCACTCAAGAAAGCCAGACGTCAGAAATCTACATACTTTTGGATGCGACGCGTATGTCTGCGTTCATAAAGAACAAAGAAAAAAATTAGACGATAAAGCCGAAAAATTCAGTTTTGTTGGGTATTCAGAGGAGTCAAAGGCTTTTCGGTTGTTGGATACTAAAACAAATAAAATAAAGATTAGCCGCGATGTAGTTTTCTGCGAAAAATTTAATGAAAACAAGCCAATTAATGGAATCGTAATTCCAGTTACTAGAAACCAAAATGCAGAAAATCAAGACACCGCCGAATACGATGGGTCTGAGGGAGAATCAACCATAACTGAAGACAGTTCCATCTATGAAACGGACCATGCGGATAGCGACTTTGCTCAAGATTCTAGACATGAAGAAATGAGGCCAGAACAATACAGGCGATCAGAGAGATCGAATAGAGGGGTTCCACCCGATAGATACGCTGCATCTCTGCATATGGCTGTGGATGAAAATAATGAACCCAGAAGTGCAAAGGAAGCATTATCAGGACCCAATAAGGATGAGTGGAAAAAGGCTATGGACGAAGAGATGAAATCTTTAAGGGAAAATGGTACATGGGATCTTGTACCCAAACCGAAAGATAGAGATGTTGTTACCTGTGAGTGGGTTTTTAAATTAAAGAAAAATGAAGGAAACGTTAATAAGTTTAAGGCCAGGCTTGTCGCTCGAGGTTTTTCACAGAAATTTGGAACAGACTACGATGAAGTTTTTGCACCTGTAGTGCGACAAACCACATTCAGGACTTTCTTGACGCTAGCCGGACAGAAACGCATGCAGGTAAAACATTTTGATGTGAAAACGGCTTTTCTAAATGGAATACTCACAGAAACCATTTTTATGAGACAGCTAGAAACATATATCGTGCGCGGTAAAGAAGACTATGTGTGTAGTTTGAAAAGAGGCATCTATGGCTTAAAACAAGCTGCAAAAGTATGGAATGACCAATTAACCGATTTATTAAAGCAGTATGGTTTCAGACAGAGTCAAGTGGACCAATGTTTATATATAAAGGGCGAAGAGAATGAGGAACAAGTTTATCTCATTGTATATGTCGGTGACATTTTAATCGCTGCTAAAGAAATGGACAAGATCGATGAAGCGGCTGTTTTTCTAAAAAGGCATTTCCAACTCAGCGATCTCGGACTCTTGAAACAGTATTTAGGTATGGAGATTAGAAGAAACGAAGAGGGATTTTTCTGCATTAAGCAAGAAAAATATATAGAAAAAATTTTACATAGATTTTGTCTCCAGGACGCAAAGGCTTCTAGTATACCGTTAATTGAAGGTTATATAAAGCACAGAAACGGCGAACCAGAAATGCCAGAAAACTCAAAATATCAGCAATTGATCGGTGCACTGTTATATTTGGCAGTAAATACAAGGCCCGACATAGCAGCGAGCGTTGGAATTTTGAGCCAGTACAATAAACGACCCACAACAGGTGACTGGACTGAAGTAAAAAGGATTGCTCGCTATTTAAAAGGAACAATAGGATATGAATTAAGACTTGGCAAACGGAACAGCGAAAAAGGGCTAATTGGTTTCGCGGATGCTGACTGGGCACAGGACAAGACCGACAGAAAGTCGCACAGTGGGTACCTATTCCAAGTAATGGGAGCACCTATAAGTTGGAACTGCCGGAAACAAACGTGTGTCGCACTCTCTTCAACGGAAGCAGAATATATAGCTCTTGGTGAAGCAACACAAGAAGGATTATGGATTCGTCGCTTGCTGGAAGATTTCGGTGAAACGGTCCAAAATGAAACAGTCATTTTTGAGGACAATCAGAGTTGCCTCAAGATTGCCTCGAATAATAGATTCAGCAACAGGACAAAGCACATCGACACCAAGTTCCATTTCATAAAGGATATAAAAAATCAGGGAATTATAAATTATAAATACTGTCCTACAGACGAAATGCTCGCATACATGCTGACAAAACCACTTGGAAGGATAAAGTTAAAACGCATGGCTGAAAAGTGTGGCCTATTCAATCGCTAAATTTTTCTGTTTTTTTGTTTTTTTCAGTATCTTCATCGTTGAGAAAGGGTGTTGGAGTACAACGATGAAATGCTCAACGGCCGCTGAGCAAACGATAACGGCGACTTTCAAAACATTGTTTGACACCAAAGCAGAGCCGACTTCGTGCTGTAAAACCGTTTCAAGTTCAGTTCCAAAGTCAAAGCCGCAGAGAGCAGATTAAACGTTATTTTTCACTATTTCTTATTCTTTTCTTTATATTTCTAAGCAGCTTAATATAATTGTATCTAAATTAATAAAACCATTTTAAACAAAATTCCATCAAAAAGCATCTAAACAGTAACAATCGCCAATTTTTTGATCTTCAAGTTTAAGTGAACAGCGAGCCCCATTGATAATCATGAAATAGAAATTATTTGTAACTTTCTACAAGTAGAACAATGAATTGTACAGGTTGACGAGTGAAGTCTTTCTATATATTGCTTCTATATATTCTAAGAAACATATATGCAAAGCATCCAAACAGTACATTTCGCCAATTTTTTGTTCTTCAAGTTTAAGTGAACTACGAGCCCCATTGTTAATCCTTTAAAGGAAATTATTTGTAATTTTCTACAATTAGAACAATGAATGGAACAGGTAGACGGTTGAAATCTTTGTATATATTGTTTTTATATAGTCTAAGAAACATACCTGCAAAGGATCCAAATAGTACCATTCGCGAATTTATTGTTCTTCAAGTTTAAGTGAACAACGAGCCCCATTGATAATCATGAAAGGGAAATTATTTGTAACTTTCTACAAATAGAACAATGAATAGATCAGTTAGACTGTTGAAATCTTTGTATATATTGCTTCTATATAGTCTAAGATACAGTTATGCAAAGCATCCAAACAGTACAATTCGCCAATTATTTGTTCTTCAAGTTTAAGTGAACTACGATCCCCAATGTTAATCCTTTAACGGAAATTGTTTGTAAATTTCGACAAGTAGAACAATGAATGGAAAAGGTAGACTGTTGAAATCATTGTATATATTGCTTCTATATAGTCTAAGAAACATATATGCAAAGCATCCAAACAGTACAATTCGCCAATTTTTTGATCTTCAAGTTTAAGTGAACAGCGAGCTCCATTGATAATCATGAAATGGAAATTATTTGTAACTTTCTACAAGTAGAACAATGAATAGTACAGGTAGACGGGTGAAGTCTTTATATATATTGCTTCTATATAGTCTAAGAAACATATATGCAAAGCATCCAAACAGTACAATTAGCCAATTTTTTGTTCTTCAAGTTTAAGTGAACAACGAGCCCCATTGTTAATCCTTTATCGGTAATTATTTGTAACTTTCGACAAGTAGAACAATGAATGGAACAGGTAGACGGTTGAAATCCTTGTATATATTGCGTCTATATAATCTACGAAACATATATGCAAAGCATCCAAACAGTACCATTCGCCAATTTTTTGTTCTTCAAGTTTAAGTGAACTACGAGCCCCATTGTTAATCCTTTATCGGAAATTATTTGTAATTTTCGACAAGTAGAACAATGAATGGTACAGGTAGACGGTTGAAATCTTTGTATATATTGCTTCTATATAGTCTGAGAAACATATATGCAAAGCATCCAAACAGTACCATTCGCCAATTTATTGTTTTTCAAGTTTAAGTGAACAACGAGCCCCATTGTTAATCCTTTAAAGGAAATTATTTATAAATTTCGACAAGTAGAACAATGATTGGAACACGTAGACGGTTGAAATCTTTGTATATATTGCTTCCGTATAGTCTAAGAAACATATATGCAAAGCATCCAAACAGTACCATTCGCCAATTTTTTGTTCTTCAAGGTTAAGTGAACAATGAGCCCGATTGTTAATACTTTATCGGAAATTATTTGTAAATTTCGACAAGTAGAACAATGATTGGAACACGTGGACGGTTGAAATATTTGTATATATTGCTTCCATATAGTCTAAGAAACATATATGCAAAGCATCCAAACAGTACAATTCGCCAATTTTTTGTTCTTCAAGTTTAAGTGAACAATGAGCCCCAATGGTTAATCCTTTATCGGAAATTATTTGTAACTTTCGACAAGTAGAACAATGAATGGAACAGGTAGACGGTTGAAATCTTTGTATATATTGCTTCTATATAGTCTAAGAAACATATATGCAAAGCATCCAAACAGTACAATTCGCCAATTTTTGGTTTTTCAAGTTTAATTGAACTACGAGCCCCATTGTTAATCCTTTAAAGGAAATTATTTGTAAATTTCGACAAGTAGAACAATGAATGGATCATGTAGACGGTTGAAATCATTGTATATATTGCTTCTATATAGTCTACGAAACATATATGCAAAGCATCCAAACAGTACAATTCGCCAATTTTTTTGTTCTTCAAGTTTAAGTGAACTACGAGCCCCATTGTTAATCCTTTATCGGAAATTATTTGTAATTTTCGACAAGTAGAACAATGAATGGAACAGGTAGACGGTTGAAATCTTTGTATATATTGCTTCTATATAGTCTGAGAAACATATATGCAAAGCATCCAAACAGTACAATTCGCCAATTTTTTGTTCTTCAAGGTTAAGTGAACAATGAGCCCGATTGTTAATCCTTTATCGGAAATTATTTCTAACTTTCGACAAGTAGAACAATGAATGGAACACGTAGACGGTTGAAATCTTTGTATATATTGCTTCCATATAGTCTAAGAAACATGTACGCAAAGCATCCAAACAGTACCATTCGCCAATTTTTTGTTCTTCAAGTTTAAGTGAACAATGAGCCCCAATGGTTAATCCTTTATCGGAAATTATTTGTAACTTTCGACAAGTAGAACAATGAATGGAACAGGTAGACGGTTGAAATATTTGTATATATTGCTTCCGTATAGTCTAAGAAACATATATGCAAAGCATCCAAACAGTACCATTCGCCAATTTTTTGTTCTTCAAGGTTAAGTGAACAATGAGCCCGATTGTTAATCCTTTATCAGAAATTATTTGTAACTTTCGACAAGTAGAACAATCAATGGAACAGGTAGACGGTTGAAATCTTTGAATATATTGCTTCTATATAGTCTAAGAAACTTATATAACAAAGCATCCAAACAGTACAATTCGCCAATTTTTTGTTCTTCAAGTTTAAGTGAACAACGAGCCCCATTGATAATCATGAAAAGGAAATTATTTGTAACTTTCTACAAGTAGAACAATGATTGGAACACGTAGACGGTTGAAATCTTTGTATATATTGCTTCTATATAATCTACGAAACATATATGCAAAGCATCCAAACAGTACAATTCGCCAATTTTTTGTTCTTCAAGTTTAAGTGAACTACGAGCCCCATTGTTAATCCTTTAACGGAAATTAATTGTAACTTTCTACAAGTAGAACAATGAATGGAACAGGTAGACGGTTGAAATCATTGTATATATTGCTTCCATATAGTCTAAGAAACATATATGCAAAGCATCCAAACAGTACAATTCGCCAATTTTTTGTTCTTCAAGTTTAAGTGAACAATGAGCCCCATTGTTAATCCTTTAAAGGAAATTATTTGTAACTTTCGACAAGTAGAACAATGAATGGAACAGGTAGACGGTTGAAATCTTTGTATATATTGCTTCTATATAGTCTAAGAAACATATATGCAAAGCATCCAAAGAGTACAATTCGCCAATTTTTTGTTCTTCAAGTTTAAGTGAACAATGAGCCCCAATGGTTAATCCTTTATCGGAAATTATTTGTAAATTTCGACAAGTAGAACAATGAATAGTACAGGTAGACGGGTGAAATCTTTCTATATATTGCTTCTAAATAGTCTAAGAAACATCTATGCAAAGCATCCAAACAGTACAATTCGCCAATTTTTTGTTCTTCAAGTTTAAGTGAACAACGAGCCCCATTGTTAATCCTTTAAAGGAAATTATTTGTAACTTTCGACAAGTAGAACAATGAATGGAACAGGTAGACGGTTGAAATCTTTGTATATATTGCTTCTATATAGTCTAAGAAACATATATGCAAAGCATCCAAACAGTACAATTCGCCAATTTTTTGTTCTTCAAGTTTAAGTGAACAATGAGCCCCAATGGTTAATCCTTTATCGGAAATTATTTGTAACTTTCGACAAGTAGAACAGTGAATGGAACAGGTAGACGGTTGAAATCTTTGTATATATTGCTTCTATATAGTATAAGAAACATATATGCAAAGCATCCAAACAGTACAATTCGCCAATTTTTTGTTCTTCAAATTTAAGTGAACAATGAGCCCCAATGGTTAATCCGTTATCGGAAATTATTTGTAACTTTCGACAAGTAGAACAATGAATGGAAAAGGTAGACGGTTGAAATCATTGTATATATTGCTTGTATATAGTCTAAGAAACATATATGCAAAGCACCCAAACAGTACAATTCGCCAATTTTTTGTTCTTCAAGTTTAAGTGAACAATGAGCCCCATTGTTAATCCTTTAAAGGAAATTATTTGTAACTTTCGACAAGTAGAACAATGAATGGAACAGGTAGACGGTTGAAATCTTTGTATATATTGCTTCTATATAGTCTAAGAAACATATATGCAAAGCATCCAAACAGTACAATTCGCCAATTTTTTGTTCTTCAAGTTTAAGTGAAAATGAGCCCCAATGGTTAATCCTTTAAAGGAAATTATTTGTAAATTTCGACAAGTAGAACAATGATTGGAACACGTAGACGGTTGAAATCTTTGTATATATTGCTTCCATATAGTATAAGAAACATATATGCAAAGCATCCAAAGAGTACAATTCGCCAATTTTTTGTTCTTCAAGTTTAAGTGAACAATGAGCCCCAATGGTTAATCCTTTATCGGAAATTATTTGTAAATTTCGACAAGTAGAACAATGAATAGTACAGGTAGACGGGTGAAATCTTTCTATATATTGCTTCTAAATAGTCTAAGAAACATCTATGCAAAGCATCCAAACAGTACAATTCGCCAATTTTTTGTTCTTCAAGTTTAAGTGAACAACGAGCCCCATTGTTAATCCTTTAAAGGAAATTATTTGTAACTTTCGACAAGTAGAACAATGAATGGAACAGGTAGACGGTTGAAATCTTTGTATATATTGCTTTTATATAGTCTAAGAAACATATATGCAAAGCATCCAAACAGTACAATTCGCCAATTTTTTGTTCTTCAAGTTTAAATGAACAATGAGCCCCAATGGTTAATCCTTTATCGGAAATTATTTGTAACTTTCGACAAGTAGAACAGTGAATGGAACAGGTAGACGGTTGAAATCTTTGTATATATTGCTTCTATATAGTATAAGAAACATATATGCAAAGCATCCAAACAGTACAATTCGCCAATTTTTTGTTCTTCAAGTTTAAATGAACAACGAGCCCCATTGTTAATCCTTTAACGGAAATTAATTCTAACTTTCGACAAGTAGAACAATGAATGGAACAGGAAGACGGTTGAAATCATTGTATATATTGCTTCTATATAGTCTAAGAAACATATATGCAAAGCATCCAAATAGTACAATTCGCCAATTTTTTGTTCTTCAAGTTTAAGTAAACTACGAGCCCCATTGTTAATCCTTTAACGGAAATTAATTGTAACTTTCTACAAGTAGAACAATGATTGGAACACGTAGACGGTTGAAATCTTTGTATATATTGCTTCCATATAGTCTAAGAAACATATATGCAAAGCATCCAAACTGTACCATTCGCTAATTTTTTGTTCTTCAAGTTTAAGTGAACTACGAGCCCCATTGTTAATCCTTTAACGGAAATTATTTATAAATTTCGACAAGTAGAACAATGAATGGAACAGGTAGACTGTTGAAATCATTGTATATATTGCTTCTAAATAGTCTAAGAAACATATATGCAAAGCATCCAATCAGTACAATTCGCCAATTTTTGTTCTTCAAGTTTAAGTGAACAATGAGCCCCATTGTTAATCCTTTAAAGGAAATTATTTGTAACTTTCGACAAGTAGAACAATGAATGGGACAGGTAGACGGTTGAAATCTTTGTATATATTGCTTCTATATAGTCTAAGAAACATATATGCAAAGCATCCAAACAGTACAATTCGCCAATTTTTTGTTCTTCAAGTTTAAGTGAACAATGAGCCCCAATGGTTAATCCTTTATCGGAAATTATTTGTAACATTCGGCAAGTAGAACAATGAATGGAACAGGTAGACGGTTGAAATCTTTGTATATATTGCTTCTATATAGTCTAAGAAACATATATGCAAAGCATCCAAATAGTACAATTCGCCAATTTTTTCATCTTCAAGTTTAAGTAAACTACGATCCCCATTGTTAATCCCTTAAAGGAAATTATTTGTAACTTTCGACAAGTAGAACAATGAATGGAACAGGTAGACGGTTGAAATCATTGTATTATTGCTTCTATATAGTCTAAGAAACATATATGCAAAGCATCCAAACAGTACAATTCGACAATTTTTTGCTCTTCAAGTTTAAGTGAACTACGAGCCCCATTGTTAATCCTTTAAAGGAAATTATTTGTAAATTTCGGCAAGTAGAACAATGAATGGAATAGGTAGACGGTTGATATCATTGTATATATTGCTTCTATATAGTCTAAGAAACATATATGCAAAGCATCCAAACAGTACAATTCGCCAATTTTTTGTTCTTCAAGTTTAAGTAAACTACGATCCCCATTATTAATCCCTTAACGGAAATTATGTGTAACATTCGACAAGTAGAACAATGAATGGAACAGGTAGACAGTTGAAATCATTGTATATATTGCTTCTATATAGTCTAAGAAACATATATGCAAAGCATCCAATCAGTACAATTCGCCAATTTTTGTTCTTCAAGTTTAAGTGAACAATGAGCCCCATTGTTAATCCTTTAAAGGAAATTATTTGTAACTTTCGACAAGTAGAACAATGAATGGGACAGGTAGACGGTTGAAATCTTTGTATATATTGCTTCTATATAGTCTAAGAAACATATATGCAAAGCATCCAAACAGTACAATTCGCCAATTTTTTGTTCTTCAAGTTTAAGTGAACAATGAGCCCCAATGTTTAATCCTTTAAAGGAAATTATTTGTAAATTTCGACAAGTAGAACAATGATTGGAACACGTAGACGGTTGAAATCTTTGTATATATTGCTTCCATATAGTCTAAGAAACATGTACGCAAAGCATCCAGACAGTACCATTCGCCAATTTTTTGTTCTTCAAGTTTAAGTGAACAACGAGCCCCATTGATAATCATGAAACGGAAATTATTTGTAACTTTTTACAAGTAGAACAATGAATAGAACAAGTAGACGGTTGAAATCTTTGTATATGTTGCTTCTATATTGTCTAAGAAACCTATATGCAAAGCATCTAAACAGTAACAATCGCCAATTTTTTGATCTTCAAGTTTAAGTGAACAGCGAGCCCCATTGATAATCATGCAATGGAATTATTTCTAACTTTCTACAAGTAGAACAATGAATAGTACAGGTAGACGGGTGAAATCTTTCTATATATTGCTTCTAAATAGTCTAAGAAACATATATGCAAATCATCCAAACAGTACAATTCGCCAATTTTTTGTTCTTCAAGTTTAAGTGAACTACGAGCCCCATTGTTAATCCTTTAAAGGAAATTATTTGTAAATTTCGACATGTAGAACAATGATTTGATCAGGTAGACGATTGAAATCATTGTATATATTGATTCTATATAGTCTAAGAAACATATATGCAAAGCGTCCAAACAGTACAATTCGCCAATTATTTGATCTTCAAGTTTAAGTGAACTACGAGCCCCATTGTTAATACTTTAACGGAAATTATTTGTAACTTGCGACAAGTAGAACAATGAATGGAACAGGTAGCCGGTTGAAATCAATGTATATATTGCTTCTATATAGTCTAAGAAACATATATGCAAAGCATCCAAACAGTACCATTCATCAATTTTTTGTTCTTCAAGTTTAAGTGAACAACGAGCCCCATTGTTAATCCGTTAAAGGAAATTATTTGTAAATTTCGACAAGTAGAACAATGATTGGAACACGTAGACGGTTGACATCTTTGTATATATTGCTTCTATATAATCTACGAAACATATATGCAAAGCATCCAAACAGTACAATTCGCCAATTTTTTGTTCTTCAAGTTTAAGTGAACTACGAGCCCCATTGTTAATCCTTTAACGGAAATTAATTGTAACTTTCTACAAGTAGAACAATGATTGGAACACGTAGACGGTTGAAATCTTTGTATATATTGCTTCCATATAGTCTAAGAAACATATATGCAAAGCATCCAAACAGTACAATTCGCCAATTTTTTGTTCTTCAAGTTTAAGTGAACAATGAGCCCCAATGGTTAATCCTTTACCGGAAATTATTTGTAACATTCGGCAAGTAGAACAATGAATGGAACAGGTAGACGGTTGAAATCTTTGTATATATTGCTTCTATATAGTCTAAGAAACATATATGCAAAGCATCCAAACAGTACAATTCGTCAATTTTTAGTTCTTCAAGTTTAAGTGAACAATGAGCCCCAATGGTTAATCCTTTATCGGTAATTATTTGTAACTTTCGACAAGTAGAACAATGAATGGATCAGGTAGACGGTTGAAATCATTGTATATATTGCTTCTACATAATCTACGAAACATATATGCAAAGCATCCAAACAGTACAATTCGCCAATTTTTTGTTCTTCAAGTTTAAGTGAACAATGAGCCCCAAAGGTTAATCCTTTATCGGAAATTATTTGTAACATTCGGCAAGTAGAACAATGAATGGAACAGGTAGACGGTTGAAATCTTTGTATATATTGCTTCTACATAATCTACGAAACATATATGCAAAGCATCCAAACAGTACAATTCGCCAATTTTTTGTTCTTCAAGTTTAAGTGAACAATGAGCCCCAATGGTTAATCCTTTATCGGAAATTATTTCTAACATTCGGCAAGTAGAACAATGAATGGAACAGGTAGACGGTTGAAATCTTTGTATATATTGCTTCAACATAATCTACGAAACATATATGCAAAGCATCCAAACAGTACAATTCGCCAATTTTTTGTTCTTCAAGTTTAAGTGAACAGCGAGCCCCATTGATAATCATGAAATGGAAATTATTTGTAACTTTCTACAAGTAGAACAATGAACAGTACAGGTAGACGGGTGAAATCTTTCTATATATTGCTTCTATATAGTCTAAGAAACATATATGCAAAGCATCCAAACTGTACCATTCGCTAATTTTTTGTTCTTCAAGTTTAAGTGAACTACGAGCCCCATTGTTAATCCTTTAACGGAAATTATTTATAAATTTCGACAAGTAGAACAATGAATGGAACAGGTAGACTGTTGAAATCATTGTATATATTGCTTCTAAATAGTCTAAGAAACATATATGCAAAGCGTCCAAACAGTACAATTCGCCAATTATTTGTTCTTCAAGTTTAAGTGAACAACGAGACCCATTGTTAATCCTTTAAAGGAAATTATTTGTAACTTTCGACAAGTAGAACAATGAATGGAACACGTAGACGGTTGAAATCTTTGTATATATTGCTTCCATATAGTCTAAGAAACATATATGCAAAGCATCCAAACAGTACAATTCGCCAATTTTTTGTTCTTCAAGTTTAAGTGAACAATGAGCCCCAATGGTTAATCCTTTATCGGTAATTATTTGTAACTTCCGACAAGTAGATCAATGAATGGAACAGTTAGACGGTTGAAATCCTTGTATATATTGCGTCTATATAATCTAAGAAACATATATGCAAAGCATCCAAACAGTACCATTCGCCAATTTTTTGTTCTTGAAGTTTAAGTGAACTACGAGCCCCATTGTTAATCCTTTAAAGGAAATTATTTGTAAATTTCGACAAGTAGAACAATGAATGGAACAGGTAGACTGTTGAAATCATTGTATATATTGCTTCTATATAGTCTAAGAAACATATATGCAAAGCGTCCAAACAGTACAATTCGCCAATTATTTGATCTTCAAGTTTAAGTGAACTACGAGCCCCATTGTTAATACTTTAACGGAAATTATTTGTAACTTGCGACAAGTAGAACAATGAATGGAACAGGTAGCCGGTTGAAATCAATGTATATATTGCTTCTATATAGTCTAAGAAACATATATGCAAAGCATCCAAACAGTACCATTCATCAATTTTTTGTTCTTCAAGTTTAAGTGAACAACGAGCCCCATTGTTAATCCGTTAAAGGAAATTATTTGTAAATTTCGACAAGTAGAACAATGATTGGAACACGTAGACGGTTGACATCTTAGTATATATTGCTTCCATATAGTCTAAGAAACATGTACGCAAAGCATCCAAACAGTAACATTCGCCAATTTTTTGTTCTTCAAGGTTAAGTGAACAATGAGCCCCAATGGTTAATCCTTTATCGGAAATTATTTGTAATTTTCGACAAGTAGAACAATGATTGGAACACGTAGACGGTTGACATCTTAGTATATATTGCTTCTATATAATCTAAGAAACATATATGCAAAGCATGCAAACAGTACCATTCGCCAATTTTTTGTTCTTCAAGTTTAAGTGAACAACGAGACCAATTGATAATCATGAAACGGAAATTATTTGTAACTTTCGGCAAGTAGAACAATGATTGGAACAGGTAGACGGTTGAAATCATTGTATATATTGCTTCTGTATAGTCTAAGAAACATATATGCAAAGCGTCCAAACAGTACAATTCGCCAATTATTTGATCTTCAAGTTTAAGTGAACTACGAGTCCCATTGTTAGTACTTTAACGGAAATTATTTGTAACTTGCGACAAGTAGAACAATGAATGGAACAGGTAGCCGGTTGAAATCTTTGTATATATTGCTTCTATATAGTCTAAGAAACATATATGCAAAGCATCCAAAAAGTACAATTCGCCAATTTTTTGTTCTTCAAGTTTAAGTGAACAATGAGCCCCAATGGTTAATCCTTTATCGGTAATTATTTGTAACTTTCGACAAGTAGAACAATGAATGGAACAGGTAGACGGTTAAAATCCTTGTATATATTGCGTCTATATAATCTAAGAAACATATATGCAAAGCATCCAAACAGTACCATTCGCCAATTTTTTGTTCTTCAAGTTTAAGTGAACTACGAGCCCCATTGTTAATCCTTTAACGGAAATTATTTATAAATATCGACAAGTAGAACAATGAATGGAACAGGTAGACTGTTAAAATCATTGTATATATTGCTTCTAAATAGTCTAAGAAACATATATGCAAAGCGTCCAAACAGTACAATTCGCCAATTATTTGTTCTTCAAGTTTAAGTGAACAACGAGCCCCATTGTTAATCCATTAAAGGAAATTATTTGTAACTTTCGACAAGTAGAACAATGAATGGAACAGGTAGACTGTTGAAATCATTGTATATATTGCTTCTAAATAGTCTAAGAAACATATATGCAAAGCGTCCAAACAGTACAATTCGCCAATTATTTGTTCTTCAAGTTTAAGTGAACAACGAGCCCCATTGTTAATCCTTTAAAGGAAATTATTTGTAACTTTCGACAAGTAGAAGAATGAATGGAACAGGTAGACGGTTGAAATCATTGAATATATTGCTTCTATATAATCTACGAAACATATATGCAAAGCATCCAAACAGTCCAATTCGCCAATTTTTTGTTCTTCAGGTTTTAGTGAACTACGAGCCCCATTGTTAATCCTTTAACGGAAATTAATTCTAACTTTCGACAAGTAGAACAATGAATGGAACAGGTAGACGGTTGAAATCATTGTATATATTGCTTCTATATAGTCTAAGAAACATATATGCAAAGCATCCAAATAGTACAATTCGCCAATTTTTTGTTCTTCAAGTTTAAGTAAACTACGATCCCCATTGTTAATCCCTTAACGGAAATTATTTGTAACTTTCGACAAGTAGAACAATGAATGGAACAGGTAGACGGTTGAAATCATTGTATATATTGCTTCTATATAGTCTAAGAAACATATATGCAAAGCATCCAAACAGTACAATTCGCCAATTTTTTGTTCTTCAAGTTTAAGTGAACAATGAGCCCCAATGGTTAATCCTTTATCGGTAATTATTTGTAACTTCCGACAAGTAGAACAATGAATGGAACAGTTAGACGGTTGAAATCCTTGTATATATTGCGTCTATATAATCTAAGAAACATATATGCAAAGCATCCAAACAGTACCATTCGCCAATTTTTTGTTCTTGAAGTTTAAGTGAACTACGAGCCCCATTGTTAATCCTTTAAAGGAAATTATTTGTAAATTTCGACAAGTAGAACAATGAATGGAACAGGTAGCCGGTTGAAATCAATGTATATATTGCTTCTATATAGTCTAAGAAACATATATGCAAAGCATCCAAACAGTACCATTCATCAATTTTTTGTTCTTCAAGTTTAAGTGAACAACGAGCCCCATTGTTAATCCGTTAAAAGGAAATTATTTGTAAATTTCGACAAGTAGAACAATGATTGGAACACGTAGACGGTTGACATTTTAGTATATATTGCTTCCATATAGTCTAAGAAACATGTACGCAAAGCATCCAAACAGTAACATTCGCCAATTTTTTGTTCTTCAAGTTTAAGTGAACAATGAGCCCCAATGGTTAATCCTTTATCGGAAATTATTTGTAATTTTCGACAAGTAGAACAATGATTGGAACACGTAGACGGTTGACATCTTAGTATATATTGCTTCTATATAATCTAAGAAACATATATGCAAAGCATGCAAACAGTACCATTCGCCAATTTTTTGTTCTTCAAGTTTAAGTGAACAACGAGACCAATTGATAATCATGAAACGGAAATTATTTGTAACTTTCGGCAAGTAGAACAATGATTGGAACAGGTAGACGGTTGAAATCATTGTATATATTGCTTCTATATAGTCTAAGAAACATATACGCAAAGCGTCCAAACAGTACAATTCGCCAATTATTTGATCTTCAAGTTTAAGTGAACTACGAGTCCCATTGTTAGTACTTTAACGGAAATTATTTGTAACTTGCGACAAGTAGAACAATGAATGGAACAGGTAGCCGGTTGAAATCTTTGTATATATTGCTTCTATATAGTCTAAGAAACATATATGCAAAGCATCCAAACAGTACAATTCGCCAATTTTTTGTTCTTCAAGTTTAAGTGAACAATGAGCCCCAATGGTTAATCCTTTATCGGTAATTATTTGTAACTTTCGACAAGTAGAACAATGAATGGAACAGGTAGACGGTTGAAATCCTTGTATATATTGCGTCTATATAATCTAAGAAACATATATGCAAAGCATCCAAACAGTACCATTCGCCAATTTTTTGTTCTTCAAGTTTAAGTGAACTACGAGCCCCATTGTTAATCCTTTAACGGAAATTATTTATAAATATCGACAAGTAGAACAATGAATGGAACAGGTAGACTGTTGAAATCATTGTATATATTGCTTCTAAATAGTCTAAGAAACATATATGCAAAGCGTCCAAACAGTACAATTCGCCAATTATTTGTTCTTCAAGTTTAAGTGAACAACGAGCCCCATTGTTAATCCATTAAAGGAAATTATTTGTAACTTTCGACAAGTAGAACAATGAATGGAACAGGTAGACTGTTGAAATCATTGTATATATTGCTTCTAAATAGTCTAAGAAACATATATGCAAAGCGTCCAAACAGTACAATTCGCCAATTATTTGTTCTTCAAGTTTAAGTGAACAACGAGCCCCATTGTTTATCCTTTAAAGGAAATTATTTGTAACTTTCGACAAGTAGAACAATGAATGGAACAGGTAGACGGTTGAAATCATTGAATATATTGCTTCTATATAATCTACGAAACATATATGCAAAGCATCCAAACAGTCCAATTCGCCAATTTTTTGTTCTTCAGGTTTAAGTGAACTACGAGCCCCATTGTTAATCCTTTAACGGAAATTAATTCTAACTTTCGACAAGTAGAACAATGAATGGAACAGGTAGACGGTTGAAATCATTGTATATATTGCTTCTATATAGTCTAAGAAACATATATGCAAAGCATCCAAACAGTACAATTCGCCAATTTTTTGTTCTTCAAGTTTAAGTGAACAACGAGCCCCATTGTTAATCCGTTAAAGGAAATTATTTGTAAATTTCGACAAGTAGAACAATGATTGGAACACGTAGACGGTTGACATCTTAGTATATATTGCTTCCATATAGTCTAAGAAACATGTACGCAAAGCATCCAAACAGTAACATTCGCCAATTTTTTGTTCTTCAAGTTTAAGTGAACAATGAGCCCCAATGGTTAATCCTTTATCGGAAATTATTTGTAATTTTCGACAAGTAGAACAATGATTGGAACACGTAGACGGTTGACATCTTAGTATATATTGCTTCTATATAATCTAAGAAACATATATGCAAAGCATGCAAACAGTACCATTCGCCAATTTTTTGTTCTTCAAGTTTAAGTGAACAACGAGACCAATTGATAATCATGAAACGGAAATTATTTGTAACTTTCGGCAAGTAGAACAATGATTGGAACAGGTAGACGGTTGAAATCATTGTATATATTGCTTCTATATAGTCTAAGAAACATATACGCAAAGCGTCCAAACAGTACAATTCGCCAATTATTTGATCTTCAAGTTTAAGTGAACTACGAGTCCCATTGTTAGTACTTTAACGGAAATTATTTGTAACTTGCGACAAGTAGAACAATGAATGGAACAGGTAGCCGGTTGAAATCTTTGTATATATTGCTTCTATATAGTCTAAGAAACATATATGCAAAGCATCCAAACAGTACAATTCGCCAATTTTTTGTTCTTCAAGTTTAAGTGAACAATGAGCCCCAATGGTTAATCCTTTATCGGTAATTATTTGTAACTTTCGACAAGTAGAACAATGAATGGAACAGGTAGACGGTTGAAATCCTTGTATATATTGCGTCTATATAATCTAAGAAACATATATGCAAAGCATCCAAACAGTACCATTCGCCAATTTTTTGTTCTTCAAGTTTAAGTGAACTACGAGCCCCATTGTTAATCCTTTAACGGAAATTATTTATAAATATCGACAAGTAGAACAATGAATGGAACAGTTAGACTGTTGAAATCATTGTATATATTGCTTCTAAATAGTCTAAGAAACATATATGCAAAGCGTCCAAACAGTACAATTCGCCAATTATTTGTTCTTCAAGTTTAAGTGAACAACGAGCCCCATTGTTAATCCATTAAAGGAAATTATTTGTAACTTTCGACAAGTAGAACAATGAATGGAACAGGTAGACTGTTGAAATCATTGTATATATTGCTTCTAAATAGTCTAAGAAACATATATGCAAAGCGTCCAAACAGTACAATTCGCCAATTATTTGTTCTTCAAGTTTAAGTGAACAACGAGCCCCATTGTTTATCCTTTAAAGGAAATTATTTGTAACTTTCGACAAGTAGAACAATGAATGGAACAGGTAGACGGTTGAAATCATTGAATATATTGCTTCTATATAATCTACGAAACATATATGCAAAGCATCCAAACAGTCCAATTCGCCAATTTTTTGTTCTTCAGGTTTAAGTGAACTACGAGCCCCATTGTTAATCCTTTAACGGAAATTAATTCTAACTTTCGACAAGTAGAACAATGAATGGAACAGGTAGACGGTTGAAATCATTGTATATATTGCTTCTATATAGTCTAAGAAACATATATGCAAAGCATCCAAACAGTACAATTCGCCAATTTTTTGTTCTTCAAGTTTAAGTGAACAATGAGCCCCAATGGTTAATCCTTTATCGGTAATTATTTGTAACTTCCGACAAGTAGAACAATGAATGGAACAGTTAGACGGTTGAAATCCTTGTATATATTGCGTCTATATAATCTAAGAAACATATATGCAAAGCATCCAAACAGTACAATTCGCCAATTTTTTGTTCTTCAAGTTTAAGTGAACAATGAGCCCCAATGGTTAATCCTTTATCGGTAATTATTTGTAACTTCCGACAAGTAGAACAATGAATGGAACAGGTAGACGGTTGAAATCTTTGTATATATTGCTTCTATATAGTATAAGAAACATATATGCAAAGCATCCAAACAGTACAATTCGCCAATTTTTTGTTCTTCAAGTTTAAGTGAACAACGAGCCCCATTGTTAATCCTTTAACGGAAATTAATTCTAACTTTCGACAAGTAGAACAATGAATGGAACAGGAAGACGGTTGAAATCATTGTATATATTGCTTCTATATAGTCTAAGAAACATATATGCAAAGCATCCAAATAGTACAATTCGCCAATTTTTTGTTCTTCAAGTTTAAGTAAACTACGAGCCCCATTGTTAATCCTTTAACGGAAATTAATTGTAACTTTCTACAAGTAGAACAATGATTGGAACACGTAGACGGTTGAAATCTTTGTATATATTGCTTCCATATAGTCTAAGAAACATATATGCAAAGCATCCAAACTGTACCATTCGCTAATTTTTTGTTCTTCAAGTTTAAGTGAACTACGAGCCCCATTGTTAATCCTTTAACGGAAATTATTTATAAATTTCGACAAGTAGAACAATGAATGGAACAGGTAGACTGTTGAAATCATTGTATATATTGCTTCTAAATAGTCTAAGAAACATATATGCAAAGCATCCAATCAGTACAATTCGCCAATTTTTGTTCTTCAAGTTTAAGTGAACAATGAGCCCCATTGTTAATCCTTTAAAGGAAATTATTTGTAACTTTCGACAAGTAGAACAATGAATGGGACAGGTAGACGGTTGAAATCTTTGTATATATTGCTTCTATATAGTCTAAGAAACATATATGCAAAGCATCCAAACAGTACAATTCGCCAATTTTTTGTTCTTCAAGTTTAAGTGAACAATGAGCCCCAATGGTTAATCCTTTATCGGAAATTATTTGTAACATTCGCCAAGTAGAACAATGAATGGAACAGGTAGACGGTTGAAATCTTTTTATATATTGCTTCTATATAGTCTAAGAAACATATATGCAAAGCATCCAAATAGTACAATTCGCCAATTTTTTCATCTTCAAGTTTAAGTAAACTACGATCCCCATTGTTAATCCCTTAACGGAAATTATTTGTAACTTTCGACAAGTAGAACAATGAATGGAACAGGTAGACGGTTGAAATCATTGTATTATTGCTTCTATATAGTCTAAGAAACATATATGCAAAGCATCCAAACAGTACAATTCGACAATTTTTTGCTCTTCAAGTTTAAGTGAACTACGAGCCCCATTGTTAATCCTTTAAAGGAAATTATTTGTAAATTTCGGCAAGTAGAACAATGAATGGAATAGGTAGACGGTTGATATCATTGTATATATTGCTTCTATATAGTCTAAGAAACATATATGCAAAGCATCCAAACAGTACAATTCGCCAATTTTTTGTTCTTCAAGTTTAAGTAAACTACGATCCCCATTATTAATCCCTTAACGGAAATTATGTGTAACATTCGACAAGTAGAACAATGAATGGAACAGGTAGACAGTTGAAATCATTGTATATATTGCTTCTATATAGTCTAAGAAACATATATGCAAAGCATCCAATCAGTACAATTCGCCAATTTTTGTTCTTCAAGTTTAAGTGAACAATGAGCCCCATTGTTAATCCTTTAAAGGAAATTATTTGTAACTTTCGACAAGTAGAACAATGAATGGGACAGGTAGACGGTTGAAATCTTTGTATATATTGCTTCTATATAGTCTAAGAAACATATATGCAAAGCATCCAAACAGTACAATTCGCCAATTTTTTGTTCTTCAAGTTTAAGTGAACAATGAGCCCCAATGTTTAATCCTTTAAAGGAAATTATTTGTAAATTTCGACAAGTAGAACAATGATTGGAACACGTAGACGGTTGAAATCTTTGTATATATTGCTTCCATATAGTCTAAGAAACATGTACGCAAAGCATCCAGACAGTACCATTCGCCAATTTTTTGTTCTTCAAGTTTAAGTGAACAACGAGCCCCATTGATAATCATGAAACGGAAATTATTTGTAACTTTTTACAAGTAGAACAATGAATAGAACAAGTAGACGGTTGAAATCTTTGTATATGTTGCTTCTATATTGTCTAAGAAACCTATATGCAAAGCATCTAAACAGTAACAATCGCCAATTTTTTGATCTTCAAGTTTAAGTGAACAGCGAGCCCCATTGATAATCATGCAATGGAATTATTTCTAACTTTCTACAAGTAGAACAATGAATAGTACAGGTAGACGGGTGAAATCTTTCTATATATTGCTTCTAAATAGTCTAAGAAACATATATGCAAATCATCCAAACAGTACAATTCGCCAATTTTTTGTTCTTCAAGTTTAAGTGAACTACGAGCCCCATTGTTAATCCTTTAAAGGAAATTATTTGTAAATTTCGACATGTAGAACAATGATTTGATCAGGTAGACGATTGAAATCATTGTATATATTGCTTCTATATAATCTACGAAACATATATGCAAAGCATCCAAACAGTACAATTCGCCAATTTTTTGTTCTTCAAGTTTAAGTGAACTACGAGCCCCATTGTTAATCCTTTAACGGAAATTAATTGTAACTTTCTACAAGTAGAACAATGATTGGAACACGTAGACGGTTGAAATCTTTGTATATATTGCTTCCATATAGTCTAAGAAACATATATGCAAAGCATCCAAACAGTACAATTCGCCAATTTTTTGTTCTTCAAGTTTAAGTGAACAATGAGCCCCAATGGTTAATCCTTTACCGGAAATTATTTGTAACATTCGGCAAGTAGAACAATGAATGGAACAGGTAGACGGTTGAAATCTTTGTATATATTGCTTCTATATAGTCTAAGAAACATATATGCAAAGCATCCAAACAGTACAATTCGTCAATTTTTAGTTCTTCAAGTTTAAGTGAACAATGAGCCCCAATGGTTAATCCTTTATCGGTAATTATTTGTAACTTTCGACAAGTAGAACAATGAATGGATCAGGTAGATGGTTGAAATCATTGTATATATTGCTTCTACATAATCTACGAAACATATATGCAAAGCATCCAAACAGTACAATTCGCCAATTTTTTGTTCTTCAAGTTTAAGTGAACAATGAGCCCCAAAGGTTAATCCTTTATCGGAAATTATTTGTAACATTCGGCAAGTAGAACAATGAATGGAACAGGTAGACGGTTGAAATCTTTGTATATATTGCTTCTACATAATCTACGAAACATATATGCAAAGCATCCAAACAGTACAATTCGCCAATTTTTTGTTCTTCAAGTTTAAGTGAACAATGAGCCCCAAAGGTTAATCCTTTATCGGAAATTATTTGTAACATTCGGCAAGTAGAACAATGAATGGAACAGGTAGACGGTTGAAATCTTTGTATATATTGCTTCTACATAATCTACGAAACATATATGCAAAGCATCCAAACAGTACAATTCGCCAATTTTTTGTTCTTCAAGTTTAAGTGAACAGCGAGCCCCATTGATAATCATGAAATGGAAATTATTTGTAACTTTCTACAAGTAGAACAATGAACAGTACAGGTAGACGGGTGAAATCTTTCTATATATTGCTTCTATATAGTCTAAGAAACATATATGCAAAGCATCCAAACTGTACCATTCCCTAATTTTTTGTTCTTCAAGTTTAAGTGAACTACGAGCCCCATTGTTAATCCTTTAACGGAAATTATTTATAAATTTCGACAAGTAGAACAATGAATGGAACAGGTAGACTGTTGAAATCATTGTATATATTGCTTCTAAATAGTCTAAGAAACATATATGCAAAGCGTCCAAACAGTACAATTCGCCAATTATTTGTTCTTCAAGTTTAAGTGAACAACGAGCCCCATTGTTAATCCTTTAAAGGAAATTATTTGTAACTTTCGACAAGTAGAACAATGAATGGAACACGTAGACGGTTGAAATCTTTGTATATATTGCTTCCATATAGTCTAAGAAACATATATGCAAAGCATCCAAACAGTACAATTCGCCAATTTTTTGTTCTTCAAGTTTAAGTGAACAATGAGCCCCAATGGTTAATCCTTTATCGGTAATTATTTGTAACTTCCGACAAGTAGATCAATGAATGGAACAGTTAGACGGTTGAAATCCTTGTATATATTGCGTCTATATAATCTAAGAAACATATATGCAAAGCATCCAAACAGTACCATTCGCCAATTTTTTGTTCTTGAAGTTTAAGTGAACTACGAGCCCCATTGTTAATCCTTTAAAGGAAATTATTTGTAAATTTCGACAAGTAGAACAATGAATGGAACAGGTAGACTGTTGAAATCATTGTATATATTGCTTCTATATAGTCTAAGAAACATATATGCAAAGCGTCCAAACAGTACAATTCGCCAATTATTTGATCTTCAAGTTTAAGTGAACTACGAGCCCCATTGTTAATACTTTAACGGAAATTATTTGTAACTTGCGACAAGTAGAACAATGAATGGAACAGGTAGCCGGTTGAAATCAATGTATATATTGCTTCTATATAGTCTAAGAAACATATATGCAAAGCATCCAAACAGTACCATTCATCAATTTTTTGTTCTTCAAGTTTAAGTGAACAACGAGCCCCATTGTTAATCCGTTAAAGGAAATTATTTGTAAATTTCGACAAGTAGAACAATGATTGGAACACGTAGACGGTTGACATCTTAGTATATATTGCTTCCATATAGTCTAAGAAACATGTACGCAAAGCATCCAAACAGTAACATTCGCCAATTTTTTGTTCTTCAAGGTTAAGTGAACAATGAGCCCCAATGGTTAATCCTTTATCGGAAATTATTTGTAATTTTCGACAAGTAGAACAATGATTGGAACACGTAGACGGTTGACATCTTAGTATATATTGCTTCTATATAATCTAAGAAACATATATGCAAAGCATGCAAACAGTACCATTCGCCAATTTTTTGTTCTTCAAGTTTAAGTGAACAACGAGACCAATTGATAATCATGAAACGGAAATTATTTGTAACTTTCGGCAAGTAGAACAATGATTGGAACAGGTAGACGGTTGAAATCATTGTATATATTGCTTCTGTATAGTCTAAGAAACATATATGCAAAGCGTCCAAACAGTACAATTCGCCAATTATTTGATCTTCAAGTTTAAGTGAACTACGAGTCCCATTGTTAGTACTTTAACGGAAATTATTTGTAACTTGCGACAAGTAGAACAATGAATGGAACAGGTAGCCGGTTGAAATCTTTGTATATATTGCTTCTATATAGTCTAAGAAACATATATGCAAAGCATCCAAAAAGTACAATTCGCCAATTTTTTGTTCTTCAAGTTTAAGTGAACAATGAGCCCCAATGGTTAATCCTTTATCGGTAATTATTTGTAACTTTCGACAAGTAGAACAATGAATGGAACAGGTAGACGGTTAAAATCCTTGTATATATTGCGTCTATATAATCTAAGAAACATATATGCAAAGCATCCAAACAGTACCATTCGCCAATTTTTTGTTCTTCAAGTTTAAGTGAACTACGAGCCCCATTGTTAATCCTTTAACGGAAATTATTTATAAATATCGACAAGTAGAACAATGAATGGAACAGGTAGACTGTTGAAATCATTGTATATATTGCTTCTAAATAGTCTAAGAAACATATATGCAAAGCGTCCAAACAGTACAATTCGCCAATTATTTGTTCTTCAAGTTTAAGTGAACAACGAGCCCCATTGTTAATCCATTAAAGGAAATTATTTGTAACTTTCGACAAGTAGAACAATGAATGGAACAGGTAGACTGTTGAAATCATTGTATATATTGCTTCTAAATAGTCTAAGAAACATATATGCAAAGCGTCCAAACAGTACAATTCGCCAATTATTTGTTCTTCAAGTTTAAGTGAACAACGAGCCCCATTGTTAATCCTTTAAAGGAAATTATTTGTAACTTTCGACAAGTAGAAGAATGAATGGAACAGGTAGACGGTTGAAATCATTGAATATATTGCTTCTATATAATCTACGAAACATATATGCAAAGCATCCAAACAGTCCAATTCGCCAATTTTTTGTTCTTCAGGTTTTAGTGAACTACGAGCCCCATTGTTAATCCTTTAACGGAAATTAATTCTAACTTTCGACAAGTAGAACAATGAATGGAACAGGTAGACGGTTGAAATCATTGTATATATTGCTTCTATATAGTCTAAGAAACATATATGCAAAGCATCCAAATAGTACAATTCGCCAATTTTTTGTTCTTCAAGTTTAAGTAAACTACGATCCCCATTGTTAATCCCTTAACGGAAATTATTTGTAACTTTCGACAAGTAGAACAATGAATGGAACAGGTAGACGGTTGAAATCATTGTATATATTGCTTCTATATAGTCTAAGAAACATATATGCAAAGCATCCAAACAGTACAATTCGCCAATTTTTTGTTCTTCAAGTTTAAGTGAACAATGAGCCCCAATGGTTAATCCTTTATCGGTAATTATTTGTAACTTCCGACAAGTAGAACAATGAATGGAACAGTTAGACGGTTGAAATCCTTGTATATATTGCGTCTATATAATCTAAGAAACATATATGCAAAGCATCCAAACAGTACCATTCGCCAATTTTTTGTTCTTGAAGTTTAAGTGAACTACGAGCCCCATTGTTAATCCTTTAAAGGAAATTATTTGTAAATTTCGACAAGTAGAACAATGAATGGAACAGGTAGCCGGTTGAAATCAATGTATATATTGCTTCTATATAGTCTAAGAAACATATATGCAAAGCATCCAAACAGTACCATTCATCAATTTTTTGTTCTTCAAGTTTAAGTGAACAACGAGCCCCATTGTTAATCCGTTAAAGGAAATTATTTGTAAATTTCGACAAGTAGAACAATGATTGGAACACGTAGACGGTTGACATCTTAGTATATATTGCTTCCATATAGTCTAAGAAACATGTACGCAAAGCATCCAAACAGTAACATTCGCCAATTTTTTGTTCTTCAAGTTTAAGTGAACAATGAGCCCCAATGGTTAATCCTTTATCGGAAATTATTTGTAATTTTCGACAAGTAGAACAATGATTGGAACACGTAGACGGTTGACATCTTAGTATATATTGCTTCTATATAATCTAAGAAACATATATGCAAAGCATGCAAACAGTACCATTCGCCAATTTTTTGTTCTTCAAGTTTAAGTGAACAACGAGACCAATTGATAATCATGAAACGGAAATTATTTGTAACTTTCGGCAAGTAGAACAATGATTGGAACAGGTAGACGGTTGAAATCATTGTATATATTGCTTCTATATAGTCTAAGAAACATATACGCAAAGCGTCCAAACAGTACAATTCGCCAATTATTTGATCTTCAAGTTTAAGTGAACTACGAGTCCCATTGTTAGTACTTTAACGGAAATTATTTGTAACTTGCGACAAGTAGAACAATGAATGGAACAGGTAGCCGGTTGAAATCTTTGTATATATTGCTTCTATATAGTCTAAGAATCATATATGCAAAGCATCCAAACAGTACAATTCGCCAATTTTTTGTTCTTCAAGTTTAAGTGAACAATGAGCCCCAATGGTTAATCCTTTATCGGTAATTATTTGTAACTTTCGACAAGTAGAACAATGAATGGAACAGGTAGACGGTTGAAATCCTTGTATATATTGCGTCTATATAATCTAAGAAACATATATGCAAAGCATCCAAACAGTACCATTCGCCAATTTTTTGTTCTTCAAGTTTAAGTGAACTACGAGCCCCATTGTTAATTCTTTAACGGAAATTATTTATAAATATCGACAAGTAGAACAATGAATGGAACAGGTAGACTGTTGAAATCATTGTATATATTGCTTCTAAATAGTCTAAGAAACATATATGCAAAGCGTCCAAACAGTACAATTCGCCAATTATTTGTTCTTCAAGTTTAAGTGAACAACGAGCCCCATTGTTAATCCATTAAAGGAAATTATTTGTAACTTTCGACAAGTAGAACAATGAATGGAACAGGTAGACTGTTGAAATCATTGTATATATTGCTTCTAAATAGTCTAAGAAACATATATGCAAAGCGTCCAAACAGTACAATTCGCCAATTATTTGTTCTTCAAGTTTAAGTGAACAACGAGCCCCATTGTTTATCCTTTAAAGGAAATTATTTGTAACTTTCGACAAGTAGAACAATGAATGGAACAGGTAGACGGTTGAAATCATTGAATATATTGCTTCTATATAATCTACGAAACATATATGCAAAGCATCCAAACAGTCCAATTCGCCAATTTTTTGTTCTTCAAGTTTAAGTGAACAATGAGCCCCAATGGTTAATCCTTTATCGGAAATTATTTGTAATTTTCGACAAGTAGAACAATGATTGGAACACGTAGACGGTTGACATCTTAGTATATATTGCTTCTATATAATCTAAGAAACATATATGCAAAGCATGCAAACAGTACCATTCGCCAATTTTTTGTTCTTCAAGTTTAAGTGAACAACGAGACCAATTGATAATCATGAAACGGAAATTATTTGTAACTTTCGGCAAGTAGAACAATGATTGGAACAGGTAGACGGTTGAAATCATTGTATATATTGCTTCTATATAGTCTAAGAAACATATACGCAAAGCGTCCAAACAGTACAATTCGCCAATTATTTGATCTTCAAGTTTAAGTGAACTACGAGTCCCATTGTTAGTACTTTAACGGAAATTATTTGTAACTTGCGACAAGTAGAACAATGAATGGAACAGGTAGCCGGTTGAAATCTTTGTATATATTGCTTCTATATAGTCTAAGAAACATATATGCAAAGCATCCAAACAGTACAATTCGCCAATTTTTTGTTCTTCAAGTTTAAGTGAACAATGAGCCCCAATGGTTAATCCTTTATCGGTAATTATTTGTAACTTTCGACAAGTAGAACAATGAATGGAACAGGTAGACGGTTGAAATCCTTGTATATATTGCGTCTATATAATCTAAGAAACATATATGCAAAGCATCCAAACAGTACCATTCGCCAATTTTTTGTTCTTCAAGTTTAAGTGAACTACGAGCCCCATTGTTAATCCTTTAACGGAAATTATTTATAAATATCGACAAGTAGAACAATGAATGGAACAGGTAGACTGTTGAAATCATTGTATATATTGCTTCTAAATAGTCTAAGAAACATATATGCAAAGCGTCCAAACAGTACAATTCGCCAATTATTTGTTCTTCAAGTTTAAGTGAACAACGAGCCCCATTGTTAATCCATTAAAGGAAATTATTTGTAACTTTCGACAAGTAGAACAATGAATGGAACAGGTAGACTGTTGAAATCATTGTATATATTGCTTCTAAATAGTCTAAGAAACATATATGCAAAGCGTCCAAACAGTACAATTCGCCAATTATTTGTTCTTCAAGTTTAAGTGAACAACGAGCCCCATTGTTTATCCTTTAAAGGAAATTATTTGTAACTTTCGACAAGTAGAACAATGAATGGAACAGGTAGACGGTTGAAATCATTGAATATATTGCTTCTATATAATCTACGAAACATATATGCAAAGCATCCAAACAGTCCAATTCGCCAATTTTTTGTTCTTCAGGTTTAAGTGAACTACGAGCCCCATTGTTAATCCTTTAACGGAAATTAATTCTAACTTTCGACAAGTAGAACAATGAATGGAACAGGTAGACGGTTGAAATCATTGTATATATTGCTTCTATATAGTCTAAGAAACATATATGCAAAGCATCCAAACAGTACAATTCGCCAATTTTTTGTTCTTCAAGTTTAAGTGAACAATGAGCCCCAATGGTTAATCCTTTATCGGTAATTATTTGTAACTTCCGACAAGTAGAACAATGAATGGAACAGTTAGACGGTTGAAATCCTTGTATATATTGCGTCTATATAATCTAAGAAACATATATGCAAAGCATCCAAACAGTACCATTCGCCAATTTTTTGTTCTTGAAGTTTAAGTGAACTACGAGCCCCATTGTTAATCCTTTAAAGGAAATTATTTTTAAATTTCGACAAGTAGAACAATGAATGGAACAGGTAGACTGTTGAAATCATTGTATATATTGCTTCTATATAGTCTAAGAAACATATATGCAAAGCGTCCAAACAGTACAATTCGCCAATTATTTGTTCTTCAAGTTTAAGTGAACAACGAGCCCCATTGTTAATCCATTAAAGGAAATTATTTGTAACTTTCGACAAGTAGAACAATGAATGGAACAGGTAGACTGTTGAAATCATTGTATATATTGCTTCTAAATAGTCTAAGAAACATATATGCAAAGCGTCCAAACAGTACAATTCGCCAATTATTTGTTCTTCAAGTTTAAGTGAACAACGAGCCCCATTGTTTATCCTTTAAAGGAAATTATTTGTAACTTTCGACAAGTAGAACAATGAATGGAACAGGTAGACGGTTGAAATCATTGAATATATTGCTTCTATATAATCTACGAAACATATATGCAAAGCATCCAAACAGTCCAATTCGCCAATTTTTTGTTCTTCAGGTTTAAGTGAACTACGAGCCCCATTGTTAATCCTTTAACGGAAATTAATTCTAACTTTCGACAAGTAGAACAATGAATGGAACAGGTAGACGGTTGAAATCATTGTATATATTGCTTCTATATAGTCTAAGAAACATATATGCAAAGCATCCAAACAGTACAATTCGCCAATTTTTTGTTCTTCAAGTTTAAGTGAACAATGAGCCCCAATGGTTAATCCTTTATCGGTAATTATTTGTAACTTCCGACAAGTAGAACAATGAATGGAACAGTTAGACGGTTGAAATCCTTGTATATATTGCGTCTATATAATCTAAGAAACATATATGCAAAGCATCCAAACAGTACCATTCGCCAATTTTTTGTTCTTGAAGTTTAAGTGAACTACGAGCCCCATTGTTAATCCTTTAAAGGAAATTATTTGTAAATTTCGACAAGTAGAACAATGAATGGAACAGGTAGACTGTTGAAATCATTGTATATATTGCTTCTATATAGTCTAAGAAACATATATGCAAAGCGTCCAAACAGTACAATTCGCCAATTATTTGATCTTCAAGTTTAAGTGAACTACGAGCCCCATTGTTAATACTTTAACGGAAATTATTTGTAACTTGCGACAAGTAGAACAATGAATGGAACAGGTAGCCGATTGAAATCAATGTATATATTGCTTCTATATAGTCTAAGAAACATATATGCAAAGCATCCAAACAGTACCATTCATCAATTTTTTGTTCTTCAAGTTTAAGTGAACAACGAGCCCCATTGTTAATCCGTTAAAGGAAATTATTTGTAAATTTCGACAAGTAGAACAATGATTGGAACACGTAGACGGTTGACATCTTAGTATATATTGCTTCCATATAGTCTAAGAAAGATGTACGCAAAGCATCCAAACAGTAACATTCGCCAATTTTTTGTTCTTCAAGTTTAAGTGAACAATGAGCCCCAATGGTTAATCCTTTATCGGAAATTATTTGTAATTTTCGACAAGTAGAACAATGATTGGAACACGTAGACGGTTGACATCTTAGTATATATTGCTTCTATATAATCTAAGAAACATATATGCAAAGCATGCAAACAGTACCATTCGCCAATTTTTTGTTCTTCAAGTTTAAGTGAACAACGAGACCAATTGATAATCATGAAACGGAAATTATTTGTAACTTTCGGCAAGTAGAACAATGATTGGAACAGGTAGACGGTTGAAATCATTGTATATATTGCTTCTATATAGTCTAAGAAACATATATGCAAAGCGTCCAAACAGTACAATTCGCCAATTATTTGATCTTCAAGTTTAAGTGAACTACGAGTCCCATTGTTAGTACTTTAACGGAAATTATTTGTAACTTGCGACAAGTAGAACAATGAATGGAACAGGTAGCCGGTTGAAATCTTTGTATATATTGCTTCTATATAGTCTAAGAAACATATATGCAAAGCATCCAAACAGTACAATTCGCCAATTTTTTGTTCTTCAAGTTTAAGTGAACAATGAGCCCCAATGGTTAATCCTTTATCGGTAATTATTTGTAACTTTCGACAAGTAGAACAATGAATGGAACAGGTAGACGGTTGAAATCCTTGTATATATTGCGTCTATATAATCTAAGAAACATATATGCAAAGCATCCAAACAGTACCATTCGCCAATTTTTTGTTCTTCAAGTTTAAGTGAACTACGAGCCCCATTGTTAATCCTTTAAAGGAAATTATTTGTAAATTTCGACAAGTAGAACAATGAATGGAACAGGTAGACTGTTGAAATCATTGTATATATTGCTTCTATATAGTCTAAGAAACATATATGCAAATCGTCCAAACAGTACAATTCGCCAATTATTTGATCTTCAAGTTTAAGTAAACTACGATCCCCATTGTTAGTCCTTTAAAGGAAATTATTTGTAAATTTCGCCAAGTAGAACAATGAATGGTACAGGTAGCCGGTTGAAATCAATGTATATATTGCTTCTATATAGTCTAAGAAACATATATGCACAGCATCCAAACAGTACCATTCGCCAATTTTTTGTTCTTCAAGTTTAAGTGAACAACGAGCCCCAATGGTTAATCCTTTATCGGAAATAATTTGTAATTTTCGACAAGTAGAACAATGAATGGAACAGGTAGACGGTTGAAATCTTTGCATATATTGCTTCTATATAATCTAAGAAATATATATGCAAATCATCCAAACAGTCCAATTCGCCAATTTTTTGTTCTTCAGGTTTAAGTGAACTACGAGCCCCATTGTTAATCCTTTAACGGAAATTAATTCTAACTTTCGACAAGTAGAACAATGAATGGAACAGGTAGACGGTTGAAATCATTGTATATATTGCTTCTATATAGTCTAAGAAACATATATGCAAAGCATCCAAATAGTACAATTCGCCAATTTTTTGTTCTTCAAGTTTAGGTAAACTACGATCCCCATTGTTAATCCCTTAACGGAAATTATTTGTAACTTTCGACAAGTAGAACAATGAATGGAACAGGTAGACGGTTGAAATCATTGTATATATTGCTTCTATATAGTCTAAGAAACATATATGCAAAGCATCCAAACAGTACAATTCGCCAATTTTTTGTTCTTCAAGTTTAAGTGAACAATGAGCCCCAATGGTTAATCCTTTATCGGTAATTATTTGTAACTTCCGACAAGTAGAACAATGAATGGAACAGTTAGACGGTTGAAATCCTTGTATATATTGCGTCTATATAATCTAAGAAACATATATGCAAAGCATCCAAACAGTACCATTCGCCAATTTTTTGTTCTTGAAGTTTAAGTGAACTACGAGCCCCATTGTTAATCCTTTAAAGGAAATTATTTGTAAATTTCGACAAGTAGAACAATGAATGGAACAGGTAGCCGGTTGAAATCAATGTATATATTGCTTCTATATAGTCTAAGAAACATATATGCAAAGCATCCAAACAGTACCATTCATCAATTTTATGTTCTTCAAGTTTAAGTGAACAACGAGCCCCATTGTTAATCCGTTAAAGGAAATTATTTGTAAATTTCGACAAGTAGAACAATGATTGGAACACGTAGACGGTTGACATCTTAGTATATATTGCTTCCATATAGTCTAAGAAACATGTACGCAAAGCATCCAAACAGTAACATTCGCCAATTTTTTGTTCTTCAAGTTTAAGTGAACAATGAGCCCCAATGGTTAATCCTTTATCGGAAATTATTTGTAATTTTCGACAAGTAGAACAATGATTGGAACACGTAGACGGTTGACATCTTAGTATATATTGCTTCTATATAATCTAAGAAACATATATGCAAAGCATGCAAACAGTACCATTCGCCAATTTTTTGTTCTTCAAGTTTAAGTGAACAACGAGACCAATTGATAATCATGAAACGGAAATTATTTGTAACTTTCGGCAAGTAGAACAATGATTGGAACAGGTAGACGGTTGAAATCATTGTATATATTGCTTCTATATAGTCTAAGAAACATATACGCAAAGCGTCCAAACAGTACAATTCGCCAATTATTTGATCTTCAAGTTTAAGTGAACTACGAGTCCCATTGTTAGTACTTTAACGGAAATTATTTGTAACTTGCGACAAGTAGAACAATGAATGGAACAGGTAGCCGGTTGAAATCTTTGTATATATTGCTTCTATATAGTCTAAGAAACATATATGCAAAGCATCCAAACAGTACAATTCGCCAATTTTTTGTTCTTCAAGTTTAAGTGAACAATGAGCCCCAATGGTTAATCCTTTATCGGTAATTATTTGTAACTTTCGACAAGTAGAACAATGAATGGAACAGGTAGACGGTTGAAATCCTTGTATATATTGCGTCTATATAATCTAAGAAACATATATGCAAAGCATCCAAACAGTACCATTCGTCAATTTTTTGTTCTTCAAGTTTAAGTGAACTACGAGCCCCATTGTTAATCCTTTAACGGAAATTATTTATAAATATCGACAAGTAGAACAATGAATGGAACAGGTAGACTGTTGAAATCATTGTATATATTGCTTCTAAATAGTCTAAGAAACATATATGCAAAGCGTCCAAACAGTACAATTCGCCAATTATTTGTTCTTCAAGTTTAAGTGAACAACGAGCCCCATTGTTAATCCATTAAAGGAAATTATTTGTAACTTTCGACAAGTAGAACAATGAATGGAACAGGTAGACTGTTGAAATCATTGTATATATTGCTTCTAAATAGTCTAAGAAACATATATGCAAAGCGTCCAAACAGTACAATTCGCCAATTATTTGTTCTTCAAGTTTAAGTGAACAACGAGCCCCATTGTTTATCCTTTAAAGGAAATTATTTGTAACTTTCGACAAGTAGAACAATGAATGGAACAGGTAGACGGTTGAAATCATTGAATATATTGCTTCTATATAATCTACGAAACATATATGCAAAGCATCCAAACAGTCCAATTCGCCAATTTTTTGTTCTTCAGGTTTGAGTGAACTACGAGCCCCATTGTTAATCCTTTAACGGAAATTAATTCTAACTTTCGACAAGTAGAACAATGAATGGAACAGGTAGACGGTTGAAATCATTGTATATATTGCTTCTATATAGTCTAAGAAACATATATGCAAAGCATCCAAACAGTACAATTCGCCAATTTTTTGTTCTTCAAGTTTAAGTGAACAATGAGCCCCAATGGTTAATCCTTTATCGGTAATTATTTGTAACTTCCGACAAGTAGAACAATGAATGGAACAGTTAGACGGTTGAAATCCTTGTATATATTGCGTCTATATAATCTAAGAAACATATATGCAAAGCATCCAAACAGTACCATTCGCCAATTTTTTGTTCTTGAAGTTTAAGTGAACTACGAGCCCCATTGTTAATCCTTTAAAGGAAATTATTTGTAAATTTCGACAAGTAGAACAATGAATGGAACAGGTAGACTGTTGAAATCATTGTATATATTGCTTCTATATAGTCTAAGAAACATATATGCAAAGCGTCCAAACAGTACAATTCGCCAATTATTTGATCTTCAAGTTTAAGTGAACTACGAGCCCCATTGTTAATACTTTAACGGAAATTATTTGTAACTTGCGACAAGTAGAACAATGAATGGAACAGGTAGCCGATTGAAATCAATGTATATATTGCTTCTATATAGTCTAAGAAACATATATGCAAAGCATCCAAACAGTACCATTCATCAATTTTTTGTTCTTCAAGTTTAAGTGAACAACGAGCCCCATTGTTAATCCGTTAAAGGAAATTATTTGTAAATTTCGACAAGTAGAACAATGATTGGAACACGTAGACGGTTGACATCTTAGTATATATTGCTTCCATATAGTCTAAGAAACATGTACGCAAAGCATCCAAACAGTAACATTCGCCAATTTTTTGTTCTTCAAGTTTAAGTGAACAATGAGCCCCAATGGTTAATCCTTTATCGGAAATTATTTGTAATTTTCGACAAGTAGAACAATGATTGGAACACGTAGACGGTTGACATCTTAGTATATATTGCTTCTATATAATCTAAGAAACATATATGCAAAGCATGCAAACAGTACCATTCGCCAATTTTTTGTTCTTCAAGTTTAAGTGAACAACGAGACCAATTGATAATCATGAAACGGAAATTATTTGTAACTTTCGGCAAGTAGAACAATGATTGGAACAGGTAGACGGTTGAAATCATTGTATATATTGCTTCTATATAGTGTAAGAAACATATATGCAAAGCGTCCAAACAGTACAATTCGCCAATTATTTGATCTTCAAGTTTAAGTGAACTACGAGTCCCATTGTTAGTACTTTAACGGAAATTATTTGTAACTTGCGACAAGTAGAACAATGAATGGAACAGGTAGCCGGTTGAAATCTTTGTATATATTGCTTCTATATAGTCTAAGAAACATATATGCAAAGCATCCAAACAGTACAATTCGCCAATTTTTTGTTCTTCAAGTTTAAGTGAACAATGAGCCCCAATGGTTAATCCTTTATCGGTAATTATTTGTAACTTTCGACAAGTAGAACAATGAATGGAACAGGTAGACGGTTGAAATCCTTGTATATATTGCGTCTATATAATCTAAGAAAGATATATGCAAAGCATCCAAACAGTACCATTCGCCAATTTTTTGTTCTTCAAGTTTAAGTGAACTACGAGCCGCATTGTTAATCCTTTAAAGGAAATTATTTGTAAATTTCGACAAGTAGAACAATGAATGGAACAGGTAGACTGTTGAAATCATTGTATATATTGCTTCTATATAGTCTAAGAAACATATATGCAAATCGTCCAAACAGTACAATTCGCCAATTATTTGATCTTCAAGTTTAAGTAAACTACGATCCCCATTGTTAGTCCTTTAAAGGAAATTATTTGTAAATTTCGCCAAGTAGAACAATGAATGGTACAGGTAGCCGGTTGAAATCAATGTATATATTGCTTCTATATAGTCTAAGAAACATATATGCACAGCATCCAAACAGTACCATTCGCCAATTTTTTGTTCTTCAAGTTTAAGTGAACAACGAGCCCCAATGGTTAATCCTTTATCGGAAATAATTTGTAATTTTCGACAAGTAGAACAATGAATGGAACAGGTAGACGGTTGAAATCTTTGCATATATTGCTTCTATATAATCTAAGAAATATATATGCAAATCATGCAAACAGTACCATTCGCCAATTTTTTGTTCTTCAAGTTTAAGTGAACAACGAGCCCCATTGTTAATCCTTTAAAGGAAATTATTTGTAAATTTCGACAAGTAGAACAATGATTGGAACACGTAGACGGTTGAAATCTTTGTATATATTGCTTCCATATAGTCTAAGAAACCTATATGCAAAGCATGCAAACAGTACCATTCGCCAATTTTTTGTTCTTCAAGTTTAAGTGAACAACGAGACCAATTGATAATCATGAAACGGAAATTATTTGTAACTTTCGGCAAGTAGAACAATGATTGGAACAGGTAGACGGTTGAAATCTTTGTATATATTGCTTCTATATAGTCTAAGAAACATATATGCAAAGCATCCAAACAGTACCATTCGCCAATTTTTCGTTCTTCAAGTTTAAGTGAACTACGAGCCCCATTGTTAATCCTTTAACGGAAATTAATTGTAACTTTCTACAAGTAGAACAATGATTGAAACACGTAGACGGTTGAAATCTTTGTATATATTGCTTCCATATAGTCTAAGAAACATGTACGCAAAGCATCCAAACAGTACCATTCGCCAATTTTTTGTTCTTCAAGTTTAAGTGAACAGTGAGCCCCAATGGTTAATCCTTTATCGGAAATTATTTGTAACTTTCGGCAAGTAGAAGAATGAATGGAACAGGTAGACGGTTGAAATCTTTGTATATATTGCTTCTATATAGTCTAAGAAATATATATGCAAAGCATCCAAACAGTACAATTCGCCAATTTATTGTTCTTCAAGTTTAAGTGAACAACGAGCCCCATTGTTAAGCCATTAAAGGAAATTATTTGTCAATTTCGATAAGTAGAACAATGATTGGAACACGTAGACGGTTGAAATCTTTGTATATATTGCTTCCATATAGTCTAAGAAACATGTACGCAAAGCATCCAAACAGTACAATTCGCCAATTTATTGTTCTTCAAGTTTAAGTGAACAATGAGCCCCAATGGTTAATCCTTTATCGGAAATTATTTGTAAATTTCTACAAGTAGAACAATGATTGGAACACGTAGACGGTTGAAATCTTTGTATATATTGCTTCCATATAGTCTAAGAAACATGTACGCAAAGCATCCAAACAGTACCATTCGCCAATTTTTTGTTCTTCAAGTTTAAGTGAACAATGAGCCCCAATGGTTAATCCTTTATCGGAAATTATTTGTAACTTTCGGCAAGTAGAACAATGAATGGAACAGGTAGACGGTTGAAATCTTTGTATATATTGCTTCTATATAGTCTAAGAAATATATATGCAAAGCATCCAAACAGTACAATTCGCCAATTTATTGTTCTTCAAGTTTAAGTGAACAACGAGCCCCATTGTTAATCCTTTAAAGGAAATTATTTGTAAATTTCGACAAGTAGAACAATGAATGGATCATGTAGACGGTTGAAATCATTGTATATGTTGCTTCTATATAGTCTACGAAACATATATGCAAAGTACCCAAACAGTACAATTCGCCAATTTTTTGTTCTTCAAGTTTAAGTGAACAATGAGCCCCAATGGTTAATCCTTTATCGGTAATTTTTTGTAACTTTCGACAAGTAGAACAATGAATAGTACAGGTAGCCGGGTGAAATCTTTCTATATATTGCTTCTAAATAGTCTAAGAAACATCTATGCAAAGCATCCAAACAGTACAATTCGCCAATTTTTTGTTCTTCAAGTTCAAGTGAACTACGAGCCCCATTGTTAATCCTTTAAAGGAAATTATTTGTAAATTTCGACAAGTAGAACAATGAATGGAACAGGTAGACGGTTGAAATCTTTGTATATATTGCTTCTATATAGTCTAAGAAACATATATGCAAAGCATCCAAACAATACAATTCGCCAATTATTTGATCTTCAAGTTTAAGTGAACTACGAGCCCCAATGGTTAATCCTTTATCGGAAATTATTTGTAATTTTCGCCAAGTAGAACAATGAATGGAACAGGTAGACGGTTGAAATCTTTGTATATATTGCTTCTATATAATCTAAGAAACATATATGCAAAGCATCCAAACAGTACCATTCGCCAATTTTTTGTTCTTCAAGTTTAAGTGAACTACGAGCCCCATTGTCAATCCTTTAAAGGAAATTATTTGTAAATTTCGACAAGTAGAACAATGAATGGATCATGTAGACGGTTGAAATCATTGTATATATTGCTTCTATATAGTCTACGAAACATATATGCAAAGCATCCAAACAGTACAATTCGCCAATTTTTTGTTCCTCAAGTTTAAGTGAACAATGAGCCCCAATGGTTAATCCTTTATCGGAAATTAATTGTAATTTTCGACAAGTAGAACAATGAATGGAACAGGTAGACGGTTGAAATCTTTGTATATATTGCTTCTATATAGTCTACGAAACATATATGCAAAGCATCCAAACAGTACCATTCGCCAATTTTTTGTTCTTCAAGTTTAAGTGAACAGCAAGCCCCATTGATAATCATGAAATGGAAATTATTTGTAACTTTCTACAAGTTGAACAATGAATAGTACAGGTAGACGGGTGAAATCTTTCTATATATTGCTTCTAAATAGTCTAAGAAACATATATGCAAAGCATCCAAACAGTACAATTCGCCAATTTTTTGTTCTTCAAGTTTAAGTGAACAACGAGCCCCATTGTTAATCCTTTAAAGGAAGTTATTTGTAAATTTCGACAAGGAGAACAATGAATGGAACAGGTATACGGTTGAAATCTTTGTATATATTGCTTCTATATAATCTAAGAAACATATATGCAATGCATCCAAACAGTACAATTCGCCAATTTTATGTTCCTCAAGTTTAAGTGAACTACGAGCCCCATTGTTAATCCTTTAACGGAAATTAATTGTAACTTTCTACAAGTAGGACAATGATTGGAACACGTAGACGGTTGAAATCTTTGTATATATTGCTTCTATATAGTCTAAGAAACATATACGCAAAGCATCCAAACAGTACCATTCGCCAATTTTTTGTTCTTCATGTTTAAGTGAACAATGAGCCCCAATGGTTAATCCTTTATCGGAAATTAATTGTAATTTTCGACAAGTAGAACAATGAATGGAACAGGTAGACGGTTGAAATCTTTGTATATATTGCTTCTGTATAGTCTACGAAACATATATGCAAAGCATCCACACAGTACCATTCGCCAATTTTTTGTTCTTCAAGTTTAAGTGAACAGCAAGCCCCATTGATAATCATGAAATGGAAATTATTTGTAACTTTCTACAAGTAGAACAATGAATAGTAAAGGTAGACGGGTGAAATCTTTCTATATATTGCTTCTAAATAGTCTAAGAAACATATATGCAAAGCATCCAAACAGTACAATTCGCCAATTTTTTGTTCTTCAAGGTTAAGTGAACAACGAGCCCCATTGTTAATCCTTTAAAGGAAGTTATTTGTAAATTTCGACAAGGAGAACTATGAATGGAACAGGTAGACGGTTGAAATCTTTGTATATATTGCTTCTATATAGTCTAAGAAACATATACGCAAAGCATCCAAACAGTACCATTCGCCAATTTTTTGTTCTTCATGTTTAAGTGAACAATGAGCCCCAATGGTTAATCCTTTATCGGAAATTAATTGTAATTTTCGACAAGTAGAACAATGAATGGAACAGGTAGACTGTTGAAATCATTGTATATATTGCTTCTATATAGTCTAAGAAACATATATGCAAATCGTCCAAACAGTACAATTCGCCAATTATTTGATCTTCAAGTTTAAGGAAACTACGATCCCCATTGTTAGTCCTTTAAAGGAAATTATTTGTAAATTTCGCCAAGTAGAACAATGAATGGTACAGGTAGCCGGTTGAAATCAATGTATATATTGCTTCTATATAGTCTAAGAAACATATATGCACAGCATCCAAACAGTACCATTCGCCAATTTTTTGTTCTTCAAGTTTAAGTGAACAACGAGCCCCAATGGTTAATCCTTTATCGGAAATAATTTGTAATTTTCGACAAGTAGAACAATGAATGGAACAGGTAGACGGTTGAAATCTTTGCATATATTGCTTCTATATAATCTAAGAAATATATATGCAAATCATGCAAACAGTACCATTCGCCAATTTTTTGTTCTTCAAGTTTAAGTGAACAACGAGCCCCATTGTTAATCCTTTAAAGGAAATTATTTGTAAATTTCGACAAGTAGAACAATGATTGGAACACGTAGACGGTTGAAATCTTTGTATATATTGCTTCCATATAGTCTAAGAAACCTATATGCAAAGCATGCAAACAGTACCATTCGCCAATTTTTTGTTCTTCAAGTTTAAGTGAACAACGAGACCAATTGATAATCATGAAACGGAAATTATTTGTAACTTTCGGCAAGTAGAACAATGATTGGAACAGGTAGACGGTTGAAATCATTGTATATATTGCTTCTATATAGTCTAAGAAACATATATGCAAAGCGTCCAAACAGTACAATTCGCCAATTATTTGATCTTCAAGTTTAAGTGAACTACGAGTCCCATTGTTAGTACTTTAACGGAAATTATTTGTAACTTGCGACAAGTAGAACAATGAATGGAACAGGTAGCCGGTTGAAATCTTTGTATATATTGCTTCTATATAGTCTAAGAAACATATATGCAAAGCATCCAAACAGTACCATTCGCCAATTTTTTGTTCTTCAAGTTTAAGTGAACAACGAGCCCCATTGTTAATCCTTTAAAGGAAATTATTTGTAAATTTCGACAAGTAGAACAATGATTGGAACACGTAGACGGTTGAAATCTTTGTATAAATTGCTTCCATATAGTCTAAGAAACCTATATGCAAAGCATGCAAACAGTACCATTCGCCAATTTTTTGTTCTTCAAGTTTAAGTGAACAACGAGCCCCATTGATAATCATGAAACGGAAATTATTTGTAACTTTCTACAAGTAGAACAATGAATAGAACTGGTAGACGGTTGAAATCTTTGTATATGTTGCTTCTATATAGTCTAAGAAACCTATATGCAAAGCATCTAAACAGTAACAATCGCCAATTTTTTGATCTTCAAGTTTAAGTGAACAGCGAGCCCCATTGATAATCATGAAATGGAAATTATTTGTAACTTTCTACAAGTAGAACAATGAATAGAACTGGTAGACGGTTGAAATCTTTGTATATGTTGCTTCTATATAGTCTAAGAAACCTATATGCAAAGCATCTAAACAGTAACACTCGCCAATTTTTTGATCTTCAAGTTTAAGTGAACAATGAGCCCCAATGATTAATCCTTTATCGGTAATTATTTGTAACTTTCGACAAGTAGAACAATGAATGGAACAGGTAGACTGTTGAAACCCTTGTATACATTGCGTCTATATAATCTAAGAAACATATATGCATAGCATCCAAACAGTACCATTCGCCAATGTTTTGTTCTTCAAGTTTAAGTGAACTACGAGCCCCATTGTTAATCCTTTAAAGGAAATTATTTGTAAATTTCGACAAGTAGAACAATGAATAGTATAGGTAGACGGGTGAAATCTTTCTATATATTGCTTCTAAATAGTCTAAGAAACATCTATGCAAAGCATCCAAACAGTACAATTCGCCAATTTTTTGTTCTTCAAGTTTAAGTGAACTACGAGCCCCATTGTTAATCCTTTAAAGGAAATTATTTGTAAATTTCGACAAGTAGAACAATGAATGGATCTTGTAGACGGTTGAAATCATTGTATATATTGCTTCTATATAGTCTACGAAACATATATGCAAAGCATCCAAACAGTACAATTCGCCAATTTTTTGTTCCTCAAGTTTAAGTGAACAATGAGCCCCAATGGTTAATCCGTTATCGGAAATTATTTGTAAATTTCGACAAGTAGAACAATGATTGGAACACGTAGACGGTTGAAATCTTTGTATATATTGCTTCCATATAGTCTAAGAAACATGTACGCAAAGCATCCAAACAGTACCATTCGCCAATTTTTTGTTCTTCAAGTTTAACTGAACAATGAGCCCCAATGGTTAATCCGTTATCGGAAATTATTTGTAACTTTCGACAAGTAGAACAATGAATGGAACAGGTAGACGGTTGAAATCTTTGTATATATTGCTTCTATATAGTCTAAGAAACATATATGCAAAGCATCCAAACAGTACCATTCGCCAATTTTTTGTTCTTCAAGTTTAAGTGAACTACGAGCCCCATTGTTAATCCTTTAACGGAAATTAATTGTAACTTTCTACAAGTAGAACAATGATTGAAACACGTAGACGGTTGAAATCTTTGTATATATTGCTTCCATATAGTCTAAGAAACATGTACGCAAAGCATCCAAACAGTACCATTCGCCAATTTTTTGTTCTTCAAGTTTAAGTGAACAGTGAGCCCCAATGGTTAATCCTTTATCGGAAATTATTTGTAACTTTCGGCAAGTAGAAGAATGAATGGAACAGGTAGACGGTTGAAATCTTTGTATATATTGCATCTATATAGTCTAAGAAATATATATGCAAAGCATCCAAACAGTACAATTCGCCAATTTATTGTTCTTCAAGTTTAAGTGAACAACGAGCCCCATTGTTAAGCCATTAAAGGAAATTATTTGTCAATTTCAATAAGTAGAACAATGATTGGAACACGTAGACGGTTGAAATCTTTGTATATATTGCTTCCATATAGTCTAAGAAACATGTACGCAAAGCATCCAAACAGTACAATTCGCCAATTTATTGTTCTTCAAGTTTAAGTGAACAATGAGCCCCAATGGTTAATCCTTTATCGGAAATTATTTGTAAATTTCTACAAGTAGAACAATGATTGGAACACGTAGACGGTTGAAATCTTTGTATATATTGCTTCCATATAGTCTAAGAAACATGTACGCAAAGCATCCAAACAGTACCATTCGCCAATTTTTTGTTCTTCAAGTTTAAGTGAACAATGAGCCCCAATGGTTAATCCTTTATCGGAAATTATTTGTAACTTTCGGCAAGTAGAACAATGAATGGAACAGGTAGACGGTTGAAATCTTTGTATATATTGCTTCTATATAGTCTAAGAAATATATATGCAAAGCATCCAAACAGTACAATTCGCCAATTTATTGTTCTTCAAGTTTAAGTGAACAACGAGCCCCATTGTTAATCCTTTAAAGGAAATTATTTGTAAATTTCGACAAGTAGAACAATGAATGGATCATGTAGACGGTTGAAATCATTGTATATATTGCTTCTATATAGTCTACGAAACATATATGCAAAGTACCCAAACAGTACAATTCGCCAATTTTTTGTTCTTCAAGTTTAAGTGAACAATGAGCCCCAATGGTTAATCCTTTATCGGTAATTTTTTGTAACTTTCGACAAGTAGAACAATGAATAGTACAGGTAGCCGTGTGAAATCTTTCTATATATTGCTTCTAAATAGTCTAAGAAACATCTATGCAAAGCATCCAAACAGTACAATTCGCCAATTTTTTGTTCTTCAAGTTCAAGTGAACTACGAGCCCCATTGTTAATCCTTTAAAGGAAATTATTTGTAAATTTCGACAAGTAGAACAATGAATGGAACAGGTAGACGGTTGAAATCTTTGTATATATTGCTTCTATATAGTCTAAGAAACATATATGCAAAGCATCCAAACAATACAATTCGCCAATTATTTGATCTTCAAGTTTAAGTGAACTACGAGCCCCAATGGTTAATCCTTTATCGGAAATTATTTGTAATTTTCGCCAAGTAGAACAATGAATGGAACAGGTAGACGGTTGAAATCTTTGTATATATTGCTTCTATATAGTCTACGAAACATATATGCAAAGCATCCAAACAGTACCATTCGACAATTTTTTGTTCTTCAAGTTTAAGTGAACAGCAAGCCCCATTGATAATCATGAAATGGAAATTATTTGTAACTTTCTACAAGTTGAACAATGAATAGTACAGGTAGACGGGTGAAATCTTTCTATATATTGCTTCTAAATAGTCTAAGAAACATATATGCAAAGCATCCAAACAGTACAATTCGCCAATTTTTTGTTCTTCAAGTTTAAGTGAACAACGAGCCCCATTGTTAATCCTTTAAAGGAAGTTATTTGTAAATTTCGACAAGGAGAACAATGAATGGAACAGGTATACGGTTGAAATCTTTGTATATATTGCTTCTATATAATCTAAGAAACATATATGCAATGCATCCAAACAGTACAATTCGCCAATTTTATGTTCCTCAAGTTTAAGTGAACTACGAGCCCCATTGTTAATCCTTTAACGGAAATTAATTGTAACTTTCTACAAGTAGGACAATGATTGGAACACGTAGACGGTTGAAATCTTTGTATATATTGCTTCTATATAGTCTAAGAAACATATACGCAAAGCATCCAAACAGTACCATTCGCCAATTTTTTGTTCTTCATGTTTAAGTGAACAATGAGCCCCAATGGTTAATCCTTTATCGGAAATTAATTGTAATTTTCGACAAGTAGAACAATGAATGGAACAGGTAGACGGTTGAAATCTTTGTATATATTGCTTCTGTATAGTCTACGAAACATATATGCAAAGCATCCACACAGTACCATTCGCCAATTTTTTGTTCTTCAAGTTTAAGTGAACAGCAAGCCCCATTGATAATCATGAAATGGAAATTATTTGTAACTTTCTACAAGTAGAACAATGAATAGTAAAGGTAGACGGGTGAAATCTTTCTATATATTGCTTCTAAATAGTCTAAGAAACATATATGCAAAGCATCCAAACAGTACAATTCGCCAATTTTTTGTTCTTCAAGGTTAAGTGAACAACGAGCCCCATTGTTAATCCTTTAAAGGAAGTTATTTATAAATTTCGACAAGGAGAACTATGAATGGAACAGGTAGACGGTTGAAATCTTTGTATATATTGCTTCTATATAGTCTAAGAAACATATACGCAAAGCATCCAAACAGTACCATTCGCCAATTTTTTGTTCTTCATGTTTAAGTGAACAATGAGCCCCAATGGTTAATCCTTTATCGGAAATTAATTGTAATTTTCGACAAGTAGAACAATGAATGGAACAGGTAGACGGTTGAAATCTTTGTATATATTGCTTCTGTATAGTCTACGAAACATATATGCAAAGCATCCACACAGTACCATTCGCCAATTTTTTGTTCTTCAAGTTTAAGTGAACAACGAGCCCCATTGTTAATCCTTTAAAGGAAGTTATTTGTAAATTTCGACAAGGAGAACAATGAATGGAACAGGTATACGGTTGAAATCTTTGTATATATTGCTTCTATATAATCTAAGAAACATATATGCATAGCATCCAAACAGTACCATTCGCCAATGTTTTGTTCTTCAAGTTTAAGTGAACTACGAGCCCCATTGTTAATCCTTTAAAGGAAATTATTTGTAAATTTCGACAAGTAGAACAATGAATAGTATAGGTAGACGGGTGAAATCTTTATATATATTGCTTCTAAATAGTCTAAGAAACATCTATGCAAAGCATCCAAACAGTACAATTCGCCAATTTTTTGTTCTTCAAGTTTAAGTGAACTACGAGCCCCATTGTTAATCCTTTAAAGGAAATTATTTGTAAATTTCGACAAGTAGAACAATGAATGGATCTTGTAGACGGTTGAAATCATTGTATATATTGCTTCTATATAGTCTACGAAACATATATGCAAAGCATCCAAACAGTACAATTCGCCAATTTTTTGTTCCTCAAGTTTAAGTGAACAATGAGCCCCAATGGTTAATCCGTTATCGGAAATTATTTGTAAATTTCGACAAGTAGAACAATGATTGGAACACGTAGACGGTTGAAATCTTTGTATATATTGCTTCCATATAGTCTAAGAAACATGTACGCAAAGCATCCAAACAGTACCATTCGCCAATTTTTTGTTCTTCAAGTTTAACTGAACAATGAGCCCCAATGGTTAATCCGTTATCGGAAATTATTTGTAACTTTCGACAAGTAGAACAATGAATGGAACAGGTAGACGGTTGAAATCTTTGTATATATTGCTTCTATATAGTCTAAGAAACATATATGCAAAGCATCCAAACAGTACCATTCGCCAATTTTTTGTTCTTCAAGTTTAAGTGAACTACGAGCCCCATTGTTAATCCTTTAACGGAAATTAATTGTAACTTTCTACAAGTAGAACAATGATTGAAACACGTAGACGGTTGAAATCTTTGTATATATTGCTTCCATATAGTCTAAGAAACATGTACGCAAAGCATCCAAACAGTACCATTCGCCAATTTTTTGTTCTTCAAGTTTAAGTGAACAGTGAGCCCCAATGGTTAATCCTTTATCGGAAATTATTTGTAACTTTCGGCAAGTAGAAGAATGAATGGAACAGGTAGACGGTTGAAATCTTTGTATATATTGCTTCTATATAGTCTAAGAAATATATATGCAAAGCATCCAAACAGTACAATTCGCCAATTTATTGTTCTTCAAGTTTAAGTGAACATCGAGCCCCATTGTTAAGCCATTAAAGGAAATTATTTGTCAATTTCAATAAGTAGAACAATGATTGGAACACGTAGACGGTTGAAATCTTTGTATATATTGCTTCCATATAGTCTAAGAAACATGTACGCAAAGCATCCAAACAGTACAATTCGCCAATTTATTGTTCTTCAAGTTTAAGTGAACAATGAGCCCCAATGGTTAATCCTTTATCGGAAATTATTTGTAAATTTCTACAAGTAGAACAATGATTGGAACACGTAGACGGTTGAAATCTTTGTATATATTGCTTCCATATAGTCTAAGAAACATGTACGCAAAGCATCCAAACAGTACCATTCGCCAATTTTTTGTTCTTCAAGTTTAAGTGAACAATGAGCCCCAATGGTTAATCCTTTATCGGAAATTATTTGTAACTTTCGGCAAGTAGAACAATGAATGGAACAGGTAGACGGTTGAAATCTTTGTATATATTGCTTCTATATAGTCTAAGAAATATATATGCAAAGCATCCAAACAGTACAATTCGCCAATTTATTGTTCTTCAAGTTTAAGTGAACAACGAGCCCCATTGTTAATCCTTTAAAGGAAATTATTTGTAAATTTCGACAAGTAGAACAATGAATGGATCATGTAGACGGTTGAAATCATTGTATATATTGCTTCTATATAGTCTACGAAACATATATGCAAAGTACCCAAACAGTACAATTCGCCAATTTTTTGTTCTTCAAGTTTAAGTGAACAATGAGCCCCAATGGTTAATCCTTTATCGGTAATTTTTTGTAACTTTCGACAAGTAGAACAATGAATAGTACAGGTAGCCGGGTGAAATCTTTCTATATATTGCTTCTAAATAGTCTAAGAAACATCTATGCAAAGCATCCAAACAGTACAATTCGCCAATTTTTTGTTCTTCAAGTTCAAGTGAACTACGAGCCCCATTGTTAATCCTTTAAAGGAAATTATTTGTAAATTTCGACAAGTAGAACAATGAATGGATCAGGTAGACGGTTGAAATCTTTGTATATATTGCTTCTATATAGTCTAAGAAACATATATGCAAAGCATCCAAACAATACAATTCGCCAATTATTTGATCTTCAAGTTTAAGTGAACTACGAGCCCCAATGGTTAATCCTTTATCGGAAATTATTTGTAATTTTCGCCAAGTAGAACAATGAATGGAACAGGTAGACGGTTGAAATCTTTGTATATATTGCTTCTATATAATCTAAGAAACATATATGCAAAGCATCCAAACAGTACCATTCGCCAATTTTTTGTTCTTCAAGTTTAAGTGAACTACGAGCCCCATTGTCAATCCTTTAAAGGAAATTATTTGTAAATTTCGACAAGTAGAACAATGAATGGATCATGTAGACGGTTGAAATCATTGTATATATTGCTTCTATATAGTCTACGAAACATATATGCAAAGCATCCAAACAGTACAATTCGCCAATTTTTTGTTCCTCAAGTTTAAGTGAACAATGAGCCCCAATGGTTAATCCTTTATCGGAAATTAATTGTAATTTTCGACAAGTAGAACAATGAATGGAACAGGTAGACGGTTGAAATCTTTGTATATATTGCTTCTATATAGTCTACGAAACATATATGCAAAGCATCCAAACAGTACCATTCGCCAATTTTTTGTTCTTCAAGTTTAAGTGAACAGCAAGCCCCATTGATAATCATGAAATGGAAATTATTTGTAACTTTCTACAAGTTGAACAATGAATAGTACAGGTAGACGGGTGAAATCTTTCTATATATTGCTTCTAAATAGTCTAAGAAACATATATGCAAAGCATCCAAACAGTACAATTCGCCAATTTTTTGTTCTTCAAGTTTAAGTGAACAACGAGCCCCATTGTTAATCCTTTAAAGGAAGTTATTTGTAAATTTCGACAAGGAGAACAATGAATGGAACAGGTATACGGTTGAAATCTTTGTATATATTGCTTCTATATAATCTAAGAAACATATATGCAATGCATCCAAACAGTACAATTCGCCAATTTTATGTTCCTCAAGTTTAAGTGAACTACGAGCCCCATTGTTAATCCTTTAACGGAAATTAATTGTAACTTTCTACAAGTAGGACAATGATTGGAACACGTAGACGGTTGAAATCTTTGTATATATTGCTTCTATATAGTCTAAGAAACATATACGCAAAGCATCCAAACAGTACCATTCGCCAATTTTTTGTTCTTCATGTTTAAGTGAACAATGAGCCCCAATGGTTAATCCTTTATCGGAAATTATTTGTAATTTTCGACAAGTAGAACAATGAATGGATGATGTAGACGGTTGAAATCATTGTATATATTGCTTCTAAATAGTCTAAGAAACACATATGCAAAGCATCCAAACAGTACAATTCCCCAATTTATTGTTCTTCAAGTTTAAGTGAACAACGAGCCCCAATGGTTAATCCTTTATCGGTAATTATTTGTAAATTTCGACAAGTAGAACAATGAATGGAACAGGCGGACGGTTGAAATCCTTGTATATATTGCGTCTATATAATCTAAGAAACATATATGCAAAGCATCCAAACAGTACCATTCGCCAATTTTTTGTTCTTCAAGTTTAAGTGAACTACGAGCCCCATTGTTAATCCTTTAAAGGAAATTATTTGTAAATTTCGACAAGTAGAACAATGAATGGAACAGGTAGACTGTTGAAATCATTGTATATATTGCTTCTATATAGTCTAAGAAACATATATGCAAATCGTCCAAACAGTACAATTCGCCAATTATTTGATCTTCAAGTTTAAGTAAACTACGATCCCCATTGTTAATCCTTTAAAGGAAATTATTTGTAAATTTCGACAAGTAGAACAATGAATGGAACAGGTAGCCGGTTGAAATCAATGTATATATTGCTTCTATATAGTCTAAGAAACATATATGCAAAGCGTCCAAACAGTACAATTCGCCAATTATTTGATCTTCAAGTTTAAGTGAACTACGAGTCCCATTGTTAGTACTTTAACGGAAATTATTTGTAACTTGCGACAAGTAGAACAATGAATGGAACAGGTAGCCGTTTGAAATCTTTGTATATATTGCTTCTATATAGTCTAAGAAACATATATGCAAAGCATCCAAACAGTACAATTCGCCAATTTTTTGTTCTTCAAGTTTAAGTGAACAATGAGCCCCAATGGTTAATCCTTTATCGGTAATTATTTGTAACTTTCGACAAGTAGAACAATGAATGGAACAGGTGGACGGTTGAAATCCTTGTATATATTGCGTCTATATAATCTAAGAAACATATATGCAAAGCATCCAAACAGTACCATTCGCCAATTTTTTGTTCTTCAAGTTTAAGTGAACTACGAGCCCCATTGTTAATCCTTTAAAGGAAATTATTTGTAAATTTCGACAAGTAGAACAATGAATGGAACAGGTAGACTGTTGAAATCATTGTATATATTGCTTCCATATAGTCTAAGAAACCTATATGCAAAGCATGCAAACAGTACCATTCGCCAATTTTTTGTTCTTCAAGTTTAAGTGAACAATGAGACCAATTGATAATCATGAAACGGAAATTATTTGTAACTTTCGGCAAGTAGAACAATGATTGGAACAGGTAGACGGTTGAAATCATTGTATATATTGCTTCTATATAGTCTAAGAAACATATATGCAAAGCGTCCAAACAGTACAATTCGCCAATTATTTGATCTTCAAGTTTAAGTGAACTACGAGTCCCATTGTTAGTACTTTAACGGAAATTATTTGTAACTTGCGACAAGTAGAACAATGAATGGAACAGGTAGCCGGTTGAAATCTTTGTATATATTACTTCTATATAGTCTAAGAAACATATATGCAAAGCATCCAAACAGTACCATTCGCCAATTTTTTGTTCTTCAAGTTTAAGTGAACAACGAGCCCCATTGTTAATCCTTTAAAGGAAATTATTTGTAAATTTCGACAAGTAGAACAATGATTGGAACACGTAGACGGTTGAAATCTTTGTATAAATTGCTTCCATATAGTCTAAGAAACCTATATGCAAAGCATGCAAACAGTACCATTCGCCAATTTTTTGTTCTTCAAGTTTAAGTGAACAACGAGCCCCATTGATAATCATGAAACGGAAATTATTTGTAACTTTCTACAAGTAGAACAATGAATAGAACTGGTAGACGGTTGAAATCTTTGTATATGTTGCTTCTATATAGTCTAAGAAACCTATATGCAAAGCATCTAAACAGTAACAATCGCCAATTTTTTGATCTTCAAGTTTAAGTGAACAGCGAGCCCCATTGATAATCATGAAATGGAAATTATTTGTAACTTTCTACAAGTAGAACAATGAATAGAACTGGTAGACGGTTGAAATCTTTGTATATGTTGCTTCTATATAGTCTAAGAAACCTATATGCAAAGCATCTAAACAGTAACAATCGCCAATTTTTTGATCTTCAAGTTTAAGTGAACAATGAGCCCCAATGGTTAATCCGTTATCGGAAATTATTTGTAACTTTCGACAAGTAGAACAATGAATGGAACAGGTAGACTGTTGAAACCCTTGTATACATTGCGTCTATATAATCTAAGAAACATATATGCATAGCATCCAAACAGTACCATTCGCCAATGTTTTGTTCTTCAAGTTTAAGTGAACTACGAGCCCCATTGTTAATCCTTTAAAGGAAATTATTTGTAAATTTCGACAAGTAGAACAATGAATAGTATAGGTAGACGGGTGAAATCTTTCTATATATTGCTTCTAAATAGTCTAAGAAACATCTATGCAAAGCATCCAAACAGTACAATTCGCCAATTTTTTGTTCTTCAAGTTTAAGTGAACTACGAGCCCCATTGTTAATCCTTTAAAGGAAATTATTTGTAAATTTCGACAAGTAGAACAATGAATGGATCTTGTAGACGGTTGAAATCATTGTATATATTGCTTCTATATAGTCTACGAAACATATATGCAAAGCATCCAAACAGTACAATTCGCCAATTTTTTGTTCCTCAAGTTTAAGTGAACAATGAGCCCCAATGGTTAATCCGTTATCGGAAATTATTTGTAAATTTCGACAAGTAGAACAATGATTGGAACACGTAGACGGTTGAAATCTTTGTATATATTGCTTCCATATAGTCTAAGAAACATGTACGCAAAGCATCCAAACAGTACCATTCGCCAATTTTTTGTTCTTCAAGTTTAACTGAACAATGAGCCCCAATGGTTAATCCGTTATCGGAAATTATTTGTAACTTTCGACAAGTAGAACAATGAATGGAACAGGTAGACGGTTGAAATCTTTGTATATATTGCTTCTATATAGTCTAAGAAACATATATGCAAAGCATCCAAACAGTACCATTCGCCAATTTTTTGTTCTTCAAGTTTAAGTGAACTACGAGCCCCATTGTTAATCCTTTAACGGAAATTAATTGTAACTTTCTACAAGTAGAACAATGATTGAAACACGTAGACGGTTGAAATCTTTGTATATATTGCTTCCATATAGTCTAAGAAACATGTACGCAAAGCATCCAAACAGTACCATTCGCCAATTTTTTGTTCTTCAAGTTTAAGTGAACAGTGAGCCCCAATGGTTAATCCTTTATCGGAAATTATTTGTAACTTTCGGCAAGTAGAAGAATGAATGGAACAGGTAGACGGTTGAAATCTTTGTATATATTGCTTCTATATAGTCTAAGAAATATATATGCAAAGCATCCAAACAGTACAATTCGCCAATTTATTGTTCTTCAAGTTTAAGTGAACATCGAGCCCCATTGTTAAGCCATTAAAGGAAATTATTTGTCAATTTCAATAAGTAGAACAATGATTGGAACACGTAGACGGTTGAAATCTTTGTATATATTGCTTCCATATAGTCTAAGAAACATGTACGCAAAGCATCCAAACAGTACAATTCGCCAATTTATTGTTCTTCAAGTTTAAGTGAACAATGAGCCCCAATGGTTAATCCTTTATCGGAAATTATTTGTAAATTTCTACAAGTAGAACAATGATTGGAACACGTAGACGGTTGAAATCTTTGTATATATTGCTTCCATATAGTCTAAGAAACATGTACGCAAAGCATCCAAACAGTACCATTCGCCAATTTTTTGTTCTTCAAGTTTAAGTGAACAATGAGCCCCAATGGTTAATCCTTTATCGGAAATTATTTGTAACTTTCGGCAAGTAGAACAATGAATGGAACAGGTAGACGGTTGAAATCTTTGTATATATTGCTTCTATATAGTCTAAGAAATATATATGCAAAGCATCCAAACAGTACAATTCGCCAATTTATTGTTCTTCAAGTTTAAGTGAACAACGAGCCCCATTGTTAATCCTTTAAAGGAAATTATTTGTAAATTTCGACAAGTAGAACAATGAATGGATCATGTAGACGGTTGAAATCATTGTATATATTGCTTCTATATAGTCTACGAAACATATATGCAAAGTACCCAAACAGTACAATTCGCCAATTTTTTGTTCTTCAAGTTTAAGTGAACAATGAGCCCCAATGGTTAATCCTTTATCGGTAATTTTTTGTAACTTTCGACAAGTAGAACAATGAATAGTACAGGTAGCCGGGTGAAATCTTTCTATATATTGCTTCTAAATAGTCTAAGAAACATCTATGCAAAGCATCCAAACAGTACAATTCGCCAATTTTTTGTTCTTCAAGTTCAAGTGAACTACGAGCCCCATTGTTAATCCTTTAAAGGAAATTATTTGTAAATTTCGACAAGTAGAACAATGAATGGAACAGGTAGACGGTTGAAATCTTTGTATATATTGCTTCTATATAGTCTAAGAAACATATATGCAAAGCATCCAAACAATACAATTCGCCAATTATTTGATCTTCAAGTTTAAGTGAACTACGAGCCCCAATGGTTAATCCTTTATCGGAAATTATTTGTAATTTTCGCCAAGTAGAACAATGAATGGAACAGGTAGACGGTTGAAATCTTTGTATATATTGCTTCTATATAATCTAAGAAACATATATGCAAAGCATCCAAACAGTACCATTCGCCAATTTTTTGTTCTTCAAGTTTAAGTGAACTACGAGCCCCATTGTCAATCCTTTAAAGGAAATTATTTGTAAATTTCGACAAGTAGAACAATGAATGGATCATGTAGACGGTTGAAATCATTGTATATATTGCTTCTATATAGTCTACGAAACATATATGCAAAGCATCCAAACAGTACAATTCGCCAATTTTTTGTTCCTCAAGTTTAAGTGAACAATGAGCCCCAATGGTTAATCCTTTATCGGAAATTAATTGTAATTTTCGACAAGTAGAACAATGAATGGAACAGGTAGACGGTTGAAATCTTTGTATATATTGCTTCTATATAGTCTACGAAACATATATGCAAAGCATCCAAACAGTACCATTCGCCAATTTTTTGTTCTTCAAGTTTAAGTGAACAGCAAGCCCCATTGATAATCATGAAATGGAAATTATTTGTAACTTTCTACAAGTTGAACAATGAATAGTACAGGTAGACGGGTGAAATCTTTCTATATATTGCTTCTAAATAGTCTAAGAAACATATATGCAAAGCATCCAAACAGTACAATTCGCCAATTTTTTGTTCTTCAAGTTTAAGTGAACAACGAGCCCCATTGTTAATCCTTTAAAGGAAGTTATTTGTAAATTTCGACAAGGAGAACAATGAATGGAACAGGTATACGGTTGAAATCTTTGTATATATTGCTTCTATATAATCTAAGAAACATATATGCAATGCATCCAAACAGTACAATTCGCCAATTTTATGTTCCTCAAGTTTAAGTGAACTACGAGCCCCATTGTTAATCCTTTAACGGAAATTAATTGTAACTTTCTACAAGTAGGACAATGATTGGAACACGTAGACGGTTGAAATCTTTGTATATATTGCTTCTATATAGTCTAAGAAACATATACGCAAAGCATCCAAACAGTACCATTCGCCAATTTTTTGTTCTTCATGTTTAAGTGAACAATGAGCCCCAATGGTTAATCCTTTATCGGAAATTATTTGTAATTTTCGACAAGTAGAACAATGAATGGATGATGTAGACGGTTGAAATCATTGTATATATTGCTTCTAAATAGTCTAAGAAACACATATGCAAAGCATCCAAACAGTACAATTCCCCAATTTATTGTTCTTCAAGTTTAAGTGAACAACGAGCCCCAATGGTTAATCCTTTATCGGTAATTATTTGTAAATTTCGACAAGTAGAACAATGAATGGAACAGGCGGACGGTTGAAATCCTTGTATATATTGCGTCTATATAATCTAAGAAACATATATGCAAAGCATCCAAACAGTACCATTCGCCAATTTTTTGTTCTTCAAGTTTAAGTGAACTACGAGCCCCATTGTTAATCCTTTAAAGGAAATTATTTGTAAATTTCGACAAGTAGAACAATGAATGGAACAGGTAGACTGTTGAAATCATTGTATATATTGCTTCCATATAGTCTAAGAAACCTATATGCAAAGCATGCAAACAGTACCATTCGCCAATTTTTTGTTCTTCAAGTTTAAGTGAACAACGAGACCAATTGATAATCATGAAACGGAAATTATTTGTAACTTTCGGCAAGTAGAACAATGATTGGAACAGGTAGACGGTTGAAATCATTGTATATATTGCTTCTATATAGTCTAAGAAACATATATGCAAAGCGTCCAAACAGTACAATTCGCCAATTATTTGATCTTCAAGTTTAAGTGAACTACGAGTCCCATTGTTAGTACTTTAACGGAAATTATTTGTAACTTGCGACAAGTAGAACAATGAATGGAACAGGTAGCCGGTTGAAATCTTTGTATATATTACTTCTATATAGTCTAAGAAACATATATGCAAAGCATCCAAACAGTACCATTCGCCAATTTTTTGTTCTTCAAGTTTAAGTGAACAACGAGCCCCATTGTTAATCCTTTAAAGGAAATTATTTGTAAATTTCGACAAGTAGAACAATGATTGGAACACGTAGACGGTTGAAATCTTTGTATAAATTGCTTCCATATAGTCTAAGAAACCTATATGCAAAGCATGCAAACAGTACCATTCGCCAATTTTTTGTTCTTCAAGTTTAAGTGAACAACGAGCCCCATTGATAATCATGAAACGGAAATTATTTGTAACTTTCTACAAGTAGAACAATGAATAGAACTGGTAGACGGTTGAAATCTTTGTATATGTTGCTTCTATATAGTCTAAGAAACCTATATGCAAAGCATCTAAACAGTAACAATCGCCAATTTTTTGATCTTCAAGTTTAAGTGAACAGCGAGCCCCATTGATAATCATGAAATGGAAATTATTTGTAACTTTCTACAAGTAGAACAATGAATAGAACTGGTAGACGGTTGAAATCTTTGTATATGTTGCTTCTATATAGTCTAAGAAACCTATATGCAAAGCATCTAAACAGTAACAATCGCCAATTTTTTGATCTTCAAGTTTAAGTGAACAATGAGCCCCAATGGTTAATCCGTTATCGGAAATTATTTGTAACTTTCGACAAGTAGAACAATGAATGGAACAGGTAGACTGTTGAAACCCTTGTATACATTGCGTCTATATAATCTAAGAAACATATATGCATAGCATCCAAACAGTACCATTCGCCAATGTTTTGTTCTTCAAGTTTAAGTGAACTACGAGCCCCATTGTTAATCCTTTAAAGGAAATTATTTGTAAATTTCGACAAGTAGAACAATGAATAGTATAGGTAGACGGGTGAAATCTTTCTATATATTGCTTCTAAATAGTCTAAGAAACATCTATGCAAAGCATCCAAACAGTACAATTCGCCAATTTTTTGTTCTTCAAGTTTAAGTGAACTACGAGCCCCATTGTTAATCCTTTAAAGGAAATTATTTGTAAATTTCGACAAGTAGAACAATGAATGGATCTTGTAGACGGTTGAAATCATTGTATATATTGCTTCTATATAGTCTACGAAACATATATGCAAAGCATCCAAACAGTACAATTCGCCAATTTTTTGTTCCTCAAGTTTAAGTGAACAATGAGCCCCAATGGTTAATCCGTTATCGGAAATTATTTGTAAATTTCGACAAGTAGAACAATGATTGGAACACGTAGACGGTTGAAATCTTTGTATATATTGCTTCCATATAGTCTAAGAAACATGTACGCAAAGCATCCAAACAGTACCATTCGCCAATTTTTTGTTCTTCAAGTTTAACTGAACAATGAGCCCCAATGGTTAATCCGTTATCGGAAATTATTTGTAACTTTCGACAAGTAGAACAATGAATGGAACAGGTAGACGGTTGAAATCTTTGTATATATTGCTTCTATATAGTCTAAGAAACATATATGCAAAGCATCCAAACAGTACCATTCGCCAATTTTTTGTTATTCAAGTTTAAGTGAACTACGAGCCCCATTGTTAATCCTTTAACGGAAATTAATTGTAACTTTCTACAAGTAGAACAATGATTGAAACACGTAGACGGTTGAAATCTTTGTATATATTGCTTCCATATAGTCTAAGAAACATGTACGCAAAGCATCCAAACAGTACCATTCGCCAATTTTTTGTTCTTCAAGTTTAAGTGAACAATGAGCCCCAATGGTTAATCCTTTATCGGAAATTATTTGTAACTTTCGGCAAGTAGAAGAATGAATGGAACAGGTAGACGGTTGAAATCTTTGTATATATTGCTTCTATATAGTCTAAGAAATATATATGCAAAGCATCCAAACAGTACAATTCGCCAATTTATTGTTCTTCAAGTTTAAGTGAACAACGAGCCCCATTGTTAAGCCATTAAAGGAAATTATTTGTCAATTTCGATAAGTAGAACAATGATTGGAACACGTAGACGGTTGAAATCTTTGTATATATTGCTTCCATATAGTCTAAGAAACATGTACGCAAAGCATCCAAACAGTACAATTCGCCAATTTATTGTTCTTCAAGTTTAAGTGAACAATGAGCCCCAATGGTTAATCCTTTATCGGAAATTATTTGTAAATTTCTACAAGTAGAACAATGATTGGAACACGTAGACGGTTGAAATCTTTGTATATATTGCTTCCATATAGTCTAAGAAACATGTACGCAAAGTATCCAAACAGTACCATTCGCCAATTTTTTGTTCTTCAAGTTTAAGTGAACAATGAGCCCCAATGGTTAATCCTTTATCGGAAATTATTTGTAACTTTCGGCAAGTAGAACAATGAATGGAACAGGTAGACGGTTGAAATCTTCGTATATATTGCTTCTATATAGTCGAAGAAATATATATGCAAAGCATCCAAACAGTACAATTCGCCAATTTATTGTTCTTCAAGTTTAAGTGAACAACGAGCCCCATTGTTAATCCTTTAAAGGAAATTATTTGTAAATTTCGACAAGTAGAACAATGAATGGATCATGTAGACGGTTGAAATCATTGTATATATTGCTTCTATATAGTCTACGAAACATATATGCAAAGTACCCAAACAGTACAATTCGCCAATTTTTTGTTCTTCAAGTTTAAGTGAACAATGAGCCCCAATGGTTAATCCTTTATCGGTAATTTTTTGTAACTTTCGACAAGTAGAACAATGAATAGTACAGGTAGCCGGGTGAAATCTTTCTATATATTGCTTCTAAATAGTCTAAGAAACATCTATGCAAAGCATCCAAACAGTACAATTCGCCAATTTTTTGTTCTTCAAGTTCAAGTGAACTACGAGCCCCATTGTTAATCCTTTAAAGGAAATTATTTGTAAATTTCGACAAGTAGAACAATGAATGGAACAGGTAGACTGTTGAAATCATTGTATATATTGCTTCTATATAGTCTAAGAAACATATATGCAAATCGTCCAAACAGTACAATTCGCCAATTATTTGATCTTCAAGTTTAAGTGAACTACGAACCCCATTGTTAATACTTTAACGGAAATTATTTGTAATTTGCGACAAGTAGAACAATGAATGGAACAGGTAGCCGGTTGAAATCATTGTATATATTGCTTCTATATAGTCTACGAAACATATATGCAAAGTACCCAAACAGTACAATTCGCCAATTTTTTGTTCTTCAAGTTTAAGTGAACTACGAGCCCCATTGTTAATCCTTTAACGGAAATTAATTGCAAATTTTTACAAGTAGAACAATGATTGGAACACTTAGACGGTTGAAATCTTTGTATATATTTCTTCCATATAGTCTAAGAAACATATATGCAAAGCATCCAAACAGTACCATTCGCCAATTTTTTGTTCTTCAAGTTTAAGTGAAGAACGAGCCCCATTGATAATCATGAAACGGAAATTATTTGTAACTTTCTACAAGTAGAACAATGAATAGAACAGGTAGACGGTTGAAATCTTTGTATATGTTGCTTCTATATAGTCTACGAAACCTATATGCAAAGCATCTAAACAGTAACAATCGCCAATTTTTTGATCTTCAAGTTTAAGTGAACAGCGAGCCCCATTGATAATCATGAAGTGGAAATTATTTGTAACTTTCTACAAGTAGGACAATGAATAGTACAGGTAGACGGGTGAAATCTTTCTATATATTGCTTCTAAATAGCCTAAGAAACATATATGCAAAACATCCAAACAGTACAATTCGCCAATTTTTTGTTCTTCAAGTTTAAGTGAACTACGAGCCCCATTGTTAATCCATTAAAGGAAATTATTTGTAAATTTCGACAAGTAGAACAATGAATGGATGATGTAGACGGTTGAAATCATTGTATATATTGCTTCTATATAGTCTACGAAACATATATGCAAAGCATCCAAACAGTACAATTCGCCAATTTTTTGTTCTTCAAGTTTAAGTGAACTACGAGCCCCATTGTTAATCCTTTAGCGGAAATTAATTGTAACTTTCTACAAGTAGAACAATGATTGGAACACGTAGGCGGTTGAAATCTTTGTATATATTTCTTCCATATAGTCTAAGAAACATATATGCAAAGCATCCAAACAGTACAATTCGCCAATTTTTTGTTCTTCAAGTTTAAGTAAACTATGATCTCCATTGTTAATCCCTTAACGGAAATTATTTGTAACTTTCGATAAGTAGAACAATGAATGGAACAGGTAGACGGTTGAAATCTTTGTATATATTGCTTCTATATAGTCTAAGAAACATATATGCGAAGCATCCAAACAATACAATTCGCAAATTTTTTGTTCTTCAAGTTTAAGTGAACAATGAGCCCCAATGGTTAATCCTTTATCGGAAATTATTTGTAACTTTCGACAAGTAGAACAATGATTGGAACACGTAGACGGTTGAAATCTTTGTATATATTTCTTCCATATAGTCTAAGAAACATATATGCAAAGCATCCAAACAGTACAAGTCGCCAATTTTTTGTTCTTCAAGTTTAAGTGAACAACGAGGCCCATTGATAATCATGAAACGGAAATTATTTGTAACTTTCGACAAGAAGAACAATGAATAGAACAAGTAGACGGTTGAAATCTTTGTATATGATGCTTCTATATAGTCTAAGAAACCTATATGCAAAGCATCTAAACAGTAACATTCGCCAATTTTTTGATCTTCAAGTTTAAGTGAACAGCGAGCCCCATTGATAATCCTTTATCGGAAATTATTTGTAACTTTCGACAAGTAGAACAATGGATGGAACAGGTAGACGGTTGAAATCTTTGTATGTGTTGCTTCTATATAGTCTAAGAAACATATATGCAAAGCATCCAAACAGTACAATTCCCCAATTTATTGTTCTTCAAGTTTAAGTGAACAACGAGCCCCATTGTTAATCCTTTAAAGGAAATTATTTGTAAATTTCGACAAGTAGAACAATGATTGGAACACGTAGACGGTTGAAATCTTTGTATATATTGCTTCCATATAGTCTAAGAAACATATATGCAAAGCATCCAAACAGTACCATTCGCCAATTTTTTGTTCTTCAAGTTTAAGTGAACAATGAGCCCCAATGGTTAATCCTTTATCGGAAATTATTTGTAATTTTCGCCAAGTAGAACAATGAATGGAACAGGTAGACGGTTGAAATCTTTGTATGTATTGCTTCTATATAGTCTAAGAAACATATATGCAAAGCATCCAAACAGTGCCATTCGCCAATATATTGTTCTTCAAGTTTAAGTGAACAATGAGCCCCATTGTTAATCCTTTAAAGGAAATTATTTGTAACTTTCGACAAGTAGAACAATGGATGGAACAGGTAGACGGTTGAAATCTTTGTATGTATTGCTTCTATATAGTCTAAGAAACATATATGCAAAGCATCCAAACAGTACAATTCCCCAATTTATTGTTCTTCAAGTTTAAGTGAACAATGAGCCCCAATGGTTAATCCTTTATCGGTAATTTTTTGTAACTTTCGACAAGTAGAACAATGAATAGTACAGGTAGCCGGGTGAAATCTTTCTATATATTGCTTCTAAATAGTCTAAGAAACATCTATGCAAAGCATCCAAACAGTACAATTCGCCAATTTTTTGTTCTTCAAGTTCAAGTGAACTACGAGCCCCATTGTTAATCCTTTAAAGGAAATTATTTGTAAATTTCGACAAGTAGAACAATGAATGGAACAGGTAGACTGTTGAAATCATTGTATATATTGCTTCTATATAGTCTAAGAAACATATATGCAAATCGTCCAAACAGTACAATTCGCCAATTATTTGATCTTCAAGTTTAAGTGAACTACGAACCCCATTGTTAATACTTTAACGGAAATTATTTGTAATTTGCGACAAGTAGAACAATGAATGGAACAGGTAGCCGGTTGAAATCATTGTATATATTGCTTCTATATAGTCTACGAAACATATATGCAAAGTACCCAAACAGTACAATTCGCCAATTTTTTGTTCTTCAAGTTTAAGTGAACTACGAGCCCCATTGTTAATCCTTTAACGGAAATTAATTGCAAATTTTTACAAGTAGAACAATGATTGGAACACTTAGACGGTTGAAATCTTTGTATATATTTCTTCCATATAGTCTAAGAAACATATATGCAAAGCATCCAAACAGTACCATTCGCCAATTTTTTGTTCTTCAAGTTTAAGTGAAGAACGAGCCCCATTGATAATCATGAAACGGAAATTATTTGTAACTTTCTACAAGTAGAACAATGAATAGAACAGGTAGACGGTTGAAATCTTTGTATATGTTGCTTCTATATAGTCTACGAAACCTATATGCAAAGCATCTAAACAGTAACAATCGCCAATTTTTTGATCTTCAAGTTTAAGTGAACAGCGAGCCCCATTGATAATCATGAAGTGGAAATTATTTGTAACTTTCTACAAGTAGGACAATGAATAGTACAGGTAGACGGGTGAAATCTTTCTATATATTGCTTCTAAATAGCCTAAGAAACATATATGCAAAACATCCAAACAGTACAATTCGCCAATTTTTTGTTCTTCAAGTTTAAGTGAACTACGAGCCCCATTGTTAATCCATTAAAGGAAATTATTTGTAAATTTCGACAAGTAGAACAATGAATGGATGATGTAGACGGTTGAAATCATTGTATATATTGCTTCTATATAGTCTACGAAACATATATGCAAAGCATCCAAACAGTACAATTCGCCAATTTTTTGTTCTTCAAGTTTAAGTGAACTACGAGCCCCATTGTTAATCCTTTAGCGGAAATTAATTGTAACTTTCTACAAGTAGAACAATGATTGGAACACGTAGGCGGTTGAAATCTTTGTATATATTTCTTCCATATAGTCTAAGAAACATATATGCAAAGCATCCAAACAGTACAATTCGCCAATTTTTTGTTCTTCAAGTTTAAGTAAACTATGATCTCCATTGTTAATCCCTTAACGGAAATTATTTGTAACTTTCGATAAGTAGAACAATGAATGGAACAGGTAGACGGTTGAAATCTTTGTATATATTGCTTCTATATAGTCTAAGAAACATATATGCGAAGCATCCAAACAATACAATTCGCAAATTTTTTGTTCTTCAAGTTTAAGTGAACAATGAGCCCCAATGGTTAATCCTTTATCGGAAATTATTTGTAACTTTCGACAAGTAGAACAATGATTGGAACACGTAGACGGTTGAAATCTTTGTATATATTTCTTCCATATAGTCTAAGAAACATATATGCAAAGCATCCAAACAGTACAAGTCGCCAATTTTTTGTTCTTCAAGTTTAAGTGAACAACGAGGCCCATTGATAATCATGAAACGGAAATTATTTGTAACTTTCGACAAGAAGAACAATGAATAGAACAAGTAGACGGTTGAAATCTTTGTATATGATGCTTCTATATAGTCTAAGAAACCTATATGCAAAGCATCTAAACAGTAACATTCGCCAATTTTTTGATCTTCAAGTTTAAGTGAACAGCGAGCCCCATTGATAATCCTTTATCGGAAATTATTTGTAACATTCGACAAGTAGAACAATGGATGGAACAGGTAGACGGTTGAAATCTTTGTATGTGTTGCTTCTATATAGTCTAAGAAACATATATGCAAAGCATCCAAACAGTACAATTCCCCAATTTATTGTTCTTCAAGTTTAAGTGAACAACGAGCCCCATTGTTAATCCTTTAAAGGAAATTATTTGTAAATTTCGACAAGTAGAACAATGATTGGAACACGTAGACGGTTGAAATCTTTGTATATATTGCTTCCATATAGTCTAAGAAACATATATGCAAAGCATCCAAACAGTACCATTCGCCAATTTTTTGTTCTTCAAGTTTAAGTGAACAATGAGCCCCAATGGTTAATCCTTTATCGGAAATTATTTGTAATTTTCGCCAAGTAGAACAATGAATGGAACAGGTAGACGGTTGAAATCTTTGTATGTATTGCTTCTATATAGTCTAAGAAACATATATGCAAAGCATCCAAACAGTGCCATTCGCCAATATATTGTTCTTCAAGTTTAAGTGAACAATGAGCCCCATTGTTAATCCTTTAAAGGAAATTATTTGTAACTTTCGACAAGTAGAACAATGGATGGAACAGGTAGACGGTTGAAATCTTTGTATGTATTGCTTCTATATAGTCTAAGAAACATATATGCAAAGCATCCAAACAGTACAATTCCCCAATTTATTGTTCTTCAAGTTTAAGTGAACAACGAGCCCCATTGTTAATCCTTTAAAGGAAATTATTTGTAAATTTCGACAAGTAGAACAATGATTGGAACACGTAGACGGTTGAAATCTTTGTATATATTGCTTCCATATAGTCTAAGAAACATGTACGCAAAGCATCCAAACAGTACAATTCGCCAATTTTTTGTTCTTGAAGTTTAAGTAAACTATGATCTCCATTGTTAATCCCTTAACGGAAATTATTTGTAACTTTCGACAAGTAGAACAATGAATGGAACAGGTAGACGGTTGAAATCTTTGTATATATTGCTTCTATATAGTCTAAGAAACATATATGCAAAGCATCCAAACAATACAATTCGCCAATTATTTGATCTTCAAGTTTAAGTGAACTACGAGCCCCAATGGTTAATCCTTTATCGGAAATTATTTGTAATTTTCGCCAAGTAGAACAATGAATGGAACAGGTAGACGGTTGAAATCTTTGTATATATTGCTTCTATATAATCTAAGAAACATATATGCAAAGCATCCAAACAGTACCATTCGCCAATTTTTTGTTCTTCAAGTTTAAGTGAACTACGAGCCCCATTGTCAATCCTTTAAAGGAAATTATTTGTAAATTTCGACAAGTAGAACAATGAATGGATCATGCAGACGGTTGAAATCATTGTATATATTGCTTCTATATAGTCTACGAAACATATATGCAAAGCATCCAAACAGTACAATTCGCCAATTTTTTGTTCCTCAAGTTTAAGTGAACAATGAGCCCCAATGGTTAATCCTTTATCGGAAATTAATTGTAATTTTCGACAAGTAGAACAATGAATGGAACAGGTAGACGGTTGAAATCCTTGTATATATTGCTTCTATATAGTCTACGAAACATATATGCAAAGCATCCAAACAGTACCATTCGCCAATTTTTTGTTCTTCAAGTTTAAGTGAACAGCAAGCCCCATTGATAATCATGAAATGGAAATTATTTGTAACTTTCTACAAGTTGAACAATGAATAGTACAGGTAGACGGGTGAAATCTTTCTATATATTGCTTCTAAATAGTCTAAGAAACATATATGCAAAGCATCCAAACAGTACAATTCGCCAATTTTTTGTTCTTCAAGTTTAAGTGAACAACGAGCCCCATTGTTAATCCTTTAAAGGAAGTTATTTGTAAATTTCGACAAGGAGAACAATGAATGGAACAGGTATACGGTTGAAATCTTTGTATATATTGCTTCTATATAATCTAAGAAACATATATGCAATGCATCCAAACAGTACAATTCGCCAATTTTATGTTCCTCAAGTTTAAGTGAACTACGAGCCCCATTGTTAATCCTTTAACGGAAATTAATTGTAACTTTCTACAAGTAGGACAATGATTGGAACACGTAGACGGTTGAAATCTTTGTATATATTGCTTCTATATAGTCTAAGAAACATATACGCAAAGCATCCAAACAGTACCATTCGCCAATTTTTTGTTCTTCATGTTTAAGTGAACAATGAGCCCCAATGGTTAATCCTTTATCGGAAATTAATTGTAATTTTCGACAAGTAGAACAATGAATGGAACAGGTAGACGGTTGAAATCTTTGTATATATTGCTTCTGTATAGTCTACGAAACATATATGCAAAGCATCCACACAGTACCATTCGCCAATTTTTTGTTCTTCAAGTTTAAGTGAACAGCAAGCCCCATTGATAATCATGAAATGGAAATTATTTGTAACTTTCTACAAGTAGAACAATGAATAGTACAGGTAGACGGGTGAAATCTTTCTATATATTGCTTCTAAATAGTCTAAGAAACATATATGCAAAGCATCCAAACAGTACAATTCGCCAATTTTTTGTTCTTCAAGTTTAAGTGAACAACGAGCCCCATTGTTAATCCTTTAAAGGAAGTTATTTGTAAATTTCGACAAGGAGAACTATGAATGGAACAGGTAGACGGTTGAAATCTTTGTATATATTGCTTCTATATAATCTAAGAAACATATATGCAATGCATCCAAACAGTACAATTCGCCAATTTTTTGTTCCTCAAGTTTAAGTGAACTACGAGCCCCATTGTTAATCCTTTAACGGAAATTAATTGTAACTTTCTACAAGTAGGTCAATGATTGGAACACGTAGACGATTGAAATCTTTGTATATATTGCTTCTACATAGTCTAAGAAACATATACGCAAAGCATCCAAACAGTACCATTCGCCAATTTTTTGTTCTTCAAGTTTAAGTGAACAATGAGCCCCAATGGTTAATCCTTTATCGGAAATTATTTGTAATTTTCGACAAGTAGAACAATGAATGGATGATGTAGACGGTTGAAATCATTGTATATATTGCTTCTAAATAGTCTAAGAAACACATATGCAAAGCATCCAAACAGTACAATTCCCCAATTTATTGTTCTTCAAGTTTAAGTGAACAACGAGCCCCAATGGTTAATCCTTTATCGGTAATTATTTGTAACTTTCGACAAGTAGAACAATGAATGGAACAGGCGGATGGTTGAAATCCTTGTATATATTGCGTCTATATAATCTAAGAAACATATATGCAAAGCATCCAAACAGTACCATTCGCCAATTTTTTGTTCTTCAAGTTTAAGTGAACTACGAGCCCCATTGTTAATCCTTTAAAGGAAATTATTTGTAAATTTCGACAAGTAGAACAATGAATGGAACAGGTAGACTGTTGAAATCATTGTATATATTGCTTCTATATAGTCTAAGAAACATATATGCAAATCGTCCAAACAGTACAATTCGCCAATTATTTGATCTTCAAGTTTAAGTAAACTACGATCCCCATTTTTAATCCTTTAAAGGAAATTATTTGTAAATTTCGACAAGTAGAACAATGAATGGAACAGGTAGCCGTTTGAAATCTTTGTATATATTGCTTCTATATAGTCTAAGAAACATATATGCAAAGCATCCAAACAGTACAATTCGCCAATTTTTTGTTCTTCAAGTTTAAGTGAACAATGAGCCCCAATGGTTAATCCTTTATCGGTAATTATTTGTAACTTTCGACAAGTAGAACAATGAATGTAACAGGTGGACGGTTGAAATCCTTGTATATATTGCGTCTATATAATCTAAGAAACATATATGCAAAGCATGCAAACAGTACCATTCGCCAATTTTTTGTTCTTCAAGTTTAAGTGAACTACGAGCCCCATTGTTAATCCTTTAAAGGAAATTATTTGTAAATTTCGACAAGTAGAACAATGAATGGAACAGGTAGACTGTTGAAATCATTGTATATATTGCTCCTATATAGTCTAAGAAACATATATGCAAATCGTCCAAACAGTACAATTCGCCAATTATTTGATCTTCAAGTTTAAGTAAACTACGATCCCCATTGTTAATCCTTTAAAGGAAATTATTTGTAAATTTCGACAAGTAGAACAATGAATGGAACAGGTAGCCGGTTGAAATCAATGTATATATTGCTTCTATATAGTCTAAGAAACATATATGCAAAGCGTCCAAACAGTACAATTCGCCAATTATTTGATCTTCAAGTTTAAGTGAACTACGAGCTCCATTGTTAGTACTTTAACGGAAATTATTTGTAACTTGCGACAAGTAGAACAATGAATGGAACAGGCAGCCGGTTGAAATCTTTGTATATATTGCTTCTATATAGTCTAAGAAACATATATGCAAAGCATCTAAACAGTACCATTCGCCAATTTTTTGTTCTTCAAGTTTAAGTGAACAATGAGCCCCATTGTTAATCCTTTAAAGGAAATTATTTGTAAATTTCGACAAGTAGAACAATGAATGGAACAGGTAGACGGTTGAAATCTTTGTATATATTGCTTCTATATAATCTAAGAAACATATATGCAAAGCATCCAAACAGTACCATTCGCCAATTTTTTGTTCTTCAAGTTTAAGTGAACAACGAGCCCCATTGACAATCATGAAACGGAAATTATTTCTAACTTTCTACAAGTAGAACAATGAATAGAACAGGTAGACGGCTGAAATCTTTGTATATGTTGCTTCTATATAGTCTAAGAAACCTATATGCAAAGCATCTAAACAGTACCATTCGCCAATTTTTTGTTCTTCAAGTTTAAGTGAACAACGAGCCCCATTGATAATCATGAAACGGAAATTATTTGTAACTTTCTACAAGTAGAACAATGAATAGAGCAGGTAGACGGTTGAAATATTTGTATATGTTGCTTCTATATAGTCTAAGAAACATATATGCAAAGCATCCAAACAGTACAATTCGCCAATTTTTTGTTCTTCAAGTTTAAGTGAACTACGAGCCCCATTGTTAATCCTTTAAAGGAAATTATTTGTAATTTTCGACAAGCAGAACAATGAATGGAACAGGTAGACGGTTGAAATCATTGTATATATTGCTTCTATATAGTCTACGAAACATATATGCAAAGCATCCAAACAGTACAATTCGCCAATTTTTTGTTCCTCAAGTTTAAGTGAACAATGAGCCCCAATGGTTAATCCGTTATCGGAAATTATTTCTAACTTTCGACAAGTAGAACAATGAATGGGACAGGTAGACGGTTGAAATATTTGTATATATTGCGTCTATATAGTCTAAGAAACATATATGCAAAGCATCCAAACAGTACAATTCGCCAATTTTTTGTTCTTCAAGTTTAAGTGAACAATGAGCCCCATTGTTAATCCTTTAAAGGAAATTATTTGTAAATTTCGACAAGTAGAACAATGAATGGAACAGGTAGACGGTTGAAATCTTTGTATATATTGCTTCTATATAATCTAAGAAACATATATGCAAAGCATCCAAACAGTACCATTCGCCAATTTTTTGTTCTTCAACTTTAAGTGAACTACGAGCCCCATTGTTAATCCCTTAACGGAAATTATTTGTAAATTTCGACAAGTAGAACAATGAATGGAACAGGTAGACGGTTGAAATCTTTGTATATATTGCTTCTATATAATCTAAGAAACATATATGCAAAGCATCCAAACAGTACAATTCGCCAATTTTTTGTTCTTCAAGTTTAAGTGAACAATGAGCCCCATTGTTAATCCTTTAAAGGAAATTATTTGTAAATTTCGACAAGTAGAACAATGAATGGAACAGGTAGACGGTTGAAATCTTTGTATATATTGCTTCTATATAATCTAAGAAACATATATGCAAAGCATCCAAACAGTACCATTCGCCAATTTTTTGTTCTTCAAGTTTAAGTGAACAACGAGCCCCATTGATAATCATGAAACGGAAATTATTTCTAACTTTCTACAAGTAGAACAATGAATAGAGCAGGTAGACGGTTGAAATATTTGTATATGTTGCTTCTATATAGTCTAAGAAACATATACGCAAAGCATCCAAACAGTACCATTCACAAATTTTTTGTTCTTCAAGTTTAAGTGAACAGCGAGCCCCATTGATAATCATGAAATGGAAATTCTTTGTAACTTTCTACAAGTAGAACAATGAATACTACAGGTAGACGGGTGAAATCTTTCTTTATATTGCTTCTAAATAGTCTAAGAAACATATATGCAAAGTATCCAAACAGTACAATTCGCCAATTTTTTGTTCTGCAAGTTTAAGTGAACTACGAGCCCCATTGTTAATACTTTAAAGGAAATTATTTGTAAATTTCGACAAGTAGAACAATGAATGGAACACGTAGACGGGTGAAATCTTTGTATATATTGCTTTCATATAGTCTAAGAAACCTATATGCAAAGCATCCAAACAGTACAATTCGCCATTTATTGTTCTTCAAGTTTAAGAGAATAACGAGCCCCATTGTTAATCCGTTAAAGGAAATTATTTGAAAATTTCGACAAGTAGAACAATGATTGGAACACGTAGACGGTTGAAATCTTTGTATATATTGCTTCTATATAGTCGAAGAAACATATATGCAAAGCATCCAAACAGTACAATTCGCCATTTATTGTTCTTCAAGTTTAAGTGAACAACGAGCCCTATTGTTAATGCTTTAAAGGAAATTATTAGTAAATTTCGACAAGTAGAACAATAAATGGAACAGGTAGGCGGTTGAAATCTTTCTATATAATGCTTCTATATAGTCTAAGAAACATATATGCAAAGGATCCAAACAGTACAATTCGCCAATTTTTTGATCTTCAAGTTTAAGTGAACTACGAGCCCCATTGTTAATCCTTTAAAGGAAATTATTTGTAAATTTCGACAAGTAGAACAATGATTGGAACACGTAGACGGTTGAAATCGTGGTATATATTGCTTACATATAGTCTAAGAAACATGTACGCAAAGCATCCAAACAGTACCATTCGCCAATTTTTTGTTCTTCAAGTTTAAGTGAACAATGAGCCCCAATGGTTAATTCTTTATCGGAAATTATTTGTAATTTTCGACAAGTAGAACAATGAATGGAACAGGTAGACGGTTGAAATCTTTGTATATATTGCTTCTATATAATCTAAGAAACATATATGCAAAGCATCCAAACAGTACCATTCGCCAATTTTTTGTTCTTCAAGTTTAAGTGAACAACGAGCCCCATTGATAATCATGAAACGGAAATTATTTGTAACTTTCTACAAGTAGAACAATGAATAGAGCAGGTAGACGGTTGAAATATTTGTATATGTTGCTTCTATATAGTCTAAGAAACCTATATGCAAAGCATCTAAACAGTAACAATCGCCAATTTTTTGATCTTCAAGTTTAAGTGAACAGCGAGCCCCATTGATAATCATGAAATGGAAATTATTTGTAACTTTCTACAAGTAGAACAATGAATAGTACAGATAGACGGGTGTAATCTTTCTATATATTGCTTCTAAATAGTCTAAGAAACATATATGCAAAGCATCCAAACAGTACCATTCGCCAATTTTTTGTTCTTCAAGTTTAAGTGAACAATGAGCCCCATTGTTAATCCTTTATCGGAAATTATTTGTAACTTTCGACAAGTAGAACAATGAATGGAACAGGTAGACGGTTGAAATCTTTGTATATATTGCTTCTATATAGTCTAAGAAACATATATGCAAAGCATCCAAACAGTACCATTCGCCTAATTTTTTGTTCTTCAAGTTTAAGTAAACTACGATCCCCATTGTTAATCCCTTAACGGAAATTATTTGTAACTTGCGACAAGTAGAACAATGAATGGAACAGGTAGCCGGTTGAAATCTTTGTATATATTGCTTCTATATAGTCTAAGAAACATATATGCAAAGCATCCAAACAGTACAATTCGCCAATTTTTTGTTCTTCAAGTTTAAGTGAACAATGAGCCCCATTGTTAATCCTTTAAAGGAAATTATTTGTAACTTTCAACAAGTAGAACAATGAATGGAACAGGTAGACGTTTGAAATCTTTGTATATATTGCTTCTATATAGTCTAAGAAACATATATGCAAAGCATCCAAACAGTACCATTCATCAATTTTTTGTTCTTCAAGTTTAAGTGAACAACGAGCCCCATTGTTAATCCGTTAAAGGAAATTATTTGTAAATTTCGACAAGTAGAACAATGATTGGAACACGTAGACGGTTGAAATCTTAGTTTATATTGCTTCCATATAGTCTAAGAAACATGTACGCAAAGCATCCAAACAGTACCATTCGCCAATTTTTTGTTCTTCAAGTTTAAGTGAACAATGAGCCCCAATGGTTAATCCTTTATCGGAAATTATTTGTAATTTTCGACAAGTAGAACAATGAATGGAACAGGTAGGCGGTTGAAATCTTAGTATATATTGCTTCTATATAATCTAAGAAACATATATGCAAAGCATGCAAACAGTACCATTCACCAATTTTTTGTTCTTCAAGTTGAAGTGAACAACGAGCCCAATTGATAATCATGAAACGGAAATTATTTGTAACTTTCTACAAGTAGAACAATGAATAGAACAGGTAGACGGTTGAAATCTTTGTATATGTTGCTTCTATATAGTCTACGAAACCTATATGCAAAGCATCTAAACAGTAACAATCGCCAATTTTTTGATCTTCAAGTTTAAGTGAACTACGAGCACCATTGTGAATCCTTTAAAGGAAATTATTTGTAAATTTCGACAAGTAGAACAATGAATGGAACAGGTAGACGTTTGAAATCTTTGTATATATTGCTTCTATATAGTCTAAGAAACATATATGCAAAGCATCCAAACAGTACCATTCGCCAATTTTTTGTTCTTCAAGTTTAAGTGAACAATGAGCCCCAATGGTTAATCCTTTATCGGAAATTATTTGTAACTTTCGACAAGTAGAACAATGATTGGAACAGGTAGACGGTTGAAATCATTGTATATATTGCTTCTATATAGTCTAAGAAACATATATGCAAAGCGTCCAAACAGTACAATTCGCCAATTATTTAATCTTCAAGTTTAAGTGAACTACGAGCCCCATTGTTAGTACTTTAACGGAAATTATTTGTAACTTGCGACAAGTAGAACAATGAATGGAACAGGTAGCCGGTTGAAATCATTGTATATATTGCTTCTATATAGCCTACGAAACATATATGCAAAGCATCCAAACAGTACAATTCGCCAATTTTTTGTTCTTCAAGTTTAAGTGAAGAATGAGCCCCATTGTTAATCCTTTATCGGAAATTATTTGTAACTTTCGACAAGTAGAACATTGAATGGAACAGGTAGACGGTTGAAATCTTTGTATATATTGCTTCTATATAGTATAAGAAACATATATGCAAAGCATCCAAACAGTACCATTCGCCAATTTTTTGTTCTTCAAGGTCAAGTGAACTACGAGCCCCATTGTTAATACTTTAACGGAAATTATTTGTAACTTGCGACAAGTAGAACAATGAATGGAACAGGTAGCCGGTTGAAATCAATGTATATATTGCTTCTATTTAGTCTAACAGGGGAACATCCCGAACCCGTACACGCCGATTTTGATGAAAATTATATGGTAGATAGTTCTCGACAAAATATTTGACACCTATTTTTTTATATCTGCAATCGTCCACATTGAAGGGGTGATAATAGCCCTCAAACTTTGGGGTTGAAAATGGTTTTTTCGAAATATCTCCGAGATTAAAGGGCGCACGGAAATTTTTTTTTTTAAATTGTGCGCCTTGAGATTACGAATTCAGTGATATAAATAATAATTGCAAAAAATTATTTGTTTAAACAATATATTAAAATTTCTTAATTTTTTGTTAATTTTTCGTACTAAATGTTGTTCCATTTTCGTGGAAATTTATGTGTATAAAGAATAGACAAAATTAGTGAATACGTGTTTTTGGAATTTTTTGTTTGCTAACATTTAACGATACTTATGTAACGTTCAATTTTTCGCCCGCTTCGTACAGGGCGAATGAAAATTATTTGCCATGATCTGCCAGGCGTTGTTCTATACCTTTGGGGTGATGGACATTTGCCAAAAAATCTACCGCAAAATTCGCAAAAGCCTTGCAAATTAAGATCACTTTTTTATTAGCTCATCGAATTCGTCTCGTCGCGTAGGCAAAATGTATGAAAGGAACTATGGTTCAGGAATGAACTTTTCTTGTGCAAATTAATGTTAAAATTGCAGTTCCGTGAGTGGAGTTCCCATCGGTAGGACAACCTTTGCTAACGGACATATAGAAAACAGAAGCATACGAATTATCATTATTGTCCGAAATGTGTCATTTGCTATTATATTTCAGAAACCTAATTACCGTAGCACGCTATACGAGCTTCGAATATGGACGAAGTAAATATAGCCAGTAAGAAAAACGCATGTGTTTATGTTCTTCTCTCTGGGAAGGCCCTTGGGAGGACTCGAAGTTGATCGCAGGTCATTAATATTTTCCTATCCTGCGAAAATTTGTATTAAAATATCTCCTACTGTACGGCGACAGCGAAGAAAATTGCAATCATGTGTGACTCAATAATCCTAGATTGGTCGATTGTCGAAATCTTTTGTTAGTGTCGCGGTTTATGACTCTATTGTTCCGCGTAAATTTTCGCAGACTACGAAAATATTAATGTCCTGCGATTGGCTTTGGGTCCATCAAGGGCCCTTCCGGGGTGTAGAATTAGCCTGGTAGGCCATGATAAATATTTTCATACACTTTGTAGTGTGGTAAACCAATGAAAGAAGTCGATTCTGACAAAATGTTGTTTTTATTATAAAATTAAAGTTTAAACTAAAAAGAAAATTTTTAATGGGTCTAGTCGGATAAGGATGGAAAAAGAGCCCCCGAAGCAAATTAATCTTGGGGCATATCATTCGATAGGACTCTTTAAAAAACCCTTCCTGCAAAGTATGAATCCGCTACCCCTACCGTAGGGATCGTTACAGGGTGAAACGTATTTTACAGTTTTTGCTCGATTTCTCCTGTTTGTCTTCATAGAAAGTTCTGAAAAAATCACAGATATTATAGCCAATGGTGTGCATACTTTTGAATTTTTTCAGATTTTTAGGAGTGGTGGAACGCAGTTCAAAAATTTAAAAATCAGCAAATTGTTTATATTAATATGGCTGATTTCTAATTTTTTGAAATGCGTTCCACCACTTAATTTGCACAAGAAAAGTTCATTTCTGACCCATAGTTCCTTTCATACATTTTGCCTACGCGACGAGACGAATTCGATGAGCTAATAAAAAAAGTGATCTTAATTTGCAAGGCTTTTGCGAATTTTGCGGTAGATTTTTTTGCAAATGTCCATTACTCCAAAGGTATAGAACAACGCCTGGCAGATCATGGCAAATAATTTTTATACGCCCTGTACGAAGCGGGCGAAAAATTAAACGTTACATAAGTATCGTTAAATGTTAGCAAACAAAAAAGTCCAAAAACACGTATTCACTAATTTTGTCTATACTTTATACACATAAATTTCCACGAAAATGGAACACCATTTAGTACGAAAAATTAACAAAAAATTAAGAAATTTTAATATATTGTTTAAACAAATAATTTTTTGCAATTATTATTTATATCACTGTATTCGTAATCTCAAGGCACACAATTTTAAAAAAAAATTTTTTCCGTGCGTCCTTTAATCTCGGAGATATTTCGAAAAAACCATTTTCAACCCCAAAGTTTGAGGGCTATTATCACCCCTTCAATGTGGACGATTGCAGATATAAAAAAATAGGTGTCAAATATTTTGTCGAGAACTATCTACCATATAATTTTCATCAAAATCGGCGTGTACGGGTTCGGGATGTTCCCTTGTAAGAAACATATATGCAAAGCATCCAAACAGTACAATTCGCCAATTTATTGTTCTTCAAGTTTAAGTGAACAACGAGCCCCATTGTTAATCCTTTAAAGGAAATTATTTGTAACTTTCGACAAGTAGAACAATGAATGGAACAGGTAGACGGTTGAAATCATTGTATATATTGCTTCCATATAGTCTAAGAAACATGTACGCAAAGCATCCAAACAGTACCATTCGCCAATTTTTTGTTCTTCAAGTTTAAGTGAACAATGAGCCCCAATGGTTAATCCTTTATCGGAAATTATTTGTAATTTTCGACAAGTAGAACAATGAATGGAACAGGTAGACGGTTGAAATCTTTGTATATATTGCTTCTATATAATCTAAGAAACATATATGCAAAGCATCCAAACAGTACCGTTCGCCAATTTTTTGTTCTTCAAGTTGAAGTGAACAACGAGCCCCATTGTTAAACCTTTAAAGGAAATTATTTGTAAATTTCGACAAGTAGAACAATGAATAGAACAGGTAGACGGTTGAAATCTTTGTATATGTTGCTTCTATATAGTCTAAGAAACCTATATGCAAAGCATCTAAACAGTAACAATCGCAAATTTTTTGATCTTCAAGTTTAAGTGAACAGCGAGCCCCATTGATAATCATGAAATGGAACTTATTTGTAACTTTCTACAAGTAGAACAATGAATAGTACAGGTAGACGGGTGAAATCTTTCTATATATTGCTTCTAAATAGTCTAAGAAACATATATGCAAAGCATCTAAACAGTAAGAATCGCCAATTTTTTGATCTTCAAGTTTAAGTGAACAGCGAGCCCCATTGTTAATACTTTAACGGAAATTATTTGTAACTTGCGACAAGTAGAACAATGAACGGAACAGGTAGCCGGTTGAAATCTTTGTATATATTGCTTCTATATAGTCTAAGAAACATATATGCAAAGCATCCAAACAGTACAATTCGCCAATTTCTTGTACTTCAAGTTTAAGTGAACAATGAGCCCCAATGGTTAATCCATTATCGGTAATTATTTGTAACTTTCGACAAGTAGAACAATGAATGGAACAGGTAGACGGTTGAAATCCTTGTATATATTGCTTCTATATAGTCTAAGAAACATATCTGCAGATCATCCAAACAGTACAATTCGCCAATTTTTTGTTCTTCAACTTTAAGTGAACTACGAGCCCCATTGTTAATACTTTAACGGAAATTATTTGTAACTTGCGACAAGTAGAACAATGAATGGAACAGGTAGATGGTTGAAATCAATGTATATATTGCTTCTATATAGTCTAAGAAACATATATGCAAAGCATCCAAACAGTACCATTCGCCAATTTTTTGTTCACAAGTTTAAGTGAACAACGAGCCGCATTGTTTATCCTTTAAAGGAAATTATTTGTAAATTTCGAAAAGTAGAACAATGATTGGAACACGTAGACGGTTGAAATCTTTGTATATATTGCTTCTATATAATCTAAGAAACATATATGCAAAGCATCCAAACAGTACAATTCGCCAATTTTTTGTTCTTCAAGTTTAAGTAAACTACGATCCCCATTGTTAATCCCTTAACGGAAATTATTTGTAACTTTCGACAAGTAGAACAATGAATGGAACAGGTAGACGGTTGAAATCATTGTATATATTGCTTCTATATAGTCTAAGAAACCTATCTGCAGATCATCCAAAAAGTACAATCCGCCAATTATTTGATCTTCAAGTTTAAGTGAACTACGAGCCCCATTGTTAATACTTTAACGGAAATTATTTGTAACTTGCAACAAGTAGAACAATGAATGGAACAGGTAGATGGTTGAAATCAATGTATATATTGCTTCTATATAGTCTAAGAAACATATATGCAAAGCATCCAAACAGTACCATTCGCCAATTTTTTGTTCTTCAAGTTTAAGTGAACAATGAGCCCCAATGGTTAATCCTTTATCGGAAATTATTTGTAATTTTCGACAAGTAGAACAATGAATGGAACAGGTAGAAGGTTGAAATCTTTGTATATATTGCTTCTATATAATCTAAGAAACACATATGCAAAGCATCCAAACAGTACAATTCCCCAATTTTTTGTTCTTCAAGTTTAAGTGAACAATGAGCCCCAATGATTAATCCTTTATCGGTAATTATTTGTAACTTTCGACAAGTAGAACAATGAATGGAACAGGTAGACGGTTGAAACCCTTGTATATATTGCGTCTATATAATCTAAGAAACATATATGCATAGCATCCAAACAGTACCATTCGCCATATTTTTGGTCTTCAAGTTTAAGTGAACTACGAGCCCCATTGTTAATCCTTTAAAGGAAATTATTTGTAAATTTCGACAAGTACAACAATGAATGGAACAGGTAGACTGTTGAAATCATTGTATATATTGCTTCTATATAATCTACGAAACATATATGCAAAGCATCCAAACAGTACAATTCGCCAATTTTTTGTTCTTCAAGTTTAAGTGAACAATGAGCCCCAATGGTTAATCCTTTATCGGAAATTATTTGTAACTTTCGACAAGTAGAACAATGAATGGAACAGGTAGAAGGTTGAAATCTTTGTATATATTGCTTCTATATAATCTAAGAAACATATGTGCAAAGCATCCAAACAGTAGCATTCGCCAATTTTTTGTTCTTCAAGTTTAAGTGAACAACGAGCCCCGTTGATAATCATGAAACGGAAATTATTTGTAACTTTTTACAAGTAGAACAAGGAATAGAACAGGTAGACGGTTGAAATCTTTGTATATGTTGCTTCTATATAGTCTAAGAAACCTATATGCAAAGCATCTAAACAGTAACAATCGCCAATTTGTTGATCTTCAAATTTAAGTGAACAGCGAGCCCCATTGATAATCATGAAAGGGAAATTATTTGTAACTTTCTACAAGTAGAACAATGAATAGTACAGGTAGACTGGTGAAAACTTTCTATATATTGCTTCTAAATAGTCTAAGAAACATATATGCAAATCATCCAAACAGTACAATTCGCCAATTTTTTGTTCTTCAAGTTTAAGTGAACTACGAGCCCCATTGTTAATCCTTTAACGGAAATTATTTGTAAATTTCGACAAGTAGAACAATGAATGGATCAGGTAGACGGTTGAAATCATTGTATATATTGCTTCTATATAATCTACGAAACATCTATGCAAAGCATCCAAACAGTACAATACGCCAATTTTTTGTTCTTCAAGTTTAAGTGAACTACGAGCCCCCTTGTTAATCCTTTAACGGAAATTAATTGTAACTTTCTACAAGTAGAACAATGATTGGAACACGTAGACGGTTGAAATCTTTGTATATATTGCTTCTATATAGTCTAAGAAACATATATGCAAAGCATCCAAACTGTACAATTCGCCAATTATTTGATCTTCAAGTTTAAGTGAACTACGAGCCCCATTGTTAACCCTTTGAGGACGGAGACATTTTTCAATATTGAGAGATACCCATTCATTTTGCGATCCAAAGGCACCTTTTTATCAGCAAGTTACCCTGTTAATCCATATACATTATAAATTATTACTTGTTTATTCATATTTCAACGGTTGTATTTCATTTTTTCAACTCTAACTGTATATACAAGCGGCTATAAACTATAATTAAATTTCTTCTCTGGCCGCATATATGCGTCGCTAGTCCTCAAAGGGTTAATACTTTAACGGAAATTATTTGTAACTTGCGACAAGTAGAACAATGAATGGAACAGGTAGACGGTTGAAATCAATGTATATATTGCTTCTATATAGTCTAAGAAACATATATGCAAAGCATCCAAACAGTACCATTCGCCACTTTTTTGTTCTTCAAGTTTAAGTGAACAACAAGCCCCATTGTTAATCCTTTAAAGGAAATTATTTGTAAATTTCGACAAGTAGAACAATGATTGGAACACGTAGACGGTTGAAATCTTTGTATATATTGCTTCCATATAGTCTAAGAAACATATATGCAAAGCATCCAAACAGTACCAATCGCCATTTTTTTGTTCTTCAAGTTTAAGTGAACAACGAGCCCCATTGATAATCATGAAACGGAAATTATTTGTAACTTTCTACAAGTAGAACAATGAATAGAACAGGTAGACGGTTGAAATCTTTGTATATATTGCTTCTATATAGTCTAAGAAACATATATGCAAAGCATCCAAACAGTACAATTCGACAATTTTTTGTTCTTCAAGTTTAGTGAACAACGAGCCCCAATGGTTAATCCTTTATCGGAAATTATTTGTAATTTTCGACAAGTAGAACAATGAATGGAACAGGTAGACGGTTGAAATCTTTGTATGTATTGTTTCTATATAATCTAAGAAACATATATGCAAAGCATCCAAACAGTACAATTCGCCAATTATTTCATCTTCATGTTTAAGTGAACTACGAGCCCCATTGTTAATACTTTAACGGAAATTATTTGTAACTTGCGACAAGTAGAACAATGAGTGGAACAGGTAGACGGTTGAAATCAATCTATATATTGCTTCTATATAGTCTAAGAAACATATATGCAAAGCATCCAAACAGTACCATTCGCCAATTTTTTGTTCTTCAAGTTAAAGTGAACAATGAGCCCCAATGGTTAATCCATTATCGGTAATTATTTGTAACTTTCGACAAGTAGAACAATGAATGGAACAGGTAGAAGGTCGAAATCCTTGTATATATTGCGTCTATATAATCTAAGAAACATATATGCAAAGCATCCAAACAGTACCATTCGCAATTTTTTTGTTCTTCAAGTTTAAGTGAACAACGAGCCCCATTGTTAATCCTTTATCGGAAATTATTTGTAAATTTCGACAAGTAGAACAATGAATGGAACAGGTAGACTGTTGAAATCATTGCATATATTGCTTCTATATAGTCCAAGAAACATATATGCAAAGCGTCCAAACAGTACAAATCGCCAATTTTTTGTTCTTCAAGTTTAAGTGAACTACGAGCCCCATTGTTAATCCTTTACAGGAAATTATTTGTAAATTTCGACAAGTAGAACAATGATTGGAACACGCAGACGGTTGAAATCTTTGTATATATTGCTTCCATATAGTCTAAGAAACATATATGCAAAGCATCCAAACAGTACCATTCACCAATTTTTTGTTCTTCAAGTTTAAGTGAACTACGAGCCCCATTGTTAATCCTTTAAAGGAAATTATTTGTAAATTTCGACAAGTAGAACAATGAATGGAACAGGTAGACTGTTGAAATCATTGTATATATTGCTTCTATATAGTCTAAGAAACATATATGCAAAGCATCCAAACAGTACCATTCGCCAATTTTTTGTTCTTCAAGTTTAAGTGAACAATGAGCCCCATTGTTAATCCTTTAACGGAAATTAATTGTAACTTTCTACAAGTAGAACAATGATTGGAACACGCAGACGGTTGAAATCTTTGTATATATTGCTTCCATATAGTCTAAGAAACATATATGCAAAGCATCCAAACAGTACCATTCGCCAATTTTTTGTTCTTCAAGTTTACGTGAACAATGAGCCCCAATGGTTAATCCTTTATCGGTAAGTATTTGTAAATTTCGACAAGTAGAACAATGAATGGAACAGGTAGACCGTTGAAATCTTTGTTTATATTGCTTCTATATAGTCTAAGTGTGAGAAATATATGCGAAGTTAGCCTTCTCCTTCCCGATATGTATGCGGAGCCGCGATTGTTTTTTTTGTTGACCTCCGGGCGCGGCTCGTGAGCAGTCAGTTGGATTCGAAATTTCGTTGAAACAATACACGTATATTTTTGTTCTCTAATTATAGTAATAGCAGCTATCTGTACCTAATAAATTACATTTAAGGTGTGGTTACTTGTTTCCTTAACTCCTGTTTCACTAACCCTGTCGGGTTATGGGCCCAGAACGTGTCAAGTGCGCGAAATAAAAGTATAAATCAGTGAAAAAGAAAATCGACACGTGCCCTTTCGGTAGTGAACATGGCGTCCACACAAAGTCTCGCGAGTGCGGAAAAGTTGACCCAGAACAATTACGAATTATGGGCAGTGCAGATGAAAAGAATTTTAATTCTAAATGATTTGTGGCCCTACGTGAACGGTACAGAGTGTAAGCCGCCGGAGAACGTGCAAGAATGGATGAAGAAAGATGCGAAAGCATTGGCGTTAATTAACATGAACATTACGCAGAGCCAACTCAATCACATATGAAAGGCTGAGACGGCGAAAGAGGCCTGGGATAAGTTAAAAGCCATTTTCGAATCAAAAGGTCCTATAAGAAAAGTAACGCTATATAAGCAACTCGTGCGAATGTCGAAACAAACGAACGTTGGTATGACGCAATACATCGACGATTTTGAACGAAAAGCCGAGCAGTTAAACTCAGCGGGAATAAAACTTCCGGACGACCTACTGTCGGTAATGTTGTTAGTTTCTTTACCACAAGAATACGAAAGCTTCAGCGTAGCGATCGAATCACGTGACGAAATCCCACCGCTTGATTACCTCAAAGCTAAGCTACTGGAGGAAGAAGCGAGACAGAACGATCGCGATTCAAAAAGACAACACGGCTACAATGACGAGAATTCGGAAGCGCTTATGACTAGAAACAATATTCGACAATATAAACCGCGTACGTTTCCAAAAGACAGAGTGCCGAAATATAATAACGCAAAATTTAGTGGTAGTTGTTTTAATTGTGGAAAGACGGGACACATGAGTCGTCAATGTAAATATAAAGCTAAAGGACATGGTGCGTCGGATGCAATGACGGCAATTGGATACAATGTTGTAGGACTGAAACATGACACTTGGTGTTTAGATAGTGGTGCGACGAAACATATGTCAAATTCCAGAGACAGTTTTCATACGTTAAATAAAGAAACAGCTTCAAACGTTTATACCGCGGCAGATCAGTGTATCAAATCTCGCGGAGAGGGAGACATAAAAATGAAAGTGAAAATAAATAGACACTGTTCGAACACGATAGAATTGAAAGACGTTATGTATGTACCACAGTTACGGCATAATTTAATATCGGTACCGGCTATCACTGAAAAAGGGTACACAGTGAAATTTGGACAAAGAGGTGCGTGTGTGAATCGTGCGGACGGTACTACGGCATTGACAGCGGTTAAAAACGGACAATTATACATAATCAATAAAAGCGATGACCGTGCAATGTACGTAAATAGTAGTGACAGTGACAATTTATTGAGGTGGCACCAAAGATTTGGACATTTGAACACGAGTGACCTGAAGAAATTGAAATCAGAGAACATGGTTGAAGGAATGAATTTAAAGACGACGGTAAAGAGCGCGGACTGTCAAGTATGCATGGAAGGAAAAATGTGCCAACAACCATATAAACCATCCAGGAGTATATGTCAAGAGAAACTTGGAATAGTTCACTCCGACATTTGCGGATCTATGAGGACCGAATCCTTAGGAGGTGCAAAATATTTCGTTACCTTTATTGACGATCGGACGAGATATATGGAGACAATGATGCTAAGAAAAAAATCGGACGTACTAGACGCGTTCCGAAGATACAAAAGACAAGCAGAGAAACAGACAGGCTGTTTAATTAAGTGCTTACGGACAGACAACGGAAGAGAGTATTTGTCTCGAGAATTTCAAAAATTTCTAGAAGAAGAAGGAATTAAACGACAACTGAGTGTCGAATACACTCCGCAGCAAAACGGAGTAGCCGAGCGTGCCAATAGAACACTGGTGGAGATGGCACGATGTATGATGATACAAGGGAATCTTCCACAAACTCTATGGGCAGAGGCTGTAAATGCAGCAACGTATATTAGAAATAGATGCCCAACTAAAACATTAAACGACAAAACGCCATTAGAGGCATGGTCGAGCAAGAATCCCTACGTTGGTTTCTTCCGCATAATTGGAAGTAAGGCCATTGTTTTAAACAAGAGTCGAAGACTTGGAAAGTTTGAGCCCAAAGGCGAAGAACATATTTTGGTCGGATACGATAATGTATCCAAAGCATACAGATTGTGGAAGCGCAATACAAAGGCGGTGATTAAAGCACGAGATGTCAAATTTATTGAAATAACAGAATCCAAAGCTGATCCAGTAGACGATGAAGGACATCAAGATTTAATATATCAACATGGCAATGTGGAGAAATCCGAAGAAATCACCAAAACGGAAGAAACAGAAGAAGACTCCGATATTGATGACGACGAACCGGAATCGGAGCACGAAGAAGTAGCTGAAACTCCAACATCACGAAGAAACGTACCGCATGGAAGAGGACGACCAAAATTACTCAAAACCGGAAAAAGAGGTAGGCCGAAAAAGATCTTTCAAATAAACAAATCTTATGTAGATCCGACAACTGTAGAAGATGCGATGCATCGTGAAGAATCAGACAAATGACTAGATGCTATGACAGCTGAATATAATACCCTCGTGAGAAATAAAACCTGGTTTTTGGTACCAAGACCAAACAATAAAAGAGTATTAACGAATAGATGGGTATTTAAAACAAAATATAACAAAGATGGGTCAGTAAATAAATACAAAGCCAGATTAGTAGCCCGTGGCCACACCCAACGTAAAGGAGTCGACTATGAAGAGGTATTTGCCCCTGTTGCCAGATACGAAATTATAAGGACTCTTTTAGCAGCAGCAGTAAATTCAGAAATGTATGTCCACCATATGGACGTAGTATCTGCTTATGTACAAGGTGACCTTAGTGACGAAATTTACATGGAGCAACCGGAATTGTTCCAAAAGCGCGGTGAAGAAGAAAAGGTGTGTAAGCTAAAGAAGCCTTTATACGGACTAAAACAAAGTGGCCGCGAATGGTATCGAAAAATAGACAATTACGTCACAGAAAACGGAGCACGGCGAACGGAAGCAGACCCATGTGTGTATGTATTTGAGAAAGAAGAAGATAGAGTCATAATGATTATTTACGTAGACGATATTATATTGGCCTCGAAAAATATGACTAACTTAAATAGAATTAAGCAATTATTGAAATCTAAGTTTGAAATGACAGATTTAGGAGCGATCAGTGATATATTGGGAATAAAAATAGAACGAGACGGAGAAACTGGAAGTATGAAACTTTCTCAAGAAAAATATATCAATGATTTAATTAGTAAATTTAATATGCATAACGCAAAAGGTACGTCGACGCCAATAGAATCAAATATCAAGATTTCAAAAGATATGGCTCCATCGAACGAGGAAGAACGCAGGGAAATGCAAACAAGGCCATACAGAGAACTCATCGGAGGACTTATTTACCTGGCAAATGCAACGAGACCGGACATTTCATTTGCAGCAAGTGTGCTGAGTCGTTTCTGCTCTGATCCAGGAAAGCCACATTGGAAAATAGCGAAACGAGTTTTAAGGTATCTAAAGGACACAGCAGATTATGGATTAAATTACAGAAGAGACAAGGAAAAGCTTAAGGCGTACACAGACTCCGATTGGGCTGGCGATATCGACGATAGAAGATCCTGCAGTGGAAATGTGATAATGTTAGCGGGTGCGCCGATAAGTTGGAAATCAAAAAAACAAAGGTCTGTATCTTTATCGACAATGGAGGCTGAATATGCCGCCTTGTCAGAAGTGTCACGCGAAGTAGTATATATGAACAGACTATTGAATCATATGGAATTTAAAGAGTTTGTAAAACAACCAATAACGATATATTGTGATAATCAGTGCGCGATCGAATTGTCCAAAAATGCTATGTTTCACAAGCGAAGTAAACACATAGACATAAGTTATCATTATACGAGAGAATTAATTGAAAAAGGGTTAATAATAGTAGCGTATTTAAGTACCGAAGATATGATTGCAGACATATGCACGAAAGCATTGCCAAGAATTAAACATAAGAAGTGCATAAAGATGCTACATTTATCGTAATTAAAAGTATGTGTTCTGTGTGCAAACGATATAAAAGATATAGCGGCTAACATCGATAGGGGGAGTGTGAGAAATATATGCGAAGTTAGCCTTCTCCTTCCCGATATGTATGCGGAGCCGCGATTGTTTTTTTTGTTGACCTCCGGGCGCGGCTCGTGAGCAGTCAGTTGGATTCGAAATTTCGTTGAAACAATACACGTATATTTTTGTTCTCTAATTATAGTAATAGCAGCTATCTGTACCTAATAAATTACATTTAAGGTGTGGTTACTTATTTCCTTAACTCCTGTTTCACTAACCCTGTCACTAAGAAACATATATGCAAAGCATCCAAACAGTACAATTCGCCAATTTTTTGTTCTTCAAGTTTAAGTGAACAATGAGCCCCAATGGTTAATCCTTTATCGGAAATTATTTGTAACTTTCGGCAAGTAGAACAATGAATGGAACAGGTAGACGGTTGAAATCTTTGTATATATTGCTTCTATATAGTCTAAGAAACATATATGCAAAGCATCCAAACAGTAGAATTCGCCAATTTATTGTTCTTCAAGTTTAAGTGAACAACGAGCCCCATTGTTAATCCATTAAAGGAAATTATCTGTAAATTTCGACAAGTAGAACAATGATTGGAACACGTAGACGGTTGAAATCTTTGTATATATTGCTTCCATATAGTCTAAGAAACATGTACGCAAAGCATCCAAACAGTACCATTCACCAATTTTCTGTTCTTCAAGTTTAAGTGAACAACGAGCCCCATTGATAATCATGAAACGGAAATTATTTGTAACTTTCTACAAGTAGAACAATGAATAGAACAGGTAGACGGTTGAAATCTTTGTATATGTTGCTTCTATATAGTCTAAGAAACCTATATGCAAAGCATCTAAACAGTAAGAATCGCCAATTTTTTGATCTTCAAGTTTAAGTGAACAGCGAGCCCCATTGTTAATACTTTAACGGAAATTATTTGTAACTTGCGACAAGTAGAACAATGAATGGAACAGGTAGCCGGTTGAAATCCTTGTATATATTGCTTCTATATAGTCTAAGAAACATATATGCAAAGCATCCAAACAGTACAATTCGCCAATTTCTTGTACTTCAAGTTTAAGTGAACAATGAGCCCCAATGGTTAATCCATTATCGGTAATTATTTGTAACTTTCGACAAGTAGAACAATGAATGGAACAGGTAGACGGTTGAAATCCTTGTATATATTGCTTCTATATAGTCTAAGAAACATATCTGCAGATCATCCAAACAGTACAATTCGCCAATTTTTTGTTCTTCAACTTTAAGTGAACTACGAGCCCCATTGTTAATACTTTAACGGAAATTATTTGTAACTTGCGACAAGTAGAACAATGAATGGAACAGGTAGATGGTTGAAATCAATGTATATATTGCTTCTATATAGTCTAAGAAACATATATGCAAAGCATCCAAACAGTACCATTCGCCAATTTTTTGTTCTTCAAGTTTAAGTGAACTACGAGCCCCCTTGTTAATCCTTCAACGGAAATTAATTGTAACTTTCTACAAGTAGAACAATGATTGGAACACGTAGACGGTTGAAATCTTTGTATATATTGCTTCTATATAGTCTAAGAAACATATATGCAAAGCATCCAAACAGTACAATTCGCCAATTATTTGATCTTCAAGTTTAAGTGAACTACGAGCCCCATTGTTAACCCTTTGAGGACGGAGACATTTTTCAATATTGAGAGATACCCATTCATTTTGCGATCCAAAGGCACCTTTTTATCAGCAAGTTACCCTGTTAATCCATATACATTATAAATTATTACTTGTTTATTCATATTTCAACGGTTGTATTTCATTATTTCAACTCTAACTGTATATACAAGCGGCTATAAACTATAATTAAATTTCTTCTCTGGCCGCATATATGCGTCGCTAGTCCTCAAAGGGTTAATACTTTAACGGAAATTATTTGTAACTTGCGACAAGTAGAACAATGAATGGAACAGGTAGACGGTTGAAATCAATGTATATATTGCTTCTATATAGTCTAAGAAACATATATGCAAAGCATCCAAACAGTACCATTCGCCACTTTTTTGTTCTTCAAGTTTAAGTGAACAACAAGCCCCATTGTTAATCCTTTAAAGGAAATTATTTGTAAATTTCGACAAGTAGAACAATGATTGGAACACGTAGACGGTTGAAATCTTTGTATATATTGCTTCCATATAGTCTAAGAAACACATATGCAAAGCATCCAAACAGTACCAATCGCCATTTTTTTGTTCTTCAAGTTTAAGTGAACAACGAGCCCCATTGATAATCATGAAACGGAAATTATTTGTAACTTTCTACAAGTAGAACAATGAATAGAACAGGTAGACGGTTGAAATCTTTGTATATATTGCTTCTATATAGTCTAAGAAACATATATGCAAAGCATCCAAACAGTACAATTCGACAATTTTTTGTTCTTCAAGTTTAGTGAACAACGAGCCCCAATGGTTAATCCTTTATCGGAAATTATTTGTAATTTTCGACAAGTAGAACAATGAATGGAACAGGTAGACGGTTGAAATCTTTGTATGTATTGTTTCTATATAATCTAAGAAACATATATGCAAAGCATCCAAACAGTACAATTCGCCAATTATTTCATCTTCATGTTTAAGTGAACTACGAGCCCCATTGTTAATACTTTAACGGAAAATATTTGTAACTTGCGACAAGTAGAACAATGAGTGGAACAGGTAGACGGTTGAAATCAATCTATATATTGCTTCTATATAGTCTAAGAAACATATATGCAAAGCATCCAAACAGTACCATTCGCCAATTTTTTGTTCTTCAAGTTAAAGTGAACAATGAGCCCCAATGGTTAATCCATTATCGGTAATTATTTGTAACTTTCGACAAGTAGAACAATGAATGGAACAGGTAGACGGTCGAAATCCTTGTATATATTGCGTCTATATAATCTAAGAAACATATATGCAAAGCATCCAAACAGTACCATTCGCAATTTTTTTGTTCTTCAAGTTTAAGTGAACAACGAGCCCCATTGTTAATCCTTTATCGGAAATTATTTGTAAATTTCGACAAGTAGAACAATGAATGGAACAGGTAGACTGTTGAAATCATTGCATATATTGCTTCTATATAGTCCAAGAAACATATATGCAAAGCGTCCAAACAGTACAAATCGCCAATTTTTTGTTCTTCAAGTTTAAGTGAACTACGAGCCCCATTGTTAATCCTTTACAGGAAATTATTTGTAAATTTCGACAAGTAGAACAATGATTGGAACACGTAGACGGTTGAAATCTTTGTATATATTGCTTCCATATAGTCTAAGAAACATATATGCAAAGCATCCAAACAGTACCATTCGCCAATTTTTTGTTCTTCAAGTTTAAGTGAACTACGAGCCCCATTGTTAATCCTTTAAAGGAAATTATTTGTAAATTTCGACAAGTAGAACAATGAATGGAACAGGTAGACTGTTGAAATCATTGTATATATTGCTTCTATATAGTCTAAGAAACATATATGCAAAGCATCCAAACAGTACCATTCGCCAATTTTTTGTTCTTCAAGTTTAAGTGAACAATGAGCCCCATTGTTAATCCTTTAACGGAAATTAATTGTAACTTTCTACAAGTAGAACAATGATTGGAACACGCAGACGGTTGAAATCTTTGTATATATTGCTTCCATATAGTCTAAGAAACATATATGCAAAGCATCCAAACAGTACCATTCGCCAATTTTTTGTTCTTCAAGTTTAAGTGAACTACGAGCCCCATTGTTAATCCTTTAAAGGAAATTATTTGTAAATTTCGACAAGTAGAACAATGAATGGAACAGGTAGACTGTTGAAATCATTGTATATATTGCTTCTATATAGTCTAAGAAACATATATGCAAAGCATCCAAACAGTACCATTCGCCAATTTTTTGTTCTTCAAGTTTAAGTGAACAATGAGCCCCATTGTTAATCCTTTAACGGAAATTAATTGTAACTTTCTACAAGTAGAACAATGATTGGAACACGCAGACGGTTGAAATCTTTGTATATATTGCTTCCATATAGTCTAAGAAACATATATGCAAAGCATCCAAACAGTACCATTCGCCAATTTTTTGTTCTTCAAGTTTACGTGAACAATGAGCCCCAATGGTTAATCCTTTATCGGTAAGTATTTGTAAATTTCGACAAGTAGAACAATGAATGGAACAGGTAGACCGTTGAAATCTTTGTTTATATTGCTTCTATATAGTCTAAGTGTGAGAAATATATGCGAAGTTAGCCTTCTCCTTCCCGATATGTATGCGGAGCCGCGATTGTTTTTTTTGTTGACCTCCGGGCGCGGCTCGTGAGCAGTCAGTTGGATTCGAAATTTCGTTGAAACAATACACGTATATTTTTGTTCTCTAATTATAGTAATAGCAGCTATCTGTACCTAATAAATTACATTTAAGGTGTGGTTACTTGTTTCCTTAACTCCTGTTTCACTAACCCTGTCACTAAGAAACATATATGCAAAGCATCCAAACAGTACAATTCGCCAATTTTTTGTTCTTCAAGTTTAAGTGAACAATGAGCCCCAATGGTTAATCCTTTATCGGTAATTATTTGTAACTTTCGACAAGTAGAACAATGAATGGAACAGGTAGACGGTTGAAATCCTTGTATATATTGCGTCTATATAGTCTAAGAAACATATATGCAAAGCATCCAAACAGTACAATTCGCCAATTTATTGTTCTTCAAGTTTAAGTGAACAACGAGCCCCATTGTTAATCCTTTAAAGGAAATTATTTGTAAATTTCGACAAGTAGAACAGTGAATGGAACAGGTAGACGGTTGAAATCTTTGTATATATTGCTTCTATATAATCTAAGAAACATATATGCAAAGCATCCAAACAGTACCATTCGCCAATTTTTTGTTCTTCAAGTTTAAGTGAACTATGAGCCCCATTGTTAATCCTTTAAAGGAAATTATTTGTAATTTTCGACAAGCAGAACAATGAATGGAACAGGTAGACGGTTGAAATCTTTGTATATATTGCTTCTATATAATCTAAGAAACCTATATGCAAAGCATCTAAACAGTAACAATCGCCAATTTTTTGATCTTCAAGTTTAAGTGAACAGCGAGCCCCTTTGATAATCATGAAATGGAAATTATTTGTAACTTTCTACAAGTAGAACAATGAAAAGTACAGGTAGACGGGTGAAATCTTTCTATATATTGCTTCTAAATAGTCTAAGAAACATATATGCAAAGCATCCAAACAGTACAATTCGCCAATTATTTGTTCTTCAGGTTTAAGTGAACTACGAGCCCCATTGTTAATCCGTTAAAGGAAATTATTTGTAAATTTCGACAAGTAGAACAATGAATGGAACAGGTAGACGGTTGAAATCAATGTATATATTGCGTCTATATAGTCTAAGAAACATATAGGCAAAGCATCCAAACATTACCATTCGCCAATTGTTTGTTCTTCAAGTTTAAGTGAACTACGAGCCCCATTGTTAATCCTTTAAAGGAAATTATTTGTAAATTTCGACAAGTAGAACAATGAATGGAACAGGTAGACGGTTGAAATCAATGTATATATTGCTTCTATATAGTCTAAGAAACATATATGCAAAGCATCCAAACAGTACAATTCGCCAATTTTTTGTTCTTCAAGTTTAAGTGAACTACGAGCCCCATTGTTAATCCTTTAAAGGAAATTATTTGTAACTTTCGACAAGTAGAACAATGAATGGAACAGGTAGACGGTTGAAATCCTTGTATATATTGCGTCTATATAGTCTAAGAAATATATATGCAAAGCATCCAAACAGTACAATTCGCCAATTTATTGTTCTTCAAGTTTAAGTGAACAACGAGCCCCATTGTTAATCCTTTAAAGGAAATTATTTGTAAATTTCGACAAGTAGAACAATGAATGGAACAGGTAGACGGTTGAAATCTTTGTATATATTGCTTCTATATAATCTAAGAAACATATATGCAAAGCATCCAAAGAGTACCATTCGCCAATTTTTTGTTCTTCAAGTTTAAGTGAACTATGAGCCCCATTGTTAATCCTTTAAAGGAAATTATTTGTAATTTTCGACAAGCAGAACAATGAATGGAACAGGTAGACGGTTGAAATCTTTGTATATATTGCTTCTATATAATCTAAGAAACCTATATGCAAAGCATCTAAACAGTAACAATCGCCAATTTTTTGATCTTCAAGTTTAAGTGAACAGCGAGCCCCATTGATAATCATGAAATGGAAATTATTTGTAAATTTCGACAAGTAGAACAATGAATGGAACAGGTAGACTGTTGAAATCAATGTATATATTGCGTCTATATAGCCTAAGAAACATATAGGCAAAGCATCCAAACAGTACCATTCGCCAATTTTTTGTTCTTCAAGTTTAAGTGAACTACGAGCCCCATTGTTAATCCTTTAATGGAAATTATTTGTAAATTTCGACAAGTAGAACAATGAATGGAACAGGTAGACGGGTGAAATCTTTCTATATATTGCTTCTAAATAGTCTAAGAAACATATATGCAAAGCATCCAAACAGTACAATTCGCCAATTATTTGTTCTTCAAGTTTAAGTGAACTACGAGCCCCATTGTTAATCCGTTAAAGGAAATTATTTGTAACTTTCGACAAGTAGAACAATGAATGGAACAGGTAGACGGTTGAAATCAATGTATATATTGCTTCTATATAGTCTAAGAAACATATATGCAAAGCATCCAAACAGTACCATTCGCCAATTTTTTGTTCTTCAAGTTTAAGTGAACTACGAGCCCCATTGTTAATCCTTTACAGGAAATTATTTGTAAATTTCGACAAGTAGAACAATGATTGGAACACGTAGACGGTTGAAATCTTTGTATATATTGCTTCCATATAGTCTAAGAAACATGTACGCAAAGCATCCAAACAGTACCATTCGCCAATTTTTTGTTCTTCAAGTTTAAGTGAACAATGAGCCCCAATGATTAATCCTTTATCGGTAATTATTTGTAACTTTCGACAAGTAGAACAATGAATGGAACAGGTAGACGGTTGAAACCCTTGTATATATTGCGTCTATATAATCTAAGAAACATATATGCATAGCATCCAAACAGTACCATTCGCCAATTTTTTGTTCTTCAAGTTTAAGTGAACTACGAGCCCCATTGTTAATCCTTTACAGGAAATTATTTGTAAATTTCGACAAGTAGAACAATGATTGGAACACGTAGACGGTTGAAATCTTTGTATATATTGCTTCCATATAGTCTAAGAAACATATATGCAAAGCATCCAAACAGTACCATTCGCCAATTTTTTGTTCTTCAAGTTTAAGTGAACTACGAGCCCCATTGTTAATCCTTTAAAGGAAATTATTTGTAAATTTCGACAAGTAGAACAATGAATGGAACAGGTAGACTGTTGAAATCATTGTATATATTGCTTCTATATAGTCTAAGAAACATATATGCAAAGCATCCAAACAGTACAATTCGCCAATTTTTTGTTCTTCAAGTTTAAGTGAACAATGAGCCCCATTGTTAATCCTTTATCGGAAATTATTTGTAACTTTCGACAAGTAGAACATTGAATGGAACAGGTAGACGGTTGAAATCTTTGTATCTATTGCTTCTATATAGGATAAGAAACATATATGCAAAGCATCAAAACAGTACAATTCGCCAATTATTTCATCTTCATGTTTAAGTGAACTACGAGCCCCATTGTTAATCCTTTAAAGGAAATTATTTGTAAATTTCGACAAGTAGAACAATGAATGGATCATGTAGACGGTTGAAATCATTGTATATATTGCTTCTATATAGTCTGCGAAACAAATATGCAAAGCATCCAAACAGTACAATTCGCCAATTTTTTGTTCTTCAAGGTTTAAGTGAACTACGAGCCCCATTGATAATCATGAAATGGAAATTATTTGTATCTTTCTACAAGTTGAACAATGAATAGTACATGTAGACGGGTGAAATCGTTATATATATTACATCTAAATAGTCTAAGAAACATATATGGAAAGCATCCAAACAGTACAATTCGCCAATTTTTTGTTCTTCAAGTTTAAGTGAACTACGAGCCCCATTGTTAATCCTTTACAGGAAATTATTTGTAAATTTCGACAAGTAGAACAATGATTGGAACACGTAGACGGTTGAAATCTTTGTATATATTGCTTCCATATAGTCTAAGAAACATATATGCAAAGCATCCAAACAGTACCATTCGCCAATTTTTTGTTCTTCAAGTTTAAGTGAACTACGAGCCCCATTGATAATCATGAAATGGAAATTATTTGTAACTTTCTACAAGTAGAACAATGAATAGAACAGGTAGACGGTTGAAATCTTTGTATATATCGCTTCTATATAGTATAAGAAACATATATGCAAAGCATCCAAACAGTACAATTCGCCAATTTTTTGTTCTTCAAGTTTAAGTGAACAACGAGCCCCAATGGTTAATCCGTTATCGGAAATTATTTGTAACTTTCGAGAAGTAGAACAATGAATGGAACAGGTAGACGGTTGAAATCAATGTATATATTGCTTCTATATAGTCTAAGAAACATATATGCAAAGCATCCAAACAGTACCATTCGCCAATTTTTTGTTCTTCAAGTTTAAGTGAACAACGAGCCCCAATGGTTCATCCTTTATCGGAAATTATTTGTAATTTTCGACAAGTAGAACAATGATTGGAACACGTAGACGGATGAAATCTTGTATATATTGCTTCCATATAGTCTAAGAAACATGTACGCAAAGCATCCAAACAGTACCATTCGCCAATTTTTTGTTCTTCAAGTTTAAGTGAACAATGAGCCCCAATGATTAATCCTTTATCGGTTATTATTTGTAACTTTCGACCTTGTAGAACAATGAATGGAACAGGTAGACGGTTGAAACCCTTGTATATGTTGCGTCTATATAATCTAAGAAACATATATGCATAGCATCCAAACAGTACCATTCGCCAATTTTTTGTTCTTCAAGTTTAAGTGAACTACGAGCCCCATTGTTAATCCTTTACAGGAAATTATTTGTAAATTTCGACAAGTAGAACAATGATTGGAACACGTAGACGGTTGAAATCTTTGTATATATTGCTTCCATATAGTCTAAGAAACATATATGCAAAGCATCCAAACAGTACCATTCGCCAATTTTTTGTTCTTCAAGTTTAAGTGAACTACGAGCCCCATTGTTAATCCTTTAAAGGAAATTATTTGTAAATTTCGACAAGTAGAACAATGAATGGATCATGTAGACGGTTGAAATCATTGTATATATTGCTTCTATATAGTCTGCGAAACAAATATGCAAAGCATCCAAACAGTACAATTCGCCAATTTTTTGTTCTTCAAGTTTAAGTGAACTACGAGCCCCATTGATAATCATGAAATGGAAATTATTTGTATCTTTCTACAAGTTGAACAATGAATAGTACATGTAGACGGGTGAAATCGTTATATATATTACATCTAAATAGTCTAAGAAACATATATGGAAAGCATCCAAACAGTACAATTCGCCAATTTTTTGTTCTTCAAGTTTAAGTGAACTACGAGCCCCATTGATAATCATGAAATGGAAATTATTTGTAACTTTCTACAAGTAGAACAATGAATAGAACAGGTAGACGGTTGAAATCTTTGTATGTATTGCTTCTATATAGTATAAGAAACATATATGCAAAGCATCCAAACAGTACCATTCGCCAATTTTTTGTTCTTCAAGTTTAAGTGAACTACGAGCCCCATTGTTAATCCTTTAAAGGAAATTATTTGTAAATTTCGACAAGTAGAACAATGAATGGAACAGGTAGACGGTTGAAATCCCTGTATATATTGCGTCCATATAGTCTAAGAAACATATATGCAAAGCATCCAAACAGTACCATTCGCCAATTTTTTGTTCTTCAAGTTTAAGTGAACTACGAGCCCCATTGTTAATCCTTTAAAGGAAATTATTTGTAAAGGGTATAGCAGGATAAGGGGGTCAAAAGTGCACTTCAACCGATTTCAATGGGGATGGTCTCATTCGATAGATAATGCTCGGCGATTGATGTCTACAAATTTTTAACCCAGAATTTTGACCGGAAGGGTAGTTATGGGGAAAATTAAAAAAACAGGTTTTTGGCCCTTTTTCCCCATTTATCGAGGCGTAAAAAATCCAAACAAATTCTGACATATTTTACACGGTACCGGACATATTGGAGAATTTTTTCAGATTTTTCCGTCGATGTAGCTAAGCGTGAAAAATCGGCAAAGTAAAAAAAAACGGAAAAAAGAAGATTTCGTATCGAAATCTTCGAGGTACAACTTTTTGGTTTATATAGTAACAATCTAACACCTACGATTGTTATCCCCAATTTTTTTCAGATTTTTAAACCACCTGCGTCATTGTGAAAAAAATCGAAAACCGATTTTCGGGACGTATTTTGATCTAAAACGCAAGAAGTAATTGTTATTTTTCCATTATTTTGATAGAGTATGTTCATTTTGTGCTTTTCAATGTTTCTGCATACAAAGCAATGCAAAGGATTGAATTGATTCAATTATTCGTAAGCCACACACTTCCTTATCAGCTAAAAATACGAACGTTCTTTCAACAGCAGCGATGGCGCAGTCGGTAGAGTTCTTGGCTGCGGAACCTCTCGAAACTTTTTGTCGCCGGTTCGAGTCCCAATGAGGCAAAATAATTTTTTTTTTTTTTAATCATTCACTGCATAACAACAAATAATAATTATTTTTCAATTTTTCAATGGTTTTTAAACATTTTTAAATACTTATTCAATATGAAATATATGTAAAAATAATTATGGAGCATATTGTTTTTTTCATTGATTCGTCCTAGCCACATCTCGTTATTCTTTTGTACATTGAACGAATATTAGTTTACTGTAACGAATGCAAATATGTATTCAATATTAAAAGGATCCAATTGTATATTCTGATGAATTGTAATGAAGGTGATGTCTAACGGAAAGAAGGGTTTATTTCTTTTTAAACATTCTTATTTTTGTATTTACCGTTTCTCCATTTATGCAGAGATCATCCAAAATGGACAATGAATTGAAAGAAAGAAGGTATATTGGGATTTCATCCGTTATAATGCCTTTACTGTTTTATGCAAATCAACTTCTTCAGCTTTAGGTTTTGTGCCCCATTGCAATCGTGTTTTCCAACCACTTTAAGTACACGAAAACATTAAATTCAGTTCAGAAGGTTTTATTGTTTTATTACACTTACTCCAGTATTATGTACTCCCTTCAGTTATCTAGTCCGCAATTACCTGCGTAGCGTGTAGGTAGCGGGCAGGTACCGAGATGTACCTTTAGAACTGATGATCATTGTTTTTAAATTATTGACTGCATAAATGTTATTAATACGTAAATGAATATTAATGTAAAAATACGAATGATAGATTATCATTTGATGATTAGGCTACAGTATCTAGCTGCGGAATACTTGAAACTTTTCTCTCGCCAATTCACCTCCCATGAAATATAATTAGAAAACAAATGTTTTTAAGTATTAAGTGGATAACAATTGTTAATACGGAAATTAATATTAGTGTGAAAATATAAATGGCATGCGATAGATTACCTTTTGATAATTAAAAGTTGAAACACGTTTCGTGTGGCTTTAATCCTCGTCACTATGTTCATTAATGATGGGCACCACTTCATTTTTATTAAATATTTTTGTCAATATGTCTGAAGGCCTAACAATTGTCGATAGATACCGTGCGTGCGACAGGTAGTATATTATTGCAGCAATGTGCGAACAACAACCTATGGTACGGTTACCGCTCGCACATTCACAGCAATAACATTTGATGCCCGAAATTCCAATTATATTAGGGGTATAGTTAATGAAGCAACGATAACTTCTTTGATTAATGTGGCGTGATCGGACGAGGCATTTAAGAATATTGAGGAGTTGATTTGCATAAAACAGTAAACGAATTATAACGGACGAAATCCCAATATACCTTCTTTCTTTCAATTCATTGTCTATTTTGGATGATCTCTGCATAAATGGAGAAGCGGTAAATACAAAAGTAAGAATGTTTAAAAAGAAATAAACCCTTCTTTCCGTTAGACATCACCTTCATTACAATTCATCAGAATATACAATTGGATCCTTTTAATATTGAATACATATTTGCATTCGTTACAGTAAACTAATATTCGTTCAATGTACAAAAGAATAACGAGATGTGGCTAGGACGAATCAATGAAAAAAACAATATGCTCCATAATTATTTTTACATATATTTCATATTGAATAAGTATTTAAAAATGTTTAAAAACCATTGAAAAATTGAAAAATAATTATTATTTGTTGTTATGCAGTGAATGATTAAAAAAAAAAAAAATTATTTTGCCTCATTGGGACTCGAACCGGCGACAAAAAGTTTCGAGAGGTTCCGCAGCCAAGAACTCTACCGACTGCGCCATCGCTGCTGTTGAAAGAACGTTCGTATTTTTAGCTGATAAGGAAGTGTGTGGCTTACGAATAATTGAATCAATTCAATCCTTTGCATTGCTTTGTATGCAGAAACATTGAAAAGCACAAAATGAACATACTCTATCAAAATAATGGAAAAATAACAATTACTTCTTGCGTTTTAGATCAAAATACGTCCCGAAAATCGGTTTTCGATTTTTTTCACAATGACGCAGGTGGTTTAAAAATCTGAAAAAAATTGGGGATAACAATCGTAGGTGTTAGATTGTTACTATATAAACCAAAAAGTTGTACCTCGAAGATTTCGATACGAAATCTTCTTTTTTCCGTTTTTTTTTACTTTGCCGATTTTTCACGCTTAGCTACATCGACGGAAAAATCTGAAAAAATTCTCCAATATGTCCGGTACCGTGTAAAATATGTCAGAATTTATTTGGATTTTTTACGCCTCGATAAATGGGGAAAAAGGGCCAAAAACCTGTTTTTTTAATTTTCCCCATAACTACCCTTCCGGTCAAAATTCAGGGTTAAAAATTTGTAGACATCAATCGCCGAGCATTATCTATCGAATGAGACCATCCCCATTGAAATCGGTTGAAGGGCACTTTTGACCCCCTTATCCTGCTATACCCTTTCGACAAGTAGAACAATGAATGGAACAGGTAGACTGTTGAAATCATTGTATATATTGCTTCTGCATAGTCTAAGAAACATATATGCAAAGCATCCAAACAGTACAATTCGCCAATTTTTTGTTCTTCAAGTTTAAGTAAACTACGATCCCCATTGTTAATCCCTTAACGGAAATTATTTGTAATTTTCGACAAGTAGAACAATGAATGGAACAGGTAGACGGTTGAAATCATTGTATATATTGCTTCTATATAGTATAAGAAACATATATGCAAAGCATCCAAACAGTACAATTCGCCAATTTTTTGTTCTTCAAGTTTAAGTGAACTACGAGCCCCATTGATAATCATGAAATGGAAATTATTTGTAACTTTCTACAAGTAGAACAATGAATAGTACAGGTAGACGGGTGAAATCATTGTATATATTGCTTCTATATAGTCTAAGAAACATATATGCAAAGCATCCAAACAGTACAATTCGCCAATTTTTTGTTCTTCAAGTTTAAGTGAACAATGAGCCCCATTGTTAATCCTTTATCGGAAATTATTTGTAACTTTCGACAAGTAGAACATTGAATGGAACAGGTAGACGGTTGAAATCTTTGTATATATTGCTTCCATATAGTCTAAGAAACATATATGCAAAGCATCCAAACAGTACCATTCGCCAATTTTTTGTTCATCAAGTTTAAGTGAACTACGAGCCCCATTGTTAATCCTTTACAGGAAATTATTTGTAAATTTCGACAAGTAGAACAATGATTGGAACACGTAGACGGTTGAAATCTTTGTATATATTGCTTCCATATAGTCTAAGAAACATATATGCAAAGCATCCAAACAGTACAATTCGCCAATTTTTTGTTCATCAAGTTTAAGTGAACTACGAGCCCCATTGTTAATCCTTTAAAGGAAATTATTTGTAAATTTCAACAAGTAGAACAATGAATGGAACAGGTAGACTGTTGAAATCATTGTATATATTGCTTCTATATAGTCTAAGAAACATATATGCAAAGCATCCAAACAGTACAATTCGCCAATTTTTTGTTCTTCAAGTTTAAGTGAACAATGAGCCCCATTGTTAATCCTTTATCGGAAATTATTTGTAACTTTCGACAAGTAGAACATTGAATGGAACAGGTAGACGGTTGAAATCTTTGTATCTATTGCTTCTATATAGGATAAGAAACATATATGCAAAGCATCAAAACAGTACAATTCGCCAATTATTTCATCTTCAAGTTTAAGTGAACTACGAGCCCCATTGTTAATCCTTTACAGGAAATTATTTGTAAATTTCGACAAGTAGAACAATGATTGGAACACGTAGACGGTTGAAATCTTTGTATATATTGCTTCCATATAGTCTAAGAAACATATATGCAAAGCATCCAAACAGTACCATTCGCCAATTTTTTGTTCTTCAAGATTAAGTGAACTACGAGCCCCATTGTTAATCCTTTACAGGAAATTATTTGTAAATTTCGACAAGTAGAACAATGATTGGAACACGTAGACTGTTGAAATCATTGTATATATTGCTTCTGCATAGTCTAAGAAACATATATGCAAAGCATCCAAACAGTACAATTCGCCAATTTTTTGTTCTTCAAGTTTAAGTGAACTACGAGCCCCATTGATAATCATGAAATGGAAATTATTTGTAACTTTCTACAAGTAGAACAATGAATAGAACAGGTAGACGGTTGAAATCTTTGTATATATTGCTTCCATATAGTATAAGAAACATATATGCAAAGCATCCAAACAGTACAATTCGCCAATTTTTTGTTCTTCAAGTTTAAGTGAACTACGAGCCCCATTGATAATCATGAAATGGAAATTATTTGTATCTTTCTACAAGTTGAACAATGAATAGTACATGTAGACGGGTGAAATCTTTATATATATTACATCTAAATAGTCTAAGAAACATATATGGAAAGCATCCAAACAGTACAATTCGCAAATTTTTTGTTCTTCAAGTTTAAGTGAACTACGAGCCCCATTGTTAATCCTTTACAGGAAATTATTTGTAAATTTCGACAAGTAGAACAATGATTGGAACACGTAGACGGTTGAAATCTTTGTATATATTGCTTCCATATAGTCTAAGAAACATATATGCAAAGCATCCAAACAGTACCATTCGCCAATTTTTTGTTCTTCAAGTTTAAGTGAACTACGAGCCCCATTGATAATCATGAAATGGAAATTATTTGTAACTTTCTACAAGTAGAACAATGAATAGAACAGGTAGACGGTTGAAATCTTTGTATATATCGCTTCTATATAGTATAAGAAACATATATGCAAAGCATCCAAACAGTACAATTCGCCAATTTTTTGTTCTTCAAGTTTAAGTGAACAACGAGCCCCAATGGTTAATCCGTTATCGGAAATTATTTGTAACTTTCGACAAGTAGAACAATGAATGGAACAGGTAGACGGTTGAAATCAATGTATATATTGCTTCTATATAGTCTAAGAAACATATATGCAAAGCATCCAAACAGTATAATACGACAATTTCTTGCTCTTCAAGTTTAAGTGAACTACGAGCCCCATTGTTAATCCTTTAAAGGAAATTATTTGTAACTTTCGGCAAGTAGAACAATGAATGGAATAGGTAGACGGTTGAAATCATTGTATATATTGCTTCTAAATAGTCTAAGAAACATATATGCAAAGCATCCAAACAGTACCATTCGCCAATTTTTTGTTCTTCAAGTTTAAGTAAACTACGATCCCCATTGTTAATCCCTTAACGGAAATTATTTGTAACTTGCGACAAGTAGAACAATGAATGGAACAGGTAGACGGTTGAAATCATTGTATATATTGCTTCTATATAGTCTAAGAAACATATATGCAAAGCATCCAAACAGTACAATTCGACAATTTTTTGCTCTTCAAGTTTAGTGAACAATGAGCCCCAATGGTTAATCCTTTATCGGAAATTATTTGTAATTTTCGACAAGTAGAACAATGAATGGAACAGGTAGACGGTTGAAATCTTTGTATATATTGCTTCTATATAATCTAAGAAACATATATGCAAAGCATCCAAACAGTACCATTCGCCAATTTTTTGTTCTTCAAGTTTAAGTGAACTACGAGCCCCATTGTTAATACTTTAACGGAAATTATTTGTAACTTGCGAGAAGTAGAACAATGAATGGAACTGGTAGCCGGTTGAAATCAATGTATATATTGCTTCTATATAGTCTAAGAAACATATATGCAAAGCATCCAAACAGTACCATTCGCCAATTTTTTGTTCTTCAAGTTTAAGTGAACGACGAGCCCCATTGTTAATCCTTTAACGGAAATTAATTGTAACTTTCGACAAGTAGAACAATGAATGGAACAGGTAGACGGTTGAAATCTTTGTATATATTGCTTCTATATAGTCTAAGAAACATATATGCAAAGCATCCAAACAGTACAATTCGCCAATTTATTGTTCTTCAAGTTTAAGTGAACAACGAGCCCCATTGTTAATCCTTTAAAGGAAATTATTTGTAACTTTCGACAAGTAGAACAATGAATGGAAAAGGTAGACGGTTGAAATCTTTGTATATATTGCTTCTATATAGTCTAAGAAACATATATGCAAAGCATCCAAACAGTACCATTCGCCAATTTTTTGTTCTTCAAGTTTAAGTGAACAATGTGCCCCAATGGATAATCCTTTATCGGAAATTATTTGTAATTTTCGACAAGTAGAACAATGAATGGAACAGTTAGACGGTTGAAATCATTGTATATATTGCTTCTATATAGTCTAAGAAACATATATGCAAAGCATCCAAACAGTATAATACGACAATTTCTTGCTCTTCAAGTTTAAGTGAACTACGAGCCCCATTGTTAATCCTTTAAAGGAAATTATTTGTAAATTTCGGCAAGTAGAACAATGAATGGAATAGGTAGACGGTTGAAATCATTGTATATATTGCTTCTATATAGTCTAAGAAACATATATGCAAAGCATCCAAACAGTACCATTCGCCAATTTTTTGTTCTTCAAGTTTAAGTGAACGACGAGCCCCATTGTTAATCCTTTAACGGAAATTAATTGTAACTTTCGACAAGTAGAACAATGAATGGAACAGGTAGACGGTTGAAATCTTTGTACATATTGCTTCTATATAGTCTAAGAAACATATATGCAAAGCATCCAAACAGTACAATTCGCCAATTTATTGTTCTTCAAGTTTAAGTGAACAACGAGCCCCATTGTTAATCCTTTAAAGGAAATTATTTGTAACTTTCGACAAGTAGAACAATGAATGGAAAAGGTAGACGGTTGAAATCTTTGTATATATTGCTTCTATATAGTCTAAGAAACATATATGCAAAGCATCCAAACAGTACCATTCGCCAATTTTTTGTTCTTCAAGTTTAAGTGAACAATGTGCCCCAATGGATAATCCTTTATCGGAAATTATTTGTAATTTTCGACAAGTAGAACAATGAATGGAACAGTTAGACGGTTGAAATCATTGTATATATTGCTTCTATATAGTCTAAGAAACATATATGCAAAGCATCCAAACAGTATAATACGACAATTTCTTGCTCTTCAAGTTTAAGTGAACTACGAGCCCCATTGTTAATCCTTTAAAGGAAATTATTTGTAAATTTCGACAAGTAGAACAATGAATGGAACAGGTAGACGGTTGAAATCATTGTATATATTGCTTCTATATAGTCTAAGAAACATATATGCAAAGAATCCAAACAGTACAATTCGACAATTTTTTGCTCTTCAAGTTTAGTGAACAATGAGCCCCAATGGTTAATCCTTTATCGGAAATTATTTGTAATTTTCGACAAGTAGAACAATGAATGGAACAGGTAGACGGTTGAAATCTTTGTATATATTGCTTCTATATAATCTAAGAAACATATATGCAAAGCATCCAAACAGTACCATTCGCCAATTTTTTGTTCTTCAAGTTTAAGTGAACTACGAGCCCCATTGTTAATACTTTAACGGAAATTATTTGTAACTTGCGAGAAGTAGAACAATGAATGGAACTGGTAGCCGGTTGAAATCAATGTATATATTGCTTCTATATAGTCTAAGAAACATATATGCAAAGCATCCAAACAGTACCATTCGCCAATTTTTTGTTCTTCAAGTTTAAGTGAACAATGAGCCCCAATGGTTAATCCGTTATCGGAAATTATTTGTAACTTTCGACAAGTAGAACAATGAATGGAACAGGTAGACTGTTGAAATTATTGTATATATTGCTTCTATATAGTCTAAGAAACATATATGCAAAGCATCCAAACAGTACAATTCGCCAATTTTTTGTTCTTCAAGTTTAAGTGAACAATGAGCCCCATTGTTAATCCTTTAAAGGAAATTATTTGTAACTTTCGACAAGTAGAACAATGAATGGAACAGGTAGACGGTTGAAATCTTTGTATATATTGCTTCTATATAGTCTAAGAAACATATATGCAAAGCATCCAAATAGTACAATTCGCCAATTTCTTGTTCTTCAAGTTTAAGTAAACTACGATCCCCATTGTTAATCCCTTAACGGAAATTATTTGTAACTTTCGACAAGTAGAACAATGAATGGAACAGGTAGACGGTTGAAATCTTTGTATATATTGCTTCTATATAGTCTAAGAAACATATATGCAAATCATCCAAACAGTACAATTCGCCAATTATTTGGTCTTCAAGTTTAAGTGAACTAGGAGCCCCATTGTTAATACTTTAACGGAAATTATTTGTAACTTGCGACAAGTAGAACAATGAATGGAACAGGTAGACGGTTGAAATCAATGTATATATTGCTTCTTTATAGTCTAGGAAACATATATGCAAAGCATCCAAACAGTACCATACGCCAATTTTTTGTTCTTCAAGTTTAAGTGAACTACGATCCCAATTGTTAATCCCTTAACGGAAATTATTTCTAACTTTCGACAAGTAGAACAGTGAATGGAACAGGTAGACGGTTGAAATCTTTGTATATATTGCTTCTATATAGTATAAGAAACATATATGCAAAGCATCCAAACAGTACAATTCGCCAATTTTTTGTTCTTCAAGTTTAAGTGAACAATGAGCCCCAATGGTTAATCTGTTATCGGAAATTATTTGTAACTTTCGACAAGTAGAACAATGAATGGAACAGGTAGATGGTTGAAATCTTTGTACAGATTGCTTCTATATAGTCTAAGAAACATATATGCAAAGCATCCAAACAGTACCATTCGCCAATTTTTTGTTCTTCAAATTTAAGTGAACTATGAGCCCCATTGTTAATCCTTTAAAGGAAATTATTTGTAAATTTCGACAAGTAGAACAATGAATGGAACAGGTAGACTGTTGAAATTATTGTATATATTGCTTCTATATAGTCTAAGAAACATATATGCAAAGCATCCAAACAGTACAATTCGCCAATTTTTTGTTCTTCAAGTTTAAGTGAACAATTAGCCCTATTGTTAATCCTTTAAAGGAAATTATTTGTAACTTTCGACAAGTAGAACAATGAATGGAACAGGTAGACGGTTGAAATCTTTGTATATATTGCTTCTATATAGTCTAAGAAACATATATGCAAAGCATCCAAATAGTAAAATTCGCCAATTTCTTGTTCTTCAAGTTTAAGTAAACTACGATCCCCATTGTTAATGCCTTAACGGAAATTATTTGTAACTTTCGACAAGTAGAACATTGAATGGAACAGGTAGACGGTTGAAATCTTTGTATATATTGCTTCTATAAAGTCTAAGAAACATATATGCAAATCATCCAAACAGTACAATTCGCCAATTATTTGATCTTCAAGTTTAAGTGAACAATGAGCCCAAATGGTTAATCCGTTATCGGAAATTATTTGTAACTTTCGACAAGTAGAACAATGAATGGAAAAGGTAGACGGTTGAAATCTTTGTATATATTGCTTCTATATAGTCTAAGAAACATATATGCAAAGCATCCAAACAGTACCATTCGCCAATTTTTTGTTCTTCAAGTTTAAGTGAACAATGTGCCCCAATGGTTAATCCTTTATCGGAAATTATTTGTAATTTTCGACAAGTAGAACAATGAATGGAACGGTTAGACGGTTGAAATCATTGTATATATTGCTTCTATATAGTCTAAGAAACATATATGCAAAGCATCCAAACAGTATAATACGACAATTTCTTGCTCTTCAAGTTTAAGTGAACTACGAGCCCCATTGTTAATCCTTTAAAGGAAATTATTTGTAACTTTCGGCAAGTAGAACAATGAATGGAATAGGTAGACGGTTGAAATCATTGTATATATTGCTTCTAAATAGTCTAAGAAACATATATGCAAAGCATCCAAACAGTACCATTCGCCAATTTTTTGTTCTTCAAGTTTAAGTAAACTACGATCCCCATTGTTAATCCCTTAACGGAAATTATTTGTAACTTGCGACAAGTAGAACAATGAATGGAACAGGTAGACGGTTGAAATCATTGTATATATTGCTTCTATATAGTCTAAGAAACATATATGCAAAGCATCCAAACAGTACAATTCGACAATTTTTTGCTCTTCAAGTTTAGTGAACAATGAGCCCCAATGGTTAATCCTTTATCGGAAATTATTTGTAATTTTCGACAAGTAGAACAATGAATGGAACAGGTAGACGGTTGAAATCTTTGTATATATTGCTTCTATATAATCTAAGAAACATATATGCAAAGCATCCAAACAGTACCATTCGCCAATTTTTTGTTCTTCAAGTTTAAGTGAACTACGAGCCCCATTGTTAATACTTTAACGGAAATTATTTGTAACTTGCGAGAAGTAGAACAATGAATGGAACTGGTAGCCGGTTGAAATCAATGTATATATTGCTTCTATATAGTCTAAGAAACATATATGCAAAGCATCCAAACAGTACCATTCGCCAATTTTTTGTTCTTCAAGTTTAAGTGAACGACGAGCCCCATTGTTAATCCTTTAACGGAAATTAATTGTAACTTTCGACAAGTAGAACAATGAATGGAACAGGTAGACGGCTGAAATCTTTGTATATATTGCTTCTATATAGTCTAAGAAACATATATGCAAAGCATCCAAACAGTACAATTCGCCAATTTATTGTTCTTCAAGTTTAAGTGAACAACGAGCCCCATTGTTAATCCTTTAAAGGAAATTATTTGTAACTTTCGACAAGTAGAACAATGAATGGAAAAGGTAGACGGTTGAAATCTTTGTATATATTGCTTCTATATAGTCTAAGAAACATATATGCAAAGCATCCAAACAGTACCATTCGCCAATTTTTTGTTCTTCAAGTTTAAGTGAACAATGTGCCCCAATGGATAATCCTTTATCGGAAATTATTTGTAATTTTCGACAAGTAGAACAATGAATGGAACAGTTAGACGGTTGAAATCATTGTATATATTGCTTCTATATAGTCTAAGAAACATATATGCAAAGCATCCAAACAGTATAATACGACAATTTCTTGCTCTTCAAGTTTAAGTGAACTACGAGCCCCATTGTTAATCCTTTAAAGGAAATTATTTGTAAATTTCGGCAAGTAGAACAATGAATGGAATAGGTAGACGGTTGAAATCATTGTATATATTGCTTCTATATAGTCTAAGAAACATATATGCAAAGCATCCAAACAGTACCATTCGCCAATTTTTTGTTCTTCAAGTTTAAGTGAACGACGAGCCCCATTGTTAATCCTTTAACGGAAATTAATTGTAACTTTCGACAAGTAGAACAATGAATGGAACAGGTAGACGGTTGAAATCTTTGTATATATTGCTTCTATATAGTCTAAGAAACATATATGCAAATCATCCAAACAGTACAATTCGCCAATTATTTGATCTTCAAGTTTAAGTGAACAATGAGCCCAAATGGTTAATCCGTTATCGGAAATTATTTGTAACTTTCGACAAGTAGAACAATGAATGGAAAAGGTAGACGGTTGAAATCTTTGTATATATTGCTTCTATATAGTCTAAGAAACATATATGCAAAGCATCCAAACAGTACCATTCGCCAATTTTTTGTTCTTCAAGTTTAAGTGAACAATGTGCCCCAATGGATAATCCTTTATCGGAAATTATTTGTAAATTTCGGCAAGTAGAACAATGAATGGAATAGGTAGACGGTTGAAATCATTGTATATATTGCTTCTAAATAGTCTAAGAAACATATATGCAAAGCATCCAAACAGTACCATTCGCCAATTTTTTGTTCTTCAAGTTTAAGTAAACTACGATCCCCATTGTTAATCCCTTAACGGAAATTATTTGTAACTTTCGACAAGTAGAACAATGAATGGAACAGGTAGACGGTCGAAATCATTGTATATATTGCTTGTATATAGTCTAAGAAACATATATGCAAAGAATCCAAACAGTACAATTCGACAATTTTTTGCTCTTCAAGTTTAGTGAACAATGAGCCCCAATGGTTAATCCTTTATCGGAAATTATTTGTAATTTCGACAAGTAGAACAATGAATGGAACAGGTAGACGGTTGAAATCTTTGTATATATTGCTTCTATATAATCTAAGAAACATATATGCAAAGCATCCAAACAGTACCATTCGCCAATTTTTTGTTCTTCAAGTTTAAGTGAACTACGAGCCCCATTGTTAATACTTTAACGGAAATTATTTGTAACTTGCGAGAAGTAGAACAATGAATGGAACTGGTAGCCGGTTGAAATCAATGTATATATTGCTTCTATATAGTCTAAGAAACATATATGCAAAGCATCCAAACAGTACCATTCGCCAATTTTTTGTTCTTCAAGTTTAAGTGAACGACGAGCCCCATTGTTAATCCTTTAACGGAAATTAATTGTAACTTTCGACAAGTAGAACAATGAATGGAACAGGTAGACGGTTGAAATCTTTGTATATATTGCTTCTATATAGTATAAGAAACATATATGCAAAGCATCCAAACAGTACAATTCGCCAATTTTTTGTTCTTCAAGTTTAAGTGAACAATGAGCCCCAATGGTTAATCCGTTATCGGAAATTATTTGTAACTTTCGACAAGTAGAACAATGAATGGAACAGGTAGACTGTTGAAATTATTGTATATATTGCTTCTATATAGTCTAAGAAACATATATGCAAAGCATCCAAACAGTACAATTCGCCAATTTTTTGTTCTTCAAGTTTAAGTGAACAATGAGCCCCATTGTTAATCCTTTAAAGGAAATTATTTGTAACTTTCGACAAGTAGAACAATGAATGGAACTGGTAGACTGTTGAAATCTTTGTAAATATTGCTTCTATATAGTATAAGAAACATATATGCAAAGCATCCAAACAGTACAATTCGCCAATTTTTTGTTCTTCAAGTTTAAGTGAACAATGAGCCCCATTGTTAATCCTTTAAAGGAAATTATTTGTAACTTTCGGCAAGTAGAACAATGAATGGAATAGGTAGACGGTTGAAATCATTGTATATATTGGTTCTAAATAGTCTAAGAAACATATATGCAAAGCATCCAAACAGTACCATTCGCCAATTATTTGGTCTTCAAGTTTAAGTGAACTACGAGCCCCATTGTTAATACTTTAACGGAAATTATTTGTAACTTGCGACAAGTAGAACAATGAATGGAACAGGTAGACGGTTGAAATCAATGTATATATTGCTTCTTTATAGTCTAAGAAACATATATGCAAAGCATCCATCAGTACCATACGCCAATTTTTTGTTCTTCAAGTTTAAGTGAACTACGATCCCCATTGTTAATCCCTTAACGGAAATTATTTGTAACTTTCGACAAGTAGAACAGTGAATGGAACAGGTAGACGGTTGAAATCTTTGTATATATTGCTTCTATATAGTATAAGAAACATATATGCAAAGCATCCAAACAGTACAATTCGCCAATTTTTTGTTCTTCAAGTTTAAGTGAACAATGAGCCCCAATGGTTAATCCGTTATCGGAAATTATTTGTAACTTTCGACAAGTAGAACAATGAATGGAACAGGTAGACTGTTGAAATTATTGTATATATTGCTTCTATATAGTCTAAGAAACATATATGCAAAGCATCCAAACAGTACAATTCGCCAATTTTTTGTTCTTCAAGTTTAAGTGAACAATGAGCCCCATTGTTAATCCTTTAAAGGAAATTATTTGTAACTTTCGACAAGTAGAACAATGAATGGAACAGGTAGACGGTTGAAATCTTTGTATATATTGCTTCTATATAGTCTAAGAAACATATATGCAAAGCATCCAAACAGTATAATACGACAATTTCTTGCTCTTCAAGTTTAAGTGAACTACGAGCCCCATTGTTAATCCTTTAAAGGAAATTATTTGTAAATTTCGGCAAGTAGAACAATGAATGGAATAGGTAGACGGTTGAAATCATTGTATATATTGCTTCTAAATAGTCTAAGAAACATATCTGCAAAGCATCCAAACAGTACCATTCGCCAATTTTTTGTTCTTCAAGTTTAAGTAAACTACGATCCCCATTGTTAATCCCTTAACGGAAATTATTTGTAACTTTCGACAAGTAGAACAATGAATGGAACAGGTAGACGGTTGAAATCATTGTATATATTGCTTCTATATAGTCTAAGAAACATATATGCAAAGAATCCAAACAGTACAATTCGACAATTTTTTGCTCTTCAAGTTTAGTGAACAATGAGCCCCAATGGTTAATCCTTTATCGGAAATTATTTGTAATTTTCGACAAGTAGAACAATGAATGGAACAGGTAGACGGTTGAAATCTTTGTATATATTGCTTCTATATAATCTAAGAAACATATATGCAAAGCATCCAAACAGTACCATTCGCCAATTTTTTGTTCTTCAAGTTTAAGTGAACTACGAGCCCCATTGTTAATACTTTAACGGAAATTATTTGTAACTTGCGAGAAGTAGAACAATGAATGGAACTGGTAGCCGGTTGAAATCAATGTATATATTGCTTCTATATAGTCTAAGAAACATATATGCAAAGCATCCAAACAGTACCATTCGCCAATTTTTTGTTCTTCAAGTTTAAGTGAACAATGAGCCCCAATGGTTAATCCTTTATCGGAAATTATTTGTAATTTTCGACAAGTAGAACAATGAATGGAACAGGTAGACTGTTGAAATTATTGTATATATTGCTTCTATATAGTCTAAGAAACATATATGCAAAGCATCCAAACAGTACAATTCGCCAATTTTTTGTTCTTCAAGTTTAAGTGAACAATGAGCCCCATTGTTAATCCTTTAAAGGAAATTATTTGTAACTTTCGACAAGTAGAACAATGAATGGAACAGGTAGACGGTTGAAATCTTTGTATATATTGCTTCTATATAGTCTAAGAAACATATATGCAAAGCATCCAAATAGTAAAATTCGCCAATTTCTTGTTCTTCAAGTTTAAGTAAACTACGATCCCCATTGTTAATGCCTTAACGGAAATTATTTGTAACTTTCGACAAGTAGAACAATGAATGGAACAGGTAGACGGTTGAAATCTTTGTATATATTGCTTCTATAAAGTCTAAGAAACATATATGCAAATCATCCAAACAGTACAATTCGCCAATTATTTGATCTTCAAGTTTAAGTGAACAATGAGCCCAAATGGTTAATCCGTTATCGGAAATTATTTGTAACTTTCGACAAGTAGAACAATGAATGGAAAAGGTAGACGGTTGAAATCTTTGTATATATTGCTTCTATATAGTCTAAGAAACATATATGCAAAGCATCCAAACAGTACCATTCGCCAATTTTTTGTTCTTCAAGTTTAAGTGAACGACGAGCCCCATTGTTAATCCTTTAACGGAAATTAATTGTAACTTTCGACAAGTAGAACAATGAATGGAACAGGTAGACGGTTGAAATCTTTGTATATATTGCTTCTATATAGTCTAAGAAACATATATGCAAAGCATCCAAACAGTACAATTCGCCAATTTATTGTTCTTCAAGTTTAAGTGAACAACGAGCCCCATTGTTAATCCTTTAAAGGAAATTATTTGTAACTTTCGACAAGTAGAACAATGAATGGAACAGGTAGACGGTTGAAATCATTGTATATATTGCTTCTATATAGTCTAAGAAACATATATGCAAAGCATCCAAACAGTACAATTCGACAATTTTTTGTTCTTCAAGGTTAGTGAACAATGAGCCCCAATGGTTAATCCTTTATCGGAAATTATTTGTAATTTTCGACAAGTAGAACAATGAATGGAACAGGTAGATGGTTGAAATCTTTGTAAATATTGCTTCTATATAGTATAAGAAACATATATGCAAAGCATCCAAACAGTACAATTCGCCAATTTATTGTTCTTCAAGTTTAAGTGAACAACGAGCCCCACTGTTAATCCTTTAAAGGAAATTATTTGTAACTTTCGACAAGTAGAACAATGAATGGAACAGGTAGACGGTTGAAATCATTGTATATATTGCTTCTATATAGTCTAAGAAACATATATGCAAAGCATCCAAACAGTACAATTCGACAATTTTTTGTTCTTCAAGGTTAGTGAACAATGAGCCCCAATGGTTAATCCTTTATCGGAAATTATTTGTAATTTTCGACAAGTAGAACAATGAATGGAACAGGTAGACGGTTGAAATCTTTGTAAATATTGCTTCTATATAGTATAAGAAACATATATGCAAAGCATCCAAACAGTACAATTCGCCAATTTTTTGTTCTTCAAGTTTAAGTGAACAATGAGCCCCATTGTTAATCCTTTAAAGGAAATTATTTGTAACTTTCGACAAGTAGAACAATGAATGGAACTGGTAGACTGTTGAAATCATTGTATATATTGCTTCTATATAGTCTAAGAAACATTTATGCAAAGCATCCAAACAGTACAATTCGCCAATTTCTTGTTCTTCAAGTTTAAGTAAACTACGATCCCCATTGTTAATCCTTTAAAGGAAATTATTTGTAAATTTCGACAAGTAGAACAATGAATGGAACAGGTAGACGGTTGAAATCTTTGTATATATTGCTTCTATATAGTCTAAGAAACATCTATGAAAAGCATCCAAACAGTACAATTCGCCAATTTTTTGTTCTTCAAGTTTAAGTGAACTACGAGCCCCAATGGTTAATCCTTTATCGGTAATTATTTGTAACTTTCGACAAGTAGAACAATGAATGGAACAGGTAGACGGTTGAAATCCTTGTATATATTGCGTCTATATAATCTAAGAAACATATATGCAAAGCATCCAAACAGTACCATTCTCCAATTTCTTGTTCTTCAAGTTTAAGTGAACTACGAGCCCCATTGTTAATACTTTAACGGAAATTATTTGTAACTTGCGAGAAGTAGAACAATGAATGGAACTGGTAGCCGGTTGAAATCAATGTATATATTGCTTCTATATAGTCTAAGAAACATATATGCAAAGCATCCAAACAGTACCATTCGCCAATTTTTTGTTCTTCAAGTTTAAGTGAACGACGAGCCCCATTGTTAATCCTTTAACGGAAATTAATTGTAACTTTCGACAAGTAGAACAATGAATGGAACAGGTAGACGGTTGAAATCTTTGTATATATTGCTTCTATATAGTCTAAGAAACATATATGCAAAGCATCCAAACAGTACAATTCGCCAATTTATTGTTCTTCAAGTTTAAGTGAACAACGAGCCCCATTGTTAATCCTTTAAAGGAAATTATTTGTAACTTTCGGCAAGTAGAACAATGAATGGAATAGGTAGACGGATGAAATCATTGTATATATTGCTTCTAAATAGTCTAAGAAACATATATGCAAAGCATCCAAACAGTACTATTCGCCAATTTTTTGTTCTTCAAGTTTAAGTGAACAACGAGCCCCATTGTTAATCCTTTAAAGGAAATTATTTGTAAATTTCGACAAGTAGAACAATTAACGGAACAGGTAGACGGTTGAAATCTTTGTATATATCGCTTCTATATAATCTAAGAAACATATATGCAAAGCATCCAAACAGTACAATTCGCCAATTTTTTGTTCTTCAAGTTTAAGTGAATAATGAGCCCCATTGTTAATCCTTTAAAGGAAATTATTTGTAACATTCGACAAGTAGAACAATGAATGGAACAGGTAGGCGGTTGAAATCTTTGTATATATTGCTTCTATATAGTATAAGAAACATATATGCAAAGCATCCAAACAGTACAATTTGCCAATTTTTTGTTCTTCAAGTTTAAGTGAACAATGAGCCCCAATGGTTAATACGTTATCGGAAATTATTTGTAACTTTCGACAAGTAGAACAATGAATGGAACAGGTAGACTGTTGAAATTATTGTATATATTGCTTCTATATAGTCTAAGAAACATATATGCAAAGCATCCAAACAGTACAATTCGCCAATTTTTTGTTCTTCAAGTTTAAGTGAACAATGAGCCCCATTGTTAATCCTTTAAAGGAAATTATTTGTAACTTTCGACAAGTAGAACAATGAATGGAATAGGTAGACGGTTGAAATCATTGTATATATTGCTTCTAAATAGTCTAAGAAACATATATGCAAAGCATCCAAACAGTACCATCCGCCAATTTTTTGCTCTTCAAGTTTAGTGAACAATGAGCCCCAATGGTTAATCCTTTATCGGAAATTATTTGTAATTTTCGACAAGTAGAACAATGAATGGAACTGGTAGCCGGTTGAAATCAATGTATATATTGCTTCTATATAGTCTAAGAAACATATACGCAAAGCATCCAAACAGTACCATTCGCCAATTTTTTGTTCTTCAAGTTTTAGTGAACTACGATCCCCATTGTTAATCCCTTAACGGAAATTATTTGTAACTTTCGACAAGTAGAACAGTGAATGCAACAGGTAGACGGTTGAAATCTTTGTATATATTGCTTCTATATAGTATAAGAAACATATATGCAAAGCATCCAAACAGTACAATTCGCCAATTTTTTGTTCTTCAAGTTTAAGTGAACAATGAGCCCCAATGGTTAATCCGTTATCGGAAATTATTTGTAACTTTCGACAAGTAGAACAATGAATGGAACAGGTAGATGGTTGAAATCTTTGTACAGATTGCTTCTATATAGTCTAAGAAACATATATGCAAAGCATCCAAACAGTACCATTCGCCAATTTTTTGTTCTTCAAATTTAAGTGAACTATGAGCCCCATTGTTAATCCTTTAAAGGAAATTATTTGTAAATTTCGACAAGTAGAACAATGAATGGAACAGGTAGACTGTTGAAATTATTGTATATATTGCTTCTATATAGTCTAAGAAACATATATGCAAAGCATCCAAACAGTACAATTCGCCAATTTTTTGTTCTTCAAGTTTAAGTGAACAATTAGCCCCATTGTTAATCCTTTAAAGGAAATTATTTGTAACTTTCGACAAGTAGAACAATGAATGGAACAGGTAGACGGTTGAAATCTTTGTATATATTGCTTCTATATAGTCTAAGAAACATATATGCAAAGCATCCAAATAGTAAAATTCGCCAATTTCTTGTTCTTCAAGTTTAAGTAAACTACGATCCCCATTGTTAATGCCTTAACGGAAATTATTTGTAACTTTCGACAAGTAGAACATTGAATGGAACAGGTAGACGGTTGAAATCTTTGTATATATTGCTTCTATAAAGTCTAAGAAACATATATGCAAATCATCCAAACAGTACAATTCGCCAATTATTTGATCTTCAAGTTTAAGTGAACAATGAGCCCAAATGGTTAATCCGTTATCGGAAATTATTTGTAACTTTCGACAAGTAGAACAATGAATGGAAAAGGTAGACGGTTGAAATCTTTGTATATATTGCTTCTATATAGTCTAAGAAACATATATGCAAAGCATCCAAACAGTACCATTCGCCAATTTTTTGTTCTTCAAGTTTAAGTGAACAATGTGCCCCAATGGTTAATCCTTTATCGGAAATTATTTGTAATTTTCGACAAGTAGAACAATGAATGGAACGGTTAGACGGTTGAAATCATTGTATATATTGCTTCTATATAGTCTAAGAAACATATATGCAAAGCATCCAAACAGTACAATTCGACAATTTTTTGCTCTTCAAGTTTAGTGAACAATGAGCCCCAATGGTTAATCCTTTATCGGAAATTATTTGTAATTTTCGACAAGTAGAACAATGAATGGAACAGGTAGACGGTTGAAATCTTTGTATATATTGCTTCTATATAATCTAAGAAACATATATGCAAAGCATCCAAACAGTACCATTCGCCAATTTTTTGTTCTTCAAGTTTAAGTGAACTACGAGCCCCATTGTTAATACTTTAACGGAAATTATTTGTAACTTGCGAGAAGTAGAACAATGAATGGAACTGGTAGCCGGTTGAAATCAATGTATATATTGCTTCTATATAGTCTAAGAAACATATATGCAAAGCATCCAAACAGTACCATTCGCCAATTTTTTGTTCTTCAAGTTTAAGTGAACAATGAGCCCCAATGGTTAATCCGTTATCGGAAATTATTTGTAACTTTCGACAAGTAGAACAATGAATGGAACAGGTAGACTGTTGAAATTATTGTATATATTGCTTCTATATAGTCTAAGAAACATATATGCAAAGCATCCAAACAGTACAATTCGCCAATTTTTTGTTCTTCAAGTTTAAGTGAACAATGAGCCCCATTGTTAATCCTTTAAAGGAAATTATTTGTAACTTTCGACAAGTAGAACAATGAATGGAACAGGTAGACGGTTGAAATCTTTGTATATATTGCTTCTATATAGTCTAAGAAACATATATGCAAAGCATCCAAATAGTAAAATTCGCCAATTTCTTGTTCTTCAAGTTTAAGTAAACTACGATCCCCATTGTTAATGCCTTAACGGAAATTATTTGTAACTTTCGACAAGTAGAACAATGAATGGAACAGGTAGACGGTTGAAATCTTTGTATATATTGCTTCTATAAAGTCTAAGAAACATATATGCAAATCATCCAAACAGTACAATTCGCCAATTATTTGATCTTCAAGTTTAAGTGAACAATGAGCCCAAATGGTTAATCCGTTATCGGAAATTATTTGTAACTTTCGACAAGTAGAACAATGAATGGAAAAGGTAGACGGTTGAAATCTTTGTATATATTGCTTCTATATAGTCTAAGAAACATATATGCAAAGCATCCAAACAGTACCATTCGCCAATTTTTTGTTCTTCAAGTTTAAGTGAACAATGTGCCCCAATGGATAATCCTTTATCGGAAATTATTTATAAATTTCGGCAAGTAGAACAATGAATGGAATAGGTAGACGGTTGAAATCATTGTATATATTGCTTCTAAATAGTCTAAGAAACATATATGCAAAGCATCCAAACAGTACCATTCGCCAATTTTTTGTTCTTCAAGTTTAAGTAAACTACGATCCCCATTGTTAATCCCTTAACGGAAATTATTTGTAACTTTCGACAAGTAGAACAATGAATGGAACAGGTAGACGGTCGAAATCATTGTATATATTGCTTGTATATAGTCTAAGAAACATATATGCAAAGAATCCAAACAGTACAATTCGACAATTTTTTGCTCTTCAAGTTTAGTGAACAATGAGCCCCAATGGTTAATCCTTTATCGGAAATTATTTGTAATTTTCGACAAGTAGAACAATGAATGGAACAGGTAGACGGTTGAAATCTTTGTATATATTGCTTCTATATAATCTAAGAAACATATATGCAAAGCATCCAAACAGTACCATTCGCCAATTTTTTGTTCTTCAAGTTTAAGTGAACTACGAGCCCCATTGTTAATACTTTAACGGAAATTATTTGTAACTTGCGAGAAGTAGAACAATGAATGGAACTGGTAGACGGTTGAAATCTTTGTATATATTGCTTCTATATAATCTAAGAAACATATATGCAAAGCATCCAAACAGTACCATTCGCCAATTTTTTGTTCTTCAAGTTTAAGTGAACTACGAGCCCCATTGTTAATACTTTAACGGAAATTATTTGTAACTTGCGAGAAGTAGAACAATGAATGGAACTGGTAGCCGGTTGAAATCAATGTATATATTGCTTCTATATAGTCTAAGAAACATATATGCAAATCATCCAAACAGTACAATTCGCCAATTATTTGATCTTCAAGTTTAAGTGAACAATGAGCCGAAATGGTTAATCCGTTATCGGAAATTATTTGTAACTTTCGACAAGTAGAACAATGAATGGAAAAGGTAGACGGTTGAAATCTTTGTATATATTGCTTCTATATAGTCTATGAAACATATATGCAAAGCATCCAAACAGTACCATTCGCCAATTTTTTGTTCTTCAAGTTTAAGTGAACAATGTGCCCCAATGGATAATCCTTTATCGGAAATTATTTGTAAATTTCGGCAAGTAGAACAATGAATGGAATAGGTAGACGGTTGAAATCATTGTATATATTGCTTCTAAATAGTCTAAGAAACATATATGCAAAGCATCCAAACAGTACCATTCGCCAATTTTTTGTTCTTCAAGTTTAAGTAAACTACGATCCCCATTGTTAATCCCTTAACGGAAATTATTTGTAACTTTCGACAAGTAGAACAATGAATGGAACAGGTAGACGGTCGAAATCATTGTATATATTGCTTGTATATAGTCTAAGAAACATATATGCAAAGAATCCAAACAGTACAATTCGACAATTTTTTGCTCTTCAAGTTTAGTGAACAATGAGCCCCAATGGTTAATCCTTTATCGGAAATTATTTGTAATTTTCGACAAGTAGAACAATGAATGGAACAGGTAGACGGTTGAAATCTTTGTATATATTGCTTCTATATAATCTAAGAAACATATATGCAAAGCATCCAAACAGTACCATTCGCCAATTTTTTGTTCTTCAAGTTTAAGTGAACTACGAGCCCCATTGTTAATACTTTAACGGAAATTATTTGTAACTTGCGAGAAGTAGAACAATGAATGGAACTGGTAGCCGGTTGAAATCAATGTATATATTGCTTCTATATAGTCTAAGAAACATATATGCAAAGCATCCAAACAGTACCATTCGCCAATTTTTTGTTCTTCAAGTTTAAGTGAACGACGAGCCCCATTGTTAATCCTTTAACGGAAATTAATTGTAACTTTCGACAAGTAGAACAATGAATGGAACAGGTAGACGGTTGAAATCTTTGTATATATTGCTTCTATATAGTCTAAGAAACATATATGCAAAGCATCCAAACAGTACAATTCGCCAATTTATTGTTCTTCAAGTTTAAGTGAACAACGAGCCCCATTGTTAATCCTTTAAAGGAAATTATTTGTAACTTTCGACAAGTAGAACAATGAATGGAACAGGTAGACGGTTGAAATCATTGTATATATTGCTTCTATATAGTCTAAGAAACATATATGCAAAGCATCCAAACAGTACAATTCGACAATTTTTTGTTCTTCAAGGTTAGTGAACAATGAGCCCCAATGGTTAATCCTTTATCGGAAATTATTTGTAATTTTCGACAAGTAGAACAATGAATGGAACAGGTAGACGGTTGAAATCTTTGTAAATATTGCTTCTATATAGTATAAGAAACATATATGCAAAGCATCCAAACAGTACAATTCGCCAATTTTTTGTTCTTCAAGTTTAAGTGAACAATGAGCCCCATTGTTAATCCTTTAAAGGAAATTATTTGTAACTTTCGACAAGTAGAACAATGAATGGAACTGGTAGACTGTTGAAATCTTTGTAAATATTGCTTCTATATAGTATAAGAAACATATATGCAAAGCATCCAAACAGTACAATTCGCCAATTTTTTGTTCTTCAAGTTTAAGTGAACAATGAGCCCCATTGTTAATCCTTTAAAGGAAATTATTTGTAACTTTCGGCAAGTAGAACAATGAATGGAATAGGTAGACGGTTGAAATCATTGTATATATTGCTTCTAAATAGTCTAAGAAACATATATGCAAAGCATCCAAACAGTACCATTCGCCAATTATTTGGTCTTCAAGTTTAAGTGAACTACGAGCCCCATTGTTAATACTTTAACGGAAATTATTTGTAACTTGCGACAAGTAGAACAATGAATGGAACAGGTAGACGGTTGAAATCAATGTATATATTGCTTCTTTATAGTCTAAGAAACATATATGCAAAGCATCCAAACAGTACCATACGCCAATTTTTTGTTCTTCAAGTTTAAGTGAACTACGATCCCCATTGTTAATCCCTTAACGGAAATTATTTGTAACTTTCGACAAGTAGAACAGTGAATGGAACAGGTAGACGGTTGAAATCTTTGTATATATTGCTTCTATATAGTATAAGAAACATATATGCAAAGCATCCAAACAGTACAATTCGCCAATTTTTTGTTCTTCAAGTTTAAGTGAACAATGAGCCCCAATGGTTAATCCGTTATCGGAAATTATTTGTAACTTTCGACAAGTAGAACAATGAATGGAACAGGTAGACTGTTGAAATTATTGTATATATTGCTTCTATATAGTCTAAGAAACATATATGCAAAGCATCCAAACAGTACAATTCGCCAATTTTTTGTTCTTCAAGTTTAAGTGAACAATGAGCCCCATTGTTAATCCTTTAAAGGAAATTATTTGTAACTTTCGACAAGTAGAACAATGAATGGAACAGGTAGACGGTTGAAATCTTTGTATATATTGCTTCTATATAGTCTAAGAAACATATATGCAAAGCATCCAAATAGTAAAATTCGCCAATTTCTTGTTCTTCAAGTTTAAGTAAACTACGATCCCCATTGTTAATGCCTTAACGGAAATTATTTGTAACTTTCGACAAGTAGAACAATGAATGGAACAGGTAGACGGTTGAAATCTTTGTATATATTGCTTCTATAAAGTCTAAGAAACATATATGCAAATCATCCAAACAGTACAATTCGCTAATTATTTGATCTTCAAGTTTAAGTGAACAATGAGCCCAAATGGTTAATCCGTTATCGGAAATTATTTGTAACTTTCGACAAGTAGAACAATGAATGGAAAAGGTAGACGGTTGAAATCTTTGTATATATTGCTTCTATATAGTCTAAGAAACATATATGCAAAGCATCCAAACAGTACCATTCGCCAATTTTTTGTTCTTCAAGTTTAAGTGAACGACGAGCCCCATTGTTAATCCTTTAACGGAAATTAATTGTAACTTTCGACAAGTAGAACAATGAATGGAACAGGTAGACGGTTGAAATCTTTGTATATATTGCTTCTATATAGTCTAAGAAACATATATGCAAAGCATCCAAACAGTACAATTCGCCAATTTATTGTTCTTCAAGTTTAAGTGAACAACGAGCCCCATTGTTAATCCTTTAAAGGAAATTATTTGTAACTTTCGACAAGTAGAACAATGAATGGAACAGGTAGACGGTTGAAATCATTGTATATATTGCTTCTATATAGTCTAAGAAACATATATGCAAAGCATCCAAACAGTACAATTCGACAATTTTTTGTTCTTCAAGGTTAGTGAACAATGAGCCCCAATGGTTAATCCTTTATCGGAAATTATTTGTAATTTTCGACAAGTAGAACAATGAATGGAACAGGTAGATGGTTGAAATCTTTGTAAATATTGCTTCTATATAGTATAAGAAACATATATGCAAAGCATCCAAACAGTACAATTCGCCAATTTATTGTTCTTCAAGTTTAAGTGAACAACGAGCCCCACTGTTAATCCTTTAAAGGAAATTATTTGTAACTTTCGACAAGTAGAACAATGAATGGAACAGGTAGACGGTTGAAATCATTGTATATATTGCTTCTATATAGTCTAAGAAACATATATGCAAAGCATCCAAACAGTACAATTCGACAATTTTTTGTTCTTCAAGGTTAGTGAACAATGAGCCCCAATGGTTAATCCTTTATCGGAAATTATTTGTAATTTTCGACAAGTAGAACAATGAATGGAACAGGTAGACGGTTGAAATCTTTGTATATATTGCTTCTATAAAGTCTAAGAAACATATATGCAAATCATCCAAACAGTACAATTCGCTAATTATTTGATCTTCAAGTTTAAGTGAACAATGAGCCCAAATGGTTAATCCGTTATCGGAAATTATTTGTAACTTTCGACAAGTAGAACAATGAATGGAAAAGGTAGACGGTTGAAATCTTTGTATGTATTGCTTCTATATAGTCTAAGAAACATATATGCAAAGCATCCAAACAGTACCATTCGCCAATTTTTTGTTCTTCAAGTTTAAGTGAACGACGAGCCCCATTGTTAATCCTTTAACGGAAATTAATTGTAACTTTCGACAAGTAGAACAATGAATGGAACAGGTAGACGGTTGAAATCTTTGTATATATTGCTTCTATATAGTCTAAGAAACATATATGCAAAGCATCCAAACAGTACAATTCGCCAATTTATTGTTCTTCAAGTTTAAGTGAACAACGAGCCCCATTGTTAATCCTTTAAAGGAAATTATTTGTAACTTTCGACAAGTAGAACAATGAATGGAACAGGTAGACGGTTGAAATCATTGTATATATTGCTTCTATATAGTCTAAGAAACATATATGCAAAGCATCCAAACAGTACAATTCGACAATTTTTTGTTCTTCAAGGTTAGTGAACAATGAGCCCCAATGGTTAATCCTTTATCGGAAATTATTTGTAATTTTCGACAAGTAGAACAATGAATGGAACAGGTAGATGGTTGAAATCTTTGTAAATATTGCTTCTATATAGTATAAGAAACATATATGCAAAGCATCCAAACAGTACAATTCGCCAATTTATTGTTCTTCAAGTTTAAGTGAACAACGAGCCCCACTGTTAATCCTTTAAAGGAAATTATTTGTAACTTTCGACAAGTAGAACAATGAATGGAACAGGTAGACGGTTGAAATCATTGTATATATTGCTTCTATATAGTCTAAGAAACATATATGCAAAGCATCCAAACAGTACAATTCGACAATTTTTTGTTCTTCAAGGTTAGTGAACAATGAGCCCCAATGGTTAATCCTTTATCGGAAATTATTTGTAATTTTCGACAAGTAGAACAATGAATGGAACAGGTAGACGGTTGAAATCTTTGTAAATATTGCTTCTATATAGTATAAGAAACATATATGCAAAGCATCCAAACAGTACAATTCGCCAATTTTTTGTTCTTCAAGTTTAAGTGAACAATGAGCCCCATTGTTAATCCTTTAAAGGAAATTATTTGTAACTTTCGACAAGTAGAACAATGAATGGAACTGGTAGACTGTTGAAATCATTGTATATATTGCTTCTATATAGTCTAAGAAACATTTATGCAAAGCATCCAAACAGTACAATTCGCCAATTTCTTGTTCTTCAAGTTTAAGTAAACTACGATCCCCATTGTTAATCCTTTAAAGGAAATTATTTGTAAATTTCGACAAGTAGAACAATGAATGGAACAGGTAGACGGTTGAAATCTTTGTATATATTGCTTCTATATAGTCTAAGAAACATCTATGAAAAGCATCCAAACAGTACAATTCGCCAATTTTTTGTTCTTCAAGTTTAAGTGAACTACGAGCCCCAATGGTTAATCCTTTATCGGTAATTATTTGTAACTTTCGACAAGTAGAACAATGAATGGAACAGGTAGACGGTTGAAATCCTTGTATATATTGCGTCTATATAATCTAAGAAACATATATGCAAAGCATCCAAACAGTACCATTCGCCAATTTCTTGTTCTTCAAGTTTAAGTGAACTACGAGCCCCATTGTTAATACTTTAACGGAAATTATTTGTAACTTGCGAGAAGTAGAACAATGAATGGAACTGGTAGCCGGTTGAAATCAATGTATATATTGCTTCTATATAGTCTAAGAAACATATATGCAAAGCATCCAAACAGTACCATTCGCCAATTTTTTGTTCTTCAAGTTTAAGTGAACGACGAGCCCCATTGTTAATCCTTTAACGGAAATTAATTGTAACTTTCGACAAGTAGAACAATGAATGGAACAGGTAGACGGTTGAAATCTTTGTATATATTGCTTCTATATAGTCTAAGAAACATATATGCAAAGCATCCAAACAGTACAATTCGCCAATTTATTGTTCTTCAAGTTTAAGTGAACAACGAGCCCCATTGTTAATCCTTTAAAGGAAATTATTTGTAACTTTCGGCAAGTAGAACAATGAATGGAATAGGTAGACGGTTGAAATCTTTGTATATATTGCTTCTATATAGTCTAAGAAACATATATGCAAAGCATCCAAACAGTACAATTCGCCAATTTATTGTTCTTCAAGTTTAAGTGAACAACGAGCCCCATTGTTAATCCTTTAAAGGAAATTATTTGTAACTTTCGACAAGTAGAACAATGAATGGAACAGGTAGACGGTTGAAATCATTGTATATATTGCTTCTATATAGTCTAAGAAACATATATGCAAAGCATCCAAACAGTACAATTCGACAATTTTTTGTTCTTCAAGGTTAGTGAACAATGAGCCCCAATGGTTAATCCTTTATCGGAAATTATTTGTAATTTTCGACAAGTAGAACAATGAATGGAACAGGTAGATGGTTGAAATCTTTGTAAATATTGCTTCTATATAGTATAAGAAACATATATGCAAAGCATCCAAACAGTACAATTCGCCAATTTATTGTTCTTCAAGTTTAAGTGAACAACGAGCCCCACTGTTAATCCTTTAAAGGAAATTATTTGTAACTTTCGACAAGTAGAACAATGAATGGAACAGGTAGACGGTTGAAATCATTGTATATATTGCTTCTATATAGTCTAAGAAACATATATGCAAAGCATCCAAACAGTACAATTCGACAATTTTTTGTTCTTCAAGGTTAGTGAACAATGAGCCCCAATGGTTAATCCTTTATCGGAAATTATTTGTAATTTTCGACAAGTAGAACAATGAATGGAACAGGTAGACGGTTGAAATCTTTGTAAATATTGCTTCTATATAGTATAAGAAACATATATGCAAAGCATCCAAACAGTACAATTCGCCAATTTTTTGTTCTTCAAGTTTAAGTGAACAATGAGCCCCATTGTTAATCCTTTAAAGGAAATTATTTGTAAATTTCGACAAGTAGAACAATGAATGGAACTGGTAGACTGTTGAAATCATTGTATATATTGCTTCTATATAGTCTAAGAAACATTTATGCAAAGCATCCAAACAGTACAATTCGCCAATTTCTTGTTCTTCAAGTTTAAGTAAACTACGATCCCCATTGTTAATCCTTTAAAGGAAATTATTTGTAAATTTCGACAAGTAGAACAATGAATGGAACAGGTAGACGGTTGAAATCTTTGTATATATTGCTTCTATATAGTCTAAGAAACATCTATGAAAAGCATCCAAACAGTACAATTCGCCAATTTTTTGTTCTTCAAGTTTAAGTGAACTACGAGCCCCAATGGTTAATCCTTTATCGGTAATTATTTGTAACTTTCGACAAGTAGAACAATGAATGGAACAGGTAGACGGTTGAAATCCTTGTATATATTGCGTCTATATAATCTAAGAAACATATATGCAAAGCATCCAAACAGTACCATTCGCCAATTTCTTGTTCTTCAAGTTTAAGTGAACTACGAGCCCCATTGTTAATACTTTAACGGAAATTATTTGTAACTTGCGAGAAGTAGAACAATGAATGGAACTGGTAGCCGGTTGAAATCAATGTATATATTGCTTCTATATAGTCTAAGAAACATATATGCAAAGCATCCAAACAGTACCATTCGCCAATTTTTTGTTCTTCAAGTTTAAGTGAACGACGAGCCCCATTGTTAATCCTTTAACGGAAATTAATTGTAACTTTCGACAAGTAGAACAATGAATGGAACAGGTAGACGGTTGAAATCTTTGTATATATTGCTTCTATATAGTCTAAGAAACATATATGCAAAGCATCCAAACAGTACAATTCGCCAATTTATTGTTCTTCAAGTTTAAGTGAACAACGAGCCCCATTGTTAATCCTTTAAAGGAAATTATTTGTAACTTTCGGCAAGTAGAACAATGAATGGAATAGGTAGACGGTTGAAATCATTGTATATATTGCTTCTAAATAGTCTAAGAAACATATATGCAAAGCATCCAAACAGTACTATTCGCCAATTTTTTGTTCTTCAAGTTTAAGTGAACAACGAGCCCCATTGTTAATCCTTTAAAGGAAATTATTTGTAAATTTCGACAAGTAGAACAATTAACGGAACAGGTAGACGGTTGAAATCTTTGTATATATCGCTTCTATATAATCTAAGAAACATATATGCAAAGCATCCAAACAGTACAATTCGCCAATTTTTTGTTCTTCAAGTTTAAGTGAATAATGAGCCCCATTGTTAATCCTTTAAAGGAAATTATTTGTAACATTCGACAAGTAGAACAATGAATGGAACAGGTAGACGGTTGAAATCTTTGTATATATTGCTTCTATATAGTATAAGAAACATATATGCAAAGCATCCAAACAGTACAATTTGCCAATTTTTTGTTCTTCAAGTTTAAGTGAACAATGAGCCCCAATGGTTAATCCGTTATCGGAAATTATTTGTAACTTTCGACAAGTAGAACAATGAATGGAACAGGTAGACTGTTGAAATTATTGTATATATTGCTTCTATATAGTCTAAGAAACATATATGCAAAGCATCCAAACAGTACAATTCGCCAATTTTTTGTTCTTCAAGTTTAAGTGAACAATGAGCCCCATTGTTAATCCTTTAAAGGAAATTATTTGTAACTTTCGACAAGTAGAACAATGAATGGAATAGGTAGACGGTTGAAATCATTGTATATATTGCTTCTAAATAGTCTAAGAAACATATATGCAAAGCATCCAAACAGTACCATCCGCCAATTTTTTGCTCTTCAAGTTTAGTGAACAATGAGCCCCAATGGTTAATCCTTTATCGGAAATTATTTGTAATTTTCGACAAGTAGAACAATGAATGGAACTGGTAGCCGGTTGAAATCAATGTATATATTGCTTCTATATAGTCTAAGAAACATATACGCAAAGCATCCAAACAGTACCATTCGCCAATTTTTTGTTCTTCAAGTTTAAGTGAACTACGATCCCCATTGTTAATCCCTTAACGGAAATTATTTGTAACTTTCGACAAGTAGAACAGTGAATGGAACAGGTAGACGGTTGAAATCTTTGTATATATTGCTTCTATATAGTATAAGAAACATATATGCAAAGCATCCAAACAGTACAATTCGCCAATTTTTTGTTCTTCAAGTTTAAGTGAACAATGAGCCCCAATGGTTAATCCGTTATCGGAAATTATTTGTAACTTTCGACAAGTAGAACAATGAATGGAACAGGTAGATGGTTGAAATCTTTGTACAGATTGCTTCTATATAGTCTAAGAAACATATATGCAAAGCATCCAAACAGTACCATTCGCCAATTTTTTGTTCTTCAAATTTAAGTGAACTATGAGCCCCATTGTTAATCCTTTAAAGGAAATTATTTGTAAATTTCGACAAGTAGAACAATGAATGGAACAGGTAGACTGTTGAAATTATTGTATATATTGCTTCTATATAGTCTAAGAAACATATATGCAAAGCATCCAAACAGTACAATTCGCCAATTTTTTGTTCTTCAAGTTTAAGTGAACTATGAGCCCCATTGTTAATCCTTTAAAGGAAATTATTTGTAAATTTCGACAAGTAGAACAATGAATGGAACAGGTAGACTGTTGAAATTATTGTATATATTGCTTCTATATAGTCTAAGAAACATATATGCAAAGCATCCAAACAGTACAATTCGCCAATTTTTTGTTCTTCAAGTTTAAGTGAACAATGAGCCCCATTGTTAATCCTTTAAAGGAAATTATTTGTAACTTTCGGCAAGTAGAACAATGAATGGAATAGGTAGACGGTTGAAATCATTGTATATATTGCTTCTAAATAGTCTAAGAAACATATATGCAAAGCATCCAAACAGTACCATTCGCCAATTATTTGGTCTTCAAGTTTAAGTGAACTACGAGCCCCATTGTTAATACTTTAACGGAAATTATTTGTAACTTGCGACAAGTAGAACAATGAATGGAACAGGTAGACGGTTGAAATCAATGTATATATTGCTTCTTTATAGTCTAAGAAACATATATGCAAAGCATCCAAACAGTACCATACGCCAATTTTTTGTTCTTCAAGTTTAAGTGAACTACGATCCCCATTGTTAATCCCTTAACGGAAATTATTTGTAACTTTCGACAAGTAGAACAGTGAATGGAACAGGTAGACGGTTGAAATCTTTGTATATATTGCTTCTATATAGTATAAGAAACATATATGCAAAGCATCCAAACAGTACAATTCGCCAATTTTTTGTTCTTCAAGTTTAAGTGAACAATGAGCCCCAATGGTTAATCCGTTATCGGAAATTATTTGTAACTTTCGACAAGTAGAACAATGAATGGAACAGGTAGACTGTTGAAATTATTGTATATATTGCTTCTATATAGTCTAAGAAACATATATGCAAAGCATCCAAACAGTACAATTCGCCAATTTTTTGTTCTTCAAGTTTAAGTGAACAATGAGCCCCATTGTTAATCCTTTAAAGGAAATTATTTGTAACTTTCGACAAGTAGAACAATGAATGGAACAGGTAGACGGTTGAAATCTTTGTATATATTGCTTCTATATAGTCTAAGAAACATATATGCAAAGCATCCAAATAGTAAAATCCGCCAATTTCTTGTTCTTCAAGTTTAAGTAAACTACGATCCCCATTGTTAATGCCTTAACGGAAATTATTTGTAACTTTCGACAAGTAGAACAATGAATGGAACAGGTAGACGGTTGAAATCTTTGTATATATTGCTTCTATAAAGTCTAAGAAACATATATGCAAATCATCCAAACAGTACAATTCGCCAATTATTTGATCTTCAAGTTTAAGTGAACAATGAGCCCAAATGGTTAATCCGTTATCGGAAATTATTTGTAACTTTCGACAAGTAGAACAATGAATGGAAAAGGTAGACGGTTGAAATCTTTGTATATATTGCTTCTATATAGTCTAAGAAACATATATGCAAAGCATCCAAACAGTACCATTCGCCAATTTTTTGTTCTTCAAGTTTAAGTGAACGACGAGCCCCATTGTTAATCCTTTAACGGAAATTAATTGTAACTTTCGACAAGTAGAACAATGAATGGAACAGGTAGACGGTTGAAATCTTTGTATATATTGCTTCTATATAGTCTAAGAAACATATATGCAAAGCATCCAAACAGTACAATTCGCCAATTTATTGTTCTTCAAGTTTAAGTGAACAACGAGCCCCATTGTTAATCCTTTAAAGGAAATTATTTGTAACTTTCGACAAGTAGAACAATGAATGGAACAGGTAGACGGTTGAAATCATTGTATATATTGCTTCTATATAGTCTAAGAAACATATATGCAAAGCATCCAAACAGTACAATTCGACAATTTTTTGTTCTTCAAGGTTAGTGAACAATGAGCCCCAATGGTTAATCCTTTATCGGAAATTATTTGTAATTTTCGACAAGTAGAACAATGAATGGAACAGGTAGATGGTTGAAATCTTTGTAAATATTGCTTCTATATAGTATAAGAAACATATATGCAAAGCATCCAAACAGTACAATTCGCCAATTTATTGTTCTTCAAGTTTAAGTGAACAACGAGCCCCATTGTTAATCCTTTAAAGGAAATTATTTGTAACTTTCGACAAGTAGAACAATGAATGGAACAGGTAGACGGTTGAAATCATTGTATATATTGCTTCTATATAGTCTAAGAAACATATATGCAAAGCATCCAAACAGTACAATTCGACAATTTTTTGTTCTTCAAGGTTAGTGAACAATGAGCCCCAATGGTTAATCCTTTATCGGAAATTATTTGTAATTTTCGACAAGTAGAACAATGAATGGAACTGGTAGACGGTTGAAATCTTTGTAAATATTGCTTCTATATAGTATAAGAAACATATATGCAAAGCATCCAAACAGTACAATTCGCCAATTTTTTGTTCTTCAAGTTTAAGTGAACAATGAGCCCCATTGTTAATCCTTTAAAGGAAATTATTTGTAACTTTCGACAAGTAGAACAATGAATGGAACTGGTAGACTGTTGAAATCATTGTATATATTGCTTCTATATAGTCTAAGAAACATTCATGCAAAGCATCCAAACAGTACAATTCGCCAATTTCTTGTTCTTCAAGTTTAAGTAAACTACGATCCCCATTGTTAATCCTTTAAAGGAAATTATTTGTAAATTTCGACAAGTAGAACAATGAATGGAACAGGTAGACGGTTGAAATCTTTGTATATATTGCTTCTATATAGTCTAAGAAACATCTATGCAAAGCATCCAAACAGTACAATTCGCCAATTTTTTGTTCTTCAAGTTTAAGTGAACTACGAGCCCCAATGGTTAATCCTTTATCGGTAATTATTTGTAACTTTCGACAAGTAGAACAATGAATGGAACAGGTAGACGGTTGAAATCCTTGTATATATTGCGTCTATATAATCTAAGAAACATATATGCAAAGCATCCAAACAGTACCATTCGCCAATTTCTTGTTCTTCAAGTTTAAGTGAACTACGAGCCCCATTGTTAATCCTTTAAAGGAAATTATTTGTAAATTTCGACAAGTAGAACAATGAATGGAACAGGTAGACTGTTGAAATCATTGTATATATTGCTTCTATATAGTCTAAGAAACATATATGCAAAGCGTCCAAACAGTACAATTCGCCAATTATTTGATCTTCAAGTTTAAGTGAACTACGAGCCCCATTGTTAATATTTTAACGGAAATTATTTGTAACTTGCGACAAGTAGAACAATGAATGGAACAGGTAGCCGATTGAAATCAATGTATATATTGCTTCTATATAGTCTAAGAAACATATATGCAAAGCATCCAAACAGTACCATTCGCCAATTTTTTGCTCTTCAAGTTTAGTGAACAATGAGCCCCAATGGTTAATCCTTTATCGGAAATTATTTGTAATTTTCGACAAGTAGAACAATGAATGGAACAGGTAGACGGTTGAAATCTTTGTATATATTGCTTCTATATAATCTAAGAAACATATATGCAAAGCATCCAAACAGTACCATTCGCCAATTTTTTGTTCTTCAAGTTTAAGTGAACTACGAGCCCCATTGTTAATACTTTAACGGAAATTATTTGTAACTTGCGAGAAGTAGAACAATGAATGGAACTGGTAGCCGGTTGAAATCAATGTATATATTGCTTCTATATAGTCTAAGAAACATATATGCAAAGCATCCAAACAGTACCATTCGCCAATTTTTTGTTCTTCAAGTTTAAGTGAACGACGAGCCCCATTGTTAATCCTTTAACGGAAATTAATTGTAACTTTCGACAAGTAGAACAATGAATGGAATAGGTAGACGGTTGAAATCATTGTATATATTGCTTCTAAATAGTCTAAGAAACATATATGCAAAGCATCCAAACAGTACCATTCGCCAATTTTTTGCTCTTCAAGTTTAGTGAACAATGAGCCCCAATGGTTAATCCTTTATCGGAAATTATTTGTAATTTTCGACAAGTAGAACAATGAATGGAACAGGTAGACGGTTGAAATCTTTGTATATATTGCTTCTATATAATCTAAGAAACATATATGCAAAGCATCCAAACAGTACCATTCGCCAATTTTTTGTTCTTCAAGTTTAAGAGAACTACGAGCCCCATTGTTAATACTTTAACGGAAATTATTTGTAACTTGCGAGAAGTAGAACAATGAATGGAACTGGTAGCCGGTTGAAATCAATGTATATATTGCTTCTATATAGTCTAAGAAACATATATGCAAAGCATCCAAACAGTACCATTCGCCAATTTTTTGTTCTTCAAGTTTAAGTGAACGACGAGCCCCATTGTTAATCCTTTAACGGAAATTAATTGTAACTTTCGACAAGTAGAACAATGAATGGAACAGGTAGACGGTTGAAATCTTTGTATATATTGCTTCTATATAGTCTAAGAAACATATATGCAAAGCATCCAAACAGTACAATTCGCCAATTTATTGTTCTTCAAGTTTAAGTGAACAACGAGCCCCATTGTTAATCCTTTAAAGGAAATTATTTGTAACTTTCGACAAGTAGAACAATGAATGGAACAGGTAGACGGTTGAAATCATTGTATATATTGCTTCTATATAGTCTAAGAAACATATATGCAAAGCATCCAAACAGTACAATTCGACAATTTTTTGTTCTTCAAGGTTAGTGAACAATGAGCCCCAATGGTTAATCCTTTATCGGAAATTATTTGTAACTTTCGACAAGTAGAACAATGAATGGAAAAGGTAGACGGTTGAAATCTTTGTATATATTGCTTCTATATAGTCTAAGAAACATATATGCAAAGCATCCAAACAGTACCATTCGCCAATTTTTTGTTCTTCAAGTTTAAGTGAACGACGAGCCCCATTGTTAATCCTTTAACGGAAATTAATTGTAACTTTCGACAAGTAGAACAATGAATGGAACAGGTAGACGGTTGAAATCTTTGTATATATTGCTTCTATATAGTCTAAGAAACATATATGCAAAGCATCCAAACAGTACAATTCGCCAATTTATTGTTCTTCAAGTTTAAGTGAACAACGAGCCCCATTGTTAATCCTTTAAAGGAAATTATTTGTAACTTTCGACAAGTAGAACAATGAATGGAACAGGTAGACGGTTGAAATCATTGTATATATTGCTTCTATATAGTCTAAGAAACATATATGCAAAGCATCCAAACAGTACAATTCGACAATTTTTTGTTCTTCAAGGTTAGTGAACAATGAGCCCCAATGGTTAATCCTTTATCGGAAATTATTTGTAATTTTCGACAAGTAGAACAATGAATGGAACAGGTAGATGGTTGAAATCTTTGTAAATATTGCTTCTATATAGTATAAGAAACATATATGCAAAGCATCCAAACAGTACAATTCGCCAATTTATTGTTCTTCAAGTTTAAGTGAACAACGAGCCCCATTGTTAATCCTTTAAAGGAAATTATTTGTAACTTTCGACAAGTAGAACAATGAATGGAACAGGTAGACGGTTGAAATCATTGTATATATTGCTTCTATATAGTCTAAGAAACATATATGCAAAGCATCCAAACAGTACAATTCGACAATTTTTTGTTCTTCAAGGTTAGTGAACAATGAGCCCCAATGGTTAATCCTTTATCGGAAATTATTTGTAATTTTCGACAAGTAGAACAATGAATGGAACTGGTAGACGGTTGAAATCTTTGTAAATATTGCTTCTATATAGTATAAGAAACATATATGCAAAGCATCCAAACAGTACAATTCGCCAATTTTTTGTTCTTCAAGTTTAAGTGAACAATGAGCCCCATTGTTAATCCTTTAAAGGAAATTATTTGTAACTTTCGACAAGTAGAACAATGAATGGAACTGGTAGACTGTTGAAATCATTGTATATATTGCTTCTATATAGTCTAAGAAACATTCATGCAAAGCATCCAAACAGTACAATTCGCCAATTTCTTGTTCTTCAAGTTTAAGTAAACTACGATCCCCATTGTTAATCCTTTAAAGGAAATTATTTGTAAATTTCGACAAGTAGAACAATGAATGGAACAGGTAGACGGTTGAAATCTTTGTATATATTGCTTCTATATAGTCTAAGAAACATCTATGCAAAGCATCCAAACAGTACAATTCGCCAATTTTTTGTTCTTCAAGTTTAAGTGAACTACGAGCCCCAATGGTTAATCCTTTATCGGTAATTATTTGTAACTTTCGACAAGTAGAACAATGAATGGAACAGGTAGACGGTTGAAATCCTTGTATATATTGCGTCTATATAATCTAAGAAACATATATGCAAAGCATCCAAACAGTACCATTCGCCAATTTCTTGTTCTTCAAGTTTAAGTGAACTACGAGCCCCATTGTTAATCCTTTAAAGGAAATTATTTGTAAATTTCGACAAGTAGAACAATGAATGGAACAGGTAGACTGTTGAAATCATTGTATATATTGCTTCTATATAGTCTAAGAAACATATATGCAAAGCGTCCAAACAGTACAATTCGCCAATTATTTGATCTTCAAGTTTAAGTGAACTACGAGCCCCATTGTTAATATTTTAACGGAAATTATTTGTAACTTGCGACAAGTAGAACAATGAATGGAACAGGTAGCCGATTGAAATCAATGTATATATTGCTTCTATATAGTCTAAGAAACATATATGCAAAGCATCCAAACAGTACCATTCGCCAATTTTTTGCTCTTCAAGTTTAGTGAACAATGAGCCCCAATGGTTAATCCTTTATCGGAAATTATTTGTAATTTTCGACAAGTAGAACAATGAATGGAACAGGTAGACGGTTGAAATCTTTGTATATATTGCTTCTATATAATCTAAGAAACATATATGCAAAGCATCCAAACAGTACCATTCGCCAATTTTTTGTTCTTCAAGTTTAAGTGAACTACGAGCCCCATTGTTAATACTTTAACGGAAATTATTTGTAACTTGCGAGAAGTAGAACAATGAATGGAACTGGTAGCCGGTTGAAATCAATGTATATATTGCTTCTATATAGTCTAAGAAACATATATGCAAAGCATCCAAACAGTACCATTCGCCAATTTTTTGTTCTTCAAGTTTAAGTGAACGACGAGCCCCATTGTTAATCCTTTAACGGAAATTAATTGTAACTTTCGACAAGTAGAACAATGAATGGAATAGGTAGACGGTTGAAATCATTGTATATATTGCTTCTAAATAGTCTAAGAAACATATATGCAAAGCATCCAAACAGTACCATTCGCCAATTTTTTGCTCTTCAAGTTTAGTGAACAATGAGCCCCAATGGTTAATCCTTTATCGGAAATTATTTGTAATTTTCGACAAGTAGAACAATGAATGGAACAGGTAGACGGTTGAAATCTTTGTATATATTGCTTCTATATAATCTAAGAAACATATATGCAAAGCATCCAAACAGTACCATTCGCCAATTTTTTGTTCTTCAAGTTTAAGAGAACTACGAGCCCCATTGTTAATACTTTAACGGAAATTATTTGTAACTTGCGAGAAGTAGAACAATGAATGGAACTGGTAGCCGGTTGAAATCAATGTATATATTGCTTCTATATAGTCTAAGAAACATATATGCAAAGCATCCAAACAGTACCATTCGCCAATTTTTTGTTCTTCAAGTTTAAGTGAACGACGAGCCCCATTGTTAATCCTTTAACGGAAATTAATTGTAACTTTCGACAAGTAGAACAATGAATGGAACAGGTAGACGGTTGAAATCTTTGTATATATTGCTTCTATATAGTCTAAGAAACATATATGCAAAGCATCCAAACAGTACAATTCGCCAATTTATTGTTCTTCAAGTTTAAGTGAACAACGAGCCCCATTGTTAATCCTTTAAAGGAAATTATTTGTAACTTTCGACAAGTAGAACAATGAATGGAACAGGTAGACGGTTGAAATCATTGTATATATTGCTTCTATATAGTCTAAGAAACATATATGCAAAGCATCCAAACAGTACAATTCGACAATTTTTTGTTCTTCAAGGTTAGTGAACAATGAGCCCCAATGGTTAATCCTTTATCGGAAATTATTTGTAATTTTCGACAAGTAGAACAATGAATGGAACAGGTAGACGGTTGAAATCTTTGTAAATATTGCTTCTATATAGTATAAGAAACATATATGCAAAGCATCCAAACAGTACAATTCGCCAATTTTTTGTTCTTCAAGTTTAAGTGAACAATGAGCCCCATTGTTAATCCTTTAAAGGAAATTGTTTGTAACTTTCGACAAGTAGAACAATGAATGGAACTGGTAGACTGTTGAAATCTTTGTAAATATTGCTTCTATATAGTATAAGAAACATATATGCAAAGCATCCAAACAGTACAATTCGCCAATTTTTTGTTCTTCAAGTTTAAGTGAACAATGAGCCCCATTGTTAATCCTTTAAAGGAAATTATTTGTAACTTTCGACAAGTAGAACAATGAATGGAACTGGTAGACTGTTGAAATCATTGTATATACTGCTTCTATATAGTCTAAGAAACATTTATGCAAAGCATCCAAACAGTACAATTCGCCCATTTCTTCTTCTTCAAGTTTAAGTAAACTACGATCCCCATTGTTAATCCCTTAACGGAAATTATTTGTAACTTTCGACAAGTAGAACAATGATTGGAACATGTAAACGGTTGAAATCTTTGTATATATTGCTTCTATATAATCTAAGAAACATATATGCAAAGCATCTAAACAGTAACAATCGCCAATTTTTTGATCTTCAAGTTTAAGTGAACTACGAGCCCCATTGTTAATCCTTTATCGGAAATTATTTGTAATTTTCGACAAGTAGAACAATGAATGGAACAGGTAGACGGTTGAAATTCTTGTATATATTGCGTCTATATAATCTAAGAAACATATATGCAAAGCATCCAAACAGTACCATTCGCCAATTTTTTGTTCTTCAAGTTTAAGTGAACTACGAGCCCCATTGTTAATCCTTTAAAGGAAATTATTTGTAAATTTCGACAAGTAGAACAATGAATGGAACTGGTAGACTGTTGAAATCTTTGTAAATATTGCTTCTATATAGTATAAGAAACATATATGCAAAGCATCCAAACAGTACAATTCGCCAATTTTTTGTTCTTCAAGTTTAAGTGAACAATGAGCCCCATTGTTAATCCTTTAAAGGAAATTATTTGTAACTTTCGACAAGTAGAACAATGAATGGAACTGGTAGACTGTTGAAATCATTGTATATACTGCTTCTATATAGTCTAAGAAACATTTATGCAAAGCATCCAAACAGTACAATTCGCCCATTTCTTCTTCTTCAAGTTTAAGTAAACTACGATCCCCATTGTTAATCCCTTAACGGAAATTATTTGTAACTTTCGACAAGTAGAACAATGATTGGAACATGTAAACGGTTGAAATCTTTGTATATATTGCTTCTATATAATCTAAGAAACATATATGCAAAGCATCTAAACAGTAACAATCGCCAATTTTTTGATCTTCAAGTTTAAGTGAACTACGAGCCCCATTGTTAATCCTTTATCGGAAATTATTTGTAATTTTCGACAAGTAGAACAATGAATGGAACAGGTAGACGGTTGAAATTCTTGTATATATTGCGTCTATATAATCTAAGAAACATATATGCAAAGCATCCAAACAGTACCATTCGCCAATTTTTTGTTCTTCAAGTTTAAGTGAACTACGAGCCCCATTGTTAATCCTTTAAAGGAAATTATTTGTAAATTTCGACAAGTAGAACAATGAATGGAACAGGTAGACTGTTGAAATCATTGTATATATTGCTTCTATATAGTCTAAGAAACATATATGCAAAGCGTCCAAACAGTACAATTCGCCAATTATTTGATCTTCAAGTTTAAGTGAACTACGAGCCCCATTGTTAATATTTTAACGGAAATTATTTGTAACTTGCGACAAGTAGAACAATGAATGGAACAGGTAGCCTGTTGAAATCAATGTATATATTGCTTCTATATAGTCGAAGAAACATATATGCAAAGCATCCAAACAGTACCATTCGCCAATTTTTTGTTCTTCAAGTTTAAGTGAACGACGAGCCCCATTGTTAATCCTTTAACGGAAATTAATTGTAACTTTCGACAAGTAGAACAATGAATGGAACAGGTAGACGGTTGAAATCTTTGTATATATTGCTTCTATATAGTCTAAGAAACATATATGCAAAGCATCCAAACAGTACAATTCGCCAATTTATTGTTCTTCAAGTTTAAGTGAACAACGAGCCCCATTGTTAATCCTTTAAAGGAAATTATTTGTAACTTTCGACAAGTAGAACAATGAATGGAACAGGTAGACGGTTGAAATCATTGTATATATTGCTTCTATATAGTCTAAGAAACATATATGCAAAGCATCCAAACAGTACAATTCGACAATTTTTTGTTCTTCAAGGTTAGTGAACAATGAGCCCCAATGGTTAATCCTTTATCGGAAATTATTTGTAATTTTCGACAAGTAGAACAATGAATGGAACAGGTAGACGGTTGAAATCTTTGTAAATATTGCTTCTATATAGTATAAGAAACATATTTGCATAGCATCCAAACAGTACCATTCGCCAATTTTTTGTTCTTCAAGTTTAAGTGAACGACGAGCCCCATTGTTAATCCTTTAACGGAAATTAATTGTAACTTTCGACAAGTAGAACAATGAATGGAACAGGTAGACGGTTGAAATCTTTGTATATATTGCTTCTATATAGTCTAAGAAACATATATGCAAAGCATCCAAACAGTACAATTCGCCAATTTATTGTTCTTCAAGTTTAAGTGAACAACGAGCCCCATTGTTAATCCTTTAAAGGAAATTATTTGTAACTTTCGACAAGTAGAACAATGAATGGAACAGGTAGACGGTTGAAATCATTGTATATATTGCTTCTATATAGTCTAAGAAACATATATGCAAAGCATCCAAACAGTACAATTCGACAATTTTTTGTTCTTCAAGGTTAGTGAACAATGAGCCCCAATGGTTAATCCTTTATCGGAAATTATTTGTAATTTTCGACAAGTAGAACAATGAATGGAACAGGTAGATGGTTGAAATCTTTGTAAATATTGCTTCTATATAGTATAAGAAACATATATGCAAAGCATCCAAACAGTACAATTCGCCAATTTATTGTTCTTCAAGTTTAAGTGAACAACGAGCCCCATTGTTAATCCTTTAAAGGAAATTATTTGTAACTTTCGACAAGTAGAACAATGAATGGAACAGGTAGACGGTTGAAATCATTGTATATATTGCTTCTATATAGTCTAAGAAACATATATGCAAAGCATCCAAACAGTACAATTCGACAATTTTTTGTTCTTCAAGGTTAGTGAACAATGAGCCCCAATGGTTAATCCTTTATCGGAAATTATTTGTAATTTTCGACAAGTAGAACAATGAATGGAACTGGTAGACGGTTGAAATCTTTGTAAATATTGCTTCTATATAGTATAAGAAACATATATGCAAAGCATCCAAACAGTACAATTCGCCAATTTTTTGTTCTTCAAGTTTAAGTGAACAATGAGCCCCATTGTTAATCCTTTAAAGGAAATTATTTGTAACTTTCGACAAGTAGAACAATGAATGGAACTGGTAGACTGTTGAAATCATTGTATATATTGCTTCTATATAGTCTAAGAAACATTCATGCAAAGCATCCAAACAGTACAATTCGCCAATTTCTTGTTCTTCAAGTTTAAGTAAACTACGATCCCCATTGTTAATCCTTTAAAGGAAATTATTTGTAAATTTCGACAAGTAGAACAATGAATGGAACAGGTAGACGGTTGAAATCTTTGTATATATTGCTTCTATATAGTCTAAGAAACATCTATGCAAAGCATCCAAACAGTACAATTCGCCAATTTTTTGTTCTTCAAGTTTAAGTGAACTACGAGCCCCAATGGTTAATCCTTTATCGGTAATTATTTGTAACTTTCGACAAGTAGAACAATGAATGGAACAGGTAGACGGTTGAAATCCTTGTATATATTGCGTCTATATAATCTAAGAAACATATATGCAAAGCATCCAAACAGTACCATTCGCCAATTTCTTGTTCTTCAAGTTTAAGTGAACTACGAGCCCCATTGTTAATCCTTTAAAGGAAATTATTTGTAAATTTCGACAAGTAGAACAATGAATGGAACAGGTAGACTGTTGAAATCATTGTATATATTGCTTCTATATAGTCTAAGAAACATATATGCAAAGCGTCCAAACAGTACAATTCGCCAATTATTTGATCTTCAAGTTTAAGTGAACTACGAGCCCCATTGTTAATATTTTAACGGAAATTATTTGTAACTTGCGACAAGTAGAACAATGAATGGAACAGGTAGCCGATTGAAATCAATGTATATATTGCTTCTATATAGTCTAAGAAACATATATGCAAAGCATCCAAACAGTACCATTCGCCAATTTTTTGCTCTTCAAGTTTAGTGAACAATGAGCCCCAATGGTTAATCCTTTATCGGAAATTATTTGTAATTTTCGACAAGTAGAACAATGAATGGAACAGGTAGACGGTTGAAATCTTTGTATATATTGCTTCTATATAATCTAAGAAACATATATGCAAAGCATCCAAACAGTACCATTCGCCAATTTTTTGTTCTTCAAGTTTAAGTGAACTACGAGCCCCATTGTTAATACTTTAACGGAAATTATTTGTAACTTGCGAGAAGTAGAACAATGAATGGAACTGGTAGCCGGTTGAAATCAATGTATATATTGCTTCTATATAGTCTAAGAAACATATATGCAAAGCATCCAAACAGTACCATTCGCCAATTTTTTGTTCTTCAAGTTTAAGTGAACGACGAGCCCCATTGTTAATCCTTTAACGGAAATTAATTGTAACTTTCGACAAGTAGAACAATGAATGGAATAGGTAGACGGTTGAAATCATTGTATATATTGCTTCTAAATAGTCTAAGAAACATATATGCAAAGCATCCAAACAGTACCATTCGCCAATTTTTTGCTCTTCAAGTTTAGTGAACAATGAGCCCCAATGGTTAATCCTTTATCGGAAATTATTTGTAATTTTCGACAAGTAGAACAATGAATGGAACAGGTAGACGGTTGAAATCTTTGTATATATTGCTTCTATATAATCTAAGAAACATATATGCAAAGCATCCAAACAGTACCATTCGCCAATTTTTTGTTCTTCAAGTTTAAGAGAACTACGAGCCCCATTGTTAATACTTTAACGGAAATTATTTGTAACTTGCGAGAAGTAGAACAATGAATGGAACTGGTAGCCGGTTGAAATCAATGTATATATTGCTTCTATATAGTCTAAGAAACATATATGCAAAGCATCCAAACAGTACCATTCGCCAATTTTTTGTTCTTCAAGTTTAAGTGAACGACGAGCCCCATTGTTAATCCTTTAACGGAAATTAATTGTAACTTTCGACAAGTAGAACAATGAATGGAACAGGTAGACGGTTGAAATCTTTGTATATATTGCTTCTATATAGTCTAAGAAACATATATGCAAAGCATCCAAACAGTACAATTCGCCAATTTATTGTTCTTCAAGTTTAAGTGAACAACGAGCCCCATTGTTAATCCTTTAAAGGAAATTATTTGTAACTTTCGACAAGTAGAACAATGAATGGAACAGGTAGACGGTTGAAATCATTGTATATATTGCTTCTATATAGTCTAAGAAACATATATGCAAAGCATCCAAACAGTACAATTCGACAATTTTTTGTTCTTCAAGGTTAGTGAACAATGAGCCCCAATGGTTAATCCTTTATCGGAAATTATTTGTAATTTTCGACAAGTAGAACAATGAATGGAACAGGTAGACGGTTGAAATCTTTGTAAATATTGCTTCTATATAGTATAAGAAACATATATGCAAAGCATCCAAACAGTACAATTCGCCAATTTTTTGTTCTTCAAGTTTAAGTGAACAATGAGCCCCATTGTTAATCCTTTAAAGGAAATTGTTTGTAACTTTCGACAAGTAGAACAATGAATGGAACTGGTAGACTGTTGAAATCTTTGTAAATATTGCTTCTATATAGTATAAGAAACATATATGCAAAGCATCCAAACAGTACAATTCGCCAATTTTTTGTTCTTCAAGTTTAAGTGAACAATGAGCCCCATTGTTAATCCTTTAAAGGAAATTATTTGTAACTTTCGACAAGTAGAACAATGAATGGAACTGGTAGACTGTTGAAATCATTGTATATACTGCTTCTATATAGTCTAAGAAACATTTATGCAAAGCATCCAAACAGTACAATTCGCCCATTTCTTCTTCTTCAAGTTTAAGTAAACTACGATCCCCATTGTTAATCCCTTAACGGAAATTATTTGTAACTTTCGACAAGTAGAACAATGATTGGAACATGTAAACGGTTGAAATCTTTGTATATATTGCTTCTATATAATCTAAGAAACATATATGCAAAGCATCTAAACAGTAACAATCGCCAATTTTTTGATCTTCAAGTTTAAGTGAACTACGAGCCCCATTGTTAATCCTTTATCGGAAATTATTTGTAATTTTCGACAAGTAGAACAATGAATGGAACAGGTAGACGGTTGAAATTCTTGTATATATTGCGTCTATATAATCTAAGAAACATATATGCAAAGCATCCAAACAGTACCATTCGCCAATTTTTTGTTCTTCAAGTTTAAGTGAACTACGAGCCCCATTGTTAATCCTTTAAAGGAAATTATTTGTAAATTTCGACAAGTAGAACAATGAATGGAACTGGTAGACTGTTGAAATCTTTGTAAATATTGCTTCTATATAGTATAAGAAACATATATGCAAAGCATCCAAACAGTACAATTCGCCAATTTTTTGTTCTTCAAGTTTAAGTGAACAATGAGCCCCATTGTTAATCCTTTAAAGGAAATTATTTGTAACTTTCGACAAGTAGAACAATGAATGGAACTGGTAGACTGTTGAAATCATTGTATATACTGCTTCTATATAGTCTAAGAAACATTTATGCAAAGCATCCAAACAGTACAATTCGCCCATTTCTTCTTCTTCAAGTTTAAGTAAACTACGATCCCCATTGTTAATCCCTTAACGGAAATTATTTGTAACTTTCGACAAGTAGAACAATGATTGGAACATGTAAACGGTTGAAATCTTTGTATATATTGCTTCTATATAATCTAAGAAACATATATGCAAAGCATCTAAACAGTAACAATCGCCAATTTTTTGATCTTCAAGTTTAAGTGAACTACGAGCCCCATTGTTAATCCTTTATCGGAAATTATTTGTAATTTTCGACAAGTAGAACAATGAATGGAACAGGTAGACGGTTGAAATTCTTGTATATATTGCGTCTATATAATCTAAGAAACATATATGCAAAGCATCCAAACAGTACCATTCGCCAATTTTTTGTTCTTCAAGTTTAAGTGAACTACGAGCCCCATTGTTAATCCTTTAAAGGAAATTATTTGTAAATTTCGACAAGTAGAACAATGAATGGAACAGGTAGACTGTTGAAATCATTGTATATATTGCTTCTATATAGTCTAAGAAACATATATGCAAAGCGTCCAAACAGTACAATTCGCCAATTATTTGATCTTCAAGTTTAAGTGAACTACGAGCCCCATTGTTAATATTTTAACGGAAATTATTTGTAACTTGCGACAAGTAGAACAATGAATGGAACAGGTAGCCTGTTGAAATCAATGTATATATTGCTTCTATATAGTCGAAGAAACATATATGCAAAGCATCCAAACAGTACCATTCGCCAATTTTTTGTTCTTCAAGTTTAAGTGAACGACGAGCCCCATTGTTAATCCTTTAACGGAAATTAATTGTAACTTTCGACAAGTAGAACAATGAATGGAACAGGTAGACGGTTGAAATCTTTGTATATATTGCTTCTATATAGTCTAAGAAACATATATGCAAAGCATCCAAACAGTACAATTCGCCAATTTATTGTTCTTCAAGTTTAAGTGAACAACGAGCCCCATTGTTAATCCTTTAAAGGAAATTATTTGTAACTTTCGACAAGTAGAACAATGAATGGAACAGGTAGACGGTTGAAATCATTGTATATATTGCTTCTATATAGTCTAAGAAACATATATGCAAAGCATCCAAACAGTACAATTCGACAATTTTTTGTTCTTCAAGGTTAGTGAACAATGAGCCCCAATGGTTAATCCTTTATCGGAAATTATTTGTAATTTTCGACAAGTAGAACAATGAATGGAACAGGTAGACGGTTGAAATCTTTGTAAATATTGCTTCTATATAGTATAAGAAACATATTTGCATAGCATCCAAACAGTACAATTCGCCAATTTTTTGTTCTTCAAGTTTAACTGAACAATGAGCCCCATTGTTAATCCTTTAAAGGAAATTATTTGTAACTTTCGACAAGTAGAACAATGAATGGAACTGGTAGACTGTTGAAATCTTTGTAAATATTGCTTCTATATAGTATAAGAAACATATATGCAAAGCATCGAAACAGTACAATTCGCCAATTTTTTGTTCTTCAAGTTTAAGTGAACAATGAGCCCCATTGTTAATCCTTTAAAGGAAATTATTTGTAACTTTCGACAAGTAGAACAATGAATGGAACTGGTAGACTGTTGAAATCATTGTATATATTGCTTCTATATAGTCTAAGAAACATTTATGCAAAGCATCCAAACAGTACAATTCGCCAATTTCTTGTTCTTCAAGTTTAAGTAAACTACGATCCCCATTGTTAATCCCTTAACGGAAATTATTTGTAACTTTCGACAAGTAGAACAATGAATGGAACATGTAAACGGTTGAAATCTTTGTATATATTGCTTCTATATAATCTAAGAAACATATATGCAAAGCATCTAAACAGTAACAATCGCCAATTTTTTGATCTTCAAGTTTAAGTGAACTACGAGCCCCATTGTTAATCCTTTATCGGAAATTATTTGTAATTTTCGACAAGTAGAACAATGAATGGAACAGGTAGACGGATGAAATCTTTGTATATATTGCTTCTATATAGTCTAAGAAACATCTATGCAAAGCATCCAAACAGTACAATTCGCCAATTTTTTGTTCTTCAAGTTTAAGTGAACTACGAGCCCCATTGTTAATCCTTTAAAGGAAATTATTTGTAAATTTCGACAAGTAGAACAATGAATGCATCATGTAGACGGGTGAAATCTTTCTATATATTGCTTCTAAATAGTCTACGAAACATATATGCAAAGCATCCAAACAGTACAATTCGCCAATTTTTTGTTCTTCAAGTTTAAGTGAACAGCGAGCCCCATTGATAATCATGGAATAGAAATTATTTGTAACTTTCTACAAGTAGAACAATGAATAGTACAGGTAGACGGGTGAAATCTTTCTATATATTGCTTCTAAATAGTCTAAGAACTCATCTATGCAAAGCATCCAAACAGTACAATTCGCCAATTTTTTGTTTTTAAAGTTTAAGTGAACTACGAGCCCCATTGTTAATCCTTTAAAGGAAATTATTTGTAAATTTCGACAAGTAGAACAATGATTGGAACACGTAGACGGTTGAAATCTTTGTATATATTGCTTCCATATAGTCTAAGAAACATGTACGCAAAGCATCCAAACAGTACCATGCGCCAATTTTTTGTTCTTCAAGTTTAAGTGAACAATGAGCCCCAATGGTTAATCCTTTATCGGAAATTATTTGTAATTTTCGACAAGTAGAACAATGAATGGAACAGGTAGACGGTTGAAATCTTTGTAAATATTGCTTCTATATAGTATAAGAAACATATATGCAAAGCATCCAAACAGTACAATTCGCCAATTTTTTGTTCTTCAAGTTTAACTGAACAATGAGCCCCATTGTTAATCCTTTAAAGGAAATTATTTGTAACTTTCGACAAGTAGAACAATGAATGGAACTGGTAGACTGTTGAAATCTTTGTAAATATTGCTTCTATATAGTATAAGAAACATATATGCAAAGCATCCAAACAGTACAATTCGCCAATTTTTTGTTCTTCAAGTTTAAGTGAACAATGAGACCCATTGTTAATCCTTTAAAGGAAATTATTTGTAACTTTCGACAAGTAGAACAATGAATGGAACTGGTAGACTGTTGAAATCATTGTATATATTGCTTCTATATAGTCTAAGAAACATTTATGCAAAGCATCCAAACAGTACAATTCGCCAATTTCTTGTTCTTCAAGTTTAAGTAAACTACGATCCCCATTGTTAATCCCTTAACGGAAATTATTTGTAACTTTCGACAAGTAGAACAATGAATGGAACATGTAAACGGTTGAAATCTTTGTATATATTGCTTCTATATAGTCTAAGAAACATCTATGCAAAGCATCCAAACAGTACAATTCGCCAATTTTTTGTTCTTCAAGTTTAAGTGAACTACGAGCCCCATTGTTAATCCTTTAAAGGAAATTATTTGTAAATTTCGACAAGTAGAACAATGAATGCATCATGTAGACGGGTGAAATCTTTCTATATATTGCTTCTAAATAGTCTACGAAACATATATGCAAAGCATCCAAACAGTACAATTCGCCAATTTTTTGTTCTTCAAGTTTAAGTGAACTACGAGCCCCATTGTTAATCCTTTAAAGGAAATTATTTGTAAATTTCGACAAGTAGAACAATGAATGGAACTGGTAGACTGTTGAAATCTTTGTAAATATTGCTTCTATATAGTATAAGAAACATATATGCAAAGCATCCAAACAGTACAATTCGCCAATTTTTTGTTCTTCAAGTTTAAGTGAACAATGAGCCCCATTGTTAATCCTTTAAAGGAAATTATTTGTAACTTTCGACAAGTAGAACAATGAATGGAACTGGTAGACTGTTGAAATCATTGTATATACTGCTTCTATATAGTCTAAGAAACATTTATGCAAAGCATCCAAACAGTACAATTCGCCCATTTCTTCTTCTTCAAGTTTAAGTAAACTACGATCCCCATTGTTAATCCCTTAACGGAAATTATTTGTAACTTTCGACAAGTAGAACAATGATTGGAACATGTAAACGGTTGAAATCTTTGTATATATTGCTTCTATATAATCTAAGAAACATATATGCAAAGCATCTAAACAGTAACAATCGCCAATTTTTTGATCTTCAAGTTTAAGTGAACTACGAGCCCCATTGTTAATCCTTTATCGGAAATTATTTGTAATTTTCGACAAGTAGAACAATGAATGGAACAGGTAGACGGTTGAAATTCTTGTATATATTGCGTCTATATAATCTAAGAAACATATATGCAAAGCATCCAAACAGTACCATTCGCCAATTTTTTGTTCTTCAAGTTTAAGTGAACTACGAGCCCCATTGTTAATCCTTTAAAGGAAATTATTTGTAAATTTCGACAAGTAGAACAATGAATGGAACAGGTAGACTGTTGAAATCATTGTATATATTGCTTCTATATAGTCTAAGAAACATATATGCAAAGCGTCCAAACAGTACAATTCGCCAATTATTTGATCTTCAAGTTTAAGTGAACTACGAGCCCCATTGTTAATATTTTAACGGAAATTATTTGTAACTTGCGACAAGTAGAACAATGAATGGAACAGGTAGCCTGTTGAAATCAATGTATATATTGCTTCTATATAGTCGAAGAAACATATATGCAAAGCATCCAAACAGTACCATTCGCCAATTTTTTGTTCTTCAAGTTTAAGTGAACGACGAGCCCCATTGTTAATCCTTTAACGGAAATTAATTGTAACTTTCGACAAGTAGAACAATGAATGGAACAGGTAGACGGTTGAAATCTTTGTATATATTGCTTCTATATAGTCTAAGAAACATATATGCAAAGCATCCAAACAGTACAATTCGCCAATTTATTGTTCTTCAAGTTTAAGTGAACAACGAGCCCCATTGTTAATCCTTTAAAGGAAATTATTTGTAACTTTCGACAAGTAGAACAATGAATGGAACAGGTAGACGGTTGAAATCATTGTATATATTGCTTCTATATAGTCTAAGAAACATATATGCAAAGCATCCAAACAGTACAATTCGACAATTTTTTGTTCTTCAAGGTTAGTGAACAATGAGCCCCAATGGTTAATCCTTTATCGGAAATTATTTGTAATTTTCGACAAGTAGAACAATGAATGGAACAGGTAGACGGTTGAAATCTTTGTAAATATTGCTTCTATATAGTATAAGAAACATATTTGCATAGCATCCAAACAGTACAATTCGCCAATTTTTTGTTCTTCAAGTTTAACTGAACAATGAGCCCCATTGTTAATCCTTTAAAGGAAATTATTTGTAACTTTCGACAAGTAGAACAATGAATGGAACTGGTAGACTGTTGAAATCTTTGTAAACATTGCTTCTATATAGTATAAGAAACATATATGCAAAGCATCGAAACAGTACAATTCGCCAATTTTTTGTTCTTCAAGTTTAAGTGAACAATGAGCCCCATTGTTAATCCTTTAAAGGAAATTATTTGTAACTTTCGACAAGTAGAACAATGAATGGAACTGGTAGACTGTTGAAATCATTGTATATATTGCTTCTATATAGTCTAAGAAACATTTATGCAAAGCATCCAAACAGTACAATTCGCCAATTTCTTGTTCTTCAAGTTTAAGTAAACTACGATCCCCATTGTTAATCCCTTAACGGAAATTATTTGTAACTTTCGACAAGTAGAACAATGAATGGAACATGTAAACGGTTGAAATCTTTGTATATATTGCTTCTATATAATCTAAGAAACATATATGCAAAGCATCTAAACAGTAACAATCGCCAATTTTTTGATCTTCAAGTTTAAGTGAACTACGAGCCCCATTGTTAATCCTTTATCGGAAATTATTTGTAATTTTCGACAAGTAGAACAATGAATGGAACAGGTAGACGGATGAAATCTTTGTATATATTGCTTCTATATAGTCTAAGAAACATCTATGCAAAGCATCCAAACAGTACAATTCGCCAATTTTTTGTTCTTCAAGTTTAAGTGAACTACGAGCCCCATTGTTAATCCTTTAAAGGAAATTATTTGTAAATTTCGACAAGTAGAACAATGAATGCATCATGTAGACGGGTGAAATCTTTCTATATATTGCTTCTAAATAGTCTACGAAACATATATGCAAAGCATCCAAACAGTACAATTCGCCAATTTTTTGTTCTTCAAGTTTAAGTGAACAGCGAGCCCCATTGATAATCATGGAATAGAAATTATTTGTAACTTTCTACAAGTAGAACAATGAATAGTACAGGTAGACGGGTGAAATCATTCTATATATTGCTTCTAAATAGTCTAAGAACTCATCTATGCAAAGCATCCAAACAGTACAATTCGCCAATTTTTTGTTTTTAAAGTTTAAGTGAACTACGAGCCCCATTGTTAATCCTTTAAAGGAAATTATTTGTAAATTTCGACAAGTAGAACAATGATTGGAACACGTAGACGGTTGAAATCTTTGTATATATTGCTTCCATATAGTCTAAGAAACATGTACGCAAAGCATCCAAACAGTACCATGCGCCAATTTTTTGTTCTTCAAGTTTAAGTGAACAATGAGCCCCAATGGTTAATCCTTTATCGGAAATTATTTGTAATTTTCGACAAGTAGAACAATGAATGGAACAGGTAGACGGTTGAAATCTTTGTAAATATTGCTTCTATATAGTATAAGAAACATATATGCAAAGCATCCAAACAGTACAATTCGCCAATTTTTTGTTCTTCAAGTTTAACTGAACAATGAGCCCCATTGTTAATCCTTTAAAGGAAATTATTTGTAACTTTCGACAAGTAGAACAATGAATGGAACTGGTAGACTGTTGAAATCATTGTATATATTGCTTCTATATAGTCTAAGAAACATTTATGCAAAGCATCCAAACAGTACAATTCGCCAATTTCTTGTTCTTCAAGTTTAAGTAAACTACGATCCCCATTGTTAATCCCTTAACGGAAATTATTTGTAACTTTCGACAAGTAGAACAATGAATGGAACATGTAAACGGTTGAAATCTTTGTATATATTGCTTCTATATAGTCTAAGAAACATCTATGCAAAGCATCCAAACAGTACAATTCGCCAATTTTTTGTTCTTCAAGTTTAAGTGAACTACGAGCCCCATTGTTAATCCTTTAAAGGAAATTATTTGTAAATTTCGACAAGTAGAACAATGAATGCATCATGTAGACGGGTGAAATCTTTCTATATATTGCTTCTAAATAGTCTACGAAACATATATGCAAAGCATCCAAACAGTACAATTCGCCAATTTTTTGTTCTTCAAGTTTAAGTGAACAGCGAGCCCCATTGATAATCATGGAATAGAAATTATTTGTAACTTTCTACAAGTAGAACAATGAATAGTACAGGTAGACGGGTGAAATCTTTCTATATATTGCTTCTAAATAGTCTAAGAACTCATCTATGCAAAGCATCCAAACAGTACAATTCGCCAATTTTTTGTTTTTAAAGTTTAAGTGAACTACGAGCCCCATTGTTAATCCTTTAAAGGAAATTATTTGTAAATTTCGACAAGTAGAACAATGATTGGAACACGTAGACGGTTGAAATCTTTGTATATATTGCTTCCATATAGTCTAAGAAACATGTACGCAAAGCATCCAAACAGTACCATGCGCCAATTTTTTGTTCTTCAAGTTTAAGTGAACAATGAGCCCCAATGGTTAATCCTTTATCGGAAATTATTTGTAATTTTCGACAAGTAGAGCAATGAATGGAACTGGTAGACGGTTGAAATCTTTGTAAATATTGCTTCTATATAATCTAAGAAACATATATGCAAAGCATCCAAACAGTACAATTCGCCAATTTTTTGTTCTTCAAGTTTAAGTGAACAGCGATCCCCATTGATAATCATGGAATAGAAATTATTTGTAACTTTCTACAAGTAGAACAATGAATAGTACAGGTAGACGGGTGAAATCTTTCTATATATTGCTTCTAAATAGTCTAAGAACACATCTATGCAAAGCATCCGAACAGTACAATTCGCCAATTTTTTGTTCTTCAAGTTTAAGTGAACGACGAGCCCCATTGTTAATCCTTTAACGGAAATTAATTGTAACTTTCGACAAGTAGAACAATGAATGGAACAGGTAGACGGTTGAAATCTTTGTATATATTGCTTCTATATAGTCTAAGAAACATATATGCAAAGCATCCAAACAGTACAATTCGCCAATTTATTGTTCTTCAAGTTTAAGTGAACAACGAGCCCCATTGTTAATCCTTTAAAGGAAATTATTTGTAACTTTCGACAAGTAGAACAATGAATGGAACAGGTAGACGGTTGAAATCTTTGTATATATTGCTTCTATATAGTCTAAGAAACATATATGCAAAGCGTCCAAACAGTACAATTCGCCAATTATTTGATCTTCAAGTTTAAGTGAACTACGAACCCCATTGTTAATCCTTTAACGGAAATTAATTGTAACTTTCTACAAGTAGAACAATGATTGGAACACGTAGACGGTTGAAATCTTTGTATATATTGCTTCTATATAGTCTAAGAAACATATATGCAAAGCATCCAAACAGTACCATTCGCCAATTTTTTGTTCTTCAAGTTTAAGTGAACAATGAGCCCCATTGTTAATCCTTTATCGGAAATTATTTGTAACTTTCGACAAGTAGAACAATGAATGGAACAGGTAGACGGTTGAAATCCTTGTATATATTGCTTCCATATAGTCCAAGAAACATGTACGCAAAGCATCCAAACAGTACCATTCGCCAATTTTTTGTCCTTCAAGTTTAAGTGAACAATAAGCCCCATTGTTAATCCTTTATCGGAAATTATTTGTAACTTTCGACAAGTAGAACAATGAATGGAACAGGTAGACGGTTGAAATCATTGTATATATTGCTTCCATATAGTTTAAGAAACATGTACAGGGTGTATAGCATTTAATGGTCATGTTTTCGGGGGGTTGTTCTAGAGCTCGGATTGGATAAAGATTTGTAAAAATTACTTTCCGCAAAATTATTTGTAAAATTTTGTAAAAAAATCGGTTGAAACTGGCTCGGCTATCTTCTTCGTATTGTTACGTAGGTAAAATGTCTGAGAGGAACCATGGGTCAGAGGTCAACCGTTCTCCCGCAAATCGACTTTTAATTGGGCCTCCGCGGTCTAATTCACGCTTAGTAAGTGAGAGAGTCAGCTGTTCCTTCGGAAAGAGACACACAAGATATCCTTGTCGGCTCGAACTGTCTGAGGAGAAGCGTGCTACTAGACATTGGAAATTGGGGGACTGGGTCACCGAACCACTAAGAGCAGTGCAAGTGTTTATGTTCTTCTCCCCGGGAGGACCCATGAGCGAACCTGACACCGAGCGCAGGTCATTGACGTCTTCCTAGTCTCCGAAAAGTTACATCGAAATATTTCGTTCGAAACAGAGTCATTTTCACCACCTTAATGCAGGTAGATGGCCTTGCCATGATCCTGAGTCAAGTTTTTCTTCTTACATTTCACTACCTGAAGGGGGATACGTAAATAGTAAGAATCCGGAACCGTAGGTTTCCGTGCAACGATAATATGTTTACTCACCAATTCGATGTTCAATTCCTTTATATTTTCGTTTCGCCGTCTCCATTCTCATCCCCGCCGCATTTTTTTTTTTGTTTTTTTTTTTTTTTTGCGAGGAGTAGAAATGCCTTTGCGCACCCCCTCCACGCGAACTCGGTGGGGAGTGTGGGACTCGCCGAGTGTGAAGCACCTGGAATACCCACTAAAACCACTCCTCTATCTCCTCTTTCTCCCTGTCTCACTTTCACCTCCACCCTCACCTTCACCTTAACATGCACCTTCACCTTCACCTTCACATGCACCTTCACCTTCACATGCACCTTCACCTTCACATGCACCTTCACCATCACATGCACCTTCACTTACACTTTCACTGTCACTCTCGCCGTCATCGAGACCGCTGTCCACTTCTGACCCACAGAGTACTACCGTCATTGTTAATGCTGCGTAATAATCTTGCCTGATCACCGGCTTCGATATGTCCACCACCACTATTAACGCAGTTCTGAAGTCTATTTTTCAAATTTCGGCGCACTTTCTCAAACACATCCTCATTGCATTGAATTTTTTCAAAAGCAATGTTAATCCGTTGCTTGAGCTCTGCCACAGTCTTTATTTCAGTCCCAGATTTATACACCAATGATGTCACTGCTCCCCAGAGGAAGAAGTCCAGTGGAATTAAATCTGGGGAGCGTGGAGGCCATAAATGTGGGGCAGGTGTTCTCCCAATCCAGCGCGATCCAAACATTTCTGTTAACTGATCGCGGACTGGCCTGCTGAAATGTGGCGGCGCGCCATCGTGCATGAAATAAATCCTTTTCCTTCTTCTTCGAGGAATAAGCCGCCTCAATTCTGCGATTAATTCTGTCCGCAGAAATCGGCAGTAGCGTTCTCCTGTTAACGACGCAGGAAGGTAAACCGGCCCAATTAATGTGTCACCGATTATTCCAGCCCATACATTAACGGAAAATCGTCCTTGATTAAAATGCTGGGTCATAAGGTGTGGGTTCCTGCGCGCCCAGATCCTAGTGTTCTGCCGATTTTGCAATCCGACACTTGAAAAACTGCTGTCGTCCGTAAAAATAATGTTCTCAAGGAATTGTCCGTTTCTTTCCACTTTCCTCAGCATCCACTCACAAAAATTTGAACGGTGTCCATAGTCCGATTCCTGCAGTGCTTGCACTTTCTGTAGGCGATACGGTCGCAGTCCTTCCTCACGAATTATACGGCGTACCGTCATATGCGAAATATTAACTCGACGTGCAATGCCACGGAGTCCCATAAAAGGGTAGCTGCGTGCAAGTGCAATGACTTGCTCTTCTTTCCTCCAATGCGTCCTTGGTCGGCCAGCATTTCGATGGTTATTCGAACATTGAACCGGGGATGCTTCGCTGAAACGGTGGTCCAATCTTTGGAATTGCCTCCTGTCGGGGACGGATCTCAGTCCCGATGATCCGCCATGATTTCGCAGCCATCCGCGATATATTTCTCTTGCTGCACTATAGTCCCTGTCAGCTGCATCGATGGCACGAAGCATTTGACGCACATTCACAAACGAATCACTATTTCCACGACGAGCCATGATGCACAAGTTTTCACAATCTGTCTTATTAACACAGTCACCGGAAATAGCAATGAATAACACTAATGCACTAAGAATTAGACACCAACACTGGATATTTAATATGTTATTCTTAATATTTAATATTAACTTAATAGCAAAAATAATAATACTAAGAAAAATAATAATAATAATTATAAAATAGATGATACTAAAGATATTTTTACGATCGAGATAGACTCGGAGGAAATTAGCAGTCGCTTGGCAATGCTTTCTCTATCGTTGTCAAAATGATTCTGACGTCGTGAACCTCTTGCAATAGGTTTCCAAAACGTCCACGAACATGGCGTTGCTTTCCTACATAGAGAAAAAATGTGTTGCAGCTGGTAAAAGAAAGTTGAAAGAGTGGTTCGGTTGTTCATTCGAATCAAGAGCTCCACGTAAAACAAAATTTACGATGTCCGGACCCTGTGGTGCTTTCCCACCAGAAATTCAGAGTTAACGGTAAGCAGTTACAAATTCCGCATGTCCTTTTTTGAAAGACATTTCTCTCGAGGATAGGAATGGACAGTAGAAAAGAGGACCGCTGTCTTGACATTTGCAACGCACGTTCCAATGTCTGGTATTATGTAAGCGAAGACATTGGGTAGGACTCACAGTTATTTTCTCTATTGTCCATTCCTATCCTCGAGAGAAATGTCTTTGAAAAAAGGACATGTGGAATTTGTAACTGGTTACCGTTAACTCTGAATTTCTGGTGGGAAAGCACCACAGGGTACGGACATCATAAATTTTGTTTTACGTGGAGCTCTTGATTCGAATGAACAACCAAACCACTCTTTCAACTTTCTTTTACCAACTGCAACACATTCTTTCTCTATGTAGAAAAGCAACAGCATCTTCGGAGAGCTTTTGTTTAAAAAAAAATGGCGGTGAGGATGAGAATGGGGAAGATGAAACGAAAATATACAGGAATTGAACATCGAATTGGTAAGTAAACATATTATCATTGCGCGGAAACCTACAGTTTCGGATTCTTACTATTTACGTATCCTTCTTTAGGTAGTGAAACGTAAGAAAAGACACTTGACTCAGGCTCATGGCAAGATCAGGGCACCCCGCTAGGCCTTGGGTCCCTTTAAACGTCGTATTCTTTCAGTTTATGCGAACAATTGGCCTTGGCGAAATATTGCGGCAGTCGACCGGGTTAGGATATTTAACATACGTGTTCAATGCAGCGAAGAAAAATGCGACAGTGTGGGTCTCAAAAAGACTCGACCGGTCGAGTGCCGAAATCTTTCGCCAGAGTCAAGATTTATGACCCTTTTGTTCCGCTAGTCGGCGATGGTCGAGGGACTACTCTCGCACAAATTTTCCAATAAAAGACTCGTAAGCAAGGAAAAGCCAGATGCCTAGTTCTTCAAAACCCGCGAGCTTTGGTCGCTCGTGCGTATATGACTGTCAAATGCTGGTTTAACAGTTTCAAAATGCACAGTGCCCGCCAACAACAGACGGACAGACTTTCGCTTTCTTCCAAACTCCTCTTTCTTCCGAGATATTGCCTTCGTCGTCGTTGACCATTCGGACACCGATTTCTAGTAAACTTACCTGAGAGTGGTAGATCTCGCAGAAATATTTAACACGTATTTTTTTTATCGGTCTCTACCTGCATTAAGGTGGTGAAAATGACTCTGTTTCGAACGAAATATTTCGATGTAACTTTTCGGAGACTAGGAAGACGTCAATGACCTGCGCTCGGTGTCAGGTTCGCTCATGGGTCCTCCCGGGGAGAAGAACATAAACACTTGCACTGCTCTTAGTGGTTCGGTGACCCAGTCCCCCAATTTCCAATGTCTAGTAGCACGCTTCTCCTCAGACAGTTCGAGCCGACAAGGATATCTTGTGTGTCTCTTTCCGAAGGAACAGCTGACTCTCTCACTTACTAAGCGTGAATTAGACCGCGGAGGCCCAATTAAAAGTCGATTTGCGGGAGAACGGTTGACCTCTGACCCATGGTTCCTCTCAGACATTTTACCTACGTAACAATACGAAGAAGATAGCCGAGCCAGTTTCAACCGATTTTTTTACAAAATTTTACAAATAATTTTGCGGAAAGTAATTTTTACAAATCTTTATCCAATCCGAGCTCTAGAACAACCCCCCGAAAACATGACCATTAAATGCTATACACCCTGTACGCAAAGCATCCAAACAGTACCATTCGCCAATTTTTTGTTCTTCAAGTTTAAGTAAACTACGATCCCCATTGTTAATCCCTTAACGGAAATTATTTGTAACTTTCGACAAGTAGAACAGTGAATGGAACAGGTAGACGGTTGAAATCTTTGTATATATTGCTTCTATATAGTATCGGAAACATATATGCAAAGCATCCAAACAGTACAATTTGCCAATTTTTTGTTCTTCAAGTTTAAGTGAACAATGAGCCCCAATGGTTAATCCGTTATCGGAAATTATTTGTAGCTTTCGACAAGTAGAACAATGAATGGAACAGGTAGACGGTTGAAATCTTTGTATATATTGCTTCTATATAATCTAAGAAACATATATGCAAAGCATCTAAACAGTAACAATCGCCAATTGTTTGATCTTCAAGTTTAAGTGAACAACGAGGCCCATTGATAATCATGAAACGGAAATTATTTGTAACTTTCGACAAGAAGAACAATGAATAGAACAGGTAGATGGTTGAAATCTTTGTATATGTTGCTTCTATATAGTCTAAGAAACCTATATGCAAAGCATCTAAACAGTAACATTCGCCAATTTTTTGATCTTCAAGTTTAAGTGAACAATGAGCCCCATTGTTAATCCTTTATCGGAAATTATTTGTAACTTTCGACAAGTAGAACAATGAATGGAACAGGTAGACGGTTGAAATCTTTGTATATATTGCTTCTATATAGTCTAAGAAACATATATGCAAAGCATCCAAACAGTACAATTCGCCAATTTATTGTTCTTCAAGTTTAAGTGAACAACGAGCCCCATTGTTAATCCTTTAAAGGAAATTATTTGTAAATTTCCACAAGTAGAACAATGATTGGAACACGTAGACGGTTGAAATTTTTGTATATATTGCTTCCATATAGTGTAAGAAACATGTACGCAAAGCATCCAAACAGTACCATTCGCCAATTTATTGTTCTTCAAGTTTAAGTGAACAGCGAGCCCCATTGATAATCATGAAATGGAAATTATTTGTGACTTTCTACAAGTAGAACAGTGAATGGAACAGGTAGACGGTTGAAATCTTTGTATATATTGCTTCTATATAGTATCGGAAACATATATGCAAAGCATCCAAACAGTACAATTTGCCAATTTTTTGTTCTTCAAGTTTAAGTGAACAATGAGCCCCAATGGTTAATCCGTTATCGGAAATTATTTGTAGCTTTCGACAAGTAGAACAATGAATGGAACAGGTAGACGGTTGAAATCTTTGTATATATTGCTTCCATATAGTCTAAGAAACATGTACGCAAAGCATCCAAACAGTACCATTCGCCAATTTTTTGTTCTTCAAGTTTAAGTGAACAATGAGCCCCAATGGTTAATCCTTTATCGGAAATTATTTGTAAGTTTTGGCAAGTAGAACAATGAATGGAACAGGTAGACGGTTCAAATATTTGTATATATTGCTTCTATATAGTCTAAGAAACATGTACGCAAAGCATCCAAACAGTACCATTCGCCAATTTTTTGTTCTTTAAGTTTAAGTGAGCAATGAGCCCCAATGGTTAATCCTTTATCGGAAATTAATTGTAAATTTCTACAAGTAGAACAATGATTGGAACACGTAGAAGGTTGAAATCTTTGTATATATTGCTTCCATATAGTCTAAGAAACATGTACGCAAAGCATCCAAACAGTACCATTCGCCAATTTTTTGTTCTTCAAGTTTAAGTGAACAATGAGCTCCAAGGGTTAATCCTTTATCGGAAATTATTTGTAACTTTCGGCAAGTAGAACAATGAATGGAACAGGTAGACGGTTGAAATCTTTGTATATATTGCTTCTATATAGTCTAAGAAATATATATGCAAAGCATCCAAACAGTACAATTCGCCAATTTATTGATCTTCAAGTTTAAGTGAACAGCGAGCCCCATTGATAATCATGAAATGGAAATTATTTGTAACTTTCTACAAGTAGAACAATGAATGGTACAGGTAGACGGGTGAAATCTTTCTAAATATTGCTTCTAAATAGTCTAAGAAACATCTATGCAAAGCATCCAAACAGTACCATTCGCCAATTTTTTGTTCTTCAAGTTTAAGTGAACAATGAGACCCAATGGTTAATACGTTATCGGAAATTATTTGTAACTTTCGACAAGTAGAACAATGAATGGAACAGGTAGACGGTTGAAATCTTTGTATATATTGCTTCTATATAGTCTAAGAAACATATATGCAAAGCATCCAAACAGTACCATTCGCCAATTTTTTGTTCTTCAAGTTTAAGTGAACAGCGAGCCCCATTGATAATCATGAAATGGAAATTATTTGTAAATTTCGACAAGTAGAACAATGAATGGAACAGGTAGACGGTTGAAATCCTTGTATATATTGCTTCCATATAGTCTAAGAAACATGAACGCAAAGCATCCAAAGAGTACCATTCGCCAATTTTTTGTCCTTCTAGTTTAAGTGAACAATGAGCCCCATTGTTAATCCTTTATCGGAAATTATTTGTAACTTTCGACAAGTAGAACAATTAATGGAACAGGTAGACGGTTGAAATCTTTGTATATATCGCTTCTATATAATCTAAGAAACATATATGCAAAGCATCCAAACAGTACAATTCGCCAATTTTTTGTTCTTCAAGTTTAAGTCAACAATGAGCCGCATTGTTAATCCTTTAAAGGAAATTATTTGTAACATTCGACAAGTAGAACAATGAATGGAACAGGTAGACGGTTGAATTCTTCGTATATGTTGCTTCTATATAGTCTACGAAACATATATGCAAAGCATCCAAACAGTACAATTCGCCAATTTTTTGTTCTACAAGTTTAAGTGAACAATGAACTCCATTGTTAATCCTTTATCGGAAATTATTTGTAAATTTCGGCAAGTAGAACAATGAATGAAATAGGTAGACGGTTGAAATCATTGTATATATTGCTTCTATATAGTCTAAGAAACATATATGCAAAGCATCCAAACAGTACAATTCGCCAATTTTTTGTTCTTCAAGTTTAAGTAAACTACGATCCCCATTGTTAATCCCTTAACGGAAATTGTTTGTAAATTTCGGCAAGTAGAACAATGAATGGAATAGGTAGACGGTTGAAATCTTTGTATATATTGCTTCTATATAATCTAAGAAACATATATGCAAAGCATCCAAACAGTACAATTCGCCAATATTTTGTTTTTCAAGTTTAAGTGAACTACGAGCTCCATTGTTAATCCTTTAACGGAAATTAATTGTAACTTTCTATAAGTAGAACAATGAATGGAACAGGTAGACGGTTGAAATCTTTGTATATGTTGCTTCTATATAGTCTAAGAAACCTATATGCAAAGCATCTAAACAGTAACAATCGCCAATTTTTTGATCTTCAAGTTTAAGTGAACAGCGAGCCCCATTGATAATCAAGAAATGGAAATTATTTGTAACTTTCTACAAGTAGAACAATGAATAGTACAGGTAGACGGGTGAAATCTTTCTATATATTGCTTCTAAATAGTCTACGAAACATATATGCAAAGCATCCAAACAGTACTATTCGCCAATTTTTTGTTCTTCAAGTTTAAGTGAACAACGAGCCCCATTGTTAATCCTTTAAAGGAAATTATTTGTAAATTTCGACAAGTAGAACAATTAATGGAACAGGTAGACGGTTGAAATCTTTGTATATATCGCTTCTATATAATCTAAGAAACATATATGCAAAGCATCCAAACAGTACAATTCGCCAATTTTTTGTTCTTCAAGTTTAAGTGAATAATGAGCCCCATTGTTAATCCTTTAAAGGAAATTATTTGTAACATTCGACTAGTAGAACAATGAATGGAACAGTTAGACGGTTGAAATCTTTGTATATATTGCTTCTATATAGTCTAAGAAACATATATGCAAAGCATCCAAACAGTACAATTCGCCAATTTTTTGTTCTTCAAGTTTAAGTGAACAATGAGCCCCAATGGTTAATCCTTTATCGGTAATTATTTGTAACTTTCGACAAGTAGAACAATGAATGGAACAGGTAGACGGTTGAAATCCTTGTATATATTGCTTCCATATAGTCTAAGAAACATGAACGCAAAGCATCCAAACAGTACAATTCGCCAATTTTTTGTTCTTCAAGTTTATGTGAACTACGAGCCCCATTGTTAATCCTTTAAAAGAAATTATTTGTAAATTTCGACAAGTAGAACAATGAATGGAACAGGTAGACTGTTGAAATCATTGTATATATTGCTTCTATATCGTCTACGAAACATATATGCAAAGCATCCAAACAGTACAATTCGCCAATTTTTTGTTCTTCAAGTTTAAGTGAACAATGAGCCCCAATGGTTAATCCGTTATCGGAAATTATTTGTAAATTTCGACAAGTAGAACAATGATTGGAACACGTAGACGGTTGAAATCTTTGTATATATTGCTTCCATATAGTCTAAGAAACATGAACGCAAAGCATCCAAACAGTACCATTCGCCAATTTTTTGTCCTTCTAGTTTAAGTGAACAATGAGCCCCATTGTTAATCCTTTATCGGAAATTATTTGTAACTTTCGACAAGTAGAACAATTAATGGAACATGTAGACGGTTGAAATCTTTGTATATATCGCTTCTATATAATCTAAGAAACATATATGCAAAGCATCCAAACAGTACAATTCGCCAATTTTTTGTTCTTCAAGTTTAAGTGAACAATGAGCCCCATTGTTAATCCTTTAAAGGAAATTATTTGTAACATTCGACAAGTAGAACAATGAATGGAACAGGTAGACGGTTGAAATCTTTGTATATGTTGCTTCTATATAGTCTACGAAACATATATGCAAAGCATCCAAACAGTACAATTCGCCAATTTTTTGTTCTACAAGTTTAAGTGAACAATGAACTCCATTGTTAATCCTTTATCGGAAATTATTTGTAAATTTCGGCAAGTAGAACAATGAATGAAATAGGTAGACGGTTGAAATCATTGTATATATTGCTTCTATATAGTCTAAGAAACATATATGCAAAGCATCCAAACAGTACAATTCGCCAATTTTTTGTTCTTCAAGTTTAAGTAAACTACGATCCCCATTGTTAATCCCTTAACGGAAATTATTTGTAAATTTCGGCAAGTAGAACAATGAATGGAATAGGTAGACGGTTGAAATCTTTGTATATATTGCTTCTATATAATCTAAGAAACATATATGCAAAGCATCCAAACAGTTACATTCGCCAATTTTTTGTTCTTCAAGTTTAAGTGAACAATGAGCCCCATTGTTAATCCTATATCGGAAATTATTTGTAACTTTCTACAAGTAGAACAATGAATAGTACGGGTAGACGGGTGAAATCTTTCTATATATTGCTTCTAAATAGTCTAAGAAACATATATGCAAAGCATCCAAACAGTACCATTCGCCAATTTTTTGTTCTTCAAGTTTAAGTGAACTACGAGCCCCATTGTTAATCCTTTAAAGGAAATTATTTGTAATTTTCGACAAGCAGAACAATGAATGGAACAGGTAGACGGTTGAAATCTTTGTATATATTGCTTCTATATAGTCTAAGAAACATATATGCAAAGCATCCAAACAGTACAATTCGCCAATATTTTGTTTTTCAAGTTTAAGTGAACTACGAGCTCCATTGTTAATCCTTTAACGGAAATTAATTGTAACTTTCTATAAGTAGAACAATGAATGGAACAGGTAGACGGTTGAAATCTTTGTATATGTTGCTTCTATATAGTCTAAGAAACCTATATGCAAAGCATCTAAACAGTAACAATCGCCAATTTTTTGATCTTCAAGTTTAAGTGAACAGCGAGCCCCATTGATAATCAAGAAATGGAAATTATTTGTAACTTTCTACAAGTAGAACAATGAATAGTACAGGTAGACGGGTGAAATCTTTCTATATATTGCTTCTAAATAGTCTACGAAACATATATGCAAAGCATCCAAACAGTACTATTCGCCAATTTTTTGTTCTTCAAGTTTAAGTGAACAACGAGCCCCATTGTTAATCCTTTAAAGGAAATTATTTGTAAATTTCGACAAGTAGAACAATTAATGGAACAGGTAGACGGTTGAAATCTTTGTATATATCGCTTCTATATAATCTAAGAAACATATATGCAAAGCATCCAAACAGTACAATTCGCCAATTTTTTGTTCTTCAAGTTTAAGTGAATAATGAGCCCCATTGTTAATCCTTTAAAGGAAATTATTTGTAACATTCGACAAGTAGAACAATGAATGGAACAGTTAGACGGTTGAAATCTTTGTATATATTGCTTCTATATAGTCTAAGAAACATATATGCAAAGCATCCAAACAGTACAATTTGCCAATTTTTTGTTCTTCAAGTTTAAGTGAACAATGAGCCCCAATGGTTAATCCGTTATCGGAAATCATTTGTAGCTTTCGACAAGTAGAACAATGAATGGAACAGTTAGACGGTTGAAATCTTTGTATATATTGCTTCTATATAGTCTAAGAAACATATATGCAAAGCATCCAAACAGTACAATTCGCCAATTTTTTGTTCTTCAAGTTTAAGTGAACAATGAGCCCCAATGGTTAATCCTTTATCGGAAATTATTTGTAAATTTCGGCAAGTAGAACAATGAATGAAATAGGTAGACGGTTGAAATCATTGTATATATTGCTTCTATATAGTCTAAGAAACATATATGCAAAGCATCCAAACAGTACAATTCGCCAATTTTTTGTTCTTCAAGTTTAAGTAAACTACGATCCCCATTGTTAATCCCTTAACGGAAATTATTTGTAAATTTCGGCAAGTAGAACAATGAATGGAATAGGTAGACGGTTGAAATCTTTGTATATATTGCTTCTATATAATCTAAGAAACATATATGCAAAGCATCCAAACAGTTACATTCGCCAATTTTTTGTTCTTCAAGTTTAAGTGAACAATGAGCCCCATTGTTAATCCTATATCGGAAATTATTTGTAACTTTCTACAAGTAGAACAATGAATAGTACGGGTAGACGGGTGAAATCTTTCTATATATTGCTTCTAAATAGTCTAAGAAACATATATGCAAAGCATCCAAACAGTACCATTCGCCAATTTTTTGTTCTTCAAGTTTAAGTGAACTACGAGCCCCATTGTTAATCCTTTAAAGGAAATTATTTGTAATTTTCGACAAGCAGAACAATGAATGGAACAGGTAGACGGTTGAAATCTTTGTATATATTGCTTCTATATAGTCTAAGAAACATATATGCAAAGCATCCAAACAGTACAATTCGCCAATATTTTGTTTTTCAAGTTTAAGTGAACTACGAGCTCCATTGTTAATCCTTTAACGGAAATTAATTGTAACTTTCTATAAGTAGAACAATGAATGGAACAGGTAGACGGTTGAAATCTTTGTATATGTTGCTTCTATATAGTCTAAGAAACCTATATGCAAAGCATCTAAACAGTAACAATCGCCAATTTTTTGATCTTCAAGTTTAAGTGAACAGCGAGCCCCATTGATAATCAAGAAATGGAAATTATTTGTAACTTTCTACAAGTAGAACAATGAATAGTACAGGTAGACGGGTGAAATCTTTCTATATATTGCTTCTAAATAGTCTACGAAACATATATGCAAAGCATCCAAACAGTACTATTCGCCAATTTTTTGTTCTTCAAGTTTAAGTGAACAACGAGCCCCATTGTTAATCCTTTAAAGGAAATTATTTGTAAATTTCGACAAGTAGAACAATTAATGGAACAGGTAGACGGTTGAAATCTTTGTATATATCGCTTCTATATAATCTAAGAAACATATATGCAAAGCATCCAAACAGTACAATTCGCCAATTTTTTGTTCTTCAAGTTTAAGTGAATAATGAGCCCCATTGTTAATCCTTTAAAGGAAATTATTTGTAACATTCGACTAGTAGAACAAGGAATGGAACAGTTAGACGGTTGAAATCTTTGTATATATTGCTTCTATATAGTCTAAGAAACATATATGCAAAGCATCCAAACAGTACAATTCGCCAATTTTTTGTTCTTCAAGTTTAAGTGAACAATGAGCCCCAATGGTTAATCCTTTATCGGTAATTATTTGTAACTTTCGACAAGTAGAACAATGAATGGAACAGGTAGACGGTTGAAATCCTTGTATATATTGCTTCCATATAGTCTAAGAAACATGAACGCAAAGCATCCAAACAGTACAATTCGCCAATTTTTTGTTCTTCAAGTTTATGTGAACTACGAGCCCCATTGTTAATCCTTTATCGGAAATTAATTGTAAATTTCTACAAGTAGAACAATGATTGGAACACGTAGACGGTTGAAATCTTTGTATATATTGCTTCCATATAGTCTAAGAAACATGTACGCAAAGCATCCAAACAGTACCATTCGCCAATTTTTTGTTCTTCAAGTTTAAGTGAACAATGAGCCCCAATGGTTAATCCGTTATCGGAAATTATTTGTAAATTTCGACAAGTAGAACAATGATTGGAACACGTAGACGGTTGAAATCTTTGTATATATTGCTTCCATATAGTCTAAGAAACATGAACGCAAAGCATCCAAACAGTACCATTCGCCAATTTTTTGTCCTTCTAGTTTAAGTGAACAATGAGCCCCATTGTTAATCCTTTATCGGAAATTATTTGTAACTTTCGACAAGTAGAACAATTAATGGAACATGTAGACGGTTGAAATCTTTGTATATATCGCTTCTATATAATCTAAGAAACATATATGCAAAGCATCCAAACAGTACAATTCGCCAATTTTTTGTTCTTCAAGTTTAAGTGAACAATGAGCCCCATTGTTAATCCTTTAAAGGAAATTATTTGTAACATTCGACAAGTAGAACAATGAATGGAACAGGTAGACGTTTGAAATCTTTGTATATGTTGCTTCTATATAGTCTACGAAACATATATGCAAAGCATCCAAACAGTACAATTCGCCAATTTTCTGTTCTACAAGTTTAAGTGAACAATGAACTCCATTGTTAATCCTTTATCGGAAATTATTTGTAAATTTCGGCAAGTAGAACAATGAATGAAATAGGTAGACGGTTGAAATCATTGTATATATTGCTTCTATATAGTCTAAGAAACATATATGCAAAGCATCCAAACAGTACAATTCGCCAATTTTTTGTTCTTCAAGTTTAAGTAAACTACGATCCCCATTGTTAATCCCTTAACGGAAATTATTTGTAAATTTCGGCAAGTAGAACAATGAATGGAATAGGTAGACGGTTGAAATCTTTGTATATATTGCTTCTATATAATCTAAGAAACATATATGCAAAGCATCCAAACAGTTACATTCGCCAATTTTTTGTTCTTCAAGTTTAAGTGAACAATGAGCCCCATTGTTAATCCTATATCGGAAATTATTTGTAACTTTCTACAAGTAGAACAATGAATAGTACGGGTAGACGGGTGAAATCTTTCTATATATTGCTTCTAAATAGTCTAAGAAATATATATGCAAAGCATCCAAACAGTACAATTCGCCAATTTTTTGTTCTTCAAGTTTAAGTGAACTACGAGCCCCATTGTTAATCCTTTAAAAGAAATTATTTGTATATTTCGACAAGTAGAAAAATGAATGGATCATGTAGACAGTTGAAATCATTGTATATATTGCTTATATATAGTCTACGAAACATATATGCAAAGCATCCAAACAGCACAATTCGCCAATTTTTTGTTCTACAAGTTTAAGTGAACAATGAACTCCATTGTTAATCCTTTATCGGAAATTATTTGTAAATTTCGGCAAGTACAACAATGAATGAAATAGGTAGACGGTTGAAATCATTGTATATATTGCTTCTATATAGTCTAAGAAACATATATGCAAAGCATCCAAACAGTACAATTCGCCAATTATTTGATTTTCAAGTTTAAGTAAACTACGATCCCCATTGTTAATCCTTTAAAGGAAATTATTTGTAAATTTCGACAAGTAGAACAATGAATGGATCATGTAGACGGTTGAAATCATTGTATATATTGCTTCTATATAGTCTAAGAAACCTATATGCAAAGCATCTAAACAGTAACAATCGCCAATTTTTTGATCTTCAAGTTTAAGTGAACAATGAGCGCCAATGATTAATCCTTTATCGGTAATTATTTGTAACTTTCGGCAAGTAGAACAATGAATGGAACAGGTAGACGGTTGAAATCTTTGTATATATTGCTTCTATATAGTCTATGAAATATATATGCAAAGCATCCAAACAGTACCATTCGCCAATTTTTTGTTCTTCAAGTTTAAGTAAACTACGATCCCCATTGTTAATCCCTTAACGGAAATTATTTGTAACTTTCGACAAGTAGAACAGTGAATGGAACAGGTAGACGGTTGAAATCTTTGTATATATTGCTTCTATATAGTATCGGAAACATATATGCAAAGCATCCAAACAGTACAATTTGCCAATTTTTTGTTCTTCAAGGTTAAGTGAACAATGAGCCCCAATGGTTAATCCGTTATCGGAAATTATTTGTAGCTTTCGACAAGTAGAACAATGAATGGAACAGGTAGACGGTTGAAATCTTTGTATATATTGCTTCTATATAGTCTAAGAAACATATATGCAAAGCATCCAAACAGTACAATTCGCCAATTTATTGTTCTTCAAGTTTAAGTGAACAACGAGCCCCATTGTTAATCCTTTAAAGGAAATTATTTGTAAATTTCCACAAGTAGAACAATGATTGGAACACGTAGACGGTTGAAATTTTTGTATATATTGCTTCCATATAGTGTAAGAAACATGTACGCAAAGCATCCAAACAGTACCATTCGCCAATTTATTGTTCTTCAAGTTTAAGTGAACAGCGAGCCCCATTGATAATCATGAAATGGAAATTATTTGTGACTTTCTACAAGTAGAACAGTGAATGGAACAGGTAGACGGTTGAAATCTTTGTATATATTGCTTCTATATAGTATCGGAAACATATATGCAAAGCATCCAAACAGTACAATTTGCCAATTTTTTGTTCTTCAAGTTTAAGTGAACAATGAGCCCCAATGGTTAATCCGTTATCGGAAATTATTTGTAGCTTTCGACAAGTAGAACAGTGAATGGAACAGGTAGACGGTTGAAATCTTTGTATATATTGCTTCCATATAGTCTAAGAAACATGTACGCAAAGCATCCAAACAGTACCATTCGCCAATTTTTTGTTCTTCAAGTTTAAGTGAACAATGAGCCCCAATGGTTAATCCTTTATCGGAAATTATTTGTAAGTTTTGGCAAGTAGAACAATGAATGGAACAGGTAGACGGTTCAAATATTTGTATATATTGCTTCTATATAGTCTAAGAAACATGTACGCAAAGCATCCAAACAGTACCATTCGCCAATTTTTTGTTCTTTAAGTTTAAGTGAGCAATGAGCCCCAATGGTTAATCCTTTATCGGAAATTAATTGTAAATTTCTACAAGTAGAACAATGATTGGAACACGTAGACGGTTGAAATCTTTGTATATATTGCTTCCATATAGTCTAAGAAACATGTACGCAAAGCATCCAAACAGTACCATTCGCCAATTTTTTGTTCTTCAAGTTTAAGTGAACAATGAGCTCCAAGGGTTAATCCTTTATCGGAAATTATTTGTAACTTTCGGCAAGTAGAAAAATGAATGGAACAGGTAGACGGTTGAAATCTTTGTATATATTGCTTCTATATAGTCTAAGAAATATATATGCAAAGCATCCAAACAGTACAATTCGCCAATTTATTGATCTTCAAGTTTAAGTGAACAGCGAGCCCCATTGATAATCATGAAATGGAAATTATTTGTAACTTTCTACAAGTAGAACAATGAATAGTACAGGTAGACGGGTGAAATCTTTCTAAATATTGCTTCTAAATAGTCTAAGAAACATCTATGCAAAGCATCCAAACAGTACCATTCGCCAATTTTTTGTTCTTCAAGTTTAAGTGAACAATGAGACCCAATGGTTAATACGTTATCGGAAATTATTTGTAACTTTCGACAAGTAGAACAATGAATGGAACAGGTAGACGGTTGAAATCTTTGTATATATTGCTTCTATATAGTCTAAGAAACATATATGCAAAGCATCCAAACAGTACCAATCGCCAATTTTTTGTTCTTCAAGTTTAAGTGAACAGCGAGCCCCATTGATAATCATGAAATGGAAATTATTTGTAAATTTCGACAAGTAGAACAATGAATGGAACAGGTAGACGGTTGAAATCCTTGTATATATTGCTTCCATATAGTCTAAGAAACATGAACGCAAAGCATCCAAAGAGTACCATTCGCCAATTTTTTGTCCTTCTAGTTTAAGTGAACAATGAGCCCCATTGTTAATCCTTTATCGGAAATTATTTGTAACTTTCGACAAGTAGAACAATTAATGGAACAGGTAGACGGTTGAAATCTTTGTATATATCGCTTCTATATAATCTAAGAAACATATATGCAAAGCATCCAAACAGTACAATTCGCCAATTTTTTGTTCTTCAAGTTTAAGTGAACAATGAGCCCCATTGTTAATCCTTTAAAGGAAATTATTTGTAACATTCGACAAGTAGAACAATGAATGGAACAGGTAGACGGTTGAATTCTTCGTATATGTTGCTTCTATATAGTCTACGAAACATATATGCAAAGCATCCAAACAGTACAATTCGCCAATTTTTTGTTCTACAAGTTTAAGTGAACAATGAACTCCATTGTTAATCCTTTATCGGAAATTATTTGTAAATTTCGGCAAGTAGAACAATGAATGAAATAGGTAGACGGTTGAAATCATTGTATATATTGCTTCTATATAGTCTAAGAAACATATATGCAAAGCATCCAAACAGTACAATTCGCCAATTTTTTGTTCTTCAAGTTTAAGTAAACTACGATCCCCATTGTTAATCCCTTAACGGAAATTATTTGTAAATTTCGGCAAGTAGAACAATGAATGGAATAGGTAGACGGTTGAAATCTTTGTATATATTGCTTCTATATAATCTAAGAAACATATATGCAAAGCATCCAAACAGTACCATTCGCCAATTTTTTGTTCTTCAAGTTTAAGTGAACAATGAGCCCCATTGTTAATCCTATATCGGAAATTATTTGTAACTTTCTACAAGTAGAACAGTGAATAGTACGGGTAGACGGGTGAAATCTTTCTATGTATTGCTTCTAAATAGTCTAAGAAACATATATGCAAAGCATCCAAACAGTACCATTCGCCAATTTTTTGTTCTTCAAGTTTAAGTAAACTACGATCCCCATTGTTAATCCCTTAACGGAAATTATTTGTAAATTTCGGTAAGTAGAACAATGAATGGAATAGGTAGACGGTTGAAATCTTTGTATATATTGCTTCTATATAATCTAAGAAACATATATGCAAAGCATCCAAACAGTTACATTCGCCAATTTTTTGTTCTTCAAGTTTAAGTGAACAATGAGCCCCATTGTTAATCCTATATCGGAAATTATTTGTAACTTTCTACAAGTAGAACAATGAATAGTACGGGTAGACGGGTGAAATCTTTCTATATATTGCTTCTAAATAGTCTAAGAAACATATATGCAAAGCATCCAAACAGTACCATTCGCCAATTTTTTGTTCTTCAAGTTTAAGTGAACTACGAGCCCCATTGTTAATCCTTTAAAGGAAATTATTTGTAATTTTCGACAAGCAGAACAATGAATGGAACAGGTAGACGGTTGAAATCTTTGTATATATTGCTTCTATATAGTCTAAGAAACATATATGCAAAGCATCCAAACAGTACAATTCGCCAATATTTTGTTTTTCAAGTTTAAGTGAACTACGAGCTCCATTGTTAATCCTTTAACGGAAATTAATTGTAACTTTCTATAAGTAGAACAATGAATGGAACAGGTAGACGGTTGAAATCTTTGTATATGTTGCTTCTATATAGTCTAAGAAACCTATATGCAAAGCATCTAAACAGTAACAATCGCCAATTTTTTGATCTTCAAGTTTAAGTGAACAGCGAGCCCCATTGATAATCAAGAAATGGAAATTATTTGTAACTTTCTACAAGTAGAACAATGAATAGTACAGGTAGACGGGTGAAATCTTTCTATATATTGCTTCTAAATAGTCTACGAAACATATATGCAAAGCATCCAAACAGTACTATTCGCCAATTTTTTGTTCTTCAAGTTTAAGTGAACAACGAGCCCCATTGTTAATCCTTTAAAGGAAATTATTTGTAAATTTCGACAAGTAGAACAATTAATGGAACAGGTAGACGGTTGAAATCTTTGTATGTATCGCTTCTATATAATCTAAGAAACATATATGCAAAGCATCCAAACAGTACAATTCGCCAATTTTTTGTTCTTCAAGTTTAAGTGAATAATGAGCCCCATTGTTAATCCTTTAAAGGAAATTATTTGTAACATTCGACAAATAGAACAATGAATGGAACAGTTAGACGGTTGAAATCTTTGTATATATTGCTTCTATATAGTCTAAGAAACATATATGTGTTACATGCGGCCCTGAGCCTAATAAAAATTAGACTCTCTACTTCGAGCTCGAGACCGGAAATTCACCACATGCATAGCCGGACCCCTCGCTAGGACCGAAAACCGCTCTGTTTGCCCAGAATAATTAAGACTACGGAAACTAGAACTCGAGCGAACGACGAGACACATATCTTATAGACACATTCCTATTGCATCCCGCAGGAAAATTCCAGAAAGTGCATCGTACCCCACCACTTTTTCTTACTATAAAAGACGGGTTACAAACCACCTCGGGGGATTAGTTCAGTAATAGACTGTCACGCTGCAGGTCGTTATAACCACGCGGATAGATCTTCTTCGTTTGACCGAACTTAGTTTTCGTCGATACGTCGTTAACCGTATAGAATACGCGCCAAGTCCGCGATATCTATTAGGCATTTTGTACTATCTAATACCCCCGCATTCCTCGTTGCGTGAAAACCGAGAGAATTACAAGTAGGTGCGTGCGTCCAGAAACACAAGTCCACTTAACACCTTTGTAACCAAACACATACACATTAATCTGTATTAATCGCCAGCATAAAGAAATATAGTTTGATCGTGTTCTTAGTCTTATCGCGTTTAAATTCTTTCTACGATTACCTTCCAGAAATCGTCAGCCTGCGATCCCACAGCAATACACTTTTACCGCTCGAAGTGTATTGCATAATTATAAAGTTACGTCAGCCTAACTAACATTCCTGTGGCAACCCGTGTTAACCATACACGGGATCGTCCACGCGTGTTCCAACCTCCTGTGGCAACCCGTGTTATCCATACACGGGATCGTCCACGCGTGTTCCAACCTCCTGTGGCAACCCGTGTTAGCCATACACGGGATCGTCCACGCGTGTTCCAACCTCCTGTGGCAACCCGTGTTATCCATACACGGGATCGTCCACGCGTGTTCCAATCTCCTGTGGCAACCCGTGTTAGCCATACACGGGATCGTCCACGACTAACAAACTACTTCTAAAACCCAACGAACACCACAACGAACACAGCACCTTATTCTTTTACCTCGGCCACTCGCAACGCTCCTGGCCCTTGGCACGTAACAAACTGGTGACAGCGGTGGGATACCAGGCTGTCTGATAGATTTCTTTATCGTTGTATGAAATTTTGGTTGACTAAGAACGCTTACAAGCATTTCGAAAATGGCTTTTAATAACAGCGGTAACATTGCGTCAGTAGACATCGCGAACTTAACGCTTTCGATGGCAAACTCAATGACCGCCCTTACGCGACATAACTGTCTGCAAAACGCGACAATCGCGATTCCGATATTCGATGGAAAACATCCATCGTTGTTAAGCTTTGTACAAAGCGTAGAAAACGGTTTAGTCTTGATACCGGAGGGTTCCGAGCCGGAATATTTAGCTATAATATTAACAAAGCTTATCGGTCCCGCTAGAACTAGTATTCAGGACAAAACGTTTACGAAAGTAGAGGAACTACTTAAACATTTAAAAACGCGTTACGCCCGGGGGAAGAATTTATCATACTTCCGAGCAGAAATCGCGCGTCTCAGAATTAATAGAGACGAAAATCTGAGGGAGTACATAGATAGGGTTCACCAGCTCTTGCACCGTACGCGTACCGCGATTCGCGATAGACACGGCGAGAACGCTGATAATTTCATACACGAAATGGAATCCGATGTACTCGAAAACTTTATTGAAGGCCTACCAGATCGCGTTGCGTGGAAAATCGCCGTTCTAGGTAGTAAATTAAATTCGTTAGAAGAAGCTTTTGAAGCTGTATTGCAAGTAGAACGTCGTTTGAGAAATCGTAGACACACGGCGGATGATGATTCTCCAGTTAGATCATCACGCCGCGACTATAAAGATTTTTCGCCGAAAAGATATTCGGGAGAATACGACGTCAAACGCAGAGTAGATTATCCGCGTTCACCGAGCCCTGTCGACCGTTATAAATATCGATATAGGGATAGGAGTGAATCCGGGTCTGAAAGAGAATTCGGGTCTCATAGACCGCGTACAACGGCAATGACCGTAGACAGAAGGTCCGCTTCACGGTCCCCTTCTTACGATTCTTCTGTTTCGGATACAGAAGATAAATATTCGAGACGCCGTAGAATTAATAGAACCGAACAAACATCATTATACTGCTGGAGCTGCGGTATACGCGGACACGACGCCGAGACGTGTCAAAGAAATTCCCGAAGAAAATTCAATTCACGACAACGGTCAGTTTCACCACGTGACTCTTCAATGGAACGTACCGGTTCTTTAAACGCGAAAAGGGCTCACCACATCGACCACGTGGTGGGCTCAGTAAAACAAAACCAACGGAAAATCGTCAGGTTCCGGGAACAAGAGGAATCAAGTACCTCATCAAGGAAACAGCAACCCCGCGAATTCGTATCAGAATCCCAGAATTGGAAACAGGCGAAGGCGAATTCTTAATAGACGGTGGTGCTTCAGTTAATTTAATTCTTCTCGACGCTCTGGGAGAGAAGGCCCCAATTATCTCCCGAGACGAAATCGAAGTTACGGGTCTTTCGCAATCAGCTATACGTACTTTGGGCACCACTGTTTTGCACATTAACGATGCACCCGCATTTTTCTACGTAATAAAATCATTACCAATTATGGCGGATGGACTTATTGGCAGTCCATTCCTGCTACAAGAAAAAGCTGAAATCTCTTATCACCACGGAACGATAGTTACTAGCAACAAACCTACTAAACCTATTCGCTTCAGTAATATTGCAGAATTCCAGACGATTCCACAAAAAACTACACACCATATTCCAAAGCGGACGTCACAGCAAATTAGCTTACGAATAGCTAATCCACAAATCAAGGAAGGATACCTGCCACGTGTTAAAACGCAAAAGGATCTCTACATCGGCGAAGCAGCAGTGACCAACAACCGAGGGAATTGCTACGTATTCGCAACTAACACCGGAGAAGAGGATATAGAGATCGACCTTGAACCTCAAGTCATCGAACCATACGAGGTTCTTAGTTCTTCAGACGGCGAGTATTGTCCACAAATTTTTCAGAGAAAACCTCTCAATATTCGGGATAAATTAAAACACATCCAACAGAATTTAAAACTCGACCACCTTAATCAAGAGGAACGCCAGCACATTCTAAATATCATTCACGAATTTCCAGACAGATTTTATTTGCCTGGAGATAAACTGGGTAAAGTAAGAAATTTTCAGCATTCGATTCACACAACAGACGACATTCCCATTAACACCAGGCAATACCGTTACCCTCCCATTCATCAGGAGGAAATAAAGAAACAGGTAAACGAACTGTTAGCCGAAGGGATAATAAAGCCATCCACGTCACCGTACAATTCCCCATTGTGGATCGTGCCTAAGAAAGCGGACGCTAAGGGCAACAAACGGTGGCGCATGGTAATAGACTTTCGAGCCCTCAACGAAAAAACAATAGGCGATAAATATCCATTACCGCAGATAACTGAAATCCTAGACAAATTAGGAGGCGCAAAATATTTTTCCATATTCGACTTAGCCAGTGGTTTTCACCAAATAGAAACTCATCCAAAAGATCGACCGAAAACAGCGTTTACAACACCTCACGGACACTATGAATTCGCAAGAATGCCATTTGGTTTGAAAAATGCACCCCCAACGTTTCAACGTCTGATGGACCAGGTTTTAACAGGATTACAAGGAACAGAGCTATTTGTATACTTGGACGACATCGTGATCTACGCATCGTCTCTTCAAGAACACGACATCAAGGTCAGAAAATTATTAAACCGTCTCAGAGAACACGGACTTATTTTGCAAACCGCCAAATGTCAATTTCTCCGAAAAGAAGTTGCCTATCTTGGACATATTATTTCCGAAAAAGGAGTCAAACCCGACCCAGCAAAATTGAAAGCAGTAAAAAATTTTCCAACTCCAAAAACGCAGAAGAATATTCAACAATTCTTAGGACTTGCTGGTTATTATAGAAGATTCATACCAGACTTTTCGAAAAAAGCAAAACCTTTGGTAGATATTTTAGGAAAAGGAAAGAAGTTTAGATGGACCGAAGAACAAGAACATAGTTTCAGTACACTACGTGACGAGTTGTGCGAACAACCGATACTTCAGTACCCCGATTTTTCTCAACCGTTTGTTATCACTACAGATGCATCTGACTTTGCACTAGGAGCTGTTTTGAGTCAAGGAGAGATAGGAAAGGACTTACCAATTGCATATGCCTCAAGAAGTCTCAATAGGGCTGAAATAAATTATTCTGCTACCGAAAAGGAATGTCTAGCCATGGTATACGCTGTTAAGTATTTTAGACCATACGTATACGGACGAAAATTTACATTAGTCACCGACCATAGACCCTTAGTTTGGTTACACTCTGTCAAGGATCCAACATCTAGACTGGTAAAATGGAAATTAAGACTATTAGAATATGAATATGACGTCATTCATAAAGCTGGAAAAATAAACAAAAACGCCGACGCTCTCTCTAGAAATCCATCTACCATCTGCCTTCCTCTGGAACCTCGTAAGTGTAAAGACAAGGATTATAAAATACAAATTCCACAGATAAACCCAAACGAAAGTACCATTGGACACCGTATTCGAGAACTCAGAAGGGATCGAGACAAAAGACCTATATATCGAGACAGCAGTTCAGAAGATTCGGCAGGAGCAGAAGACATCATTACTCCCCGAACAAAACATTTACAACTCGTACGACACAAAGGACCGCCGAAGAAAAGTTTACTTCCAAGCCTAACACACGAAAAGACCTTAGGAGACGAATTTTCAATATTAGGACCACCGACAGCGCATTCCACAAAATTAGAAAACTCGCCTTCATATTCTTTCAGTAACGATCCTAATAGTGATGCAGATGCCACTTTGGTGCCAGACGAAACAGATCTAGACGAAACGGTAATGGACGCGACAATTAAAATGCGTACCGAAGGACAAGTCGACTATAAATTTTCAAATATTATAAACCTACCACTACTACCTGCGACGGAATCGGATCACGAAGACAATACGAGTCAAATTCCACAGTCACTAGCAACTTCGACACCCGCGGTACAACCGGCGCCACGAAATATCTCCAAGACAAGACAGACACCATTCATACAGAATTTTATACCTGAACTCCATAAATTACACGGACAAAGGTTACCACATGCCGTAATAACCTCGGATACTAACAGTTCAGACGACGAGGATAGCTCGAGCTCAACAGAATCTGAATCCAGAAAACACAGCTCACACAAGATTCTAATTTCTCCCACAGCACTCACCGCCGATAAAGGACATCTCGCACATTTCATATCCGCAGATTGCCATTTAGTTAACCGCATAGGAAAATCTTTGGCCGATCAACAATTCATCTGTCAACAACAATTATTGCAACAAAATCCCGTCAAGGAGCAGGTGATAATATCAACACGAGGGCAGTACAAAATTTTCAGTATCATAGGCACTCAACATTTTTATGAAAAATTAACAGAAGATGCGGTCTCGCGTGGTTTGAAGAATCTAAAGAAGGCACTCAACCAAACTGGAATTTCATCCATTAGATTGTCCATAATCGGAGATGGACATGATAACATTACAGCGAAACAATTTCATCGATTAGGAAACAAAATTTTTCATGACACAAATTTTCAAGTTACTTTATGCAGCGCCACGGTTAAAACCCCAGCACTGGAAGACCGGAGAGAATTGATAAAAGAAGCACACAGCAGTATAATAGGAGGTCACAAAGGTGTAACCAAAACATATAATCGTTTGCGAGCACGATATCACTGGCAAGGTATGCGAAACGAAATTCAGGATTTCATAAGAAAATGCAAAAGTTGTCAGGAACAGAAGTTGGTACGCATAAAAACTCGTCAACCGATGCTCATTACTGACACGCCAGCCGAACCATTTGATAAAATTGCACTAGATACAGTAGGACCATTACCGGAAACTCCAAGCGGTAACAAATATATATTAACAATACAAGATAATCTAACAAAATATTGTCTTGCCATAGCGATACCAAATATACGAGCCACCACGATTGCAGACGCATTTGCACGACATTTTATAGCAACCTTTGGAACTCCACGCGCAATACTTACAGACAAGGGGACAAGTTTCATTGGAAAACTTATGACCAACCTAGCAGAAATTTTCAAAATTAAGCAAATTACAACCTCTGGTTACAGACCACAGACCAATGGATCGCTCGAAAGAAGTCACATAGTTCTAACAGAATACATCAAGCATTATATGGAATCGTACGAAGACTGGGATCTACTATTGCCATTCGCAATGTTTTCGTACAACACATCCGTACACGAAGCCACCAATTTTACCCCGCACGAATTAATATTCGGCAAATTAGCAACGTTACCCAGTTCATTCCCATCTGGTAGAAATTTAGAAACCTACGGCACTTACCTTACAGAATTAATAACAAGAATGACAGAAATTCGCAATATAGCCGGAGATAATATTCAAAACGCGAAACTACGTTCAAAGAACCAATACGACAAAAACATAAACCCGATAACCTTCGAGGTTGGGGATTATGCATATGTTTTAAAGGAACCGCGGATTAGCAAATTCGACCCCCATTACATAGGACCATTCGAAATCATAGACGTAACCGATTTAAATAACGTAGTACTCCGTACAGACACTAATAAACTAATCGTAAAACACCAAGATAAATTGAAACACGCACACATAACAGATAGCGAGTCCGAATCCGATTAATAAATAAACCTTTGTACCATTACAGGAAAAATGCTATTTCCACTTCTGACATTTTTAATGGCAACTGGGCCCATTTCCATACGGGGGGCGAAAACTCTCGAGGACTACCAGATCACACCACTAAGACATAATACTGGCCTTTCTTTGAAAAATTACAGGATATCCGAACTTATCATATGCAATGGCGCCTTGTGACATCTATAGAAATAGAAAGTTTTCTGCAGAACAGGCCTAATGTAGAAAAACACCTAATAAATGCAAATAACTTCTGCAAGGTATACAATTTCACGTCGTGCCCCAGTGGGGAAGTCGGTCCTCAACTTCTTCAAAGCCTAGAAGAAACAAATAGGTACAGTGATTTACTAAAAGCCTCAATTGCCGACACGCCCCTTAAAAAATATGTAGCACATAGAAGTTTTGTTAAAAGGGACGCACCTTTTGCCTTTATTGGAACAATTAGCAATATTCTTTTCGGGACCCTCGCGGAAAAAGACGCACAATATTATGACCAGGAATTAGATAAACTTTATGCTCAACAAAACAATATTACAGAGATGGTAGCCAAACAAACTTATGTAATCCGAGCGGAGTTCGATAACATGCATTCTCAGTTAGCCAACTTAACAGCATCAACACGTAAATTATTACTGCAGACCGCAGCTATTGCTAAATCATTACATGAAACGCAGGACGAAATTCAGAGATTAAAATTTTACAGTTCCATGCGAGAATGGATGTCCGAAGTCGAAAGAAGCATAGATAATTACCGCGCCAGCTTAATAATAATAATAGATGCTATTTTGTTTGCGAAACAGGGAATTTTACATCCCGCCATCTTATCTCCTAAACAATTAATTGAATCAGCCCATAAATTAAAAGAAACTACTTCATACGAATTTCCTTTAACTCCAGCTGAATTAATGTCGGAGCAAATCGAAGGAATAACTAAATTAAAACTCGCGTACACTAAAAATAGGGTGTTACTGGAACTAACCGTACCATTGATAGACCAAACTGTGTTTCACTTATATAAAATTTACCCCTGTCCATCCACACAACTATATGGAACGAAACAAGTAATAAGTTTCATAAAAACCGAAACACCATACATCGCTATCTCGTCAGACGAACAGAATTATTTTACTCCAACCGAAGAATACATCCAGCACGCCTTCAAGCATCATAAACAATATATCGGCCAAGCAACCTTACCGGTACATCGAATTGATACGCGACCTACCTGCGAGACCACCCTGCTATTAAATTCCGCGACGACTCAATGGAAAACTTGTGACATACGGGTGGCAACCACTCAGCATACCTTCTTTCAACGATTGGAATCCCAAAAGGCCTGGCTGTATTATACAAAGGACGAAAAAAGAATACAACTATACTGTAAGGGACAAACTGCAAGAGCCGATTATATAACCGGTACCGGCATCATATACATTAAACCAGGTTGCACAGCCACTATAGACTCAACTAAACTAATGTCACTAGAGACGTTAGATACCACAAGCGAATATCTATATGCTCCAAAGATCTCCCTAAACTTGTCAGAAATTGCGCCAAATATAAATGAACATCACTTAGACGTCCTTAAAGATCTTAGCCATGTCAATTATACCGCAAGTTACGATAACGATTGGAAAAACAGCGAGACATCGATATCTCTGAAGAAACTGGAGAGCCAAGCAAAATCAATGGAAGGACATAGACGACTCGAAAGAAACACCCATGCATCGTTATACTCAGGTATCGGAATTTCAGGACTTGCATTAATAATTATCATAGGGTTTTTCCTCTCCAAAGCCACTTTTAACCTCAATTGCCGAAAGAGACAACAGAGCGCCGTAGACGAAGCAACAATACCTATAGAATTAATACCAGACCCAATCCCCACCACAAAAAATGTCACTCTAAGGACCCATGCAGGAGGTATATAAACGAGGAAACGCACGATCATGGAGGAGTAGCAACTATGGCATCAATCACCTCAAAGGCGACTCAAACGGACCCAACCGAAGGCCAAAGAACTATCGGCATACAAACAGGACACCGCGGACAGTGGCAAATAGAAAACCGTTCAGGTACCATAATTACCCCGGAAGGACCCTTCCATAAAAGTATAGGAAAATTCCGGCTGGCCCGGTCAAGTCAGACGAGGAAGCCGAAACAATACGATGCGGCCACCCAAATAGATACCGCACAGCAGTTTCAAAGACCGTGCGTCCAGAAAAGGAAAGGCAGCTTCAGTGACACCCGTTTGACAATTCTTACAGACGAAAATATCAAGAATTGGACGCCGGGACAAACAATAAGACAATCGACCGCAAGGAAGAGACCTAATTATGATAATTCTCTGGAAATTTTACCTTAGCACCTCCTACCTTCTACCACTCCCCACTACTCTTCTTTCTTCCAAAAGCCCCATAAATAGACAAGACCTTACAAAATTTTCACAGTCTACGTCAGTATTAACCAGAACAAACTTAAAGAGTGCAAGCATGCCAGTTCCTCACGGTCTGTTTAGGACACCAGAGCAAGAGGGTGAAGAACTCTATGGGCCGATAGATGGGGTCTGCCCAGCCGACCACCCCCAGGCATACAACCAACTCCTCCAGATGACGTGCATTACAGCACTCAGACATCCAACGTACGAAGGACGGAATGGATCGCTCCTGTGTGGCGAGTGCTACGCCAAACTACGCCCGCAACATCAGGCGTTATTTCAGCAGGGAGGCTGGCACGTGGTCGTCACCAGTGAAACCGCGCATCTTTATATAGGATGCATACAGTGCCACGAAACCCTGACGAAGTCTAGACGAGCCGACGCTTGCACGGAGTGCATTGAGGAGTGCTTCGAACAACCCCCTAATCGACTGAGTTCAGCGAGGCCAATAATGGTGATTACACGTTGGTAAAAACTCCAGTAACACCCCATTTTTAAAATATTACTATCTTAACGACACTTGACAATTACCAATATAATCGATATTTTGAGGTTACCCTAGGCAATTACGGAGACAGTCAAAGCTCTGACCAATATGTGAATAATCATTCTTATGACACAAGTGGTTGTTTGAGGAGGCAGTAATTTTCTTTTAATAGCAAAATGTATTAAATTAAGTCCTACAGTTAGTACAGGCAAACAGAGCGCCTTTCGTAACTAACTTCGATAGCATCGCAATCAGCGACGTTTCGTCTTAGAGGGGAGGTGTTACATGCGGCCCTGAGCCTAATAAAAATTAGACTCTCTACTTCGAGCTCGAGACCGGAAATTCACCACATGCATAGCCGGACCCCTCGCTAGGACCGAAAACCGCTCTGTTTGCCCAGAATAATTAAGACTACGGAAACTAGAACTCGAGCGAACGACGAGACACATATCTTATAGACACATTCCTATTGCATCCCGCAGGAAAATTCCAGAAAGTGCATCGTACCCCACCACTTTTTCTTACTATAAAAGACGGGTTACAAACCACCTCGGGGGATTAGTTCAGTAATAGACTGTCACGCTGCAGGTCGTTATAACCACGCGGATAGATCTTCTTCGTTTGACCGAACTTAGTTTTCGTCGATACGTCGTTAACCGTATAGAATACGCGCCAAGTCCGCGATATCTATTAGGCATTTTGTACTATCTAATACCCCCGCATTCCTCGTTGCGTGAAAACCGAGAGAATTACAAGTAGGTGCGTGCGTCCAGAAACACAAGTCCACTTAACACCTTTGTAACCAAACACATACACATTAATCTGTATTAATCGCCAGCATAAAGAAATATAGTTTGATCGTGTTCTTAGTCTTATCGCGTTTAAATTCTTTCTACGATTACCTTCCAGAAATCGTCAGCCTGCGATCCCACAGCAATACACTTTTACCGCTCGAAGTGTATTGCATAATTATAAAGTTACGTCAGCCTAACTAACATTCCTGTGGCAACCCGTGTTAACCATACACGGGATCGTCCACGCGTGTTCCAACCTCCTGTGGCAACCCGTGTTATCCATACACGGGATCGTCCACGCGTGTTCCAACCTCCTGTGGCAACCCGTGTTAGCCATACACGGGATCGTCCACGCGTGTTCCAACCTCCTGTGGCAACCCGTGTTATCCATACACGGGATCGTCCACGCGTGTTCCAATCTCCTGTGGCAACCCGTGTTAGCCATACACGGGATCGTCCACGACTAACAAACTACTTCTAAAACCCAACGAACACCACAACGAACACAGCACCTTATTCTTTTACCTCGGCCACTCGCAACGCTCCTGGCCCTTGGCACGTAACATATGCAAAGCATCCAAACAGTACAATTCGCCAATTTTTTGTTCTTCAAGTTTAAGTGAACAATGAGCCCCAATGGTTAATCCTTTATCGGTAATTATTTGTAACTTTCGACAAGTAGAACAATGAATGGAACAGGTAGACGGTTGAAATCCTTGTATATATTGCTTCCATATAGTCTAAGAAACATGAACGCAAAGCATCCAAACAGTACAATTCGCCAATTTTTTGTTCTTCAAGTTTATGTGAACTACGAGCCCCATTGTTAATCCTTTAAAAGAAATTATTTGTAAATTTCGACAAGTAGAACAATGAATGGAAAAGGTAGACTGTTGAAATCATTGTATATATTGCTTCTATATCGTCTACGAAACATATATGCAAAGCATCCAAACAGTACAATTCGCCAATTTTTTGTTCTTCAAGTTTAAGTGAACAATGAGCCCCAATGGTTAATCCGTTATCGGAAATTATTTGTAAATTTCGACAAGTAGAACAATGATTGGAACACGTAGACGGTTGAAATCTTTGTATATATTGCTTCCATATAGTCTAAGAAACATGAACGCAAAGCATCCAAACAGTACCATTCGCCAATTTTTTGTCCTTCTAGTTTAAGTGAACAATGAGCCCCATTGTTAATCCTTTATCGGAAATTATTTGTAACTTTCGACAAGTAGAACAATTAATGGAACAGGTAGACGGTTGAAATCTTTGTATATATCGCTTCTATATAATCTAAGAAACATATATGCAAAGCATCCAAACAGTACAATTCGCCAATTTTTTGTTCTTCAAGTTTAAGTGAACAATGAGCCCCATTGTTAATCCTTTAAAGGAAATTATTTGTAACATTCGACAAGTAGAACAATGAATGGAACAGGTAGACGGTTGAAATCTTTGTATATGTTGCTTCTATATAGTCTACGAAACATATATGCAAAGCATCCAAACAGTACAATTCGCCAATTTTTTGTTCTACAAGTTTAAGTGAACAATGAACTCCATTGTTAATCCTTTATCGGAAATTATTTGTAAATTTCGGCAAGTAGAACAATGAATGAAATAGGTAGACGGTTGAAATCATTGTATATATTGCTTCTATATAGTCTAAGAAACATATATGCAAAGCATCCAAACAGTACAATTCGCCAATTTTTTGTTCTTCAAGTTTAAGTAAACTACGATCCCCATTGTTAATCCCTTAACGGAAATTATTTGTAAATTTCGGCAAGTAGAACAATGAATGGAATAGGTAGACGGTTGAAATCATTGTATATATTGCTTCTATATAATCTAAGAAACATATATGCAAAGCATCCAAACAGTACCATTCGCCAATTTTTTGTTCTTCAAGTTTAAGTGAACAATGAGCCCCATTGTTAATCCTATATCGGAAATTATTTGTAACTTTCTACAAGTAGAACAATGAATAGTACGGGTAGACGGGTGAAATCTTTCTATATATTGCTTCTAAATAGTCTAAGAAACATATATGCAAAGCATCCAAACAGTACCATTCGCCAATTTTTTGTTCTTCAAGTTTAAGTGAACTACGAGCCCCATTGTTAATCCTTTAAAGGAAATTATTTGTAATTTTCGACAAGCAGAACAATGAATGGAACAGGTAGACGGTTGAAATCTTTGTATATATTGCTTCTATATAGTCTAAGAAACATATATGCAAAGCATCCAAACAGTACAATTCGCCAATATTTTGTTTTTCAAGTTTAAGTGAACTACGAGCTCCATTGTTAATCCTTTAACGGAAATTAATTATAACTTTCTATAAGTAGAACAATGAATGGAACAGGTAGACGGTTGAAATCTTTGTATATGTTGCTTCTATATAGTCTAAGAAACCTATATGCAAAGCATCTAAACAGTAACAATCGCCAATTTTTTGATCTTCAAGTTTAAGTGAACAGCGAGCCCCATTGATAATCATGAAATGGAAATTATTTGTAACTTTCTACAAGTAGAACAATGAATAGTACAGGTAGACGGGTGAAATCTTTCTATATATTGCTTCTAAATAGTCTACGAAACATATATGCAAAGCATCCAAACAGTACTATTCGCCAATTTTTTGTTCTTCAAGTTTAAGTGAACAACGAGCCCCATTGTTAATCCTTTAAAGGAAATTATTTGTAAATTTCGACAAGTAGATCAATTAATGGAACAGGTAGACGGTTGAAATCTTTGTATATATCGCTTCTATATAATCTAAGAAACATATATGCAAAGCATCCAAACAGTACAATTCGCCAATTTTTTGTTCTTCAAGTTTAAGTGAACAATGAGCCCCATTGTTAATCCTTTAAAGGAAATTATTTGTAACATTCGACAAGTAGAACAATGAATGGAACAGTTAGACGGTTGAAATCTTTGTATATATTGCTTCTATATAGTCTAAGAAACATATATGCAAAGCATCCAAACAGTACAATTCGCCAATTTTTTGTTCTTCAAGTTTAAGTGAACAATGAGCCCCAATGGTTAATCCTTTATCGGTAATTATTTGTAACTTTCGACAAGTAGAACAATGATTGGAACACGTAGACGGTTGAAATCTTTGTATATATTGCTTCCACATAGTCTAAGAAACATGTACGCAAAGCATCCAAACAGTACCATTCGCCAATTTTTTGTTCTTCAAGTTTAAGTGAACAACGAGCCCCATTGATAATCATGAAACGGAAATTATTTGTAACTTTCTACAAGTAGAACAATGAATAGAACTGGTAGACGGTTGAAATCTTTGTATATGTTGCTTCTATATAGTCTAAGAAACCTATATGCAAAGCATCTAAACAGTAACAATCGCCAATTTTTTTATCTTCAAGTTTAAGTGAACAGCGAGCCCCATTGATAATCATGAAATGGAAATTATTTGTAACTTTCTACAAGTAGAACAATGAATAGTACGGGTAGACGGGTGAAATCTTTCTATATATTGCTTCTAAATAGTCTAAGAAATATATATGCAAAGCATCCAAACAGTACAATTCGCCAATTTTTTGTTCTTCAAGTTTAAGTGAACTACGAGCCCCATTGTTAATCCTTTAAAAGAAATTATTTGTATATTTCGACAAGTAGAACAATGAATGGATCATGTAGACAGTTGAAATCATTGTATATATTGCTTATATATAGTCTACGAAACATATATGCAAAGCATCCAAACAGTACAATTCGCCAATTTTTTGTTCTACAAGTTTAAGTGAACAATGAACTCCATTGTTAATCCTTTATCGGAAATTATTTGTAAATTTCGGCAAGTAGAACAATGAATGAAATAGGTAGACGGTTGAAATCATTGTATATATTGCTTCTATATAGTCTAAGAAACATATATGCAAAGCATCCAAACAGTACAATTCGCCAATTATTTGATCTTCAAGTTTAAGTAAAGTACGATCCCCATTGTTAATCCTTTAAAGGAAATTATTTGTAAATTTCGACAAGTAGAACAATGAATGGATCATGTAGACGGTTGAAATCATTGTATATATTGCTTCTATATAGTCTAAGAAACCTATATGCAAAGCATCTAAACAGTAACAATCGCCAATTTTTTGATCTTCGAGTTTAAGTGAACAATGAGCGCCAATGATTAATCCTTTATCGGTAATTATTTGTAACTTTCGGCAAGTAGAACAATGAATGGAACAGGTAGACGGTTGAAATCTTTGTATATATTGCTTCTATATAGTCTAAGAAATATATATGCAAAGCATCCAAACAGTACAATTCGCCAATTTATTGTTCTTCAAGTTTAAGTGAACAATGAGCCCCATTGTTAATCCATTAAAGGAAATTATTTGTCAATTTCGACAAGTAGAACAATGATTGGAACACGTAGACGGTTGAAATCTTTGTATATATTGCTTCCATATAGTCTAAGAAACATGTACGCAAAGCATCCAAACAGTACCATTCGCCAATTTTTTGTTCTTTAAGTTTAAGTGAACAATGAGCCCCAATGGTTAATCCTTTATCGGAAATTATTTGTAAGTTTTGGCAAGTAGAACAATGAATGGAATAGGTAGACGGTTGAAATCTTTGTATATATTGCTTCTATATAATCTAAGAAACATATATGCAAAGCATCCAAACAGTACCATTCGCCAATTTTTTGTTCTTCAAGTTTAAGTGAACAATGAGCCCCATTGTTAATCCTATATCGGAAATTATTTGTAACTTTCTACAAGTAGAACAATGAATAGTACGGGTAGACGGGTGAAATCTTTCTATATATTGCTTCTAAATAGTCTAAGAAACATATATGCAAAGCATCCAAACAGTACCATTCGCCAATTTTTTGTTCTTCAAGTTTAAGTGAACTACGAGCCCCATTGTTAATCCTTTAAAGGAAATTATTTGTAATTTTCGACAAGCAGAACAATGAATGGAACAGGTAGACGGTTGAAATCTTTGTATATATTGCTTCTATATAGTCTAAGAAACATATATGCAAAGCATCCAAACAGTACAATTCGCCAATATTTTGTTTTTCAAGTTTAAGTGAACTACGAGCTCCATTGTTAATCCTTTAACGGAAATTAATTGTAACTTTCTATAAGTAGAACAATGAATGGAACAGGTAGACGGTTGAAATCTTTGTATATGTTGCTTCTATATAATCTAAGAAACATATATGCAAAGCATCCAAACAGTACAATTCGCCAATTTTTTGTTCTTCAAGTTTAAGTGAACAATGAGCCCCATTGTTAATCCTTTAAAGGAAATTATTTGTAACATTCGACAAGTAGAACAATGAATGGAACAGTTAGACGGTTGAAATCTTTGTATATATTGCTTCTATATAGTCTAAGAAACATATATGCAAAGCATCCAAACAGTACAATTCGCCAATTTTTTGTTCTCCAAGTTTAAGTGAACAATGAGCCCCAATGGTTAATCCTTTATCGGTAATTATTTGTAACTTTCGACAAGTAGAACAATGATTGGAACACGTAGACGGTTGAAATCTTTGTATATATTGCTTCCATATAGTCTAAGAAACATGTACGCAAAGCATCCAAACAGTACCATTCGCCAATTTTTTGTTCTTCAAGTTTAAGTGAACAACGAGCCCCATTGATAATCATGAAACGGAAATTATTTGTAACTTTCTACAAGTAGAACAATGAATAGAACTGGTAGACGGTTGAAATCTTTGTATATGTTGCTTCTATATAGTCTAAGAAATATATATGCAAAGCATCCAAACAGTACAATTCGCCAATTTTTTGTTCTTCAAGTTTAAGTGAACTACGAGCCCCATTGTTAATCCTTTAAAAGAAATTATTTGTATATTTCGACAAGTAGAAAAATGAATGGATCATGTAGACAGTTGAAATCATTGTATATATTGCTTATATATAGTCTACGAAACATATATGCAAAGCATCCAAACAGTACAATTCGCCAATTTTTTGTTCTACAAGTTTAAGTGAACAATGAACTCCATTGTTAATCCTTTATCGGAAATTATTTGTAAATTTCGGCAAGTACAACAATGAATGAAATAGGTAGACGGTTGAAATCATTGTATATATTGCTTCTATATAGTCTAAGAAACATATATGCAAAGCATCCAAACAGTACAATTCGCCAATTATTTGATTTTCAAGTTTAAGTAAACTACGATCCCCATTGTTAATCCTTTAAAGGAAATTATTTGTAAATTTCGACAAGTAGAACAATGAATGGATCATGTAGACGGTTGAAATCATTGTATATATTGCTTCTATATAGTCTAAGAAACCTATATGCAAAGCATCTAAACAGTAACAATCGCCAATTTTTTGATCTTCAAGTTTAAGTGAACAATGAGCGCCAATGATTAATCCTTTATCGGTAATTATTTGTAACTTTCGGCAAGTAGAACAATGAATGGAACAGGTAGACGGTTGAAATCTTTGTATATATTGCTTCTATATAGTCTAAGAAATATATATGCAAAGCATCCAAACAGTACAATTCGCCAATTTATTGTTCTTCAAGTTTAAGTGAACAATGCGCCCCATTGTTAATTCATTAAAGGAAATTATTTGTCAATTTCGACAAGTAGAACAATGATTGGAACACGTAGACGGTTGAAATCTTTGTATATATTGCTTCCATATAGTCTAAGAAACATGTACGCAAAGCATCCAAACAGTACCATTCGCCAATTTTTTGTTCTTTAAGTTTAAGTGAACAATGAGCCCCAATGGTTAATCCTTTATCGGAAATTATTTGTAAGTTTTGGCAAGTAGAACAATGAATGGAACAGGTAGACGGTTGAAATATTTGTATATATTGCTTCTATAAAGTCTAAGAAACATGTACGCAAAGCATCCAAACAGTACCATTCGCCAATTTTTTGTTCTTCAAGTTTAAGTGAACAATGAGCCCCAATGGTTAATCCTTTATCGGAAATTAATTGTAAATTTCTACAAGTAGAACAATGATTGGAACACGGAGACGGTTGAAATCTTTGTATATATTGCTTCCATATAGTCTAAGAAACATGTACGCAAAGCATCCAAACAGTACCATTCGCCAATTTTTTGTTCTTCAAGTTTAAGTGAACAATGAGCCCCAATGGTTAATCCTTTATCGGAAATTATTTGTAACTTTCGGCAAGTAGAACAATGAATGGAACAGGTAGACGGTTGAAATCTTTGTATATATTGCTTCTATATAGTCTAAGAAATATATATGCAAAGCATCCAAACAGTACAATTCGCCAATTTATTGTTCTTCAAGTTTAAGTGAACAACGAGCCCCATTGTTAATCCATTAAAGGAAATTAACTGTAAATTTCGACAAGTAGAACAATGATTGGAACACGTAGACGGTTGAAATCTTTGTATATATTGCTTCCATATAGTCTAAGAAACATGTACGCAAAGCATCCAAACAGTACCATTCGCCAATTTGTTGGTCTTCAAGTTTAAGTGAACAATGAGCCCCAATGGTTAATCCTTTATCGGAAATTATTTGTAAGTTTTGGCAAGTAGAACAATGAATGGAACAGGTAGACGGTTGAAATATTTGTATATATTGCTTCTATATAGTATAAGAAACATATATGCGCGCATCCAAACAGTACAATTCGCCATTTATTTGTTCTTCAAGTTTAAGTAAACTACGATCCCCATTGTTAATCCCTTAACGGAAATTATTTGTAACATTCGACAAGTAGAACAGTGAGTGGAACTGGTAGACGGTTGAAATCTTTGTATATATTGCTTCTATATAGTATGAGAAACATATATGCAAAGCATCCAAACAGTACAATTCGCCAATTTTTTGTTCTTCAAGTTTAAGTGAACAATGAGACCCAATGGTTAATCCGTTATCGGAAATTATGTGTAACTTTCGACAAGTAGAACAATGAATGGAACAGGTAGACGGTTGAAATCTTTGAATATATTGCTTCTATATAGTCTAAGAAACATATATGCAAAGCATCCAAACAGTACCATTCGCCAATTTTTTGTTCTTCAAGTTTAAGTGAACTACGAGCCCCATTGTTAATCCTTTAAAGGAAATTATTTGTAAATTTCGACAAGTAGAACAATGAATGGAACAGGTAGACGGTTGAAATCCTTGTATATATTGCTTCCATATAGTCTAAGAAACATGAACGCAAAGCATCCAAACAGTACCATTCGCCAATTTTTTGTCCTTCAAGTTTAAGTGAACAATGAGCCCCATTGTTAATCCTTTATCGGAAATTATTTGTAACTTTCGACAAGTAGAACAATGAATGGAACAGTTAGACGGTTGAAATCTTTGTATATATTGCTTCTATATAGTCTAAGAAACATATATGCAAAGCATCCAAACAGTACAATTCGCTAATTTTTTGTTCTTCAAGTTTAAGTGAACAATGAGCCCCAATGGTTAATCCTTTATCGGTAATTATTTGTAACTTTCGACAAGTAGAACAATGAATGAAACAGGTCGACGGTTGAAATCTTTGTATATATTGCTTCTATATAATCTAAGAAACATATATGCAAAGCATCTAAACAGTAACAATCGCCAATTTTTTGATCTTCAAGTTTAAGTGAACAGCGAGCCCCATTGATAATCATGAAATGGAAATTATTTGTAACTTTATAGAAGTAGAACAATGAATAGTACAGGTAGACGGGTGAAATCTTTCTAAATATTGCTTCTAAATAGTCTAAGAAACATCTATGCAAAGCATCCAAACAGTACAATTCGCCAATTTTTTGTTCTTCAAGTTTAAGTGAACTACGAGCCCCATTGTTAATCCTTTAAAAGAAATTATTTGTAAATTTCGACAAGTAGAACAATGAATGGAACAGGTAGACTGTTGAAATCATTGTATATATTGCTTCCATATAGTCTAAGAAACATGAACGCAAAGCATCCAAACAGTACCATTCGCCAATTTTTTGTCCTTCTAGTTTAAGTGAACAATGAGCCCCATTGTTAATCCTTTATCGGAAATTATTTGTAACTTTCGACAAGTAGAACAATTAATGGAACAGGTAGACGGTTGAAATCTTTGTATATATTGCTTCTATATAGTCTAAGAAACATATATGCAAAGCATCCAAACAGTACAATTCGCCAATATTTTGTTTTTCAAGTTTAAGTGAACTACGAGCTCCATTGTTAATCCTTTAACGGAAATTAATTGTAACTTTCTATAAGTAGAACAATGAATGGAACAGGTAGACGGTTGAAATCTTTGTATATGTTGCTTCTATATAGTCTAAGAAACCTATATGCAAAGCATCTAAACAGTAACAATCGCCAATTTTTTGATCTTCAAGTTTAAGTGAACAGCGAGCCCCATTGATAATCATGAAATGGAAATTATTTGTAACTTTCTACAAGTAGAACAATGAATAGTACGGGTAGACGGGTGAAATCTTTCTATATATTGCTTCTAAATAGTCTAAGAAATATATATGCAAAGCATCCAAACAGTACAATTCGCCAATTTTTTGTTCTTCAAGTTTAAGTGAACTACGAGCCCCATTGTTAATCCTTTAAAAGAAATTATTTGTATATTTCGACAAGTAGAACAATGAATGGATCATGTAGACAGTTGAAATCATTGTATATATTGCTTATATATAGTCTACGAAACATATATGCAAAGCATCCAAACAGTACAATTCGCCAATTTTTTGTTCTACAAGTTTAAGTGAACAATGAACTCCATTGTTAATCCTTTATCGGAAATTATTTGTAAATTTCGGCAAGTAGAACAATGAATGAAATAGGTAGACGGTTGAAATCATTGTATATATTGCTTCTATATAGTCTAAGAAACATATATGCAAAGCATCCAAACAGTACAATTCGCCAATTATTTGATCTTCAAGTTTAAGTAAAGTACGATCCCCATTGTTAATCCTTTAAAGGAAATTATTTGTAAATTTCGACAAGTAGAACAATGAATGGATCATGTAGACGGTTGAAATCATTGTATATATTGCTTCTATATAGTCTAAGAAACGTATATGCAAAGCATCTAAACAGTAACAATCGCCAATTTTTTGATCTTCGAGTTTAAGTGAACAATGAGCGCCAATGATTAATCCTTTATCGGTAATTATTTGTAACTTTCGGCAAGTAGAACAATGAATGGAACAGGTAGACGGTTGAAATCTTTGTATATATTGCTTCTATATAGTCTAAGAAATATATATGCAAAGCATCCAAACAGTACAATTCGCCAATTTTTTGTTCTTTAAGTTTAAGTGAACAATGAGCCCCAATGGTTAATCCTTTATCGGAAATTATTTGTAAGTTTTGGCAAGTAGAACAATGAATGGAATAGGTAGACGGTTGAAATCTTTGTATATATTGCTTCTATATAATCTAAGAAACATATATGCAAAGCATCCAAACAGTACCATTCGCCAATTTTTTGTTCTTCAAGTTTAAGTGAACAATCAGCCCCATTGTTAATCCTATATCGGAAATTATTTGTAACTTTCTACAAGTAGAACAATGAATAGTACGGGTAGACGGGTGAAATCTTTCTATATATTGCTTCTAAATAGTCTAAGAAACATATATGCAAAGCATCCAAACAGTACCATTCGCCAATTTTTTGTTCTTCAAGTTTAAGTGAACTACGAGCCCCATTGTTAATCCTTTAAAGGAAATTATTTGTAATTTTCGACAAGCAGAACAATGAATGGAACAGGTAGACGGTTGAAATCTTTGTATATATTGCTTCTATATAGTCTAAGAAACATATATGCAAAGCATCCAAACAGTACAATTCGCCAATATTTTGTTTTTCAAGTTTAAGTGAACTACGAGCTCCATTGTTAATCCTTTAACGGAAATTAATTGTAACTTTCTATAAGTAGAACAATGAATGGAACAGGTAGACGGTTGAAATCTTTGTATATGTTGCTTCTATATAGTCTAAGAAACCTATATGCAAAGCATCTAAACAGTAACAATCGCCAATTTTTTGATCTTCAAGTTTAAGTGAACAGCGAGCCCCATTGATAATCATGAAATGGAAATTATTTGTAACTTTCTACAAGTAGAACAATGATTAGTGCAGGTAGACGGGTGAAATCTTTCTATATATTGCTTCTAAATAGTCTACGAAACATATATGCAAAGCATCCAAACAGTACTATTCGCCAATTTTTTGTTCTTCAAGTTTAAGTGAACAACGAGCCCCATTGTTAATCCTTTAAAGGAAATTATTTGTAAATTTCGACAAGTAGAACAATTAATGGAACAGGTAGACGGTTGAAATCTTTGTATATATCGCTTCTATATAATCTAAGAAACATATATGCAAAGCATCCAAACAGTACAATTCGCCAATTTTTTGTTCTTCAAGTTTAAGTGAACAATGAGCCCCATTGTTAATGCTTTAAAGGAAATTATTTGTAACATTCGACAAGTAGAACAATGAATGGAACAGTTAGACGGTTGAAATCTTTGTATATATTGCTTCTATATAGTCTAAGAAACATATATGCAAAGCATCCAAACAGTACAATTCGCCAATTTTTTGTTCTCCAAGTTTAAGTGAACAATGAGCCCCAATGGTTAATCCTTTATCGGAAATTATTTGTAAGTTTTGGCAAGTAGAACAATGAATGGAACAGGTAGACGGTTGAAATATTTGTATATATTGCTTCTATAAAGTCTAAGAAACAGGTACGCAAAGCATCCAAACAGTACCATTCGCCAATTTTTTGTTCTTCAAGTTTAAGTGAACAATGAGCCCCAATGGTTAATCCTTTATCGGAAATTAATTGTAAATTTCTACAAGTAGAACAATGATTGGAACACGGAGACGGTTGAAATCTTTGTATATATTGCTTCCATATAGTCTAAGAAACATGTACGCAAAGCATCCAAACAGTACCATTCGCCAATTTTTTGTTCTTCAAGTTTAAGTGAACAATGAGCCCCAATGGTTAATCCTTTATCGGAAATTATTTGTAACTTTCGGCAAGTAGAACAATGAATGGAACAGGTAGACGGTTGAAATCTTTGTATATATTGCTTCTATATAGTCTAAGAAAGATATATGCAAAGCATCCAAACAGTACAATTCGCCAATTTATTGTTCTTCAAGTTTAAGTGAACAACGAGCCCCATTGTTAATCCATTAAAGGAAATTATCTGTAAATTTCGACAAGTAGAACAATGATTGGAACACGTAGACGGTTGAAATCTTTGTATATATTGCTTCCATATAGTCTAAGAAACATGTACGCAAAGCATCCAAACAGTACCATTCGCCAATTTTTTGTTCTTCAAGTTTAAGTGAACAACGAGCCCCATTGATAATCATGAAACGGAAATTATTTGTAACTTTCTACAAGTAGAACAATGAATAGAACTGGTAGACGGTTGAAATCTTTGTATATGTTGCTTCTATATAGTCTAAGAAATATATATGCAAAGCATCCAAACAGTACCATTCGCCAATTTGTTGGTCTTCAAGTTTAAGTGAACAATGAGCCCCAATGGTTAATCCTTTATCGGAAATTATTTGTAACTTTCGACAAGTAGAACAATGAATGGAACAGGTCGACGGTTGAAATCTTTGTATATATTGCTTCTATATAGTATAAGAAACATATATGCGCGCATCCAAACAGTACAATTCGCCATTTATTTGTTCTTCAAGTTTAAGTAAACTACGATCCCCATTGTTAATCCCTTAACGGAAATTATTTGTAACATTCGACAAGTAGAACAGTGAGTGGAACTGGTAGACGGTTGAAATCTTTGTATATATTGCTTCTATATAGTATAAGAAACATATATGCAAAGCATCCAAACAGTACAATTCGCCAATTTTTTGTTCTTCAAGTTTAAGTGAACAATGAGACCCAATGGTTAATCCGTTATCGGAAATTATGTGTAACTTTCGACAAGTAGAACAATGAATGAAACAGGTCGACGGTTGAAATCTTTGTATATATTGCTTCTATATAGTATAAGAAACATATATGCGCGCATCCAAACAGTACAATTCGCCATTTATTTGTTCTTCAAGTTTAAGTAAACTACGATCCCCATTGTTAATCCCTTAACGGAAATTATTTGTAACATTCGACAAGTAGAACAGTGAGTGGAACTGGTAGACGGTTGAAATCTTTCTATATATTGCTTCTATATAATCTAAGAAACATATATGCAAAGCATCCAAACAGTACCATTCGCCAATTTTTTGTTCTTCAAGTTTAAGTGAACTACGAGCCCCATTGTTAATCCTTTAAAGGAAATTATTTGTAAATTTCGACAAGTAGAACAATGAATGGAACAGGTAGACGGTTGAAATCCTTGTATATATTGCTTCCATATAGTCTAAGAAACATGAACGCAAAGCATCCAAACAGTACAATTCGCCAATTTATTGTTCTTCAAGTTTAAGTGAACAACGAGCCCCATTGTTAATCCTTTAAAGGAAATTATTTGTAAATTTCCACAAGTAGAACAATGATTGGAACACGTAGACGGTTGAAATTTTTGTATATATTGCTTCCATATAGTGTAAGAAACATGTACGCAAAGCATCCAAACAGTACCATTCGCCAATTTTTTGTTCTTCAAGTTTAAGTGAACAACGAGCCCCATTGATAATCATGAAACGGAAATTATTTGTAACTTTCTACAAGTAGAACAATGAATAGAACAGGTAGACGGTTGAAATCTTTGTATATGTTGCTTCTATATAGTCTAAGAAATATATATGCAAAGCATCCAAACAGTACCATTCGCCAATTTGTTGGTCTTCAAGTTTAAGTGAACAATGAGCCCCAATGGTTAATCCTTTATCGGAAATTATTTGTAACTTTCGACAAGTAGAACAATGAATGGAACAGGTCGACGGTTGAAATCTTTGTATATATTGCTTCTATATAGTATAAGAAACATATATGCGCGCATCCAAACAGTACAATTCGCCATTTATTTGTTCTTCAAGTTTAAGTAAACTACGATCCCCATTGTTAATCCCTTAACGGAAATTATTTGTAACATTCGACAAGTAGAACAGTGAGTGGAACTGGTAGACGGTTGAAATCTTTGTATATATTGCTTCTATATAGTATAAGAAACATATATGCAAAGCATCCAAACAGTACAATTCGCCAATTTTTTGTTCTTCAAGTTTAAGTGAACAATGAGACCCAATGGTTAATCCGTTATCGGAAATTATGTGTAACTTTCGACAAGTAGAACAATGAATGAAACAGGTCGACGGTTGAAATCTTTGTATATATTGCTTCTATATAATCTAAGAAACATATATGCAAAGCATCCAAACAGTACCATTCGCCAATTTTTTGTTCTTCAAGTTTAAGTGAACTACGAGCCCCATTGTTAATCCTTTAAAGGAAATTATTTGTAAATTTCGACAAGTAGAACAATGAATGGAACAGGTAGACGGTTGAAATCCTTGTATATATTGCTTCCATATAGTCTAAGAAACATGAACGCAAAGCATCCAAACAGTACCATTCGCCAATTTTTTGTCCTTCAAGTTTAAGTGAACAATGAGCCCCATTGTTAATCCTTTATCGGAAATTATTTGTAACTTTCGACAAGTAGAACAATGAATGGAACAGTTAGACGGTTGAAATCTTTGTATATATTGCTTCTATATAGTCTAAGAAACATATATGCAAAGCATCCAAACAGTACAATTCGCTAATTTTTTGTTCTTCAAGTTTAAGTGAACAATGAGCCCCAATGGTTAATCCTTTATCGGTAATTATTTGTAACTTTCGACAAGTAGAACAATGAATGAAACAGGACGACGGTTGAAATCTTTGTATATATTGCTTCTATATAATCTAAGAAACATATATGCAAAGCATCTAAACAGTAACAATCGCCAATTTTTTGATCTTCAAGTTTAAGTGAACAGCGAGCCCCATTGATAATCATGAAATGGAAATTATTTGTAACTTTCTAGAAGTAGAACAATGAATAGTACAGGTAGACGGGTGAAATCTTTCTAAATATTGCTTCTAAATAGTCTAAGAAACATCTATGCAAAGCATCCAAACAGTACAATTCGCCAATTTTTTGTTCTTCAAGTTTAAGTGAACTACGAGCCCCATTGTTAATCCTTTAAAAGAAATTATTTGTAAATTTCGACAAGTAGAACAATGAATGGAACAGGTAGACTGTTGAAATCATTGTATATATTGCTTCTATATAGTCTACGAAACATATATGCAAAGCATCCAAACAGTACAATTCGCCAATTTATTGTTCTTCAAGTTTAAGTGAACAACGAGCCCCATTGTTAATCCATTAAAGGAAATTATCTGTAAATTACGACAAGTAGAACAATGATTGGAACACGTAGACGGTTGAAATCTTTGTATATATTGCTTCCATATAGTCTAAGAAACATGTACGCAAAGCATCCAAACAGTACAATTCGCCAATTTTTTGTTCTTCAAGTTTAAGTGAACAATGAGCCCCATTGTTAATCCTTTAAAGGAAATTATTTGTAACTTTCGACAAGTAGAACAATGAATGGAAGAGTTAGACGGTTGAAATCTTTGTATATATTGCTTCCATATAGTCTAAGAAACATGAACGCAAAGCATCCAAACAGTACAATTCGCCAATTTTTTGTTCTTCAAGTTTATGTGAACTACGAGCCCCATTGTTAATCCTTTAAAAGAAATTATTTGTAAATTTCGACAAGTAGAACAATGAATGGAACAGGTAGACTGTTGAAATCATTGTATATATTGCTTATATATAGTCTACGAAACATATATGCAAAGCATCCAAACAGTACAATTCGCCAATATTTTGTTTTTCAAGTTTAAGTGAACTACGAGCTCCATTGTTAATCCTTTAACGGAAATTAATTGTAACTTTCTATAAGTAGAACAATGAATGGAACAGGTAGACGGTTGAAATCTTTGTATATGTTGCTCCTATATAGTCTAAGAAACCTATATGCAAAGCATCTAAACAGTAACAATCGCCAATTTTTTGATCTTCAAGTTTAAGTGAACAGCGAGCCCCATTGATAATCATGAAATGGAAATTATTTGTAACTTTCTACAAGTAGAACAATGAATAGTACGGGTAGACGGGTGAAATCTTTCTATATATTGCTTCTAAATAGTCTAAGAAATATATATGCAAAGCATCCAAACAGTACAATTCGCCAATTTTTTGTTCTTCAAGTTTAAGTGAACTACGAGCCCCATTGTTAATCCTTTAAAAGAAATTATTTGTATATTTCGACAAGTAGAACAATGAATGGATCATGTAGACAGTTGAAATCATTGTATATATTGCTTATATATAGTCTACGAAACATATATGCAAAGCATCCAAACAGTACAATTTGCCAATTTTTTGTTCTACAAGTTTAAGTGAACAATGAACTCCATTGTTAATCCTTTATCGGAAATTATTTGTAAATTTCGGCAAGTAGAACAATGAATGAAATAGGTAGACGGTTGAAATCATTGTATATATTGCTTCTATATAGTCTAAGAAACATATATGCAAAGCATCCAAACAGTACAATTCGCCAATTATTTGATCTTCAAGTTTAAGTGAACTACGAGCCCCATTGTTAATCCATTAAAGGAAATTATCTGTAAATTACGACAAGTAGAACAATGATTGGAACACGTAGACGGTTGAAATCTTTGTATATATTGCTTCCATATAGTCTAAGAAACATGTACGCAAAGCATCCAAACAGTACAATTCGCCAATTTTTTGTTCTTCAAGTTTAAGTGAACAACGAGCCCCATTGATAATCATGAAACGGAAATTATTTGTAACTTTCTACAAGTAGAACAATGAATAGAACAGGTAGACGGTTGAAATCTTTGTATATATTGCTTCTATATAGTATAAGAAACATATATGCGCGCATCCAAACAGTACAATTCGCCATTTATTTGTTCTTCAAGTTTAAGTAAACTACGATCCCCATTGTTAATCCCTTAACGGAAATTATTTGTAACATTCGACAAGTAGAACAGTGAGTGGAACTGGTAGACGGTTGAAATCTTTGTATATATTGCTTCTATATAGTATAAGAAACATATATGCAAAGCATCCAAACAGTACAATTCGCCAATTTTTTGTTCTTCAAGTTTAAGTGAACAATGAGACCCAATGGTTAATCCGTTATCGGAAATTATGTGTAACTTTCGACAAGTAGAACAATGAATGAAACAGGTCGACGGTTGAAATCTTTGTATATATTGCTTCTATATAATCTAAGAAACATATATGCAAAGCATCCAAACAGTACCATTCGCCAATTTTTTGTTCTTCAAGTTTAAGTGAACTACGAGCCCCATTGTTAATCCTTTAAAGGAAATTATTTGTAAATTTCGACAAGTAGAACAATGAATGGAACAGGTAGACGGTTGAAATCCTTGTATATATTGCTTCCATATAGTCTAAGAAACATGAACGCAAAGCATCCAAACAGTACAATTCGCCAAATTTTTGTCCTTCAAGTTTAAGTGAACAATGAGCCCCATTGTTAATCCTTTATCGGAAATTATTTGTAACTTTCGACAAGTAGAACAATGAATGGAACAGTTAGACGGTTGAAATCTTTGTATATATTGCTTCTATATAGTCTAAGAAACATATATGCAAAGCATCCAAACAGTACAATTCGCTAATTTTTTGTTCTTCAAGTTTAAGTGAACAATGAGCCCCAATGGTTAATCCTTTATCGGTAATTATTTGTAACTTTCGACAAGTAGAACAATGAATGAAACAGGTCGACGGTTGAAATCTTTGTATATATTGCTTCTATATAATCTAAGAAACATATATGCAAAGAATCTAAACAGTAACAATCGCCAATTTTTTGATCTTCAAGTTTAAGTGAACAGCGAGCCCCATTGATAATCATGAAATGGAAATTATTTGTAACTTTCTAGAAGTAGAACAATGAATAGTACAGGTAGACGGGTGAAATCTTTCTAAATATTGCTTCTAAATAGTCTAAGAAACATCTATGCAAAGCATCCAAACAGTACAATTCGCCAATTTTTTGTTCTTCAAGTTTAAGTGAACTACGAGCCCCATTGTTAATCCTTTAAAAGAAATTATTTGTAAATTTCGACAAGTAGAACAATGAATGGATCATGTAGACGGTTGAAATCATTGTATATATTGCTTCTATATAGTCTACGAAACATATATGCAAAGCATCCAAACAGTACAATTCGCCAATTTATTGTTCTTCAAGTTTAAGTGAACAACGAGCCCCATTGTTAATCCATTAAAGGAAATTATCTATAAATTACGACAAGTAGAACAATGATTGGAACACGTAGACGGTTGAAATCTTTGTATATATTGCTTCCATATAGTCTAAGAAACATGTACGCAAAGCATCCAAACAGTACAATTCGCCAATTTTTTGTTCTTCAAGTTTAAGTGAACAATGAGCCCCATTGTTAATCCTTTAAAGGAAATTATTTGTAACTTTCGACAAGTAGAACAATGAATGGAACAGTTAGACGGTTGAAATCTTTGTATATATTGCTTCTATATAGTCTAAGAAACATATATGCAAAGCATCCAAACAGTACAATTCGCCAATTTTTTGTTCTTCAAGTTTAAGTGAACAATGAGCCCCAATGGTTAATCCTTTATCGGTAATTATTTGTAACTTTCGACAAGTAGAACAATGAATGGAACAGGTAGACGGTTGAAATCCTTGTATATATTGCTTCCATATAGTCTAAGAAACATGAACGCAAAGCATCCAAACAGTACCATTCGCCAATTTTTTGTCCTTCAAGTTTAAGTGAACAATGAGCCCCATTGTTAATCCTTTATCGGAAATTATTTGTAACTTTCGACAAGTAGAACAATTAATGGAACAGGTAGACGGTTGAAATCTATGTATATATTGCTTCTATATAATCTAAGAAACATATATGCAAAGCATCCAAACAGTACAATTCGCCAATTTTTTGTTCTTCAAGTTTATGTGAACAATGAGCCCCAATGGTTAATCCTTTATCGGTAATTATTTGTAACTTTCGACAAGTAGAACAATGAATGATACAGGTAGACGGTTGAAATCCTTGTATATATTGCTTCCATATAGTCTAAGAAACATGTACGCAAAGCATCCAAACAGTACCATTCGCCAATTTTTTGTCCTCCAAGTTTAAGTGAACAATGAGCCCCATTGTTAATCCTTTATCGGAAATTATTTGTAACTTTCGACAAGTAGAACAATGAATGGAACAGGTCGACGGTTGAAATCTTTGTATATATTGCTTCTATATAGTATAAGAAACATATATGCGCGCATCCAAACAGTACAATTCGCCATTTATTTGTTCTTCAAGTTTAAGTAAACTACGATCCCCATTGTTAATCCCTTAACGGAAATTATTTGTAACATTCGACAAGTAGAACAGTGAGTGGAACTGGTAGACGGTTGAAATCTTTGTATATATTGCTTCTATATAGTATAAGAAACATATATGCAAAGCATCCAAACAGTACAATTCGCCAATTTTTTGTTCTTCAAGTTTAAGTGAACAATGAGACCCAATGGTTAATCCGTTATCGGAAATTATGTGTAACTTTCGACAAGTAGAACAATGAATGGAACAGGTAGACGGTTGAAATCTTTGAATATATTGCTTCTATATAGTCTAAGAAACATATATGCAAAGCATCCAAACAGTACCATTCGCCAATTTTTTGTTCTTCAAGTTTAAGTGAACTACGAGCCCCATTGTTAATCCTTTAAAGGAAATTATTTGTAAATTTCGACAAGTAGAACAATGAATGGAACAGGTAGACGGTTGAAATCCTTGTATATATTGCTTCCATATAGTCTAAGAAACATGAACGCAAAGCATCCAAACAGTACCATTCGCCAATTTTTTGTCCTTCAAGTTTAAGTGAACAATGAGCCCCATTGTTAATCCTTTATCGGAAATTATTTGTAACTTTCGACAAGTAGAACAATGAATGGAACAGTTAGACGGTTGAAATCTTTGTATATATTGCTTCTATATAGTCTAAGAAACATATATGCAAAGCATCCAAACAGTACAATTCGCTAATTTTTTGTTCTTCAAGTTTAAGTGAACAATGAGCCCCAATGGTTAATCCTTTATCGGTAATTATTTGTAACTTTCGACAAGTAGAACAATGAATGAAACAGGTCGACGGTTGAAATCTTTGTATATATTGCTTCTATATAATCTAAGAAACATATATGCAAAGCATCTAAACAGTAACAATCGCCAATTTTTTGATCTTCAAGTTTAAGTGAACAGCGAGCCCCATTGATAATCATGAAATGGAAATTATTTGTAACTTTCTAGAAGTAGAACAATGAATAGTACAGGTAGACGGGTGAAATCTTTCTAAATATTGCTTCTAAATAGTCTAAGAAACATCTATGCAAAGCATCCAAACAGTACAATTCGCCAATTTTTTGTTCTTCAAGTTTAAGTGAACTACGAGCCCCATTGTTAATCCTTTAAAAGAAATTATTTGTAAATTTCGACAAGTAGAACAATGAATGGATCATGTAGACGGTTGAAATCATTGTATATATTGCTTCTATATAGTCTACGAAACATATATGCAAAGCATCCAAACAGTACAATTCGCCAATTTATTGTTCTTCAAGTTTAAGTGAACAACGAGCCCCATTGTTAATCCATTAAAGGAAATTATCTGTAAATTACGACAAGTAGAACAATGATTGGAACACGTAGACGGTTGAAATCTTTGTATATATTGCTTCCATATAGTCTAAGAAACATGTACGCAAAGCATCCAAACAGTACAATTCGCCAATTTTTTGTTCTTCAAGTTTAAGTGAACAATGAGCCCCATTGTTAATCCTTTAAAGGAAATTATTTGTAACTTTCGACAAGTAGAACAATGAATGGAACAGTTAGACGGTTGAAATCTTTGTATATATTGCTTCTATATAGTCTAAGAAACATATATGCAAAGCATCCAAACAGTACAATTCGCCAATTTTTTGTTCTTCAAGTTTAAGTGAACAATGAGCCCCAATGGTTAATCCTTTATCGGTAATTATTTGTAACTTTCGACAAGTAGAACAATGAATGGAACAGGTAGACGGTTGAAATCCTTGTATATATTGCTTCCATATAGTCTAAGAAACATGAACGCAAAGCATCCAAACAGTACCATTCGCCAATTTTTTGTCCTTCAAGTTTAAGTGAACAATGAGCCCCATTGTTAATCCTTTATCGGAAATTATTTGTAACTTTCGACAAGTAGAACAATTAATGGAACAGGTAGACGGTTGAAATCTATGTATATATTGCTTCTATATAATCTAAGAAACATATATGCAAAGCATCCAAACAGTACAATTCGCCAATTTTTTGTTCTTCAAGTTTATGTGAACAATGAGCCCCAATGGTTAATCCTTTATCGGTAATTATTTGTAACTTTCGACAAGTAGAACAATGAATGGAACAGTTAGACGGTTGAAATCTTTGTATATATTGCTTCTATATAGTCTAAGAAACATATATGCAAAGCATCCAAACAGTACAATTCGCTAATTTTTTGTTCTTCAAGTTTAAGTGAACAATGAGCCCCAATGGTTAATCCTTTATCGGTAATTATTTGTAACTTTCGACAAGTAGAACAATGAATGAAACAGGTCGACGGTTGAAATCTTTGTATATATTGCTTCTATATAATCTAAGAAACATATATGCAAAGCATCTAAACAGTAACAATCGCCAATTTTTTGATCTTCAAGTTTAAGTGAACAGCGAGCCCCATTGATAATCATGAAATGGAAATTATTTGTAACTTTCTAGAAGTAGAACAATGAATAGTACAGGTAGACGGGTGAAATCTTTCTAAATATTGCTTCTAAATAGTCTAAGAAACATCTATGCAAAGCATCCAAACAGTACAATTCGCCAATTTTTTGTTCTTCAAGTTTAAGTGAACTACGAGCCCCATTGTTAATCCTTTAAAAGAAATTATTTGTAAATTTCGACAAGTAGAACAATGAATGGATCATGTAGACGGTTGAAATCATTGTATATATTGCTTCTATATAGTCTACGAAACATATATGCAAAGCATCCAAACAGTACAATTCGCCAATTTATTGTTCTTCAAGTTTAAGTGAACAACGAGCCCCATTGTTAATCCATTAAAGGAAATTATCTGTAAATTACGACAAGTAGAACAATGATTGGAACACGTAGACGGTTGAAATCTTTGTATATATTGCTTCCATATAGTCTAAGAAACATGTACGCAAAGCATCCAAACAGTACAATTCGCCAATTTTTTGTTCTTCAAGTTTAAGTGAACAATGAGCCCCATTGTTAATCCTTTAAAGGAAATTATTTGTAACTTTCGACAAGTAGAACAATGAATGGAACAGTTAGACGGTTGAAATCTTTGTATATATTGCTTCTATATAGTCTAAGAAACATATATGCAAAGCATCCAAACAGTACAATTCGCCAATTTTTTGTTCTTCAAGTTTAAGTGAACAATGAGCCCCAATGGTTAATCCTTTATCGGTAATTATTTGTAACTTTCGACAAGTAGAACAATGAATGGAACAGGTAGACGGTTGAAATCCTTGTATATATTGCTTCCATATAGTCTAAGAAACATGAACGCAAAGCATCCAAACAGTACCATTCGCCAATTTTTTGTCCTTCAAGTTTAAGTGAACAATGAGCCCCATTGTTAATCCTTTATCGGAAATTATTTGTAACTTTCGACAAGTAGAACAATTAATGGAACAGGTAGACGGTTGAAATCTATGTATATATTGCTTCTATATAATCTAAGAAACATATATGCAAAGCATCCAAACAGTACAATTCGCCAATTTTTTGTTCTTCAAGTTTATGTGAACAATGAGCCCCAATGGTTAATCCTTTATCGGTAATTATTTGTAACTTTCGACAAGTAGAACAATGAATGATACAGGTAGACGGTTGAAATCCTTGTATATATTGCTTCCATATAGTCTAAGAAACATGTACGCAAAGCATCCAAACAGTACCATTCGCCAATTTTTTGTCCTCCAAGTTTAAGTGAACAATGAGCCCCATTGTTAATACTTTATCGGAAATTATTTGTATCTTTCGACAAGTAGAACAATGAATGGAACAGGTCGACGGTTGAAATCTTTGTACATATTGCTTCTATATAATCTAAGAAACATATATGCAAAGCATCTAAACAGTAACCATCGCCAATTTTTTGATCTTCAAGTTTAAGTGAACAGCGAGCCCCATTGATAATCATGAAATGGAAATTATTTGTAACTTTCTACAAGTAGAACAATGAATAGTACAGGTAGACGGGTGAAATCTTTCTAAATATTGCTTCTAAATAGTCTAAGAAACATCTATGCAAAGCATCCAAACAGTACAATTCGCCAATTTTTTGTTCTTCAAGTTTAAGTGAACTACGAGCCCCATTGTTAATCCTTTAAAAGAAATTATTTGTAAATTTCGACAAGTAGAACAATGAATGGATCATGTAGACGGTTGAAATCATTGTATATATTGCTTCTATATAGTCTACGAAACATATATGCAAAGCATCCAAACAGTACAATTCGCCAATTTATTGTTCTTCAAGTTTAAGTGAACAACGAGCCCCATTGTTAATCCATTAAAGGAAATTATCTGTAAATTTCGACAAGTAGAACAATGATTGGAACACGTAGACGGTTGAAATCTTTGTATATATTGCTTCCATATAGTCTAAGAAACATGTACGCAAAGCATCCAAACAGTACAATTCGCCAATTTTTTGTTCCTCAAGTTTAAGTGAACTACGAGCCCCATTGTTAATCCTTTAACGGAAATTAATTGTAACTTTCTACAAGTAGGACAATGATTGGAACACGTAGACGGTTGAAATCTTTGTATATATTGCTTCTATATAGTTTAAGAAACATATACGCAAAGCATCCAAACAGTACCATTCGCCAATTTTTTGTTCTTCAAGTTTAAGTGAACAATGAGCCCCAATGGTTAATCCTTTATCGGAAATTACTTGTAATTTTCGACAAGTAGAACAATGAATGGAACAGGTAGACGGTTGAAATCTTTGTATATATTGCTTCTATATAGTCTACGGAACATATATGCAAAGCATCCAAACAGTACCATTGGCCAATTTTTTGTTCTTCAAGTTTAAGTGAACAGCAAGCCCCATTGATAATCATGAAATGGAAATTATTTGTAACTTTCTACAAGTAGAACAATGAATAGTACAGGTAGACGGGTGAAATCTTTCTATATATTGCTTCTAAATAGTCTAAGAAACACATATGCAAAGCATCCAAACAGTACAATTCGCCAATTTTTTGTTCTTCAAGTTTAAGTGAACAATGAGCCCCAATGGTTAATCCTTTATCGGAAATTACTTGTAATTTTCGACAAGTAGAACAATGAATGGAACAGGTAGACGGTTGAAATCTTTGTATATATTGCTTCTATATAATCTAAGAAACACATATTCAAAGCATTCAAACAGTACCATTCGCCAATTTTTTGTTCTTCAACTTTAAGTGAACTACGAGCCCCAGTGTTAATCCTTTAAAGGAAATTATTTGTAAATTTCGGCAAGTAGAACAATGAATGGAATAGGTAGACGGTTGAAATCATTGTATATATTGCGTCTATATAGTCTAAGAAACATATATGCAAAGCATCCAAACAGTACCATTCGCCAATTTTTTGTTCTTCAAGTTTAAGTGAACAATGAGCCCCAATGGTTAATCCTTTATCGGAAATTATTTGTAAATTTCGACAAGTAGAACAATGAATGGAACAGGTAGACGGTTGAAATCTTTGTATATATTGCTTCTATATAATCTAAGAAACATATATGCAAAGCATCCAAACAGTACCATTCGCCAATTTTTTGTTCTTCAAGTTTAAGTGAACTACGAGCCCCATTGTTAATACTTTAACGGAAATTATTTGTAACTTGCGACAAGTAGAACAATGAGTGGAACAGGTAGACGGTAGAAATCAATGTATATATTGCTTCTATATAGTCTAAGAAACATATATGCAAAGCATCCAAACAGAACCATTCGCCAATTTTTTGTTCTTCATGTTTAAGTGAACAATGAGCCCCATTGTTAATCATTTAAAGGAAATTATTTGTAACTTTCGACAAGTAGAACAATGAATGGAACTGGTATACGGTTGAAATCTTTTTATATATTGCTTCTATATAGTCTAAGAAACATATATGCAACGCATCCAAACAGTACCAGTCGCCAATTTTTTGTTCTTCAAGTTTAAGTGAACAACGAGGCCCATTGATAATCATGAAACGGAAATTATTTGTAACTTTCGACAAGAAGAACAATGAATAGAACAGGTAGACGGTTGAAATCTTTCTATATATTGCTTCTAAATAGTCTAAGAAACATATATGCAAAGCATCTAAACAGTAACATTCGCCAATTTTTTGACCTTCAAGTTTAAGTGAACAGCGAGCCCCATTGATAACCCTTTAAAGGAAATTATTTGTAAATTTCGACAAGTAGAACAATGAATGGAACAGGTAGACTGTTGAAAACATTGTATATATTGCTTCTATATAGTCTAAGAAACATATATGCAAAGCATCCAAACAGTACAATTCGCCAATTTTTTGTTCTTCAAGTTTAAGTAAACTACGATCCCCATTGTTAATCCCTTAACGGAAATTATTTGTAACTTTCGACAAGCAGAACAGTGAATGGAACAGGTAGACGGTTGAAATATTTTATATATTGCTTCTATATAGTATAAGAAACATATATGCAAAGCATCCAAACAGTACAATTCGCCAATTTTTTGTTCTTCAAGTTTAAGTGAACAATGAGCCCCAATGGTCAATCCGTTATCGGAAATTATTTGTAACTTTCGACAAGTAGAACAATGAATGCAACAGGTAGACGGTTGAAATCATTGTATATATTGCTTCTATATAGTCTAAGAAACATATATGCAAAGCATCCAAACAGTACCTTTCGCCAATTTTTTGTTCTTCAAGTTTAAGTGAACTACGAGCCCCAATGTTAATCCTTTAAAGGAAATTATTTGTAATTTTCGACAAGCAGAACAATGAATGGAACAGGTAGACGGTTGAAATCCTTGTATATATTGCGTCTATATAGTCTAAGAAACATATATGCAAAGCATCCAAACAGTACAATTCGCCAATTTATTGTTCTTCAAGTTTAAGTGAACAACCAGCCCCATTGTTAATCCTTTAAAGGAAATTATTTGTAAATTTCGACAAGTAGAACATTGAATGGAACAGGTAGACGGTTGAAATCTTTGTATATATTCCTTCTATATAGTCTAAGAAACATATATGCAAAGCATCCAAACAGTACCATTCGCCAATTTTTTGTTCTTCAAGTTTAAGTGAACTACGAGCCCCATTGTTAATCGTTTAAAGAAAATTATTTGTAATTTTCGACAAGCAGAACAATGAATGGAACAGGTAGACGGTTGAAATCTTTGTATATATTGCTTCTATATAATCTAAAAACATATATGCAAAGCATCCAAACAGTACCATTCGCCAATTTTTTGTTCTTCAAGTTTAAGTGAACAACGAGCCCCATTGATAATCATGAAACGGAAATTATTTGTAACTTTCTACAAGTAGAACAATGAATAGAAGAGGTAGACGGTTGAAATCTTTGTATATATTGCTTCTATATAGTCTAAGAAACATATATGCAAAGCATTCAAACAGTACAATTCGCCAATTTTTTATTTTCTTGTTTAAGTGAACTATGAGCCCCAATGGTCAATCCGTTATCGGAAATTATTTGTAATTTTCGACAAGCAGAACAATGAATGGAACAGGTAGACGGTTGAATTCTTTGTATATATTCCTTCTATATAGTCTAAGAAACATATATGCAAAGCATCCAAACAGTACCATTCGCCAATTTTTTGTTCTTCAAGTTTAAGTGAACAATGAGCCCCATTGTTAATCCTTTAAAGGAAATTATTTGTAAATTTCGACAAGTAGAACAATGAATGGAACTGGTAGACGGTTGAAATCTTTTTATATATTGCTTCTATATAGTCTAAGAAACATATATGCAAAGCATCCAAACAGTACCAGTCGCCAATTTTTTGTTCTTCAAGTTTAAGTGAACAATGAGCCCCATTGTTAATCCTTTATCGGAAATTGTTTGTAAATTTCGACAAGTAGAACAATGAATGGAACAGGTAGACTGTTGGAATCATTGTATATATTGCTTCTATATTGTCCAAGAAACATATATGCAAAGCGTCCAAACAGTACAATTCGCCAATTTTTTGCTCTTCAAGTTTAAGTGAACTACGAGCCCCATTGTTAATCATTTAAAGGAAATTATTTGTAAATTTCGGCAAGTAGAACAAAGAATGGAATAGGTAGACGGTTGAAAACGTTGTATATATTGCTTCTATATAGTCTAAGAAACATATATGCAAAGCATCCAAACAGTACAATTCGCCAATTTTTTGTTCTTCAAGTTTAAGTGAACAATGAGCCCCATTGTTAATCATTTAAAGGAAATTATTTGTAACTTTCGACAAGTAGAACAATGATTGGAACAGGTAGACGGTTGAAATCATTGTATATATTGCTTCTATATAGTCTGAAAAACATATATGCAAAGCATCCAAACAGTACCATTCGCCAATTTTTTGTTCTTCAAGTTTAAGTGAACAACGAGCCCCATTGATAATCATGAAACGGAAATTATTTGTAACTTTCTACAAGTAGAACAATGAATAGAAGAGGTAGACGGTTGAAATCTTTGTATATATTGCTTCTATATAGTCTAAGAAACATATATGCAAAGCATTCAAACAGTACAATTCGCCAATTTTTTTTTTTCATGTTTAAGTGAACTATGAGCCCCAATGGTCAATCCGTTATCGGAAATTATTTGTAATTTTCGACAAGCAGAACAATGAATGGAACAGGTAGACGGTTGAAATCTTTGTATATGTTGCTTCTATATAGTCTAAGAAACATATATTCAAAGCGTCCAAACAGTACCATTCGCCAATTTTTTGTTCTTCAAGTTTAAGTGAACTACGAGCCCCATTGTTAATACTTTAACGGAAATTATTTGTAACTTGCGACAAGTAGAACAATGAGTGGAGCAGGTAGACGGTTGAAATCAATGTATATATTGCTTCTATATAGTCTACGAAACATATATGCAAAGCATCCAAACAGTACAATTCGCCAATTTATTGTTCTTCAAGTTTAAGTGAACAACGAGCCCCATTGTTAATCCATTAAAGGAAATTATCTGTAAATTTCGACAAGTAGAACAATGATTGGAACACGTAGACGGTTGAAATCTTTGTATATATTGCTTCCATATTGTCTAAGAAACATGTACGCAAAGCATCCAAACAGTACAATTCGCCAATTTTTTGTTCCTCAAGTTTAAGTGAACTACGAGCCCCATTGTTAATCCTTTAACGGAAATTAATTGTAACTTTCTACAAGTAGGACAATGATTGGAACACGTAGACGGTTGAAATCTTTGTATATATTGCTTCTATATAGTTTAAGAAACATATACGCAAAGCATCCAAACAGTACCATTCGCCAATTTTTTGTTCTTCAAGTTTAAGTGAACAATGAGCCCCAATGGTTAATCCTTTATCGGAAATTACTTGTAATTTTCGACAAGTAGAACAATGAATGGAACAGGTAGACGGTTGAAATCTTTGTATATATTGCTTCTATATAGTCTACGAAACATATATGCAAAGCATCCAAACAGTACCATTGGCCAATTTTTTGTTCTTCAAGTTTAAGTGAACAGCAAGCCCCATTGATAATCATGAAATGGAAATTATTTGTAACTTTCTACAAGTAGAACAATGAATAGTACAGGTAGACGGGTGAAATCTTTCTATATATTGCTTCTAAATAGTCTAAGAAACACATATGCAAAGCATCCAAACAGTACAATTCGCCAATTTTTTGTTCTTCAAGTTTAAGTGAACAATGAGCCCCAATGGTTAATCCTTTATCGGAAATTACTTGTAATTTTCGACAAGTAGAACAATGAATGGAACAGGTAGACGGTTGAAATCTTTGTATATATTGCTTCTATATAATCTAAGAAACACATATTCAAAGCATTCAAACAGTACCATTCGCCAATTTTTTGTTCTTCAACTTTAAGTGAACTACGAGCCCCAGTGTTAATCCTTTAAAGGAAATTATTTGTAAATTTCGGCAAGTAGAACAATGAATGGAATAGGTAGACGGTTGAAATCATTGTATATATTGCGTCTATATAGTCTAAGAAACATATATGCAAAGCATCCAAACAGTACCATTCGCCAATTTTTTGTTCTTCAAGTTTAAGTGAACAATGAGCCCCAATGGTTAATCCTTTATCGGAAATTATTTGTAAATTTCGACAAGTAGAACAATGAATGGAACAGGTAGACGGTTGAAATCTTTGTATATATTGCTTCTATATAATCTAAGAAACATATATGCAAAGCATCCAAACAGTACCATTCGCCAATTTTTTGTTCTTCAAGTTTAAGTGAACTACGAGCCCCATTGTTAATACTTTAACGGAAATTATTTGTAACTTGCGACAAGTAGAACAATGAGTGGAACAGGTAGACGGTAGAAATCAATGTATATATTGCTTCTATATAGTCTAAGAAACATACATGCAAAGCATCCAAACAGAACCATTCGCCAATTTTTTGTTCTTCATGTTTAAGTGAACAATGAGCCCCATTGTTAATCATTTAAAGGAAATTATTTGTAACTTTCGACAAGTAGAACAATGAATGGAACTGGTATACGGTTGAAATCTTTTTATATATTGCTTCTATATAGTCTAAGAAACATATATGCAACGCATCCAAACAGTACCAGTCGCCAATTTTTTGTTCTTCAAGTTTAAGTGAACAACGAGGCCCATTGATAATCATGAAACGGAAATTATTTGTAACTTTCGACAAGAAGAACAATGAATAGAACAGGTAGACGGTTGAAATCTTTCTATATATTGCTTCTAAATAGTCTAAGAAACATATATGCAAAGCATCTAAACAGTAACATTCGCCAATTTTTTGACCTTCAAGTTTAAGTGAACAGCGAGCCCCATTGATAACCCTTTAAAGGAAATTATTTGTAAATTTCGACAAGTAGAACAATGAATGGAACAGGTAGACTGTTGAAAACATTGTATATATTGCTTCTATATAGTCTAAGAAACATATATGCAAAGCATCCAAACAGTACAATTCGCCAATTTTTTGTTCTTCAAGTTTAAGTAAACTACGATCCCCATTGTTAATCCCTTAACGGAAATTATTTGTAACTTTCGACAAGCAGAACAGTGAATGGAACAGGTAGACGGTTGAAATATTTTATATATTGCTTCTATATAGTCTAAGAAACATATATGCAAAGCATCCAAACAGTACAATTCGCCAATTTATTGTTCTTCAAGTTTAAGTGAACAACGAGCCCCATTGTTAATCCATTAAAGGAAATTATCTGTAAATTACGACAAGTAGAACAATGATTGGAACACGTAGACGGTTGAAATCTTTGTATATATTGCTTCCATATAGTCTAAGAAACATGTACGCAAAGCATCCAAACAGTACAATTCGCCAATTTTTTGTTCTTCAAGTTTAAGTGAACAATGAGCCCCATTGTTAATCCTTTAAAGGAAATTATTTGTAACTTTCGACAAGTAGAACAATGAATGGAACAGTTAGACGGTTGAAATCTTTGTATATATTGCTTCTATATAGTCTAAGAAACATATATGCAAAGCATCCAAACAGTACAATTCGCCAATTTTTTGTTCTTCAAGTTTAAGTGAACAATGAGCCCCAATGGTTAATCCTTTATCGGTAATTATTTGTAACTTTCGACAAGTAGAACAATGAATGGAACAGGTAGACGGTTGAAATCCTTGTATATATTGCTTCCATATAGTCTAAGAAACATGAACGCAAAGCATCCAAACAGTACCATTCGCCAATTTTTTGTCCTTCAAGTTTAAGTGAACAATGAGCGCCATTGTTAATCCTTTATCGGAAATTATTTGTAACTTTCGACAAGTAGAACAATTAATGGAACAGGTAGACGGTTGAAATCTATGTATATATTGCTTCTATATAATCTAAGAAACATATATGCAAAGCATCCAAACAGTACAATTCGCCAATTTTTTGTTCTTCAAGTTTATGTGAACAATGAGCCCCAATGGTTAATCCTTTATCGGTAATTATTTGTAACTTTCGACAAGTAGAACAATGAATGATACAGGTAGACGGTTGAAATCCTTGTATATATTGCTTCCATATAGTCTAAGAAACATGTACGCAAAGCATCCAAACAGTACCATTCGCCAATTTTTTGTCCTCCAAGTTTAAGTGAACAATGAGCCCCATTGTTAATACTTTATCGGAAATTATTTGTATCTTTCGACAAGTAGAACAATGAATGGAACAGGTCGACGGTTGAAATCTTTGTATATATTGCTTCTATATAATCTAAGAAACATATATGCAAAGCATCTAAACAGTAACCATCGCCAATTTTTTGATCTTCAAGTTTAAGTGAACAGCGAGCCCCATTGATAATCATGAAATGGAAATTATTTGTAACTTTCTACAAGTAGAACAATGAATAGTACAGGTAGACGGGTGAAATCTTTCTAAATATTGCTTCTAAATAGTCTAAGAAACATCTATGCAAAGCATCCAAACAGTACAATTCGCCAATTTTTTGTTCTTCAAGTTTAAGTGAACTACGAGCCCCATTGTTAATCCTTTAAAAGAAATTATTTGTAAATTTCGACAAGTAGAACAATGAATGGATCATGTAGACGGTTGAAATCATTGTATATATTGCTTCTATATAGTCTACGAAACATATATGCAAAGCATCCAAACAGTACAATTCGCCAATTTATTGTTCTTCAAGTTTAAGTGAACAACGAGCCCCATTGTTAATCCATTAAAGGAAATTATCTGTAAATTTCGACAAGTAGAACAATGATTGGAACACGTAGACGGTTGAAATCTTTGTATATATTGCTTCCATATAGTCTAAGAAACATGTACGCAAAGCATCCAAACAGTACAATTCGCCAATTTTTTGTTCCTCAAGTTTAAGTGAACTACGAGCCCCATTGTTAATCCTTTAACGGAAATTAATTGTAACTTTCTACAAGTAGGACAATGATTGGAACACGTAGACGGTTGAAATCTTTGTATATATTGCTTCTATATAGTCTAAGAAACATATACGCAAAGCATCCAAACAGTACCATTCGCCAATTTTTTGTTCTTCAAGTTTAAGTGAACAATGAGCCCCAATGGTTAATCCTTTATCGGAAATTACTTGTAATTTTCGACAAGTAGAACAATGAATGGAACAGGTAGACGGTTGAAATCTTTGTATATATTGCTTCTATATAGTCTACGAAACATATATGCAAAGCATCCAAACAGTACCATTGGCCAATTTTTTGTTCTTCAAGTTTAAGTGAACAGCAAGCCCCATTGATAATCATGAAATGGAAATTATTTGTAACTTTCTACAAGTAGAACAATGAATAGTACAGGTAGACGGGTGAAATCTTTCTATATATTGCTTCTAAATAGTCTAAGAAACACATATGCAAAGCAACCAAACAGTACAATTCGCCAATTTTTTGTTCTTCAAGTTTAAGTGAACAATGAGCCCCAATGGTTAATCCTTTATCGGAAATTACTTGTAATTTTCGACAAGTAGAACAATGAATGGAACAGGTAGACGGTTGAAATCTTTGTATATATTGCTTCTATATAATCTAAGAAACACATATTCAAAGCATTCAAACAGTACCATTCGCCAATTTTTTGTTCTTCAACTTTAAGTGAACTACGAGCCCCAGTGTTAATCCTTTAAAGGAAATTATTTGTAAATTTCGACAAGTAGAACAATGATTGGAACACGTAGACGGTTGAAATCTTTGTATATATTGCTTCTATATAGTCTAAGAAACATATATGCAAAGCATCCAAACAGTACCATTCGCCAATTTTTTGTTCTTCAAGTTTAAGTGAACAGCGAGCCCCATTGATAATCATGAAATGGAAATTATTTGTAACTTTCTACAAGTAGAACAATGAATAGTACGGGTAGACGGGTGAAATCTTTCTATATATTGCTTCTAAATAATCTAAGAAACATATATGCAAAGCATCCAAACAGTACAATTCGCCAATTTTTTGTTCTTCAAGTTTAAGTGAACAATGAGCCCCATTGTTAATCCTTTAAAGGAAATTATTTGTAAATTTCGACAAGTAGAACAATGAATGGAACAGGTAGACGGTTGAAATCTTTGTATATATTGCTTCTATATAATCTAAGAAACACATATTCAAAGCATTCAAACAGTACCATTCGCCAATTTTTTGTTCTTCAACTTTAAGTGAACTACGAGCCCCAGTGTTAATCCTTTAAAGGAAATTATTTGTAAATTTCGACAAGTAGAACAATGATTGGAACACGTAGACGGTTGAAATCTTTGTATATATTGCTTCTATATAGTCTAAGAAACATATATGCAAAGCATCCAAACAGTACCATTCGCCAATTTTTTGTTCTTCAAGTTTAAGTGAACAGCGAGCCCCATTGATAATCATGAAATGGAAATTATTTGTAACTTTCGACAAGTAGAACAATTAATGGAACAGGTAGACGGTTGAAATCTATGTATATATTGCTTCTATATAATCTAAGAAACATATATGCAAAGCATCCAAACAGTACAATTCGCCAATTTTTTGTTCTTCAAGTTTAAGTGAACAATGAGCCCCATTGTTAATCATTTAAAGGAAATTATTTGTAACTTTCGACAAGTAGAACAATGATTGGAACAGGTAGACGGTTGAAATCATTGTATATATTGCTTCTATATAGTCTGAAAAACATATATGCAAAGCATCCAAACAGTACCATTCGCCAATTTTTTGTTCTTCAAGTTTAACTGAACTACGAGCCCCATTGTTAATACTTTAACGGAAATTATTTGTAACTTGCGACAAGTAGAACAATGAGTGGAAGAGGTAGACGGTTGAAATCAATGTATATATTGCTTCTATATAGACTAAGAAACATATATGCAAAGCATCCAAACAGTACCATTCGCCAATTTTTTGTTCTTCAAGTTTAAGTGAACAATGAGCCCCATTGTTAATCCTTTATCGGAAATTATTTGTAACTTTCGACAAGTAGAACAATGAATAGAACAGGTAGACGGTTGAAATCTTTGTATATATTGCTTCTATATAGTATAAGAAACATATATGCAAAGCATCCAAACAGTACAATTCGCCAATTTATTGTTCTTGAAGTTTAAGTGAACAACGTGCCCCATTGTTAATCCTTTAAAGGAAATTATTTGTAAATTTCGACAAGTAGAACAATGATTGGAACACGTAGACGGTTGAAATCTTTGTATATATTGCTTCTATATAGTCTAAGAAACATATATGCAAAGCATCCAAACAGTACCATTCGCCAATTTTTTGTTCTTCAAGTTTAAGTGAACAGCGAGCCCCATTGATAATCATGAAATGGAAATTATTTGTAACTTTCTACAAGTAGAACAATGAATAGTACGGGTAGACGGGTGAAATCTTTCTATATATTGCTTCTAAATAGTCTAAGAAACATATATGCAAAGCATCCAAACAGTACCATTCGCCAATTTTTTGTCCTTCAAGTTTAAGTGAACTACGAGCCCCATTGTTAATACTTTAACGGAAATTATTTGTAACTTGCGACAAGTAGAACAATGAATGGAACAGGTAGACGGTTGAAATCTTTGTATATATTGCTTCTTTATAATCTAAGAAACATTTATGCAAAGCATCTAAACAGTAACAATCGCCAATTTTTTGATCTTCAAGTTTAAGTGAACTGTTACGAACGGCGTATTATTCGAACGTCCCGTCCGTCGTCGAGCGGGTGCCGACGGATGGTAGATTCCGTGCGTAACGGCCAAGACGAAACGAATCGCGCGCGGGTTTCCGCGGTTGACTCTATTTGAAAATTTTGTAGCTCTCCCCAGCCTAAGGCGAGGAGAGGACAGGATGGATGGGTCGATCTGTTAAGACCTATACAGGTCTGGCTTAATCGAAATCTAAAGGATAAGGATATTGAATAATAGAACTGAATCTCACAATGTTATAATGGGTAAAAGCAATGTGTATTCAAATTTAAACAAAGAAACGTTACAAACGGTAATGAAATGGGTTATAATATCGGCTAAGTTGGATATAAAATAATTGATTTTGAATAGATATATGTACGTTAACAATTTATTGGTGGTGAAGCTGGCTCGAAATCGAGTGATTATGATCCAATCGAATCTATCTTTCGTTTCCGAAACAACCTCCCATTTACAGGCAAAATGTATATTTTAAAATAGTCCAACGGTAGAGAAACTCACTATTGAGACGGCGGTTTACAATAGAATATGACAAGATAATTATGGTAATGGAAAATTAGAACTCACCCTGGATTTTCTGACGATACAAGTATAAATGATAATTTCGGTTCTATCTCTATATCGGTTGTAGCGGTATTACAAGGTACTCTCGTTGAAGTTTAATTCGGAGTTCAAGTGGCTGAACAGAAGAGTGGATGGATTAGAACTGCACTTTTTCGAATTTACCTATTCTAATGATTCTATAGATCATGCAATAGTAAAATATACGGTTAACGAATTTTATAAGTAGGTTTTACGATACAATTCTCGCACGAAACTCTGAGTCTTTCGGAACTACAGCGTTACCGAACTACGCTCACGGAGAATCTAGGATTCTCTCACGGTTTCGCGGGTTAACAATCACGCACCTCGCGACTTTACGATTGAAAACCAAGAGATTTATTTGTTTAACGAGGATTATAAAGTCCGTTACCGCGTATCGAACTATTGAAGTTATTCGCGTATAAACTAAGCTTAACTAAACCCTCGGACTATGCCTACGCACCTCGCGACTTTCCAGACGATAGTGACGAGTTGAGCTCGTCTTTGGCCTCACAAGGGTGAGCCCTAGGTAGAGGTGGTAGCCACGTTCCGTGGTCACGTTTTGCTAAGGTTAACAATTTTGGGTGCTAGTCTCCATCCTCCCTTCCGTCCGAGCCCCACACATCAGCCGCTGCTGATTTGCCTCGCAATTCCTGGGACCGGAGGGCGTACGTGACTCGAAGCGATCTTTGTCAGCAGGGCAGCCGGATGTACATATCTTTGTTATTGAATCTCAAACGATATCGTAATCCAGTTAGAGAGAACTCTGAATGCATAGGCATTCCTGCATCATCGGAATCGGAGAACAATTATTAACGTTCTGCGTATTTGCCGAAGGAATTTCAAACATTGGCAAATGCGCAGGCAATGATCTCAAAAGAAAAAGAATTTTAGTCCCCGGGACGTAACAGAACTACGAGCCCCATTGTTTATCCTTTAACGGAAATTAATTGTAACTTTCTACAAGTAGAACAATGATTGGAACACGTAGACGGTTGAAATCTTTGTATATATTGCTTCCATATAGTCTAAGAAACATATTTGCAAAGCGTCCAAACAGTACAATTCGCAAATTTTTTGCTCTTCAAGTTTAAGTGAACTACGAGCCCCATTGTTAATCCTTTAAAGGAAATTATTTGTAAATTTCGGCAAGTAGTGTAATGAATAGAACAGGTAGACGGTTGAAATCTTTGTATATATTGCTTCTATATAATCTAAGAAACATATATGCAAAGCATCTAAACAGTAACAATCGCCAATTTTTTGTTCTTCAAGTTTAAGTGAACTACGAGCCCCATTGTTAATCCTTTAACGGAAATTAATTGTAACTTTCTACAAGTAGAACAATGCTTGGAACACGTAGACGGATGAAATCTTTGTATATATTGCTTCCATATAGTCTAAGAAACATGTACGCAAAGCATCCAAACAGTACCATTCGCCAATTTTTTGTTCTTCAAGTTTAAGTGAACAATGAGCCCCAATGGTTAATCCGTTATCGGAAATTATTTGTAACTTGCGACAAGTAGAACAATGAGTGGAACAGTTAGACGGTTGAAATCAATGTATATATTGCTTCTATATAGTCTAAGAAACATATATGCAAAGCATCCAAACAGTACCATTCGCCAATTTTTTGTTCTTCAAGTTTAAGTGAACAATGAGCCCCATTGTTAATCCTTTATCGGAAATTAATTGTAACTTTCTACAAGTAGAACAATGATTGGAACACGTTGACGGTTGAAATCTTTGTATATATTACTTCCATATAGACTAAGAAACATATATGCAAAGCATCTAAACAGTACAATTCGCCAATTTATTGTTCTTCAAGTTTAAGTGAACAACGAGCCCCATTGTTAATCCTTTAAAGGAAATTATTTGTAAATTTCGGCAAGTAGAACAATGAATGGAACAGGTAGACGGTTGAAATCTTTGTATATATTGCTTCTATATAATCTAAGAAACATATATGAAAGCATCTAAACAGTAACAATCGCCAATTTTTTGTTCTTCAAGTTTAAGTGAACTACGAGCCCCATTGTTAATCCTTTAACGGAAATTAATTCTAACTTTCTACAAGTAGAACAATGCTTGGAACACGTAGACGGATGAAATCTTTGTATATATTGCGTCTATATAGTCTAAGAAACATATATGCAAAGCATCCAAACAGTACCATTCGCCAATTTTTTGATCTTCAAGTTTAAGTGAACTACGAGCCCCATTGTTAATCCTTTAAAGGAAATTATTTGTAAATTTCGACAAGTAGAACAATGAATGGAACAGGTAGACGGTTGAAATCAATGTATATATTGCTTCTATATAGTCTAAGAAACCTATATGCAAAGCATCCAAACAGTAACAATCGCCAATTTTTTGATCTTCAAGTTTAAGTGAACAGCGAGCCCCATTGATAATCATGAAATGGAAATTAATTGTAACTTTCTACAAGTAGAACAATGCTTGGAACACGTAGACGGATGAAATCTTTGTATATATTGTTTCCATATAGTCTAAGAAACATATATGCAAAGCATCTAAACAGTAACAATCGCCAATTTTTTGTTCTTCAAGTTTAAGTGAACAACGAGCCCCAATGGTTAATCCTTTATCGGAAATTATTTGTATCTTTCGACAAGTAGAACAATGAATGGAACAGGTAGACGGTTGAAATCTTTGTATATATTGCCTCTATATAGTCTAAGAAACATATATGCAAAGCATCCAAACAGTACCATTCGCCAATTTTTTGTTCTTCAAGTTTAAGTAAACTACGAGCCCCATTGTTAATCCTTTAACGGAAATTAATTCTAATTTTCTACAAGTAGAACAATGCTTGGAACACGTAGACGGTTGAAATCTTTGTATATATTGCTTCTATATAATCTAAAAACATATATTCAAAGCGTCCAAACAGTACCATTCGCCAATTTTTTGTTCTTCAAGTTTAAGTGAACTACGAGCCCCATTGTTAATACTTTAACGGAAATTATTTGTAACTTGCGACAAGTAGAACAATGAGTGGAGCAGGTAGACGGTTGAATTCAATGTATATATTGCTTCTATATAGTCTAAGAAACATATATGCAAAGCATCCAAACAGTACCATTCGCCAATTTTTTGTTCTTCAAGTTTAAGTGAACTACGAGCCCCATTGTTAATACTTTAACGGAAATTATTTGTAACTTGCGACAAGTAGAACAATGAGTGGAACAGGTAGACGGTTGAAAACAATGTATATATTGCTTCTATATAGGCTAAGAAACATATATGCAAAGCATCCAAACAGTACAATTCGCCAATTTTTTGTTCTTCAAGTTTAAGTGAACAATGAGCCCCATTGTTAATCCTTTAAAGGAAATTATTTGTAAATTTCGACAAGTGGAACAATGAATGGAACAGGTAGACGGTTGAAATCTTTGTATATATTGCTTCTATATAATCTAAGAAACATATATGCAAAGCATCCAAACAGTACCATTCGCCAATTTTTTGTTCTTCAAGTTTAAGTGAACAACGAGCCCCATTGATAATCATGAAACGGAAATTATTTGTAACTTTCTGCAAGCAGAACAATGAATAGAACAGGTAGACGGTTGAAATCTTTGTATATGTTGCTTCTATATAGTCTAAGAAACCTATATGCAAAGCATCTAAACAGTAACAATCGCCAATTTTTTGATCTTCAAGTTTAAGTGAACAGCGAGCCCCATTGATAATCATGAAATGGAAATTATTTGTAACTTTCTACAAGTAGAACAATGAATAGTACAGGTAGACGGTTGAATTCTTTGTATATATTCCTTCTATATAGTCTAAGAAACATATATGCAAAGCATCCAAACAGTACCATTCCCTAATTTTTTGTTCTTCAAGTTTAAGTGAACTACGAGCCCCATTGTTAATCGTTTAAAGAAAATTATTTGTAATTTTCGACAAGCAGAACAATGAATGGAACAGGTAGACGGTTGAAATCTTTGTATATATTGCTTCTATATAATCTAAAAACATATATGCAAAGCATCCAAACAGTACCATTCGCCAATTTTTTGTTCTTCAAGTTTAAGTGAACAACGAGCCCCATTGATAATCATGAAACGGAAATTATTTGTAACTTTCTACAAGTAGAACAATGAATAGAACAGGTAGACGGTTGAAATCTTTGTATATGTTGCTTCTATATAGTCTAAGAAACATATATTCAAAGCGTCCAAACAGTACCATTCGCCAATTTTTTGTTCTTCAAGTTTAAGTGAACTACGAGCCCCATTGTTAATACTTTAACGGAAATTATTTGTAACTTGCGACAAGTAGAACAATGAGTGGAGCAGGTAGACGGTTGAAATCAATGTATATATTGCTTCTATATAGTCTAAGAAACATATATGCAAAGCATCCAAACAGTACCATTCGCCAATTTTTTGTTCTTCAAGTTTAAGTGAACTACGAGCCCCATTGTTAATACTTTAACGGAAATTATTTGTAACTTGCGACAAGTAGAACAATGAGTGGAACAGGTAGACGGTTGAAAACAATGTATATATTGCTTCTATATAGTCTAAGAAACATATATGCAAAGCATCCAAACAGTACCATTCGCCAATTTTTTGTTCTTCAAGTTTAAGTGAACAAGGAGCCCCAATGGTTAATCCTTTATTGGAAATTACTTGTAACTTTCGACAAGTAGAACAATGAATGGAACAGGTAGACGGTTGAAATCTTTGTATATATTGCTTCTATATAATGTAAGAAACATATATGCAAAGCATCCAAACAGTACCATTCGCCAATTTTTTGTTCTTCAAGTTTAAGTGAACAACGAGCCCCATTGTTAATCCTTTAAAGGAAATGATTTGTAAATTTCCACAAGTAGAACAATGAATGGAACAGGTAGACTGTTGAAATCATTGTATATATTGCTACTATATAGTCTAAGAAACATATATGCATAGCGTCCAAACAGTACAATTCGCCAATTTTTTGTTCTTCAAGTTTAAGTGAACAGCGAGCCCCATTGATAATCATGAAATGGAAATTATTTGTAACTTTCTACAAGTAGAACAATGAATAGTACGGGTAGACGGGTGAAATCTTTCTATATATTGCTTCTAAATAGTCTAAGAAACATATATGCAAAGCATCCAAACAGTACCATTCGCCAATTTTTTGTCCTTCAAGTTTAAGTGAACTACGAGCCCCATTGTTAATACTTTAACGGAAATTATTTGTAACTTGCGACAAGTAGAACAATGAATGGAACAGGTAGACGGTTGAAATCTTTGTATATATTGCTTCTTTATAATCTAAGAAACATTTATGCAAAGCATCTAAACAGTAACAATCGCCAATTTTTTGATCTTCAAGTTTAAGTGAACTGTTACGAACGGCGTATTATTCGAACGTCCCGTCCGTCGTCGAGCGGGTGCCGACGGATGGTAGATTCCGTGCGTAACGGCCAAGACGAAACGAATCGCGCGCGGGTTTCCGCGGTTGACTCTATTTGAAAATTTTGTAGCTCTCCCCAGCCTAAGGCGAGGAGAGGACAGGATGGATGGGTCGATCTGTTAAGACCTATACAGGTCTGGCTTAATCGAAATCTAAAGGATAAGGATATTGAATAATAGAACTGAATCTCACAATGTTATAATGGGTAAAAGCAATGTGTATTCAAATTTAAACAAAGAAACGTTACAAACGGTAATGAAATGGGTTATAATATCGGCTAAGTTGGATATAAAATAATTGATTTTGAATAGATATATGTACGTTAACAATTTATTGGTGGTGAAGCTGGCTCGAAATCGAGTGATTATGATCCAATCGAATCTATCTTTCGTTTCCGAAACAACCTCCCATTTACAGGCAAAATGTATATTTTAAAATAGTCCAACGGTAGAGAAACTCACTATTGAGACGGCGGTTTACAATAGAATATGACAAGATAATTATGGTAATGGAAAATTAGAACTCACCCTGGATTTTCTGACGATACAAGTATAAATGATAATTTCGGTTCTATCTCTATATCGGTTGTAGCGGTATTACAAGGTACTCTCGTTGAAGTTTAATTCGGAGTTCAAGTGGCTGAACAGAAGAGTGGATGGATTAGAACTGCACTTTTTCGAATTTACCTATTCTAATGATTCTATAGATCATGCAATAGTAAAATATACGGTTAACGAATTTTATAAGTAGGTTTTACGATACAATTCTCGCACGAAACTCTGAGTCTTTCGGAACTACAGCGTTACCGAACTACGCTCACGGAGAATCTAGGATTCTCTCACGGTTTCGCGGGTTAACAATCACGCACCTCGCGACTTTACGATTGAAAACCAAGAGATTTATTTGTTTAACGAGGATTATAAAGTCCGTTACCGCGTATCGAACTATTGAAGTTATTCGCGTATAAACTAAGCTTAACTAAACCCTCGGACTATGCCTACGCACCTCGCGACTTTCCAGACGATAGTGACGAGTTGAGCTCGTCTTTGGCCTCACAAGGGTGAGCCCTAGGTAGAGGTGGTAGCCACGTTCCGTGGTCACGTTTTGCTAAGGTTAACAATTTTGGGTGCTAGTCTCCATCCTCCCTTCCGTCCGAGCCCCACACATCAGCCGCTGCTGATTTGCCTCGCAATTCCTGGGACCGGAGGGCGTACGTGACTCGAAGCGATCTTTGTCAGCAGGGCAGCCGGATGTACATATCTTTGTTATTGAATCTCAAACGATATCGTAATCCAGTTAGAGAGAACTCTGAATGCATAGGCATTCCTGCATCATCGGAATCGGAGAACAATTATTAACGTTCTGCGTATTTGCCGAAGGAATTTCAAACATTGGCAAATGCGCAGGCAATGATCTCAAAAGAAAAAGAATTTTAGTCCCCGGGACGTAACAGAACTACGAGCCCCATTGTTTATCCTTTAACGGAAATTAATTGTAACTTTCTACAAGTAGAACAATGATTGGAACACGTAGACGGTTGAAATCTTTGTATATATTGCTTCCATATAGTCTAAGAAACATATTTGCAAAGCGTCCAAACAGTACAATTCGCAAATTTTTTGCTCTTCAAGTTTAAGTGAACTACGAGCCCCATTGTTAATCCTTTAAAGGAAATTATTTGTAAATTTCGGCAAGTAGTGTAATGAATAGAACAGGTAGACGGTTGAAATCTTTGTATATATTGCTTCTATATAATCTAAGAAACATATATGCAAAGCATCTAAACAGTAACAATCGCCAATTTTTTGTTCTTCAAGTTTAAGTGAACTACGAGCCCCATTGTTAATCCTTTAACGGAAATTAATTGTAACTTTCTACAAGTAGAACAATGCTTGGAACACGTAGACGGATGAAATCTTTGTATATATTGCTTCCATATAGTCTAAGAAACATGTACGCAAAGCATCCAAACAGTACCATTCGCCAATTTTTTGTTCTTCAAGTTTAAGTGAACAATGAGCCCCAATGGTTAATCCGTTATCGGAAATTATTTGTAACTTGCGACAAGTAGAACAATGAGTGGAACAGTTAGACGGTTGAAATCAATGTATATATTGCTTCTATATAGTCTAAGAAACATATATGCAAAGCATCCAAACAGTACCATTCGCCAATTTTTTGTTCTTCAAGTTTAAGTGAACAATGAGCCCCATTGTTAATCCTTTATCGGAAATTAATTGTAACTTTCTACAAGTAGAACAATGATTGGAACACGTTGACGGTTGAAATCTTTGTATATATTACTTCCATATAGACTAAGAAACATATATGCAAAGCATCTAAACAGTACAATTCGCCAATTTATTGTTCTTCAAGTTTAAGTGAACAACGAGCCCCATTGTTAATCCTTTAAAGGAAATTATTTGTAAATTTCGGCAAGTAGAACAATGAATGGAACAGGTAGACGGTTGAAATCTTTGTATATATTGCTTCTATATAATCTAAGAAACATATATGAAAGCATCTAAACAGTAACAATCGCCAATTTTTTGTTCTTCAAGTTTAAGTGAACTACGAGCCCCATTGTTAATCCTTTAACGGAAATTAATTCTAACTTTCTACAAGTAGAACAATGCTTGGAACACGTAGACGGATGAAATCTTTGTATATATTGCGTCTATATAGTCTAAGAAACATATATGCAAAGCATCCAAACAGTACCATTCGCCAATTTTTTGATCTTCAAGTTTAAGTGAACTACGAGCCCCATTGTTAATCCTTTAAAGGAAATTATTTGTAAATTTCGACAAGTAGAACAATGAATGGAACAGGTAGACGGTTGAAATCAATGTATATATTGCTTCTATATAGTCTAAGAAACCTATATGCAAAGCATCCAAACAGTAACAATCGCCAATTTTTTGATCTTCAAGTTTAAGTGAACAGCGAGCCCCATTGATAATCATGAAATGGAAATTAATTGTAACTTTCTACAAGTAGAACAATGCTTGGAACACGTAGACGGATGAAATCTTTGTATATATTGTTTCCATATAGTCTAAGAAACATATATGCAAAGCATCTAAACAGTAACAATCGCCAATTTTTTGTTCTTCAAGTTTAAGTGAACAACGAGCCCCAATGGTTAATCCTTTATCGGAAATTATTTGTATCTTTCGACAAGTAGAACAATGAATGGAACAGGTAGACGGTTGAAATCTTTGTATATATTGCCTCTATATAGTCTAAGAAACATATATGCAAAGCATCCAAACAGTACCATTCGCCAATTTTTTGTTCTTCAAGTTTAAGTAAACTACGAGCCCCATTGTTAATCCTTTAACGGAAATTAATTCTAATTTTCTACAAGTAGAACAATGCTTGGAACACGTAGACGGATGAAATCTTTGTATATATTGCTTCCATATAGTCTAAGAAACATGTACGCAAAGCATCCAAACAGTACCAATCGCCAATTTTTTGTTCTTCAAGTTTAAGTGAACTACGAGCCCCATTGTTAATCCTTTAAAGGAAATTTTTTGTAAATTTCGACAAGTAGAACAATGAATGGAACAGGTAGACTGTTGAAATCATTGTATATATTGCTACTATATAGTTTAAGAAACATATAGGCATAGCGTCCAAACAGTACAATTCGCCAATTTTTTGCTCTTCAAGTTTAAGTGAACTACGAGCCCCATTGTTAATTCTTTAAAGCAAATTATTTGTAAATTTCGGCAAGTAGAACAATGAATGGAACAGGTAGACTGTTGAAATCCTTGTATATATTGCTTCTATATAGTATAAGAAACATATATGCAAAGCATCCAAACAGTACCATTCGCCAATTTTTTGTTCTTCAAATTTAAGTGAACAACGAGCCCCAATTGTTAATCCTTTATCGGAAATTATTTGTAACTTTCGACAAGTAGAACAATGAATGGAACAGGTAGACGGTTGAAATCTTTGTATATGTTGCGTCTATGTAGTCTAAGAAACATATATGCAAAGCATCCAAACAGTACAATTCGCCAATTTATTGTTCTTCAAGTTTAAGTGAACAACGAGCCCCATTGTTAATCCTTTAAAGGAAATTATTTGTAAATTTCGACAAGTAGAACAATGATTGGAACACGTAGACGGTTAAAATCTTTGTATATATTGCTTCCATATAGTCTAAGAAACATGTACGCAAAGCATCCAAACAGTACCGTTCGCCAATTTTTTGTTCTTCAAGCTTAACTGAACTACGAGCCCCATGGTTAATCCTTTAACGGAAATTAATTGTAACTTTCTACAAGTAGAACAATGCTTGGAACACGTAGACGGATGAAATCTTTGTATATATTGCTTCCATATAGTCTAAGAAACATGTACGCAAAGCATCCAAACAGTACCATTCGCCAATTTTTTGTTCTTCAAGTTTAAGTGAACAAGGAGCCCCAATGGTTAATCCTTTATTGGAAATTACTTGTAACTTTCGACAAGTAGAACAATGAATGGAACAGGTAGACGGTTGAAATCTTTGTATATATTGCTTCTATATAATGTAAGAAACATATATGCAAAGCATCCAAACAGTACCATTCGCCAATTTTTTGTTCTTCAAGTTTAAGTGAACAACGAGCCCCATTGTTAATCCTTTAAAGGAAATGATTTGTAAATTTCCACAAGTAGAACAATGAATGGAACAGGTAGACTGTTGAAATCATTGTATATATTGCTACTATATAGTCTAAGAAACATATATGCATAGCGTCCAAACAGTACAATTCGCCAATTTTTTGCTCTTCAAGTTTAAGTGAACTACGAGCCCCATTGTTAATCCTTTAAAGGAAGTTATTTGTAAATTTCGACAAGTAGAACAATGAATGGAACAGGTAGATGGTTGAAATCAATGTATATATTGCTTCTATATAGTCTAAGAAACCTATATGCAAAGCATCCAAACAGTAACAATCGCCAATTTTTTGATCTTCAAGTTTAAGTGAACAGCGAGCCCCATTGATAATCATGAAATGGAAATTAATTGTAACTTTCTACAAGTAGAACAATGCTTGGAACACGTAGACGGATGAAATCTTTGTATATATTGTTTCCATATAGTCTAAGAAACATATATGCAAAGCATCTAAACAGTAACAATCGCCAATTTTTTGTTCTTCAAGTTTAAGTGAACAACGAGCCCCATTGTTAATCCTTTAAAGGAAATGATTTGTAAATTTCCACAAGTAGAACAATGAATGGAACAGGTAGACTGTTGAAATCATTGTATATATTGCTACTATATAGTCTAAGAAACATATATGCATAGCGTCCAAACAGTACAATTCGCCAATTTTTTGCTCTTCAAGTTTAAGTGAACTACGAGCCCCATTGTTAATCCTTTAAAGGAAATTATTTGTAAATTTCGACAAGTAGAACAATGAATGGAACAGGTAGATGGTTGAAATCAATGTATATATTGCTTCTATATAGTCTAAGAAACCTATATGCAAAGCATCCAAACAGTAACAATCGCCAATTTTTTGATCTTCAAGTTTAAGTGAACAGCGAGCCCCATTGATAATCATGAAATGGAAATTAATTGTAACTTTCGACAAGTAGAACAATGAATGGAACAGGTAGACGGTTGAAATCTTTGTATATATTGCCTCTATATAGTCTAAGAAACATATATGCAAAGCATCCAAACAGTACCATTCGCCAATTTTTTGTTCTTCAAGTTTAAGTGAACTACGAGCCCCATTGTTAATCCTTTAACGGAAATTAATTCTAATTTTCTACAAGTAGAACAATGCTTGGAACACGTAGACGGATGAAATCTTTGTATATATTGCTTCCATATAGTCTAAGAAACATGTACGCAAAGCATCCAAACAGTACCATTCGCCAATTTTTTGTTCTTCAAGTTTAAGTGAACTACGAGCCCCATTGTTAATCCTTTAAAGGAAATTATTTGTAAATTTCGACAAGTAGAACAATGAATGGAACAGGTAGACTGTTGAAATCATTGTATATATTGCTACTATATAGTCTAAGAAACATATAGGCATAGCGTCCAAACAGTACAATTCGCCAATTTTTTGCTCTTCAAGTTTAAGTGAACTACGAGCCCCATTGTTAATTCTTTAAAGCAAATTATTTGTAAATTTCGGCAAGTAGAACAATGAATGGAACAGGTAGACTGTTGAAATCCTTGTATATATTGCTTCTATATAGTCTAAGAAACATATATGCAAAGCATCCAAACAGTACCATTCGCCAATTTTTTGTTCTTCAAGTTTAAGTGAACAACGAGCCCCATTGATAATCATGAAACGGAAATTATTTGTAACTTTCGACAAGAAGAACAATGAATGGAACAGGTAGACGGTTGAAATCCTTGTATATATTGCGTCTATATAGTCTAAGAAACATATATGCAAAGCATCCAAACAGTAACAATCGCCAATTTTTTGATCTTCAAGTTTAAGTGAACAATGAGCCCCAATGGTTAATCCTTTATCGGAAATTATTTGTAATTTTCGACAAGTAGAACAATGAATGGAACAGGTAGACGGTTGAAATCAATGTATATATTGCTTCTATAAAGTCTAAGAAACATATATGCAATGCATCCAAACAGTACCATTCGGCAATTTTTTGTTCTTCAAGTTTAAGTGAACAACGAGCCCCAATGGTTAATCCTTTATCGGAAATTATTTGTAACTTTCGACAAGTAGAACAATGAATGGAACAGGTAGACGGTTGAAATCTTTGTATATGTTGCGTCTATGTAGTCTAAGAAACATATTTGCAAAGCATCCAAACAGTACAATTCGCCAATTTATTGTTCTTCAAGTTTAAGTGAACAACGAGCCCCATTGTTAATCCTTTAAAGGAAATTATTTGTAAATTTCGACAAGTAGAACAATGATTGGAACACGTAGACGGTTAAAATCTTTGTATATATTGCTTCCATATAGTCTAAGAAACATGTACGCAAAGCATCCAAACAGTACCGTTCGCCAATTTTTTGTTCTTCAAGCTTAACTGAACTACGAGCCCCATGGTTAATCCTTTAACGGAAATTAATTGTAACTTTCTACAAGTAGAACAATGCTTGGAACACGTAGACGGATGAAATCTTTGTATATATTGCTTCCATATAGTCTAAGAAACATGTACGCAAAGCATCCAAACAGTACAATTCGCCAATTTTTTGTTCTTCAAGTTTAAGTGAACAAGGAGCCCCAATGGTTAATCCTTTATCGGAAATTACTTGTAACTTTCGACAAGTAGAACAATGAATGGAACAGGTAGACGGTTGAAATCTTTGTATATATTGCTTCTATATAATGTAAGAAACATATATGCAAAGCATCCAAACAGTACCATTCGCCAATTTTTTGTTCTTCAAGTTTAAGTGAACTACGAGCCCCATTGCTAATCCTTTAAAGGAAATTATTTGTAAATTTCGACAAGTAGAACAATGAATGGAACAGGTAGACGGTTGAAATCAATGTATATATTGCTTCTATATAGTCTAAGAAACCTATATGCAAAGCATCCAAACAGTAACAATCGCCAATTTTTTGATCTTCAAGTTTAAGTGAACAATGAGCCCCAATGGTTAATCCTTTATCGGAAATTATTTGTAATTTTCGACAAGTAGAACAATGAATGGAACAGGTAGACGGTTGAAATCAATGTATATATTGCTTCTATAAAGTCTAAGAAACATATATGCAATGCATCCAAACAGTACCATTCGGCAATTTTTTGTTCTTCAAGTTTAAGTGAACTACGAGCCCCATTGTTAATCATTTATAGGAAATTATTTGTAAATTTCGACAAGTAGAACAATGAATGGAGCACGTAGACGGTTGAAATCTTTGTATATATTGCTTCCATATAGTCTAAGAAACATATACGCAAAGCATCCAAACAGGACCATTCGCCAATTTTTTGTTCTTCAAGTTTAAGTGAACAATGAGCCCCAATGGTTAATCCTTTATCGGAAATTATTTGTAATTTTCGACAAGTAGAACAATGAATGGAACAGGTAGACGGTTGAAATCAATGTATATATTGCTTCTATAAAGTCTAAGAAACATATATGCAATGCATCCAAACAGTACCATTCGGCAATTTTTTGTTCTTCAAGTTTAAGTGAACTACGAGCCCCATTGTTAATCCTTTAAAGGAAATGATTTGTAAATTTCGACAAGTAGAACAATGAATGGAACAGGTAGACTATTGAAATCATTGTATATATTGCTACTATATAGTCTAAGAAACATATATGCATAGCGTCCAAACAGTACAATTCGCCAATTTTTTGCTCTTCAAGTTTAAGTGAACTACGAGCCCCATTGTTAATTCTTTAAAGGAAATTATTTGTAAATTTCGGCAAGTAGAACAATGAATGGAACAGGTAGACTGTTGAAATCCTTGTATATATTGCTTCTATATAGTCTAAGAAACATATATGCAAAGCATCCAAACAGTACCATTCGCCAATTTTTTGTTCTTCAAGTTTAAGTGAACAACGAGCCCCAATGGTTAATCCTTTATCGGAAATTATTTGTAACTTTCGACAAGTAGAACAATGAATGGAACAGGTAGACAGTTGAAATCTTTGTATATATTGCGTCTATATAGTCTAAGAAATATATATGCAAAGCATCCAAACAGTACCATTCGCCAATTTTTTGTTCTTCAAGTTTAAGTGAACTACGAGCCCCATTGTTAATCCTTTAAAGGAAATTATTTGTAAATTTCGACAAGTAGAACAATGATTGGAGCACGTAGACGGTTGAAATCTTTGTATATATTGCTTCCATATAGTCTAAGAAACATATACGCAAAGCATCCAAACAGGACCATTCGCCAATTTTTTGTTCTTCAAGTTTAAGTGAACAATGAGCCCCAATGGTTAATCCTTTATCGGAAATTATTTGTAATTTTCGACAAGTAGAACAATGAATGGAACAGGTAGACGGTTGAAATCATTATATATATTGCTTCTATATAGTCTAAGAAACATATATGTAAAGCATCCAAACAGTACAATTCGCCAATTTTTTGCTCTTCAAGTTTAAGTGATCTACGAGCCCCATTGTTAATCCTTTAAAGGAAATTATTTGTAAATTTCGACAAGTAGAACAATGAATAGAACTAGTAGACGGTTGAAATCTTTGTATATGTTGCTTCTATATAGTCTAAGAAACATATATGCAAATCATCCAAACAGTACAATTCGCCAATTTCTTGTTCTTCAAGTTTAAGTAAACTACGATTCCCATTGTTAATCCCTTAACGGAAATTATTTCTAACTTTCGACAAGTAGTACAATGAATGGAACAGGTAGACGGTTGAAATCATTGTATATATTGCTTCTATATAGTCTAAAAAACATATCTGCAAATCATCCACACAGTACAATTCGCCAATTATTTGATCTTCAAGTTTAAGTGAACTACGAGCCCCATTGTTAATACTTTAACGGAAATTATTTGTAACTTGCGACAAGTAGAACAATGAATGGAACAGGTAGACGGTTGAAATCTTTGTATATGTTGCTTCTTTATAATCTAAGAAACATATATGCAAAGCATCCAAACAGTACAATTCGCCAATTTTTTGTTCTTCAAGTTTAAGTGAACTACGAGCCCAATTGTTAATCCTTTAAAGGAAATTATTTGTAAATATCGCCAAGTAGAACAATGAATGGATCATGTAGACGGTTGAAATCATTGTATATATTGCTTCTATATAGTCTAAGAAACATATATGCAAAGCATCCAAACAGTACCATTCGCCAATTTTTTGTTCTTCAAGTTTAAGTGAACAACGAGCCCCAATGGTTAATCCTTTATCGGAAATTATTTGTAAATTTCGGCAAGTAGTGTAATGAATAGAACAGGTAGACGGTTGAAATCTTTGTATATATTGCTTCTATATAATCTAAGAAACATATATGCAAAGCATCTAAACAGTAACAATCGCCAATTTTTTGTTCTTCAAGTTTAAGTGAACAATGAGCCCCAATGGTTAATCCTTTATCGGAAATTATTTGTAAGTTTTGGCAAGTAGAACAATGAATGGAACAGGTAGACGGTTGAAATCTTTGTATATATTGCTTCTATATAGTCTAAGAAACATATATGCAAAGCATCCAAACAGTACCATTCGCCAATTTTTTGTTCTTCAAGTTTAAGTGAACTACGAGCCCCATTGTTAATCCTTTAAAGGAAATTATTTGTAAATTTCGACAAGTAGAACAATGAATGGAACAGGTAGACTGTTGAAATCATTGTATATATTGCTACTATATAGTCTAAGAAACATATATGCATAGCGTCCAAACAGTACAATTCGCCAATTTTTTGCTCTTCAAGTTTAAGTGAACTACGAGCCCCATTGTTAATTCTTTAAAGGAAATTATTTGTAAATTTCGGCAAGTAGAACAATTAATGGAACAGGTAGACTGTTGAAATCATTGTATATATTGCTTCTATATAGTCTAAGAAACATATATGCAAAGCATCCAAACAGTACCATTCGCCAATTTTTTGTTCTTCAAGTTTAAGTGAACTACGAGCCCCATTGTTAATCCTTTAAAGGAAATTATTTGTAAATTTCGACAAGTAGAACAATGATTGGAGCACGTAGACGGTTGAAATCTTTGTATATATTGCTTCCATATAGTCTAAGAAACATATACGCAAAGCATCCAAACAGGACCATTCGCCAATTTTTTGTTCTTCAAGTTTAAGTGAACAATGAGCCCCAATGGTTAATCCTTTATCGGAAATTATTTGTAATTTTCGACAAGTAGAACAATGAATGGAACAGGTAGACGGTTGAAATCAATGTATATATTGCTTCTATAAAGTCTAAGAAACATATATGCAATGCATCCAAACAGTACCATTCGGCAATATTTGTTCTTCAAGTTTAAGTGAACTACGAGCCCCATTGTTAATCATTTATAGGAAATTATTTGTAAATTTCTACAAGTAGAACAATGAATGGAACAGTTAGACGGTTGAAATCAATGTATATATTGCTTCTAAATAGTCTAAGAAACATATATGCAAAGCATCCAAACAGTACAATTCGCCAATTTTTTGTTCTTCAAGTTTAAGTGAACAACGAGCCCCATTGTTCATCCTTTAAAGGAAATTATTTGTAAATTTCCACAAGTAGAACAATGATTGGAACACGTAGACGGTTGAAATCTTTGTATATATTGCTTCCATATAGTCTAAGAAACATGTACGCAAAGCATCCAAACAGTACCATTCGCCAATTTTTTGTTCTTCAAGTTTAAGTGAACAATGAGCCCCAATGGTTAATCCTTTATCGGAAATTATTTGTAACTTTCGACAAGTAGAACAATGAATGGAACAGGTAGACGGTTGAAATCTTTGTATATATTGCTTCTATATAGTCTAAGAAATATATATGCAAAGCATCTAAACAGTAACAATCGCCAATTTTTTGATCTTCAAGTTTAAGTGAACAGCGAGCCCCATTGATAATCATGAAATGGAAATTATTTGTAACTTTCTACAAGTAGAACAATGAATAGTACAGGTAGACAGGTGAAATCTTTCTGTATATTGCTTCTAAATAGTCTAAGAGACATATATGCAAAGCATCCAAACAGTACAATTCGCCAATTTTTTGTTCTTCAAGTTTAAGTGAACTACGAGCCCCATTGTTAATCCTTTAAAGGAAATTATTTGTAAATTTCGACAAGTAGAACAATGATTGGAACACGTAGACGGTTGAAATCTTTGTATATATTGCTTCCATATAGTCTAAGAAACATGTACGCAAAGCATCCAAACAGTACCGTTCGCCAATTTTTTGTTCTTCAAGTTTAAGTGAACTACGAGCCCCATTCTTAATCCTTTAAAGGAAATTATTTGTAAATTTCGACAAGTATAACAATGAATGGAACAGGTAGACTGTTGAAATCATTGTATATATTGCTTCTATATAGTCTAAGAAACATATATGCAAAGCATCCAAACAGTACCATTCGCCAATTTTTTGTTCTTCAAGTTTAAGTGAACAATGAGCCCCAATGGTTAATCCTTTATCCGTAATTATTTGTAACTTCCGACAAGTAGAACAATGAATGGAACAAGTAGACGGATGAAATCTTTGTATATATTGCGTCTATATAGTCTAAGAAACATATATGCAAAGCATCCAAACAGTACCATTCGCCAATTTTTTGTTCTTCAAGTTTAAGTGAACTACGAGCCCCATTGTTAATCCTTTAAAGGAAATTATTTGTAAATTTCGACATGTAGAACAATGAATAGAACAGGTAGACGGTTGAAATCTTTGTATATATTGCTTCCATATAGTCTAAGAAACATATATGCAAAGCATCCAAACAGTACAATTCGCCAATTTTTTGTTCTTCAAGTTTAAGTGAACTACGAGCCCAATTGTTAATCCTTTAAAGGAAATTATTTGTAAATATCGACAAGTAGAACAATGAATGGATCATGTAGACGGTTGAAATCATTGTATATATTGCTTCTATATAGTCTACGAAACATATATGCAAAGCATCCAAACAGTACAATTCGACAATTTTTTGTTCTTCAAGTTTAAGTGAACTACGAGCCCCATTGTTAATCCTTTAACGGAAATTAATTGTAACTTTCTACAAGTAGAACAATGATTGGAACACGTAGACGGTTGAAATCTTTGTATATATTGCTTCCATATAGTCTAAGAAACATATATGCAAAGCATCCAAACAGTACCATCCGCCAATTTTTTGTCCTTCAAGTTTAAGTGAACAATGAGCCCCATTGTTAATCCTTTATCGGAAATTATTTGTAACTTTCGACAAGAAGAACAATGAATGGAACAGGTAGACGGTTGAAATCTTTGTATATATTGCTTCTATATAGTCTAAGAAACATATATGCAAAGCATCCAAACAGTACAATTCGCCAATTTTTTGTTCTTCAAGTTTAAGTGAACAATGAGCCCCAATGGTTAATCCTTTATCCGTAATTATTTGTAACTTCCGACAAGTAGAACAATGAATGGAACAAGTAGACGGATGAAATCTTTGTATATATTGCGTCTATATAGTCTAAGAAACATATATGCAAAGCATCCAAACAGTACCATTCGCCAATTTTTTGTTCTTCAAGTTTAAGTGAACTACGAGCCCCATTGTTAATCCTTTAAAGGAAATTATTTGTAAATTTCGACATGTAGAACAATGAATAGAACAGGTAGACGGTTGAAATCTTTGTATATATTGCTTCCATATAGTCTAAGAAACATATATGCAAAGCATCCAAACAGTAGCATTCGCCAATTTTTTGTTCTTCAAGTTTAAGTGAACAATGAGCCCCATTGTTAATCCTTTATCGGAAATTATTTGTATCTTTCGACAAGTAGAACAATGAATGGAACAGGTAGACGGTTGAAATCTTTGTATATATTGCTTCTATATAGCCTAAGAAACATATATGCAAAGCATCCAAACAGTACAATTCGCCAATTTATTGTTCTTCAAGTTTAAGTGAACAACGAGCCCCATTGTTAATCCTTTAAAGGAAATTATTTGTATATTTCGACAAGTAGAACATTGAATGGAACAGGTAGACAGTTGAAATCTTTGTATATATTGCTTCTATATAGTATAAGAAACATATATGCAAAGCATCCAAACAGTACAATTCGCCAATTTTTTGTTCTTCAAGTTTAAGTGAACAATGAGCCCCAATTGTTAATCCGTTATTGGAAATTATTTGTAACTTTCGACAAGTAGAACAATGAATGGAACAGGTAGACGGTTGAAATCTTTGTATATATTGCTTCTATATAATGTAAGAAACATATATGCAATGCATCCAAACAGTACCATTCGCCAATTTTTTGTTCTTCAAGTTTAAGTGAACTACGAGCCCCATTGTTAATCCTTTAAAGGAAATTATTTGTAACTTTCGACAAGTAGAACAATGAATGGAACAGGTAGACGGTTGAAATCCTTGTATATATTGCTTCTATATAGTCTAAGAAACATATATGCAAAGCATCCAAACAGTACCATTCGCCAATTTTTTGTTCTTAAAGTTTAAGTGAACAACGAGCCCCAATGGTTAATCCTTTATCGGAAATTATTTGTATCTTTCGACAAGTAGAACAATGAATGGAACAGGTAGACGGTTGAAATATTTCTATATATTGCTTCTAAATAGTCTAAGAAACATATATGCAAAGCATCCAAACAGTACAATTCGCCAATTTTTTGTTCTTCAAGTTTAAGTGAACTACGAGCCCCATTGTTAATCCTTTAAAGGATATTATTTGTAAATTTCGACAAGTAGAACAATGAATGGAACAGGTAGACGGTTGAAATCAATGTATATATTGCTTCTATATAGTCTAAGAAACCTATATGCAAAGCATCCAAACAGTAACAATCGCCAATTTTTTGATCTTCAAGTTTAAGTGAACAGCGAGCCCCATTGATAATCATGAAATGGAAATTATTTGTAACTTTCTACAAGTAGAACAATGAATAGTACGGGTAGACGGGTGAAATCTTTCTATATATTGCTTCTAAATAGTCTAAGAAACATATATGCAAAGCATCCAAACAGTACAATTCGCCAATTTTTTGTTCTTCAAGTTTAAGTGAACAACGAGCCCCATTGTTCATCCTTTAAAGGAAATTATTTGTAAATTTCGACAAGTAGAACAATGATTGGAACACGTAGACGGTTGAAATCTTTGTATATATTGCTTCCATATAGTCTAAGAAACATGTACGCAAAGCATCCAAACAGTACCATTCGCCAATTTTTTGTTCTTCAAGTTTAAGTGAACAATGAGCCCCAATGGTTAATCCTTTATCGGAAATTATTTGTAACTTTCGACAAGTAGAACAATGAATGGAACAGGTAGACGGTTGAAATCTTTGTATATATTGCTTCTATATAGTCTAAGAAATATATATGCAAAGCATCTAAACAGTAACAATCGCCAATTTTTTGATCTTCAAGTTTAAGTGAACAGCGAGCCCCATTGATAATCATGAAATGGAAATTATTTGTAACTTTCTACAAGTAGAACAATGAATAGTACAGGTAGACAGGTGAAATCTTTCTGTATATTGCTTCTAAATAGTCTAAGAGACATATATGCAAAGCATCCAAACAGTACAATTCGCCAATTTTTTGTTCTTCAAGTTTAAGTGAACTACGAGCCCCATTGTTAATCCTTTAAAGGAAATTATTTGTAAATTTCGACAAGTAGAACAATGATTGGAACACGTAGACGGTTGAAATCTTTGTATATATTGCTTCCATATAGTCTAAGAAACATGTACGCAAAGCATCCAAACAGTACCGTTCGCCAATTTTTTGTTCTTCAAGTTTAAGTGAACTACGAGCCCCATTGTTAATCCTTTAAAGGAAATTATTTGTAAATTTCGACAAGTAGAACAATGATTGGAGCACGTAGACGGTTGAAATCTTTGTATATATTGCTTCCATATAGTCTAAGAAACATATAGGCAAAGCATCCAAACAGGACCATTCGCCAATTTTTTGTTCTTCAAGTTTAAGTGAACAATGAGCCCCAATGGTTAATCCTTTATCGGAAATTATTTGTAATTTTCGACAAGTAGAACAATGAATGGAACAGGTAGACGGTTGAAATCAATGTATATATTGCTTCTATAAAGTCTAAGAAACATATATGCAATGCATCCAAACAGTACCATTCGGCAATATTTGTTCTTCAAGTTTAAGTGAACTACGAGCCCCATTGTTAATCATTTATAGGAAATTATTTGTAAATTTCTACAAGTAGAACAATGAATGGAACAGTTAGACGGTTGAAATCAATGTATATATTGCTTCTAAATAGTCTAAGAAACATATATGCAAAGCATCCAAACAGTACAATTCGCCAATTTTTTGTTCTTCAAGTTTAAGTGAACAACGAGCCCCATTGTTCATCCTTTAAAGGAAATTATTTGTAAATTTCGACAAGTAGAACAATGATTGGAACACGTAGACGGTTGAAATCTTTGTATATATTGCTTCCATATAGTCTAAGAAACATGTACGCAAAGCATCCAAACAGTACCATTCGCCAATTTTTTGTTCTTCAAGTTTAAGTGAACAATGAGCCCCAATGGTTAATCCTTTATCGGAAATTATTTGTAACTTTCGACAAGTAGAACAATGAATGGAACAGGTAGACGGTTGAAATCTTTGTATATATTGCTTCTATATAGTCTAAGAAATATATATGCAAAGCATCTAAACAGTAACAATCGCCAATTTTTTGATCTTCAAGTTTAAGTGAACAGCGAGCCCCATTGATAATCATGAAATGGAAATTATTTGTAACTTTCTACAAGTAGAACAATGAATAGTACAGGTAGACAGGTGAAATCTTTCTGTATATTGCTTCTAAATAGTCTAAGAGACATATATGCAAAGCATCCAAACAGTACCATTCGCCAATTTTTTGTTCTTCAAGTTTAAGTGAACAACGAGCCCCAATGGTTAATCCTTTATCGGAAATTATTTGTATCTTTCGACAAGTAGAACAATGAATGGAACAGGTAGACGGTTGAAATCTTTGTATATATTGCCTCTATATAGTCTAAGAAACATATATGCAAAGCATCCAAACAGTACCATTCGCCAATTTTTTGTTCTTCAAGTTTAAGTGAACTACGAGCCCCATTGTTAATCCTTTAAAGGGAATTATTTGTAAATTTCGACAAGTAGAACAATGAATGGAACAGGTAGACTGTTGAAATCATTGTATATATTGCTACTATATAGTCTAAGAAACATATATGCATAGCGTCCAAACAGTACAATTCGCCAATTTTTTGCTCTTCAAGTTTAAGTGAACTACGAGCCCCATTGTTAATTCTTTAAAGGAAATTATTTGTAAATTTCGGCAAGTAGAACAATTAATGGAACAGGTAGACTGTTGTAATCCTTGTATATATTGCTTCTATATAGTCTAAGAAACATATATGCAAAGCATCCAAACAGTACCATTCGCCAATTTTTTGTTCTTCAAGTTTAAGTGAACAATGAGCCCCAATGGTTAATCCTTTATCCGTAATTATTTGTAACTTCCGACAAGTAGAACAATGAATGGAACAAGTAGACGGATGAAATCTTTGTATATATTGCGTCTATATAGTCTAAGAAACATATATGCAAAGCATCCAAACAGTACCATTCGCCAATTTTTTGTTCTTCAAGTTTAAGTGAACTACGAGCCCCATTGTTAATCCTTTAAAGGAAATTATTTGTAAATTTCGACATGTAGAACAATGAATAGAACAGGTAGACGGTTGAAATCTTTGTATATATTGCTTCCATATAGTCTAAGAAACATATATGCAAAGCATCCAAACAGTACAATTCGCCAATTTTTTGTTCTTCAAGTTTAAGTGAACTACGAGCCCAATTGTTAATCCTTTAAAGGAAATTATTTGTAAATATCGACAAGTAGAACAATGAATGGATCATGTAGACGGTTGAAATCATTGTATATATTGCTTCTATATAGTCTACGAAACATATATGCAAAGCATCCAAACAGTACAATTCGACAATTTTTTGTTCTTCAAGTTTAAGTGAACTACGAGCCCCATTGTTAATCCTTTAACGGAAATTAATTGTAACTTTCTACAAGTAGAACAATGATTGGAACACGTAGACGGTTGAAATCTTTGTATATATTGCTTCCATATAGTCTAAGAAACATATATGCAAAGCATCCAAACAGTACCATCCGCCAATTTTTTGTCCTTCAAGTTTAAGTGAACAATGAGCCCCATTGTTAATCCTTTATCGGAAATTATTTGTAACTTTCGACAAGAAGAACAATGAATGGAACAGGTAGACGGTTGAAATCTTTGTATATATTGCTTCTATATAGTCTAAGAAACATATATGCAAAGCATCCAAACAGTACAATTCGCCAATTTTTTGTTCTTCAAGTTTAAGTGAACAATGAGCCCCAATGGTTAATCCTTTATCCGTAATTATTTGTAACTTCCGACAAGTAGAACAATGAATGGAACAAGTAGACGGATGAAATCTTTGTATATATTGCGTCTATATAGTCTAAGAAACATATATGCAAAGCATCCAAACAGTACCATTCGCCAATTTTTTGTTCTTCAAGTTTAAGTGAACTACGAGCCCCATTGTTAATCCTTTAAAGGAAATTATTTGTAAATTTCGACATGTAGAACAATGAATAGAACAGGTAGACGGTTGAAATCTTTGTATATATTGCTTCCATATAGTCTAAGAAACATATATGCAAAGCATCCAAACAGTAGCATTCGCCAATTTTTTGTTCTTCAAGTTTAAGTGAACAATGAGCCCCATTGTTAATCCTTTATCGGAAATTATTTGTATCTTTCGACAAGTAGAACAATGAATGGAACAGGTAGACGGTTGAAATCTTTGTATATATTGCTTCTATATAGCCTAAGAAACATATATGCAAAGCATCCAAACAGTACAATTCGCCAATTTATTGTTCTTCAAGTTTAAGTGAACAACGAGCCCCATTGTTAATCCTTTAAAGGAAATTATTTGTATATTTCGACAAGTAGAACATTGAATGGAACAGGTAGACAGTTGAAATCTTTGTATATATTGCTTCTATATAGTATAAGAAACATATATGCAAAGCATCCAAACAGTACAATTCGCCAATTTTTTGTTCTTCAAGTTTAAGTGAACAATGAGCCCCAATTGTTAATCCGTTATTGGAAATTATTTGTAACTTTCGACAAGTAGAACAATGAATGGAACAGGTAGACGGTTGAAATCTTTGTATATATTGCTTCTATATAATGTAAGAAACATATATGCAAAGCATCCAAACAGTACCATTCGCCAATTTTTTGTTCTTCAAGTTTAAGTGAACTACGAGCCCCATTGTTAATCCTTTAAAGGAAATTATTTGTAACTTTCGACAAGTAGAACAATGAATGGAACAGGTAGACGGTTGAAATCCTTGTATATATTGCTTCTATATAGTCTAAGAAACATATATGCAAAGCATCCAAACAGTACCATTCGCCAATTTTTTGTTCTTAAAGTTTAAGTGAACAACGAGCCCCAATGGTTAATCCTTTATCGGAAATTATTTGTATCTTTCGACAAGTAGAACAATGAATGGAACAGGTAGACGGTTGAAATATTTCTATATATTGCTTCTAAATAGTCTAAGAAACATATATGCAAAGCATCCAAACAGTACAATTCGCCAATTTTTTGTTCTTCAAGTTTAAGTGAACTACGAGCCCCATTGTTAATCCTTTAAAGGATATTATTTGTAAATTTCGACAAGTAGAACAATGAATGGAACAGGTAGACGGTTGAAATCAATGTATATATTGCTTCTATATAGTCTAAGAATCCTATATGCAAAGCATCCAAACAGTAACAATCGCCAATTTTTTGATCTTCAAGTTTAAGTGAACAGCGAGCCCCATTGATAATCATGAAATGGAAATTATTTGTAACTTTCTACAAGTAGAACAATGAATAGTACGGGTAGACGGGTGAAATCTTTCTATATATTGCTTCTAAATAGTCTAAGAAACATATATGCAAAGCATCCAAACAGTACAATTCGCCAATTTTTTGTTCTTCAAGTTTAAGTGAACAACGAGCCCCATTGTTCATCCTTTAAAGGAAATTATTTGTAAATTTCGACAAGTAGAACAATGATTGGAACACGTAGACGGTTGAAATCTTTGTATATATTGCTTCCATATAGTCTAAGAAACATGTACGCAAAGCATCCAAACAGTACCATTCGCCAATTTTTTGTTCTTCAAGTTTAAGTGAACAATGAGCCCCAATGGTTAATCCTTTATCGGAAATTATTTGTAACTTTCGACAAGTAGAACAATGAATGGAACAGGTAGACGGTTGAAATCTTTGTATATATTGCTTCTATATAGTCTAAGAAATATATATGCAAAGCATCTAAACAGTAACAATCGCCAATTTTTTGATCTTCAAGTTTAAGTGAACAGCGAGCCCCATTGATAATCATGAAATGGAAATTATTTGTAACTTTCTACAAGTAGAACAATGAATAGTACAGGTAGACAGGTGAAATCTTTCTGTATATTGCTTCTAAATAGTCTAAGAGACATATATGCAAAGCATCCAAACAGTACAATTCGCCAATTTTTTGTTCTTCAAGTTTAAGTGAACTACGAGCCCCATTGTTAATCCTTTAAAGGAAATTATTTGTAAATTTCGACAAGTAGAACAATGATTGGAACACGTAGACGGTTGAAATCTTTGTATATATTGCTTCCATATAGTCTAAGAAACATGTACGCAAAGCATCCAAACAGTACCGTTCGCCAATTTTTTGTTCTTCAAGTTTAAGTGAACTACGAGCCCCATTCTTAATCCTTTAAAGGAAATTATTTGTAAATTTCGACAAGTATAACAATGAATGGAACAGGTAGACGGTTGAAATCATTGTATAGATTGCTTCTATATAGTCTAAGAAACATATATGCAAAGCATCCAAACAGTACAATTCGCCAATTTTTTTTTCTTCAAGTTTAAGTGAACAATGAGCCCCATTGTTAATCCTTTAAAGGAAATTATTTGTAAATTTCGACGAGTAGAACAATGATTGGCACACGTAGACGGTTGAAATATTTCTATATATTGCTTCTAAATAGTCTAAGAAACATATATGCAAAGCATCCAAACAGTACAATTCGCCAATTTTTTGTTCTTCAAGTTTAAGTGAACTACGAGCCCCATTGTTAATCCTTTAAAGGATATTATTTGTAAATTTCGACAAGTAGAACAATGAATGGAACAGGTAGACGGTTGAAATCATTGTATATATTGCTTCAGTATAGCCTAAGAAACATATATGCAAAGCATCCAAACAGTACAAGTCGCCAATTCATTGTTCTTCACGTTTAAGTGAACTACGAGCACCATTGTTAATCCTCTAATGGAAATTGTTTGTAAATTTCGACAAGTTGAACAATGAATGGAACAGGTAGACTGTTGAAATCATTGTATATATTGCTTCTATATAGTCTAAGAAACATATATGCAAAGCATCCAAACAGTACCATTCGCCAATTTTTTGTTCTTCAAGTTTAAGTGAACAACGAGCCCCATTGATAATCATGAAACGGAAATTATTTGTAACTTTCGACATGTAGAACAATGAATGGAACAGGTAGACGGTTGAAATCATTATATATATTGCTTCTATATAGTCTAAGAAACATATATGTAAAGCATCCAAACAGTACAATTCGCCAATTTTTTGCTCTTCAAGTTTAAGTGATCTACGAGCCCCATTGTTAATCCTTTAAAGGAAATTATTTGTAAATTTCGACATGTAGAACAATGAATAGAACAGGTAGACGGTTGAAATCTTTGTATATATTGCTTCCATATAGTCTAAGAAACATATATGCAAAGCATCCAAACAGTAGCATTCGCCAATTTTTTGTTCTTCAAGTTTAAGTGAACAATGAGCCCCATTGTTAATCCTTTATCGGAAATTATTTGTATCTTTCGACAAGTAGAACAATGAATGGAACAGGTAGACGGTTGAAATCTTTGTATATATTGCTTCTATATAGCCTAAGAAACATATATGCAAAGCATCCAAACAGTACAATTCGCCAATTTATTGTTCTTCAAGTTTAAGTGAACAACGAGCCCCATTGTTAATCCTTTAAAGGAAATTATTTGTATATTTCGACAAGTAGAACATTGAATGGAACAGGTAGACAGTTGAAATCTTTGTATATATTGCTTCTATATAGTATAAGAAACATATATGCAAAGCATCCAAACAGTACAATTCGCCAATTTTTTGTTCTTCAAGTTTAAGTGAACAATGAGCCCCAATTGTTAATCCGTTATTGGAAATTATTTGTAACTTTCGACAAGTAGAACAATGAATGGAACAGGTAGACGGTTGAAATCTTTGTATATATTGCTTCTATATAATGTAAGAAACATATATGCAAAGCATCCAAACAGTACCATTCGCCAATTTTTTGTTCTTCAAGTTTAAGTGAACTACGAGCCCCATTGTTAATCCTTTAAAGGAAATTATTTGTAACTTTCGACAAGTAGAACAATGAATGGAACAGGTAGACGGTTGAAATCCTTGTATATATTGCTTCTATATAGTCTAAGAAACATATATGCAAAGCATCCAAACAGTACCATTCGCCAATTTTTTGTTCTTAAAGTTTAAGTGAACAACGAGCCCCAATGGTTAATCCTTTATCGGAAATTATTTGTATCTTTCGACAAGTAGAACAATGAATGGAACAGGTAGACGGTTGAAATATTTCTATATATTGCTTCTAAATAGTCTAAGAAACATATATGCAAAGCATCCAAACAGTACAATTCGCCAATTTTTTGTTCTTCAAGTTTAAGTGAACTACGAGCCCCATTGTTAATCCTTTAAAGGATATTATTTGTAAATTTCGACAAGTAGAACAATGAATGGAACAGGTAGACGGTTGAAATCAATGTATATATTGCTTCTATATAGTCTAAGAATCCTATATGCAAAGCATCCAAACAGTAACAATCGCCAATTTTTTGATCTTCAAGTTTAAGTGAACAGCGAGCCCCATTGATAATCATGAAATGGAAATTATTTGTAACTTTCTACAAGTAGAACAATGAATAGTACGGGTAGACGGGTGAAATCTTTCTATATATTGCTTCTAAATAGTCTAAGAAACATATATGCAAAGCATCCAAACAGTACAATTCGCCAATTTTTTGTTCTTCAAGTTTAAGTGAACAACGAGCCCCATTGTTCATCCTTTAAAGGAAATTATTTGTAAATTTCGACAAGTAGAACAATGATTGGAACACGTAGACGGTTGAAATCTTTGTATATATTGCTTCCATATAGTCTAAGAAACATGTACGCAAAGCATCCAAACAGTACCATTCGCCAATTTTTTGTTCTTCAAGTTTAAGTGAACAATGAGCCCCAATGGTTAATCCTTTATCGGAAATTATTTGTAACTTTCGACAAGTAGAACAATGAATGGAACAGGTAGACGGTTGAAATCTTTGTATATATTGCTTCTATATAGTCTAAGAAATATATATGCAAAGCATCTAAACAGTAACAATCGCCAATTTTTTGATCTTCAAGTTTAAGTGAACAGCGAGCCCCATTGATAATCATGAAATGGAAATTATTTGTAACTTTCTACAAGTAGAACAATGAATAGTACAGGTAGACAGGTGAAATCTTTCTGTATATTGCTTCTAAATAGTCTAAGAGACATATATGCAAAGCATCCAAACAGTACAATTCGCCAATTTTTTGTTCTTCAAGTTTAAGTGAACTACGAGCCCCATTGTTAATCCTTTAAAGGAAATTATTTGTAAATTTCGACAAGTAGAACAATGATTGGAACACGTAGACGGTTGAAATCTTTGTATATATTGCTTCCATATAGTCTAAGAAACATGTACGCAAAGCATCCAAACAGTACCGTTCGCCAATTTTTTGTTCTTCAAGTTTAAGTGAACTACGAGCCCCATTCTTAATCCTTTAAAGGAAATTATTTGTAAATTTCGACAAGTATAACAATGAATGGAACAGGTAGACGGTTGAAATCATTGTATAGATTGCTTCTATATAGTCTAAGAAACATATATGCAAAGCATCCAAACAGTACAATTCGCCAATTTTTTTTTCTTCAAGTTTAAGTGAACAATGAGCCCCATTGTTAATCCTTTAAAGGAAATTATTTGTAAATTTCGACGAGTAGAACAATGATTGGCACACGTAGACGGTTGAAATATTTCTATATATTGCTTCTAAATAGTCTAAGAAACATATATGCAAAGCATCCAAACAGTACAATTCGCCAATTTTTTGTTCTTCAAGTTTAAGTGAACTACGAGCCCCATTGTTAATCCTTTAAAGGATATTATTTGTAAATTTCGACAAGTAGAACAATGAATGGAACAGGTAGACGGTTGAAATCATTGTATATATTGCTTCAGTATAGCCTAAGAAACATATATGCAAAGCATCCAAACAGTACAAGTCGCCAATTCATTGTTCTTCACGTTTAAGTGAACTACGAGCACCATTGTTAATCCTCTAATGGAAATTGTTTGTAAATTTCGACAAGTTGAACAATGAATGGAACAGGTAGACTGTTGAAATCATTGTATATATTGCTTCTATATAGTCTAAGAAACATATATGCAAAGCATCCAAACAGTACCATTCGCCAATTTTTTGTTCTTCAAGTTTAAGTGAACAACGAGCCCCATTGATAATCATGAAACGGAAATTATTTGTAACTTTCGACATGTAGAACAATGAATGGAACAGGTAGACGGTTGAAATCATTATATATATTGCTTCTATATAGTCTAAGAAACATATATGTAAAGCATCCAAACAGTACAATTCGCCAATTTTTTGCTCTTCAAGTTTAAGTGATCTACGAGCCCCATTGTTAATCCTTTAAAGGAAATTATTTGTAAATTTCGACAAGGTAGAACAATGATTGGCACACGTAGACGGTTGAAATGTTTGTATATATTGCTTCTATATAGTCTAAGAAACATATATGCAAAGCATCCAAACAGTACCATTCGCCAATATTATGTTCTTCAAGTTTAAGTGAACAAGGAGCCCCATTGATAATCATGAAACGGAAATTATTTGTAACTTTCGACATGTAGAACAATGAATGGAACAGGTAGACGGTTGAAATCATTATATATATATATATTGCTTCTATATAGTCTAAGAAACATATATGCATAGCATCCAAACAGTACAATTCGCCAATTTATTGTTCTTCAAGTTTAAGTGAACAACGAGCCCCATTGTTAATCCTTTAAAGGCAATTATTTGTAAATTTCGACATGTAGAACAATGAATGGAACACTTAGACGGTTGAAATCATTATATATATTGCTCCTATATAGTCTAAGAAACATATATGCAAAGCATCCAAACAGTACCATTCGCCAATTTTTTGATCTACAAGTTTAAGTGAACTACAAGCCCCATTGTTAATCCTTTAACGGAAATTATTTGTAACTTTCGACAAGTAGAACAATGAATGGAACAGGTAGACGGTTGAAATCTTTGTATATATTGCTTCTATATAGTCTGAAAAACATATATGCAAAGCATCCAAACAGTACAATTCGCCAATTTTTTGTTCTTCAAGTTTAAGTGAACAATGAGCCCCATTGTTAATTCTTTAAAGGAAATTATTTGTAAATTTCGACGAGTAGAACAATGATTGGCACACGTAGACGGTTGAAATCTTTCTATATATTGCTTCTAAATAGTCTAAGAAACATATATGCAAAGCATCCAAACAGTACAATTCGCCAATTTTTTGTTCTTCAAGTTTAAGTGAACTACGAGCCCCATTGTTAATCCTTTAAAGGATATTATTTGTAAATTTCGACAAGTAGAACAATGAATGGAACAGGTAGACGGTTGAAATCATTGTATATATTGCTTCAGTATAGCCTAAGAAACATATATGCAAAGCATCCAAACAGTACAAGTCGCCAATTCATTGTTCTTCACGTTTAAGTGAACTACGAGCCCCATTGTTAATCCTGTAAAGGAAATTATTTGTAAATTTCGACAAGTAGAACAATGAATGGAACAGGTAGACTGTTGAAATCATTGTATATATTGCTTCTATATAGTCTAAGAAACATATATGCAAAGCATCCAAACAGTACCATTCGCCAATTTTTTGTTCTTCAAGTTTAAGTGAACAACGAGCCCCATTGATAAGTTTTGAAACGGAAATTATTTGTAACTTTCGACATGTAGAACAATGAATGGAACAGGTAGACGGTTGAAATCATTATATATATTGCTTCTATATAGTCTAAGAAACATATATGTAAAGCATCCAAACAGTACAATTCGCCAATTTTTTGCTCTTCAAGTTTAAGTGATCTACGAGCCCCATTGTTAATCCTTTAAAGGAAATTATTTGTAAATTTCGACAAGTAGAACAATGAATAGAACTAGTAGACGGTTGAAATCTTTGTATATGTTGCTTCTATATAGTCTAAGAAACATATATGCAAATCATCCAAACAGTACAATTCGCCAATTTCTTGTTCTTCAAGTTTAAGTAAACTACGATTCCCATTGTTAATCCCTTAACGGAAATTATTTCTATCTTTCGACAAGTAGTACAATGAATGGAACAGGTAGACGGTTGAAATCATTGTATATATTGCTTCTATATAGTCTAAAAAACATATCTGCAAATCATCCACACAGTACAATTCGCCAATTATTTGATCTTCAAGTTTAAGTGAACTACGAGCCCCATTGTTAATACTTTAACGGAAATTATTTGTAACTTGCGACAAGTAGAACAATGAATGGAACAGGTAGACGGTTGAAATCTTTGTATATGTTGCTTCTTTATAATCTAAGAAACATATATGCAAAGCATCCAAACAGTACAATTCGCCAATTTTTTGTTCTTCAAGTTTAAGTGAACTACGAGCCCAATTGTTAATCCTTTAAAGGAAATTATTTGTAAATATCGCCAAGTAGAACAATGAATGGATCATGTAGACGGTTGAAATCATTGTATATATTGCTTCTATATAGTCTAAGAAACATATATGCAAAGCATCCAAACAGTACCATTCGCCAATTTTTTGTTCTTCAAGTTTAAGTGAACAACGAGCCCCAATGGTTAATCCTTTATCGGAAATTATTTGTAAATTTCGGCAAGTAGTGTAATGAATAGAACAGGTAGACGGTTGAAATCTTTGTATATATTGCTTCTATATAATCTAAGAAACATATATGCAAAGCATCTAAACAGTAACAATCGCCAATTTTTTGTTCTTCAAGTTTAAGTGAACAATGAGCCCCAATGGTTAATCCTTTATCGGAAATTATTTGTAAGTTTTGGCAAGTAGAACAATGAATGGAACAGGTAGACGGTTGAAATCTTTGTATATATTGCTTCTATATAGTCTAAGAAACATATATGCAAAGCATCCAAACAGTACCATTCGCCAATTTTTTGTTCTTCAAGTTTAAGTGAACTACGAGCCCCATTGTTAATCCTTTAAAGGAAATTATTTGTAAATTTCGACAAGTAGAACAATGAATGGAACAGGTAGACTGTTGAAATCATTGTATATATTGCTACTATATAGTCTAAGAAACATATATGCATAGCGTCCAAACAGTACAATTCGCCAATTTTTTGCTCTTCAAGTTTAAGTGAACTACGAGCCCCATTGTTAATTCTTTAAAGGAAATTATTTGTAAATTTCGGCAAGTAGAACAATTAATGGAACAGGTAGACTGTTGAAATCATTGTATATATTGCTTCTATATAGTCTAAGAAACATATATGCAAAGCATCCAAACAGTACCATTCGCCAATTTTTTGTTCTTCAAGTTTAAGTGAACTACGAGCCCCATTGTTAATCCTTTAAAGGAAATTATTTGTAAATTTCGACAAGTAGAACAATGATTGGAGCACGTAGACGGTTGAAATCTTTGTATATATTGCTTCCATATAGTCTAAGAAACATATACGCAAAGCATCCAAACAGGACCATTCGCCAATTTTTTGTTCTTCAAGTTTAAGTGAACAATGAGCCCCAATGGTTAATCCTTTATCGGAAATTATTTGTAATTTTCGACAAGTAGAACAATGAATGGAACAGGTAGACGGTTGAAATCAATGTATATATTGCTTCTATAAAGTCTAAGAAACATATATGCAATGCATCCAAACAGTACCATTCGGCAATATTTGTTCTTCAAGTTTAAGTGAACTACGAGCCCCATTGTTAATCATTTATAGGAAATTATTTGTAAATTTCTACAAGTAGAACAATGAATGGAACAGTTAGACGGTTGAAATCAATGTATATATTGCTTCTATAAAGTCTAAGAAACATATATGCAAAGCATCCAAACAGTACCATTCGCCAATTTTTTGTTTTTCAAGTTTAAGTGAACAATGAGCCCCAATGGTTAATCCTTTATCGGAAATTATTTGTAACTTTCGACAAGTAGAACAATGAATGGAACAGGTAGACGGTTGAAATCTTTGTATATATTGCTTCTATATAGTCTAAGAAACATATATGCAAAGCATCCAAACAGTACAATTCGCCAATTTATTGTTCTTGAAGTTTAAGTGAACAACGAGCCCCATTGTTAATCCTTTAAAGGAAATTATTTGTAAATTTCGACAAGTAGAACAATGATTGGAACACGTAGACGGTTGAAATCTTTGTATATATTGCTTCTATATATTCTAAGAAACATATATGCAAAGCATCCAAACAGTACCATTCGCGAATTTTTTGTTCTTCAAGTTTAAGTGAACTACGAGCCCCTTTGATAATCATGAAATGGAAATTATTTGTAACTTTCTACAAGTAGAACAATGAATAGTACAGGTAGACGGGTGAAATCTTTCTATATATTGCATCTAAATAGTCTAAGAAACATATATGCAAAGCATCCAAACAGTACCATTCGCCAATTTTTTGTTCTTCAAGTTTAAGTGAACTACGAGCCCCATTGTTAATCCTTTAAAGGAAATTATTTGTAAATTTCGACAAGTAGAACAATGAATTGAACAGGTAGACTGTTGAAATCATGGTATATATTGCTTCTATATAGTCTAAGAAACATATATGCAAATCATCCAAACAGTACAATTCGCCAATTTCTTGTTCTTCAAGTTTAAGTAAACTACGATTCCCTTTGTTAATCCCTTAACGGAAATTATTTCTAACTTTCGACAAGTAGTACAATGAATGGAACAGGTAGACGGTTGAAATCATTGTATATATTGCTTCTATATAGTCTAAAAAACATATCTGCAAATCATCCACACAGTACAATTCGCCAATTATTTGATCTTCAAGTTTAAGTGAACTACGAGCCCCATTGTTAATACTTTAAAGGAAATTATTTGTAAATTGCGACAAGTAGAACAATGAATGGAACAGGTAGACGGTTGAAATCTTTGTATATGTTGCTTCTTTATAATCTAAGAAACATATATGCAAAGCATCCAAACAGTACAATTCGCCAATTTTTTGTTCTTCAAGTTTAAGTGAACTACGAGCCCAATTGTTAATCCTTTAAAGGAAATTATTTGTAAATATCGCCAAGTAGAACAATGAATGGATCATGTAGACGGTTGAAATCATTGTATATATTGCTTCTATATAGTCTAAGAAACATATATGCAAAGCATCCAAACAGTACCATTCGCCAATTTTTTGTTCTTCAAGTTTAAGTGAACAACGAGTCCCAATGGTTAATCCTTTATCGGAAATTACTTGTAATTTTCGACAAGTAGAACAATGATTGGAACAGGTAGACGGTTGAAATCTTTGTATATATTGCGTCTATATAATCTAAGAAACATATATGCAAAGCATCTAAACAGTACAATTCGCCAATTTATTGTTCTTCAAGTTTAAGTGAACAACGAGCCCCATTGTTAATCCTTTATCGGAAATTATTTGTAACTTTCGACAAGTAGAACAATGATTGGAACACGTAGACGGTTGAAATATTTGTATATATTGCTTCCATATAGTCTAAGAAACATGTACGCAGAGCATCCAAACAGTACGATTCGCCAATTTGTTGGTCTTCAAGTTTAAGTGAACAATGAGCCCCAATGGTTAATCCTTTATCGGAAATTATTTGTAAGTTTTGGCAAGTAGAACAATGAATGGAACAGGTAGACGGTTGAAATCTTTGTATATATTGCTTCTATATAGTCTAAGAAACATATATGCAAAGCATCCAAACAGTACCATTCGCCAATTTTTTGTTCTTCAAGTTTAAGTGAACTACGAGCCCCATTGTTAATCCTTTAAAGGAAATTATTTGTAAATTTCGACAAGTAGAACAATGAATGGAACAGGTAGACTGTTGAAATCATTGTATATATTGCTACTATATAGTCTAAGAAACATATATGCATAGCGTCCAAACAGTACAATTCGCCAATTTTTTGCTCTTCAAGTTTAAGTGAACTACGAGCCCCATTGTTAATTCTTTAAAGGAAATTATTTGTAAATTTCGGCAAGTAGAACAATTAATGGAACAGGTAGACTGTTGAAATCCTTGAATATATTGCTTCTATATAGTCTAAGAAACATATATGCAAAGCATCCAAACAGTACCATTCGCCAATTTTTTGTTCTTCAAGTTTAAGTGAACAACGAGCCCCAATGGTTAATCCTTTATCGGAAATTATTTGTATCTTTCGACAAGTAGAACAATGAATGGAACAGGTAGACGGTTGAAATCTTTGTATATATTGCCTCTATATTGTCTAAGAAACATATATGCAAAGCATCCAAACAGTACCATTCGCCAATTTTTTGTTCTTCAAGTTTAAGTGAACTACGAGCCCCATTGTTAATGCTTTAAAGGAAATTATTTGTAAATTTCGACAAGTAGAACAATGAATGGAACAGGTAGACGGTTGAAATCAATGTATATATTGCTTCTATATAGTCTAAGAAACCTATATGCAAAGCATCCAAACAGTAACAATCGCCAATTTTTTGATCTTCAAGTTTAAGTGAACAGCGAGCCCCATTGATAATCATGAAATGGAAATTATTTGTAAATTTCTACAAGTAGAACAATGAATAGTACGGGTAGACGGGTGAAATCTTTCTATATATTGCTTCTAAATAGTCTAAGAAACATATATGCAAAGCATCCAAACAGTACAATTCGCCAATTTTTTGTTCTTCAAGTTTAAGTGAACTACGAGCCCAATTGTTAATCCTTTAAAGGAAATTATTTGTAAATATCGACAAGTAGAACAATGAATGGATCATGTAGACGGTTGAAATCATTGTATATATTGCTTCTATATAGTCTACGAAACATATATGCAAAGCATCCAAACAGTACAATTCGACAATTTTTTGTTCTTCAAGTTTAAGTGAACTACGAGCCCCATTGTTAATCCTTTAACGGAAATTAATTGTAACTTTCTACAAGTAGAACAATGATTGGAACACGTAGACGGTTGAAATCTTTGTATATATTGCTTCCATATAGTCTAAGAAACATATATGCAAAGCATCCAAACAGTACCATTCGCCAATTTTTTGTCCTCCAAGTTTAAGTGAACAATGAGCCCCATTGTTAATCCTTTATCGGAAATTATTTGTAACTTTCGACAAGTAGAACAATGAATGGAACAGGTAGACGGTTGAAATCTTTGTATATATTGCTTCTATATAGTCTAAGAAACACATATGCAAAGCATCCAAACAGTACAATTCGCCAATTTTTTGTTCTTCAAGTTTAAGTGAACAATGAGCCCCAATGGTTAATCCTTTATCCGTAATTATTTGTAACTTCCGACAAGTAGAACAATGAATGGAACAAGTAGACGGATGAAATCTTTGTATATATTGCGTCTATATAGTCTAAGAAACATATATGCAAAGCATCCAAACAGTACCATTCGCCAATTTTTTGTTCTTCAAGTTTAAGTGAACTACGAGCCCCATTGTTAATCCTTTAAAGGAAATTATTTGTAAGTTTTGGCAAGTAGAACAATGAACGGAACAGGTAGACGGTTGAAATCTTTGTATATATTGCTTCCATATAGTCTAAGAAACATATATGCAAAGCATCCAAACAGTACAATTCGCCAATTTTTTGTTCTTCAAGTTTAAGTGAACTACGAGCCCAATTGTTAATCCTTTAAAGGAAATTATTTGTAAATATCGACAAGTAGAACAATGAATGGATCATGTAGACGGTTGAAATCATCGTATATATTGCTTCTATATAGTCTACGAAACATATATGCAAAGCATCCAAACAGTACAATTCGACAATTTTTTGTTCTTCAAGTTTAAGTGAACTACGAGCCCAATTGTTAATCCTTTAAAGGAAATTATTTGTAAATATCGACAAGTAGAACAATGAATGGATCATGTAGACGGTTGAAATCATCGTATATATTGCTTCTATATAGTCTACGAAACATATATGCAAAGCATCCAAACAGTACAATTCGACAATTTTTTGTTCTTCAAGTTTAAGTGAACTACGAGCCCCATTGTTAATCCTTTAACGGAAATTAATTGTAACTTTCTACAAGTAGAACAATGATTGGAACACGTAGACGGTTGAAATCTTTGTATATATTGCTTCCATATAGTCTAAGAAACATATATGCAAAGCATCCAAACAGTACCATTCGCCAATTTTTTGTCCTTCAAGTTTAAGTGAACAATGAGCCCCATTGTTAATCCTTTATCGGAAATTATTTGTAACTTTCGACAAGAAGAACAATGAATGGAACAGGTAGACGGTTGAAATCTTTGTATATATTGCTTCTATATAGTCTAAGAAACATATATGCAAAGCATCCAAACAGTACAATTCGCCAATTTTTTGTTCTTCAAGTTTAAGTGAACAATGAGCCCCAATGGTTAATCCTTTATCCGTAATTATTTGTAACTTCCGACAAGTAGAACAATGAATGGAACAAGTAGACGGATGAAATCTTTGTATATATTGCGTCTATATAGTCTAAGAAACATATATGCAAAGCATCCAAACAGTACCATTCGCCAATTTTTTGTTCTTCAAGTTTAAGTGAACTACGAGCCCCATTGTTAATCCTTTAAAGGAAATTATTTGTAAATTTCGACATGTAGAACAATGAATAGAACAGGTAGACGGTTGAAATCTTTGTATATATTGCTTCCATATAGTCTGAGAAACATATATGCAAAGCATCCAAACAGTAGCATTCGCCAATTTTTTGTTCTTCAAGTTTAAGTGAACAATGAGCCCCATTGTTAATCCTTTATCGGAAATTATTTGTATCTTTCGACAAGTAGAACAATGAATGGAACAGGTAGACGGTTGAAATCTTTGTATATATTGCTTCTATATAGCCTAAGAAACATATATGCAAAGCATCCAAACAGTACAATTCGCCAATTTTTTGTTCTTCAAGTTTAAGTGAACTACGAGCCCAATTGTTAATCCTTTAAAGGAAATTATTTGTAAATATCGACAAGTAGAACAATGAATGGATCATGTAGACGGTTGAAATCATTGTATATATTGCTTCTATATAGTCTACGAAACATATATGCAAAGCATCCAAACAGTACAATTCGACAATTTTTTGTTCTTCAAGTTTAAGTGAACTACGAGCCCCATTGTTAATCCTTTAACGGAAATTAATTGTAACTTTCTACAAGTAGAACAATGATTGGAACACGTAGACGGTTGAAATCTTTGTATATATTGCTTCCATATAGTCTAAGAAACATATATGCAAAGCATCCAAACAGTACCATTCGCCAATTTTTTGTCCTTCAAGTTTAAGTGAACAATGAGCCCCATTGTTAATCCTTTATCGGAAATTATTTGTAACTTTCGACAAGTAGAACAATGAATGGAACAGGTAGACGGTTGAAATCTTTGTATATATTGCTTCTATATAGTCTAAGAAACACATATGCAAAGCATCCAAACAGTACAATTCGCCAATTTTTTGTTCTTCAAGTTTAAGTGAACAATGAGCCCCAATGGTTAATCCTTTATCCGTAATTATTTGTAACTTCCGACAAGTAGAACAATGAATGGAACAAGTAGACGGATGAAATCTTTGTATATATTGCGTCTATATAGTCTAAGAAACATATATGCAAAGCATCCAAACAGTACCATTCGCCAATTTTTTGTTCTTCAAGTTTAAGTGAACTACGAGCCCCATTGTTAATCCTTTAAAGGAAATTATTTGTAAGTTTTGGCAAGTAGAACAATGAACGGAACAGGTAGACGGTTGAAATCTTTGTATATATTGCTTCCATATAGTCTAAGAAACATATATGCAAAGCATCCAAACAGTACAATTCGCCAATTTTTTGTTCTTCAAGTTTAAGTGAACTACGAGCCCAATTGTTAATCCTTTAAAGGAAATTATTTGTAAATATCGACAAGTAGAACAATGAATGGATCATGTAGACGGTTGAAATCATCGTATATATTGCTTCTATATAGTCTACGAAACATATATGCAAAGCATCCAAACAGTACAATTCGACAATTTTTTGTTCTTCAAGTTTAAGTGAACTACGAGCCCCATTGTTAATCCTTTAACGGAAATTAATTGTAACTTTCTACAAGTAGAACAATGATTGGAACACGTAGACGGTTGAAATCTTTGTATATATTGCTTCCATATAGTCTAAGAAACATATATGCAAAGCATCCAAACAGTACCATTCGCCAATTTTTTGTCCTTCAAGTTTAAGTGAACAATGAGCCCCATTGTTAATCCTTTATCGGAAATTATTTGTAACTTTCGACAAGAAGAACAATGAATGGAACAGGTAGACGGTTGAAATCTTTGTATATATTGCTTCTATATAGTCTAAGAAACATATATGCAAAGCATCCAAACAGTACAATTCGCCAATTTTTTGTTCTTCAAGTTTAAGTGAACAATGAGCCCCAATGGTTAATCCTTTATCCGTAATTATTTGTAACTTCCGACAAGTAGAACAATGAATGGAACAAGTAGACGGATGAAATCTTTGTATATATTGCGTCTATATAGTCTAAGAAACATATATGCAAAGCATCCAAACAGTACCATTCGCCAATTTTTTGTTCTTCAAGTTTAAGTGAACTACGAGCCCCATTGTTAATCCTTTAAAGGAAATTATTTGTAAATTTCGACATGTAGAACAATGAATAGAACAGGTAGACGGTTGAAATCTTTGTATATATTGCTTCCATATAGTCTGAGAAACATATATGCAAAGCATCCAAACAGTAGCATTCGCCAATTTTTTGTTCTTCAAGTTTAAGTGAACAATGAGCCCCATTGTTAATCCTTTATCGGAAATTATTTGTATCTTTCGACAAGTAGAACAATGAATGGAACAGGTAGACGGTTGAAATCTTTGTATATATTGCTTCTATATAGCCTAAGAAACATATATGCAAAGCATCCAAACAGTACAAATCGCCAATTTATTGTTCTTCAAGTTTAAGTGAACAACGAGCCCCATTGTTAATCCTTTAAAGGAAATTATTTGTATATTTCGACAAGTAGAACATTGAATGGAACAGGTAGACAGTTGAAATCTTTGTATATATTGCTTCTATATAGTATAAGAAACATATATGCAAAGCATCCAAACAGTACAATTCGCCAATTTTTTGTTCTTCAAGTTTAAGTGAACAATGAGCCCCAATTGTTAATCCGTTATTGGAAATTATTTGTAACTTTCGACAAGTAGAACAATGAATGGAACAGGTAGACGGTTGAAATCTTTGTATATATTGCTTCTATATAATGTAAGAAACATATATGCAAAGCATCCAAACAGTACCATTCGCCAATTTTTTGTTCTTCAAGTTTAAGTGAACTACGAGCCCCATTGTTAATCCTTTAAAGGAAATTATTTGTAACTTTCGACAAGTAGAACAATGAATGGAACAGGTAGACGGTTGAAATCCTTGTATATATTGCTTCTATATAGTCTAAGAAACATATATGCAAAGCATCCAAACAGTACCATTCGCCAATTTTTTGTTCTTAAAGTTTAAGTGAACAACGAGCCCCAATGGTTAATCCTTTATCGGAAATTATTTGTATCTTTCGACAAGTAGAACAATGAATGGAACAGGTAGACGGTTGAAATCTTTGTATATATTGCCTCTATATAGTCTAAGAAACATATATGCAAAGCATCCAAACAGTACCATTCGCCAATTTTTTGTTCTTCAAGTTTAAGTGAACTACGAGCCCCATTGTTAATCCTTTAAAGGAAATTATTTGTAAATTTCGACAAGTAGAACAATGAATGGAACAGGTAGACGGTTGAAATCAATGTATATATTGCTTCTATATAGTCTAAGAAACCTATATGCAAAGCATCCAAACAGTAACAATCGCCAATTTTTTGATCTTCAAGTTTAAGTGAACAGCGAGCCCCATTGATAATCATGAAATGGAAATTATTTGTAACTTTCTACAAGTAGAACAATGAATAGTACGGGTAGACGGGTGAAATCTTTCTATATATTGCTTCTAAATAGTCTAAGAAACATATATGCAAAGCATCCAAACAGTACAATTCGCCAATTTTTTGTTCTTCAAGTTTAAGTGAACAACGAGCCCCATTGTTCATCCTTTAAAGGAAATTATTTGTAACTTTCGACAAGTAGAACAATGAATGGAACAGGTAGACGGTTGAAATCTTTGTATATATTGCTTCTATATAGTCTAAGAAATATATATGCAAAGCATCTAAACAGTAACAATCGCCAATTTTTTGATCTTCAAGTTTAAGTGAACAGCGAGCCCCATTGATAATCATGAAATGGAAATTATTTGTAACTTTCTACAAGTAGAACAATGAATAGTACAGGTAGACAGGTGAAATCTTTCTGTATATTGCTTCTAAATAGTCTAAGAGACATATATGCAAAGCATCCAAACAGTACAATTCGCCAATTTTTTGTTCTTCAAGTTTAAGTGAACTACGAGCCCCATTGTTAATCCTTTAAAGGAAATTATTTGTAAATTTCGACAAGTAGAACAATGATTGGAACACGTAGACGGTTGAAATCTTTGTATATATTGCTTCCATATAGTCTAAGAAACATGTACGCAAAGCATCCAAACAGTACCGATCGCCAATTTTTTGTTCTTCAAGTTTAAGTGAACTACGAGCCCCATTCTTAATCCTTTAAAGGAAATTATTTGTAAATTTCGACAAGTATAACAATGAATGGAACAGGTAGACGGTTGAAATCATTGTATAGATTGCTTCTATATAGTCTAAGAAACATATATGCAAAGTATCCAAACAGTACAATTCGCCAATTTTTTGTTCTTCAAGTATAAGTGAACAATGAGCCCCAATGGTTAATCCTTTATCGGAAATTATTTCTAACTTTCGTCAAGTAGAACAATGAATGGAACAGGTAGACGGTTGAAATCTTTGTATATATTGCTTCTATATAGTCTAAGAAATATATATGCAAAGCATCCAAACAGTACCAGTCGCCAATTTCTTGTTCTTCAAGTTTAAGTGAACAACGAGCCCCATTGTTAATCCTTTAAAGGAAATTATTTGTAACTTTCGACAAGTAGAACAAGGAATGGAACAGATAGACGGGTGAAATCTTTCTATATATTGCTTCTATATAGTTTAAGAAACATATGTGCAAAGCATCCAAACAGTACAAGTCGCCAATTCATTGTTCTTCAAGTTTAAGTGAACAACGAGCCCCATTGTTAATCCTTTAAAGGAAATTATTTGTATATTTCGACAAGTACAACAGTGACTGGAACAGGTAGACGGTTGAAATCATTGTATATATTGCTTCTATATAGTCTAACAAGGAAGGTATTCGAACTGCAACTCACGGATTCGAATAAAATTTTGTGGGTTTGTAGAGTGATCCAAGACAAGAAAAATGGTATACTCCATTCGTGCCCAATCGCCCTTTAAGGGCATGAAATTTAACCTCAAAGTGAAATCGACACTTGCACTTCCTCGCTTATATCTCCTAAAGTACAAAAGATAGAAAAAAATGTTTTAGGTAAAAGTTTAACGGTAAAAGGAGCGCTATAAATTTGCATTAACAAATTTTTAAAAACAACTTTCCTTCTTGAAAAAAAAAATTTTTTTTGCGTTATTTCAAACAATTTTGAAATCTTTTTGCTAATGAAAAATGTGGCATTTTTTATTCTGAATTCAACCATAACAATATTTTTATTATACACCGCTAGGATTACAGAGATACACGACAAAACGTACTCCCTAGCGCGCGGTACCGCGCAATACCGCGCTAACAACATATAGAGTTACATATTAAGAATGCTCATTTTCGTTGCAGGACATAACTATGTGACGAAGATGGGTGTGGTAACATAAAAATCGCAAATTATGAAATATTACATAAAGATTAATGACTTATAATACAGATCGTACTATATCCCATATATACATACATAAATATTTTTTAGACGCTTATTTAACATTTTATTACATTGTAACCACACGCGATTACATGTACTTCACTCGACATAGTTTTCGCAAAGTGAAAAAAACGAAATACTATCTTCATTAAAAAAGTGATCTACACACAGATACTTTTTGCACCAAGCACATCTTATAATAGCAGGCTTATCACATAATTCACAACGTGGTAGTTTATCTGCTCAGGAAATTTAAAACAGAAATCTACCGGATTTTCAAACCGTTGTGGTAACCTTTCCTCTAGGTATCCACTTTTATACCAAGAGTATTTAAATAATTCTCTGAATCTCGGGGAAGACAATTGGTTGTGGGTGAGTGATTGCAATTTGATGATGTTATTTCGTAGATGTAAATTTATATTAATATCGTACAGCAAAACTCGATCGGAAAAGGTTCTAACAAAGTTTTTCCATATCCGGAAACCAAAAACGTCCAACGGTTGTATCAAACCTGTTGTCCCTTTCGGTATAGTTAACGTAATAAGTTGCTTGCCACTCGGAATACTTTGCTGAAACGTGGACGGACAATGACCACTCCACGAATCAATTAATAGTACACTTCGAGGCCCAGTCTTTGGTAAAAAGACTTCTGCGAGCCAAGTGTTGAAATGGTGTGATGTTAACTTCCCAGATTTGGAAGCAGTGACAAACACATTATCCGATCTGAATCGGACAATTCAGTGCAAAGTTCATAAGATAAGGGGATAATGATTAATCGAATATATGCGAAAACAGACCAACAATGGTAGTTGAGAGAAAGAAGAATTAATAAAAAAGAAATGATATCGTTAAATGTAATAAAATGGTCTGTTTTCGCAAATGTTCAATTAATCATTATCTCGTTATCTTATGAACTTTGCACTGATAAATATCCAGTCTCCTTATAAATACCCAGTCTTCGGGTCTGGAATTCATTGTCAGTGTTACTGGAACTCGTTCAACTGCACGTGGCGTTAGCTTTGGATAAAATGGTGTACATAAATCCGACAAACGTTATTAATCTACTAATAGCAATGCTTCACATAACCAGTATTCCACCATCTCCAATTAATCATCGGGAGGTCGAACTCTCGGAGATCATACACAGAATGATAAGTGAGAGTATCACTGAAGATTCATTTACGGCCGACTACGTTATGACCCTGGAATATGAAGATCCAACAAGACCTCAAGAATGTGAATTCGTTCCTGATGAAGGCATTCAGGAAGACGAAGAATATGGTAACAACGAATTTGATGACAGTTGCATCCCAGGCGAAAGTGGTAATGTAGACCTCAGCTATAAAACTCGCGCAGTTGAGTTCTGGAGAAGCGGCAAGAAAATGCGTAGGACTCTCGATAGCGTGCAGCACAAATTTCGAAAAGTAAAATCGATTAACCAGTTATATCAATGGGAAGAAGCGTTGGCAAGAGGCGGTACACACAGGGATAAAATTATGTCAATCGCGAAATTTGTGCTGGACAAATTTGAAGCTGCTACTGATCGAGGCTCCTTTGTGCACAATACGGATTTAAAGCATTGGGCGCTAGAAGCAAAGGAGGACGTCAATCTGCCAGGATTTAAAGCTAGCCACCAGTGGGTCGTGAATTTCAAGAGAGCGCACAACATCGTTTCGAGGAAGGTTACGAAATTCGTAAGTCGTTCCGCAAGCCGAAACAAGCAAAGTGTACAATTGGCAGCCACCGAATTCGTAGACCAGGTGAAACCGTATATCGCAACGTACGAACCGAATAATGTATACAATGCCGATGAGAGTGGATTTAATTTGGAAATTCATTCTGGCCGTACGTTATCGTATCGTGGTACAAAGACCGTAGAAGCAGCCGTGCAGTCAATATCCTCAACCACTCACAGTTATACTATTCTCCCTACCATTTCCGCGAGCGGTCAGTTACTGTCACCTTTGTTCATAGTATTAAAAGAACCAAGTGGAGAATTTGGACCTAGGGTAGAAGGAAACTTATTCAGATCGGATAATGTATTTGTCACTGCTTCCAAATCTGGGAAGTTAACATCACACCATTTCAACACTTGGCTCGCAGAAGTCTTTTTACCAAAGACTGGGCCTCGAAGTGTACTATTAATTGATTCGTGGAGTGGTCATTATCCGTCCACGTTTCAGCAAAGTATTCCGAGTGGCAAGCAACTTATTACGTTAACTATACCGAAAGGGACAACAGGTTTGATACAACCGTTGGACGTTTTTGGTTTCCGGATATGGAAAAACTTTGTTAGAACCTTTTCCGATCGAGTTTTGCTGTACGATATTAATATAAATTTACATCTACGAAATAACATCATCAAATTGCAATCACTCACCCACAACCAATTGTCTTCCCCGAGATTCAGAGAATTATTTAAATACTCTTGGTATAAAAGTGGATACCTAGAGGAAAGGTTACCACAACGGTTTGAAAATCCGGCAGATTTCTGTTTTAAATTTCCTGAAGCAGATAAACTACCACGTTGTGAATTATGTGATAAGCCTGCTATTATAAGATGTGCTTGGTGCAAAAAGTATCTGTGTGTAGATCACTTTTTTAATGAAGATAGTATTTCGTTTTTTTCACTTTGCGAAAACTATGTCGAGTGAAGTACATGTAATCGCGTGTGGTTACAATGTAATAAAATGTTAAATAAGCGTCTAAAAAATATTTATGTATGTATATATGGGATATAGTACGATCTGTATTATAAGTCATTAATCTTTATGTAATATTTCATAATTTGCGATTTTTATGTTACCACACCCATCTTCGTCACATAGTTATGTCCTGCAACGAAAATGAGCATTCTTAATATGTAACTCTATATGTTGTTAGCGCGGTATTGCGCGGTACCGCGCGCTAGGGAGTACGTTTTGTCGTGTATCTCTGTAATCCTAGCGGTGTATAATAAAAATATTGTTATGGTTGAATTCAGAATAAAAAATGCCACATTTTTCATTAGCAAAAAGATTTCAAAATTGTTTGAAATAACGCAAAAAAAATTTTTTTTTTCAAGAAGGAAAGTTGTTTTTAAAAATTTGTTAATGCAAATTTATAGCGCTCCTTTTACCGTTAAACTTTTACCTAAAACATTTTTTTCTATCTTTTGTACTTTAGGAGATATAAGCGAGGAAGTGCAAGTGTCGATTTCACTTTGAGGTTAAATTTCATGCCCTTAAAGGGCGATTGGGCACGAATGGAGTATACCATTTTTCTTGTCATGGATCACTCTACAAACCCACAAAATTTTATTCGAATCCGTGAGTTGCAGTTCGAATACCTTCCTTGTAAGAAACATATATGCAAAGCATCCAAACAGTACAATTCGCCAATTTTTCGATCTACAAGTTTAAGTGAACTACAAGCCCCATTGTTAATCCTTTAACGGAAATTATTTGTAACTTTCGAAAAGTAGAACAATGAATGGAACAGGTAGACAGTTGAAATCTTTGTATATATTGCTTCTATATAGTCTGAAAAACATATATGCAAAGCATCCAAACAGTACAATTCGCCAATTTTTTGTTCTTCAAGTTTAAGTGAACAATGAGCCCCATTGTTAATCCTTTAAAGGAAATTATTTGTAAATTTCGACGTGTAGAACAATGATTGGCACACGTAGACGGTTGAAATATTTCTATATATTGCTTCTAAATAGTCTAAGAAACATATATGCAAAGCATCCAAACAGTACAATTCGCCAATTTTTTGTTCTTCAAGTTTAAGTGAACTACGAGCCCCATTGTTAATCCTTTAAAGGATATTATTTGTAAATTTCGACAAGTAGAACAATGAATGGAACAGGTAGACGGTTGAAATCATTGTATATATTGCTTCAGTATAGCCTAAGAAACATATATGCAAAGCATCCAAACAGTACAAGTCGCCAATTCATTGTTCTTCACGTTTAAGTGAACTACGAGCCCCATTGTTAATCCTCTAATGGAAATTGTTTGTAAATTTCGACAAGTAGAACAATGAATGGAACAGGTAGACTGTTGAAATCATTGTATATATTGCTTCTATATAGTCTAAGAAACATATATGCAAAGCATCCAAACAGTACCATTCGCCAATTTTTTGTTCTTCAAGTTTAAGTGAACAACGAGCCCCATTGATAATCATGAAACGGAAATTATTTGTAACTTTCGACATGTAGAACAATGAATGGAACAGGTAGACGGTTGAAATCATTATATATATTGCTTCTATATAGTCTAAGAAACATATATGTAAAGCATCCAAACAGTACAATTCGCCAATTTTTTGCTCTTCAAGTTTAAGTGATCTACGAGCCCCATTGTTAATCCTTTAAAGGAAATTATTTGTAAATTTCGACAAGGTAGAACAATGATTGGCACACGTAGACGGTTGAAATCTTTGTATATATTGCTTCTATATAGTCTAAGAAACATATATGCAAAGCATCCAAACAGTACCATTCGCCAATATTATGTTCTTCAAGTTTAAGTGAACAAGGAGCCCCATTGATAATCATGAAACGGAAATTATTTGTAACTTTCGACATGTAGAACAATGAATGGAACAGGTAGACGGTTGAAATCATTATATATATATATATTGCTTCTATATAGTCTAAGAAACATATATGCATAGCATCCAAACAGTACAATTCGCCAATTTATTGTTCTTCAAGTTTAAGTGAACAACGAGCCCCATTGTTAATCCTTTAAAGGCAATTATTTGTAAATTTCGACATGTAGAACAATGAATGGAACACTTAGACGGTTGAAATCATTATATATATTGCTCCTATATAGTCTAAGAAACATATATGCAAAGCATCCAAACAGTACCATTCGCCAATTTTTTGATCTACAAGTTTAAGTGAACTACAAGCCCCATTGTTAATCCTTTAACGGAAATTATTTGTAACTTTCGACAAGTAGAACAATGAATGGAACAGGTAGACGGTTGAAATCTTTGTATATATTGCTTCTATATAGTCTGAAAAACATATATGCAAAGCATCCAAACAGTACAATTCGCCAATTTTTTGTTCTTCAAGTTTAAGTGAACAATGAGCCCCATTGTTAATCTTTAAAGGAAATTATTTGTAAATTTCGACGAGTAGAACAATGATTGGCACACGTAGACGGTTGAAATCTTTCTATATATTGCTTCTAAATAGTCTAAGAAACATATATGCAAAGCATCCAAACAGTACAATTCGCCAATTTTTTGTTCTTCAAGTTTAAGTGAACTACGAGCCCCATTGTTAATCCTTTAAAGGATATTATTTGTAAATTTCGACAAGTAGAACAATGAATGGAACAGGTAGACGGTTGAAATCATTGTATATATTGCTTCAGTATAGCCTAAGAAACATATATGCAAAGCATCCAAACAGTACAAATCGCCAATTCATTGTTCTTCACGTTTAAGTGAACTACGAGCCCCATTGTTAATCCTGTAAAGGAAATTATTTGTAAATTTCGACAAGTAGAACAATGAATGGAACAGGTAGACGGTTGAAATCTTTGTATATATTGCTTCTATATAGTCTAAGAGACATATATGCAAAGCATCCAAACAGTACCATTCGCCAATTTTTTGTTCTTCAAGTTTAAGTGAACAACGAGCCCAATTGATAAGTTTTGAAACGGAAATTATTTGTAACTTTCGACATGTAGAACAATGAATGGAACAGGTAGACGGTTGAAATCATTATATATATTGCTTCTATATAGTCTAAGAAACATATATGTAAAGCATCCAAACAGTACAATTCGCCAATTTTTTGCTCTTCAAGTTTAAGTGATCTACGAGCCCCATTGTTAATCCTTTAAAGGAAATTATTTGTAAATTTCGACAAGTAGAACAATGAATAGAACTAGTAGACGGTTGAAATCTTTATATATGTTGCTTCTATATAGTCTAAGAAACATATATGCAAAGCATCCAAACAGTACAAATCGCCAATTTATTGTTCTTCAAGTTTAAGTGAACAACGAGCCCCATTGTTAATCCTTTAAAGGAAATTATTTGTAAATTTCGACAAGTAGAACAATGAATGGAACAGGTAGACGGTTGAAATCTTTGTATATATTGCTTCTATATAGTCTAAGAAACATATATGCAAAGCATCCAAACAGTACAATTCGACAATTTTTTGTTCTTCAAGTTTAGTGAACAATGAGCCCCAATCGTTAATCCTTTATCGAAAATTATTTGTAATTTTCGACATGTAGAACAATGAATGGAACAGGTAGATTGTTGAAATCATTGTATATATTGCTTCTATATAGTCTAAGAAACATATATGCAAAGCATCCAAACAGTACAATTCGCCAATTTTTTGTTCTTCAAGTTTAAGTGAACAATGAGCCCCAATGGTTAATCCGTTTTCGGAAATTATTTGTAACTTTCGACAAGTAGAACAATGAATGGAACAGGTAGACGGTTGAAATCGTTGTATATATTGCTTCTATATAGTCTAAGAAACTTATATGCAAAGCATCTAAACAGTAACATTCGCCAATTTTTTTATCTTCAAGTTTAAGTGAACAATGAACCCCAATGGTTAATCCGTTATCGGAAATTATTTGTAACTTGCAAGAAGTAGAATGAGTGGAACAGGTAGACGGTTGAAATCAATGTATATATTGCTTCTATATAGTCTAAGAAACATATATGCAAAGCATCCAAACAGTACAATTCGCCAATTTTTTGTTCTTCAAGTTTAAGTGAACTACGAGCCCAATTGTTAATGCTTTAAAGGAAATTATTTGTAAATATCGACAAGTAGAACAATGAATGGATCATGTAGACGGTTGAAATCATTGTATATATTGCTTCTATATAGTCTACGAAACATATATGCAAAGCATCCAAACAGTACAATTCGACAATTTTTTGTTCTTCAAGTTTAAGTGAACAGCGAGCCCCATTGATAATCATGAAATGGAAATTATTTGTAACTTTCTACAAGTAGAACAATGAATAGTACGGGTAGACGGGTGAAATCTTTCTATATATTGCTTCTAAATAGTCTAAGAAACATATATGCAAAGCATCCAAACAGTACAATTCGCCAATTTTTTGTTCTTCAAGTTTAAGTGAACTACGAGCCCAATTGTTAATCCTTTAAAGGAAATTATTTGTAAATATCGACAAGTAGAACAATGAATGGATCATGTAGACGGTTGAAATCATTGTATATATTGCTTCTATATAGTCTACGAAACATATATGCAAAGCATCCAAACAGTACAATTCGACAATTTTTTGTTCTTCAAGTTTAAGTGAACTACGAGCCCCATTGTTAATCCTTTAACGGAAATTAATTGTAACTTTCTACAAGTAGAACAATGATTGGAACACGTAGACGGTTGAAATCTTTGTATATATTGCTTCCATATAGTCTAAGAAACATATATGCAAAGCATCCAAACAGTACCATTCGCCAATTTTTTGTCCTTCAAGTTTAAGTGAACAATGAGCCCCATTGTTAATCCTTTATCGGAAATTATTTGTAACTTTCGACAAGTAGAACAATGAATGGAACAGGTAGACGGTTGAAATCTTTGTATATATTGCTTCTATATAGTCTAAGAAACACATATGCAAAGCATCCAAACAGTACAATTCGCCAATTTTTTGTTCTTCAAGTTTAAGTGAACAACGAGCCCCATTGATAATCATGAAACGGAAATTATTTGTAACTTTCGACATGTAGAACAATGAATGGAACAGGTAGACGGTTGAAATCATTATATATATTGCTTCTATATAGTCTAAGAAACATATATGCAAAGCATCCAAACAGTACCATTCGCCAATTTTTTGTTCTTCAAGTTTAAGTGAACAACGAGCCCCATTGATAATCATGAAACGGAAATTATTTGTAACTTTCGACATGTAGAACAATGAATGGAACAGGTAGACGGTTGAAATCATTATATATATTGCTTCTATATAGTCTAAGAAACATATATGTAAAGCATCCAAACAGTACAATTCGCCAATTTTTTGCTCTTCAAGTTTAAGTGATCTACGAGCCCCATTGTTAATCCTTTAAAGGAAATTATTTGTAAATTTCGACAAGGTAGAACAATGATTGGCACACGTAGACGGTTGAAATCTTTGTATATATTGCTTCTATATAGTCTAAGAAACATATATGCAAAGCATCCAAACAGTACCATTCGCCAATATTATGTTCTTCAAGTTTAAGTGAACAAGGAGCCCCATTGATAATCATGAAACGGAAATTATTTGTAACTTTCTACAAGTAGAACAATGATTGGAACACGTAGACGGTTGAAATCTTTGTATATATTGCTTCCATATAGTCTAAGAAACATATATGCAAAGCATCCAAACAGTACCATTCGCCAATTTTTTGTTCTTCAAGTTTAAGTGAACTACGAGCCCAATTGTTAATCCTTTAAAGGAAATTATTTGTAAATATCGACAAGTAGAACAATGAATGGATCATGTAGACGGTTGAAATCATTGTATATATTGCTTCTATATAGTCTACGAAACATATATGCAAAGCATCCAAACAGTACAATTCGACAATTTTTTGTTCTTCAAGTTTAAGTGAACTACGAGCCCCATTGTTAATCCTTTAACGGAAATTAATTGTAACTTTCTACACGTAGAACAATGAATGGAACAGGTAGACGGTTGAAATCCTTGTATATATTGCTTCTATATAGTCTAAGAAACATATATGCAAAGCATCCAAACAGTACCATTCGCCAATTTTTTGTTCTTCAAGTTTAAGTGAACTACGAGCCCAATTGTTAATCCTTTAAAGGAAATTATTTGTAAATATCGACAAGTAGAACAATGAATGGATCATGTAGACGGTTGAAATCATTGTATATATTGCTTCTATATAGTCTACGAAACATATATGCAAAGCATCCAAACAGTACAATTCGACAATTTTTTGTTCTTCAAGTTTAAGTGAACTACGAGCCCCATTGTTAATCCTTTAACGGAAATTAATTGTAACTTTCTACAAGTAGAACAATGATTGGAACACGTAGACGGTTGAAATCTTTGTATATATTGCTTCCATATAGTCTAAGAAACATATATGCAAAGCATCCAAACAGTACCATTCGCCAATTTTTTGTCCTTCAAGTTTAAGTGAACAATGAGCCCCATTGTTAATCCTTTATCGGAAATTATTTGTAACTTTCGACAAGTAGAACAATGAATGGAACAGGTAGACGGTTGAAATCTTTGTATATATTGCTTCTATATAGTCTAAGAAACACATATGCAAAGCATCCAAACAGTACAATTCGCCAATTTTTTGTTCTTCAAGTTTAAGTGAACAATGAGCCCCAATGGTTAATCCTTTATCCGTAATTATTTGTAACTTCCGACAAGTAGAACAATGAATGGAACAAGTAGACGGATGAAATCTTTGTATATATTGCGTCTATATAGTCTAAGAAACATATATGCAAAGCATCCAAACAGTACCATTTGCCAATTTTTTGTTCTTCAAGTTTAAGTGAACTACGAGCCCAATTGTTAATCCTTTAAAGGAAATTATTTGTAAATATCGACAAGTAGAACAATGAATGGATCATGTAGACGGTTGAAATCATTGTATATATTGCTTCTATATAGTCTACGAAACATATATGCAAAGCATCCAAACAGTACAATTCGACAATTTTTTGTTCTTCAAGTTTAAGTGAACTACGAGCCCCATTGTTAATCCTTTAACGGAAATTAATTGTAACTTTCTACACGTAGAACAATGAATGGAACAGGTAGACGGTTGAAATCCTTGTATATATTGCTTCTATATAGTCTAAGAAACATATATGCAAAGCATCCAAACAGTACCATTCGCCAATTTTTTGTTCTTAAAGTTTAAGTGAACAACGAGCCCCAATCGTTAATCCTTTATCGGAAATTATTTGTATCTTTCGACAAGTAGAACAATGAATGGAACAGGTAGACGGTTGAAATCTTTGTATATATTGCCTCTATATAGTCTAAGAAACATATATGCAAAGCATCCAAACAGTACCATTCGCCAATTTTTTGTTCTTCAAGTTTAAGTGAACTACGAGCCCCATTGTTAATCCTTTAAAGGAAATTATTTGTAAATTTCGACAAGTAGAACAATGAATGGAACAGGTAGACGGTTGAAATCAATGTATATATTGCTTCTATATAGTCTAAGAAACCTATATGCAAAGCATCCAAACAGTAACAATCGCCAATTTTTTGATCTTCAAGTTTAAGTGAACAGCGAGCCCCATTGATAATCATGAAATGGAAATTATTTGTAACTTTCTACAAGTAGAACAATGAATAGTACGGGTAGACGGGTGAAATCTTTCTATATATTGCTTCTAAATAGTCTAAGAAACATATATGCAAAGCATCCAAACAGTACAATTCGCCAATTTTTTGTTCTTCAAGTTTAAGTGAACAACGAGCCCCATTGTTCATCCTTTAAAGGAAATTATTTGTAAATTTCGACAAGTAGAACAATGATTGGAACACGTAGACGGTTGAAATCTTTGTATATATTGCTTCCATATAGTCTAAGAAACATGTACGCAAAGCATCCAAACAGTACCATTCGCCAATTTTTTGTTCTTCAAGTTTAAGTGAACAATGAGCCCCAATGGTTAATCCTTTATCGGAAATTATTTGTAACTTTCGACAAGTAGAACAATGAATGGAACAGGTAGACGGTTGAAATCTTTGTATATATTGCTTCTATATAGTCTAAGAAATATATATGCAAAGCATCTAAACAGTAACAATCGCCAATTTTTTGATCTTCAAGTTTAAGTGAACAGCGAGCCCCATTGATAATCATGAAATGGAAATTATTTGTAACTTTCTACAAGTAGAACAATGAATAGTACAGGTAGACAGGTGAAATCTTTCTGTATATTGCTTCTAAATAGTCTAAGAGACATATATGCAAAGCATCCAAACAGTACAATTCGCCAATTTTTTGTTCTTCAAGTTTAAGTGAACTACGAGCCCCATTGTTAATCCTTTAAAGGAAATTATTTGTAAATTTCGACAAGTAGAACAATGATTGGAACACGTAGACGGTTGAAATCTTTGTATATATTGCTTCCATATAGTCTAAGAAACATGTACGCAAAGCATCCAAACAGAACCGTTCGCCAATTTTTTGTTCTTCAAGTTTAAGTGAACTACGAGCCCCATTCTTAATCCTTTAAAGGAAATTATTTGTAAATTTCGACAAGTATAACAATGAATGGAACAGGTAGACGGTTGAAATCATTGTATAGATTGCTTCTATATAGTCTAAGAAACATATATGCAAAGTATCCAAACAGTACAATTCGCCAATTTTTTGTTCTTCAAGTATAAGTGAACAATGAGCCCCAATGGTTAATCCTTTATCGGAAATTATTTGTAACTTTCGTCAAGTAGAACAATGAATGGAACAGGTAGACGGTTGAAATCTTTGTATATATTGCTTCTATATAGTCTAAGAAATATATATGCAAAGCATCCAAACAGTACCAGTCGCCAATTTCTTGTTCTTCAAGTTTAAGTGAACAACGAGCCCCATTGTTAATCCTTTAAAGGAAATTATTTGTAACTTTCGACAAGTAGAACAAGGAATGGAACAGATAGACGGGTGAAATCTTTCTATATATTGCTTCTATATAGTTTAAGAAACATATGTGCAAAGCATCCAAACAGTACAAGTCGCCAATTCATTGTTCTTCAAGTTTAAGTGAACAACGAGCCCCATTGTTAATCCTTTAAAGGAAATTATTTGTATATTTCGACAAGTACAACAGTGACTGGAACAGGTAGACGGTTGAAATCATTGTATATATTGCTTCTATATAGTCTAAGAAACATATATGCAAAGCATCCAAACAGTACAATTCGCCAATTTTTTGATCTACAAGTTTAAGTGAACTACAAGCCCCATTGTTAATCCTTTAACGGAAATTATTTGTAACTTTCGACAAGTAGAACAATGAATGGAACAGGTAGACGGTTGAAATCTTTGTATATATTGCTTCTATATAGTCTGAAAAACATATATGCAAAGCATCCAAACAGTACAATTTGCCAATTTTTTGTTCTTCAAGTTTAAGTGAACAATGAGCCCCATTGTTAATCCTTTAAAGGAAATTATTTGTAAATTTCGACGAGTAGAACAATGATTGGCACACGTAGACGGTTGAAATATTTCTATATATTGCTTCTAAATAGTCTAAGAAACATATATGCAAAGCATCCAAACAGTACAATTCGCCAATTTTTTGTTCTTCAAGTTTAAGTGAACTACGAGCCCCATTGTTAATCCTTTAAAGGATATTATTTGTAAATTTCGACAAGTAGAACAATGAATGGAACAGGTAGACGGCTGAAATCATTGTATATATTGCTTCAGTATAGCCTAAGAAACATATATGCAAAGCATCCAAACAGTACAAGTCGCCAATTCATTGTTCTTCACGTTTAAGTGAACTACGAGCCCCATTGTTAATCCTCTAATGGAAATTGTTTGTAAATTTCGACATGTAGAACAATGAATGGAACAGGTAGACTGTTGAAATCATTGTATATATTGCTTCTATATAGTCTAAGAAACATATATGCAAAGCATCCAAACAGTACCATTCGCCAATTTTTTGTTCTTCAAGTTTAAGTGAACAACGAGCCCCATTGATAATCATGAAACGGAAATTATTTGTAACTTTCGACATGTAGAACAATGAATGGAACAGGTAGACGGTTGAAATCATTATATATATTGCTTCTATATAGTCTAAGAAACATATATGTAAAGCATCCAAACAGTACAATTCGCCAATTTTTTGCTCTTCAAGTTTAAGTGATCTACGAGCCCCATTGTTAATCCTTTAAAGGAAATTATTTGTAAATTTCGACAAGGTAGAGCAATGATTGGCACACGTAGACGGTTGAAATCTTTGTATATATTGCTTCTATATAGTCTAAGAAACATATATGCAAAGCATCCAAACAGTACCATTCGCCAATATTATGTTCTTCAAGTTTAAGTGAACAAGGAGCCCCATTGATAATCATGAAACGGAAATTATTTGTAACTTTCGACATGTAGAACAATGAATGGAACAGGTAGACGGTTGAAATCATTATATATATATATATTGCTTCTATATAGTCTAAGAAACATATATGCATAGCATCCAAACAGTACAATTCGCCAATTTATTGTTCTTCAAGTTTAAGTGAACAACGAGCCCCATTGTTAATCCTTTAAAGGCAATTATTTGTAAATTTCGACATGTAGAACAATGAATGGAACACTTAGACGGTTGAAATCATTATATATATTGCTCCTATATAGTCTAAGAAACATATATGCAAAGCATCCAAACAGTACCATTCGCAAATTTTTTGATCTACAAGTTTAAGTGAACTACAAGCCCCATTGTTAATCCTTTAACGGAAATTATTTGTAACTTTCGACAAGTAGAACAATGAATGGAACAGGTAGACGGTTGAAATCTTTGTATATATTGCTTCTATATAGTCTGAAAAACATATATGCAAAGCATCCAAACAGTACAATTCGCCAATTTTTTGTTCTTCAAGTTTAAGTGAACTACGAGCCCCATTGTTAATCCTTTAAAGGATATTATTTGTAAATTTCGACAAGTAGAACAATGAATGGAACAGGTAGACGGTTGAAATCATTGTATATATTGCTTCAGTATAGCCTAAGAAACATATATGCAAAGCATCCAAACAGTACAAGTCGCCAATTTATTGTTCTTCAAGTTTAAGTGAACAACGAGCCCCATTGTTAATCCTTTAAAGGAAATTATTTGTAAATTTCGGCAAGTAGAACAATGAATGGAACAGGTAGACTGTTGAAATCATTGTATATATTGCTTCTATATAGTCTAAGAAACATATATGCAAAGCATCCAAACATTACCATTCGCCAATTTTTTGTTCTTCAAGTTTAAGTGAACAACGAGCCCAATTGATAAGTTTTGAAACGGAAATTATTTGTAACTTTCGACATGTAGAACAATGAATGGAACAGGTAGACGGTTGAAATCATTATATATATTGCTTCTATATAGTCTAAGAAACATATATGTAAAGCATCCAAACAGTACAATTCGCCAATTTTTTGCTCTTCAAGTTTAAGTGATCTACGAGCCCCATTGTTAATCCTTTAAAGGAAATTATTTGTAAATTTCGACAAGTAGAACAATGAATAGAACTAGTAGACGGTTGAAATCTTTGTATATGTTGCTTCTATATAGTCTAAGAAACATATATGCAAAGCATCCAAACAGTACAAATCGCCAATTTATTGTTCTTCAAGTTTAAGTGAACAACGAGCCCCATTGTTAATCCTTTAAAGGAAATTATTTGTAAATTTCGGCAAGTAGAACAATGAATGGAACAGGTAGACGGTTGAAATCTTTGTATATATTGCTTCTATATAGTCTAAGAAACATATATGCAAAGCATCCAAACAGTACAATTCGACAATTTTTTGTTCTTCAAGTTTAGTGAACAATGAGCCCCAATCGTTAATCCTTTATCGAAAATTATTTGTAATTTTCGACATGTAGAACAATGAATGGAACAGGTAGATTGTTGAAATCATTGTATATATTGCTTCTATATAGTCTAAGAAACATATATGCAAAGCATCCAAACAGTACAATTCGCCAATTTTTTGTTCTTCAAGTTTAAGTGAACAATGAGCCCCAATGGTTAATCCGTTTTCGGAAATTATTTGTAACTTTCGACAAGTAGAACAATGAATGGAACAGGTAGACGGTTGAAATCGTTGTATATATTGCTTCTATATAGTCTAAGAAACATATATGTAAAGCATCCAAACAGTACAATTCGCCAATTTTTTGCTCTTCAAGTTTAAGTGATCTACGAGCCCCATTGTTAATCCTTTAAAGGAAATTATTTGTAAATTTCGACAAGTAGAACAATGAATAGAACTAGTAGACGGTTGAAATCTTTGTATATGTTGCTTCTATATAGTCTAAGAAACATATATGCAAAGCATCCAAACAGTACAAATCGCCAATTTATTGTTCTTCAAGTTTAAGTGAACAACGAGCCCCATTGTTAATCCTTTAAAGGAAATTATTTGTAAATTTCGGCAAGTAGAACAATGAATGGAACAGGTAGACGGTTGAAATCTTTGTATATATTGCTTCTATATAGTCTAAGAAACATATATGCAAAGCATCCAAACAGTACAATTCGACAATTTTTTGTTCTTCAAGTTTAGTGAACAATGAGCCCCAATCGTTAATCCTTTATCGAAAATTATTTGTAATTTTCGACATGTAGAACAATGAATGGAACAGGTAGATTGTTGAAATCATTGTATATATTGCTTCTATATAGTCTAAGAAACATATATGCAAAGCATCCAAACAGTACAATTCGCCAATTTTTTGTTCTTCAAGTTTAAGTGAACAATGAGCCCCAATGGTTAATCCGTTTTCGGAAATTATTTGTAACTTTCGACAAGTAGAACAATGAATGGAACAGGTAGACGGTTGAAATCGTTGTATATATTGCTTCTATATAGTCTAAGAAACTTATATGCAAAGCATCTAAACAGTAACATTCGCCAATTTTTTTATCTTCAAGTTTAAGTGAACAATGAACCCCAATGGTTAATCCGTTATCGGAAATTATTTGTAACTTGCAAGAAGTAGAATGAGTGGAACAGGTAGAAGGTTGAAATCAATGTATATATTGCTTCTATATAGTCTAAGAAACATATATGCAAAGCATACAAACAGTACCATTCGCCAATTTTTTGTTCTTCAAGTTTAAGTGAACAATGAGCCCCATTGTTAATCCTTTATCGGAAATTATTTGTAATTTTAAACAAGTAGAACAATTAATGGAACAGGTAGACGGTTGAAATCTTTGTATATATTGCTTCTATATAGTCTAAGAAACATATATGCAAAGCATCCAAACAGTACAATTCGCCAATTTATTGTTCTTCAAGTTTAAGTGAACAACGAGCCCCATTATTAATCCTTTAAAGGAAATTATTTGTAATTTCGACAAGTAGAACAATGATTGGAACACGTAGACGGTTGAAATCTTTGTATATATTGCTTCCATATAGTCTAAGAAACATGTACGCAAAGCATCCAAACAGTACAGTTCGCCAATTTTTTGTTCTTCAAGTTTAAGTGAACAATGAGCCCCATTGTTAATCCTTTATCGGAAATTATTTGTAACTTTCGACCAGTAGAACAATGAATGGAACTGGTAGACGGTTGAAATCTTTGTATATATTGCTTCTATATAGTCTAAGAAACATATATGCAAAGCATCCAAACAGTACCATTCGCCAATTTTTTGTTCTTCAGGTTTAAGTGAACAACGAGCCCCATTGTTAATACTTTAACGGAAATTATTTGTAAATTCCGACAAGTAGAACAATGAATGGAACAGGTAGACTGTTGAAATCATTGTATATATTGCTTCTATATAGTCTAAGAAACATATATGCAAAGCATCCAAACAGTACCATTCGCCAATTTTTTGTTCTTCAAGTTTAAGTGAACAACGAGCCCCATTGATAATCATGAAACGGAAATTATTTGTAACTTTCGACATGTAGAACAATGAATGGAACAGGTAGACGGTTGAAATCATTATATATATTGCTTCTATATAGTCTAAGAAACATATATGTAAAGCATCCAAACAGTACAATTCGCCAATTTTTTGCTCTTCAAGTTTAAGTGATCTACGAGCCCCATTGTTAATCCTTTAAAGGAAATTATTTGTAAATTTCGACAAGGTAGAGCAATGATTGGCACACGTAGACGGTTGAAATCTTTGTATATATTGCTTCTATATAGTCTAAGAAACATATATGCAAAGCATCCAAACAGTACCATTCGCCAATATTATGTTCTTCAAGTTTAAGTGAACAAGGAGCCCCATTGATAATCATGAAACGGAAATTATTTGTAACTTTCGACATGTAGAACAATGAATGGAACAGGTAGACGGTTGAAATCATTATATATATATATATATTGCTTCTATATAGTCTAAGAAACATATATGCATAGCATCCAAACAGTACAATTCGCCAATTTATTGTTCTTCAAGTTTAAGTGAACAACGAGCCCCATTGTTAATCCTTTAAAGGCAATTATTTGTAAATTTCGACATGTAGAACAATGAATGGAACACTTAGACGGTTGAAATCATTATATATATTGCTCCTATATAGTCTAAGAAACATATATGCAAAGCATCCAAACAGTACCATTCGCCAATTTTTTGATCTACAAGTTTAAGTGAACTACAAGCCCCATTGTTAATCCTTTAACGGAAATTATTTGTAACTTTCGACAAGTAGAACAATGAATGGAACAGGTAGACGGTTGAAATCTTTGTATATATTGCTTCTATATAGTCTGAAAAACATATATGCAAAGCATCCAAACAGTACAATTCGCCAATTTTTTGTTCTTCAAGTTTAAGTGAACAATGAGCCCCATTGTTAATCCTTTAAAGGAAATTATTTGTAAATTTCGACGAGTAGAACAATGATTGGCACACGTAGACGGTTGAAATCTTTCTATATATTGCTTCTAAATAGTCTAAGAAACATATATGCAAAGCATCCAAACAGTACAATTCGCCAATTTTTTGTTCTTCAAGTTTAAGTGAACTACGAGCCCCATTGTTAATCCTTTAAAGGATATTATTTGTAAATTTCGACAAGTAGAACAATGAATGGAACAGGTAGACGGTTGAAATCATTGTATATATTGCTTCAGTATAGCCTAAGAAACATATATGCAAAGCATCCAAACAGTACAAGTCGCCAATTTATTGTTCTTCAAGTTTAAGTGAACAACGAGCCCCATTGTTAATCCTTTAAAGGAAATTATTTGTAAATTTCGGCAAGTAGAACAATGAATGGAACAGGTAGACTGTTGAAATCATTGTATATATTGCTTCTATATAGTCTAAGAAACATATATGCAAAGCATCCAAACATTACCATTCGCCAATTTTTTGTTCTTCAAGTTTAAGTGAACAACGAGCCCAATTGATAAGTTTTGAAACGGAAATTATTTGTAACTTTCGACATGTAGAACAATGAATGGAACAGGTAGACGGTTGAAATCATTATATATATTGCTTCTATATAGTCTAAGAAACATATATGTAAAGCATCCAAACAGTACAATTCGCCAATTTTTTGCTCTTCAAGTTTAAGTGATCTACGAGCCCCATTGTTAATCCTTTAAAGGAAATTATTTGTAAATTTCGACAAGTAGAACAATGAATAGAACTAGTAGACGGTTGAAATCTTTGTATATGTTGCTTCTATATAGTCTAAGAAACATATATGCAAAGCATCCAAACAGTACAAATCGCCAATTTATTGTTCTTCAAGTTTAAGTGAACAACGAGCCCCATTGTTAATCCTTTAAAGGAAATTATTTGTAAATTTCGGCAAGTAGAACAATGAATGGAACAGGTAGACGGTTGAAATCTTTGTATATATTGCTTCTATATAGTCTAAGAAACATATATGCAAAGCATCCAAACAGTACAATTCGACAATTTTTTGTTCTTCAAGTTTAGTGAACAATGAGCCCCAATCGTTAATCCTTTATCGAAAATTATTTGTAATTTTCGACATGTAGAACAATGAATGGAACAGGTAGATTGTTGAAATCATTGTATATATTGCTTCTATATAGTCTAAGAAACATATATGCAAAGCATCCAAACAGTACAATTCGCCAATTTTTTGTTCTTCAAGTTTAAGTGAACAATGAGCCCCAATGGTTAATCCGTTTTCGGAAATTATTTGTAACTTTCGACAAGTAGAACAATGAATGGAACAGGTAGACGGTTGAAATCGTTGTATATATTGCTTCTATATAGTCTAAGAAACTTATATGCAAAGCATCTAAACAGTAACATTCGCCAATTTTTTTATCTTCAAGTTTAAGTGAACAATGAACCCCAATGGTTAATCCGTTATCGGAAATTATTTGTAACTTGCAAGAAGTAGAATGAGTGGAACAGGTAGAAGGTTGAAATCAATGTATATATTGCTTCTATATAGTCTAAGAAACATATATGCAAAGCATACAAACAGTACCATTCGCCAATTTTTTGTTCTTCAAGTTTAAGTGAACAATGAGCCCCATTGTTAATCCTTTATCGGAAATTATTTGTAATTTTAAACAAGTAGAACAATTAATGGAACAGGTAGACGGTTGAAATCTTTGTATATATTGCTTCTATATAGTCTAAGAAACATATATGCAAAGCATCCAAACAGTACAATTCGCCAATTTATTGTTCTTCAAGTTTAAGTGAACAACGAGCCCCATTATTAATCCTTTAAAGGAAATTATTTGTAATTTCGACAAGTAAAACAATGATTGGAACACGTAGACGGTTGAAATCTTTGTATATATTGCTTCCATATAGTCTAAGAAACATGTACGCAAAGCATCCAAACAGTACAGTTCGCCAATTTTTTGTTCTTCAAGTTTAAGTGAACAATGAGCCCCATTGTTAATCCTTTATCGGAAATTATTTGTAACTTTCGACCAGTAGAACAATGAATGGAACTGGTAGACGGTTGAAATCTTTGTATATATTGCTTCTATATAGTCTAAGAAACATATATGCAAAGCATCCAAACAGTACCATTCGCCAATTTTTTGTTCTTCAGGTTTAAGTGAACAACGAGCCCCATTGTTAATACTTTAACGGAAATTATTTGTAAATTCCGACAAGTAGAACAATGAATGGAACAGGTAGACGGTTGAAATCAATGTATATATTGCTTCTATATAGTCTAAGAAACATATATGCAAAGCATCCAAACAGTACCATTCGCCAATTTTTTGTTCTTCAAGTTTAAGTGAACAACGAGCCCCAATGGTTAATCCTTTATCGGAAATTACTTGTAATTTTCGACAAGTAGAACAATGATTGGAACAGGTAGACGGTTGAAATCTTTGTATATATTGCGTCTATATAATCTAAGAAACATATATGCAAAGCATCTAAACAGTACAATTCGCCAATTTATTGTTCTTCAAGTTTAAGTGAACAACGAGCCCCATTGTTAATCCTTTATCGGAAATTATTTGTAACTTTCGACAAGTAGAACAATGAATGGAACCGGTAGACGGTTGAAATCTTTGTATATATTGCTTCTATATAGTCTAAGAAACATACATGCAAAGCATCCAAACAGTACCATTCGCCAATTTTTTGTTCTTCAAGTTTAAGTGAACTACGAGCCCCATTGTTAATCCTTTAAAGGAAATTATTTGTAAATTTCGACAAGTAGAACAATGAATGGAACAGGTAGACTGTTGAAATCATTGTATATATTGCTACTATATAGTCTAAGAAACATATATGCATAGCGTCCAAACAGTACAATTCGCCAATTTTTTGCTCTTCAAGTTTAAGAGAACTACGAGCCCCATTGTTAATTCTTTAAAGGAAATTATTTGTAAATTTCGGCAAGTAGAACAATTAATGGAACAGGTAGACTGTTGAAATCCTTGTATATATTACTTCTATATAGTCTAAGAAACATATATGCAAAGCATCCAAACAGTACCATTCGCCAATTTTTTGTTCTTCAAGTTTAAGTGAACAACGAGCCCCAATGGTTAATCCTTTATCGGAAATTATTTGTATCTTTCGACAAGTAGAACAATGAATGGAACAGGTAGACGGTTGAAATCTTTGTATATATTGCCTCTATATAGTCTAAGAAACATATATGCAAAGCATCCAAACAGTACCATTCGCCAATTTTTTGTTCTTCAAGTTTAAGTGAACTACGAGCCCCATTGTTAATCCTTTAAAGGAAATTATTTGTAAATTTCGACAAGTAGAACAATGAATGGAACAGGTAGACGGTTGAAATCAATGTATATATTGCTTCTATATAGCCTAAGAAACCTATATGCAAAGCATCCAAACAGTAACAATCGCCAATTTTTTGATCTTCAAGTTTAAGTGAACAGCGAGCCCCATTGATAATCATGAAATGGAAATTATTTGTAACTTTCTACAAGTAGAACAATGAATAGTACGGGTAGACGGGTGAAATCTTGCTATATATTGCTTCTAAATAGTCTAAGAAACATATATGCAAAGCATCCAAACAGTACAATTCGCCAATTTTTTGTTCTTCAAGTTTAGTGAACAATGAGCCCCATTGTTAATCCTTTATCGGAAATTATTTGTAACTTTCGACAAGTAGAACAATGAATGGAACAGGTAGACGGTTGAAATCTTTGTATATATTGCTTCTATATAGTCTAAGAAACATATATGCAAAGCATCCAAACAGTACCATTCGCCAATTTTTTGTTCTTCAAGTTTAAGTGAACTACGAGCCCCATTGTTAATCCTTTAAAGGAAATTATTTGTAAATTTCGACAAGTAGAACAATGAATAGAACAGGTAGACGGTTGAAATCTTTGTATATATTGCTTCCATATAGTCTAAGAAACATATATGCAAAGCATCCAAACAGTAGCATTCGCCAATTTTTTGTTCTTCAAGTTTAAGTGAACAATGAGCCCCATTGCTAATCCTTTATCGGAAATTATTTGTAATTTTAAACAAGTAGAACAATGAATGGAACAGGTAGACGGTTGAAATCATTGTATATATTGCTTCTATATAGTCTAAGAAACATATATGCAAAGCATCCAAACAGTACAATTCGCCAATTTATTGTTCTTCAAGTTTAAGTGAACAACGAGCCCCATTATTAATCCTTTAAAGGAAATTATTTGTAATTTCGACAAGTAGAACAATGATTGGAACACGTAGACGGTTGAAATCTTTGTATATATTGCTTCCATATAGTCTAAGAAACATGTACGCAAAGCATCCAAACAGTACAGTTCGCCAATTTTTTGTTCTACAAGTTTAAGTGAACAATGAGCCCCATTGTTAATCCTTTATCGGAAATTATTTGTAACTTTCGACCAGTAGAACAATGAATGGAACTGGTAGACGGTTGAAATCTTTGTATATATTGCTTCTATATAGTCTAAGAAACATATATGCAAAGCATCCAAACAGTACCATTCGCCAATTTTTTGTTCTTCAGGTTTAAGTGAACAACGAGCCCCACTGTTAATACTTTAACGGAAATTACTTGTAATTTTCGACAAGTAGAACAATGATTGGAACAGGTAGACGGTTGAAATCTTTGTATATATTGCGTCTATATAATCTAAGAAACATATATGCAAAGCATCTAAACAGTACAATTCGCCAATTTATTGTTCTTCAAGTTTAAGTGAACAACGAGCCCCATTGTTAATCCTTTATCGGAAATTATTTGTAACTTTCGACAAGTAGAACAATGAATGGAACAGGTAGACGGTTGAAATCTTTGTATATATTGCTTCTATATAGTCTAAGAAACATATATGCAAAGCATCCAAACAGTACCATTCGCCAATTTTTTGTTCTTCAAGTTTAAGTGAACTACGAGCCCCATTGTTAATCCTTTAAAGGAAATTATTTGTAAATTTCGACAAGTAGAACAATGAATGGAACAGGTAGACTGTTGAAATCATTGTATATATTGCTACTATATAGTCTAAGAAACATATATGCATAGCGTCCAAACAGTACAATTCGCCAATTTTTTGCTCTTCAAGTTTAAGAGAACTACGAGCCCCATTGTTAATTCTTTAAAGGAAATTATTTGTAAATTTCGGCAAGTAGAACAATTAATGGGACAGGTAGACTGTTGAAATCCTTGTATATATTGCTTCTATATAGTCTAAGAAACATATATGCAAAGCATCCAAACAGTACCATTCGCCAATTTTTTGTTCTTCAAGTTTAAGTGAACAACGAGCCCCAATGGTTAATCCTTTATCGGAAATTATTTGGATCTTTCGACAAGTAGAACAATGAATGGAACAGGTAGACGGTTGAAATCTTTGTATATATTGCCTCTATATAGTCTAAGAAACATATATGCAAAGCATCCAAACAGTACCATTCGCCAATTTTTTGTTCTTCAAGTTTAAGTGAACTACGAGCCCCATTGTTAATCCTTTAAAGGAAATTATTTGTAAATTTCGACAAGTAGAACAATGAATGGAACAGGTAGACGGTTGAAATCAATGTATATATTGCTTCTATATAGTCTAAGAAACCTATATGCAAAGCATCCAAACAGTAACAATCGCCAATTTTTTGATCTTCAAGTTTAAGTGAACAGCGAGCCCCATTGATAATCATGAAATGGAAATTATTTGTAACTTTCTACAAGTAGAACAATGAATAGTACGGGTAGACGGGTGAAATCTTGCTATATATTGCTTCTAAATAGTCTAAGAAACATATATGCAAAGCATCCAAACAGTACAATTCGCCAATTTTTTGTTCTTCAAGTTTAGTGAACAATGAGCCCCATTGTTAATCCTTTATCGGAAATTATTTGTAAATTTCGACAAGTAGAACAATGAATGGAACAGGTAGACGGTTGAAATCTTTGTATATATTGCTTCTATATAGTCTAAGAAACATATATGCAAAGCATCCAAACAGTACCATTCGCCAATTTTTTGTTCTTCAAGGTTAAGTGAACAATGAGACCCATTGTTAATCCTTTATCGGAAATTATTTGTAACTTTCGACAAGTAGAACAATGAATGGAACAGGTAGACGGTTGAGATCTTTCCATATGTTGTTTCTATATAGTCTAAGAAACATATATGCAAAGCATCCAACAGTAACATTCACCAATTTTTTGTTCTTCAAGTTTAAGTGAACTACGAGCCCCATTCTTAATCCTTTAAAGGAAATTATTTGTAAATTTCGACAAGTATAACAATGAATGGAACAGATAGACGGTTGAAATCATTGTATAGATTGCTTCTATATAGTCTAAGAAACATATATGCAAAGTATCCAAACAGTACAATTCGCCAATTTTTTGTTCTTCAAGTATAAGTGAACAATGAGCCCCAATGGTTAATCCTTTATCGGAAATTATTTGTAAATTTCGACAAGTAGAACAATGAATGGAACAGGTAGACGGTTGAGATCTTTCCATATGTTGTTTCTATATAGTCTAAGAAACATATATGCAAAGAATCCAAACAGTACAATTCGCCAATTTTTTGTTCTTCAAGTTTAAGTGAACTACGAGCCCCATTGTTAATCCTTTAAAGGAAATTATTTGTAAATTTCGACAAGTAGAACAATGACTGGAACAGGTAGACGGTTGAAATCTTTGTATATATTGCTTCTATATAGTCTAAGAAACATATATGCAAAGCATCCAAACAGTACCAGTCGCCAATTTCTTGTTCTTCAAGTTTAAGTGAACAACGAGCCCCATTGTTAATCCTTTAAAGGAAATTATTTGTAACTTTCGACAAGTAGAACAAGGATTGGAACAGATAGACGGGTGAAATCTTTCTATATATTGCTTCTATATAGTTTAAGAAACATATGTGCAAAGCATCCAAACAGTACAAGTCGCCAATTCATTGTTCTTCAAGTTTAAGTGAACAACGAGCCCCATTGTTAATCCTTTAAAGGAAATTATTTGTATATTTCGACAAGTACAACAGTGACTGGAACAGGTAGACGGTTGAAATCATTGTATATATTGCTTCTATATAGTCTAAGAAACATATATGCGAAGCATCCAAACAGTACAATTTGCCAATTTATTGTTCTTCAAGTTTAAGTGAATAACGAGCTCCATTTTTAATCCTTTAAAGGCAATTATTTGTTACTTTCGACAAGTAGAACAATGAATGGAACAGGTAGACGGTTGAAATCTTTGTATATATTGCTTCTATATAGTCTGAAAAACATATATGCAAAGCATCCAAACAGTATAATTCGCCAACTTTTTGTTCTTCAAGTTTAAGTGAACAATGAGCCCCATTGTTAATCCTTTAAAGGAAATTATTTGTAAATTTCGACAAGGTAGAACAATGATTGGCACACGTAGACGGTTGAAATCTTTGTATATATTGCTTCTATATAGTCTAAGAAACATATATGCAAAGCATCCAAACAGTACCATTCGCCAATTTGTTGTTCTTCAAGGTTAAGTGAACAATGAGCCCCATTGTTAATCCTTTATCGGAAATTATTTGTAACTTTCGACAAGTAGAACAATGAATGGAACAGGTAGACGGTTGAAATCTTTGTATATTTTGCTTCTATATAGTCTGAATAACATATATGCAAAGCATCCAACAGTACAATTCGCCAATTTTTTGTTCTTCAAGTTTAAGTGAACAATGAGCCCCATTGTTAATCCTTTATCGGAAATTATTTGTAAATTTCGACAAGTAGAACAATGAATAGAACTAGTAGACGGTTGAAATCTTTGTATATGTTGCTTCTATATAGTCTAAGAAACATATATGCAAAGCATCCAAACAGTACAAATCGCCAATTTATTGTTCTTCAAGTTTAAGTGAACAACGAGCCCCATTGTTAATCCTTTAAAGGAAATTATTTGTAAATTTCGACAAGTAGAACAATGAATGGAACTAGTAGACGGTTGAAATCTTTGTATATGTTGCTTCTATATAGTCTAAGAAACATATATGCAAAGCATCCAAACAGTACCATTCGCCAATTTTTTGTTCTTCAAGGTTAAGTGAACAATGAGCCCCATTGTTAATCCTTTATCGGAAATTATTTGTAACTTTCGACAAGTAGAACAATGAATGGAACAGGTAGACGGTTGAAATCTTTGTATATTTTGCTTCTATATAGTCTGAATAACATATATGCAAAGCATCCAACAGTACAATTCGCCAATTTTTTGTTCTTCAAGTTTAAGTGAACAATGAGCCCCATTGTTAATCCTTTATCGGAAATTATTTGTAAATTTCGACAAGTAGAACAATGAATAGAACTAGTAGACGGTTGAAATCTTTGTATATGTTGCTTCTATATAGTCTAAGAAACATATATGCAAAGCATCCAAACAGTACAAATCGCCAATTTATTGTTCTTCAAGTTTAAGTGAACAACGAGCCCCATTGTTAATCCTTTAAAGGAAATTATTTGTAAATTTCGACAAGTAGAACAATGAATGGAACAGGTAGACGGTTGAAATCTTTGTATATATTGCTTCTATATAGTCTAAGAAACATATATGCAAAGCATCCAACAGTACAATTCGCCAATTTTTTGTTCTTCAAGTTCAAGTGAACTACGAGCCCCATTGTTAATCCTTTAAAGGAAATTATTTGTAACTTTCGACAAGTAGAACAAGGATTGGAACAGATAGACGGGTGAAATCTTTCTATATATTGCTTCTATATAGTTTAAGAAACATATGTGCAAAGCATCCAAACAGTACAAGTCGCCAATTCATTGTTCTTCAAGTTTAAGTGAACAACGAGCCCCATTGTTAATCCTTTAAAGGAAATTATTTGTATATTTCGACAAGTACAACAGTGACTGGAACAGGTAGACGGTTGAAATCATTGTATATATTGCTTCTATATAGTCTAAGAAACATATATGCGAAGCATCCAAACAGTACAATTTGCCAATTTATTGTTCTTCAAGTTTAAGTGAATAACGAGCTCCATTTTTAATCCTTTAAAGGCAATTATTTGTTACTTTCGACAAGTAGAACAATGAATGGAACAGGTAGACGGTTGAAATCTTTGTATATATTGCTTCTATATAGTCTGAAAAACATATATGCAAAGCATCCAAACAGTATAATTCGCCAACTTTTTGTTCTTCAAGTTTAAGTGAACAATGAGCCCCATTGTTAATCCTTTAAAGGAAATTATTTGTAAATTTCGACAAGGTAGAACAATGATTGGCACACGTAGACGGTTGAAATCTTTGTATATATTGCTTCTATATAGTCTAAGAAACATATATGCAAAGCATCCAAACAGTACCATTCGCCAATTTTTTGTTCTTCAAGGTTAAGTGAACAATGAGCCCCATTGTTAATCCTTTATCGGAAATTATTTGTAACTTTCGACAAGTAGAACAATGAATGGAACAGGTAGACGGTTGAAATCTTTGTATATTTTGCTTCTATATAGTCTGAATAACATATATGCAAAGCATCCAACAGTACAATTCGCCAATTTTTTGTTCTTCAAGTTTAAGTGAACAATGAGCCCCATTGTTAATCCTTTATCGGAAATTATTTGTAAATTTCGACAAGTAGAACAATGAATAGAACTAGTAGACGGTTGAAATCTTTGTATATGTTGCTTCTATATAGTCTAAGAAACATATATGCAAAGCATCCAAACAGTACAAATCGCCAATTTATTGTTCTTCAAGTTTAAGTGAACAACGAGCCCCATTGTTAATCCTTTAAAGGAAATTATTTGTAAATTTCGACAAGTAGAACAATGAATGGAACTAGTAGACGGTTGAAATCTTTGTATATGTTGCTTCTATATAGTCTAAGAAACATATATGCAAAGCATCCAAACAGTACCATTCGCCAATTTTTTGTTCTTCAAGGTTAAGTGAACAATGAGCCCCATTGTTAATCCTTTATCGGAAATTATTTGTAACTTTCGACAAGTAGAACAATGAATGGAACAGGTAGACGGTTGAAATCTTTGTATATTTTGCTTCTATATAGTCTGAATAACATATATGCAAAGCATCCAACAGTACAATTCGCCAATTTTTTGTTCTTCAAGTTTAAGTGAACAATGAGCCCCATTGTTAATCCTTTATCGGAAATTATTTGTAAATTTCGACAAGTAGAACAATGAATAGAACTAGTAGACGGTTGAAATCTTTGTATATGTTGCTTCTATATAGTCTAAGAAACATATATGCAAAGCATCCAAACAGTACAAATCGCCAATTTATTGTTCTTCAAGTTTAAGTGAACAACGAGCCCCATTGTTAATCCTTTAAAGGAAATTATTTGTAAATTTCGACAAGTAGAACAATGAATGGAACAGGTAGACGGTTGAAATCTTTGTATATATTGCTTCTATATAGTCTAAGAAACATATATGCAAAGCATCCAACAGTACAATTCGCCAATTTTTTGTTCTTCAAGTTCAAGTGAACTACGAGCCCCATTGTTAATCCTTTAAAGGAAATTATTTGTAAATTTCGACATGTAGAACAATGAATAGAACAGGTAGACGGTTGAAATCTTTGTATATATTGCTTCCATATAGTCTAAGAAACATATATGCAAAGCATCCAAACAGTACAATTCGCCAATTTTTTGTTCTTCAAGTTTAAGTGAACTACGAGCCCAATTGTTAATCCTTTAAAGGAAATTATTTGTAAATATCGACAAGTAGAACAATGAATGGATCATGTAGACGGTTGAAATCATTGTATATATTGCTTCTATATAGTCTACGAAACATATATGCAAAGCATCCAAACAGTACAATTCGACAATTTTTTGTTCTTCAAGTTTAAGTGAACTACGAGCCCCATTGTTAATCCTTTAACGGAAATTAATTGTAACTTTCTACAAGTAGAACAATGATTGGAACACGTAGACGGTTGAAATCTTTGTATATATTGCTTCCATATAGTCTAAGAAACATATATGCAAAGCATCCAAACAGTACCATTCGCCAATTTTTAGTCCTTCAAGTTTAAGTGAACAATGAGCCCCATTGTTAATCCTTTATCGGAAATTATTTGTAATTTTAAACAAGTAGAACAATTAATGGAACAGGTAGACGGTTGAAATCATTGTATATATTGCTTCTATATAGTCTACGAAACATATATGCAAAGCATCCAAACAGTACAATTCGACAATTTTTTGTTCTTCAAGTTTAAGTGAACTACGAGCCCCATTGTTAATCCTTTAACGGAAATTAATTGTAACTTTCTACAAGTAGAACAATGATTGGAACACGTAGACGGTTGAAATCTTTGTATATATTGCTTCCATATAGTCTAAGAAACATATATGCAAAGCATCCAAACAGTACCATTCGCCAATTTTTAGTCCTTCAAGTTTAAGTGAACAATGAGCCCCATTGTTAATCCTTTATCGGAAATTATTTGTAATTTTAAACAAGTAGAACAATTAATGGAACAGGTAGACGGTTGAAATCTTTGTATATATTGCCTCTATATAGTCTAAGAAACATATATGCAAAGCATCCAAACAGTACAATTCGCCAATTTTTTGTTCTTCAAGTTTAAGTGAACAATGAGCCCCAATGGTTAATCCGTTTTCGGAAATTATTTGTAAATTTCGGCAAGTAGAACAATTAATGGAACAGGTAGACTGTTGAAATCCTTGAATATATTGCTTCTATATAGTCTAAGAAACATATATGCAAAGCATCCAAACAGTACCATTCGCCAATTTTTTGTTCTTCAAGTTTAAGTGAACAACGAGCCCCAATGGTTAATCCTTTATCGGAAATTATTTGTATCTTTCGACAAGTAGAACAATGAATGGAACAGGTAGACGGTTGAAATCTTTGTATATATTGCCTCTATATAGTCTAAGAAACATATATGCAAAGCATCCAAACAGTACCATTCGCCAATTTTTTGTTCTTCAAGTTTAAGTGAACTACGAGCCCCATTGTTAATCCTTTAAAGGAAATTATTTGTAAATTTCGACAAGTAGAACAATGAATGGAACAGGTAGACGGTTGAAATCAATGTATATATTGCTTCTATATAGTCTAAGAAACCTATATGCAAAGCATCCAAACAGTAACAATCGCCAATTTTTTGATCTTCAAGTTTAAGTGAACAGCGAGCCCCATTGATAATCATGAAATGGAAATTATTTGTAACTTTCTACAAGTAGAACAATGAATAGTACGGGTAGACGGGTGAAATCTTTCTATATATTGCTTCTAAATAGTCTAAGAAACATATATGCAAAGCATCCAAACAGTACAATTCGCCAATTTTTTGTTCTTCAAGTTTAAGTGAACTACGAGCCCAATTGTTAATCCTTTAAAGGAAATTATTTGTAAATATCGACAAGTAGAACAATGAATGGATCATGTAGACGGTTGAAATCATTGTATATATTGCTTCTATATAGTCTACGAAACATATATGCAAAGCATCCAAACAGTACAATTCGACAATTTTTTGTTCTTCAAGTTTAAGTGAACTACGAGCCCCATTGTTAATCCTTTAACGGAAATTAATTGTAACTTTCTACAAGTAGAACAATGATTGGAACACGTAGACGGTTGAAATCTTTGTATATATTGCTTCCATATAGTCTAAGAAACATATATGCAAAGCATCCAAACAGTACCATTCGCCAATTTTTTGTCCTTCAAGTTTAAGTGAACAATGAGCCCCATTGTTAATCCTTTATCGGAAATTATTTGTAACTTTCGACAAGTAGAACAATGAATGGAACAGGTAGACGGTTGAAATCTTTGTATATATTGCTTCTATATAGTCTAAGAAACACATATGCAAAGCATCCAAACAGTACAATTCGCCAATTTTTTGTTCTTCAAGTTTAAGTGAACAATGAGCCCCAATGGTTAATCCTTTATCCGTAATTATTTGTTACTTCCGACAAGTAGAACAATGAATGGAACAAGTAGACGGATGAAATCTTTGTATATATTGCGTCTATATAGTCTAAGAAACATATATGCAAAGCATCCAAACAGTACCATTCGCCAATTTTTTGTTCTTCAAGTTTAAGTGAACTACGAGCCCAATTGTTAATCCTTTAAAGGAAATTATTTGTAAATATCGACAAGTAGAACAATGAATGGATCATGTAGACGGTTGAAATCATTGTATATATTGCTTCTATATAGTCTACGAAACATATATGCAAAGCATCCAAACAGTACAATTCGACAATTTTTTGTTCTTCAAGTTTAAGTGAACTACGAGCCCCATTGTTAATCCTTTAACGGAAATTAATTGTAACTTTCTACAAGTAGAACAATGAATGGAACAGGTAGACGGTTGAAATCCTTGTATATATTGCTTCTATATAGTCTAAGAAACATATATGCAAAGCATCCAAACAGTACCATTCGCCAATTTTTTGTTCTTAAAGTTTAAGTGAACAACGAGCCCCAATGGTTAATCCTTTATCGGAAATTATTTGTATCTTTCGACAAGTAGAACAATGAATGGAACAGGTAGACGGTTGAAATCTTTGTATATATTGCCTCTATATAGTCTAAGAAACATATATGCAAAGCATCCAAACAGTACCATTCGCCAATTTTTTGTTCTTCAAGTTTAAGTGAACTACGAGCCCCATTGTTAATCCTTTAAAGGAAATTATTTGTAAATTTCGACAAGTAGAACAATGAATGGAACAGGTAGACGGTTGAAATCAATGTATATATTGCTTCTATATAGTCTAAGAAACCTATATGCAAAGCATCCAAACAGTAACAATCGCCAATTTTTTGATCTTCAAGTTTAAGTGAACAGCGAGCCCCATTGATAATCATGAAATGGAAATTATTTGTAACTTTCTACAAGTAGAACAATGAATAGTACGGGTAGACGGGTGAAATCTTTCTATATATTGCTTCTAAATAGTCTAAGAAACATATATGCAAAGCATCCAAACAGTACAATTCGCCAATTTTTTGTTCTTCAAGTTTAAGTGAACAACGAGCCCCATTGTTCATCCTTTAAAGGAAATTATTTGTAAATTTCGACAAGTAGAACAATGATTGGAACACGTAGACGGTTGAAATCTTTGTATATATTGCTTCCATATAGTCTAAGAAACATGTATGCAAAGCATCCAAACAGTACCATTCGCCAATTTTTTGTTCTTCAAGTTTAAGTGAACAATGAGCCCCAATGGTTAATCCTTTATCGGAAATTATTTGTAACTTTCGACAAGTAGAACAATGAATGGAACAGGTAGACGGTTGAAATCTTTGTATATATTGCTTCTATATAGTCTAAGAAATATATATGCAAAGCATCTAAACAGTAACAATCGCCAATTTTTTGATCTTCAAGTTTAAGTGAACAGCGAGCCCCATTGATAATCATGAAATGGAAATTATTTGTAACTTTCTACAAGTAGAACAATGAATAGTACAGGTAGACAGGTGAAATCTTTCTGTATATTGCTTCTAAATAGTCTAAGAGACATATATGCAAAGCATCCAAACAGTACAATTCGCCAATTTTTTGTTCTTCAAGTTTAAGTGAACTACGAGCCCCATTGTTAATCCTTTAAAGGAAATTATTTGTAAATTTCGACAAGTAGAACAATGATTGGAACACGTAGACGGTTGAAATCTTTGTATATATTGCTTCCATATAGTCTAAGAAACATGTACGCAAAGCATCCAAACAGAACCGTTCGCCAATTTTTTGTTCTTCAAGTTTAAGTGAACTACGAGCCCCATTCTTAATCCTTTAAAGGAAATTATTTGTAAATTTCGACAAGTATAACAATGAATGGAACAGGTAGACGGTTGAAATCATTGTATAGATTGCTTCTATATAGTCTAAGAAACATATATGCAAAGTATCCAAACAGTACAATTCGCCAATTTTTTGTTCTTCAAGTATAAGTGAACTATGAGCCCCAATGGTTAATCCTTTATCGGAAATTATTTGTAACTTTCGTCAAGTAGAACAATGAATGGAACAGGTAGACGGTTGAAATCTTTGTATATATTGCTTCTATATAGTCTAAGAAATATATATGCAAAGCATCCAAACAGTACCAGTCGCCAATTTCTTGTTCTTCAAGTTTAAGTGAACAACGAGCCACATTGTTAATCCTTTAAAGGAAATTATTTGTAACTTTCGACAAGTAGAACAAGGAATGGAACAGATAGACGGGTGAAATCTTTCTATATATTGCTTCTATATAGTTTAAGAAACATATGTGCAAAGCATCCAAACAGTACAAGTCGCCAATTCATTGTTCTTCAAGTTTAAGTGAACAGCGATCCCCATTGTTAATCCTTTAAAGGAAATTATTTGTAAATTTCGACAAGTAGAACAATGATTGGAACACGTAGACGGTTGAAATCTTTATATATACTGCTTCCATATAGTCTAAGAAACATGTACGCAAAGCATCCAAACAGTACCATTCGCCAATTTTTTGTTCTTCAAGTTTAAGTGAACTACGAGCCCCATTGTTAATCGTTTAAAGGAAATTATTTGTAAATTTCGACAAGTAGAACAATGAATGGAACAGGTAGACGGTTGAAATCATTGTATATATTGCTTCGATATAGTCTAAGAAACATTTATGCAAAGCATCCAAACAGTACATTTCGCCAATTTTTTGTTCTTCAAGTTTAAGTGATCTACGATACCCATTGATAATCATGAAAGGGAAATTATTTGTAACTTTCTACACATAGAACAATGAATAGAACAGTTAGACTGTTGAAATCTTTGTATATATTGCTTCTATTTAGTCTAAGATACATATATGCAAAGAATCCAAACAGTACCATACGCCAATATTTTGTTCTTCAAGTTTAAGTGAACAACGAGCCCCATTGATAATCATGAAACGGAAATTATTTGTAACTTTCTACAAGTAGAACAATGAATTGTACAGGTAGACGGGTGAAGTCTTTCTATATATTGCTTCTATATATTCTAAGAAACATATAAGCAAAGCATCCAAACAGTACATTTCGCCAATTTTTTGTTCTTCAAGTTTAAGTGATCTACGAGCCCCATTGTTAATCCTTTAAAGGAAATTATTTGTAAATTTCGTCAAGTAGAACAATGAATGGAACAGGTAGACTGTTGAAATCATTGTATATATTGCTTCTATATAGTCTAAGAAACCTATATGCAAAGCATCTAAACAGTAACATTCGCCAATTTTTTGTTCTTCAAGTTTAAGTGAACAACGAGCCCCATTGATAATCATGAAACGGAAATTATTTGTAACTTTCTACAAGTAGAACAATGAATGGAACAGGTAGACGGTTGAAATCATTGTATATATTGCTTCTATATAGACTAAGAAACATATATGCAAATCATCCAAACAGTACAATTCGCCAATTATTTGATCTTCAAGTTTAAGTGAACTACGAGCCCCATTGTTAATACTTTAACGGAAATTATTTGTAACTTGCGACAAGTAGAACAATGAATGGAACAGGTAGACGATTGAAATCACTGTATATATTGCTTCTATATAGTCTAAGAAACATATATGCAAATCATCCAAACAGTACAATTCGCCAATTATTTGATCTTCAAGTTTAAGTGAACTACGAGCCCCATTGTTAATACTTTAACGGAAATTATTTGTAACTTGCGACAAGTAGAACAATGAATGGAACAGGTAGACGGTTGAAATCGTTGTATATATTGCTTCTATATAGTCTAAGAAACATATATGTAAAGCATCCAAACAGTACAATTCGCCAATTTTTTGCTCTTCAAGTTTAAGTGATCTACGAGCCCCATTGTTAATCCTTTAAAGGAAATTATTTGTAAATTTCGACAAGTAGAACAATGAATAGAACTAGTAGACGGTTGAAATCTTTGTATATGTTGCTTCTATATAGTCTAAGAAACATATATGCAAAGCATCCAAACAGTACAAATCGCCAATTTATTGTTCTTCAAGTTTAAGTGAACAACGAGCCCCATTGTTAATCCTTTAAAGGAAATTATTTGTAAATTTCGGCAAGTAGAACAATGAATGGAACAGGTAGACGGTTGAAATCTTTGTATATATTGCTTCTATATAGTCTAAGAAACATATATGCAAAGCATCCAAACAGTACAATTCGACAATTTTTTGTTCTTCAAGTTTAGTGAACAATGAGCCCCAATCGTTAATCCTTTATCGAAAATTATTTGTAATTTTCGACATGTAGAACAATGAATGGAACAGGTAGATTGTTGTAATCATTGTATATATTGCTTCTATATAGTCTAAGAAACATATATGCAAAGCATCCAAACAGTACAATTCGCCAATTTTTTGTTCTTCAAGTTTAAGTGAACAATGAGCCCCAATGGTTAATCCGTTTTCGGAAATTATTTGTAACTTTCGACAAGTAGAACAATGAATGGAACAGGTAGACGGTTGAAATCGTTGTATATATTGCTTCTATATAGTCTAAGAAACTTATATGCAAAGCATCTAAACAGTAACATTCGCCAATTTTTTTATCTTCAAGTTTAAGTGAACAATGAACCCCAATGGTTAATCCGTTATCGGAAATTATTTGTAACTTGCAAGAAGTAGAATGAGTGGAACAGGTAGAAGGTTGAAATCAATGTATATATTGCTTCTATATAGTCTAAGAAACATATATGCAAAGCATACAAACAGTACCATTCGCCAATTTTTTGTTCTTCAAGTTTAAGTGAACAATGAGCCCCATTGTTAATCCTTTATCGGAAATTATTTGTAATTTTAAACAAGTAGAACAATTAATGGAACAGGTAGACGGTTGAAATCTTTGTATATATTGCTTCTATATAGTCTAAGAAACATATATGCAAAGCATCCAAACAGTACAATTCGCCAATTTTTTGTTCTTCAAGTTTAAGTGAACTACGAGCCCCATTGTTAATCCTTTAAAGGAAATTATTTGTAAATTTCGACAAGTAGAACAATGATTGGAACACGTAGACGGTTGAAATCTTTGTATATATTGCTTCCATATAGTCTAAGAAACATGTACGCAAAGCATCCAAACAGAACCGTTCGCCAATTTTTTGTTCTTCAAGTTTAAGTGAACTACGAGCCCCATTCTTAATCCTTTAAAGGAAATTATTTGTAAATTTCGACAAGTATAACAATGAATGGAACAGGTAGACGGTTGAAATCATTGTATAGATTGCTTCTATATAGTCTAAGAAACATATATGCAAAGTATCCAAACAGTACAATTCGCCAATTTTTTGTTCTTCAAGTATAAGTGAACAATGAGCCCCAATGGTTAATCCTTTATCGGAAATTATTTGTAACTTTCGTCAAGTAGAACAATGAATGGAACAGGTAGACGGTTGAAATCTTTGTATATATTGCTTCTATATAGTCTAAGAAATATATATGCAAAGCATCCAAACAGTACCAGTCGCCAATTTCTTGTTCTTCAAGTTTAAGTGAACAACGAGCCCCATTGTTAATCCTTTAAAGGAAATTATTTGTAACTTTCGACAAGTAGAACAAGGAATGGAACAGATAGACGGGTGAAATCTTTCTATATATTGCTTCTATATAGTTTAAGAAACATATGTGCAAAGCATCCAAACAGTACAAGTCGCCAATTCATTGTTCTTCAAGTTTAAGTGAACAACGAGCCCCATTGTTAATCCTTTAAAGGAAATTATTTGTATATTTCGACAAGTACAACAGTGACTGGAACAGGTAGACGGTTGAAATCATTGTATATATTGCTTCTATATAGTCTAAGAAACATATATGCAAAGCATCCAAACAGTACAATTCGCCAATTTTTTGATCTACAAGTTTAAGTGAACTACAAGCCCCATTGTTAATCCTTTAACGGAAATTATTTGTAACTTTCGACGAGTAGAACAATGATTGGCACACGTAGACGGTTGAAATATTTCTATATATTGCTTCTAAATAGTCTAAGAAACATATATGCAAAGCATCCAAACAGTACAATTCGCCAATTTTTTGTTCTTCAAGTTTAAGTGAACTACGAGCCCCATTGTTAATCCTTTAAAGGATATTATTTGTAAATTTCGACAAGTAGAACAATGAATGGAACAGGTAGACGGCTGAAATCATTGTATATATTGCTTCAGTATAGCCTAAGAAACATATATGCAAAGCATCCAAACAGTACAAGTCGCCAATTCATTGTTCTTCACGTTTAAGTGAACTACGAGCCCCATTGTTAATCCTCTAATGGAAATTGTTTGTAAATTTCGACATGTAGAACAATGAATGGAACAGGTAGACTGTTGAAATCATTGTATATATTGCTTCTATATAGTCTAAGAAACATATATGCAAAGCATCCAAACAGTACCATTCGCCAATTTTTTGTTCTTCAAGTTTAAGTGAACAACGAGCCCCATTGATAATCATGAAACGGAAATTATTTGTAACTTTCGACATGTAGAACAATGAATGGAACAGGTAGACGGTTGAAATCATTATATATATTGCTTCTATATAGTCTAAGAAACATATATGTAAAGCATCCAAACAGTACAATTCGCCAATTTTTTGCTCTTCAAGTTTAAGTGATCTACGAGCCCCATTGTTAATCCTTTAAAGGAAATTATTTGTAAATTTCGACAAGGTAGAGCAATGATTGGCACACGTAGACGGTTGAAATCTTTGTATATATTGCTTCTATATAGTCTAAGAAACATATATGCAAAGCATCCAAACAGTACCATTCGCCAATATTATGTTCTTCAAGTTTAAGTGAACAAGGAGCCCCATTGATAATCATGAAACGGAAATTATTTGTAACTTTCGACATGTAGAACAATGAATGGAACAGGTAGACGGTTGAAATCATTATATATATATATATTGCTTCTATATAGTCTAAGAAACATATATGCATAGCATCCAAACAGTACAATTCGCCAATTTATTGTTCTTCAAGTTTAAGTGAACAACGAGCCCCATTGTTAATCCTTTAAAGGCAATTATTTGTAAATTTCGACATGTAGAACAATGAATGGAACACTTAGACGGTTGAAATCATTATATATATTGCTCCTATATAGTCTAAGAAACATATATGCAAAGCATCCAAACAGTACCATTCGCAAATTTTTTGATCTACAAGTTTAAGTGAACTACAAGCCCCATTGTTAATCCTTTAACGGAAATTATTTGTAACTTTCGACAAGTAGAACAATGAATGGAACAGGTAGACGGTTGAAATCTTTGTATATATTGCTTCTATATAGTCTGAAAAACATATATGCAAAGCATCCAAACAGTACAATTCGCCAATTTTTTGTTCTTCAAGTTTAAGTGAACTACGAGCCCCATTGTTAATCCTTTAAAGGATATTATTTGTAAATTTCGACAAGTAGAACAATGAATGGAACAGGTAGACGGTTGAAATCATTGTATATATTGCTTCAGTATAGCCTAAGAAACATATATGCAAAGCATCCAAACAGTACAAGTCGCCAATTTATTGTTCTTCAAGTTTAAGTGAACAACGAGCCCCATTGTTAATCCTTTAAAGGAAATTATTTGTAAATTTCGGCAAGTAGAACAATGAATGGAACAGGTAGACTGTTGAAATCATTGTATATATTGCTTCTATATAGTCTAAGAAACATATATGCAAAGCATCCAAACATTACCATTCGCCAATTTTTTGTTCTTCAAGTTTAAGTGAACAATGAGCCCCAATGGTTAATCCGTTTTCGGAAATTATTTGTAACTTTCGACAAGTAGAACAATGAATGGAACAGGTAGACGGTTGAAATCGTTGTATATATTGCTTCTATATAGTCTAAGAAACATATATGTAAAGCATCCAAACAGTACAATTCGCCAATTTTTTGCTCTTCAAGTTTAAGTGATCTACGAGCCCCATTGTTAATCCTTTAAAGGAAATTATTTGTAAATTTCGACAAGTAGAACAATGAATAGAACTAGTAGACGGTTGAAATCTTTGTATATGTTGCTTCTATATAGTCTAAGAAACATATATGCAAAGCATCCAAACAGTACAAATCGCCAATTTATTGTTCTTCAAGTTTAAGTGAACAACGAGCCCCATTGTTAATCCTTTAAAGGAAATTATTTGTAAATTTCGGCAAGTAGAACAATGAATGGAACAGGTAGACGGTTGAAATCTTTGTATATATTGCTTCTATATAGTCTAAGAAACATATATGCAAAGCATCCAAACAGTACAATTCGACAATTTTTTGTTCTTCAAGTTTAGTGAACAATGAGCCCCAATCGTTAATCCTTTATCGAAAATTATTTGTAATTTTCGACATGTAGAACAATGAATGGAACAGGTAGATTGTTGAAATCATTGTATATATTGCTTCTATATAGTCTAAGAAACATATATGCAAAGCATCCAAACAGTACAATTCGCCAATTTTTTGTTCTTCAAGTTTAAGTGAACAATGAGCCCCAATGGTTAATCCGTTTTCGGAAATTATTTGTAACTTTCGACAAGTAGAACAATGAATGGAACAGGTAGACGGTTGAAATCGTTGTATATATTGCTTCTATATAGTCTAAGAAACTTATATGCAAAGCATCTAAACAGTAACATTCGCCAATTTTTTTATCTTCAAGTTTAAGTGAACAATGAACCCCAATGGTTAATCCGTTATCGGAAATTATTTGTAACTTGCAAGAAGTAGAATGAGTGGAACAGGCAGAAGGTTGAAATCAATGTATATATTGCTTCTATATAGTCTAAGAAACATATATGCAAAGCATACAAACAGTACCATTCGCCAATTTTTTGTTCTTCAAGTTTAAGTGAACAATGAGCCCCATTGTTAATCCTTTATCGGAAATTATTTGTAATTTTAAACAAGTAGAACAATTAATGGAACAGGTAGACGGTTGAAATCTTTGTATATATTGCTTCTATATAGTCTAAGAAACATATATGCAAAGCATCCAAACAGTACAATTCGCCAATTTATTGTTCTTCAAGTTTAAGTGAACAACGAGCCCCATTATTAATCCTTTAAAGGAAATTATTTGTAATTTCGACAAGTAGAACAATGATTGGAACACGTAGACGGTTGAAATCTTTGTATATATTGCTTCCATATAGTCTAAGAAACATGTACGCAAAGCATCCAAACAGTACAGTTCGCCAATTTTTTGTTCTTCAAGTTTAAGTGAACAATGAGCCCCATTGTTAATCCTTTATCGGAAATTATTTGTAACTTTCGACCAGTAGAACAATGAATGGAACTGGTAGACGGTTGAAATCTTTGTATATATTGCTTCTATATAGTCTAAGAAACATATATGCAAAGCATCCAAACAGTACCATTCGCCAATTTTTTGTTCTTCAGGTTTAAGTGAACAACGAGCCCCATTGTTAATACTTTAACGGAAATTATTTGTTAATTCCGACAAGTAGAACAATGAATGGAACAGGTAGACGGTTGAAATCAATGTATATATTGCTTCTATATAGTCTAAGAAACATATATGCAAAGCATCCAAACAGTACCATTCGCCAATTTTTTGTTCTTCAAGTTTAAGTGAACAACGAGCCCCAATGGTTAATCCTTTATCGGAAATTACTTGTAATTTTCGACAAGTAGAACAATGATTGGAACAGGTAGACGGTTGAAATCTTTGTATATATTGCGTCTATATAATCTAAGAAACATATATGCAAAGCATCTAAACAGTACAATTCGCCAATTTATTGTTCTTCAAGTTTAAGTGAACAACGAGCCCCATTGTTAATCCTTTATCGGAAATTATTTGTAACTTTCGACAAGTAGAACAATGAATGGAACCGGTAGACGGTTGAAATCTTTGTATATATTGCTTCTATATAGTCTAAGAAACATACATGCAAAGCATCCAAACAGTACCATTCGCCAATTTTTTGTTCTTCAAGTTTAAGTGAACTACGAGCCCCATTGTTAATCCTTTAAAGCAAATTATTTGTAAATTTCGACAAGTAGAACAATGAATGGAACAGGTAGACGGCTGAAATCATTGTATATATTGCTTCAGTATAGCCTAAGAAACATATATGCAAAGCATCCAAACAGTACAAGTCGCTAATTCATTGTTCTTCACGTTTAAGTGAACTACGAGCCCCATTGTTAATCCTCTAATGGAAATTGTTTGTAAATTTCGACATGTAGAACAATGAATGGAACAGGTAGACTGTTGAAATCATTGTATATATTGCTTCTATATAGTCTAAGAAACATATATGCAAAGCATCCAAACAGTACCATTCGCCAATTTTTTGTTCTTCAAGTTTAAGTGAACAACGAGCCCCATTGATAATCATGAAACGGAAATTATTTGTAACTTTCGACATGTAGAACAATGAATGGAACAGGTAGACGGTTGAAATCATTATATATATTGCTTCTATATAGTCTAAGAAACATATATGTAAAGCATCCAAACAGTACAATTCGCCAATTTTTTGCTCTTCAAGTTTAAGTGATCTACGAGCCCCATTGTTAATCCTTTAAAGGAAATTATTTGTAAATTTCGACAAGGTAGAGCAATGATTGGCACACGTAGACGGTTGAAATCTTTGTATATATTGCTTCTATATAGTCTAAGAAACATATATGCAAAGCATCCAAACAGTACCATTCGCCAATATTATGTTCTTCAAGTTTAAGTGAACAAGGAGCCCCATTGATAATCATGAAACGGAAATTATTTGTAACTTTCGACATGTAGAACAATGAATGGAACAGGTAGACGGTTGAAATCATTATATATATATATATATATATTGCTTCTATATAGTCTAAGAAACATATATACATAGCATCCAAACAGTACAATTCGCCAATTTATTGTTCTTCAAGTTTAAGTGAACAACGAGCCCCATTGTTAATCCTTTAAAGGCAATTATTTGTAAATTTCGACATGTAGAACAATGAATGGAACACTTAGACGGTTGAAATCATTATATATATTGCTCCTATATAGTCTAAGAAACATATATGCAAAGCATCCAAACAGTACCATTCGCCAATTTTTTGATCTACAAGTTTAAGTGAACTACAAGCCCCATTGTTAATCCTTTAACGGAAATTATTTGTAACTTTCGACAAGTAGAACAATGAATGGAACAGGTAGACGGTTGAAATCTTTGTATATATTGCTTCTATATAGTCTGAAAAACATATATGCAAAGCATCCAAACAGTACAATTCGCCAATTTTTTGTTCTTCAAGTTTAAGTGAACAATGAGCCCCATTGTTAATCCTTTAAAGGAAATTATTTGTAAATTTCGACGAGTAGAACAATGATTGGCACACGTAGACGGTTGAAATCTTTCTATATATTGCTTCTAAATAGTCTAAGAAACATATATGCAAAGCATCCAAACAGTACAATTCGCCAATTTTTTGTTCTTCAAGTTTAAGTGAACTACGAGCCCCATTGTTAATCCTTTAAAGGATATTATTTGTAAATTTCGACAAGTAGAACAATGAATGGAACAGGTAGACGGTTGAAATCATTGTATATATTGCTTCAGTATAGCCTAAGAAACATATATGCAAAGCATCCAAACAGTACAAGTCGCCAATTTATTGTTCTTCAAGTTTAAGTGAACAACGAGCCCCATTGTTAATCCTTTAAAGGAAATTATTTGTAAATTTCGGCAAGTAGAACAATGAATGGAACAGGTAGACTGTTGAAATCATTGTATATATTGCTTCTATATAGTCTAAGAAACATATATGCAAAGCATCCAAACATTACCATTCGCCAATTTTTTGTTCTTCAAGTTTAAGTGAACAACGAGCCCAATTGATAAGTTTTGAAACGGAAATTATTTGTAACTTTCGACATGTAGAACAATGAATGGAACAGGTAGACGGTTGAAATCATTATATATATTGCTTCTATATAGTCTAAGAAACATATATGTAAAGCATCCAAACAGTACAATTCGCCAATTTTTTGCTCTTCAAGTTTAAGTGATCTACGAGCCCCATTGTTAATCCTTTAAAGGAAATTATTTGTAAATTTCGACAAGTAGAACAATGAATAGAACTAGTAGACGGTTGAAATCTTTGTATATGTTGCTTCTATATAGTCTAAGAAACATATATGCAAAGCATCCAAACAGTACAAATCGCCAATTTATTGTTCTTCAAGTTTAAGTGAACAACGAGCCCCATTGTTAATCCTTTAAAGGAAATTATTTGTAAATTTCGGCAAGTAGAACAATGAATGCAACAGGTAGACGGTTGAAATCTTTGTATATATTGCTTCTATATAGTCTAAGAAACATATATGCAAAGCATCCAAACAGTACAATTCGACAATTTTTTGTTCTTCAAGTTTAGTGAACAATGAGCCCCAATCGTTAATCCTTTATCGAAAATTATTTGTAATTTTCGACATGTAGAACAATGAATGGAACAGGTAGATTGTTGAAATCATTGTATATATTGCTTCTATATAGTCTAAGAAACATATATGCAAAGCATCCAAACAGTACAATTCGCCAATTTTTTGTTCTTCAAGTTTAAGTGAACAATGAGCCCCAATGGTTAATCCGTTTTCGGAAATTATTTGTAACTTTCGACAAGTAGAACAATGAATGGAACAGGTAGACGGTTGAAATCGTTGTATATATTGCTTCTATATAGTCTAAGAAACTTATATGCAAAGCATCTAAACAGTAACATTCGCCAATTTTTTTATCTTCAAGTTTAAGTGAACAATGAACCCCAATGGTTAATCCGTTATCGGAAATTATTTGTAACTTGCAAGAAGTAGAATGAGTGGAACAGGTAGAAGGTTGAAATCAATGTATATATTGCTTCTATATAGTCTAAGAAACATATATGCAAAGCATACAAACAGTACCATTCGCCAATTTTTTGTTCTTCAAGTTTAAGTGAACAATGAGCCCCATTGTTAATCCTTTATCGGAAATTATTTGTAATTTTAAACAAGTAGAACAATTAATGGAACAGGTAGACGGTTGAAATCTTTGTATATATTGCTTCTATATAGTCTAAGAAACATATATGCAAAGCATCCAAACAGTACAATTCGCCAATTTATTGTTCTTCAAGTTTAAGTGAACAACGAGCCCCATTATTAATCCTTTAAAGGAAATTATTTGTAATTTCGACAAGTAGAACAATGATTGGAACACGTAGACGGTTGAAATCTTTGTATATATTGCTTCCATATAGTCTAAGAAACATGTACGCAAAGCATCCAAACAGTACAGTTCGCCAATTTTTTGTTCTTCAAGTTTAAGTGAACAATGAGCCCCATTGTTAATCCTTTATCGGAAATTATTTGTAACTTTCGACCAGTAGAACAATGAATGGAACTGGTAGACGGTTGAAATCTTTGTATATATTGCTTCTATATAGTCTAAGAAACATATATGCAAAGCATCCAAACAGTACCATTCGCCAATTTTTTGTTCTTCAGGTTTAAGTGAACAACGAGCCCCATTGTTAATACTTTAACGGAAATTATTTGTAAATTCCGACAAGTAGAACAATGAATGGAACAGGTAGACGGTTGAAATCAATGTATATATTGCTTCTATATAGTCTAAGAAACATATATGCAAAGCATCCAAACAGTACCATTCGCCAATTTTTTGTTCTTCAAGTTTAAGTGAACAACGAGCCCCAATGGTTAATCCTTTATCGGAAATTACTTGTAATTTTCGACAAGTAGAACAATGATTGGAACAGGTAGACGGTTGAAATCTTTGTATATATTGCGTCTATATAATCTAAGAAACATATATGCAAAGCATCTAAACAGTACAATTCGCCAATTTATTGTTCTTCAAGTTTAAGTGAACAACGAGCCCCATTGTTAATCCTTTATCGGAAATTATTTGTAACTTTCGACAAGTAGAACAATGAATGGAACCGGTAGACGGTTGAAATCTTTGTATATATTGCTTCTATATAGTCTAAGAAACATACATGCAAAGCATCCAAACAGTACCATTCGCCAATTTTTTGTTCTTCAAGTTTAAGTGAACTACGAGCCCCATTGTTAATCCTTTAAAGGAAATTATTTGTAAATTTCGACAAGTAGAACAATGAATGGAACAGGTAGACGGCTGAAATCATTGTATATATTGCTTCAGTATAGCCTAAGAAACATATATGCAAAGCATCCAAACAGTACAAGTCGCTAATTCATTGTTCTTCACGTTTAAGTGAACTACGAGCCCCATTGTTAATCCTCTAATGGAAATTGTTTGTAAATTTCGACATGTAGAACAATGAATGGAACAGGTAGACTGTTGAAATCATTGTATATATTGCTTCTATATAGTCTAAGAAACATATATGCAAAGCATCCAAACAGTACCATTCGCCAATTTTTTGTTCTTCAAGTTTAAGTGAACAACGAGCCCCATTGATAATCATGAAACGGAAATTATTTGTAACTTTCGACATGTAGAACAATGAATGGAACAGGTAGACGGTTGAAATCATTATATATATTGCTTCTATATAGTCTAAGAAACATATATGTAAAGCATCCAAACAGTACAATTCGCCAATTTTTTGCTCTTCAAGTTTAAGTGATCTACGAGCCCCATTGTTAATCCTTTAAAGGAAATTATTTGTAAATTTCGACAAGGTAGAGCAATGATTGGCACACGTAGACGGTTGAAATCTTTGTATATATTGCTTCTATATAGTCTAAGAAACATATATGCAAAGCATCCAAACAGTACCATTCGCCAATATTATGTTCTTCAAGTTTAAGTGAACAAGGAGCCCCATTGATAATCATGAAACGGAAATTATTTGTAACTTTCGACATGTAGAACAATGAATGGAACAGGTAGACGGTTGAAATCATTATATATATATATATATATATATTGCTTCTATATAGTCTAAGAAACATATATACATAGCATCCAAACAGTACAATTCGCCAATTTATTGTTCTTCAAGTTTAAGTGAACAACGAGCCCCATTGTTAATCCTTTAAAGGCAATTATTTGTAAATTTCGACATGTAGAACAATGAATGGAACACTTAGACGGTTGAAATCATTATATATATTGCTCCTATATAGTCTAAGAAACATATATGCAAAGCATCCAAACAGTACCATTCGCCAATTTTTTGATCTACAAGTTTAAGTGAACTACAAGCCCCATTGTTAATCCTTTAACGGAAATTATTTGTAACTTTCGACAAGTAGAACAATGAATGGAACAGGTAGACGGTTGAAATCTTTGTATATATTGCTTCTATATAGTCTGAAAAACATATATGCAAAGCATCCAAACAGTACAATTCGCCAATTTTTTGTTCTTCAAGTTTAAGTGAACAATGAGCCCCATTGTTAATCCTTTAAAGGAAATTATTTGTAAATTTCGACGAGTAGAACAATGATTGGCACACGTAGACGGTTGAAATCTTTCTATATATTGCTTCTAAATAGTCTAAGAAACATATATGCAAAGCATCCAAACAGTACAATTCGCCAATTTTTTGTTCTTCAAGTTTAAGTGAACTACGAGCCCCATTGTTAATCCTTTAAAGGATATTATTTGTAAATTTCGACAAGTAGAACAATGAATGGAACAGGTAGACGGTTGAAATCATTGTATATATTGCTTCAGTATAGCCTAAGAAACATATATGCAAAGCATCCAAACAGTACAAGTCGCCAATTTATTGTTCTTCAAGTTTAAGTGAACAACGAGCCCCATTGTTAATCCTTTAAAGGAAATTATTTGTAAATTTCGGCAAGTAGAACAATGAATGGAACAGGTAGACTGTTGAAATCATTGTATATATTGCTTCTATATAGTCTAAGAAACATATATGCAAAGCATCCAAACATTACCATTCGCCAATTTTTTGTTCTTCAAGTTTAAGTGAACAACGAGCCCAATTGATAAGTTTTGAAACGGAAATTATTTGTAACTTTCGACATGTAGAACAATGAATGGAACAGGTAGACGGTTGAAATCATTATATATATTGCTTCTATATAGTCTAAGAAACATATATGTAAAGCATCCAAACAGTACAATTCGCCAATTTTTTGCTCTTCAAGTTTAAGTGATCTACGAGCCCCATTGTTAATCCTTTAAAGGAAATTATTTGTAAATTTCGACAAGTAGAACAATGAATAGAACTAGTAGACGGTTGAAATCTTTGTATATGTTGCTTCTATATAGTCTAAGAAACATATATGCAAAGCATCCAAACAGTACAAATCGCCAATTTATTGTTCTTCAAGTTTAAGTGAACAACGAGCCCCATTGTTAATCCTTTAAAGGAAATTATTTGTAAATTTCGGCAAGTAGAACAATGAATGCAACAGGTAGACGGTTGAAATCTTTGTATATATTGCTTCTATATAGTCTAAGAAACATATATGCAAAGCATCCAAACAGTACAATTCGACAATTTTTTGTTCTTCAAGTTTAGTGAACAATGAGACCCAATCGTTAATCCTTTATCGAAAATTATTTGTAATTTTCGACATGTAGAACAATGAATGGAACAGGTAGATTGTTGAAATCATTGTATATATTGCTTCTATATAGTCTAAGAAACATATATGCAAAGCATCCAAACAGTACAATTCGCCAATTTTTTGTTCTTCAAGTTTAAGTGAACAATGAGCCCCAATGGTTAATCCGTTTTCGGAAATTATTTGTAACTTTCGACAAGTAGAACAATGAATGGAACAGGTAGACGGTTGAAATCGTTGTATATATTGCTTCTATATAGTCTAAGAAACTTATATGCAAAGCATCTAAACAGTAACATTCGCCAATTTTTTTATCTTCAAGTTTAAGTGAACAATGAACCCCAATGGTTAATCCGTTATCGGAAATTATTTGTAACTTGCAAGAAGTAGAATGAGTGGAACAGGTAGAAGGTTGAAATCAATGTATATATTGCTTCTATATAGTCTAAGAAACATATATGCAAAGCATACAAACAGTACCATTCGCCAATTTTTTGTTCTTCAAGTTTAAGTGAACAATGAGCCCCATTGTTAATCCTTTATCGGAAATTATTTGTAATTTTAAACAAGTAGAACAATTAATGGAACAGGTAGACGGTTGAAATCTTTGTATATATTGCTTCTATATAGTCTAAGAAACATATATGCAAAGCATCCAAACAGTACAATTCGCCAATTTATTGTTCTTCAAGTTTAAGTGAACAACGAGCCCCATTATTAATCCTTTAAAGGAAATTATTTGTAATTTCGACAAGTAAAACAATGATTGGAACACGTAGACGGTTGAAATCTTTGTATATATTGCTTCCATATAGTCTAAGAAACATGTACGCAAAGCATCCAAACAGTACAGTTCGCCAATTTTTTGTTCTTCAAGTTTAAGTGAACAATGAGCCCCATTGTTAATCCTTTATCGGAAATTATTTGTAACTTTCGACCAGTAGAACAATGAATGGAACTGGTAGACGGTTGAAATCTTTGTATATATTGCTTCTATATAGTCTAAGAAACATATATGCAAAGCATCCAAACAGTACCATTCGCCAATTTTTTGTTCTTCAGGTTTAAGTGAACAACGAGCCCCATTGTTAATACTTTAACGGAAATTATTTGTAAATTCCGACAAGTAGAACAATGAATGGAACAGGTAGACGGTTGAAATCAATGTATATATTGCTTCTATATAGTCTAAGAAACATATATGCAAAGCATCCAAACAGTACCATTCGCCAATTTTTTGTTCTTCAAGTTTAAGTGAACAACGAGCCCCAATGGTTAATCCTTTATCGGAAATTACTTGTAATTTTCGACAAGTAGAACAATGATTGGAACAGGTAGACGGTTGAAATCTTTGTATATATTGCGTCTATATAATCTAAGAAACATATATGCAAAGCATCTAAACAGTACAATTCGCCAATTTATTGTTCTTCAAGTTTAAGTGAACAACGAGCCCCATTGTTAATCCTTTATCGGAAATTATTTGTAACTTTCGACAAGTAGAACAATGAATGGAACCGGTAGACGGTTGAAATCTTTGTATATATTGCTTCTATATAGTCTAAGAAACATACATGCAAAGCATCCAAACAGTACCATTCGCCAATTTTTTGTTCTTCAAGTTTAAGTGAACTACGAGCCCCATTGTTAATCCTTTAAAGGAAATTATTTGTAAATTTCGACAAGTAGAACAATGAATGGAACAGGTAGACTGTTGAAATCATTGTATATATTGCTACTATATAGTCTAAGAAACATATATGCATAGCGTCCAAACAGTACAATTCGCCAATTTTTTGCTCTTCAAGTTTAAGTGAACTACGATCCCCATTGTTAATCCTTTAACGGAAATTAATTGTAACTTTCTACAAGTAGAACAATGATTGGAACACGTAGACGGTTGAAATCTTTGTATATATTGCTTCCATATAGTCTAAGAAACATATATGCAAAGCATCCAAACAGTACCATTCGCCAATTTTTAGTCCTTCAAGTTTAAGTGAACAATGAGCCCCATTGTTAATCCTTTATCGGAAATTATTTGTAATTTTAAACAAGTAGAACAATTAATGGAACAGGTAGACGGTTGAAATCTTTGTATATATTGCCTCTATATAGTCTAAGAAACATATATGCAAAGCATCCAAACAGTACAATTCGCCAATTTTTTGTTCTTCAAGTTTAAGTGAACAATGAGCCCCAATGGTTAATCCGTTTTCGGAAATTATTTGTAAATTTCGGCAAGTAGAACAATTAATGGAACAGGTAGACTGTTGAAATCCTTGAATATATTGCTTCTATATAGTCTAAGAAACATATATGCAAAGCATCCAAACAGTACAATTCGCCAATTTTTTGTTCTTCAAGTTTAGTGAACAATGAGCCCCATTGTTAATCCTTTATCGGAAATTATTTGTAAATTTCGACAAGTAGAACAATGAATGGAACAGGTAGACGGTTGAAATCTTTGTATATATTGCTTCTATATAGTCTAAGAAACATATATGCAAAGCATCCAAACAGTACCATTCGCCAATTTTTTGTTCTTCAAGGTTAAGTGAACAATGAGACCCATTGTTAATCCTTTATCGGAAATTATTTGTAACTTTCGACAAGTAGAACAATGAATGGAACAGGTAGACGGTTGAGATCTTTCCATATGTTGTTTCTATATAGTCTAAGAAACATATATGCAAAGCATCCAACAGTAACATTCACCAATTTTTTGTTCTTCAAGTTTAAGTGAACTACGAGCCCCATTCTTAATCCTTTAAAGGAAATTATTTGTAAATTTCGACAAGTATAACAATGAATGGAACAGATAGACGGTTGAAATCATTGTATAGATTGCTTCTATATAGTCTAAGAAACATATATGCAAAGTATCCAAACAGTACAATTCGCCAATTTTTTGTTCTTCAAGTATAAGTGAACAATGAGCCCCAATGGTTAATCCTTTATCGGAAATTATTTGTAAATTTCGACAAGTAGAACAATGAATGGAACAGGTAGACGGTTGAGATCTTTCCATATGTTGTTTCTATATAGTCTAAGAAACATATATGCAAAGAATCCAAACAGTACAATTCGCCAATTTTTTGTTCTTCAAGTTTAAGTGAACTACGAGCCCCATTGTTAATCCTTTAAAGGAAATTATTTGTAAATTTCGACAAGTAGAACAATGACTGGAACAGGTAGACGGTTGAAATCTTTGTATATATTGCTTCTATATAGTCTAAGAAACATATATGCAAAGCATCCAAACAGTACCAGTCGCCAATTTCTTGTTCTTCAAGTTTAAGTGAACAACGAGCCCCATTGTTAATCCTTTAAAGGAAATTATTTGTAACTTTCGACAAGTAGAACAAGGATTGGAACAGATAGACGGGTGAAATCTTTCTATATATTGCTTCTATATAGTTTAAGAAACATATGTGCAAAGCATCCAAACAGTACAAGTCGCCAATTCATTGTTCTTCAAGTTTAAGTGAACAACGAGCCCCATTGTTAATCCTTTAAAGGAAATTATTTGTATATTTCGACAAGTACAACAGTGACTGGAACAGGTAGACGGTTGAAATCATTGTATATATTGCTTCTATATAGTCTAAGAAACATATATGCGAAGCATCCAAACAGTACAATTTGCCAATTTATTGTTCTTCAAGTTTAAGTGAATAACGAGCTCCATTTTTAATCCTTTAAAGGCAATTATTTGTTACTTTCGACAAGTAGAACAATGAATGGAACAGGTAGACGGTTGAAATCTTTGTATATATTGCTTCTATATAGTCTGAAAAACATATATGCAAAGCATCCAAACAGTATAATTCGCCAACTTTTTGTTCTTCAAGTTTAAGTGAACAATGAGCCCCATTGTTAATCCTTTAAAGGAAATTATTTGTAAATTTCGACAAGGTAGAACAATGATTGGCACACGTAGACGGTTGAAATCTTTGTATATATTGCTTCTATATAGTCTAAGAAACATATATGCAAAGCATCCAAACAGTACCATTCGCCAATTTTTTGTTCTTCAAGGTTAAGTGAACAATGAGCCCCATTGTTAATCCTTTATCGGAAATTATTTGTAACTTTCGACAAGTAGAACAATGAATGGAACAGGTAGACGGTTGAAATCTTTGTATATTTTGCTTCTATATAGTCTGAATAACATATATGCAAAGCATCCAACAGTACAATTCGCCAATTTTTTGTTCTTCAAGTTTAAGTGAACAATGAGCCCCATTGTTAATCCTTTATCGGAAATTATTTGTAAATTTCGACAAGTAGAACAATGAATAGAACTAGTAGACGGTTGAAATCTTTGTATATGTTGCTTCTATATAGTCTAAGAAACATATATGCAAAGCATCCAAACAGTACAAATCGCCAATTTATTGTTCTTCAAGTTTAAGTGAACAACGAGCCCCATTGTTAATCCTTTAAAGGAAATTATTTGTAAATTTCGACAAGTAGAACAATGAATGGAACAGGTAGACGGTTGAAATCTTTGTATATATTGCTTCTATATAGTCTAAGAAACATATATGCAAAGCATCCAACAGTACAATTCGCCAATTTTTTGTTCTTCAAGTTTAAGTGAACTACGAGCCCCATTGTTAATCCTTTAAAGGAAATTATTTGTAAATTTCGACATGTAGAACAATGAATAGAACAGGTAGACGGTTGAAATCTTTGTATATATTGCTTCCATATAGTCTAAGAAACATATATGCAAAGCATCCAAACAGTACAATTCGCCAATTTTTTGTTCTTCAAGTTTAAGTGAACTACGAGCCCAATTGTTAATCCTTTAAAGGAAATTATTTGTAAATATCGACAAGTAGAACAATGAATGGATCATGTAGACGGTTGAAATCATTGTATATATTGCTTCTATATAGTCTACGAAACATATATGCAAAGCATCCAAACAGTACAATTCGACAATTTTTTGTTCTTCAAGTTTAAGTGAACTACGAGCCCCATTGTTAATCCTTTAACGGAAATTAATTGTAACTTTCTACAAGTAGAACAATGATTGGAACACGTAGACGGTTGAAATCTTTGTATATATTGCTTCCATATAGTCTAAGAAACATATATGCAAAGCATCCAAACAGTACCATTCGCCAATTTTTAGTCCTTCAAGTTTAAGTGAACAATGAGCCCCATTGTTAATCCTTTATCGGAAATTATTTGTAATTTTAAACAAGTAGAACAATTAATGGAACAGGTAGACGGTTGAAATCTTTGTATATATTGCCTCTATATAGTCTAAGAAACATATATGCAAAGCATCCAAACAGTACAATTCGCCAATTTTTTGTTCTTCAAGTTTAAGTGAACAATGAGCCCCAATGGTTAATCCGTTTTCGGAAATTATTTGTAAATTTCGGCAAGTAGAACAATTAATGGAACAGGTAGACTGTTGAAATCCTTGAATATATTGCTTCTATATAGTCTAAGAAACATATATGCAAAGCATCCAAACAGTACCATTCGCCAATTTTTTGTTCTTCAAGTTTAAGTGAACAACGAGCCCCAATGGTTAATCCTTTATCGGAAATTATTTGTATCTTTCGACAAGTAGAACAATGAATGGAACAGGTAGACGGTTGAAATCTTTGTATATATTGCCTCTATATAGTCTAAGAAACATATATGCAAAGCATCCAAACAGTACCATTCGCCAATTTTTTGTTCTTCAAGTTTAAGTGAACTACGAGCCCCATTGTTAATCCTTTAAAGGAAATTATTTGTAAATTTCGACAAGTAGAACAATGAATGGAACAGGTAGACGGTTGAAATCAATATATATATTGCTTCTATATAGTCTAAGAAACCTATATGCAAAGCATCCAAACAGTAACAATCGCCAATTTTTTGATCTTCAAGTTTAAGTGAACAGCGAGCCCCATTGATAATCATGAAATGGAAATTATTTGTAACTTTCTACAAGTAGAACAATGAATAGTACGGGTAGACGGGTGAAATCTTTCTATATATTGCTTCTAAATAGTCTAAGAAACATATATGCAAAGCATCCAAACAGTACAATTCGCCAATTTTTTGTTCTTCAAGTTTAAGTGAACTACGAGCCCAATTGTTAATCCTTTAAAGGAAATTATTTGTAAATATCGACAAGTAGAACAATGAATGGATCATGTAGACGGTTGAAATCATTGTATATATTGCTTCTATATAGTCTACGAAACATATATGCAAAGCATCCAAACAGTACAATTCGACAATTTTTTGTTCTTCAAGTTTAAGTGAACTACGAGCCCCATTGTTAATCCTTTAACGGAAATTAATTGTAACTTTCTACAAGTAGAACAATGATTGGAACACGTAGACGGTTGAAATCTTTGTATATATTGCTTCCATATAGTCTAAGAAACGTATATGCAAAGCATCCAAACAGTACCATTCGCCAATTTTTTGTCCTTCAAGTTTAAGTGAACAATGAGCCCCATTGTTAATCCTTTATCGGAAATTATTTGTAACTTTCGACAAGTAGAACAATGAATGGAACAGGTAGACGGTTGAAATCTTTGTATATATTGCTTCTATATAGTCTAAGAAACACATATGCAAAGCATCCAAACAGTACAATTCGCCAATTTTTTGTTCTTCAAGTTTAAGTGAACAATGAGCCCCAATGGTTAATCCTTTATCCGTAATTATTTGTAACTTCCGACAAGTAGAACAATGAATGGAACAAGTAGACGGATGAAATCTTTGTATATATTGCGTCTATATAGTCTAAGAAACATATATGCAAAGCATCCAAACAGTACCATTCGCCAATTTTTTGTTCTTCAAGTTTAAGTGAACTACGAGCCCAATTGTTAATCCTTTAAAGGAAATTATTTGTAAATATCGACAAGTAGAACAATGAATGGATCATGTAGACGGTTGAAATCATTGTATATATTGCTTCTATATAGTCTACGAAACATATATGCAAAGCATCCAAACAGTACAATTCGACAATTTTTTGTTCTTCAAGTTTAAGTGAACTACGAGCCCCATTGTTAATCCTTTAACGGAAATTAATTGTAACTTTCTACAAGTAGAACAATGAATGGAACAGGTAGACGGTTGAAATCCTTGTATATATTGCTTCTATATAGTCTAAGAAACATATATGCAAAGCATCCAAACAGTACCATTCGCCAATTTTTTGTTCTTAAAGTTTAAGTGAACAACGAGCCCCAATGGTTAATCCTTTATCGGAAATTATTTGTATCTTTCGACAAGTAGAACAATGAATGGAACAGGTAGACGGTTGAAATCTTTGTATATATTGCCTCTATATAGTCTAAGAAACATATATGCAAAGCATCCAAACAGTACCATTCGCCAATTTTTTGTTCTTCAAGTTTAAGTGAACTACGAGCCCCATTGTTAATCCTTTAAAGGAAATTATTTGTAAATTTCGACAAGTAGAACAATGAATGGAACAGGTAGACGGTTGAAATCAATGTATATATTGCTTCTATATAGTCTAAGAAACCTATATGCAAAGCATCCAAACAGTAACAATCGCCAATTTTTTGATCTTCAAGTTTAAGTGAACAGCGAGCCCCATTGATAATCATGAAATGGAAATTATTTGTAACTTTCTACAAGTAGAACAATGAATAGTACGGGTAGACGGGTGAAATCTTTCTATATATTGCTTCTAAATAGTCTAAGAAACATATATGCAAAGCATCCAAACAGTACAATTCGCCAATTTTTTGTTCTTCAAGTTTAAGTGAACAACGAGCCCCATTAATCATCCTTTAAAGGAAATTATTTGTAAATTTCGACAAGTAGAACAATGATTGGAACACGTAGACGGTTGAAATCTTTGTATATATTGCTTCCATATAGTCTAAGAAACATGTACGCAAAGCATCCAAACAGTACCATTCGCCAATTTTTTGTTCTTCAAGTTTAAGTGAACAATGAGCCCCAATGGTTAATCCTTTATCGGAAATTATTTGTAACTTTCGACAAGTAGAACAATGAATGGAACAGGTAGACGGTTGAAATCTTTGTATATATTGCTTCTATATAGTCTAAGAAATATATATGCAAAGCATCTAAACAGTAACAATCGCCAATTTTTTGATCTTCAAGTTTAAGTGAACAGCGAGCCCCATTGATAATCATGAAATGGAAATTATTTGTAACTTTCTACAAGTAGAACAATGAATAGTACAGGTAGACAGGTGAAATCTTTCTGTATATTGCTTCTAAATAGTCTAAGAGACATATATGCAAAGCATCCAAACAGTACAATTCGCCAATTTTTTGTTCTTCAAGTTTAAGTGAACTACGAGCCCCATTGTTAATCCTTTAAAGGAAATTATTTGTAAATTTCGACAAGTAGAACAATGATTGGAACACGTAGACGGTTGAAATCTTTGTATATATTGCTTCCATATAGTCTAAGAAACATGTACGCAAAGCATCCAAACAGAACCGTTCGCCAATTTTTTGTTCTTCAAGTTTAAGTGAACTACGAGCCCCATTCTTAATCCTTTAAAGGAAATTATTTGTAAATTTCGACAAGTATAACAATGAATGGAACAGGTAGACGGTTGAAATCATTGTATAGATTGCTTCTATATAGTCTAAGAAACATATATGCAAAGTATCCAAACAGTACAATTCGCCAATTTTTTGTTCTTCAAGTATAAGTGAACTATGAGCCCCAATGGTTAATCCTTTATCGGAAATTATTTGTAACTTTCGTCAAGTAGAACAATGAATGGAACAGGTAGACGGTTGAAATCTTTGTATATATTGCTTCTATATAGTCTAAGAAATATATATGCAAAGCATCCAAACAGTACCAGTCGCCAATTTCTTGTTCTTCAAGTTTAAGTGAACAACGAGCCACATTGTTAATCCTTTAAAGGAAATTATTTGTAACTTTCGACAAGTAGAACAAGGAATGGAACAGATAGACGGGTGAAATCTTTCTATATATTGCTTCTATATAGTTTAAGAAACATATGTGCAAAGCATCCAAACAGTACAAGTCGCCAATTCATTGTTCTTCAAGTTTAAGTGAACAGCGATCCCCATTGTTAATCCTTTAAAGGAAATTATTTGTAAATTTCGACAAGTAGAACAATGATTGGAACACGTAGACGGTTGAAATCTTTATATATACTGCTTCCATATAGTCTAAGAAACATGTACGCAAAGCATCCAAACAGTACCATTCGCCAATTTTTTGTTCTTCAAGTTTAAGTGAACTACGAGCCCCATTGTTAATCGTTTAAAGGAAATTATTTGTAAATTTCGACAAGTAGAACAATGAATGGAACAGGTAGACGGTTGAAATCATTGTATATATTGCTTCGATATAGTCTAAGAAACATTTATGCAAAGCATCCAAACAGTACAATTCGCCAATTTATTGTTCTTCAAGTTTGAGTGAAGAACGAGCCCCATTGTTAATCCTTTAAAGGAAATTATTTGTAAATTTCGACAAGTAGAACAATGATTGGAACACGTAGACGGTTGAAATCTTTGTATATATTGCTTCTATATAGTCTAAGAAACATATAAGCAAAGCATCCAAACAGTACATTTCGCCAATTTTTTGTTCTTCAAGTTTAAGTGATCTACGATACCCATTGATAATCATGAAAGGGAAATTATTTGTAACTTTCTACACATAGAACAATGAATAGAACAGTTAGACTGTTGAAATCTTTGTATATATTGCTTCTATTTAGTCTAAGATACATATATGCAAAGAATCCAAACAGTACCATACGCCAATATTTTGTTCTTCAAGTTTAAGTGAACAACGAGCCCCATTGATAATCATGAAACGGAAATTATTTGTAACTTTCTACAAGTAGAACAATGAATTGTACAGGTAGACGGGTGAAGTCTTTCTATATATTGCTTCTATATATTCTAAGAAACATATAAGCAAAGCATCCAAACAGTACATTTCGCCAATTTTTTGTTCTTCAAGTTTAAGTGATCTACGAGCCCCATTGTTAATCCTTTAAAGGAAATTATTTGTAAATTTCGTCAAGTAGAACAATGAATGGAACAGGTAGACTGTTGAAATCATTGTATATATTGCTTCTATATAGTCTAAGAAACCTATATGCAAAGCATCTAAACAGTAACATTCGCCAATTTTTTGTTCTTCAAGTTTAAGTGAACAACGAGCCCCATTGATAATCATGAAACGGAAATTATTTGTAACTTTCTACAAGTAGAACAATGAATGGAACAGGTAGACGGTTGAAATCATTGTATATATTGCTTCTATATAGACTAAGAAACATATATGCAAATCATCCAAACAGTACAATTCGCCAATTATTTGATCTTCAAGTTTAAGTGAACTACGAGCCCCATTGTTAATACTTTAACGGAAATTATTTGTAACTTGCGACAAGTAGAACAATGAATGGAACAGGTAGACGATTGAAATCACTGTATATATTGCTTCTATATAGTCTAAGAAACATATATGCAAATCATCCAAACAGTACAATTCGCCAATTATTTGATCTTCAAGTTTAAGTGAACTACGAGCCCCATTGTTAATACTTTAACGGAAATTATTTGTAACTTGCGACAAGTAGAACAATGAATGGAACAGGTAGACGATTGAAATCAATGTATATATTGCTTCTATATAGTCTAAGAAACATATATGCAAAGCATCCAAACAGTACCATTCATCAATTTTTTGTTCTTCAAGTTTAAGTGAACAACGAGCCCAATTGTTAATCCTTTAAAGGAAATTATTCGTAAATTTCGACAAGTAGAACAATGATTGGAACACGTAGACGGTTGAAATCATTGTATATATTGCTTCTATATAGTCCAAGAAACATATATGCAAAGCGTCCAAACAGTACAATTCGCCAATTTTTTGCTCTTCAAGTTTAAGTGAACTACGAGCCCCATTGTTAATCCTTTAAAGGAAATTATTTGTAAATTTCGACAAGTAGAACAATGAATGGAACAGGTAGACGGTTGAAATCTTTGTATATATTGCTTGTATATAGTCTAAGAAACATATATGCAAAGCATCCAAACAGTACCATTCGCCAATTTTTTGTTCTTCAATTTTAAGTGAACAATGAGACCCAATGGTTAATCCTTTATCGGAAATTACTTGTAATTTTCGACAAGTAGAACAATGAATGGAACAGGTAGACGGTTGAAATCTTTGTATATATTGCTTCTATATAATCTAAGAAACATATATTCAAAGCATCCAAACAGTAATATTCGCCAATTTTTTGTTCTTCAAGTTAAGTGAACTACGAGCCCCATTGTTAATCCTTTAAAGGAAATTATTTGTAAATTTCGACAAGTAGAACAATGAATGGAACAGGTAGACTGTTGAAATCATTGTATATATTGCTTCTATATAGTCTAAGAAACATATATGCATAGCGTCCAAACAGTACAATTCGCCAATTTCTGGTTCTTCAAGTTTAAGTAAACTACGATCCCCATTGTTAATCCCTTAACGGAAATTATTTGTAACTTTCGACAAGTAGAACAATGAATGGAACAGGTAGACGGTTGAAATCATTGTATATATTGCTTCTATATAGACTAAGAAACATATATGCAAATCATCCAAACAGTACAATTCGCCAATTATTTGATCTTCAAGTTTAAGTGAACTACGAGCCCCATTGTTAATACTTTAACGGTAATTATTTGTAAGTTGCGACAAGTAGAACAATGAATCGAACAGTTAGACGGTTGAAATCTTTGTATATATTGCTTCTATATAGTCCAAGAAACATATATGCAAAGCATCCAAACAGTACCATTCGCCAATTTTTTGTTCTTCAATTTTAAGTGAACAATGAGACCCAATGGATAATCCTTTATCGGAAATTACTTGTAATTTTCGACAAGTAGAACAATGAATGGAACAGGTAGACGGTTGAAATCTTTGTATATATTGCTTCTATATAATCTAAGAAACATATATTCAAAGCATCCAAACAGTAATATTCGCCAATTTTTTGTTCTTCAAGTTTAAGTGAACAATGAGCCCCAATGGTTAATCCTTTATCGGAAATTATTTGTAATTTTCGACAAGTAGAACAATGAATCGAACAGTTAGACGGTTGAAATCTTTGTATATATTGCTTCTATATAATCTAAGAAACATATATGCAAAGCATCCGAACAGTACCATTCGCCAATTTTTTGTTCTTCAAGTTTAAGTGAACAACGAGCCCCATTGATAATCATGAAACGGAAATTATTTGTAACTTTCTACAAGTAGAACAATGAATGGAACAGGTAGACGGTTGAAATCATTGTATATATTGCTTCCATATAGTCTAAGAAACATATATGCAAAGCATCCAAACAGTACAATTCGCGTATTTTTTGTTTTTCAGGTTTAAGTGAACAATGAGCCCCAATGGTTAATCCTTTATCGGTAATTATTTGTAACTTTCGACAAGTAGAACAATGAATGGAACAGGTAGACGGTTGAAATCCTTGTAAATATTGCGTCTATATAGTCTAAGAAACATATATGCAAAGCATCCAAACAGTACAATTCGCCAATTTATTGTTCTTCAAGTTTAAGTGAACAACGAGCCCCATTGTTAATCCTTTAAAGGAAATTATTTGTAAATTTCGACAAGCAGAACAATGAATGGTACAGGTAGACGGTTGAAATCTTTGTATATATTGCTTCTATATAATCTAAGAAACATATATGCAAAGCATCCAAACAGTACCATTCGCCAATTTTTTGTTCTTCAAGTTTAAGTGAACTACGAGCCCCATTGTTAAACCTTTAAAGGAAATTATTTGTAATTTTCGACAAGCAGAACAATGAATGGTACAGGTAGACGGTTGAAATCTTTGTATATATTGCTTCTAAATAGTCTAAGAAACATATATGCAAAGCATCCAAACAGTACAATTCGCCAATTTTTTGTTCTTCAAGTTTAAGTGAACAACGAGCCCCATTGATAATCATGAACCGGAAATTATTTGTAACTTTCTACAAGTAGAACAATGAATGGAACAGGTAGACGGTTGAAATCATTGTATATATTGCTTCCATATAGTCTAAGAAACATATATGCACAGCATCCAAACAGTACAATTCGCCAATTTTTTGTGTTTCAAGTTTAAGTGAACAATGAGCCTCAATGGTTAATCCTTTATCGGTAATTATTTGTAACTTTCGACAAGTAGAACAATGAATGGAACAGGTAGACGGTTGAAGTCCTTGTATATATTGCGTCTATATAGTCTAAGAAACATATATGCAAAGCATCCAAACAGTACAATTCGCCAATTTATTGTTCTTCAAGTTTAAGTGAACAACGAGCCCCATTGTTAATCATTTAAAGGAAATTATTTGTAAATTTCGACAAGCAGAACAATGAATGGTACAGGTAGACGGTTGAAATCTTTGTATATATTGCTTCTATATAATCTAAGAAACATATATGCAAAGCATCCAAACAGTACCATTCGCCAATTTTTTGTTCTTCAAGTTTAAGTGAACTACGAGCCCCATTGTTAATCCTTTAAAGGAAATTATTTGTAAATTTCGACAAGTAGAACAATGAATGGATCAGGTAGACGGTTGAAATCATTGTATATATTGCTTCTATATAATCTACAAAACATATATGCATAGCATCCAAACAGTACAATTCGACAATTTTTTGTTCTTCAAGTTTAAGTGAACTACGAGCCCCATTGTTAATCCTTTAACGGAAATTAATTGTAACATTCTACAAGTAGAACAATGATTGGAACACGTAGACGATTGAAATCTTTGTATATATTGCTTCCATATAGTCTAAGAAACATGTACGCAAAGCATCCAAACAGTACCATTCGCCAATTTCTTGTTCTTCAAGTTTAAGTGAACAATGAGCCCCAATGCTTAATCCCTTATCGGAAATTACTTATAATTTTCGACAAGTAGAACAATGAATGGAACAGGTAGACGGTTGAAACCTTTGTATATATTGCTTCTATATAATCTAAGAAACATATATTCAAAGCATCCAAACAGTACTATTCGCCAATTTTTTGTTCTTCAAGTTTAAGTGAACTACGAGCCCCATTGTTAATCCTTTAAAGGAAATTATTTGTAAATTTCGACAAGTAGAACAATGAATGGATCAGGTAGACGGTTGAAATCATTGTATATATTGCTTCTATATAGTCTAAGAAACATATATGCATAGCGTCCAAACAGTACAATTCGCCAATTTTTTGCTCTTCAAGTTTAAGTGAACTACGAGCCCCATTGTTAATCCTTTAAAGGAAATTATTTGTAAATTTCGGCAAGTAGAACAATGAATGGAATAGGTAGACGGTTGAAATCATTGTATATATTGCTTCTATATAGTCTAAGAAACATATATGCATAGCGTCCAAACAGTACAATTCGCCAATTTTTTGCTCTTCAAGTTTAAGTGAACTACGAGCCCCATTGTTAATCATTTAAAGGAAATTATTTGTAAATTTCGACAAGTAGAACAATGAATGGACCAGGTAGACTGTTGAAATCATTGTATATATTGCTTCTATATAGTCTAAGAAACATATATGCATAGCGTCCAAACAGTACAATTCGCCAATTTCTGGTTCTTCAAGTTTAAGTAAACTACGATCCCCATTGTTAATCCCTTAACGGAAATTATTTGTAACTTTCGACAAGTAGAACAATGAATGGAACAGGTAGACGGTTGAAATCATTGTATATATTGCTTCTATATAGACTAAGAAACATATATGCAAATCATCCAAACAGTACAATTCGCCAATTATTTGATCTTCAAGTTTAAGTGAACTACGAGCCCCATTGTTAATACTTTAACGGTAATTATTTGTAAGTTGCGACAAGTAGAACAATGAATGGAACAGGCAGACGATTGAAATCAATGTATATATTGCTTCTATATAGTCTAAGAAACATATATGCATAGCATCCAAACAGTACAATTCGACAATTTTTTGTTCTTCAAGTTTAAGTGAACTACGAGCCCCATTGTTAATCCTTTAACGGAAATTAATTGTAACATTCTACAAGTAGAACAATGATTGGAACACGTAGACGATTGAAATCTTTGTATATATTGCTTCCATATAGTCTAAGAAACATGTACGCAAAGCATCCAAACAGTACCATTCGCCAATTTCTTGTTCTTCAAGTTTAAGTGAACAATGAGCCCCAATGGTTAATCCCTTATCGGAAATTACTTATAATTTTCGACAAGTAGAACAATGAATGGAACAGGTAGACGGTTGAAACCTTTGTATATATTGCTTCTATATAATCTAAGAAACATATATTCAAAGCATCCAAACAGTACTATTCGCCAATTTTTTGTTCTTCAAGTTTAAGTGAACTACGAGCCCCATTGTTAATCCTTTAAAGGAAATTAATTGTAAATTTCGACAAGTAGAACAATGAATGGATCAGGTAGACGGTTGAAATCATTGTATATATTGCTTCTATATAGTCTAAGAAACATATATGCAAAGCATCCAAACAGTACAATTCGCCAATTTCTTGTTCTTCAAGTTTAAGTAAACTACGATCCCCATTGTTAATCCTTTAACGGAAAGTATTTGTAACTTTCGACAAGTAGAACAATGAATGGAACAGGTAGACGGTTGAAATCTTTGTATATGTTGTTTCTATATAGTCTAAGAAACCTATGTGCAAAGCATCTAAACAGTAACATTCGCCAATTTTTTGTTCTTCAAGTTTAAGTGAACTACGAGCCCCATTGTTAATCGTTTAAAGGAAATTATTTGTAAATTTCGACAAGTAGAACAATGAATGGAAAAGGTAGACTGTTGAAATCATTGTATATATTGCTTCTATATAGTCTAAGAAATATATATGCAAAGCATCCAAACAGTACCATTCGCCAATTTTATGTTCTTCAAGTTTAAGTGAACAATGAGCCCCAATGGTTAATCCTTTAACGGAAATTAATTGTAATTTTCTACAATTAGAACAATGAATGGAACAGGTAGACGGTTGTAATCATTGTATATATTGCTTCTATATAGTCTAAGAAACATATATGCAAAGCATCCAAACAGTACAATTCGCCAATTTTTTGTTCTTCAAGATTAAGTAAACTACGATCCCCATTGTTAATCCCTTAACGGAAATTATTTGTAACTTTCGACAAGTAGAACAATGAATGGAACAGGTAGACGGTTGAAATCATTGTATATATTGCTTCTATATAGTCTAAGAAGCATATATGCAAAGCATCCAAACAGTACAATTCGACAATTTTTTGTTGTTCAAGTTTAGTGAACAATGAGCCCCAATGGTTAATCCTTTATCGGAAATTATTTGTAATTTTCGACAAGTAGAACAATGAATGGATCAGGTAGACGGTTGAAATCATTGTATATATTGCTTCTATATAGCCTACGAAACATCTATGCAAAGCACCCAAACAGTACCATTCGCCAATTTTTTGTTCTTCAAGTTTAAGTGAACTACGAGCCCCATTGTTAATCCTTCAACGGAAATTATTTGTAATATTCTACAATTAGAACAATGAATGGAACAGGTAGACGGTTGAAATCTTTGTATATATTGTTTTTATATAGTCTAAGAAACATACCTGCAAAGGATCCAAGTAGTACCATTCGCGAATTTATTGTTCTTCAAGTTTAAGTGAACAACGAGCCCCATTGATAATCATGAAAGGGAAATTATTTGTAACTTTCTACAAATAGAACAATGAATAGAACAGTTAGACTGTTGAAATCTTTGAATATATTGCTTCTATATAGTCTAAGAAACATATATGCAAAGCATCCAAACAGTACAATTCGCCAATTTATTGTTCTTCAAGTTTAAGTGAACAACGAGCCCTATTGTTAATCATTTAAAGGAAATTATTTGTAAATTTCGACAAGCAGAACAATGAATGGTACAGGTAGATGGTTGAAATCTTTGTATATATTGCTTCTATATAATCTAAGAAACATATATGCAAAGCATCCAAACAGTACCATTCGCCAATTTTTTGTTCTTCAAGTTTAAGTGAACTACGAGCCCCATTGTTAATCCTTTAAAGGAAATTATTTGTAAATTTCGACAAGTAGAACAATGAATGGATCAGGTAGACCGTTGAAATCATTGTATATATTGCTTCTATATAATCTACGAAACATATATGCATAGCATCCAAACAGTACAATTCGACAATTTTTTGTTCTTCAAGTTTAAGTGAACTACGAGCCCCATTGTTAATCCTTTAACGGAAATTAATTGTAACATTCTACAAGTAGAACAATGATTGGAACACGTAGACGATTGAAATCTTTGTATATATTGCTTCCATATAGTCTAAGAAACATGTACGCAAAGCATCCAAACAGTACCATTCGCCAATTTCTTGTTCTTCAAGTTTAAGTGAACAATAAGCCCCAATGGTTAATCCCTTATCGGAAATTACTTATAATTTTCGACAAGTAGAACAATGAATGGAACAGGTAGACGGTTGAAATCTTTGTATATATTGCTTCTATATAATCTAAGAAACATATATTCAAAGCATCCAAACAGTACTATTCGCCAATTTTTTGTTCTTCAAGTTTAAGTGAACTACGAGCCCCATTGTTAATCCTTTAAAGGAAATTATTTGTAAATTTCGACAAGTAGAACAATGAATGGATCAGGTAGACGGTTGAAATCATTGTATATATTGCTTCTATATAGTCTAAGAAACATATATGCATAGCGTCCAAACAGTACAATTCGCCAATTTTTTGCTCTTCAAGTTTAAGTGAACTACGAGCCCCATTGTTAATCCTTTAAAGGAAATTATTTGTAAATTTCGACAAGTAGAACAATGAATGGAACAGGTAGACTGTTGAAATCATTGTATATATTGCTTTTATATTGTCCAAGAAACATATATGCAAAGCGTCCAAACAGTACAATTCGCCAATTTTTTGTTCTTCAAGTTTAAGTGAACTACGAGCCCCATTGTTAATCGTTTAAAGGAAATTATTTGTAAATTTCGACAAGTAGAACAATGAATGGAAAAGGTAGACTGTTGAAATCATTGTATATATTGCTTCTATATAGTCTAAGAAACATATATGCAAAGCATCCAAACAGTACAATTCGCCAATTTTATGTTCTTCAAGTTTAAGTGAACAACGAGCCCCATTGTTAATCCTTTAAAGGAAATTATTCGTAAATTTCGACAAGTAGAACAATGATTGGAACACGTAGACGGTTGAAATCTTTGAATATATTGCTTCCATATAGTCTAAGAAACATGAACGCAAAGCATCCAATCAGTACCATTCGCAAATTTCTTGTTCTTCAAGTTTATGTGAACAACGAGCCCCATAGATAATCATGAAACGGAAATTATTTGTAACTTTCGACAAGTAGAACAATGAATGGAACAGGTAGACGGTTGAAATCATTGTATATATTGCTTCTATATAGTCCAAGAAACATATATGCAAAGCTTCCAAACAGTACAATTCGCCAATTTGTTGCTCTTCAAGTTTAAGTGAACTACGAGCCTCATTGTTAATCCTTTAAAGGAAATTATTTGTAAATTTCGGCAAGTAGAACAATGAATGGAACAGGTAGACGGTTGAAATCTTTGTATATATTGCTTCTATATAATCTAAGAAACATATATGCAAAGCATCTAAACAGTAACAATCGCCAATTTTTTTATCTTCAAGTTTAAGTGAACAGCGAGCCCCATTGATAATCATGAAATGGAAATTATTTGTAACTTTCTACAAGTAGAACAATGAATAGTACGGGTAAACGGGTGAAATCTTTCTATATATTGCTTCTAAATAGTCTAAGAAACATATATGCAAAGCATCCAAACAGTACCATTCGCCAATTTTTTGTTCTTCAAGTTTAAGTGAACAATGAGCCCCAATGGTTAATCCTTTATCGGAAATTATTTGTAATTTTCGACAAGTAGAACAATGAATGGAACAGGTAGACGGTTGAAATCTTTGTATATATTGCTTCTATATAATCTAAGAAACATATATTCAAAGCATCCAAACAGTAATATTCGCCAATTTTTTGTTCTTCAAGTTTAAGTGAACAACGAGCCCCATTGATAATCATGAACCGGAAATTATTTGTAACTTTCTACAAGTAGAACAATGAATGGATCAGGTAGACGGTTGAAATCATTGTATATATTGCTTCCATATAGTCTAAGAAACATATATGCACAGCATCCAAACAGTACAATTCGCCAATTTTTTGTGTTTCAAGTTTAAGTGAACAATGAGCCTCAATGGTTAATCTTTTATCGGTAATTATTTGTAACTTTCGACAAGTAGAACAATGAATGGAACAGGTAGACGGTTGAAATCCTTGTATATATTGCGTCTATATAGTCTAAGAAACATATATGCAAAGCATCCAAACAGTACAATTCGCCAATTTATTGTTCTTCAAGTTTAAGTGAACAACGAGCCCTATTGTTAATCATTTAAAGGAAATTATTTGTAAATTTCGACAAGCAGAACAATGAATGGTACAGGTAGACGGTTGAAATCTTTGTATATATTGCTTCTATATAACCTAAGAAACATATATGCAAAGCATCCAAACAGTACCATTCGCCAATTTTTTGTTCTTCAAGTTTAAGTGAACTACGAGCCCCATTGTTAATCCTTTAAAGGAAATTATTTGTAAATTTCGACAAGTAGAACAATGAATGGATCAGGTAGACCGTTGAAATCATTGTATATATTGCTTCCATATAATCTACGAAACATATATGCATAGCATCCAAACAGTACAATTCGACAATTTTTTGTTCTTCAAGTTTAAGTGAACTACGAGCCCCATTGTTAATCCTTTAACGGAAATTAATTGTAACATTCTACAAGTAGAACAATGATTGGAACACGTAGACGATTGAGATCTTTGTATATATTGCTTCCATATAGTCTAAGAAACATGTACGCAAAGCATCCAAACAGTACCATTCGCCAATTTCTTGTTCTTCAAGTTTAAGTGAACAATGAGCCCCAATGGTTAATCCCTTATCGGAAATTACTTATAATTTTCGACAAGTAGAACAATGAATGGAACAGGTAGACGGTTGAAATCTTTGTATATATTGCTTCTATATAATCTAAGAAACATATATTCAAAGCATCCAAACAGTACTATTCGCCAATTTTTTGTTCTTCAAGTTTAAGTGAACTACGAGCCCCATTGTTAATCCTTTAAAGGAAATTATTTGTAAATTTCGACAAGTAGAACAATGAATGGATCAGGTAGACGGTTGAAATCATTGTATATATTGCTTCTATATAGTCTAAGAAACATATATGCATAGCGTCCAAACAGTACAATTCGCCAATTTTTTGCTCTTCAAGTTTAAGTGAACTACGAGCCCCATTGTTAATCCTTTAAAGGAAATTATTTGTAAATTTCGACAAGTAGAACAATGAATGGAACAGGTAGACTGTTGAAATCATTGTATATATTGCTTTTATATTGTCCAAGAAACATATATGCAAAGCGTCCAAACAGTACAATTCGCCAATTTTTTGTTCTTCAAGTTTAAGTGAACTACGAGCCCCATTGTTAATCGTTTAAAGGAAATTATTTGTAAATTTCGACAAGTAGAGCAATGAATGGAAAAGGTAGACTGTTGAAATCATTGTATATATTGCTTCTATATAGTCTAAGAAACATATATGCAAAGCATCCAAACAGTACAATTCGCCAATTTTATGTTCTTCAAGTTTAAGTGAACAATGAGCCCCAATGGTTAATCCTTTAAAGGAAATTATTTGTAAATTTCGACAAGTAGAACAATGAATGGAACAGGTAGACTGTTGAAATCATTGTATATATTGCTTTTATATTGTCCAAGAAACATATATGCAAAGCGTCCAAACAGTACAATTCGCCAATTTTTTGTTCTTCAAGTTTAAGTGAACTACGAGCCCCATTGTTAATCGTTTAAAGGAAATTATTTGTAAATTTCGACAAGTAGAACAATGAATGGAAAAGGTAGACTGTTGAAATCATTGTATATATTGCTTCTATATAGTCTAAGAAACATATATGCAAAGCATCCAAACAGTACAATTCGCCAATTTTATGTTCTTCAAGTTTAAGTGAACAATGAGCCCCAATGGTTAATCCTTTAACGGAAATTAATTGTAATTTTCTACAATTAGAACAATGAATGGAACAGGTAGACGGTTGAAATCATTGTATATATTGCTTCTATGTAGTCTAAGAAACATATATGCAAAGCATCCAAACAGTACAATTCGCCAATTTATTGTTCTTCAAGTTTGAGTGAACAACGAGCCCCATTGTTAATCCTTTAAAGGAAATTATTTGTAAGTTTCGACAAGTAGAACAATGATTGGAACAAGTAGACGGTTGAAATCTTTGTATATATTGCTTCTATATAGTCTAAGAAACATGTATGCAAAGCATCCAAACAGTACAATTCGCCAATTTTTTGTTCTTCAAGTTTAAGTGAACAACGAGCCACATTGATAATCATGAAAGGGAAATTATTTATAAGGTTCTACAAGTAGAACAATGAATAGAACAGGTAGTCTGTTGAAATCTTTGTATATATTGCTTCCATATAGTCTATGAAACATATATGCAAAGCATCCAAATAGTACAATTCGCGAATTTATTGTTCTTCAAGTTTAAGTGAACAACGAGCCCCATTGATAATCATGAAAGGGAAATTATTTGTAAATTTCGACATGTAGAACAATGATTGGAACACGTAGACGGTTGAAATCTTTGTATATATTGCTTCTATATAGTCTAAGAAACATGTATGCAAAGCATCCAAACAGTACAATTCGCCAATTTTTTGTTCTTCAAGTTTAAGTGAACAACGAGCCACATTGATAATCATGAAAGGGAAATTATTTATAAGGTTCTACAAGTAGAACAATGAATAGAACAGGTAGTCTGTTGAAATCTTTGTATATATTGCTTCCATATAGTCTATGAAACATATATGCAAAGCATCCAAATAGTACAATTCGCGAATTTATTGTTCTTCAAGTTTAAGTGAACAACGAGCCCCATTGATAATCATGAAAGGGAAATTATTTGTAAATTTCGACATGTAGAACAATGATTGGAACACGTAGACGGTTGAAATCTTTGTATATATTGCTTCCATATAGTCTAAGAAACAAATATGCGAAGCATCCAAACAGTACCATCAGCCAATTTTTTGTTCTTCAAGTTTAAGTGAACAATGAGCCCCATTCTAAATCCTTTATCGGAAATTATTTGTAACTTTCGACAAGTAGAACAATGAATGGAACAGGTAGACGGTTGAAATCTTCGTATATATTGCTTCTATATAGTCTAAGATACATATATGCAAAGAATCCAAACAGTACCATACGCCAATTTTTTGTTCTTCAAGTTTAAGTCAACAACGAGCCCTATTGATAATCATGAAACGGAAATTATTCGTAACTTTCTACAAGTAGAACAATGAATTGTACAGGTAGACGGGTGAAGTCTTTCTATATATTGCTTCTATATATTCTAAGAAACATATATGCAAAGCATCCAAACAGTACATTTCGCCAATTTTTTGTTCTTCAAGTTTAAGTGATCTACGAGCCCCATTGTTAATCCTTTAAAGGAAATTATTTGTAAATTACGACAAGTAGAACAATGAATGGAACAGGTAGACTGTTGAAATCATTGTATATATTGCTTCTATATAGTCTAAGAAACCTATATGCAAAGCATCTAAACAGTAACATTCGCCAATTTTGTGTTTTTCAAGTTTAAGTGTACAACGAGCCCCATTGATGATCATGAAACGGAAATTATTTCTAACTTTCTACAAGTAGAAGAATGAAATGTACAGGTAGGCGGGTGAAGCCTTTCTATATATTGCTTCTATATATTCTAGGAAACATATATGCAAAGCATCCAAACAGTACATTTCGCCAATTTTTTGTTCTTCTAGTTTAAGTGATCTACGAGCCCCATTGTTAATCCTTTAAAGGAAATTATTTGTAAATTTCGACAAGTAGAACAATGAATGGAACAGGTAGACGGTTGAAATCTTTGTATATATTGCTTCTATATAGTCTAAGAAACATATATGCAAAGCAGCCAAACAGTACAATTCGCCAATTTATTGTTCTTCAAGTTTGAGTGAACAACGAGCCCCATTGTTAACCCCTTGACTGACTTTGACGAGTCTGACTCGTCATTGATTTCCTGGGCCATCACAGACTTTGACGAGTCAGACTCGTCAAGCGCTTCTTTCGGCGGACGCCGTGCAAGTTACAATTAGATTACATAGTTGCTTCACTCGTTCGACGATTCTCATTTAAAAAAGCACACTGAAAGTAAGAGTTCAGTTTAGCAGAAGTCTCGCACGGTGAATGTTATACTAGCCAATATTTGAGTTTAGTAAAGATTATAAATAATCCCCGTAACATGTATAAGCCGGATGCATTATATGAAAGTGGGGATGATGGTGCAATTGGTTACTCTAGTACTCGTGTAAGACCCATATCAAGCAGTGATGATTCTGATGTAGCAGACGATGAATGGAATTGGACAGAAGACGAAAATATTGTAAACATAAAAGAATTTACCGAAACTCCCGGTATCAATCCATTAGTATTACGAACATTGGGAGCAGATTCAACACCTCTGTGTGTTTTAAAACAAATTTTATCTGACGACTTTTTTGAAATGATAGTCCGGGAAACAAATAGATATGCAGATCAGATGAACATGGAACACACTACGAAAATGAGCAAAGACTGGTTTCCAGTAACGAATGATGAAATCAGGGCATATTTTGCGTTATGTATTATAATGTCGCAAGTAAAAAAATCCAAATTAGAAATGTATTGGTCTAAACGCAGAATAATAGAAACACCTGTCTTTTCGGAAATTATGCCTTATAAACGTTTCCTATCTATAACGCACTATCTCCATTTCGTAAATAATGAGACGATGTCTAAAAAAGATAGAATACGAAAAATTCGACCCGTGGTCGAATATCTAAATACCAAATTCCAACAATTATACGTCCCAGAAGAAGATGTTGTCATAGACGAATCTCTTATGAAATTTAGAGGGCGACTGAATTACGTTCAGTTTATTGCATCAAAACGGGCGAGATTTGGAATCAAATTCTACAAGTTATGTGAATCTACTTCTGGATATTGTTCTCGGTTTAAAATTTACACGGGACAGGATAAAATTGAAGGAACTGATATACCTGTATCACAAAGTATAGTAATGGAACTGGCTGAACCTATTTTAGGGGAAGGGTATACCTTGTTTTTAGACAATTGGTATTCCTCACCAGAATTATTCAAGATTTTGAATAGAAATAATACAAATGTTATTGGAACGGTTAGGAAAAATCGAAAGAATATGCCAAAGAAGCTTACATCATACAAACTAAAAAGGGGAGATGTAACAACGTTATCATGTAAAGGCATTCTGTGCTTACGCTGGCGTGATAAGAAAGATGTATATATAATGAGCAGCAAACATTCAAGAGCAGAAATGGTTACCACAGGAAAAATCAGAAGAAAGAAAGGAGGCGAGCAAGAAAATGTTATAAAACCCAGCTGTGTAATAGAGTACAACCGTGGAATGGGAGGTGTTGATAGGCAAGACCAATTTCTTGCAAGTTTCCCACTAATGCGGAAGAGTATCAAAGGATACAAAAAAATGTTCTTTTATATGTTTGATATAGCTGTCTATAACGCTTATGTGCTATATTCCAAGTTGCCGAATCGAACAAAGCAATCGATGGTAAATTTTAGGTTGAATATTGCAGAAGACATGCTATATAATTTGTCTCTTCCTGACTATCCAGCACGTGGCAGACCGTCGCAAAGTGAATGCCCGACTCGGTTACAGGCCAAACATTGGGCACATTTCCCTGAACATATTTCCTCGACTGAGAAAAAGAAACTACCAACAAAGAGATGCCGCGTGTGCGCAAAAAACAACATAAGAAGTGAAACAACATGGCAGTGCAAAAAATGTTTAGTCCCGTTACATGTTCCAAAATGCTTCGAAATATTCCATACTGTGCAGAACTATTAAATTATTATTTTTTAATGTAATTTAGATGCTCTTTGGTGACGTCAATCTGATTAATAAAAATCCAAATTTGAAAATAAAATGTACTCTTTCTCAGTCTTCACGTAACTGTTCAATTAAGCGAAATTAAATAGTTTTTTTTTGTCGCATCAAATTCCATTTAATTCGTCAGTCAAGGGGTTAATCCTTTAAAGGAAATTATTTGTAAATTTCGACAAGTAGAACAATGATTGGAACACGTAGACGGTTGAAATCTTTGTATATATTGCTTCTATATAGTCTAAGAAACATATATGCAAAGCATCCAAACAGTACAATTCGCCAATTTTTTGTTCTTCAAGTTTAAGTGAACAACGAGCCCCATTGATAATCATGAAAGGGAAATTATTTATAAGGTTCTACAAGTAGAACAATGAATAGAACAGGTAGTCTGTTGAAATCTTTGTATATATTGCTTCCATATAGTCTATGAAACATATATGCAAAGCATCCAAATAGTACAATTCGCGAATTTATTGTGCTTCAAGTTTAAGTGAACAACGAGCCCCATTGTTAATCCTTTAAAGGAAATTATTTGTAAATTTCGACAAGTAGAACAATGATTGGAACACGTAGACGGTTGAAATCTTTGTATATATTGCTTCTATATAGTCTAAGATACATATATGCAAAGAATCCAAACAGTACCATACGCCAATTTTTTGTTCTTCAAGTTTAAGTCAACAACGAGCCCTATTGATAATCATGAAACGGAAATTATTCGTAACTTTCTACAAGTAGAACAATGAATTGTACAGGTAGACGGGTGAAGTCTTTCTATATATTGCTTCTATATATTCTAAGAAACATATATGCAAAGCATCCAAACAGTACAATTCGCCAATTTTTTGTTCTTCAAGTTTAGTGAACAATGAGCCCCAATGGTTAATCCTTTATCGGAAATTATTTGTAATTTTCGACAAGTAGAACAATGAATGGATCAGGTAGACGGTTGAAATCATTGTATATATTGCTTCTATATAGCCTACGAAACATCTATGCAAAGCACCCAAACAGTACCATTCGCCAATTTATTGTTCTTCAAGTTTAAGTGAACTACGAGCCCCATTGTTAATCCTTCAACGGAAATTATTTGTAATATTCTACAATTAGAACAATGAATGGAACAGGTAGACGGTTGAAATCTTTGTATATATTGTTTTTATATAGTCTAAGAAACATACCTGCAAAGGATCCAAGTAGTACCATTCGCGAATTTATTGTTCTTCAAGTTTAAGTGAACAACGAGCCCCATTGATAATCATGAAAGGGAAATTATTTGTAACTTTCTACAAATAGAACAATGAATAGAACAGTTAGACTGTTGAAATCTTTGAATATATTGCTTCTATATAGTCTAAGAAACATATATGCAAAGCATCCAAACAGTACCATTCGCCAATTTTTTGTTCTTCAAGTTTAAGTGATCTACGAGCCCCATTGTTAATCCTTTAAAGGAAATTATTTGTAAATTTCGTCAAGTAGAACAATGAATGGAACAGGTAGACTGTTGAAATCATTGTATATATTGCTTCTATATAGTCTAAGAAACCTATGTGCAAAGCATCTAAACAGTAACATTCGCCAATTTTTTGTTCTTCAAGTTTAAGTGAACTACGAGCCCCATTGTTAATCGTTTAAAGGAAATTATTTGTAAATTTCGACAAGTAGAACAATGAATGGAAAAGGTAGACTGTTGAAATCATTGTATATATTGCTTCTATATAGTCTAAGAAACATATATGCAAAGCATCCAAACAGTACAATTCGCCAATTTTATGTTCTTCAAGTTTAAGTGAACAATGAGCCCCAATGATTAATCCTTTAACGGAAATTAATTGTAATTTTCTACAATTAGAACAATGAATGGAACAGGTAGACGGTTGAAATCATTGTATATATTGCTTCTATATAGTCTAAGAAACATATATGCAAAGCATCCAAACAGTACAATTCGCCAATTTATTGTTCTTCAAGTTTGAGTGAACAACGAGCCCCATTGTTAATCCTTTAAAGGAAATTATTTGTAAATTTCGACAAGTAGAACAATGATTGGAACACGTAGACGGTTGAAATCTTTGTATATATTGCTTCTATATAGTCTAAGAAACCTATATGCAAAGCATCTAAACAGTAACAATCGCCAATTTTTTGATCTTCAAGTTTAAGTGAACAGCGAGCCCCATTGATAATCATGAAATGGAAATTATTTGTAACTTTCTACAAGTAGAACAATGAATAGTACAGGTAGACGGGTTAAATCTTTCTATATATTGCTTCTAAATAGTCTAAGAAACATATATGCAAAGCATCCAAATAGTACAATTCGCCAATTTATTGTTCTTCAAGTTTAAGTGAACAACGAGCCCCATTGTTAATCCTTTAAAGGAAATTATTTGTAACTTTCGACAAGTAGAACAATGAATGGAACAGGTAGACTGTTGAAATCATTGTATATATTGCTTCTATATAGTCTAAGAAACATATATGCAAAGCATCCAAACAGTACAATTCGCCAATTTATTGTTCTTCAAGTTTGAGTGAACAACGAGCCCCATTGTTAATCCTTTAAAGGAAATTATTTGTAAATTTCGACAAGTAGAACAATGATTGGAACACGTAGACGGTTGAAATCTTTGTATATGTTGCTTCTATATAGTCTAAGAAACCTATATGCAAAGCATCTAAACAGTAACAATCGCCAATTTTTTGATCTTCAAGTTTAAGTGAACAGCGAGCCCCATTGATAATCATGAAATGGAAATTATTTGTAACTTTCTACAAGTAGAACAATGAATAGTACAGGTAGACGGGTTAAATCTTTCTATATATTGCTTCTAAATAGTCTAAGAAACATATATGCAAAGCATCCAAATAGTACAATTCGCCAATTTATTGTTCTTCAAGTTTAAGTGAACAACGAGCCCCATTGTTAATCCTTTAAAGGAAATTATTTGTAACTTTCGACAAGTAGAACAATGAATGGAACAGGTAGACTGTTGAAATCATTGTATATATTGCTTCTATATAGTCTAAGAAACATATATGCAAAGCATCCAAACAGTACAATTCGCCAATTTATTGTTCTTCAAGTTTAAGTGAACAACGAGCCCCATTGTTAATCCTTTAAAGGAAATTATTTGTAAATTTCGACAAGTAGAACAATGAATGGAACAGGTAGACGGTCGAAATCTTTGTATATATTGCTTCTATATAATCTAAGAAACATATATGCAAAGCATCCAAACAGTACCATTCGCCAATTTTTTGTTCTTCAAGTTTAAGTGAACTACGAGCCCCATTGTTAATCCTTTAAAGGAAATTATTTGTAACTTTCTACAAGTAGAACAATGAATAGTACAGGTAAACGGGTTAAATCATTGTATATATTGCTTCTATATAGTCTAAGAAACATATATGCAAAGCGTCCAAACAGTACAATTCGCCAATTAGTTGATCTTCAAGTTTAAGTGAACTACGAGCTCCATTGTTAATACTTTAACGGAAATTATTTGTAACTTGCGACAAGTAGAACAATGAATGGAACAGGTAGCCGGTTGAAATCAATGTATATATTGTTCTATATAGTCTAAGAAACCTATATGCAAAGCATCTAAACAGTAACAATCGCCAATTTTTTGATCTTCAAGTTTAAGTGAACAGCGAGCCCCATTGATAATCCTTTATCGGAAATTATTTGTAACTTTCGACAAGTAGAACAATGAATGGAACAGGTAGACGGTTGAAATCTTTGTATATATTGCGTCTATATAATCTATGAAACATATATGCAAAGCATCCAAACAGTACAATTCGCCAATTTTTTGTTCTTCAAGTTTAAGTGAACTACGAGCCCCATTGTTAATCCTTTAAAGGAAATTATTTGTAACTTTCGACAAGTAGAAAAATGAATGGAACAGGTAGACTGTTGAAATCATTGTATATATTGCTTCTATATAGTCTAAGAAACATATATGCAAAGTATCCAAACAGTACAATTCGCCAAATTTTGTTCTTCAAGTTTAAGTGAACTACGAGCCCCATTGTTAATACTTTAACGGAAATTATTTGTAAATTGCGACAAGTAGAACAATGAATGGAACAGGCAGACGGTTGAAATCTTTGTATATGTTGCTTCTATATAGTCTAACAAACCTATATGCAAAGCATCTAAACAGTAACAATCGCCAATTTTTTGATCTTCAAGTTTAAGTGAACAGCGAGCCCCATTGATAATCCTTTAACGGAAATTAATTGTAACTTTCTACAAGTAGAACAATGAATAGTACAGGTAGACGGGTGAAATCTTTCTTTATATTGCTTCTATATAATCTAAGAAACATATATGCAAAGCATCCAAACAGTACAATTCGCCAATTTTTTGTTCTTCAAGTTTAAGTGAACTACGAGCCCCATTGTTAATCCTTTAAAGGAAATTATTTGTAACTTTCGACAAGTAGAAAAATGAATGGAACAGGTAGACTGTTGAAATCATTGTATATATTGCTTCTATATAGTCTAAGAAACATATATGCAAAGCATCCAAACAGTACAATTCGCCAATTTATTGTTCTTCAAGTTTAAGTGAACAACGAGCCCCATTGTTAATCCTTTAAAGGAAATTATTTGTAAATTTCGACAAGTAGAACAATGAATGGAACAGGTAGACTGTCGAAATCTTTGTATATATTGCTTCTATATAATCTAAGAAACATATATGCAAAGCATCCAAACAGTACCATTCGCCAATTTTTTGTTCTTCAAGTTTAAGTGAACTACGAGCCCCATTGTTAATCCTTTAAAGGAAATTATTTGTAAATTTCGACAAGTAGAACAATGAATGGAACAGGTAGACTGTTGAAATCATTGTATACATTGCTTCTATATAGTCTAAGAAACATATATGCAAAGCGTCCAAACAGTACAATTCGCCAATTATTTGATCTTCAAGTTTAAGTGAACTACGAGCTCCGTTGTTAATACTTTAACGGAAATTATTTGTAACTTGCGACAAGTAGAACAATGAATGGAACAGGTAGCCGGTTGAAATCAATGTATATATTGTTCTATATAGTCTAAGAAACATATATGCAAAGCATCCAAACAGTACCATTCGCCAATTTTTTGATCTTCAAGTTTAAGTGAACAGCGAGCCCCATTGATAATCATGAAATGGAAATTATTTGTAACATTCTACAAGTAGAACAATGAATAGTACGGGTAGACGGGTGAAATCTTTCTATATATTGCTTCTAAATAGTCTAAGAAACATATATGCAATGCATCCAAACAGTACCATTCGCCAATTTTTTGTTCTTCAAGTTTAAGTGAACTACGAGCCCCATTGTTAATCCTTTAAAGGAAATTATTTGTAATTTTCGACAAGCAGAACAATGAATGGAACAGGTAGACGGTGGAAATCTTTGTATATATTGCTTCTATATAGTCTAAGAAACATATATGCAAAGCATCCAAACAGTACAATTCGCCAATTTTTTGTTTTTCCAGTTTAAGTGAACTACGAGCCCCATTGTTAATCGTTTAACGGAAATTAATTGTAACTTTCTACAAGTAGAACAATGAATGAAACAGGTAGACGGTTGAAATCTTTGTATATGTTGCTTCTATATAGTCTAAGAAACCTATATGCAAAGCATCTAAACAGTAACAATCGCTAATTTTTTGATCTTCAAGTTTAAGTGAACAGCGAGCCCCATTGATAATCATGAAATGGAAATTATTTGTAACTTTCTACAAGTAGAACAATGAATAGTACAGGTAGACGGGTGAAATCTTTCTATATATTGCTTCTAAATAGTCTACGAAACATATATGCAAATCATCCAAACAGTACAATTCGCCAATTTTTTGTTCTTCAAGTTTAAGTGAACAACGAGCCCCATTGTTAATCCTTTAAAGGAAATTATTTGTAAATTTCGACAAGTAGAACAATGAATGGAACAGATAGACTGTTGAAATCATTGTATATATTGCTTCTATATAGTCTAAGAAACATATATGCAAAGTATCCAAACAGTACAATTCGCCAAATTTTGTTCTTCAAGTTTAAGTGAACTACGAGCCCCATTGTTAATACTTTAACGGAAATTATTTGTAAATTGCGACAAGTAGAACAATGAATGGAACAGGCAGACGGATGAAATCTTTGTATATGTTGCTTCTATATAGTCTAACAAACCTATATGCAAAGCATCTAAACAGTAACAATCGCCAATTTTTTGTTCTTCAAGTTTAAGTGAACTACGAGCCCCATTGTTAATCCTTTAAAGGAAATTATTTGTAACTTTCGACAAGTAGAAAAATGAATGGAACAGGTAGACTGTTGAAATCATTGTATATATTGCTTCTATATAGTCTAAGAAACATATATGCAAAGCATCCAAACAGTACAATTCGCCAATTTATTGTTCTTCAAGTTTAAGTGAACAACGAGCCCCATTGTTAATCCTTTAAAGGAAATTATTTGTAAATTTCGACAAGTAGAACAATGAATGGAACAGGTAGACTGTCGAAATCTTTGTATATATTGCTTCTATATAATCTAAGAAACATATATGCAAAGCATCCAAACAGTACCATTCGCCAATTTTTTGTTCTTCAAGTTTAAGTGAACTACGAGCCCCATTGTTAATCCTTTAAAGGAAATTATTTGTAAATTTCGACAAGTAGAACAATGAATGGAACAGGTAGACTGTTGAAATCATTGTATACATTGCTTCTATATAGTCTAAGAAACATATATGCAAAGCGTCCAAACAGTACAATTCGCCAATTATTTGATCTTCAAGTTTAAGTGAACTACGAGCTCCATTGTTAATACTTTAACGGAAATTATTTGTAACTTTCGACAAGCAGAACAATGAATGGAACAGGTAGACGGTTGAAACCATTATACATATTGCTTCTATATAGTCTAAGAAACATATCTGCAAATCATCTCAACAGTAGAATTCGCCAATTATTTGATCTTCAAGTTTAAGTGAACAATGAGCCACATTGTTAATGCTTTATCGGAAATTATTTGTAACTTTCGACAAGTAGAACAGTGAATGGAACAGGTAGACGGTTGAAATCTTTGTATATATTGCTACTATATAATCTAAGAAACATATATGCAAAGCATCCAAACAGTACCATTCGCCAATTTTTTGTTCTTCAAGTTTAAGTAAACAACGAGCCCCATTGATAATCATGAAACGGAAATTATTTGTAACTTTCTACAAGTAGAACAATGAATAGAACAGGTAGACGGTTGAAATATTTGTATCTGTTGCTTCTATATAGTCTAACAAATCTATATGCAAAGCATCTAAACAGTAACAATCGCCAATTTTTTGATCTTCAAGTTTAAGTGAACAGCGAGCCCCATTGATAATCATGAAATGGAAATTATTTGTAAATTTCGGCAAGTAGAACAATGAATGGAATAGGTAGACGGTTGAAATCATTGTATATATTGCTTCTATATAGTCTAAGAAACATATATGCAAAGCATCCAAACAGTACAATTCGCCAATTTTTTGTTCTTCAAGTTTAAGTAAACTACGATCCCCATTGTTAATCCCTTAACGGAAATTAATTGTAACTTTCTACAAGTAGAACAATGATTGGAACACGTAGACGGTTGAAATCTTTGTATATATTGCTTCCATATAGTCTAAGAAACATGTACGCAAAGCATCCAAACAGTACCATTCGCCAATTTTTTGTTCTTCAAGTTTAAGTGAACATTGAGCCCCAATGGTTAATCCTTTATCGGAAATTACTTGTAATTTTCGACAAGTAGAACAATGAATGGAACAGGTAGACTGTTGAAATCATTGTATATATTGCTGCTATATAGTCTAAGAAACATATATGCATAGCGTCGAAACAGTACAATTCGCCAATTTTTTGCTCTTCAAGTTTAAGTGAACTACGAGCCCCAATGGTTAATCCTTTATCGGAAATTATTTGTAATTTTCGACAAGTAGAACAATGAATGGAACAGGTAGACGGTTGAAATCTTTGTATATATTGCTTCTATATAATCTAAGAAACATATATGCAAAGCATCCAAACAGTACAATTCGCCAATTTATTGTTCTTCAAGTTTAAGTGAACAACGAGCCCCATTGTGAAACCTTTAAAGGAAATTATTTGTAAATTTCGAGAAGTAGAACAATGATTGGAACACGTAGACGGTTGAAATCTTTGTATATATTGCTTCTATATAATCTAAGGAACATATATGCAAACTATCTAAACAGTAACAATCGCCAATTTTTTGATCTTCAAGTTTAAGTGAACAGCGAGCCCCATTGATAATCATGAAATGGAAATTATTTGTAACTTTCTACAAGTAGAACAATGGATAGCACAGTTAGACGGGTGAAATCTTTCTATATATTGCTTCTAAATAGTCTAAGAAACATGTACGCAAAGCATCCAAACAGTACCATTCGCCAATTTTTTGTACTTCAAGTTTAAGTGAACAATGAGCCCCAATGGTTAATCCGTTATCGGAAATTATTTGTAACTTTCGACAAGTAGAACAATGAATGGAACAGGTAGGCGGTTGAAATCATTGTATATATTGCTTCTATATAGTCTAAGAAACATATATGCAAAGCATCCAAATAGTACAATTCGCCAATTTTTTGTTCTTCAAGTTTAAGTAAACAACGAGCCCCATTGATAATCATGAAACGGAAATTATTTGTAACTTTCTACAAGTAGAACAATGAATAGAACAGGTAGACGGTTGAAATATTTGTATCTGTTGCTTCTATATAGTCTAACAAATCTATATGCAAAGCATCTAAACAGTAACAATCGCCAATTTTTTGATCTTCAAGTTTAAGTGAACAGCGAGCCCCATTGATAATCATGAAATGGAAATTATTTGTAAATTTCGGCAAGTAGAACAATGAATGGAATAGGTAGACGGTTGAAATCATTGTATATATTGCTTCTATATACTCTAAGAAACATATATGCAAAGCATCCAAACAGTACAATTCGCCAATTTTTTGTTCTTCAAGTTTAAGTAAACTACGATCCCCATTGTTAATCCCTTAACGGAAATTAATTGTAACTTTCTACAAGTAGAACAATGATTGGAACACGTAGACGGTTGAAATCTTTGTATATATTGCTTCCATATAGTCTAAGAAACATGTACGCAAAGCATCCAAACAGTACCATTCGCCAATTTTTTGTTCTTCAAGTTTAAGTGAACATTGAGCCCCAATGGTTAATCCTTTATCGGAAATTACTTGTAATTTTCGACAAGTAGAACAATGAATGGAACAGGTAGACTGTTGAAATCATTGTATATATTGCTGCTATATAGTCTAAGAAACATATATGCATAGCGTCGAAACAGTACAATTCGCCAATTTTTTGCTCTTCAAGTTTAAGTGAACTACGAGCCCCAATAGTTAATCCTTTATCGGAAATTATTTGTAATTTTCGACAAGTAGAACAATGAATGGTACAGGTAGACGGTTGAAATCTTTGTATATATTGCTTCTATATAATCTAAGAAACATATGTGCAAAGCATCCAAACAGTACCATTCGCCAATTATTTGATCTTCAAGTTTAAGTGAACTACGAGCCCCAATGGTTAATCCTTTATCGGAAATTACTTGTAATTTTCGACAAGTAGAACAATGAATGGAACAGGTAGACTGTTGAAATCATTGTATATATTGCTTCTATATAGTCTAAGAAACATATATGCATAGCGTCCAAACAGTACAATTCGCCAATTTTTTGCTCTTCAAGTTTAAGTAAACTACGATCCCCATTGTTAATCCCTTAACGGAAATTATTTGTAACTTTCGACAAGCAGAACAATGAATGGAACAGGTAGACGGTTGAAATCATTGTACATATTGCTTCTATATAGTCTAAGAAACATATCTGCAAATCATCCAAACAGTACAATTCGCCAATTATTTGATCTTCAAGTTTAAGTGAACAATGAGCCACATTGTTAATGCTTTATCGGAAATTATTTGTAACTTTCGACAAGTAGAACAGTGAATGGAACAGGTAGACGGTTGAAATCTTTGTATATATTGCTACTATATAATCTAAGAAACATATATGCAAAGCATCCAAACAGTACCATTCGCCAATTTTTTGTTCTTCAAGTTTAAGTAAACAACGAGCCCCATTGATAATCATGAAACGGAAATTATTTGTAACTTTCTACAAGTAGAACAATGAATAGAACAGGTAGACGGTTGAAATATTTGTATCTGTTGCTTCTATATAGTCTAACAAACCTATATGCAAAGCATCTAAACAGTAACAATCGCCAATTTTTTGTTCTTCAAGTTTAAGTAAACTACGATCCCCATTGTTAATCCCTTAACGGAAATTAATTGTAACTTTCTACAAGTAGAACAATGATTGGAACACGTAGACGGTTGAAATCTTTGTATATATTGCTTCCATATAGTCTAAGAAACATGTACGCAAAGCATCCAAACAGTACCATTCGCCAATTTTTTGTTCTTCAAGTTTAAGTGAACATTGAGCCCCAATGGTTAATCCTTTATCGGAAATTACTTGTAATTTTCGACAAGTAGAACAATGAATGGAACAGGTAGACGGTTGAAATCTTTGTATATATTGCTTCTATATAATCTAAGAAACATATATGCAAAGAATCCAAACAGTACAATTCGCCAATTTATTGTTCTTCAAGTTTAAGTGAACAACGAGCCCCATTGTGAATCCTTTAAAGGAAATTATTTGTAAATTTCGAGAAGTAGAACAATGATTGGAAGACGTAGACGGTTGAAATCTTTGTATATATTGCTTCTATATAATCTAAGAAACATATATGCAAACTATCTAAACAGTAACAATCGCCAATTTTTTGATCTTCAAGTTTAAGTGAACAGCGAGCCCCATTGATAATCATGAAATGGAAATTATTTGTAACTTTCTACAAGTAGAACAATGGATAGCACAGTTAGACGGGTGAAATCTTTCTATATATTGCTTCTAAATAGTCTAAGAAACATGTACGCAAAGCATCCAAACAGTACCATTCGCCAATTTTTTGTACTTCAAGTTTAAGTGAACAATGAGCCCCAATGGTTAATCCGTTATCGGAAATTATTTGTAACTTTCGACAAGTAGAACAATGAATGGAACAGGTAGGCGGTTGAAATCATTGTATATATTGCTTCTATATAGTCTAAGAAACATATATGCAAAGCATCCAAATAGTACAATTCGACAATTTATTGTTCTTCAAGTTTAAGAAAACAACGAGCCCCATTGTTAATCCTTTAATGGAAATTATTTGTAAATTTCGACAAGTGAACACTGATTGGAACACGTAGACGGTTGAAATCTTTGTATATATTGCTTCCATATAGTCTAAGAAACATATATGCAAAGCATCCAAACAGTACCATTCGCCAATTTTTTGTTCTTCAAGTTTAAGTGAACTACGAGCCCCATTGTTAATCCTTTAAAGGAAATTATTTGTAATTTTCGACAAGCAGAACAATGAATGGAACAGGTAGACGGTTGAAATCTTTGTATATATTGCTTCTATATAATCTAAGAAACATATGTGCAAAGCATCCAAACAGTACAATTCGCCAATTTATTGTTCTTCAAGTTTAAGTGAACTACGAGCCCCATTGTTAATCCTTTAAAGGAAATTATTTGTAATTTTCGACAAGCAGAACAATGAATGGAACAGGTAGACGGTTGAAATCTTTGTATATATTGCTTCTATATAATCTAAGAAACATATGTGCAAAGCATCCAAACAGTACAATTCGCGAATTTATTGTTCTTCAAGTTTAAGTGCACAACGAGCCCCATTGATAATCATGTAATGGAAATTATTTGTAACTTTCTACAAGTAGAACAATGAATAGCACAGGTAGAGGGGTGAAATCTTTCTATATATTGCTTCTAAATAGTCTAAGAAACACATATGCAAAGCATCCAAACAGTACAATTCGCCAATTTTTTGTTCTTCAAGTTTAAGTGAACTACGAGCCCCATTGTTAATCCTTTAAAGGAAATTATTTCTAAATTTCGACAAGTAGAACATTGAATGGAACAGGTAGACGGTTGAAATATTTGTATATATTGCTTCTATATAGTCTAAGAAACCTATATGCAATGCATCTAAACAGTAACAATCGCCAATTTTTTGATCTTCAAGTTTAAGTGAACAGCGAGCCCCATTGTTAATACTTTAACGGAAATTATTTGTAACTTGCGACAAGTAGAACAATGAGTGGATCAGGTAGACGGTTGAAATCAATGAATATATTGCTTCTATATAGTCTAAGAAACATATATGCAAAGCATCCAAACAGTACCATTCGCCAATTTTTTGTTCTTCAAGTTTAAGTGAACAATGAGCCACATTGTTAATGCTTTATCGGAAATTATTTGTAACTTTCGACAAGTAGAACAGTGAATGGAACAGGTAGACGGTTGAAATCTTTGTATATATTGCTATTATATAATCTAAGAAACATATATGCAAAGCATCCAAACAGTACCATTCGCCAATTTTTTGTTCTTCAAGTTTAAGTAAACAACGAGCCCCATTGATAATCATGAAACGGAAATTATTTGTAACTTTCTACAAGTAGAACAATGAATAGAACAGGTAGACGGTTGAAATATTTGTATCTGTTGCTTCTATATAGTCTAACAAACCAATATGCAAAGCATCTAAACAGTAACAATCGCCAATTTTTTGATCTTCAAGTTTAAGTGAACAGCGAGCCCCATTGATAATCATGAAATGGAAATTATTTGTAAATTTCGGCAAGTAGAACAATGAATGGAATAGGTAGACGGTTGAAATCATTATATATATTGCTTCTATATAGTCTAAGAAACATATATGCAAAGCATCCAAACAGAACAATTCGCCAATTTTTTGTTCTTCAAGTTTAAGTAAACTACGATCCCCATTGTTAATCCCTTAACGGAAATTAATTGTAACTTTCTACAAGTAGAACAATGATTGGAACACGTAGACGGTTGAAATCTTTGTATATATTGCTTCCATATAGTCTAAGAAACATGTACGCAAAGCATCCAAACAGTACCATTCGCCAATTTTTTGTTCTTCAAGTTTAAGTGAACATTGAGCCCCAATGGTTAATCCTTTATCGGAAATTACTTGTAATTTTCGACAAGTAGAACAATGAATGGAACAGGTAGACTGTTGAAATCATTGTATATATTGCTGCTATATAGTCTAAGAAACATATATGCATAGCGTCGAAACAGTACAATTCGCCAATTTTTTGCTCTTCAAGTTTAAGTGAACTACGAGCCCCAATGGTTAATCCTTTATCGGAAATTATTTGTAATTTTCGACAAGTAGAACAATGAATGGAACAGGTAGACGGTTGAAATCTTTGTATATATTGCTTCTATATAATCTAAGAAACATATATGCAAAGCATCCAAACAGTACAATTCGCCAATTTATTGTTCTTCAAGTTTAAGTGAACAACGAGCCCCATTGTGAATCCTTTAAAGGAAATTATTTGTAAATTTCGACAAGTAGAACAATGATTGGAACACGTAGACGGTTGAAATCTTTGTATATATTGCTTCTATATAATCTAAGAAACATATATGCAAACTATCTAAACAGTAACAATCGCCAATTTTTTGATCTTCTAGTTTATGTGAACAGCGAGCCCCATTGATAATCATGAAATGGAAATTATTTGTAACTTTCTACAAGTAGAACAATGGATAGCACAGTTAGACGGGTGAAATCTTTCTATATATTGCTTCTAAATAGTCTAAGAAACATGTACGCAAAGCATCCAAACAGTACCATTCGCCAATTTTTTGTACTTCAAGTTTAAGTGAACAATGAGCCCCAATGGTTAATCCGTTATCGGAAATTATTTGTAACTTTCGACAAGTAGAACAATGAATGGAACAGGTAGGCGGTTGAAATCATTGTATATATTGCTTCTATATAGTCTAAGAAACATATATGCAAAGCATCCAACTAGTACAATTCGACAATTTATTGTTCATCAAGTTTAAGAGAACAACGAGCCCCATTGTTAATCCTTTAATGGAAATTATTTGTAAATTTCGACAAGTGAACAATGATTGGAACACGTAGACGGTTGAAATCTTTGTATATATTGCTTCCATATAGTCTAAGAAACATATATGCAAAGCATCCAAACAGTACAATTCGCCAATTTTATGTTCTTCAAGTTTAAGTGAACAATGAGCCCCAATGGTTAATCCTTTATCGGAAATTATTTGTAATTTTCGACAAGTAGAACGATGAATGGAACAGGTAGACGGTTGTAATCTTTGTATATATTGCTTCTATATAATCTAAGAAACATATATGCAAAGCATCCAAACAGTACAGTTCGCCAATTATTTGATCTTCAAGTTTAAGTGAACTACGAGCCCCATTGTTAATACTTTAACGGAAATTATTTGTAACTTGCGACAAGTAGAACAATGAATGGAACACGTAGACGGTTGAAATCTTTGTATATATTGCTTCTACATAATCTAAGAAACATATATGCAAAGCATCCAAACAGTACCATTCGCCAATTTGTTGTTCTTCAAGTTTAAGTGAACAACGAGCCCCATTGATAATCATGAAACGGAAATTATTTGTAACTTTCGACAAGAAGAACAATGAATGGAACAGGTAGACGGTTGAAATCTTTGTATATATTGCTTCTATATAATCTAAGAAACATATGTGCAAAGCATCCAAACAGTATAATTCGCCAATTTATTGTTCTTCAAGTTTAAGTGAACAACGAGCCCCATTGTTAATCCTTTAAAGGAAATTATTTGTAAATTTCGACAAGTAGAACAATGAATAGAACAGGTAGTCTGTTGAAATCTTTGTATATATTGCTTCCATATAGTCTATGAAACATATATGCAAAGCATCCAAACAGTACAATTCGCGAATTTATTGTTCTTCAAGTTTAAGTGCACAACGAGCCCCATTGATAATCATGAAAGGGAAATTATTTGTAACTTTCTACAAGTAGAACAATGAATAGAACAGGTAGACTGTTGAAATCTTTGTATATATTGCTTCTATATAGTCTAAGATACAGTTATGCAAAGCATCCAAACAGTACAATTCGCGAATTTATTGTTCTTCAAGTTTAAGTGAACAACGAGCCCCATTGATAACCCTTTAAAGGAAATTATTTGTAAATTTCGACAAGTAGAAGAATGAATGGATCATGTAGACGGTTGAAATCATTGTATATATTGCTTCTATATAGTCTACGAAACATATATGCAAAGCATCTAAACAGTAACAATCGCCAATTTTTTTATCTTCAAGTTTAAGTGAACAGCGAGCCCCATTGATAATCATGTAATGGAAATTATTTGTAACTTTCTACAAGTAGAACAATGAATAGCACAGGTAGACGGGTGAAATCTTTCTATATATTGCTTCTAAATAGTCTAAGAAACACATATGCAAAGCATCCAAACAGTACAATTCGCCAATTTTTTGTTCTTCAAGTTTAAGTGAACTACGAGCCCCATTGTTAATCCTTTAAAGGAAATTATTTCTAAATTTCGACAAGTAGAACATTGAATGGAACAGGTAGACGGTTGAAATATTTGTATATATTGCTTCTATATAGTCTAAGAAACCTATATGCAATGCATCTAAACAGTAACAATCGCCAATTTTTTGATCTTCAAGTTTAAGTGAACAGCGAGCCCCATTGATAATCATGAAATGGAAATTATTTGTAACTTTCTACAAGTAGAACAATGAATATTACAGGTAGACGTGTGAAATCTTTCTATATATTGCTTCTAAATAGTCTAAGAAACATATATGCAAAGCATCCACACAGTACAGTTCGCCAATTATTTGATCTTCAAGTTTAAGTGAACTACGAGCCCCATTGTTAATACTTTAACGGAAATTATTTGTAACTTGCGACAAGTAGAACAATGAATGGAACAGGTAGACGGTTGAAATCTTTGTATATATTGCTTCTACATAATCTAAGAAACATATATGCAAAGCATCCAAACAGTACCATTCGCCAATTTTTTGTTCTTCAAGTTTAAGTGAACAATGATCCCCATTATTAATCCTTTAAAGGAAATTATTTGTAACTTTCGACAAGTAGAACAATGAATGTAACTGGTAGACGGTTGAAATCTTTTTATATATTGCTTCTATATAGTCTAAGAAACATATATGCAATGCATCCAAACAGTACAATTCGCCAATTTATTGATCTTCAAGTTTAAGTGAACAATGAGCCCCATGGTTAATCCTTTATCGGAAATTATTTGTAACTTTCGACAAGTAGAACAATGAATGGAACAGGTAGACGGTTGAAATCTTTGTATATATTGCTTCTATATAATCTAAGGATCATATATGCAAAGCATCCAAACAGTACAATTCGCCAATTATTTCATCTTCAAGTTTAAGTGAACTACGAGCCCCATTGTTGATACTTTAACGGAAATTATTTGTAACTTGCGACAAGTAGAACAATGAGTGGATCAGGTAGACGGTTGAAATCAATCAATATATTGCTTCTATATAGTCTAAGAAACATATATGCAAAGCATCCAAACAGTACCATTCGCCAATTTTTTGTTCTTCAAGTTTAAGTGAACAATGAGCCCCAATGGTTAATCCGTTATCGGAAATTATTTGTAACTTTCGACAAGTAGAACAATGAATGGAACAGGTAGGCGGTTGAAATCATTGTATATATTGCTTCTATATAGTCTAAGAAACATATATGCAAAGCATCCAAATAGTACAATTCGACAATTTATTGTTCTGCAAGTTTAAGAGAACAACGAGCCCCATTGTTAATCCTTTAATGGAAATTATTTGTAAATTTCGACAAGTGAACAATGATTGGAACACGTAGACGGTTGAAATCTTTGTATATATTGCTTCCATATAGTCTAAGAAACATATATGCAAAGCATCCAAACAGTACAATTCGCCAATTTTATGTTCTTCAAGTTTAAGTGAACAATGAGCCCCAATGGTTAATCCTTTATCGGAAATTATTTGTAATTTTCGACAAGTAGAACGATGAATGGAACAGGTAGACGGTTGTAATCTTTGTATATATTGCTTCTATATAATCTAAGAAACATATGTGCAAAGCATCCAAACAGTACCATTCGCCAATTTTTTGTTCTTCAAGTTTAAGTGAACAACGAGGCCCATTGATAATCATGAAATGGAAATTATTTGTAACTTTCTACAAGTAGAACAATGAATATTACAGGTAGACGTGTGAAATCTTTCTATATATTGCTTCTAAATAGTCTAAGAAACATATATGCAAAGCATCCAAACAGTACAGTTCGCCAATTATTTGATCTTCAAGTTTAAGTGAACTACGAGCCCCATTGTTAATACTTTAACGGAAATTATTTGTAACTTGCGACAAGTAGAACAATGAATGGAACAGGTAGACGGTTGAAATCTTTGTATATATTGCTTCTACATAATCTAAGAAACATATATGCAAAGCATCCAAACAGTACCATTCGCCAATTTGTTGTTCTTCAAGTTTAAGTGAACAACGAGCACCATTGATAATCATGAAACGGAAATTATTTGTAACTTTCGACAAGAAGAACAATGAATGGAACAGGTAGACGGTTGAAATCCTTGTATATATTGCGTCTATATAGTCTAAGAAACATATATGCAAAGCATCCAAACAGTACCATTCGGCAATTTTTTGTTCTTCAAGTTTAAGTGAACTACGAGCCCCATTGTTAATCCTTTAAAGGAAATTATTTGTAATTTTCGACAAGCAGAACAATGAATGGAACAGGTAGACGGTTGAAATCTTTGTATATCTTGCTTCTATATAATCTAAGAAACATATATGCAAAGCATCCAAACAGTACCATTCGACAATTTTTTGTTCTTCAAGTTTAAGTGAACAATGAGCCCCATTGTTAACCCTTTAAAGGAAATTATTTGTAACTTTCGACAAGTAGAACGATGAATGGAACAGGTAGACGGTTGTAATCTTTGTATATATTGCTTCTATATAATCTAAGAAACATATGTGCAAAGCATCCAAACAGTACCATTCGCCAATTTTTTGTTCTTCAAGTTTAAGTGAACAACGAGGCCCATTGATAATCATGAAATGGAAATTATTTGTAACTTTCTACAAGTAGAACAATGAATATTACAGGTAGACGTGTGAAATCTTTCTATATATTGCTTCTAAATAGTCTAAGAAACATATATGCAAAGCATCCAAACAGTACAGTTCGCCAATTATTTGATCTTCAAGTTTAAGTGAACTACGAGCCCCATTGTTAATACTTTAACGGAAATTATTTGTAACTTGCGACAAGTAGAACAATGAATGGAACAGGTAGACGGTTGAAATCTTTGTATATATTGCTTCTACATAATCTAAGAAACATATATGCAAAGCATCCAAACAGTACCATTCGCCAATTTGTTGTTCTTCAAGTTTAAGTGAACAACGAGCCCCATTGATAATCATGAAACGGAAATTATTTGTAACTTTCGACAAGAAGAACAATGAATGGAACAGGTAGACGGTTGAAATCCTTGTATATATTGCGTCTATATAGTCTAAGAAACATATATGCAAAGCATCCAAACAGTACCATTCGGCAATTTTTTGTTCTTCAAGTTTAAGTGAACTACGAGCCCCATTGTTAATCCTTTAAAGGAAATTATTTGTAATTTTCGACAAGCAGAACAATGAATGGAACAGGTAGACGGTTGAAATCTTTGTATATCTTGCTTCTATATAATCTAAGAAACATATATGCAAAGCATCCAAACAGTACCATTCGACAATTTTTTGTTCTTCAAGTTTAAGTGAACAATGAGCCCCATTGTTAACCCTTTAAAGGAAATTATTTGTAACTTTCGACAAGTAGAACAATGAATGGAACTGGTAGACGGCTGAAATCAATGTATATATTGCTTCTATATAGTCTAAGAAACATATATGCAAATCATCCAAACAGTACAATTCGCCAATTTATTGTTCTTCAAGTTTAAGAGAACACCGAGCCCCATTGTTAATCCTTTAATGGAAATTATTTGTAAATTTCGACAAGTGAATAATGATTGGAACACGTAGACGGTTGTAATCTTTGTATATATTGCTTCCATATAGTCTAAGAAACATATATGTAAAGCATCCAAACAGTACCATTCGCTAATTTTATGTTCTTCAAGTTTAAGTGAACAATGAGCCCCAATGGTTAATCCTTTATCGGAAATTATTTGTAATTTTCGACAAGTAGAACGATGAATGGAACAGGTAGACGGTTGTAATCTTTGTATATATTGCTTCTATATAGTCTAAGAAACATATATGCAAAGCATCCAAACAGTACCATTCGCCAATTTTTTGTTCTTCAAGTTTAAGTGAACAACGAGCCCCATTGTTAATCCTTTAACGGAAATTATTGCTAACTTTCGACAAGTAGAAAAATGAATGGAACAGGTAGACGGTTGAAATCATTGTATATATTGCTTCTATATAGTCTAAAAAACATATATCCAAAGCATCCAAACAGTACCATTCGCCAATTTTTTGTTCTTCAAGTTTAAGTGAACAATGAGCCCCATTGTTAATCCTTTAAAGGAAATTATTTGTAAATTTCGACAAGTAGAACAATGAATGGAACAGGTAGACGGTTGAGATCATTGTATATATTGCTTCTATATAGTCTAAGAAACATATATGCAAAGCATCCAAACAGTACAATTCCCCAATTTATTGTTCTTCAAGTTTAAGTGAACAACGAGCCCCATTGTTAATCCTTTAAAGGAAATTATTTGTAAATTTCGACAAGTTGAACAATGATTGGAACACGTAGACGGTTGAAATCTTTGTATATATTGCTTCCATATAGTCTAAAAAACATATATCCAAAGCATCCAAACAGTACCATTCGCGAATTTTTTGTTCTTCAAGTTTAAGTGAACTACGAGCCCCATTGTTAATCCTTTAACGGAAATTATTTCTAACTTTCGACAAGGAGAACAATGAATGGAACAGGTAGACGGTTGAAATCTTTGTAAATATTGCTTCTATATAGTCTAAGAAACATATATGCAAAGCATCCAAACAGTACCATTCGCCAATTTTTTGTTCTTCAAGTTTAAGTGAACAATGAGCCCCATTGTTAATCCTTTATCGGAAATTATTTGTAACTTTCAACAAGAAGAACAATGCATGGAACAGGTAGACGGTTGAAATCTTTCTATATATTGCTCCTAAATAGTCTAAAAAACATATATCCAAAGCATCCAAACAGTACCATTCGCGAATTTTTTGTTCTTCAAGTTTAAGTGAACTACGAGCCCCATTGTTAATCCTTTAACGGAAATTATTTCTAACTTTCGACAAGGAGAACAATGAATGGAACAGGTAGACGGTTGAAATCTTTGTAAATATTGCTTCTATATAGTCTAAGAAACCTATATGCAATGCATCTAAACAGTAACAATCGCCAATTTTTTGATCTTCAAGTTTAAGTGAACAGCGAGCCCCATTGATAATCATGAAATGGAAATTATTTGTAACTTTCTACAAGTAGAACAATGAATATTACAGGTAGACGTGTGAAATCTTTCTATATATTGCTTCTAAATAGTCTAAGAAACATATATGCAAAGCATCCACACAGTACAGTTCGCCAATTATTTGATCTTCAAGTTTAAGTGAACTACGAGCCCCATTGTTAATACTTTAACGGAAATTATTTGTAACTTGCGACAAGTAGAACAATGAATGGAACAGGTAGACGGTTGAAATCTTTGTATATATTGCTTCTACATAATCTAAGAAACATATATGCAAAGCATCCAAACAGTACCATTCGCCAATTTTTTGTTCTTCAAGTTTAAGTGAACAATGATCCCCATTATTAACCCTTTAAAGGAAATTATTTGTAACTTTCGACAAGTAGAACAATGAATGTAACTGGTAGACGGTTGAAATCTTTTTATATATTGCTTCTATATAGTCTAAGAAACATATATGCAATGCATCCAAACAGTACAATTCGCCAATTTATTGATCTTCAAGTTTAAGTGAACAATGAGCCCCATGGTTAATCCTTTATCGGAAATTATTTGTAACTTTCGACAAGTAGAACAATGAATGGAACAGGTAGACGGTTGAAATCTTTGTATATATTGCTTCTATATAATCTAAGGATCATATATGCAAAGCATCCAAACAGTACAATTCGCCAATTATTTCATCTTCAAGTTTAAGTGAACTACGAGCCCCATTATTAATACTTTAACGGAAATTATTTGTAACTTGCGACAAGTAGAACAATGAGTGGATCAGGTAGACGGTTGAAATCAATGAATATATTGCTTCTATATAGTCTAAGAAACATATATGCAAAGCATCCAAACAGTACCATTCGCCAATTTTTTGTTCTTCAAGTTTAAGTGAACAATGAGCCCCAATGGTTAATCCGTTATCGGAAATTATTTGTAACTTTCGACAAGTAGAACAATGAATGGAACAGGTAGGCGGTTGAAATCATTGTATATATTGCTTCTATATAGTCTAAGAAACATATATGCAAAGCATCCAAATAGTACAATTCGACAATTTATTGTTCTTCAAGTTTAAGAGAACAACGAGCCCCATTGTTAATCCTTTAATGGAAATTATTTGTAAATTTCGACAAGTGAACAATGATTGGAACACGTAGACGGTTGAAATCTTTGTATATATTGCTTCCATATAGTCTAAGAAACATATATGCAAAGCATCCAAACAGTACAATTCGCCAATTTTATGTTCTTCAAGTTTAAGTGAACAATGAGCCCCAATGGTTAATCCTTTATCGGAAATTATTTGTAATTTTCGACAAGTAGAACGATGAATGGAACAGGTAGACGGTTGTAATCTTTGTATATATTGCTTCTATATAATCTAAGAAACATATGTGCAAAGCATCCAAACAGTACCATTCGCCAATTTTTTGTTCTTCAAGTTTAAGTGAACAACGAGGCCCATTGATAATCATGAAATGGAAATTATTTGTAACTTTCTACAAGTAGAACAATGAATATTACAGGTAGACGTGTGAAATCTTTCTATATATTGCTTCTAAATAGTCTAAGAAACATATATGCAAAGCATCCAAACAGTACAGTTCGCCAATTATTTGATCTTCAAGTTTAAGTGAACTACGAGCCCCATTGTTAATACTTTAACGGAAATTATTTGTAACTTGCGACAAGTAGAACAATGAATGGAACAGGTAGACGGTTGAAATCTTTGTATATATTGCTTCTACATAATCTAAGAAACATATATGCAAAGCATCCAAACAGTACCATTCGCCAATTTGTTGTTCTTCAAGTTTAAGTGAACAACGAGCCCCATTGATAATCATGAAACGGAAATTATTTGTAACTTTCGACAAGAAGAACAATGAATGGAACAGGTAGACGGTTGAAATCCTTGTATATATTGCGTCTATATAGTCTAAGAAACATATATGCAAAGCATCCAAACAGTACCATTCGGCAATTTTTTGTTCTTCAAGTTTAAGTGAACTACGAGCCCCATTGTTAATCCTTTAAAGGAAATTATTTGTAATTTTCGACAAGCAGAACAATGAATGGAACAGGTAGACGGTTGAAATCTTTGTATATCTTGCTTCTATATAATCTAAGAAACATATATGCAAAGCATCCAAACAGTACCATTCGACAATTTTTTGTTCTTCAAGTTTAAGTGAACAATGAGCCCCATTGTTAACCCTTTAAAGGAAATTATTTGTAACTTTCGACAAGTAGAACAATGAATGGAACTGGTAGACGGCTGAAATCAATGTATATATTGCTTCTATATAGTCTAAGAAACATATATGCAAAGCATCCAAACAGTACAATTCGCCAATTTATTGTTCTTCAAGTTTAAGAGAACACCGAGCCCCATTGTTAATCCTTTAATGGAAATTATTTGTAAATTTCGACAAGTGAATAATGATTGGAACACGTAGACGGTTGAAATCTTTGTATATATTGCTTACATATAGTCTAAGAAACATATATGTAAAGCATCCAAACAGTACCATTCGCTAATTTTATGTTCTTCAAGTTTAAGTGAACAATGAGCCCCAATGGTTAATCCTTTATCGGAAATTATTTGTAATTTTCGACAAGTAGAACGATGAATGGAACAGGTAGACGGTTGTAATCTTTGTATATATTGCTTCTATATAGTCTAAGAAACATATATGCAAAGCATCCAAACAGTACCATTCGCCAATTTTTTGTTCTTCAAGTTTAAGTGAACAACGAGCCCCATTGTTAATCCTTTAACGGAAATTATTTCTAACTTTCGACAAGTAGAAAAATGAATGGAACAGGTAGACGGTTGAAATCATTGTATATATTGCTTCTATATAGTCTAAAAAACATATATCCAAAGCATCCAAACAGTACCATTCGGCAATTTTTTGTTCTTCAAGTTTAAGTGAACAATGAGCCCCATTGTTAATCCTTTAAAGGAAATTATTTGTAAATTTCGACAAGTAGAACAATGAATGGAACAGGTAGACGGTTGAAATCATTGTATATATTGCTTCTATATAGTCTAAGAAACATATATGCAAAGCATCCAAACAGTACAATTCCCCAATTTATTGTTCTTCAAGTTTAAGTGAACAACGAGCCCCATTGTTAATCCTTTAAAGGAAATTATTTGTAAATTTCGACAAGTTGAACAATGATTGGAACACGTAGACGGTTGAAATCTTTGTAAATATTGCTTCCATATAGTCTAAAAAACATATATCCAAAGCATCCAAACAGTACCATTCGCGAATTTTTTGTTCTTCAAGTTTAAGTGAACTACGAGCCCCATTGTTAATCCTTTAACGGAAATTATTTGTAACTTTCGACAAGAAGAACAATGCATGGAACAGGTAGACGGTTGAAATCTTTCTATATATTGCTCCTAAATAGTCTAAGAAACATATATGCAAAGCATCCAAACAGTACAATTCGCAAATTTTTTGTTCTTCAAGTTTAAGTGAACTACGAGCACCATTGTTAATCCTTTAAAGGAAATTATTTGTAAATTTCGACAAGTAGAACAATGAATGGATCATGGAAACGGTTGAAATCATTGTATATATTGCTTCTATATAGTCTACGAAACATATATGCAAAGCATCCAAACAGTACAATTCGCCAATTTTTTGTTCTTCAAGTTTAAGTGAACTACGATCCCCATTGTTAATGTTTTAACGGAAATTAATTCTAACTTTCTACAAGTAGAACAATGATTGGAACACGTAGACGGGTGAAATCTTTGTATATATTGCTTCCATATAGTCTAAGAAACATGTATGCAAAGCATCCAAACAGTACAATTCGCAAATTTATTGTTCTTCAAGTTTAAGTGAACTACGATCCCCATTGTTAATCCTTTAACGGAAATTATTTGTAACTTTCGACAAGAAGAACAATGATTGGAACACGTAGACTGTTGAAATCTTTGTATATATTGCTTCTATATAGTCTAAGATACAGTTATGCAAAGCATCCAAGCAGTACCATTCGCCAATTTCTTGTTCTTCAAGTTTAAGTGAACAACGAGCCCCATTGATAATCATGAAAGGGAAATTATTTGTAACTTTCTGCAAGTAGAACAATGAATGGAACAGGTAGACGGTTGAAATCTTTGTATATATTGCTTGTATATTGTCTAAGAAACATATATGCAAAGCATCCAAACAGTACCATTCGCCAATTTTTTGTTCTTCAAGTTTAAGTGAACTACGAGCCCCAGTGTTAATCCTTTAACGGAATTTATTTATAACTTTCGACAAGTAGAACAATGAATGGAACAGGTAGACGGGTGAAATCTTTCTATATATTGCTTCTATATAGTCTAAGAAACATATATGCAAAGAATCCAAACAGTACAATTCGCCAATTTTTTGTTCTTCAAGTTTAAGTGAACTACGAGCCCCATTGTTAATCCTTTAAAGGAAATTATTTGTAAATTTCGACAAGTAGAACAAGGAATGGAACAGGTAGACGGTTGAAATCATTGTATATATTGCTTCCATATAGTCTAAGAAACATATATGCAATGCATCCAAACATTACCATTCGCCAATTTTTTGTTCTTCAAGTTTAAGTGAACTACGAGCCCCATTGTTAATCCTTTAAAGGAAATTATTTGTAAATTTCGACAAGTAGAACAATGAATGGAACAGGTAGACGGTTGAAATCATTGTATATATTGCTTCTATATAGTCTAAGAAACCTATATGCAAAGCATCTAAACAGTAACAATCGCCGATTTTTTGATCTTCAAGTTTAAGTGAACAACGAGGCCCATTGATAATCATGAAACGGAAATTATTTGTAACTTTCTACAAGTAGAACAATGAATAGCACAGGTAGACGGGTGAAATCTTTCTATATATTGCTTCTAAATAGTCTACGAAACACATATGCAAAGCATCCAAACAGTACAATTCGCCAATTTTTTGTTCTTCAAGTTTAAGTGAACTACGAGCCCCATTGTTAATCCTTTAAAGGAAATTATTTCTAAATTTCGACAAGTAGAACATTGAATGGAACATGTAGACGGTTGAAATATTTGTATATATTGCTTCTATATAGTCTAAGAAACCTATATGCAATGCATCTAAACAGTAACAATCGCCAATTTTTTGATCTTCAAGTTTAAGTGAACAGCGAGCCCCATTGATAATCATGAAATGGAAATTATTTGTAACTTTCTACAAGTAGAACAATGAATATTACAGGTAGACGTGTGAAATCTTTCTATATATTGCTTCTAAATAGTCTAAGAAACATATATGCAAAGCATCCAAACAGTACAGTTCGCCAATTATTTGATCTTCAAGTTTAAGTGAACTACGAGCCCCATTGTTAATACTTTAACGGAAATTATTTGTAACTTGCGACAAGTAGAACAATGAATGGAACAGGTAGACGGTTGAAATCTTTGTATATATTGCTTCTACATAATCTAAGAAACATATATGCAAAGCATCCAAACAGTACCATTCGCCAATTTGTTGTTCTTCAAGTTTAAGTGAACAACGAGCCCCATTGATAATCATGAAACGGAAATTATTTGTAACTTTCGACAAGCAGAACAATGAATGGAACAGGTAGACTGTTGAAATCTTTGTATATATTGCTTCTATATAGTCTAAGATACAGTTATGCAAAGCATCCAAACAGTACAATTCGCGAATTTATTGTTCTTCAAGTTTAAGTGAACAACGAGCCCCATTGATAATCCTTTAAAGGAAATTATTTGTAAATTTCGACAAGTAGAACAATGAATAGATCATGTAGACGGTTGAAATCATTGTATATATTGCTTCTATATAGTCTACGAAACATATATGCAAAGCATCCAAACAGTACAATTCGCCAATTTTTTGATCTTCAAGATTAAGTGAACAGCGAACTCCATTGATAATCATGAAATGGAAATTATTTGTAACTTTCTACAAGTAGAACAATGAATAGTACAGGTAGACGGGTGAAGTCTTTCTATATGTTGCTTCTATATAGTCTAAGAAACATATATCCAAAGCATCCAAACTGTACAATTCGCCAATTTCTTGTTCTTCAAGTTTAAGTGAACTACGAGCCCCATTGTTAATCCTTTATCGGAAATTATTTGTAATTTTCGACAAGTAGAACAATGAATGGAACAGGTAGACGGTTGAAATCTTTGTATATATTGCTTCTATATAGTCTAAGAAACATATATGCAAAGCATCCAAACAGTACAATTCGCCAATTTATTGTTCTTCAAGTTTAAGTGAACAACGAGCCCTATTGTTAATGCTTTAAAGGAAATTATTTGTAAATTTCGACAAGTAGAACAGTGAATGGAACAGTTAGGCGGTTGAAATATTTCTATATAATGCTTCTATATAGTCTAAGAAACATATATGCAAAGCATCCAAACAGTACAATTCGCCAATTTTTTGTTCTTCAAGTTTAAGTGAACTACCAGCCCCATTGATAATCATGAAAGGGAAATTATTTATAAGTTTCTACAAGTAGAACATTGAATAGAACAGGTAGTCTGTTGAAATCTTTGTATATATTGCTTCCATATAGTCTAAGAAACATATATGCAAAGCATCCAAACAGTACAATTCGCCAATTTATTGTTCTTCAAGTTTAAGAGAACAACGAGCCCCATTGTTAATCCTTTATCGGAAATTATTTGTAATTTTCGACAAGTAGAACAATGAATGGAACAGGTAGACGGTTGAAATCTTTGTATATATTGCTTCTATATAGTCTAAGAAACATATATGCAAAGCATCCAAACAGTACAATTCGCCAATTTATTGTTCTTCAAGTTTAAGTGAACAACGAGCCCTATTGTTAATGCTTTAAAGGAAATTATTTGTAAATTTCGACAAGTAGAACAATGATTGGACACGTAGACGGTTGAAATCTTTGTATATATTGCTTCTATATAGTCTAAGAAACATATATGCAAAGCATCCAAACAGTACAATTCGCCAATTTATTGTTTTTCAAGTTTAAGTGAACAACGAGCCCTATTGTTAATGCTTTAAAGGAAATTATTTGTAAATTTCGACAAGTAGAACAAAGAATGGAACAGGTAGGCGGTTGAAATATTTCTATATAATGCTTCTATATAGTCTAAGAAACATATATGCAAAGCATCCAAACAGTACAATTCGCCAATTTATTGTTCTTCAAGTTTAAGTGAACAACGAGCCCCATTGTTAATCCTTTAAAGGAAATTATTTGTAAATTTCGACAAGTAGAACAATGATTGGAACACGTAGACTGTTGAAATCTTTGTATATATTGCTTCCATATAGTCTAAGAAACATATATGCAAAGCATCCAAACAGTACAATTCGCCAATTTTATGTTCTTCAAGTTTAAGTGAACAATGAGCCCCAATGGTTAATCCTTTATCGGAATTTATTTGTAATTTTCGACAAGTAGAACGATGAATTGAACAGGTAGACGGTTGTAATCTTCGTATATATTGCTTCTATATAGTCAAAGAATCATATATGCAAAGCATCCAAACAGTACCATTCGCCAATTTTTTGTTCTTCAAGTTTAAGTGAACAACGAGCCCCATTGTTAATCCTTTAACGGAAATTATTTCTAACTTTCGACAAGTAGAAAAATGAATGGAACAGGTAGACTGTTGAAATCTTTGTATATATTGCTTCTATATAGTCTAAGAAACATATATGCAAAGCATCCAAACAGTACCATTCGCCAATTTTTGTTCTTCAAGTTTAAGTAAACTACAATCCCCATTGTTAATCCCTTAACGGAAATTATTTGTAACTTCCGACAAGTAGAACAATGAATGGAACAGGTAGACGGTTGAAATCAATGTATATATTGCTTCTATATAGTCTAAGAAACATATATGCAAAGCATCCAAACAGTACCATTCGCCAATTTTTTGTTCTTCAAGTTTAAGTGAACAATGAGCCCCATTGTTAATCCTTTATCGGAAATTATTTGTAACTTTCGACAAGTAGAACAATGAATGGAACTGGTAGACGGTTGAAATCTTTTTATATATTGCTTCTATATAGTCTAAGAAACATATATGCAAAGCATCCAAACAGTTCCAGTCGCCAATTTTTTGGGCTTCAAGTTTAAGTGAACAACGAGGCCCATTGATAATCATGAAACGGAAATTATTTCTAACTTTCGACAAGAAGAACAATGAATAGAACAGGTAGACGGTTGAAATCTTTGTATATGTTGCTTCTATATAGTCTAAGAAACATATATGCAAAGCATCCAAACAGTACAATTCGCCAATTTATTGTTCTTCAAGTTTAAGTGTACAACGAGCCCCATTGTTAATCCTTTAAAGGAAATTATTTGTAAATTTCGACAAGTAGAACAATGAATAGAACAGGTAGTCTGTTGAAATCTTTGTATATATTGCTTCCATATAGTCTAAGAAACATATATGCAAAGCATCCACACAGTACAGTTCGCCAATTATTTGATCTTCAAGTTTAAGTGAACTACGAGCCCCATTGTTAATACTTTAACGGAAATTATTTGTAACTTGCGACAAGTAGAACAATGAATGGAACAGGTAGACGGTTGAAATCTTTGTATATATTGCTTCTACATAATCTAAGAAACATATATGCAAAGCATCCAAACAGTACCATTCGCCAATTTTTTGTTCTTCAAGTTTAAGTGAACAATGATCCCCATTATTAATCCTTTAAAGGAAATTATTTGTAACTTTCGACAAGTAGAACAATGAATGTAACTGGTAGACGGTTGAAATCTTTTTATATATTGCTTCTATATAGTCTAAGAAACATATATGCAATGCATCCAAACAGTACAATTCGCCAATTTATTGATCTTCAAGTTTAAGTGAACAATGAGCCCCATGGTTAATCCTTTATCGGAAATTATTTGTAACTTTCGACAAGTAGAACAATGAATGGAACAGGTAGACGGTTGAAATCTTTGTATATATTGCTTCTATATAATCTAAGGATCATATATGCAAAGCATCCAAACTGTACAATTCGCCAATTATTTCATCTTCAAGTTTAAGTGAACTACGAGCCCCATTATTAATACTTTAACGGAAATTATTTGTAACTTGCGACAAGTAGAACAATGAGTGGATCAGGTAGACGGTTGAAATCAATGAATATATTGCTTCTATATAGTCTAAGAAACATATATGCAAAGCATCCAAACAGTACCATTCGCCAATTTTTTGTTCTTCAAGTTTAAGTGAACAATGAGCCCCATTGTTAATCCTTTAAAGGAAATTATTTGTAAATTTCGACAAGTAGAACAATGAATAGAACAGGTAGTCTGTTGAAATCTTTGTATATATTGCTTCCATATAGTCTAAGAAACATATATGCAAAGCATCCACACAGTACAGTTCGCCAATTATTTGATCTTCAAGTTTAAGTGAACTACGAGCCCCATTGTTAATACTTTAACGGAAATTATTTGTAACTTGCGACAAGTAGAACAATGAATGGAACAGGTAGACGGTTGAAATCTTTGTATATATTGCTTCTACATAATCTAAGAAACATATATGCAAAGCATCCAAACAGTACCATTCGCCAATTTTTTGTTCTTCAAGTTTAAGTGAACAATGATCCCCATTATTAATCCTTTAAAGGAAATTATTTGTAACTTTCGACAAGTAGAACAATGAATGTAACTGGTAGACGGTTGAAATCTTTTTATATATTGCTTCTATATAGTCTAAGAAACATATATGCAATGCATCCAAACAGTACAATTCGCCAATTTATTGATCTTCAAGTTTAAGTGAACAATGAGCCCCATGGTTAATCCTTTATCGGAAATTATTTGTAACTTTCGACAAGTAGAACAATGAATGGAACAGGTAGACGGTTGAAATCTTTGTATATATTGCTTCTATATAATCTAAGGATCATATATGCAAAGCATCCAAACTGTACAATTCGCCAATTATTTCATCTTCAAGTTTAAGTGAACTACGAGCCCCATTATTAATACTTTAACGGAAATTATTTGTAACTTGCGACAAGTAGAACAATGAGTGGATCAGGTAGACGGTTGAAATCAATGAATATATTGCTTCTATATAGTCTAAGAAACATATATGCAAAGCATCCAAACAGTACCATTCGCCAATTTTTTGTTCTTCAAGTTTAAGTGAACAATGAGCCCCAATGGTTAATCCGTTATCGGAAATTATTTGTAACTTTCGACAAGTAGAACAATGAATGGAACAGGTAGGCGGTTGAAATCATTGTATATATTGCTTCTATATAGTCTAAGAAACATATATGCAAAGCATCCAAATAGTACAATTCGACAATTTATTGTTCTTCAAGTTTAAGAGAACAACGAGCCCCATTGTTAATCCTTTAATGGAAATTATTTGTAAATTTCGACAAGTGAACAATGATTGGAACACGTAGACGGTTGAAATCTTTGTATATATTGCTTCCATATAGTCTAAGAAACATATATGCAAAGCATCCAAACAGTACAATTCGCCAATTTTATGTTCTTCAAGTTTAAGTGAACAATGAGCCCCAATGGTTAATCCTTTATCGGAAATTATTTGTAATTTTCGACAAGTAGAACGATGAATGGAACAGGTAGACGGTTGTAATCTTTGTATATATTGCTTCTATATAATCTAAGAAACATATGTGCAAAGCATCCAAACAGTACCATTCGCCAATTTTTTGTTCTTCAAGTTTAAGTGAACAACGAGGCCCATTGATAATCATGAAATGGAAATTATTTGTAACTTTCTACAAGTAGAACAATGAATATTACAGGTAGACGTGTGAAATCTTTCTATATATTGCTTCTAAATAGTCTAAGAAACATATATGCAAAGCATCCAAACAGTACAGTTCGCCAATTATTTGATCTTCAAGTTTAAGTGAACTACGAGCCCCATTGTTAATACTTTAACGGAAATTATTTGTAACTTGCGACAAGTAGAACAATGAATGGAACAGGTAGACGGTTGAAATCTTTGTATATATTGCTTCTACATAATCTAAGAAACATATATGCAAAGCATCCAAACAGTACCATTCGCCAATTTGTTGTTCTTCAAGTTTAAGTGAACAACGAGCCCCATTGATAATCATGAAACGGAAATTATTTGTAACTTTCGACAAGAAGAACAATGAATGGAACAGGTAGACGGTTGAAATCCTTGTATATATTGCGTCTATATAGTCTAAGAAACATATATGCAAAGCATCCAAACAGTACCATTCGGCAATTTTTTGTTCTTCAAGTTTAAGTGAACTACGAGCCCCATTGTTAATCCTTTAAAGGAAATTATTTGTAATTTTCGACAAGCAGAACAATGAATGGAACAGGTAGACGGTTGAAATCTTTGTATATCTTGCTTCTATATAATCTAAGAAACATATATGCAAAGCATCCAAACAGTACCATTCGACAATTTTTTGTTCTTCAAGTTTAAGTGAACAATGAGCCCCATTGTTAACCCTTTAAAGGAAATTATTTGTAACTTTCGACAAGTAGAACAATGAATGGAACTGGTAGACGGCTGAAATCAATGTATATATTGCTTCTATATAGTCTAAGAAACATATATGCAAAGCATCCAAACAGTACAATTCGCCAATTTATTGTTCTTCAAGTTTAAGAGAACACCGAGCCCCATTGTTAATCCTTTAATGGAAATTATTTGTAAATTTCGACAAGTGAATAATGATTGGAACACGTAGACGGTTGAAATCTTTGTATATATTGCTTCCATATAGTCTAAGAAACATATATGTAAAGCATCCAAACAGTACCATTCGCTAATTTTATGTTCTTCAAGTTTAAGTGAACAATGAGCCCCAATGGTTAATCCTTTATCGGAAATTATTTGTAATTTTCGACAAGTAGAACGATGAATGGAACAGGTAGACGGTTGTAATCTTTGTATATATTGCTTCTATATAGTCTAAGAAACATATATGCAAAGCATCCAAACAGTACCATTCGCCAATTTTTTGTTCTTCAAGTTTAAGTGAACAACGAGCCCCATTGTTAATCCTTTAACGGAAATTATTTCTAACTTTCGACAAGTAGAAAAATGAATGGAACAGGTAGACGGTTGAAATCATTGTATATATTGCTTCTATATAGTCTAAAAAACATATATCCAAAGCATCCAAACAGTACCATTCGCCAATTTTTTGTTCTTCAAGTTTAAGTGAACAATGAGCCCCATTGTTAATCCTTTAAAGGAAATTATTTGTAAATTTCGACAAGTAGAACAATGAATGGAACAGGTAGACGGTTGAAATCATTGTATATATTGCTTCTATATAGTCTAAGAAACATATATACAAAGCATCCAAACAGTACAATTCCCCAATTTATTGTTCTTCAAGTTTAAGTGAACAACGAGCCCCAATGTTAATCCTTTAAAGGAAATTATTTGTAAATTTCGACAAGTTGAACAATGATTGGAACACGTAGACGGTTGAAATCTTTGTAAATATTGCTTCCATATAGTCTAAAAAACATATATCCAAAGCATCCAAACAGTACCATTCGCGAATTTTTTGTTCTTCAAGTTTAAGTGAACTACGAGCCCCATTGTTAATCCTTTAACGGAAATTATTTCTAACTTTCGACAAGGAGAACAATGAATGGAACAGGTAGACGGTTGAAATCTTTGTAAATATTGCTTCTATATAGTCTAAGAAACATATATGCAAAGCATCCAAACAGTACCATTCGCCAATTTTTTGTTCTTCAAGTTTAAGTGAACAATGAGCCCCATTGTTAATCCTTTATCGGAAATTATTTGTAACTTTCGACAAGAAGAACAATGCATGGAACAGGTAGACGGTTGAAATCTTTCTATATATTGCTCCTAAATAGTCTAAGAAACATATATGCAAAGCATCCAAACAGTACAATTCGCAAATTTTTTGTTCTTCAAGTTTAAGTGAACTACGAGCACCATTGTTAATCCTTTAAAGGAAATTATTTGTAAATTTCGACAAGTAGAACAATGAATGGATCATGGAAACGGTTGAAATCATTGTATATATTGCTTCTATATAGTCTACGAAACATATATGCAAAGCATCCAAACAGTACAATTCGCCAATTTTTTGTTCTTCAAGTTTAAGTGAACTACGATCCCCATTGTTAATGTTTTAACGGAAATTAATTCTAACTTTCTACAAGTAGAACAATGATTGGAACACGTAGACGGGTGAAATCTTTGTATATATTGCTTCCATATAGTCTAAGAAACATATATGCAAAGCATCCAAACAGTACAATTCGCAAATTTATTGTTCTTCAAGTTTAAGTGAACTACGATCCCCATTGTTAATCCTTTAACGGAAATTATTTGTAACTTTCGACAAGAAGAACAATGATTGGAACACGTAGACTGTTGAAATCTTTGTATATATTGCTTCTATATAGTCTAAGATACAGTTATGCAAAGCATCCAAGCAGTACCATTCGCCAATTTCTTGTTCTTCAAGTTTAAGTGAACAACGAGCCCCATTGATAATCATGAAAGGGAAATTATTTGTAACTTTCTGCAAGTAGAACAATGAATGGAACAGGTAGACGGTTGAAATCTTTGTATATATTGCTTGTATATTGTCTAAGAAACATATATGCAAAGCATCCAAACAGTACCATTCGCCAATTTTTTGTTCTTCAAGTTTAAGTGAACTACGAGCCCCAGTGTTAATCCTTTAACGGAATTTATTTATAACTTTCGACAAGTAGAACAATGAATGGAACAGGTAGACGGGTGAAATCTTTCTATATATTGCTTCTATATAGTCTAAGAAACATATATGCAAAGAATCCAAACAGTACAATTCGCCAATTTTTTGTTCTTCAAGTTTAAGTGAACTACGAGCCCCATTGTTAATCCTTTAAAGGAAATTATTTGTAAATTTCGACAAGTAGAACAAGGAATGGAACAGGTAGACGGTTTAAATCATTTTATATATTGCTTCTATATAGTCTAAGAAACATATATGCAAATCATCCAAACAGTACAATTCTCCAATTTTTTGTACTTCAAGTTTAAGTGAACAATGAGCCCCAATGGTTAATCCTTTATCGGAAATTATTTGTAATTTTCGACAAGTAGAACAATGAATGGAACAGGTAGACGGTTGAAATCTTTGTATATATTGCTTCTGTATAGTCTAAGAAACATATATGCAAAGCATCCAAACAGTACAATTCGCCAATTTATTGTTCTTCAAGTTTAAGAGAACACCGAGCCCCATTGTTAATCCTTTAATGGAAATTATTTGTAAATTTCGACAAGTGAACAATGATTGGAACACGTAGACGGTTGAAATCTTTGTATATATTGCTTCCATATAGTCTAAGAAACATATATGTAAAGCATCCAAACAGTACAATTCGCTAATTTTATGTTCTTCAAGTTTAAGTGAACAATGAGCCCCAATGGTTAATCCTTTATCGGAAATTATTTGTAATTTTCGACAAGTAGAACGATGAATGGAACAGGTAGACGGTTGAAATATTTGTATATATTGCTTCTATATAATATAAGAAACGTATATGCAAAGCATCCAAACAGTACAATTCGCCAATTTATTGTTCTTCAAGTTTAAGTGGACAACGAGCCCCATTGTTAATCCTTTAAAGGAAATTATTTGTAAATTTCGACAAGTAGAACAATGATTGGAACACGTAGACGGTTGAAATCTTTGTATATATTGCTTCCATATAGTCTACGAAACATGTACGCAAAGCATCCAAACAGTACCATTCGCCAATTTTTTGTTCTTCAAGTTTAAGTGAACTACGAGCCCCATTGTTAATCCTTTAACGGAAATTAATTGTAACTTTCTACAAGTAGAACAATGATTGGAACACGATGACGGTTGAAATCATTGTATATATTGCTTCCATATAGTCTAAGAAACATATATGCAATGCATCCAAACATTACCATTCGCCAATTTTTTGTTCTTCAAGTTTAAGTGAACTACGAGCCCCATTGTTAATCCTTTAAAGGAAATTATTTGTAAATTTCGACAAGTAGAACAATGAATGGAACAGGTAGACGGTTGAAATCATTGTATATATTGCTTCTATATAGTCTAAGAAACCTATATGCAAAGCATCTAAACAGTAACAATCGCCAATTTTTTGATCTTCAAGTTTAAGTGAACAACGAGGCCCATTGATAATCATGAAACGGAAATTATTTGTAACTTTCTACAAGTAGAACAATGAATAGCACAGGTAGACGGGTGAAATCTTTCTATATATTGCTTCTAAATAGTCTAAGAAACACATATGCAAAGCATCCAAACAGTACAATTCGCCAATTTTTTGTTCTTCAAGTTTAAGTGAACTACGAGCCCCATTGTTAATCCTTTAAAGGAAATTATTTCTAAATTTCGACAAGTAGAACATTGAATGGAACAGGTAGACGGTTGAAATATTTGTATATATTGCTTCTATATAGTCTAAGAAACCTATATGCAATGCATCTAAACAGTAACAATCGCCAATTTTTTGTTCTTCAAGTTTAAGTAAACTACGATCCCCATTGTTAATCCCTTAACGGAAATTATTTGTAACTTTCGACAAGTAGAACAATGAATGGAACAGGTAGACGGTTGAAATCTTTGTATATATTGCTTCTATATAGTCTAAGATACAGTTATGCAATGCATCCAAACAGTACAATTCGCGAATTTATTGTTCTTCAAGTTTAAGTGAACAACGAGCCCCATTGATAATCCTTTAAAGGATATTATTTGTAAATTTCGACAAGTAGAACAATGAATGGATCATGTAGACGGTTGAAATCATTGTATATATTGCTTCTATATAGTCTACGAAACATATATGCAAAGCATCCAAACAGTACAATTCGCCAATTTTTTGATCTTCAAGATTAAGTGAACAGCGAACTCCATTGATAATCATGAAATGGAAATTATTTGTAACTTTCTACAAGTAGAACAATGAATAGTACAGGTAGACGGGTGAAGTCTTTCTATATGTTGCTTCTATATAGTCTAAGAAACATATATCCAAAGCATCCAAACTGTACAATTCGCCAATTTCTTGTTCTTCAAGTTTAAGTGAACTACGAGCCCCATTGTTAATCCTTTATCGGAAATTATTTGTAATTTTCGACAAGTAGAACAATGAATGGAACAGGTAGACGGTTGAAATCTTTGTATATATTGCTTCTATATAGTCTAAGAAACATATATGCAAAGCATCCAAACAGTACAATTCGCCAATTTATTGTTCTTCAAGTTTAAGTGAACAACGAGCCCTATTGTTAATGCTTTAAAGGAAATTATTTGTAAATTTCGACAAGTAGAACAGTGAATGGAACAGTTAGGCGGTTGAAATATTTCTATATAATGCTTCTATATAGTCTAAGAAACATATATGCAAAGCATCCAAACAGTACAATTCGCCAATTTTTTGTTCTTCAAGTTTAAGTGAACTACGAGCCCCATTGATAATCATGAAAGGGAAATTATTTATAAGTTTCTACAAGTAGAACATTGAATAGATCAGGTAGTCTGTTGAAATCTTTGTATATATTGCTTCCATATAGTCTAAGAAACATATATGCAAAGCATCCAAACAGTACAATTCGCCAATTTATTGTTCTTCAAGTTTAAGAGAACAACGAGCCCCATTGTTAATCCTTTATCGGAAATTATTTGTAATTTTCGACAAGTAGAACAATGAATGGAACAGGTAGACGGTTGAAATCTTTGTATATATTGCTTCTATATAGTCTAAGAAACATATATGCAAAGCATCCAAACAGTACAATTCGCCAATTTATTGTTCTTCAAGTTTAAGTGAACAACGAGCCCTATTGTTAATGCTTTAAAGGAAATTATTTGTAAATTTCGACAAGTAGAACAATGATTGGACACGTAGACGGTTGAAATCTTTGTATATATTGCTTCTATATAGTCTAAGAAACATATATGCAAAGCATCCAAACAGTACAATTCGCCAATTTATTGTTTTTCAAGTTTAAGTGAACAACGAGCCCTATTGTTAATGCTTTAAAGGAAATTATTTGTAAATTTCGACAAGTAGAACAAAGAATGGAACAGGTAGGCGGTTGAAATATTTCTATATAATGCTTCTATATAGTCTAAGAAACATATATGCAAAGCATCCAAACAGTACAATTCGCCAATTTATTGTTCTTCAAGTTTAAGTGAACAACGAGCCCCATTGTTAATCCTTTAAAGGAAATTATTTGTAAATTTCGACAAGTAGAACAATGATTGGAACACGTAGACTGTTGAAATCTTTGTATATATTGCTTCCATATAGTCTAAGAAACATATATGCAAAGCATCCAAACAGTACAATTCGCCAATTTTATGTTCTTCAAGTTTAAGTGAACAATGAGCCCCAATGGTTAATCCTTTATCGGAATTTATTTGTAATTTTCGACAAGTAGAACGATGAATTGAACAGGTAGACGGTTGTAATCTTCGTATATATTGCTTCTATATAGTCAAAGAATCATATATGCAAAGTATCCAAACAGTACCATTCGCCAATTTTTTGTTCTTCAAGTTTAAGTGAACAACGAGCCCCATTGTTAATCCTTTAACGGAAATTATTTCTAACTTTCGACAAGTAGAAAAATGAATGGAACAGGTAGACTGTTGAAATCTTTGTATATATTGCTTCTATATAGTCTAAGAAACATATATGCAAAGCATCCAAACAGTACCATTCGCCAATTTTTGTTCTTCAAGTTTAAGTAAACTACAATCCCCATTGTTAATCCCTTAATGGAAATTATTTGTAACTTCCGACAAGTAGAACAATGAATGGAACAGGTAGACGGTTGAAATCAATGTATATATTGCTTCTATATAGTCTAAGAACCATATATGCAAAGCATCCAAACAGTACCATTCGCCAATTTTTTGTTCTTCAAGTTTAAGTGAACAATGAGCCCCATTGTTAATCCTTTATCGGATATTATTTGTAACTTTCGACAAGGAGAACAATGAATGGAACTGGTAGACGGTTGAAATCTTTTTATATATTGCTTCTATATAGTCTAAGAAACATATATGCAAAGCATCCAAACAGTTCCAGTCGCCAATTTTTTGGGCTTCAAGTTTAAGTGAACAACGAGGCCCATTGATAATCATGAAACGGAAATTATTTCTAACTTTCGACAAGAAGAACAATGAATAGAACAGGTAGACGGTTGAAATCTTTGTATATGTTGCTTCTATATAGTCTAAGAAACATATATGCAAAGCATCCAAACAGTACAATTCGCCAATTTATTGTTCTTCAAGTTTAAGTGTACAACGAGCCCCATTGTTAATCCTTTAAAGGAAATTATTTGTAAATTTCGACAAGTAGAACAATGAATAGAACAGGTAGTCTGTTGAAATCTTTGTATATATTGCTTCCATATAGTCTAAGAAACATATATGCAAAGCATCCAAATAGTACAATTCGCAAATTTAATGTTCTTCAAGTTTAAGTGAACTACGAACCCCATTGTTAATCCTTTAACGGAAATTATTTGTAACTTTCGACAAGAAGAACAATGATTGGAACACGTAGACTGTTGAAATCTTTGTATATATTGCTTCTATATAGTCTAAGATACAGTTATGCAAAGCATCCAAGCAGTACAATTCGCCAATTTTTTGTTTTTCATGTTTAAGTGAACAATGAGCCCCAATGGTTAATCCTTTATCGGAAATTATTTGTAACTTTCGACAAGTAGAACAATGAATGGAACTGGTAGACGGTTGAAATCTTTTTATATATTGCTTCTATATAGTCTAAGAAACATATATGCAAAGCATCCAAACAGTACCAGTCGCCAATTTTTTGTTCTTCAAGTTTAAGTGAACAATGAGGCCCATTGATAATCATGAAATGGAAATTATTTGTAACTTTCTACAAGTAGAACAATGAATAGTACAGGTAGACGGGTGAAATCTTTCTATATATTGCTTCTAAATGGTCTAAGAAACACATATGCAAAGCATCCAAACTGTACAATTCGCCAATTTTTTGTTCTTCAAGTTTAAGTGAACAATGAGCCCCAATGTTAATCCTTTAAAGGTAATTATTTGTAAATTTCGACAAGTAGAACAATGAATGGAACAGGTAGACTGTTGAAATCATTGTATATATTGCTTCTATATAGTCTAAGAAACATATATGCAAAGCATCCAAACAGTACAATTCGCCAATTTTTTGTTTTTCAAGTTTAAGTGAACAATGAGCCCCAATGGTTAATCCGTTATCGGAAATTATTTGTAACTTTCGACAAGTAGAACAATGAATGGAACAGGTAGACGGTTGAAATCATTGTATATATTGCTTCTATATAGTCTAAGAAACATATATGCAAAGCATCCAAACAGTACAATTCGCCAATTTTTTGTTCTTCAAGTTTAAGTAAACTGCGATCCCCATTGTTAATCCCTTAACGGAAATTATTTGTAACTTCCGACAAGTAGAACAATGAATGGAACAGGTAGACGGTTGAAATCAATGTATATATTGCTTCTATATAGTCTAAGAAACTTATATGCAAAGCATCCAAACAGTACCATTCGCCAATTTTTTGTTCTTCAAGTTTAAGTGAACAATGAGCCCCATTGTTAATCCTTTATCGGAAATTATTTGTAACTTTCGACAAGTAGAACAATGAATGGAACTGGTAGACGGTTGAAATCTTTTTATATATTGCTTCTATATAGTCTAAGAAACATATATGCAAAGCATCCAAACAGTTCCAGTCGCCAATTTTTTGTTCTTCAAGTTTAAGTGAACAACGAGGCCCATTGTTAATCCTTTATCAGAAATTATTTGTAACTTTCGACAAGTAGAACAATGAATGGAACAGGTAGACGGTTGAATTCTTTATATATATTGCTTCTATATAGTCTAAGAAACATATATGCAAAGCATCCAAACAGTACAAATCGCCAATTTATTGTTCTTCAAGTTTAAGTGAACAACGAGCCCCATTGTTAATACTTTAAAGGAAATTATTTGTAAATTTCGACAAGTAGAACAATGAATGGAACAGGTAGACTGTTGAAATCATTGTATATATTGCTTCTATATAGTCTAAGAAACATATGTGCAAAGCATCCAAACAGTACAATTCGCCGATTTTTTGTTCTTCAAGTTTAAGTAAACTACAATCCCCATTGTCAATCCCTTAACGGAAATTATTTGTAACTTCCGACAAGTAGAACAATGAATGGAACAGGTAGACGGTTGAAATCAATGTATATATTGCTTCTATATAGTCTAAGAAACATATATGCAAAGCATCCAAACAGTACCATTCGCCAATTTTTGTTCTTCAAGTTTAAGTGAACAATGAGCCCCATTGTTAATCCTTTATCGGAAATTATTTGTAACTTTCGACAAGTAGAACAATGAATGGAACTGGTAGACGGTTGAAATCTTTTTATATATTGCTTCTATATAGTCTAAGAAACATATATGCAAAGCATCCAAACAGTTCCAGTCGCCAATTTTTTGTTCTTCAAGTTTAAGTGAACAACGAGGCCCATTGATAATCATGAAACGGAAATTATTTGTAACTTTCGACAAGTAGAACAATGAATGGAACAGGTAGACGGTTGAAATCTTTGTATATATTGCTTCTATATAGTCTAAGAAACATATATGCAAAGCATCCAAAAAGTACAATTCGCCAATTTATTGATCTTCAAGTTTAAGTGAACAATGAGCCCCATGGTTAATCCTTTATCGGAAGTTATTTGTAACTTCCGACAAGTTGATCAATGAATGGAACAGGTAGACGGTTGAAATCTTTGTATATCTTGCTTCTATATAGTCTAAGAAACCTATATGCAAAGCATCTAAACAGTAACATTCGCCAATTTTTTGATCTTCAAGTTTAAGTGAACAATGAGCCCCATTGTTAATCCTTTATCAGAAATTATTTGTAACTTTCGACAAGTAGAACAATGAATGGAACAGGTAGACGGTTGAAATCAATGTATATATTGCTTCTATATAGTCTAAGAAACATATATGCATAGCGTCCAAACAGTACAATTCGCCAATTTTTTGCTCTTCAAGTTTAAGTGAACTACGAGCCCCATTGTTAATCCTTTAAAGGAAATTATTTGTAAATTTCGGCAAGTAGAACAATGAATGGAATTGGTAGACGGTTGAAATCATTGTATATATTGCTTCTATATAGTCTAAGAAACATATATGCATAGCGTCCAAACAGTACAATTCGCCAATTTTTTGCTCTTCAAGTTTAAGTGAACTACGAGCCCCATTGTTAATCCTTTAAAGGAAATTATTTGTAAATTTCGGCAAGTAGAACAATGAATGGAATTGGTAGACGGTTGAAATCATTGTATATATTGCTTCTATATAGTCTAAGAAACATATATGCAAAGCATCCAAACAGTACAATTCGCCAATTTTTTGTTCTTCAAGTTTAAGTAAACTACGATCCCCATTGTTAATCCCTTAACGGAAATTAATTGTAACTTTCTACAAGTAGAACAATGATTGGAACACGTAGACGGTTGAAATCTTTGTATATATTGCTTCCATATAGTCTAAGAAACATGTACGCAAAGCATCCAAACAGTACAATTCGCCAATTTTTTGCTCTTCAAGTTTAAGTGAACTACGAGCCCCAATGGTTAATCCTTTATCGGAAATTATTTGTAACTTTCGACAAGTAGAACAATGAATGGAACAGGTAGACGGTTGAAATCTTTGTATATATTGCTTCTATATAGTCTAAGAAACATATATGCAAAGCATCCAAACAGTACCATTCGCCAATTTTTTGTTCTTCAAGTTTAAGTGAACAACGAGCCCCATTGATAATCATGAAACGGAAATTATTTGTAACTTTCTACAAGTAGAACAATGAATAGAACAGTTAGACGGTTGAAAGCTTTGTATATGTTGCTTCTATATAGACTAAGAAACCTATATGCAAAGCATCAAAACAGTAACAATCGCCAATTTTTTGATCTTCAAGTTTAAGTGAACAGCGAGCCCCATTGATAATCATGAAATGGAAATTATTTGTAACTTTCTACAAGTAGAACAATGAATAGTACAGGTAGACTGGTGAAATCTTTCTATATATTGCGTCTATATAGTCTAAGAAACCTATATGCAAAGCATCTAAACAGTAACAATCGCCAATTTTTTGATCTTCAAGTTTAAGTGAACAGCGAGCCCCATTGATAATCATGAAATGGAAATTATTTGTAACTTGCGACAAGTAGAACAATGAATGGAACAGGTAGACGGTTGAAATCTTTGTATATATTGCTTCTATATAATCTAAGAAACATATATTCAAAGCATCCAAACAGTACCATTCGCCAATTTTTTGTTCTTCAAGTTTAAGTGAACAATGAGCCCCAATGGTTAATCCTTTATCGGAAATTATTTGTAATTTTCGACTAGTAGAACAATGAATGGAACAGGTAGACGGTTGAAATCTTTGTATATGTAGGATCAGAGATAGTGGAGAATACGGGGAGATCCGGTGCGAATAAGTACTGCCACGTTTCTTCGAAATATATATATATTGGCACACTAAATTACACGCTTACACACTACTTGAATCTTAATTGTCTATTATAGCTAATTGAAACTAAACTAAATGAAACTAAATTAATTATATTTCGCCCGCCTCGCCTTAACTCTTTCGCCGCGCCTCAACCGTTTCGCCTGTACTCGCCGCCTGTCGCGAGTCGACTCTGCCGCAACCGTTCTTGACGCCCTTCGCAACGACCTACGGTTTCCGCACCGCGTTGCCGAAATTCGCGGGTCAACGCCCTGGCATCCGTTGCTAGGACCCGCCATTGGTCTTAGGCAGCCGCACGCGTCTCCAACGCCGCGCGCTCGCAGCCCAACCGTCAAACCCGCGCGGTGCCTTCGCGACGGGTTTGTTTAGGTTCGCGGGCGTTGCTTTCTTGCCGCGTAACCGCTGTCGCCAGACGCGGGTACGGTCGCGATCGCGGTTACCGACATTCCATCCTACACCCGGCCCTCCTGGTTTAAGCATCTGGCCTCAGATGCTGCGTCTTCGTGGTCCACGTCCTCCCCGTCGGCTCCGCTGTCGGCCTCGATCCACGGCTTGAGATGATCGGCCACAGTGCACGTCTGATGCGGTCCCTGTTGAGCACCAATTTTTTCCACCATGTACCGATGATGTCTTAGTACCTTTGTAATTTTGTACGGTCCTAAGTACTTCGCGGCTAATTTTAGTCCCGGACCGAGCTGCGTTCGCTTTATCGCAACCAATTCGCCTTCGCGGTACGCCCTAGCCTCTTTTCGTTTCCGGTTATAGCTTTTACGGTTTTCCGCCTGGATTTTCGCGATGCTTCTTTTCGCCTCCGCTCTTTCCGAGTCTCGCCTCTCCTGGAACATCCCCGCCCATTCCTGCTCGAGCATCTCGCGGAGCGGCGCGTCTTCTCGCGTTCGCATCCGAGTTCCAAAGAACAATTGGAACGGCGTGGAATTAATACTGCGATGGTGTGCAGCGTTCAGGTACTTCTGTACCCCTTCCAGATGACGGTACCATTGCTCAGGCCTCGGCGCCGAGAGTTTCGTCAACAGCGGGATGAGCACCCGATTTACCCGCTCTGCCTGACCATTACCCCGTGGTACGCCCGTCGCGATCAGGGAATGCACGATTCGTTCCCGCGTGCAGTACTCTGTGAATTCCCGGGAAGTAAACGCGGTGCCTCTATCGGAAATAATTCGGCGCGGATTTCCGAACGTAACTGCCTGCTTTTCCAAGTGTCGAATGACCTCGCTCGAACTCGTCGTTTTTGTAGCGTACAACCACACGAACTTCGTAAAAGCGTCTACGACTACGAGGATATGTCGGTACGCCTTCTTAGTGGAGGTCAGCGGTCCCAGGTGGTCGATATGGAACGTATCGAGCGGTGTTTCGCCCTTATCAATTGGCGCGAGGAAGCCGTCCTGTTTGCCCGTTTTCCTCTCCGCCAAGATGCAGTCGACACAACTTCTGATTACTTTTCCAATTTTGGGCCGAAGGCCCTGAAACCAATAGTCCCGTTTAATCATGGCCTCGGTCTTGCCCGCTGCAAAGTGCCCCATGCCATGCACTCGCCGTATCAGTTGCGACTGCATGCTTTTTGGCACGATAAGTCTACTACCGTCTTCGACCACCTTGAACAGTAGACCTCCCTTAAGTAGATATCCGTCTATCTCCTCCCGCTCGGCCAATTTACGGATTCTATCTACACTCTCATCTTCGCGCTGCGCTTTCCCGATCCGCGCCGTCATGCTCTCATCGTCCTCGCTGACGACGAAACATGTCGACAACGGATTTCTACTTAGCGCATCGACATGCGCCATTTTCTTCCCCGCCCGATGTTCGATTTCGAAGTCGAACTCCTCCAGTAGCAGCGCCCAACGAGCTACTCGGACGCAGAGATCTCGCTTGTTCATCGTCATGGTGAACGCCTTGCAGTCTGTTACAATTTTGAAGCGGATTCCTAGTAGGTACACGGGGAATTTCTTTATAGCTTTCACTACCGCCAGTACTTCTAACTCGTAACTAGTGTACCTCTCTTCTGCGGGAGTCGTTTTGCCGCTTGCGTAGTAAACCGGGTGTAATTCGCCATCCTCCCCGTCCCGCTGCAATAAGACCGCCCCGTACCCTGACATCGATGCATCGGTATGCAGTTCGGTGGGCGCATCTGTCCGATACAACCGTAGTACCGGGCTGCCGCTGAGGCTCGCCTTTAGCTCCCGGAACGCGCTCGTTTCTTTGTCGGTGAATTCGAACTTAGAGTTGTCCCGGAGTAGGTCAGTCAAGGGCCTCGCGATTACTGAATATCCTTGTATAAATTTTCGGAAATACCCCGTGAGCCCCAGAAAACTCTGCAGTTGCTTTCGCGTGGCAGGTTTCGGAAACTTCATCACGGCATTCGTTTTCCTTTCCGACGGACGAATTTTACCGCCTTCGATCCTATGCCCGAGAAATTCGACCCTGTCCTGTAAAATGCTGCATTTCTTCCAATTAATGCTCAAACCATACTCGCTCGCCACCTCTAACACCGCCTTGAGGTTCTGTACGCCTTCGACTAAGTCTTTAGAGGGTATAATTACATCGTCGATGTACACGAGTACGATTTTTCGCTTGATGAGGTCTCGAAATACCGCGTGAATAAATCTGGAGAACACAGCTGGCGAATTACAAAGTCCGAACGGTACTCTCAAAAATTCGTACTGTCCATCCGGTACTACGAAGGACGTGTATTTACGGCTTTCTCCGTCTACTGGTACATGGAAAAACCCGTTCTTGAGATCTAATGTACTGAAAATCTTGGCCCCTTGCAATGCGTCCAGCTGGTCCTCCACCAGCGGCAAAGTGTACCGGTCCCTTACTACCTTCCGATTCAGTTTGCGATAATCTACGCACACGCGCGTTGAACCGTCTTTTTTCTTAACCAGAACGATTGGACTAGTGTACTCTGATAATGATGGCTGAATTATTTTATCCCGTAGCCACTCATCCATTTGCGCATTCACCGTATTCTTTTCTACGGCCGACAATCGCCGCGCCCTGTGGTAGACCGGTTCGTCATCCGTCACCACGATTTTCATTCTTACCCCCGCATCGCGCGTCTTTCCCGGAGCGTAATTTCGAATCGCCGCACGTACTTCTCGCTCGACCCCGGTATCTTTAATATGTGTTAGGTCGACGCCGCCACCTTCTTCGTCGCACTCGATACGATAAATGTCCGGCAAGTCGCTGTTCCTTTCAATTCCGCGTACAATTTTCTCGAACGCGACTAACCCTTGCCTAATCGTGACGCTTACTGCGTTCAAGAAATCCGTCCCGACGAGTAGGTCGTGCTTCAGTAAAGTATCCGGTACTACGTGCACTACCGCCGAATACGAATTTCCGTCGGTGACTAGCTCGGCCGCGAATTTTCCAAGCGTTTTGTACGTCGTCGACCCTATGCCTCGAAAATGCACCTCGTCGCGTTCCAGCCGCGGCGCTCCCACTCTGACGTAACATTCCGTCCGCATCAGAGTCAAATCGCTCCCCGTGTCGACTAGCGCCGTTACTTCGCGACCGTTAATCCTCACCGTTTTCCAGGGCTTTTCCCTGGCGCTCCGCTCCACTAGGTTGGTACTCCGGACCTCCCTGACGTCCCGCCTCGGACACACAGTTGAGACGTGTCCGTGTTCGCCGCACCGGTAGCACCGCATCCCTTGCGATTTTGTGGGACAGTTCCTGCCCAGATGGCCTCCGATTCCGCAGTTGTAGCATTTGCTCGGCTCCGACCTGGCTGAATTTCCGACGTTCCATGGCGCGCCCGCCTTGATCTCCGGCCGACTCGGCTTCGTCTGTTGTCCCCGGAAGGTACTCACTGTACTTCTCGTTTCCGCTGGCAGCCACAGCCTCTCGAATGCGCGTAACAGTAACTCTGGTGCATTGAAAAACTGAATCGTCGCTTGGTTCCTCAGCGACGGATCCGGGATTCCCTCGACTATGTAATCGACCAGCTCGACTTGGTCTTCCACCGGCACTCGACTCGCCAAAACGGTTTTGTCGTGGAAGTAGTCCTCGAAGGGCTCGCCCCTTTTCCAAGTGCGGTCTTGGAACTGCATCCGTAGCAGCATCGTGCTCGGACGATGGTGGAACATTGTTTCTACTTTCCTAAGAAAATCGTCGATTCCCATCTCCAAAAACTCGGGGCGGTGGTCCACCCACTCTCGAGCTCTTCCCTGCAGCCTTAGCCCGATCAGGATTCTCGTCTCATCGTCGCTTAGCTGATAATTCCTTTGCAGGATTTTGACACGTTTTATCCACGCTGGCAGATTTTCCGACTTTCCGTCGAAATTTCCTAGTAACTCCGCGACCGTTTCTACTCCTACTCGAGGACGGTTAGCCACTGGGACGGGCTGCTCTAGATGCCCTGTGCGATTGCTTTGTCTCAGTCGCAGCATCTCATTTTCGCGCCGTGTCACTTCCAGCTCCCGCTCCTTGAGTGCCAACTCACGACGAAGCAGATCCATCTCGTATTTTTCCCGCCGCCGGTCCTCATTTAAAAACGAGAACCCCGGCATGGGGCTTGGCTCGCTAATTCCTCTGCCAATGCCCTCTGTTTCGTCGGTAAACGGTGCAGCAGAAAACTTCTCCGGCTGCTCCGATTTCTCTTCGTCCAGCACGCTCGGCCAGCGTCCAGAAGCTTCGCTTTCTTGCCAGCGGGCCAGCAAGTCCGCCTTTGTTCCAGCCAAACTAAGTCCGCGCGTTTTCAATAAGTCTTTTAAATCGCTTACTAGTAGCGTGCTCGTGTCTTTGGCCGACATGGTCACTGCTTGCACTCTTTTCACACCGTTCTCACACGAAAGTTCCACTCGTTGATCGCTTTTAGGCTGTTTAGATCCCGGCTGAGCCCCCAAAATTATGTAGGATCAGAGATAGTGGAGAATACGGGGAGATCCGGTGCGAATAAGTACTGCCACGTTTCTTCGAAATATATATATATTGGCACACTAAACTACACGCTTACACACTACTTGAACCTTAATTGACTATTATAGCTAATTGAAACTAAACTAAATGAAACTAAATTAATTATATTTCGCCCGCCTCGCCTTAACTCTTTCGCCGCGCCTCAACCGTTTCGCCTGTACTCGCCGCCTGTCGCGAGTCGACTCTGCCGCAACCGTTCTTGACGCCCTTCGCAACGACCTACGGTTTCCGCACCGCGTTGCCGAAATTCGCGGGTCAACGCCCTGGCATCCGTTGCTAGGACCCGCCATTGGTCTTAGGCAGCCGCACGCGTCTCCAACGCCGCGCGCTCGCAGCCCAACCGTCAAACCCGCGCGGTGCCTTCGCGACGCGTTTGTTTAGGTTCGCGGGCGTTGCTTTCTTGCCGCGTAACCGCTGTCGCCAGACGCGGGGACGGTCGCGATCGCGGTTACCGACATTCCATCCTACATATATATTGCTTCTATATAATCTAAGAAACATATATTCAAAGCATCCAAACAGTACCATTCGCCAATTTTTTGTTCTTCAAGTTTAAGTGAACAATGAGCCCCAATGGTTAATCCTTTATCGGAAATTATTTGTAATTTTCGACAAGTAGAACAATGAATGGAACAGGTAGACGGTTGAAATCATTGTATATATTGCTTCTATATAGACTAAGAAACATATATGCAAATCATCCAAACAGTACAATTCGCCAATTATTTGATCTTCAAGTTTAAGTGAACTACGAGCCCCATTGTTAATACTTTAACGGTAATTATTTGTAACTTGCGACAAGTAGAACAATGAATGGAACAGGTAGACGATTGAAATCAATGTATATATTGCTTCTATATAGTCTAAGAAACATATATGCAAAGCATCCAAAGAGTACCATTCATCAATTTTTTGTTCTTCAAGTTTAAGTGAACAACGAGCCCCATTGTTAATCCTTTAAAGGAAATTATTCGTAAATTTCGACAAGTAGAACAATGATTGGAACACGTAGACGGTTGAAATCTTTGTATATATTGCTTCCATATAGTCTAAGAAACATGTACGCAAAGCATCCAAACAGTACCATTCGCCAATTTTTTGTTCTTCAAGTTTAAGTGAACAACGAGCCCCATTGATAATCATGAAACGGAAATTATTTGTAACTTTCTACAAGTAGAACAATGAATGGAACAGGTAGACGGTTGAAATCCTTGTATATATTGCGTCTATATAGTCTAAGAAACATATATGCAAAGCATCCAAACAGTACAATTCGCCAATTTATTGTTCTTCAAGTTTAAGTGAACAACGAGCCCCATTGGTAATCCTTTAAAGGAAATTATTTGTAAATTTCGACAAGTAGAACAATGAATGGAACAGGTAGACTGTTGAAATCTTTGTACATATTGCTTCTATATAATCTAAGAAACATATATGCAAAGCATCCAAACAGTACCATTCGTCAATTTTTTGTTCTTCAAGTTTAAGTGAACAACGGGCCCCATTGTTAATCCTTTAAAGGAAATTGTTTGTAAATTTCGACAAGTAGAACAATGAATGGAACAGGTAGACTGTTGAAATCATTGTATATATTGCTTCTATATAGTCTAAGAAACATATATGCATAGCGTCCAAACAGTACAATTCGCCAATTTCTGGTTCTTCAAGTTTAAGTAAACTACGAGCCCCATTGTTAATCCTTTAAAGGAAATTATTTGTAAATTTCGACAAGTAGAACAATGATTGGAACACGTAGACGGTTGAAATCTTTGTATATATTGCTTCCATATAGTCTAAGAAACATGTACGCAAAGCATCCAAACAGTACCATTCGCCAATTTTTTGTTCTTCAAGTTTAAGTGAACAACGAGTCCCATTGGTAATCCTTTAAAGGAAATTATTTGTAAATTTCGACAAGTAGAACAATGAATGGAACAGGTAGACGGTTGAAATCCTTATATATATTGCGTCTATATAGTCTAAGAAACATATATGCAAAGCATCCAAACAGTACGATTCGCCAATTTATTGTTCTTCAAGTTTAAGTGAACAACGAGCCCAATTGGTAATCCTTTAAAGGAAATTATTTGTAAATTTCGACAAGTAGAACAATGAATGGAACAGGTAGACTGTTGAAATCATTGTATATATTGCTTCTATATAGTCTAAGAAACATATATGCATAGCGTCCAAACAGTACAATTCGCCAATTTCTGGTTCTTCAAGTTTAAGTAAACTACGAGCCCCATTGTTAATCCTTTAAAGGAAATTATTTGTAAATTTCGACAAGTAGAACAATGAATGGAACAGGTAGACTGTTGAAATCATTGTATATATTGCTTCTATATAGTCTAAGAAACATATATGCATAGCGTCCAAACAGTACAATTCGCCAATTTCTGGTTCTTCAAGTTTAAGTAAACTACGATCCCCATTGTTAATCCCTTAACGGAAATTATTTGTCACTTTCGACAAGTAGAACAATGAATGGAACAGGTAGACGGTTGAAATCATTGTATATATTGCTTCTATATAGACTAAGAAACATATATGCAAATCATCCAAACAGTACAATTCGCCAATTATTTGATCTTCAAGTTTAAGTGAACTACGAGCCCCATTGTTAATACTTTAACGGTAATTATTTGTAACTTGCGACAAGTAGAACAATGAATGGAACAGGTAGACGATTGAAATCAATGTATATATTGCTTCTATATAGTCTAAGAAACATATATGCAAAGCATCCAAAGAGTACCATTCATCAATTTTTTGTTCTTCAAGTTTAAGTGAACAACGAGCCCCATTGTTAATCCTTTAAAGGAAATTATTCGTAAATTTCGACAAGTAGAACAATGATTGGAACACGTAGACGGTTGAAATCTTTGTATATATTGCTTCCATATAGTCTAAGAAACATGTACGCAAAGCATCCAAACAGTACCATTCGCCAATTTTTTGTTCTTCAAGTTTAAGTGAACAACGAGCCCCATTGATAATCATGAAACGGAAATTATTTGTAACTTTCTACAAGTAGAACAATGAATGGAACAGGTAGACGGTTGAAATCCTTGTATATATTGCGTCTATATAGTCTAAGAAACATATATGCAAAGCATCCAAACAGTACAATTCGCCAATTTATTGTTCTTCAAGTTTAAGTGAACAACGAGCCCCATTGTTAATCCTTTAAAGGAAATTATTCGTAAATTTCGACAAGTAGAACAATGATTGGAACACTTAGACGGTTGAAATCTTTGTATATATTGCTTCCATATAGTCTAAGAAACATGTACGCAAAGCATCCAAACAGTACAATTCGCCAATTTTTTTTCTTCAAGTTTAAGTGAACAATGAGCCCCAATTGTTAATCCTTTATCGGAAATTATTTGTAATTTTCGACAAGTAGCACAATGAATCGAACAGTTAGACGGTTGAAATCTTTGTATATATTGCTTCTATATAATCTAAGAAACATATATGCAAAGCATCCAAACAGTACCATTCGCCAATTTTTTGTTCTTCAAGTTTAAGTGAACAACGAGCCCCATTGATAATCATGAAACGGAAATTATTTGTAACTTTCTACAAGTAGAACAATGAATGGAACTGGTAGACGGTTGAAATCATTGTATATATTGCTTCCATATAGTCTAAGAAACATATATGCAAAGCATCCAAACAGTACAATTCGCCAATTTATTGTTCTTCAAGTTTAAGTAAACTACGAGCCCCATTGTTAATCCTTTATCGGAAATTATTTGTAATTTTCGACAAGTAGCACAATGAATCGAACAGTTAGACGGTTGAAATCTTTGTATATATTGCTTCTATATAATCTAAGAAACATATATGCAAAGCATCCAAACATTACCATTCGCCAATTTTTTGTTCTTCAAGTTTAAGTGAACAACGAGCCCCATTGATAATCATGAAACGGAAATTATTTGTAACTTTCTACAAGTAGAACAATGAATGGAACAGGTAGACGGTTGAAATCTTTGTATATGTTGCTTCTATATAGTCTAAGAAACATATATGCAAAGCATCCAAACAGTACAATTCGCCAATTTTTTGTTCTTCAAGTTTAAGTGAACAATGAGCCCAAATGGTTAATCCATTATCGGAAATTATTTGTAACTTTCGACAAGTAGAACAATGAATGGAACAGGTAGACGGTTGAAATCTTTGTATATATTGCTTCCATATAGTCTAAGAAACATGTACGCAAAGCATCCAAACAGTACCATTCGCCAATTTTTTGTTCTTCAAGTTTAAGTGAACAATGAGCCCCAATGGTTAATCCTTTATCGGAAATTATTTGTAATTTTCGACAAGTAGAACAATGAATGGAACAGGTAGACGGTTGAAATCATTGTATATATTGCTTCTATATAGACTAAGAAACATATATGCAAATCATCCAAACAGTACAATTCGCCAATTATTTGATCTTCAAGTTTAAGTGAACTACGAGCCCCATTGTTAATACTTTAACGGTAATTATTTGTAACTTGCGACAAGTAGAACAATGAATGGAACAGGTAGACGATTGAAATCAATGTATATATTGCTTCTATATAGTCTAAGAAACATATATGCAAAGCATCCAAAGAGTACCATTCATCAATTTTTTGTTCTTCAAGTTTAAGTGAACAACGAGCCCCATTGTTAATCCTTTAAAGGAAATTATTCGTAAATTTCGACAAGTAGAACAATGATTGGAACACGTAGACGGTTGAAATCTTTGTATATATTGCTTCCATATAGTCTAAGAAACATGTACGCAAAGCATCCAAACAGTACCATTCGCCAATTTTTTGTTCTTCAAGTTTAAGTGAACAACGAGCCCCATTGTTAATCATGAAACGGAAATTATTTGTAACTTTCTACAAGTAGAACAATGAATGGAACAGGTAGACGGTTGAAATCCTTGTATATATTGCGTCTATATAGTCTAAGAAACATATATGCAAAGCATCCAAACAGTACAATTCGCCAATTTATTGTTCTTCAAGTTTAAGTGAACAACGAGCCCCATTGGTAATCCTTTAAAGGAAATTATTTGTAAATTTCGACAAGTAGAACAATGAATGGAACAGGTAGACTGTTGAAATCTTTGTACATATTGCTTCTATATAATCTAAGAAACATATATGCAAAGCATCCAAACAGTACCATTCGTCAATTTTTTGTTCTTCAAGTTTAAGTGAACAACGGGCCCCATTGTTAATCCTTTAAAGGAAATTGTTTGTAAATTTCGACAAGTAGAACAATGAATGGAACAGGTAGACTGTTGAAATCATTGTATATATTGCTTCTATATAGTCTAAGAAACATATATGCATAGCGTCCAAACAGTACAATTCGCCAATTTCTGGTTCTTCAAGTTTAAGTAAACTACGAGCCCCATTGTTAATCCTTTAAAGGAAATTATTTGTAAATTTCGACAAGTAGAACAATGATTGGAACACGTAGACGGTTGAAATCTTTGTATATATTGCTTCCATATAGTCTAAGAAACATGTACGCAAAGCATCCAAACAGTACCATTCGCCAATTTTTTGTTCTTCAAGTTTAAGTGAACAACGAGTCCCATTGGTAATCCTTTAAAGGAAATTATTTGTAAATTTCGACAAGTAGAACAATGAATGGAACAGGTAGACGGTTGAAATCCTTGTATATATAGCGTCTATATAGTCTAAGAAACATATATGCAAAGCATCCAAACAGTACAATTCGCCAATTTATTGTTCTTCAAGTTTAAGTGAACAACGAGCCCCATTGGTAATCCTTTAAAGGAAATTATTTGTAAATTTCGACAAGTAGAACAATGAATGGAACAGGTAGACGGTTGAAATCTTTGTATATATTGCTTCTATATAATCTAAGAAACATATATGCAAAGCATCCAAACAGTACCATTCGCCAATTTTTTGTTCTTCAAGTTTAAGTGAACAACGGGCCCCATTGTTAATCCTTTAAAGGAAATTATTCGTAAATTTAGACAAGTAGAACAATGATTGGAACACGTAGACGGTTGAAATCTTTGCATATATTGCTTCCATATAGTCTAAGAAACATGTACGCAAAGCATCCAAACAGTACCATTCGCCAATTTTTTGTTCTTCTAGTTTAAGTGAACAATGAGCCCCAATTGTTAATCCTTTATCGGAAATTATTTGTAATTTTCGACAAGTAGAACAATGAATCGAACAGTTAGACGGTTGAAATCTTTGTATATATTGCTTCTATATAATCTAAGAAACATATATGCAAAGCATCCAAACAGTACAATTCGCCAATTTCTTGTTCTTCAAGTTTAAGTAAACTACGATCCCCATTGTTAATCCCTTAACGGAAATTATTTGTAACTTCCGACAAGTAGAACAATGAATGGAACAGGTAGACGGTTGAAATCATTGTATATATTGCTTCTATATAATCTAAGAAACATATATGCAAAGCATCCAAACAGTACCATTCGTCAATTTTTTGTTCTTCAAGTTTAAGTGAACAACGAGCCCCATTGTTAATCCTTTAAAGGAAATTATTCGTAAATTTCGACAAGTAGAACAATGATTGGAACACGTAGACGGTTGAAATCTTTGTATATATTGCTTCCATATAGTCTAAGAAACATGTACGCAAAGCATCCAAACAGTACCATTCGCCAATTTTTTTTCTTCAAGTTTAAGTGAACAATGAGCCCCAATTGTTAATCCTTTATCGGAGATTATTTGTAACTTTCGACAAGTAGAACAATGAATGGAACAGGTAGACGGTTGAAATCATTGTATATATTGCTTCTATATAGACTAAGAAACATATATGCAAATCATCCAAAGAGTACAATTCGCCAATTATTTGATCTTCAAGTTTAACTGAACTACGAGCCCCATTGTTAATACTTTAACGGTAATTATTTTTAACTTGCGACAAGTAGAACAATGAATGGAACAGGTAGACGATTGAAATCAATGTATATATTGCTTCTATATAGTCTAAGAAACATATATGCAAAGCATCCAAAGAGTACCATTCATCAATTTTTTGTTCTTCAAGTTTAAGTGAACAACGAGCCCCATTGTTAATCCTTTAAAGGAAATTATTCGTAAATTTCGACAAGTAGAACAATGATTGGAACACGTAGACGGTTGAAATCTTTGTATATATTGCTTCCATATAGTCTAAGAAACATGTACGCAAAGCATCCAAACAGTACCATTCGCCAATTTTTTTTCTTCAAGTTTAAGTGAACAATGAGCCCCAATTGTTAATCCTTTATCGGAGATTATTTGTAATTTTCGACAAGTAGAACAATGAATCGAACAGTTAGACGGTTGAAATCTTTGTATATATTGCTTCCATATAGTCTAAGAAACATGTACGCAAAGCATCCAAACAGTACCATTCGCCAATTTTTTGTTCTTCAAGTTTAAGTGAACAACGAGCCCCATTGATAATCATGAAACGGAAATTATTTGTAACTTTCTACAAGTAGAACAATGAATGGAACAGGTAGACGGTTGAAATCCTTGTATATATTGCGTCTATATAGTCTAAGAAACATATATGCAAAGCATCCAAACAGTACAATTCGCCAATTTATTGTTCTTCAAGTTTAAGTGAACAACGAGCCCCATTGGTAATCCTTTAAAGGAAATTATTTGTAAATTTCGACAAGTAGAACAATGAATGGAACAGGTAGACTGTTGAAATCTTTGTACATATTGCTTCTATATAATCTAAGAAACATATATGCAAAGCATCCAAAAAGTACCATTCGTCAATTTTTTGTTCTTCAAGTTTAAGTGAACAACGGGCCCCATTGTTAATCCTTTAAAGGAAATTGTTTGTAAATTTCGACAAGTAGAACAATGAATGGAACAGGTAGACTGTTGAAATCATTGTATATATTGCTTCTATATAGTCTAAGAAACATATATGCATAGCGTCCAAACAGTACAATTCGCCAATTTCTGGTTCTTCAAGTTTAAGTAAACTACGAGCCCCATTGTTAATCCTTTAAAGGAAATTATTTGTAACTTTCGACAAGTAGAACAATGAATGGAACAGGTAGACGGTTGAAATCTTTGTATATGTTGCTTCTATATAGTCTAAGAAACATATATGCAAAGCATCCAAACAGTACAATTCGCCAATTTTTTGTTCTTCAAGTTTAAGTGAACAATGAGCCCAAATGGTTAATCCATTATCGGAAATTATTTGTAACTTTCGACAAGTAGAACAATGAATGGAACAGGTAGACGGTTGAAATCTTTGTATATATTGCTTCCATATAGTCTAAGAAACATGTACGCAAAGCATCCAAACAGTACCATTCGCCAATTTTTTGTTCTTCAAGTTTAAGTGAACAATGAGCCCCAATGGTTAATCCTTTATCGGAAATTATTTGTAATTTTCGACAAGTAGAACAATGAATGGAACAGGTAGACGGTTGAAATCCTTGTATATATTGCTTCTATATAGACTAAGAAACATATATGCAAATCATCCAAACAGTACAATTCGCCAATTTATTGTTCTTCAAGTTTAAGTGAACAACGAGCCCCATTGTTAATCCTTTAAAGGAAATTATTTGTAAATTGCGACAAGTAGAACAATGAATGGAACAGATAGACTGTTGAAATCATTGTATATATTGCTTCTATATAGTCTAAGAAACATATATGCATAGCGTCCAAACAGTACAATTCGCCAATTTCTGGTTCTTCAAGTTTAAGTAAACTACGAGCCCCATTGTTAATCCTTTAAAGGAAATTATTTGTAAATTTCGACAAGTAGAACAATGATTGGAACACGTAGACGGTTGAAATCTTTGTATATATTGCTTCCATATAGTCTAAGAAACATGTACGCAAAGCATCCAAACAGTACCATTCGCCAATTTTTTGTTCTTCAAGTTTAAGTGAACAACGAGCCCCATTGGTAATCCTTTAAAGGAAATTATTTGTAAATTTCGACAAGTAGAACAATGAATGGAACAGGTAGACGGTTGAAATCCTTGTATATATTGCGTCTATATAGTCTAAGAAACATATATGCAAAGCATCCAAACAGTACGATTCGCCAATTTATTGTTCTTCAAGTTTAAGTGAACAACGAGCCCAATTGGTAATCCTTTAAAGGAAATTATTTGTAAATTTCGACAAGTAGAACAATGAATGGAACAGGTAGACTGTTGAAATCATTGTATATATTGCTTCTATATAGTCTAAGAAACATATATGCATAGCGTCCAAACAGTACAATTCGCCAATTTCTGGTTCTTCAAGTTTAAGTAAACTACGAGCCCCATTGTTAATCCATTAAAGGAAATTATTTGTAAATTTCGACAAGTAGAACAATGAATGGAACAGGTAGACTGTTGAAATCATTGTATATATTGCTTCTATATAGTCTAAGAAACATATATGCATAGCGTCCAAACAGTACAATTCGCCAATTTCTGGTTCTTCAAGTTTAAGTAAACTACGATCCCCATTGTTAATCCCTTAACGGAAATTATTTGTAACTTTCGACAAGTAGAACAATGAATGGAACAGGTAGACGGTTGAAATCATTGTATATATTGCTTCTATATAGACTAAGAAACATATATGCAAATCATCCAAAGAGTACAATTCGCCAATTATTTGATCTTCAAGTTTAACTGAACTACGAGCCCCATTGTTAATCCTTTAAAGGAAATTATTCGTAAATTTCGACAAGTAGAACAATGATTGGAACACGTAGACGGTTGAAATCTTTGTATATATTGCTTCCATATAGTCTAAGAAACATGTACGCAAAGCATCCAAACAGTACCATTCGCCAATTTTTTTTCTTCAAGTTTAAGTGAACAATGAGCCCCAATTGTTAATCCTTTATCGGAGATTATTTGTAACTTTCGACAAGTAGAACAATGAATGGAACAGGTAGACGGTTGAAATCATTGTATATATTGCTTCTATATAGACTAAGAAACATATATGCAAATCATCCAAAGAGTACAATTCGCCAATTATTTGATCTTCAAGTTTAACTGAACTACGAGCCCCATTGTTAATACTTTAACGGTAATTATTTTTAACTTGCGACAAGTAGAACAATGAATGGAACAGGTAGACGATTGAAATCAATGTATATATTGCTTCTATATAGTCTAAGAAACATATATGCAAAGCATCCAAAGAGTACCATTCATCAATTTTTTGTTCTTCAAGTTTAAGTGAACAACGAGCCCCATTGTTAATCCTTTAAAGGAAATTATTCGTAAATTTCGACAAGTAGAACAATGATTGGAACACGTAGACGGTTGAAATCTTTGTATATATTGCTTCCATATAGTCTAAGAAACATGTACGCAAAGCATCCAAACAGTACCATTCGCCAATTTTTTTTCTTCAAGTTTAAGTGAACAATGAGCCCCAATTGTTAATCCTTTATCGGAGATTATTTGTAATTTTCGACAAGTAGAACAATGAATCGAACAGTTAGACGGTTGAAATCTTTGTATATATTGCTTCCATATAGTCTAAGAAACATGTACGCAAAGCATCCAAAGAGTACCATTCGCCAATTTTTTGTTCTTCAAGTTTAAGTGAACAACGAGCCCCATTGATAATCATGAAACGGAAATTATTTGTAACTTTCTACAAGTAGAACAATGAATGGAACAGGTAGACGGTTGAAATCCTTGTATATATTGCGTCTATATAGTCTAAGAAACATATATGCAAAGCATCCAAACAGTACAATTCGCCAATTTATTGTTCTTCAAGTTTAAGTGAACAACGAGCCCCATTGGTAATCCTTTAAAGGAAATTATTTGTAAATTTCGACAAGTAGAACAATGAATGGAACAGGTAGACTGTTGAAATCTTTGTACATATTGCTTCTATATAATCTAAGAAACATATATGCAAAGCATCCAAACAGTACCATTCGTCAATTTTTTGTTCTTCAAGTTTAAGTGAACAACGGGCCCCATTGTTAATCCTTTAAAGGAAATTGTTTGTAAATTTCGACAAGTAGAACAATGAATGGAACAGGTAGACTGTTGAAATCATTGTATATATTGCTTCTATATAGTCTAAGAAACATATATGCATAGCGTCCAAACAGTACAATTCGCCAATTTCTGGTTCTTCAAGTTTAAGTAAACTACGGGCCCCATTGTTAATCCTTTAAAGGAAATTATTTGTAACTTTCGACAAGTAGAACAATGAATGGAACAGGTAGACGGTTGAAATCTTTGTATATGTTGCTTCTATATAGTCTAAGAAACATATATGCAAAGCATCCAAACAGTACAATTCGCCAATTTTTTGTTCTTCAAGTTTAAGTGAACAATGAGCCCAAATGGTTAATCCATTATCGGAAATTATTTGTAACTTTCGACAAGTAGAACAATGAATGGAACAGGTAGACGGTTGAAATCTTTGTATATATTGCTTCCATATAGTCTAAGAAACATGTACGCAAAGCATCCAAACAGTACCATTCGCCAATTTTTTGTTCTTCAAGTTTAAGTGAACAATGAGCCCCAATGGTTAATCCTTTATCGGAAATTATTTGTAATTTTCGACAAGTAGAACAATGAATGGAACAGGTAGACGGTTGAAATCATTGTATATATTGCTTCTATATAGACTAAGAAACATATATGCAAATCATCCAAACAGTACAATTCGCCAATTATTTGATCTTCAAGTTTAAGTGAACTACGAGCCCCATTGTTAATACTTTAACGGTAATTATTTGTAAATTGCGACAAGTAGAACAATGAATGGAACAGGTAGACGATTGAAATCAATGTATATATTGCTTCTATATAGTCTAAGAAACATATATGCAAAGCATCCAAAGAGTACCATTCATCAATTTTTTGTTCTTCAAGTTTAAGTGAACAACGAGCCAAATTGTTAATCCTTTAAAGGAAATTATTCGTAAATTTCGACAAGTAGAACAATGATTGGAACACGTAGACGGTTGAAATCTTTGTATATATTGCTTCCATATAGTCTAAGAAACATGTACGCAAAGCATCCAAACAGTACCATTCGTCAATTTTTTGTTCTTCAAGTTTAAGTGAACAACGGGCCCCATTGTTAATCCTTTAAAGGAAATTGTTTGTAAATTTCGACAAGTAGAACAATGAATGGAACAGGTAGACTGTTGAAATCATTGTATATATTGCTTCTATATAGTCTAAGAAACATATATGCATAGCGTCCAAACAGTACCATTCGCCAATTTTTTGTTCTTCAAGTTTAAGTGAACAACGAGCCCCATTGATAATAATGAAACGGAAATTATTTGTTACTTTCTACAAGTAGAACAATGAATGGAACAGGTGGACGGTTGAAATCATTGTATATATTGCTTCTATATAATCTAAGAAACATATATGCAAAGCATCCAAACAGTACCATTCGTCAATTTTTTGTTCTTCAAGTTTAAGTGAACAACGAGCCCCATTGTTAATCCTTTAAAGGAAATTATTCGTAAATTTCGACAAGTAGAACAATGATTGGAACACGTAGACGGTTGAAATCTTTGTATATATTGCTTCCATATAGTCTAAGAAACATGTACGCAAAGCATCCAAACAGTACCATTCGCCAATTTTTTGTTCTTCAAGTTTAAGTGAACAACGAGCCCCATTGATAATCATGAAACGGAAATTATTTGTAACTTTCTACAAGTAGAACAATGAATGGAACAGGTAGACGATTGAAATCAACGTATATATTGCTTCTATATAGTGTAAGAAACATATATGCAAAGCATCCAAAGAGTACCATTCATCAATTTTTTGTTCTTCAAGTTTAAGTGAACAACGAGCCCCATTGTTAATCCTTTAAAGGAAATTATTCGTAAATTTCGACAAGTAGAACAATGATTGGAACACGTAGACGGTTGCAATCTTTGTATATATTGCTTCCATATAGTCTAAGAAACATGTACGCAAAGCATCCAAACAGTACCATTCGCCAATTTTTTGTTCTTCAAGTTTAAGTAAACTACGATCCCCATTGTTAATCACTTAAAGGAAATTATTTGTAACTTTCGACAAGTAGAACAATGAATGGAACAGGTAGACGGTTGAAATCATTGTATATATTGCTTCTATATAGTCTAAGAAACATGTACGCAAAGCATCCAAACAGTACCATTCGCCAATTTTTTGTTCTTCAAGTTTAAGTGAACAACGAGCCCCATTGTTAATCCTTTAAAGGAAATTATTCGTAAATTTCGACAAGTAGAACAATGATTGGAACACGTAGACGGTTGAAATCTTTGTATATATTGCTTCCATATAGTCTAAGAAACATGTACGCAAAGCATCCAAACAGTACCATTCGCCAATTTTTTGTTCTTCAAGTTTAAGTGAACAATGAGCCCCAATGGTTAATCCTTTATCGGAAATTATTTGTAATTTTCGACAAGTAGAACAATGAATGGAACAGGTAGACGGTTGAAATCATTGTATATATTGCTTCTATATAGACTAAGAAACATATATGCAAATCATCCAAACAGTACAATTCGCCAATTATTTGATCTTCAAGTTTAAGTGAACTACGAGCCCCATTGTTAATCCTTTATCGGAAATTATTTGTAATTTTCGACAAGTAGAACAATGAATCGAACAGTTAGACGGTTGAAATCTTTGTATATATTGCTTCTATATAATCTAAGAAACATATATGCAAAGCATCCAAACAGTACAATTCGCCAATTTCTTGTTCTTCAAGTTTAAGTAAACTACGATCCCCATTGTTAATCCCTTAACGGAAATTATTTGTAACTTCCGACAAGTAGAACAATGAATGGAACAGGTAGACGGTTGAAATCATTGTATATATTGCTTCTATATAATCTAAGAAACATATATGCAAAGCATCCAAACAGTACCATTCGTCAATTTTTTGTTCTTCAAGTTTAAGTGAACAACGAGCCCCATTGTTAATCCTTTAAAGGAAATTATTCGTAAATTTCGACAAGTAGAACAATGATTGGAACACGTAGACGTTTGAAATCTTTGTATATATTGCTTCCATATAGTCTAAGAAACATGTACGCAAAGCATCCAAACAGTACCATTCGCCAATTTTTTGTTCTTCAAGTTTAAGTGAACAACGAGCCCCATTGATAATAATGAAACGGAAATTATTTGTTACTTTCTACAAGTAGAACAATGAATGGAACAGGTGGACGGTTGAAATCATTGTATATATTGCTTCTATATAATCTAAGAAACATATATGCAAAGCATCCAAACAGTACCATTCGTCAATTTTTTGTTCTTCAAGTTTAAGTGAACAACGAGTCCCATTGGTAATCCTTTAAAGGAAATTATTTGTAAATTTCGACAAGTAGAACAATGAATGGAACAGGTAGACGGTTGAAATCCTTGTATATATTGCGTCTATATAGTCTAAGAAACATATATGCAAAGCATCCAAACAGTACGATTCGCCAATTTATTGTTCTTCAAGTTTAAGTGAACAACGAGCCCAATTGGTAATCCTTTAAAGGAAATTATTTGTAAATTTCGACAAGTAGAACAATGAATGGAACAGGTAGACTGTTGAAATCATTGTATATATTGCTTCTATATAGTCTAAGAACCATATATGCATAGCGTCCAAACAGTACAATTCGCCAATTTCTGGTTCTTCAAGTTTAAGTAAACTACGAGCCCCATTGTTAATCCTTTAAAGGAAATTATTTGTAAATTTCGACAAGTAGAACAATGAATGGAACAGGTAGACTGTTGAAATCATTGTATATATTGCTTCTATATAGTCTAAGAAACATATATGCATAGCGTCCAAACAGTACAATTCGCCAATTTCTGGTTCTTCAAGTTTAAGTAAACTACGAGCCCCATTGTTAATCCTTTAAAGGAAATTATTTGTAAATTTCGACAAGTAGAACAATGAATGGAACAGGTAGACTGTTGAAATCATTGTATATATTGCGTCTATATAGTCTAAGAAACATATATGCAAAGCATCCAAACAGTACGATTCGCCAATTTATTGTTCTTCAAGTTTAAGTGAACAACGAGTCCCATTGGTAATCCTTTAAAGGAAATTATTTGTAAATTTCGACAAGTAGAACAATGAATGGAACAGGTAGACGGTTGAAATCCTTGTATATATTGCGTCTATATAGTCTAAGAAACATATATGCAAAGCATCCAAACAGTACGATTCGCCAATTTATTGTTCTTCAAGTTTAAGTGAACAACGAGCCCAATTGGTAATCCTTTAAAGGAAATTATTTGTAAATTTCGACAAGTATAACAATGAATGGAACAGGTAGACTGTTGAAATCATTGTATATATTGCTTCTATATAGTCTAAGAAACATATATGCATAGCGTCCAAACAGTACAATTCGCCAATTTCTGGTTCTTCAAGTTTAAGTAAACTACGAGCCCCATTGTTAATCCTTTAAAGGAAATTATTTGTAAATTTCGACAAGTAGAACAATGAATGGAACAGGTAGACTGTTGAAATCATTGTATATATTGCTTCTATATAGTCTAAGAAACATATATGCATAGCGTCCAAACAGTACAATTCGCCAATTTCTGGTTCTTCAAGTTTAAGTAAACTACGATCCCCATTGTTAATCCCTTAACGGAAATTATTTGTAACTTTCGACAAGTAGAACAATGAATGGAACAGGTAGACGGTTGAAATCATTGTATATATTGCTTCTATATAGACTAAGAAACATATATGCAAATCATCCAAACAGTACAATTCGCCAATTATTTGATCTTCAAGTTTAAGTGAACTACGAGCCCCATTGTTAATACTTTAACGGTAATTATTTGAAACTTGCGACAAGTAGAACAATGAATGGAACAGGTAGACGCTTGAAATCAATGTATATATTGCTTCTATATAGTCTAAGAAACATATATGCAAAGCATCCAAAGAGTACCATTCATCAATTTTTTGTTCTTCAAGTTTAAGTGAACAACGAGCCCCATTGTTAATCCTTTAAAGGAAATTATTCGTAAATTTCGACAAGTAGAACAATGATTGGAACACGTAGACGGTTGAAATCTTTGTATATATTGCTTCCATATAGTCTAAGAAACATGTACGCAAAGCATCCAAACAGTACAATTCGCCAATTTTTTTTCTTCAAGTTTAAGTGAACAATGAGCCCCAATTGTTAATCCTTTATCGGAAATTATTTGTAATTTTCGACAAGTAGCACAATGAATCGAACAGTTAGACGGTTGAAATCTTTGTATATATTGCTTCTATATAATCTAAGAAACATATATGCAAAGCATCCAAACATTACCATTCGCCAATTTTTTGTTCTTCAAGTTTAAGTGAACAACGAGCCCCATTGATAATCATGAAACGGAAATTATTTGTAACTTTCTACAAGTAGAACAATGAATGGAACTGGTAGACGATTGAAATCATTGTATATATTGCTTCCATATAGTCTAAGAAACATATATGCAAAGCATCCAAACAGTACAATTCGCCAATTTATTGTTCTTCAAGTTTAAGTGAACAACGAGCCCCATTGTTAATCCTTTAAAGGAAATTATTTGTAAATTTCGACAAGTAGAACAATGAATGGAACAGGTAGACGGTTGAAATCTTTGTATATATTGCTTCTACATAATCTAAGAAACATATATGCAAAGCATCCAATCAGTACCATTCGCCAATTTTTTGTTCATCAAGTTTAAGTGAACAACGAGCCCCATTGATAATAATGAAACGGAAATTATTTGTAACTTTCTACAAGTAGAACAATGAATGGAACAGGTAGACGGTTGAAATCCTTGTATATATAGCGTCTATATAGTCTAAGAAACATATATGCAAAGCATCCAAACAGTACAATTCGCCAATTTATTGTTCTTCAAGTTTAAGTGAACAACGAGCCCCATTGGTAATCCTTTAAAGGAAATTATTTGTAAATTTCGACAAGTAGAACAATGAATGGAACAGGTAGACGGTTGAAATCATTGTATATATTGCTTCTATATAATCTAAGAAACATATATGCAAAGCATCCAAACAGTACCATTCGCCAATTTTTTGTTCTTCAAGTTTAAGTGAACAACGGGCCCCATTGTTAATCCTTTAAAGGATATTATTCGTAAATTTAGACAAGTAGAACAATGATTGGAACACGTAGACGGTTGAAATCTTTGTATATATTGCTTCCATATAGTCTAAGAAACATGTACGCAAAGCATCCAAACAGTACCATTCGCCAATTTTTTGTTCTTCTAGTTTAAGTGAACAATGAGCCCCAATTGTTAATCCTTTATCGGAAATTATTTGTAATTTTCGACAAGTAGAACAATGAATCGAACAGTTAGACGGTTGAAATCTTTGTATATATTGCTTCTATATAATCTAAGAAACATATATGCAAAGCATCCAAACAGTACAATTCGCCAATTTCTTGTTCTTCAAGTTTAAGTAAACTACGATCCCCATTGTTAATCCCTTAACGGAAATTATTTGTAACTTCCGACAAGTAGAACAATGAATGGAACAGGTAGACGGTTGAAATCATTGTATATATTGCTTCTATATAATCTAAGAAACATATATGCAAAGCATCCAAACAGTACCATTCGTCAATTTTTTGTTCTTCAAGTTTAAGTGAACAACGAGCCCCATTGTTAATCCTTTAAAGGAAATTATTCGTAAATTTCGACAAGTAGAACAACGATTGGAACACGTAGACGGTTGAAATCTTTGTATATATTGCTTCCATATAGTCTAAGAAACATGTACGCAAAGCATCCAAACAGTACCATTCGCCAATTTTTTGTTCTTCAAGTTTAAGTGAACAACGAGCCCCATTGATAATAATGAAACGGAAATTATTTGTAACTTTCTACAAGTAGAACAATGAATGGAACAGGTGGACGGTTGAAATCATTGTATATATTGCTTCTATATAATCTAAGAAACATATATGCAAAGCATCCAAACAGTACCATTCGTCAATTTTTTGTTCTTCAAGTTTAAGTGAACAACGAGCCCCATTGTTAATCCTTTAAAGGAAATTATTCGTAAATTTCGACAAGTAGAACAATGATTGGAACACGTAGACGGTTGAAATCTTTGTATATATTGCTTCCATATAGTCTAAGAAACATGTACGCAAAGCATCCAAACAGTACCATTCGCCAATTTTTTGTTCTTCAAGTTTAAGTGAACAACGAGCCCCATTGATAATCATGAAACGGAAATTATTTGTAACTTTCTACAAGTAGAAGAATGAATGGAACAGGTAGACGGTTGAAATCTTTGTATATATTGCTTCCATATAGTCTAAGAAACATATATGCAAAGCATCCAAACATTACCATTCGCCAATTTTTTGTTCTTCAAGTTTAAGTGAACAACGAGCCCCATTGATAATCATGAAACGGAAATTATTTGTAACTTTCTACAAGTAGAACAATGAATGGAACTGGTAGACGATTGAAATCATTGTATATATTGCTTCCATATAGTCTAAGAAACATATATGCAAAGCATCCAAACAGTACAATTCGCCAATTTATTGTTCTTCAAGTTTAAGTGAACAACGAGCCCCATTGTTAATCCTTTAAAGGAAATTATTTGTAAATTTCGACAAGTAGAACAATGAATGGAACAGGTAGACGGTTGAAATCTTTGTATATATTGCTTCTACATAATCTAAGAAACATATATGCAAAGCATCCAATCAGTACCATTCGCCAATTTTTTGTTCATCAAGTTTAAGTGAACAACGAGCCCCATTGATAATAATGAAACGGAAATTATTTGTAACTTTCTACAAGTAGAACAATGAATGGAACAGGTAGACGGTTGAAATCCTTGTATATATTGCGTCTATATAGTCTAAGAAACATATATGCAAATCATCCAAACAGTACAATACGCCAATTTATTGTTCTTCAAGTTTAAGTGAACAACGAGCCCCATTGTTAATCCTTTAAAGGAAATTATTTGTAAATTGCGACAAGTAGAACAATGAATGGAACAGGTAGACTGTTGAAATCATTGTATATATTGCTTCTATATAGTCTAAGAAACATATATGCATAGCGTCCCAACAGTACAATTCGCCAATTTCTGGTTCTTCAAGTTTAAGTAAACTACGAGCCCCATTGTTAATCCTTTAAAGGAAATTATTTGTAAATTTCGACAAGTAGAACAGTGATTGGAACACGTAGACGGTTGAAATCTTTGTATATATTGCTTCCATATAGTCTAAGAAACATGTACGCAAAGCATCCAAACAGTACCATTCGCCAATTTTTTGTTCTTCAAGTTTAAGTGAACAACGAGCCCCATTGGTAATCTTTTAAATGAAATTATTTGTAAATTTCGACAAGTAGAACAATGAATGGAACAGGTAGACGGTTGAAATCCTTGTATATATTGCGTCTATATAGTCTAAGAAACATATATGCAAAGCATCCAAACAGTACGATTCGCCAATTTATTGTTCTTCAAGTTTAAGTGAACAACGAGCCCAATTGGTAATCCTTTAAAGGAAATTATTTGTAAATTTCGACAAGTAGAACAATGAATGGAACAGGTAGACTGTTGAAATCATTGTATATATTGCTTCTATATAGTATAAGAAACATATATGCATAGCGTCGAAACAGTACAATTCGCCAATTTCTGGTTCTTCAAGTTTAAGTAAACTACGAGCCCCATTGTTAATCCATTAAAGGAAATTATTTGTAAATTTCGACAAGTAGAACAATGAATGGAACAGGTAGACTGTTGAAATCATTGTATATATTGCTTCTATATAGTCTAAGAAACATATATGCATAGCGTCCAAACAGTACAATTCGCCAATTTCTGGTTCTTCAAGTTTAAGTAAACTACGATCCCCATTGTTAATCCCTTAACGGAAATTATTTGTAACTTTCGACAAGTAGAACAATGAATGGAACAGGTAGACGGTTGAAATCATTGTATATATTGCTTCTATATAGACTAAGAAACATATATGCAAATCATCCAAAGAGTACAATTCGCCAATTATTTGATCTTCAAGTTTAACTGAACTACGAGCCCCATTGTTAATACTTTAACGGTAATTATTTGTAACTTGCGACAAGTAGAACAATGAATGGAACAGGTAGACGATTGAAATCAATGTATATATTGCTTCTATATAGTCTAAGAAACATATATGCAAAGCATCCAAAGAGTACCATTCATCAATTTTTTGTTCTTCAAGTTTAAGTGAACAACGAGCCCCATTGTTAATCCTTTAAAGGAAATTATTCGTAAATTTCGACAAGTAGAACAATGATTGGAACACGTAGACGGTTGAAATCTTTGTATATATTGCTTCCATATAGTCCAAGAAACATGTACGCAAAGCATCCAAACAGTACCATTCGCCAATTTTTTTTCTTCAAGTTTAAGTGAACAATGAGCCCCAATTGTTAATCCTTTATCGGAGATTATTTGTAATTTTCGACAAGTAGAACAATGAATCGAACAGTTAGACGGTTGAAATATTTGTATATATTGCTTCTATATAATCTAAGAAACATATATGCAAAGCATCCAAACAGTACCATTCGCCAATTTTTTGTTCTTCAAGTTTAAGTGAACAACGAGCCCCATTGATAATCATGAAACGGAAATTATTTGTAACTTTCTACAAGTAGAACAATGAATGGAACTGGTAGACGGTTGAAATCATTGTATATATTGCTTCCATATAGTCTAAGAAACATATATGCAAAGCATCCAAACAGTACAATTCGCCAATTTATTGTTCTTCAAGTTTAAGTGAACAACGAGCCCCATTGTTAATCCTTTAAAGGAAATTATTTGTAAATTTCGACAAGTAGAACAATGATTGGAACACGTAGACGGTTGAAATCTTTGTATATATTGCTTCCATATAGTCTAAGAAACATGTACGCAAAGCAACCAAACAGTACCATTTGCCAATTTTTTGGTCTTCAAGTTTAAGTGAACAATGAGCCCCAATGGTTAATCCTTTATCGGAAATTATTTGTAATTTTCGACAAGTAGAATAATGAATGGAGCAGGTAGACGGTTGAAATATTTGTATCTATTGCTTCTATATAATATAAGAAACATATATTCAAAGCATCCAAACAGTACCATTCGCCAATTTTTTGTTCTTCAAGTTTAAGTGAACAATGAGCCCCAATTGTTAATCCTTTATCGGAAATTATTTGTAATTTTCGACAAGTAGAACAATGAATCGAACAGTTAGACGGTTAAAATCTTTGTATATATTGCTTCTATATAATCTAAGAAACATATATGCAAAGAATCCAAACAGTACCATTCGCCAATTTTTTGTTCTTCAAGTTTAAGTGAACAACGAGCCCCATTGATAATCATGAAACGGAAATTATTTGTAACTTTCTACAAGTAGAACAATGAATGGAACTGGTAGACGGTTGAAATCATTGTATATATTGCTTCCATATAGTCTAAGAAACATAAATGCAAGCATCCAAACAGTACAATTCGCCAATTTTTTGTTTTTCAAGTTTAAGTGAACGATGAGCCCCAATGGTTAATCCTTTATCGGAAATTATTTGTAACTTTCGACAAGTAGAACAATGAATGGAACAGGTAGACGGTTGAATTCTTTGTATATATTGCTTCTATATAGTCTAAGAAACATATATGCAAAGCATCCAAACAGTACAATTCGCCAATTTATTGTTCTTCAAGTTTAAGTGAACAATGAGCCCCAATTGTTAATTCTTTATCGGAAATTACTTGTAACTTTCGACAAGTAGAACAATGAATCGAACAGTTAGACGGTTGAAATCTTTGTATATATTGCTTCTATATAATCTAAGAAACATATATGCAAAGCATCCAAACAGTACCATTCGCCAATTTTTTGTTCTTCAAGTTTAAGTGAACAATGAGCCCCAATTGTTAATCCTTTAAAGGAAATTATTCGTAAATTTCGACAAGTAGAACAATGATTGGAACACGTAGACGGTTGAAATCTTTGTATATATTGCTTCCATATAGTCTAAGAAACATATCTGCAAATCATCCAAACAGTACAATTCACCAATTATTTGATCTTCAAGTATAAGTGAACTACGAGCCCCATTGTTAATACTTTAACGGAAATTATTTGTAACTTGCGACAAGTAGAACAATGAATGGAACAGGTAGACGGTTGAAATCAATGTATATATTGCTTCTATATAGTCTAAGAAACATATATGCAAAGCATCCAAACAATACCATTCGTCAATTTTTTGTTCTTCAAGTTTAAGTGAACAATGAGCCCCAATTGTTAATTCTTTATCGGAAAGTATTTGTAATTTTCGACAAGTAGAACAATGAATCGAACAGTTAGACGGTTGAAATCTTTGTATATATTGCTTCTATATAATCTAAGAAACATATATGCAAAGCATCCAAACAGTACCAATCGCCAATTTTTTGTTCTTCAAGTATAAGTGAACAACGAGCCCCATTGATAATCATGAAACGGAAATTATTTGTAACTTTCTACAAGTAGAACAATGAATGGAACTGGTAGACGGTTGAAATCATTGTATATATTGCTTCCATATAGTCTAAGAAACATATATGCAAAGCATCCAAACAGTACAATTCGCCAATTTATTGTTCTTCAAGTTTAAGTGAACAACGAGCCCCATTGTTAATCCTTTAAAGGAAATTATTCGTGAATTTCGACAAGTAGAACAATGATTGGATCACGTAGACGGTTGAAATCTTTGTATATATTGCTTCCATATAGTCTAAGAAACATGTACGCAAAGCATCCAAACAGTACCATTCGCCAATTTTTTGTTCTTCAAGTTTAAGTGAACAATGAGCCCCAATTGTTAATCCTTTATCGGAAATTATTTGTAATTTTCGACAAGTAGAATAATGAATGGAGCAGGTAGACGGTTGAAATATTTGTATCTATTGCTTCTATATAATATAAGAAACATATATTCAAAGCATCCAAACATTACCATTCGCCAATTTTTTGTTCTTCAAGTTTAAGTGAACAATGAGCCCCAATTGTTAATCCTTTATCGGAAATTATTTGTAATTTTCGACAAGTAGAACAATGAATCGAACAGTTAGACGGTTAAAATCTTTGTATATATTGCTTCTATATAATCTAAGAAACATATATGCAAAGCATCCAAACAGTACCATTCGCCAATTTATTGTTCTTCAAGTTTAAGTGAACAACGGGCCCCATTGTTAATCCTTTAAAGGAAATTGTTTGTAAATTTCGACAAGTAGAACAATGAATGGAACAGGTAGACTGTTGAAATCATTGTATATATTGCTTCTATATAGTCTAAGAAACATATATGCATAGCGTCCAAACAGTACAATTCGCCAATTTCTGGTTCTTCAAGTTTAAGTAAACTACGAGCCCCATTGTTAATCCTTTAAAGGAAATTATTTGTAAATTTCGACAAGTAGAACAATGAATGGAACAGGTAGACGGTTGAAATCAGTGTATATATTGCTTCTATATAGTCTAAGAAACATATATGCAAAGCATCCAAACAGTACCATTCGCCAATTTTTTGTTTTTCAAGTTTAAGTGAACAATGAGCCCCAATGGCTAATCCTTTAAAGGAAATTATTTGTAAATTTCGACAAGTACAACAGTGAATGGAACAGGTAGACGGTTGAAATCTTTGTATATATTGCTTCTTTATAGTATAAGAAACATATATGCAAAGCATCCAAACAGTACAATTCGCCAATTTTTTGTTCTTCAAGTTTAAGTGAACAATGAGCCCCAATGGTTAATCCGTTATCGGAAATTATTTGTAACTTTCGACAAGTAGAACAATGAATGGAACAGGTAGATGGTTGAAATCTTTGTATATATTGCTTCTATATAGTCTAAGAAACATATATGCAAAGCATCCAAACAGTACCATTCGCCATTTTTTTGTTCTTCAAGTTTAAGTTAACTACGAGCCCCATTGTTAATCCTTTAAAGGAAATAATTTGTAAATTTCGACAAGTAGAACAATGAATGGAACAGGTAGACTGTTGAAATCGTTGTATATATTGCTTCTAAATAGTCTAAGAAACATATATGCAAAGCATCCAAACAGTACAATTCGCCAATTTTTTGTTCTTCAAGTTTAAGTAAACTACGATCCCCATTGTTAATCCCTCGACGGAAATTATTTGTAACTTTCGACAAGTAGAACAATGAATGGAACAGGTAGACGGTTGAAATCATTGTATATATTGCTTCTATATAGTCTAAGAAACATATATGCAAAGCATACAAACAGTACAATTCGACAATTTTTTGTTCTTCAAGTTTAGAGAACAACGAGCCCCAATGGTTAATCCTTTAGCGGAAATTATTTGTAACTTTCGACAAGTAGAACAATGAATGGAACAGGTAGACGGTTGAAATCTTTGTATATATTGCTTCTATATAGTCTAAGAAACATATATGCAAATCATCCAAACAGTACAATTCGCCAACTTCTTGTTCTTCAAGTTTAAGTAAACTACGATCCCCATTGTTAATCCCTTAATGGAAATTATTTGTAACTTTCGACAAGTAGAACAGTGAATGGAACAGGTAGACAGTTGAAATCTTTGTATATATTGCTTCTATATACTCTAAGAAACATATATGCAAATCATCCAAACAGTACAATTCGCCAATTATTTGATCTTCAAGTTTAAGTGAACTACGAGCCCCATTGTTAATACTTTAACGGAAATTATTTGTAACTTGCGACAAGTAGAACAGTGAATGGAACAGGTAGACGGTTGAAATCTTTGTATATATTGCTTCTATATAGTATAAGAAACATATATGCAAAGCATCCAAACAGTACAATTCGCCAATTTTTTGTTCTTCAAGTTTAAGTAAACTACGATCCCCATTGTTAATCCCTTAACGGAAATTATTTGTAACTTTTGACAAGTAGAACAGTGAATGGAACAGGTAGACGGTTGAAATCTTTGTATATATTGCTTCTATATAGTCTAAGAAACATATATGCAAAGCATCCAAACAGTACAATTCGCCAATTTTTTGTTCTTCAAGTTTAAGTAAACTACGATCCCCATTGTTAATCCCTCGACGGAAATTATTTGTAACTTTCGACAAGTAGAACAATGAATGGAACAGGTAGACGGTTGAAATCATTGTATATATTGCTTCTATATAGTCTAAGAAACATATATGCAAAGCATACAAACAGTACAATTCGACAATTTTTTGTTCTTCAAGTTTAGAGAACAACGAGCCCCAATGGTTAATCCTTTAGCGGAAATTATTTGTAACTTTCGACAAGTAGAACAATGAATGGAACAGGTAGACGGTTGAAATCATTGTATATATTGCTTCTATATAGTCTAAGAAACATTTATGCAAAGCATCCAAACAGTACAATTCGCCAATTTTTTGTTCTTCAAGTTTAAGTAAACTACGTTCCCCATTGTTAATCCCTTAACGGAAATTATTTGTAACTTTCGACAAGTAGAACAGTGAATGGAACAGGTAGACGGCTGAAATCTTTGTATATATTGCTTCTATATAGTATAAGAAACATATATGCAAAGCATCCAAACAGTACAATTCGCCAATTTTTTGTTCTTCAAGTTTAAGTAAACTACGATCCCCATTGTTAATCCCTTAACGGAAATTATTTGTAACTTTTGACAAGTAGAACAGTGAATGGAACAGGTAGACGGTTGAAATCTTTGTATATATTGCTTCTATATAGTATAAGAAACATATATGCAAAGCATCCAAACAGTACCATTCGCCAACTTTTTGTTCTTCAAGTTTAAGTGAACAATGAGCCCCAATGGTTAATCCTTTATCGGAAATTATTTGTAACTTTCGACAAGTAGAACAATGAATGGAACAGGTAGACGGTTGAAATCTTTGTATATATTGCTTCTATATAGTCTAAGAAACATATATGCAAATCATCCAAACAGTACAATTCGCCAACTTCTTGTTCTTCAAGTTTAAGTAAACTACGATCCCCATTGTTAATCCCTTAATGGAAATTATTTGTAACTTTCGACAAGTAGAACAGTGAATGGAACAGGTAGACAGTTGAAATCTTTGTATATATTGCTTCTATATACTCTAAGAAACATATATGCAAATCATCCAAACAGTACAATTCGCCAATTATTTGATCTTCAAGTTTAAGTGAACTACGAGCCCCATTGTTAATACTTTAACGGAAATTATTTGTAACTTGCGACAAGTAGAACAATGAATGGAACAGGTAGACGGTTGAAATCAATGTATATATTGCTTCCTTATAGTCTAAGAAACATATATGCAAAGCATCCAAACAGTACCATTCGCCACTTTTTTGTTCTAGAAGTTTAAGTGAACAATGAGCCCCAATGGTTAATCCTTTATCGGAAATTATTTGTAACTTTCGACAAGTAGAACAATGAATGGAACAGGTAGACGGTTGAAATCTTTGTATATATTGCTTCCATATAGTCTAAGAAACATATATGCAAAGCATCCAATCAGTACCATTCGCCAATTTTTTGTTCTTCTAGTTTAAGTGAACAACGAGCCCCATTGTTAATCCTTTAAAGGAAATTATTTGTAAATTTCGACAAGTAGAACAATGAATGGATCAGGTAGACGGTTGAAATCATTGTATATATTGCTTCTATATAACCTACGAAACATATATGCAAAGCATCCAAACAGTACAATTCGCCAATTTTTTGTTCTTCAAGTTTAAGTGAACTACGAGCCCCATTGTTAATCCTGTAACGGAAATTAATTGTAACTTTCTACAAGTAGAACAATGATTGGAACACGCAGACGGTTGAAATCTTTGTATATATTGCTTCCATATAGTCTAAGAAACATATATGCAAAGCATCCAAACAGTACCATTCACCAATTTTTTGTTCTTCAAGTTTAAGTGAACAATGAGCCCCATTGTTAATCCTTTATCGGAAATTATTTGTAACTTTCGACAAGTAGAACATTGAATGGAACAGGTAGACGGTTGAAATCTTCGTATCTATTGCTTCTATATAGTATAAGAAACATATATGCAAAGCATCCAAACAGTACCATTCGTCAATTATTTGATCTTCAAGTTTAAGTGAACTACGAGCCCCATTGTTAATACTTTAACGGAAGTTATTTGTAACTTGCGACAAGTAGAACAATGAATGAAACAGGTAGACGGTTGAAATCAATGTATATATTGCTTCCTTATAGTCTAAGAAACATATATGCAAAGCATCCAAACAGTACCATTCGCCACTTTTTTGTTCTTCAAGTTTAAGTGAACAATGAGCCCCAATGGTTAATCCTTTATCGGTAATTGTTTGTAATTTTCGACAAGTAGAACAATGAATGGAACTGGTAGACTGTTGAAATCATTGTATATATTGCTTCTATATAGTCTAAGAAACATATATGCAAAGCATCCAAACAGTACCATTCGCCAATTTTTTGTTCTTCTAGTTTAAGTGAACAACGAGCCCCATTGTTAATCCTTTAAAGGAAATTATTTGTAAATTTCGACAAGTAGAACAATGAATGGATCAGGTAGACGGTTGAAATCATTGTATATATTGCTTCTATATAAACTACGAAACATATATGCAAAGCATCCAAACAGTACAATTCGCCAATTTTTTGTTCTTCAAGTTTAAGTGAACTACGAGCCCCATTGTTAATCCTTTAACGGAAATTAATTGTAAATTTCGACAAGTAGAACAATGAATGGATCAGGTAGACGGTTGAAATCATTGTATATATTGCTTCTATATAGTCTAAGAAACATATATGCAAAGCATCCAAACAGTACCATTCGCCATTTTTTTGTTCTTCAAGTTTAAGTGAACTACGAGCCCCATTGTTAATCCGTTAAAGGAAATTATTTGTAAATTTCGACAAGTAGAACAATGAATGGAACAGGTAGACTGTTGAAATCATTGTATATATTGCTTCTAAATAGTCTAAGAAACATATATGCGAAGCATCCAAACAGTACAATTCGCCAATTTTTTGTTCTTCAAGTTTAAGTAAACTACGATCCCCATTGTTAATCCCTCGACGGAAATTATTTGTAACTTTCGACAAGTAGAACAATGAATGGAACAGGTAGATGGTTGAAATCATTGTATATATTGCTTCTATATAGTCTAAGAAACATATATGCAAAGCATACAAACAGTACAATTCGACAATTTTTTGTTCTTCAAGTTTAGAGAACAATGAGCCCCAATGGTTAATCCTTTATCGGAAATTATTTGTAATTTTCGACAAGTAGAACAATGAATGAAACAGGTAGACGGTTGAAATCTTTGTATATATTGCTTCTATATAATCTAAGAAACATATATGCAAAGCATCCAATCAGCACCATTCGCCAATTTTTTGTTCTTCTAGTTTAAGTGAACAACGAGCCCCATTGTTAATCCTTTAAAGGAAATTATTTGTAAATTTCGACAAGTAGAACAATGAATGGATCAGGTAGACGGTTGAATTCATTGTATATATTGCTTCTATATAACCTACGAAACATATATGCAAAGCATCCAAACAGTACAATTCGCCAATTTTTTGTTCTTCAAGTTTAAGTGAACTACGAGCCCCATTGTTAATCCTTTAACGGAAATTAATTGTAACTTTCTACAAGTAGAACAATGATTGGAACACGCAGACGGTTGAAATCTTTGTATATATTGCTTCCATATAGTCTAAGAAACATATATGCAAATCATCCAAACAGTACAATTCGCCAATTATTTGATCTTCAAGTTTAAGTGAACTACGAGCCCCATTGTTAATACTTTAACGGAAATTACTTGTAACTTGCGACAAGTAGAACAATGAATGGAACAGGTAGACGGTTGAAATCAATGTATATATTGTTTCCTTATAGTCTAAGAAACATATATGCAAAGCATCCAAACAGTACAATTCGCCAATTTTTTGTTCTTCAAGTTTAAGTAAACTACGATCCCCATTGTTAATCCCTTAACGGAAATTATTTGTAACTTTCGACAAGTAGAACAATGAATGGAACAGGTAGACGGTTGAAATCTTTGTATATATTGCTTCTATATAGTCTAAGAAACATATATGCAAATCATCCAAACAGTACAATTCGCCAACTTCTTGTTCTTCAAGTTTAAGTAAACTACGATCCCCATTGTTAATCCCTTAACGGAAATTATTTGTAACTTTCGACAAGTAGAACAGTGAATGGAACAGGTAGACGGTTGAAATCTTTGTATATATTGCTTCTATATAGTCTAAGAAACATATATGCAAATCATCCAAACAGTACAATTCGCCAATTATTTGATCTTCAAGTTTAAGTGAACTACGAGCCCCATTGTTAATACTTTAACGGAAATTATTTGTAACTTGCGACAAGTAGAACAATGAATGGAACAGGTAGACGGTTGAAATCAATGTATATATTGTTTCCTTATAGTCTAAGAAACATATATGCAAAGCATCCAAACAGTACCATTCGCCACTTTTTTGTTCTTCAAGTTTAAGTGAACAATGAGCCCCAATGGTTAATCCTTTATCGGTAATTGTTTGTAATTTTCGACAAGTAGAACAATGAATGGAACAGGTAGACTGTTGAAATCATTGTATATATTGCTTCTATATAGTCTAAGAAACATATATGCAAAGCAACCAAACAGTACCATTCGCCAATTTTTTGTTCTTCAAGTTTAAGTGAACTACGAGCCCCATTGTTAATCCTTTAAAGGAAATTATTTGTAAATTTCGACAAGTAGAACAGTGAATGGAACAGGTAGACGGTTGAAATCTTTGTATATATTGCTTCTTTATAGTATAAGAAACATATATGCAAAGCATCCAAACAGTACAATTCGCCAATTTTTTGTTCTTCAAGTTTAAGTGAACAATGAGCCCCAATGGTTAATCCGTTATCGGAAATTATTTGTAACTTTTCACAAGTAGAACAATGAATGGAAAACGTAGACGGTTGAAATCTTTGTATATATTGCTTCTATATAGTCTAAGAAACATATATGCAAAGCATCCAAACAGTACCATTCGCCAATTTTTTGTTCTTCACGTTTAAGTGAACAATGAGCACCAATGGTTAATCCTTTATCGGAAATTATTTGTAATTTTCGACAAGTAGAACAATGAATGGAACAGTTAGACGGTTGAAATCTTTGTATATATTGCTTCTATATAGTCTACGAAACATATATGCAAAGCATCCAAACAGTACAATTCGCCAATTTTTTGTTCTTCAAGTTTAAGTGAACTACGATCCCCATTGTTAATCCCTTAACGGAAATTATTTGTAACTTTCGACAAGTAGAACAGTGAATGGAACAGGTAGACGATTGAAATCTTTGTATATATTGCTTCTATATAGTATAAGAAACATATACGCAAAGCATCCAAACAGTACCATTCGCCAATTTTTTGTTCTTCATGTTTAAGTGAACTACGAGCCCCATTGTTAATCCTTTATCGGAAATTATTTGTAACTTTCGGCAAGTGGAACAATGAATCGAACAGGTAGACGGTTGAAATCTTTGTATATATTGCTTCTATATAGTCTACGAAACATATATGCAAAGCATCCAAACAGTACAATTCGCCAATTTTTTGTTCTTCAAGTTTAAGTGAACTACGATCCCCATTGTTAATCCCTTAACGGAAATTATTTGTAACTTGCGACAAGTAGAACAATGAGTGGAACAGGTAGACGGTTGAAATCAATGTATATATTGCTTCTATATAGTCTAAGAAACATATATGCAAAGCATCCAAACAGTACCATTCGCCAATTTTTTGTTCTTCAAGTTTAAGTGAACAATGAGCCCCATTGTTAATCCTTTATCGGAAATTATTTGTAACTTTCGACAAGTAGAACAATGAATGGAACAGGTAGTCGGTTGAAATCCTTATATATATTGCTTCCATATAGTCTAAGAAACATGTACGCAAAGCATCCAAACAGTACCATTCGCCAATTTTTTGTCCTTCAAGTTTAAGTGAACAATGAGCCCCATTGTTAATCCTTTATCGGAAATTATTTGTAACTTTCGGCAAGTGGAACAATGAATCGAACAGGTAGACGGTTGAAATCTTTGTATATATTGCTTCTATGTAATCTAAAAAACATATATGCAAAGCATCCAAACAGTACAATTCACCAATTTTTTGTTCTTCAAGTTTAAGTGAACAATGAGCCCCAATGGTTAGTCCTTTATCGGTAATTATTTGTAACTTTCGACAACTAGAACAATGAATGGAACAGGTAGACGGTTGAAATCATTGTATATATTGCTTCCATATAGTTTAAGAAACATGTACGCAAAGCATCCAAACAGTACCATTCGCCAATTTTTTGTTCTTCAAGTTTAAGTAAACTACGATCCCCATTGTTAATCCCTTAACGGAAATTATTTGTAACTTTCGACAAGTAGAACAGTGAATGGAACAGGTAGACGGTTGAAATCTTTATATATATTGCTTCTATATAGTATCGGAAACATATATGCAAAGCATCCAAACAGTACAATTCGCCAATTTTTTGTTCTTCAAGTTTAACTGAACAATGAGCCCCAATGGTTAATCCGTTATCGGAAATTATTCGTAACTTTCGACAAGTAGATCAATGAATGGAACAGGTAGACGGTTGAAATCAATGTATATATTGCTTCTATATAGTCTAAGAAACATATATGCAAAGCATCCAAACAGTACAATTCGCCAATTTTTTGTTCTTCAAGTTTAAGTAAACTACGATCCCCATTGTTAATCCCTCGACGGAAATTATTTGTAACTTTCGACAAGTAGAACAATGAATGGAACAGGTAGACGGTTGAAATCATTGTATATATTGCTTCTATATAGTCTAAGAAACATATATGCAAAGCATACAAACAGTACAATTCGACAATTTTTTGTTCTTCAAGTTTAGAGAACAATGAGCCCCAATGGTTAATCCTTTATCGTAAATTATTTGTAATTTTCGACAAGTAGAACAATGAATGAAACAGGTAGACGGTTGAAATCTTTGTATATATTGCTTCTATATAATCTACGAAACATATATGCAAAGCATCCAATCAGTACCATTCGCCAATTTTTTGTTCTTCTAGTTTAAGTGAACAACGAGCCCCATTGTTAATCCTTTAAAGGAAATTATTTGTAAATTTCGACAAGTAGAACAATGAATGGATCAGGTAGACGGTTGAAATCATTGTATATATTGCTTCTATATAGTCTAAGAAACATATATGCAAATCATCCAAACAGTACAATTCGCCAATTATTTGATCTTCAAGTTTAAGTGAACTACGAGCCCCATTGTTAATACTTTAACGGAAATTATTTGTAACTTGCGACAAGTAGAACAATGAATGGAACAGGTAGACGGTTGAAATAAATGTATATATTGCTTCTATATAGTCTAAGAAACATGTACACATAGCATCCAAACAGTACCATTCGCCAATTTTTTGGTCTTCAACTTTAAGTGAACAATGAGCCCCAATGGTTAATCCTTTATCGGAAATTATTTGTAATTTTCGACAAGTAGAACAATGAATGGAACAGGTAGACGGTTGAAATCTTAGTATATATTGCGTCTATATTGTCTAAGAACCATATATGCAAAGCATCCAAACAGTACCATTCGCCAATTTTTTGTTCTTCAAGTTTAAGTGAACTACGAGCCCCATTGTTAATCCTTTAAAGGAAATTATTTCTAAATTTCGACAAGTAGAACAATGATTGGAACACGTAGACGGTTGAAATCTTTGTATATATTGCTTCCATATAGTCTAAGAAACATGTACGCAAAGCATCCAAACAGTACCATTCGCCAATTTTTTGTTCTTCAAGTTTAAGTGAACAATGAGCCCCAATGGTTAATCCTTTATCGGAAATTATTTGTAATTTTCGACAAGTAGAACAATGAATGGAACAGGTAGACGGTTGAAATCTTTGTATATATTGCATCTATATAATCTAAGAAACATATATGCAAAGCATCTAAACAGTAACAATAGCCAATTTTTTGATCTTCAAGTTTAAGTGAACAGCGAGCCCCATTGATAATCATGAAATGGAAATTATTTGTAACTTTCTACAAGTAGAACAATGAATAGTACAAGGTAGACGGGTGAAATCTTTCTATATATTGCTTCTAAATAGTCTATGAAACATATATGCAAAGCATCCAAACAGTGCAATTCGCCAATTTTTTGTTCTTCAAGTTTAAGTGAACAATGAGCCCCATTGTTAATCCTTTATCGGAAATTATTTCTAACTTTCGACAAGTAGAACAATGAATGGAACTGGTAGACGGTTGAAATCTTTTTATATATTGCTTCTAAATAGTCTCAGAAACATATATGCAAAGCATCCAAACAGTACCATTCGCCAATTTTTTGTTCTTCAAGTTTAAGTGAACTACGAGCCGCAATGTTAATCCTTTAAAGGAAATTATTTGTAAATTTCGATAAGTAGAACAATGAATGGAACAGGTAGACGGTTGAAATCATTGTATATATTGCTTCTATATAGTCTTAGAAACATATATGCAAAGCATCCAAACAGTACCATTCGCCAATTTTTTGTTCTTCAAGTTTAAGTGAACAATGAGCCCCAATGGTTAATCCTTTATCCGTAATTATTTGTAACTTTCGACAAGTAGAACAATGAATGGAACAGGTAGACGGTTGAAATATTTGTATATATTGCTTCTATATAGTCTAAGAAACATATATGCAAAGCATCCAAACAGTACCATTCGCCAATTTTTTCTTCTTCAAGATTAAGTGATCAACGAGCCCCATTGTTATTCCATTAAAGGAAATTATTTGTAATTTTCGACAAGTAGAACAAAGAATAGAACAGTTAGACGGTTGAAATATTTGTATATATTGCTTCTATATAGTCTAAGAAACATATATGCAAAGCATCCAAACAGTACCATTCGCCAATTTTTTGTTCATCAAGTTTAAGTGAACAACGAGCCCCATTGTTAATCCTTTAAAGGAAATTATTTGTAAATTTCGTCAAGTAGAACAATGATTGGAACACGTAGACGGTTGAAATCTTTGTATATATTGCTTCCATATAGTCTAAGAAACATGTACACATAGCATCCAAACAGTACCATTCGCCAATTTTTTGGTCTTCAACTTTAAGTGAACAATGAGCCCCAATGGTTAATCCTTTATCGGAAATTATTTGTAATTTTCGACAAGTAGAACAATGAATGGAACAGGTAGACGGTTGAAATATTTGTATATACTGCTTCTATATAATTTAAGAAACATATATTCAAAGCATCCAAACAGTACCATTCGCCAATTTTTTGTTCTTCAAGTTTAAGTGAACTACGAGCCGCAATGTTAATCCTTTAAAGGAAATTATTTGTAAATTTCGATAAGTAGAACAATGAATGGAACAGGTAGACGGTTGAAATCATTGTATATATTGCTTCTATATAGTCTTAGAAACATATATGCAAAGCATCCAAACAGTACCATTCGCCAATTTTTTGGTCTTCAACTTTAAGTGAACAATGAGCCCCAATGGTTAATCCTTTATCGGAAATTATTTGTAATTTTCGACAAGTAGAACAATGAATGGAACAGGTAGACGGTTGAAATATTTGTATATACTGCTTCTATATAATTTAAGAAACATATATTCAAAGCATCCAAACAGTACCATTCGCAAATTTTTTGGTCTTCAACTTTAAGTGAACAATGAGCCCCAATGGTTAATCCTTTATCGGAAATTATTTGTAATTTTCGACAAGTAGAACAATGAATGGAACAGGTAGACGGTTGAAATATTTGTATATATTGCGTCTATATAGTCTAAGAAACATCAAGGCAAAGCATCCAAACAGTACCATTCGCCAATTTTCTGTTCTTCAAGTTTAAGTGAACTACGAGCCCCATTGTTAATCCTTTAAAGGAAATTATTTGTAAATTTCGACAAGTAGAACAATGAATGGAACAGGTAGACGGTTGAAATCAGTGTATATATTGCTTCTATATAGTCTAAGAAACATATATGCAAAGCATCCAAACAGTACCATTCGCCAATTTTTTGTTTTTCAAGTTTAAGTGAACAATGAGCCCCAATGGCTAATCCTTTAAAGGAAATTATTTGTAACTTTCGACAAGAAGAACAATGAATGGAACAGGTAGACGGTTGAAATCTTTGTATATATTGCTTCTATATAATCTAAGAAACATATATGCAAAGCATCTAAACAGTAACAATCGCCAATTTTTTGATCTTCAAGTTTAAGTGAACAGCGAGCCCCATTGATAATCATGTAATGGAAATTATTTGTAACTTTCTACAAGTAGAACAATGAATGGAACAGGTAGACGGTTGAAATCCTTGTATATATTGCGCCTATATAGTCTAAGAAACATATATGCAAAGCATCCAAACAGTACAATTCGCCAATTTTTTGTTCTTCAAGTTTAAGTGAACAATGAGCCCCAATGGTTAATCATTTATCCGTAATTATTTGTAACTTTCGACAAGTAGAACAATGAATGGAACAGGTAGCCGGTTGAAATCAATGTATATATTGCTTCTAAATAGTCTAAGAAACATATATGCAAAGAATCCAAACAGTACAATTCGCCAATTTTTTGTTCTTCAAGTTTAAGTGAATTACGAGCCCCATTGTTAATCCTTTAAAGGAAATTATTTGTAACTTTCGACAAGTAGAACAATGAATGGAACAGGTAGACGGTTGAAATCTTTGTATATATTGCTTCTAAATAGTCTAAGAAACATATATGCAAAGAATCCAAACAGTACAATTCGCCAATTTTTTGTTCTTCAAGTTTAAGTGAATTACGAGCCCCATTGTTAATCCTTTAAAGGAAATTATTTGTAACTTTCGACAAGTAGAACAATGAATGGAACAGGTAGACGGTTGAAATCTTTGTATATATTGCGTCTATATAGTCTAAGAAACACATAGGCAAAGCATCCAAACAGTACCATTCGCCAATTTTTTGTTCTTCAAGTTTAAGTGAAAAATGAGCCCCAATGGTTAATCCTTTATCGGAAATTATTTGTAATTTTCGACAAGTAGAACAATGAATGGAACAGGTAGACGGTTGAAATCTTTGTATATATTGCTTCTATATAGTCTAAGAAACCTATATGCAAAGCATCTAAACAGTAACAATCGCCAATTGTTTGATCTTCAAGTTTAAGTGAACAGCGAGCCCCATTGATAATCATGAAATGGAAATTATTTGTAACTTTCTACAAGTAGAACAATGAATAGTACAGGTAGACGGGTTAAATCTTTCTATATATTGCTTCTAAATAGTCTAAGAAACATATATGCAAAGCATCCAAATAGTACAATTCGCCATTTTTTTGTTCTTCAAGTTTAAGTGAACTACCAGCCCCATTGTTAATCCTTTAAAGGAAATTAATTGTAATTTTCTACAATTAGAACAATGAATGGAACAGGTAGACGATTGAAATCATTGTATATATTACATCTATATAGTCTAAGAAACATATATGCAAAGCACCCAAACAGTACCATTCGCCAATTTTTTGTTCTTCAAGTTTAAGTGAACTACGAGCCCCATTGTTAATCCATCAACGGAAATTATGTGTGACTTTCGACAAGTAGAACAATGAATGGAACAGGTAGACGTTTGAAATCATTGTATATATTGCTTCTATATAGTCTAAGAAACATATATGCAAAGCATCCAAACAGTACAATTCGCCAATTTATTGTTCTTCAAGTTTGAGTGAACAACGAGCCCCATTGTTAATCCTTTAAAGGAAATTATTTGTAAATATCGACAAGTAGAACAATGAATGGAACAGGTAGACGGTTGAAATCATTGTATATATTGCTTCTATATAGTCTAAGAAACATACATGCAAAGCATCCAAACAGTACCATTCGCGAATTTATTGTTCTTCAAGTTTAAGTGAACAACGAGCCCCATTGATAATCATGAAAGGGAAATTATTTCTAAATTTCAACAAGTAGAACAATGATTGGAACAGGTAGACGGGTGAAATCCTTCTACATATTGCTTCTATATAGTCTAAGAAACATTTATGCAAAGCATCCAAACAGTACAATTCGCCAATTTTTTTGTTCTTCAAGTTTAAGTGAACTACGAGCTCCATTGTTAATCCTTTATCGGAAATTATTTGTAATTTTCGACAAATAGAACAATGAATGGAACAGGTAGACGGTTGAAATCTTTGTATATATTGCTTCTATATAGTCTAAGAAACATATATGCAAAGCATCCAAACAGTACCATTCGCCAATTTTTTGTTCTTCAAGGTTAAGTGAAAAATGAGCCCCATTGTTAATCCTTTATCGGAAATTATTTGTAACTTTCGACAAGTAGAACAATGAATGGAACAGGTAGACGGTTGAAAACTTTGTATATATTGCTTCTATATAGTCTAAGAAACATGTAAGCAAAGCATCCAAACAGTACCATTCGCCAATTTTTTGTTCCTCAAGTTTAAGTGAACAATGAGACCCATTGTTAATCCTTTATCGGAAATTATTTGTAACTTTCGACAAGTAGAACAATGAATGGAACAGGTAGACGGTTGAAATCTTTGTAAATATTGCTTCTATATAGTCTAAGAAACATATATGCAAAGCATCCAAACAGCACAATTCGCCAATTTATTGTTATTCAAGTTTAAGTGAACAACGAGCCCCATTGTTAATCCTTTAAAGGAAATTATTTGTAAATATCGACAAGTAGAACAATGAATGGAACAGGTAGACTGTTGAAATCATTGTATATATTGCTTCTATATAGTCTAAGAAACATACATGCAAAGCATCCAAACAGTACCATTCGCGAATTTATTGTTCTTCAAGTTTAAGTGAACAACGAGCCCCATTGATAATCATGAAAGGGAAATTATTTCTAAATTTCAACAAGTAGAACAATGATTGGAACAGGTAGACGGGTGAAATCCTTCTATATATTGCTTCTATATAGTCTAAGAAACATTTATGCAAAGCATCCAAACAGTACAATTCGCCAATTTATTGTTCTTCAAGTTTAAGTGAACAACGAGCCCCATTGTTAATCCTTTAAAGGAAATTATTTGTAAATATCGACAAGTAGAACAATGAATGGAACAGGTAGACGGTTGAAATCATTGTATATATTGCTTCTATATAGTCTAAGAAACATACATGCAAAGCATCCAAACAGTACCATTCGCGAATTTATTGTTCTTCAAGTTTAAGTGAACAACGAGCCCCATTGATAATCATGAAAGGGAAATTATTTCTAAATTTCAACAAGTAGAACAATGATTGGAACAGGTAGACGGGTGAAATCCTTCTACATATTGCTTCTATATAGTCTAAGAAACATTTATGCAAAGCATCCAAACAGTACAATTCGCCAATTTTTTTGTTCTTCAAGTTTAAGTGAACTACGAGCTCCATTGTTAATCCTTTATCGGAAATTATTTGTAATTTTCGACAAATAGAACAATGAATGGAACAGGTAGACGGTTGAAATCTTTGTATATATTGCTTCTATATAGTCTAAGAAACATATATGCAAAGCATCCAAACAGTACCATTCGCCAATTTTTTGTTCTTCAAGGTTAAGTGAAAAATGAGCCCCATTGTTAATCCTTTATCGGAAATTATTTGTAACTTTCGACAAGTAGAACAATGAATGGAACAGGTAGACGGTTGAAAACTTTGTATATATTGCTTCTATATAGTCTAAGAAACATGTACGCAAAGCATCCAAACAGTACCATTCGCCAATTTTTTGTTCCTCAAGTTTAAGTGAACAATGAGACCCATTGTTAATCCTTTATCGGAAATTATTTGTAACTTTCGACAAGTAGAACAATGAATGGAACAGGTAGACGGTTGAAATCTTTGTAAATATTGCTTCTATATAGTCTAAGAAACATATATGCAAAGCATCCAAACAGCACAATTCGCCAATTTATTGTTATTCAAGTTTAAGTGAACAACGAGCCCCATTGTTAATCCTTTAAAGGAAATTATTTGTAAATTTCGACAAGTAGAACAATGAATGGAACAGGTAGACTGTTGAAATCATTGTATATATTGCTTCTATATAGTCTAAGAAACATACATGCAAAGCATCCAAACAGTACCATTCGCGAATTTATTGTTCTTCAAGTTTAAGTGAACAACGAGCCCCATTGATAATCATGAAAGGGAAATTATTTCTAAATTTCAACAAGTAGAACAATGATTGGAACAGGTAGACGGGTGAAATCCTTCTATATATTGCTTCTATATAGTCTAAGAAACATTTATGCAAAGCATCCAAACAGTACAATTCGCCAATTTTTTTGTTCTTCAAGTTTAAGTGAACTACGAGCTCCATTGTTAATCCTTTATCGGAAATTATTTGTAATTTTCGACAAATAGAACAATGAATGGAACAGGTAGACGGTTGAAATCTTTGTATATATTGCTTCTATATAGTCAAAGAAACATATATGCAAAGCATCCAAACAGTACCATTCGCCAATTTTTTGTTCTTCAAGTTTAAGTGAGCTACGAGCCCCATTGTTAATCCTTTATCCGTAATTATTTGTAACTTTCGACAAGTAGAACAATGAATGGAACAGGTAGACGGTTGAAATCTTTGTATATATTGCTTCTATATAGTCTAAGAAACATATATGCAAAGCATCCAAACAGTACCATTCGCCAATTTTTTGTTCTTCAAGGTTAAGTGAAAAATGAGCCCCATTGTTAATCCTTTATCGGAAATTATTTGTAACTTTCGACAAGTAGAACAATGAATGGAACAGGTAGACGGTTGAAAACTTTGTATATATTGCTTCTATATAGTCTAAGAAACATGTACGCAAAGCATCCAAACAGTACCATTCGCCAATTTTTTGTTCCTCAAGTTTAAGTGAACAATGAGACCCATTGTTAATCCTTTATCGGAAATTATTTGTAACTTTCGACAAGTAGAACAATGAATGGAACAGGTAGACGGTTGAAATCTTTGTAAATATTGCTTCTATATAGTCTAAGAAACATATATGCAAAGCATCCAAACAGCACAATTCGCCAATTTATTGTTATTCAAGTTTAAGTGAACAACGAGCCCCATTGTTAATCCTTTAAAGGAAATTATTTGTAAATATCGACAAGTAGAACAATGAATGGAACAGGTAGACTGTTGAAATCATTGTATATATTGCTTCTATATAGTCTAAGAAACATACATGCAAAGCATCCAAACAGTACCATTCGCGAATTTATTGTTCTTCAAGTTTAAGTGAACAACGAGACCCATTGATAATCATGAAAGGGAAATTATTTCTAAATTTCAACAAGTAGAACAATGATTGGAACAGGTAGACGGGTGAAATCCTTCTATATATTGCTTCTATATAGTCTAAGAAACATTTATGCAAAGCATCCAAACAGTACAATTCGCCAATTTATTGTTCTTCAAGTTTAAGTGAACAACGAGCCCCATTGTTAATCCTTTAAAGGAAATTATTTGTAAATATCGACAAGTAGAACAATGAATGGAACAGGTAGACGGTTGAAATCATTGTATATATTGCTTCTATATAGTCTAAGAAACATACATGCAAAGCATCCAAACAGTACCATTCGCGAATTTATTGTTCTTCAAGTTTAAGTGAACAACGAGCCCCATTGATAATCATGAAAGGGAAATTATTTCTAAATTTCAACAAGTAGAACAATGATTGGAACAGGTAGACGGGTGAAATCCTTCTACATATTGCTTCTATATAGTCTAAGAAACATTTATGCAAAGCATCCAAACAGTACAATTCGCCAATTTTTTTGTTCTTCAAGTTTAAGTGAACTACGAGCTCCATTGTTAATCCTTTATCGGAAATTATTTGTAATTTTCGACAAATAGAACAATGAATGGAACAGGTAGACGGTTGAAATCTTTGTATATATTGCTTCTATATAGTCTAAGAAACATATATGCAAAGCATCCAAACAGTACCATTCGCCAATTTTTTGTTCTTCAAGGTTAAGTGAAAAATGAGCCCCATTGTTAATCCTTTATCGGAAATTATTTGTAACTTTCGACAAGTAGAACAATGAATGGAACAGGTAGACGGTTGAAAACTTTGTATATATTGCTTCTATATAGTCTAAGAAACATGTACGCAAAGCATCCAAACAGTACCATTCGCCAATTTTTTGTTCCTCAAGTTTAAGTGAACAATGAGACCCATTGTTAATCCTTTATCGGAAATTATTTGTAACTTTCGACAAGTAGAACAATGAATGGAACAGGTAGACGGTTGAAATCTTTGTAAATATTGCTTCTATATAGTCTAAGAAACATATATGCAAAGCATCCAAACAGCACAATTCGCCAATTTATTGTTATTCAAGTTTAAGTGAACAACGAGCCCCATTGTTAATCCTTTAAAGGAAATTATTTGTAAATATCGACAAGTAGAACAATGAATGGAACAGGTAGACTGTTGAAATCATTGTATATATTGCTTCTATATAGTCTAAGAAACATACATGCAAAGCATCCAAACAGTACCATTCGCCAATTTTTTGTTCCTCAAGTTTAAGTGAACAATGAGACCCATTGTTAATCCTTTATCGGAAATTATTTGTAACTTTCGACAAGTAGAACAATGAATGGAACAGGTAGACGGTTGAAATCTTTGTAAATATTGCTTCTATATAGTCTAAGAAACATATATGCAAAGCATCCAAACAGCACAATTCGCCAATTTATTGTTATTCAAGTTTAAGTGAACAACGAGCCCCATTGTTAATCCTTTAAAGGAAATTATTTGTAAATATCGACAAGTAGAACAATGAATGGAACAGGTAGACTGTTGAAATCATTGTATATATTGCTTCTATATAGTCTAAGAAACATACATGCAAAGCATCCAAACAGTACCATTCGCGAATTTATTGTTCTTCAAGTTTAAGTGAACAACGAGCCCCATTGATAATCATGAAAGGGAAATTATTTCTAAATTTCAACAAGTAGAACAATGATTGGAACAGGTAGACGGGTGAAATCCTTCTATATATTGCTTCTATATAGTCTAAGAAACATTTATGCAAAGCATCCAAACAGTACAATTCGCCAATTTATTGTTCTTCAAGTTTAAGTGAACAACGAGCCCCATTGTTAATCCTTTAAAGGAAATTATTTGTAAATATCGACAAGTAGAACAATGAATGGAACAGGTAGACGGTTGAAATCATTGTATATATTGCTTCTATATAGTCTAAGAAACATACATGCAAAGCATCCAAACAGTACCATTCGCGAATTTATTGTTCTTCAAGTTTAAGTGAACAACGAGCCCCATTGATAATCATGAAAGGGAAATTATTTCTAAATTTCAACAAGTAGAACAATGATTGGAACAGGTAGACGGGTGAAATCCTTCTACATATTGCTTCTATATAGTCTAAGAAACATTTATGCAAAGCATCCAAACAGTACAATTCGCCAATTTTTTTGTTCTTCAAGTTTAAGTGAACTACGAGCTCCATTGTTAATCCTTTATCGGAAATTATTTGTAATTTTCGACAAATAGAACAATGAATGGAACAGGTAGACGGTTGAAATCTTTGTATATATTGCTTCTATATAGTCTAAGAAACATATATGCAAAGCATCCAAACAGTACCATTCGCCAATTTTTTGTTCTTCAAGGTTAAGTGAAAAATGAGCCCCATTGTTAATCCTTTATCGGAAATTATTTGTAACTTTCGACAAGTAGAACAATGAATGGAACAGGTAGACGGTTGAAAACTTTGTATATATTGCTTCTATATAGTCTAAGAAACATGTACGCAAAGCATCCAAACAGTACCATTCGCCAATTTTTTGTTCCTCAAGTTTAAGTGAACAATGAGACCCATTGTTAATCCTTTATCGGAAATTATTTGTAACTTTCGACAAGTAGAACAATGAATGGAACAGGTAGACGGTTGAAATCTTTGTAAATATTGCTTCTATATAGTCTAAGAAACATATATGCAAAGCATCCAAACAGCACAATTCGCCAATTTATTGTTATTCAAGTTTAAGTGAACAACGAGCCCCATTGTTAATCCTTTAAAGGAAATTATTTGTAAATATCGACAAGTAGAACAATGAATGGAACAGGTAGACTGTTGAAATCATTGTATATATTGCTTCTATATAGTCTAAGAAACATACATGCAAAGCATCCAAACAGTACCATTCGCGAATTTATTGTTCTTCAAGTTTAAGTGAACAACGAGCCCCATTGATAATCATGAAAGGGAAATTATTTCTAAATTTCAACAAGTAGAACAATGATTGGAACAGGTAGACGGGTGAAATCCTTCTATATATTGCTTCTATATAGTCTAAGAAACATTTATGCAAAGCATCCAAACAGTACAATTCGCCAATTTTTTTGTTCTTCAAGTTTAAGTGAACTACGAGCTCCATTGTTAATCCTTTATCGGAAATTATTTGTAATTTTCGACAAATAGAACAATGAATGGAACAGGTAGACGGTTGAAATCTTTGTATATATTGCTTCTATATAGTCTAAGAAACATATATGCAAAGCATCCAAACAGTACCATTCGCCAATTTTTTGTTCTTCAAGGTTAAGTGAAAAATGAGCCCCATTGTTAATCCTTTATCGGAAATTATTTGTAACTTTCGACAAGTAGAACAATGAATGGAACAGGTAGACGGTTGCAATCTTTGTATATGTTGCTTCTATATAGTCTAAGGAACCTATATGCAAAGCATCTAAACAGTAACATTCGCCAATTTTTTGATCTTCAAGTTTAAGTGAACAATGAGCCCCATTGTTAAACCTTTATCGGAAATTATTTGTAACTTTCGACAAGTAGAACAATGAATGGAACAGGTAGACGGTTGAAATCTTTGTAAATATTGCTTCTATATAGTCTAAGAAACATATATGCTAAGCATCCAAACAGTACCATTCGCCAATTTTTTGTTCTTCAAGTCTAAGTGAACAACGAGCCCCATTGATAATCATGAAAGGGAAATTATTTCTAAATTTCGACAAGTAGAACAATGATTGGAACACGTAGACGGTTGAAATCTTTGTATATATTGCTTCCATATAGTCTAAGAAACATGTACGCAAAGCATCCAAACAGTACCATTCGCCAATTTTTTGTTCTTCAAGTTTAAGTGAACTACGAGCCCCATTGTTAATCCATCAACGGAAATTATTTGTAACTTTCGACAAGAAGAACAATAAATAGAACAGGTAGACGGTTGCAATCTTTGTATATGTTGCTTCTATATAGTCTAAGGAACCTATATGCAAAGCATCTAAACAGTAACATTCGCCAATTTTTTGATCTTCAAGTTTAAGTGAACAATGAGCCCCATTGTTAATCCTTTATCGGAAATTATTTGTAACTTTCGACAAGTAGAACAATGAATGGAACAGGTAGACGGTTGAAATCTTTGTAAATATTGCTTCTATATAGTCTAAGAAACATATATGCAAAGCATCCAAACAGTACCATTCGCCAATTTTTTGTTCTTCAAGTCTAAGTGAACAACGAGCCCCATTGATAATCATGAAAGGGAAATTATTTCTAAATTTCGACAAGTAGAACAATGATTGGAACAGGTAGACGGGTGAAATCCTTCTATATATTGCTTCTATATAGTCTAAGAAACATATATGCAAAGCATCCAAACAGTACCATTCGCCAATTTTTTGTTCCTCAAGTTTAAGTGAACAATGAGCCCCATTGTTAATCCTTTATCGGAAATTATTTGTAACTTTCGACAAGTAGAACAATGAATGGAACAGGTAGACGGTTGAAATCATTGTATATATTGCTTCTATATAGTCTAAGAAACATATATGCAAAGCATCCAAACAGTACAATTCGCCAATTTATTGTTCTTCAAGTTTAAGTGAAGAACGAGCCCCAATGTCAATCCTTTAAAGGAAATTATTTGTAAATATCGACAAGTAGAAGAATGAATGGAACAGGTAGACGGTTGAAATCATTGTATATATTGCTTCTATATAGTCTAAAAAACATACATGCAAAGCATCCAAACAGTACCATTCGCGAATTTATTGTTCTTCAAGTTTAAGTGAACAACGAGCCCCATTGATAATCATGAAAGGGAAATTATTTCTAAATTTCGACAAGTAGAACAATGATTGGAACATGTAGACGGGTGAAATCCTTCTATATATTGCTTCTATATAGTCTAAGAAACATTTATGCAAAGCATCCAAACAGTACAATTCGCCAATTTTTTTGTTCTTCAAGTTTAAGTGAACTACGAGCCCCATTGTTAATCCATCAACGGAAATTATGTGTAACTTTCGACAAGTAGAACAATGAATGGAACAGGTAGACGTTTGAAATCATTGTATATATTGCTTCTATATAGTCTAAGAAACATATATGCAAAGCATCCAAACAGTACAATTCGCCAATTTATTGTTCTTCAAGTTTAAGTGAACAACGAGCCCCATTGTTAATCCTTTAAAGGAAATTATTTGTAAATATCGACAAGTAGAACAATGAATGGAACAGGTAGACGGTTGAAATCATTGTATATATTGCTTCTATATAGTCTAAGAAACATACATGCAAAGCATCCAAACAGTACCATTCGCGAATTTATTGTTCTTCAAGTTTAAGTGAACAACGAGCCCCATTGTTAATCCTTTAAAGGAAATTATTTGTAAATTTCGACAAGTAGAACAATGATTGGAACACGTAGACGGTTGAAATATTTGTATATATTGCTTCCATATAGTCTAAGAAAGATGTACGCAAAGCAACCAAACACTACCATTCGCCAATTTTTTGTTCTTCAAGTTTAAGTGAACAATGAGCCCCATTGTTAATCCTTTAACGGAAATTAATTGTAACTTTCTACAAGTAGAACAATGATTGGGACACGTAGACGGTTGAAATCTTTGTATATATTGCTTCTATATAATCTAAGAAACATATATGCAAAGCATCCAAACAGAACCATTCGCCAATTTTTTGTTCTTAAAGGTTAAGTGAACAATGAGCCCCATTGTTAATCCTTTATCGGAAATTATTTGTAACTTTCGACAAGTAGAACAATGAATGGAACAGGTAGACGGTTGATATCTTTGTATATATTGCTTCCATCTAGTGTAAGAAACAAATATGCAAAGCATCCAAACAGTACAATTCGCCAATTTATTGTTCTTCAAGTTTAAGTGAACAACGAGCCCCATTGTTAATCCTTTAAAGGAAATTATTTGTAAATATCGACAAGTAGATCAATGAATGGAACAGGTAGACGTTTGAAATCATTGTATATATTGCTTCTATATAGTCTAAGAAACATATATGCAAAGCATCCAAACAGTACAATTCGCCAATTTATTGTTCTTCAAGTTTAAGTGAACAACGAGCCCCATTGTTAATCCTTTAAAGGAAATTATTTGTGAATATCGACAAGTAGAACAATGAATGGAACAGGTAGACGGTTGAAATCATTGTATATATTGCTTCTATATAGTCTAAGAAACATACATGCAAAGCATCCAAACAGTACCATTCGCGAATTTATAGTTCTTCAAGTTTAAGTGAACAACGAGCCCCATTGATAATCATGGATGGGAAATTATTTCTAAATTTCGACAAGTAGAACAATGATTGGAACACGTAGACGGTTGAAATCTTTGTATATATTGCTTCCATATAGTCTAAGAAACTTGTACGCAAAGCATCCAAACAGTACCATTCGCCATTTTTTTGTTCTTCAAGTTTAAGTGAACAATGAGCCCCAATGGTTAATCCTTTATCGGAAATTATTTGTAACTTTCGACAAGTAGAACAATGTATGGATCAGGTAGACGGTTGAAATCTTTATATATATTGCTTCTATATAGTCTAATAAACTTATATGCAAAGCATCCAAACAGTACCATTCGCCAATTTTTTGTTCATCAAGTTTAAGTGAACAACAAGCCCCATTGATATTCATGAAACGGAAATTATTTGTAACTTTCTACAAGTAGAACAATGAATAGAACTGGTAGACGGGTGAAATCTTTCTATATGTTGCTTCTATATAGTCTAAGAAACATATATGCAAAGCATCCAAACAGTACCATTCGCCAATTTTTTGTTCTTCAAGTGTAAGTGAACTACGAGCCCCATTGTTAATCCTTTAAAGGAAATTATTTGTAAATTTCGACAAGTAGAACAATGAATGGAACAGGTAGACGGTTGAAATCATTGTATATATTGCTTCTATATAGTCTTAGAAACATATATGCAAAGCATCCAAACAGTACCATTCGCCAATTTTTTGTTCTTCAAGTTTAAGTGAACAATGAGCCCCATTGTTAATCCTTTATCGGAAATTATTTCTAACTTTCGACAAGTAGAACAATGAATGGAACACGTAGACGGTTGAAATCTTTGTATATATTGCTTCTATATAGTCTAAGAAACATATATGCAAAGCATCCAAACAGTACAATTCGCCAATTTATTGTTCTTCAAGTTTAAGTGAACAACGAGCCCCATTGTTAATCCTTTAAAGGAAATTATTTGTAAATTTCGACAAGTAGAACAATGATTGGAACACGTAGACGGTTGAAATATTTGTATATATTGCTTCCATATAGTCTAAGAAAGATGTACGCAAAGCAACCAAACACTACCATTCGCCAATTTTTTGTTCTTCAAGTTTAAGTGAACAATGAGCCCCATTGTTAATCCTTTAACGGAAATTAATTGTAACTTTCTACAAGTAGAACAATGATTGGGACACGTAGACGGTTGAAATCTTTGTATATATTGCTTCTATATAATCTAAGAAACATATATGCAAAGCATCCAAACAGAACCATTCGCCAATTTTTTGTTCTTAAAGGTTAAGTGAACAATGAGCCCCATTGTTAATCCTTTATCGGAAATTATTTGTAACTTTCGACAAGTAGAACAATGAATGGAACAGGTAGACGGTTGATATCTTTGTATATATTGCTTCCATCTAGTGTAAGAAACAAATATGCAAAGCATCCAAACAGTACAATTCGCCAATTTATTGTTCTTCAAGTTTAAGTGAACAACGAGGCCCATTGATAATCATGAAACGGAAATTATTTGTAACTTTCGACATGTAGAACAATGAATGGAACAGGTAGACGGTTGAAATATTATTATATATTGCTTCCATATAGTCTAAGAAACATATATGCAAAGCATCCAAACAGTACCATTCGCCAATTTTTTGTTCTTCAAGTTTAAGTGAACAATGGGCCCCAGTGTTAATCCTTTATCGGAAATTATTTGTAACTTTCGACAAGTAGAACAATGAATGGAACAGGTAGACGGTTGAAATCTTTTTATATATTGCTTCTATATAGTCTAATAAAATTATATGCAAAGCATCCAAACAGTACCATTCGCCAATTTTTTGTTCATCAAGTTTAAGTGAACAACAAGCCCCATTGTTAATCCTTTAAAGGAAATTATTTGTAAATTTCGACAAGTAGAACAATGATTGGAACACGTAGACGGTTGAAATCATTGTATATATTGCTTCTATATAGTCTAAGAAACATACATGCAAAGCATCCAAACAGTACCATTCGCGAATTTATTGTTCTTCAAGTTTAAGTGAACAACGAGCCCCATTGATAATCATGGATGGGAAATTATTTCTAAATTTCGACAAGTAGAACAATGATTGGAACACGTAGACGGTTGAAATCTTTGTATATATTGCTTCCATATAGTCTAAGAAACTTGTACGCAAAGCATCCAAACAGTACCATTCGCCATTTTTTTGTTCTTCAAGTTTAAGTGAACAATGAGCCCCAATGGTTAATCCTTTATCGGAAATTATTTGTAACTTTCGACAAGTAGAACAATGTATGGATCAGGTAGACGGTTGAAATCTTTATATATATTGCTTCTATATAGTCTAATAAACTTATATGCAAAGCATCCAAACAGTACCATTCGCCAATTTTTTGTTCATCAAGTTTAAGTGAACAACAAGCCCCATTGATATTCATGAAACGGAAATTATTTGTAACTTTCTACAAGTAGAACAATGAATAGAACTGGTAGACGGGTGAAATCTTTCTATATGTTGCTTCTATATAGTCTAAGAAACATATATGCAAAGCATCCAAACAGTACCATTCGCCAATTTTTTGTTCTTCAAGTGTAAGTGAACTACGAGCCCCATTGTTAATCCTTTAAAGGAAATTATTTGTAAATTTCGACAAGTAGAACAATGAATGGAACAGGTAGACGGTTGAAATCATTGTATATATTGCTTCTATATAGTCTTAGAAACATATATGCAAAGCATCCAAACAGTACCATTCGCCAATTTTTTGTTCTTCAAGTTTAAGTGAACAATGAGCCCCATTGTTAATCCTTTATCGGAAATTATTTCTAACTTTCGACAAGTAGAACAATGAATGGAACACGTAGACGGTTGAAATCTTTGTATATATTGCTTCTATATAGTCTAAGAAACATATATGCAAAGCATCCAAACAGTACAATTCGCCAATTTATTGTTCTTCAAGTTTAAGTGAACAACGAGCCCCATTGTTAATCCTTTAAAGGAAATTATTTGTAAATTTCGACAAGTAGAACAATGATTGGAACACGTAGACGGTTGAAATATTTGTATATATTGCTTCCATATAGTCTAAGAAAGATGTACGCAAAGCAACCAAACACTACCATTCGCCAATTTTTTGTTCTTCAAGTTTAAGTGAACAATGAGCCCCATTGTTAATCCTTTAACGGAAATTAATTGTAACTTTCTACAAGTAGAACAATGATTGGGACACGTAGACGGTTGAAATCTTTGTATATATTGCTTCTATATAATCTAAGAAACATATATGCAAAGCATCCAAACAGAACCATTCGCCAATTTTTTGTTCTTAAAGGTTAAGTGAACAATGAGCCCCATTGTTAATCCTTTATCGGAAATTATTTGTAACTTTCGACAAGTAGAACAATGAATGGAACAGGTAGACGGTTGATATCTTTGTATATATTGCTTCCATCTAGTGTAAGAAACAAATATGCAAAGCATCCAAACAGTACAATTCGCCAATTTATTGTTCTTCAAGTTTAAGTGAACAACGAGGCCCATTGATAATCATGAAACGGAAATTATTTGTAACTTTCGACATGTAGAACAATGAATGGAACAGGTAGACGGTTGAAATATTATTATATATTGCTTCCATATAGTCTAAGAAACATATATGCAAAGCATCCAAACAGTACCATTCGCCAATTTTTTGTTCTTCAAGTTTAAGTGAACAATGGGCCCCAGTGTTACTCCTTTATCGGAAATTATTTGTAACTTTCGACAAGTAGAACAATGAATGGAACAGGTAGACGGTTGAAATCTTTTTATATATTGCTTCTATATAGTCTAAGAAACATATATGCAAAGCATCCAAACAGTACCATTCGCCAATTTTTTGTTCTTCAAGTTTAAGTAAACTACGATCCCCATTGTTAATCCCTTAACGGAAATTATTTGTAACTTTCGACAAGTAGAACAATGAATGGAACAGGTAGATGGTTGAAATCAATGTATATATTGCTTCTATATAGTCTAAGAAACATATATGCAAAGCATCCAAACAGTACCATTCGCCAATTTTTTGTTCTTCAAGTTTAAGTGAACAACGAGCCCCATTGATAATCATGAAACGGAAATTATTTGTAACTTTCGACATGTAGATCAATGAATGGAACAGGTAGATGGTTGAAACATTTTTATATATTGCTTCCGTATAGTCTAAGAAACATATATGCAAAGCATCAAAACAGTACCATTCGCCAATTTTTTGTTCTTCAAGGTTAAGTGAACAATGAGCCCGATTGTTAATCCTTTATCGGAAATTATTTGTAAATTTCGACAAGTAGAACAATGATTGGAACACGTGGACGGTTGAAATCTTTGTATATATTGCTTCCATATAGTATAAGAAACATATATTCAAAGCATCCAAACAGTACAATTCGCCAATTTTTTGTTCTTCAAGTTTAAGTGAACAATGAGCCCCAATGGTTAATCCTTTATCGGAAATTATTTGTAACTTTCGACAAGTGGAACAATGAATGGAACAGGTAGACGGTTGAAATCTTTGTATATATTGCTTCTATATAGTCTAAGAACCATATATGCAAAGCATCCAAACAGTACAATTCGCCAATTTTTGGTTTTTCAAGTTTAATTGAACTACGAGCCCCATTGTTAATCCTTTAAAGGAAATTATTTGTAAATTTCGACAAGTAGAACAATGAATAGATCATGTAGAAGGTTAAAATCATTGTATAAATTGCTTCTATATAGTCTACGAAACATATATACAAAGCATCCAAACAGTACAATTCGCCAATTTTTTGTTCTTCAAGTTTAAGTGAACTACGAGCCCCATTGTTAATCCTTTAACGGAAATTAATTGTAACTTTCTACAAGTAGAACAATGATTGGAACACGTAGACGGTTGAAATCTTTGTATATATTGCTTCCATGTAGTCTAAGAAACATATATGCAAAGCATCCAAACAGTACCATTCGCCAATTTTTTGTTCTTCAAGTTTAAGTGAACAACGAGCCCCATTGTTAATCCTTTAAAGGAAATTATTTGTAAATTTCGACAAGCAGAACAATGATTGGAACACGTAGACGGTTGAAATATTATTATATATTGCTTCCATATAGTCTAAGAAACATATATGCAAAGCATCCAAACAGTACCATTCGCCAATTTATTGTTCTTCAAGTTTAAGTGAACAACGAGCCCCATTGTTAATCCCTTAACGGAAATTATTTGTAACTTTCGACAAGTAGAACAATGAATGGAACAGGTAGACGGTTGAAATCAATGTATATATTGCTTCTATATAGTCTAAGAAACATATATGCAAAGCATCCAAACAGTACAATTCGCCAATTTATTGTTCTTCAAGTTTAAGTGAACAACGAGCCCCATTGTTAATCCTTTAAAGGAAATTATTTGTAAATATCGACAAGTAGAACAATGAATGGAACAGGTAGACGGTTGAAATCATTGTATATATTGCTTCTATATAGTCTAAGAAACATACATGCAAAGCATCCAAACAGTACCATTCGCGAATTTATTGTTCTTCAAGTTTAAGTGAACAACGAGCCCCATTGATAATCATGAAAGGGAAATTATTTCTAAATTTCAACAAGTAGAACAATGATTGGAACAGGTAGACGGGTGAAATCCTTCTATATATTGCTTCTATATAGTCTAAGAAACATTTATGCAAAGCATCCAAACAGTACAATTCGCCAATTTTTTTGTTCTTCAAGTTTAAGTGAACTACGAGCTCCATTGTTAATCCTTTATCGGAAATTATTTGTAATTTTCAACAAATAGAACAATGAATGGAACAGGTAGACGGTTGAAATCTTTGTATATATTGCTTCTATATAGTCTAAGAAACATATATGCAAAGCATCCAAACAGTACCATTCGCCAATTTATTGTTCTTCAAGTTTAAGTGAACAACGAGCCCCATTGTTAATCCCTTAACGGAAATTATTTGTAACTTTCGACAAGTAGAACAATGAATGGAACAGGTAGACGGTTGAAATCAATGTATACATTGCTTCTATATAGTCTAAGAAATATATATGCAAAGCATCCAAACAGTACCACTCGCCAATTTTTTGTTCTTCAAGTTTAAGTGAACTACGAGCCCCATTGTTAATCCTTTAAAGGAAATTATTTGTAAATTTCGGCAAGTAGAACAATGAATGGAACACGTAGACGGTTGAAATCTTTGTATATATTGCTTCCATATAGTCTAAGAAACATGTACGCAAAGCATCCAAACAGTACCATTCGCCAATTTTTTGTTCTTCAAGTTTAAGTGAACTACGAGCCCCATTCTTAATCCTTTAACGGAAATTAATTGTAACTTACTACAAGTAGAACAATGATTGGAACACGCAGACGGTTGAAATCTTTGTATATATTGCTTCCATATAGTCTAAGAAACATATATGCAAAGCATCCAAACAGTACCATTCGCCAATTTTTTGTTCTTCAAGTTTAAGTAAACTACGATCCCCATTGTTAATCCCTTAACGGAAATTATTTGTAACTTTCGACAAGTAGAACAATGAATGGAACAGGTAGACGGTTGAAATCAATGTATATATTGCTTCTATATAGTCTAAGAAACATATATGCAAAGCATCCAAACAGTACAATTCGCCAATTTATTGTTCTTCAAGTTTAAGTGAACAACGAGCCCCATTGTTAATCCTTTAAAGGAAATTATTTGTAAATATCGACAAGTAGAACAATGAATGGAACAGGTAGACGGTTGAAATCATTGTATATATTGCTTCTATATAGTCTAAGAAACATACATGCAAAGCATTCAAACAGTACCATTCGCGAATTTATTGTTCTTCAAGTTTAAGTGAACAACGAGCCCCATTGATAATCATGAAAGGGAAATTATTTCTAAATTTCAACAAGTAGAACAATGATTGGAACAGGTAGACGGGTGAAATCCTTCTATATATTGCTTCTATATAGTCTAAGAAACATTTATGCAAAGCATCCAAACAGTACAATTCGCCAATTTTTTTGTTCTTCAAGTTTAAGTGAACTACGAGCTCCATTGTTAATCCTTTATCGGAAATTATTTGTAATTTTCGACAAATAGAACAATGAGTGGAACAGGTAGACGGTTGAAATCTTTGTATATATTGCTTCTATATAGTCTAAGAAACATATATGCAAAGCATCCAAACAGTACCATTCGCCAATTTATTGTTCTTCAAGTTTAAGTGAACAACGAGCCCCATTGTTAATCCCTTAACGGAAATTATTTGTAACTTTCGACAAGTAGAACAATGAATGGAACAGGTAGACGGTTGAAATCAATGTATATATTGCTTCTATATAGTCTAAGAAACATATATGCAAAGCATCCAAACAGTACCACTCGCCAATTTTTTGTTCTTCAAGTTTAAGTGAACTACGAGCCCCATTGTTAATCCTTTAAAGGAAATTATTTGTAAATTTCGGCAAGTAGAACAATGAATGGAACACGTAGACGGTTGAAATCTTTGTATATATTGCTTCCATATAGTCTAAGAAACATGTACGCAAAGCATCCAAACAGTACCATTCAACAATTTTTTGTTCTTCAAGTTTAAGTGAACTACGAGCCCCATTCTTAATCCTTTAACGGAAATTAATTGTAACTTACTACAAGTAGAACAATGATTGGAACACGCAGACGGTTGAAATCTTTGTATATATTGCTTCCATATAGTCTAAGAAACATATATGCAAAGCATCCAAACAGTACCATTCGCCAATTTTTTGTTCTTCAAGTTTAAGTAAACTACGATCCCCATTGTTAATCCCTTAACGGAAATTATTTGTAACTTTCGACAAGTAGAACATTGAATGGAACAGGTAGACGGTTGAAATCAATGTATATATTGCTTCTATATAGTCTAAGAAACATATATGCAAAGCATCCAAACAGTACCATTCGCCAATTTTTTGTTCTTCAAGTTTAAGTGAACAACGAGCCCCATTGATAATCATGAAACGGAAATTATTTGTAACTTTCGACATGTAGATCAATGAATGGAACAGGTAGACGGTTGAAATATTTGTATATATTGCTTCCGTATAGTCTAAGAAACATATATGCAAAGCATCAAAACAGTACCATTCGCCAATTTTTTGTTCTTCAAGGTTAAGTGAACAATGAGCCCGATTGTTAATCCTTTATCGGAAATTATTTGTAAATTTCGACAAGTAGAACAATGATTGGAACACGTGGACGGTTGAAATCTTTGTATATATTGCTTCCATATAGTATAAGAAACATATATTCAAAGCATCCAAACAGTACAATTCGCCAATTTTTTGTTCTTCAAGTTTAAGTGAACAATGAGCCCCAATGGTTAATCCTTTATCGGAAATTATTTGTAACTTTCGACAAGTGGAACAATGAATGGAACAGGTAGACGGTTGAAATCTTTGTATATATTGCTTCTATATAGTCTAAGAAACATATATGCAAAGCATCCAAACAGTACCATTCGCCAATTTTTTGTTCTTCAAGGTTAAGTGAAAAATGAGCCCCATTGTTAATCCTTTATCGGAAATTATTTGTAACTTTCGACAAGTAGAACAATGAATGGAACAGGTAGACGGTTGAAAACTTTGTATATATTGCTTCTATATAGTCTAAGAAACATGTACGCAAAGCATCCAAACAGTACCATTCGCCAATTTTTTGTTCCTCAAGTTTAAGTGAACAATGAGACCCATTGTTAATCCTTTATCGGAAATTATTTGTAACTTTCGACAAGTAGAACAATGAATGGAACAGGTAGACGGTTGAAATCTTTGTAAATATTGCTTCTATATAGGCTAAGAAACATATATGCAAAGCATCCAAACAGCACAATTCGCCAATTTATTGTTATTCAAGTTTAAGTGAACAACGAGCCCCATTGTTAATCCTTTAAAGGAAATTATTTGTAAATATCGACAAGTAGAACAATGAATGGAACAGGTAGACTGTTGAAATCATTGTATATATTGCTTCTATATAGTCTAAGAAACATACATGCAAAGCATCCAAACAGTACCATTCGCGAATTTATTGTTCTTCAAGTTTAAGTGAACAACGAGCCCCATTGATAATCATGAAAGGGAAATTATTTCTAAATTTCAACAAGTAGAACAATGATTGGAACAGGTAGACGGGTGAAATCCTTCTATATATTGCTTCTATATAGTCTAAGAAACATTTATGCAAAGCATCCAAACAGTACAATTCGCCAATTTTTTTGTTCTTCAAGTTTAAGTGAACTACGAGCTCCATTGTTAATCCTTTATCGGAAATTATTTGTAATTTTCGACAAATAGAACAATGAATGGAACAGGTAGACGGTTGAAATCTTTGTATATATTGCTTCTATATAGTCTAAGAAACATATATGCAAAGCATCCAAACAGTACCATTCGCCAATTTTTTGTTCTTCAAGTTTAAGTGAGCTACGAGCCCCATTGTTAATCCTTTATCCGTAATTATTTGTAACTTTCGACAAGTAGAACAATGAATGGAACAGGTAGACGGTTGAAATCCTTGTATATATTGCGCCTATATAGTCTAAGAAACATATATGCAAAGCATCCAAACAGTACAATTCGCCAATTTTTTGTTCTTCAAGTTTAAGTGAACAATGAGCCCCAATGGTTAATCATTTATCCGTAATTATTTGTAACTTTCGACAAGTAGAACAATGAATGGAACAGGTAGCCGGTTGAAATCAATGTATATATTGCTTCTATATAGTCTAAGAAACATACATGCAAAGCATCCAAACAGTACCATTCGCGAATTTATTGTTCTTCAAGTTTAAGTGAACAACGAGCCCCATTGTTAATCCTTTAAAGGAAATTATTTGTAAATTTCGACAAGTAGAACAATGATTGGAACACGTAGACGGTTGAAATATTTGTATATATTGCTTCCATATAGTCTAAGAAAGATGTACGCAAAGCAACCAAACACTACCATTCGCCAATTTTTTGTTCTTCAAGTTTAAGTGAACAATGAGCCCCATTGTTAATCCTTTAACGGAAATTAATTGTAACTTTCTACAAGTAGAACAATGATTGGGACACGTAGACGGTTGAAATCTTTGTATATATTGCTTCTATATAATCTAAGAAACATATATGCAAAGCATCCAAACAGAACCATTCGCCAATTTTTTGTTCTTAAAGGTTAAGTGAACAATGAGCCCCATTGTTAATCCTTTATCGGAAATTATTTGTAACTTTCGACAAGTAGAACAATGAATGGAACAGGTAGACGGTTGATATCTTTGTATATATTGCTTCCATCTAGTGTAAGAAACAAATATGCAAAGCATCCAAACAGTACAATTCGCCAATTTATTGTTCTTCAAGTTTAAGTGAACAACGAGCCCCATTGTTAATCCTTTAAAGGAAATTATTTGTAAATATCGACAAGTAGATCAATGAATGGAACAGGTAGACGTTTGAAATCATTGTATATATTGCTTCTATATAGTCTAAGAAACATATATGCAAAGCATCCAAACAGTACAATTCGCCAATTTATTGTTCTTCAAGTTTAAGTGAACAACGAGCCCCATTGTTAATCCTTTAAAGGAAATTATTTGTGAATATCGACAAGTAGAACAATGAATGGAACAGGTAGACGGTTGAAATCATTGTATATATTGCTTCTATATAGTCTAAGAAACATACATGCAAAGCATCCAAACAGTACCATTCGCGAATTTATTGTTCTTCAAGTTTAAGTGAACAACGAGCCCCATTGATAATCATGGATGGGAAATTATTTCTAAATTTCGACAAGTAGAACAATGATTGGAACACGTAGACGGTTGAAATCTTTGTATATATTGCTTCCATATAGTCTAAGAAACTTGTACGCAAAGCATCCAAACAGTACCATTCGCCATTTTTTTGTTCTTCAAGTTTAAGTGAACAATGAGCCCCAATGGTTAATCCTTTATCGGAAATTATTTGTAACTTTCGACAAGTAGAACAATGTATGGATCAGGTAGACGGTTGAAATCTTTATATATATTGCTTCTATATAGTCTAATAAACTTATATGCAAAGCATCCAAACAGTACCATTCGCCAATTTTTTGTTCATCAAGTTTAAGTGAACAACAAGCCCCATTGATATTCATGAAACGGAAATTATTTGTAACTTTCTACAAGTAGAACAATGAATAGAACTGGTAGACGGGTGAAATCTTTCTATATGTTGCTTCTATATAGTCTAAGAAACATATATGCAAAGCATCCAAACAGTACCATTCGCCAATTTTTTGTTCTTCAAGTGTAAGTGAACTACGAGCCCCATTGTTAATCCTTTAAAGGAAATTATTTGTAAATTTCGACAAGTAGAACAATGAATGGAACAGGTAGACGGTTGAAATCATTGTATATATTGCTTCTATATAGTCTTAGAAACATATATGCAAAGCATCCAAACAGTACCATTCGCCAATTTTTTGTTCTTCAAGTTTAAGTGAACAATGAGCCCCATTGTTAATCCTTTATCGGAAATTATTTCTAACTTTCGACAAGTAGAACAATGAATGGAACACGTAGACGGTTGAAATCTTTGTATATATTGCTTCTATATAGTCTAAGAAACATATATGCAAAGCATCCAAACAGTACAATTCGCCAATTTATTGTTCTTCAAGTTTAAGTGAACAACGAGCCCCATTGTTAATCCTTTAAAGGAAATTATTTGTAAATTTCGACAAGTAGAACAATGATTGGAACACGTAGACGGTTGAAATCATTGTATATATTGCTTCTATATAGTCTAAGAAACATACATGCAAAGCATCCAAACAGTACCATTCGCGAATTTATTGTTCTTCAAGTTTAAGTGAACAACGAGCCCCATTGATAATCATGGATGGGAAATTATTTCTAAATTTCGACAAGTAGAACAATGATTGGAACACGTAGACGGTTGAAATCTTTGTATATATTGCTTCCATATAGTCTAAGAAACTTGTACGCAAAGCATCCAAACAGTACCATTCGCCATTTTTTTGTTCTTCAAGTTTAAGTGAACAATGAGCCCCAATGGTTAATCCTTTATCGGAAATTATTTGTAACTTTCGACAAGTAGAACAATGTATGGATCAGGTAGACGGTTGAAATCTTTATATATATTGCTTCTATATAGTCTAATAAACTTATATGCAAAGCATCCAAACAGTACCATTCGCCAATTTTTTGTTCATCAAGTTTAAGTGAACAACAAGCCCCATTGATATTCATGAAACGGAAATTATTTGTAACTTTCTACAAGTAGAACAATGAATAGAACTGGTAGACGGGTGAAATCTTTCTATATGTTGCTTCTATATAGTCTAAGAAACATATATGCAAAGCATCCAAACAGTACCATTCGCCAATTTTTTGTTCTTCAAGTGTAAGTGAACTACGAGCCCCATTGTTAATCCTTTAAAGGAAATTATTTGTAAATTTCGACAAGTAGAACAATGAATGGAACAGGTAGACGGTTGAAATCATTGTATATATTGCTTCTATATAGTCTTAGAAACATATATGCAAAGCATCCAAACAGTACCATTCGCCAATTTTTTGTTCTTCAAGTTTAAGTGAACAATGAGCCCCATTGTTAATCCTTTATCGGAAATTATTTCTAACTTTCGACAAGTAGAACAATGAATGGAACACGTAGACGGTTGAAATCTTTGTATATATTGCTTCTATATAGTCTAAGAAACATATATGCAAAGCATCCAAACAGTACAATTCGCCAATTTATTGTTCTTCAAGTTTAAGTGAACAACGAGCCCCATTGTTAATCCTTTAAAGGAAATTATTTGTAAATTTCGACAAGTAGAACAATGATTGGAACACGTAGACGGTTGAAATATTTGTATATATTGCTTCCATATAGTCTAAGAAAGATGTACGCAAAGCAACCAAACACTACCATTCGCCAATTTTTTGTTCTTCAAGTTTAAGTGAACAATGAGCCCCATTGTTAATCCTTTAACGGAAATTAATTGTAACTTTCTACAAGTAGAACAATGATTGGGACACGTAGACGGTTGAAATCTTTGTATATATTGCTTCTATATAATCTAAGAAACATATATGCAAAGCATCCAAACAGAACCATTCGCCAATTTTTTGTTCTTAAAGGTTAAGTGAACAATGAGCCCCATTGTTAATCCTTTATCGGAAATTATTTGTAACTTTCGACAAGTAGAACAATGAATGGAACAGGTAGACGGTTGATATCTTTGTATATATTGCTTCCATCTAGTGTAAGAAACAAATATGCAAAGCATCCAAACAGTACAATTCGCCAATTTATTGTTCTTCAAGTTTAAGTGAACAACGAGGCCCATTGATAATCATGAAACGGAAATTATTTGTAACTTTCGACATGTAGAACAATGAATGGAACAGGTAGACGGTTGAAATATTATTATATATTGCTTCCATATAGTCTAAGAAACATATATGCAAAGCATCCAAACAGTACCATTCGCCAATTTTTTGTTCTTCAAGTTTAAGTGAACAATGGGCCCCAGTGTTACTCCTTTATCGGAAATTATTTGTAACTTTCGACAAGTAGAACAATGAATGGAACAGGTAGACGGTTGAAATCTTTTTATATATTGCTTCTATATAGTCTAAGAAACATATATGCAAAGCATCCAAACAGTACCATTCGCCAATTTTTTGTTCTTCAAGTTTAAGTAAACTACGATCCCCATTGTTAATCCCTTAACGGAAATTATTTGTAACTTTCGACAAGTAGAACAATGAATGGAACAGGTAGATGGTTGAAATCAATGTATATATTGCTTCTATATAGTCTAAGAAACATATATGCAAAGCATCCAAACAGTACCATTCGCCAATTTTTTGTTCTTCAAGTTTAAGTGAACAACGAGCCCCATTGATAATCATGAAACGGAAATTATTTGTAACTTTCGACATGTAGATCAATGAATGGAACAGGTAGATGGTTGAAACATTTTTATATATTGCTTCCGTATAGTCTAAGAAACATATATGCAAAGCATCAAAACAGTACCATTCGCCAATTTTTTGTTCTTCAAGGTTAAGTGAACAATGAGCCCGATTGTTAATCCTTTATCGGAAATTATTTGTAAATTTCGACAAGTAGAACAATGATTGGAACACGTGGACGGTTGAAATCTTTGTATATATTGCTTCCATATAGTATAAGAAACATATATTCAAAGCATCCAAACAGTACAATTCGCCAATTTTTTGTTCTTCAAGTTTAAGTGAACAATGAGCCCCAATGGTTAATCCTTTATCGGAAATTATTTGTAACTTTCGACAAGTGGAACAATGAATGGAACAGGTAGACGGTTGAAATCTTTGTATATATTGCTTCCATATAGTCTAAGAAACATATATGCAAAGCATCCAAACAGTACCATTCGCCAATTTTTTGTTCTTCAAGTTTAAGTGAACAACGAGCCCCATTGTTAATCCTTTAAAGGAAATTATTTGTAAATTTCGACAAGCAGAACAATGATTGGAACACGTAGACGGTTGAAATCTTTGTATATATTGCTTCCATATAGTCTAAGAAACATGTACGCAAAGCATCCAAACAGTACCATTCGCCAATTTTTTGTTCTTCAAGTTTAAGTGAACAATGAGCCCCAATGGTTAATCCTTTATCGGAAATTATTTGTAACTTTCGACAAGTGGAACAATGAATGGAACAGGTAGACGGTTGAAATCTTTGTATATATTGCTTCTATATAGTCTAAGAAACATATATGCAAAGCATCCAAACAGTACAATTCGCCAATTTTTGGTTTTTCAAGTTTAATTGAACTACGAGCCCCATTGTTAATCCTTTAAAGGAAATTATTTGTAAATTTCGACAAGTAGAACAATGAATAGATCATGTAGAAGGTTAAAATCATTGTATAAATTGCTTCTATATAGTCTACGAAACATATATGCAAAGCATCCAAACAGTACAATTCGCCAATTTTTTGTTCTTCAAGTTTAAGTGAACTACGAGCCCCATTGTTAATCCTTTAACGGAAATTAATTGTAACTTTCTACAAGTAGAACAATGATTGGAACACGTAGACGGTTGAAATCTTTGTATATATTGCTTCCATATAGTCTAAGAAACATATATGCAAAGCATCCAAACAGTACCATTCGCCAATTTTTTGTTCTTCAAGTTTAAGTGAACAACGAGCCCCATTGTTAATCCTTTAAAGGAAATTATTTGTAAATTTCGACAAGCAGAACAATGATTGGAACACGTAGACGGTTGAAATATTATTATATATTGCTTCCATATAGTCTAAGAAACATATATGCAAAGCATCCAAACAGTACCATTCGCCAATTTATTGTTCTTCAAGTTTAAGTGAACAACGAGCCCCATTGTTAATCCCTTAACGGAAATTATTTGTAACTTTCGACAAGTAGAACAATGAATGGAACAGGTAGACGGTTGAAATCAATGTATATATTGCTTCTATATAGTCTAAGAAACATATATGCAAAGCATCCAAACAGTACAATTCGCCAATTTATTGTTCTTCAAGTTTAAGTGAACAACGAGCCCCATTGTTAATCCTTTAAAGGAAATTATTTGTAAATATCGACAAGTAGAACAATGAATGGAACAGGTAGACGGTTGAAATCATTGTATATATTGCTTCTATATAGTCTAAGAAACATACATGCAAAGCATCCAAACAGTACCATTCGCGAATTTATTGTTCTTCAAGTTTAAGTGAACAACGAGCCCCATTGATAATCATGAAAGGGAAATTATTTCTAAATTTCAACAAGTAGAACAATGATTGGAACAGGTAGACGGGTGAAATCCTTCTATATATTGCTTCTATATAGTCTAAGAAACATTTATGCAAAGCATCCAAACAGTACAATTCGCCAATTTTTTTGTTCTTCAAGTTTAAGTGAACTACGAGCTCCATTGTTAATCCTTTATCGGAAATTATTTGTAATTTTCAACAAATAGAACAATGAATGGAACAGGTAGACGGTTGAAATCTTTGTATATATTGCTTCTATATAGTCTAAGAAACATATATGCAAAGCATCCAAACAGTACCATTCGCCAATTTATTGTTCTTCAAGTTTAAGTGAACAACGAGCCCCATTGTTAATCCCTTAACGGAAATTATTTGTAACTTTCGACAAGTAGAACAATGAATGGAACAGGTAGACGGTTGAAATCAATGTATACATTGCTTCTATATAGTCTAAGAAACATATATGCAAAGCATCCAAACAGTACCACTCGCCAATTTTTTGTTCTTCAAGTTTAAGTGAACTACGAGCCCCATTGTTAATCCTTTAAAGGAAATTATTTGTAAATTTCGGCAAGTAGAACAATGAATGGAACACGTAGACGGTTGAAATCTTTGTATATATTGCTTCCATATAGTCTAAGAAACATGTACGCAAAGCATCCAAACAGTACCATTCAACAATTTTTTGTTCTTCAAGTTTAAGTGAACTACGAGCCCCATTCTTAATCCTTTAACGGAAATTAATTGTAACTTACTACAAGTAGAACAATGATTGGAACACGCAGACGGTTGAAATCTTTGTATATATTGCTTCCATATAGTCTAAGAAACATATATGCAAAGCATCCAAACAGTACCATTCGCCAATTTTTTGTTCTTCAAGTTTAAGTAAACTACGATCCCCATTGTTAATCCCTTAACGGAAATTATTTGTAACTTTCGACAAGTAGAACATTGAATGGAACAGGTAGACGGTTGAAATCAATGTATATATTGCTTCTATATAGTCTAAGAAACATATATGCAAAGCATCCAAACAGTACCATTCGCCAATTTTTTGTTCTTCAAGTTTAAGTGAACAACGAGCCCCATTGATAATCATGAAACGGAAATTATTTGTAACTTTCGACATGTAGATCAATGAATGGAACAGGTAGACGGTTGAAATATTTGTATATATTGCTTCCGTATAGTCTAAGAAACATATATGCAAAGCATCAAAACAGTACCATTCGCCAATTTTTTGTTCTTCAAGGTTAAGTGAACAATGAGCCCGATTGTTAATCCTTTATCGGAAATTATTTGTAAATTTCGACAAGTAGAACAATGATTGGAACACGTGGACGGTTGAAATCTTTGTATATATTGCTTCCATATAGTATAAGAAACATATATTCAAAGCATCCAAACAGTACAATTCGCCAATTTTTTGTTCTTCAAGTTTAAGTGAACAATGAGCCCCAATGGTTAATCCTTTATCGGAAATTATTTGTAACTTTCGACAAGTGGAACAATGAATGGAACAGGTAGACGGTTGAAATCTTTGTATATATTGCTTCTATATAGTCTAAGAAACATATATGCAAAGCATCCAAACAGTACAATTCGCCAATTTTTGGTTTTTCAAGTTTAATTGAACTACGAGCCCCATTGTTAATCTTTTAAAGGAAATTATTTGTAAATTTCGACAAGTAGAACAATGAATGGATCATGTAGACGGTTAAAATCATTGTATAAATTGCTTCTATATAGTCTACGAAACATATATGCAAAGCATCCAAACAGTACAATTCGCCAATTTTTTGTTCTTCAAGTTTAAGTGAACTACGAGCCCCATTGTTAATCCTTTAACGGAAATTAATTGTAACTTTCTACAAGTAGAACAATGATTGGAACACGTAGACGGTTGAAATCATTGTATATATTGCTTCCATATAGTCTAAGAAACATATATGCAAAGCATCCAAACAGTACCATTCGCCAATTTATTGTTCTTCAAGTTTAAGTGAACAACGAGCCCCATTGTTAATCCCTTAACGGAAATTATTTGTAACTTTCGACAAGTAGAACAATGAATGGAACAGGTAGACGGTTGAAATCAATGTATATATTGCTTCTATATAGTCTAAGAAACATATATGCAAAGCATCCAAACAGTACCATTCGCCAATTTTTTGTTCTTCAAGTTTAAGTGAACTACGAGCCCCATTGTTAATCCTTTAAAGGAAATTATTTGTAAATTTCGGCAAGTAGAACAATGAATGGAACACGTAGACGGTTGAAATCTTTGTATATATTGCTTCCATATAGTCTAAGAAACATGTACGCAAAGCATCCAAACAGTACCATTCGCCAATTTTTTGTTCTTCAAGTTTAAGTGAACTACGAGCCCCATTGTTAATCCTTTAACGGAAATTAATTGTAACTTACTACAAGTAGAACAATGATTGGAACACGCAGACGGTTTAAATCTTTGTATATATTGCTTCCATATAGTCTAAGAAACATATATGCAAAGCATCCAAACAGTACAATTCGCCAATTTTTTGTTCTTCAAGTTTAAGTGAACAATGAGCCCCAATGGTTAATCCTTTATCGGAAATTATTTGTAACTTTCGACAAGTGGAACAATGAATGGAACAGGTAGACGGTTGAAATCTTTGTATATATTGCTTCTATATAGTCTAAGAAACATATATGCAAAGCATCCAAACAGTACAATTCGCCAATTTTTGGTTTTTCAAGTTTAATTGAACTACGAGCCCCATTGTTAATCCTTTAAAGGAAATTATTTGTAAATTTCGACAAGTAGAACAATGAATGGATCATGTAGACGGTTAAAATCATTGTATAAATTGCTTCTATATAGTCTACGAAACATATATGCAAAGCATCCAAACAGTACAATTCGCCAATTTTTTGTTCTTCAAGGTTAAGTGAAAAATGAGCCCCATTGTTAATCCTTTATCGGAAATTATTTGTAACTTTCGACAAGTAGAACAATGAATGGAACAGGTAGACGGTTGAAAACTTTGTATATATTGCTTCTATATAGTCTAAGAAACATGTACGCAAAGCTTCCAAACAGTACCATTCGCCAATTTTTTGTTCCTCAAGTTTAAGTGAACAATGAGACCCATTGTTAATCCTTTATCGGAAATTATTTGTAACTTTCGACAAGTAGAACAATGAATGGAACAGGTAGACGGTTGAAATCTTTGTAAATATTGCTTCTATATAGTCTAAGAAACATATATGCAAAGTATCCAAACAGTACCATTCGCCAATTTTTTGTTCTTCAAGTTTAAGTGAACAACGAGCCCCATTGATAATCATGAAAGGGAAATTATTTCTAAATTTCGACAAGTAGAACAATGATTGGAACAGGTAGACGGGTGAAATCCTTCTATATATTGCTTCTATATAGTCTAAGAAACATATATGCAAAGCATCCAAACAGTACAACTCGCCAATTTTTTTGTTCTTCAAGTTTAAGTGAACTACGAGCCCCATTGTTAATCCTTTATCGGAAATTATTTGTAATTTTCGACAAATAGAAAAATGAATGGAACAGGTAGACGGTTGAAATCTTTGTATATATTGCTTCTATATAGTCTAAGAAACATATATGCAAAGCATCCATACAGTACCATTCGCCAATTTTTTGTTCCTCAAGTTTAAGTGAACAATGAGCCCCATTGTTAATCCTTTATCGGAAATTATTTGTAACTTTCGACAAGTAGAACAATGAATGGAACAGGTAGACGGTTGAAATCTTTGTAAATATTGCTTCTATATAGTCTAAGAAACATATCTGCATATCATCCAAACAGTACAATTCGCCAATTATTTGTTCTTCAAGTTTAAGTGAACAATGAGCCCCAATGGTTAATCCTTTATCGGAAATTATTTCTAACTTTCGACAAGTAGAACAATGAATGGAACAGGTAGACGGTTGAAATCTTTGTATATATTGCTTCCATCTAGTGTAAGAAACAAATATGCAAAGCATCCAAACAGTACAATTCGCCAATTTATTGTTCTTCAAGTTTAAGTGAACAACGAGCCCCATTGTTAATCCTTTAAAGGAAATTATTTGTAAATTTCGACAAGTAGAACAATGATTGGAACACGTAGACGGTTGAAATCTTTGTATATATTGCTTTCATATAGTCTGAGAAACATGTACGCAAAGCATCCAAACAGTACCATTCGCCAATTTTTTGTTCTTCAAGTTTAAGTGAACAATGAGCCCCAATGGTTAATCCTTTATCGGAAATTATTTGTAACTTCCGACAAGTGGAACAATGAATGGAACAGGTAGACGGTTGAAATCTTTGTATATATTGCTTCTATATAGTCTAAGAAACATATATGCAAAGCATCCAAACAGTACAATTCGCCAATTTTTGGTTTTTCAAGTTTAATTGAACTACGAGCCCCATTGTTAATCCTTTAAAGGAAATTATTTGTAAATTTCGACAAGTAGAACAATGAATGGATCATGTAGACGGTTAAAATCATTGTATAAATTGCTTCTATATAGTCTACGAAACATATACGCAAAGCATCCAAACAGTACAATTCGCCAATTTTTTGTTCTTCAAGGTTAAGTGAAAAATGAGCCCCATTGTTAATCCTTTATCGGAAATTATTTGTAACTTTCGACAAGTGGAACAATGAATGGAACACGTAGACGGTTGAAATCTTTGTATATATTGCTTCCATATAGTCTAAGAAACATGTACGCAAAGCATCCAAACAGTACCATTCGCCAATTTTTTGTTCTTCAAGTGTAAGTGAACTACGAGCCCCATTCTTAATCCTTTAACGGAAATTAATTGTAACTTACTACAAGTAGAACAATGATTGGAACACGCAGACGGTTGAAATCTTTGTATATATTGCTTCCATATAGTCTAAGAAACATATATGCAAAGCATCCAAACAGTACCATTCGCCAATTTTTTGTTCTTCAAGTTTAAGTAAACTACGATCCCCATTGTTAATCCCTTAACGGAAATTATTTGTAACTTTCGACAAGTAGAACAATGAATGGAACAGGTAGACGGTTGAAATCAATGTATATATTGCTTCTATATAGTCTAAGAAACATATATGCAAAGCATCCAAACAGTACAATTCGCCAATTTATTGTTCTTCAAGTTTAAGTGAACAACGAGCCCCATTGTTAATCCTTTAAAGGAAATTATTTGTAAATATCGACAAGTAGAACAATGAATGGAACAGGTAGACGGTTGAAATCATTGTATATATTGCTTCTATATAGTCTAAGAAACATACATGCAAAGCATTCAAACAGTACCATTCGCGAATTTATTGTTCTTCAAGTTTAAGTGAACAACGAGCCCCATTGATAATCATGAAAGGGAAATTATTTCTAAATTTCAACAAGTAGAACAATGATTGGAACAGGTAGACGGGTGAAATCCTTCTATATATTGCTTCTATATAGTCTAAGAAACATTTATGCAAAGCATCCAAACAGTACAATTCGCCAATTTTTTTGTTCTTCAAGTTTAAGTGAACTACGAGCTCCATTGTTAATCCTTTATCGGAAATTATTTGTAATTTTCGACAAATAGAACAATGAGTGGAACAGGTAGACGGTTGAAATCTTTGTATATATTGCTTCTATATAGTCTAAGAAACATATATGCAAAGCATCCAAACAGTACCATTCGCCAATTTATTGTTCTTCAAGTTTAAGTGAACAACGAGCCCCATTGTTAATCCCTTAACGGAAATTATTTGTAACTTTCGACAAGTAGAACAATGAATGGAACAGGTAGACGGTTGAAATCAATGTATATATTGCTTCTATATAGTCTAAGAAACATATATGCAAAGCATCCAAACAGTACCACTCGCCAATTTTTTGTTCTTCAAGTTTAAGTGAACTACGAGCCCCATTGTTAATCCTTTAAAGGAAATTATTTGTAAATTTCGGCAAGTAGAACAATGAATGGAACACGTAGACGGTTGAAATCTTTGTATATATTGCTTCCATATAGTCTAAGAAACATGTACGCAAAGCATCCAAACAGTACCATTCAACAATTTTTTGTTCTTCAAGTTTAAGTGAACTACGAGCCCCATTCTTAATCCTTTAACGGAAATTAATTGTAACTTACTACAAGTAGAACAATGATTGGAACACGCAGACGGTTGAAATCTTTGTATATATTGCTTCCATATAGTCTAAGAAACATATATGCAAAGCATCCAAACAGTACCATTCGCCAATTTTTTGTTCTTCAAGTTTAAGTAAACTACGATCCCCATTGTTAATCCCTTAACGGAAATTATTTGTAACTTTCGACAAGTAGAACATTGAATGGAACAGGTAGACGGTTGAAATCAATGTATATATTGCTTCTATATAGTCTAAGAAACATATATGCAAAGCATCCAAACAGTACCATTCGCCAATTTTTTGTTCTTCAAGTTTAAGTGAACAACGAGCCCCATTGATAATCATGAAACGGAAATTATTTGTAACTTTCGACATGTAGATCAATGAATGGAACAGGTAGACGGTTGAAATATTTGTATATATTGCTTCCGTATAGTCTAAGAAACATATATGCAAAGCATCAAAACAGTACCATTCGCCAATTTTTTGTTCTTCAAGGTTAAGTGAACAATGAGCCCGATTGTTAATCCTTTATCGGAAATTATTTGTAAATTTCGACAAGTAGAACAATGATTGGAACACGTGGACGGTTGAAATCAATGTATATATTGCTTCTATATAGTCTAAGAAACATATATGCAAAGCATCCAAACAGTACCATTCGCCAATTTTTTGTTCTTCAAGTTTAAGTGAACAACGAGCCCCATTGATAATCATGAAACGGAAATTATTTGTAACTTTCGACAAGTGGAACAATGAATGGAACAGGTAGACGGTTGAAATCTTTGTATATATTGCTTCTATATAGTCTAAGAAACATATATGCAAAGCATCCAAACAGTACAATTCGCCAATTTTTGGTTTTTCAAGTTTAATTGAACAACGAGCCCCATTGTTAATCCTTTAACGGAAATTAATTGTAACTTTCTACAAGTAGAACAATGATTGGAACACGTAGACGGTTGAAATCTTTGTATATATTGCTTCCATATAGTCTAAGAAACATATATGCAAAGCATCCAAACAGTACCATTCGCCAATTTTTTGTTCTTCAAGTTTAAGTAAACTACGATCCCCATTGTTAATCCCTTAACGGAAATTATTTGTAACTTTCGACAAGTAGAACAATGAATGGAACAGGTAGACGGTTGAAATCAATGTATATATTGCTTCTATATAGTCTAAGAAACATATATGCAAAGCATCCAAACAGTACCATTCGCCAATTTTTTGTTCTTCAAGTGTAAGTGAACTACGAGCCCCATTGTTAATCCTTTAAAGGAAATTACTTGTAAATTTCGACAAGTAGAACAATGAATGGAACAGGTAGACGGTTGAAATCATTGTATATATTGCTTCTATATAGTCTTAGAAACATATATGCAAAGCATCCAAACAGTACCATTCGCCAATTTTTTGTTCTTCAAGTTTAAGTGAACTACGAGCCCCATTGTTAATCCTTTAAAGGAAATTATTTGTAAATTTCGGCAAGTAGAACAATGAATGGAACACGTAGACGGTTGAAATCTTTGTATATATTGCTTCCATATAGTCTAAGAAACATGTACGCAAAGCATCCAAACAGTACCATTCGCCAATTTTTTGTTCTTCAAGTTTAAGTGAACTACGAGCCCCATTGTTAATCCTTTAACGGAAATTAATTGTAACTTACTACAAGTAGAACAATGATTGGAACACGCAGACGGTTTAAATCTTTGTATATATTGCTTCCATATAGTCTAAGAAACATATATGCAAAGCATCCAAACAGTACAATTCGCCAATTTTTTGTTCTTCAAGTTTAAGTGAACAATGAGCCCCAATGGTTAATCCTTTATCGGAAATTATTTGTAACTTTCGACAAGTGGAACAATGAATGGAACAGGTAGACGGTTGAAATCTTTGTATATATTGCTTCTATATAGTCTAAGAAACATATATGCAAAGCATCCAAACAGTACAATTCGCCAATTTTTGGTTTTTCAAGTTTAATTGAACTACGAGCCCCATTGTTAATCCTTTAAAGGAAATTATTTGTAAATTTCGACAAGTAGAACAATGAATGGATCATGTAGACGGTTAAAATCATTGTATAAATTGCTTCTATATAGTCTACGAAACATATATGCAAAGCATCCAAACAGTACAATTCGCCAATTTTTTGTTCTTCAAGGTTAAGTGAAAAATGAGCCCCATTGTTAATCCTTTATCGGAAATTATTTGTAACTTTCGACAAGTAGAACAATGAATGGAACAGGTAGACGGTTGAAAACTTTGTATATATTGCTTCTATATAGTCTAAGAAACATGTACGCAAAGCTTCCAAACAGTACCATTCGCCAATTTTTTGTTCCTCAAGTTTAAGTGAACAATGAGACCCATTGTTAATCCTTTATCGGAAATTATTTGTAACTTTCGACAAGTAGAACAATGAATGGAACAGGTAGACGGTTGAAATCTTTGTAAATATTGCTTCTATATAGTCTAAGAAACATATATGCAAAGCATCCAAACAGTACCATTCGCCAATTTTTTGTTCTTCAAGTTTAAGTGAACAACGAGCCCCATTGATAATCATGAAAGGGAAATTATTTCTAAATTTCGACAAGTAGAACAATGATTGGAACAGGTAGACGGGTGAAATCCTTCTATATATTGCTTCTATATAGTCTAAGAAACATATATGCAAAGCATCCAAACAGTACAACTCGCCAATTTTTTTGTTCTTCAAGTTTAAGTGAACTACGAGCCCCATTGTTAATCCTTTATCGGAAATTATTTGTAATTTTCGACAAATAGAAAAATGAATGGAACAGGTAGACGGTTGAAATCTTTGTATATATTGCTTCTATATAGTCTAAGAAACATATATGCAAAGCATCCAAACAGTACCATTCGCCAATTTTTTGTTCCTCAAGTTTAAGTGAACAATGAGCCCCATTGTTAATCCTTTATCGGAAATTATTTGTAACTTTCGACAAGTAGAACAATGAATGGAACAGGTAGACGGTTGAAATCTTTGTAAATATTGCTTCTATATAGTCTAAGAAACATATCTGCATATCATCCAAACAGTACAATTCGCCAATTATTTGTTCTTCAAGTTTAAGTGAACAATGAGCCCCAATGGTTAATCCTTTATCGGAAATTATTTCTAACTTTCGACAAGTAGAACAATGAATGGAACAGGTAGACGGTTGAAATCTTTGTATATATTGCTTCCATCTAGTGTAAGAAACAAATATGCAAAGCATCCAAACAGTACAATTCGCCAATTTATTGTTCTTCAAGTTTAAGTGAACAACGAGCCCCATTGTTAATCCTTTAAAGGAAATTATTTGTAAATTTCGACAAGTAGAACAATGATTGGAACACGTAGACGGTTGAAATCTTTGTATATATTGCTTTCATATAGTCTGAGAAACATGTACGCAAAGCATCCAAACAGTACCATTCGCCAATTTTTTGTTCTTCAAGTTTAAGTGAACAATGAGCCCCAATGGTTAATCCTTTATCGGAAATTATTTGTAACTTCCGACAAGTGGAACAATGAATGGAACAGGTAGACGGTTGAAATCTTTGTATATATTGCTTCTATATAGTCTAAGAAACATATATGCAAAGCATCCAAACAGTACAATTCGCCAATTTTTGGTTTTTCAAGTTTAATTGAACTACGAGCCCCATTGTTAATCCTTTAAAGGAAATTATTTGTAAATTTCGACAAGTAGAACAATGAATGGATCATGTAGACGGTTAAAATCATTGTATAAATTGCTTCTATATAGTCTACGAAACATATACGCAAAGCATCCAAACAGTACAATTCGCCAATTTTTTGTTCTTCAAGGTTAAGTGAAAAATGAGCCCCATTGTTAATCCTTTATCGGAAATTATTTGTAACTTTCGACAAGTGGAACAATGAATGGAACACGTAGACGGTTGAAATCTTTGTATATATTGCTTCCATATAGTCTAAGAAACATGTACGCAAAGCATCCAAACAGTACCATTCGCCAATTTTTTGTTCTTCAAGTGTAAGTGAACTACGAGCCCCATTCTTAATCCTTTAACGGAAATTAATTGTAACTTACTACAAGTAGAACAATGATTGGAACACGCAGACGGTTGAAATCTTTGTATATATTGCTTCCATATAGTCTAAGAAACATATATGCAAAGCATCCAAACAGTACCATTCGCCAATTTTTTGTTCTTCAAGTTTAAGTAAACTACGATCCCCATTGTTAATCCCTTAACGGAAATTATTTGTAACTTTCGACAAGTAGAACAATGAATGGAACAGGTAGACGGTTGAAATCAATGTATATATTGCTTCTATATAGTCTAAGAAACATATATGCAAAGCATCCAAACAGTACAATTCGCCAATTTATTGTTCTTCAAGTTTAAGTGAACAACGAGCCCCATTGTTAATCCTTTAAAGGAAATTATTTGTAAATATCGACAAGTAGAACAATGAATGGAACAGGTAGACGGTTGAAATCATTGTATATATTGCTTCTATATAGTCTAAGAAACATACATGCAAAGCATTCAAACAGTACCATTCGCGAATTTATTGTTCTTCAAGTTTAAGTGAACAACGAGCCCCATTGATAATCATGAAAGGGAAATTATTTCTAAATTTCAACAAGTAGAACAATGATTGGAACAGGTAGACGGGTGAAATCCTTCTATATATTGCTTCTATATAGTCTAAGAAACATTTATGCAAAGCATCCAAACAGTACAATTCGCCAATTTTTTTGTTCTTCAAGTTTAAGTGAACTACGAGCTCCATTGTTAATCCTTTATCGGAAATTATTTGTAATTTTCGACAAATAGAACAATGAATGGAACAGGTAGACGGTTGAAATCAATGTATATATTGCTTCTATATAGTCTAAGAAACATATATGCAAAGCATCCAAACAGTACCATTCGCCAATTTTTTGTTCTTCAAGTTTAAGTGAACTACGAGCCCCATTGTTAATCCCTTAACGGAAATTATTTGTAACTTTCGACAAGTAGAACAATGAATGGAACAGGTAGACGGTTGAAATCAATGTATATATTGCTTCTATATAGTCTAAGAAACATATATGCAAAGCATCCAAACAGTACCATTCGCCAATTTTTTGTTCTTCAAGTTTAAGTGAACTACGAGCCCCATTGTTAATCCTTTAAAGGAAATTATTTGTAAATTTCGGCAAGTAGAACAATGAATGGAACACGTAGACGGTTGAAATCTTTGTATATATTGCTTCCATATAGTCTAAGAAACATGTACGCAAAGCATCCAAACAGTACCATTCGCCAATTTTTTGTTCTTCAAGTTTAAGTGAACTACGAGCCCCATTGTTAATCCTTTAACGGAAATTAATTGTAACTTACTACAAGTAGAACAATGATTGGAACACGCAGACGGTTTAAATCTTTGTATATATTGCTTCCATATAGTCTAAGAAACATATATGCAAAGCATCCAAACAGTACAATTCGCCAATTTTTTGTTCTTCAAGTTTAAGTGAACAATGAGCCCCAATGGTTAATCCTTTATCGGAAATTATTTGTAACTTTCGACAAGTGGAACAATGAATGGAACAGGTAGACGGTTGAAATCTTTGTATATATTGCTTCTATATAGTCTAAGAAACATATATGCAAAGCATCCAAACAGTACAATTCGCCAATTTTTGGTTTTTCAAGTTTAATTGAACTACGAGCCCCATTGTTAATCCTTTAAAGGAAATTATTTGTAAATTTCGACAAGTAGAACAATGAATGGATCATGTAGACGGTTAAAATCATTGTATAAATTGCTTCTATATAGTCTACGAAACATATATGCAAAGCATCCAAACAGTACAATTCGCCAATTTTTTGTTCTTCAAGGTTAAGTGAAAAATGAGCCCCATTGTTAATCCTTTATCGGAAATTATTTGTAACTTTCGACAAGTAGAACAATGAATGGAACAGGTAGACGGTTGAAAACTTTGTATATATTGCTTCTATATAGTCTAAGAAACATGTACGCAAAGCTTCCAAACAGTACCATTCGCCAATTTTCAGTTCCTCAAGTTTAAGTGAACAATGAGACCCATTGTTAATCCTTTATCGGAAATTATTTGTAACTTTCGACAAGTAGAACAATGAATGGAACAGGTAGACGGTTGAAATCTTTGTAAATATTGCTTCTATATAGTCTAAGAAACATATATGCAAAGCATCCAAACAGTACCATTCGCCAATTTTTTGTTCCTCAAGTTTAAGTGAACAATGAGCCCCATTGTTAATCCTTTATCGGAAATTATTTGTAACTTTCGACAAGTAGAACAATGAATGGAACAGGTAGACGGTTGAAATCTTTGTAAATATTGCTTCTATATAGTCTAAGAAACATATATGCAAAGCATCCAAACAGTACAATTCGCCAATTTTTTGTTCTTCAAGTTTAAGTGAACAATGAGCCCCAATGGTTAATCCTTTATCGGAAATTATTTCTAACTTTCGACAAGTAGAACAATGAATGGAACAGGTAGACGGTTGAAATCATTGTATATATTGCTTCTATATAGTCTAAGAAACATATCTGCATATCATCCAAACAGTACAATTCGCCAATTATTTGATCTTCAAGTTTAAGTGAACTACGAGCCCCATTGTTAATACTTTAACGGAAATTATTTGTAACTTTCGACAAGTAGAACAATGAATGGAACAGGTAGACGGTTGAAATCTTTGTATATATTGCTTCCATCTAGTGTAAGAAACAAATATGCAAAGCATCCAAACAGTACAATTCGCCAATTTATTGTTCTTCAAGTTTAAGTGAACAACGAGCCCCATTGTTAATCCTTTAAAGGAAATTATTTGTAAATTTCGACAAGTAGAACAATGATTGGAACACGTAGACGGTTGAAATCTTTGTATATATTGCTTTCATATAGTCTGAGAAACATGTACGCAAAGCATCCAAACAGTACCATTCGCCAATTTTTTGTTCTTCAAGTTTAAGTGAACAATGAGCCCCAATGGTTAATCCTTTATCGGAAATTATTTGTAATTTTCGACAAGTAGAACAATGATTGGAACACGTAGACGGTTGAAATCTTTGTATATATTGCTTCCATATAGTCTAAGACACATGTACGCAAAGCATCCAAACAGTACCATTCGCCAATTTTTTGTTCTTCAAGTTTAAGTGAACAATGAGCCCCAATGGTTAATCCTTTATCGGAAATTATTTGTAACTTCCGACAAGTGGAACAATGAATGGAACAGGTAGACGGTTGAAATCTTTGTATATATTGCTTCTATATAGTCTAAGAAACATATATGCAAAGCATCCAAACAGTACAATTCGCCAATTTTTGGTTTTTCAAGTTTAATTGAACTACGAGCCCCATTGTTAATCCTTTAAAGGAAATTATTTGTAAATTTCGACAAGTAGAACAATGAATGGATCATGTAGACGGTTAAAATCATTGTATAAATTGCTTCTATATAGTCTACGAAACATATACGCAAAGCATCCAAACAGTACAATTCGCCAATTTTTTGTTCTTCAAGGTTAAGTGAAAAATGAGCCCCATTGTTAATCCTTTATCGGAAATTATTTGTAACTTTCGACAAGTGGAACAATGAATGGAACAGGTAGACGGTTGAAAACTTTGTATATATTGCTTCTATATAGTCTAAGAAACATGTACGCAAAGCTTCCAAACAGTACCATTCGCCAATTTTTTGTTCCTCAAGTTTAAGTGAACAATGAGACCCATTGTTAATCCTTTATCGGAAATTATTTGTAACTTTCGACAAGTAGAACAATGAATGGAACAGGTAGACGGTTGAAATCTTTGTAAATATTGCTTCTATATAGTCTAAGAAACATATATGCAAAGCATCCAAACAGTACCATTCGCCAATTTTTTGTTCATCAAGTTTAAGTGAACAACGAGCCCCATTGATAATCATGAAAGGGAAATTATTTCTAAATTTCGACAAGTAGAACAATGATTGGAACAGGTAGACGGGTGAAATCCTTCTATATATTGCTTCTATATAGTCTAAGAAACATATATGCAAAGCATCCAAACAGTACAATTCGCCAATTTTTTTGTTCTTCAAGTTTAAGTGAACTACGAGCCCCATTGTTAATCCTTTATCGGAAATTATTTGTACTTTTCGACAAATAGAAAAATGAATGGAACAGGTAGACGGTTGAAATCTTTGTATATATTGCTTCTATATAGTCTAAGAAACATATATGCAAAGCATCCAAACAGTACCATCCGCCAATTTTTTGTTCTTCAAGGTTAAGTGAAAAATGAGCCCCATTGTTAATCCTTTATCGGAAATTATTTGTAACTTTCGACAAGTAGAACAATGAATGGAACAGGTAGACGGTTGAAAACTTTGTATATATTGCTTCTATATAGTCTAAGAAACATGTACGCAAAGCATCCAAACAGTACCATTCGCCAATTTTTTGTTCCTCAAGTTTAAGTGAACAATGAGCCCCATTGTTAATCCTTTATCGGAAATTATTTGTAACTTTCGACAAGTAGAACAATGAATGGAACAGGTAGACGGTTGAAATCTTTGTAAATATTGCTTCTATATAGTCTAAGAAACATATATGCAAAGCATCCAAACAGTACAATTCGCCAATTTTTTGTTCTTCAAGTTTAAGTGAACAATGAGCCCCAATGGTTAATCCTTTATCGGAAATTATTTCTAACTTTCGACAAGTAGAACAATGAATGGAACAGGTAGACGGTTGAAATCATTGTATATATTGCTTCTATATAGTCTAAGAAACATATCTGCATATCATCCAAACAGTACAATTCGCCAATTATTTGATCTTCAAGTTTAAGTGAACTACGAGCCCCATTGTTAATACTTTAACGGAAATTATTTGTAACTTTCGACAAGTAGAACAATGAATGGAACAGGTAGACGGTTGAAATCTTTGTATATATTGCTTCCATCTAGTGTAAGAAACAAATATGCAAAGCATCCAAACAGTACAATTCGCCAATTTATTGTTCTTCAAGTTTAAGTGAACAACGAGCCCCATTGTTAATCCTTTAAAGGAAATTATTTGTAAATTTCGACAAGTAGAACAATGATTGGAACACGTAGACGGTTGAAATCTTTGTATATATTGCTTTCATATAGTCTGAGAAACATGTACGCAAAGCATCCAAACAGTACCATTCGCCAATTTTTTGTTCTTCAAGTTTAAGTGAACAATGAGCCCCAATGGTTAATCCTTTATCGGAAATTATTTGTAATTTTCGACAAGTAGAACAATGATTGGAACACGTAGACGGTTGAAATCTTTGTATATATTGCTTCCATATAGTCTAAGACACATGTACGCAAAGCATCCAAACAGTACCATTCGCCAATTTTTTGTTCTTCAAGTTTAAGTGAACAATGAGCCCCAATGGTTAATCCTTTATCGGAAATTATTTGTAATTTTCGACAAGTAGAACAATGAATGGAACATGTAAACGGTTGAAATCTTTGGATATATTGCTTCTATATAACCTAAGAAACATATATGCAAAGCATCCAAACAGTACCATTCGCCAATTTTTTGTTCTTCAAGTTTAAGTGAACAATGAGCCCCAATGGTTAATCCTTTATCGGAAATTATTTGTAACTTTCGACAAGTAGAACAATGAATGGAACAGGTAGACGGTTGAAATATTTGTATATATTGCTTCCGTATAGTCTAAGAAACATATATGCAAAGCATCCAAACAGTACCATTCGCCAATTTTTTGTTCATCAAGTTTAAGTGAACAACAAGCCCCATTGATAATCATGAAACGGAAATTATTTGTAACTTTCTACAAGTAGAACAATGAATAGAACTGGTAGACGGGTGAAATCTTTCTATATGTTGCTTCTATATAGTCTAAGAAACATACATGCAAAGCATCCAAACAGTACCATTCGCGAATTTATTGTTCTTCAAGTTTAAGTGAACAACGAGCCCCATTGATAATCATGGATGGGAAATTATTTCTAAATTTCGACAAGTAGAACAATGAATGGAACAGGTAGACGGTTGAAATCATTGTATATATTGCTTCTATATAGTCTTACAAACATATATGCAAAGCATCCAAACAGTACCATTCGCCAATTTTTTGTTCTTCAAGTTTAAGTGAACAATGAGCCCCATTGTTAATCCTTTAACGGAAATTAATTGTAACTTTCTACAAGTAGAACAATGATTGGGACAGGTAGACGGTTGAAATCTTTGTATATATTGCTTCTATATAGTCTTACAAACATATATGCAAAGCATCCAAACAGTACCATTCGCCAATTTTTTGTTCTTCAAGTTTAAGTGAACAATGAGCCCCATTGTTAATCCTTTAACGGAAATTAATTGTAACTTTCTACAAGTAGACCAATGAATGGAACAGGTAGACGGTTGAAATCAATGTATATATTGCTTCTATATAGTCTAAGAAACATATATGCAAGGCATCCAAACAGTACCATTCGCCAATTTTTTGTTCTTCAAGTTTAAGTGAACAACGAGCCCCATTGATAATCATGAAACGGAAATTATTTGTAACTTTCGACATGTAGATCAATGAATGGAACAGGTAGACGGTTGAAATATTTGTATATATTGCTTCCGTATAGTCTAAGAAACATATATGCAAAGCATCAAAACAGTACCATTCGCCAATTTTTTGTTCTTCAAGGTTAAGTGAACAATGAGCCCGATTGTTAATCGTTTATCGGAAATTATTTGTAAATTTCGACAAGTAGAACAATGATTGGAACACGTGGACGGTTGAAATCTTTGTATATATTGCTTCCATATAGTATAAGAAACATATATTCAAAGCATCCAAACAGTACAATTCGCCAATTTTTTGTTCTTCAAGTTTAAGTGAACAATGAGCCCCAATGGTTAATCCTCTATCGGAAATTATTTGTCACTTTCGACAAGTGGAACAATGAATGGAACAGGTAGACGGTTGAAATCTTTATATATATTGCTTCTATATAGTCTAAGAAACATATATGCAAAGCATCCAAACAGTACAATTCGCCAATTTTTGGTTTTTCAAGTTTAATTGAACTACGAGCCCCATTGTTAATCCTTTAAAGGAAATTATTTGTAAATTTCGACAAGTAGAACAATGAATGGATCATGTAGACGGTTAAAATCATTGTATAAATTGCTTCTATATAGTCTACGAAACATATATGCAAAGCATCCAAACAGTACAATTCGCCAATTTTTTGTTCTTCAAGTTTAAGTGAACTACGAGCCCCATTGTTAATCCTTTAACGGAAATTAATTGTAACTTTCTACAAGTAGAACAATGAATGGATCATGTAGACGGTTGAAATCTTTGTATATATTGCTTCCATATAGTCTAAGAAACATGTACGCAAAGCATCCAAACAGTACCATTCGCCAATTTTTTGTTCTTCAAGTTTAAGTGAACTACGAGCCCCATTGTTAATCCTTTAACGGAAATTAATTGTAACTTACTACAAGTAGAACAATGATTGGAACCCGCAGACGGTTGAAATCTTTGTATATATTGCTTCCATATAGTCTAAGAAACATATATGCAAAGCATCCAAACAGTACCATTCGCCAATTTTTTGTTCTTCAAGTTTAAGTGAACTACGATCCCCATTGTTAATCCCTTAACGGAAATTATTTGTAACTTTCGACAAGTAGAACAATGAATGGAACAGGTAGACGGTTGAAATATTTGTATATATTGCTTCCGTATAGTCTAAGAAACATATATGCAAAGCATCAAAACAGTACCATTCGCCAATTTTTTGTTCTTCAAGTTTAAGTGAACACGAGCCCCATTGTTAATCCTTTAAAGGAAATTATTTGTAAATTTCGACAAGTAGAACAATGAATGGAACAGGTAGACGGTTGAAATCTTTGTATATATTGCTTCTATATAAACTAAGAAACATATATGCAAAGCATCCAAACAGTACAATTCGCCAATTTTTTGTTCTTCAAGTTTAAGTGAACTACGAGCCCCATTGTTAATCCTTTAACGGAAATTAATTGTAACTTTCTACAAGTAGAACAATTAATGGAACAGGTAGACGGTTGAAATCTTTGTATATATTGCGTCTATATAGTCTAAGAAACATATATGCAAAGCATCCAAACAGTACCATTCGCCAATTTTTTGTTCTTCAAGTTTAAGTGAACTACGAGCCCCATTGTTAATCCTTTAAAGGAAATTATTTGTAAATTTCGACAAGTAGAACAATGATTGGAACACGTAGACGGTTGAAATCTTTGTATATATTGCTTTCATATAGTCTGAGAAACATGTACGCAAAGCATCCAAACAGTACCATTCGCCAATTTTTTGTTCTTCAAGTTTAAGTGAACAATGAGCCCCAATGGTTAATCCTTTATCGGAAATTATTTGTAATTTTCGACAAGTAGAACAATGATTGGAACACGTAGACGGTTGAAATCTTTGTATATATTGCTTCCATATAGTCTAAGACACATGTACGCAAAGCATCCAAACAGTACCATTCGCCAATTTTTTGTTCTTCAAGTTTAAGTGAACAATGAGCCCCAATGGTTAATCCTTTATCGGAAATTATTTGTAATTTTCGACAAGTAGAACAATGAATGGAACATGTAAACGGTTGAAATCTTTGGATATATTGCTTCTATATAACCTAAGAAACATATATGCAAAGCATCCAAACAGTACCATTCGCCAATTTTTTGTTCTTCAAGTTTAAGTGAACAATGAGCCCCAATGGTTAATCCTTTATCGGAAATTATTTGTAACTTTCGACAAGTAGAACAATGAATGGAACAGGTAGACGGTTGAAATATTTGTATAAATTGCTTCCGTATAGTCTAAGAAACATATATGCAAAGCATCCAAACAGTACCATTCGCCAATTTTTTGTTCATCAAGTTTAAGTGAACAACAAGCCCCATTGATAATCATGAAACGGAAATTATTTGTAACTTTCTACAAGTAGAACAATGAATAGAACTGGTAGACGGGTGAAATCTTTCTATATGTTGCTTCTATATAGTCTAAGAAACATATATGCAAAGCATCCAAACAGTACCATTCGCCAATTTGTTGTTCTTCAAGTTTAAGTGAACTACGAGCCCCATTGTTAATCCTTTAAAGGAAATTATTTGTAAATTTCGACAAGTAGAACAATGAATGGAACAGGTAGACGGTTGAAATCATTGTATATATTGCTTCTATATAGTCTTACAAACATATATGCAAAGCATCCAAACAGTACCATTCGCCAATTTTTTGTTCTTCAAGTTTAAGTGAACAATGAGCCCCATTGTTAATCCTTTAACGGAAATTAATTGTAACTTTCTACAAGTAGAACAATGATTGGGACACGTAGACGGTTGAAATCTTTGTATATATTGCTTCTATATAATCTAGGAAACATATATGCAAAGCATCCAAACAGAACCATTCGCCAATTTTTTGTTCTTAAAGGTTAAGTGAACAATGAGCCCCATTGTTAATCCTTTATCGGAAATTATTTGTAACTTTCGACAAGTAGAACAATGAATGGAACAGGTAGACGGTTGAAATCTTTGTATATATTGCTTCCATCTAGTGTAAGAAACAAATATGCAAAGCATCCAAACAGTACAATTCGCCAATTTATTGTTCTTCAAGTTTAAGTGAACAACGAGGCCCATTGATAATCATGAAACGGAAATTATTTGTAACTTTCGACAAGAAGAACAATAAATAGAACAGGTAGACGGTTGCAATCTTTGTATATGTTGCTTCTATATAGTCTAAGGAACCTATATGCAAAGCATCTAAACAGTAACATTCGCCAATTTTTTGATCTTCAAGTTTAAGTGAACAACGAGCCCCATTGTTCATCCTTTAAAGGAAATTATTTGTAAATTTCGACAAGTAGAACAATGATTGGAACACGTAGACGGTTGAAATCTTTGTATATGTTGCTTCCATATAGTCTAAGAAACATGTACGCAAAGCATCCAAACACTACCATTCGCCAATTTTTTGTTCATCAAGTTTAAGTGAACAACAAGCCCCATTGATAATCATGAAACGGAAATTATTTGTAACTTTCTACAAGTAGAACAATGAATAGAACTGGTAGACGGGTGAAATCTTTCTATATGTTGCTTCTATATAGTCTAAGAAACATATATGCAAAGCATCCAAACAGTACCATTCGCCAATTTTTTGTTCTTAAAGGTTAAGTGAACAATGAGCCCCATTGTTAATCCTTTATCGGAAATTATTTGTAACTTTCGACAAGTAGAACAATGAATGGAACAGGTAGACGGTTGAAATCTTTGTATATATTGCTTCCATCTAGTGTAAGAAACAAATATGCAAAGCATCCAAACAGTACAATTCGCCAATTTATTGTTCTTCAAGTTTAAGTGAACAACGAGCCCCATTGTTAATCCTTTAAAGGAAATTATTTGTAAATTTCTACAAGTAGAACAATGATTGGAACACGTAGACGTTTGAAATCTTTGTATATATTGCTTCCATATAGTCTAAGAAACATGTACGCAAAGCATCCAAACAGTACAATTCGCCAATTTATTGTTCTTCAAGTTTAAGTGAACAACGAGGCCCATTGATAATCATGAAACGGAAATTATTTGTAACTTTCGACGAGAAGAACAATAAATAGAACAGGTAGACGGTTGCAATCTTTGTATATGTTGCTTCTATATAGTCTAAGGAACCTATATGCAAAGCATCTAAACAGTAACATTCGCCAATTTTTTGATCTTCAAGTTTAAGTGAACAATGCGCCCCATTGTTAATCCTTTATCGGAAATTATTTCTAACTTTCGGCAAGTAGAACGATGAATGGAACAGGTAGACGGTTGTAATCTTTTTATATATTGCTTCTATATAGTCTAAGAAACATATATGCAAAGCATCCAAACAGTACAATTCGCCAATTTTTTGTTCTTCAAGGTTAAGTGAACAATGAGCCCCAATGGTTAATCCTTTATCGGAAATTATTTGTAACTTTCGACAAGTAGAACAATGAATGGAACAGGTAGACGGTTGAAATATTTGTATATATTGCTTCCGTATAGTCTAAGAAACATATATGCAAAGCATCCAAACAGTACCATTCGCCAATTTTTTGTTCTTCAATTTAAGTAAACTACGATCCCCATTGTTAATCCCTTAACGGAAATTATTTGTAAATTTCGACAAGTAGAACAATGAATGGAACAGGTAGACGGTTGAAATATTTGTATATATTGCTTCCATATAGTCTAAGAAACATATATGCAAAGCATCCAAACAGTACCATTCGCCAATTTTTTGTTCTTCAAGTTTAAGTAAACTACGATCCCCATTGTTAATCCCTTAACGGAAATTATTTGTAACTTTCGACAAGTAGACCAATGAATGGAACAGGTAGACGGTTGAAATCAATGTATATATTGCTTCTATATAGTCTAAGAAACATATATGCAAGGCATCCAAACAGTACCATTCGCCAATTTTTTGTTCTTCAAGTTTAAGTGAACAACGAGCCCCATTGATAATCATGAAACGGAAATTATTTGTAACTTTCGACATGTAGATCAATGAATGGAACAGGTAGACGGTTGAAATATTTGTATATATTGCTTCCGTATAGTCTAAGAAACATATATGCAAAGCATCAAAACAGTACCATTCGCCAATTTTTTGTTCTTCAAGGTTAAGTGAACAATGAGCCCGATTGTTAATCGTTTATCGGAAATTATTTGTAAATTTCGACAAGTAGAACAATGATTGGAACACGTGGACGGTTGAAATCTTTGTATATATTGCTTCCATATAGTATAAGAAACATATATTCAAAGCATCCAAACAGTACAATTCGCCAATTTTTTGTTCTTCAAGTTTAAGTGAACAATGAGCCCCAATGGTTAATCCTCTATCGGAAATTATTTGTCACTTTCGACAAGTGGAACAATGAATGGAACAGGTAGACGGTTGAAATCTTTATATATATTGCTTCTATATAGTCTAAGAAACATATATGCAAAGCATCCAAACAGTACAATTCGCCAATTTTTGGTTTTTCAAGTTTAATTGAACTACGAGCCCCATTGTTAATCCTTTAAAGGAAATTATTTGTAAATTTCGACAAGTAGAACAATGAATGGATCATGTAGACGGTTAAAATCATTGTATAAATTGCTTCTATATAGTCTACGAAACATATATGCAAAGCATCCAAACAGTACAATTCGCCAATTTTTTGTTCTTCAAGTTTAAGTGAACTACGAGCCCCATTGTTAATCCTTTAACGGAATTTAATTGTAACTTTCTACAAGTAGAACAATGAATGGATCATGTAGACGGTTGAAATCTTTGTATATATTGCTTCCATATAGTCTAAGAAACATGTACGCAAAGCATCCAAACAGTACCATTCGCCAATTTTTTGTTCTTCAAGTTTAAGTGAACTACGAGCCCCATTGTTAATCCTTTAACGGAAATTAATTGTAACTTACTACAAGTAGAACAATGATTGGAACCCGCAGACGGTTGAAATCTTTGTATATATTGCTTCCATATAGTCTAAGAAACATATATGCAAAGCATCCAAACAGTACCATTCGCCAATTTTTTGTTCTTCAAGTTTAAGTGAACTACGATCCCCATTGTTAATCCCTTAACGGAAATTATTTGTAACTTTCGACAAGTAGAAAAATGAATGGAACAGGTAGACGGTTGAAATATTTGTATATATTGCTTCCGTATAGTCTAAGAAACATATATGCAAAGCATCAAAACAGTACCATTCGCCAATTTTTTGTTCTTCAAGTTTAAGTGAACACGAGCCCCATTGTTAATCCTTTAAAGGAAATTATTTGTAAATTTCGACAAGTAGAACAATGAATGGAACAGGTAGACGGTTGAAATCTTTGTATATATTGCTTCTATATAAACTAAGAAACATATATGCAAAGCATCCAAACAGTACAATTCGCCAATTTTTTGTTCTTCAAGTTTAAGTGAACTACGAGCCCCATTGTTAATCCTTTAACGGAAATTAATTGTAACTTTCTACAAGTAGAACAATTAATGGAACAGGTAGACGGTTGAAATCTTTGTATATATTGCGTCTATATAGTCTAAGAAACATATATGCAAAGCATCCAAACAGTACCATTCGCCAATTTTTTGTTCTTCAAGTTTAAGTGAACTACGAGCCCCATTGTTAATCCTTTAAAGGAAATTATTTGTAAATTTCGACAAGTAGAACAATGAATGGAACAAGTAGACGGTTGAAATCTTTGTATATGTTGCTTCCATATAGTCTAAGAAACATGTACGAAAAGTATCCAAACAGTACCATTCGCCAATTTATTGTTCTTCAAGTTTAAGTGAACAGCGAGCCCCATTGATAATCCTTTATCGGAAATTATTTGTAACTTTCGACAAGTAGAACAATGGATGGAACAGGTAGACTGTTGAAATCTTTGTATATATTGCTCCCATATAGTCTAAGAAACATGTACGCAAAGCATCCAAACAGTACAATTCGCCAATTTCTTGTTCTTCAAGTTTAAGTAAACTACGATCCCGATTGCTAATCCCTTAACGGAAATTATTTGTAACTTTCGACAATTAGAACAATGAATGGAACAGGTAGACGGTTGAAATCATTGTATATATTGCTTGTATATAGTCTAAGAAACATATATGCAAATCATCCAAACAGTACTATTCGCCAATTATTTGATCTTCTAGTTTAAGTGAACTACGAGCCCCATTGTTAATACTTTAACGGAAATTATTTGTAAATTTCGACAAGTAGAACAATGAATGGATCATGTAGACAGTTGAAATGATTGTATATATTGCTTCTATGTAGCCTACGAAACATATATGCAAAGCATCCAAACAGTACAATTCGCCAATTTTTTGTTCTTCAAGTTTAAGTGAACTACGAGCCCCATTGTTAATCCTTTAACGGAAATTAATTGTAACTTTCTACAAGTAGAACAATGATTGAAACACACAGACGGTTGAAATCTTTGTATATATTGCTTCCATATAGTCTAAGAAACATATATGCAAAGCATCCAAACAGTACCATTCGCCAATTTTTTGTTCTTCAAGTTTAAGTGAACAGGAGCCCCATTGTTAATCCTTTAAAGGAAATTAATTGTAACTTTCTACAAGTAGAACAATGAATGGAACAGGTAGACGGTTGAAATCTTTGTATATATTGCGACTATATAGTCTAAGAAACATATATGCAAAGCATCCAAACAGTACCATTCGCCAATTTTTTGTTCTTCATGTTTAAGTGAACACGAGCCCCATTGTTAATCCTTTAAAGGAAGTTATTTGTAAATTTCAACAAGGAGAACAATGAATGGAACAGGTAGACGGTTGAAATCTTTGTATATATTGCTTCTATATAATCTAAGAAACATATATGCAATGCATCCAAACAGTACAATTCGCCAATTTTTTGTTCCTCAAGTTTAAGTGAACTACGAGCCCCATTGTTAATCCTTTAACGGAAATTAATTGTAACTTTCTACAAGTAGGACAATGATTGGAACACTTAGACGGTTGAAATCTTTGTATATATTGCTTCTATATAGTCTAAGAAACATATACGCAAATCATCCAAACAGTACCATTCGCCAATTTTTTGTTCTTCAAGTTTAAGTGAACAATGAGCCCCAATGGTTAATCCTTTATCGGAAATTACTTGTAAATTTCGACAAGTAGAACAATGAATGGAACAGGTAGACGGTTGAAATCTTTGTATATATTGCTTCTATATAGTCTACGAAACATATATGCAAAGCATCTAAACAGTAACAATCGCCAATTTTTTGTTCTTCAAGTTTAAGTGAACTACGAGCCCCATTGTTAATCCTTTAACGGAAATTAATTGTAACTTTCTACAAGTAGAACAATGATTGGAACACGTAGACGGTTGAAATCTTTGTATATATTGCTTCCATATAGTCTAAGAAACATGTACGCAAAGCATCCAAACAGTACCATTCGCCAATTTTTTGTTCTTCAAGTTTAAGTGAACAATGAGCCCCAATGGTTAATCCTTTATCGGAAATTACTTGTAATTTTCGACAAGTGGAACAATGAATGGAACAGGTAGACGGTTGAAATCTTTGTATATATTGCTTCTATATAGTCTACGAAACATATATGCAAAGCATCCAAACAGTACCATTGGCCAATTTTTTGTTCTTCAAGTTTAAGTGAACCGCAAGCCCCATTGATAATCATGAAATGGAAATTATTTCTAACTTTCTACAAGTAGAACAATGAATAGTACAGGTAGACGGGTGAAAACTTTCTATATATTGCTTCTAAATAGTCTAAGAAACATATATGCAAAGCATCCAAACAGTACAATTCGCCAATTTTTTGTTCTTCAAGTCTAAGTGAACTACGAGCCCCATTGTTAATCCTTTAACGGAAATTATTTGTAACTTTCTACAAGTAGAACAATGAATGGAACAGGTAGACGGTTGAAATCTTTGTATATATTGCGTCTATATAGTCTAAGAAACATATATGCAAAGCATCCAAACAGTACCATTCGCCAATTTTTTGTTCTTCAAGTTTAAGTGAACAATGAGCCCCAATGGTTAATCCTTTATCGGAAATTACTTGTAATTTTCGACAAGTAGAACAATGATTGGAACACGTAGACGGTTGAAATCTTTGTATATATTGCTTCCATATAGTCTAAGAAACATGTACGCAAAGCATCCAAACAGTACCATTCGCCAATTTTTTGTTCTTCAAGTTTAAGTGAACAATGAGCCCCAATGGTTAATCCTTTATCGGAAATTACTTGTAATTTTCGACAAGTGGAACAATGAATGGAACAGGTAGACGGTTGAAATCTTTGTATATATTACTTCTATATAGTCTACGAAACATATATGCAAAGCATCCAAACAGTACCATTCGCCAATTTTTTGTTCTTCAAGTTTAAGTGAACAGCAAGCCCCATTGATAATCATGAAATGGAAATTATTTGTAACTTTCTACAAGTAGAACAATGAATAGTACAGGTAGACGGGTGAAATCTTTCCATATATTGCTTCTAAATAGTCTAAGAAACATATATGCAAAGCATCCAAACAGTACAATTCGCCAATTTTTTGTTCTTCAACTTTAAGTGAACAACGAGCCCCATTGTTAATCCTTTAAAGGAAGTTATTTGTAAATTTCGACAAGGTGAACAATGAATGGAACAGGTAGACGGTTGAAATCTTTGTATATATTGCTTCTATATAATCTAAGAAACATATATGCAAAGCATCCAAACAGCACAATTCGCCAATTTTTTGTTCTTCAAGTTTAAGTGAACAATGAGCCCCAATGGTTAAACCTTTATCGGAAATTACTTGTAATTTTCGCCAAGTAGAACAATGAATGGAACAGGTAGACGGTTGAAATCTTTGTATATATTGCTTCTATATAATCTAAGAAACATATATGCAAAGTATCCAAACAGTACAATTCGCCAATTTTTTGTTCTTCAAGTTTAAGTGAACTACGAGCCCCATTGTTAATCCTTTAACGGAAATTAATTGTAACTTTCTACAAGTAGAACAATGAATGGAACAGGTAGACGGTTGAAATCTTTGTATATATTGCGTCTATATAGTCTAACAAACATATATGCAAAGCATCCAAACAGTACCATTCGCCAATTTTTTGTTCTTCAAGTTTAAGTGAACACGAGCCCCATTGTTAATCCTTTAAAGGAAATTAATTGTAACTTTCTACAAGTAGAACAATGAATGGAACAGGTAGACGGTTGAAATCTTTGTATATATTGCGTCTATATAGTCTAAGAAACATATATGCAAAGCATCCAAACAGTACCATTCGCCAATTTTTTGTTCTTCAAGTTTAAGTGAACACGAGCCCCATTGTTAATCCTTTAAAGGAAATTATTTGTAAATTTCGACAAGTAGAACAATGAATGGAACAGGTAGACGGTTGAAATCTTTGTATATATTGCTTCTATATAAACTAAGAAACATATATGCAAAGCATCCAAACAGTACAATTCGCCAATTTTTTGTTCTTCAAGTTTAAGTGAACTACGAGCCCCATTGTTAATCCTTTAACGGAAATTAATTGTAACTTTCTACAAGTAGAACAATTATTGGAACAGGTAGACGGTTGAAATCTTTGTATATATAGCGTCTATATAGTCTAAGAAACATATATGCAAAGCATCCAAACAGTACCATTCGCCAATTTTTTGTTCTTCAAGTTTAAGTGAACTACGAGCCCCATTGTTAATCCTTTAAAGGAAATTATTTGTAAATTTCGACAAGTAGAACAATGAATGGAACAAGTAGACGGTTGAAATCTTTGTATATGTTGCTTCCATATAGTCTAAGAAACATGTACGAAAAGTATCCAAACAGTACCATTCGCCAATTTATTGTTCTTCAAGTTTAAGTGAACAGCGAGCCCCATTGATAATCCTTTATCGGAAATTATTTGTAACTTTCGACAAGTAGAACAATGGATGGAACAGGTAGACGGTTGAAATCTTTGTATATATTGCTTCTATATAGTCTAAGAAACATATATGCAAAGCATCCAAACAGTACAATTCGCCAATTTATTGTTCTTCAAGTTTAAGTGAACAACGAGCCCCATTGTTAATCCTTTAAAGGAAATTATTTGTAAATTTCGACAAGTAGAACAATGATTGGAACACGTAGACGGTTGAAATCTTTGTATATATTGCTTCCATATAGTCTAAGAAACATATATGCAAAGCATCCAAACAGTACCATTCGCCAATTTTTTGTTCTTCAAGTTTAAGTGAACATCGAGCCCCATTGTTAATCCTTTAAAGGAAATTATTTGTAAATTTCGACAAGTAGAACAATGAATGGAACAGGTAGACGGTTGAAATCATTGTATATATTGCTTCTATATAGTCTAAGAAACATATATGCAAAGCATCCAAACAGTACCATTCGCCAATTTTTTGTTCTTCAAGATTAAGTGATCAACGAGCCCCATTGTTATTCCATTAAAGGAAATTATTTGTAATTTTCGACAAGTAGAACAAAGAATAGAACAGTTAGACGGTTGAAATATTTGTATATATTGCTTCTATATAGTCTAAGAAACATATATGCAAAGCATCCAAACAGTACCATTCGCCAATTTTTTGTTCATCAAGTTTAAGTGAACAACGAGCCCCATTGTTAATCCTTTAAAGGAAATTATTTGTAAATTTCGTCAAGTAGAACAATGATTGGAACAGGTAGACGGTTGAAATCTTTGTATATATTGCTTCTATATAGTCTAAGAAACATATATGCAAAGCATCCAAACAGTACAATTCGCCAATTTATTGTTCTTCAAGTTTAAGTGAACAACGAGCCCCATTGTTAATCCTTTAAAGGAAATTATTTGTAAATTTCGACAAGTAGAACAATGATTGGAACACGTAGACGGTTGAAATCTTTGTATATATTGCTTCCATATAGTCTAAGAAACATATATGCAAAGCATCCAAACAGTACCATTCGCCAATTTTTTGTTCTTCAAGTTTAAGTGAACATCGAGCCCCATTGTTAATCCTTTAAAGGAAATTATTTGTAAATTTCGACAAGTAGAACAATGAATGGAACAGGTAGACGGTTGAAATCATTGTATATATTGCTTCTATATAGTCTAAGAAACATATATGCAGAGCATCCAGACAGTACCATTCGCCAATTTGTTGTTCTTCAAGTTTAAGTGAACAACGAGCCCCATTGTTAATCCTTTAAAGGAAATTATTTGTAATTTTCGAAAAGTAGAACAATGAATGGAACAGGTAGACTGTTGAAATCATTGTATATATTGCTTCTATATAGTCTAAGAAACATATATGCAGAGCATCCAGACAGTACCATTCGCCAATTTCTTGTTCTTCAAGTTTAAGTGAACAATGAGCCCCAATGGTTAATCCTTTAAAGGAAATTATTTGTAAATTTCGACAAGTAGAACAATGATTGGAACACGTAGACGGTTGAAATCTTTGTATATATTGCTTCCATATAGTCTAAGAAATATGTGCGCAAAGCTTCCAAACAGTACCATTCGCCACTTTTTTTTTCTTCAAGTTTAAGTGAACTTCGAGCCCCATTGTTAATCCTTTAAAGGAAATTATTTGTAAATTTCGACAAGTAGAACAATGAATGGAACAGGTAGACTGTTGAAATCATTGTATATATTGCTTCTATATAGTCTAAGAAACATATATGCAAAGCATCCAGACAGTACCATTCGCCAATTTTTTGTTCTTCAAGTTTAAGTGAACAACGAGCCCCATTGTTAATCCTTTAACGGAAATTAATTGTAACTTTCTACAAGTAGAACAATGAATGGAACAGGTAGACGGTTGAAATCTTTGTATATATTGCGTCTATATAGTCTAACAAACATATATGCAAAGCATCCAAACAGTACAATTCGCCAATTTCTTGTTCTTCAAGTTTAAGTAAACGACGATCCCCATTGTTAATACCTTAACGGAAATTATTTGTAACTTTCGACAAGTAGAACAATGAATGGAACAGGTAGACGGATGAAATCTTTGTATATATTGCTTCTATATAGACTAAGAAACATGTACGCAAAGCATCCAAACAGTACCATTCGCCAATTTTTTGTTCTTCAAGTTTAAGTGAACTACGAGCCCCATTGTTAATCCTTTAAAGGAAATTATTTGTAAATTTCGACAAGTAGAACAATGAATGGAACAAGTAGACGGTTGAAATCTTTGTATATGTTGCTTCCATATAGTCTAAGAAACATGTACGAAAAGTATCCAAACAGTACCATTCGCCAATTTCTTGTTCTTCAAGTTTAAGTGAACAATGAGCCCCAATGGTTAATCCTTTAAAGGAAATTATTTGTAAATTTCGACAAGTAGAACAATGATTGGAACACGTAGACGGTTGAAATCTTTGTATATATTGCTTCCATATAGTCTAAGAAATATGTGCGCAAAGCTTCCAAACAGTACCATTCGCCAATTTTTTGTTCTTCAAGTTTAAGTGAACAATGAGCCCCAATGGTTAATCCTTTAAAGGAAATTATTTGTAAATTTCGACAAGTAGAACAATGATTGGAACACGTAGACGGTTGAAATCTTTGTATATATTGCTTCCATATAGTCTAAGAAATATGTGCGCAAAGCTTCCAAACAGTACCATTCGCCAATTTTTTGTTCTTCAAGTTTAAGTGAACAATGAGCCCCAATGGTTAATCCTTTATCGGAAATTACTTGTAAATTTCGACAAGTAGAACAATGAATGGAACAGGTAGACGGTTGAAATCTTTGTATATATTGCTTCTATATAGTCTACGAAACATATATGCAAAGCATCTAAACAGTAACAATCGCCAATTTTTTGTTCTTCAAGTTTAAGTGAACTACGAGCCCCATTGTTAATCCTTTAACGGAAATTAATTGTAACTTTCTACAAGTAGAACAATGATTGGAACACGTAGACGGTTGAAATCTTTGTATATATTGCTTCCATATAGTCTAAGAAACATGTACGCAAAGCATCCAAACAGTACCATTCGCCAATTTTTTGTTCTTCAAGTTTAAGTGAACAATGAGCCCCAATGGATAATCCTTTATCGGAAATTACTTGTAATTTTCGACAAGGTGAACAATGAATGGAACAGGTGGACGGTTGAAATCTTTGTATATATTGCTTCTATATAATCTAAGAAACATATATGCAAAGCATCCAAACAGTACAATTCGCCAATTTTTTTTTCTTCAAGTTTAAGTGAACTACGAGCCCCATTGTTAATCCTTTAACGGAAATTAATTGTAACTTTCTACAAGTAGAACAATGATTGGAACACGTAGACGGTTGAAATCTTTGTATATATTGCTTCCATATAGTCTAAGAAACATGTACGCAAAGCATCCAAACAGTACCATTCGCCAATTTTTTGTTCTTCAAGTTTAAGTGAACAACGGGCCCCATCGTTAATCCTTTAAAGGAAATTATTTGTAAATTTCGAAAAGTAGAACAATGATTGGAACACGTAGACGGTTGAAATCTTTGTATATATTGCTTCCATATAGTCTAAGAAACATATATGCAAAGCATCCAAACAGTACCATTCGCCAATTTTTTGTTCTTCAAGTTTAAGTGAACAGGAGCCCCATTGTTAATCCTTTAAAGGAAATTAATTGTAACTTTCTACAAGTAGAACAATGAATGGAACAGGTAGACGGTTGAAATCTTTGTATATATTGCGACTATATAGTCTAAGAAACATATATGCAAAGCATCCAAACAGTACCATTCGCCAATTTTTTGTTCTTCATGTTTAAGTGAACACGAGCCCCATTGTTAATCCTTTAAAGGAAGTTATTTGTAAATTTCAACAAGGAGAACAATGAATGGAACAGGTAGACGGTTGAAATCTTTGTATATATTGCTTCTATATAATCTAAGAAACATATATGCAATGCATCCAAACAGTACAATTCGCCAATTTTTTGTTCCTCAAGTTTAAGTGAACTACGAGCCCCATTGTTAATCCTTTAACGGAAATTAATTGTAACTTTCTACAAGTAGGACAATGATTGGAACACTTAGACGGTTGAAATCTTTGTATATATTGCTTCTATATAGTCTAAGAAACATATACGCAAATCATCCAAACAGTACCATTCGCCAATTTTTTGTTCTTCAAGTTTAAGTGAACAATGAGCCCCAATGGTTAATCCTTTATCGGAAATTACTTGTAAATTTCGACAAGTAGAACAATGAATGGAACAGGTAGACGGTTGAAATCTTTGTATATATTGCTTCTATATAGTCTACGAAACATATATGCAAAGCATCTAAACAGTAACAATCGCCAATTTTTTGTTCTTCAAGTTTAAGTGAACTACGAGCCCCATTGTTAATCCTTTAACGGAAATTAATTGTAACTTTCTACAAGTAGAACAATGATTGGAACACGTAGACGGTTGAAATCTTTGTATATATTGCTTCCATATAGTCTAAGAAACATGTACGCAAAGCATCCAAACAGTACCATTCGCCAATTTTTTGTTCTTCAAGTTTAAGTGAACAATGAGCCCCAATGGTTAATCCTTTATCGGAAATTACTTGTAATTTTCGACAAGTGGAACAATGAATGGAACAGGTAGACGGTTGAAATCTTTGTATATATTGCTTCTATATAGTCTACGAAACATATATGCAAAGCATCCAAACAGTACCATTGGCCAATTTTTTGTTCTTCAAGTTTAAGTGAACAGCAAGCCCCATTGATAATCATGAAATGGAAATTATTTCTAACTTTCTACAAGTAGAACAATGAATAGTACAGGTAGACGGGTGAAAACTTTCTATATATTGCTTCTAAATAGTCTAAGAAACATATATGCAAAGCATCCAAACAGTACAATTCGCCAATTTTTTGTTCTTCAAGTTTAAGTGAACTACGAGCCCCATTGTTAATCCTTTAACGGAAATTATTTGTAACTTTCTACAAGTAGAACAATGAATGGAACAGGTAGACGGTTGAAATCTTTGTATATATTGCGTCTATATAGTCTAAGAAACATATATGCAAAGCATCCAAACAGTACCATTCGCCAATTTTTTGTTCTTCAAGTTTAAGTGAACAATGAGCCCCAATGGTTAATCCTTTATCGGAAATTACTTGTAATTTTCGACAAGTAGAACAATGATTGGAACACGTAGACGGTTGAAATCTTTGTATATATTGCTTCTATATAATCTATGAAACATATATGCAAAGTATCCAAACAGTACAATTCGCCAATTTTTTGTTCTTCAAGTTTAAGTGAACTACGAGCCCCATTGTTAATCCTTTAACGGAAATTAATTGTAACTTTCTACAAGTAGAACAATGAATGGAACAGGTAGACGGTTGAAATCTTTGTATATATTGCGTCTATATAGTCTAACAAACATATATGCAAAGCATCCAAACAGTACCATTCGCCAATTTTTTGTTCTTCAAGTTTAAGTGAACACGAGCCCCATTGTTAATACTTTAAAGGAAATTAATTGTAACTTTCTACAAGTAGAACAATGAATGGAACAGGTAGACGGTTGAAATCTTTGTATATATTGCGTCTATATAGTCTAAGAAACATATATGCAAAGCATCCAAACAGTACCATTCGCCAATTTTTTGTTCTTCAAGTTTAAGTGAACACGAGCCCCATTGTTAATCCTTTAAAGGAAATTATTTGTAAATTTCGACAAGTAGAACAATGAATGGAACAGGTAGACGGTTGAAATCTTTGTATATATTGCTTCTATATAAACTAAGAAACATATATGCAAAGCATCCAAACAGTACCATTCGCCAATTTTTTGTTCTTCAAGATTAAGTGATCAACGAGCCCCATTGTTATTCCATTAAAGGAAATTATTTGTAATTTTCGACAAGTAGAACAAAGAATAGAACAGTTAGACGGTTGAAATATTTGTATATATTGCTTCTATATAGTCTAAGAAACATATATGCAAAGCATCCAAACAGTACCATTCGCCAATTTTTTGTTCATCAAGTTTAAGTGAACAACGAGCCCCATTGTTAATCCTTTAAAGGAAATTATTTGTAAATTTCGTCAAGTAGAACAATGATTGGAACAGGTAGACGGTTGAAATCTTTGTATATATTGCTTCTATATAGTCTAAGAAACATATATGCAAAGCATCCAAACAGTACAATTCGCCAATTTATTGTTCTTCAAGTTTAAGTGAACAACGAGCCCCATTGTTAATCCTTTAAAGGAAATTATTTGTAAATTTCGACAAGTAGAACAATGATTGGAACACGTAGACGGTTGAAATCTTTGTATATATTGCTTCCATATAGTCTAAGAAACATATATGCAAAGCATCCAAACAGTACCATTCGCCAATTTTTTGTTCTTCAAGTTTAAGTGAACATCGAGCCCCATTGTTAATCCTTTAAAGGAAATTATTTGTAAATTTCGACAAGTAGAACAATGAATGGAACAGGTAGACGGTTGAAATCATTGTATATATTGCTTCTATATAGTCTAAGAAACATATATGCAGAGCATCCAGACAGTACCATTCGCCAATTTGTTGTTCTTCAAGTTTAAGTGAACAACGAGCCCCATTGTTAATCCTTTAAAGGAAATTATTTGTAATTTTCGAAAAGTAGAACAATGAATGGAACAGGTAGACTGTTGAAATCATTGTATATATTGCTTCTATATAGTCTAAGAAACATATATGCAGAGCATCCAGACAGTACCATTCGCCAATTTCTTGTTCTTCAAGTTTAAGTGAACAATGAGCCCCAATGGTTAATCCTTTAAAAGAAATTATTTGTAAATTTCGACAAGTAGAACAATGATTGGAACACGTAGACGGTTGAAATCTTTGTATATATTGCTTCCATATAGTCTAAGAAATATGTGCGCAAAGCTTCCAAACAGTACCATTCGCCACTTTTTTTTTCTTCAAGTTTAAGTGAACTTCGAGCCCCATTGTTAATCCTTTAAAGGAAATTATTTGTAAATTTCGACAAGTAGAACAATGAATGGAACAGGTAGACTGTTGAAATCATTGTATATATTGCTTCTATATAGTCTAAGAAACATATATGCAAAGCATCCAGACAGTACCATTCGCCAATTTTTTGTTCTTCAAGTTTAAGTGAACAACGAGCCCCATTGTTAATCCTTTAACGGAAATTAATTGTAACTTTCTACAAGTAGAACAATGAATGGAACAGGTAGACGGTTGAAATCTTTGTATATATTGCGTCTATATAGTCTAACAAACATATATGCAAAGCATCCAAACAGTACAATTCGCCAATTTCTTGTTCTTCAAGTTTAAGTAAACGACGATCCCCATTGTTAATACCTTAACGGAAATTATTTGTAACTTTCGACAAGTAGAACAATGAATGGAACAGGTAGACGGTTGAAATCATTGTATATATTGCTTCTATATAGTCTAAGAAACATATATGCAGAGCATCCAGACAGTACCATTCGCCAATTTGTTGTTCTTCAAGTTTAAGTGAACAACGAGCCCCATTGTTAATCCTTTAAAGGAAATTATTTGTAATTTTCGAAAAGTAGAACAATGAATGGAACAGGTAGACTGTTGAAATCATTGTATATATTGCTTCTATATAGTCTAAGAAACATATATGCAGAGCATCCAGACAGTACCATTCGCCAATTTCTTGTTCTTCAAGTTTAAGTGAACAATGAGCCCCAATGGTTAATCCTTTAAAAGAAATTATTTGTAAATTTCGACAAGTAGAACAATGATTGGAACACGTAGACGGTTGAAATCTTTGTATATATTGCTTCCATATAGTCTAAGAAATATGTGCGCAAAGCTTCCAAACAGTACCATTCGCCACTTTTTTTTTCTTCAAGTTTAAGTGAACTTCGAGCCCCATTGTTAATCCTTTAAAGGAAATTATTTGTAAATTTCGACAAGTAGAACAATGAATGGAACAGGTAGACTGTTGAAATCATTGTATATATTGCTTCTATATAGTCTAAGAAACATATATGCAAAGCATCCAGACAGTACCATTCGCCAATTTTTTGTTCTTCAAGTTTAAGTGAACAACGAGCCCCATTGTTAATCCTTTAACGGAAATTAATTGTAACTTTCTACAAGTAGAACAATGAATGGAACAGGTAGACGGTTGAAATCTTTGTATATATTGCGTCTATATAGTCTAACAAACATATATGCAAAGCATCCAAACAGTACAATTCGCCAATTTCTTGTTCTTCAAGTTTAAGTAAACGACGATCCCCATTGTTAATACCTTAACGGAAATTATTTGTAACTTTCGACAAGTAGAACAATGAATGGAACAGGTAGACGGATGAAATCTTTGTATATATTGCTTCTATATAGACTAAGAAACATGTACGCAAAGCATCCAAACAGTACCATTCGCCAATTTTTTGTTCTTCAAGTTTAAGTGAACTACGAGCCCCATTGTTAATCCTTTAAAGGAAATTATTTGTAAATTTCGACAAGTAGAACAATGAATGGAACAAGTAGACGGTTGAAATCTTTGTATATGTTGCTTCCATATAGTCTAAGAAACATGTACGAAAAGTATCCAAACAGTACCATTCGCCAATTTCTTGTTCTTCAAGTTTAAGTGAACAATGAGCCCCAATGGTTAATCCTTTAAAGGAAATTATTTGTAAATTTCGACAAGTAGAACAATGATTGGAACACGTAGACGGTTGAAATCTTTGTATATATTGCTTCCATATAGTCTAAGAAATATGTGCGCAAAGCTTCCAAACAGTACCATTCGCCAATTTTTTGTTCTTCAAGTTTAAGTGAACAATGAGCCCCAATGGTTAATCCTTTAAAGGAAATTATTTGTAAATTTCGACAAGTAGAACAATGATTGGAACACGTAGACGGTTGAAATCTTTGTATATATTGCTTCCATATAGTCTAAGAAATATGTGCGCAAAGCTTCCAAACAGTACCATTCGCCAATTTTTTGTTCTTCAAGTTTAAGTGAACAATGAGCCCCAATGGTTAATCCTTTATCGGAAATTACTTGTAAATTTCGACAAGTAGAACAATGAATGGAACAGGTAGACGGTTGAAATCTTTGTATATATTGCTTCTATATAGTCTACGAAACATATATGCAAAGCATCTAAACAGTAACAATCGCCAATTTTTTGTTCTTCAAGTTTAAGTGAACTACGAGCCCCATTGTTAATCCTTTAACGGAAATTAATTGTAACTTTCTACAAGTAGAACAATGATTGGAACACGTAGACGGTTGAAATCTTTGTATATATTGCTTCTATATAGTATAAGAAGCATATATGCAAAGCATCCAAACAGTACTATTCGCCAATTTTTTGTTCTTCAAGTTTAAGTGAACAATGAGCCCCAATGGTCAATCCGTTATCGGAAATTATTTGTAAATTTCAACAAGGAGAACAATGAATGGAACAGGTAGACGGTTGAAATCTTTGTATATATTGCTTCTATATAGTCTAAGAAACATATATGCAAAGCATCCAAACAGTACAATTCGCCAATTTTTTGTTCTTCAAGTTTAAGTAAACTACGATCCCCATTGTTAATCCCTTAACGGAAATTATTTGTAACTTTCGACAAGTAGAACAGTGAATGGAACAGGTAGACGGTTGAAATCTTTGTATATATTGCTTCTATATAGTATAAGAAGCATATATGCAAAGCATCCAAACAGTACTATTCGCCAATTTTTTGTTCTTCAAGTTTAAGTGAACAATGAGCCCCAATGGTCAATCCGTTATCGGAAATTATTTGTAAATTTCAACAAGGAGAACAATGAATGGAACAGGTAGACGGTTGAAATCTTTGTATATATTGCTTCTATATAATCTAAGAAACATATATGCAATGCATCCAAACAGTACAATTCGCCAATTTTTTGTTCTTCAAGTTTAAGTGAACTGCGAGCCCCATTGTTAATCCTTTAAAGGAAATTATTTGTAAATTTCGACAAGTAGAACAATGAATGGAACAGGTAGATTGTTGAACTCATTGTATATATTGCTTCTATATAGTCTAAGAAACATATATGCAAAGCATCCAAACAGTACCATTCGCCAATTTTTTGTTCTTCAAGTTTAAGTGAACAATGAGCCCCATTGTTAATCCTTTATCGGAGATTATTTGTAACTTTCGACAAGTAGAACATTGAATGGAACAGGTAGACGGTTGAAATCTTTGTATATATTGCTTCTATATAGTATAAGAAACATATATGCAAAGCATCCAAACAGTACAATTCGCCAATTTTTTGGTCTTCAAGTTTAAGTGAACTACGAGCCCCATTGTTAATCCTTTAACGGAAATTAATTGTAACTTTCTACAAGTAGAACAATGATTGGAACACGCAGACGGTTGAAATCTTTGTATATATTGCTTCCATATAGTCTAAGAAACATATATGCAAAGCATCCAGACAGTACCATTCGCCAATTTTTTGTTCTTCAAGTTTAAGTGAACAATGAGCCCCATTGTTAATCCTTTATCGGAGATTATTTGTAACTTTCGACAAGTAGAACAATGAATGGAACAGGTAGCCGGTTGAAATCTTTGTATATATTGCTTCTATATAGTCTAAGAAACATATATGCAAAGCATCCAAACAGTACAATTCGCCAATTTTTTGTTCTTCAAGTTTAAGTGAACAATGAGCCCCAATGGTTAATCCTTTATCGGTAATTATTTGTAACTTTCGACAAGTAGAACAATGAATGGAACAGGTAACCGGTTGAAATCAATGTAAATATTGCGTCTATATAGTCTAAGAAACATGTACGCAAAGCATCCAAACAGTACCATTCGCCAATTTTTTGTTCTTCAAGTTTAAGTGAACTACGAGCCCCATTGTTAATCCTTTAAAGGAAATTATTTGTAAATTTCGACAAGTAGAACAATGAATGAACAGGTAGACTGTTGAAATCATTGTATATATTGCTTCTATATAGTCTAAGAAACATATATATAGGACTGGATTACGCAGAGGTTGGGTAATTAAACGTTAAGTAACCAGAACTATTTTAATAGGTAGAAAAGATCAGTAAGATACAAAAACGATGTCGTCCACCCGCACGCACTCTCGACACTCCTCCCCATGCACGCTTCTTTTGTTCCAGCTCGTATGTCGCTCTCTCTCTCTCTCATTCATCCAGTGTCTCTCTCTCTCTCTCTTTCATTCTCTCTCTCATACCACGTACACACACATTGTCGCCTTCCTACATTCGGCCATCCTGCGAATCTTCGGTCCCCGAAGATAACGAATTTTCTTCGAGCTGATATGACTTTATGAAATCTGCTGCAGTCTGGTGATTCTCGGTCCTTCTCCGTCTCCTATCAGGCTTACCTCGGTCGCTAATAAACCGTACTGGCTTGCCGAAAATCTTCTGCTGGTCTTTCAATCTCATCAATACTTCCGTTGCACTCATCGGCCCGACGTGGTCGATGTGAGACGTGTTCAGGGGCGCATCTTCCTTCGAAATTGGCATCAGAAATCCCTCCTTTCTTCCTTGCTTCTTTTTTGCTATCCGACACGGCACACAACAATCAACGAATCTCTTTGCTTTTTCTTCTAGGCGGGGAATGTAATATTCATTTTCAATGTCTTTCACCATTTTTAAAACACCAAAATGCCCGTTCGCATGAGCCGTCTTAATTAATTCAAATTCCAAACACTTCAGAACCACAATTAAACTCACACCCGCTTTTCGTTTCACCAATACATCATTCTCGAGCATATAATCTTCATACGGTTGCTTTTCTACAATTATTCGGATCGCACGCAGTTTTTCGTCCGTTAATTGTCTTTCTTTTATTGTTGCGGCTAACGTGTTTTGAATCGCTAATACAGAAATACGACTAATTGTAAGCGCATCAACGTGTGCAAGTCTACTGCCTTGTCGGTGTTCGACTTCAAAATCATAGTCCTGCAACAACAATGCCCAACGCGCAACCTTAGCAGATAAATTCTGTTTCGTTAACGTTTTTGTAAGCGCGTTGCAATCGGTTATCAACTTAAATCTAAGACCTAACAAATAAACCCGTAATTTTTTAACTGCGTTTATTACCGCTAGAACCTTTAACTCGTAAGAATGGTACCGTTTTTCCGCGTCCGTAGTCTTCTTACTATAGAAATAAACAGGATTCAACGTATCTTCGCTCGGTAGTCGCTGTAGCAGAATCGCTCCATACCCATGCATACTAGCGTCCGTGTGTAGCTCGGTGACAGCTGTTGGATCGTAAATACGCAACAACGGTTTCGACACAAGTATATCATTCAGTCTCCCGAACGCGCGCTCACACTCATTCGTCCACACAAAACTGACATTCTTTTTCGTCAAATCTACCAAAGATCGTGTTATCTGAGCGTAACCCTCTACAAATTTCCTGAAGAATCCGGTTAAGCCTAAACATCTCTGTATTTCTTTACAGTTCCGCGGGGTGGGAAAACATCGCACCGCTCTTACTTTTGCCTGAGCAGGAGCGATCCTTCCATCTTCAATTTCATGACCAAGAAACTCTATCCGCCGTTTCAAAAATTGGCACTTATTCCCGTTAATTTGTAATCGACTTTCGGCTGCAACTTTTAGTGTTAAATTTAATTTTGAGACAGCATCGAAATCATCTGTTCCTGGAATAACTAGATCGTCGACATATGTAAATACTACTTTAAGATTAATATGATCCTTGAACACCTCGACAATAAAACGTAAGAAACTTGTAGGACTATTACACAAACCGAACGGTGTCTTATTGAATTCAAATTGCTGCAACAGAATGATACTTTTCTCAAGCCGATCTGTAATCTGTTCGTTTGAAATATCTTTTTCTTTGGGCGCTAGTCTTCTTGGTCTTGAAACAACAGGCATATTATCGCTTAACCTAATTTGCGTTTCAACGGTAGTCTTTACTTCCTCCGCGGGCGAATACGATTCGACTATTTTTCCTAATTCGCTTGCAAACGGATTTTTAATATCTAATTCGCTATCGGTTACCACGTAAATATTTTTCAGTTCATCAATTATGTTCATACCCTTGTTTTTCTCCTCCTCGCCGTATTCCCCTACGTCCATCTGCTCACCTACATTCACACTCTCGTTTTCACTTTCAGGCATCTTACGCATTTTCATAACCCGCCCCTTAGAGATACACACTTCTACTTTTCGTAAAAAGTCTTTGCCAAGGATAACCTCATACGGTATCGCATCCGACGGCACTACGTATATTTTCGTTACATAAACATCTTCATCTACGCTTATCTCTTCGTCGAACGATCCCATCACTTTAACATTTGCGTTTCCCGCACCGGTGATGCTAATCACAGTGTCATTCAAGTCTACATATCTAATTTCGCGATATTTATCAGCCCGCATTAAACTAACGTCACTTCCAGAATCAACTAAAGCATTAAATTTCTTTTTTCGGATTTCGACTTCTTTTAGTTCCTTGGAACTCACTATACAGTTAACTCTTACCTCCTTTTTACACCACTTCGAGATATGACCGAACTCGCTGCATTTAAAACATTTCGGGCCTTTCCCCTTTTCCGGACAATTGTACACGTTGTGCTCGATTGATCCACACACATAACACCTTCTTTCTTTGACTCTTTCAGCTACGTTCTTCTCTCTTGAACCGTCGTTGGTATTTCTATCCATCCTTTTAGAAAATTTTATCTTCTGTTTCATTGTGTCATAGATCTCCAGATTATTCTTCAGCTCTCTTATCGAGCGCGACTGATAAAGGATGACTTTGTTGTTCTCGTCATCTACGATGCCGTCGATGACGTGCTCTATCAGGGCTTTCTCTTCTACTTTACCCATTGCAGCTATTTCTTGCATCGCGTAAATGTACTGTCGGCCACTTTCGGTCGGTCGACGTTTTCTTCTGGACAACTGCGCGTGAATTGTCGCACTGCTGACCTCGATCTTAAATTCACGGATCAGTTTTTTTCTGAGGGTGGTCCATGACGTCACTCCCTTTTCCGTGCCTATAAACTGTCTCGCCGATCCTGAAAGCATTCGCTTTCCATAGATCAGCTTTTGTAAATCGTTCCAATTCAACAATGCAGCCATATCTTCGAAATCGGAAACCCATTTAGTGACCGATAATTGATTGTCGCCCGTAAAATGTTGAAGGCTTTCTTCAACATCTCGAATCGAAAATGGCATTGCAGTGTCACGTCGTCGTCTATTTCTTTCTTCTTCTACTTCTTCGGCGTCGTCGTCGCCGTCGCTTTCCTCTTCGTCACTATCTTCTCCTTCGTCGTCAGTTGTTTTATTTAGAACGAACTTCTTTAATCTTTCCCGTAATTCTTCCTTTTTCCCAATCACCGATAGTCCTCGTTTTTTCAGCTCCTCCTTCAGCTGCTTCACCTTCATCGTTTCAATTTCACTAGCCGTCAAATCTGCTACTTCTACTACTGTATTGTCACCTTCTTCGTCGGTGCTGCGTGCTGCGATGCTTTCTTGTTCGCTCGCCATTTCTACACGTGCTCCTCGATTCTTCCAACTTTACCACTTTAGCGACGCTTTTGTATCCTTCACCGATCCTTCTATCCCGGACGAGCCCCCAAATATAGGACTGGATTACGCAGAGGTTGGGTAATTAAACGTTAAGTAACCAGAACTATTTTAATAGGTAGAAAAGATCAGTAAGATACAAAAACGATGTCGTCCACCCGCACGCACTCTCGACACTCCTCCCCATGCACGCTTCTTTTGTTCCAGCTCGTATGTCGCTCTCTCTCTCTCTCATTCATCCAGTGTCTCTCTCTCTCTCTCTTTCATTCTCTCTCTCATACCACGTACACACACATTGTCGCCTTCCTACATATATGCAAAGCATCCAAACAGTACCATTCGCCAATTTTTTGTTCTTCAAGTTTAAGTGAACTACGAGCCCCATTGTTAATCCTTTAAAGGAAATTATTTGTAAATTTCGACAAGTAGAACAATGAATGGAACAGGTAGACTGTTGAAATCATTGTATATATTGCTTCTATATAGTCTAAGAAACATATATGCAAAGCATCGAAACAGTACAATTCGCCAATTTTTTGTTCTTCAAGTTTAAGTGAACAACGAGCCCCATTGATAATCATGAAACGGAAATTATTTGTAACTTTCTACAAGTAGAACAATGAATAGAACAGGTAAACGGTTGAAATCTTTGTACATGATGCTTCTATATAGTCTAAGAAACATATATGCAAAGCATCCAAACAGTACCAGTCGCCAGTTTTTTGTTCTTCAAGTTTAAGCGAACTACGAGCCCCATTGTTAATCCTTTAACGGAAATTATTTGTAACTTTCGACAAGTAGAACAATGAATGGAACAGGCAGACGGTTGAAATCAAAGTATATATTGCTTCTATATAGTCTAAGAAACATATATGCAAAGCATCGAAACAGTACAATTCGCCAATTTTTTGTTCTTCAAGTTTAAGTGAACAACGAGCCCCATTGATAATCATGAAATGGAAATTATTTGTATCTTTCTACAAGTAGAACAATGAATAGAACGGGTAGACGGCAGAAATCTTTGTATATGTTGCTTCTATATAGTCTAAGAAACATATATGCAAAGCATCTAAACAGTAACATTCGCCAATTTTTTGATCTTCAAGTTTAAGTGAACTACGAGCCCCATTGTTAATACTTTAACGGAAATTATTTGTAATTTTCGACAAGTAGAACAATGAATGGAACAGGTAGACGGTTGAAATCAATGTATATATTGGTTCTATATAGTCTAAGAAACATATATGCAAAGCGTCCAAAAAGTACAATTCGCCAATTTTTTGTTCTTCAAGTTTAAGTGAACTACGAGCCCCATTGTTAATCCTTTAAAGGAAATTATTTGTAACTTTCGACAAGTAGAACAATGAACGGAACAGGTAGACGGTTGAAATCATTATATATATTGCTTCTATATAGTCTAAGAAACATATATGCAAAGCATCCAGATAGTACTATTCGCCAATTTTTTGTTCTTCAAGTTTAAGTGAACAATGAGCCCTATTGTTAATCCTTTATCGGAAATTATTTGTAACTTTCGACAAGTAGAACTATGAATGGAACAGGTAGACGTTTGAAATCTTTGTATATATTGCTTCTATATAGTCTAAGAAACATATATGCAAAGCATCCAAACAGTACAATTCGCCAATTTTTTGTTCTTCAAGTTTAAGTGAACTACGAGCCCCATTGTTAATACTTTAACGGAAATTATTTGTAATTTTCGACAAGAAGAACAATGACTGGAACAGGTAGACGGTTGAAATCTTTGTATATATTGCTTCCATATAGTCTATGAAACATATATGCAAATCATCCAAGCAGTACCATTTGCCAATTTTTTGTTCTTCAAGTTTAAGTGAACTACGAGCCCCATTGTTAATCCTTTAAAGGAAATTATTTGTAAATTTCGACAAGTAGAACAATGAATAGAACAGGTAGTCTGTTGAAATATTTGTATATATTGCTTCTATATAGTCTAGGAAACCTATATGCAAAGCATCCAAACAGTAACATTCGCCAATTTTTTGTTCTTCAAGTTTATGTGAACTACGAGCCCCATTGTTAATCCTTTAACAGAAATTATATGTAATTTTCGACAAGAAGAACAATGAATAGAACAGGTCGTTTGTTGAAATCTTTGTATATATTGCTTCCATATAGTCTAAGAAACATATATGCAAAGCATCCAAACAGTACCATTCGCCAATTTTTTGTTCTTCAAGTTTAAGTGAACTACGAGCCCCATTGCTAATCATGAAACGGAAATTATTTGTAACTTTCTACAAGTAGAACAATGAATAGAACAGGTAGACGGTTGAAATCTTTGTATATATTGCTTCCATATAGTCTAAGAAACATATATGCAAAGCATCCAAACAGTACCATTCGCAAATTTTTTGTTCTTCAAGTTTAAGTGAACAATGAGACCCATTATAAACCTTTATCGGAAATTATTTGTAATTTTCGACAAGTAGAACAATGAATGGTACAGGTAGACGGTTGAAATCTTTGTATATATTGCTTCTATATAATCTAAGAAACATATATGCAAAGCATCCAAACAGTACCATTCGCCAATTTTATGTTCTTCAAGTTTAAGTGAACTACGAGCCCCATTGATAATCATGAAACGGAAATTATTTGTAACTTTCTACAAGTAGAACAATGAATAGAACAGGTAGACGGTTGAAATCTTTGTATATGTTGCTTCTATATAGTCTAAGAAACTTATATGCAAAGCATCTAAACAGTAACAATCGCCAATTTTTTGATCTTCAAGTTTAAGTGAACAGCGAGCCCCATTGATAATCATGAAACGGAAATTATTTGTAACTTTCTACAAGTAGAACAATGAATAGAACAGGTAGACGGTTGAAATCTTTGTATATATTGCTTCCATATAGTCTAAGAAACATATATGCAAAGCATCCAAACAGTACCATTCGCAAATTTTTTGATCTTCAAGTTTAAGTGAACAGCGAGCCCCATTGATAATCATGAAACGGAAATTATTTGTAACTTTCTACAAGTAGAACAATGAATAGTACAGGTAGACGGGTGAAATCTTTCTATATATTGCTTCTAAATAGTCTAAGAAACATATATGCAAAGCATCCAAACAGTACAATTCGCCAATTTTTTGTTCTTCAAGTTTAAGTGAACATCAAGCCCCATTGATAATCATGAAACGGAAATTATTTGTAACTTTCTACAAGTAGAACAATGAATAGAACAGGTAGACTGTTGAAATCTTTGTATACATTGCTTCTATATAGTCTAAGAAACATATATGCAAAGCATCCAAACAGTACCATTTGCCAATTTCTTGTTCTTCAAGTTTAAGGGAACAACAAGCCCCATTGATAATCATGAAACGGAAATTATTTGTAACTTTCGAAAAGTAGAACAATGAATGGAACAGGTAGACGGTTGAAATCTTTGTATATATTGCTGCTATATAATCTAAGAACCATATATGCAAAGCATCCAAACAGTACCATTCGCCAATTTTTTGTTCTTCAAGTTTAAGTGAACTACGAGCCCCATTGATAATCATGAAACGGAAATTATTTGTAACTTTCTACAAGTAGAACAATGAATAGAACAGGTAGACGGTTGAAATCAATGTATATATTGTTTCCTTATAGTCTAAGAAACATATATGCAAAGCATCCAAACAGTACCATTCGCCACTTTTTTGTTCTTCAAGTTTAAGTGAACAATGAGCCCCATTGATAATCATGAAACGGAAATTATTTGTAACTTTCGACAAGTAGAACAATGAATAGAACAGGTAGACGGTTGAAATCTATGTATATGTTGCTTCTATATAGTCTAAGAAACCTATATGCAAAGCATCTAAACAGTAACAATCGCCAATTTTTTGATCTTCAAGTTTAAGTGAACAGCGAGCCCCATTGATAATCATGAAACGGAAATTGTTTGTAACTTTCTACAAGTAGAACAATGAATAGTACAGGTAGACGGGTGAAATCTTTCTATATATTGCTTCTAAATAGTCTAAGAAACATATATGCAAAGCATCCAAACAGTACAATTCGCCAATTTTTTGTTCTTCAAGTTTAAGTGAATTACGAGCCCCATTGATAATCATGAAACGGAAATTATTTGTAAATTTCGACAAATAGAACAATGAATAGAACAGGTAGACGGTTGAAATCTTTGTATATATTGCTTCCATATAGTCTAAGAAACATATATGCAAAGCATCCAAACAGTACCATTCGCCAATTTATTGTTCGTCAAGTTTAAGTGTACAACGAGCCCCATTGTTAATCCTTTAAAGGAAATTATTTGTAAATTTCGACAAGTAGAACAATGAATGGAATAGGTAGACGGTTGAAATCTTTGTATATATTGCTTCTATATAGTCTAAGAAACATATATGCAAAGCATCCAAACAGTAGAGTTCGCCAATTTATTGTTCTTCAAGTTTAAGTGAACAACGAGCCCCATTGTTAATCCTTTAGAGGAAATTATTTGTAAATTTCGACAATTAGAACAATGATTGGAACACGTAAACGGTTGAAATCTTTGTATATATTGCTTCCATATAGTCTAAGAAACATGTACGCAAAACATCCAAACAGTACCATTCGCCAATTTTTTGTTCTTCAAGTTTAAGTGAACAATGAGCCCCAATGGTTAATCCTTTATCGGAAATTATTTGTAATTTTCCACAAGTAGAACAATGAATGGAACAGGTAGACGGTTGAAATCTTTGTATATATTGCTTCTATATAATCTAAGAAACATATATGCAAAGCATCCAAACAGTACCATTCGCCAATTTTTTGTTCTTCAAGTTTAAGTGAACTACGAGCCCCATTGATAATCATGAAACGGAAATTATTTGTAACTTTCTACAAGTAGAACAATGAATAGAACAGGTAGACGGTTGAAATCTATGTATATGTTGCTTCTATATAGTCTAAGAAACCTATATGCAAAGCATCTAAACAGTAACAATCGCCAATTTTTTGATCTTCAAGTTTAAGTGAACAGCGAGCCCCATTGATAATCATGAAACGGAAATTATTTGTAACTTTCTACAAGTAGAACAATGAATAGTACAGGTAGACGGGTGAAATCTTTCTATATGTTGCTTCTAAATAGTCTAAGAAACATATATGCAAAGCATCCAAACAGTACAATTCGCCAATTTTTTGTTCTTCAAGTTTAAGTGAACATCAAGCCCCATTGATAATCATGAAACGGAAATTATTTGTAACTTTCTACAAGTAGAACAATGAATAGAACAGGTAGACTGTTGAAATCATTGTGTATATTGCTTCCATATAGTCTATGAAACATATATGCAAAGCATCCAAACAGTACAATTCGCGAATTTATTGTTCTTCAAGTATAAGTGAACAAAGAGCCCCATTGATAATCATGAAAGGGAAATTATTTGTAACTTTCTACAAGTAGAACAATGAATAGAACAAGTAGACTGTTGAAATCTTTGTATACATTGCTTCTATTTAGTCTAAGAAACAAATATGCAAAGCATCCAAACAGTACCATTGGCCAATTTTTTGTTCTTCAAGTTTAAGTGAACATCAAGCCCCATTGATAATCATGAAACGGAAATTATTTGTAGCTTTCTACAAGTAGAACAATGAATTTAACAGGTAGACTGTTGAAATCTTTGTATACATTGCTTCTATATAGTCTAAGAAACATATATGCAAAGCATCCAGACAGTACCATTCGCCAATTTTTTGTTCTTCAAGTTTAAGTGAACAATGAGCCCCATTGTTATTCCTTTAACGGAAATTATTTGTAAATTTCGACAAGTAGAACAATGAATGGAACAGGTAGACGGTTGAAATCTTTGTATATATTGCTTCTATATAGTCTAAGAAACATATATGCAAAGCATCGAAACAGTACGATTCGCCAATTTTTTGTTCTTCAAGTTTAAGTGAACTACGAGACCCATTGTTAATCCTTTAAAGGAAATTATTTGTAAATTTCGGCAAGTAGAACAATGAATGTAACAGGTAGACGGTTGAAATCTTTGTATATATTGCTTCTATATAATCTAAGAAACATATATGCAAAGCATCTAAACAGTAACAATCGCCAATTTTTTGATCTTCAAGTTTAAGTGAACTACGAGCCCCATTGTTAATACTTTAACGGAAATTATTTGTAACTTTCGACATGTAGAACAATGAATGGAACAGGTAGACGGTTGAAATCATTATATATATTGCTTCTATATAGTCTAAGAAACATATATGCAAAGCATCCAAACAGTACCATTCGCCAATTTTTTGTTCTTCAAGTTTAAGTGAACTACGAGCCCCATTGTTAATACTTTAACGGAAATTATTTGTAACTTTCGACAAGTAGAACAATGAATGGAACAGGTAGACAGTTGAAATCATTGTATATATTGCTTCTGTATAGTCTAAAAAACATATATGCAAAGCATCCAGACAGTACCATTCGCCAATTTTTTGTTCTTCAAGCTTAAGTGAACAATGAGCCCCATTGTTAATCCTTTAACGGAAATTATTTGTAAATTTCGACAAGTAGAACAATGAATGGAACAGGTAGACGGTTGAAATCTTTGTATATATTGCTTCTATATAGTCTAAGAAACATATATGCAAAGCATCGAAACAGTACGATTCGCCAACTTTTTGTTGTTCAAGTTTAAGTGAACTACGAGCCCCATTGTTAATCCTTTAAAGGAAATTATTTGTAAATTTCGACAAGTAGAACAATGATTGGAACACGTAGACAGTTGAAATCTTTGTATATATTGCTTCTATATAGTCTAAGAAACATATATGCAAAGCATCCAAACAGTACAATTCGCCAATTTTTTGTTCTTCAAGTTTAAGTGAACTACGAGCCCCATTGTTAATACTTTAACGGAAATTATTTGTAATTTTCGACAAGAAGAACAATGACTGGAACAGGTAGACGGTTGAAATCATTGTGTATATTGCTTCCATATAGTCTATGAAACATATATGCAAAGCATCCAAACAGTACAATTCGCGAATTTATTGTTCTTCAAGTATAAGTGAACAAAGAGCCCCATTGATAATCATGAAAGGGAAATTATTTGTAACTTTCTACAAGTAGAACAATGAATAGAACAAGTAGACTGTTGAAATCTTTGTATACATTGCTTCTATATAGTCTAAGTAACATATATGCAAAGCATCCAAACAGTACCATTGGCCAATTTTTTGTTCTTCAAGTTTAAGTGAACATCAAGCCCCATTGATAATCATGAAACGGAAATTATTTGTAGCTTTCTACAAGTAGAACAATGAATAGAACAGGTAGACTGTTGAAATCTTTGTATACATTGCTTCTATATAGTCTAAGAAACATATATGCAAAGCATCGAGACAGTACCATTCGCCAATTTTTTGTTCTTCAAGTTTAAGTGAACAATGAGCCCCATTGTTAATCCTTTAACGGAAATTATTTGTAAATTTCGACAAGTAGAACAATGAATGGAACAGGTAGACGGTTGAAATCTTTGTATATATTGCTTCTATATAGTCTAAGAAACATATATGCAAAGCATCGAAACAGTACGATTCGCCAATTTTTTGTTCTTCGAGTTTAAGTGAACAATGAGCCCCATTGTTAATCCTTTAACGGAAATTATTTGTAAATTTCGACAAGTAGAACAATGAATGGAACAGGTAGACGGTTGAAATCTTTGTATATATTGCTTCTATATAGTCTAAGAAACATATATGCAAAGCATCGAAACAGTACGATTCGCCAACTTTTTGTTGTTCAAGTTTAAGTGAACTACGAGCCCCATTGTTAATCCTTTAAAGGAAATTATTTGTAATTTTCGACAAGTAGAACAATGAATGGAACAGGTAGACGGTTGAAATCTTTGTATATATTGCTGCTATATAATCTAAGAACCATATATGCAAAGCATCCAAACAGTACCATTCGCCAATTTTTTGTTCTTCAAGTTTAAGTGAACTACGAGCCCCATTGATAATCATGCAACGGAAATTATTTGTAACTTTCTACAAGTAGAACAATGAATAGAACAGGTAGACGGTTGAAATCAATGTATATATTGTTTCCTTATAGTCTAAGAAACATATATGCAAAGCATCCAAACAGTACCATTCGCCACTTTTTTGTTCTTCAAGTTTAAGTGAACAATGAGCCCCATTGATAATCATGAAACGGAAATTATTTGTAACTTTCGACAAGTAGAACAATGAATAGAACAGGTAGACGGTTGAAATCTATGTATATGTTGCTTCTATATAGTCTAAGAAACCTATATGCAAAGCATCTAAACAGTAACAATCGCCAATTTTTTGATCTTCAAGTTTAAGTGAACAGCGAGCCCCATTGATAATCATGAAACGGAAATTATTTGTAACTTTCTACAAGTAGAACAATGAATAGTACAGGTAGACGGGTGAAATCTTTCTATATATTGCTTCTAAATAGTCTAAGAAACATATATGCAAAGCATCCAAACAGTACAATTCGCCAATTTTTTGTTCTTCAAGTTTAAGTGAATTACGAGCCCCATTGATAATCATGAAACGGAAATTATTTGTAAATTTCGACAAATAGAACAATGAATAGAACAGGTAGACGGTTGAAATCTTTGTATATATTGCTTCCATATAGTCTAAGAAACATATATGCAAAGCATCCAAACAGTACCATTCGCAAATTTTTTGTTCTTCAAGTTTAAGTGAACAATGAGACCCATTGTTAATCCTTTATCGGAAATTATTTGTAATTTTCGACAAGTAGAACAATGAATGGAACAGGTAGACGGTTGAAATCTTTGTATATATTGCTTCCATATAGTCTAAGAAACATATATGCAAAGCATCCAAACAGTACCATTCGCAAATTTTTTGTTCTTCAAGTTTAAGTGAACAATGAGCCCCATTGTTAATCCTTTATCGGAAATTATTTGTAAATTTCGACAAGTAGAACAATGAATGGAACAGGTAGACTGTTGAAATCAATGTATATATTGCTTCTATATAGTCTAAGAAACCTATATGCAAAGCATCTAAACAGTAACAATCGCCAATTTTTTGATCTTCAAGTTTAAGTGAACAGCGAGCCCCATTGATAATCATGAAACGGAAATTATTTGTAACTTTCTACAAGTAGAACAATGAATAGTACAGGTAGACGGGTGAAATCTTTCTATATATTGCTTCTAAATAGTCTAAGAAACATATATGCAAAGCATCCAAACAGTACAATTCGCCAATTTTTTGTTCTTCAAGTTTAAGTGAATTACGAGCCCCATTGTTAATCATTAAAGGAAATTATTTGTAAATTTCGACAAATAGAACAATGAATGGATCAGGTAGACGGTTGAAATCATTGTATATATTGCTTCTATATAATCTACGAAACATATCTGCAAAGCATCCAAACAGTAAAATTCGCCAATTTTTTGTTCTTCAAGTTTAAGTGAACTACGAGCCCCATTGTTAATCCTTTAACGGAAATTAATTGTAACTTTCTACAAGTAGAACAATGATTGGAACACGTAGACGGTTGAAATCTTTGTATATATTGCTTCCATATAGTCTAAGAAACATATATGCAAAGCATCCAAACAGTACCATTCGCAAATTTTTTGTTCTACAAGTTTAAGTGAACAATGAGACCCATTGTTAATCCTTTATCGGAAATTATTTGTAACTTTCGACAAGTAGAACAATGAATGGAACAGGTAGACGGTTGATATCTTTGTATATATTGCTTCTATATAGTCTAAGAAACATATATGCAAAGCATCCAAACAGTACAATTCGCCAATTATTTCATCTTCAAGTTTAAGTGAACTACGAGCCCCATTGTTAATACTTTAACGGAAATTATTTGTAACTTGCGACAAGTAGAACAATGAGTGGAACAGGTAGACGGTTGAAATTAATGTATATATTGCTTCTATATAGTCTAAGAAACATATATGCAAATCACCCAAACAGTACCATTCGCCAATTTTTTGTTCTTCAAGTTTAAGTGAACAATGAGCCCCATTGTTAATCCTTTATCGGAAATTATTTGTAACTTTCGACAAGTAGAACAATGAATGGATCAGGTAGACGGTTGAAATCATTGTATATATTGCTTCTATATAGCCTACGAAACACATATGCAAAGCATCCAAACAGTACAATTCGCCAATTTTTTGGTCTTCAAGTTTAAGTGAACTACGAGCCCCATTGTTAATCCTTTAACGGAAATTAATTGTAACTTTCTACAAGTAGAACAATGATTGGAACACGTAGACGGTTGAAATCTTTGTATATATTGCTTCCATATAGTCTAAGAAACATATATGCAAAGCATCCAAACAGTACCATTCGCAAATTTTTTGTTCTACAAGTTTAAGTGAACAATGAGACCCATTGTTAATCCTTTATCGGAAATTATTTGTAACTTTCGACAAGTAGAACAATGAATGGAACAGGTAGACGGTTGATATCTTTGTATATATTGCTTCTATATAGTCTAAGAAACATATATGCAAAGCATCCAAACAGTACAATTCGCCAATTTTTTGTTCTTCAAGTTTAAGTGAACTACGAGCCCCATTGTTAATCCTTTAACGGAAATTATTTGTAACTTTCGACAAGTAGAACAATGAATGGAACAGGTAGACGGTTGATATCTTTGTATATATTGCTTCTATATAGTCTAAGAAACATATATGCAAAGCATCCAAACAGTACAATTCGCCAATTTTTTGTTCTTCAAGTTTAAGAGAACAATGAGCCCCAATGGTTAATCCTTTATCGGAAATTATTTGTAACTTTCGACAAGTAGAACAATGAATGGAACAGGTAGACGGTTGAAATCTTTGTATATATTGCTTCTATATAGTCTAAGAAACACATATGCAAAGCATCCAAACAGTACAATTCGCCAATTTATTGTTCTTCAAGTTTAAGTGAACTACGAGACCCATTGTTAATCCTTTAAAGGAAATTATTTGTAAATTTCGGCAAGTAGAACAATGAATGTAACAGGTAGACGGTTGAAATCTTTGTATATATTGCTTCTATATAATCTAAGAAACATATATGCAAAGCATCTAAACAGTAACAATCGCCAATTTTTTGATCTTCAAGTTTAAGTGAACAGCGAGCCCCATTGATAATCATGAAATGGAAATTATTTGTAACTTTCTACAAGTAGAACAATGAATAGTACAGGTAGTCGGTTGAAATCTTTGTATATATTGCTTCTAAATAGTCTAAGAAACATATATGCAAAGCATCCAAACAGTACAATTCGCCAATTTTTTGTTCTTCCATTTTAAGTGAACTACGAGCCCCATTGTATAATCCTTTAAAGGAAATTATTTGTAAATTTCGACAAGTAGAACAATGAATACAACAGTTAGACTGTTGAAATCTTTGTATATATTGCTTCCATATAGTCTAAGAAACATGTACGCAAAGCATCCAAACAGTACCATTCGCCAATTTCTTGTTCTTCAAGTTTAAGTGAACAATGAGTCCCAATGGTTAATCCTTTATCGGAAATTATTTGTAATTTTCGACAAGTAGAACAATGAATGGAACAGGTAGACGGTTGAAATATTTGTATATATTGCTTCTATATAATATAAGAAACATATATTCAAAGCATCCAAACAGTACAATTCGCCAATTTCTTGTTCTTCAAGTTTAAGTGTACAACGAGCCCCATTGTTAATCCTATAAAGGAAATTATTTGTAAATTTCGACAAGTAGAACAATGAACGGAACACGTAGACGGTTGAAATCTTTGTATATATTGCTTCCATATAGTCTAAGAAACATATCTGCAAAGCATCCAAACAGTACCATTCGCCAATTTTTTGGTCTTCAAGTTTAAGTGAACAGCGAGCCCCATTGATAATCATGAAATGGAAATTATTTGTAACTTTCTACAAGTAGAACAATGAATAGTACAGGTAGACGGTTGAAATCTTTGTATATATTGCTTCTAAATAGTCTAAGAACCGTATATGCAAAGCATCCAAACAGTACAAGTCGCCAATTTTTTATTCTTCAAGTTTAAGTGAACAACGAGCCCCATTGATAATCATGAAACGGAAATTATTTGTAATTTTCTACAAGTAGAACTATGAATAGAACAGGTAGACGGGTGAAATCTTTCTATATGTTGCTTCTATATAGTCTAAGAAACATATATGCAAAGCATCCAAACAGTACAATTCGCCAATTTTTTGTTCTTCAAGTTGAAGTGAACAACGAGCCCCATTGATAATCATGAAATGGAAATTATTTGTAACTTTCTACAAGTAGAACAATGAATAGAACAGTTAGACTGTTGAAATCTTTGTATATATTGCTTCCATATAGTCTAAGAAACATATATGCAAAGCATCCAAACAGTACCATTCGCTAATTTTTTGATCTTCAAGTTTAAGTGAACTACGAGCCCCATTGTTAATCCTTTAAAGGAAATTATTTGTAAATTTCGACAAGTAGAACAATGAATGGAACAGGTAGACGGTTGAAATCTTTGTATATATTGCTTCTATATAGTCTACGAAACATATATGCAAAGCATCCAAACAGTACCATTAGCCAATTTTTTGTTCTTCAAGTTTAAGTGAACAACGAGCCCCATTGATAATCATGAAACAGAAATTATTTGTAACTTTCTACAAATAGAACAATGAATAGAACAGGTAGACGGGTGAAATTTTTCTATATGTTGCTTCTATATAGTCTAAGAAACATATATGCAAAGCATCTAAACAGTACAATTCGCCAATTTTTTGTTCTTCAAGTTTAAGTGAACTACGAGCCCCATTGTTAATCCTTTAGCGGAAATTAAATGTAAGTTTCTACAAGTAGAACAATGAATGGAACAGGTAGACGGTTGAAATCTTTGTATATGTTGCTTCTATATAGTCTATGAAACCTATATGCAAAGCATCTAAACAGCACAATTCTCCAATTTTTTGTTCTTCAAGATTAAGTGAACTACGAGCCCCATTGATAATCCTTTAAAGGAAATTATTTGTAAATTTCGACAAGTAGAACAATGAATGGAACATGTAGACGGTTGAAATCATTGTATGTATTGCTTCTATATTGTCTAAGAAACATATATGCAAAGCATCCAAACAGTACAAGTCGCCAATTTTTTATTCTTCAAATTTAAGTGAACAACGAGCCCCATTGATAATCATGAAACGGAAATTATTTGTAATTTTCTACAAGTAGAACTATGAATAGAACAGGTAGACCGGTGAAATCTTTCTATATGTTGCTTCTATATAGTCTAAGAAACATATATGCAATGCATCCAAACAGTACCATTCGCCAATTTTTTGTTCTTCAAGTTTATGTGAACTACGAGCCCCATTGATAATCCTTTAAAGGAAATTATTTGTAAATTTCGACAAGTAGAACAATGAATGGAACAGGTAGACGGTTGAAATCATTGTATATATTGCTTCTATATTGTCTAAGAAACATATATTCAAAGCATCCAAACAGTACCATTCGCCAATTTTTTCTTCTTCAAATTTAAGTGAACTACGAGCCCCATTGTTAATCCTTTAAAGGAAATTATTTGTAAATTTCGACAAGTAGAACAATGAATGGAACAGGTAGACGGTTGAAATCTTTGTATATATTGCTTCTATATAATCTAAGAAACATATATGCAAAGCATCTAAACAGTAACAATCGCCAATTTTTTGATCTTCAAGTTTAAGTGATCAGCGAGTGCCATTGATAATCATGAAATGGAAATTATTTGTAACTTTCTACAAGTAGAACAATGAATAGTACAGGTAGACGGTTGAAATCTTTGTATATATTGCTTCTAAATAGTCTAAGAACCGTATATGCAAAGCATCCAAACAGTACAATTCGCCAATTTTTGGTTCTTCAAGTTTAAGTGAACTGCGAGCCCCATTGTTATTCCGTTAAAGGAAATTATTTGTAAATTGCGACAAGTAGAACAATGAATGGATCAGTTAGACGGTTGAAATCAATGTATATATCGCTTCTATATAATCTACGAAACATATATGCATAGCATCCAAACAGTACAATTCGCCAATTTTTTGTTCTTCAAGTTTAAGTGAACTACGAGCCCCATTGTTAATCCTTTAACGGAAATTAATTGTAACTTTCTACAAGTAGAACAATGATTGGAACACGTAGACGGTTGAAATCTTTGTATATATTGCTTCCATATAGTCTAAGAAACATGTACGCAAAGCATCCAAACAGTACCATTCGCCAATTTATTGCTCTTCAAGTTTCAGTGAACAACGAGCCCCATTGTTAATCCTTTAAAGGAAATTATTTGTAAATTTCGACAAGTAGAACAATGAATGGAACAGGTAGACGGTTGAAATCCTTGTATATATTGCGTCTATATAGTCTAAGAAACATATATGCAAAGCATCCAAACAGTACCATTCGCCAATTTTTTGTTCTTCAAGTTTAAGTGAACTACGAGCCCCATTGTTAATCCTTTAAAGGACATTATTTGTAAATTTCGACAAGTAGAACAATGAATGGAACAGGTAGACTGTTGAAATCATTGTATATATTGCTTCAGTATAGTCTAAGAAACATATATGCAAAGCATCCAAACAGTACCATTCATCAATTTTTTGTTCTTCAAGTTTAAGTGAACAACGAGCCCCATTGTTAATCCTTTAAAGGAAATTATTCGTAAATTTCGACAAGTAGAACAATGAATGGAACAGGTAGACTGTTGAAATCTTTGTATATACTGCTTCTATATACTCTAAGAAACATATATGCAAAGAATCCAAACAGTACAATTCGCCAATTTATTGTTCTTCAAGTTTCAGTGAACAACGAGCCCCATTGTTAATCCTTTAAAGGAAATTATTTGTAAATTTCGACAAGTAGAACAATGAATGGAACACGTAGACGGTTGAAATCTTTGTATATATTGCTTCCATATAGTCTAAGAAACATATCTGCAAAGCATCCAAACAGTACCATTCGCCAATTTTTTGGTCTTCAAGTTTAAGTGAACAATGAGCCCCATTGTTAATCCTTTATCGGATATTATTTGTAAATTTCGACAAGTAGAACAATGAATAGAACAGGTAGACAGTTGAAATCATTGTATATATAGCTTCTATATAGTCTAAGAAACATATATGCATAGCATCCAAACAGTACAATTCGCCAATTTTTTGTTTTTCAAGTTTAAGTGAACAATGAGCCCCAATGGTTAATCCTTTATCGGAAATTACTTGTAATTTTCGACAAGTAGAACAATGAATGGAACAGGTAGACGGTTGAAATCTTTGTATATATTGCTTCTATATAATGTAAGAAACATATATTCAAAGCATCCAAACAGTACCATTCGCCAATTTTTTGTTCTTCAAATTTAAGTGAACTACGAGCCCCATTGTTAATCCTTTAAAGGAAATTATTTGTAAATTTCGACAAGTAGAACAATGAATGGAACAGGTAGACGGTTGAAATCTTTGTATATATTGCTTCTATATAATCTAAGAAACATATATGCAAAGCATCTAAACAGTAACAATCGCCAATTTTTTGATCTTCAAGTTTAAGTGATCAGCGAGCGCCATTGATAATCATGAAATGGAAATTATTTGTAACTTTCTACAAGTAGAACAATGAATAGTACAGGTAGACGGTTGAAATCTTTGTATATATTGCTTCTAAATAGTCTAAGAAACGTATATGCAAAGCATCCAAACAGTACAATTCGCCAATTTTTGGTTCTTCAAGTTTAAGTGAACTGCGAGCCCCATTGTTATTCCTTTAAAGGAAATTATTTGTAAATTGCGACAAGTAGAACAATGAATGGAACAGGTAGACGGTTGAAATCAATGTATATATCGCTTCTATATAATCTACGAAACATATATGCATAGCATCCAAACAGTACAATTCGCCAATTTTTTGTTCTTCAAGTTTAAGTGAACTACGAGCCCCATTGTTAATCCTTTAACGGAAATTAATTGTAACTTTCTACAAGTAGAACAATGATTGGAACACGTAGACGGTTGAAATCATTGTATATATTCCTTCCATATAGTCTAAGAAACATGTACGCAAAGCATCCAAACAGTACCATTCGCCAATTTTTTGTTCTTCAAGTTTAAGTGAACAATGAGCCCCAATGGTTAATCCTTTATCGGAAATTACTTGTAACTTTCGACAAGTAGAACAATGAATGGAACAGGTAGACGGTTGAAATCCTTGTATATATTGCGTCTATATAGTCTAAGAAACATATATGCAAAGCATCCAAACAGTACCATTCGCCAATTTTTTGTTCTTCAAGTTTAAGTGAACTACGAGCCCCATTGTTAATCCTTTAAAGGAAATTATTTGTAAATTTCGACAAGTAGAACAATGAATGGAACAGGTAGACTGTTGAAATCATTGTATATATTGCTTCTATATAGTCTAAGAAACATATATACAAAGCATCGAAACAGTACCATTCGCCAATTTTTTGTCCTTCAAGTTTAAGTGAACAATGAGCCCCATTGTTAATCCTTTATCGGAAATTATTTTTAACTGTCGACAAGTAGAACAATGAATGGAACAGGTAGACGGTTGAAATCTTTGTATATATTGCTTCTATATACTCTAAGAAACATATATGCAAAGCATCCAAACAGTACAATTCGCCAATTTATTGTTCTTCAAGTTTTAGTGAACAACGAGCCCCATTGTTAATCCTTTAAAGGAAATTATTTGTAAATTTCGACAAGTAGAACAATGAATGGAACACGTAGACGGTTGAAATCTTTGTATATATTGCTTCCATATAGTCTAAGAAACATATATGCAAAGCATCCAAACAGTACCATTCGCCAATTTTTTGTTCTTCAAGATTAAGTGAACTACGAGCCCCATTGATAATCATGAAAGGGAAATTATTTGTAACTTTCTACAAGTAGAACAATGAATAGAACAGTTAGACTGTTGAAATCTTTGTATATATTGCTTCTATATAGTTTAAGAAACATATATGCAAAGCATCCAAACAGTACAATTCGCCAATTATTTCATCTTCAAGTTTAAGTGAACTACGAGCCCCATTGTTAATACTTTAACGGAAGTTAATTGTAACTTTCTACAAGTAGAACAATGATTGGAACACGCAGACGGTTGAAATCTTTGTATATATTGCTTCCATATAGTCTAAGAAACATATATGCAAAGCATCCAAACAGTACCATTCGCCAATTTTTTGTTCTTCAAGTTTAAGTGAACAATGAGCCCCATTGTTAATCCTTTATCGGAGATTATTTGTTACTTTCGACAAGTAGAACATTGAATGGAACAGGTAGACGGTTGAAATCTTTGTATATATTGCTTCTATATAGTATAAGAAACATATATGCAAAGCATCCAAACAGTCTAATTCGCCAATTTTTTGGTCTTCAAGTTTAAGTGAACTACGAGCCCCATTGTTAATCCTTTAACGGAAATTAATTGTAACTTTCTACGAGTAGAACAATGATTGGAACACGTAGACGGTTGAAATCTTTGTATATATTGCTTCCATATAGTCTAAGAAACATGTACGCAAAGCATCCAAACAGTACCATACGCCAATTTTTTGTTCTTCAAGTTTATGTAAACTACGATCCCCATTGTTAAGCCCTTAACGGAAATTATTTGTAACTTTCGACAAGTAGAACAATGAATGGAACAGGTAGACGGTTGAAATCTTTGTATATATTGCTTCCATATAATCTAAGAAACATATATGCAAATCATCCAAACAGTACAATTCGCCAATTATTTCATCTTCAAGTTTAAGTGAACTACGAGCCCCATTGTTAATCCTTTATCGGAAATTATTTGTAACTTTCGACAAGTAGAACAATGAATGTAACTGGTAGACGGTTGAAATCTTTGTATATATTGCTTCTATATAGTCTAAGAAACATATATGCAAAGCATCCAAACAGTACAATTCGCCAATTTTTTGTTCTCCAAGTTTAAGTAAACTACGATCCCCATTGTTAATCCCTTAACGGAAATTATTTGTGACTTTCGACAAGTAGAACAATGAATGGAACAGGTAGACGGTTGAAATCATTGTATATATTGCTTCTATATAGTCTAAGAAACATATATGCAAAGCATCCAAACAGTACAATTCGACAATTTTTTGTTCTTCAAGTTTAAGTGTACAACGAGCCCCATTGTTAATCCTTTAAAGGAAATTATTTGTAAATTTCGACAAGTAGAACAATGAATGGAATAGGTAGACGGTTGAAATCATTGTATATATTGCTTCTATATAGTCTAAGAAACATATATGCAAAGCATCCAAACAGTACCATTCGACAATTTTTTGTTCTTCAAGTTTAAGTGAACTACGAGCCCCATTGTTAATCCTTTAAAGGAAATTATTTGTAAATTTCGACAAGTAGAACAATGAATGTAACTGGTAGACGGTTGAAATCTTTTTATATATTGCTTCTATATAGTCTCAGAAACATATATGCAAAGCATCCAAACAGTACAATTCGCCAATTTTTTGTTCTTCAAGTTTAAGTAAACTACGATCCCCATTGTTAATCCTTTAAAGGAAATTATTTGTAAATTTCGACAAGTAGAACACTGAATGGAACAGGTAGACTGTTGAAATCATTGTATATATTGCTTCTATATAGTCTAAGAAACATATATGCAAAGCATCCAAACAGTACAATTCGACAATTTTTTGTTCTTCAAGTTTAAGTGAACAATGAGCCCCATTGTTAATCCTTTATCGGAAATTATTTGTAACTTTCGACAAGTAGAACAATGAATGGAACTGGTAGACGGTTGAAATCTTTTTATATATTGCTTCTATATAGTCTAAGAAACATATATGCAAAGCATCCAAACAGTACAAATCGCCAATTATTTCATCTTCATGTTTAAGTGAACTACGAGCCCCATTGTTAAAAATTTACCGGAAATTATTTGTAACTTTCGACAAGTAGAACAATGAATGGAACTGGTAGACGGTTGAAATCTTTTTATATCTTGCTTCTATATAGTCTAAGAAACATATATGCAAAGGATCCGAACAGTACCATTCGCCAATTTTTTGTTGTTCAAGTTTAAGTGAACAATGAGCCCCAATGGTTAATCCTTTATCGGAAATTACTTGTAATTTTCGACAAGTAGAACAATGAATGGAACAGGTAGACGGTTGATATCATTGTATATATTGCTTCTATATAATCTAAGAAACATATATTCAAAGCATCCAAACAGTACCATTCGCCAATTTTTTGTTCTTCAAGTTTAAGTGATCTACGAGCCCCATTGTTAATCCTTTATCGGAAATTATTTGTAATTTTCGACAAGTAGAACAATGAATGGAACAGGTAGACGGTTGAAATCTTTGTATATATTGCTTCTATATAATCTAAGAAACATATATGCAAAGCATCTAAACGGTAACAATCGCCAATTTTTTGATCTTCAAGTTTAAGTGAACTACGAGCCCCATTGTTAATCCTTTAAAGGAAATTATTTGTAAATTTCGACAAGTAGAACAATGAATGGAACAGGTAGACGGTTGAAATCTTTGTATATATTGCTTCTATATAGTCTAAGAAACATGTACGCAAAGCATCCTAACACTACCATTCGCCAATTTTTTGTTCTTCAAGTTTAAGTGAACAATGAGCCCCATTGTTAATCCTTTAACGGAAATTAATTGTAACTTTCTACAAGTAGAACAATGATTGGGACACGTAGACGGTTGAAATCTTTGTATATATTGCTTCTATATAATCTAAGAAACTTATATGCAAAGCATCCAAACAGAACCATTCGGCAATTTTTTGTTCTTAAAGGTTAAGTGAACAATGAGCCCCATTGTTAATCCTTTATCGGAAATTACTTGTAACTTTCGACAAGTAGAACAATGAATGGAACAGGTAGACGGTTGAAATCCTTGTATATATTGCGTCTATATAGTCTAAGAAACATATATGCAAAGCATCCAAACAGTACCATTCGCCAATTTTTTGTTCTTCAAGTTTAAGTGAACTACGAGCCCCATTGTTAATCCTTTAAAGGAAATTATTTGTAAATTTCGACAAGTAGAACAATGAATGGAACAGGTAGACTGTTGAAATCATTGTATATATTGCTTCTATATAGTCTAAGAAACATATATACAAAGCATCGAAACAGTACCATTCGCCAATTTTTTGTCCTTCAAGTTTAAGTGAACAATGAGCCCCATTGTTAATCCTTTATCGGAAATTATTTTTAACTTTCGACAAGTAGAACAATGAATGGAACAGGTAGACGGTTGAAATCTTTGTATATATTGCTTCTATATACTCTAAGAAACATATATGCAAAGCATCCAAACAGTACAATTCGCCAATTTATTGTTCTTCAAGTTTTAGTGAACAACGAGCCCCATTGTTAATCCTTTAAAGGAAATTATTTGTAAATTTCGACAAGTAGAACAATGAATGGAACAGGTAGACGGTTGAAATCTTTGTATATATTGCTTCTATATAATCTAAGAAACATATATGCAAAGCATCTAAACGGTAACAATCGCCAATTTTTTGATCTTCAAGTTTAAGTGAACAGCGAGCCCCATTGATAATCATGAAATGGAAATTATTTGTAACTTTCTACAAGTAGAACAATGAATAGTACAGGTAGACGGGTGAAATCTTTCTATATATTGCTTCTAAATAGTCTAAGAAACATATATGAAAAGCATCCAAACAGTACAATTCGCCAATTTTTTGTTCTTCAACTTTAAGTAAACTACGATCCCCATTGTTAATCCCTTAACGGAAATTATTTGAAACTGTCGACAAGTAGAACAATGAATGGAACAGGTAGACGGTTGAAATCATTGTATATATTGCTTCTATATAATCTAAGAAACATATATGCAAAGCATCCAAACAGTACAATTCGCCAATTTTTTGTTCTTCAAGTTTAAGTGAACAATGAACTCCAATGGTTAATCCGTTATCGGAAATTATTTGTAACTTTCGACAAGTAGAACAATGAATGGAACAGGAGGACTGTTGAAACCTTTGTATATATTGCTTCTATATAGTCTAAGAAACATATATGCAAAGCATCCAAACAGTACCATTCGCCAATTTTTTGTTCTTCAAGTTTAAGTGAACATCAAGCCCCATTGATAATCATGAAACGGAAATTATTTGTAGCTTTCTACAAGTAGAACAATGAATAGAACAAGTAGACTGTTGAAATCTTTGTATACATTGCTTCTATTTAGTCTAAGAAACAAATATGCAAAGCATCCAAACAGTACCATTGGCCAATTTTTTGTTCTTCAAGTTTAAGTGAACATCAAGCCCCATTGATAATCATGAAACGGAAATTATTTGTAGCTTTCTACAAGTAGAACAATGAATTTAACAGGTAGACTGTTGAAATCTTTGTATACATTGCTTCTATATAGTCTAAGAAACATATATGCAAAGCATCCAGACAGTACCATTCGCCAATTTTTTGTTCTTCAAGTTTAAGTGAACAATGAGCCCCATTGTTATTCCTTTAACGGAAATTATTTGTAAATTTCGACAAGTAGAACAATGAATGGAACAGGTAGACGGTTGAAATCTTTGTATATATTGCTTCTATATAGTCTAAGAAACATATATGCAAAGCATCGAAACAGTACGATTCGCCAATTTTTTGTTCTTCAAGTTTAAGTGAACTACGAGACCCATTGTTAATCCTTTAAAGGAAATTATTTGTAAATTTCGGCAAGTAGAACAATGAATGTAACAGGTAGACGGTTGAAATCTTTGTATATATTGCTTCTATATAATCTAAGAAACATATATGCAAAGCATCTAAACAGTAACAATCGCCAATTTTTTGATCTTCAAGTTTAAGTGAACTACGAGCCCCATTGTTAATACTTTAACGGAAATTATTTGTAACTTTCGACATGTAGAACAATGAATGGAACAGGTAGACGGTTGAAATCATTATATATATTGCTTCTATATAGTCTAAGAAACATATATGCAAAGCATCCAAACAGTACCATTCGCCAATTTTTTGTTCTTCAAGTTTAAGTGAACTACGAGCCCCATTGTTAATACTTTAACGGAAATTATTTGTAACTTTCGACAAGTAGAACAATGAATGGAACAGGTAGACAGTTGAAATCATTGTATATATTGCTTCTGTATAGTCTAAAAAACATATATGCAAAGCATCCAGACAGTACCATTCGCCAATTTTTTGTTCTTCAAGCTTAAGTGAACAATGAGCCCCATTGTTAATCCTTTAACGGAAATTATTTGTAAATTTCGACAAGTAGAACAATGAATGGAACAGGTAGACGGTTGAAATCTTTGTATATATTGCTTCTATATAGTCTAAGAAACATATATGCAAAGCATCGAAACAGTACGATTCGCCAACTTTTTGTTGTTCAAGTTTAAGTGAACTACGAGCCCCATTGTTAATCCTTTAAAGGAAATTATTTGTAAATTTCGACAAGTAGAACAATGATTGGAACACGTAGACAGTTGAAATCTTTGTATATATTGCTTCTATATAGTCTAAGAAACATATATGCAAAGCATCCAAACAGTACAATTCGCCAATTTTTTGTTCTTCAAGTTTAAGTGAACTACGAGCCCCATTGTTAATACTTTAACGGAAATTATTTGTAATTTTCGACAAGAAGAACAATGACTGGAACAGGTAGACGGTTGAAATCATTGTGTATATTGCTTCCATATAGTCTATGAAACATATATGCAAAGCATCCAAACAGTACAATTCGCGAATTTATTGTTCTTCAAGTATAAGTGAACAAAGAGCCCCATTGATAATCATGAAAGGGAAATTATTTGTAACTTTCTACAAGTAGAACAATGAATAGAACAAGTAGACTGTTGAAATCTTTGTATACATTGCTTCTATATAGTCTAAGTAACATATATGCAAAGCATCCAAACAGTACCATTGGCCAATTTTTTGTTCTTCAAGTTTAAGTGAACATCAAGCCCCATTGATAATCATGAAACGGAAATTATTTGTAGCTTTCTACAAGTAGAACAATGAATAGAACAGGTAGACTGTTGAAATCTTTGTATACATTGCTTCTATATAGTCTAAGAAACATATATGCAAAGCATCGAGACAGTACCATTCGCCAATTTTTTGTTCTTCAAGTTTAAGTGAACAATGAGCCCCATTGTTAATCCTTTAACGGAAATTATTTGTAAATTTCGACAAGTAGAACAATGAATGGAACAGGTAGACGGTTGAAATCTTTGTATATATTGCTTCTATATAGTCTAAGAAACATATATGCAAAGCATCGAAACAGTACGATTCGCCAATTTTTTGTTCTTCGAGTTTAAGTGAACAATGAGCCCCATTGTTAATCCTTTAACGGAAATTATTTGTAAATTTCGACAAGTAGAACAATGAATGGAACAGGTAGACGGTTGAAATCTTTGTATATATTGCTTCTATATAGTCTAAGAAACATATATGCAAAGCATCGAAACAGTACGATTCGCCAACTTTTTGTTGTTCAAGTTTAAGTGAACTACGAGCCCCATTGTTAATCCTTTAAAGGAAATTATTTGTAATTTTCGACAAGTAGAACAATGAATGGAACAGGTAGACGGTTGAAATCTTTGTATATATTGCTGCTATATAATCTAAGAACCATATATGCAAAGCATCCAAACAGTACCATTCGCCAATTTTTTGTTCTTCAAGTTTAAGTGAACTACGAGCCCCATTGATAATCATGCAACGGAAATTATTTGTAACTTTCTACAAGTAGAACAATGAATAGAACAGGTAGACGGTTGAAATCAATGTATATATTGTTTCCTTATAGTCTAAGAAACATATATGCAAAGCATCCAAACAGTACCATTCGCCACTTTTTTGTTCTTCAAGTTTAAGTGAACAATGAGCCCCATTGATAATCATGAAACGGAAATTATTTGTAACTTTCGACAAGTAGAACAATGAATAGAACAGGTAGACGGTTGAAATCTATGTATATGTTGCTTCTATATAGTCTAAGAAACCTATATGCAAAGCATCTAAACAGTAACAATCGCCAATTTTTTGATCTTCAAGTTTAAGTGAACAGCGAGCCCCATTGATAATCATGAAACGGAAATTATTTGTAACTTTCTACAAGTAGAACAATGAATAGTACAGGTAGACGGGTGAAATCTTTCTATATATTGCTTCTAAATAGTCTAAGAAACATATATGCAAAGCATCCAAACAGTACAATTCGCCAATTTTTTGTTCTTCAAGTTTAAGTGAATTACGAGCCCCATTGATAATCATGAAACGGAAATTATTTGTAAATTTCGACAAATAGAACAATGAATAGAACAGGTAGACGGTTGAAATCTTTGTATATATTGCTTCCATATAGTCTAAGAAACATATATGCAAAGCATCCAAACAGTACCATTCGCAAATTTTTTGTTCTTCAAGTTTAAGTGAACAATGAGACCCATTGTTAATCCTTTATCGGAAATTATTTGTAATTTTCGACAAGTAGAACAATGAATGGAACAGGTAGACGGTTGAAATCTTTGTATATATTGCTTCCATATAGTCTAAGAAACATATATGCAAAGCATCCAAACAGTACCATTCGCAAATTTTTTCTTCTTCAAGTTTAAGTGAACAATGAGCCCCATTGTTAATCCTTTATCGGAAATTATTTGTAAATTTCGACAAGTAGAACAATGAATGGAACAGGTAGACTGTTGAAATCAATGTATATATTGCTTCTATATAGTCTAAGAAACCTATATGCAAAGCATCTAAACAGTAACAATCGCCAATTTTTTGATCTTCAAGTTTAAGTGAACAGCGAGCCCCATTGATAATCATGAAACGGAAATTATTTGTAACTTTCTACAAGTAGAACAATGAATAGTACAGGTAGACGGGTGAAATCTTTCTATATATTGCTTCTAAATAGTCTAAGAAACATATATGCAAAGCATCCAAACAGTACAATTCGCCAATTTTTTGTTCTTCAAGTTTAAGTGAATTACGAGCCCCATTGTTAATCATTAAAGGAAATTATTTGTAAATTTCGACAAATAGAACAATGAATGGATCAGGTAGACGGTTGAAATCATTGTATATATTGCTTCTATATAATCTACGAAACATATCTGCAAAGCATCCAAACAGTAAAATTCGCCAATTTTTTGTTCTTCAAGTTTAAGTGAACTACGAGCCCCATTGTTAATCCTTTAACGGAAATTAATTGTAACTTTCTACAAGTAGAACAATGATTGGAACACGTAGACGGTTGAAATCTTTGTATATATTGCTTCCATATAGTCAAAGAAACATATATGCAAAGCATCCAAACAGTACCATTCGCAAATTTTTTGTTCTACAAGTTTAAGTGAACAATGAGACCCATTGTTAATCCTTTATCGGAAATTATTTGTAACTTTCGACAAGTAGAACAATGAATGGAACAGGTAGACGGTTGATATCTTTGTATATATTGCTTCTATATAGTCTAAGAAACATATATGCAAAGCATCCAAACAGTACAATTCGCCAATTATTTCATCTTCAAGTTTAAGTGAACTACGAGCCCCATTGTTAATACTTTAACGGAAATTATTTGTAACTTGCGACAAGTAGAACAATGAGTGGAACAGGTAGACGGTTGAAATTAATGTATATATTGCTTCTATATAGTCTAAGAAACATATATGCAAATCACCCAAACAGTACCATTCGCCAATTTTTTGTTCTTCAAGTTTAAGTGAACAATGAGCCCCATTGTTAATCCTTTATCGGAAATTATTTGTAACTTTCGACAAGTAGAACAATGAATGGATCAGGTAGACGGTTGAAATCATTGTATATATTGCTTCTATATAGCCTACGAAACACATATGCAAAGCATCCAAACAGTACAATTCGCCAATTTTTTGGTCTTCAAGTTTAAGTGAACTACGAGCCCCATTGTTAATCCTTTAACGGAAATTAATTGTAACTTTCTACAAGTAGAACAATGATTGGAACACGTAGACGGTTGAAATCTTTGTATATATTGCTTCCATATAGTCTAAGAAACATATATGCAAAGCATCCAAACAGTACCATTCGCAAATTTTTTGTTCTACAAGTTTAAGTGAACAATGAGACCCATTGTTAATCCTTTATCGGAAATTATTTGTAACTTTCGACAAGTAGAACAATGAATGGAACAGGTAGACGGTTGATATCTTTGTATATATTGCTTCTATATAGTCTAAGAAACATATATGCAAAGCATCCAAACAGTACAATTCGCCAATTTTTTGTTCTTCAAGTTTAAGTGAACTACGAGCCCCATTGTTAATCCTTTAACGGAAATTATTTGTAACTTTCGACAAGTAGAACAATGAATGGAACAGGTAGACGGTTGATATCTTTGTATATATTGCTTCTATATAGTCTAAGAAACATATATGCAAAGCATCCAAACAGTACAATTCGCCAATTTTTTGTTCTTCAAGTTTAAGAGAACAATGAGCCCCAATGGTTAATCCTTTATCGGAAATTATTTGTAACTTTCGACAAGTAGAACAATGAATGGAACAGGTAGACGGTTGAAATCTTTGTATATATTGCTTCTATATAGTCTAAGAAACACATATGCAAAGCATCCAAACAGTACAATTCGCCAATTTATTGTTCTTCAAGTTTAAGTGAACTACGAGACCCATTGTTAATCCTTTAAAGGAAATTATTTGTAAATTTCGGCAAGTAGAACAATGAATGTAACAGGTAGACGGTTGAAATCTTTGTATATATTGCTTCTATATAATCTAAGAAACATATATGCAAAGCATCTAAACAGTAACAATCGCCAATTTTTTGATCTTCAAGTTTAAGTGAACAGCGAGCCCCATTGATAATCATGAAATGGAAATTATTTGTAACTTTCTACAAGTAGAACAATGAATAGTACAGGTAGTCGGTTGAAATCTTTGTATATATTGCTTCTAAATAGTCTAAGAAACATATATGCAAAGCATCCAAACAGTACAATTCGCCAATTTTTTGTTCTTCCATTTTAAGTGAACTACGAGCCCCATTGTATAATCCTTTAAAGGAAATTATTTGTAAATTTCGACAAGTAGAACAATGAATACAACAGTTAGACTGTTGAAATCTTTGTATATATTGCTTCCATATAGTCTAAGAAACATGTACGCAAAGCATCCAAACAGTACCATTCGCCAATTTCTTGTTCTTCAAGTTTAAGTGAACAATGAGTCCCAATGGTTAATCCTTTATCGGAAATTATTTGTAATTTTCGACAAGTAGAACAATGAATGGAACAGGTAGACGGTTGAAATATTTGTATATATTGCTTCTATATAATATAAGAAACATATATTCAAAGCATCCAAACAGTACAATTCGCCAATTTCTTGTTCTTCAAGTTTAAGTGTACAACGAGCCCCATTGTTAATCCTATAAAGGAAATTATTTGTAAATTTCGACAAGTAGAACAATGAACGGAACACGTAGACGGTTGAAATCTTTGTATATATTGCTTCCATATAGTCTAAGAAACATATCTGCAAAGCATCCAAACAGTACCATTCGCCAATTTTTTGGTCTTCAAGTTTAAGTGAACAGCGAGCCCCATTGATAATCATGAAATGGAAATTATTTGTAACTTTCTACAAGTAGAACAATGAATAGTACAGGTAGACGGTTGAAATCTTTGTATATATTGCTTCTAAATAGTCTAAGAACCGTATATGCAAAGCATCCAAACAGTACAAGTCGCCAATTTTTTATTCTTCAAGTTTAAGTGAACAACGAGCCCCATTGATAATCATGAAACGGAAATTATTTGTAATTTTCTACAAGTAGAACTATGAATAGAACAGGTAGACGGGTGAAATCTTTCTATATGTTGCTTCTATATAGTCTAAGAAACATATATGCAAAGCATCCAAACAGTACAATTCGCCAATTTTTTGTTCTTCAAGTTGAAGTGAACAACGAGCCCCATTGATAATCATGAAATGGAAATTATTTGTAACTTTCTACAAGTAGAACAATGAATAGAACAGTTAGACTGTTGAAATCTTTGTATATATTGCTTCCATATAGTCTAAGAAACATATATGCAAAGCATCCAAACAGTACCATTCGCTAATTTTTTGATCTTCAAGTTTAAGTGAACTACGAGCCCCATTGTTAATCCTTTAAAGGAAATTATTTGTAAATTTCGACAAGTAGAACAATGAATGGAACAGGTAGACGGTTGAAATCTTTGTATATATTGCTTCTATATAGTCTACGAAACATATATGCAAAGCATCCAAACAGTACCATTAGCCAATTTTTTGTTCTTCAAGTTTAAGTGAACAACGAGCCCCATTGATAATCATGAAACAGAAATTATTTGTAACTTTCTACAAATAGAACAATGAATAGAACAGGTAGACGGGTGAAATTTTTCTATATGTTGCTTCTATATAGTCTAAGAAACATATATGCAAAGCATCTAAACAGTACAATTCGCCAATTTTTTGTTCTTCAAGTTTAAGTGAACTACGAGCCCCATTGTTAATCCTTTAGCGGAAATTAAATGTAAGTTTCTACAAGTAGAACAATGAATGGAACAGGTAGACGGTTGAAATCTTTGTATATGTTGCTTCTATATAGTCTATGAAACCTATATGCAAAGCATCTAAACAGCACAATTCTCCAATTTTTTGTTCTTCAAGATTAAGTGAACTACGAGCCCCATTGATAATCCTTTAAAGGAAATTATTTGTAAATTTCGACAAGTAGAACAATGAATGGAACAGGTAGACGGTTGAAATCATTGTATGTATTGCTTCTATATTGTCTAAGAAACATATATGCAAAGCATCCAAACAGTACAAGTCGCCAATTTTTTATTCTTCAAATTTAAGTGAACAACGAGCCCCATTGATAATCATGAAACGGAAATTATTTGTAATTTTCTACAAGTAGAACTATGAATAGAACAGGTAGACCGGTGAAATCTTTCTATATGTTGCTTCTATATAGTCTAAGAAACATATATGCAATGCATCCAAACAGTACCATTCGCCAATTTTTTGTTCTTCAAGTTTATGTGAACTACGAGCCCCATTGATAATCCTTTAAAGGAAATTATTTGTAAATTTCGACAAGTAGAACAATGAATGGAACAGGTAGACGGTTGAAATCATTGTATATATTGCTTCTATATTGTCTAAGAAACATATATTCAAAGCATCCAAACAGTACCATTCGCCAATTTTTTCTTCTTCAAATTTAAGTGAACTACGAGCCCCATTGTTAATCCTTTAAAGGAAATTATTTGTAAATTTCGACAAGTAGAACAATGAATGGAACAGGTAGACGGTTGAAATCTTTGTATATATTGCTTCTATATAATCTAAGAAACATATATGCAAAGCATCTAAACAGTAACAATCGCCAATTTTTTGATCTTCAAGTTTAAGTGATCAGCGAGCGCCATTGATAATCATGAAATGGAAATTATTTGTAACTTTCTACAAGTAGAACAATGAATAGTACAGGTAGACGGTTGAAATCTTTGTATATATTGCTTCTAAATAGTCTAAGAACCGTATATGCAAAGCATCCAAACAGTACAATTCGCCAATTTTTGGTTCTTCAAGTTTAAGTGAACTGCGAGCCCCATTGTTATTCCGTTAAAGGAAATTATTTGTAAATTGCGACAAGTAGAACAATGAATGGATCAGTTAGACGGTTGAAATCAATGTATATATCGCTTCTATATAATCTACGAAACATATATGCATAGCATCCAAACAGTACAATTCGCCAATTTTTTGTTCTTCAAGTTTAAGTGAACTACGAGCCCCATTGTTAATCCTTTAACGGAAATTAATTGTAACTTTCTACAAGTAGAACAATGATTGGAACACGTAGACGGTTGAAATCTTTGTATATATTGCTTCCATATAGTCTAAGAAACATGTACGCAAAGCATCCAAACAGTACCATTCGCCAATTTATTGCTCTTCAAGTTTCAGTGAACAACGAGCCCCATTGTTAATCCTTTAAAGGAAATTATTTGTAAATTTCGACAAGTAGAACAATGAATGGAACAGGTAGACGGTTGAAATCCTTGTATATATTGCGTCTATATAGTCTAAGAAACATATATGCAAAGCATCCAAACAGTACCATTCGCCAATTTTTTGTTCTTCAAGATTAAGTGAACTACGAGCCCCATTGATAATCATGAAAGGGAAATTATTTGTAACTTTCTACAAGTAGAACAATGAATAGAACAGTTAGACTGTTGAAATCTTTGTATATATTGCTTCTATATAGTTTAAGAAACATATATGCAAAGCATCCAAACAGTACAATTCGCCAATTATTTCATCTTCAAGTTTAAGTGAACTACGAGCCCCATTGTTAATACTTTAACGGAAGTTAATTGTAACTTTCTACAAGTAGAACAATGATTGGAACACGCAGACGGTTGAAATCTTTGTATATATTGCTTCCATATAGTCTAAGAAACATATATGCAAAGCATCCAAACAGTACCATTCGCCAATTTTTTGTTCTTCAAGTTTAAGTGAACAATGAGCCCCATTGTTAATCCTTTATCGGAGATTATTTGTTACTTTCGACAAGTAGAACATTGAATGGAACAGGTAGACGGTTGAAATCTTTGTATATATTGCTTCTATATAGTATAAGAAACATATATGCAAAGCATCCAAACAGTCTAATTCGCCAATTTTTTGGTCTTCAAGTTTAAGTGAACTACGAGCCCCATTGTTAATCCTTTAACGGAAATTAATTGTAACTTTCTACGAGTAGAACAATGATTGGAACACGTAGACGGTTGAAATCTTTGTATATATTGCTTCCATATAGTCTAAGAAACATGTACGCAAAGCATCCAAACAGTACCATACGCCAATTTTTTGTTCTTCAAGTTTATGTAAACTACGATCCCCATTGTTAAGCCCTTAACGGAAATTATTTGTAACTTTCGACAAGTAGAACAATGAATGGAACAGGTAGACGGTTGAAATCTTTGTATATATTGCTTCCATATAATCTAAGAAACATATATGCAAATCATCCAAACAGTACAATTCGCCAATTATTTCATCTTCAAGTTTAAGTGAACTACGAGCCCCATTGTTAATCCTTTATCGGAAATTATTTGTAACTTTCGACAAGTAGAACAATGAATGTAACTGGTAGACGGTTGAAATCTTTGTATATATTGCTTCTATATAGTCTAAGAAACATATATGCAAAGCATCCAAACAGTACAATTCGCCAATTTTTTGTTCTCCAAGTTTAAGTAAACTACGATCCCCATTGTTAATCCCTTAACGGAAATTATTTGTGACTTTCGACAAGTAGAACAATGAATGGAACAGGTAGACGGTTGAAATCATTGTATATATTGCTTCTATATAGTCTAAGAAACATATATGCAAAGCATCCAAACAGTACAATTCGACAATTTTTTGTTCTTCAAGTTTAAGTGTACAACGAGCCCCATTGTTAATCCTTTAAAGGAAATTATTTGTAAATTTCGACAAGTAGAACAATGAATGGAATAGGTAGACGGTTGAAATCATTGTATATATTGCTTCTATATAGTCTAAGAAACATATATGCAAAGCATCCAAACAGTACCATTCGACAATTTTTTGTTCTTCAAGTTTAAGTGAACTACGAGCCCCATTGTTAATCCTTTAAAGGAAATTATTTGTAAATTTCGACAAGTAGAACAATGAATGTAACTGGTAGACGGTTGAAATCTTTTTATATATTGCTTCTATATAGTCTCAGAAACATATATGCAAAGCATCCAAACAGTACAATTCGCCAATTTTTTGTTCTTCAAGTTTAAGTAAACTACGATCCCCATTGTTAATCCTTTAAAGGAAATTATTTGTAAATTTCGACAAGTAGAACACTGAATGGAACAGGTAGACTGTTGAAATCATTGTATATATTGCTTCTATATAGTCTAAGAAACATATATGCAAAGCATCCAAACAGTACAATTCGACAATTTTTTGTTCTTCAAGTTTAAGTGAACAATGAGCCCCATTGTTAATCCTTTATCGGAAATTATTTGTAACTTTCGACAAGTAGAACAATGAATGGAACTGGTAGACGGTTGAAATCTTTTTATATATTGCTTCTATATAGTCTAAGAAACATATATGCAAAGCATCCAAACAGTACAAATCGCCAATTATTTCATCTTCATGTTTAAGTGAACTACGAGCCCCATTGTTAAAAATTTACCGGAAATTATTTGTAACTTTCGACAAGTAGAACAATGAATGGAACTGGTAGACGGTTGAAATCTTTTTATATCTTGCTTCTATATAGTCTAAGAAACATATATGCAAAGGATCCGAACAGTACCATTCGCCAATTTTTTGTTGTTCAAGTTTAAGTGAACAATGAGCCCCAATGGTTAATCCTTTATCGGAAATTACTTGTAATTTTCGACAAGTAGAACAATGAATGGAACAGGTAGACGGTTGATATCATTGTATATATTGCTTCTATATAATCTAAGAAACATATATTCAAAGCATCCAAACAGTACCATTCGCCAATTTTTTGTTCTTCAAGTTTAAGTGATCTACGAGCCCCATTGTTAATCCTTTATCGGAAATTATTTGTAATTTTCGACAAGTAGAACAATGAATGGAACAGGTAGACGGTTGAAATCTTTGTATATATTGCTTCTATATAATCTAAGAAACATATATGCAAAGCATCTAAACGGTAACAATCGCCAATTTTTTGATCTTCAAGTTTAAGTGAACAGCGAGCCCCATTGATAATCATGAAATGGAAATTATTTGTAACTTTCTACAAGTAGAACAATGAATAGTACAGGTAGACGGGTGAAATCTTTCTATATATTGCTTCTAAATAGTCTAAGAAACATATATGAAAAGCATCCAAACAGTACAATTCGCCAATTTTTTGTTCTTCAACTTTAAGTAAACTACGATCCCCATTGTTAATCCCTTAACGGAAATTATTTGAAACTGTCGACAAGTAGAACAATGAATGGAACAGGTAGACGGTTGAAATCATTGTATATATTGCTTCTATATAGTCTAAGAAACATATATGCAAAGCATCCAAACAGTACAATTCGCCAATTTTTTGTTCTTGAAGTTTAAGTGAACAATGAGCCCCAATGGTTAATCCGTTATCGGAAATTATTTGTAACTTTCGACAAGTAGAACAATGAATGGAACAGGAGGACTGTTGAAATCTTTGTATATATTGCTTCTATATAGTCTAAGAAACATATATGCAAAGCATCCAAACAGTACCATTCGCCAATTTTTTGTTCTTCAAGTTTAAGTGAGCTACGAGCCCCATTGTTAATCCTTTAGAGGAAATTATTTGTAAATTTCGACAAGTAGAACAATGAATGGAACAGGTAGACTGTTGAAATCATTGTATATATTGCTTCTATATAGTCTAAGAAACATATATGCATAGCGTCCAAACAGTACAATTCGCCAACTTTTTGCTCTTCAAGTTTAAGTGAACTACGAGCCCCATTGTAAATCCTTTAAAGGAAATTATTTGTAACTTTCGACAAGTAGAACAATGAATGGAACAGGTAGACTGTTGAAATCATTGTATATATTGCTTCTATATAGTCTAAGAAACATATATGCAAAGCATCCAAACAGTACAATTCGCCAATTTTTTGCTCTTCAAGTTTAAGTGAACTACGAGCCCCATTGTTAATCCTTTAAAGGAAATTATTTGTAAATTTCGGCAAGTAGAACAATGAATGGAATAGGTAGACGGTTGAAATCATTGTATATATTGCTTCTATATAGTCTAAGAAACATATCTGCAAATCATCCAAACAGTACAATTCGCCAATTATTTGATCTTCAAGTTTAAGTGAACTACGAGCCCCATTGTTAATACTTTAACGGAAATTATTTGTAACTTGCGACAAGTAGAACAATGAATGGAACAGGTAGACGGATGAAATCAATGTATATATTGCTTCTATATAGTCTAAGAAACATAGATGCAAAGCATCCAAACAGTACCATTCGCCAATTTTTTGTTCGTCAAGTTTAAGTGAACAACGAGCCCCATTGTTAATCCTTTAAAGGAAATTATTTGTAAATTTCGACAAGTAGAACATTGAATGAAACAGGTAGACGGTTGAAATCTTTGTATATATTGCTTCTATATAGTCTAAGAAACATATATGCAAAGCACCCAAACAGTACCATTCGCCAATTTTTTGTTCTTCAAGTTTAAGTGAACAACGAGCCCCATTGTTAATACTTTATCGGAAATTATTTGTAATTTTCGACAAGTAGAACAATGAATGGAACAGGTAGACGGTTGAAATCTTTGTATATATTGCTTCTATATAATCTAAGAAACATATATGCAAAGCATCTAAACGGTAACAATCGCCAATTTTTTGATCTTCAAGTTTAAGTGAACAGCGAGCCCCATTGATAATCATGAAATGGAAATTATTTGTAACTTTCTACAAGTAGAACAATGAATAGTACAGGTAGACGGGTGAAATCTTTCTATATATTGCTTCTAAATAGTCTAAGAAACATATATGAAAAGCATCCAAACAGTACAATTCGCCAATTTTTTGTTCTTCAACTTTAAGTAAACTACGATCCCCATTGTTAATCCCTTAACGGAAACTATTTGAAACTGTCGACAAGTAGAACAATGAATGGAACAGGTAGACGGTTGAAATCATTGTATATATTGCTTCTATATAGTCTAAGAAACATTTATGCAAAGCATCCAAACAGTACAATTCGCCAATTTTTTGTTCTTCAAGTTTAAGTGAACAATGAGCCCCAATGGTTAATCCGTTATCGGAAATTATTTGTAACTTTCGACAAGTAGAACAATGAATGGAACAGGAGGACTGTTGAAATCTTTGTATATATTGCTTCTATATAGTCTAAGAAACATATATGCAAAGCATCCAAACAGTAACATTCGGCAATTTTTTGTTCTTCAAGTTTAAGTGAGCTACGAGCCCCATTGTTAATCCTTTAAAGGAAATTATTTGTAAATTTCGACAAGTAGAACAATGAATGGAACAGGTAGACTGTTGAAATCATTGTATATATTGCTTCTATATAGTCTAAGAAACATATATGCATAGCGTCCAAACAGTACAATGCGCCAACTTTTTGCTCTTCAAGTTTAAGTGAACTACGAGCCCCATTGTTAATCCTTTAAAGGAAATTATTTGTCAATTTCGGCAAGTAGAGCAATGAATGGAATAGGTAGACGGTTGAAATCATTGTATATATTGCTTCTATATAGTCTAAGAAACATATCTGCAAATCATCCAAACAGTACAATTCGCCAATTATTTGATCTTCAAGTTTAAGTGATCTACGAGCCCCATTGTTAATACTTTAACGGAAATTATTTGTAACTTGCGACAAGTAGAACAATGAATGGATCATGTAGACGGTTGAAATCATTGTATATATTGCTTCTATATAGTCTACGAAACATATATGCAAAGCATCCAAACAGTACCATTCGCCAATTTGTTGTTCTTCAAGTTTAAGTGAACTACGAGCCCCATTGTAAATCCTTTAAAGGAAATTATTTGTAACTTTCGACAAGTAGAACAATGAATAGAACAGGTAGACGGGTGAAATCTTTCTATATACTGCTTCTAAATAGTCTAAGAAACATATATGCAAAGCATCCAAACAGTACAATTCGCCAATTTTTTGTTCTTCAAGTTTAAGTGATCTACGAGCCCCATTGTTAATCCTTTATCGGAAATTATTTGTAATTTTCGACAAGTAGAACAATGAATGGAACAGGTAGACGGTTGAAATCTTTGTATATATTGCTTCTATATAATCTAAGAAACATATATGCAAAGCATCTAAACGGTAACAATCGCCAATTTTTTGATCTTCAAGTTTAAGTGAACAGCGAGCCCCATTGATAATCATGAAATGGAAATTATTTGTAAGTTTCTACATGTAGAACAATGAATAGTACAGGTAGACGGGTGAAATATTTCTATATATTGCTTCTAAATAGTCTAAGAAACATATATGAAAAGCATCCAAACAGTACAATTCGCCAATTTTTTGTTCTTCAAGTTTAAGTGAACTACGAGCCCCATTGTTAATCCTTTAAAGGAAATTATTTCTAAATTTCGACAAGTAGAACAATGAATGGATCATGTAGACGGTTGAAATCATTGTATATATTGCTTCTATATATTCTACGAAACATATATGCAAAGCATCCAAACAGTACCATTCGCCAATTTTTTGTTCTTCAAGTTTAAGTGAATTACGAGCCCCATTGTTAATCCTTTAAAGGAAATTATTTGTAACTTTCGACAAGTAGAACAATGAATGGAACAGGTAGACGGTTGAAATCATTGTATATATTGCTTCTATATAGTCTAAGAAACATATCTGCAAATCATCCAAACAGTACAATTCGCCAATTATTTGACCTTCAAGTTTAAGTGAACTACGAGCCCCATTGTTAATACTTTAACGGAAATTATTTGTAACTTGCGACAAGTAGAACAATGAATGGAACAGGTAGACGGATGAAATCAATGTATATATTGCTTCTATATAGTCTAAGAAACATATATGCAAAGCATCCAAACAGTACCATTCGCCAATTTTTTGTTCGTCAAGTTTAAGTGAACAACGAGCCCCATTGTTAATCCTTTAAAGGAAATTATTTGTAAATTTCGACAAGTAGAACATTGAATGAAACAGGTAGACGGTTGAAATCTTTGTATATATTGCTTCTATATAGTCTAAGAAACATATATGCAAAGCACCCAAACAGTACCATTCGCCAATTTTTTGTTCTTCAAGTTTAAGTGAACAACGAGCCCCATTGTTAATCCTTTATCGGAAATTATTTGTAATTTTCGACAAGTAGAACAATGAATGGAACAGGTAGACGGTTGAAATCTTTGTATATATTGCTTCTATATAATCTAAGAAACATATATGCAAAGCATCTAAACGGTAACAATCGCCAATTTTTTGATCTTCAAGTTTAAGTGAACAGCGAGCCCCATTGATAATCATGAAATGGAAATTATTTGTAACTTTCTACAAGTAGAACAATGAATAGTACAGGTAGACGGGTGAAATCTTTCTATATATTGCTTCTAAATAGTCTAAGAAACATATATGAAAAGCATCCAAACAGTACAATTCGCCAATTTTTTGTTCTTCAACTTTAAGTAAACTACGATCCCCATTGTTAATCCCTTAACGGAAACTATTTGAAACTGTCGACAAGTAGAACAATGAATGGAACAGGTAGACGGTTGAAATCATTGTATATATTGCTTCTATATAGTCTAAGAAACATTTATGCAAAGCATCCAAACAGTACAATTCGCCAATTTTTTGTTCTTCAAGTTTAAGTGAACAATGAGCCCCAATGGTTAATCCGTTATCGGAAATTATTTGTAACTTTCGACAAGTAGAACAATGAATGGAACAGGAGGACTGTTGAAATCTTTGTATATATTGCTTCTATATAGTCTAAGAAACATATATGCAAAGCATCCAAACATTAACATTCGGCAATTTTTTGTTCTTCAAGTTTAAGTGAGCTACGAGCCCCATTGTTAATCCTTTAAAGGAAATTATTTGTAAATTTCGACAAGTAGAACAATGAATGGAACAGGTAGACTGTTGAAATCATTGTATATATTGCTTCTATATAGTCTAAGAAACATATATGCATAGCGTCCAAACAGTACAATTCGCCAACTTTTTGCTCTTCAAGTTTAAGTGAACTACGAGCCCCATTGTTAATCCTTTAAAGGAAATTATTTGTCAATTTCGGCAAGTAGAGCAATGAATGGAATAGGTAGACGGTTGAAATCAATGTATATATTGCTTCTATATAGTCTAAGAAACATATCTGCAAATCATCCAAACAGTACAATTCGCCAATTATTTGATCTTCAAGTTTAAGTGAACTACGAGCCCCATTGTTAATACTTTAACGGAAATTATTTGTAACTTGCGACAAGTAGAACAATGAATGGATCATGTAGACGGTTGAAATCATTGTATATATTGCTTCTATATAGTCTACGAAACATATATGCAAAGCATCCAAACAGTACCATTCGCCAATTTTTTGTTCTTCAAGTTTAAGTGAACTACGAGCCCCATTGTTAATCCTTTAAAGGAAATTATTTGTAACTTTCGACAAGTAGAACAATGAATGGAACAGGTAGACTGTTGAAATAATTGTATATATTGCTTCTACATAGTCTAAGAAACATATATGCAAAGCATCCAAACAGTACAATTCGCCAATTTTTTGTTCTTCAAGTTTAAGTAAACTACGATCCCCATTGTTAATCCCTTAACGGAAATTATTTGTGACTTTCGACAAGTAGAACAATGAATGGAACAGGTAGACGGTTGAAATCAATGTATATATTGCTTCTATATAGTCTAAGAAACATATATGCAAAGCATCCAAACAGTACCATTCGCCAATTTTTTGTTCTTCAAGTTTAAGTGAACTACGAGCCCCATTGTTAATCCTTTAAAGGAAATTATTTGTAAATTTCGACAAGTAGAACAATGAATGGAACAGGTAGACTGTTGAAATCATTGTATATATTGCTTCTATATAGTCTAAGAAACATATATGCAAAGCATCCAAACAGTACCATTCGCCAATTTTTTATTCTTCCAGTTTAAGTGAACTACGAGACCCATTGTTAATCCTTTAAAGGAAATTATTTGCAAATTTCGACAAGTAGAACAATGAATGGATCAGGTAGGCGGTTGAAATCATTGTATATATTGCTTCTATATAGCCTACGAAACACATATGCAAAGCATCCAAACAGTACAATTCGCCAATTTTTTATTCTTCAAGTTTAAGTGAACAATGAGCCCCAATGGTTAATCCGTTATCGGAAATTATTTGTAACTTTCGACAAGTAGAACAATGAATGGAACAGGAGGACTGTTGAAATCTTTGTATATATTGCTTCTATATAGTCTAAGAAACACATATGCAAAGCATCCAAACAGTACCATTCGCCAATTTTTTGTTCTTCAAGTTTATGTGAACTACGAGCCCCATTGTTAATCCTTTAAAGGAAATTATTTGTAAATTTCGACAAGTAGAACAATGAATGGAACAGGTAGACTGTTGAAATCATTGTATATATTGCTTCTATATAGTCTAAGAAACATATATGCAAAGCATCCAAACAGTACAATTCGCCAATTTTTTGTTCTTCAAGTTTAAGTAAACTACGATCCCCATTATTAATCCCTTAACGGAAATTATTTGTGACTTTCGACAAGTAGAACAATGAATTGAACAGGTAGACGGTTAAAATCAATGTATATATTGCTTCTATATAGTCTAAGAAACATATATGCAAAGCATCCAAACAGTACCATTCGCCAATTTTTTGTTGTTCAAGTTTAAGTGAACAATGAGCCCCAATGGTTAATCCTTTATCGGAAATTATTTGTAACTTTCTACAAGTAGAACAATGAATAGTACAGGTAGACGGGTGAAATCTTTCTATATATTGCTTCTAAATAGTCTAAGAAACATATATGAAAAGCATCCAAACAGTACCATTCGCCAATTTTTTGTTCTTCAAGTTTAAGTGATCTACGAGCCCCATTGTTAATCCTTTATCGGAAATTATTTGTAATTTTCGACAAGTAGAACAATGAATGGAACAGGTAGACGGTTGAAATCTTTGTATATATTGCTTCTATATAATCTAAGAAACATATATGCAAAGCATCTAAACGGTAACAATCGCCAATTTTTTGATCTTCAACTTTAAGTGAACAGCGAGCCCCATTGATAATCATGAAATGGAAATTATTTGTAACTTTCTACAAGTAGAACAATGAATAGTACAGGTAGACGGGTGAAATCTTTCTATATATTGCTTCTAAATAGTCTAAGAAACATATATGAAAAGCATCCAAACAGTACAATTCGCCAATTTTTTGTTCTTCAACTTTAAGTAAACTACGATCCCCATTGTTAATCCCTTAAAGGAAATTATTTGAAACTGTCGACAAGTAGAACAATGAATGGAACAGGTAGACGGTTGAAATCATTGTATATATTGCTTCTATATAGTCTAAGAAACATATATGCAAAGCATCCAAACAGTACAATTCGCCAATTTTTTGTTCTTCAAGTTTAAGTGAACAATGAGCCCCAATGGTTAATCCGTTATCGGAAATTATTTGTAACTTTCGACAAGTAGAACAATGAATGGAACAGGAGGACTGTTGAAATCTTTGTATATATTGCTTCTATATAGTCTAAGAAACATATATGCAAAGCATCCAAACAGTACCATTCGCCAATTTTTTGTTCTTCAAGTTTAAGTGAGCTACAAGCCCCATTGTTAATCCTTTAGAGGAAATTATTTGTAAATTTCGACAAGTAGAACAATGAATGGAACAGGTAGACTGTTGAAATCATTGTATATATTGCTTCTATATAGTCTAAGAAACATATATGCATAGCGTCCAAACAGTACAATTCGCCAACTTTTTGCTCTTCAAGTTTAAGTGAACTACGAGCCCCATTGTTAATCCTTTAAAGGAAATTATTTGTCAATTTCGGCAAGTAGAGCAATGAATGGAATAGGTAGACGGTTGAAATCATTGTATATATTGCTTCTATATAGTCTAAGAAACATATCTGCAAATCATCCAAACAGTACAATTCGCCAATTATTTGATCTTCAAGTTTAAGTGAACTACGAGCCCCATTGTTAATACTTTAACGGAAATTATTTGTAACTTGCGACAAGTAGAACAATGAATGGATCATGTAGACGGTTGAAATCATTGTATATATTGCTTCTATATAGTCTACGAAACATATATGCAAAGCATCCAAACAGTACCATTCGCCAATTTTTTGTTCTTCAAGTTTAAGTGAACTACGAGCCCCATTGTAAATCCTTTAAAGGAAATTATTTGTAACTTTCGACAAGTAGAACAATGAATGGAACAGGTAGACTGTTGAAATCATTGTATATATTGCTTCTATATAGTCTAAGAAACATATATGCAAAGCATCCAAACAGTACAATTCGCCAATTTTTTGCTCTTCAAGTTTAAGTGAACTACGAGCCCCATTGTTAATCCTTTAAAGGAAATTATTTGTAAATTTCGGCAAGTAGAACAATTAATGGAATAGGTAGACGGTTGAAATCATTGTATATATTGCTTCTATATAGTCTAAGAAACATATCTGCAAAACATCCAAACAGTACAATTCGCCAATTATTTGATCTTCAAGTTTAAGTGAACTACGAGCCCCATTGTTAATACTTTAACGGAAATTATTTGTAACTTGCGACAAGTAGAACAATGAATGGAACAGGTAGACGGATGAAATCAATGTATATATTGCTTCTATATAGTCTAAGAAACATATATGCAAAGCATCCAAACAGTACCATTCGCCAATTTTTTGTTCGTCAAGTTTAAGTGAACAACGAGCCCCATTGTTAATCCTTTAAAGGAAATTATTTGTAAATTTCGACAAGTAGAACATTGAATGAAACAGGTAGACGGTTGAAATCTTTGTATATATTGCTTCTATATAGTATAAGAAACATATATGCAAAGCATCCAAACAGTACAATTCGCCAATTTTTTGTTCTTCAAGTTTAAGTGAACAATGAGCCCCAATGCTTAATCCGTTATCGGAAATTATTTGTAACTTCCGACAAGTACAACAATGAATGGAACAGGTAGACGGTTGAAATCTTTGTATATATTGCTTCTATATAATCTAAGAAACATATATTCAAAGCATCCAAACAGTACCATTCGCCAATTTTTTTGTTCTTCAAGTTTAAGTGAACTACGAGCCCCATTGTTAATCCTTTATCGGAAATTATTTGTAATTTTCGACAAATAGAACAATGAATGGAACAGGTAGACGGTTGAAATCTTTGTATATATTGCTTCTATATAGTCTAAGAAACATATATGCAAAGCACCCAAACAGTACCATTCGCCAATTTTTTGTTCTTCAAGTTTAAGTGAACAACGAGCCCCATTGTTAATCCTTTATCGGAAATTATTTGTAATTTTCGACAAGTAGAACAATGAATGGAACAGGTAGACGGTTGAAATCTTTGTATATATTGCTTCTATATAATCTAAGAAACATATATGCAAAGCATCTAAACGGTAACAATCGCCAATTTTTTGATCTTCAAGTTTAAGTGAACAGCGAGCCCCATTGATAATCATGAAATGGAAATTATTTGTAACTTTCTACAAGTTGAACAATGAATAGTACAGGTAGACGGGTGAAATCTTTCTATATATTGCTTCTAAATAGTCTAAGAAACATATATGAAAAGCATCCAAACAGTACAATTCGCCAATTTTTTGTTCTTCAACTTTAAGTAAACTACGATCCCCATTGTTAATCCCTTAACGGAAACTATTTGAAACTGTCGACAAGTAGAACAATGAATGGAACAGGTAGACGGTTGAAATCATTGTATATATTGCTTCTATATAGTCTAAGAAACATATATGCAAAGCATCCAAACAGTACAATTCGCCAATTTTTTGTTCTTCAAGTTTAAGTGAACAATGAGCCCCAATGGTTAATTCGTTATCGGAAATTATTTGTAACTTTCGACAAGTAGAACAATGAATGGAACAGGAGGACTGTTGAAATCTTTGTATATATTGCTTCTATATAGTCTAAGAAACATATATGCAAAGCATCCAAACAGTACCATTCGGCAATTTTTTGTTCTTCAAGTTTAAGTGAGCTACGAGCCCCATTGTTAATCCTTTAAAGGAAATTATTTGTAAATTTCGACAAGTAGAACAATGAATGGAACAGGTAGACTGTTGAAATCATTGTATATATTGCTTCTATATAGTCTAAGAAACATATATGCATAGCGTCCAAACAGTACAATTCGCCAACTTTTTGCTCTTCAAGTTTAAGTGAACTACGAGCCCCATTGTTAATCCTTTAAAGGATATTATTTGTCAATTTCGGCAAGTAGAGCAATGAATGGAATAGGTAGACGGTTGAAATCATTGTATATATTGCTTCTATATAGTCTAAGAAACATATCTGCAAATCATCCAAACAGTACAATTCGCCAATTATTTGATCTTCAAGTTTAAGTGAACTACGAGCCCCGTTGTTAATACTTTAACGGATATTATTTGTAACTTGCGACAAGTAGAACAATGAATGGATCATGTAGACGGTTGAAATCATTGTATATATTGCTTCTATATAGTCTAAGAAACATATATGCAAAGCATCCAAACAGTACAATTCGCCAATTTTTTGCTCTTCAAGTTTAAGTGAACTACGAGCCCCATTGTTAATCCTTTAAAGGAAATTATTTGTAAATTTCGGCAAGTAGAACAATTAATGGAACAGGTAGACGGTTGAAATCTTTGTATATATTGCTTCTATATAATCTAAGAAACATATATGCAAAGCATCTAAACGGTAACAATCGCCAATTTTTTGATCTTCAACTTTAAGTGAACAGCGAGCCCCATTGATAATCATGAAATGGAAATTATTTGTAACTTTCTACAAGTAGAACAATGAATAGTACAGGTAGACGGGTGAAATCTTTCTATATATTGCTTCTAAATAGTCTAAGAAACATATATGAAAAGCATCCAAACAGTACAATTCGCCAATTTTTTGTTCTTCAACTTTAAGTAAACTACGATCCCCATTGTTAATCCCTTAAAGGAAATTATTTGAAACTGTCGACAAGTAGAACAATGAATGGAACAGGTAGACGGTTGAAATCATTGTATATATTGCTTCTATATAGTCTAAGAAACATATATGCAAAGCATCCAAACAGTACAATTCGCCAATTTTTTGTTCTTCAAGTTTAAGTGAACAATGAGCCCCAATGGTTAATCCGTTATCGGAAATTATTTGTAACTTTCGACAAGTAGAACAATGAATGGAACAGGAGGACTGTTGAAATCTTTGTATATATTGCTTCTATATAGTCTAAGAAACATATATGCAAAGCATCCAAACAGTACCATTCGCCAATTTTTTGTTCTTCAAGTTTAAGTGAGCTACAAGCCCCATTGTTAATCCTTTAGAGGAAATTATTTGTAAATTTCGACAAGTAGAACAATGAATGGAACAGGTAGACTGTTGAAATCATTGTATATATTGCTTCTATATAGTCTAAGAAACATATATGCATAGCGTCCAAACAGTACAATTCGCCAACTTTTTGCTCTTCAAGTTTAAGTGAACTACGAGCCCCATTGTTAATCCTTTAAAGGAAATTATTTGTCAATTTCGGCAAGTAGAGCAATGAATGGAATAGGTAGACGGTTGAAATCATTGTATATATTGCTTCTATATAGTCTAAGAAACATATCTGCAAATCATCCAAACAGTACAATTCGCCAATTATTTGATCTTCAAGTTTAAGTGAACTACGAGCCCAATTGTTAATACTTTAACGGAAATTATTTGTAACTTGCGACAAGTAGAACAATGAATGGATCATGTAGACGGTTGAAATCATTGTATATATTGCTTCTATATAGTCTACGAAACATATATGCAAAGCATCCAAACAGTACCATTCGCCAATTTTTTGTTCTTCAAGTTTAAGTGAACTACGAGCCCCATTGTAAATCCTTTAAAGGAAATTATTTGTAACTTTCGACAAGTAGAACAATGAATGGAACAGGTAGACTGTTGAAATCATTGTATATATTGCTTCTATATAGTCTAAGAAACATATATGCAAAGCATCCAAACAGTACAATTCGCCAATTTTTTGCTCTTCAAGTTTAAGTGAACTACGAGCCCCATTGTTAATCCTTTAAAGGAAATTATTTGTAAATTTCGGCAAGTAGAACAATTAATGGAATAGGTAGACGGTTGAAATCATTGTATATATTGCTTCTATATAGTCTAAGAAACATATCTGCAAAACATCCAAACAGTACAATTCGCCAATTATTTGATCTTCAAGTTTAAGTGAACTACGAGCCCCATTGTTAATACTTTAACGGAAATTATTTGTAACTTGCGACAAGTAGAACAATGAATGGAACAGGTAGACGGATGAAATCAATGTATATATTGCTTCTATATAGTCTAAGAAACATATATGCAAAGCATCCAAACAGTACCATTCGCCAATTTTTTGTTCGTCAAGTTTAAGTGAACAACGAGCCCCATTGTTAATCCTTTAAAGGAAATTATTTGTAAATTTCGACAAGTAGAACATTGAATGAAACAGGTAGACGGTTGAAATCTTTGTATATATTGCTTCTATATAGTATAAGAAACATATATGCAAAGCATCCAAACAGTACAATTCGCCAATTTTTTGTTCTTCAAGTTTAAGTGAACAATGAGCCCCAATGCTTAATCCGTTATCGGAAATTATTTGTAACTTCCGACAAGTACAACAATGAATGGAACAGGTAGACGGTTGAAATCTTTGTATATATTGCTTCTATATAATCTAAGAAACATATATTCAAAGCATCCAAACAGTACCATTCGCCAATTTTTTTGTTCTTCAAGTTTAAGTGAACTACGAGCCCCATTGTTAATCCTTTAGAGGAAATTATTTGTAAATTTCGACAAGTAGAACAATGAATGGAACAGGTAGACTGTTGAAATCATTGTATATATTGCTTCTATATAGTCTAAGAAACATATATGCATAGCGTCCAAACAGTACAATTCGCCAACTTTTTGCTCTTCAAGTTTAAGTGAACTACGAGCCCCATTGTTAATCCTTTAAAGGAAATTATTTGTCAATTTCGACAAATAGAACAATGAATGGAACAGGTAGACGGTTGAAATCTTTGTATATATTGCTTCTATATAGTCTAAGAAACATATATGCAAAGCACCCAAACAGTACCATTCGCCAATTTTTTGTTCTTCAAGTTTAAGTGAACAACGAGCCCCATTGTTAATCCTTTATCGGAAATTATTTGTAATTTTCGACAAGTAGAACAATGAATGGAACAGGTAGACGGTTGAAATCTTTGTATATATTGCTTCTATATAATCTAAGAAACATATATGCAAAGCATCTAAACGGTAACAATCGCCAATTTTTTGATCTTCAAGTTTAAGTGAACAGCGAGCCCCATTGATAATCATGAAATGGAAATTATTTGTAACTTTCTACAAGTTGAACAATGAATAGTACAGGTAGACGGGTGAAATCTTTCTATATATTGCTTCTAAATAGTCTAAGAAACATATATGAAAAGCATCCAAACAGTACAATTCGCCAATTTTTTGTTCTTCAACTTTAAGTAAACTACGATCCCCATTGTTAATCCCTTAACGGAAACTATTTGAAACTGTCGACAAGTAGAACAATGAATGGAACAGGTAGACGGTTGAAATCATTGTATATATTGCTTCTATATAGTCTAAGAAACATATATGCAAAGCATCCAAACAGTACAATTCGCCAATTTTTTGTTCTTCAAGTTTAAGTGAACAATGAGCCCCAATGGTTAATTCGTTATCGGAAATTATTTGTAACTTTCGACAAGTAGAACAATGAATGGAACAGGAGGACTGTTGAAATCTTTGTATATATTGCTTCTATATAGTCTAAGAAACATATATGCAAAGCATCCAAACAGTACCATTCGGCAATTTTTTGTTCTTCAAGTTTAAGTGAGCTACGAGCCCCATTGTTAATCCTTTAAAGGAAATTATTTGTAAATTTCGACAAGTAGAACAATGAATGGAACAGGTAGACTGTTGAAATCATTGTATATATTGCTTCTATATAGTCTAAGAAACATATATGCATAGCGTCCAAACAGTACAATTCGCCAACTTTTTGCTCTTCAAGTTTAAGTGAACTACGAGCCCCATTGTTAATCCTTTAAAGGATATTATTTGTCAATTTCGGCAAGTAGAGCAATGAATGGAATAGGTAGACGGTTGAAATCATTGTATATATTGCTTCTATATAGTCTAAGAAACATATCTGCAAATCATCCAAACAGTACAATTCGCCAATTATTTGATCTTCAAGTTTAAGTGAACTACGAGCCCCGTTGTTAATACTTTAACGGATATTATTTGTAACTTGCGACAAGTAGAACAATGAATGGATCATGTAGACGGTTGAAATCATTGTATATATTGCTTCTATATAGTCTAAGAAACATATATGCAAAGCATCCAAACAGTACAATTCGCCAATTTTTTGCTCTTCAAGTTTAAGTGAACTACGAGCCCCATTGTTAATCCTTTAAAGGAAATTATTTGTAAATTTCGGCAAGTAGAACAATTAATGGAACAGGTAGACGGTTGAAATCTTTGTATATATTGCTTCTATATAATCTAAGAAACATATATGCAAAGCATCTAAACGGTAACAATCGCCAATTTTTTGATCTTCAACTTTAAGTGAACAGCGAGCCCCATTGATAATCATGAAATGGAAATTATTTGTAACTTTCTACAAGTAGAACAATGAATAGTACAGGTAGACGGGTGAAATCTTTCTATATATTGCTTCTAAATAGTCTAAGAAACATATATGAAAAGCATCCAAACAGTACAATTCGCCAATTTTTTGTTCTTCAACTTTAAGTAAACTACGATCCCCATTGTTAATCCCTTAAAGGAAATTATTTGAAACTGTCGACAAGTAGAACAATGAATGGAACAGGTAGACGGTTGAAATCATTGTATATATTGCTTCTATATAGTCTAAGAAACATATATGCAAAGCATCCAAACAGTACAATTCGCCAATTTTTTGTTCTTCAAGTTTAAGTGAACAATGAGCCCCAATGGTTAATCCGTTATCGGAAATTATTTGTAACTTTCGACAAGTAGAACAATGAATGGAACAGGAGGACTGTTGAAATCTTTGTATATATTGCTTCTATATAGTCTAAGAAACATATATGCAAAGCATCCAAACAGTACCATTCGCCAATTTTTTGTTCTTCAAGTTTAAGTGAGCTACAAGCCCCATTGTTAATCCTTTAGAGGAAATTATTTGTAAATTTCGACAAGTAGAACAATGAATGGAACAGGTAGACTGTTGAAATCATTGTATATATTGCTTCTATATAGTCTAAGAAACATATATGCATAGCGTCCAAACAGTACAATTCGCCAACTTTTTGCTCTTCAAGTTTAAGTGAACTACGAGCCCCATTGTTAATCCTTTAAAGGAAATTATTTGTCAATTTCGGCAAGTAGAGCAATGAATGGAATAGGTAGACGGTTGAAATCATTGTATATATTGCTTCTATATAGTCTAAGAAACATATCTGCAAATCATCCAAACAGTACAATTCGCCAATTATTTGATCTTCAAGTTTAAGTGAACTACGAGCCCCATTGTTAATACTTTAACGGAAATTATTTGTAACTTGCGACAAGTAGAACAATGAATGGATCATGTAGACGGTTGAAATCATTGTATATATTGCTTCTATATAGTCTACGAAACATATATGCAAAGCATCCAAACAGTACCATTCGCCAATTTTTTGTTCTTCAAGTTTAAGTGAACTACGAGCCCCATTGTAAATCCTTTAAAGGAAATTATTTGTAACTTTCGACAAGTAGAACAATGAATGGAACAGGTAGACTGTTGAAATCATTGTATATATTGCTTCTATATAGTCTAAGAAACATATATGCAAAGCATCCAAACAGTACAATTCGCCAATTTTTTGCTCTTCAAGTTTAAGTGAACTACGAGCCCCATTGTTAATCCTTTAAAGGAAATTATTTGTAAATTTCGGCAAGTAGAACAATTAATGGAATAGGTAGACGGTTGAAATCATTGTATATATTGCTTCTATATAGTCTAAGAAACATATCTGCAAAACATCCAAACAGTACAATTCGCCAATTATTTGATCTTCAAGTTTAAGTGAACTACGAGCCCCATTGTTAATACTTTAACGGAAATTATTTGTAACTTGCGACAAGTAGAACAATGAATGGAACAGGTAGACGGATGAAATCAATGTATATATTGCTTCTATATAGTCTAAGAAACATATATGCAAAGCATCCAAACAGTACCATTCGCCAATTTTTTGTTCGTCAAGTTTAAGTGAACAACGAGCCCCATTGTTAATCCTTTAAAGGAAATTATTTGTAAATTTCGACAAGTAGAACATTGAATGAAACAGGTAGACGGTTGAAATCTTTGTATATATTGCTTCTATATAGTATAAGAAACATATATGCAAAGCATCCAAACAGTACAATTCGCCAATTTTTTGTTCTTCAAGTTTAAGTGAACAATGAGCCCCAATGCTTAATCCGTTATCGGAAATTATTTGTAACTTCCGACAAGTACAACAATGAATGGAACAGGTAGACGGTTGAAATCTTTGTATATATTGCTTCTATATAATCTAAGAAACATATATTCAAAGCATCCAAACAGTACCATTCGCCAATTTTTTTGTTCTTCAAGTTTAAGTGAACTACGAGCCCCATTGTTAATCCTTTATCGGAAATTATTTGTAATTTTCGACAAATAGAACAATGAATGGAACAGGTAGACGGTTGAAATCTTTGTATATATTGCTTCTATATAGTCTAAGAAACATATATGCAAAGCACCCAAACAGTACCATTCGCCAATTTTTTGTTCTTCAAGTTTAAGTGAACAACGAGCCCCATTGTTAATCCTTTATCGGAAATTATTTGTAATTTTCGACAAGTAGAACAATGAATGGAACAGGTAGACGGTTGAAATCTTTGTATATATTGCTTCTATATAATCTAAGAAACATATATGCAAAGCATCTAAACGGTAACAATCGCCAATTTTTTGATCTTCAAGTTTAAGTGAACAGCGAGCCCCATTGATAATCATGAAATGGAAATTATTTGTAACTTTCTACAAGTTGAACAATGAATAGTACAGGTAGACGGGTGAAATCTTTCTATATATTGCTTCTAAATAGTCTAAGAAACATATATGAAAAGCATCCAAACAGTACAATTCGCCAATTTTTTGTTCTTCAACTTTAAGTAAACTACGATCCCCATTGTTAATCCCTTAACGGAAACTATTTGAAACTGTCGACAAGTAGAACAATGAATGGAACAGGTAGACGGTTGAAATCATTGTATATATTGCTTCTATATAGTCTAAGAAACATATATGCAAAGCATCCAAACAGTACAATTCGCCAATTTTTTGTTCTTCAAGTTTAAGTGAACAATGAGCCCCAATGGTTAATTCGTTATCGGAAATTATTTGTAACTTTCGACAAGTAGAACAATGAATGGAACAGGAGGACTGTTGAAATCTTTGTATATATTGCTTCTATATAGTCTAAGAAACATATATGCAAAGCATCCAAACAGTACCATTCGGCAATTTTTTGTTCTTCAAGTTTAAGTGAGCTACGAGCCCCATTGTTAATCCTTTAAAGGAAATTATTTGTAAATTTCGACAAGTAGAACAATGAATGGAACAGGTAGACTGTTGAAATCATTGTATATATTGCTTCTATATAGTCTAAGAAACATATATGCATAGCGTCCAAACAGTACAATTCGCCAACTTTTTGCTCTTCAAGTTTAAGTGAACTACGAGCCCCATTGTTAATCCTTTAAAGGATATTATTTGTCAATTTCGGCAAGTAGAGCAATGAATGGAATAGGTAGACGGTTGAAATCATTGTATATATTGCTTCTATATAGTCTAAGAAACATATCTGCAAATCATCCAAACAGTACAATTCGCCAATTATTTGATCTTCAAGTTTAAGTGAACTACGAGCCCCGTTGTTAATACTTTAACGGATATTATTTGTAACTTGCGACAAGTAGAACAATGAATGGATCATGTAGACGGTTGAAATCATTGTATATATTGCTTCTATATAGTCTACGAAACATATATGCAAAGCATCCAAACAGTACCATTCGCCAATTTTTTGTTCTTCAAGTTTAAGTGAACTACGAGCCCCATTGTAAATCCTTTAAAGGAAATTATTTGTAACTTTCGACAAGTAGAACAATGAATAGAACAGGTAGACGGCTGAAATCTTTCTATATATTGCTTCTAAATAGTCTAAGAAACATATATGCAAAGCATCCAAACAGTACAATTCGCCAATTTTTTGTTCTTCAAGTTTAAGTGATCTACGAGCCCCATTGTTAATCCTTTATCGGAAATTATTTGTAATTTTCGACAAGTAGAACAATGAATGGAACAGGTAGACGGTTGAAATCTTTGTATATATTGCTTCTATATAATCTAAGAAACATATATGCAAAGCATCTAAACGGTAACAATCGCCAATTTTTTGATCTTCAAGTTTAAGTGAACAGCGAGCCCCATTGATAATCATGAAATGGAAATTATTTGTAAGTTTCTACATGTAGAACAATGAATAGTACAGGTAGACGGGTGAAATCTTTCTATATATTGCTTCTAAATAGTCTAAGAAACATATATGAAAAGCATCCAAACAGTACAATTCGCCAATTTTTTGTTCTTCAAGTTTAAGTGAACTACGAGCCCCATTGTTAATCCATTAAAGGAAATTATTTCTAAATTTCGACAAGTAGAACAATGAATGGATCATGTAGACGGTTGAAATCATTGTATATATTGCTTCTATATATTCTACGAAACATATATGCAAAGCATCCAAACAGTACCATTCGCCAATTTTTTGTTCTTCAAGTTTAAGTGAATTACGAGCCCCATTGTTAATCCTTTAAAGGAAATTATTTGTAACTTTCGACAAGTAGAACAATGAATGGAACAGGTAGACGGTTGAAATCTTTGTATATATTGCTTCTATATAATCTAAGAAACATATATGCAAAGCATCCAAACAGTACCATTCGCCAATTTTTTGTTCTTCAAGTTTAAGTGAACTACGAGCCCCATTGTTAATCCTTTAAAGGAAATTATTTGTAAATTTCGACAAGTAGAACAATGAATGGATCATGTGGACGGTTGGAATCATTGTATATATTGCTTCAATATAGTCTAAGAAACATATATGCAAAGCATCCAAACAGTACCATTCGCCAATTTTTTGTTCTTCAAGTTTAAGTGAACTACGAGCCCCATTGTTAATCCTTTAAAGGAAATTATTTGTAAATTTCGACAAGTAGAACAATGAATGGAACAGGTATACTGTTGAAATAATTGTATATATTGCTTCTATATAGTCTAAGAAACATATATGCAAAGCATCCAAACAGTACAATTCGCCAATTTTTTGTTCTTCAAGTTTAAGTAAACTACGATCCCCATTGTTAATCCCTTAACGGAAATTATTTGTGACTTTCGACAAGTAGAACAATGAATTGAACAGGTAGACGGTTAAAATCAATGTATATATTGCTTCTATATAGTCTAAGAAACATATATGCAAAGCATCCAAACAGTACCATTCGCCAATTTTTTGATCTTCAAGTTTAAGTGAACAGCGAGCCCCATTGATAATCATGAAATGGAAATTATTTGTAACTTTCTACAAGTAGAACAATGAATAGTACAGGTAGACGGGTGAAATCTTTCTATATATTGCTTCTAAATAGTCTAAGAAACATATATGAAAAGCATCCAAACAGTACCATTCGCCAATTTTTTGTTCTTCAAGTTTAAGTGAACTACGAGCCCCATTGTAAATCCTTTAAAGGAAATTATTTGTAACTTTCGACAAGTAGAACAATGAATGGAACAGGTAGACTGTTGAAATCATTGTATATATTGCTTCTATATAGTCTAAGAAACATATATGCAAAGCATCCAAACAGTACAATTCGCCAATTTTTTGCTCTTCAAGTTTAAGTGAACTACGAGCCCCATTGTTAATCCTTTAAAGGAAATTATTTGTAAATTTCGGCAAGTAGAACAATGAATGGAATAGGTAGACGGTTGAAATCATTGTATATATTGCTTCTATATAGTCTAAGAAACATATCTGCAAATCATCCAAACAGTACAATTCGCCAATTATTTGATCTTCAAGTTTAAGTGAACTACGAGCCCCATTGTTAATACTTTAACGGAAATTATTTGTAACTTGCGACAAGTAGAACAATGAATGGAACAGGTAGACGGATGAAATCAATGTATATATTGCTTCTATATAGTCTAAGAAACATATATGCAAAGCATCCAAACAGTACCATTCGCCAATTTTTTGTTCGTCAAGTTTAAGTGAACAACGAGCCCCATTGTTAATCCTTTAAAGGAAATTATTTGTAAATTTCGACAAGTAGAACATTGAATGAAACAGGTAGACGGTTGAAATCTTTGTATATATTGCTTCTATATAGTATAAGAAACATATATGCAAAGCATCCAAACAGTACAATTCGCCAATTTTTTGTTCTTCAAGTTTAAGTGAACAATGAGCCCCAATGCTTAATCCGTTATCGGAAATTATTTGTAACTTCCGACAAGTACAACAATGAATGGAACAGGTAGACGGTTGAAATCTTTGTATATATTGCTTCTATATAATCTAAGAAACATATATTCAAAGCATCCAAACAGTACCATTCGCCAATTTTTTTGTTCTTCAAGTTTAAGTGAACTACGAGCCCCATTGTTAATCCTTTATCGGAAATTATTTGTAATTTTCGACAAATAGAACAATGAATGGAACAGGTAGACGGTTGAAATCTTTGTATATATTGCTTCTATATAGTCTAAGAAACATATATGCAAAGCACCCAAACAGTACCATTCGCCAATTTTTTGTTCTTCAAGTTTAAGTGAACAACGAGCCCCATTGTTAATCCTTTATCGGAAATTATTTGTAACTTTCGACAAGTAGAACAATGAATGGAACAGGTAGACGCTTGAAATCTTTGTATATATTGCTTCTATATAGTCTAAGAAACATATATGCAAAGCATCCAAACAGTACAATTCGCCAATTTATTGTTCTTCAAGTTTAAGTGAACAATGAGCCCCATTGTTAATCCTTTAAAGGAAATTATTTGTAAATTTCGACAAGTAGAACAATGAATGGAACAGGTAGACTGTTGAAATCATTGTATATATCGCTTCTATATAGTCTAAGAAACATATATGCAAAGCATCCAAACAGTACAATTCGCCAATTTTTTGTTCTTCAACTTTAAGTAAACTACGATCCCCATTGTTAATCCCTTAACGGAAACTATTTGAAACTGTCGACAAGTAGAACAATGAATGGAACAGGTAGACGGTTGAAATCATTGTATATATTGCTTCTATATAGTCTAAGAAACATATATGCAAAGCATCCAAACAGTACAATTCGCCAATTTTTTGTTCTTCAAGTTTAAGTGAACAATGAGCCCCAATGGTTAATCCGTTATCGGAAATTATTTGTAACTTTCGACAAGTAGAACAATGAATGGAACAGGAGGACTGTTGAAATCTTTGTATATATTGCTTCTATATAGTCTAAGAAACATATATGCAAAGCATCCAAACAGTACCATTCGGCAATTTTTTGTTCTTCAAGTTTAAGTGAGCTACGAGCCCCATTGTTAATCCTTTAAAGGAAATTATTTGTCAATTTCGGCAAGTAGAGCAATGAATGGAATAGGTAGACGGTTGAAATCATTGTATATATTGCTTCTATATAGTCTAAGAAACATATCTGCAAATCATCCAAACAGTACAATTCGCCAATTATTTGATCTTCAAGTTTAAGTGAACTACGAGCCCCATTGTTAATACTTTAACGGAAATTATTTGTAACTTGCGACAAGTAGAACAATGAATGGATCATGTAGACGGTTGAAATCATTGTATATATTGCTTCTATATAGTCTACGAAACATATATGCAAAGCATCCAAACAGTACAATTCGCCAATTTTTTGTTCTTCAAGTTTAAGTGAACTACGAGCCCCATTGTAAATCCTTTAAAGGAAATTATTTGTAACTTTCGACAAGTAGAACAATGAATGGAACAGGTAGACTGTTGAAATCATTGTATATATTGCTTCTATATAGTCTAAGAAACATATATGCAAAGCATCCAAACAGTACAATTCGCCAATTTTTTGCTCTTCAAGTTTAAGTGAACTACGAGCCCCATTGTTAATCCTTTAAAGGAAATTATTTGTAAATTTCGGCAAGTAGAACAATGAATGGAATAGGTAGACGGTTGAAATCATTGTATATATTGCTTCTATATAGTCTAAGAAACATATCTGCAAATCATCCAAACAGTACAATTCGCCAATTATTTGATCTTCAAGTTTAAGTGAACTACGAGCCCCATTGTTAATACTTTAACGGAAATTATTTGTAACTTGCGACAAGTAGAACAATGAATGGAACAGGTAGACGGATGAAATCAATGTATATATTGCTTCTATATAGTCTAAGAAACATATATGCAAAGCATCCAAACAGTACCATTCGCCAATTTTTTGTTCGTCAAGTTTAAGTGAACAACGAGCCCCATTGTTAATCCTTTAAAGGAAATTATTTGTAAATTTCGACAAGTAGAACATTGAATGAAACAGGTAGACGGTTGAAATCTTTGTATATATTGCTTCTATATAGTATAAGAAACATATATGCAAAGCATCCAAACAGTACAATTCGCCAATTTTTTGTTCTTCAAGTTTAAGTGAACAATGAGCCCCAATGCTTAATCCGTTATCGGAAATTATTTGTAACTTCCGACAAGTACAACAATGAATGGAACAGGTAGACGGTTGAAATCTTTGTATATATTGCTTCTATATAGTCTAAGAAACATATATGCAAAGCATCCAAACAGTACCATTCGCCAATTTTTTGTTCTTCAAGTTTAAGTGAACTACGAGCCCCATTGTTAATCCTTTAAAGGAAATTATTTGTAAATTTCGACAAGTAGAACAATGAATGGAACAGGTAGACGGTTGAAATCTTTGTATATATTGCTTCTATATAGTCTAAGAAACATATATGCAAAGCATCCAAGCAGTACAATTCGCCAATTATTTGTTCTTCAAGTTTAAGTGAACAATGAGCCCCAATGGTTAATCCTTTATCGGAAATTATTTGTAACTTTCGACAAGTAGAACAATGAATGGAACAGGTAGACGCTTGAAATCTTTGTATATATTGCTTCTATATAGTCTAAGAAACATATATGCAAAGCATCCAAACAGTACAATTCGCCAATTTATTGTTCTTCAAGTTTAAGTGAACAATGAGCCCCATTGTTAATCCTTTAAAGGAAATTATTTGTAAATTTCGACAAGTAGAACAATGAATGGAACAGGTAGACTGTTGAAATCATTGTATATATTGCTTCTATATAGTCTAAGAAGCATATATGCATAGCGTCCAAACAGTACAATTCGCCAACTTTTTGCTCTTCAAGTTTAAGTGAACTACGAGCCCCATTGTTAATCCTTTAAAGGAAATTATTTGTAACTTTCGACAAGTAGAACAATGAATAGTACAGGTAGACGGGTGAAATCTTTCTATATATTGCTTCTAAATAGTCTAAGAAACATATATGCAAAGCATCCAAACAGTACAATTCGCCAATTTTTTGTTCTTCAAGTTTAAGTGAACAATGAGCCCCAATGCTTAATCCGTTATCGGAAATTATTTGTAACTTCCGACAAGTACAACAATGAATGGAACAGGTAGACGGTTGAAATCTTTGTATATATTGCTTCTATATAGTCTAAGAAACATATATGCAAAGCATCCAAACAGTACCATTCGCCAATTTTTTGATCTTCAAGTTTAAGTGAACAGCGAGCCCCATTGATAATCATGAAATGGAAATTATTTGTAACTTTCTACAAGTAGAACAATGAATAGTACAGGTAGACGGGTGAAATCTTTCTATATATTGCTTCTAAATAGTCTAAGAAACATATATGAAAAGCATCCAAACAGTACCATTCGCCAATTTTTTGTTCTTCAAGTTTAAGTGAACTACGAGCCCCATTGTAAATCCTTTAAAGGAAATTATTTGTAACTTTCGACAAGTAGAACAATGAATGGAACAGGTAGACTGTTGAAATCATTGTATATATTGCTTCTATATAGTCTAAGAAACATATATGCAAAGCATCCAAACAGTACAATTCGCCAATTTTTTGCTCTTCAAGTTTAAGTGAACTACGAGCCCCATTGTTAATCCTTTAAAGGAAATTATTTGTAAATTTCGGCAAGTAGAACAATGAATGGAATAGGTAGACGGTTGAAATCATTGTATATATTGCTTCTATATAGTCTAAGAAACATATCTGCAAATCATCCAAACAGTACAATTCGCCAATTATTTGATCTTCAAGTTTAAGTGAACTACGAGCCCCATTGTTAATACTTTAACGGAAATTATTTGTAACTTGCGACAAGTAGAACAATGAATGGAACAGGTAGACGGATGAAATCAATGTATATATTGCTTCTATATAGTCTAAGAAACATATATGCAAAGCATCCAAACAGTACCATTCGCCAATTTTTTGTTCGTCAAGTTTAAGTGAACAACGAGCCCCATTGTTAATCCTTTAAAGGAAATTATTTGTAAATTTCGACAAGTAGAACATTGAATGAAACAGGTAGACGGTTGAAATCTTTGTATATATTGCTTCTATATAGTATAAGAAACATATATGCAAAGCATCCAAACAGTACAATTCGCCAATTTTTTGTTCTTCAAGTTTAAGTGAACAATGAGCCCCAATGCTTAATCCGTTATCGGAAATTATTTGTAACTTCCGACAAGTACAACAATGAATGGAACAGGTAGACGGTTGAAATCTTTGTATATATTGCTTCTATATAATCTAAGAAACATATATTCAAAGCATCCAAACAGTACCATTCGCCAATTTTTTTGTTCTTCAAGTTTAAGTGAACTACGAGCCCCATTGTTAATCCTTTATCGGAAATTATTTGTAATTTTCGACAAATAGAACAATGAATGGAACAGGTAGACGGTTGAAATCTTTGTATATATTGCTTCTATATAGTCTAAGAAACATATATGCAAAGCACCCAAACAGTACCATTCGCCAATTTTTTGTTCTTCAAGTTTAAGTGAACAACGAGCCCCATTGTTAATCCTTTATCGAAAATTATTTGTAACTTTCGACAAGTAGAACAATGAATGGAACAGGTAGACGCTTGAAATCTTTGTATATATTGCTTCTATATAGTCTAAGAAACATATATGCAAAGCATCCAAACAGTACAATTCGCCAATTTATTGTTCTTCAAGTTTAAGTGAACAATGAGCCCCATTGTTAATCCTTTAAAGGAAATTATTTGTAAATTTCGACAAGTAGAACAATGAATGGAACAGGTCGACTGTTGAAATCATTGTATATATTGCTTCTATATAGTCTAAGAAACATATATGCAAAGCATCCAAACAGTACAATTCGCCGATTTTTTGTTCTTCAACTTTAAGTAAACTACGATCCCCATTGTTAATCCCTTAACGGAAACTATTTGAAACTGTCGACAAGTAGAACAATGAATGGAACAGGTAGACGGTTGAAATCATTGTATATATTGCTTCTATATAGTCTAAGAAACATATATGCAAAGCATCCAAACAGTACAATTCGCCAATTTTTTGTTCTTCAAGTTTAAGTGAACAATGAGCCCCAATGGTTAATCCGTTATCGGAAATTATTTGTAACTTTCGACAAGTAGAACAATGAATGGAACAGGAGGACTGTTGAAATCTTTGTATATATTGCTTCTATATAGTCTAAGAAACATATATGCAAAGCATCCAAACAGTACCATTCGGCAATTTTTTGTTCTTCAAGTTTAAGTGAGCTACGAGCCCCATTGTTAATCCTTTAAAGGAAATTATTTGTCAATTTCGGCAAGTAGAGCAATGAATGGAATAGGTAGACGGTTGAAATCATTGTATATATTGCTTCTATATAGTCTAAGAAACATATCTGCAAATCATCCAAACAGTACAATTCGCCAATTATTTGATCTTCAAGTTTAAGTGAACTACGAGCCCCATTGTTAATACTTTAACGGAAATTATTTGTAACTTGCGACAAGTAGAACAATGAATGGATCATGTAGACGGTTGAAATCATTGTATATATTGCTTCTATATAGTCTACGAAACATATATGCAAAGCATCCAAACAGTACCATTCGCCAATTTTTTGTTCTTCAAGTTTAAGTGAACTACGAGCCCCATTGTAAATCCTTTAAAGGAAATTATTTGTAACTTTCGACAAGTAGAACAATGAATGGAACAGGTAGACTGTTGAAATCATTGTATATATTGCTTCTATATAGTCTAAGAAACATATATGCAAAGCATCCAAACAGTACAATTCGCCAATTTTTTGCTCTTCAAGTTTAAGTGAACTACGAGCCCCATTGTTAATCCTTTAAAGGAAATTATTTGTAAATTTCGGCAAGTAGAACAATGAATGGAATAGGTAGACGGTTGAAATCATTGTATATATTGCTTCTATATAGTCTAAGAAACATATCTGCAAATCATCCAAACAGTACAATTCGCCAATTATTTGATCTTCAAGTTTAAGTGAACTACGAGCCCCATTGTTAATACTTTAACGGAAATTATTTGTAACTTGCGACAAGTAGAACAATGAATGGAACAGGTAGACGGATGAAATCAATGTATATATTGCTTCTATATAGTCTAAGAAACATATATGCAAAGCATCCAAACAGTACCATTCGCCAATTTTTTGTTCGTCAAGTTTAAGTGAACAACGAGCCCCATTGTTAATCCTTTAAAGGAAATTATTTGTAAATTTCGACAAGTAGAACATTGAATGAAACAGGTAGACGGTTGAAATCTTTGTATATATTGCTTCTATATAGTATAAGAAACATATATGCAAAGCATCCAAACAGTACAATTCGCCAATTTTTTGTTCTTCAAGTTTAAGTGAACAATGAGCCCCAATGCTTAATCCGTTATCGGAAATTATTTGTAACTTCCGACAAGTACAACAATGAATGGAACAGGTAGACGGTTGAAATCTTTGTATATATTGCTTCTATATAGTCTAAGAAACATATATGCAAAGCATCCAAACAGTACCATTCGCCAATTTTTTGTTCTTCAAGTTTAAGTGAACTACGAGCCCCATTGTTAATCCTTTAAAGGAAATTATTTGTAAATTTCGACAAGTAGAACAATGAATGGAACAGGTAGACGGTTGAAATCTTTGTATATATTGCTTCTATATAGTCTAAGAAACATATATGCAAAGCATCCAAGCAGTACAATTCGCCAATTATTTGTTCTTCAAGTTTAAGTGAACAATGAGCCCCAATGGTTAATCCTTTATCGGAAATTATTTGTAACTTTCGACAAGTAGAACAATGAATGGAACAGGTAGACGCTTGAAATCTTTGTATATATTGCTTCTATATAGTCTAAGAAACATATATGCAAAGCATCCAAACAGTACAATTCGCCAATTTATTGTTCTTCAAGTTTAAGTGAACAATGAGCCCCATTGTTAATCCTTTAAAGGAAATTATTTGTAAATTTCGACAAGTAGAACAATGAATGGAACAGGTAGACTGTTGAAATCATTGTATATATTGCTTCTATATAGTCTAAGAAACATATATGCATAGCGTCCAAACAGTACAATTCGCCAACTTTTTGCTCTTCAAGTTTAAGTGAACTACGAGCCCCATTGTTAATCCTTTAAAGGAAATTATTTGTCAATTTCGGCAAGTAGAGCAATGAATGGAATAGGTAGACGGTTGAAATCATTGTATATATTGCTTCTATATAGTCTAAGAAACATATCTGCAAATCATCCAAACAGTACAATTCGCCAATTATTTGATCTTCAAGTTTAAGTGAACTACGAGCCCCATTGTTAATACTTTAACGGAAATTATTTGTAACTTGCGACAAGTAGAACAATGAATGGATCATGTAGACGGTTGAAATCATTGTATATATTGCTTCTATATAGTCTACGAAAAATATATGCAAAGCATCCAAACAGTACCATTCGCCAATTTTTTGTTCTTCAAGTTTAAGTGAACTACGAGCCCCATTGTAAATCCTTTAAAGGAAATTATTTGTAACTTTCGACAAGTAGAACAATGAATGGAACAGGTAGACTGTTGAAATCATTGTATATATTGCTTCTATATAGTCTAAGAAACATATATGCAAAGCATCCAAACAGTACAATTCGCCAATTTTTTGCTCTTCAAGTTTAAGTGAACTACGAGCCCCATTGTTAATCCTTTAAAGGAAATTATTTGTAAATTTCGGCAAGTAGAACAATGAATGGAATAGGTAGACGGTTGAAATCATTGTATATATTGCTTCTATATAGTCTAAGAAACATATCTGCAAATCATCCAAACAGTACAATTCGCCAATTATTTGATCTTCAAGTTTAAGTGAACTACGAGCCCCATTGTTAATACTTTAACGGAAATTATTTGTAACTTGCGACAAGTAGAACAATGAATGGAACAGGTAGACGGGTGAAATCAATGTATATATTGCTTCTATATAGTCTAAGAAACATATATGCAAAGCATCCAAACAGTACCATTCGCCAATTTTTTGTTCGTCAAGTTTAAGTGAACAACGAGCCCCATTGTTAATCCTTTAAAGGAAATTATTTGTAAATTTCGACAAGTAGAACATTGAATGAAACAGGTAGACGGTTGAAATCTTTGTATATATTGCTTCTATATAGTATAAGAAACATATATGCAAAGCATCCAAACAGTACAATTCGCCAATTTTTTGTTCTTCAAGTTTAAGTGAACAATGAGCCCCAATGCTTAATCCGTTATCGGAAATTATTTGTAACTTCCGACAAGTACAACAATGAATGGAAGAGGTAGACGGTTGAAATCTTTGTATATATTGCTTCTATATAGTCTAAGAAACATATATGCAAAGCATCCAAACAGTACCATTCGCCAATTTTTTGTTCTACAAGTTTAAGTGAACTACGAGCCCCATTGTTAATCCTTTAAAGGAAATTATTTGTAAATTTCGACAAGTAGAACAATGAATGGAACAGGTAGACGGTGAAATCTTTGTATATATTGCTTCTATATAGTCTAAGGAACATATATGCAAAGCATCCAAGCAGTACAATTCGCCAATTATTTGTTCTTCAAGTTTAAGTGAACAATGAGCCCCAATGGTTAATCCTTTATCGGAAATTATAAGTAACTTTCGACAAGTAGAACAATGAATGGAACAGGTAGACGCTTGAAATCTTTGTATATATTGCTTCTATATAGTCTAAGAAACATATATGCAAAGCATCCAATCAGTACAATTCGCCAATTTATTGTTCTTCAAGTTTAAGTGAACAATGAGCCCCATTGTTAATTCTTTAAAGGAAATTAATTGTAAATTTCGGCAAGTAGAACAATGAATGGAACAGGTAGACTGTTGAAATCATTGCATATATTGCTTCTATATAGTCTAAGAAACATATATGCAAAGCATCCAAACAGTACAATTCGCCAATTTCTTGTTCTTCAAGTTTAAGTAAACTACGATCCCCATTGTTAATCCCTTAACGGAAATTATTTGTAACTTTCGACAAGTAGAACAATGAATGGAACAGGTAGACGGTTGAAATCATTGTATATATTGCTTCTATATAGTTTAAGAAACATATATGCAAAGCATCCAAATAGTACAATTCGACAATTTTTTGTTCTTCAAGTTTAAGTGAACAATTAGCCCCAATGGTTAATCCTTTATCGGAATTTATTTGTAATTTTCGACAAGTAGAACAATGAATGGAACAGGTAGACGGTTGAAATCTTTGTATATATTGCTTCTATATAATCTAAGAAACATATATGCAAAGCATCCAAACAGTACAAATCGCCAATTATTTCATCTTCATGTTTAAGTGAACTACGAGCCCCATTGTTAAAAATTTACCGGAAATTATTTGTAACTTTCGACAAGTAGAACAATGAATGGAACTGGTAGACGGTTGAAATCTTTTTATATATTGCTTCTATATAGTCTAAGAAACATATATGCAAAGGATCCGAACAGTACCATTCGCCAATTTTTTGTTGTTCAAGTTTAAGTGAACAATGAGCCCCAATGGTTAATCCTTTATCGGAAATTACTTGTAATTTTCGACAAGTAGAACAATGAATGGAACAGGTAGACGGTTGAAATCAATGTATATATTGCTTCTATATAGTCTAAGAAACATATATGCATAGCGTCCAAACAGTACAATTCGCCAATTTTTTGTTCTTCAAGTTTAAGTGAACTACGAGCCCCATTGTTAATCCTTTAAAGGAAATTATTTGTAAATTTCGGCAAGTAGAACAATGAATGGAATAGGTAGACGGTTGAAATCATTGTATATATTGCTTCTATATAGTCTAAGAAACATATCTGCAAATCATCCAAACTGTACAATTCGCCAATTTTTTGTTCTTCAAGTTTAAGTGAACTACGAGCCCCATTGTTAATCCTTTATCGGAAATTATTTGTAACTTTCGACAAGTAGAACAATGAATGGAACTGGTAGACGGTTGAAATCTTTTTATATATTGCTTCTATATAGTCTAAGAAACATATATGCAAAGCATCCAAACAGTACAATTCGCCAATTTTTTGTTCTTCAAGTTTAAGTGAACTACGAGCCCCATTGTTAATCCTTTATCGGAAATTATTTGTAACTTTCGACAAGTAGAACAATGAATGGAACTGGTAGACGGTTGAAATCTTTTTATATATTGCTTCTATATAGTCTAAGAAACATATATGCAAAGCATCCAAACAGTACAATTCGCCAATTTTTTGTTCTTCAAGTTTAAGTGAGCAATGAGCCCCATTGTTAATCCTTTATCGGAAATTATTTGTAACTTTCGACAAGTAGAACAATGAATGGAACAGGTAGACGGTTGAAATCATTGTATATATTGCTTCTATATAGTCTAAGAAACATATATGCAAAGCATCCAAACAGTACAATTCGCCAATTTTTAGTTCTTCAAGTTTAAGTAAACTACGATCCCCATTGTTAATCCCTTAACGGAAATTATTTGTAACTTTCGACAAGTAGAACAATGAATGGAACAGGTAGACGGTTGAAATCATTGTATATATTGCTTCTATATGATCTAAGAGAAACATATGCAAAGCATCCAAACAGTACAATTCGCCAATTATTTCATCTTCATGATTAAATGAACTACGAGCCCCATTGTTAATCCTTTAAAGGAAATTATTTGTAAATTTCGACAAGTAGAATAATGAATGGATCATGTAGCCGGTTGAAATCATTGTATATATTGCTTCCATATAGTCTAAGAAACATATCTGCATTTCATCCAAACAGTACAATTCGCCAATTATTTGATCTTCAAGTTTAAGTGAACTACGAGCCCCATTGTTAATACTTTAACGGAAATTATTTGTAACTTGCGACAAGTAGAACAATGAATGGAACAGGTAGACGGTTGAAGTCAATGTATATATTGCTTCTAAATAGTCTAAGAAACATATATGCAAAGCATCCAAACAGTACAATTCGCCAATTTTTTGTTCTTCAAGTTTAAGTGAACTACGAGCCCCATTGTTAATCCTTTAAAGGAAATTATTTGTAAATTTCGACAAGTAAAACAATGAATGGGTCAGGTAGACGGTTGAAATCATTGTATATATTGCTTCTATATAATCTACGAAACATATATGCAAATCATCCAAACAGTACAATTCACGAATTTTTTGTTCTTCAAGTTTAAGTAAACTACGAGCCCCATTGTTAATCCTTTAACGGAAATTAATTGTAACTTTCTACAAGTAGAACAATGATTGGAACACGTAGACGGTTGAAATCTTTGTATATATTGCTTCCATATAGTCTAAGAAACATATATGCAAAGCATCCAAACAGTACCATTCGCCAATTTTTTGTTCTTCAAGTGTATGTGGACAATGAGCCCCAATGGTTAATCCTTTATTGGAAATTATTTGTAATTTTCGACAAGTAGAACAATGAATGGAACAGGTAGACGGTTGAAATCTTTGTATATATTGCTTCTATATAATCTAAGAAACATATATGCAAAGCATCCAAACAGTACCATTCGCCAATTTTTAGTTCTTCAAGTTTAAGTGAACTACGAGCACCATTGTTAATCCTTTAACGGAAATTATTTGTAACTTTCGACAAGTAGAACAATGAATGGAACAGGTAGACGTTTGAAATCCTTGTATATATTGCGTCTATATAGTCTAAGAAACATATATGCAAAGCATCCAAACAGTACAATTCGCCAATTATTTGATCTTCAAGTTTAAGTGAACTACGAGCCCCATTTTTAATACTTTAACGGAAATTATTTGTAACTTTCTACAAGTAGAACAATGAATAGAACAGGTAGACGGTTGAAATCTTTGTATATGTTGCTTCTATATAGTCTAAGAAACTTATATGCAAAGCATCTAAACAGTAACAATCGCCAATTTTTTGATCTTCAAGTTTAAGTGAACAGCGAGCCCCATTGATAATCATGAAATGGAAATTATTTGTAACTTTCTACAAGTAGAACAATGAATAGTACAGGTAGACGGGTGAAATCTTTCTATATATTGCGTCTATATAGTCTAAGAAACATACATGCAAAGCATCCAAACAGTACCATTCGCCAATTTTTTGTTCTTCAAGTGTATGTGAACAATGAGCCCCAATGGTTAATCCTTTATCGGAAATTATTTGTAATTTTCGACAAGTAGAACAATGAATGGAACAGGTAGACGGTTGAAATCTTTGTATATATTGCTTCTATATAATCTAAGATACATATATGCAAAGCATCCAAACAGTACCATTCGCCAATTTTTAGTTCTTCAAGTTTAAGTGAACTACGAGCCCCATTGTTAATCCTTTAAAGGAAATTATTTGTAAATTTCGACAAGTAAAACAATGAATGGGTCAGGTAGACGGTTGAAATCATTGTATATATTGCTTCTATATAATCTACGAAACATATATGCAAATCATCCAAACAGTACAATTCACGAATTTTTTGTTCTTCAAGTTTAAGTGAACTACGAGCCCCATTGTTAATCCTTTAACGGAAATTAATTGTAACTTTCTACAAGTAGAACAATGATTGGAACACGTAGACGGTTGAAATCTTTGTATATATTGCTTCCATATAGTCTAAGAAACATATATGCAAAGCATCCAAACAGTACCATTCGCCAATTTTTTGTTCTTCAAGTGTATGTGGACAATGAGCCCCAATGGTTAATCCTTTATTGGAAATTATTTGTAATTTTCGACAAGTAGAACAATGAATGGAACAGGTAGACGGTTGAAATCTTTGTATATATTGCTTCTATATAATCTAAGAAACATATATGCAAAGCATCCAAACAGTACCATTCGCCAATTTTTAGTTCTTCAAGTTTAAGTGAACTACGAGCACCATTGTTAATCCTTTAACGGAAATTATTTGTAACTTTCGACAAGTAGAACAATGAATGGAACAGGTAGACGTTTGAAATCCTTGTATATATTGCGTCTATATAGTCTAAGAAACATATATGCAAAGCATCCAAACAGTACAATTCGCCAATTATTTGATCTTCAAGTTTAAGTGAACTACGAGCCCCATTTTTAATACTTTAACGGAAATTATTTGTAACTTTCTACAAGTAGAACAATGAATAGAACAGGTAGACGGTTGAAATCTTTGTATATGTTGCTTCTATATAGTCTAAGAAACTTATATGCAAAGCATCTAAACAGTAACAATCGCCAATTTTTTGATCTTCAAGTTTAAGTGAACAGCGAGCCCCATTGATAATCATGAAATGGAAATTATTTGTAACTTTCTACAAGTAGAACAATGAATAGTACAGGTAGACGGGTGAAATCTTTCTATATATTGCGTCTATATAGTCTAAGAAACATACATGCAAAGCATCCAAACAGTACCATTCGCCAATTATTTGATCTTCAAGTTTAAGTGAACTACGAGCCCCATTTTTAATACTTTAACGGAAATTATTTGTAACTTTCTACAAGTAGAACAATGAATAGAACAGGTAGACGGTTGAAATCTTTGTATATGTTGCTTCTATATAGTCTAAGAAACTTATATGCAAAGCATCTAAACAGTAACAATCGCCAATTTTTTGATCTTCAAGTTTAAGTGAACAGCGAGCCCCATTGATAATCATGAAATGGAAATTATTTGTAACTTTCTACAAGTAGAACAATGAATAGTACAGGTAGACGGGTGAAATCTTTCTATATATTGCGTCTATATAGTCTAAGAAACATATATGCAAAGCATCCAAACAGTACAATTCGCCAATTTTTTGTTCTTCAAGTTTAAGTGAACTACGAGCCCCATTGTTAATCCTTTAAAGGAAATTATTTGTAAATTTCGACAAGTAAAACAATGAATGGGTCAGGTAGACGGTTGAAATCATTGTATATATTGCTTCTATATAATCTACGAAACATATATGCAAATCATCCAAACAGTACAATTCACGAATTTTTTGTTCTTCAAGTTTAAGTGAACTACGAGCCCCATTGTTAATCCTTTAACGGAAATTAATTGTAACTTTCTACAAGTAGAACAATGATTGGAACACGTAGACGGTTGAAATCTTTGTATATATTGCTTCCATATAGTCTAAGAAACATATATGCAAAGCATCCAAACAGTACCATTCGCCAATTTTTTGTTCTTCAAGTGTATGTGGACAATGAGCCCCAATGGTTAATCCTTTATTGGAAATTATTTGTAATTTTCGACAAGTAGAACAATGAATGGAACAGGTAGACGGTTGAAATCTTTGTATATATTGCTTCTATATAATCTAAGAAACATATATGCAAAGCATCCAAACAGTACCATTCGCCAATTTTTAGTTCTTCAAGTTTAAGTGAACTACGAGCACCATTGTTAATCCTTTAACGGAAATTATTTGTAACATTCGACAAGTAGAACAATGAATGGAACAGGTAGACGTTTGAAATCCTTGTATATATTGCGTCTATATAGTCTAAGAAACATATATGCAAAGCATCCAAACAGTACAATTCGCCAATTATTTGATCTTCAAGTTTAAGTGAACTACGAGCCCCATTTTTAATACTTTAACGGAACTTATTTGTAACTTTCTACAAGTAGAACAATGAATAGAACAGGTAGACGGTTGAAATCTTTGTATATGTTGCTTCTATATAGTCTAAGAAACTTATATGCAAAGCATCTAAACAGTAACAATCGCTAATTTTTTGATCTTCAAGTTTAAGTGAACAGCGAGCCCCATTGATAATCATGAAATGGAAATTATTTGTAACTTTCTACAAGTAGAACAATGAATAGTACAGGTAGACGGGTGAAATCTTTCTATATATTGCGTCTATATAGTCTAAGAAACATACATGCAAAGCATCCAAACAGTACCATTCGCCAATTTTTTGTTCTTCAAGTGTATGTGAACAATGAGCCCCAATGGTTAATCCTTTATCGGAAATTATTTGTAATTTTCGACAAGTAGAACAATGAATGGAACAGGTAGACGGTTGAAATCTTTGTATATATTGCTTCTATATAATCTAAAATACATATATGCAAAGCATCCAAACAGTACCATTCGCCAATTTTTAGTTCTTCAAGTTTAAGTGAACTACGAGCCCCATTGTTAATCCTTTAACGGAAATTATTTGTAACTTTCGACAAGTAGAACAATGAATGGAACAGGTAGACGTTTGAAATCCTTGTATATATTGCGTCTATATAGTCTAAGAAACATATATGCAAAGCATCCAAACAGTACAATTCGCCAATTATTTGATCTTCAAGTTTAAGTGAACTACGAGCCCCATTTTTAATACTTTAACGGAAATTATTTGTAACTTTCTACAAGTAGAACAATGAATAGAACAGGTAGACGGTTGACATCTTTGTATAGGTTGCTTCTATATAGTCTAAGAAACTTATATGCAAAGCATCTAAACAGTAACAATCGCCAATTTTTTGATCCTCAAGTTTAAGTGAACAGCGAGCCCCATTGATAATCATGAAATGGAAATTATTTGTAACTTTCTACAAGTAGAACAATGAATAGTACAGGTAGACGGGTGAAATCTTTCTATATATTGCTTCTAAATAGTCTAAGAAACATATATGCATAGCATCCAAACAGTACCATTCGCCAATTTTTTGTTCTTCAAGTTTAAGTGAACAACGAGCCCCATTGTTAATCCTTTAAAGGAAATTATTTGTAAATTTCGACAAGTAGAACAATGATTGGAACACGTAGCCGGTTGAAATCTTTGTATTAATTGCTTCCATATAGTCTAAGAAACATGTACGCAAAGCATCCAAACAGTACCATTCGCCAATTTCTTGTTCTTCAAGTTTAAGTGAACAACGAGCCCCATTGATAATCATGAAACGGAAATTATTTGTAACTTTCTACAAGTAGAACAATGAATAGAACAGGTAGGCGGTTGAAATCTTTGTATGTGTTGCTTCTATATAGTCTACGAAACCTATATGCAAAGCATCTAAACAGTAACAATCGCCAATTTTTTGATCTTCAAATTTAAGTGAACTACGAGCCCCATTGTTAATCCTTTAACGGAAATTATTTGTAACTTTCGACAAGTAGAACAATGAATGGAACAGGTAGACGTTTGAAATCCTTGTATATATTGCGTCTATATAGTCTAAGAAACATATATGCAAAGCATCCAAACAGTACAATTCGCCAATTATTTGATCTTCAAGTTTAAGTGAACTACGAGCCCCATTTTTAATACTTTAACGGAAATTATTTGTAACTTTCTACAAGTAGAACAATGAATAGAACAGGTAGACGGTTGAAATCTTTGTATATGTTGCTTCTATATAGTCTAAGAAACTTATATGCAAAGCATCTAAACAGTAACAATCGCCAATTATTTGATCTTCAAGTTTAAGTGAACAGCGAGCCCCATTGATAATCATGAAACGGAAATTATTTGTAACTTTCTACAAGTAGAACAATGAATAGTACAGGTAGACGGGTGAAATCTTTCTATATATTGCTTCTAAATAGTCTAAGAAACATATATGCATAGCATCCAAACAGTACCATTCGCCAATTTTTTGTTCTTCAAGTTTAAGTGAACAACGAGCCCCATTGTTAATCCTTTAAAGGAAATTATTTGTAAATTTCGACAAGTAGAACAACGATTGGAACACGTAGACGGTTGAAATCTTTGTATTAATTGCTTCCATATAGTCTAAGAAACATATATGCAAAGCATCCAAACAGTACCATTCGCCAATTTATTGTTCGTCAAGTTTAAGTGTACAACGAGCCCCATTGTTAATCCTTTAAAGGAAATTATTTGTAAAGTTCGACAAGTAGAACAATGAATCGAATAGGTAGACGGTTGAAATATTTGTATATATTGCTTCTATATAGTCTAAGAAACATATATGCAAAGCATCCAAACAGTACCATTCGCCAATTTTTTGTTCTTCAAGTTTAAGTGAACTACGAGCCCCATTGTTAATCCTTTAAAGGAAATTATTTGTAAATTTCGACAAGTAGAACAATGAATGGAACAGGTAGACTGTTGAAATAATTGTATATATTGCTTCTATATAGTCTAAGAAACATATATGCAAAGCATCCAAACAGTACAATTCGCCAATTTTTTGTTCTTCAAGTTTAAGTAAACTACGATCCCCATTGTTAATCCCTTAACGGAAATTATTTGTGACTTTCGACAAGTAGAACAATGAATGGAACAGGTAGACGGTTGAAATCAATGTATATATTGCTTCTATATAGTCTAAGAAACATATCTGCAAATCATCCAAACAGTACAATTCGCCAATTATTTGATCTTCAAGTTTAAGTGAACTACGAGCCCCATTGTTAATACTTTAACGGAAATTATTTGTAACTTGCGACAAGTAGAACAATGAATGGATCATGTAGACGGTTGAAATCATTGTATATATTGCTTCTATATAGTCTACGAAACATATAGGCAAAGCATCCAAACAGTACCATTCGCCAATTTTTTGTTCTTCAAGTTTAAGTGAACTACGAGCCCCATTGTTAATCCTTTAAAGGAAATTATTTGTAACTTTCGACAAGTAGAACAATGAATGGAACAGGTAGACTGTTGAAATAATTGTATATATTGCTTCTACATAGTCTAAGAAACATATATGCAAAGCATCCAAACAGTACAATTCGCCAATTTTTTGTTCTTCAAGTTTAAGTAAACTACGATCCCCATTGTTAATCCCTTAACGGAAATTATTTGTGACTTTCGACAAGTAGAACAATGAATGGAACAGGTAGACGGTTGAAATCAATGTATATATTGCTTCTATATAGTCTAAGAAACATATATGCAAAGCATCCAAACAGTACCATTCGCCAATTTTTTGTTCTTCAAGTTTAAGTGAACTACGAGCCCCATTGTTAATCCTTTAAAGGAAATTATTTGTAAATTTCGACAAGTAGAACAATGAATGGAACAGGTAGACGGTTGAAATCAATGTATATATTGCTTCTATATAGTCTAAGAAACATATCTGCAAATCATCCAAACAGTACAATTCGCCAATTTTTTATTCTTCAAGTTTAAGTGAACAATGAGCCCCAATGGTTAATCCGTTATCGGAAATTATTTGTAACTTTCGACAAGTAGAACAATGAATGGAACAGGAGGACTGTTGAAATCTTTGTATATATTGCTTCTATATAGTCTAAGAAACACATTTGCGAAGCATCCAAACAGTACCATTCGCCAATTTTTTGTTCTTCAAGTTTATGTGAACTACGAGCCCCATTGTTAATCCTTTAAAGGAAATTATTTGTAAATTTCGACAAGTAGAACAATGAATGGAACAGGTAGACTGTTGAAATCATTGTATATATTGCTTCTATATAGTCTAAGAAACATATATGCAAAGCATCCAAACAGTACAATTCGCCAATTTTTTGTTCTTCAAGTTTAAGTAAACTACGATCCCCATTGTTAATCCCTTAACGGAAATTATTTGTGACTTTCGACAAGTAGAACAATGAATTGAACATGTAGACGGTTAAAATCAATGTATATATTGCTTCTATATAGTCTAAGAAACATATATGCAAAGCATCCAAACAGTACAATTCGCCAATTTTTTGTTCTTCAAGTTTAAGTGAACTACGAGCCACACTGTTAATCCTTTAAAGGAAATTATTTGTAAATTTCGACAAGTAGAACAAAGAATGGAACAGGTAGACGGTTGAAATCCTTGTATATATTGCGTCTATATAGTATAAGAAACATATATGCAAAGCATCCAAACAGTACAATTCGCCAATTTTTTGTTCTTCAAGTTTAAGTGAACTACGAGCCCCATTGTTAATCCTTTATCGGAAATTATTTGTAACTTTCGACAAGTAGAACAATGAATGGAACTTGTAGACGGTTGAAATCTTTTTATATATTGCTTCTATATAGTCTAAGAAACATATATGCAAAGCATCCAAACAGTACAATTCGCCAATTTTTTGTTCTTCAAGTTTAAGTGAGCAATGAGCCCCATTGTTAATCCTTTATCGGAAATTATTTGTAACTTTCGACAAGTAGAACTATGAGTGGAACAGGTAGACGGTTGAAATCTTTTTATATATTGCTTCTATATAGTCTAAGAAACATATATGCAAAGCATCCAAACAGTACAATTCGCCAATTTTTTGTTCTTCAAGTTTAAGTGAACTACGAGCCCCATTGTTAATCCTTTATCGGAAATTATTTGTAACTTTCGACAAGTAGAACAATGATTGGAACACGTAGACGGTTGAAATCTTTGTATATATTGCTTCCATATAGTCTAAGAAACATGTACGCAAAGCATCCAAACAGTACCATTTGCCAATTTTTTGCTCTTCAAGTTTAAGTGAACAATGAGCCCCAATGGTTAATCCTTTATCGGAAATTATTTGTAATTTTCGACAAGTAGAACAATGAATAGAACAGGTAGACGGTTGAAGTCTTTGTATATGTTGCTTCTATATAGTCTAAGAAACCTATATTCAAAGCATCCAAACAGTACCATCCGCCAATTTTTTGTTCTTCAAGTTTAAGTGAACTACGAGCCCCATTGTTAATCCTTTAAAGGAAATTATTTGTAAATTTCGACAAGTAGAACATTGAATAGAACAGGTAGACGGTTGAAATCTTTGTATATATTGCTTCTATATAGTCTAAGAAACATATATGCAAAGCATCCAAACAGTACAATTCGCCAATTTTTTGTTCTTCAAGTTTAAGTGAACAATGAGCCCCAATGGTTAATCCTTTATCGGAAATTATTTGTAACTTTCGACAAGTAGAACAATGAATGGAACAGGTAGACGGTTGAAAGCATTGTATATATTGCTTCTATATAGTCTAAGAAACATATATGCAAAGCATCCAAACAGTACAATTCAGCAATTTTTTGTTCTTCAAGTTTAAGTGAACTACGAGCCACACTGTTAATCCTTTAAAGGAAATTATTTGTAAATTTCGACAAGTAGAACAAAGAATGGAACAGGTAGACGGTTGAAATCCTTGTATATATTGCGTCTATATAGTATAAGAAACATATATGCAAAGCATCCAAACAGTACAATTCGCCAATTATTTCATCTTCATGATTAAATGAACTACGAGCCCCATTGTTAATCCTTTAAAGGAAATTATTTGTAAATTTCGACAAGTAGAATAATGAATAGATCATGTAGACGGTTGAAATCATTGTATATATTGCTTCTATATAGTCTAAGAAACATATCTGCATTTCATTCAAACAGTACAATTCGCCAATTATTTGATCTTCAAGTTTAAGTGAACTACGAGCCCCATTGTTAATACTTTAACGGAAATTATTTGTAACTTGCGACAAGTAGAACAATGAATGGAACAGGTAGACGGTTGAAGTCAATGTATATATTGCATCTAAATAGTCTAAGAAACATATATGCAAAGCATCCAAACAGTACAATTCGCCAATTTATTGTTCTTCAAGTTTAAGTGAACAACGAGCCCCATTGTTAATCCTTTAAAGGAAATTATTTGTAAATTTCGGCAAGTAGAACAATGAATGGAATAGGTAGACGGTTGAAATCATTGTATATATTGCTTCTATATAGTCTAAGAAACATATATGCAAAGCATCCAAACAGTACCATTCGCCAATTTTTTGTTCTTCTAGTTTAAGTGAACTACGAGCCCCATTGATAATCATGAAAGGGAAATTATTTGTAACTTTCTACAAGTAGAACAATGAATAGAACAGTTAGACTGTTGAAATCTTTGTATATATTGCTTCTATATAGTTTAAGAAACATATATGCAAAGCATCCAAACAGTACAATTCGCCAATTTATTGTTCTTCAAGTTTAAGTGAGCAATGAGCCCCATTGTTAATCCTTTATCGGAAATTATTTGTAACTTTCGACAAGTAGAACAATGAATGGAACAGGAGGACTGTTGAAATCTTTGTATATATTGCTTCTATATAGTCTAAGAAACACATATGCGAAGCATCCAAACAGTACCATTCGCCAATTTTTTGTTCTTCAAGTTTATGTGAACTACGAGCCCCATTGTTAATCCTTTAAAGGAAATTATTTGTAAATTTCGACAAGTAGAACAATGAATGGAACAGGTAGACTGTTGAAATCATTGTATATATTGCTTCTATATAGTCTAAGAAACATATATGCAAAGCATCCAAACAGTACAATTCGCCAATTTTTTGTTCTTCAAGTTTAAGTAAACTACGATCCCCATTGTTAATCCCTTAACGGAAATTATTTGTGACTTTCGACAAGTAGAACAATGAATTGAACATGTAGACGGTTAAAATCAATGTATATATTGCTTCTATATAGTCTAAGAAACATATATGCAAAGCATCCAAACAGTACAATTCGCCAATTTTTTGTTCTTCAAGTTTAAGTGAACTACGAGCCACACTGTTAATCCTTTAAAGGAAATTATTTGTAAATTTCGACAAGTAGAACAAAGAATGGAACAGGTAGACGGTTGAAATCCTTGTATATATTGCGTCTATATAGTATAAGAAACATATATGCAAAGCATCCAAACAGTACAATTCGCCAATTTCTTGTTCTTCAAGTTTAAGTGAACTACGAGCCCCATTGTTAATCCTTTATCGGAAATTATTTGTAACTTTCGACAAGTAGAACAATGAATGGAACTTGTAGACGGTTGAAATCTTTTTATATATTGCTTCTATATAGTCTAAGAAACATATATGCAAAGCATCCAAACAGTACAATTCGCCAATTTTTTGTTCTTCAAGTTTAAGTGAGCAATGAGCCCCATTGTTAATCCTTTATCGGAAATTATTTGTAACTTTCGACAAGTAGAACTATGAGTGGAACAGGTAGACGGTTGAAATCTTTTTATATATTGCTTCTATATAGTCTAAGAAACATATATGCAAAGCATCCAAACAGTACAATTCGCCAATTTTTTGTTCTTCAAGTTTAAGTGAACTACGAGCCCCATTGTTAATCCTTTATCGGAAATTATTTGTAACTTTCGACAAGTAGAACAATGATTGGAACACGTAGACGGTTGAAATCTTTGTATATATTGCTTCCATATAGTCTAAGAAACATGTACGCAAAGCATCCAAACAGTACCATTTGCCAATTTTTTGCTCTTCAAGTTTAAGTGAACAATGAGCCCCAATGGTTAATCCTTTATCGGAAATTATTTGTAATTTTCGACAAGTAGAACAATGAATAGAACACGTAGACGGTTGAAATCTTTGTATATGTTGCTTCTATATAGTCTAAGAAACCTATATTCAAAGCATCCAAACAGTACCATCCGCCAATTTTTTGTTCTTCAAGTTTAAGTGAACTACGAGCCCCATTGTTAATCCTTTAAAGGAAATTATTTGTAAATTTCGACAAGTAGAACATTGAATAGAACAGGTAGACGGTTGAAATCTTTGTATATATTGCTTCTATATAGTCTAAGAAACATATATGCAAAGCATCCAAACAGTACAATTCGCCAATTTTTTGTTCTTCAAGTTTAAGTGAACAATGAGCCCCAATGGTTAATCCTTTATCGGAAATTATTTGTAACTTTCGACAAGTAGAACAATGAATGGAACAGGTAGACGGTTGAAATCATTGTATATATTGCTTCTATATAGTCTAAGAAACATATATGCAAAGCATCCAAACAGTACAATTCGCCAATTTTTTGTTCTTCAAGTTTAAGTGAACTACGAGCCACACTGTTAATCCTTTAAAGGAAATTATTTGTAAATTTCGACAAGTAGAACAAAGAATGGAACAGGTAGACGGTTGAAATCCTTGTATATATTGCGTCTATATAGTATAAGAAACATATATGCAAAGCATCCAAACAGTACAATTCGCCAATTATTTCATCTTCATGATTAAATGAACTACGAGCCCCATTGTTAATCCTTTAAAGGAAATTATTTGTAAATTTCGACAAGTAGAATAATGAATAGATCATGTAGACGGTTGAAATCATTGTATATATTGCTTCTATATAGTCTAAGAAACATATCTGCATTTCATCCAAACAGTACAATTCGCCAATTATTTGATCTTCAAGTTTAAGTGAACTACGAGCCCCATTGTTAATACTTTAACGGAAATTATTTGTAACTTGCGACAAGTAGAACAATGAATGGAACAGGTAGACGGTTGAAGTCAATGTATATATTGCTTCTAAATAGTCTAAGAAACATATATGCAAAGCATCCAAACAGTACAATTCGCCAATTTAATGTTCTTCAAGTTTAAGTGAACAACGAGCCCCATTGTTAATCCTTTAAAGGAAATTATTTGTAAATTTCGGCAAGTAGAACAATGAATGGAATAGGTAGACGGTTGAAATCATTGTATATATTGCTTCTATATAGTCTAAGAAACATATATGCAAAGCATCCAAACAGTACCATTCGCCAATTTTTTGTTCTTCAAGTTTAAGTGAACTACGAGCCCCATTGATAATCATGAAAGGGAAATTATTTGTAACTTTCTACAAGTAGAACAATGAATAGAACAGTTAGACTGTTGAAATCTTTGTATATATTGCTTCTATATAGTTTAAGAAACATATATGCAAAGCATCCAAACAGTACAATTCGCCAATTTATTGTTCTTCAAGTTTAAGTGAACAACGAGCCCCATTGTTAATCCTTTATCGGAAATTATTTGTAACTTTCGACAAGTAGAACAATGAATGGAACAGGTAGACGTTTGAAATCCTTGTATATATTGCGTCTATATAGTCTAAGAAACATATATGCAAAGCATCCAAACAGTACAATTCGCCAATTATTTGATCTTCAAGTTTAAGTGAACTACGAGCCCCATTTTTAATACTTTAACGGAAATTATTTGTAACTTTCTACAAGTAGAACAATGAATAGAACAGGTAGACGGTTGAAATCTTTGTATATGTTGCTTCTATATAGTCTAAGAAACTTATATGCAAAGCATCTAAACAGTAACAATCGCCAATTTTTTGATCTTCAAGTTTAAGTGAACAGCGGGCCCCATTGATAATCATGAAATGGAAATTATTTGTAACTTTCTACAAGTAGAACAATGAATAGTACAGGTAGACGGGTGAAATCTCTCTATATATTGCTTCTAAATAGTCTAAGAAACATATATGCAAAGCATCCAAACAGTACAATTCGCCAATTTTTTGTTCTTCAAGTTTAAGTGAACTACGAGCCACACTGTTAATCCTTTAAAGGAAATTATTTGTAAATTTCGACAAGTAGAACAATGAATGGATCAGGTAGACGGTTGAAATAATTGTATATATTGCTTCTATATAATCTACGAAACATATATGCAAAGCATCCAAACAGTACAATTCGCCAATTTCTTGTTCTTCAAGTTTAAGTGAACTACGAGCCCCATTGTTAATACTTTAACGGAAATTATTTGTAACTTGCGACAAGTAGAACAATGAATGGAACAGGTAGACGGTTGAAGTCAATGTATATATTGCTTCTAAATAGTCTAAGAAACATATATGCAAAGCATCCAAACAGTACAATTCGCCAATTTATTGTTCTTCAAGTTTAAGTGAACAACGAGCCCCATTGTTAATCCTTTAAAGGAAATTATTTGTAAATTTCGGCAAGTAGAACAATGAATGGAATAGGTAGACGGTTGAAATCATTGTATATATTGCTTCTATATAGTCTAAGAAACATATATGCAAAGCATCCAAACAGTACCATTCGCCAATTTTTTGTTCTTCAAGTTTAAGTGAACTACGAGCCCCATTGATAATCATGAAAGGGAAATTATTTGTAACTTTCTACAAGTAGAACAATGAATAGAACAGTTAGACTGTTGAAATCTTTGTATATATTGCTTCTATATAGTTTAAGAAACATATATGCAAAGCATCCAAACAGTACAATTCGCCAATTTATTGTTCTTCAAGTTTAAGTGAACAACGAGCCCCATTGTTAATCCTTTATCGGAAATTATTTGTAACTTTCGACAAGTAGAACAATGAATGGAACAGGTAGACGTTTGAAATCCTTGTATATATTGCGTCTATATAGTCTAAGAAACATATATGCAAAGCATCCAAACAGTACAATTCGCCAATTATTTGATCTTCAAGTTTAAGTGAACTACGAGCCCCATTTTTAATACTTTAACGGAAATTATTTGTAACTTTCTACAAGTAGAACAATGAATAGAACAGGTAGACGGTTGAAATCTTTGTATATGTTGCTTCTATATAGTCTAAGAAACTTATATGCAAAGCATCTAAACAGTAACAATCGCCAATTTTTTGATCTTCAAGTTTAAGTGAACAGCGGGCCCCATTGATAATCATGAAATGGAAATTATTTGTAACTTTCTACAAGTAGAACAATGAATAGTACAGGTAGACGGGTGAAATCTCTCTATATATTGCTTCTAAATAGTCTAAGAAACATATATGCAAAGCATCCAAACAGTACAATTCGCCAATTTTTTGTTCTTCAAGTTTAAGTGAACTACGAGCCACACTGTTAATCCTTTAAAGGAAATTATTTGTAAATTTCGACAAGTAGAACAATGAATGGATCAGGTAGACGGTTGAAATAATTGTATATATTGCTTCTATATAATCTACGAAACATATATGCAAAGCATCCAAACAGTACAATTCGCCAATTTCTTGTTCTTCAAGTTTAAGTGAACTACGAGCCCCATTGTTAATACTTTAACGGAAATTATTTGTAACTTGCGACAAGTAGAACAATGAATGGAACAGGTAGACGGTTGAAGTCAATGTATATATTGCTTCTAAATAGTCTAAGAAACATATATGCAAAGCATCCAAACAGTACAATTCGCCAATTTATTGTTCTTCAAGTTTAAGTGAACAACGAGCCCCATTGTTAATCCTTTAAAGGAAATTATTTGTAAATTTCGGCAAGTAGAACAATGAATGGAATAGGTAGACGGTTGAAATCATTGTATATATTGCTTCTATATAGTCTAAGAAACATATATGCAAAGCATCCAAACAGTACCATTCGCCAATTTTTTGTTCTTCAAGTTTAAGTGAACTACGAGCCCCATTGATAATCATGAAAGGGAAATTATTTGTAACTTTCTACAAGTAGAACAATGAATAGAACAGTTAGACTGTTGAAATCTTTGTATATATTGCTTCTATATAGTTTAAGAAACATATATGCAAAGCATCCAAACAGTACAATTCGCCAATTTATTGTTCTTCAAGTTTAAGTGAACAACGAGCCCCATTGTTAATCCTTTATCGGAAATTATTTGTAACTTTCGACAAGTAGAACAATGAATGGAACAGGTAGACGTTTGAAATCCTTGTATATATTGCGTCTATATAGTCTAAGAAACATATATGCAAAGCATCCAAACAGTACAATTCGCCAATTATTTGATCTTCAAGTTTAAGTGAACTACGAGCCCCATTTTTAATACTTTAACGGAAATTATTTGTAACTTTCTACAAGTAGAACAATGAATAGAACAGGTAGACGGTTGAAATCTTTGTATATGTTGCTTCTATATAGTCTAAGAAACTTATATGCAAAGCATCTAAACAGTAACAATCGCCAATTTTTTGATCTTCAAGTTTAAGTGAACAGCGGGCCCCATTGATAATCATGAAATGGAAATTATTTGTAACTTTCTACAAGTAGAACAATGAATAGTACAGGTAGACGGGTGAAATCTCTCTATATATTGCTTCTAAATAGTCTAAGAAACATATATGCAAAGCATCCAAACAGTACAATTCGCCAATTTTTTGTTCTTCAAGTTTAAGTGAACTACGAGCCACACTGTTAATCCTTTAAAGGAAATTATTTGTAAATTTCGACAAGTAGAACAATGAATGGATCAGGTAGACGGTTGAAATAATTGTATATATTGCTTCTATATAATCTACGAAACATATATGCAAAGCATCCAAACAGTACAATTCGCCAATTTCTTGTTCTTCAAGTTTAAGTGAACTACGAGCCCCATTGTTAATACTTTAAAGGAAATTATTTGTAATTTTCGACAAGTAGAACAATGAATGGAACAGGTAGACGGTTGAAATCTTTGTATATATTGCTTCTATATAATCTAAGAAACATATATGCAAAGCATCCAAACAGTACCATTCGCCAATTTCTTGTTCTTCAAGTTTAAGTGAACAACGAGCCCCATTGATAATCATGAAACGGAAATTATTTGTAACTTTCTACAAGTAGAACAATGAATAGAACAGGTAGGCGGTTGAAATCTTTGTATGTGTTGCTTCTATATAGTCTACGAAACCTATATGCAAAGCATCTAAACAGTAACAATCGCCAATTTTTTGATCTTCAAATTTAAGTGAACTACGAGCCCCATTGTTAATCCTTTAACGGAAATTATTTGTAACTTTCGACAAGTAGAACAATGAATGGAACAGGTAGACGTTTGAAATCCTTGTATATATTGCGTCTATATAGTCTAAGAAACATATATGCAAAGCATCCAAACAGTACAATTCGCCAATTATTTGATCTTCAAGTTTAAGTGAACTACGAGCCCCATTGTTAATCCTTTAAAGGAAATTATTTGTAAATTTCGACAAGTAAAACAATGAATGGGTCAGGTAGACGGTTGAAATCATTGTATATATTGCTTCTATATAATCTACGAAACATATATGCAAATCATCCAAACAGTACAATTCACGAATTTTTTGTTCTTCAAGTTTAAGTGAACTACGAGCCCCATTGTTAATCCTTTAACGGAAATTAATTGTAACTTTCTACAAGTAGAACAATGATTGGAACACGTAGACGGTTGAAATCTTTGTATATATTGCTTCCATATAGTCTAAGAAACATATATGCAAAGCATCCAAACAGTACCATTCGCCAATTTTTTGTTCTTCAAGTGTATGTGGACAATGAGCCCCAATGGTTAATCCTTTATTGGAAATTATTTGTAATTTTCGACAAGTAGAACAATGAATGGAACAGGTAGACGGTTGAAATCTTTGTATATATTGCTTCTATATAATCTAAGAAACATATATGCAAAGCATCCAAACAGTACCATTCGCCAATTTTTAGTTCTTCAAGTTTAAGTGAACTACGAGCACCATTGTTAATCCTTTAACGGAAATTATTTGTAACTTTCGACAAGTAGAACAATGAATGGAACAGGTAGACGTTTGAAATCCTTGTATATATTGCGTCTATATAGTCTAAGAAACATATATGCAAAGCATCCAAACAGTACAATTCGCCAATTATTTGATCTTCAAGTTTAAGTGAACTACGAGCCCCATTTTTAATACTTTAACGGAAATTATTTGTAACTTTCTACAAGTAGAACAATGAATAGAACAGGTAGACGGTTGAAATCTTTGTATATGTTGCTTCTATATAGTCTAAGAAACATACATGCAAAGCATCCAAACAGTACCATTCGCCAATTTTTTGTTCTTCAAGTGTATGTGAACAATGAGCCCCAATGGTTAATCCTTTATCGGAAATTATTTGTAATTTTCGACAAGTAGAACAATGAATGGAACAGGTAGACGGTTGAAATCTTTGTATATATTGCTTCTATATAATCTAAGATACATATATGCAAAGCATCCAAACAGTACCATTCGCCAATTTTTAGTTCTTCAAGTTTAAGTGAACTACGAGCCCCATTGTTAATCCTTTAAAGGAAATTATTTGTAAATTTCGACAAGTAAAACAATGAATGGGTCAGGTAGACGGTTGAAATCATTGTATATATTGCTTCTATATAATCTACGAAACATATATGCAAAGCATCCAAACAGTACAATTCGCCAATTTTTTGCTCTTCAAGTTTAAGTGAACTACGAGCCCCATTGTTAATCCTTTAAAGGAAATTATTTGTAAATTTCGGCAAGTAGAACAATGAATGGAATAGGTAGACGGTTGAAATCATTGTATATATTGCTTCTATATAGTCTAAGAAACATATCTGCAAATCATCCAAACAGTACAATTCGCCAATTATTTGATCTTCAAGTTTAAGTGAACTACGAGCCCCATTGTTAATACTTTAACGGAAATTATTTGTAACTTGCGACAAGTAGAACAATGAATGGAACAGGTAGACGGATGAAATCAATGTATATATTGCTTCTATATAGTCTAAGAAACATATATGCAAAGCATCCAAACAGTACCATTCGCCAATTTTTTGTTCGTCAAGTTTAAGTGAACAACGAGCCCCATTGTTAATCCTTTAAAGGAAATTATTTGTAAATTTCGACAAGTAGAACATTGAATGAAACAGGTAGACGGTTGAAATCTTTGTATATATTGCTTCTATATAGTATAAGAAACATATATGCAAAGCATCCAAACAGTACATTTCGCCAATTTTTTGTTCTTCAAGTTTAAGTGAACAATGAGCCCCAATGGTTAATCCTTTATCGGAAATTATAAGTAACTTTCGACAAGTAGAACAATGAATGGAACAGGTAGACGCTTGAAATCTTTGTATATATTGCTTCTATATAGTCTAAGAAACATATATGCAAAGCATCCAATCAGTACAATTCGCCAATTTATTGTTCTTCAAGTTTAAGTGAACAATGAGCCCCATTGTTAATTCTTTAAAGGAAATTAATTGTAAATTTCGGCAAGTAGAACAATGAATGGAACAGGTAGACTGTTGAAATCATTGCATATATTGCTTCTATATAGTCTAAGAAACATATATGCAAAGCATCCAAACAGTACAATTCGCCAATTTCTTGTTCTTCAAGTTTAAGTAAACTACGATCCCCATTGTTAATCCCTTAATGGAAATTATTTGTAACTTTCGACAAGTAGAACAATGAATGGAACAGGTAGACGGTTGAAATCACTGTATATATTGCTTCTATATAGTTTAAGAAACATATATGCAAAGCATCCAAATAGTACAATTCGACAATTTTTTGTTCTTCAAGTTTAAGTGAACAATTAGCCCCAATGGTTAATCCTTTATCGGAATTTATTTGTAATTTTCGACAAGTAGAACAATGAATGGAACAGGTAGACGGTTGAAATCTTTGTATATATTGCTTCTATATAATCTAAGAAACATATATGCAAAGCATCCAAACAGTACAAATCGCCAATTATTTCATCTTCATGTTTAAGTGAACTACGAGCCCCATTGTTAAAAATTTACCGGAAATTATTTGTAACTTTCGACAAGTAGAACAATGAATGGAACTGGTAGACGGTTGAAATCTTTTTATATATTGCTTCTATATAGTCTAAGAAACATATATGCAAAGGATCCGAACAGTACCATTCGCCAATTTTTTGTTGTTCAAGTTTAAGTGAACAATGAGCCCCAATGGTTAATCCTTTATCGGAAATTGCTTGTAATTTTCGACAAGTAGAACAATGAATGGAACAGGTAGACGGTTGAAATCAATGTATATATTGCTTCTATATAGTCTAAGAAACATATATGCAAAGCATCCAAACAGTACCATTCGCCAATTTTTTGTTCTTCAAGTTTAAGTGAACTACGAGCCCCATTGTTAATCCTTTAAAGGAAATTATTTGTAAATTTCGACAAGTAGAACAATGAATGGAACAGGTAGACTGTTGAAATCATTGTATATATTGCTTCTATATAGTCTAAGAAACATATATGCATAGCGTCCAAACAGTACAATTCGCCAATTTTTTGCTCTTCAAGTTTAAGTGAACTACGAGCCCCATTGTTAATCCTTTAAAGGAAATTATTTGTAAATTTCGGCAAGTAGAACAATGAATGGAATAGGTAGACGGTTGAAATCATTGTATATATTGCTTCTATATAGTCTAAGAAACATATCTGCAAATCATCCAAACTGTACAATTCGCCAATTTTTTGTTCTTCAAGTTTAAGTGAACTACGAGCCCCATTGTTAATCCTTTATCGGAAATTATTTGTAACTTTCGACAAGTAGAACAATGAATGGAACTGGTAGACGGTTGAAATCTTTTTATATATTGCTTCTATATAGTCTAAGAAACATATATGCAAAGCATCCAAACAGTACAATTCGCCAATTTTTTGTTCTTCAAGTTTAAGTGAACTACGAGCCCCATTGTTAATCCTTTATCGGAAATTATTTGTAACTTTCGACAAGTAGAACAATGAATGGAACTGGTAGACGGTTGATATCTTTTTATATATTGCTTCTATATAGTCTAAGAAACATATATGCAAAGCATCCAAACAGTACAATTCGCCAATTTTTTGTTCTTCAAGTTTAAGTGAGCAATGAGCCCCATTGTTAATCCTTTATCGGAAATTATTTGTAACTTTCGACAAGTAGAACTATGAGTGTAACAGGTAGACGGTTGAAATCAATGTATATATTGCTTCTATATAGTCTAAGAAACATATATGCAAATCATCCAAACAGTACCATTCGCCAATTTTTTGTTCTTCAAGTTTAAGTGAACAATGAGCCCCATTGTTAATCCTTTAAAGGAAATTATTTGTAAATTTCGGCAAGTAGAACAATGAATGGAATAGGTAGACGGTTGAAATCATTGTATATATTGCTTCTATATAGTCTAAGAAACATATATGCAAAGCATCCAAACAGTACAATTCGCCAATTTCTTGTTCTCCAAAGTTTAAGTGAACAACGAGCCCCATTGTTAATCCTTTAAAGGAAATTATTTGTAAATTTCGACAAGTAGAACAATGATTGGAACACGTAGACGGTTGAAATCTTTGTACATATTGCTTCCATATAGTCTAAGAAACATGTACGCAAAGCATCCAAACAGTACCATTTGCCAATTTTTTGTTCTTCAAGTTTAAGTGAACAATGAGCCCCAATGGTTAATCCTTTATCGGAAATTATTTGTAATTTTCGACAAGTAGAACAATGAATAGAACAGGTAGACGGTTGAAGTCTTTGTATATGTTGCTTCTATATAGTCTAAGAAACATATATGCAAAGCATCCAAACAGTACAATTCGCCAATTTTTTGCTCTTCAAGTTTAAGTGAACTACGAGCCCCATTGTTAATCCTTTAAAGGAAATTATTTGTAAATTTCGGCAAGTAGAACAATGAATGGAATAGGTAGACGGTTGAAACCATTGTATATATTGCTTCTATATAGTCTAAGAAACATATCTGCAAATCATCCAAACAGTACAATTCGCCAATTATTTGATCTTCAAGTTTAAGTGAACTACGAGCCCCATTGTTAATACTTTAACGGAAATTATTTGTAACTTGCGACAAGTAGAACAATGAATGGAACAGGTAGACGGGTGAAATCAATGTATATATTGCTTCTATATAGTCTAAGAAACATATATGCAAAGCATCCAAACAGTACCATTCGCCAATTTTTTGTTCGTCAAGTTTAAGTGAACAACGAGCCCCATTGTTAATCCTTTAAAGGAAATTATTTGTAAATTTCGACAAGTAGAACATTGAATGAAACAGGTAGACGGTTGAAATCTTTGTATATATTGCTTCTATATAGTATAAGAAACATATATGCAAAGCATCCAAACAGTACAATTCGCCAATTTTTTGTTCTTCAAGTTTAAGTGAACAATGAGCCCCAATGCTTAATCCGTTATCGGAAATTATTTGTAACTTCCGACAAGTACAACAATGAATGGAACAGGTAGACGGTTGAAATCTTTGTATATATTGCTTCTATATAGTCTAAGAAACATATATGCAAAGCATCCAAACAGTACCATTCGCCAATTTTTTGTTCTTCAAGTTTAAGTGAACTACGAGCCCCATTGTTAATCCTTTAAAGGAAATTATTTGTAAATTTCGACAAGTAGAACAATGAATGGAACAGGTAGACGGTGAAATCTTTGTATATATTGCTTCTATATAGTCTAAGAAACATATATGCAAAGCATCCAAGCAGTACAATTCGCCAATTATTTGTTCTTCAAGTTTAAGTGAACAATGAGCCCCAATGGTTAATCCTTTATCGGAAATTATAAGTAACTTTCGACAAGTAGAACAATGAATGGAACAGGTAGACGCTTGAAATCTTTGTATATATTGCTTCTATATAGTCTAAGAAACATATATGCAAAGCATCCAATCAGTACAATTCGCCAATTTATTGTTCTTCAAGTTTAAGTGAACAATGAGCCCCATTGTTAATTCTTTAAAGGAAATTAATTGTAAATTTCGGCAAGTAGAACAATGAATGGAACAGGTAGACTGTTGAAATCATTGCATATATTGCTTCTATATAGTCTAAGAAACATATATGCAAAGCATCCAAACAGTACAATTCGCCAATTTCTTGTTCTTCAAGTTTAAGTAAACTACGATCCCCATTGTTAATCCCTTAACGGAAATTATTTGTAACTTTCGACAAGTAGAACAATGAATGGAACAGGTAGACGGTTGAAATCATTGTATATATTGCTTCTATATAGTTTAAGAAACATATATGCAAAGCATCCAAATAGTACAATTCGACAATTTTTTGTTCTTCAAGTTTAAGTGAACAATTAGCCCCAATGGTTAATCCTTTATCGGAATTTATTTGTAATTTTCGACAAGTAGAACAATGAATGGAACAGGTAGACGGTTGAAATCTTTGTATATATTGCTTCTATATAATCTAAGAAACATATATGCAAAGCATCCAAACAGTACCATTCGCCAATTTTTAGTTCTTCAAGTTTAAGTGAACTACGAGCACCATTGTTAATCCTTTAACGGAAATTATTTGTAACATTCGACAAGTAGAACAATGAATGGAACAGGTAGACGGTTGAAATCATTGTATATATTGCTTCTATATAGTTTAAGAAACATATATGCAAAGCATCCAAATAGTACAATTCGACAATTTTTTGTTCTTCAAGTTTAAGTGAACAATTAGCCCCAATGGTTAATCCTTTATCGGAAATTATAAGTAACTTTCGACAAGTAGAACAATGAATGGAACAGGTAGACGCTTGAAATCTTTGTATATATTGCTTCTATATAGTCTAAGAAACATATATGCAAAGCATCCAATCAGTACAATTCGCCAATTTATTGTTCTTCAAGTTTAAGTGAACAATGAGCCCCATTGTTAATTCTTTAAAGGAAATTAATTGTAAATTTCGGCAAGTAGAACAATGAATGGAACAGGTAGACTGTTGAAATCATTGCATATATTGCTTCTATATAGTCTAAGAAACATATATGCAAAGCATCCAAACAGTACAATTCGCCAATTTCTTGTTCTTCAAGTTTAAGTAAACTACGATCCCCATTGTTAATCCCTTAACGGAAATTATTTGTAACTTTCGACAAGTAGAACAATGAATGGAACAGGTAGACGGTTGAAATCATTGTATATATTGCTTCTATATAGTTTAAGAAACATATATGCAAAGCATCCAAATAGTACAATTCGACAATTTTTTGTTCTTCAAGTTTAAGTGAACAATTAGCCCCAATGGTTAATCCTTTATCGGAATTTATTTGTAATTTTCGACAAGTAGAACAATGAATGGAACAGGTAGACGGTTGAAATCTTTGTATATATTGCTTCTATATAATCTAAGAAACATATATGCAAAGCATCCAAACAGTACAAATCGCCAATTATTTCATCTTCATGTTTAAGTGAACTACGAGCCCCATTGTTAATCCTTTAAAGGAAATTATTTGTAAATTTCGACAAGTAGAATAATGAATAGATCATGTAGACGGTTGAAATCATTGTATATATTGCTTCTATATAGTCTAAGAAACATATCTGCATTTCATCCAAACAGTACAATTCGCCAATTATTTGATCTTCAAGTTTAAGTGAACTACGAGCCCCATTGTTAATCCCTTAATGGAAATTATTTGTAACTTTCGACAAGTAGAACAATGAATGGAACAGGTAGACGGTTGAAATCACTGTATATATTGCTTCTATATAGTTTAAGAAACATATATGCAAAGCATCCAAATAGTACAATTCGACAATTTTTTGTTCTTCAAGTTTAAGTGAACAATTAGCCCCAATGGTTAATCCTTTATCGGAATTTATTTGTAATTTTCGACAAGTAGAACAATGAATGGAACAGGTAGACGGTTGAAATCTTTGTATATATTGCTTCTATATAATCTAAGAAACATATATGCAAAGCATCCAAACAGTACAAATCGCCAATTATTTCATCTTCATGTTTAAGTGAACTACGAGCCCCATTGTTAAAAATTTACCGGAAATTATTTGTAACTTTCGACAAGTAGAACAATGAATGGAACTGGTAGACGGTTGAAATCTTTTTATATATTGCTTCTATATAGTCTAAGAAACATATATGCAAAGGATCCGAACAGTACCATTCGCCAATTTTTTGTTGTTCAAGTTTAAGTGAACAATGAGCCCCAATGGTTAATCCTTTATCGGAAATTGCTTGTAATTTTCGACAAGTAGAACAATGAATGGAACAGGTAGACGGTTGAAATCAATGTATATATTGCTTCTATATAGTCTAAGAAACATATATGCAAAGCATCCAAACAGTACCATTCGCCAATTTTTTGTTCTTCAAGTTTAAGTGAACTACGAGCCCCATTGTTAATCCTTTAAAGGAAATTATTTGTAAATTTCGACAAGTAGAACAATGAATGGAACAGGTAGACTGTTGAAATCATTGTATATATTGCTTCTATATAGTCTAAGAAACATATATGCATAGCGTCCAAACAGTACAATTCGCCAATTTTTTGCTCTTCAAGTTTAAGTGAACTACGAGCCCCATTGTTAATCCTTTAAAGGAAATTATTTGTAAATTTCGGCAAGTAGAACAATGAATGGAATAGGTAGACGGTTGAAATCATTGTATATATTGCTTCTATATAGTCTAAGAAACATATCTGCAAATCATCCAAACTGTACAATTCGCCAATTTTTTGTTCTTCAAGTTTAAGTGAACTACGAGCCCCATTGTTAATCCTTTATCGGAAATTATTTGTAACTTTCGACAAGTAGAACAATGAATGGAACTGGTAGACGGTTGAAATCTTTTTATATATTGCTTCTATATAGTCTAAGAAACATATATGCAAAGCATCCAAACAGTACAATTCGCCAATTTTTTGTTCTTCAAGTTTAAGTGAACTACGAGCCCCATTGTTAATCCTTTATCGGAAATTATTTGTAACTTTCGACAAGTAGAACAATGAATGGAACTGGTAGACGGTTGATATCTTTTTATATATTGCTTCTATATAGTCTAAGAAACATATATGCAAAGCATCCAAACAGTACAATTCGCCAATTTTTTGTTCTTCAAGTTTAAGTGAGCAATGAGCCCCATTGTTAATCCTTTATCGGAAATTATTTGTAACTTTCGACAAGTAGAACTATGAGTGTAACAGGTAGACGGTTGAAATCAATGTATATATTGCTTCTATATAGTCTAAGAAACATATATGCAAATCATCCAAACAGTACCATTCGCCAATTTTTTGTTCTTCAAGTTTAAGTGAACAATGAGCCCCATTGTTAATCCTTTAAAGGAAATTATTTGTAAATTTCGGCAAGTAGAACAATGAATGGAATAGGTAGACGGTTGAAATCATTGTATATATTGCTTCTATATAGTCTAAGAAACATATATGCAAAGCATCCAAACAGTACAATTCGCCAATTTCTTGTTCTCCAAAGTTTAAGTGAACAACGAGCCCCATTGTTAATCCTTTAAAGGAAATTATTTGTAAATTTCGACAAGTAGAACAATGATTGGAACACGTAGACGGTTGAAATCTTTGTACATATTGCTTCCATATAGTCTAAGAAACATGTACGCAAAGCATCCAAACAGTACCATTTGCCAATTTTTTGTTCTTCAAGTTTAAGTGAACAATGAGCCCCAATGGTTAATCCTTTATCGGAAATTATTTGTAATTTTCGACAAGTAGAACAATGAATAGAACAGGTAGACGGTTGAAGTCTTTGTATATGTTGCTTCTATATAGTCTAAGAAACATATATGCAAAGCATCCAAACAGTACAATTCGCCAATTTTTTGCTCTTCAAGTTTAAGTGAACTACGAGCCCCATTGTTAATCCTTTAAAGGAAATTATTTGTAAATTTCGGCAAGTAGAACAATGAATGGAATAGGTAGACGGTTGAAACCATTGTATATATTGCTTCTATATAGTCTAAGAAACATATCTGCAAATCATCCAAACAGTACAATTCGCCAATTATTTGATCTTCAAGTTTAAGTGAACTACGAGCCCCATTGTTAATACTTTAACGGAAATTATTTGTAACTTGCGACAAGTAGAACAATGAATGGAACAGGTAGACGGGTGAAATCAATGTATATATTGCTTCTATATAGTCTAAGAAACATATATGCAAAGCATCCAAACAGTACCATTCGCCAATTTTTTGTTCGTCAAGTTTAAGTGAACAACGAGCCCCATTGTTAATCCTTTAAAGGAAATTATTTGTAAATTTCGACAAGTAGAACATTGAATGAAACAGGTAGACGGTTGAAATCTTTGTATATATTGCTTCTATATAGTATAAGAAACATATATGCAAAGCATCCAAACAGTACAATTCGCCAATTTTTTGTTCTTCAAGTTTAAGTGAACAATGAGCCCCAATGCTTAATCCGTTATCGGAAATTATTTGTAACTTCCGACAAGTACAACAATGAATGGAACAGGTAGACGGTTGAAATCTTTGTATATATTGCTTCTATATAGTCTAAGAAACATATATGCAAAGCATCCAAACAGTACCATTCGCCAATTTTTTGTTCTTCAAGTTTAAGTGAACTACGAGCCCCATTGTTAATCCTTTAAAGGAAATTATTTGTAAATTTCGACAAGTAGAACAATGAATGGAACAGGTAGACGGTGAAATCTTTGTATATATTGCTTCTATATAGTCTAAGAAACATATATGCAAAGCATCCAAGCAGTACAATTCGCCAATTATTTGTTCTTCAAGTTTAAGTGAACAATGAGCCCCAATGGTTAATCCTTTATCGGAAATTATAAGTAACTTTCGACAAGTAGAACAATGAATGGAACAGGTAGACGCTTGAAATCTTTGTATATATTGCTTCTATATAGTCTAAGAAACATATATGCAAAGCATCCAATCAGTACAATTCGCCAATTTATTGTTCTTCAAGTTTAAGTGAACAATGAGCCCCATTGTTAATTCTTTAAAGGAAATTAATTGTAAATTTCGGCAAGTAGAACAATGAATGGAACAGGTAGACTGTTGAAATCATTGCATATATTGCTTCTATATAGTCTAAGAAACATATATGCAAAGCATCCAAACAGTACAATTCGCCAATTTCTTGTTCTTCAAGTTTAAGTAAACTACGATCCCCATTGTTAATCCCTTAACGGAAATTATTTGTAACTTTCGACAAGTAGAACAATGAATGGAACAGGTAGACGGTTGAAATCATTGTATATATTGCTTCTATATAGTTTAAGAAACATATATGCAAAGCATCCAAATAGTACAATTCGACAATTTTTTGTTCTTCAAGTTTAAGTGAACAATTAGCCCCAATGGTTAATCCTTTATCGGAATTTATTTGTAATTTTCGACAAGTAGAACAATGAATGGAACAGGTAGACGGTTGAAATCTTTGTATATATTGCTTCTATATAATCTAAGAAACATATATGCAAAGCATCCAAACAGTACCATTCGCCAATTTTTAGTTCTTCAAGTTTAAGTGAACTACGAGCACCATTGTTAATCCTTTAACGGAAATTATTTGTAACATTCGACAAGTAGAACAATGAATGGAACAGGTAGACGGTTGAAATCATTGTATATATTGCTTCTATATAGTTTAAGAAACATATATGCAAAGCATCCAAATAGTACAATTCGACAATTTTTTGTTCTTCAAGTTTAAGTGAACAATTAGCCCCAATGGTTAATCCTTTATCGGAAATTATAAGTAACTTTCGACAAGTAGAACAATGAATGGAACAGGTAGACGCTTGAAATCTTTGTATATATTGCTTCTATATAGTCTAAGAAACATATATGCAAAGCATCCAATCAGTACAATTCGCCAATTTATTGTTCTTCAAGTTTAAGTGAACAATGAGCCCCATTGTTAATTCTTTAAAGGAAATTAATTGTAAATTTCGGCAAGTAGAACAATGAATGGAACAGGTAGACTGTTGAAATCATTGCATATATTGCTTCTATATAGTCTAAGAAACATATATGCAAAGCATCCAAACAGTACAATTCGCCAATTTCTTGTTCTTCAAGTTTAAGTAAACTACGATCCCCATTGTTAATCCCTTAACGGAAATTATTTGTAACTTTCGACAAGTAGAACAATGAATGGAACAGGTAGACGGTTGAAATCATTGTATATATTGCTTCTATATAGTTTAAGAAACATATATGCAAAGCATCCAAATAGTACAATTCGACAATTTTTTGTTCTTCAAGTTTAAGTGAACAATTAGCCCCAATGGTTAATCCTTTATCGGAATTTATTTGTAATTTTCGACAAGTAGAACAATGAATGGAACAGGTAGACGGTTGAAATCTTTGTATATATTGCTTCTATATAATCTAAGAAACATATATGCAAAGCATCCAAACAGTACAAATCGCCAATTATTTCATCTTCATGTTTAAGTGAACTACGAGCCCCATTGTTAATCCTTTAAAGGAAATTATTTGTAAATTTCGACAAGTAGAATAATGAATAGATCATGTAGACGGTTGAAATCATTGTATATATTGCTTCTATATAGTCTAAGAAACATATCTGCATTTCATCCAAACAGTACAATTCGCCAATTATTTGATCTTCAAGTTTAAGTGAACTACGAGCCCCATTGTTAATACTTTAACGGAAATTATTTGTAACTTGCGACAAGTAGAACAATGAATGGAACAGGTAGACGGTTGAAGTCAATGTATATATTGCATCTAAATAGTCTAAGAAACATATATGCAAAGCATCCAAACAGTACAATTCGCCAATTTATTGTTCTTCAAGTTTAAGTGAACAACGAGCCCCATTGTTAATCCTTTAAAGGAAATTATTTGTAAATTTCGGCAAGTAGAACAATGAATGGAATAGGTAGACGGTTGAAATCATTGTATATATTGCTTCTATATAGTCTAAGAAACATATATGCAAAGCATCCAAACAGTACCATTCGCCAATTTTTTGTTCTTCAAGTTTAAGTGAACTACGAGCCCCATTGATAATCATGAAAGGGAAATTATTTGTAACTTTCTACAAGTAGAACAATGAATAGTACAGGTAGACGGGTGAAATCTCTCTATATATTGCTTCTAAATAGTCTAAGAAACATATATGCAAAGCATCCAAACAGTACAATTCGCCAATTTTTTGTTCTTCAAGTTTAAGTGAACTACGAGCCACACTGTTAATCCTTTAAAGGAAATTATTTGTAAATTTCGACAAGTAGAACAATGAATGGATCAGGTAGACGGTTGAAATAATTGTATATATTGCTTCTATATAATCTACGAAACATATATGCAAAGCATCCAAACAGTACAATTCGCCAATTTCTTGTTCTTCAAGTTTAAGTGAACTACGAGCCCCATTGTTAATACTTTAAAGGAAATTATTTGTAATTTTCGACAAGTAGAACAATGAATGGAACAGGTAGACGGGTGAAATCTCTCTATATATTGCTTCTAAATAGTCTAAGAAACATATATGCAAAGCATCCAAACAGTACAATTCGCCAATTTTTTGCTCTTCAAGTTTAAGTGAACTACGAGCCCCATTGTTAATCCTTTAAAGGAAATTATTTGTAAATTTCGGCAAGTAGAACAATGAATGGAATAGGTAGACGGTTGAAACCATTGTATATATTGCTTCTATATAGTCTAAGAAACATATCTGCAAATCATCCAAACAGTACAATTCGCCAATTATTTGATCTTCAAGTTTAAGTGAACTACGAGCCCCATTGTTAATACTTTAACGGAAATTATTTGTAACTTGCGACAAGTAGAACAATGAATGGAACAGGTAGACGGGTGAAATCAATGTATATATTGCTTCTATATAGTCTAAGAAACATATATGCAAAGCATCCAAACAGTACCATTCGCCAATTTTTTGTTCGTCAAGTTTAAGTGAACAACGAGCCCCATTGTTAATCCTTTAAAGGAAATTATTTGTAAATTTCGACAAGTAGAACATTGAATGAAACAGGTAGACGGTTGAAATCTTTGTATATATTGCTTCTATATAGTATAAGAAACATATATGCAAAGCATCCAAACAGTACAATTCGCCAATTTTTTGTTCTTCAAGTTTAAGTGAACAATGAGCCCCAATGCTTAATCCGTTATCGGAAATTATTTGTAACTTCCGACAAGTACAACAATGAATGGAACAGGTAGACGGTTGAAATCTTTGTATATATTGCTTCTATATAGTCTAAGAAACATATATGCAAAGCATCCAAACAGTACCATTCGCCAATTTTTTGTTCTTCAAGTTTAAGTGAACTACGAGCCCCATTGTTAATCCTTTAAAGGAAATTATTTGTAAATTTCGACAAGTAGAACAATGAATGGAACAGGTAGACGGTGAAATCTTTGTATATATTGCTTCTATATAGTCTAAGAAACATATATGCAAAGCATCCAAGCAGTACAATTCGCCAATTATTTGTTCTTCAAGTTTAAGTGAACAATGAGCCCCAATGGTTAATCCTTTATCGGAAATTATAAGTAACTTTCGACAAGTAGAACAATGAATGGAACAGGTAGACGCTTGAAATCTTTGTATATATTGCTTCTATATAGTCTAAGAAACATATATGCAAAGCATCCAATCAGTACAATTCGCCAATTTATTGTTCTTCAAGTTTAAGTGAACAATGAGCCCCATTGTTAATTCTTTAAAGGAAATTAATTGTAAATTTCGGCAAGTAGAACAATGAATGGAACAGGTAGACTGTTGAAATCATTGCATATATTGCTTCTATATAGTCTAAGAAACATATATGCAAAGCATCCAAACAGTACAATTCGCCAATTTCTTGTTCTTCAAGTTTAAGTAAACTACGATCCCCATTGTTAATCCCTTAACGGAAATTATTTGTAACTTTCGACAAGTAGAACAATGAATGGAACAGGTAGACGGTTGAAATCATTGTATATATTGCTTCTATATAGTTTAAGAAACATATATGCAAAGCATCCAAATAGTACAATTCGACAATTTTTTGTTCTTCAAGTTTAAGTGAACAATTAGCCCCAATGGTTAATCCTTTATCGGAATTTATTTGTAATTTTCGACAAGTAGAACAATGAATGGAACAGGTAGACGGTTGAAATCTTTGTATATATTGCTTCTATATAATCTAAGAAACATATATGCAAAGCATCCAAACAGTACCATTCGCCAATTTTTAGTTCTTCAAGTTTAAGTGAACTACGAGCACCATTGTTAATCCTTTAACGGAAATTATTTGTAACATTCGACAAGTAGAACAATGAATGGAACAGGTAGACGGTTGAAATCATTGTATATATTGCTTCTATATAGTCTAAGAAACATATATGCAAAGCATCCAAATAGTACAATTCGACAATTTTTTGTTCTTCAAGTTTAAGTGAACAATTAGCCCCAATGGTTAATCCTTTATCGGAAATTATAAGTAACTTTCGACAAGTAGAACAATGAATGGAACAGGTAGACGCTTGAAATCTTTGTATATATTGCTTCTATATAGTCTAAGAAACATATATGCAAAGCATCCAATCAGTACAATTCGCCAATTTATTGTTCTTCAAGTTTAAGTGAACAATGAGCCCCATTGTTAATTCTTTAAAGGAAATTAATTGTAAATTTCGGCAAGTAGAACAATGAATGGAACAGGTAGACTGTTGAAATCATTGCATATATTGCTTCTATATAGTCTAAGAAACATATATGCAAAGCATCCAAACAGTACAATTCGCCAATTTCTTGTTCTTCAAGTTTAAGTAAACTACGATCCCCATTGTTAATCCCTTAACGGAAATTATTTGTAACTTTCGACAAGTAGAACAATGAATGGAACAGGTAGACGGTTGAAATCATTGTATATATTGCTTCTATATAGTTTAAGAAACATATATGCAAAGCATCCAAATAGTACAATTCGACAATTTTTTGTTCTTCAAGTTTAAGTGAACAATTAGCCCCAATGGTTAATCCTTTATCGGAATTTATTTGTAATTTTCGACAAGTAGAACAATGAATGGAACAGGTAGACGGTTGAAATCTTTGTATATATTGCTTCTATATAATCTAAGAAACATATATGCAAAGCATCCAAACAGTACAAATCGCCAATTATTTCATCTTCATGTTTAAGTGAACTACGAGCCCCATTGTTAATCCTTTAAAGGAAATTATTTGTAAATTTCGACAAGTAGAATAATGAATAGATCATGTAGACGGTTGAAATCATTGTATATATTGCTTCTATATAGTCTAAGAAACATATCTGCATTTCATCCAAACAGTACAATTCGCCAATTATTTGATCTTCAAGTTTAAGTGAACTACGAGCCCCATTGTTAATCCCTTAATGGAAATTATTTGTAACTTTCGACAAGTAGAACAATGAATGGAACAGGTAGACGGTTGAAATCACTGTATATATTGCTTCTATATAGTTTAAGAAACATATATGCAAAGCATCCAAATAGTACAATTCGACAATTTTTTGTTCTTCAAGTTTAAGTGAACAATTAGCCCCAATGGTTAATCCTTTATCGGAATTTATTTGTAATTTTCGACAAGTAGAACAATGAATGGAACAGGTAGACGGTTGAAATCTTTGTATATATTGCTTCTATATAATCTAAGAAACATATATGCAAAGCATCCAAACAGTACAAATCGCCAATTATTTCATCTTCATGTTTAAGTGAACTACGAGCCCCATTGTTAAAAATTTACCGGAAATTATTTGTAACTTTCGACAAGTAGAACAATGAATGGAACTGGTAGACGGTTGAAATCTTTTTATATATTGCTTCTATATAGTCTAAGAAACATATATGCAAAGGATCCGAACAGTACCATTCGCCAATTTTTTGTTGTTCAAGTTTAAGTGAACAATGAGCCCCAATGGTTAATCCTTTATCGGAAATTGCTTGTAATTTTCGACAAGTAGAACAATGAATGGAACAGGTAGACGGTTGAAATCAATGTATATATTGCTTCTATATAGTCTAAGAAACATATATGCAAAGCATCCAAACAGTACCATTCGCCAATTTTTTGTTCTTCAAGTTTAAGTGAACTACGAGCCCCATTGTTAATCCTTTAAAGGAAATTATTTGTAAATTTCGACAAGTAGAACAATGAATGGAACAGGTAGACTGTTGAAATCATTGTATATATTGCTTCTATATAGTCTAAGAAACATATATGCATAGCGTCCAAACAGTACAATTCGCCAATTTTTTGCTCTTCAAGTTTAAGTGAACTACGAGCCCCATTGTTAATCCTTTAAAGGAAATTATTTGTAAATTTCGGCAAGTAGAACAATGAATGGAATAGGTAGACGGTTGAAATCATTGTATATATTGCTTCTATATAGTCTAAGAAACATATCTGCAAATCATCCAAACTGTACAATTCGCCAATTTTTTGTTCTTCAAGTTTAAGTGAACTACGAGCCCCATTGTTAATCCTTTATCGGAAATTATTTGTAACTTTCGACAAGTAGAACAATGAATGGAACTGGTAGACGGTTGAAATCTTTTTATATATTGCTTCTATATAGTCTAAGAAACATATATGCAAAGCATCCAAACAGTACAATTCGCCAATTTTTTGTTCTTCAAGTTTAAGTGAACTACGAGCCCCATTGTTAATCCTTTATCGGAAATTATTTGTAACTTTCGACAAGTAGAACAATGAATGGAACTGGTAGACGGTTGAAATCTTTTTATATATTGCTTCTATATAGTCTAAGAAACATATATGCAAAGCATCCAAACAGTACAATTCGCCAATTTTTTGTTCTTCAAGTTTAAGTGAGCAATGAGCCCCATTGTTAATCCTTTATCGGAAATTATTTGTAACTTTCGACAAGTAGAACTATGAGTGTAACAGGTAGACGGTTGAAATCAATGTATATATTGCTTCTATATAGTCTAAGAAACATATATGCAAATCATCCAAACAGTACCATTCGCCAATTTTTTGTTCTTCAAGTTTAAGTGAACAATGAGCCCCATTGTTAATCCTTTAAAGGAAATTATTTGTAAATTTCGGCAAGTAGAACAATGAATGGAATAGGTAGACGGTTGAAATCATTGTATATATTGCTTCTATATAGTCTAAGAAACATATATGCAAAGCATCCAAACAGTACAATTCGCCAATTTCTTGTTCTCCAAAGTTTAAGTGAACAACGAGCCCCATTGTTAATCCTTTAAAGGAAATTATTTGTAAATTTCGACAAGTAGAACAATGATTGGAACACGTAGACGGTTGAAATCTTTGTACATATTGCTTCCATATAGTCTAAGAAACATATATGCAAAGCATCCAAACAGTACAATTCGCCAATTTTTTGCTCTTCAAGTTTAAGTGAACTACGAGCCCCATTGTTAATCCTTTAAAGGAAATTATTTGTAAATTTCGGCAAGTAGAACAATGAATGGAATAGGTAGACGGTTGAAACCATTGTATATATTGCTTCTATATAGTCTAAGAAACATATCTGCAAATCATCCAAACAGTACAATTCGCCAATTATTTGATCTTCAAGTTTAAGTGAACTACGAGCCCCATTGTTAATACTTTAACGGAAATTATTTGTAACTTGCGACAAGTAGTACAATGAATGGAACAGGTAGACGGGTGAAATCAATGTATATATTGCTTCTATATAGTCTAAGAAACATATATGCAAAGCATCCAAACAGTACCATTCGCCAATTTTTTGTTCGTCAAGTTTAAGTGAACAACGAGCCCCATTGTTAATCCTTTAAAGGAAATTATTTGTAAATTTCGACAAGTAGAACATTGAATGAAACAGGTAGACGGTTGAAATCTTTGTATATATTGCTTCTATATAGTATAAGAAACATATATGCAAAGCATCCAAACAGTACAATTCGCCAATTTTTTGTTCTTCAAGTTTAAGTGAACAATGAGCCCCAATGCTTAATCCGTTATCGGAAATTATTTGTAACTTCCGACAAGTACAACAATGAATGGAACAGGTAGACGGTTGAAATCTTTGTATATATTGCTTCTATATAGTCTAAGAAACATATATGCAAAGCATCCAAACAGTACCATTCGCCAATTTTTTGTTCTTCAAGTTTAAGTGAACTACGAGCCCCATTGTTAATCCTTTAAAGGAAATTATTTGTAAATTTCGACAAGTAGAACAATGAATGGAACAGGTAGACGGTGAAATCTTTGTATATATTGCTTCTATATAGTCTAAGAAACATATATGCAAAGCATCCAAGCAGTACAATTCGCCAATTATTTGTTCTTCAAGTTTAAGTGAACAATGAGCCCCAATGGTTAATCCTTTATCGGAAATTATAAGTAACTTTCGACAAGTAGAACAATGAATGGAACAGGTAGACGCTTGAAATCTTTGTATATATTGCTTCTATATAGTCTAAGAAACATATATGCAAAGCATCCAATCAGTACAATTCGCCAATTTATTGTTCTTCAAGTTTAAGTGAACAATGAGCCCCATTGTTAATTCTTTAAAGGAAATTAATTGTAAATTTCGGCAAGTAGAACAATGAATGGAACAGGTAGACTGTTGAAATCATTGCATATATTGCTTCTATATAGTCTAAGAAACATATATGCAAAGCATCCAAACAGTACAATTCGCCAATTTCTTGTTCTTCAAGTTTAAGTGAACAATTAGCCCCAATGGTTAATCCTTTATCGGAATTTATTTGTAATTTTCGACAAGTAGAACAATGAATGGAACAGGTAGACGGTTGAAATCTTTGTATATATTGCTTCTATATAATCTAAGAAACATATATGCAAAGCATCCAAACAGTACAAATCGCCAATTATTTCATCTTCATGTTTAAGTGAACTACGAGCCCCATTGTTAAAAATTTACCGGAAATTATTTGTAACTTTCGACAAGTAGAACAATGAATGGAACTGGTAGACGGTTGAAATCTTTTTATATATTGCTTCTATATAGTCTAAGAAACATATATGCAAAGGATCCGAACAGTACCATTCGCCAATTTTTTGTTGTTCAAGTTTAAGTGAACAATGAGCCCCAATGGTTAATCCTTTATCGGAAATTACTTGTAATTTTCGACAAGTAGAACAATGAATGGAACAGGTAGACGGTTGAAATCAATGTATATATTGCTTCTATATAGTCTAAGAAACATATATGCAAAGCATCCAAACAGTACCATTCGCCAATTTTTTGTTCTTCAAGTTTAAGTGAACTACGAGCCCCATTGTTAATCCTTTAAAGGAAATTATTTGTAAATTTCGACAAGTAGAACATTGAATAGAACAGGTAGACGGTTGAAATCTTTGTATATATTGCTTCTATATAGTCTAAGAAACATATATGCAAAGCATCCAAACAGTACAATTCGCCAATTTTTTGTTCTTCAAGTTTAAGTGAACAATGAGCCCCAATGGTTAATCCTTTATCGGAAATTATTTGTAACTTTCGACAAGTAGAACAATGAATGGAACAGGTAGACGGTTGAAATCATTGTATATATTGCTTCTATATAGTCTAAGAAACATATATGCAAAGCATCCAAACAGTACAATTCGCCAATTTTTAGTTCTTCAAGTTTAAGTAAACTACGATCCCCATTGTTAATCCCTTAACGGAAATTATTTGTAACTTTCGACAAGTAGAACAATGAATGGAACAGGTAGACGGTTGAAATCATTGTATATATTGCTTCTATATGATCTAAGAGAAACATATGCAAAGCATCCAAACAGTACAATTCGCCAATTATTTCATCTTCATGATTAAATGAACTACGAGCCCCATTGTTAATCCTTTAAAGGAAATTATTTGTAAATTTCGACAAGTAGAATAATGAATGGATCATGTAGCCGGTTGAAATCATTGTATATATTGCTTCCATATAGTCTAAGAAACATATCTGCATTTCATCCAAACAGTACAATTCGCCAATTATTTGATCTTCAAGTTTAAGTGAACTACGAGCCCCATTGTTAATACTTTAACGGAAATTATTTGTAACTTGCGACAAGTAGAACAATGAATGGAACAGGTAGACGGTTGAAGTCAATGTATATATTGCTTCTAAATAGTCTAAGAAACATATATGCAAAGCATCCAAACAGTACAATTCGCCAATTTTTTGTTCTTCAAGTTTAAGTGAACTACGAGCCCCATTGTTAATCCTTTAAAGGAAATTATTTGTAAATTTCGACAAGTAAAACAATGAATGGGTCAGGTAGACGGTTGAAATCATTGTATATATTGCTTCTATATAATCTACGAAACATATATGCAAATCATCCAAACAGTACAATTCACGAATTTTTTGTTCTTCAAGTTTAAGTAAACTACGAGCCCCATTGTTAATCCTTTAACGGAAATTAATTGTAACTTTCTACAAGTAGAACAATGATTGGAACACGTAGACGGTTGAAATCTTTGTATATATTGCTTCCATATAGTCTAAGAAACATATATGCAAAGCATCCAAACAGTACCATTCGCCAATTTTTTGTTCTTCAAGTGTATGTGGACAATGAGCCCCAATGGTTAATCCTTTATTGGAAATTATTTGTAATTTTCGACAAGTAGAACAATGAATGGAACAGGTAGACGGTTGAAATCTTTGTATATATTGCTTCTATATAATCTAAGAAACATATATGCAAAGCATCCAAACAGTACCATTCGCCAATTTTTAGTTCTTCAAGTTTAAGTGAACTACGAGCACCATTGTTAATCCTTTAACGGAAATTATTTGTAACTTTCGACAAGTAGAACAATGAATGGAACAGGTAGACGTTTGAAATCCTTGTATATATTGCGTCTATATAGTCTAAGAAACATATATGCAAAGCATCCAAACAGTACAATTCGCCAATTATTTGATCTTCAAGTTTAAGTGAACTACGAGCCCCATTTTTAATACTTTAACGGAAATTATTTGTAACTTTCTACAAGTAGAACAATGAATAGAACAGGTAGACGGTTGAAATCTTTGTATATGTTGCTTCTATATAGTCTAAGAAACTTATATGCAAAGCATCTAAACAGTAACAATCGCCAATTTTTTGATCTTCAAGTTTAAGTGAACAGCGAGCCCCATTGATAATCATGAAATGGAAATTATTTGTAACTTTCTACAAGTAGAACAATGAATAGTACAGGTAGACGGGTGAAATCTTTCTATATATTGCGTCTATATAGTCTAAGAAACATACATGCAAAGCATCCAAACAGTACCATTCGCCAATTTTTTGTTCTTCAAGTGTATGTGAACAATGAGCCCCAATGGTTAATCCTTTATCGGAAATTATTTGTAATTTTCGACAAGTAGAACAATGAATGGAACAGGTAGACGGTTGAAATCTTTGTATATATTGCTTCTATATAATCTAAGATACATATATGCAAAGCATCCAAACAGTACCATTCGCCAATTTTTAGTTCTTCAAGTTTAAGTGAACTACGAGCCCCATTGTTAATCCTTTAAAGGAAATTATTTGTAAATTTCGACAAGTAAAACAATGAATGGGTCAGGTAGACGGTTGAAATCATTGTATATATTGCTTCTATATAATCTACGAAACATATATGCAAATCATCCAAACAGTACAATTCACGAATTTTTTGTTCTTCAAGTTTAAGTGAACTACGAGCCCCATTGTTAATCCTTTAACGGAAATTAATTGTAACTTTCTACAAGTAGAACAATGATTGGAACACGTAGACGGTTGAAATCTTTGTATATATTGCTTCCATATAGTCTAAGAAACATATATGCAAAGCATCCAAACAGTACCATTCGCCAATTTTTTGTTCTTCAAGTGTATGTGGACAATGAGCCCCAATGGTTAATCCTTTATTGGAAATTATTTGTAATTTTCGACAAGTAGAACAATGAATGGAACAGGTAGACGGTTGAAATCTTTGTATATATTGCTTCTATATAATCTAAGAAACATATATGCAAAGCATCCAAACAGTACCATTCGCCAATTTTTAGTTCTTCAAGTTTAAGTGAACTACGAGCACCATTGTTAATCCTTTAACGGAAATTATTTGTAACTTTCGACAAGTAGAACAATGAATGGAACAGGTAGACGTTTGAAATCCTTGTATATATTGCGTCTATATAGTCTAAGAAACATATATGCAAAGCATCCAAACAGTACAATTCGCCAATTATTTGATCTTCAAGTTTAAGTGAACTACGAGCCCCATTTTTAATACTTTAACGGAAATTATTTGTAACTTTCTACAAGTAGAACAATGAATAGAACAGGTAGACGGTTGAAATCTTTGTATATGTTGCTTCTATATAGTCTAAGAAACTTATATGCAAAGCATCTAAACAGTAACAATCGCCAATTTTTTGATCTTCAAGTTTAAGTGAACAGCGAGCCCCATTGATAATCATGAAATGGAAATTATTTGTAACTTTCTACAAGTAGAACAATGAATAGTACAGGTAGACGGGTGAAATCTTTCTATATATTGCGTCTATATAGTCTAAGAAACATACATGCAAAGCATACAAACAGTACCATTCGCCAATTATTTGATCTTCAAGTTTAAGTGAACTACGAGCCCCATTTTTAATACTTTAACGGAAATTATTTGTAACTTTCTACAAGTAGAACAATGATTGGAACACGTAGACGGTTGAAATCTTTGTATATATTGCTTCCATATAGTCTAAGAAACATATATGCAAAGCATCCAAACAGTACCATTCGCCAATTTTTTGTTCTTCAAGTGTATGTGGACAATGAGCCCCAATGGTTAATCCTTTATTGGAAATTATTTGTAATTTTCGACAAGTAGAACAATGAATGGAACAGGTAGACGGTTGAAATCTTTGTATATATTGCTTCTATATAATCTAAGAAACATATATGCAAAGCATCCAAACAGTACCATTCGCCAATTTTTAGTTCTTCAAGTTTAAGTGAACTACGAGCACCATTGTTAATCCTTTAACGGAAATTATTTGTAACATTCGACAAGTAGAACAATGAATGGAACAGGTAGACGTTTGAAATCCTTGTATATATTGCGTCTATATAGTCTAAGAAACATATATGCAAAGCATCCAAACAGTACAATTCGCCAATTATTTGATCTTCAAGTTTAAGTGAACTACGAGCCCCATTTTTAATACTTTAACGGAACTTATTTGTAACTTTCTACAAGTAGAACAATGAATAGAACAGGTAGACGGTTGAAATCTTTGTATATGTTGCTTCTATATAGTCTAAGAAACTTATATGCAAAGCATGTAAACAGTAACAATCGCCAATTTTTTGATCTTCAAGTTTAAGTGAACAGCGAGCCCCATTGATAATCATGAAATGGAAATTATTTGTAACTTTCTACAAGTAGAACAATGAATAGTACAGGTAGACGGGTGAAATCTTTCTATATATTGCGTCTATATAGTCTAAGAAACATACATGCAAAGCATCCAAACAGTACCATTCGCCAATTTTTTGTTCTTCAAGTGTATGTGAACAATGAGCCCCAATGGTTAATCCTTTATCGGAAATTATTTGTAATTTTCGACAAGTAGAACAATGAATGGAACAGGTAGACGGTTGAAATCTTTGTATATATTGCTTCTATATAATCTAAGATACATATATGCAAAGCATCCAAACAGTACCATTCGCCAATTTTTAGTTCTTCAAGTTTAAGTGAACTACGAGCCCCATTGTTAATCCTTTAACGGAAATTATTTGTAACTTTCGACAAGTAGAACAATGAATGGAACAGGTAGACGTTTGAAATCCTTGTATATATTGCGTCTATATAGTCTAAGAAACATATATGCAAAGCATCCAAACAGTACAATTCGCCAATTATTTGATCTTCAAGTTTAAGTGAACTACGAGCCCCATTTTTAATACTTTAACGGAAATTATTTGTAACTTTCTACAAGTAGAACAATGAATGGAACAGGTAGACGGTTGAAATCTTTGTATATGTTGCTTCTATATAGTCTAAGAAACTTATATGCAAAGCATCTAAACAGTAACAATCGCCAATTTTTTGATCTTCAAGTTTAAGTGAACAGCGAGCCCCATTGATAATCATGAAATGGAAATTATTTGTAACTTTCTACAAGTAGAACAATGAATAGTACAGGTAGACGGGTGAAATCTTTCTATATATTGCTTCTAAATAGTCTAAGAAACATATATGCATAGCATCCAAACAGTACAATTCGCCTATTATTTGATCTTCAAGTTTAAGTGAACTACGAGCCCCATTTTTAATACTTTAACGGAAATTATTTGTAACTTTCTACAAGTAGAACAATGAATAGAACAGGTAGACGGTTGAAATCTTTGTATATGTTGCTTCCATATAGTCTAAGAAACATGTACGCAAAGCATCCAAACAGTACCATTCGCCAATTTCTTGTTCTTCAAGTTTAAGTGAACAACGAGCCCCATTGATAATCATGAAACGGAAATTATTTGTAACTTTCTACAAGTAGAACAATGAATAGAACAGGTAGGCGGTTGAAATCTTTGTATGTGTTGCTTCTATATAGTCTACGAAACCTATATGCAAAGCATCTAAACAGTAACAATCGCCAATTTTTTGATCTTCAAATTTAAGTGAACTACGAGCCCCATTGTTAATCCTTTAACGGAAATTATTTGTAACTTTCGACAAGTAGAACAATGAATGGAACAGGTAGACGTTTGAAATCCTTGTATATATTGCGTCTATATAGTCTAAGAAACATATATGCAAAGCATCCAAACAGTACAATTCGCCAATTATTTGATCTTCAAGTTTAAGTGAACTACGAGCCCCATTTTTAATACTTTAACGGAAATTATTTGTAACTTTCTACAAGTAGAACAATGAATAGAACAGGTAGACGGTTGAAATCTTTGTATATGTTGCTTCTATATAGTCTAAGAAACTTATATGCAAAGCATCTAAACAGTAACAATCGCCAATTATTTGATCTTCAAGTTTAAGTGAACAGCGAGCCCCATTGATAATCATGAAACGGAAATTATTTGTTACTTTCTACAAGTAGAACAATGAATAGTACAGGTAGACGGGTGAAATCTTTCTATATATTGCTTCTAAATAGTCTAAGAAACATATATGCATAGCATCCAAACAGTACCATTCGCCAATTTTTTGTTCTTCAAGTTTAAGTGAACAACGAGCCCCATTGTTAATCCTTTAAAGGAAATTATTTGTAAATTTCGACAAGTAGAACAACGATTGGAACACGTAGACGGTTGAAATCTTTGTATTAATTGCTTCCATATAGTCTAAGAAACATATATGCAAAGCATCCAAACAGTACCATTCGCCAATTTATTGTTCGTCAAGTTTAAGTGTACAACGAGCCCCATTGTTAATCCTTTAAAGGAAATTATTTGTAAAGTTCGACAAGTAGAACAATGAATGGAATAGGTAGACGGTTGAAATCTTTGTATATATTGCTTCTATATAGTCTAAGAAACATATATGCAAAGCATCCAAACAGTACCATTCGCCAATTTTTTGTTCTTCAAGTTTAAGTGAACTACGAGCCCCATTGTTAATCCTTTAAAGGAAATTATTTGTAAATTTCGACAAGTAGAACAATGAATGGAACAGGTAGACTGTTGAAATAATTGTATATATTGCTTCTATATAGTCTAAGAAACATATATGCAAAGCATCCAAACAGTACAATTCGCCAATTTTTTGTTCTTCAAGTTTAAGTAAACTACGATCCCCATTGTTAATCCCTTAACGGAAATTATTTGTGACTTTCGACAAGTAGAACAATGAATGGAACAGGTAGACGGTTGAAATCAATGTATATATTGCTTCTATATAGTCTAAGAAACATATCTGCAAATCATCCAAACAGTACAATTCGCCAATTATTTGATCTTCAAGTTTAAGTGAACTACGAGCCCCATTGTTAATACTTTAACGGAAATTATTTGTAACTTGCGACAAGTAGAACAATGAATGGATCATGTAGACGGTTGAAATCATTGTATATATTGCTTCTATATAGTCTACGAAACATATAGGCAAAGCATCCAAACAGTACCATTCGCCAATTTTTTGTTCTTCAAGTTTAAGTGAACTACGAGCCCCATTGTTAATCCTTTAAAGGAAATTATTTGTAACTTTCGACAAGTAGAACAATGAATGGAACAGGTAGACTGTTGAAATAATTGTATATATTGCTTCTACATAGTCTAAGAAACATATATGCAAAGCATCCAAACAGTACAATTCGCCAATTTTTTGTTCTTCAAGTTTAAGTGAACTACGATCCCCATTGTTAATCCCTTAACGGAAATTATTTGTGACTTTCGACAAGTAGAACAATGAATGGAACAGGTAGACGGTTGAAATCAATGTATATATTGCTTCTATATAGTCTAAGAAACATATATGCAAAGCATCCAAACAGTACAATTCGCCAATTTTTTGTTCTTCAAGTTTAAGTGAACTACGAGCCCCATTGTTAATCCTTTATCGGAAATTATTTGTAACTTTCGACAAGTAGAACAATGAATGGAACTTGTAGACGGTTGAAATCTTTTTATATATTGCTTCTATATAGTCTAAGAAACATATATGCAAAGCATCCAAACAGTACAATTCGCCAATTTTTTGTTCTTCAAGTTTAAGTGAGCAATGAGCCCCATTGTTAATCCTTTATCGGAAATTATTTGTAACTTTCGACAAGTAGAACTATGAGTGGAACAGGTAGACGGTTGAAATCTTTTTATATATTGCTTCTATATAGTCTAAGAAACATATATGCAAAGCATCCAAACAGTACAATTCGCCAATTTTTTGTTCTTCAAGTTTAAGTGAACTACGAGCCCCATTGTTAATCCTTTATCGGAAATTATTTGTAACTTTCGACAAGTAGAACAATGATTGGAACACGTAGACGGTTGAAATCTTTGTATATATTGCTTCCATATAGTCTAAGAAACATGTACGCAAAGCATCCAAACAGTACCATTTGCCAATTTTTTGCTCTTCAAGTTTAAGTGAACAATGAGCCCCAATGGTTAATCCTTTATCGGAAATTATTTGTAATTTTCGACAAGTAGAACAATGAATAGAACAGGTAGACGGTTGAAGTCTTTGTATATGTTGCTTCTATATAGTCTAAGAAACCTATATTCAAAGCATCCAAACAGTACCATCCGCCAATTTTTTGTTCTTCAAGTTTAAGTGAACTACGAGCCCCATTGTTAATCCTTTAAAGGAAATTATTTGTAAATTTCGACAAGTAGAACATTGAATAGAACAGGTAGACGGTTGAAATCTTTGTATATATTGCTTCTATATAGTCTAAGAAACATATATGCAAAGCATCCAAACAGTACAATTCGCCAATTTTTTGTTCTTCAAGTTTAAGTGAACAATGAGCCCCAATGGTTAATCCTTTATCGGAAATTATTTGTAACTTTCGACAAGTAGAACAATGAATGGAACAGGTAGACGGTTGAAATCATTGTATATATTGCTTCTATATAGTCTAAGAAACATATATGCAAAGCATCCAAACAGTACAATTCGCCAATTTTTTGTTCTTCAAGTTTAAGTGAACTACGAGCCACACTGTTAATCCTTTAAAGGAAATTATTTGTAAATTTCGACAAGTAGAACAAAGAATGGAACAGGTAGACGGTTGAAATCCTTGTATATATTGCGTCTATATAGTATAAGAAACATATATGCAAAGCATCCAAACAGTACAATTCGCCAATTATTTCATCTTCATGATTAAATGAACTACGAGCCCCATTGTTAATCCTTTAAAGGAAATTATTTGTAAATTTCGACAAGTAGAATAATGAATAGATCATGTAGACGGTTGAAATCATTGTATATATTGCTTCTATATAGTCTAAGAAACATATCTGCATTTCATCCAAACAGTACAATTCGCCAATTATTTGATCTTCAAGTTTAAGTGAACTACGAGCCCCATTGTTAATACTTTAACGGAAATTATTTGTAACTTGCGACAAGTAGAACAATGAATGGAACAGGTAGACGGTTGAAGTCAATGTATATATTGCTTCTAAATAGTCTAAGATACATATATGCAAAGCATCCAAACAGTACAATTCGCCAATTTATTGTTCTTCAAGTTTAAGTGAACAACGAGCCCCATTGTTAATCCTTTAAAGGAAATTATTTGTAAATTTCGGCAAGTAGAACAATGAATGGAATAGGTAGACGGTTGAAATCATTGTATATATTGCTTCTATATAGTCTAAGAAACATATATGCAAAGCATCCAAACAGTACCATTCGCCAATTTTTTGTTCTTCAAGTTTAAGTGAACTACGAGCCCCATTGATAATCATGAAAGGGAAATTATTTGTAACTTTCTACAAGTAGAACAATGAATAGAACAGTTAGACTGTTGAAATCTTTGTATATATTGCTTCTATATAGTTTAAGAAACATATATGCAAAGCATCCAAACAGTACAATTCGCCAATTTATTGTTCTTCAAGTTTAAGTGAGCAATGAGCCCCATTGTTAATCCTTTATCGGAAATTATTTGTAACTTTCGACAAGTAGAACAATGAATGGAACAAGAGGACTGTTGAAATCTTTGTATATATTGCTTCTATATAGTCTAAGAAACACATATGCGAAGCATCCAAACAGTACCATTCGCCAATTTTTTGTTCTTCAAGTTTATGTGAACTACGAGCCCCATTGTTAATCCTTTAAAGGAAATTATTTGTAAATTTCGACAAGTAGAACAAAGAATGGAACAGGTAGACGGTTGAAATCCTTGTATATATTGCGTCTATATAGTATAAGAAACATATATGCAAAGCATCCAAACAGTACAATTCGCCAATTTTTTGTTCTTCAAGTTTAAGTGAACTACGAGCCCCATTGTTAATCCTTTATCGGAAATTATTTGTAACTTTCGACAAGTAGAACAATGAATGGAACTTGTAGACGGTTGAAATCTTTTTATATATTGCTTCTATATAGTCTAAGAAACATATATGCAAAGCATCCAAACAGTACAATTCGCCAATTTTTTGTTCTTCAAGTTTAAGTGAGCAATGAGCCCCATTGTTAATCCTTTATCGGAAATTATTTGTAACTTTCGACAAGTAGAACTATGAGTGGAACAGGTAGACGGTTGAAATCTTTTTATATATTGCTTCTATATAGTCTAAGAAACATATATGCAAAGCATCCAAACAGTACAATTCGCCAATTTTTTGTTCTTCAAGTTTAAGTGAACTACGAGCCCCATTGTTAATCCTTTATCGGAAATTATTTGTAACTTTCGACAAGTAGAACAATGATTGGAACACGTAGACGGTTGAAATCTTTGTATATATTGCTTCCATATAGTCTAAGAAACATGTACGCAAAGCATCCAAACAGTACCATTTGCCAATTTTTTGCTCTTCAAGTTTAAGTGAACAATGAGCCCCAATGGTTAATCCTTTATCGGAAATTATTTGTAATTTTCGACAAGTAGAACAATGAATAGAACAGGTAGACGGTTGAAGTCTTTGTATATGTTGCTTCTATATAGTCTAAGAAACCTATATTCAAAGCATCCAAACAGTACCATCCGCCAATTTTTTGTTCTTCAAGTTTAAGTGAACTACGAGCCCCATTGTTAATCCTTTAAAGGAAATTATTTGTAAATTTCGACAAGTAGAACATTGAATAGAACAGGTAGACGGTTGAAATCTTTGTATATATTGCTTCTATATAGTCTAAGAAACATATATGCAAAGCATCCAAACAGTACAATTCGCCAATTTTTTGTTCTTCAAGTTTAAGTGAACAATGAGCCCCAATGGTTAATCCTTTATCGGAAATTATTTGTAACTTTCGACAAGTAGAACAATGAATGGAACAGGTAGACGGTTGAAATCATTGTATATATTGCTTCTATATAGTCTAAGAAACATATATGCAAAGCATCCAAACAGTACAATTCGCCAATTTTTTGTTCTTCAAGTTTAAGTGAACTACGAGCCACACTGTTAATCCTTTAAAGGAAATTATTTGTAAATTTCGACAAGTAGAACAAAGAATGGAACAGGTAGACGGTTGAAATCCTTGTATATATTGCGTCTATATAGTATAAGAAACATATATGCAAAGCATCCAAACAGTACAATTCGCCAATTATTTCATCTTCATGATTAAATGAACTACGAGCCCCATTGTTAATCCTTTAAAGGAAATTATTTGTAAATTTCGACAAGTAGAATAATGAATAGATCATGTAGACGGTTGAAATCATTGTATATATTGCTTCTATATAGTCTAAGAAACATATCTGCATTTCATCCAAACAGTACAATTCGCCAATTATTTGATCTTCAAGTTTAAGTGAACTACGAGCCCCATTGTTAATACTTTAACGGAAATTATTTGTAACTTGCGACAAGTAGAACAATGAATGGAACAGGTAGACGGTTGAAGTCAATGTATATATTGCTTCTAAATAGTCTAAGAAACATATATGCAAAGCATCCAAACAGTACAATTCGCCAATTTATTGTTCTTCAAGTTTAAGTGAACAACGAGCCCCATTGTTAATCCTTTAAAGGAAATTATTTGTAAATTTCGGCAAGTAGAACAATGAATGGAATAGGTAGACGGTTGAAATCATTGTATATATTGCTTCTATATAGTCTAAGAAACATATATGCAAAGCATCCAAACAGTACCATTCGCCAATTTTTTGTTCTTCAAGTTTAAGTGAACTACGAGCCCCATTGATAATCATGAAAGGGAAATTATTTGTAACTTTCTACAAGTAGAACAATGAATAGAACAGTTAGACTGTTGAAATCTTTGTATATATTGCTTCTATATAGTTTAAGAAACATATATGCAAAGCATCCAAACAGTACAATTCGCCAATTTATTGTTCTTCAAGTTTAAGTGAGCAATGAGCCCCATTGTTAATCCTTTATCGGAAATTATTTGTAACTTTCGACAAGTAGAACAATGAATGGAACAGGAGGACTGTTGAAATCTTTGTATATATTGCTTCTATATAGTCTAAGAAACACATATGCGAAGCATCCAAACAGTACCATTCGCCAATTTTTTGTTCTTCAAGTTTATGTGAACTACGAGCCCCATTGTTAATCCTTTAAAGGAAATTATTTGTAAATTTCGACAAGTAGAACAATGAATGGAACAGGTAGACTGTTGAAATCATTGTATATATTGCTTCTATATAGTCTAAGAAACATATATGCAAAGCATCCAAACAGTACAATTCGCCAATTTTTTGTTCTTCAAGTTTAAGTAAACTACGATCCCCATTGTTAATCCCTTAACGGAAATTATTTGTGACTTTCGACAAGTAGAACATTGAATAGAACAGGTAGACGGTTGAAATCTTTGTATATATTGCTTCTATATAGTCTAAGAAACATATATGCAAAGCATCCAAACAGTACCATCCGCCAATTTTTTGTTCTTCAAGTTTAAGTGAACTACGAGCCCCATTGTTAATCCTTTAAAGGAAATTATTTGTAAATTTCGACAAGTAGAACATTGAATAGAACAGGTAGACGGTTGAAATCTTTGTATATATTGCTTCTATATAGTCTAAGAAACCTATATTCAAAGCATCCAAACAGTACCATCCGCCAATTTTTTGTTCTTCAAGTTTAAGTGAACTACGAGCCCCATTGTTAATCCTTTAAAGGAAATTATTTGTAAATTTCGACAAGTAGAACATTGAATAGAACAGGTAGACGGTTGAAATCTTTGTATATATTGCTTCTATATAGTCTAAGAAACATATATGCAAAGCATCCAAACAGTACAATTCGCCAATTTTTTGTTCTTCAAGTTTAAGTGAACTACGAGCCCCATTGTTAATCCTTTATCGGAAATTATTTGTAACTTTCGACAAGTAGAACAATGAATGGAACTTGTAGACGGTTGAAATCTTTTTATATATTGCTTCTATATAGTCTAAGAAACATATATGCAAAGCATCCAAACAGTACAATTCGCCAATTTTTTGTTCTTCAAGTTTAAGTGAGCAATGAGCCCCATTGTTAATCCTTTATCGGAAATTATTTGTAACTTTCGACAAGTAGAACTATGAGTGGAACAGGTAGACGGTTGAAATCTTTTTATATATTGCTTCTATATAGTCTAAGAAACATATATGCAAAGCATCCAAACAGTACAATTCGCCAATTTTTTGTTCTTCAAGTTTAAGTGAACTACGAGCCCCATTGTTAATCCTTTATCGGAAATTATTTGTAACTTTCGACAAGTAGAACAATGATTGGAACACGTAGACGGTTGAAATCTTTGTATATATTGCTTCCATATAGTCTAAGAAACATGTACGCAAAGCATCCAAACAGTACCATTTGCCAATTTTTTGCTCTTCAAGTTTAAGTGAACAATGAGCCCCAATGGTTAATCCTTTATCGGAAATTATTTGTAATTTTCGACAAGTAGAACAATGAATAGAACAGGTAGACGGTTGAAGTCTTTGTATATGTTGCTTCTATATAGTCTAAGAAACCTATATTCAAAGCATCCAAACAGTACCATCCGCCAATTTTTTGTTCTTCAAGTTTAAGTGAACTACGAGCCCCATTGTTAATCCTTTAAAGGAAATTATTTGTAAATTTCGACAAGTAGAACATTGAATAGAACAGGTAGACGGTTGAAATCTTTGTATATATTGCTTCTATATAGTCTAAGAAACATATATGCAAAGCATCCAAACAGTACAATTCGCCAATTTTTTGTTCTTCAAGTTTAAGTGAACAATGAGCCCCAATGGTTAATCCTTTATCGGAAATTATTTGTAACTTTCGACAAGTAGAACAATGAATGGAACAGGTAGACGGTTGAAATCATTGTATATATTGCTTCTATATAGTCTAAGAAACATATATGCAAAGCATCCAAACAGTACAATTCGCCAATTTTTTGTTCTTCAAGTTTAAGTGAACTACGAGCCACACTGTTAATCCTTTAAAGGAAATTATTTGTAAATTTCGACAAGTAGAACAAAGAATGGAACAGGTAGACGGTTGAAATCCTTGTATATATTGCGTCTATATAGTATAAGAAACATATATGCAAAGCATCCAAACAGTACAATTCGCCAATTTTTTGTTCTTCAAGTTTAAGTGAGCAATGAGCCCCATTGTTAATCCTTTATCGGAAATTATTTGTAACTTTCGACAAGTAGAACTATGAGTGGAACAGGTAGACGGTTGAAATCTTTTTATATATTGCTTCTATATAGTCTAAGAAACATATATGCAAAGCATCCAAACAGTACAATTCGCCAATTTTTTGTTCTTCAAGTTTAAGTGAACTACGAGCCCCATTGTTAATCCTTTATCGGAAATTATTTGTAACTTTCGACAAGTAGAACAATGATTGGAACACGTAGACGGTTGAAATCTTTGTATATATTGCTTCCATATAGTCTAAGAAACATGTACGCAAAGCATCCAAACAGTACCATTTGCCAATTTTTTGCTCTTCAAGTTTAAGTGAACAATGAGCCCCAATGGTTAATCCTTTATCGGAAATTATTTGTAATTTTCGACAAGTAGAACAATGAATAGAACAGGTAGACGGTTGAAGTCTTTGTATATGTTGCTTCTATATAGTCTAAGAAACCTATATTCAAAGCATCCAAACAGTACCATCCGCCAATTTTTTGTTCTTCAAGTTTAAGTGAACTACGAGCCCCATTGTTAATCCTTTAAAGGAAATTATTTGTAAATTTCGACAAGTAGAACATTGAATAGAACAGGTAGACGGTTGAAATCTTTGTATATATTGCTTCTATATAGTCTAAGAAACATATATGCAAAGCATCCAAACAGTACAATTCGCCAATTTTTTGTTCTTCAAGTTTAAGTGAACAATGAGCCCCAATGGTTAATCCTTTATCGGAAATTATTTGTAACTTTCGACAAGTAGAACAATGAATGGAACAGGTAGACGGTTGAAATCATTGTATATATTGCTTCTATATAGTCTAAGAAACATATATGCAAAGCATCCAAACAGTACAATTCGCCAATTTTTTGTTCTTCAAGTTTAAGTGAACTACGAGCCACACTGTTAATCCTTTAAAGGAAATTATTTGTAAATTTCGACAAGTAGAACAAAGAATGGAACAGGTAGACGGTTGAAATCCTTGTATATATTGCGTCTATATAGTATAAGAAACATATATGCAAAGCATCCAAACAGTACAATTCGCCAATTATTTCATCTTCATGATTAAATGAACTACGAGCCCCATTGTTAATCCTTTAAAGGAAATTATTTGTAAATTTCGACAAGTAGAATAATGAATAGATCATGTAGACGGTTGAAATCATTGTATATATTGCCTCTATATAGTCTAAGAAACATATCTGCATTTCATCCAAACAGTACAATTCGCCAATTATTTGATCTTCAAGTTTAAGTGAACTACGAGCCCCATTGTTAATACTTTAACGGAAATTATTTGTAACTTGCGACAAGTAGAACAATGAATGGAACAGGTAGACGGTTGAAGTCAATGTATATATTGCTTCTAAATAGTCTAAGATACATATATGCAAAGCATCCAAACAGTACAATTCGCCAATTTATTGTTCTTCAAGTTTAAGTGAACAACGAGCCCCATTGTTAATCCTTTAAAGGAAATTATTTGTAAATTTCGGCAAGTAGAACAATGAATGGAATAGGTAGACGGTTGAAATCATTGTATATATTGCTTCTATATAGTCTAAGAAACATATATGCAAAGCATCCAAACAGTACCATTCGCCAATTTTTTGTTCTTCAAGTTTAAGTGAACTACGAGCCCCATTGATAATCATGAAAGGGAAATTATTTGTAACTTTCTACAAGTAGAACAATGAATAGAACAGTTAGACTGTTGAAATCTTTGTATATATTGCTTCTATATAGTTTAAGAAACATATATGCAAAGCATCCAAACAGTACAATTCGCCAATTTATTGTTCTTCAAGTTTAAGTGAGCAATGAGCCCCATTGTTAATCCTTTATCGGAAATTATTTGTAACTTTCGACAAGTAGAACAATGAATGGAACAGGAGGACTGTTGAAATCTTTGTATATATTGCTTCTATATAGTCTAAGAAACACATATGCGAAGCATCCAAACAGTACCATTCGCCAATTTTTTGTTCTTCAAGTTTATGTGAACTACGAGCCCCATTGTTAATCCTTTAAAGGAAATTATTTGTAAATTTCGACAAGTAGAACAATGAATGGAACAGGTAGACTGTTGAAATCATTGTATATATTGCTTCTATATAGTCTAAGAAACATATATGCAAAGCATCCAAACAGTACAATTCGCCAATTTTTTGTTCTTCAAGTTTAAGTAAACTACGATCCCCATTGTTAATCCCTTAACGGAAATTATTTGTGACTTTCGACAAGTAGAACATTGAATAGAACAGGTAGACGGTTGAAATCTTTGTATATATTGCTTCTATATAGTCTAAGAAACATATATGCAAAGCATCCAAACAGTACCATCCGCCAATTTTTTGTTCTTCAAGTTTAAGTGAACTACGAGCCCCATTGTTAATCCTTTAAAGGAAATTATTTGTAAATTTCGACAAGTAGAACATTGAATAGAACAGGTAGACGGTTGAAATCTTTGTATATATTGCTTCTATATAGTCTAAGAAACCTATATTCAAAGCATCCAAACAGTACCATCCGCCAATTTTTTGTTCTTCAAGTTTAAGTGAACTACGAGCCCCATTGTTAATCCTTTAAAGGAAATTATTTGTAAATTTCGACAAGTAGAACATTGAATAGAACAGGTAGACGGTTGAAATCTTTGTATATATTGCTTCTATATAGTCTAAGAAACATATATGCAAAGCATCCAAACAGTACAATTCGCCAATTTTTTGTTCTTCAAGTTTAAGTGAACTACGAGCCCCATTGTTAATCCTTTATCGGAAATTATTTGTAACTTTCGACAAGTAGAACAATGAATGGAACTTGTAGACGGTTGAAATCTTTTTATATATTGCTTCTATATAGTCTAAGAAACATATATGCAAAGCATCCAAACAGTACAATTCGCCAATTTTTTGTTCTTCAAGTTTAAGTGAGCAATGAGCCCCATTGTTAATCCTTTATCGGAAATTATTTGTAACTTTCGACAAGTAGAACTATGAGTGGAACAGGTAGACGGTTGAAATCTTTTTATATATTGCTTCTATATAGTCTAAGAAACATATATGCAAAGCATCCAAACAGTACAATTCGCCAATTTTTTGTTCTTCAAGTTTAAGTGAACTACGAGCCCCATTGTTAATCCTTTATCGGAAATTATTTGTAACTTTCGACAAGTAGAACAATGATTGGAACACGTAGACGGTTGAAATCTTTGTATATATTGCTTCCATATAGTCTAAGAAACATGTACGCAAAGCATCCAAACAGTACCATTTGCCAATTTTTTGCTCTTCAAGTTTAAGTGAACAATGAGCCCCAATGGTTAATCCTTTATCGGAAATTATTTGTAATTTTCGACAAGTAGAACAATGAATAGAACAGGTAGACGGTTGAAGTCTTTGTATATGTTGCTTCTATATAGTCTAAGAAACCTATATTCAAAGCATCCAAACAGTACCATCCGCCAATTTTTTGTTCTTCAAGTTTAAGTGAACTACGAGCCCCATTGTTAATCCTTTAAAGGAAATTATTTGTAAATTTCGACAAGTAGAACATTGAATAGAACAGGTAGACGGTTGAAATCTTTGTATATATTGCTTCTATATAGTCTAAGAAACATATATGCAAAGCATCCAAACAGTACAATTCGCCAATTTTTTGTTCTTCAAGTTTAAGTGAACAATGAGCCCCAATGGTTAATCCTTTATCGGAAATTATTTGTAACTTTCGACAAGTAGAACAATGAATGGAACAGGTAGACGGTTGAAATCATTGTATATATTGCTTCTATATAGTCTAAGAAACATATATGCAAAGCATCCAAACAGTACAATTCGCCAATTTTTTGTTCTTCAAGTTTAAGTGAACTACGAGCCACACTGTTAATCCTTTAAAGGAAATTATTTGTAAATTTCGACAAGTAGAACAAAGAATGGAACAGGTAGACGGTTGAAATCCTTGTATATATTGCGTCTATATAGTATAAGAAACATATATGCAAAGCATCCAAACAGTACAATTCGCCAATTTTTTGTTCTTCAAGTTTAAGTGAGCAATGAGCCCCATTGTTAATCCTTTATCGGAAATTATTTGTAACTTTCGACAAGTAGAACTATGAGTGGAACAGGTAGACGGTTGAAATCTTTTTATATATTGCTTCTATATAGTCTAAGAAACATATATGCAAAGCATCCAAACAGTACAATTCGCCAATTTTTTGTTCTTCAAGTTTAAGTGAACTACGAGCCCCATTGTTAATCCTTTATCGGAAATTATTTGTAACTTTCGACAAGTAGAACAATGATTGGAACACGTAGACGGTTGAAATCTTTGTATATATTGCTTCCATATAGTCTAAGAAACATGTACGCAAAGCATCCAAACAGTACCATTTGCCAATTTTTTGCTCTTCAAGTTTAAGTGAACAATGAGCCCCAATGGTTAATCCTTTATCGGAAATTATTTGTAATTTTCGACAAGTAGAACAATGAATAGAACAGGTAGACGGTTGAAGTCTTTGTATATGTTGCTTCTATATAGTCTAAGAAACCTATATTCAAAGCATCCAAACAGTACCATCCGCCAATTTTTTGTTCTTCAAGTTTAAGTGAACTACGAGCCCCATTGTTAATCCTTTAAAGGAAATTATTTGTAAATTTCGACAAGTAGAACATTGAATAGAACAGGTAGACGGTTGAAATCTTTGTATATATTGCTTCTATATAGTCTAAGAAACATATATGCAAAGCATCCAAACAGTACAATTCGCCAATTTTTTGTTCTTCAAGTTTAAGTGAACAATGAGCCCCAATGGTTAATCCTTTATCGGAAATTATTTGTAACTTTCGACAAGTAGAACAATGAATGGAACAGGTAGACGGTTGAAATCATTGTATATATTGCTTCTATATAGTCTAAGAAACATATATGCAAAGCATCCAAACAGTACAATTCGCCAATTTTTTGTTCTTCAAGTTTAAGTGAACTACGAGCCACACTGTTAATCCTTTAAAGGAAATTATTTGTAAATTTCGACAAGTAGAACAAAGAATGGAACAGGTAGACGGTTGAAATCCTTGTATATATTGCGTCTATATAGTATAAGAAACATATATGCAAAGCATCCAAACAGTACAATTCGCCAATTATTTCATCTTCATGATTAAATGAACTACGAGCCCCATTGTTAATCCTTTAAAGGAAATTATTTGTAAATTTCGACAAGTAGAATAATGAATAGATCATGTAGACGGTTGAAATCATTGTATATATTGCTTCTATATAGTCTAAGAAACATATCTGCATTTCATCCAAACAGTACAATTCGCCAATTATTTGATCTTCAAGTTTAAGTGAACTACGAGCCCCATTGTTAATACTTTAACGGAAATTATTTGTAACTTGCGACAAGTAGAACAATGAATGGAACAGGTAGACGGTTGAAGTCAATGTATATATTGCTTCTAAATAGTCTAAGATACATATATGCAAAGCATCCAAACAGTACAATTCGCCAATTTATTGTTCTTCAAGTTTAAGTGAACAACGAGCCCCATTGTTAATCCTTTAAAGGAAATTATTTGTAAATTTCGGCAAGTAGAACAATGAATGGAAGAGGTAGACGGTTGAAATCATTGTATATATTGCTTCTATATAGTCTAAGAAACATATATGCAAAGCATCCAAACAGTACCATTCGCCAATTTTTTGTTCTTCAAGTTTAAGTGAACTACGAGCCCCATTGTTAATCCTTTAACGGAAATTATTTGTAACTTTCGACAAGTAGAACAATGAATGGAACAGGTAGACGTTTGAAATCCTTGTATATATTGCGTCTATATAGTCTAAGAAACATATATGCAAAGCATCCAAACAGTACAATTCGCCAATTATTTGATCTTCAAGTTTAAGTGAACTACGAGCCCCATTTTTAATACTTTAACGGAAATTATTTCTAACTTTCTACAAGTAGAACAATGAATAGAACAGGTAGACGGTTGAAATCTTTGTATATGTTGCTTCTATATAGTCTAAGAAACTTATATGCAAAGCATCTAAACAGTAACAATCGCCAATTTTTTGATCTTCAAGTTTAAGTGAACAGCGAGCCCCATTGATAATCATGAAATGGAAATTATTTGTAACTTTCTACAAGTAGAAGAATGAATAGTACAGGTAGACGGGTGAAATCTTTCTATATATTGCTTCTAAATAGTCTAAGAAACATATATGCATAGCATCCAAACAGTACCATTCGCCAATTTTTTGTTCTTCAAGTTTAAGTGAACAACGAGCCCCATTGTTAATCCTTTAAAGGAAATTATTTGTAAATTTCGACAAGTAGAACAATGATTGGAACACGTAGCCGGTTGAAATCTTTGTATTAATTGCTTCCATATAGTCTAAGAAACATGTACGCAAAGCATCCAAACAGTACCATTCGCCAATTTTTTGTTCTTCAAGTGTATGTGAACAATGAGCCCCAATGGTTAATCCTTTATCGGAAATTATTTGTAATTTTCGACAAGTAGAACAATGAATGGAACAGGTAGACGTTTGAAATCTTTGTATATATTGCTTCTATATAATATAAGAAACATATATGCAAAGCATCCAAACAGTACCATGCGCCAATTTTTTGTTCTCCAAGTTTAAGTGAACAACGAGCCCCATTGATAATCATGAAATGGAAATTATTTGTAACTTTCTACAAGTAGAACGATGAATAGTACTGGTAGACGGGTGAAATCTTTCTATATATTGCTTCTAAATAGTCAAAGAAACATATATGCAAAGCATCCAAACTGTACAATTCGCCAATTTTTTGTTCTTCAAGTTTCAGTGAACTACGAGCCACATTGTTAATCCTTTAAAGGAAATTATTTGTAAATTTCGACAAGTAGAACAATGAATGGATCAGGTAGACGGTTGAAATAATTGTATATATTGCTTCTATATTATCTACGAAACATATATGCAAAGCATCCAAACAGTACAATTCTCCAATTTTTTGTTCTTCAAGTTTAAGTGAGCAATGAGCCCCAATGGTTAATCCTTTATCGGAAATTATTTGTAACTTTCGACAAGTAGAACAATGAATGGAACAGGTAGACGGTTGAAATCATTGTATATATTGCTTCTATATAGTCTAAGAAACATATATGCAAAGCATCCAAACAGTACAATTCGCCAATTTTTAGTTCTTCAAGTTTAAGTGAACTACGACCCCATTGTTAATCCTTTAACGGAAATTATTTGTAACTTTCGACAAGTAGAACAATGAATGGAACAGGTAGACGTTTGAAATCCTTGTATATATTGCGTCTATATAGTATAAGCAACATATATGCAAAGCATCCAAACAGTACAATTCGCCAATTTATTGTTCTTCAAGTTTAAGTGAACAACGAGCCCCATTGATAATCATGAAATGGAAATTATTTGTAACTTTCTACAAGTAGAACGATGAATAGTACTGGTAGACGGGTGAAATCTTTCTATATATTGCTTCTAAATAGTCAAAGAAACATATATGCAAAGCATCCAAACAGTACAATTCGCCAATTTTTTGTTCTTCAAGTTTCAGTGAACTACGAGCCACATTGTTAATCCTTTAAAGGAAATTATTTGTAAATTTCGACAAGTAGAACAATGAATGGATCAGGTAGACGGTTGAAATAATTGTATATATTGCTTCTATATAATCTACGAAACATATATGCAAAGCATCCAAACAGTACAATTCGCCAATTTTTTGTTCTTCAAGTTTAAGTGAACTACGAGCCCCATTTTTAATACTTTAACGGAAATTATTTGTAACTTTCTACAAGTAGAACAATGAATAGAACAGGTAGACGGTTGAAATCTTTGTATATGTTGCTTCTATATAGTCTAAGAAACTTACATGCAAAGCATCTAAACAGTAACAATCGCCAATTTTTTGATCTTCAAGTTTAAGTGAACAGCGGGCCCCATTGATAATCATGAAATGGAAATTATTTGTAACTTTCTACAAGTAGAACAATGAATAGTACAGGTAGACGGGTGAAATCTTTCTATATATTGCTTCTAAATAGTCTAAGAAACATATATGCAAAGCATCCAAACAGTACAATTCGCCAATTTTTTGTTCTTCAAGTTTAAGTGAACTACGAGCCACACTGTTAATCCTTTCAAGGAAATTATTTGTAAATTTCGACAAGTAGAACAAAGAATGGAACAGGTAGACGGTTGAAATCCTTGTATATATTGCGTCTATATAGTATAAGAAACATATATGCAAAGCATCCAAACAGTACAATTCGCCAATTTATTGTTCTTCAAGTTTAAGTGAACTACGAGCCCCATTGTTAATCCTTTAAAGGAAATTATTTGTAAATTTCGACAAGTAGAACAAAGAATGGAACAGGTAGACGGTTGAAATCCTTGTATATATTGCGTCTATATAGTATAAGAAACATATATGCAAAGCATCCAAACAGTACAATTCGCCAATTTATTGTTCTTCAAGTTTAAGTGAACAACGAGCCCCATTGTTAATCCTTTAAAGGAAATTATTTGTAAATTTCGGCAAGTAGAACTATGAGTGGAACAGGTAGACGGTTGAAATCAATGTATATATTGCTTCTATATAGTCTAAGAAACATATATGCAAATCATCCAAACAGTACCATTCGCCAATTTTTTGTTCTTCAAGTTTAAGTGAACAATGAGCCCCATTGTTAATCCTTTAAAGGAAATTATTTGTAAATTTCGGCAAGTAGAACAATGAATGGAATAGGTAGACGGTTGAAATCATTGTATATATTGCTTCTATATAGTCTAAGAAACATATATGCAAAGCATCCAAACAGTACAATTCGCCAATTTCTTGTTCTCCAAAGTTTAAGTGAACAACGAGCCCCATTGTTAATCCTTTAAAGGAAATTATTTGTAAATTTCGACAAGTAGAACAATGATTGGAACACGTAGACGGTTGAAATCTTTGTACATATTGCTTCCATATAGTCTAAGAAACATGTGCGCAAAGCATCCAAACAGTACCATTTGCCAATTTTTTGTTCTTCAAGTTTAAGTGAACAATGAGCCCCAATGGTTAATCCTTTATCGGAAATTATTTGTAATTTTCGACAAGTAGAACAATGAATAGAACAGGTAGACGGTTGAAGTCTTTGTATATGTTGCTTCTATATAGTCTAAGAAACATATATGCAAAGCATCCAAACAGTACAATTCGCCAATTTATTGTTCTTCAAGTTTAAGTGAACAACGAGCCCCATTGTTAATCCTTTAAAGGAAATTATTTGTAAATTTCGGCAAGTAGAACAATGAATGGAATAGGTAGACGGTTGAAATCATTGTATATATTGCTTCTATATAGTCTAAGAAACATATATGCAAAGCATCCAAACAGTACAATTCGCCAATTTCTTGTTCTCCAAAGTTTAAGTGAACAACAAGCCCCATTGTTAATCCTTTAAAGGAAATTATTTGTAAATTTCGACAAGTAGAACAATGATTGGAACACGTAGACGGATGAAATCTTTGTATATATTGCTTCCATATAGTCTAAGAAACATGTACGCAAAGCAGCCAAACAGTACCATTTGCCAATTTTTTGTTCTTCAAGTTTAAGTGAACAATGAGCCCCAATGGTTAATCCTTTAAAGGAAATTATTTGTAAATTTCGACAAGTAGAACAATGAATAGAACAGGTAGACGGTTTAAGTCTTTGTATATGTTGCTTCTATATAGTCTAAGAAACCTATATTCAAAGCATCCAAACAGTACCATCCGCCAATTTTTTGTTCTTCAAGTTTAAGTGAACTACGAGCCCCATTGTTAATCCTTTAAAGGAAATTATTTGTAAATTTCGACAAGTAGAACATTGAATAGAACAGGTAGACGGTTGAAATCATTGTATATATTGCTTCTATATAGTCTACGAAACATATATGCAAAGCATCCAAACAGTTCAATTCGCCAATTTTTTGTTCTTCAAGTTTAAGTGAACTACGAGCCCCATTGTTAATCCTTTAACGGAAATTAATTGTAACTTTCTACAAGTAGAACAATGATTGGAACACGTACACGGTTGAAGTCAATGTATATATTGCTTCTAAATAGTCTAAGAAACATATATGCAAAGCATCCAAACAGTACAATTCGCCAATTTTTTGTTCTTCAAGTTTAAGTGAACTACGAGACCCATTGTTAATCCTTTAAAGGAAATTATTTGTAAATTTCGACAAGTAGAACAATGATTGGAACACGTAGACGGTTGAAATCTTTGTATATATTGCTTCCATATAGTCTAAGAAACATGTACGCAAAGCATCCAAACAGTACCATTTGCCAATTTTTTGTTCTTCAAGTTTAAGTGAACAATGAGCCCCAATGGTTAATCCTTTATCGGAAATTATTTGTAATTTTCGACAAGTAGAACAATGAATAGAACAGGTAGACGGTTGAAGTCTTTGTATATGTTGCTTCTAGATAGTCTAAGAAACCTATATTCAAAGCATCCAAACAGTACCATCCGCCAATTTTTTGTTCTTCAAGTTTAAGTGAACTACGAGCCCCATTGTTAATCCTTTAAAGGAAATTATTTGTAAATTTCGACAAGTAGAACATTGAATAGAACAGGTAGACGGTTGAAATCTTTGTATATATTGCTTCTATATAGTCTAAGAAACATATATGCAAAGCATCCAAACAGTACAATTCGCCAATTTTTTGTTCTTCAAGTTTAAGTGAACAATGAGCCCCAATGGTTAATCCTTTATCGGAAATTATTTGTAACTTTCGACAAGTAGAACAATGAATGGAACAGGTAGACGGTTGAAATCATTGTATATATTGCTTCTATATAGTCTAAGAAACATATATGCAAAGCATCCAAACAGTACAATTCGCCAATTTTTAGTTCTTCAAGTTTAAGTAAACTACGATCCCCATTGTTAATCCCTTAACGGAAATTATTTGTAACTTTCGACAAGTAGAACAATGAATGGAACAGGTAGACGGTTGAAATCATTGTATATATTGCTTCTATATGATCTAAGAGAAACATATGCAAAGCATCCAAACAGTACAATTCGCCAATTATTTCATCTTCATGATTAAATGAACTACGAGCCCCATTGTTAATCCTTTAAAGGAAATTATTTGTAAATTTCGACAAGTAGAATAATGAATGGATCATGTAGCCGGTTGAAATCATTGTATATATTGCTTCCATATAGTCTAAGAAACATATCTGCATTTCATCCAAACAGTACAATTCGCCAATTATTTGATCTTCAAGTTTAAGTGAACTACGAGCCCCATTGTTAATACTTTAACGGAAATTATTTGTAACTTGCGACAAGTAGAACAATGAATGGAACAGGTAGACGGTTGAAGTCAATGTATATATTGCTTCTAAATAGTCTAAGAAACATATATGCAAAGCATCCAAACAGTACAATTCGCCAATTTTTTGTTCTTCAAGTTTAAGTGAACTACGAGCCCCATTGTTAATCCTTTAAAGGAAATTATTTGTAAATTTCGACAAGTAAAACAATGAATGGGTCAGGTAGACGGTTGAAATCATTGTATATATTGCTTCTATATAATCTACGAAACATATATGCAAATCATCCAAACAGTACAATTCACGAATTTTTTGTTCTTCAAGTTTAAGTAAACTACGAGCCCCATTGTTAATCCTTTAACGGAAATTAATTGTAACTTTCTACAAGTAGAACAATGATTGGAACACGTAGACGGTTGAAATCTTTGTATATATTGCTTCCATATAGTCTAAGAAACATATATGCAAAGCATCCAAACAGTACCATTCGCCAATTTTTTGTTCTTCAAGTGTATGTGGACAATGAGCCCCAATGGTTAATCCTTTATTGGAAATTATTTGTAATTTTCGACAAGTAGAACAATGAATGGAACAGGTAGACGGTTGAAATCTTTGTATATATTGCTTCTATATAATCTAAGAAACATATATGCAAAGCATCCAAACAGTTCAATTCGCCAATTTTTTGTTCTTCAAGTTTAAGTGAACTACGAGCCCCATTGTTAATCCTTTAACGGAAATTAATTGTAACTTTCTACAAGTAGAACAATGATTGGAACACGTACACGGTTGAAGTCAATGTATATATTGCTTCTAAATAGTCTAAGAAACATATATGCAAAGCATCCAAACAGTACAATTCGCCAATTTTTTGTTCTTCAAGTTTAAGTGAACTACGAGACCCATTGTTAATCCTTTAAAGGAAATTATTTGTAAATTTCGACAAGTAGAACAATGATTGGAACACGTAGACGGTTGAAATCTTTGTATATATTGCTTCCATATAGTCTAAGAAACATGTACGCAAAGCATCCAAACAGTACCATTTGCCAATTTTTTGTTCTTCAAGTTTAAGTGAACAATGAGCCCCAATGGTTAATCCTTTATCGGAAATTATTTGTAATTTTCGACAAGTAGAACAATGAATAGAACAGGTAGACGGTTGAAGTCTTTGTATATGTTGCTTCTAGATAGTCTAAGAAACCTATATTCAAAGCATCCAAACAGTACCATCCGCCAATTTTTTGTTCTTCAAGTTTAAGTGAACTACGAGCCCCATTGTTAATCCTTTAAAGGAAATTATTTGTAAATTTCGACAAGTAGAACATTGAATAGAACAGGTAGACGGTTGAAATCTTTGTATATATTGCTTCTATATAGTCTAAGAAACATATATGCAAAGCATCCAAACAGTACAATTCGCCAATTTTTTGTTCTTCAAGTTTAAGTGAACAATGAGCCCCAATGGTTAATCCTTTATCGGAAATTATTTGTAACTTTCGACAAGTAGAACAATGAATGGAACAGGTAGACGGTTGAAATCATTGTATATATTGCTTCTATATAGTCTAAGAAACATATATGCAAAGCATCCAAACAGTACAATTCGCCAATTTTTAGTTCTTCAAGTTTAAGTAAACTACGATCCCCATTGTTAATCCCTTAACGGAAATTATTTGTAACTTTCGACAAGTAGAACAATGAATGGAACAGGTAGACGGTTGAAATCATTGTATATATTGCTTCTATATGATCTAAGAGAAACATATGCAAAGCATCCAAACAGTACAATTCGCCAATTATTTCATCTTCATGATTAAATGAACTACGAGCCCCATTGTTAATCCTTTAAAGGAAATTATTTGTAAATTTCGACAAGTAGAATAATGAATGGATCATGTAGCCGGTTGAAATCATTGTATATATTGCTTCCATATAGTCTAAGAAACATATCTGCATTTCATCCAAACAGTACAATTCGCCAATTATTTGATCTTCAAGTTTAAGTGAACTACGAGCCCCATTGTTAATACTTTAACGGAAATTATTTGTAACTTGCGACAAGTAGAACAATGAATGGAACAGGTAGACGGTTGAAGTCAATGTATATATTGCTTCTAAATAGTCTAAGAAACATATATGCAAAGCATCCAAACAGTACAATTCGCCAATTTTTTGTTCTTCAAGTTTAAGTGAACTACGAGCCCCATTGTTAATCCTTTAAAGGAAATTATTTGTAAATTTCGACAAGTAAAACAATGAATGGGTCAGGTAGACGGTTGAAATCATTGTATATATTGCTTCTATATAATCTACGAAACATATATGCAAATCATCCAAACAGTACAATTCACGAATTTTTTGTTCTTCAAGTTTAAGTAAACTACGAGCCCCATTGTTAATCCTTTAACGGAAATTAATTGTAACTTTCTACAAGTAGAACAATGATTGGAACACGTAGACGGTTGAAATCTTTGTATATATTGCTTCCATATAGTCTAAGAAACATATATGCAAAGCATCCAAACAGTACCATTCGCCAATTTTTTGTTCTTCAAGTGTATGTGGACAATGAGCCCCAATGGTTAATCCTTTATTGGAAATTATTTGTAATTTTCGACAAGTAGAACAATGAATGGAACAGGTAGACGGTTGAAATCTTTGTATATATTGCTTCTATATAATCTAAGAAACATATATGCAAAGCATCCAAACAGTACCATTCGCCAATTTTTAGTTCTTCAAGTTTAAGTGAACTACGAGCACCATTGTTAATCCTTTAACGGAAATTATTTGTAACTTTCGACAAGTAGAACAATGAATGGAACAGGTAGACGTTTGAAATCCTTGTATATATTGCGTCTATATAGTCTAAGAAACATATATGCAAAGCATCCAAACAGTACAATTCGCCAATTATTTGATCTTCAAGTTTAAGTGAACTACGAGCCCCATTTTTAATACTTTAACGGAAATTATTTGTAACTTTCTACAAGTAGAACAATGAATAGAACAGGTAGACGGTTGAAATCTTTGTATATGTTGCTTCTATATAGTCTAAGAAACTTATATGCAAAGCATCTAAACAGTAACAATCGCCAATTTTTTGATCTTCAAGTTTAAGTGAACAGCGAGCCCCATTGATAATCATGAAATGGAAATTATTTGTAACTTTCTACAAGTAGAACAATGAATAGTACAGGTAGACGGGTGAAATCTTTCTATATATTGCGTCTATATAGTCTAAGAAACATACATGCAAAGCATCCAAACAGTACCATTCGCCAATTTTTTGTTCTTCAAGTGTATGTGAACAATGAGCCCCAATGGTTAATCCTTTATCGGAAATTATTTGTAATTTTCGACAAGTAGAACAATGAATGGAACAGGTAGACGGTTGAAATCTTTGTATATATTGCTTCTATATAATCTAAGATACATATATGCAAAGCATCCAAACAGTACCATTCGCCAATTTTTAGTTCTTCAAGTTTAAGTGAACTACGAGCCCCATTGTTAATCCTTTAAAGGAAATTATTTGTAAATTTCGACAAGTAAAACAATGAATGGGTCAGGTAGACGGTTGAAATCATTGTATATATTGCTTCTATATAATCTACGAAACATATATGCAAATCATCCAAACAGTACAATTCACGAATTTTTTGTTCTTCAAGTTTAAGTGAACTACGAGCCCCATTGTTAATCCTTTAACGGAAATTAATTGTAACTTTCTACAAGTAGAACAATGATTGGAACACGTAGACGGTTGAAATCTTTGTATATATTGCTTCCATATAGTCTAAGAAACATATATGCAAAGCATCCAAACAGTACCATTCGCCAATTTTTTGTTCTTCAAGTGTATGTGGACAATGAGCCCCAATGGTTAATCCTTTATTGGAAATTATTTGTAATTTTCGACAAGTAGAACAATGAATGGAACAGGTAGACGGTTGAAATCTTTGTATATATTGCTTCTATATAATCTAAGAAACATATATGCAAAGCATCCAAACAGTACCATTCGCCAATTTTTAGTTCTTCAAGTTTAAGTGAACTACGAGCACCATTGTTAATCCTTTAACGGAAATTATTTGTAACTTTCGACAAGTAGAACAATGAATGGAACAGGTAGACGTTTGAAATCCTTGTATATATTGCGTCTATATAGTCTAAGAAACATATATGCAAAGCATCCAAACAGTACAATTCGCCAATTATTTGATCTTCAAGTTTAAGTGAACTACGAGCCCCATTTTTAATACTTTAACGGAAATTATTTGTAACTTTCTACAAGTAGAACAATGAATAGAACAGGTAGACGGTTGAAATCTTTGTATATGTTGCTTCTATATAGTCTAAGAAACTTATATGCAAAGCATCTAAACAGTAACAATCGCCAATTTTTTGATCTTCAAGTTTAAGTGAACAGCGAGCCCCATTGATAATCATGAAATGGAAATTATTTGTAACTTTCTACAAGTAGAACAATGAATAGTACAGGTAGACGGGTGAAATCTTTCTATATATTGCGTCTATATAGTCTAAGAAACATACATGCAAAGCATACAAACAGTACCATTCGCCAATTATTTGATCTTCAAGTTTAAGTGAACTACGAGCCCCATTTTTAATACTTTAACGGAAATTATTTGTAACTTTCTACAAGTAGAACAATGATTGGAACACGTAGACGGTTGAAATCTTTGTATATATTGCTTCCATATAGTCTAAGAAACATATATGCAAAGCATCCAAACAGTACCATTCGCCAATTTTTTGTTCTTCAAGTGTATGTGGACAATGAGCCCCAATGGTTAATCCTTTATTGGAAATTATTTGTAATTTTCGACAAGTAGAACAATGAATGGAACAGGTAGACGGTTGAAATCTTTGTATATATTGCTTCTATATAATCTAAGAAACATATATGCAAAGCATCCAAACAGTACCATTCGCCAATTTTTAGTTCTTCAAGTTTAAGTGAACTACGAGCACCATTGTTAATCCTTTAACGGAAATTATTTGTAACATTCGACAAGTAGAACAATGAATGGAACAGGTAGACGTTTGAAATCCTTGTATATATTGCGTCTATATAGTCTAAGAAACATATATGCAAAGCATCCAAACAGTACAATTCGCCAATTATTTGATCTTCAAGTTTAAGTGAACTACGAGCCCCATTTTTAATACTTTAACGGAACTTATTTGTAACTTTCTACAAGTAGAACAATGAATAGAACAGGTAGACGGTTGAAATCTTTGTATATGTTGCTTCTATATAGTCTAAGAAACTTATATGCAAAGCATGTAAACAGTAACAATCGCCAATTTTTTGATCTTCAAGTTTAAGTGAACAGCGAGCCCCATTGATAATCATGAAATGGAAATTATTTGTAACTTTCTACAAGTAGAACAATGAATAGTACAGGTAGACGGGTGAAATCTTTCTATATATTGCGTCTATATAGTCTAAGAAACATACATGCAAAGCATCCAAACAGTACCATTCGCCAATTTTTTGTTCTTCAAGTGTATGTGAACAATGAGCCCCAATGGTTAATCCTTTATCGGAAATTATTTGTAATTTTCGACAAGTAGAACAATGAATGGAACAGGTAGACGGTTGAAATCTTTGTATATATTGCTTCTATATAATCTAAGATACATATATGCAAAGCATCCAAACAGTACCATTCGCCAATTTTTAGTTCTTCAAGTTTAAGTGAACTACGAGCCCCATTGTTAATCCTTTAACGGAAATTATTTGTAACTTTCGACAAGTAGAACAATGAATGGAACAGGTAGACGTTTGAAATCCTTGTATATATTGCGTCTATATAGTCTAAGAAACATATATGCAAAGCATCCAAACAGTACAATTCGCCAATTATTTGATCTTCAAGTTTAAGTGAACTACGAGCCCCATTTTTAATACTTTAACGGAAATTATTTGTAACTTTCTACAAGTAGAACAATGAATAGAACAGGTAGACGGTTGAAATCTTTGTATATGTTGCTTCTATATAGTCTAAGAAACTTATATGCAAAGCATCTAAACAGTAACAATCGCCAATTTTTTGATCTTCAAGTTTAAGTGAACAGCGAGCCCCATTGATAATCATGAAATGGAAATTATTTGTAACTTTCTACAAGTAGAACAATGAATAGTACAGGTAGACGGGTGAAATCTTTCTATATATTGCTTCTAAATAGTCTAAGAAACATATATGCATAGCATCCAAACAGTACAATTCGCCAATTATTTGATCTTCAAGTTTAAGTGAACTACGAGCCCCATTTTTAATACTTTAACGGAAATTATTTGTAACTTTCTACAAGTAGAACAATGAATAGAACAGGTAGACGGTTGAAATCTTTGTATATGTTGCTTCCATATAGTCTAAGAAACATGTACGCAAAGCATCCAAACAGTACCATTCGCCAATTTCTTGTTCTTCAAGTTTAAGTGAACAACGAGCCCCATTGATAATCATGAAACGGAAATTATTTGTAACTTTCTACAAGTAGAACAATGAATAGAACAGGTAGGCGGTTGAAATCTTTGTATGTGTTGCTTCTATATAGTCTACGAAACCTATATGCAAAGCATCTAAACAGTAACAATCGCCAATTTTTTGATCTTCAAGTTTAAGTGAACTACGAGCCCCATTGTTAATCCTTTAACGGAAATTATTTGTAACTTTCGACAAGTAGAACAATGAATGGAACAGGTAGACGTTTGAAATCCTTGTATATATTGCGTCTATATAGTCTAAGAAACATATATACAAAGCATCCAAACAGTACAATTCGCCAATTATTTGATCTTCAAGTTTAAGTGAACTACGAGCCCCATTTTTAATACTTTAACGGAAATTATTTGTAACTTTCTACAAGTAGAACAATGAATAGAACAGGTAGACGGTTGAAATCTTTGTATATGTTGCTTCTATATAGTCTAAGAAACTTATATGCAAAGCATCTAAACAGTAACAATCGCCAATTATTTGATCTTCAAGTTTAAGTGAACAGCGAGCCCCATTGATAATCATGAAACGGAAATTATTTGTTACTTTCTACAAGTAGAACAATGAATAGTACAGGTAGACGGGTGAAATCTTTCTATATATTGCTTCTAAATAGTCTAAGAAACATATATGCATAGCATCCAAACAGTACCATTCGCCAATTTTTTGTTCTTCAAGTTTAAGTGAACAACGAGCCCCATTGTTAATCCTTTAAAGGAAATTATTTGTAAATTTCGACAAGTAGAACAACGATTGGAACACGTAGACGGTTGAAATCTTTGTATTAATTGCTTCCATATAGTCTAAGAAACATATATGCAAAGCATCCAAACAGTACCATTCGCCAATTTATTGTTCGTCAAGTTTAAGTGTACAACGAGCCCCATTGTTAATCCTTTAAAGGAAATTATTTGTAAAGTTCGACAAGTAGAACAATGAATGGAATAGGTAGACGGTTGAAATCTTTGTATATATTGCTTCTATATAGTCTAAGAAACATATATGCAAAGCATCCAAACAGTACCATTCGCCAATTTTTTGTTCTTCAAGTTTAAGTGAACTACGAGCCCCATTGTTAATCCTTTAAAGGAAATTATTTGTAAATTTCGACAAGTAGAACAATGAATGGAACAGGTAGACTGTTGAAATAATTGTATATATTGCTTCTATATAGTCTAAGAAACATATATGCAAAGCATCCAAACAGTACAATTCGCCAATTTTTTGTTCTTCAAGTTTAAGTAAACTACGATCCCCATTGTTAATCCCTTAACGGAAATTATTTGTGACTTTCGACAAGTAGAACAATGAATGGAACAGGTAGACGTTTGAAATCCTTGTATATATTGCGTCTATATAGTCTAAGAAACATATATGCAAAGCATCCAAACAGTACAATTCGCCAATTATTTGATCTTCAAGTTTAAGTGAACTACGAGCCCCATTTTTAATACTTTAACGGAAATTATTTGTAACTTTCTACAAGTAGAACAATGAATAGAACAGGTAGACGGTTGAAATCTTTGTATATATTGCTTCCATATAGTCTAAGAAACATATATGCAAAGCATCCAAACAGTACCATTCGCCAATTTTTTGTTCTTCAAGTGTATGTGGACAATGAGCCCCAATGGTTAATCCTTTATTGGAAATTATTTGTAATTTTCGACAAGTAGAACAATGAATGGAACAGGTAGACGGTTGAAATCTTTGTATATATTGCTTCTATATAATCTAAGAAACATATATGCAAAGCATCCAAACAGTACCATTCGCCAATTTTTAGTTCTTCAAGTTTAAGTGAACTACGAGCACCATTGTTAATCCTTTAACGGAAATTATTTGTAACTTTCGACAAGTAGAACAATGAATGGAACAGGTAGACGTTTGAAATCCTTGTATATATTGCGTCTATATAGTCTAAGAAACATATATGCAAAGCATCCAAACAGTACAATTCGCCAATTATTTGATCTTCAAGTTTAAGTGAACTACGAGCCCCATTTTTAATACTTTAACGGAAATTATTTGTAACTTTCTACAAGTAGAACAATGAATAGAACAGGTAGACGGTTGAAATCTTTGTATATGTTGCTTCTATATAGTCTAAGAAACTTATATGCAAAGCATCTAAACAGTAACAATCGCCAATTTTTTGATCTTCAAGTTTAAGTGAACAGCGAGCCCCATTGATAATCATGAAATGGAAATTATTTGTAACTTTCTACAAGTAGAACAATGAATAGTACAGGTAGACGGGTGAAATCTTTCTATATATTGCGTCTATATAGTCTAAGAAACATACATGCAAAGCATCCAAACAGTACCATTCGCCAATTTTTTGTTCTTCAAGTGTATGTGAACAATGAGCCCCAATGGTTAATCCTTTATCGGAAATTATTTGTAATTTTCGACAAGTAGAACAATGAATGGAACAGGTAGACGGTTGAAATCTTTGTATATATTGCTTCTATATAATCTAAGATACATATATGCAAAGCATCCAAACAGTACCATTCGCCAATTTTTAGTTCTTCAAGTTTAAGTGAACTACGAGCCCCATTGTTAATCCTTTAAAGGAAATTATTTGTAAATTTCGACAAGTAAAACAATGAATGGGTCAGGTAGACGGTTGAAATCATTGTATATATTGCTTCTATATAATCTACGAAACATATATGCAAATCATCCAAACAGTACAATTCACGAATTTTTTGTTCTTCAAGTTTAAGTGAACTACGAGCCCCATTGTTAATCCTTTAACGGAAATTAATTGTAACTTTCTACAAGTAGAACAATGATTGGAACACGTAGACGGTTGAAATCTTTGTATATATTGCTTCCATATAGTCTAAGAAACATATATGCAAAGCATCCAAACAGTACCATTCGCCAATTTTTTGTTCTTCAAGTGTATGTGGACAATGAGCCCCAATGGTTAATCCTTTATTGGAAATTATTTGTAATTTTCGACAAGTAGAACAATGAATGGAACAGGTAGACGGTTGAAATCTTTGTATATATTGCTTCTATATAATCTAAGAAACATATATGCAAAGCATCCAAACAGTACCATTCGCCAATTTTTAGTTCTTCAAGTTTAAGTGAACTACGAGCACCATTGTTAATCCTTTAACGGAAATTATTTGTAACTTTCGACAAGTAGAACAATGAATGGAACAGGTAGACGTTTGAAATCCTTGTATATATTGCGTCTATATAGTCTAAGAAACATATATGCAAAGCATCCAAACAGTACAATTCGCCAATTATTTGATCTTCAAGTTTAAGTGAACTACGAGCCCCATTTTTAATACTTTAACGGAAATTATTTGTAACTTTCTACAAGTAGAACAATGAATAGAACAGGTAGACGGTTGAAATCTTTGTATATGTTGCTTCTATATAGTCTAAGAAACTTATATGCAAAGCATCTAAACAGTAACAATCGCCAATTTTTTGATCTTCAAGTTTAAGTGAACAGCGAGCCCCATTGATAATCATGAAATGGAAATTATTTGTAACTTTCTACAAGTAGAACAATGAATAGTACAGGTAGACGGGTGAAATCTTTCTATATATTGCGTCTATATAGTCTAAGAAACATACATGCAAAGCATACAAACAGTACCATTCGCCAATTATTTGATCTTCAAGTTTAAGTGAACTACGAGCCCCATTTTTAATACTTTAACGGAAATTATTTGTAACTTTCTACAAGTAGAACAATGATTGGAACACGTAGACGGTTGAAATCTTTGTATATATTGCTTCCATATAGTCTAAGAAACATATATGCAAAGCATCCAAACAGTACCATTCGCCAATTTTTTGTTCTTCAAGTGTATGTGGACAATGAGCCCCAATGGTTAATCCTTTATTGGAAATTATTTGTAATTTTCGACAAGTAGAACAATGAATGGAACAGGTAGACGGTTGAAATCTTTGTATATATTGCTTCTATATAATCTAAGAAACATATATGCAAAGCATCCAAACAGTACCATTCGCCAATTTTTAGTTCTTCAAGTTTAAGTGAACTACGAGCACCATTGTTAATCCTTTAACGGAAATTATTTGTAACATTCGACAAGTAGAACAATGAATGGAACAGGTAGACGTTTGAAATCCTTGTATATATTGCGTCTATATAGTCTAAGAAACATATATGCAAAGCATCCAAACAGTACAATTCGCCAATTATTTGATCTTCAAGTTTAAGTGAACTACGAGCCCCATTTTTAATACTTTAACGGAACTTATTTGTAACTTTCTACAAGTAGAACAATGAATAGAACAGGTAGACGGTTGAAATCTTTGTATATGTTGCTTCTATATAGTCTAAGAAACTTATATGCAAAGCATGTAAACAGTAACAATCGCCAATTTTTTGATCTTCAAGTTTAAGTGAACAGCGAGCCCCATTGATAATCATGAAATGGAAATTATTTGTAACTTTCTACAAGTAGAACAATGAATAGTACAGGTAGACGGGTGAAATCTTTCTATATATTGCGTCTATATAGTCTAAGAAACATACATGCAAAGCATCCAAACAGTACCATTCGCCAATTTTTTGTTCTTCAAGTGTATGTGAACAATGAGCCCCAATGGTTAATCCTTTATCGGAAATTATTTGTAATTTTCGACAAGTAGAACAATGAATGGAACAGGTAGACGGTTGAAATCTTTGTATATATTGCTTCTATATAATCTAAGATACATATATGCAAAGCATCCAAACAGTACCATTCGCCAATTTTTAGTTCTTCAAGTTTAAGTGAACTACGAGCCCCATTGTTAATCCTTTAACGGAAATTATTTGTAACTTTCGACAAGTAGAACAATGAATGGAACAGGTAGACGTTTGAAATCCTTGTATATATTGCGTCTATATAGTCTAAGAAACATATATGCAAAGCATCCAAACAGTACAATTCGCCAATTATTTGATCTTCAAGTTTAAGTGAACTACGAGCCCCATTTTTAATACTTTAACGGAAATTATTTGTAACTTTCTACAAGTAGAACAATGAATAGAACAGGTAGACGGTTGAAATCTTTGTATATGTTGCTTCTATATAGTCTAAGAAACTTATATGCAAAGCATCTAAACAGTAACAATCGCCAATTTTTTGATCTTCAAGTTTAAGTGAACAGCGAGCCCCATTGATAATCATGAAATGGAAATTATTTGTAACTTTCTACAAGTAGAACAATGAATAGTACAGGTAGACGGGTGAAATCTTTCTATATATTGCTTCTAAATAGTCTAAGAAACATATATGCATAGCATCCAAACAGTACAATTCGCCAATTATTTGATCTTCAAGTTTAAGTGAACTACGAGCCCCATTTTTAATACTTTAACGGAAATTATTTGTAACTTTCTACAAGTAGAACAATGAATAGAACAGGTAGACGGTTGAAATCTTTGTATATGTTGCTTCCATATAGTCTAAGAAACATGTACGCAAAGCATCCAAACAGTACCATTCGCCAATTTCTTGTTCTTCAAGTTTAAGTGAACAACGAGCCCCATTGATAATCATGAAACGGAAATTATTTGTAACTTTCTACAAGTAGAACAATGAATAGAACAGGTAGGCGGTTGAAATCTTTGTATGTGTTGCTTCTATATAGTCTACGAAACCTATATGCAAAGCATCTAAACAGTAACAATCGCCAATTTTTTGATCTTCAAGTTTAAGTGAACTACGAGCCCCATTGTTAATCCTTTAACGGAAATTATTTGTAACTTTCGACAAGTAGAACAATGAATGGAACAGGTAGACGTTTGAAATCCTTGTATATATTGCGTCTATATAGTCTAAGAAACATATATACAAAGCATCCAAACAGTACAATTCGCCAATTATTTGATCTTCAAGTTTAAGTGAACTACGAGCCCCATTTTTAATACTTTAACGGAAATTATTTGTAACTTTCTACAAGTAGAACAATGAATAGAACAGGTAGACGGTTGAAATCTTTGTATATGTTGCTTCTATATAGTCTAAGAAACTTATATGCAAAGCATCTAAACAGTAACAATCGCCAATTATTTGATCTTCAAGTTTAAGTGAACAGCGAGCCCCATTGATAATCATGAAACGGAAATTATTTGTTACTTTCTACAAGTAGAACAATGAATAGTACAGGTAGACGGGTGAAATCTTTCTATATATTGCTTCTAAATAGTCTAAGAAACATATATGCATAGCATCCAAACAGTACCATTCGCCAATTTTTTGTTCTTCAAGTTTAAGTGAACAACGAGCCCCATTGTTAATCCTTTAAAGGAAATTATTTGTAAATTTCGACAAGTAGAACAACGATTGGAACACGTAGACGGTTGAAATCTTTGTATTAATTGCTTCCATATAGTCTAAGAAACATATATGCAAAGCATCCAAACAGTACCATTCGCCAATTTATTGTTCGTCAAGTTTAAGTGTACAACGAGCCCCATTGTTAATCCTTTAAAGGAAATTATTTGTAAAGTTCGACAAGTAGAACAATGAATGGAATAGGTAGACGGTTGAAATCTTTGTATATATTGCTTCTATATAGTCTAAGAAACATATATGCAAAGCATCCAAACAGTACCATTCGCCAATTTTTTGTTCTTCAAGTTTAAGTGAACTACGAGCCCCATTGTTAATCCTTTAAAGGAAATTATTTGTAAATTTCGACAAGTAGAACAATGAATGGAACAGGTAGACTGTTGAAATAATTGTATATATTGCTTCTATATAGTCTAAGAAACATATATGCAAAGCATCCAAACAGTACAATTCGCCAATTTTTTGTTCTTCAAGTTTAAGTAAACTACGATCCCCATTGTTAATCCCTTAACGGAAATTATTTGTGACTTTCGACAAGTAGAACAATGAATGGAACAGGTAGACGGTTGAAATCAATGTATATATTGCTTCTATATAGTCTAAGAAACATATCTGCAAATCATCCAAACAGTACAATTCGCCAATTATTTGATCTTCAAGTTTAAGTGAACTACGAGCCCCATTGTTAATACTTTAACGGAAATTATTTGTAACTTGCGACAAGTAGAACAATGAATGGATCATGTAGACGGTTGAAATCATTGTATATATTGCTTCTATATAGTCTACGAAACATATAGGCAAAGCATCCAAACAGTACCATTCGCCAATTTTTTGTTCTTCAAGTTTAAGTGAACTACGAGCCCCATTGTTAATCCTTTAAAGGAAATTATTTGTAACTTTCGACAAGTAGAACAATGAATGGAACAGGTAGACTGTTGAAATAATTGTATATATTGCTTCTACATAGTCTAAGAAACATATATGCAAAGCATCCAAACAGTACAATTCGCCAATTTTTTGTTCTTCAAGTTTAAGTGAACTACGATCCCCATTGTTAATCCCTTAACGGAAATTATTTGTGACTTTCGACAAGTAGAACAATGAATGGAACAGGTAGACGGTTGAAATCAATGTATATATTGCTTCTATATAGTCTAAGAAACATATATGCAAAGCATCCAAACAGTACAATTCGCCAATTTTTTGTTCTTCAAGTTTAAGTGAACTACGAGCCCCATTGTTAATCCTTTATCGGAAATTATTTGTAACTTTCGACAAGTAGAACAATGAATGGAACTTGTAGACGGTTGAAATCTTTTTATATATTGCTTCTATATAGTCTAAGAAACATATATGCAAAGCATCCAAACAGTACAATTCGCCAATTTTTTGTTCTTCAAGTTTAAGTGAGCAATGAGCCCCATTGTTAATCCTTTATCGGAAATTATTTGTAACTTTCGACAAGTAGAACTATGAGTGGAACAGGTAGACGGTTGAAATCTTTTTATATATTGCTTCTATATAGTCTAAGAAACATATATGCAAAGCATCCAAACAGTACAATTCGCCAATTTTTTGTTCTTCAAGTTTAAGTGAACTACGAGCCCCATTGTTAATCCTTTATCGGAAATTATTTGTAACTTTCGACAAGTAGAACAATGATTGGAACACGTAGACGGTTGAAATCTTTGTATATATTGCTTCCATATAGTCTAAGAAACATGTACGCAAAGCATCCAAACAGTACCATTTGCCAATTTTTTGCTCTTCAAGTTTAAGTGAACAATGAGCCCCAATGGTTAATCCTTTATCGGAAATTATTTGTAATTTTCGACAAGTAGAACAATGAATAGAACAGGTAGACGGTTGAAGTCTTTGTACATGTTGCTTCTATATAGTCTAAGAAACCTATATTCAAAGCATCCAAACAGTACCATCCGCCAATTTTTTGTTCTTCAAGTTTAAGTGAACTACGAGCCCCATTGTTAATCCTTTAAAGGAAATTATTTGTAAATTTCGACAAGTAGAACATTGAATAGAACAGGTAGACGGTTGAAATCTTTGTATATATTGCTTCTATATAGTCTAAGAAACATATATGCAAAGCATCCAAACAGTACAATTCGCCAATTTTTTGTTCTTCAAGTTTAAGTGAACAATGAGCCCCAATGGTTAATCCTTTATCGTAAATTATTTGTAACTTTCGACAAGTAGAACAATGAATGGAACAGGTAGACGGTTGAAATCATTGTATATATTGCTTCTATATAGTCTAAGAAACATATATGCAAAGCATCCAAACAGTACAATTCGCCAATTTTTTGTTCTTCAAGTTTAAGTGAACTACGAGCCACACTGTTAATCCTTTAAAGGAAATTATTTGTAAATTTCGACAAGTAGAACAAAGAATGGAACAGGTAGACGGTTGAAATCCTTGTATATATTGCGTCTATATAGTATAAGAAACATATATGCAAAGCATCCAAACAGTACAATTCGCCAATTATTTCATCTTCATGATTAAATGAACTACGAGCCCCATTGTTAATCCTTTAAAGGAAATTATTTGTAAATTTCGACAAGTAGAATAATGAATAGATCATGTAGACGGTTGAAATCATTGTATATATTGCTTCTATATAGTCTAAGAAACATATCTGCATTTCATCCAAACAGTACAATTCGCCAATTATTTGATCTTCAAGTTTAAGTGAACTACGAGCTCCATTGTTAATACTTTAACGGAAATTATTTGTAACTTGCGACAAGTAGAACAATGAATGGAACAGGTAGACGGTTGAAGTCAATGTATATATTGCTTCTAAATAGTCTAAGATACATATATGCAAAGCATCCAAACAGTACAATTCGCCAATTTATTGTTCTTCAAGTTTAAGTGAACAACGAGCCCCATTGTGAATCCTTTAAAGGAAATTATTTGTAAATTTCGGCAAGTAGAACAATGAATGGAATAGGTAGACGGTTGAAATCATTGTATATATTGCTTCTATATAGTCTAAGAAACATATTTGCAAAGCATCCAAACAGTACCATTCGCCAATTTTTTGTTCTTCAAGTTTAAGTGAACTACGAGCCCCATTGATAATCATGAAAGGGAAATTATTTGTAACTTTCTACAAGTAGAACAATGAATAGAACAGTTAGACTGTTGAAATCTTTGTATATATTGCTTCTATATAGTTTAAGAAACATATATGCAAAGCATCCAAACAGTACAATTCGCCAATTTATTGTTCTTCAAGTTTAAGTGAGCAATGAGCCCCATTGTTAATCCTTTATCGGAAATTATTTGTAACTTTCGACAAGTAGAACAATGAATGGAACAGGAGGACTGTTGAAATCTTTGTATATATTGCTTCTATATAGTCTAAGAAACACATATGCGAAGCATCCAAACAGTACCATTCGCCAATTTTTTGTTCTTCAAGTTTATGTGAACTACGAGCCCCATTGTTAATCCTTTAAAGGAAATTATTTGTAAATTTCGACAAGTAGAACAAAGAATGGAACAGGTAGACGGTTGAAATCCTTGTATATATTGCGTCTATATAGTATAAGAAACATATATGCAAAGCATCCAAACAGTACAATTCGCCAATTTTTTGTTCTTCAAGTTTAAGTGAACTACGAGCCCCATTGTTAATCCTTTATCGGAAATTATTTGTAACTTTCGACAAGTAGAACAATGAATGGAACTTGTAGACGGTTGAAATCTTTTTATATATTGCTTCTATATAGTCTAAGAAACATATATGCAAAGCATCCAAACAGTACAATTCGCCAATTTTTTGTTCTTCAAGTTTAAGTGAGCAATGAGCCCCATTGTTAATCCTTTATCGGAAATTATTTGTAACTTTCGACAAGTAGAACTATGAGTGGAACAGGTAGACGGTTGAAATCTTTTTATATATTGCTTCTATATAGTCTAAGAAACATATATGCAAAGCATCCAAACAGTACAATTCGCCAATTTTTTGTTCTTCAAGTTTAAGTGAACTACGAGCCCCATTGTTAATCCTTTATCGGAAATTATTTGTAACTTTCGACAAGTAGAACAATGATTGGAACACGTAGACGGTTGAAATCTTTGTATATATTGCTTCCATATAGTCTAAGAAACATGTACGCAAAGCATCCAAACAGTACCATTTGCCAATTTTTTGCTCTTCAAGTTTAAGTGAACAATGAGCCCCAATGGTTAATCCTTTATCGGAAATTATTTGTAATTTTCGACAAGTAGAACAATGAATAGAACAGGTAGACGGTTGAAGTCTTTGTATATGTTGCTTCTATATAGTCTAAGAAACCTATATTCAAAGCATCCAAACAGTACCATCCGCCAATTTTTTGTTCTTCAAGTTTAAGTGAACTACGAGCCCCATTGTTAATCCTTTAAAGGAAATTATTTGTAAATTTCGACAAGTAGAACATTGAATAGAACAGGTAGACGGTTGAAATCTTTGTATATATTGCTTCTATATAGTCTAAGAAACATATATGCAAAGCATCCAAACAGTACAATTCGCCAATTTTTTGTTCTTCAAGTTTAAGTGAACAATGAGCCCCAATGGTTAATCCTTTATCGGAAATTATTTGTAACTTTCGACAAGTAGAACAATGAATGGAACAGGTAGACGGTTGAAATCATTGTATATATTGCTTCTATATAGTCTAAGAAACATATATGCAAAGCATCCAAACAGTACAATTCGCCAATTTTTTGTTCTTCAAGTTTAAGTGAACTACGAGCCACACTGTTAATCCTTTAAAGGAAATTATTTGTAAATTTCGACAAGTAGAACAAAGAATGGAACAGGTAGACGGTTGAAATCCTTGTATATATTGCGTCTATATAGTATAAGAAACATATATGCAAAGCATCCAAACAGTACAATTCGCCAATTATTTCATCTTCATGATTAAATGAACTACGAGCCCCATTGTTAATCCTTTAAAGGAAATTATTTGTAAATTTCGACAAGTAGAATAATGAATAGATCATGTAGACGGTTGAAATCATTGTATATATTGCTTCTATATAGTCTAAGAAACATATCTGCATTTCATCCAAACAGTACAATTCGCCAATTATTTGATCTTCAAGTTTAAGTGAACTACGAGCCCCATTGTTAATACTTTAACGGAAATTATTTGTAACTTGCGACAAGTAGAACAATGAATGGAACAGGTAGACGGTTGAAGTCAATGTATATATTGCTTCTAAATAGTCTAAGATACATATATGCAAAGCATCCAAACAGTACAATTCGCCAATTTATTGTTCTTCAAGTTTAAGTGAACAACGAGCCCCATTGTTAATCCTTTAAAGGAAATTATTTGTAAATTTCGGCAAGTAGAACAATGAATGGAATAGGTAGACGGTTGAAATCATTGTATATATTGCTTCTATATAGTCTAAGAAACATATATGCAAAGCATCCAAACAGTACCATTCGCCAATTTTTTGTTCTTCAAGTTTAAGTGAACTACGAGCCCCATTGATAATCATGAAAGGGAAATTATTTGTAACTTTCTACAAGTAGAACAATGAATAGAACAGTTAGACTGTTGAAATCTTTGTATATATTGCTTCTATATAGTTTAAGAAACATATATGCAAAGCATCCAAACAGTACAATTCGCCAATTTATTGTTCTTCAAGTTTAAGTGAGCAATGAGCCCCATTGTTAATCCTTTATCGGAAATTATTTGTAACTTTCGACAAGTAGAACAATGAATGGAACAGGAGGACTGTTGAAATCTTTGTATATATTGCTTCTATATAGTCTAAGAAACACATATGCGAAGCATCCAAACAGTACCATTCGCCAATTTTTTGTTCTTCAAGTTTATGTGAACTACGAGCCCCATTGTTAATCCTTTAAAGGAAATTATTTGTAAATTTCGACAAGTAGAACAATGAATGGAACAGGTAGACTGTTGAAATCATTGTATATATTGCTTCTATATAGTCTAAGAAACATATATGCAAAGCATCCAAACAGTACAATTCGCCAATTTTTTGTTCTTCAAGTTTAAGTAAACTACGATCCCCATTGTTAATCCCTTAACGGAAATTATTTGTGACTTTCGACAAGTAGAACATTGAATAGAACAGGTAGACGGTTGAAATCTTTGTATATATTGCTTCTATATAGTCTAAGAAACATATATGCAAAGCATCCAAACAGTACCATCCGCCAATTTTTTGTTCTTCAAGTTTAAGTGAACTACGAGCCCCATTGTTAATCCTTTAAAGGAAATTATTTGTAAATTTCGACAAGTAGAACAATGAATGGAACAGGTAGACTGTTGAAATCATTGTATATATTGCTTCTGTATAGTCTAAGAAACATATATGCAAAGCATCCAAACAGTACCATTCATCAATTTTTTGTTCTTCAAGTTTAAGTGAACAACGAGCCCCATTGTTAATCCTTTAAAGGAAATTATTCGTAAATTTCGACAAGCAGAACAATGAATGGAACACGTAGACGGTTGAAATCTTTGTATATATTGCTTCCATATAGTCTAAGAAACATATATGCAAAGCATCCAAACAGTACCATTCGCCAATTTTTTGTTCTTCAAGTGTATGTGGACAATGAGCCCCAATGGTTAATCCTTTATTGGAAATTATTTGTAATTTTCGACAAGTAGAACAATGAATGGAACAGGTAGACGGTTGAAATCTTTGTATATATTGCTTCTATATAATCTAAGAAACATATATGCAAAGCATCCAAACAGTACCATTCGCCAATTATTTGATCTTCAAGTTTAAGTGAGCAATGAGCCCCATTGTTAATCCTTTATCGGAAATTATTTGTAACTTTCGACAAGTAGAACTATGAGTGGAACAGGTAGACGGTTGAAATCTTTTTATATATTGCTTCTATATAGTCTAAGAAACATATATGCAAAGCATCCAAACAGTACAATTCGCCAATTTTTTGTTCTTCAAGTTTAAGTGAACTACGAGCCCCATTGTTAATCCTTTATCGGAAATTATTTGTAACTTTCGACAAGTAGAACAATGATTGGAACACGTAGACGGTTGAAATCTTTGTATATATTGCTTCCATATAGTCTAAGAAACATGTACGCAAAGCATCCAAACAGTACCATTTGCCAATTTTTTGCTCTTCAAGTTTAAGTGAACAATGAGCCCCAATGGTTAATCCTTTATCGGAAATTATTTGTAATTTTCGACAAGTAGAACAATGAATAGAACAGGTAGACGGTTGAAGTCTTTGTATATGTTGCTTCTATATAGTCTAAGAAACCTATATTCAAAGCATCCAAACAGTACCATCCGCCAATTTTTTGTTCTTCAAGTTTAAGTGAACTACGAGCCCCATTGTTAATCCTTTAAAGGAAATTATTTGTAAATTTCGACAAGTAGAACATTGAATAGAACAGGTAGACGGTTGAAATCTTTGTATATATTGCTTCTATATAGTCTAAGAAACATATATGCAAAGCATCCAAACAGTACAATTCGCCAATTTTTTGTTCTTCAAGTTTAAGTGAACAATGAGCCCCAATGGTTAATCCTTTATCGGAAATTATTTGTAACTTTCGACAAGTAGAACAATGAATGGAACAGGTAGACGGTTGAAATCATTGTATATATTGCTTCTATATAGTCTAAGAAACATATATGCAAAGCATCCAAACAGTACAATTCGCCAATTTTTTGTTCTTCAAGTTTAAGTGAACTACGAGCCCCATTGTTAATCCTTTATCGGAAATTATTTGTAACTTTCGACAAGTAGAACAATGATTGGAACACGTAGACGGTTGAAATCTTTGTATATATTGCTTCCATATAGTCTAAGAAACATGTACGCAAAGCATCCAAACAGTACCATTTGCCAATTTTTTGCTCTTCAAGTTTAAGTGAACAATGAGCCCCAATGGTTAATCCTTTATCGGAAATTATTTGTAATTTTCGACAAGTAGAACAATGAATAGAACAGGTAGACGGTTGAAGTCTTTGTATATGTTGCTTCTATATAGTCTAAGAAACCTATATTCAAAGCATCCAAACAGTACCATCCGCCAATTTTTTGTTCTTCAAGTTTAAGTGAACTACGAGCCCCATTGTTAATCCTTTAAAGGAAATTATTTGTAAATTTCGACAAGTAGAACATTGAATAGAACAGGTAGACGGTTGAAATCTTTGTATATATTGCTTCTATATAGTCTAAGAAACATATATGCAAAGCATCCAAACAGTACAATTCGCCAATTTTTTGTTCTTCAAGTTTAAGTGAACAATGAGCCCCAATGGTTAATCCTTTATCGGAAATTATTTGTAACTTTCGACAAGTAGAACAATGAATGGAACAGGTAGACGGTTGAAATCATTGTATATATTGCTTCTATATAGTCTAAGAAACATATATGCAAAGCATCCAAACAGTACAATTCGCCAATTTTTTGTTCTTCAAGTTTAAGTGAACTACGAGCCACACTGTTAATCCTTTAAAGGAAATTATTTGTAAATTTCGACAAGTAGAACAAAGAATGGAACAGGTAGACGGTTGAAATCCTTGTATATATTGCGTCTATATAGTATAAGAAACATATATGCAAAGCATCCAAACAGTACAATTCGCCAATTTTTTGTTCTTCAAGTTTAAGTGAGCAATGAGCCCCATTGTTAATCCTTTATCGGAAATTATTTGTAACTTTCGACAAGTAGAACTATGAGTGGAACAGGTAGACGGTTGAAATCTTTTTATATATTGCTTCTATATAGTCTAAGAAACATATATGCAAAGCATCCAAACAGTACAATTCGCCAATTTTTTGTTCTTCAAGTTTAAGTGAACTACGAGCCCCATTGTTAATCCTTTAAAGGAAATTATTTGTAAATTTCGACAAGTAAAACAATGAATGGGTCAGGTAGACGGTTGAAATCATTGTATATATTGCTTCTATATAATCTACGAAACATATATGCAAATCATCCAAACAGTACAATTCACGAATTTTTTGTTCTTCAAGTTTAAGTGAACTACGAGCCCCATTGTTAATCCTTTAACGGAAATTAATTGTAACTTTCTACAAGTAGAACAATGATTGGAACACGTAGACGGTTGAAATCTTTGTATATATTGCTTCCATATAGTCTAAGAAACATATATGCAAAGCATCCAAACAGTACCATTCGCCAATTTTTTGTTCTTCAAGTGTATGTGGACAATGAGCCCCAATGGTTAATCCTTTATTGGAAATTATTTGTAATTTTCGACAAGTAGAACAATGAATGGAACAGGTAGACGGTTGAAATCTTTGTATATATTGCTTCTATATAATCTAAGAAACATATATGCAAAGCATCCAAACAGTACCATTCGCCAATTATTTGATCTTCAAGTTTAAGTGAACTACGAGCCCCATTTTTAATACTTTAACGGAAATTATTTGTAACTTTCTACAAGTAGAACAATGAATAGAACAGGTAGACGGTTGAAATCTTTGTATATGTTGCTTCTATATAGTCTAAGAAACTTATATGCAAAGCATCTAAACAGTAACAATCGCCAATTTTTTGATCTTCAAGTTTAAGTGAACAGCGAGCCCCATTGATAATCATGAAATGGAAATTATTTGTAACTTTCTACAAGTAGAACAATGAATAGTACAGGTAGACGGGTGAAATCTTTCTATATATTGCGTCTATATAGTCTAAGAAACATACATGCAAAGCATCCAAACAGTACCATTCGCCAATTATTTGATCTTCAAGTTTAAGTGAACTACGAGCCCCATTTTTAATACTTTAACGGAAATTATTTGTAACTTTCTACAAGTAGAACAATGAATAGAACAGGTAGACGGTTGAAATCTTTGTATATGTTGCTTCTATATAGTCTATGAAACTTATATGCAAAGCATCTAAACAGTAACAATCGCCAATTTTTTGATCTTCAAGTTTAAGTGAACAGCGAGCCCCATTGATAATCATGAAATGGAAATTATTTGTAACTTTCTACAAGTAGAACAATGAATAGTACAGGTAGACGGGTGAAATCTTTCTATATATTGCGTCTATATAGTCTAAGAAACATATATGCAAAACATCCAAACAGTACAATTCGCCAATTTTTTGTTCTTCAAGTTTAAGTGAACTACGAGCCCCATTGTTAATCCTTTAAAGGAAATTATTTGTAAATTTCGACAAGTAAAACAATGAATTGGTCAGGTAGACGGTTGAAATCATTGTATATATTGCTTCTATATAATCTACGAAACATATATGCAAATCATCCAAACAGTACAATTCACGAATTTTTTGTTCTTCAAGTTTAAGTGAACTACGAGCCCCATTGTTAATCCTTTAACGGAAATTAATTGTAACTTTCTACAAGTAGAACAATGATTGGAACACGTAGACGGTTGAAATCGTTGTATATATTGCTTCCATATAGTCTAAGAAACATATATGCAAAGCATCCAAACAGTACCATTCGCCAATTTTTTGTTCTTCAAGTGTATGTGGACAATGAGCCCCAATGGTTAATCCTTTATTGGAAATTATTTGTAATTTTCGACAAGTAGAACAATGAATGGAACAGGTAGACGGTTGAAATCTTTGTATATATTGCTTCTATATAATCTAAGATACATATATGCAAAGCATCCAAACAGTACCATTCGCCAATTTTTAGTTCTTCAAGTTTAAGTGAACTACGAGCCCCATTGTTAATCCTTTAACGGAAATTATTTGTAACTTTCGACAAGTAGAACAATGAATGGAACAGGTAGTCGTTTGAAATCCTTGTATATATTGCGTCTATATAGTCTAAGAAACATATATGCAAAGCATCCAAACAGTACAATTCGCCAATTATTTGATCTTCAAGTTTAAGTGAACTACGAGCCCCATTTTTAATACTTTAACGGAAATTATTTGTAACTTTCTACAAGTAGAACAATGAATAGAACAGGTAGACGGTTGAAATCTTTGTATATGTTGCTTCTATATAGTCTAAGAAACTTATATGCAAAGCATCTAAACAGTAACAATCGCCAATTTTTTGATCTTCAAGTTTAAGTGAACAGCGAGCCCCATTGATAATCATGAAATGGAAATTATTTGTAACTTTCTACAAGTAGAACAATGAATAGTACAGGTAGACGGGTGAAATCTTTCTATATATTGCTTCTAAATAGTCTAAGAAACATATATGCATAGCATCCAAACAGTACCATTCGCCAATTTTTTGTTCTTCAAGTTTAAGTGAACAACGAGCCCCATTGTTAATCCTTTAAAGGAAATTATTTGTAAATTTCGACAAGTAGAACAATGATTGGAACACGTAGCCGGTTGAAATCTTTGTATTAATTGCTTCCATATAGTCTAAGAAACATGTACGCAAAGCATCCAAACAGTACCATTCGCCAATTTTTTGTTCTTCAAGTGTATGTGAACAATGAGCCCCAATGGTTAATCCTTTATCGGAAATTATTTGTAATTTTCGACAAGTAGAACAATGAATGGAACAGGTAGACGTTTGAAATCTTTGTATATATTGCTTCTATATAATATAAGAAACATATATGCAAAGCATCCAAACAGTACCATGCGCCAATTTTTTGTTCTCCAAGTTTAAGTGAACAACGAGCCCCATTGATAATCATGAAATGGAAATTATTTGTAACTTTCTACAAGTAGAACGATGAATAGTACTGTTAGACGGGTGAAATCTTTCTATATATTGCTTCTAAATAGTCAAAGAAACATATATGCAAAGCATCCAAACAGTACAATTCGCCAATTTTTTGTTCTTCAAGTTTCAGTGAACTACGAGCCACATTGTTAATCCTTTAAAGGAAATTATTTGTAAATTTCGACAAGTAGAACAATGAATGGATCAGGTAGACGGTTGAAATAATTGTATATATTGCTTCTATATAATCTACGAAACATATATGCAAAGCATCCAAACAGTACAATTCTCCAATTTTTTGTTCTTCAAGTTTAAGTGAGCAATGAGCCCCAATGGTTAATCCTTTATCGGAAATTATTTGTAACTTTCGACAAGTAGAACAATGAATGGAACAGGTAGACGGTTGAAATCATTGTATATATTGCTTCTATATAGTCTAAGAAACATATATGCAAAGCATCCAAACAGTACAATTCGCCAATTTTTAGTTCTTCAAGTTTAAGTGAACTACGACCCCATTGTTAATCCTTTAACGGAAATTATTTGTAACTTTCGACAAGTAGAACAATGAATGGAACAGGTAGACGTTTGAAATCCTTGTATATATTGCGTCTATATAGTATAAGCAACATATATGCAAAGCATCCAAACAGTACAATTCGCCAATTTATTGTTCTTCAAGTTTAAGTGAACAACGAGCCCCATTGTTAATCCTTTAAAGGAAATTATTTGTAAATTTCGGCAAGTAGAACAATGAATGGAATAGGTAGACGGTTGAAATCATTGTATATATTGCTTCTATATAGTGTAAGAAACATATATGCAAAGCATCCAAACAGTACCATTCGCCAATTTTTTATTCTTCAAGATTAAGTGAACTACGAGCCCCATTGATAATCATGAAAGGGAAATTATTTGTAACTTTCTACAAGTAGAACAATGAATAGAACAGTTAGACTGTTGAAATCTTTGTATATATTGCTTCTATATAGTTTAAGAAACATATATGCAAAGCATCCAAACAGTACAATTCGCCAATTTATTGTTCTTCAAGTTTAAGTGAACTACGAGCCCCATTTTTAATACTTTAACGGAAATTATTTGTAACTTTCTACAAGTAGAACAATGAATAGAACAGGTAGACGGTTGAAATCTTTGTATATGTTGCTTCTATATAGTCTAAGAAACTTATATGCAAAGCATCTAAACAGTAACAATCGCCAATTTTTTGATCTTCAAGTTTAAGTGAACAGCGGGCCCCATTGATAATCATGAAATGGAAATTATTTGTAACTTTCTACAAGTAGAACAATGAATAGTACAGGTAGACGGGTGAAATCTTTCTATATATTGCTTCTAAATAGTCTAAGAAACATATATGCAAAGCATCCAAACAGTACAATTCGCCAATTTTTTGTTCTTCAAGTTTAAGTGAACTACGAGCCACACTGTTAATCCTTTAAAGGAAATTATTTGTAAATTTCGACAAGTAGAACAAAGAATGGAACAGGTAGACGGTTGAAATCCTTGTATATATTGCGTCTATATAGTATAAGAAACATATATGCAAAGCATCCAAACAGTACAATTCGCCAATTTATTGTTCTTCAAGTTTAAGTGAACTACGAGCCCCATTGTGAATCCTTTAAAGGAAATTATTTGTAAATTTCGACAAGTAGAACAAAGAATGGAACAGGTAGACGGTTGAAATCCTTGTATATATTGCGTCTATATAGTATAAGAAACATATATGCAAAGCATCCAAACAGTACAATTCGCCAATTTATTGTTCTTCAAGTTTAAGTGAACAACGAGCCCCATTGTTAATCCTTTAAAGGAAATTATTTGTAAATTTCGGCAAGTAGAACAATGAATGGAACAGGTAGACGGTTGAAATCATTGTATATATTGCTTCTATATAGTCTAAGAAACATATATGCAAAGCATCCAAACAGTACAATTCGCCAATTTTTAGTTCTTCAAGTTTAAGTGAACTACGACACCATTGTTAATCCTTTAACGGAAATTATTTGTAACTTTCGACAAGTAGAACAATGAATGGAACAGGTAGACGTTTGAAATCCTTGTATATATTGCGTCTATATAGTATAAGAAACATATATGCAAAGCATCCAAACAGTACAATTCGCCAATTTATTGTTCTTCAAGTTTAAGTGAACAACGAGCCCCATTGTTAATCCTTTAAAGGAAATTATTTGTAAATTTCGGCAAGTAGAACAATGAATGGAATAGGTAGACGGTTGAAATCATTGTTTATATTGCTTCTATATAGTGTAAGAAACATATATGCAAAGCATCCAAACAGTACCATTCGCCAATTTTTTATTCTTCAAGATTAAGTGAACTACGAGCCCCATTTTTAATACTTTAACGGAAATTATTTGTAACTTTCTACAAGTAGAACAATGAATAGAACAGGTAGACGGTTGAAATCTTTGTATATGTTGCTTCTATATAGTCTATGAAACTTATATGCAAAGCATCTAAACAGTAACAATCGCCAATTTTTTGATCTTCAAGTTTAAGTGAACTACGAGCCCCATTTTTAATACTTTAACGGAAATTATTTGTAACTTTCTACAAGTAGAACAATGAATAGAACAGGTAGACGGTTGAAATCTTTGTATATGTTGCTTCTATATAGTCTAAGAAACTTATATGCAAAGCATCTAAACAGTAACAATCGCCAATTTTTTGATCTTCAAGTTTAAGTGAACAGCGGGCCCCATTGATAATCATGAAATGGAAATTATTTGTAACTTTCTACAAGTAGAACAATGAATAGTACAGGTAGACGGGTGAAATCTTTCTATATATTGCTTCTAAATAGTCTAAGAAACATATATGCAAAGCATCCAAACAGTACAATTCGCCAAGTTTTTGTTCTTCAAGTTTAAGTGAACAATGAGCCCCAATGGTTAATCCGTTATCGGAAATTATTTGTAACTTTCGACAAGAAGAACAATGAATGGAAAAGGTAGACGGTTGAAATCTTTGTATATATTGCTTCCATATAGTCTAAGAAACATGTACGCAAAGCATCCAAACAGTACCATTCGCCAATTTTTTGTTCTTCAAGTTTAAGTGAACAATGAGCCCCAATGGTTAATCCTTTATCGGAAATTATTTGTAATTTTCGACAAGTAGAACAATGAATAGAACAGGTAGACGGTTGAAGTCTTTGTATATGTTGCTTCTAGATAGTCTAAGAAACCTATATTCAAAGCATCCAAACAGTACCATCCGCCAATTTTTTGTTCTTCAAGTTTAAGTGAACTACGAGCCCCATTGTTAATCCTTTAAAGGAAATTATTTGTAAATTTCGACAAGTAGAACATTGAATAGAACAGGTAGACGGTTGAAATCTTTGTATATATTGCTTCTATATAGTCTAAGAAACATATATGCAAAGCATCCAAACAGTACAATTCGCCAATTTTTTGTTCTTCAAGTTTAAGTGAACAATGAGCCCCAATGGTTAATCCTTTATCGGAAATTATTTGTAACTTTCGACAAGTAGAACAATGAATGGAACAGGTAGACGGTTGAAATCATTGTATATATTGCTTCTATATAGTCTAAGAAACATATATGCAAAGCATCCAAACAGTACAATTCGCCAATTTTTAGTTCTTCAAGTTTAAGTAAACTACGATCCCCATTGTTAATCCCTTAACGGAAATTATTTGTAACTTTCGACAAGTAGAACAATGAATGGAACAGGTAGACGGTTGAAATCATTGTATATATTGCTTCTATATGATCTAAGAGAAACATATGCAAAGCATCCAAACAGTACAATTCGCCAATTATTTCATCTTCATGATTAAATGAACTACGAGCCCCATTGTTAATCCTTTAAAGGAAATTATTTGTAAATTTCGACAAGTAGAATAATGAATGGATCATGTAGCCGGTTGAAATCATTGTATATATTGCTTCCATATAGTCTAAGAAACATATCTGCATTTCATCCAAACAGTACAATTCGCCAATTATTTGATCTTCAAGTTTAAGTGAACTACGAGCCCCATTGTTAATACTTTAACGGAAATTATTTGTAACTTTCTACAAGTAGAACAATGAATAGAACAGGTAGACGGTTGAAATCTTTGTATATGTTGCTTCTATATAGTCTAAGAAACTTATATGCAAAGCATCTAAACAGTAACAATCGCCAATTTTTTGATCTTCAAGTTTAAGTGAACAGCGAGCCCCATTGATAATCATGAAATGGAAATTATTTGTAACTTTCTACAAGTAGAACAATGAATAGTACAGGTAGACGGGTGAAATCTTTCTATATATTGCGTCTATATAGTCTAAGAAACATACATGCAAAGCATCCAAACAGTACCATTCGCCAATTATTTGATCTTCAAGTTTAAGTGAACTACGAGCCCCATTTTTAATACTTTAACGGAAATTATTTGTAACTTTCTACAAGTAGAACAATGAATAGAACAGGTAGACGGTTGAAATCTTTGTATATGTTGCTTCTATATAGTCTATGAAACTTATATGCAAAGCATCTAAACAGTAACAATCGCCAATTTTTTGATCTTCAAGTTTAAGTGAACAGCGAGCCCCATTGATAATCATGAAATGGAAATTATTTGTAACTTTCTACAAGTAGAACAATGAATAGTACAGGTAGACGGGTGAAATCTTTCTATATATTGCGTCTATATAGTCTAAGAAACATATATGCAAAGCATCCAAACAGTACAATTCGCCAATTTTTTGTTCTTCAAGTTTAAGTGAACTACGAGCCCCATTGTTAATCCTTTAAAGGAAATTATTTGTAAATTTCGACAAGTAAAACAATGAATTGGTCAGGTAGACGGTTGAAATCATTGTATATATTGCTTCTATATAATCTACGAAACATATATGCAAATCATCCAAACAGTACAATTCACGAATTTTTTGTTCTTCAAGTTTAAGTGAACTACGAGCCCCATTGTTAATCCTTTAACGGAAATTAATTGTAACTTTCTACAAGTAGAACAATGATTGGAACACGTAGACGGTTGAAATCGTTGTATATATTGCTTCCATATAGTCTAAGAAACATATATGCAAAGCATCCAAACAGTACCATTCGCCAATTTTTTGTTCTTCAAGTGTATGTGGACAATGAGCCCCAATGGTTAATCCTTTATTGGAAATTATTTGTAATTTTCGACAAGTAGAACAATGAATGGAACAGGTAGACGGTTGAAATCTTTGTATATATTGCTTCTATATAATCTAAGAAACATATATGCAAAGCATCCAAACAGTACCATTCGCCAATTTTTAGTTCTTCAAGTTTAAGTGAACTACGAGCACCATTGTTAATCCTTTAACGGAAATTATTTGTAACTTTCGACAAGTAGAACAATGAATGGAACAGGTAGACGTTTGAAATCCTCGTATATATTGCGTCTATATAGTCTAAGAAACATATATGCAAAGCATCCAAACAGTACAATTCGCCAATTATTTGATCTTCAAGTTTAAGTGAACTACGAGCCCCATTTTTAATACTTTAACGGAAATTATTTGTAACTTTCTACAAGTAGAACAATGAATAGAACAGGTAGACGGTTGAAATCTTTGTATATGTTGCTTCTATATAGTCTAAGAAACTTATATGCAAAGCATCTAAACAGTAACAATCGCCAATTTTTTGATCTTCAAGTTTAAGTGAACAGCGAGCCCCATTGATAATCATGAAATGGAAATTATTTGTAACTTTCTACAAGTAGAACAATGAATAGTACAGGTAGACGGGTGAAATCTTTCTATATATTGCGTCTATATAGTCTAAGAAACATACATGCAAAGCATCCAAACAGTACCATTCGCCAATTTTTTGTTCTTCAAGTGTATGTGAACAATGAGCCCCAATGGTTAATCCTTTATCGGAAATTATTTGTAATTTTCGACAAGTAGAACAATGAATGGAACAGGTAGACGGTTGAAATCTTTGTATATATTGCTTCTATATAATCTAAGATACATATATGCAAAGCATCCAAACAGTACCATTCGCCAATTTTTAGTTCTTCAAGTTTAAGTGAACTACGAGCCCCATTGTTAATCCTTTAACGGAAATTATTTGTAACTTTCGACAAGTAGAACAATGAATGGAACAGGTAGACGTTTGAAATCCTTGTATATATTGCGTCTATATAGTCTAAGAAACATATATGCAAAGCATCCAAACAGTACAATTCGCCAATTATTTGATCTTCAAGTTTAAGTGAACTACGAGCCCCATTTTTAATACTTTAACGGAAATTATTTGTAACTTTCTACAAGTAGAACAATGAATAGAACAGGTAGACGGTTGAAATCTTTGTATATGTTGCTTCTATATAGTCTAAGAAACTTATATGCAAAGCATCTAAACAGTAACAATCGCCAATTCTTTGATCTTCAAGTTTAAGTGAACAGCGAGCCCCATTGATAATCATGAAATGGAAATTATTTGTAACTTTCTACAAGTAGAACAATGAATAGTACAGGTAGACGGGTGAAATCTTTCTATATATTGCTTCTAAATAGTCTAAGAAACATATATGCATAGCATCCAAACAGTACCATTCGCCAATTTTTTGTTCTTCAAGTTTAAGTGAACAACGAGCCCCATTGTTAATCCTTTAAAGGAAATTATTTGCAAATTTCGACAAGTAGAACAATGATTGGAACACGTAGCCGGTTGAAATCTTTGTATTAATTGCTTCCATATAGTCTAAGAAACATGTACGCAAAGCATCCAAACAGTACCATTCGCCAATTTTTTGTTCTTCAAGTGTATGTGAACAATGAGCCCCAATGGTTAATCCTTTATCGGAAATTATTTGTAATTTTCGACAAGTAGAACAATGAATGGAACAGGTAGACGTTTGAAATCTTTGTATATATTGCTTCTATATAATATAAGAAACATATATGCAAAGCATCCAAACAGTACCATGCGCCAATTTTTTGTTCTCCAAGTTTAAGTGAACAACGAGCCCCATTGATAATCATGAAATGGAAATTATTTGTAACTTTCTACAAGTAGAACGATGAATAGTACTGGTAGACGGGTGAAATCTTTCTATATATTGCTTCTAAATAGTCAAAGAAACATATATGCAAAGCATCCAAACAGTACAATTCGCCAATTTTTTGTTCTTCAAGTTTAAGTGAACTACGAGCCACACTGTTAATCCTTTAAAGGAAATTATTTGTAAATTTCGACAAGTAGAACAAAGAATGGAACAGGTAGACGGTTGAAATCCTTGTATATATTGCGTCTATATAGTATAAGAAACATATATGCAAAGCATCCAAACAGTACAATTCGCCAATTTATTGTTCTTCAAGTTTAAGTGAACTACGAGCCCCATTGTTAATCCTTTAAAGGAAATTATTTGTAAATTTCGACAAGTAGAACAAAGAATGGAACAGGTAGACGGTTGAAATCCTTGTATATATTGCGTCTATATAGTATAAGAAACATATATGCAAAGCATCCAAACAGTACAATTCGCCAATTTATTGTTCTTCAAGTTTAAGTGAACAACGAGCCCCATTGTTAATCCTTTAAAGGAAATTATTTGTAAATTTCGGCAAGTAGAACAATGAATGGAACAGGTAGACGGTTGAAATCTTTGTATATATTGCTTCCATATAGTCTAAGAAACATGTACGCAAAGCATCCAAACAGTACCATTCGCCAATTTTTTGTTCTTCAAGTTTAAGTGAACTACGAGCCCCATTGTTAATCCTTTAACGGAAATTAATTGTAACTTTCTACAAGTAGAACAATGATTGGAACACGTAGACGGTTGAAATCTTTGTATATATTGCTTCCATATAGTCTAAGAAACATATATGCAAAGCATCCAAACAGTACCATTCGCCAATTTTTTGTTCTTCAAGTGTATGTGAACAATGAGCCCCAATGGTTAATCCTTTATCGGAAATTATTTGTAATTTTCGACAAGTAGAACAATGAATGGAACAGGTAGACGGTTGAAATCTTTGTATATATTGCTTCTATATAATCTAAGATACATATATGCAAAGCATCCAAACAGTACCATTCGCCAATTTTTAGTTCTTCAAGTTTAAGTGAACTACGAGCCCCATTGTTAATCCTTTAACGGAAATTATTTGTAACTTTCGACAAGTAGAACAATGAATGGAACAGGTAGACGTTTGAAATCCTTGTATATATTGCGTCTATATAGTCTAAGAAACATATATGCAAAGCATCCAAACAGTACAATTCGCCAATTATTTGATCTTCATGTTTAAGTGAACTACGAGCCCCATTTTTAATACTTTAACGGAAATTATTTGTAACTTTCTACAAGTAGAACAATGAATAGAACAGGTAGACGGTTGAAATCTTTGTATATGTTGCTTCTATATAGTCTAAGAAACTTATATGCAAAGCATCTAAACAGTAACAATCGCCAATTATTTGATCTTCAAGTTTAAGTGAACAGCGAGCCCCATTGATAATCATGAAACGGAAATTATTTGTAACTTTCTACAAGTAGAACAATGAATAGTACAGGTAGACGGGTGAATTCTTTCTATATATTGCTTCTAAATAGTCTAAGAAACATATATGCATAGCATCCAAACAGTACCATTCGCCAATTTTTTGTTCTTCAAGTTTAAGTGAACAACGAGCCCCATTGTTAATCCTTTAAAGGAAATTATTTGTAAATTTCGACAAGTAGAACAACGATTGGAACACGTAGACGGTTGAAATCTTTGTATTAATTGCTTCCATATAGTCTAAGAAATATGTACGCAAAGCATCCAAACAGTACCATTCGCCAATTTTTTGTTCTTCAAGTGTATGTGAACAATGAGCCCCAATGGTTAATCCTTTATCGGAAATTATTTGTAATTTTCGACAAGTAGAACAATGAATGGAACAGGTAGACGTTTGAAATCTTTGTATATATTGCTTCTATATAATCTAAGAAACATATATGCAAAGCATCCAAACAGTACCATGCGCCAATTTTTTGTTCTCCAAGTTTAAGTGAACAACGAGCCCCATTGATAATCATGAAATGGAAATTATTTGTAACTTTCTACAAGTAGAACGATGAATAGTACTGGTAGACGGGTGAAATCTTTCTATATATTGCTTCTAAATAGTCAAAGAAACATATATGCAAAGCATCCAAACAGTACAATTCGCCAATTTTTTGTTCTTCAAGTTTCAGTGAACTACGAGCCACATTGTTATTCCTTTAAAGGAAATTATTTGTAAATTTCGACAAGTAGAACAATGAATGGATCAGGTAGACGGTTGAAATAATTGTATATATTGCTTCTATATAATCTACGAAACATATATGCAAAGCATCCAAACAGTACAATTCGCCAATTTTTTGTTCTTCAAGTTTAAGTGAACAATGAGCCCCAATGGTTAATCCTTTATCGGAAATTATTTGTAACTTTCGACAAGTAGAACAATGAATGGAACAGGTAGACGGTTGAAATCATTGTATATATTGCTTCTATATAGTCTAAGAAACATATATGCAAAGCATCCAAACAGTACAATTCGCCAATTTTTAGTTCTTCAAGTTTAAGTGAACTACGACCCCATTGTTAATCCTTTAACGGAAATTATTTGTAACTTTCGACAAGTAGAACAATGAATGGAACAGGTAGACGTTTGAAATCCTTGTATATATTGCGTCTATATAGTATAAGAAACATATATGCAAAGCATCCAAACAGTACAATTCGCCAATTTATTGTTCTTCAAGTTTAAGTGAACAACGAGCCCCATTGTTAATCCTTTAAAGGAAATTATTTGTAAATTTCGGCAAGTAGAACAATGAATGGAATAGGTAGACGGTTGAAATCATTGTATATATTGCTTCTATATAGTCTAAGAAACATATATGCAAAGCATCCAAACAGTACCATTCGCCAATTTTTTGTTCTTCAAGATTAAGTGAACTACGAGCCCCATTGATAATCATGAAAGGGAAATTATTTGTAACTTTCTACAAGTAGAACAATGAATAGAACAGTTAGACTGTTGAAATCTTTGTATATATTGCTTCTATATAGTTTAAGAAACATATATGCAAAGCATCCAAACAGTACAATTCGCCAATTTATTGTTCTTCAAGTTTAAGTGAACAACGAGCCCCATTGTTAATCCTTTATCGGAAATTATTTGTAACTTTCGACAAGTAGAACAATGAATGGAACAGGTAGACGTTTGAAATCCTTGTATACATTGCGTCTATATAGTCTAAGAAACATATATGCAAAGCATCCAAACAGTACAATTCCCCAATTATTTGATCTTCAAGTTTAAGTGAACTACGAGCCCCATTTTTAATACTTTAACGGAAATCATTTGTAACTTTCTACAAGTAGAACAATGGATAGAACAGGTAGACGGTTGAAATCTTTGTATATGTTGCTTCTATATAGTCTAAGAAACTTATATGCAAAGCATCTAAACAGTAACAATCGCCAATTTTTTGATCTTCAAGTTTAAGTGAACAGCGGGCCCCATTGATAATCATGAAATGGAAATTATTTGTAACTTTCTACAAGTAGAACAATGAATAGTACAGGTAGACGGGTGAAATCTTTCTATATATTGCTTCTAAATAGTCTAAGAAACATATAGGCAAAGCATCCAAACAGTACAATTCGCCAATTTTTTGTTCTTCAAGTTTAAGTGAACTACGAGCCACACTGTTAATCCTTTAAAGGAAATTATTTGTAAATTTCGACAAGTAGAACAATGAATGGATCAGGTAGACGGTTGAAATAATTGTATATATTGCTTCTATATAATCTACGAAACATATATGCAAAGCATCCAAACAGTACAATTCGCCAATTTCTTGTTCTTCAAGTTTAAGTGAACTACGAGCCCCATTGTTAATCCTTTAAAGGAAATTATTTGTAATTTTCGACAAGTAGAACAATGAATGGAACAGGTAGACGGTTGAAATCTTTGTATATATTGCTTCTATATAATCTAAGAAACATATATGCAAAGCATCCAAACAGTACCATTCGCCAATTTCTTGTTCTTCAAGTTTAAGTGAACAACGAGCCCCATTGATAATCATGAAACGGAAATTATTTGTAACTTTCTACAAGTAGAACAATGAATAGAACAGGTAGGCGGTTGAAATCTTTGTATGTGTTGCTTCTATATAATCTAAGAAACATATATGCAAAGCATCCAAACAGTACCATTCGCAAATTTTTTGTTCTTCAAGTTGAAGTGAACAATGAGACCCATTGTTAATCCTTTATCGGAAATTATTTGTAATTTTCGACAAGTAGAACAATGAATGGAACAGGTAGACGGTTGAAATATTTGTATATATTGCTTCTATATAATATAAGAAACATATATTCAAAGCATCCAAACAGTACAATTCGCCAATTTCTTGTTGTTCAAGTTTAAGTGTACAACGAGCCCCATTGTTAATCCTATAAAGGAAATTATTTGTAAATTTCGACAAGTAGAACAATGATTGGAACACGTAGACGGTTGAAATCTTTGTATATATTGCTTCCATATAGTCTAAGAAACATATATGCAAAGCATCCAAACAGTACCATTCGCTAATTTTTTGATCCTCAAGTTTAAGTGAACTACGAGCCCCATTGTTAATCCTTTAAAGGAAATTATTTGTAAATATCGACAAGTAGAACGGTTGAATGGAACAGGTAGACTGTTGAAATCAATGTATATATTGCTTCTATATAGTCTAAGAAACATATATGCAAAGCATCCAAACAGTACCATTCGCCAATTTTTTGTTCTTCAAGTTTAAGTGAACAACGAGCCCCATTGTTAATCCTTTAAAGGGAATTATTTGTAAATTCCGACATGTAGGACAATGAATGGAATGGGTAGACGGTTGAAATCATTGTATATATTGCTTCTATATAGTCTAAGAAACATATATGCAAAGCATCCAAACAGTACAATTCGCCAATTTTTTGTTTTTCAAGTTTAAGTGAACAATGAGCCCCAATGGTTAATCCTTTATCGGAAATTATTTGTAACTTTCGACAAGTAGAACAATCAATGGAACAGGTAGACGGTTGAAATCTTTGTATATATTGATTCTATATAGTCTAAGAAACATATATGCAAAGCATCCAAACAGTACCATTCGCCAATTTATTGTTCGTCAAGTTTAAGTGTACAACGAGCCCCATTGTTAATCCTTTAAAGGAAATTATTTGTAAATTTCGACAAGTAGAACAATGAATGGAACAGGTAGACGGTTGAAATATTTGTATATATTGCTTCTATATAGTCTAAGAAACATATATGCAAAGCATCCAAACAGTACCATTCGCCAATTTTTTGTTCTTCAAGTTTAAGTGAACTACGAGCCCCATTGTTAATCCTTTAAAGGAAATTATTTGTAAAGTTCGACAAGTAAAACAATGAATGGATCAGGTAGACGGTTGAAATCTTTGTATATATTGCTTCCATATAGTCTAAGAAACATGTACGCAAAGCATCCAAACAGTACCATTCGCCAATTTTTTGTTCTTCAAGTTTAAGTGAACTACGAGCCCCATTGTTAATCCTTTAACGGAAATTAATTGTAACTTTCTACAAGTAGAACAATGATTGGAACACGTAGACGGTTGAAATCTTTGTATATATTGCTTCCATATAGTCTAAGAAACATATATGCAAAGCATCCAAACAGTACCATTCGCCAATTTTTTATTCTTCAAGTGTATGTGAACAATGAGCCCCAATGGTTAATCCTTTATCGGAAATTATTTGTAATTTTCGACAAGTAGAACAATGAATGGAACAGGTAGACGGTTGAAATCTTTGTATATATTGCTTCTATATAATCTAAGATACATATATGCAAAGCATCCAAACAGTACCATTCGCCAATTTTTAGTTCTTCAAGTTTAAGTGAACTACGAGCCCCATTGTTAATCCTTTAACGGAAATTATTTGTAACTTTCGACAAGTAGAACAATGAATGGAACAGGTAGACGTTTGAAATCCTTGTATATATTGCGTCTATATAGTCTAAGAAACATATATGCAAAGCATCCAAACAGTACAATTCGCCAATTATTTGATCTTCAAGTTTAAGTGAACTACGAGCCCCATTTTTAATACTTTAACGGAAATTATTTGTAACTTTCTACAAGTAGAACAATGAATAGAACAGGTAGACGGTTGAAATCTTTGTATATGTTGCTTCTATATAGTCTAAGAAACTTATATGCAAAGCATCTAAACAGTAACAATCGCCAATTATTTGATCTTCAAGTTTAAGTGAACAGCGAGCCCCATTGATAATCATGAAACGGAAATTATTTGTAACTTTCTACAAGTAGAACAATGAATAGTACAGGTAGACGGGTGAAATCTTTCTATATATTGCTTCTAAATAGTCTAAGAAACATATATGCATAGCATCCAAACAGTACCATTCGCCAATTTTTTGTTCTTCAAGTTTAAGTGAACAACGAGCCCCATTGTTAATCCTTTAAAGGAAATTATTTGTAAATTTCGACAAGTAGAACAACGATTGGAACACGTAGACGGTTGAAATCTTTGTATTAATTGCTTCCATATAGTCTAAGAAATATGTACGCAAAGCATCCAAACAGTACCATTCGCCAATTTTTTGTTCTTCAAGTGTATGTGAACAATGAGCCCCAATGGTTAATCCTTTATCGGAAATTATTTGTAATTTTCGACAAGTAGAACAATGAATGGAACAGGTAGACGTTTGAAATCTTTGTATATATTGCTTCTATATAATCTAAGAAACATATATGCAAAGCATCCAAACAGTACCATGCGCCAATTTTTTGTTCTCCAAGTTTAAGTGAACAACGAGCCCCATTGATAATCATGAAATGGAAATTATTTGTAACTTTCTACAAGTAGAACGATGAATAGTACTGGTAGACGGGTGAAATCTTTCTATATATTGCTTCTAAATAGTCAAAGAAACATATATGCAAAGCATCCAAACAGTACAATTCGCCAATTTTTTGTTCTTCAAGTTTCAGTGAACTACGAGCCACATTGTTATTCCTTTAAAGGAAATTATTTGTAAATTTCGACAAGTAGAACAATGAATGGATCAGGTAGACGGTTGAAATAATTGTATATATTGCTTCTATATAATCTACGAAACATATATGCAAAGCATCCAAACAGTACAATTCGCCAATTTTTTGTTCTTCAAGTTTAAGTGAACAATGAGCCCCAATGGTTAATCCTTTATCGGAAATTATTTGTAACTTTCGACAAGTAGAACAATGAATGGAACAGGTAGACGGTTGAAATCATTGTATATATTGCTTCTATATAGTCTAAGAAACATATATGCAAAGCATCCAAACAGTACAATTCGCCAATTTTTTGTTCTTCAAGTTTAAGTGAACTACGAGCCACACTGTTAATCCTTTAAAGGAAATTATTTGTAAATTTCGACAAGTAGAACAATGAATGGATCAGGTAGACGGTTGAAATAATTGTATATATTGCTTCTATATAATCTACGAAACATATATGCAAAGCATCCAAACAGTACAATTCGCCAATTTCTTGTTCTTCAAGTTTAAGTGAACTACGAGCCCCATTGTTAATCCTTTAAAGGAAATTATTTGTAATTTTCGACAAGTAGAACAATGAATGGAACAGGTAGACGGTTGAAATCTTTGTATATATTGCTTCTATATAATCTAAGAAACATATATGCTAAGCATCCAAACAGTACCATTCGCCAATTTCTTGTTCTTCAAGTTTAAGTGAACAACGAGCCCCATTGATAATCATGAAACGGAAATTATTTGTAACTTTCTACAAGTAGAACAATGAATAGAACAGGTAGGCGGTTGAAATCTTTGTATGTGTTGCTTCTATATAATCTAAGAAACATATATGCAAAGCATCCAAACAGTACCATTCGCAAATTTTTTGTTCTTCAAGTTTAAGTGAACAATGAGACCCATTGTTAATCCTTTATCGGAAATTATTTGTAATTTTCGACAAGTAGAACAATGAATGGAACAGGTAGACGGTTGAAATATTTGTATATATTGCTTCTATATAATATAAGAAACATATATTCAAAGCATCCAAACAGTACAATTCGCCAATTTCTTGTTGTTCAAGTTTAAGTGTACAACGAGCCCCATTGTTAATCCTATAAAGGAAATTATTTGTAAATTTCGACAAGTAGAACAATGATTGGAACACGTAGACGGTTGAAATCTTTGTATATATTCCTTCCATATAGTCTAAGAAACATATATGCAAAGCATCCAAACAGTACCATTCGCTAATTTTTTGATCCTCAAGTTTAAGTGAACTACGAGCCCCATTGTTAATCCTTTAAAGGAAATTATTTGTAAATTTCGACAAGTAGAACAATGAATGGAACAGGTAGACTGTTGAAATCAATGTATATATTGCTTCTATATAGTCTAAGAAACATATATGCAAAGCATCCAAACAGTACCATTCGCCAATTTTTTGTTCTTCAAGTTTAAGTGAACAACGAGCCCCATTGTTAATCCTTTAAAGGGAATTATTTGTAAATTTCGACAAGTAGGACAATGAATGGAATGGGTAGACGGTTGAAATCATTGTATATATTGGTTCTATACAGTCTAAGAAACATATATGCAAAGCATCCAAACAGTACAATTCGCCAATTTTTTGTTTTTCAAGTTTAAGTGAACTACGAGCCCCATTGTTAATCCTTTAACGGAAATTAATTGTAACTTTCTACAAGTAGAACAATGATTGGAACACGTAGACGGTTGAAATCTTTGTATATATTGCTCCCATATAGTCTAAGAAATATATATGCAAAGCATCCAAACAGTACCATTCGCAAATTTTTTGTTCTACAAGTTTAAGTGAACAATGAGCCCCATTGTTAATCCTTTATCGGAAATTATTTGTAACTTTCGACAAGTAGAACAATGAATGGAACAGGTAGACGGTTGAAATCATTGTATATATTGCTTCTATATAGTCTAAGAAACATATATGCAAAGCATCCAAACAGTACAATTCGCCAATTTATTGTTCTTCAAGTTTAAGTGAACAACGAGCCCCATTGTTTACCCTTTAAAGGAAATTATTTGTAAATTTCGACAAGTAGAACAATGAATGGAACAGGTAGACGGTTGAAATATTTGTATATATTGCTTCTATATAATATAAGAAAGATATATTCAAAGCATCCAAACAGTACAATTCGCCAATTTCTTGTTCTTTAAGTTTAAGTAAACTACGATCCCCATTGTTAATCCCTTAACGGAAATTATTTCTAACTTTCGACAAGTAGAACAGTGAATGGAACAGGTAGAAGGTTGAAATCATTGTATATATTGCTTCTATATAGTCTAAGAAACATATATACAAAGCATCGAAACAGTACCATTCGCCAATTTTTTGTTCTTCAAGTTTAAGTGAACTACGAGCCCCATTGTTAATCCTTTAAAGGAAATTATTTGTAAATTTCGACAAGTAGAACAATGAATGGAACAGGTAGACTGTTGAAATCATTGTATATATTGCTTCTATATAGTCTAAGAAACATATATACAAAGCATCGAAACAGTACCATTCGCCAATTTTTTGTCCTTCAAGTTTAAGTGAACAATGAGCCCCATTGTTAATCCTTTATCGGAAATTATTTTTAACTTTCGACAAGTAGAACAATGAATGGAACAGGTAGACGGTTGAAATCTTTGTATATATTGCTTCTATATACTCTAAGAAACATATATGCAAAGCATCCAAACAGTACAATTCGCCAATTTATTGTTCTTCAAGTTTCAGTGAACAACGAGCCCCATTGTTAATCCTTTAAAGGAAATTATTTGTAAATTTCGACAAGTAGAACAATGAATGGAACACGTAGACGGTTGAAATCTTTGTATATATTGCTTCCATATAGTCTAAGAAACATATATGCAAAGCATCCAAACAGTACCATTCGCCAATTTTTTGTTCTTCAAGATTAAGTGAACTACGAGCCCCATTGATAATCATGAAAGGGAAATTATTTGTAACTTTCTACAAGTAGAACAATGAATAGAACAGTTAGACTGTTGAAATCTTTGTATATATTGCTTCTATATAGTTTAAGAAACATATATGCAAAGCATCCAAACAGTACAATTCGCCAATTTATTGTTCTTCAAGTTTAAGTGAACAACGAGCCCCATTGTTAATCTTTTAAAGGAAATTATTTGTAAATTTCGACAAGTAGAACAATGAATGGAACAGGTAGACTGTTGAAATCATTGTATATATTGCTTCAGTATAGCCTAAGAAACATATATGCAAAGCATCCAAATAGTACAATTCGACAATTTTTTGTTCTTCAAGTTTAAGTGAACAATGAGCCCCATTGTTAATCCTTTATCGGAAATTATTTGTAACTTTCGACAAGTAGAAGAGTGAATGGAACAGGTAGACGGTTGAAATCTTTGTATATATTGCTTCTATATAGTATAAGAAACATATATGCAAAGCATCCAAACAGTACAATTCGCCAATTTTTTGTTCTTCAAGTTTAAGTAAACTACGATCCCCATTGTTAATCCCTTAACGGAAATTATTTGTGACTTTCGACAAGTAGAACAATGAATGGAACAGGTAGACGGTTGAAATCAATGTATATATTGCTTCTATATAGTCTAAGAAACGTATATGCTAAGCATCCAAACAGTACCATTCGCCAATTTTTTGTTCTTCAAATTTAAGTGAACTACGAGCCCCATTGTTAATCCCTTAAAGGAAATTATTAGTAAATTTCGACAAGTAGAACAATGAATGGAACAGGTAGACTGTTGAAATCATTGTATATATTGCTTCTATATAGCCTACGAAACACATATGCAAAGCATCCAAACAGTACAATTCGCCAATTTTTTGGTCTTCAAGTTTAAGTGAACTACGAGCCCCATTGTTAATCCTTTAACGGAAATTAATTGTAACTTTCTACAAGTAGAACAATGATTGGAACAGGTAGACTGTTGAAATCATTGTATATATTGCTTCAGTATAGCCTAAGAAACATATATGCAAAGCATCCAAATAGTACAATTCGACAATTTTTTGTTCTTCAAGTTTAAGTGAACAATGAGCCCCATTGTTAATCCTTTATCGGAAATTATTTGTAACTTTCGACAAGTAGAAGAGTGAATGGAACAGGTAGACGGTTGAAATCTTTGTATATATTGCTTCTATATAGTATAAGAAACATATATGCAAAGCATCCAAACAGTACAATTCGCCAATTTTTTGTTCTTCAAGTTTAAGTAAACTACGATCCCCATTGTTAATCCCTTAACGGAAATTATTTGTGACTTTCGACAAGTAGAACAATGAATGGAACAGGTAGACGGTTGAAATCAATGTATATATTGCTTCTATATAGTCTAAGAAACGTATATGCTAAGCATCCAAACAGTACCATTCGCCAATTTTTTGTTCTTCAAATTTAAGTGAACTACGAGCCCCATTGTTAATCCCTTAAAGGAAATTATTAGTAAATTTCGACAAGTAGAACAATGAATGGAACAGGTAGACTGTTGAAATCATTGTATATATTGCTTCTATATAGCCTACGAAACACATATGCAAAGCATCCAAACAGTACAATTCGCCAATTTTTTGGTCTTCAAGTTTAAGTGAACTACGAGCCCCATTGTTAATCCTTTAACGGAAATTAATTGTAACTTTCTACAAGTAGAACAATGATTGGAACACGCAGACGGTTGAAATCTTTGTATATATTGCTTCCATATAGTCTAAGAAACATATATGCAAAGCATCCAAACAGTACCATTCGCCAATTTTTTGTTCTTCAAGTTTAAGTGAACAATGAGCCCCATTGTTAATCCTTTATCGGAAATTATTTGTAACTTTCGACAAGTAGAACAATGAATGGAACAGGTACACGGTTGAAATCTTTGTGTATATTGCTTCTATATAATCTAAGAAACATATATGCAAAGCATCCAAACAGTACAATTCGCCAATTATTTCATCTTCAAGTTTAAGTGAACTACGAGCCCCATTGTTAATACTTTAACGGAAATTAATTGTAACTTTCTACAAGTAGAACAATGATTGGAACACGCAGACGGTTGAAATCTTTGTATATATTGCTTCCATATAGTCTAAGAAACATATATGCAAAGCATCCAAACAGTACCATTCGCCAATTTTTTGTTCTTCATGTTTAAGTGAACAATGAGCCCCATTGTTAATCCTTTATCGGAGATTATTTGTAACTTTCGACAAGTAGAACATTGAATGGAACAGGTAGACGGTTGAAATCTTTGTATATATTGCTTCTATATAGTATAAGAAACATGTATGCAAAGCATCCAAACAGTACAATTCGCCAATTTATTGTTCTTCAAGTTTAAGTGAACAACGAGCCCCATTGTTAATCTTTTAAAGGGAATTATTTGTAAATTTCGACAAGTAGGACAATGAATGGAATGGGTAGACGGTTGAAATCATTGTATATATTGGTTCTATACAGTCTAAGAAACATATATGCAAAGCATCCAAACAGTACAATTCGCCAATTTTTTGTTTTTCAAGTTTAAGTGAACTACGAGCCCCATTGTTAATCCTTTAACGGAAATTAATTGTAACTTTCTACAAGTAGAACAATGATTGGAACACGTAGACGGTTGAAATCTTTGTATATATTGCTCCCATATAGTCTAAGAAATATATATGCAAAGCATCCAAACAGTACCATTCGCAAATTTTTTGTTCTACAAGTTTAAGTGAACAATGAGCCCCATTGTTAATCCTTTATCGGAAATTATTTGTAACTTTCGACAAGTAGAACAATGAATGGAACAGGTAGACGGTTGAAATCATTGTATATATTGCTTCTATATAGTCTAAGAAACATATATGCAAAGCATCCAAACAGTACAATTCGCCAATTTATTGTTCTTCAAGTTTAAGTGAACAACGAGCCCCATTGTTTACCCTTTAAAGGAAATTATTTGTAAATTTCGACAAGTAGAACAATGAATGGAACAGGTAGACGGTTGAAATATTTGTATATATTGCTTCTATATAATATAAGAAAGATATATTCAAAGCATCCAAACAGTACAATTCGCCAATTTCTTGTTCTTTAAGTTTAAGTAAACTACGATCCCCATTGTTAATCCCTTAACGGAAATTATTTCTAACTTTCGACAAGTAGAACAGTGAATGGAACAGGTAGAAGGTTGAAATCATTGTATATATTGCTTCTATATAGTCTAAGAAACATATATACAAAGCATCGAAACAGTACCATTCGCCAATTTTTTGTTCTTCAAGTTTAAGTGAACTACGAGCCCCATTGTTAATCCTTTAAAGGAAATTATTTGTAAATTTCGACAAGTAGAACAATGAATGGAACAGGTAGACTGTTGAAATCATTGTATATATTGCTTCTATATAGTCTAAGAAACATATATACAAAGCATCGAAACAGTACCATTCGCCAATTTTTTGTCCTTCAAGTTTAAGTGAACAATGAGCCCCATTGTTAATCCTTTATCGGAAATTATTTTTAACTTTCGACAAGTAGAACAATGAATGGAACAGGTAGACGGTTGAAATCTTTGTATATATTGCTTCTATATACTCTAAGAAACATATATGCAAAGCATCCAAACAGTACAATTCGCCAATTTATTGTTCTTCAAGTTTCAGTGAACAACGAGCCCCATTGTTAATCCTTTAAAGGAAATTATTTGTAAATTTCGACAAGTAGAACAATGAATGGAACACGTAGACGGTTGAAATCTTTGTATATATTGCTTCCATATAGTCTAAGAAACATATATGCAAAGCATCCAAACAGTACCATTCGCCAATTTTTTGTTCTTCAAGATTAAGTGAACTACGAGCCCCATTGATAATCATGAAAGGGAAATTATTTGTAACTTTCTACAAGTAGAACAATGAATAGAACAGTTAGACTGTTGAAATCTTTGTATATATTGCTTCTATATAGTTTAAGAAACATATATGCAAAGCATCCAAACAGTACAATTCGCCAATTTATTGTTCTTCAAGTTTAAGTGAACAACGAGCCCCATTGTTAATCTTTTAAAGGAAATTATTTGTAAATTTCGACAAGTAGAACAATGAATGGAACAGGTAGACTGTTGAAATCATTGTATATATTGCTTCAGTATAGCCTAAGAAACATATATGCAAAGCATCCAAATAGTACAATTCGACAATTTTTTGTTCTTCAAGTTTAAGTGAACAATGAGCCCCATTGTTAATCCTTTATCGGAAATTATTTGTAACTTTCGACAAGTAGAAGAGTGAATGGAACAGGTAGACGGTTGAAATCTTTGTATATATTGCTTCTATATAGTATAAGAAACATATATGCAAAGCATCCAAACAGTACAATTCGCCAATTTTTTGTTCTTCAAGTTTAAGTAAACTACGATCCCCATTGTTAATCCCTTAACGGAAATTATTTGTGACTTTCGACAAGTAGAACAATGAATGGAACAGGTAGACGGTTGAAATCAATGTATATATTGCTTCTATATAGTCTAAGAAACGTATATGCTAAGCATCCAAACAGTACCATTCGCCAATTTTTTGTTCTTCAAATTTAAGTGAACTACGAGCCCCATTGTTAATCCCTTAAAGGAAATTATTAGTAAATTTCGACAAGTAGAACAATGAATGGAACAGGTAGACTGTTGAAATCATTGTATATATTGCTTCTATATAGCCTACGAAACACATATGCAAAGCATCCAAACAGTACAATTCGCCAATTTTTTGGTCTTCAAGTTTAAGTGAACTACGAGCCCCATTGTTAATCCTTTAACGGAAATTAATTGTAACTTTCTACAAGTAGAACAATGATTGGAACAGGTAGACTGTTGAAATCATTGTATATATTGCTTCAGTATAGCCTAAGAAACATATATGCAAAGCATCCAAATAGTACAATTCGACAATTTTTTGTTCTTCAAGTTTAAGTGAACAATGAGCCCCATTGTTAATCCTTTATCGGAAATTATTTGTAACTTTCGACAAGTAGAAGAGTGAATGGAACAGGTAGACGGTTGAAATCTTTGTATATATTGCTTCTATATAGTATAAGAAACATATATGCAAAGCATCCAAACAGTACAATTCGCCAATTTTTTGTTCTTCAAGTTTAAGTAAACTACGATCCCCATTGTTAATCCCTTAACGGAAATTATTTGTGACTTTCGACAAGTAGAACAATGAATGGAACAGGTAGACGGTTGAAATCAATGTATATATTGCTTCTATATAGTCTAAGAAACGTATATGCTAAGCATCCAAACAGTACCATTCGCCAATTTTTTGTTCTTCAAATTTAAGTGAACTACGAGCCCCATTGTTAATCCCTTAAAGGAAATTATTAGTAAATTTCGACAAGTAGAACAATGAATGGAACAGGTAGACTGTTGAAATCATTGTATATATTGCTTCTATATAGCCTACGAAACACATATGCAAAGCATCCAAACAGTACAATTCGCCAATTTTTTGGTCTTCAAGTTTAAGTGAACTACGAGCCCCATTGTTAATCCTTTAACGGAAATTAATTGTAACTTTCTACAAGTAGAACAATGATTGGAACACGCAGACGGTTGAAATCTTTGTATATATTGCTTCCATATAGTCTAAGAAACATATATGCAAAGCATCCAAACAGTACCATTCGCCAATTTTTTGTTCTTCAAGTTTAAGTGAACAATGAGCCCCATTGTTAATCCTTTATCGGAAATTATTTGTAACTTTCGACAAGTAGAACAATGAATGGAACAGGTACACGGTTGAAATCTTTGTGTATATTGCTTCTATATAATCTAAGAAACATATATGCAAAGCATCCAAACAGTACAATTCGCCAATTATTTCATCTTCAAGTTTAAGTGAACTACGAGCCCCATTGTTAATACTTTAACGGAAATTAATTGTAACTTTCTACAAGTAGAACAATGATTGGAACACGCAGACGGTTGAAATCTTTGTATATATTGCTTCCATATAGTCTAAGAAACATATATGCAAAGCATCCAAACAGTACCATTCGCCAATTTTTTGTTCTTCATGTTTAAGTGAACAATGAGCCCCATTGTTAATCCTTTATCGGAGATTATTTGTAACTTTCGACAAGTAGAACATTGAATGGAACAGGTAGACGGTTGAAATCTTTGTATATATTGCTTCTATATAGTATAAGAAACATGTATGCAAAGCATCCAAACAGTACAATTCGCCAATTTTTTGGTCTTCAAGTTTAAGTGAACTACGAGCCCCATTGTTAATCCTTTAACGGAAATTAATTGTAACTTTCTACAAGTAGAACAATGATTGGAACACGCAGACGGTTGAAATCTTTGTATATATTGCTTCCATATAGTCTAAGAAACATATATGCAAAGCATCCAAACAGTACCATTCGCCAATTTTTTGTTCTTCAAGTTTAAGTGAACAATGAGCCCCATTGTTAATCCTTTATCGGAGATTATTTGTAACTTTCGACAAGTAGAACATTGAATGGAACAGGTAGACGGTTGAAATCTTTGTATATATTGCTTCTATATAGTATAAGAAACATATATGCAAAGCATCCAAACAGTACAATTCGCCAATTTTTTGTACTTCAAGTTTAAGTGAACAATCAGCCCCAATGGTTAATCCGTTATCGGAAATTATTTGTAACTTTCGACAAGTAGAACAATGAATGGAACAGGTAGACGGTTGAAATCTTTGTATATATTGCTTCTATATAGTCTATGAAACATATATGCAAAGCATCCAAACAGTACCATTCGCCAATTTTTTGTTCTTCAAGTTTAAGTGAACTACGAGCCCCATTGTTAATCCTTTAAAGGAAATTATTTGTAAATTTCGGCAAGTAGAACAATGAATGGAACAGGTACACGGTTGAAATCTTTGTATATATTGCTTCTATATAATCTAAGAAACATATATGCAAAGCATCCAAACAGTACCATTCGCCAATTTTTTGTTCTTCAAGTTTAAGTGAACTACGAGCCCCATTGTTAATCCTTTAAAGGAAATTATTTGTAAATTTCGACAAGTAGAACAGTGAATGGAACAGGTAGACGGTTGAAATCAATGTATATATTGCTTCTATATAGTCTAAGAAACATATATGCAAAGCATCCAAACAGTACCATTCGCCAATTTTTTGTTCTTCAAGTTTAAGTGAACTACGAGCCCCATTGTTAATCCTTTAACGGAAATTAATTGTAACTTTCTACGAGTAGAACAATGATTGGAACACGTAGACGGTTGAAATCTTTGTATATATTGCTTCCATATAGTCTAAGAAACATGTACGCAAAGCATCCAAACAGTACCATACGCCAATTTTTTGTTCTTCAAGTTTAAGTAAACTACGATCCCCATTGTTAAGCCCTTAACGGAAATTATTTGTAACTTTCGACAAGTAGAACAATGAATGGAACAGGTAGACGGTTGAAATCTTTGTATATATTGCTTCCATATAATCTAAGAAACATATATGCAAATCATCCAAACAGTACAATTCGCCAATTATTTCATCTTCAAGTTTAAGTGAACTACGAGCCCCATTGTTAATCCTTTAACGGAAATTAATTGTAACTTTCTACAAGTAGAACAATGATTGGAACACGCAGACGGTTGAAATCTTTGTATATATTGCTTCCATATAGTCTAAGAAACATATATGCAAAGCATCCAAACAGTACCATTCGCTAATTTTTTGATCCTCAAGTTTAAGTGAACTACGAGCCCCATTGTTAATCCTTTAAAGGAAATTATTTGTAAATTTCGACAAGTAGGACAATGAATGGAATGGGTAGACGGTTGAAATCATTGTATATATTGCTTCTATATAGTCTAAGAAACATATATGCAAAGCATCCAAACAGTACAATTCGCCAATTTTTTGTTTTTCAAGTTTAAGTGAACAATGAGCCCCAATGGTTAATCCTTTATCGGAAATTATTTGTAACTTTCGACAAGTAGAACAATCAATGGAACAGGTAGACGGTTGAAATCTTTGTATATATTGATTCTATATAGTCTAAGAAACATATATGCAAAGCATCCAAACAGTACCATTCGCCAATTTATTGTTCGTCAAGTTTAAGTGTACAACGAGCCCCATTGTTAATCCTTTAAAGGAAATTATTTGTAAAGTTCGACAAGTAGAACAATGAATGGAATAGGTAGACGGTTGAAATCTTTGTATATATTGCTTCTATATAATCTAAGAAACATATATTCAAAGCATCCAAACAGTACAATTCGCCAATTTCTTGTTATTCAAGTTTAAGTGTACAACGAGCCCCATTGTTAATCCTATAAAGGAAATTATTTGTAAAGTTCGACAAGTAGAACAATGATTGGAACACGCAGACGGTTGAAATCTTTGTATATATTGCTTCCATATAGTCTAAGAAACATATATGCAAAGCATCCAAACAGTACCATTCGCCAATTTTTTGTTCTTCAAGTTTAAGTGAACAATGAGCCCCATTGTTAATCCTTTATCGGAGATTATTTGTAACTTTCGACAAGTAGAACATTGAATGGAACAGGTAGACGGTTGAAATCTTTGTATATATTGCTTCTATATAGTATAAGAAACATATATGCAAAGCATCCAAACAGTACAATTCGCCAATTTTTTGGTCTTCAAGTTTAAGTGAACTACGAGCCCCATTGTTAATCCTTTAACGGAAATTAATTGTAACTTTCTACAAGTAGAACAATGATTGGAACACGCAGACGGTTGAAATCTTTGTATATATTGCTTCCATATAGTCTAAGAAACATATATGCAAAGCATCCAAACAGTACCATTCGCCAATTTTTTGTTCTTCAAGTTTAAGTGAACAATGAGCCCCATTGTTAATCCTTTATCGGAGATTATTTGTAACTTTCGACAAGTAGAACATTGAATGGAACAGGTAGACGGTTGAAATCTTTGTATATATTGCTTCTATATAGTATAAGAAACATATATGCAAAGCATCCAAACAGTACAATTCGCCAATTTTTTGTACTTCAAGTTTAAGTGAACAATCAGCCCCAATGGTTAATCCGTTATCGGAAATTATTTGTAACTTTCGACAAGTAGAACAATGAATGGAACAGGTAGACGGTTGAAATCTTTGTATATATTGCTTCTATATAGTCTATGAAACATATATGCAAAGCATCCAAACAGTACCATTCGCCAATTTTTTGTTCTTCAAGTTTAAGTGAACTACGAGCCCCATTGTTAATCCTTTAAAGGAAATTATTTGTAAATTTCGGCAAGTAGAACAATGAATGGTACAGGTACACGGTTGAAATCTTTGTATATATTGCTTCTATATAGTCTAAGAAACATATATGCAAAGCATCCAAACAGTACCATTCGCCAATTTTTTGTTCTTCAAGTTTAAGTGAACTACGAGCCCCATTGTTAATCCTTTAAAGGAAATTATTTGTAAATTTCGACAAGTAGAACACTGAATGGAACAGGTAGACTGTTGAAATCATTGTATATATTGCTTCTATATAGTCTAAGAAACATATATGCAAAGCATCCAAACAGTACAATTCGCCAATTTTTTGTTCTTCAAGTTTAAGTGAACTACGAGCCCCATTGTTAATCCTTTAAAGGAAATTATTTGTAAATTTCGGCAAGTAGAACAATGAATGGAACAGGTACACGGTTGAAATCTTTGTATATATTGCTTCTATATAATCTAAGAAACATATATGCAAAGCATCCAAACAGTACCATTCGCCAATTTTTTGTTCTTCAATTTTAAGTGAACTACGAGCCCCATTGTTAATCCTTTAAAGGAAATTATTTGTAAATTTCGACAAGTAGAACAGTGAATGGAACAGGTAGACGGTTGAAATCAATGTATATATTGCTTCTATATAGTCTAAGAAACATATATGCAAAGCATCCAAACAGTACCATTCGCCAATTTTTTGTTCTTCAAGTTTAAGTGAACTACGAGCCCCATTGTTAATCCTTTAACGGAAATTAATTGTAACTTTCTACGAGTAGAACAATGATTGGAACACGTAGACGGTTGAAATCTTTGTATATATTGCTTCCATATAGTCTAAGAAACATGTACGCAAAGCATCCAAACAGTACCATACGCCAATTTTTTGTTCTTCAAGTTTAAGTAAACTACGATCCCCATTGTTAAGCCCTTAACGGAAATTATTTGTAACTTTCGACAAGTAGAACAATGAATGGAACAGGTAGACGGTTGAAATCTTTGTATATATTGCTTCCATATAATCTAAGAAACATATATGCAAATCATCCAAACAGTACAATTCGCCAATTATTTCATCTTCAAGTTTAAGTGAACTACGAGCCCCATTGTTAATCCTTTAACGGAAATTAATTGTAACTTTCTACAAGTAGAACAATGATTGGAACACGCAGACGGTTGAAATCTTTGTATATATTGCTTCCATATAGTCTAAGAAACATATATGCAAAGCAGCCAAACAGTACAATTCGCCAATTTTTTGTTCTTCAAGTTTAAGTGAACAATGAGCCCCAATGGTTAATCCGTTATCGGAAATTAATTGTAACTTTCGACAAGTAGAACAATGAATGGAACAGGAGGACTGTTGAAATCTTTGTATATATTGCTTCTATATAGTCTAAGAAACATATATGCAAAGCATCCAAACAGTACCATTCGCCAATTTTTTGTTCTTCAAGTTTAAGTGAACTACGAGCCCCATTGTTAATCCTTTAAAGGAAATTATTTGTAAATTTCGACAAGTAGAACACTGAATGGAACAGGTAGACTGTTGAAATCATTGTATATATTGCTTCTATATAGTCTAAGAAACATATATGCAAAGCATCCAAACAGTACAATTCGCCAATTTTTTGTTCTTCAAGTTTAAGTAAACTACGATCCCCATTGTTAATCCCTTAACGGAAATTATTTGTGACTTTCGACAAGTAGAACAATGAATGGAACAGGTAGACGGTTGAAATCATTGTATATATTGATTCTATATAGTCTAAGAAACATATATGCAAAGCATCCAAACAGTACAATTCGACAATTTTTTGTTCTTCAAGTTTAAGTGTACAACGAGCCCCATTGTTAATCCTTTAAAGGAAATTATTTGTAAATTTCGACAAGTAGAACAATGAATGGAATAGGTAGACGGTTGAAATCATTGTATATATTGCTTCTATATAGTCTAAGAAACATATATGCAAAGCATCCAAACAGTACCATTCGCCAATTTTTTGTTCTTCAAGTTTAAGTGAACTACGAGCCCCATTGTTAATCCTTTAAAGGAAATTATTTGTAAATTTCGACAAGTAGAACAATGAATGTAACTGGTAGACGGTTGAAATCTTTTTATATATTGCTTCTATATAGTCTCAGAAACATATATGCAAAGCATCCAAACAGTACAATTCGCCAATTTTTTGTTCTTCAAGTTTAAGTAAACTACGATCCCCATTGTTAATCCTTTAAAGGAAATTATTTGTAAATTTCGACAAGTAGAACACTGAATGGAAAAGGTAGACTGTTGAAATCATTGTATATATTGCTTCTATATAGTCTAAGAAACATATATGCAAAGCATCCAAACAGTACAATTCGACAATTTTTTGTTCTTCAAGTTTAAGTGAACAATGAGCCCCATTGTTAATCCTTTATCGGAAATTATTTGTAACTTTCGACAAGTAGAACAATGAATGGAACTGGTAGACGGTTGAAATCTTTTTATATATTGCTTCTATATAGTCTAAGAAACATATATGCAAAGCATCCAAACAGTACCAGTCGCCAATTTTTTGTTCTTCAAGTTTAAGTGAACAACGAGGCCCATTGATAATCATGAAACGGAAATTATTTGTAACTTTCGACAAGAAGAACAATGAATAGAACAGGTAGACGGTTGAAATCATTGTATATATTGCATCTATATAGTCTAAGAAACATATATGCAAAGCATCCAAATAGTACAATTCGCCAATTTTTTGTTCTTCAAGTTTAAGTGAACAATGAGCCCCATTGTTAATCCTTTATCGGAAATTATTTGTAACTTTCGACAAGTAGAACAATGAATGTAACTGGTAGACGGTTGAAATCTTTTTATATATTGCTTCTATATAGTCTCAGAAACATATATGCAAAGCATCCAAACAGTACAATTCGCCAATTTTTTGTTCTTCAAGTTTAAGTAAACTACGATCCCCATTGTTAATCCCTTAACGGAAATTATTTGTAACTTTCGACAAGTAGAACAAGGAATGGAACAGGTAGACGGTTGAAATCATTGTATATATTGCTTCTATATAGTCTAAGAAACATATATGCAAAGCATCCAAAAGTACAATTCGACAATTTTTTGTTCTTCAAGTTTAAGTGTACAACGAGCCCCATTGTTAATCCTTTAAAGGAAATTATTTGTAAATTTCGACAAGTAGAACAATGAATGGAACAGGTAGACTGTTGAAATCATTGTATATATTGCTTCTATATAGTCTAAGAAACATATATGCATAGCGTCCAAACAGTATAATTCGCCAATTTTTTGCTCTTCAAGTTTAAGTGAACTACGAGCCCCATTGTTAATCCTTTAAAGGAAATTATTTGTAAATTTCGGCAAGTAGAACAATGAATGGAATAGGTAGACGGTTGAAATCATTGTATATATTGCTTCTATATAGTCTAAGAAACATATATGCAAAGCATCCAAACAGTACCATTCGCCAATTTTTGGTTCGTCAAGTTTAAGTGAACAACGAGCCCCATTGTTAATCCTTTAAAGGAAATTATTTGTAAATTTCGACAAGTAGAACAATGAATGGAACAGGTAGACTGTTGAAATCATTGTATATATTGCTTCTATATAGTCTAAGAAACATATATGCATAGCGTCCAAACAGTATAATTCGCCAATTTTTTGCTCTTCAAGTTTAAGTGAACAACGAGCCCCATTGTTAATCCTTTAAAGGAAATTATTTGTAAATTTCGACAAGTAGAACAATGAATGGAACAGGTAGACTGTTGAAATCATTGTATATATTGCTTCTATATAGTCTAAGAAACATATATGCATAGCGTCCAAACAGTATAATTCGCCAATTTTTTGCTCTTCAAGTTTAAGTGAACAACGAGCCCCATTGTTAATCCTTTAAAGGAAATTATTTGTAAATTTCGACAAGTAGAACAATGAATGGAACAGGTAGACTGTTGAAATCATTGTATATATTGCTTCTATATAGTCTAAGAAACATATATGCATAGCATCCAAACAGTACAATTCGCCAATTTTTTGTTTTTCAAGTTTAAGTAAACTACGATCCCCATTGTTAATCCCTTAACGGAAATTATTTGAAACTGTCGACAGGTAGAACAATGAATGGAACAGGTAGACGGTTGAAATCATTGTATATATTGCTTCTATATAGTGTAAGAAACATATATGCAAAGCATCCAAACAGTACAATTCGCCAATTTTTTGTTCTTCAAGTTTAAGTGAACAATGAGCCCCAATGGTTAATCCGTTATCGGAAATTATTTGTAACTTTCGACAAGTAGAACAATGAATGGAACAGGAGGACTGTTGAAATCTTTGTATATATTGCTTCTATATAGTCTAAGAAACATATATGCAAAGCATCCAAACAGTACCATTCGCCAATTTTTTGTTCTTCAAGTTTAAGTGAGCTACGAGCCCCATTGTTAATCCTTTAAAGGAAATTATTTGTAAATTTCGACAAGTAGAACAATGAATGGAACAGGTAGACTGTTGAAATCATTGTATATATTGCTTCTATATAGTCTAAGAAACATATATGCATAGCGTCCAAACAGTACAATTCGCCAACTTTTTGCTCTTCAAGTTTAAGTGAACTACGAGCCCCATTGTTAATCCTTTAAAGGAAATTATTTGTCAATTTCGGCAAGTAGAGCAATGAATGGAATAGGTAGACGGTTGAAATCATTGTATATATTGCTTCTATATAGTCTAAGAAACATATCTGCAAATCATCCAAACAGTACAATTCGCCAAATATTTGATCTTCAAGTTTAAGTGAACTACGAGCCCCATTGTTAATACTTTAACGGAAATTATTTGTAACTTGCGACAAGTAGAACAATGAATGGATCATGTAGACGGTTGAAATCATTGTATATATTGCTTCTATATAGTCTACGAAACATATATGCAAAGCATCCAAACAGTACCATTCGCCAATTATTTGTTCTTCAAGTTTAAGTGAACTACGAGCCCCATTGTAAATCCTTTAAAGGAAATTATTTGTAACTTTCGACAAGTAGAACAATGAATGGAACAGGTAGACTGTTGAAATCATTGTATATATTGCTTCTATATAGTCTAAGAAACATATATGCAAAGCATCCAAACAGTACAATTCGCCAATTTTTTGCTCTTCAAGTTTAAGTGAACTACGAGCCCCATTGTTAATCCTTTAAAGGAAATTATTTGTAAATTTCGGCAAGTAGAACAATGAATGGAATAGGTAGACGGTTGAAATCATTGTATATATTGCTTCTATATAGTCTAAGAAACATATCTGCAAATCATCCAAACAGTACAATTCGCCAATTATTTGATCTTCAAGTTTAAGTGAACTACGAGCCCCATTGTTAATACTTTAACGGAAATTATTTGTAACTTACGACAAGTAGAACAATGAATGGAACAGGTAGACGGATGAAATCAATGTATATATTGCTTCTATATAGTCTAAGAAACATATATGCAAAGCATCCAAACAGTACCATTCGCCAATTTTTTGTTCGTCAAGTTTAAGTGAACAACGAGCCCCATTGTTAATCCTTTAAAGGAAATTATTTGTAAATTTCGACAAGTAGAACATTTAATGAAACAGGTAGACGGTTGAAATCTTTGTATATATTGCTTCTATATAGTATATGATACATATATGCAAAGCATCCAAACAGTACAATTCGCCAATTTTTTGTTCTTCAAGTTTAAGTGAACAATGAGCCCCAATGCTTAATCCGTTATCGGAAATTATTTGTAACTTCCGACAAGTACAACAATGAATGGAACAGGTAGACGGTTGAAATCTTTGTATATATTGCTTCTATATAGTCTAAGAAACATATATGCAGAGCATCCAAACAGTACCATTCGCCAATTTTTTGTTCTTCAAGTTTAAGTGAACTACGAGCCCCATTGTTAATCCTTTAAAGGAAATTATTTGTAAATTTCGACAAGTAGAACAATGAATGGAACAGGTAGACGGTTGAAATCTTTGTATATATTGCTTCTATATAGTCTAAGAAACATATATGCAAAGCATCCAAGCAGTACAATTCGCCAATTATTTGTTCTTCAAGTTTAAGTGAACAATGAGCCCCAATGGTTAATCCTTTATCGGAAATTATTTGTAACTTTCGACAAGTAGAACAATGAATGGAACAGGTAGACGCTTGAAATCTTTGTATATATTGCTTCTATATAGTCTAAGAAACATATATGCAAAGCATCCAAACAGTACAATTCGCCAATTTATTGTTCTTCAAGTTTAAGTGAACAATGAGCCCCATTGTTAATTCTTTAAAGGAAATTAATTGTAAATTTCGGCAAGTAGAACAATGAATGGAACAGGTAGACTGTTGAAATCATTGCATATATTGCTTCTATATAGTCTAAGAAACATATATGCAAAGCATCCAAACAGTACAATTCGCCAATTTCTTGTTCATCAAGTTTAAGTAAACTACGATCCCCATTGTTAATCCCTTAACGGAAATTATTTGTGACTTTCGACAAGTAGAACAATGAATGGAACAGGTAGACGGTTGAAATCAATGTATATATTGCTTCTATATAGTCTAAGAAACATATGTGCAAAGCATCCAAACAGTACCATTCGCCAATTTTTTGTTCTTCAAGTTTAAGTGAACAACGAGCCCCATTGATAATCATGAAACGGAAATTATTTGTAACTTTCTACAAGTAGAACAATGAATAGAACAGGTAGACGGTTGAAATCTTTGTATATGTTGCTTCTATATAGTCTAAGAAACCTATATGCAAAGCATCTAAACAGTAACAATCGCCAATTTTTTTATCTTCAAGTTTAAGTGAACAGCGAGCCCCATTGATAATCATGAAATGGAAATTATTTGTGACTTTCTACAAGTAGAACAATGAATAGTACAGGTAGACGGGTGAAATCTTTCTATATATTGCTTCTATATAGTCTAAGAAACCTATATGCAAAGCATATAAACAGTAACAATCGCCAATTTTTTGTTCTTCAAGTTTAAGTGAACAATGAGCCCCAATGGTTAATCCTTTATCGGAAATTATTTGTAAATTTCGGCAAGTAGAACAATGAATGGAATAGGTAGACGGTTGAAATCATTGTATATATTGCTTCTATATAGTCTAAGAAACATATCTGCAAATCATCCAAACAGTACAATTCGCCAATTATTTGATCTTCAAGTTTAAGTGAACTACGAGCCCCATTGTTAATACTTTAACGGAAATTATTTGTAACTTACGACAAGTAGAACAATGAATGGAACAGGTAGACGGATGAAATCAATGTATATATTGCTTCTATATAGTCTAAGAAACATATATGCAAAGCATCCAAACAGTACCATTCGCCAATTTTTTGTTCGTCAAGTTTAAGTGAACAACGAGCCCCATTGTTAATCCTTTAAAGGAAATTATTTGTAAATTTCGACAAGTAGAACATTTAATGAAACAGGTAGACGGTTGAAATCTTTGTATATATTGCTTCTATATAGTATATGATACATATATGCAAAGCATCCAAACAGTACAATTCGCCAATTTTTTGTTCTTCAAGTTTAAGTGAACAATGAGCCCCAATGCTTAATCCGTTATCGGAAATTATTTGTAACTTCCGACAAGTACAACAATGAATGGAACAGGTAGACGGTTGAAATCTTTGTATATATTGCTTCTATATAGTCTAAGAAACATATATGCAGAGCATCCAAACAGTACCATTCGCCAATTTTTTGTTCTTCAAGTTTAAGTGAACTACGAGCCCCATTGTTAATCCTTTAAAGGAAATTATTTGTAAATTTCGACAAGTAGAACAATGAATGGAACAGGTAGACGGTTGAAATCTTTGTATATATTGCTTCTATATAGTCTAAGAAACATATATGCAAAGCATCCAAGCAGTACAATTCGCCAATTATTTGTTCTTCAAGTTTAAGTGAACAATGAGCCCCAATGGTTAATCCTTTATCGGAAATTATTTGTAACTTTCGACAAGTAGAACAATGAATGGAACAGGTAGACGCTTGAAATCTTTGTATATATTGCTTCTATATAGTCTAAGAAACATATATGCAAAGCATCCAAACAGTACAATTCGCCAATTTATTGTTCTTCAAGTTTAAGTGAACAATGAGCCCCATTGTTAATTCTTTAAAGGAAATTAATTGTAAATTTCGGCAAGTAGAACAATGAATGGAACAGGTAGACTGTTGAAATCATTGCATATATTGCTTCTATATAGTCTAAGAAACATATATGCAAAGCATCCAAACAGTACAATTCGCCAATTTCTTGTTCATCAAGTTTAAGTAAACTACGATCCCCATTGTTAATCCCTTAACGGAAATTATTTGTGACTTTCGACAAGTAGAACAATGAATGGAACAGGTAGACGGTTGAAATCAATGTATATATTGCTTCTATATAGTCTAAGAAACATATGTGCAAAGCATCCAAACAGTACCATTCGCCAATTTTTTGTTCTTCAAGTTTAAGTGAACAACGAGCCCCATTGATAATCATGAAACGGAAATTATTTGTAACTTTCTACAAGTAGAACAATGAATAGAACAGGTAGACGGTTGAAATCTTTGTATATGTTGCTTCTATATAGTCTAAGAAACCTATATGCAAAGCATCTAAACAGTAACAATCGCCAATTTTTTTATCTTCAAGTTTAAGTGAACAGCGAGCCCCATTGATAATCATGAAATGGAAATTATTTGTGACTTTCTACAAGTAGAACAATGAATAGTACAGGTAGACGGGTGAAATCTTTCTATATATTGCTTCTATATAGTCTAAGAAACCTATATGCAAAGCATATAAACAGTAACAATCGCCAATTTTTTGTTCTTCAAGTTTAAGTGAACAATGAGCCCCAATGGTTAATCCTTTATCGGGAATTATTTGTAACTTTCGACAAGTAGAACAATGAATGGAACAGGTAGACGGTTGAAATATTTGTATATATTTCTTCTGTATAGTCTAAGAAACATATATGCAAATCATCCAAACAGTACCATTCGCCAATTTTTGTTCTTCAAGTTTCAGTGAACAATGAGCCCCATTTTTAATCCTTTAACGGAAATTAATTCTAACTTTCTACAAGTAGAACAATGATTGGAACACGTAGACGGTTGAAATCTTTGTATATATTGCTTCTATATAGTCTAAGAAACATGTACGCAAAGCATCCAAACAGTACAATTCGCCAACTTTTTGTTCTTCAAGTTTAAGTGAAGAATGAGCCCCAATGGTTAATCCTTTATCGGAAATTATTTGTAATTTTCGACAAGTAGAACAATGAATAGAACAGGTAGACGGTTGAAATCTTTGTATATGTTGCTTCTATATAGTCTAAGAAACCTATATGCAAACCATCTAAACAGTAACAATCGCCAATTTTTTGATCTTCAAGTTTAAGTGAACAGCGAGCCCCATTGATAATCATGAAATGGAAATTATTTGTGACTTTCTACAAGTAGAACAATGAATAGTACGGGTAGACGGGTGAAATCTTTCTATATATTGCTTCTAAATAGTCTAAGAAACATATATGCAAAGTATCCAAACAGTACAATTCGCCAAATTTTTGTTCTTCAAGTTTAAGTGATCAATGAGCCCCAATGGTTAATCCTTTATCGGGAATTATTTGTAACTTTCGACAAGTAGAACAATGAATGGAACTGGTAGACCGTTGAAATCATTGTATATATGGCTTCTATATAGTCTAAGAAACATATCTGCATATCATCCGAACAGTACAATTCGCCAATTATTTGATCTTTAAGTTTAAGTGAACTACTAGCCCCATTGTTAATACTTTAACGGAAATTATTTGTAACTTGCGACAAGTAGAACAATGAATGGAACAGGTAGACGGTTGAAATATTTGTATATATTGCTTCCGTATAGTCTAAGAAACATATATGCAAATCATCCAAACAGTACCATTCGCCAATTTTTATTCTTCAAGTTTAAGTGAACAATGAGCCCCATTTTTAATCCTTTAACGGAAATTAATTCTAACTTTCTACAAGTAGAACAATGATTGGATCACTTAGACGGTTGAAATCTTTGTATATATTGTTTCTATATAGTCTAAGAAACATATGTGCAAAGCATCCAAACAGTACCATTCGCCAATTTTTTGTTCTTCAAGTTTAAGTGAACAATGAGCCCCATTGTTAATCCTTTAACGGAAATTAATTGTAGCTTTCTACAAGTAGAACAATGATTGGAACACGTAGACGGTTGAAATCTTTGTATATGTTGCTTCTATATAGTCTAAGAAACCTATATGCACAGCATCTAAACAGTAACAATCGCCATTTTTTTGATCTTCAAGTTTAAGTGAACAGCGAGCCCCATTGATAATCATGAAATGGAAATTATTTGTGACTTTCTACAAGTAGAACAATGAATAGTACAGGTAGACGGGTGAAATCTTTCTATATATTGCTTCTAAATAGTCTAAGAAACATATATGCAAAGTATCCAAACAGTACAATTCGCCAAATTTTTGTTCTTCAAGTTTAAGTGAACAGCGAGCCCCATTGATAATCATGAAATGGAAATTATTTGTGACTTTCTACAAGTCGAACAATGAATAGTACAGGTCGACGGGTGAAATCTTTCTATATGTTGCTTCTAAATAGTCTAAGAAACATATATGCAAATCATCCAAACAGTACCATTCGCCAATTTTTTGTTCTTCAAGTTTAAGTGAACAATGAGCCCCATTGTTAATCCTTTAACGGAAATTAATTGTAAATTTCTACAAGTAGAACAATGATTGAAACACGTAGACGGTTGAAATCTTTGTATATATTGCTTCTATATAGTCTAAGAAACATATGTGCAAAGCATCCAAACAGTACCATTCGCCAATTTTTTGTTCTTCAAGTTTAAGTGAACAACGAGCCCCATTGATAATCATGAAACGGAAATTATTTGTAACTTTCGACATGTAGAACAATGAATGGAACAGGTAGACGGTTGAAATATTTGTATATATTGCTTCCGTATAGTCTAAGAAACATATATGCAAATCATCCAAACAGTACCATTCGCCAATTTTTATTCTTCAAGTTTAAGTGAACAATGAGCCCCATTTTTAATCCTTTAACGGAAATTAATTCTAACTTTCTACAAGTAGAACAATGATTGAATCACTTAGACGGTTGAAATCTTTGTATATATTGTTTCTATATAGTCTAAGAAACATATGTGCAAAGCATCCAAACAGTACCATTCGCCAATTTTTTGTTCTTCAAGTTTAAGTGAACAATGAGCCCCATTGTTAATCCTTTAACGGAAATTAATTGTAGCTTTCTACAAGTAGAACAATGATTGGAACACGTAGACGGTTGAAATCTTTGTATATGTTGCTTCTATATAGTCTAAGAAACCTATATGCACAGCATCTAAACAGTAACAATCGCCATTTTTTTGATCTTCAAGTTTAAGTGAACAGCGAGCCCCATTGATAATCATGAAATGGAAATTATTTGTGACTTTCTACAAGTAGAACAATGAATAGTACAGGTAGACGGGTGAAATCTTTCTATATATTGCTTCTAAATAGTCTAAGAAACATATATGCAAAGTATCCAAACAGTACAATTCGCCAAATTTTTGTTCTTCAAGTTTAAGTGAACAGCGAGCCCCATTGATAATCATGAAATGGAAATTATTTGTGACTTTCTACAAGTCGAACAATGAATAGTACAGGTCGACGGGTGAAATCTTTCTATATGTTGCTTCTAAATAGTCTAAGAAACATATATGCAAATCATCCAAACAGTACCATTCGCCAATTTTTTGTTCTTCAAGTTTAAGTGAACAATGAGCCCCATTGTTAATCCTTTAACGGAAATTAATTGTAAATTTCTACAAGTAGAACAATGATTGAAACACGTAGACGGTTGAAATCTTTGTATATATTGCTTCTATATAGTCTAAGAAACATATGTGCAAAGCATCCAAACAGTACCATTCGCCAATTTTTTGTTCTTCAAGTTTAAGTGAACAACGAGCCCCATTGATAATCATGAAACGGAAATTATTTGTAACTTTCGACATGTAGAACAATGAATGGAACAGGTAGACGGTTGAAATATTTGTATATATTGCTTCCGTATAGTCTAAGAAAGATATATGCAAAGCATCCAAACAGTACAATTATCCAATTTTTTGTTCTTCAAGTTTAAGTGAACAATGAGCCCCAATGGTTAATCCTTTATCGGAAATTATTTGTAACTTTCGACAAGTAGAACAATGAATGGAACAGGTAGACGGTTGAAATATTTGTATATATTGCTTCCATATAGTCTAAGAAACATAAATGCAGAGCATCCAAACAGTACCATTCGCCAAATTTTTGTTCTTCAAGGTTAAGTGAACAATGAGCCCGATTGTTAATCCTTTATCGGAAATTATTTGTAAATTTCGACAAGTAGAACAATGATTGGAACACGTGGACGGTTGAAATCTTTGTATATATTGCTTCCATATAGTCTAAGAAACATAAATGCAGAGCATCCAAACAGTACCATTCGTCAATTTTTTGTTCTTCAATTTTAAGTGAACAATAAGCACCATTATTAATCCTTTATCGGAAATTGTTTGTAACTTTCGACAAGTAGAACAATGAATGGAACAGGTAGACGGTTGAAATCATTGTATATATTGCTTCTATATAGTCTAAGAAACATTTATGCAAAGCATCCAAACAGTACCATTCGCCAATTTTTTGTTCTTCAAGTTTAAGAGAACTACGAGCCCCATTGTTAATCCTTTAAAGGAAATTATTTGTAAATTCCGGCAAGTAGAACAATGAATGGAACACGTAGACGGTTGAAATCTTTGTATATATTGCTTCCATATAGTCTAAGAAACATGTACGCAAAGCATCCAAAGAGTACAATTCGACAATTTTTTGTTCTTCAAGTTTAAGTGAACTACGAGCCCCATTGTTAATCCTTTAAAGGAAATTATTTGTAACTTGCGACAAGTAGAACAATGAATGGAACAGGTAGACGGTTGAAATCAATGTATATATTGCTTCTATATAGTCTAAGAAACATATATGCAAACCATCCAAACAGTACCATTCGCCAATTTTTTGTTCTTCAAGTTTAAGTGAACTACGAGCCACATTGTTAATACTTTAAAGGAAATTATTCGTAAATTTCGACAAGTAGAACAATGGTTGGAACACGTAGACGGTTGAAATCTTTGTATATATTGCTTCCATATAGTCTAAGAAACATGTACGCAAAGCCTCCAAACAGTACAATTCGCCAATTTTTTGTTCTTCAAGTTTAAGTGAACTACGAGCCCCATTGTTTATCCTTTAAAGGAAATTATTTGTAAATTTCGACAAGTAGAACAATGAATGGATCAGGTAGACGGTTGAAATCATTATATATATTGCTTCTATATAGTCTACGAAACATATATGCAAAGCATCCAAACAGTACCATTCGCCAATTTTTTGTTCTTAAAGTTTAAGTGAACAATGAGCCCCAATGTTAATCCTTTAACGGAAATTATTTGTAAATTTCGGCAAGTAGAACAATGAATGGAACACGTAGACGGTTGAAATCTTTGTATATATTGCTTCCATATAGTCTAAGAAACATGTACGCAAAGCATCCAAAGAGTACAATTCGACAATTTTTTGTTCTTCAAGTTTAAGTGAACTACGAGCCCCATTGTTAATCCTTTAAAGGAAATTATTTGTAACTTGCGACAAGTAGAACAATGAATGGAACAGGTAGACGGTTGAAATCAATGTATATATTGCTTCTATATAGTCTAAGAAACATATATGCAAACCATCCAAACAGTACCATTCGCCAATTTTTTGTTCTTCAAGTTTAAGTGAACTACGAGCCACATTGTTAATACTTTAAAGGAAATTATTCGTAAATTTCGACAAGTAGAACAATGGTTGGAACACGTAGACGGTTGAAATCTTTGTATATATTGCTTCCATATAGTCTAAGAAACATGTACGCAAAGCCTCCAAACAGTACAATTCGTCAATTTTTTGTTCTTCAAGTTTAATTGAACAACGAGCCCCATTGTTAATCTTTTAAAGGAAATTATTTGTAAATTTCGACAAGTTGAACAATGATTGGAACACGTAGACGGTTGAAATCTTTGTATATATTGCTTCCATATAGTCTAAGAAACATGTACGCAAAGCATCCAAACAGTACCATTCGCCAATTTTTTGTTCTTCAAGTTTAAGTGAACAATGAGCCCCAATCGTTAATCCTTTATCGGAAATTATTTGTAATTTTCGACAAGTAGAACAATGAATTAAACAGGTATACGGTTGAAATCTTTGTATATATTGCTTCAATATAGTCTAAGAAACATATATGCAAAGCATCCAAACAGTACCATTCGCCAATTTGTTGTTCTTCAAGTTGAAGTGAATAACGAGCCCCATTGATAATCATGAAATGGAAATTATTTGTAACTTTCTACAAGTAGAACAATGAATAGTAAAGGTAGACGGGTGAAATCTTTCTATATATTGCTTCTATATAGTCTGAGAAACATATATGCAAAGCATCCAAACAGTACAATTCGCCAATTTTTTGTTCTTCAAGTTTAAGTGAACAACGAGCCCCATGGATAATCATGAAACGGAAATTATTTGTAACTTTCGACATGTAGAACAATGAATGGAACAGGTAGACGGTTGAAATCATTATATATATATTGCTTCTATATAGTCTAAGAAACATATATGCATAGCATCCACACAGTACAATTCGCCAATTTATTGTTCTTCAAGTTTAAGTGAACAACGAGCCCCATTGTTAATCCTTTAAAGGAAATTATTTGTAAATTTCGACAAGTAGAACAATGATTGGAACACGTAGACGGTTGAAATATTATTATATATTGCTTCCATATAGTCTAAGAAACATATATGCAAAGCATCCAAACAGTACCATTCGCCAATTTTTTGTTCTTCAAGTTTAAGTGAACAATGAGCCCCATTGTTACTCCTTTATCGGAAATTATTTGTAACTTTCGACAAGTAGAACAATGAATGGAACAGGTAGACGGTTGAAATCTTTGTATATATGGCTACTATATAGTCTAAGAAACATATATGCAAAGCATCCAAACAGTACAATTCGCCAATTTTTTGTTCTTCAAGTTTAAGTGAACAATGAGCCCCAATGGTTAATCCTTTATCGGAAATTATTTGTAACTTTCGACAAGTAGAACAATGAATGGAACAGGTAGACGGTTGAAATATTTGTATATATTGCTTCCGTATAGTCTAAGAAACATATATGCAAAGCATCCAAACAGTACAATTCGCCAATTTATTGTTCTTCAAGTTTAAGTGAACAACGAGCCCCATTGTTAATCCTTTAAAGGAAATTATTTGTAAATTTCGACAAGTAGAACAATGATTGGAACACGTAGACGGTTGAAATCTTTGTATATATTGCTTCCATATAGTCTAAGAAACATGTACACAAAGCATCCAAACAGTACCATTCGCCAATTTTTTGTTCTTCAAGTTCAAGTGAACAATGAGCCCCATTGTTAATCCTTTGTCGGACATTATTTGTATCTTTCGACAAGTAGAACAATGAATGGTACAGGTAGACGGTTGAGATCTTTGTATGTATTGCTTCTATATAGTCTAAGAAACATATATGCAAAGCATCAAATCAGTACAATTTGCCAATTTATTGTTCTTCAAGTTTAAGTGAACAACGAGCCACATTGTTAATCCTTTAAAGGAAATTATTTGTAAATTTCGACAAGTAGAACAATTATTGGAACACGTAGACGGTTGAAATCTTTGTATATATTGCTTCCATATAGTCTAAGAAACATGTACGCAAAGCATCCAAACAGTACCATTCGCCAATTTTTTGTTCTTCAAGTTTAAGTGAACAATGAGCCCCAATCGTTAATCCTTTATCGGAAATTATTTGCAATTTTCGACAAGTAGAACAATGAATGGAACACGTAGACGGCTGAAATCTTTGTATATATTGCTTCTATATAGTCTAAGAAACATATATGCAAAGGATCAAAACTGTACCATTCGCCAATTTTTTGTTCGTCAAGTTTAAGTGAACAACGAGCCCCATTGACAATCATGAAACGGTAATTATTTGTAAGTTTCTACAAGTAGAACAATGAATAGAACAGGTAGACGGTTGAAATCTTTGTATATGCTGCTTCTATATAGTCTAAGAAACCTATATGCAAAGCATCTAAACAGTAACATTCGCCAATTTTTGTATCTTCAAGTATTAGTGAACAACAAGCCCCATTGATAATCATGAAATGGAAATTATTTGTAAATTTCGACAAGTAGAACAATGAATAGAACAGGTAGACGGTTGAAATCTTTGTATATGCTGCTTCTATATAGTCTAAGAAACATATACGCAAAGCATCCAAACAGTACAATTCGCCAATTTTTTTTCTTCAAGTTTAAGTGAACTACGAGCCGCATTGTTAATCCTTTCAAGGAAATTATTTGTAAATTTCGACAAGTAGAACAATGATTGGAACACGTAGACGGTTGAAATCTTTGAATATATTGCTTCCATATAGTCTAAGAAACATATTGCAAAGCATCCAAACTGTACCATTCGCTAATTTTTTGTTCTTCAAGTTTAAGTGAACAACGAGCCCCATTGTTAATCCTTTAAAGGAAATTATTTGTAAATTTCGACAAGTAGAACAATGATTGGAACACGTAGACGGTTGAAATCTTTGTATATATTGCTTCCATATAGTCTAAGAAACATGTACGCAAAGCATCCAAACAGTACCATTCGCCAATTTTTTGTTCTTCAAGTTTAAGTGAACTACGAGCCCCATTTTAATCCTTTAAAGGAAATTATTTCTAACTTTCTACAAGTAGAACAATGAATAGAACGGGTAGACGGTAGAAATCTTTGTATATGTTGCTTCTATATAGTCGAAGAAACCTATATGCAAAGCATCTAAACAGTAACATTCGCCAATTTTTTGATCTTCAAGTTTAAGTGAACAACGAACCCCATTGATAATCATGAAATGGAAATTATTTGTAACTTTCTACAAGTAGAACAATGAATAGTACAGGTAGACGGGTGAAATCTTTCTATATATTGCTTCTATATAGTCTAAGAAACATATATGCAAAGAATCCAAACAGTACAATTCGCCAATTTTTTGTTCTTCAAGTATAAGTGAACAATGAGCCCCAATGGTTAATCCTTTATCGGAAATTATTTGTATCTTTCGACAAGTAGAACAATGAATGGTACAGGTAGACGGTTGAGAACTTTGTATATATTGCTTCTATATAGTCTAAGAAACATATATGCAAAGCATCCAAACAGTACCATTCGCCAATTTTTTGTTCTTCATGTTTAAGTGAACAATGAGCCCCAATGGTTAATCCTTTATCGGAAATTATTTGTAATGTTCGACAAGTAGAACAATGAATGGAACAGGTAGACGGTTGAAATCTTTGTATATATTGCTTCCATATAGTCTAAGAAACATGTACGCAAAGCATCCAAACAGTACCATTCGCCAATTTTTTGTTCTTCAAGTTTAAGTGAACAACGAGCCCCATTGTTAATCCTTTAAAGGAAATTATTTTTATATTTCGACAACTAGAACAATGAATGGAACAGGTAGACGGTTGAAATCTTTGTATATATTGCTTCTATATAGTCTAAGAAACATTTATGCAAAGCATCCAAACAGTACCATTCGCCAATTTTTTGTTCTTCAAGTTTAAGTGAACTACGAGCCCCATTGTTAATCCTTTAAAGGAAATTATTTGTAAATTCCGGCAAGTAGAACAATGAATGGAACACGTAGACGGTTGAAATCTTTGTATATATTGCTTCCATATAGTCTAAGAAACATGTACGCAAAGCATCCAAAGAGTACAATTCGACAATTTTTTGTTCTTCAAGTTTAAGTGAACTACGAGCCCCATTGTTAATCCTTTAAAGGAAATTATTTGTAACTTGCGACAAGTAGAACAATGAATGGAACAGGTAGACGGTTGAAATCAATGTATATATTGCTTCTATATAGTCTAAGAAACATATATGCAAACCATCCAAACAGTACCATTCGCCAATTTTTTGTTCTTCAAGTTTAAGTGAACTACGAGCCACATTGTTAATACTTTAAAGGAAATTATTCGTAAATTTCGACAAGTAGAACAATGGTTGGAACACGTAGACGGTTGAAATCTTTGTATATATTGCTTCCATATAGTCTAAGAAACATGTACGCAAAGCCTCCAAACAGTACAATTCGCCAATTTTTTGTTCTTCAAGTTTAAGTGAACTACGAGCCCCATTGTTTATCCTTTAAAGGAAATTATTTGTAAATTTCGACAAGTAGAACAATGAATGGATCAGGTAGACGGTTGAAATCATTATATATATTGCTTCTATATAGTCTACGAAACATATATGCAAAGCATCCAAACAGTACCATTCGCCAATTTTTTGTTCTTAAAGTTTAAGTGAACAATGAGCCCCAATGTTAATCCTTTAACGGAAATTATTTGTAAATTTCGGCAAGTAGAACAATGAATGGAACACGTAGACGGTTGAAATCTTTGTATATATTGCTTCCATATAGTCTAAGAAACATGTACGCAAAGCATCCAAAGAGTACAATTCGACAATTTTTTGTTCTTCAAGTTTAAGTGAACTACGAGCCCCATTGTTAATCCTTTAAAGGAAATTATTTGTAACTTGCGACAAGTAGAACAATGAATGGAACAGGTAGACGGTTGAAATCAATGTATATATTGCTTCTATATAGTCTAAGAAACATATATGCAAACCATCCAAACAGTACCATTCGCCAATTTTTTGTTCTTCAAGTTTAAGTGAACTACGAGCCACATTGTTAATACTTTAAAGGAAATTATTCGTAAATTTCGACAAGTAGAACAATGGTTGGAACACGTAGACGGTTGAAATCTTTGTATATATTGCTTCCATATAGTCTAAGAAACATGTACGCAAAGCCTCCAAACAGTACAATTCGTCAATTTTTTGTTCTTCAAGTTTAATTGAACAACGAGCCCCATTGTTAATCTTTTAAAGGAAATTATTTGTAAATTTCGACAAGTTGAACAATGATTGGAACACGTAGACGGTTGAAATCTTTGTATATATTGCTTCCATATAGTCTAAGAAACATGTACGCAAAGCATCCAAACAGTACCATTCGCCAATTTTTTGTTCTTCAAGTTTAAGTGAACAATGAGCCCCAATCGTTAATCCTTTATCGGAAATTATTTGTAATTTTCGACAAGTAGAACAATGAATGGAACAGGTATACGGTTGAAATCTTTGTATATATTGCTTCAATATAGTCTAAGAAACATATATGCAAAGCATCCAAACAGTACCATTCGCCAATTTGTTGTTCTTCAAGTTGAAGTGAATAACGAGCCCCATTGATAATCATGAAATGGAAATTATTTGTAACTTTCTACAAGTAGAACAATGAATAGTAAAGGTAGACGGGTGAAATCTTTCTATATATTGCTTCTATATAGTCTGAGAAACATATATGCAAAGCATCCAAACAGTACAATTCGCCAATTTTTTGTTCTTCAAGTTTAAGTGAACAACGAGCCCCATGGATAATCATGAAACGGAAATTATTTGTAACTTTCGACATGTAGAACAATGAATGGAACAGGTAGACGGTTGAAATCATTATATATATTGCTTCTATATAGTCTAAGAAACATATATGCATAGCATCCACACAGTACAATTCGCCAATTTATTGTTCTTCAAGTTTAAGTGAACAACGAGCCCCATTGTTAATCCTTTAAAGGAAATTATTTGTAAATTTCGACAAGTAGAACAATGATTGGAACACGTAGACGGTTGAAATATTATTATATATTGCTTCCATATAGTCTAAGAAACATATATGCAAAGCATCCAAACAGTACCATTCGCCAATTTTTTGTTCTTCAAGTTTAAGTGAACAATGAGCCCCATTGTTACTCCTTTATCGGAAATTATTTGTAACTTTCGACAAGTAGAACAATGAATGGAACAGGTAGACGGTTGAAATCTTTGTATATATTGCTACTATATAGTCTAAGAAACATATATGCAAAGCATCCAAACAGTACAATTCGCCAATTTTTTGTTCTTCAAGTTTAAGTGAACAATGAGCCCCAATGGTTAATCCTTTATCGGAAATTATTTGTAACTTTCGACAAGTAGAACAATGAATGGAACAGGTAGACGGTTGAAATATTTGTATATATTGCTTACGTATAGTCTAAGAAACATATATGCAAAGCATCCAAACAGTACAATTCGCCAATTTATTGTTCTTCAAGTTTAAGTGAACAACGAGCCCCATTGTTAATCCTTTAAAGGAAATTATTTGTAAATTTCGACAAGTAGAACAATGATTGGAACACGTAGACGGTTGAAATCTTTGTATATATTGCTTCCATATAGTCTAAGAAACATGTACACAAAGCATCCAAACAGTACCATTCGCCAATTTTTTGTTCTTCAAGTTCAAGTGAACAATGAGCCCCATTGTTAATCCTTTGTCGGACATTATTTGTATCTTTCGACAAGTAGAACAATGAATGGTACAGGTAGACGGTTGAGATCTTTGTATGTATTGCTTCTATATAGTCTAAGAAACATATATGCAAAGCATCAAATCAGTACAATTTGCCAATTTATTGTTCTTCAAGTTTAAGTGAACAACGAGCCACATTGTTAATCCTTTAAAGGAAATTATTTGTAAATTTCGACAAGTAGAACAATTATTGGAACACGTAGACGGTTGAAATCTTTGTATATATTGCTTCCATATAGTCTAAGAAACATGTACGCAAAGCATCCAAACAGTACCATTCGCCAATTTTTTGTTCTTCAAGTTTAAGTGAACAATGAGCCCCAATCGTTAATCCTTTATCGGAAATTATTTGCAATTTTCGACAAGTAGAACAATGAATGGAACACTTAGACGGTTGAAAACTTTGTATATATTGCTTCCATATAGTCTAAGAAACATGAACGCAAAGCATCCAAACAGTACCATTCGCCAACTTTTTGTTCTTCAAGTTTAAGTGAACTACGAGCCCCATTGTTAATCCTTTAAAGGAAATTATTTGTATATTTCGACAAGTAGAACAATGAATGGAACAGGTAGACGGTTGAAATCATTGTATATATTGCTTCTATATAGTCTAAGAAACATATATGCAAAGCATCAAATCGGTACAATTTGCCAATTTATTGTTCTTCAAGTTGAAGTGAACAACGAGCCCCATTGATAATCATGAAATGGAAATTATTTGTAACTTTCTACAAGTAGAACAATGAATAGTAAAGGTAGACGGGTGAAATCTTTCTATATATTGCTTCTATATAGTCTAAGAAACATATATGCAAAGCATCCAAGCTGTACATTTCGCCAATTTATTGTTCTTCAAGTTTAAGTGAACAACGAGCCCCATTGTTAATCCTTTAAAGGAAATTATTTCTAAATTTCGACAAGTAGAACAATGAATGGTACAGGTAGACGGTTGAGATCTTTGTATGCATTGCTTCTATATAGTCTAAGAAACATATATGCAAAGCATCAAATCAGTACAATTTGCCAATTTATTGTTCTTCAAGTTTAAGTGAACAACGAGCCCCATTGTTAATCCTTTAATGGAAATTATTTGTAAATTTCGACAAGTAGAACAATGAATAGAACAGGTAGACGGTTGAAATCTTTGTATATGCTGCTTCTATATAGTCTAAGAAACATATACGCAAAGCATCCAAACAGTACAATTCGCCAATTTTTTTTCTTCAAGTTTAAGTGAACTACGAGCCGCATTGTTAATCCTTTCAAGGAAATTATTTGTAACTTTCGACAAGTAGAACAATGAATGGAACAGGTAGATGGTTGAAATCTTTGTATATATTGCTTCTATATAGTCTAAGAAACATATATGCAAAGCATCCAAACAGTACCATTCGCCAATTTTTTGTTCCCCAAGTTTAAGTGAACTACGAGCCCCATTGTTAATCCTTTAAAGGAAATTATTTGTAAATTTCGACAAGTAGAACAATGATTGGAACACTTAGACGGTTCAAACTTTGTATATATTGCTTCCATATAGTCTAAGAAACATGAACGCAAAGCATCCAAAAAGTACCATTCGCCAATTTTTTGTTCTTCAAGTTTAAGTGAACTACGAGCCCCATTGTTAATCCTTTAAAGGAAATTATTTGTATATTTCGACAAGTAGAACAATGAATGGAACAGGTAGACGGTTGAAATCATTGTATATATTGCTTCTATATAGTCTAAGAAACATATATGCAAAGCATCAAATCAGTACAATTTGCCAATTTATTGTTCTTCAAGTTGAAGTGAACAACGAGCCCCATTGATAATCATGAAATGGAAATTATTTGTAACTTTCTACAAGTAGAACAATGAATAGTAAAGGTAGACGGGTGAAATCTTTCTATATATTGCTTCTATATAGTCTAAGAAACATATACGCAAAGCATCCAAACTGTACCATTCGCCAATTTTTTGTTCTTCAAGTTTAAGTGAACAACGAGCCCCATTGACAATCATGAAACGGTAATTATTTGAAAGTTTCTACAAGTAGAACAATGAATAGAACAGGTAGACGGTTGAAATCTTTGTATATGCTGCTTCTATATAGTCTAAGAAACATATTGCAAAGCATCCAAACTGTACCATTCGCTAATTTTTTGTTCTTCAAGTTTAAGTGAACAACGAGCCCCATTGTTAATCCTTTAAAGGAAATTATTTGTAAATTTCGACAAGTAGAACAATGATTGGAACACGTAGACGGTTGAAATCTTTGTATATATTGCTTCCATATAGTCTAAGAAACATGAACGCAAAGCATCCAAACAGTACCATTCGCCAATTTTTTGTTCTTCAAGTTTAAGTGAACTACGAGCCCCATTGTTAATCCTTTATCGGAAATTATTTGTATCTTTCGACAAGTAGAACAATGAATGGAACACGTAGACGACTGAAATCTTTGTATATATTGCTTCCATATAGTCTAAGAAACATGTACGCAAAGCATCGAAACAGTACAATTCGCCAATTTTTTGTTCTTCAAGTTTAAGTGAACAATGAGCCCCAATGGTTAATCCTTTATCGGAAATTATTTGTATCTTTCGACAAGTAGAACAATGAATGGTACGGGTAGACGGTTGAGATCTTTGTATATATTGCTTCTATATAGTCTAAGAAACATATATGCAAATCATCCAAACAGTACAATTCGCCAATTTTTTGTTCTTCAAGTTTAAGTGAACTACGAGCCCCATTGATAATCATGAAACGGAAATTATTTGTAAGTTTCTACAAGTAGAACAATGAATAGAACGGGTAGACGGTGGAAATCTTTGTATATGTTGCTTCTATATAGTCTAAGAAACCTATATGCAAAGCATCTAAACAGTAACATTCGCCAATTTTTTGATCTTCAAGTTTAAGTGAACAACGAACCCCATTGATAATCATGAAATGGAAATTATCTGTAACTTTCTACAAGTAGAACAATGAATAGTATAGGTAGACGGGTGAAATCTTTCTATATATTGCTTCTATATAGTCTAAGAAACATATATGCAAAGAATCCAAACAGTACAATTCGCCAATTTTTTGTTCTTCAAGTATAAGTGAACAATGAGCCACAATGGTTAATCCTTTATCGGAAATTATTTGTAATTTTCGACAAGTAGAACAATGAATGGAACAGGTAGACGGTTGAAATCTTTGTGTATATTGCTTCAATATAGTCTAAGAAACATATATGCAAAGCATCCAAACAGTACCATTCGCCAATTTGTTGTTCTTCAAGTTGAAGTGAACAACGAGCCCCATTGATAATCATGAAATGGAAATTATTTGTAAATTTCTACAAGTAGAACAATGCATAGTAAATGTAGACGGGTGAAATCTTTCTATATATTGTTTCTATATAGTCTAAGAAACATATACGCAAAGCATCCAAACAGCACAATTCGTCAATTTATTGTTCTTCAAGTTTAAGTGTACAACGAGCCCCATTGTTAATCCTTTAAAGGAAATTATTTGTAACTTGCGACAAGTAGAACAATGAATGGAACAGGTAGACGGTTGAAATCAATGTATATATTGCTTCTATATAGTCTAAGAAACATATATGCAAAGCATCCAAACAGTACAATTCGCCAATTTTTTGTTCTTCAAGTTTAAGTGAACAATGAGCCCCAATGGTTAATCCTTTATCGGAAATTATTTGTAAATTTCGACAAGTAGAACAATGAATAGATCAGGTAGACGGTTGAAATCATTGCATATATTGCTTCTATATAGTCTAAGAAGGATATATGCAAAGCATCCAAACAGTACAATTCGACAATTTTTTGCTCTTCAAGTTTAATTGAACTACGAGCCCCATTGTTAATCCTTTAAAGGAAATTATTTGTAAATTTCGGCAAGTAGAACAATGAATGGAATAGGTAGACGGTTGAAATCATTGTATATATTGCTTCTAAATAGTCTAAGAAACATATATGCAAAGCATCCAAACAGTACAATGCGCCAATTTTTTGTTCTTCAAGTTTAAGTAAACTACGATCCCCATTGTTAATCCCTTAACGGAAATTATTTGTAACTTTCGACAAGTAGAACAATGAATGGAACAGTTAGACGGTTGAAATATTTGTATATATTGCTTCTATATAATCTAAGAAACATATATGCAAAGCATCCAAACAGTACAATTCGCCAATTTTTTGTTCTTCAAGTTTAAGTGAACAATGAGCCCCATTGTTAATCCATTATCGGAAATTATTTGTAATTTTCGACAAGTAGAACAGTGAATGGAACAGGTAGACGATTGAAATCTTTGTATATATTGCTTCTATATAGTCTAAGAAACATATATGCAAATCATCCAAACAGTACAATTCGCCAATTATTTGATCTTCAAGTTTAAGTGAACTACGAGCCCCATTGTTAATACTTTAACGGAAATTATTTGTAACTTGCGACAAGTAGAACAATGAATGGAACAGGTAGACGGTTGAAATCAATGTATATATTGCTTCTTTATAGTCTAAGAAACATATATGCAAAGCATCCAAACAGTACCATACGCCACTTTTTTGTTCTGAAATTTTAAGTGAACAACGAGCCCCATTGTTAATCCTTTAAAGGAAATTATTTGTAAATTTCGACAAGTGGAACAATGATTGGAACACGTAGACGGTTGAAATCTTTGTATATATTGCTTCCATATAGTCTAAGAAACATGTACGCAAACCATCCAAACAGTACAATTCGCCAATTTTTTGTTCTTCAAGTTTAAGTGAACTACGATCCCCATTGTTAATCCCTTAACGGAAATTATTTGTAACTTTCGACAAGTAGAACAGTGAATGGAACAGGTAGACGGTTGAAATCTTTGTATATATTGCTTCTATATAGTATAAGAAACATATATGCAAAGCATCCAAACAGTACAATTCGCCAATTTTTTGTTCTTCAAGTTTAAGTGAACAATGAGCCCCATTTTTAATCCTTTAACGGAAATTAATTCTAAATTTCTACAAGTAGAACAATGATTGGATCACTTAGACGGTTGAAATCTTTGTATATATTGTTTCTATATAGTCTAAGAAACATATGTGCAAAGCATCCAAACAGTACCATTCGCCAATTTTTTGTTCTTCAAGTTTAAGTGAACAATGAGCCCCATTGTTAATCCTTTAACGGAAATTAATTGTAGCTTTCTACAAGTAGAACAATGATTGGAACACGTAGACGGTTGAAATCTTTGTATATGTTGCTTCTATATAGTCTAAGAAACCTATATGCACAGCATCTAAACAGTAACAATCGCCATTTTTTTGATCTTCAAGTTTAAGTGAACAGCGAGCCCCATTGATAATCATGAAATGGAAATTATTTGTGACTTTCTACAAGTAGAACAATGAATAGTACAGGTAGACGGGTGAAATCTTTCTATATATTGCTTCTAAATAGTCTAAGAAACATATATGCAAAGTATCCAAACAGTACAATTCGCCAAATTTTTGTTCTTCAAGTTTAAGTGAACAGCGAGCCCCATTGATAATCATGAAATGGAAATTATTTGTGACTTTCTACAAGTCGAACAATGAATAGTACAGGTCGACGGGTGAAATCTTTCTATATGTTGCTTCTAAATAGTCTAAGAAACATATATGCAAATCATCCAAACAGTACCATTCGCCAATTTTTTGTTCTTCAAGTTTAAGTGAACAATGAGCCCCATTGTTAATCCTTTAACGGAAATTAATTGTAAATTTCTACAAGTAGAACAATGATTGAAACACGTAGACGGTTGAAATCTTTGTATATATTGCTTCTATATAGTCTAAGAAACATATGTGCAAAGCATCCCAACAGTACCATTCGCCAATTTTTTGTTCTTCAAGTTTAAGTGAACAACGAGCCCCATTGATAATCATGAAACGGAAATTATTTGTAACTTTCGACATGTAGAACAATGAATGGAACAGGTAGACGGTTGAAATATTTGTATATATTGCTTCCGTATAGTCTAAGAAAGATATATGCAAAGCATCCAAACAGTACAATTATCCAATTTTTTGTTCTTCAAGTTTAAGTGAACAATGAGCCCCAATGGTTAATCCTTTATCGGAAATTATTTGTAACTTTCGACAAGTAGAACAATGAATGGAACAGGTAGACGGTTGAAATATTTGTATATATTGCTTCCGTATAGTCTAAGAAAGATATATGCAAAGCATCCAAACAGTACCATTCGCCAAATTTTTGTTCTTCAAGGTTAAGTGAACAATGAGCCCGATTGTTAATCCTTTATCGGAAATTATTTGTAAATTTCGACAAGTAGAACAATGATTGGAACACGTGGACGGTTGAAATCTTTGTATATATTGCTTCCATATAGTCTAAGAAACATAAATGCAGAGCATCCAAACAGTACCATTCGTCAATTTTTTGTTCTTCAATTTTAAGTGAACAATAAGCACCATTATTAATCCTTTATCGGAAATTATTTGTAACTTTCGACAAGTAGAACAGTGAATGGAACAGGTAGACGGTTGAAATCTTTGTATATATTGCTTCTATATAGTATAAGAAACATATATGCAAAGCATCCAAACAGTACAATTCGCCAATTTTTTGTTCTTCAAGTTTAAGTGAACAATGAGCCCCAATGGTTAATCCGTTATCGGAAATTATTTGTAACTTTCGACAAGTAGAACAATGAATGGAACAGGTAGACGGTTGAAATCTTTGTATATATTGCTTCTATATAGTCTAAGAAACATATGTACAAAGCATCCAAACAGTACCAATCGCCAATTTTTTGTTCTTCAAGTTTAAGTGAACTGCGAGCCCCATTGTTAATCCTGCAAAGGAAATTATTTGTAAATTTCGACAAGTAGAACAATGAATGCAACAGGTAGACGGTTGAAATCATTGTATATATTGCTTCTATATAGTCTACGAAACATATATGCAAAGCATCCAAACAGTACCATTCGCCAATTTTTTGTTCTTCAAGTTTATGTAAACTACGATCCCCGTTGTTAATTCCTTAACGGAAATTGTTTGTAACTTTCGACAAGTAGAACAATGAATGGAACAGGTAGACGGTTGAAATCATTGTATATATTGCTTCTATATAGTCTAAGAAACATTTATGCAAAGCATCCAAACAGTACCATTCGCCAATTTTTTGTTCTTCAAGTTTAAGTGAACTACGAGCCCCATTGTTAATCCTTTAAAGGAAATTATTTGTAAATTCCGGCAAGTAGAACAATGAATGGAACACGTAGACGGTTGAAATCTTTGTATATATTGCTTCCATATAGTCTAAGAAACATGTACGCAAAGCATCCAAAGAGTACAATTCGACAATTTTTTGTTCTTCAAGTTTAAGTGAACTACGAGCCCCATTGTTAATCCTTTAAAGGAAATTATTTGTAACTTGCGACAAGTAGAACAATGAATGGAACAGGTAGACGGTTGAAATCAATGTATATATTGCTTCTATATAGTCTAAGAAACATATATGCAAACCATCCAAACAGTACCATTCGCCAATTTTTTGTTCTTCAAGTTTAAGTGAACTACGAGCCACATTGTTAATACTTTAAAGGAAATTATTCGTAAATTTCGACAAGTAGAACAATGGTTGGAACACGTAGACGGTTGAAATCTTTGTATATATTGCTTCCATATAGTCTAAGAAACATGTACGCAAAGCCTCCAAACAGTACAATTCGCCAATTTTTTGTTCTTCAAGTTTAAGTGAACTACGAGCCCCATTGTTTATCCTTTAAAGGAAATTATTTGTATATTTCGACAAGTAGAACAATGAATGGAACAGGTAGACGGTTGAAATCATTGTATATATTGCTTCTATATAGTCTAAGAAACATATATGCAAAGCATCAAATCAGTACAATTTGCCAATTTATTGTTCTTCAAGTTGAAGTGAACAACGAGCCCCATTGATAATCATGAAATGGAAATTATTTGTAACTTTCTACAAGTAGAACAATGAATAGTAAAGGTAGACGGGTGAAATCTTTCTATATATTGCTTCTATATAGTCTAAGAAACATATACGCAAAGCATCCAAACTGTACCATTCGCCAATTTTTTGTTCTTCAAGTTTAAGTGAACAACGAGCCCCATTGACAATCATGAAACGGTAATTATTTGAAAGTTTCTACAAGTAGAACAATGAATAGAACAGGTAGACGGTTGAAATCTTTGTATATGCTGCTTCTATATAGTCTAAGAAACATATTGCAAAGCATCCAAACTGTACCATTCGCTAATTTTTTGTTCTTCAAGTTTAAGTGAACAACGAGCCCCATTGTTAATCCTTTAAAGGAAATTATTTGTAAATTTCGACAAGTAGAACAATGATTGGAACACGTAGACGGTTGAAATCTTTGTATATATTGCTTCCATATAGTCTAAGAAACATGAACGCAAAGCATCCAAACAGTACCATTCGCCAATTTTTTGTTCTTCAAGTTTAAGTGAACTACGAGCCCCATTGTTAATCCTTTATCGGAAATTATTTGTATCTTTCGACAAGTAGAACAATGAATGGAACACGTAGACGACTGAAATCTTTGTATATATTGCTTCCATATAGTCTAAGAAACATGTACGCAAAGCATCGAAACAGTACAATTCGCCAATTTTTTGTTCTTCAAGTTTAAGTGAACAATGAGCCCCAATGGTTAATCCTTTATCGGAAATTATTTGTATCTTTCGACAAGTAGAACAATGAATGGTACGGGTAGACGGTTGAGATCTTTGTATATATTGCTTCTATATAGTCTAAGAAACATATATGCAAATCATCCAAACAGTACAATTCGCCAATTTTTTGTTCTTCAAGTTTAAGTGAACTACGAGCCCCATTGATAATCATGAAACGGAAATTATTTGTAAGTTTCTACAAGTAGAACAATGAATAGAACGGGTAGACGGTGGAAATCTTTGTATATGTTGCTTCTATATAGTCTAAGAAACCTATATGCAAAGCATCTAAACAGTAACATTCGCCAATTTTTTGATCTTCAAGTTTAAGTGAACAACGAACCCCATTGATAATCATGAAATGGAAATTATCTGTAACTTTCTACAAGTAGAACAATGAATAGTATAGGTAGACGGGTGAAATCTTTCTATATATTGCTTCTATATAGTCTAAGAAACATATATGCAAAGAATCCAAACAGTACAATTCGCCAATTTTTTGTTCTTCAAGTATAAGTGAACAATGAGCCACAATGGTTAATCCTTTATCGGAAATTATTTGTAATTTTCGACAAGTAGAACAATGAATGGAACAGGTAGACGGTTGAAATCTTTGTGTATATTGCTTCAATATAGTCTAAGAAACATATATGCAAAGCATCCAAACAGTACCATTCGCCAATTTGTTGTTCTTCAAGTTGAAGTGAACAACGAGCCCCATTGATAATCATGAAATGGAAATTATTTGTAAATTTCTACAAGTAGAACAATGCATAGTAAATGTAGACGGGTGAAATCTTTCTATATATTGTTTCTATATAGTCTAAGAAACATATACGCAAAGCATCCAAACAGCACAATTCGTCAATTTATTGTTCTTCAAGTTTAAGTGTACAACGAGCCCCATTGTTAATCCTTTAAAGGAAATTATTTGTAACTTGCGACAAGTAGAACAATGAATGGAACAGGTAGACGGTTGAAATCAATGTATATATTGCTTCTATATAGTCTAAGAAACATATATGCAAAGCATCCAAACAGTACAATTCGCCAATTTTTTGTTCTTCAAGTTTAAGTGAACAATGAGCCCCAATGGTTAATCCTTTATCGGAAATTATTTGTAAATTTCGACAAGTAGAACAATGAATAGATCAGGTAGACGGTTGAAATCATTGCATATATTGCTTCTATATAGTCTAAGAAGGATATATGCAAAGCATCCAAACAGTACAATTCGACAATTTTTTGCTCTTCAAGTTTAATTGAACTACGAGCCCCATTGTTAATCCTTTAAAGGAAATTATTTGTAAATTTCGGCAAGTAGAACAATGAATGGAATAGGTAGACGGTTGAAATCATTGTATATATTGCTTCTAAATAGTCTAAGAAACATATATGCAAAGCATCCAAACAGTACAATGCGCCAATTTTTTGTTCTTCAAGTTTAAGTAAACTACGATCCCCATTGTTAATCCCTTAACGGAAATTATTTGTAACTTTCGACAAGTAGAACAATGAATGGAACAGTTAGACGGTTGAAATATTTGTATATATTGCTTCTATATAATCTAAGAAACATATATGCAAAGCATCCAAACAGTACAATTCGCCAATTTTTTGTTCTTCAAGTTTAAGTGAACAATGAGCCCCATTGTTAATCCATTATCGGAAATTATTTGTAATTTTCGACAAGTAGAACAGTGAATGGAACAGGTAGACGATTGAAATCTTTGTATATATTGCTTCTATATAGTCTAAGAAACATATATGCAAATCATCCAAACAGTACAATTCGCCAATTATTTGATCTTCAAGTTTAAGTGAACTACGAGCCCCATTGTTAATACTTTAACGGAAATTATTTGTAACTTGCGACAAGTAGAACAATGAATGGAACAGGTAGACGGTTGAAATCAATGTATATATTGCTTCTTTATAGTCTAAGAAACATATATGCAAAGCATCCAAACAGTACCATACGCCACTTTTTTGTTCTGAAATTTTAAGTGAACAACGAGCCCCATTGTTAATCCTTTAAAGGAAATTATTTGTAAATTTCGACAAGTGGAACAATGATTGGAACACGTAGACGGTTGAAATCTTTGTATATATTGCTTCCATATAGTCTAAGAAACATGTACGCAAACCATCCAAACAGTACAATTCGCCAATTTTTTGTTCTTCAAGTTTAAGTGAACTACGATCCCCATTGTTAATCCCTTAACGGAAATTATTTGTAACTTTCGACAAGTAGAACAGTGAATGGAACAGGTAGACGGTTGAAATCTTTGTATATATTGCTTCTATATAGTATAAGAAAGATATATGCAAAGCATCCAAACAGTACAATTCGCCAATTTTTTGTTCTTCAAGTTTAAGTGAACAATGAGCCCCATTTTTAATCCTTTAACGGAAATTAATTCTAAATTTCTACAAGTAGAACAATGATTGGATCACTTAGACGGTTGAAATCTTTGTATATATTGTTTCTATATAGTCTAAGAAACATATGTGCAAAGCATCCAAACAGTACCATTCGCCAATTTTTTGTTCTTCAAGTTTAAGTGAACAATGAGCCCCATTGTTAATCCTTTAACGGAAATTAATTGTAGCTTTCTACAAGTAGAACAATGATTGGAACACGTAGACGGTTGAAATCTTTGTATATGTTGCTTCTATATAGTCTAAGAAACCTATATGCACAGCATCTAAACAGTAACAATCGCCATTTTTTTGATCTTCAAGTTTAAGTGAACAGCGAGCCCCATTGATAATCATGAAATGGAAATTATTTGTGACTTTCTACAAGTAGAACAATGAATAGTACAGGTAGACGGGTGAAATCTTTCTATATATTGCTTCTAAATAGTCTAAGAAACATATATGCAAAGTATCCAAACAGTACAATTCGCCAAATTTTTGTTCTTCAAGTTTAAGTGAACAGCGAGCCCCATTGATAATCATGAAATGGAAATTATTTGTGACTTTCTACAAGTCGAACAATGAATAGTACAGGTCGACGGGTGAAATCTTTCTATATGTTGCTTCTAAATAGTCTAAGAAACATATATGCAAATCATCCAAACAGTACCATTCGCCAATTTTTTGTTCTTCAAGTTTAAGTGAACAATGAGCCCCATTGTTAATCCTTTAACGGAAATTAATTGTAAATTTCTACAAGTAGAACAATGATTGAAACACGTAGACGGTTGAAATCTTTGTATATATTGCTTCTATATAGTCTAAGAAACATATGTGCAAAGCATCCCAACAGTACCATTCGCCAATTTTTTGTTCTTCAAGTTTAAGTGAACAACGAGCCCCATTGATAATCATGAAACGGAAATTATTTGTAACTTTCGACATGTAGAACAATGAATGGAACAGGTAGACGGTTGAAATATTTGTATATATTGCTTCCGTATAGTCTAAGAAAGATATATGCAAAGCATCCAAACAGTACAATTATCCAATTTTTTGTTCTTCAAGTTTAAGTGAACAATGAGCCCCAATGGTTAATCCTTTATCGGAAATTATTTGTAACTTTCGACAAGTAGAACAATGAATGGAACAGGTAGACGGTTGAAATATTTGTATATATTGCTTCCGTATAGTCTAAGAAAGATATATGCAAAGCATCCAAACAGTACCATTCGCCAAATTTTTGTTCTTCAAGGTTAAGTGAACAATGAGCCCGATTGTTAATCCTTTATCGGAAATTATTTGTAAATTTCGACAAGTAGAACAATGATTGGAACACGTGGACGGTTGAAATCTTTGTATATATTGCTTCCATATAGTCTAAGAAACATAAATGCAGAGCATCCAAACAGTACCATTCGTCAATTTTTTGTTCTTCAATTTTAAGTGAACAATAAGCACCATTATTAATCCTTTATCGGAAATTATTTGTAACTTTCGACAAGTAGAACAGTGAATGGAACAGGTAGACGGTTGAAATCTTTGTATATATTGCTTCTATATAGTATAAGAAACATATATGCAAAGCATCCAAACAGTACAATTCGCCAATTTTTTGTTCTTCAAGTTTAAGTGAACAATGAGCCCCAATGGTTAATCCGTTATCGGAAATTATTTGTAACTTTCGACAAGTAGAACAATGAATGGAACAGGTAGACGGTTGAAATCTTTGTATATATTGCTTCTATATAGTCTAAGAAACATATGTACAAAGCATCCAAACAGTACCAATCGCCAATTTTTTGTTCTTCAAGTTTAAGTGAACTGCGAGCCCCATTGTTAATCCTGCAAAGGAAATTATTTGTAAATTTCGACAAGTAGAACAATGAATGCAACAGGTAGACGGTTGAAATCATTGTATATATTGCTTCTATATAGTCTACGAAACATATATGCAAAGCATCCAAACAGTACCATTCGCCAATTTTTTGTTCTTCAAGTTTATGTAAACTACGATCCCCGTTGTTAATTCCTTAACGGAAATTGTTTGTAACTTTCGACAAGTAGAACAATGAATGGAACAGGTAGACGGTTGAAATCATTGTATATATTGCTTCTATATAGTCTAAGAAACATTTATGCAAAGCATCCAAACAGTACCATTCGCCAATTTTTTGTTCTTCAAGTTTAAGTGAACTACGAGCCCCATTGTTAATCCTTTAAAGGAAATTATTTGTAAATTCCGGCAAGTAGAACAATGAATGGAACACGTAGACGGTTGAAATCTTTGTATATATTGCTTCCATATAGTCTAAGAAACATGTACGCAAAGCATCCAAAGAGTACAATTCGACAATTTTTTGTTCTTCAAGTTTAAGTGAACTACGAGCCCCATTGTTAATCCTTTAATGGAAATTATTTGTAACTTGCGACAAGTAGAACAATGAATGGAACAGGTAGACGGTTGAAATCAATGTATATATTGCTTCTATATAGTCTAAGAAACATATATGCAAACCATCCAAACAGTACCATTCGCCAATTTTTTGTTCTTCAAGTTTAAGTGAACTACGAGCCACATTGTTAATACTTTAAAGGAAATTATTCGTAAATTTCGACAAGTAGAACAATGGTTGGAACACGTAGACGGTTGAAATCTTTGTATATATTGCTTCCATATAGTCTAAGAAACATGTACGCAAAGCCTCCAAACAGTACAATTCGCCAATTTTTTGTTCTTCAAGTTTAAGTGAACTACGAGCCCCATTGTTTATCCTTTAAAGGAAATTATTTGTAAATTTCGACAAGTAGAACAATGAATGGATCAGGTAGACGGTTGAAATCATTATATATATTGCTTCTATATAGTCTACGAAACATATATGCAAAGCATCCAAACAGTACCATTCGCCAATTTTTTGTTCTTAAAGTTTAAGTGAACAATGAGCCCCAATGTTAATCCTTTAACGGAAATTATTTGTAAATTTCGGCAAGTAGAACAATGAATGGAACACGTAGACGGTTGAAATCTTTGTATATATTGCTTCCATATAGTCTAAGAAACATGTACGCAAAGCATCCAAAGAGTACAATTCGACAATTTTTTGTTCTTCAAGTTTAAGTGAATTACGAGCCCCATTGTTAATCCTTTAAAGGAAATTATTTGTAACTTGCGACAAGTAGAACAATGAATGGAACAGGTAGACGGTTGAAATCAATGTATATATTGCTTCTATATAGTCTAAGAAACATATATGCAAACCATCCAAACAGTACCATTCGCCAATTTTTTGTTCTTCAAGTTTAAGTGAACTACGAGCCACATTGTTAATACTTTAAAGGAAATTATTCGTAAATTTCGACAAGTAGAACAATGGTTGGAACACGTAGACGGTTGAAATCTTTGTATATATTGCTTCCATATAGTCTAAGAAACATGTACGCAAAGCCTCCAAACAGTACAATTCGTCAATTTTTTGTTCTTCAAGTTTAATTGAACAACGAGCCCCATTGTTAATCTTTTAAAGGAAATTATTTGTAAATTTCGACAAGTTGAACAATGATTGGAACACGTAGACGGTTGAAATCTTTGTATATATTGCTTCCATATATTCTAAGAAACATGTACGCAAAGCATCCAAACAGTACCATTCGCCAATTTTTTGTTCTTCAAGTTTAAGTGAACAATGATCCCCAATCGTTAATCCTTTATCGGAAATTATTTGTAATTTTCGACAAGTAGAACAATGAATGGAACAGGTATACGGTTGAAATCTTTGTATATATTGCTTCAATATAGTCTAAGAAACATATATGCAAAGCATCCAAACAGTACCATTCGCCAATTTGTTGTTCTTCAAGTTGAAGTGAATAACGAGCCCCATTGATAATCATGAAATGGAAATTATTTGTAACTTTCTACAAGTAGAACAATGAATAGTAAAGGTAGACGGGTGAAATCTTTCTATATATTGCTTCTATATAGTCTGAGAAACATATATGCAAAGCATCCAAACAGTACAATTCGCCAATTTTTTGTTCTTCAAGTTTAAGTGAACAACGAGCCCCATGGATAATCATGAAACGGAAATTATTTGTAACTTTCGACATGTAGAACAATGAATGGAACAGGTAGACGGTTGAAATCATTATATATATTGCTTCTATATAGTCTAAGAAACATATATGCATAGCATCCACACAGTACAATTCGCCAATTTATTGTTCTTCAAGTTTAAGTGAACAACGAGCCCCATTGTTAATCCTTTAAAGGAAATTATTTGTAAATTTCGACAAGTAGAACAATGATTGGAACACGTAGACGGTTGAAATATTATTATATATTGCTTCCATATAGTCTAAGAAACATATATGCAAAGCATCCAAACAGTACCATTCGCCAATTTTTTGTTCTTCAAGTTTAAGTGAACAATGAGCCCCATTGTTACTCCTTTATCGGAAATTATTTGTAACTTTCGACAAGTAGAACAATGAATGGAACAGGTAGACGGTTGAAATCTTTGTATATATTGCTACTATATAGTCTAAGAAACATATATGCAAAGCATCCAAACAGTACAATTCGCCAATTTTTTGTTCTTCAAGTTTAAGTGAACAATGAGCCCCAATGGTTAATCCTTTATCGGAAATTATTTGTAACTTTCGACAAGTAGAACAATGAATGGAACAGGTAGACGGTTGAAATATTTGTATATATTGCTTCCGTATAGTCTAAGAAACATATATGCAAAGCATCCAAACAGTACAATTCGCCAATTTATTGTTCTTCAAGTTTAAGTGAACAACGAGCCCCATTGTTAATCCTTTAAAGGAAATTATTTGTAAATTTCGACAAGTAGAACAATGATTGGAACACGTAGACGGTTGAAATCTTTGTATATATTGCTTCCATATAGTCTAAGAAACATGTACACAAAGCATCCAAACAGTACCATTCGCCAATTTTTTGTTCTTCAAGTTCAAGTGAACAATGAGCCCCATTGTTAATCCTTTGTCGGACATTATTTGTATCTTTCGACAAGTAGAACAATGAATGGTACAGGTAGACGGTTGAGATCTTTGTATGTATTGCTTCTATATAGTCTAAGAAACATATATGCAAAGCATCAAATCAGTACAATTTGCCAATTTATTGTTCTTCAAGTTTAAGTGAACAACGAGCCACATTGTTAATCCTTTAAAGGAAATTATTTGTAAATTTCGACAAGTAGAACAATTATTGGAACACGTAGACGGTTGAAATCTTTGTATATATTGCTTCCATATAGTCTAAGAAACATGTACGCAAAGCATCCAAACAGTACCATTCGCCAATTTTTTGTTCTTCAAGTTTAAGTGAACAATGAGCCCCAATCGTTAATCCTTTATCGGAAATTATTTGCAATTTTCGACAAGTAGAACAATGAATGGAACAGGTAGACGGTTGAAATCTTTGTATATATTGCTTCCATATAGTCTAAGAAACATGTACGCAAAGCATCCAAACAGTACCATTCGCCAATTTTTTGTTCTTCAAGTTTAAGTGAACAACGAGCCCCATTGTTAATCCTTTAAAGGAAATTATTTTTATATTTCGACAACTAGAACAATGAATGGAACAGGTAGACGGTTGAAATCTTTGTATATATTGCTTCTATATAGTCTAAGAAACATTTATGCAAAGCATCCAAACAGTACCATTCGCCAATTTTTTGTTCTTCAAGTTTAAGTGAACTACGAGCCCCATTGTTAATCCTTTAAAGGAAATTATTTGTAAATTCCGGCAAGTAGAACAATGAATGGAACACGTAGACGGTTGAAATCATTGTATATATTGATTCTATATAGTCTAAGAAACATATATGCAAAGCATCCAAACAGTACAATTCGCCAATTTTTTGTTCTTCAAGTTTAAGTGAACAATGAGCCCCAATGGTTAATCCTTTATCGGAAATTATTTGTAACTTTCGACAAGTAGAACAATGAATGGAACAGGTAGACGGTTGAAATATTTGTATATATTGCTTACGTATAGTCTAAGAAACATATATGCAAAGCATCCAAACAGTACAATTCGCCAATTTATTGTTCTTCAAGTTTAAGTGAACAACGAGCCCCATTGTTAATCCTTTAAAGGAAATTATTTGTAAATTTCGACAAGTAGAACAATGATTGGAACACGTAGACGGTTGAAATCTTTGTATATATTGCTTCCATATAGTCTAAGAAACATGTACGCAAAGCATCCAAACAGTACCATTCGCCAATTTTTTGTTCTTCAAGTTTAAGTGAACAATGAGCCCCAATCGTTAATCCTTTATCGGAAATTATTTGCAATTTTCGACAAGTAGAACAATGAATGGAACACGTAGACGGCTGAAATCTTTGTATATATTGCTTCTATATAGTCTAAGAAACATATATGCAAAGGATCAAAACTGTACCATTCGCCAATTTTTTGTTCGTCAAGTTTAAGTGAACAACGAGCCCCATTGACAATCATGAAACGGTAATTATTTGTAAGTTTCTACAAGTAGAACAATGAATAGAACAGGTAGACGGTTGAAATCTTTGTATATATTGCTTCAATATAGTCTAAGAAACATATATGCAAAGCATCCAAACAGTACCATTCGCCAATTTGTTGTTCTTCAAGTTGAAGTGAATAACGAGCCCCATTGATAATCATGAAATGGAAATTATTTGTAACTTTCTACAAGTAGAACAATGAATAGTAAAGGTAGACGGGTGAAATCTTTCTATATATTGCTTCTATATAGTCTACGAAACATATACGCAAAGCATCCAAACAGTACAATTCGCTAATTTTTTTTCTTCAAGTTTTAGTGAACTACGAGCCGCATTGTTAATCCTTTAAAGGAAATTATTTGTAAATTTCGACAAGTAGAACAATGATTGGAACACGTAGACGGTTGAAATCTTTGAATATATTGCTTCCATATAGTCTAAGAAACATATTGCAAAGCATCCAAAATGTACTATTCGCTAATTTTTTGTTCTTCAAGTTTAAGTGAACAACGAGCCCCATTGTTAATCCTTTAAAGGAAATTATTTGTAAATTTCGACAAGTAGAACAATGATTGGAACACGTAGACGGTTGAAATCTTTGTATATATTGCTTCCATATAGTCTAAGAAACATGTACGCAAAGCATCCAAACAGTACCATTCGCCAATTTTTTGTTCTTCAAGTTTATGTGAACAATGAGCCCCATTGTTCATCCTTTATCGGAAATTATTTGTAAATTTCGACAAGTAGAACAATGATTGGAACACACAGACGGTTGAAATCTTTGTATATATTGCTTCCATATAGTCTAAGAAACATATATGGAAATCATCCAAACAGTACATTTCGCCAATTATTTGATCTTCAAGTTTAAGTGAACTACGAGCCCCATTGTTAATACTTTAACGGAAATTATTTGTAACTTGCGACAAGTAGAACAATGAATGGAACAGGTAGACGGTTGAAATCAATGTATATATTGCTTCTATATAGTCTAAGAAACGTATATGCAAAGCATCCAAACAGTACCATTCATCAATTTTTTGTTCTTCAAGTTTAATTGAACAACGAGCCCCATTGTTAATCTTTTAAAGGAAATTATTTGTAAATTTCGACAAGTTGTACAATGATTGGAACACGTAGACGGTTGAAATCTTTGTATATATTGCTTCCATATAGTCTAAGAAACATGTACGCAAAGCATCCAAACAGTACCATTCGCCAATTTTTTGTTCTTCAAGTTTAAGTGTACAATGAGCCCCAATCGTTAATCCTTTATCGGAAATTATTTGTAATTTTCGACAAGTAGAACAATGAATAGAACAGGTAGATGGTTGAAATCTTTGTATATATTGCTTCTATATAGTCTAAGAAACATATATGCAAAGCATCCAAACAGTACCATTCGCCAATTTTTTGTTCCTCAAGTTTAAGTGAACTACGAGCCCCATTGTTAATCCTTTAAAGGAAATTATTTGTAAATTTCGACAAGTAGAACAATGATTGGAACACTTAGACGGTTGAAAACTTTGTATATATTGCTTCCATATAGTCTAAGAAACATGAACGCAAAGCATCCAAACAGTACCATTCGCCAATTTTTTGTTCTTCAAGTTTAAGTGAACTACGAGCCCCATTGTTAATCCTTTAAAGGAAATTATTTGTATATTTCGACAAGTAGAACAATGAATGGAACAGGTAGACGGTTGAAATCATTGTATATATTGCTTCTATATAGTCTAAGAAACATATATGCAAAGCATCAAATCAGTACAATTTGCCAATTTATTGTTCTTCAAGTTGAAGTGAACAACGAGCCCCATTGATAATCATGAAATGGAAATTATTTGTAACTTTCTACAAGTAGAACAATGAATAGTAAAGGTAGACGGGTGAAATCTTTCTATATATTGCTTCTATATAGTCTAAGAAACATATATGCAAAGCATCCAAGCTGTACATTTCGCCAATTTATTGTTCTTCAAGTTTAAGTGAACAACGAGCCCCATTGTTAATCCTTTAAAGGAAATTATTTCTAAATTTCGACAAGTAGAACAATGAATGGTACAGGTAGACGGTTGAGATCTTTGTATGCATTGCTTCTATATAGTCTAAGAAACATATATGCAAAGCATCAAATCAGTACAATTTGCCAATTTATTGTTCTTCAAGTTTAAGTGAACAACGAGCCCCATTGTTAATCCTTTAATGGAAATTATTTGTAAATTTCGACAAGTAGAACAATGAATAGAACAGGTAGACGGTTGAAATCTTTGTATATGCTGCTTCTATATAGTCTAAGAAACATATACGCAAAGCATCCAAACAGTACAATTCGCCAATTTTTTTTCTTCAAGTTTAAGTGAACTACGAGCCGCATTGTTAATCCTTTCAAGGAAATTATTTGTAACTTTCGACAAGTAGAACAATGAATGGAACAGGTAGATGGTTGAAATCTTTGTATATATTGCTTCTATATAGTCTAAGAAACATATATGCAAAGCATCCAAACTGTACCATTCGCCAATTTTTTGTTCCCCAAGTTTAAGTGAACTACGAGCCCCATTGTTAATCCTTTAAAGGAAATTATTTGTAAATTTCGACAAGTAGAACAATGATTGGAACACTTAGACGGTTCAAACTTTGTATATATTGCTTCCATATAGTCTAAGAAACATGAACGCAAAGCATCCAAACAGTACCATTCGCCAATTTTTTGTTCTTCAAGTTTAAGTGAACTACGAGCCCCATTGTTAATCCTTTAAAGGAAATTATTTGTATATTTCGACAAGTAGAACAATGAATGGAACAGGTAGACGGTTGAAATCATTGTATATATTGCTTCTATATAGTCTAAGAAACATATATGCAAAGCATCAAATCAGTACAATTTGCCAATTTATTGTTCTTCAAGTTGAAGTGAACAACGAGCCCCATTGATAATCATGAAATGGAAATTATTTGTAACTTTCTACAAGTAGAACAATGAATAGTAAAGGTAGACGGGTGAAATCTTTCTATATATTGCTTCTATATAGTCTAAGAAACATATACGCAAAGCATCCAAACTGTACCATTCGCCAATTTTTTGTTCTTCAAGTTTAAGTGAACAACGAGCCCCATTGACAATCATGAAACGGTAATTATTTGAAAGTTTCTACAAGTAGAACAATGAATAGAACAGGTAGACGGTTGAAATCTTTGTATATGCTGCTTCTATATAGTCTAAGAAACATATTGCAAAGCATCCAAACTGTACCATTCGCTAATTTTTTGTTCTTCAAGTTTAAGTGAACAACGAGCCCCATTGTTAATCCTTTAAAGGAAATTATTTGTAAATTTCGACAAGTAGAACAATGATTGGAACACGTAGACGGTTGAAATCTTTGTATATATTGCTTCCATATAGTCTAAGAAACATGTACGCAAAGCATACAAACAGTACCATTCGCCAATTTTTTGTTCTTCAAGTTTAAGTGAACTACGAGCCCCATTGTTAATCCTTTATCGGAAATTATTTGTATCTTTCGACAAGTAGAACAATGAATGGTACAGGTAGACGGTTGAGATCTTTGTATATATTGCTTCTATATAGTCTAAGAAACATATATGCAAAGCATCTAAACAGTAACATTCGCAAATTTATTGTTCTTCAAGTTTAAGTGAACAACGAGCCCCATTGTTAATCCTTTAAAGGAAATTATTTGTAAATTTCGACAAGTAGAACAATGATTGAAACACTTAGACGGTTGAATTCTTTGTATATATTGCTTCCATATAGTCTAAGAAACATGTACGCAAAGCATACAAACAGTACAATTTGCCAATTTATTGTTCTTCAAGTTTAAGTGAACAACGAGCCACATTGTTAATCCTTTAAAGGAAATTATTTGTAAATTTCGACAAGTAGAACAATGATTGGAACACGTAGACGGTTGAAATCTTTGTATATATTGCTTCCATATAGTCTAAGAAACATGTACGCAAAGCATCCAAACAGTACCATTCGCCAATTTTTTGTTCTTCAAGTTTAAGTGAACAATGAGCCCCAATCGTTAATCCTTTATCGGAAATTATTTGCAATTTTCGACAAGTAGAACAATGAATGGAACACGTAGACGACTGAAATCTTTGTATATATTGCTTCCATATAGTCTAAGAAACATGTACGCAAAGCATCGAAACAGTACAATTCGCCAATTTTTTGTTCTTCAAGTTTAAGTGAACAATGAGCCCCAATGGTTAATCCTTTATCGGAAATTATTTGTATCTTTCGACAAGTAGAACAATGAATGGTACGGGTAGACGGTTGAGATCTTTGTATATATTGCTTCTATATAGTCTAAGAAACATATATGCAAATCATCCAAACAGTACAATTCGCCAATTTTTTGTTCTTCAAGTTTAAGTGAACTACGAGCCCCATTGATAATCATGAAACGGAAATTATTTGTAAGTTTCTACAAGTAGAACAATGAATAGAACGGGTAGACGGTGGAAATCTTTGTATATGTTGCTTCTATATAGTCTAAGAAACCTATATGCAAAGCATCTAAACAGTAACATTCGCCAATTTTTTGATCTTCAAGTTTAAGTGAACAACGAACCCCATTGATAATCATGAAATGGAAATTATCTGTAACTTTCTACAAGTAGAACAATGAATAGTATAGGTAGACGGGTGAAATCTTTCTATATATTGCTTCTATATAGTCTAAGAAACATATATGCAAAGAATCCAAACAGTACAATTCGCCAATTTTTTGTTCTTCAAGTATAAGTGAACAATGAGCCACAATGGTTAATCCTTTATCGGAAATTATTTGTAATTTTCGACAAGTAGAACAATGAATGGAACAGGTAGACGGTTGAAATCTTTGTGTATATTGCTTCAATATAGTCTAAGAAACATATATGCAAAGCATCCAAACAGTACCATTCGCCAATTTGTTGTTCTTCAAGTTGAAGTGAACAACGAGCCCCATTGATAATCATGAAATGGAAATTATTTGTAACTTTCTACAAGTAGAACAATGCATAGTAAATGTAGACGGGTGAAATCTTTCTATATATTGTTTCTATATAGTCTAAGAAACATATACGCAAAGCATCCAAACAGCACAATTCGTCAATTTATTGTTCTTCAAGTTTAAGTGTACAACGAGCCCCATTGTTAATCCTTTAAAGGAAATTATTTGTAACTTGCGACAAGTAGAACAATGAATGGAACAGGTAGACGGTTGAAATCAATGTATATATTGCTTCTATATAGTCTAAGAAACATATATGCAAAGCATCCAAACAGTACAATTCGCCAATTTTTTGTTCTTCAAGTTTAAGTGAACAATGAGCCCCAATGGTTAATCCTTTATCGGAAATTATTTGTAAATTTCGACAAGTAGAACAATGAATAGATCAGGTAGACGGTTGAAATCATTGCATATATTGCTTCTATATAGTCTAAGAAAGATATATGCAAAGCATCCAAACAGTACAATTCGACAATTTTTTGCTCTTCAAGTTTAATTGAACTACGAGCCCCATTGTTAATCCTTTAAAGGAAATTATTTGTAAATTTCGGCAAGTAGAACAATGAATGGAATAGGTAGACGGTTGAAATCATTGTATATATTGCTTCTAAATAGTCTAAGAAACATATATGCAAAGCATCCAAACAGTACAATGCGCCAATTTTTTGTTCTTCAAGTTTAAGTAAACTACGATCCCCATTGTTAATCCCTTAACGGAAATTATTTGTAACTTTCGACAAGTAGAACAATGAATGGAACAGTTAGACGGTTGAAATATTTGTATATATTGCTTCTATATAATCTAAGAAACATATATGCAAAGCATCCAAACAGTACAATTCGCCAATTTTTTGTTCTTCAAGTTTAAGTGAACAATGAGCCCCATTGTTAATCCATTATCGGAAATTATTTGTAATTTTCGACAAGTAGAACAGTGAATGGAACAGGTAGACGATTGAAATCTTTGTATATATTGCTTCTATATAGTCTAAGAAACATATATGCAAATCATCCAAACAGTACAATTCGCCAATTATTTAATCTTCAAGTTTAAGTGAACTACGAGCCCCATTGTTAATACTTTAACGGAAATTATTTGTAACTTGCGACAAGTAGAACAATGAATGGAACAGGTAGACGGTTGAAATCAATGTATATATTGCTTCTTTATAGTCTAAGAAACATATATGCAAAGCATCCAAACAGTACCATACGCCACTTTTTTGTTCTGAAATTTTAAGTGAACAACGAGCCCCATTGTTAATCCTTTAAAGGAAATTATTTGTAAATTTCGACAAGTGGAACAATGATTGGAACACGTAGACGGTTGAAATCTTTGTATATATTGCTTCCATATAGTCTAAGAAACATGTACGCAAACCATCCAAACAGTACAATTCGCCAATTTTTTGTTCTTCAAGTTTAAGTGAACTACGATCCCCATTGTTAATCCCTTAACGGAAATTATTTGTAACTTTCGACAAGTAGAACAGTGAATGGAACAGGTAGACGGTTGAAATCTTTGTATATATTGCTTCTATATAGTATAAGAAACATATATGCAAAGCATCCAAACAGTACAATTCGCCAATTTTTTGTTCTTCAAGTTTAAGTGAACAATGAGCCCCAATGGTTAATCCTTTATCGGAAATTATTTGTAACTTTCGACAAGTAGAACAATGAATGGAACCGGTAGATGGTTGAAATCTTTGTATATATTGCTTCTATATAGTCTAAGAAACATATATGCAAAGCATCCAAACAGTACCATTCGCCAATTTTTTGTTCTTCAAGTTTAAGTGAACTACGATTCCCATTGTTAATCCTTTAAAGGAAATTATTTGTAAATTTCGACAAGTAGAACAATGAATGGAACAGGTAGACTGTTGAAATTATTGTATATATTGCTTCTATATAGTCTAAGAAACATATATGCAAAGCATCCAAACAGTACCATTCGCCAATTTTTTGTTCTTCAAGTTTAAGTGAACAATGAGCACCAATGGTTAATACTTTATCAGAAATTATTTGTAATTTTCGACAAGTAGAACAATGAATGGAACAGTTAGACGGTTGAAATATTTGTATATATTGCTTCTATATAGTCTACGAAACATATATGCAAAGCATCCAAACAGTACAATTCGCCAATTTTTTGTTCTTCAAGTTTAAGTGAACAATGAGCCCCATTGTTAATCCATTATCGGAAATTATTTGTAATTTTCGACAAGTAGAACAGTGAATGGAACAGGTAGACGATTGAAATCTTTGTATATATTGCTTCTATATAGTATAAGAAACATATATGCAAAGCATCCAAACAGTACAATTCGCCAATTTTTTGTTCTTCAAGTTTAAGTGAACAATGAGCGCCAATGGTTAATCCGTTATCGGAAATTATTTGTAACTTTCGACAAGAAGAACAATGAATGGAAAAGGTAGACGGTTGAAATCTTTGTATATATTGCTTCTATATAGTCTAAGAAACATATATGCAAAGCATCCGAACAGTACCATTCGCCAATTTTTTGTTCTTCAAGTTTAAGTGAACAATGAGCCCCATTGTTAATCCTTTAAAGGAAATGATTTGTAACTTTCGACAAGAAGAACAATGAATGGAAAAGGTAGACGTTTGAAATCTTTGTATATATTGCTTCTATATAGTCTAAGAAACATATATGCAAAGCATTCAAACAGTACCATTCGCCAATTTTTTGTTCTTCAAGTTTAAGTGAACAATGAGCCCCAATGGTTAATCCTTTATCGGAAATTATTTGTAATTTTCGACAAGTAGAACAATGAATGGAACAGGTAGACTGTTGAAATCTTTGTATATATTGCTTCTATATAGTCTAAGAAACATATATGCAAAGCATCCAAACAGTACAATTCGCCAATTTATTGTTCTTCAAGTTTAAGTGAACAACGAGCCCCATTGTTAATCCTTTGAAGGAAATTATTTGTAAATTTCGACAGGTAGAACAATGATTGGCACAAGTAGACGGTTGAAATATTTGTATATATTGCTTCCATATAGTCTAAGAAACATATATGCAAAGCATCCAAACAGTACCATTCGTCAATTTATTGTTCTTCAAGTTTAAGTGTACAACGAGCCCCATTGTTAATCCTTTAAAGGAAATTATTTGTAACTTTCGACAAGTAGAACAATGAATGGAACAGGTATACGGTTGAAATCTTTGTATATATTGTTTCAATATAGTCTAAGAAACATATATGCAAAGCACCCAAACAGTACCAGTCGCCAATTCATTGTTCTTCAAGTTTAAGTGAACAACGAGCCCCATTGTTAATCCTTTAAAGGAAATTATTTGTAAATTTCGACAAGTAGAACAACGATTGGAACACGTAGACGGTTGAAATCTTTGTATTAATTGCTTCCATATAGTCTAAGAAATATGTACGCAAAGCATCCAAACAGTACCATTCGCCAATTTTTTGTTCTTCAAGTGTATGTGAACAATGAGCCCCAATGGTTAATCCTTTATCGGAAATTATTTGTAATTTTCGACAAGTAGAACAATGAATGGAACAGGTAGACGTTTGAAATCTTTGTATATATTGCTTCTATATAATCTAAGAAACATATATGCAAAGCATCCAAACAGTACCATGCGCCAATTTTTTGTTCTCCAAGTTTAAGTGAACAACGAGCCCCATTGATAATCATGAAATGGAAATTATTTGTAACTTTCTACAAGTAGAACGATGAATAGTACTGGTAGACGGGTGAAATCTTTCTATATATTGCTTCTAAATAGTCAAAGAAACATATATGCAAAGCATCCAAACAGTACAATTCGCCAATTTTTTGTTCTTCAAGTTTCAGTGAACTACGAGCCACATTGTTATTCCTTTAAAGGAAATTATTTGTAAATTTCGACAAGTAGAACAATGAATGGATCAGGTAGACGGTTGAAATAATTGTATATATTGCTTCTATATAATCTACGAAACATATATGCAAAGCATCCAAACAGTACAATTCGCCAATTTTTTGTTCTTCAAGTTTAAGTGAACAATGAGCCCCAATGGTTAATCCTTTATCGGAAATTATTTGTAACTTTCGACAAGTAGAACAATGAATGGAACAGGTAGACGGTTGAAATCATTGTATATATTGCTTCTATATAGTCTAAGAAACATATATGCAAAGCATCCAAACAGTACAATTCGCCAATTTTTTGTTCTTCAAGTTTAAGTGAACTACGAGCCACACTGTTAATCCTTTAAAGGAAATTATTTGTAAATTTCGACAAGTAGAACAATGAATGGATCAGGTAGACGGTTGAAATAATTGTATATATTGCTTCTATATAATCTACGAAACATATATGCAAAGCATCCAAACAGTACAATTCGCCAATTTCTTGTTCTTCAAGTTTAAGTGAACTACGAGCCCCATTGTTAATCCTTTAAAGGAAATTATTTGTAATTTTCGACAAGTAGAACAATGAATGGAACAGGTAGACGGTTGAAATCTTTGTATATATTGCTTCTATATAATCTAAGAAACATATATGCTAAGCATCCAAACAGTACCATTCGCCAATTTCTTGTTCTTCAAGTTTAAGTGAACAACGAGCCCCATTGATAATCATGAAACGGAAATTATTTGTAACTTTCTACAAGTAGAACAATGAATAGAACAGGTAGGCGGTTGAAATCTTTGTATGTGTTGCTTCTATATAATCTAAGAAACATATATGCAAAGCATCCAAACAGTACCATTCGCAAATTTTTTGTTCTTCAAGTTTAAGTGAACAATGAGACCCATTGTTAATCCTTTATCGGAAATTATTTGTAATTTTCGACAAGTAGAACAATGAATGGAACAGGTAGACGGTTGAAATATTTGTATATATTGCTTCTATATAATATAAGAAACATATATTCAAAGCATCCAAACAGTACAATTCGCCAATTTCTTGTTGTTCAAGTTTAAGTGTACAACGAGCCCCATTGTTAATCCTATAAAGGAAATTATTTGTAAATTTCGACAAGTAGAACAATGATTGGAACACGTAGACGGTTGAAATCTTTGTATATATTCCTTCCATATAGTCTAAGAAACATATATGCAAAGCATCCAAACAGTACCATTCGCTAATTTTTTGATCCTCAAGTTTAAGTGAACTACGAGCCCCATTGTTAATCCTTTAAAGGAAATTATTTGTAAATTTCGACAAGTAGAACAATGAATGGAACAGGTAGACTGTTGAAATCAATGTATATATTGCTTCTATATAGTCTAAGAAACATATATGCAAAGCATCCAAACAGTACCATTCGCCAATTTTTTGTTCTTCAAGTTTAAGTGAACAATGAGCACCAATGGTTAATACTTTATCAGAAATTATTTGTAATTTTCGACAAGTAGAACAATGAATGGAACAGTTAGACGGTTGAAATATTTGTATATATTGCTTCTATATAGTCTACGAAACATATATGCAAAGCATCCAAACAGTACAATTCGCCAATTTTTTGTTCTTCAAGTGTATGTGAACAATGAGCCCCAATGGTTAATCCTTTATCGGAAATTATTTGTAATTTTCGACAAGTAGAACAATGAATGGAACAGGTAGACGTTTGAAATCTTTGTATATATTGCTTCTATATAATCTAAGAAACATATATGCAAAGCATCCAAACAGTACCATGCGCCAATTTTTTGTTCTCCAAGTTTAAGTGAACAACGAGCCCCATTGATAATCATGAAATGGAAATTATTTGTAACTTTCTACAAGTAGAACGATGAATAGTACTGGTAGACGGGTGAAATCTTTCTATATATTGCTTCTAAATAGTCAAAGAAACATATATGCAAAGCATCCAAACAGTACAATTCGCCAATTTTTTGTTCTTCAAGTTTCAGTGAACTACGAGCCACATTGTTATTCCTTTAAAGGAAATTATTTGTAAATTTCGACAAGTAGAACAATGAATGGATCAGGTAGACGGTTGAAATAATTGTATATATTGCTTCTATATAATCTACGAAACATATATGCAAAGCATCCAAACAGTACAATTCGCCAATTTTTTGTTCTTCAAGTTTAAGTGAACAATGAGCCCCAATGGTTAATCCTTTATCGGAAATTATTTGTAACTTTCGACAAGTAGAACAATGAATGGAACAGGTAGACGGTTGAAATCATTGTATATATTGCTTCTATATAGTCTAAGAAACATATATGCAAAGCATCCAAACAGTACAATTCGCCAATTTTTTGTTCTTCAAGTTTAAGTGAACTACGAGCCACACTGTTAATCCTTTAAAGGAAATTATTTGTAAATTTCGACAAGTAGAACAATGAATGGATCAGGTAGACGGTTGAAATAATTGTATATATTGCTTCTATATAATCTACGAAACATATATGCAAAGCATCCAAACAGTACAATTCGCCAATTTCTTGTTCTTCAAGTTTAAGTGAACTACGAGCCCCATTGTTAATCCTTTAAAGGAAATTATTTGTAATTTTCGACAAGTAGAACAATGAATGGAACAGGTAGACGGTTGAAATCTTTGTATATATTGCTTCTATATAATCTAAGAAACATATATGCTAAGCATCCAAACAGTACCATTCGCCAATTTCTTGTTCTTCAAGTTTAAGTGAACAACGAGCCCCATTGATAATCATGAAACGGAAATTATTTGTAACTTTCTACAAGTAGAACAATGAATAGAACAGGTAGGCGGTTGAAATCTTTGTATGTGTTGCTTCTATATAATCTAAGAAACATATATGCAAAGCATCCAAACAGTACCATTCGCAAATTTTTTGTTCTTCAAGTTTAAGTGAACAATGAGACCCATTGTTAATCCTTTATCGGAAATTATTTGTAATTTTCGACAAGTAGAACAATGAATGGAACAGGTAGACGGTTGAAATATTTGTATATATTGCTTCTATATAATATAAGAAACATATATTCAAAGCATCCAAACAGTACAATTCGCCAATTTCTTGTTGTTCAAGTTTAAGTGTACAACGAGCCCCATTGTTAATCCTATAAAGGAAATTATTTGTAAATTTCGACAAGTAGAACAATGATTGGAACACGTAGACGGTTGAAATCTTTGTATATATTCCTTCCATATAGTCTAAGAAACATATATGCAAAGCATCCAAACAGTACCATTCGCTAATTTTTTGATCCTCAAGTTTAAGTGAACTACGAGCCCCATTGTTAATCCTTTAAAGGAAATTATTTGTAAATTTCGACAAGTAGAACAATGAATGGAACAGGTAGACTGTTGAAATCAATGTATATATTGCTTCTATATAGTCTAAGAAACATATATGCAAAGCATCCAAACAGTACCATTCGCCAATTTTTTGTTCTTCAAGTTTAAGTGAACAACGAGCCCCATTGTTAATCCTTTAAAGGGAATTATTTGTAAATTTCGACAAGTAGGACAATGAATGGAATGGGTAGACGGTTGAAATCATTGTATATATTGGTTCTATACAGTCTAAGAAACATATATGCAAAGCATCCAAACAGTACAATTCGCCAATTTTTTGTTTTTCAAGTTTAAGTGAACTACGAGCCCCATTGTTAATCCTTTAACGGAAATTAATTGTAACTTTCTACAAGTAGAACAATGATTGGAACACGTAGACGGTTGAAATCTTTGTATATATTGCTCCCATATAGTCTAAGAAATATATATGCAAAGCATCCAAACAGTACCATTCGCAAATTTTTTGTTCTACAAGTTTAAGTGAACAATGAGCCCCATTGTTAATCCTTTATCGGAAATTATTTGTAACTTTCGACAAGTAGAACAATGAATGGAACAGGTAGACGGTTGAAATCATTGTATATATTGCTTCTATATAGTCTAAGAAACATATATGCAAAGCATCCAAACAGTACAATTCGCCAATTTATTGTTCTTCAAGTTTAAGTGAACAACGAGCCCCATTGTTTACCCTTTAAAGGAAATTATTTGTAAATTTCGACAAGTAGAACAATGAATGGAACAGGTAGACGGTTGAAATATTTGTATATATTGCTTCTATATAATATAAGAAAGATATATTCAAAGCATCCAAACAGTACAATTCGCCAATTTCTTGTTCTTTAAGTTTAAGTAAACTACGATCCCCATTGTTAATCCCTTAACGGAAATTATTTCTAACTTTCGACAAGTAGAACAGTGAATGGAACAGGTAGAAGGTTGAAATCATTGTATATATTGCTTCTATATAGTCTAAGAAACATATATACAAAGCATCGAAACAGTACCATTCGCCAATTTTTTGTTCTTCAAGTTTAAGTGAACTACGAGCCCCATTGTTAATCCTTTAAAGGAAATTATTTGTAAATTTCGACAAGTAGAACAATGAATGGAACAGGTAGACTGTTGAAATCATTGTATATATTGCTTCTATATAGTCTAAGAAACATATATACAAAGCATCGAAACAGTACCATTCGCCAATTTTTTGTCCTTCAAGTTTAAGTGAACAATGAGCCCCATTGTTAATCCTTTATCGGAAATTATTTTTAACTTTCGACAAGTAGAACAATGAATGGAACAGGTAGACGGTTGAAATCTTTGTATATATTGCTTCTATATACTCTAAGAAACATATATGCAAAGCATCCAAACAGTACAATTCGCCAATTTATTGTTCTTCAAGTTTCAGTGAACAACGAGCCCCATTGTTAATCCTTTAAAGGAAATTATTTGTAAATTTCGACAAGTAGAACAATGAATGGAACACGTAGACGGTTGAAATCTTTGTATATATTGCTTCCATATAGTCTAAGAAACATATATGCAAAGCATCCAAACAGTACCATTCGCCAATTTTTTGTTCTTCAAGATTAAGTGAACTACGAGCCCCATTGATAATCATGAAAGGGAAATTATTTGTAACTTTCTACAAGTAGAACAATGAATAGAACAGTTAGACTGTTGAAATCTTTGTATATATTGCTTCTATATAGTTTAAGAAACATATATGCAAAGCATCCAAACAGTACAATTCGCCAATTTATTGTTCTTCAAGTTTAAGTGAACAACGAGCCCCATTGTTAATCTTTTAAAGGAAATTATTTGTAAATTTCGACAAGTAGAACAATGAATGGAACAGGTAGACTGTTGAAATCATTGTATATATTGCTTCAGTATAGCCTAAGAAACATATATGCAAAGCATCCAAATAGTACAATTCGACAATTTTTTGTTCTTCAAGTTTAAGTGAACAATGAGCCCCATTGTTAATCCTTTATCGGAAATTATTTGTAACTTTCGACAAGTAGAAGAGTGAATGGAACAGGTAGACGGTTGAAATCTTTGTATATATTGCTTCTATATAGTATAAGAAACATATATGCAAAGCATCCAAACAGTACAATTCGCCAATTTTTTGTTCTTCAAGTTTAAGTAAACTACGATCCCCATTGTTAATCCCTTAACGGAAATTATTTGTGACTTTCGACAAGTAGAACAATGAATGGAACAGGTAGACGGTTGAAATCAATGTATATATTGCTTCTATATAGTCTAAGAAACGTATATGCTAAGCATCCAAACAGTACCATTCGCCAATTTTTTGTTCTTCAAATTTAAGTGAACTACGAGCCCCATTGTTAATCCCTTAAAGGAAATTATTAGTAAATTTCGACAAGTAGAACAATGAATGGAACAGGTAGACTGTTGAAATCATTGTATATATTGCTTCTATATAGCCTACGAAACACATATGCAAAGCATCCAAACAGTACAATTCGCCAATTTTTTGGTCTTCAAGTTTAAGTGAACTACGAGCCCCATTGTTAATCCTTTAACGGAAATTAATTGTAACTTTCTACAAGTAGAACAATGATTGGAACAGGTAGACTGTTGAAATCATTGTATATATTGCTTCAGTATAGCCTAAGAAACATATATGCAAAGCATCCAAATAGTACAATTCGACAATTTTTTGTTCTTCAAGTTTAAGTGAACAATGAGCCCCATTGTTAATCCTTTATCGGAAATTATTTGTAACTTTCGACAAGTAGAAGAGTGAATGGAACAGGTAGACGGTTGAAATCTTTGTATATATTGCTTCTATATAGTATAAGAAACATATATGCAAAGCATCCAAACAGTACAATTCGCCAATTTTTTGTTCTTCAAGTTTAAGTAAACTACGATCCCCATTGTTAATCCCTTAACGGAAATTATTTGTGACTTTCGACAAGTAGAACAATGAATGGAACAGGTAGACGGTTGAAATCAATGTATATATTGCTTCTATATAGTCTAAGAAACGTATATGCTAAGCATCCAAACAGTACCATTCGCCAATTTTTTGTTCTTCAAATTTAAGTGAACTACGAGCCCCATTGTTAATCCCTTAAAGGAAATTATTAGTAAATTTCGACAAGTAGAACAATGAATGGAACAGGTAGACTGTTGAAATCATTGTATATATTGCTTCTATATAGCCTACGAAACACATATGCAAAGCATCCAAACAGTACAATTCGCCAATTTTTTGGTCTTCAAGTTTAAGTGAACTACGAGCCCCATTGTTAATCCTTTAACGGAAATTAATTGTAACTTTCTACAAGTAGAACAATGATTGGAACACGCAGACGGTTGAAATCTTTGTATATATTGCTTCCATATAGTCTAAGAAACATATATGCAAAGCATCCAAACAGTACCATTCGCCAATTTTTTGTTCTTCAAGTTTAAGTGAACAATGAGCCCCATTGTTAATCCTTTATCGGAAATTATTTGTAACTTTCGACAAGTAGAACAATGAATGGAACAGGTACACGGTTGAAATCTTTGTGTATATTGCTTCTATATAATCTAAGAAACATATATGCAAAGCATCCAAACAGTACAATTCGCCAATTATTTCATCTTCAAGTTTAAGTGAACTACGAGCCCCATTGTTAATACTTTAACGGAAATTAATTGTAACTTTCTACAAGTAGAACAATGATTGGAACACGCAGACGGTTGAAATCTTTGTATATATTGCTTCCATATAGTCTAAGAAACATATATGCAAAGCATCCAAACAGTACCATTCGCCAATTTTTTGTTCTTCATGTTTAAGTGAACAATGAGCCCCATTGTTAATCCTTTATCGGAGATTATTTGTAACTTTCGACAAGTAGAACATTGAATGGAACAGGTAGACGGTTGAAATCTTTGTATATATTGCTTCTATATAGTATAAGAAACATGTATGCAAAGCATCCAAACAGTACAATTCGCCAATTTTTTGGTCTTCAAGTTTAAGTGAACTACGAGCCCCATTGTTAATCCTTTAACGGAAATTAATTGTAACTTTCTACAAGTAGAACAATGATTGGAACACGCAGACGGTTGAAATCTTTGTATATATTGCTTCCATATAGTCTAAGAAACATATATGCAAAGCATCCAAACAGTACCATTCGCCAATTTTTTGTTCTTCAAGTTTAAGTGAACAATGAGCCCCATTGTTAATCCTTTATCGGAGATTATTTGTAACTTTCGACAAGTAGAACATTGAATGGAACAGGTAGACGGTTGAAATCTTTGTATATATTGCTTCTATATAGTATAAGAAACATATATGCAAAGCATCCAAACAGTACAATTCGCCAATTTTTTGTACTTCAAGTTTAAGTGAACAATCAGCCCCAATGGTTAATCCGTTATCGGAAATTATTTGTAACTTTCGACAAGTAGAACAATGAATGGAACAGGTAGACGGTTGAAATCTTTGTATATATTGCTTCTATATAGTCTATGAAACATATATGCAAAGCATCCAAACAGTACCATTCGCCAATTTTTTGTTCTTCAAGTTTAAGTGAACTACGAGCCCCATTGTTAATCCTTTAAAGGAAATTATTTGTAAATTTCGGCAAGTAGAACAATGAATGGAACAGGTACACGGTTGAAATCTTTGTATATATTGCTTCTATATAATCTAAGAAACATATATGCAAAGCATCCAAACAGTACCATTCGCCAATTTTTTGTTCTTCAAGTTTAAGTGAACTACGAGCCCCATTGTTAATCCTTTAAAGGAAATTATTTGTAAATTTCGACAAGTAGAACAGTGAATGGAACAGGTAGACGGTTGAAATCAATGTATATATTGCTTCTATATAGTCTAAGAAACATATATGCAAAGCATCCAAACAGTACCATTCGCCAATTTTTTGTTCTTCAAGTTTAAGTGAACTACGAGCCCCATTGTTAATCCTTTAACGGAAATTAATTGTAACTTTCTACGAGTAGAACAATGATTGGAACACGTAGACGGTTGAAATCTTTGTATATATTGCTTCCATATAGTCTAAGAAACATGTACGCAAAGCATCCAAACAGTACCATTCGCCAATTTTTTGTTCTTCAAGTTTAAGTGAACTACGAGCCCCATTGTTAATCCTTTAACGGAAATTAATTGTAACTTTCTACAAGTAGAACAATGATTGGAACACGCAGACGGTTGAAATCTTTGTATATATTGCTTCCATATAGTCTAAGAAACATATATGCAAAGCATCCAAACAGTACCATTCGCTAATTTTTTGATCCTCAAGTTTAAGTGAACTACGAGCCCCATTGTTAATCCTTTAAAGGAAATTATTTGTAAATTTCGACAAGTAGGACAATGAATGGAATGGGTAGACGGTTGAAATCATTGTATATATTGCTTCTATATAGTCTAAGAAACATATATGCAAAGCATCCAAACAGTACAATTCGCCAATTTTTTGTTTTTCAAGTTTAAGTGAACAATGAGCCCCAATGGTTAATCCTTTATCGGAAATTATTTGTAACTTTCGACAAGTAGAACAATCAATGGAACAGGTAGACGGTTGAAATCTTTGTATATATTGATTCTATATAGTCTAAGAAACATATATGCAAAGCATCCAAACAGTACCATTCGCCAATTTATTGTTCGTCAAGTTTAAGTGTACAACGAGCCCCATTGTTAATCCTTTAAAGGAAATTATTTGTAAAGTTCGACAAGTAGAACAATGAATGGAATAGGTAGACGGTTGAAATCTTTGTATATATTGCTTCTATATAATCTAAGAAACATATATTCAAAGCATCCAAACAGTACAATTCGCCAATTTCTTGTTATTCAAGTTTAAGTGTACAACGAGCCCCATTGTTAATCCTATAAAGGAAATTATTTGTAAAGTTCGACAAGTAGAACAATGATTGGAACACGCAGACGGTTGAAATCTTTGTATATATTGCTTCCATATAGTCTAAGAAACATATATGCAAAGCATCCAAACAGTACCATTCGCCAATTTTTTGTTCTTCAAGTTTAAGTGAACAATGAGCCCCATTGTTAATCCTTTATCGGAGATTATTTGTAACTTTCGACAAGTAGAACATTGAATGGAACAGGTAGACGGTTGAAATCTTTGTATATATTGCTTCTATATAGTATAAGAAACATATATGCAAAGCATCCAAACAGTACAATTCGCCAATTTTTTGGTCTTCAAGTTTAAGTGAACTACGAGCCCCATTGTTAATCCTTTAACGGAAATTAATTGTAACTTTCTACAAGTAGAACAATGATTGGAACACGCAGACGGTTGAAATCTTTGTATATATTGCTTCCATATAGTCTAAGAAACATATATGCAAAGCATCCAAACAGTACCATTCGCCAATTTTTTGTTCTTCAAGTTTAAGTGAACAATGAGCCCCATTGTTAATCCTTTATCGGAGATTATTTGTAACTTTCGACAAGTAGAACATTGAATGGAACAGGTAGACGGTTGAAATCTTTGTATATATTGCTTCTATATAGTATAAGAAACATATATGCAAAGCATCCAAACAGTACAATTCGCCAATTTTTTGTACTTCAAGTTTAAGTGAACAATCAGCCCCAATGGTTAATCCGTTATCGGAAATTATTTGTAACTTTCGACAAGTAGAACAATGAATGGAACAGGTAGACGGTTGAAATCTTTGTATATATTGCTTCTATATAGTCTATGAAACATATATGCAAAGCATCCAAACAGTACCATTCGCCAATTTTTTGTTCTTCAAGTTTAAGTGAACTACGAGCCCCATTGTTAATCCTTTAAAGGAAATTATTTGTAAATTTCGGCAAGTAGAACAATGAATGGTACAGGTACACGGTTGAAATCTTTGTATATATTGCTTCTATATAGTCTAAGAAACATATATGCAAAGCATCCAAACAGTACCATTCGCCAATTTTTTGTTCTTCAAGTTTAAGTGAACTACGAGCCCCATTGTTAATCCTTTAAAGGAAATTATTTGTAAATTTCGACAAGTAGAACACTGAATGGAACAGGTAGACTGTTGAAATCATTGTATATATTGCTTCTATATAGTCTAAGAAACATATATGCAAAGCATCCAAACAGTACAATTCGCCAATTTTTTGTTCTTCAAGTTTAAGTGAACTACGAGCCCCATTGTTAATCCTTTAAAGGAAATTATTTGTAAATTTCGGCAAGTAGAACAATGAATGGAACAGGTACACGGTTGAAATCTTTGTATATATTGCTTCTATATAATCTAAGAAACATATATGCAAAGCATCCAAACAGTACCATTCGCCAATTTTTTGTTCTTCAAGTTTAAGTGAACTACGAGCCCCATTGTTAATCCTTTAAAGGAAATTATTTGTAAATTTCGACAAGTAGAACAGTGAATGGAACAGGTAGACGGTTGAAATCAATGTATATATTGCTTCTATATAGTCTAAGAAACATATATGCAAAGCATCCAAACAGTACCATTCGCCAATTTTTTGTTCTTCAAGTTTAAGTGAACTACGAGCCCCATTGTTAATCCTTTAACGGAAATTAATTGTAACTTTCTACGAGTAGAACAATGATTGGAACACGTAGACGGTTGAAATCTTTGTATATATTGCTTCCATATAGTCTAAGAAACATGTACGCAAAGCATCCAAACAGTACCATACGCCAATTTTTTGTTCTTCAAGTTTAAGTAAACTACGATCCCCATTGTTAAGCCCTTAACGGAAATTATTTGTAACTTTCGACAAGTAGAACAATGAATGGAACAGGTAGACGGTTGAAATCTTTGTATATATTGCTTCCATATAATCTAAGAAACATATATGCAAATCATCCAAACAGTACAATTCGCCAATTATTTCATCTTCAAGTTTAAGTGAACTACGAGCCCCATTGTTAATCCTTTAACGGAAATTAATTGTAACTTTCTACAAGTAGAACAATGATTGGAACACGCAGACGGTTGAAATCTTTGTATATATTGCTTCCATATAGTCTAAGAAACATATATGCAAAGCAGCCAAACAGTACAATTCGCCAATTTTTTGTTCTTCAAGTTTAAGTGAACAATGAGCCCCAATGGTTAATCCGTTATCGGAAATTAATTGTAACTTTCGACAAGTAGAACAATGAATGGAACAGGAGGACTGTTGAAATCTTTGTATATATTGCTTCTATATAGTCTAAGAAACATATATGCAAAGCATCCAAACAGTACCATTCGCCAATTTTTTGTTCTTCAAGTTTAAGTGAACTACGAGCCCCATTGTTAATCCTTTAAAGGAAATTATTTGTAAATTTCGACAAGTAGAACACTGAATGGAACAGGTAGACTGTTGAAATCATTGTATATATTGCTTCTATATAGTCTAAGAAACATATATGCAAAGCATCCAAACAGTACAATTCGCCAATTTTTTGTTCTTCAAGTTTAAGTAAACTACGATCCCCATTGTTAATCCCTTAACGGAAATTATTTGTGACTTTCGACAAGTAGAACAATGAATGGAACAGGTAGACGGTTGAAATCATTGTATATATTGATTCTATATAGTCTAAGAAACATATATGCAAAGCATCCAAACAGTACAATTCGACAATTTTTTGTTCTTCAAGTTTAAGTGTACAACGAGCCCCATTGTTAATCCTTTAAAGGAAATTATTTGTAAATTTCGACAAGTAGAACAATGAATGGAATAGGTAGACGGTTGAAATCATTGTATATATTGCTTCTATATAGTCTAAGAAACATATATGCAAAGCATCCAAACAGTACCATTCGCCAATTTTTTGTTCTTCAAGTTTAAGTGAACTACGAGCCCCATTGTTAATCCTTTAAAGGAAATTATTTGTAAATTTCGACAAGTAGAACAATGAATGTAACTGGTAGACGGTTGAAATCTTTTTATATATTGCTTCTATATAGTCTCAGAAACATATATGCAAAGCATCCAAACAGTACAATTCGCCAATTTTTTGTTCTTCAAGTTTAAGTAAACTACGATCCCCATTGTTAATCCTTTAAAGGAAATTATTTGTAAATTTCGACAAGTAGAACACTGAATGGAAAAGGTAGACTGTTGAAATCATTGTATATATTGCTTCTATATAGTCTAAGAAACATATATGCAAAGCATCCAAACAGTACAATTCGACAATTTTTTGTTCTTCAAGTTTAAGTGAACAATGAGCCCCATTGTTAATCCTTTATCGGAAATTATTTGTAACTTTCGACAAGTAGAACAATGAATGGAACTGGTAGACGGTTGAAATCTTTTTATATATTGCTTCTATATAGTCTAAGAAACATATATGCAAAGCATCCAAACAGTACCAGTCGCCAATTTTTTGTTCTTCAAGTTTAAGTGAACAACGAGGCCCATTGATAATCATGAAACGGAAATTATTTGTAACTTTCGACAAGAAGAACAATGAATAGAACAGGTAGACGGTTGAAATCATTGTATATATTGCATCTATATAGTCTAAGAAACATATATGCAAAGCATCCAAATAGTACAATTCGCCAATTTTTTGTTCTTCAAGTTTAAGTGAACAATGAGCCCCATTGTTAATCCTTTATCGGAAATTATTTGTAACTTTCGACAAGTAGAACAATGAATGTAACTGGTAGACGGTTGAAATCTTTTTATATATTGCTTCTATATAGTCTCAGAAACATATATGCAAAGCATCCAAACAGTACAATTCGCCAATTTTTTGTTCTTCAAGTTTAAGTAAACTACGATCCCCATTGTTAATCCCTTAACGGAAATTATTTGTAACTTTCGACAAGTAGAACAAGGAATGGAACAGGTAGACGGTTGAAATCATTGTATATATTGCTTCTATATAGTCTAAGAAACATATATGCAAAGCATCCAAAAGTACAATTCGACAATTTTTTGTTCTTCAAGTTTAAGTGTACAACGAGCCCCATTGTTAATCCTTTAAAGGAAATTATTTGTAAATTTCGACAAGTAGAACAATGAATGGAACAGGTAGACTGTTGAAATCATTGTATATATTGCTTCTATATAGTCTAAGAAACATATATGCATAGCGTCCAAACAGTATAATTCGCCAATTTTTTGCTCTTCAAGTTTAAGTGAACTACGAGCCCCATTGTTAATCCTTTAAAGGAAATTATTTGTAAATTTCGGCAAGTAGAACAATGAATGGAATAGGTAGACGGTTGAAATCATTGTATATATTGCTTCTATATAGTCTAAGAAACATATATGCAAAGCATCCAAACAGTACCATTCGCCAATTTTTGGTTCGTCAAGTTTAAGTGAACAACGAGCCCCATTGTTAATCCTTTAAAGGAAATTATTTGTAAATTTCGACAAGTAGAACAATGAATGGAACAGGTAGACTGTTGAAATCATTGTATATATTGCTTCTATATAGTCTAAGAAACATATATGCATAGCGTCCAAACAGTATAATTCGCCAATTTTTTGCTCTTCAAGTTTAAGTGAACAACGAGCCCCATTGTTAATCCTTTAAAGGAAATTATTTGTAAATTTCGACAAGTAGAACAATGAATGGAACAGGTAGACTGTTGAAATCATTGTATATATTGCTTCTATATAGTCTAAGAAACATATATGCATAGCATCCAAACAGTACAATTCGCCAATTTTTTGTTTTTCAAGTTTAAGTAAACTACGATCCCCATTGTTAATCCCTTAACGGAAATTATTTGAAACTGTCGACAGGTAGAACAATGAATGGAACAGGTAGACGGTTGAAATCATTGTATATATTGCTTCTATATAGTGTAAGAAACATATATGCAAAGCATCCAAACAGTACAATTCGCCAATTTTTTGTTCTTCAAGTTTAAGTGAACAATGAGCCCCAATGGTTAATCCGTTATCGGAAATTATTTGTAACTTTCGACAAGTAGAACAATGAATGGAACAGGAGGACTGTTGAAATCTTTGTATATATTGCTTCTATATAGTCTAAGAAACATATATGCAAAGCATCCAAACAGTACCATTCGCCAATTTTTTGTTCTTCAAGTTTAAGTGAGCTACGAGCCCCATTGTTAATCCTTTAAAGGAAATTATTTGTAAATTTCGACAAGTAGAACAATGAATGGAACAGGTAGACTGTTGAAATCATTGTATATATTGCTTCTATATAGTCTAAGAAACATATATGCATAGCGTCCAAACAGTACAATTCGCCAACTTTTTGCTCTTCAAGTTTAAGTGAACTACGAGCCCCATTGTTAATCCTTTAAAGGAAATTATTTGTCAATTTCGGCAAGTAGAGCAATGAATGGAATAGGTAGACGGTTGAAATCATTGTATATATTGCTTCTATATAGTCTAAGAAACATATCTGCAAATCATCCAAACAGTACAATTCGCCAAATATTTGATCTTCAAGTTTAAGTGAACTACGAGCCCCATTGTTAATACTTTAACGGAAATTATTTGTAACTTGCGACAAGTAGAACAATGAATGGATCATGTAGACGGTTGAAATCATTGTATATATTGCTTCTATATAGTCTACGAAACATATATGCAAAGCATCCAAACAGTACCATTCGCCAATTATTTGTTCTTCAAGTTTAAGTGAACTACGAGCCCCATTGTAAATCCTTTAAAGGAAATTATTTGTAACTTTCGACAAGTAGAACAATGAATGGAACAGGTAGACTGTTGAAATCATTGTATATATTGCTTCTATATAGTCTAAGAAACATATATGCAAAGCATCCAAACAGTACAATTCGCCAATTTTTTGCTCTTCAAGTTTAAGTGAACTACGAGCCCCATTGTTAATCCTTTAAAGGAAATTATTTGTAAATTTCGGCAAGTAGAACAATGAATGGAATAGGTAGACGGTTGAAATCATTGTATATATTGCTTCTATATAGTCTAAGAAACATATCTGCAAATCATCCAAACAGTACAATTCGCCAATTATTTGATCTTCAAGTTTAAGTGAACTACGAGCCCCATTGTTAATACTTTAACGGAAATTATTTGTAACTTACGACAAGTAGAACAATGAATGGAACAGGTAGACGGATGAAATCAATGTATATATTGCTTCTATATAGTCTAAGAAACATATATGCAAAGCATCCAAACAGTACCATTCGCCAATTTTTTGTTCGTCAAGTTTAAGTGAACAACGAGCCCCATTGTTAATCCTTTAAAGGAAATTATTTGTAAATTTCGACAAGTAGAACATTTAATGAAACAGGTAGACGGTTGAAATCTTTGTATATATTGCTTCTATATAGTATATGATACATATATGCAAAGCATCCAAACAGTACAATTCGCCAATTTTTTGTTCTTCAAGTTTAAGTGAACAATGAGCCCCAATGCTTAATCCGTTATCGGAAATTATTTGTAACTTCCGACAAGTACAACAATGAATGGAACAGGTAGACGGTTGAAATCTTTGTATATATTGCTTCTATATAGTCTAAGAAACATATATGCAGAGCATCCAAACAGTACCATTCGCCAATTTTTTGTTCTTCAAGTTTAAGTGAACTACGAGCCCCATTGTTAATCCTTTAAAGGAAATTATTTGTAAATTTCGACAAGTAGAACAATGAATGGAACAGGTAGACGGTTGAAATCTTTGTATATATTGCTTCTATATAGTCTAAGAAACATATATGCAAAGCATCCAAGCAGTACAATTCGCCAATTATTTGTTCTTCAAGTTTAAGTGAACAATGAGCCCCAATGGTTAATCCTTTATCGGAAATTATTTGTAACTTTCGACAAGTAGAACAATGAATGGAACAGGTAGACGCTTGAAATCTTTGTATATATTGCTTCTATATAGTCTAAGAAACATATATGCAAAGCATCCAAACAGTACAATTCGCCAATTTATTGTTCTTCAAGTTTAAGTGAACAATGAGCCCCATTGTTAATTCTTTAAAGGAAATTAATTGTAAATTTCGGCAAGTAGAACAATGAATGGAACAGGTAGACTGTTGAAATCATTGCATATATTGCTTCTATATAGTCTAAGAAACATATATGCAAAGCATCCAAACAGTACAATTCGCCAATTTCTTGTTCATCAAGTTTAAGTAAACTACGATCCCCATTGTTAATCCCTTAACGGAAATTATTTGTGACTTTCGACAAGTAGAACAATGAATGGAACAGGTAGACGGTTGAAATCAATGTATATATTGCTTCTATATAGTCTAAGAAACATATGTGCAAAGCATCCAAACAGTACCATTCGCCAATTTTTTGTTCTTCAAGTTTAAGTGAACAACGAGCCCCATTGATAATCATGAAACGGAAATTATTTGTAACTTTCTACAAGTAGAACAATGAATAGAACAGGTAGACGGTTGAAATCTTTGTATATGTTGCTTCTATATAGTCTAAGAAACCTATATGCAAAGCATCTAAACAGTAACAATCGCCAATTTTTTTATCTTCAAGTTTAAGTGAACAGCGAGCCCCATTGATAATCATGAAATGGAAATTATTTGTGACTTTCTACAAGTAGAACAATGAATAGTACAGGTAGACGGGTGAAATCTTTCTATATATTGCTTCTATATAGTCTAAGAAACCTATATGCAAAGCATATAAACAGTAACAATCGCCAATTTTTTGTTCTTCAAGTTTAAGTGAACAATGAGCCCCAATGGTTAATCCTTTATCGGAAATTATTTGTAAATTTCGGCAAGTAGAACAATGAATGGAATAGGTAGACGGTTGAAATCATTGTATATATTGCTTCTATATAGTCTAAGAAACATATCTGCAAATCATCCAAACAGTACAATTCGCCAATTATTTGATCTTCAAGTTTAAGTGAACTACGAGCCCCATTGTTAATACTTTAACGGAAATTATTTGTAACTTACGACAAGTAGAACAATGAATGGAACAGGTAGACGGATGAAATCAATGTATATATTGCTTCTATATAGTCTAAGAAACATATATGCAAAGCATCCAAACAGTACCATTCGCCAATTTTTTGTTCGTCAAGTTTAAGTGAACAACGAGCCCCATTGTTAATCCTTTAAAGGAAATTATTTGTAAATTTCGACAAGTAGAACATTTAATGAAACAGGTAGACGGTTGAAATCTTTGTATATATTGCTTCTATATAGTATATGATACATATATGCAAAGCATCCAAACAGTACAATTCGCCAATTTTTTGTTCTTCAAGTTTAAGTGAACAATGAGCCCCAATGCTTAATCCGTTATCGGAAATTATTTGTAACTTCCGACAAGTACAACAATGAATGGAACAGGTAGACGGTTGAAATCTTTGTATATATTGCTTCTATATAGTCTAAGAAACATATATGCAGAGCATCCAAACAGTACCATTCGCCAATTTTTTGTTCTTCAAGTTTAAGTGAACTACGAGCCCCATTGTTAATCCTTTAAAGGAAATTATTTGTAAATTTCGACAAGTAGAACAATGAATGGAACAGGTAGACGGTTGAAATCTTTGTATATATTGCTTCTATATAGTCTAAGAAACATATATGCAAAGCATCCAAGCAGTACAATTCGCCAATTATTTGTTCTTCAAGTTTAAGTGAACAATGAGCCCCAATGGTTAATCCTTTATCGGAAATTATTTGTAACTTTCGACAAGTAGAACAATGAATGGAACAGGTAGACGCTTGAAATCTTTGTATATATTGCTTCTATATAGTCTAAGAAACATATATGCAAAGCATCCAAACAGTACAATTCGCCAATTTATTGTTCTTCAAGTTTAAGTGAACAATGAGCCCCATTGTTAATTCTTTAAAGGAAATTAATTGTAAATTTCGGCAAGTAGAACAATGAATGGAACAGGTAGACTGTTGAAATCATTGCATATATTGCTTCTATATAGTCTAAGAAACATATATGCAAAGCATCCAAACAGTACAATTCGCCAATTTCTTGTTCATCAAGTTTAAGTAAACTACGATCCCCATTGTTAATCCCTTAACGGAAATTATTTGTGACTTTCGACAAGTAGAACAATGAATGGAACAGGTAGACGGTTGAAATCAATGTATATATTGCTTCTATATAGTCTAAGAAACATATGTGCAAAGCATCCAAACAGTACCATTCGCCAATTTTTTGTTCTTCAAGTTTAAGTGAACAACGAGCCCCATTGATAATCATGAAACGGAAATTATTTGTAACTTTCTACAAGTAGAACAATGAATAGAACAGGTAGACGCTTGAAATCTTTGTATATGTTGCTTCTATATAGTCTAAGAAACCTATATGCAAAGCATCTAAACAGTAACAATCGCCAATTTTTTTATCTTCAAGTTTAAGTGAACAGCGAGCCCCATTGATAATCATGAAATGGAAATTATTTGTGACTTTCTACAAGTAGAACAATGAATAGTACAGGTAGACGGGTGAAATCTTTCTATATATTGCTTCTATATAGTCTAAGAAACCTATATGCAAAGCATATAAACAGTAACAATCGCCAATTTTTTGTTCTTCAAGTTTAAGTGAACAATGAGCCCCAATGGTTAATCCTTTATCGGGAATTATTTGTAACTTTCGACAAGTAGAACAATGAATGGAACAGGTAGACGGTTGAAATATTTGTATATATTTCTTCTGTATAGTCTAAGAAACATATATGCAAATCATCCAAACAGTACCATTCGCCAATTTTTGTTCTTCAAGTTTCAGTGAACAATGAGCCCCATTTTTAATCCTTTAACGGAAATTAATTCTAACTTTCTACAAGTAGAACAATGATTGGAACACGTAGACGGTTGAAATCTTTGTATATATTGCTTCTATATAGTCTAAGAAACATGTACGCAAAGCATCCAAACAGTACAATTCGCCAACTTTTTGTTCTTCAAGTTTAAGTGAAGAATGAGCCCCAATGGTTAATCCTTTATCGGAAATTATTTGTAATTTTCGACAAGTAGAACAATGAATAGAACAGGTAGACGGTTGAAATCTTTGTATATGTTGCTTCTATATAGTCTAAGAAACCTATATGCAAACCATCTAAACAGTAACAATCGCCAATTTTTTGATCTTCAAGTTTAAGTGAACAGCGAGCCCCATTGATAATCATGAAATGGAAATTATTTGTGACTTTCTACAAGTAGAACAATGAATAGTACGGGTAGACGGGTGAAATCTTTCTATATATTGCTTCTAAATAGTCTAAGAAACATATATGCAAAGTATCCAAACAGTACAATTCGCCAAATTTTTGTTCTTCAAGTTTAAGTGAACAATGAGCCCCAATGGTTAATCCTTTATCGGGAATTATTTGTAACTTTCGACAAGTAGAACAATGAATGGAACTGGTAGACCGTTGAAATCATTGTATATATGGCTTCTATATAGTCTAAGAAACATATCTGCATATCATCCGAACAGTACAATTCGCCAATTATTTGATCTTTAAGTTTAAGTGAACTACTAGCCCCATTGTTAATACTTTAACGGAAATTATTTGTAACTTGCGACAAGTAGAACAATGAATGGAACAGGTAGACGGTTGAAATATTTGTATATATTGCTTCCGTATAGTCTAAGAAACATATATGCAAATCATCCAAACAGTACCATTCGCCAATTTTTATTCTTCAAGTTTAAGTGAACAATGAGCCCCATTTTTAATCCTTTAACGGAAATTAATTCTAACTTTCTACAAGTAGAACAATGATTGGATCACTTAGACGGTTGAAATCTTTGTATATATTGTTTCTATATAGTCTAAGAAACATATGTGCAAAGCATCCAAACAGTACCATTCGCCAATTTTTTGTTCTTCAAGTTTAAGTGAACAATGAGCCCCATTGTTAATCCTTTAACGGAAATTAATTGTAGCTTTCTACAAGTAGAACAATGATTGGAACACGTAGACGGTTGAAATCTTTGTATATGTTGCTTCTATATAGTCTAAGAAACCTATATGCACAGAATCTAAACAGTAACAATCGCCATTTTTTTGATCTTCAAGTTTAAGTGAACAGCGAGCCCCATTGATAATCATGAAATGGAAATTATTTGTGACTTTCTACAAGTAGAACAATGAATAGTACAGGTAGACGGGTGAAATCTTTCTATATATTGCTTCTAAATAGTCTAAGAAACATATATGCAAAGTATCCAAACAGTACAATTCGCCAAATTTTTGTTCTTCAAGTTTAAGTGAACAGCGAGCCCCATTGATAATCATGAAATGGAAATTATTTGTGACTTTCTACAAGTCGAACAATGAATAGTACAGGTCGACGGGTGAAATCTTTCTATATGTTGCTTCTAAATAGTCTAAGAAACATATATGCAAATCATCCAAACAGTACCATTCGCCAATTTTTTGTTCTTCAAGTTTAAGTGAACAATGAGCCCCATTGTTAATCCTTTAACGGAAATTAATTGTAAATTTCTACAAGTAGAACAATGATTGAAACACGTAGACGGTTGAAATCTTTGTATATATTGCTTCTATATAGTCTAAGAAACATATGTGCAAAGCATCCAAACAGTACCATTCGCCAATTTTTTGTTCTTCAAGTTTAAGTGAACAACGAGCCCCATTGATAATCATGAAACGGAAATTATTTGTAACTTTCGACATGTAGAACAATGAATGGAACAGGTAGACGGTTGAAATATTTGTATATATTGCTTCCGTATAGTCTAAGAAAGATATATGCAAAGCATCCAAACAGTACAATTATCCAATTTTTTGTTCTTCAAGTTTAAGTGAACAATGAGCCCCAATGGTTAATCCTTTATCGGAAATTATTTGTAACTTTCGACAAGTAGAACAATGAATGGAACAGGTAGACGGTTGAAATATTTGTATATATTGCTTCCGTATAGTCTAAGAAAGATATATGCAAAGCATCCAAACAGTACCATTCGCCAAATTTTTGTTCTTCAAGGTTAAGTGAACAATGAGCCCGATTGTTAATCCTTTATCGGAAATTATTTGTAAATTTCGACAAGTAGAACAATGATTGGAACACGTGGACGGTTGAAATCTTTGTATATATTGCTTCCATATAGTCTAAGAAACATAAATGCAGAGCATCCAAACAGTACCATTCGTCAATTTTTTGTTCTTCAATTTTAAGTGAACAATAAGCACCATTATTAATCCTTTATCGGAAATTGTTTGTAACTTTCGACAAGTAGAACAATGAATGGAACAGGTAGACGGTTGAAATCATTGTATATATTGCTTCTATATAGTCTAAGAAACATTTATGCAAAGCATCCAAACAGTACCATTCGCCAATTTTTTGTTCTTCAAGTTTAAGTGAACTACGAGCCCCATTGTTAATCCTTTAAAGGAAATTATTTGTAAATTCCGGCAAGTAGAACAATGAATGGAACACGTAGACGGTTGAAATCTTTGTATATATTGCTTCCATATAGTCTAAGAAACATGTACGCAAAGCCTCCAAACAGTACAATTCGCCAATTTTTTGTTCTTCAAGTTTAAGTGAACTACGAGCCCCATTGTTTATCCTTTAAAGGAAATTATTTGTAAATTTCGACAAGTAGAACAATGAATGGATCAGGTAGACGGTTGAAATCATTATATATATTGCTTCTATATAGTCTACGAAACATATATGCAAAGCATCCAAACAGTACCATTCGCCAATTTTTTGTTCTTAAAGTTTAAGTGAACAATGAGCCCCAATGTTAATCCTTTAACGGAAATTATTTGTAAATTTCGGCAAGTAGAACAATGAATGGAACACGTAGACGGTTGAAATCTTTGTATATATTGCTTCCATATAGTCTAAGAAACATGTACGCAAAGCATCCAAAGAGTACAATTCGACAATTTTTTGTTCTTCAAGTTTAAGTGAACTACGAGCCCCATTGTTAATCCTTTAAAGGAAATTATTTGTAACTTGCGACAAGTAGAACAATGAATGGAACAGGTAGACGGTTGAAATCAATGTATATATTGCTTCTATATAGTCTAAGAAACATATATGCAAACCATCCAAACAGTACCATTCGCCAATTTTTTGTTCTTCAAGTTTAAGTGAACTACGAGCCACATTGTTAATACTTTAAAGGAAATTATTCGTAAATTTCGACAAGTAGAACAATGGTTGGAACACGTAGACGGTTGAAATCTTTGTATATATTGCTTCCATATAGTCTAAGAAACATGTACGCAAAGCCTCCAAACAGTACAATTCGTCAATTTTTTGTTCTTCAAGTTTAATTGAACAACGAGCCCCATTGTTAATCTTTTAAAGGAAATTATTTGTAAATTTCGACAAGTTGAACAATGATTGGAACACGTAGACGGTTGAAATCTTTGTATATATTGCTTCCATATAGTCTAAGAAACATGTACGCAAAGCATCCAAACAGTACCATTCGCCAATTTTTTGTTCTTCAAGTTTAAGTGAACAATGAGCCCCAATCGTTAATCCTTTATCGGAAATTATTTGTAATTTTCGACAAGTAGAACAATGAATGGAACAGGTATACGGTTGAAATCTTTGTATATATTGCTTCAATATAGTCTAAGAAACATATATGCAAAGCATCCAAACAGTACCATTCGCCAATTTGTTGTTCTTCAAGTTGAAGTGAATAACGAGCCCCATTGATAATCATGAAATGGAAATTATTTGTAACTTTCTACAAGTAGAACAATGAATAGTAAAGGTAGACGGGTGAAATCTTTCTATATATTGCTTCTATATAGTCTGAGAAACATATATGCAAAGCATCCAAACAGTACAATTCGCCAATTTTTTGTTCTTCAAGTTTAAGTGAACAACGAGCCCCATGGATAATCATGAAACGGAAATTATTTGTAACTTTCGACATGTAGAACAATGAATGGAACAGGTAGACGGTTGAAATCATTATATATATTGCTTCTATATAGTCTAAGAAACATATATGCATAGCATCCACACAGTACAATTCGCCAATTTATTGTTCTTCAAGTTTAAGTGAACAACGAGCCCCATTGTTAATCCTTTAAAGGAAATTATTTGTAAATTTCGACAAGTAGAACAATGATTGGAACACGTAGACGGTTGAAATATTATTATATATTGCTTCCATATAGTCTAAGAAACATATATGCAAAGCATCCAAACAGTACCATTCGCCAATTTTTTGTTCTTCAAGTTTAAGTGAACAATGAGCCCCATTGTTACTCCTTTATCGGAAATTATTTGTAACTTTCGACAAGTAGAACAATGAATGGAACAGGTAGACGGTTGAAATCTTTGTATATATTGCTACTATATAGTCTAAGAAACATATATGCAAAGCATCCAAACAGTACCATTCGCCAATTTTTTGTTCTTCAAGTTTAAGTGAACAATGAGCCCCATTGTTACTCCTTTATCGGAAATTATTTGTAACTTTCGACAAGTAGAACAATGAATGGAACAGGTAGACGGTTGAAATCTTTGTATATATTGCTACTATATAGTCTAAGAAACATATATGCAAAGCATCCAAACAGTACAATTCGCCAATTTTTTGTTCTTCAAGTTTAAGTGAACAATGAGCCCCAATGGTTAATCCTTTATCGGAAATTATTTGTAACTTTCGACAAGTAGAACAATGAATGGAACAGGTAGACGGTTGAAATATTTGTATATATTGCTTACGTATAGTCTAAGAAACATATATGCAAAGCATCCAAACAGTACAATTCGCCAATTTATTGTTCTTCAAGTTTAAGTGAACAACGAGCCCCATTGTTAATCCTTTAAAGGAAATTATTTGTAAATTTCGACAAGTAGAACAATGATTGGAACACGTAGACGGTTGAAATCTTTGTATATATTGCTTCCATATAGTCTAAGAAACATGTACACAAAGCATCCAAACAGTACCATTCGCCAATTTTTTGTTCTTCAAGTTCAAGTGAACAATGAGCCCCATTGTTAATCCTTTGTCGGACATTATTTGTATCTTTCGACAAGTAGAACAATGAATGGTACAGGTAGACGGTTGAGATCTTTGTATGTATTGCTTCTATATAGTCTAAGAAACATATATGCAAAGCATCAAATCAGTACAATTTGCCAATTTATTGTTCTTCAAGTTTAAGTGAACAACGAGCCACATTGTTAATCCTTTAAAGGAAATTATTTGTAAATTTCGACAAGTAGAACAATTATTGGAACACGTAGACGGTTGAAATCTTTGTATATATTGCTTCCATATAGTCTAAGAAACATGTACGCAAAGCATCCAAACAGTACCATTCGCCAATTTTTTGTTCTTCAAGTTTAAGTGAACAATGAGCCCCAATCGTTAATCCTTTATCGGAAATTATTTGCAATTTTCGACAAGTAGAACAATGAATGGAACTATTAGACGGTTGAAAACTTTGTATATATTGCTTCCATATAGTCTAAGAAACATGAACGCAAAGCATCCAAACAGTACCATTCGCCAATTTTTTGTTCTTCAAGTTTAAGTGAACTACGAGCCCCATTGTTAATCCTTTAAAGGAAATTATTTGTATATTTCGACAAGTAGAACAATGAATGGAACAGGTAGACGGTTGAAATCATTGTATATATTGCTTCTATATAGTCTAAGAAACATATATGCAAAGCATCAAATCGGTACAATTTGCCAATTTATTGTTCTTCAAGTTGAAGTGAACAACGAGCCCCATTGATAATCATGAAATGGAAATTATTTGTAACTTTCTACAAGTAGAACAATGAATAGTAAAGGTAGACGGGTGAAATCTTTCTATATATTGCTTCTATATAGTCTAAGAAACATATATGCAAAGCATCCAAGCTGTACATTTCGCCAATTTATTGTTCTTCAAGTTTAAGTGAACAACGAGCCCCATTGTTAATCCTTTAAAGGAAATTATTTCTAAATTTCGACAAGTAGAACAATGAATGGTACAGGTAGACGGTTGAGATCTTTGTATGCATTGCTTCTATATAGTCTAAGAAACATATATGCAAAGCATCAAATCAGTACAATTTGCCAATTTATTGTTCTTCAAGTTTAAGTGAACAACGAGCCCCATTGTTAATCCTTTAATGGAAATTATTTGTAAATTTCGACAAGTAGAACAATGAATAGAACAGGTAGACGGTTGAAATCTTTGTATATGCTGCTTCTATATAGTCTAAGAAACATATACGCAAAGCATCCAAACAGTACAATTCGCCAATTTTTTTTCTTCAAGTTTAAGTGAACTACGAGCCGCATTGTTAATCCATTCAAGGAAATTATTTGTAACTTTCGACAAGTAGAACAATGAATGGAACAGGTAGATGGTTGAAATCTTTGTATATATTGCTTCTATATAGTCTAAGAAACATATATGCAAAGCATCCAAACAGTACCATTCGCCAATTTTTTGTTCCCCAAGTTTAAGTGAACTACGAGCCCCATTGTTAATCCTTTAAAGGAAATTATTTGTAAATTTCGACAAGTAGAACAATGATTGGAACACTTAGACGGTTCAAACTTTGTATATATTGCTTCCATATAGTCTAAGAAACATGAACGCAAAGCATCCAAACAGTACCATTCGCCAATTTTTTGTTCTTCAAGTTTAAGTGAACTACGAGCCCCATTGTTAATCCTTTAAAGGAAATTATTTGTATATTTCGACAAGTAGAACAATGAATGGAACAGGTAGACGGTTGAAATCATTGTATATATTGCTTCTATATAGTCTAAGAAACATATATGCAAAGCATCAAATCAGTACAATTTGCCAATTTATTGTTCTTCAAGTTGAAGTGAACAACGAGCCCCATTGATAATCATGAAATGGAAATTATTTGTAACTTTCTACAAGTAGAACAATGAATAGTAAAGGTAGACGGGTGAAATCTTTCTATATATTGCTTCTATATAGTCTAAGAAACATATACGCAAAGCATCCAAACTGTACCATTCGCCAATTTTTTGTTCTTCAAGTTTAAGTGAACAACGAGCCCCATTGACAATCATGAAACGGTAATTATTTGAAAGTTTCTACAAGTAGAACAATGAATAGAACAGGTAGACGGTTGAAATCTTTGTATATGCTGCTTCTATATAGTCTAAGAAACATATTGCAAAGCATCCAAACTGTACCATTCGCTAATTTTTTGTTCTTCAAGTTTAAGTGAACAACGAGCCCCATTGTTAATCCTTTAAAGGAAATTATTTGTAAATTTCGACAAGTAGAACAATGATTGGAACACGTAGACGGTTGAAATCTTTGTATATATTGCTTCCATATAGTCTAAGAAACATGTACGCAAAGCATACAAACAGTACCATTCGCCAATTTTTTGTTCTTCAAGTTTAAGTGAACTACGAGCCCCATTGTTAATCCTTTATCGGAAATTATTTGTATCTTTCGACAAGTAGAACAATGAATGGAACACGTAGACGACTGAAATCTTTGTATATATTGCTTCCATATAGTCTAAGAAACATGTACGCAAAGCATCGAAACAGTACAATTCGCCAATTTTTTGTTCTTCAAGTTTAAGTGAACAATGAGCCCCAATGGTTAATCCTTTATCGGAAATTATTTGTATCTTTCGACAAGTAGAACAATGAATGGTACGGGTAGACGGTTGAGATCTTTGTATATATTGCTTCTATATAGTCTAAGAAACATATATGCAAATCATCCAAACAGTACAATTCGCCAATTTTTTGTTCTTCAAGTTTAAGTGAACTACGAGCCCCATTGATAATCATGAAACGGAAATTATTTGTAAGTTTCTACAAGTAGAACAATGAATAGAACGGGTAGACGGTGGAAATCTTTGTATATGTTGCTTCTATATAGTCTAAGAAACCTATATGCAAAGCATCTAAACAGTAACATTCGCCAATTTTTTGATCTTCAAGTTTAAGTGAACAACGAACCCCATTGATAATCATGAAATGGAAATTATCTGTAACTTTCTACAAGTAGAACAATGAATAGTATAGGTAGACGGGTGAAATCTTTCTATATATTGCTTCTATATAGTCTAAGAAACATATATGCAAAGAATCCAAACAGTACAATTCGCCAATTTTTTGTTCTTCAAGTATAAGTGAACAATGAGCCACAATGGTTAATCCTTTATCGGAAATTATTTGTAATTTTCGACAAGTAGAACAATGAATGGAACAGGTAGACGGTTGAAATCTTTGTGTATATTGCTTCAATATAGTCTAAGAAACATATATGCAAAGCATCCAAACAGTACCATTCGCCAATTTGTTGTTCTTCAAGTTGAAGTGAACAACGAGCCCCATTGATAATCATGAAATGGAAATTATTTGTAACTTTCTACAAGTAGAACAATGCATAGTAAATGTAGACGGGTGAAATCTTTCTATATATTGTTTCTATATAGTCTAAGAAACATATACGCAAAGCATCCAAACAGCACAATTCGTCAATTTATTGTTCTTCAAGTTTAAGTGTACAACGAGCCCCATTGTTAATCCTTTAAAGGAAATTATTTGTAACTTGCGACAAGTAGAACAATGAATGGAACAGGTAGACGGTTGAAATCAATGTATATATTGCTTCTATATAGTCTAAGAAACATATATGCAAAGCATCCAAACAGTACAATTCGCCAATTTTTTGTTCTTCAAGTTTAAGTGAACAATGAGCCCCAATGGTTAATCCTTTATCGGAAATTATTTGTAAATTTCGACAAGTAGAACAATGAATAGATCAGGTAGACGGTTGAAATCATTGCATATATTGCTTCTATATAGTCTAAGAAGGATATATGCAAAGCATCCAAACAGTACAATTCGACAATTTTTTGCTCTTCAAGTTTAATTGAACTACGAGCCCCATTGTTAATCCTTTAAAGGAAATTATTTGTAAATTTCGGCAAGTAGAACAATGAATGGAATAGGTAGACGGTTGAAATCATTGTATATATTGCTTCTAAATAGTCTAAGAAACATATATGCAAAGCATCCAAACAGTACAATGCGCCAATTTTTTGTTCTTCAAGTTTAAGTAAACTACGATCCCCATTGTTAATCCCTTAACGGAAATTATTTGTGACTTTCGACAAGTAGAACATTGAATAGAACAGGTAGACGGTTGAAATCTTTGTATATATTGCTTCTATATAGTCTAAGAAACATATATGCAAAGCATCCAAACAGTACCATCCGCCAATTTTTTGTTCTTCAAGTTTAAGTGAACAATGAGCCCCATTGTTAATCCATTATCGGAAATTATTTGTAATTTTCGACAAGTAGAACAGTGAATGGAACAGGTAGACGATTGAAATCTTTGTATATATTGCTTCTATATAGTCTAAGAAACATATATGCAAATCATCCAAACAGTACAATTCGCCAATTATTTGATCTTCAAGTTTAAGTGAACTACGAGCCCCATTGTTAATACTTTAACGGAAATTATTTGTAACTTGCGACAAGTAGAACAATGAATGGAACAGGTAGACGGTTGAAATCAATGTATATATTGCTTCTTTATAGTCTAAGAAACATATATGCAAAGCATCCAAACAGTACCATACGCCACTTTTTTGTTCTGAAATTTTAAGTGAACAACGAGCCCCATTGTTAATCCTTTAAAGGAAATTATTTGTAAATTTCGACAAGTGGAACAATGATTGGAACACGTAGACGGTTGAAATCTTTGTATATATTGCTTCCATATAGTCTAAGAAACATGTACGCAAACCATCCAAACAGTACAATTCGCCAATTTTTTGTTCTTCAAGTTTAAGTGAACTACGATCCCCATTGTTAATCCCTTAACGGAAATTATTTGTAACTTTCGACAAGTAGAACAGTGAATGGAACAGGTAGACGGTTGAAATCTTTGTATATATTGCTTCTATATAGTATAAGAAACATATATGCAAAGCATCCAAACAGTACAATTCGCCAATTTTTTGTTCTTCAAGTTTAAGTGAACAATGAGCCCCATTTTTAATCCTTTAACGGAAATTAATTCTAAATTTCTACAAGTAGAACAATGATTGGATCACTTAGACGGTTGAAATCTTTGTATATATTGTTTCTATATAGTCTAAGAAACATATGTGCAAAGCATCCAAACAGTACCATTCGCCAATTTTTTGTTCTTCAAGTTTAAGTGAACAATGAGCCCCATTGTTAATCCTTTAACGGAAATTAATTGTAGCTTTCTACAAGTAGAACAATGATTGGAACACGTAGACGGTTGAAATCTTTGTATATGTTGCTTCTATATAGTCTAAGAAACCTATATGCACAGCATCTAAACAGTAACAATCGCCATTTTTTTGATCTTCAAGTTTAAGTGAACAGCGAGCCCCATTGATAATCATGAAATGGAAATTATTTGTGACTTTCTACAAGTAGAACAATGAATAGTACAGGTAGACGGGTGAAATCTTTCTATATATTGCTTCTAAATAGTCTAAGAAACATATATGCAAAGTATCCAAACAGTACAATTCGCCAAATTTTTGTTCTTCAAGTTTAAGTGAACAGCGAGCCCCATTGATAATCATGAAATGGAAATTATTTGTGACTTTCTACAAGTCGAACAATGAATAGTACAGGTCGACGGGTGAAATCTTTCTATATGTTGCTTCTAAATAGTCTAAGAAACATATATGCAAATCATCCAAACAGTACCATTCGCCAATTTTTTGTTCTTCAAGTTTAAGTGAACAATGAGCCCCATTGTTAATCCTTTAACGGAAATTAATTGTAAATTTCTACAAGTAGAACAATGATTGAAACACGTAGACGGTTGAAATCTTTGTATATATTGCTTCTATATAGTCTAAGAAACATATGTGCAAAGCATCCCAACAGTACCATTCGCCAATTTTTTGTTCTTCAAGTTTAAGTGAACAACGAGCCCCATTGATAATCATGAAACGGAAATTATTTGTAACTTTCGACATGTAGAACAATGAATGGAACAGGTAGACGGTTGAAATATTTGTATATATTGCTTCCGTATAGTCTAAGAAAGATATATGCAAAGCATCCAAACAGTACAATTATCCAATTTTTTGTTCTTCAAGTTTAAGTGAACAATGAGCCCCAATGGTTAATCCTTTATCGGAAATTATTTGTAACTTTCGACAAGTAGAACAATGAATGGAACAGGTAGACGGTTGAAATATTTGTATATATTGCTTCCGTATAGTCTAAGAAAGATATATGCAAAGCATCCAAACAGTACCATTCGCCAAATTTTTGTTCTTCAAGGTTAAGTGAACAATGAGCCCGATTGTTAATCCTTTATCGGAAATTATTTGTAAATTTCGACAAGTAGAACAATGATTGGAACACGTGGACGGTTGAAATCTTTGTATATATTGCTTCCATATAGTCTAAGAAACATAAATGCAGAGCATCCAAACAGTACCATTCGTCAATTTTTTGTTCTTCAATTTTAAGTGAACAATAAGCACCATTATTAATCCTTTATCGGAAATTATTTGTAACTTTCGACAAGTAGAACAGTGAATGGAACAGGTAGACGGTTGAAATCTTTGTATATATTGCTTCTATATAGTATAAGAAACATATATGCAAAGCATCCAAACAGTACAATTCGCCAATTTTTTGTTCTTCAAGTTTAAGTGAACAATGAGCCCCAATGGTTAATCCGTTATCGGAAATTATTTGTAACTTTCGACAAGTAGAACAATGAATGGAACAGGTAGACGGTTGAAATCTTTGTATATATTGCTTCTATATAGTCTAAGAAACATATGTACAAAGCATCCAAACAGTACCAATCGCCAATTTTTTGTTCTTCAAGTTTAAGTGAACTGCGAGCCCCATTGTTAATCCTGCAAAGGAAATTATTTGTAAATTTCGACAAGTAGAACAATGAATGCAACAGGTAGACGGTTGAAATCATTGTATATATTGCTTCTATATAGTCTACGAAACATATATGCAAAGCATCCAAACAGTACCATTCGCCAATTTTTTGTTCTTCAAGTTTATGTAAACTACGATCCCCGTTGTTAATTCCTTAACGGAAATTGTTTGTAACTTTCGACAAGTAGAACAATGAATGGAACAGGTAGACGGTTGAAATCATTGTATATATTGCTTCTATATAGTCTAAGAAACATTTATGCAAAGCATCCAAACAGTACCATTCGCCAATTTTTTGTTCTTCAAGTTTAAGTGAACTACGAGCCCCATTGTTAATCCTTTAAAGGAAATTATTTGTAAATTCCGGCAAGTAGAACAATGAATGGAACACGTAGACGGTTGAAATCTTTGTATATATTGCTTCCATATAGTCTAAGAAACATGTACGCAAAGCATCCAAAGAGTACAATTCGACAATTTTTTGTTCTTCAAGTTTAAGTGAACTACGAGCCCCATTGTTAATCCTTTAAAGGAAATTATTTGTAACTTGCGACAAGTAGAACAATGAATGGAACAGGTAGACGGTTGAAATCAATGTATATATTGCTTCTATATAGTCTAAGAAACATATATGCAAACCATCCAAACAGTACCATTCGCCAATTTTTTGTTCTTCAAGTTTAAGTGAACTACGAGCCACATTGTTAATACTTCAAAGGAAATTATTCGTAAATTTCGACAAGTAGAACAATGGTTGGAACACGTAGACGGTTGAAATCTTTGTATATATTGCTTCCATATAGTCTAAGAAACATGTACGCAAAGCCTCCAAACAGTACAATTCGCCAATTTTTTGTTCTTCAAGTTTAAGTGAACTACGAGCCCCATTGTTTATCCTTTAAAGGAAATTATTTGTAAATTTCGACAAGTAGAACAATGAATGGATCAGGTAGACGGTTGAAATCATTATATGTATTGCTTCTATATAGTCTACGAAACATATATGCAAAGCATCCAAACAGTACCATTCGCCAATTTTTTGTTCTTAAAGTTTAAGTGAACAATGAGCCCCAATGTTAATCCTTTAACGGAAATTATTTGTAAATTTCGGCAAGTAGAACAATGAATGGAACACGTAGACGGTTGAAATCTTTGTATATATTGCTTCCATATAGTCTAAGAAACATGTACGCAAAGCATCCAAAGAGTACAATTCGACAATTTTTTGTTCTTCAAGTTTAAGTGAACTACGAGCCCCATTGTTAATCCTTTAAAGGAAATTATTTGTAACTTGCGACAAGTAGAACAATGAATGGAACAGGTAGACGGTTGAAATCAATGTATATATTGCTTCTATATAGTCTAAGAAACATATATGCAAACCATCCAAACAGTACCATTCGCCAATTTTTTGTTCTTCAAGTTTAAGTGAACTACGAGCCACATTGTTAATACTTTAAAGGAAATTATTCGTAAATTTCGACAAGTAGAACAATGGTTGGAACACGTAGACGGTTGAAATCTTTGTATATATTGCTTCCATATAGTCTAAGAAACATGTACGCAAAGCCTCCAAACAGTACAATTCGTCAATTTTTTGTTCTTCAAGTTTAATTGAACAACGAGCCCCATTGTTAATCTTTTAAAGGAAATTATTTGTAAATTTCGACAAGTTGAACAATGATTGGAACACGTAGACGGTTGAAATCTTTGTATATATTGCTTCCATATATTCTAAGAAACATGTACGCAAAGCATCCAAACAGTACCATTCGCCAATTTTTTGTTCTTCAAGTTTAAGTGAACAATGATCCCCAATCGTTAATCCTTTATCGGAAATTATTTGTAATTTTCGACAAGTAGAACAATGAATGGAACAGGTATACGGTTGAAATCTTTGTATATATTGCTTCAATATAGTCTAAGAAACATATATGCAAAGCATCCAAACAGTACCATTCGCCAATTTGTTGTTCTTCAAGTTGAAGTGAATAACGAGCCCCATTGATAATCATGAAATGGAAATTATTTGTAACTTTCTACAAGTAGAACAATGAATAGTAAAGGTAGACGGGTGAAATCTTTCTATATATTGCTTCTATATAGTCTGAGAAACATATATGCAAAGCATCCAAACAGTACAATTCGCCAATTTTTTGTTCTTCAAGTTTAAGTGAACAACGAGCCCCATGGATAATCATGAAACGGAAATTATTTGTAACTTTCGACATGTAGAACAATGAATGGAACAGGTAGACGGTTGAAATCATTATATATATTGCTTCTATATAGTCTAAGAAACATATATGCATAGCATCCACACAGTACAATTCGCCAATTTATTGTTCTTCAAGTTTAAGTGAACAACGAGCCCCATTGTTAATCCTTTAAAGGAAATTATTTGTAAATTTCGACAAGTAGAACAATGATTGGAACACGTAGACGGTTGAAATATTATTATATATTGCTTCCATATAGTCTAAGAAACATGTACGCAAAGCCTCCAAACAGTACAATTCGCCAATTTTTTGTTCTTCAAGTTTAAGTGAACTACGAGCCCCATTGTTTATCCTTTAAAGGAAATTATTTGTAAATTTCGACAAGTAGAACAATGAATGGATCAGGTAGACGGTTGAAATCATTATATGTATTGCTTCTATATAGTCTACGAAACATATATGCAAAGCATCCAAACAGTACCATTCGCCAATTTTTTGTTCTTAAAGTTTAAGTGAACAATGAGCCCCAATGTTAATCCTTTAACGGAAATTATTTGTAAATTTCGGCAAGTAGAACAATGAATGGAACACGTAGACGGTTGAAATCTTTGTATATATTGCTTCCATATAGTCTAAGAAACATGTACGCAAAGCATCCAAAGAGTACAATTCGACAATTTTTTGTTCTTCAAGTTTAAGTGAACTACGAGCCCCATTGTTAATCCTTTAAAGGAAATTATTTGTAACTTGCGACAAGTAGAACAATGAATGGAACAGGTAGACGGTTGAAATCAATGTATATATTGCTTCTATATAGTCTAAGAAACATATATGCAAACCATCCAAACAGTACCATTCGCCAATTTTTTGTTCTTCAAGTTTAAGTGAACTACGAGCCACATTGTTAATACTTTAAAGGAAATTATTCGTAAATTTCGACAAGTAGAACAATGGTTGGAACACGTAGACGGTTGAAATCTTTGTATATATTGCTTCCATATAGTCTAAGAAACATGTACGCAAAGCCTCCAAACAGTACAATTCGTCAATTTTTTGTTCTTCAAGTTTAATTGAACAACGAGCCCCATTGTTAATCTTTTAAAGGAAATTATTTGTAAATTTCGACAAGTTGAACAATGATTGGAACACGTAGACGGTTGAAATCTTTGTATATATTGCTTCCATATATTCTAAGAAACATGTACGCAAAGCATCCAAACAGTACCATTCGCCAATTTTTTGTTCTTCAAGTTTAAGTGAACAATGATCCCCAATCGTTAATCCTTTATCGGAAATTATTTGTAATTTTCGACAAGTAGAACAATGAATGGAACAGGTATACGGTTGAAATCTTTGTATATATTGCTTCCATATAGCCTAAGAAACATGTACGCAAAGCATCCAAACAGTACCATTCGCCAATTTTTTGTTCTTCAAGTTTAAGTGAACAATGAGCCCCAATCGTTAATCCTTTATCGGAAATTATTTGCAATTTTCGACAAGTAGAACAATGAATGGAACAGGTAGACGGTTGAAATCTTTGTATATATTGCTTCCATATAGTCTAAGAAACATGTACGCAAAGCATCCAAACAGTACCATTCGCCAATTTTTTGTTCTTCAAGTTTAAGTGAACAACGAGCCCCATTGTTAATCCTTTAAAGGAAATTATTTTTATATTTCGACAACTAGAACAATGAATGGAACAGGTAGACGGTTGAAATCTTTGTATATATTGCTTCTATATAGTCTAAGAAACATTTATGCAAAGCATCCAAACAGTACCATTCGCCAATTTTTTGTTCTTCAAGTTTAAGTGAACTACGAGCCCCATTGTTAATCCTTTAAAGGAAATTATTTGTAAATTCCGGCAAGTAGAACAATGAATGGAACACGTAGACGGTTGAAATCATTGTATATATTGATTCTATATAGTCTAAGAAACATATATGCAAAGCATCCAAACAGTACAATTCGCCAATTTTTTGTTCTTCAAGTTTAAGTGAACAATGAGCCCCAATGGTTAATCCTTTATCGGAAATTATTTGTAACTTTCGACAAGTAGAACAATGAATGGAACAGGTAGACGGTTGAAATATTTGTATATATTGCTTACGTATAGTCTAAGAAACATATATGCAAAGCATCCAAACAGTACAATTCGCCAATTTATTGTTCTTCAAGTTTAAGTGAACAACGAGCCCCATTGTTAATCCTTTAAAGGAAATTATTTGTAAATTTCGACAAGTAGAACAATGATTGGAACACGTAGACGGTTGAAATCTTTGTATATATTGCTTCCATATAGTCTAAGAAACATGTACGCAAAGCATCCAAACAGTACCATTCGCCAATTTTTTGTTCTTCAAGTTTAAGTGAACAATGAGCCCCAATCGTTAATCCTTTATCGGAAATTATTTGCAATTTTCGACAAGTAGAACAATGAATGGAACACGTAGACGGCTGAAATCTTTGTATATATTGCTTCTATATAGTCTAAGAAACATATATGCAAAGGATCAAAACTGTACCATTCGCCAATTTTTTGTTCGTCAAGTTTAAGTGAACAACGAGCCCCATTGACAATCATGAAACGGTAATTATTTGTAAGTTTCTACAAGTAGAACAATGAATAGAACAGGTAGACGGTTGAAATCTTTGTATATATTGCTTCAATATAGTCTAAGAAACATATATGCAAAGCATCCAAACAGTACCATTCGCCAATTTGTTGTTCTTCAAGTTGAAGTGAATAACGAGCCCCATTGATAATCATGAAATGGAAATTATTTGTAACTTTCTACAAGTAGAACAATGAATAGTAAAGGTAGACGGGTGAAATCTTTCTATATATTGCTTCTATATAGTCTACGAAACATATACGCAAAGCATCCAAACAGTACAATTCGCTAATTTTTTTTCTTCAAGTTTTAGTGAACTACGAGCCGCATTGTTAATCCTTTAAAGGAAATTATTTGTAAATTTCGACAAGTAGAACAATGATTGGAACACGTAGACGGTTGAAATCTTTGAATATATTGCTTCCATATAGTCTAAGAAACATATTGCAAAGCATCCAAAATGTACTATTCGCTAATTTTTTGTTCTTCAAGTTTAAGTGAACAACGAGCCCCATTGTTAATCCTTTAAAGGAAATTATTTGTAAATTTCGACAAGTAGAACAATGATTGGAACACGTAGACGGTTGAAATCTTTGTATATATTGCTTCCATATAGTCTAAGAAACATGTACGCAAAGCATCCAAACAGTACCATTCGCCAATTTTTTGTTCTTCAAGTTTATGTGAACAATGAGCCCCATTGTTCATCCTTTATCGGAAATTATTTGTAAATTTCGACAAGTAGAACAATGATTGGAACACACAGACGGTTGAAATCTTTGTATATATTGCTTCCATATAGTCTAAGAAACATATATGCAAATCATCCAAACAGTACATTTCGCCAATTATTTGATCTTCAAGTTTAAGTGAACTACGAGCCCCATTGTTAATACTTTAACGGAAATTATTTGTAACTTGCGACAAGTAGAACAATGAATGGAACAGGTAGACGGTTGAAATCAATGTATATATTGCTTCTATATAGTCTAAGAAACGTATATGCAAAGCATCCAAACAGTACCATTCATCAATTTTTTGTTCTTCAAGTTTAATTGAACAACGAGCCCCATTGTTAATCTTTTAAAGGAAATTATTTGTAAATTTCGACAAGTTGTACAATGATTGGAACACGTAGACGGTTGAAATCTTTGTATATATTGCTTCCATATAGTCTAAGAAACATGTACGCAAAGCATCCAAACAGTACCATTCGCCAATTTTTTGTTCTTCAAGTTTAAGTGTACAATGAGCCCCAATCGTTAATCCTTTATCGGAAATTATTTGTAATTTTCGACAAGTAGAACAATGAATAGAACAGGTAGATGGTTGAAATCTTTGTATATATTGCTTCTATATAGTCTAAGAAACATATATGCAAAGCATCCAAACAGTACCATTCGCCAATTTTTTGTTCCTCAAGTTTAAGTGAACTACGAGCCCCATTGTTAATCCTTTAAAGGAAATTATTTGTAAATTTCGACAAGTAGAACAATGATTGGAACACTTAGACGGTTGAAAACTTTGTATATATTGCTTCCATATAGTCTAAGAAACATGAACGCAAAGCATCCAAACAGTACCATTCGCCAATTTTTTGTTCTTCAAGTTTAAGTGAACTACGAGCCCCATTGTTAATCCTTTAAAGGAAATTATTTGTATATTTCGACAAGTAGAACAATGAATGGAACAGGTAGACGGTTGAAATCATTGTATATATTGCTTCTATATAGTCTAAGAAACATATATGCAAAGCATCAAATCAGTACAATTTGCCAATTTATTGTTCTTCAAGTTGAAGTGAACAACGAGCCCCATTGATAATCATGAAATGGAAATTATTTGTAACTTTCTACAAGTAGAACAATGAATAGTAAAGGTAGACGGGTGAAATCTTTCTATATATTGCTTCTATATAGTCTAAGAAACATATATGCAAAGCATCCAAGCTGTACATTTCGCCAATTTATTGTTCTTCAAGTTTAAGTGAACAACGAGCCCCATTGTTAATCCTTTAAAGGAAATTATTTCTAAATTTCGACAAGTAGAACAATGAATGGTACAGGTAGACGGTTGAGATCTTTGTATGCATTGCTTCTATATAGTCTAAGAAACATATATGCAAAGCATCAAATCAGTACAATTTGCCAATTTATTGTTCTTCAAGTTTAAGTGAACAACGAGCCCCATTGTTAATCCTTTAATGGAAATTATTTGTAAATTTCGACAAGTAGAACAATGAATAGAACAGGTAGACGGTTGAAATCTTTGTATATGCTGCTTCTATATAGTCTAAGAAACATATACGCAAAGCATCCAAACAGTACAATTCGCCAATTTTTTTTCTTCAAGTTTAAGTGAACTACGAGCCGCATTGTTAATCCTTTCAAGGAAATTATTTGTAACTTTCGACAAGTAGAACAATGAATGGAACAGGTAGATGGTTGAAATCTTTGTATATATTGCTTCTATATAGTCTAAGAAACATATATGCAAAGCATCCAAACAGTACCATTCGCCAATTTTTTGTTCCCCAAGTTTAAGTGAACTACGAGCCCCATTGTTAATCCTTTAAAGGAAATTATTTGTAAATTTCGACAAGTAGAACAATGATTGGAACACTTAGACGGTTCAAACTTTGTATATATTGCTTCCATATAGTCTAAGAAACATGAACGCAAAGCATCCAAACAGTACCATTCGCCAATTTTTTGTTCTTCAAGTTTAAGTGAACTACGAGCCCCATTGTTAATCCTTTAAAGGAAATTATTTGTATATTTCGACAAGTAGAACAATGAATGGAACAGGTAGACGGTTGAAATCATTGTATATATTGCTTCTATATAGTCTAAGAAACATATATGCAAAGCATCAAATCAGTACAATTTGCCAATTTATTGTTCTTCAAGTTGAAGTGAACAACGAGCCCCATTGATAATCATGAAATGGAAATTATTTGTAACTTTCTACAAGTAGAACAATGAATAGTAAAGGTAGACGGGTGAAATCTTTCTATATATTGCTTCTATATAGTCTAAGAAACATATACGCAAAGCATCCAAACTGTACCATTCGCCAATTTTTTGTTCTTCAAGTTTAAGTGAACAACGAGCCCCATTGACAATCATGAAACGGTAATTATTTGAAAGTTTCTACAAGTAGAACAATGAATAGAACAGGTAGACGGTTGAAATCTTTGTATATGCTGCTTCTATATAGTCTAAGAAACATATTGCAAAGCATCCAAACTGTACCATTCGCTAATTTTTTGTTCTTCAAGTTTAAGTGAACAACGAGCCCCATTGTTAATCCTTTAAAGGAAATTATTTGTAAATTTCGACAAGTAGAACAATGATTGGAACACGTAGACGGTTGAAATCTTTGTATATATTGCTTCCATATAGTCTAAGAAACATGTACGCAAAGCATACAAACAGTACCATTCGCCAATTTTTTGTTCTTCAAGTTTAAGTGAACTACGAGCCCCATTGTTAATCCTTTATCGGAAATTATTTGTATCTTTCGACAAGTAGAACAATGAATGGTACAGGTAGACGGTTGAGATCTTTGTATATATTGCTTCTATATAGTCTAAGAAACATATATGCAAAGCATCTAAACAGTAACATTCGCAAATTTATTGTTCTTCAAGTTTAAGTGAACAACGAGCCCCATTGTTAATCCTTTAAAGGAAATTATTTGTAAATTTCGACAAGTAGAACAATGATTGAAACACTTAGACGGTTGAATTCTTTGTATATATTGCTTCCATATAGTCTAAGAAACATGTACGCAAAGCATACAAACAGTACAATTTGCCAATTTATTGTTCTTCAAGTTTAAGTGAACAACGAGCCACATTGTTAATCCTTTAAAGGAAATTATTTGTAAATTTCGACAAGTAGAACAATGATTGGAACACGTAGACGGTTGAAATCTTTGTATATATTGCTTCCATATAGTCTAAGAAACATGTACGCAAAGCATCCAAACAGTACCATTCGCCAATTTTTTGTTCTTCAAGTTTAAGTGAACAATGAGCCCCAATCGTTAATCCTTTATCGGAAATTATTTGCAATTTTCGACAAGTAGAACAATGAATGGAACACGTAGACGACTGAAATCTTTGTATATATTGCTTCCATATAGTCTAAGAAACATGTACGCAAAGCATCGAAACAGTACAATTCGCCAATTTTTTGTTCTTCAAGTTTAAGTGAACAATGAGCCCCAATGGTTAATCCTTTATCGGAAATTATTTGTATCTTTCGACAAGTAGAACAATGAATGGTACGGGTAGACGGTTGAGATCTTTGTATATATTGCTTCTATATAGTCTAAGAAACATATATGCAAATCATCCAAACAGTACAATTCGCCAATTTTTTGTTCTTCAAGTTAAAGTGAACTACGAGCCCCATTGATAATCATGAAACGGAAATTATTTGTAAGTTTCTACAAGTAGAACAATGAATAGAACGGGTAGACGGTGGAAATCTTTGTATATGTTGCTTCTATATAGTCTAAGAAACCTATATGCAAAGCATCTAAACAGTAACATTCGCCAATTTTTTGATCTTCAAGTTTAAGTGAACAACGAACCCCATTGATAATCATGAAATGGAAATTATCTGTAACTTTCTACAAGTAGAACAATGAATAGTATAGGTAGACGGGTGAAATCTTTCTATATATTGCTTCTATATAGTCTAAGAAACATATATGCAAAGAATCCAAACAGTACAATTCGCCAATTTTTTGTTCTTCAAGTATAAGTGAACAATGAGCCACAATGGTTAATCCTTTATCGGAAATTATTTGTAATTTTCGACAAGTAGAACAATGAATGGAACAGGTAGACGGTTGAAATCTTTGTGTATATTGCTTCAATATAGTCTAAGAAACATATATGCAAAGCATCCAAACAGTACCATTCGCCAATTTGTTGTTCTTCAAGTTGAAGTGAACAACGAGCCCCATTGATAATCATGAAATGGAAATTATTTGTAACTTTCTACAAGTAGAACAATGCATAGTAAATGTAGACGGGTGAAATCTTTCTATATATTGTTTCTATATAGTCTAAGAAACATATACGCAAAGCATCCAAACAGCACAATTCGTCAATTTATTGTTCTTCAAGTTTAAGTGTACAACGAGCCCCATTGTTAATCCTTTAAAGGAAATTATTTGTAACTTGCGACAAGTAGAACAATGAATGGAACAGGTAGACGGTTGAAATCAATGTATATATTGCTTCTATATAGTCTAAGAAACATATATGCAAAGCATCCAAACAGTACAATTCGCCAATTTTTTGTTCTTCAAGTTTAAGTGAACAATGAGCCCCAATGGTTAATCCTTTATCGGAAATTATTTGTAAATTTCGACAAGTAGAACAATGAATAGATCAGGTAGACGGTTGAAATCATTGCATATATTGCTTCTATATAGTCTAAGAAAGATATATGCAAAGCATCCAAACAGTACAATTCGACAATTTTTTGCTCTTCAAGTTTAATTGAACTACGAGCCCCATTGTTAATCCTTTAAAGGAAATTATTTGTAAATTTCGGCAAGTAGAACAATGAATGGAATAGGTAGACGGTTGAAATCATTGTATATATTGCTTCTAAATAGTCTAAGAAACATATATGCAAAGCATCCAAACAGTACAATGCGCCAATTTTTTGTTCTTCAAGTTTAAGTAAACTACGATCCCCATTGTTAATCCCTTAACGGAAATTATTTGTAACTTTCGACAAGTAGAACAATGAATGGAACAGTTAGACGGTTGAAATATTTGTATATATTGCTTCTATATAATCTAAGAAACATATATGCAAAGCATCCAAACAGTACAATTCGCCAATTTTTTGTTCTTCAAGTTTAAGTGAACAATGAGCCCCATTGTTAATCCATTATCGGAAATTATTTGTAATTTTCGACAAGTAGAACAGTGAATGGAACAGGTAGACGATTGAAATCTTTGTATATATTGCTTCTATATAGTCTAAGAAACATATATGCAAATCATCCAAACAGTACAATTCGCCAATTATTTGATCTTCAAGTTTAAGTGAACTACGAGCCCCATTGTTAATACTTTAACGGAAATTATTTGTAACTTGCGACAAGTAGAACAATGAATGGAACAGGTAGACGGTTGAAATCAATGTATATATTGCTTCTTTATAGTCTAAGAAACATATATGCAAAGCATCCAAACAGTACCATACGCCACTTTTTTGTTCTGAAATTTTAAGTGAACAACGAGCCCCATTGTTAATCCTTTAAAGGAAATTATTTGTAAATTTCGACAAGTGGAACAATGATTGGAACACGTAGACGGTTGAAATCTTTGTATATATTGCTTCCATATAGTCTAAGAAACATGTACGCAAACCATCCAAACAGTACAATTCGCCAATTTTTTGTTCTTCAAGTTTAAGTGAACTACGATCCCCATTGTTAATCCCTTAACGGAAATTATTTGTAACTTTCGACAAGTAGAACAGTGAATGGAACAGGTAGACGGTTGAAATCTTTGTATATATTGCTTCTATATAGTATAAGAAACATATATGCAAAGCATCCAAACAGTACAATTCGCCAATTTTTTGTTCTTCAAGTTTAAGTGAACAATGAGCCCCAATGGTTAATCCTTTATCGGAAATTATTTGTAACTTTCGACAAGTAGAACAATGAATGGAACCGGTAGATGGTTGAAATCTTTGTATATATTGCTTCTATATAGTCTAAGAAACATATATGCAAAGCATCCAAACAGTACCATTCGCCAATTTTTTGTTCTTCAAGTTTAAGTGAACTACGATTCCCATTGTTAATCCTTTAAAGGAAATTATTTGTAAATTTCGACAAGTAGAACAATGAATGGAACAGGTAGACTGTTGAAATTATTGTATATATTGCTTCTATATAGTCTAAGAAACATATATGCAAAGCATCCAAACAGTACCATTCGCCAATTTTTTGTTCTTCAAGTTTAAGTGAACAATGAGCACCAATGGTTAATACTTTATCAGAAATTATTTGTAATTTTCGACAAGTAGAACAATGAATGGAACAGTTAGACGGTTGAAATATTTGTATATATTGCTTCTATATAGTCTACGAAACATATATGCAAAGCATCCAAACAGTACAATTCGCCAATTTTTTGTTCTTCAAGTTTAAGTGAACAATGAGCCCCATTGTTAATCCATTATCGGAAATTATTTGTAATTTTCGACAAGTAGAACAGTGAATGGAACAGGTAGACGATTGAAATCTTTGTATATATTGCTTCTATATAGTATAAGAAACATATATGCAAAGCATCCAAACAGTACAATTCGCCAATTTTTTGTTCTTCAAGTTTAAGTGAACAATGAGCGCCAATGGTTAATCCGTTATCGGAAATTATTTGTAACTTTCGACAAGAAGAACAATGAATGGAAAAGGTAGACGGTTGAAATCTTTGTATATATTGCTTCTATATAGTCTAAGAAACATATATGCAAAGCATCCGAACAGTACCATTCGCCAATTTTTTGTTCTTCAAGTTTAAGTGAACAATGAGCCCCATTGTTAATCCTTTAAAGGAAATGATTTGTAACTTTCGACAAGAAGAACAATGAATGGAAAAGGTAGACGTTTGAAATCTTTGTATATATTGCTTCTATATAGTCTAAGAAACATATATGCAAAGCATTCAAACAGTACCATTCGCCAATTTTTTGTTCTTCAAGTTTAAGTGAACAATGAGCCCCAATGGTTAATCCTTTATCGGAAATTATTTGTAATTTTCGACAAGTAGAACAATGAATGGAACAGGTAGACTGTTGAAATCTTTGTATATATTGCTTCTATATAGTCTAAGAAACATATATGCAAAGCATCCAAACAGTACAATTCGCCAATTTATTGTTCTTCAAGTTTAAGTGAACAACGAGCCCCATTGTTAATCCTTTGAAGGAAATTATTTGTAAATTTCGACAGGTAGAACAATGATTGGCACAAGTAGACGGTTGAAATATTTGTATATATTGCTTCCATATAGTCTAAGAAACATATATGCAAAGCATCCAAACAGTACCATTCGTCAATTTATTGTTCTTCAAGTTTAAGTGTACAACGAGCCCCATTGTTAATCCTTTAAAGGAAATTATTTGTAACTTTCGACAAGTAGAACAATGAATGGAACAGGTATACGGTTGAAATCTTTGTATATATTGTTTCAATATAGTCTAAGAAACATATATGCAAAGCACCCAAACAGTACCAGTCGCCAATTCATTGTTCTTCAAGTTTAAGTGAACAACGAGCCCCATTGTTAATCATTTAACGGAAATTATTTGTAACTTTCGACAAGTAGAACAATCAATGGAACAGGTAGACGGTTGAAATCTTTGTATATATTGCTTCTATATAGTCTAAGAAACATATATGCAAAGCATCCAAACAGTACAATTCGTCAATTTATTGTTCTTCAAGTTTAAGTGTACAACGAGCCCCATTGTTAATCCTTTAAAGGAAATTATTTGTAACTTGCGACAAGTAGAACAATGAATGGAACAGGTAGACGGTTGAAATCAATGTATATATTGCTTCTATATAGGCTAAGAAACATATATGCAAAGCATCCAAACAGTACAATTCGCCAATTTTTTGTTCTTCAAGTTTAAGTGAACTACGAGCCCCATTGTTAATCATTTAAAGGAAATTATTTGTAACATTCGACAAGTAAAACAATGAATGGAACAGGTAGACGGTTGAAATCTTTGTATATATATTGATTCTATATAGTCTAAGAAACATATATGCAAAGCATCCAAACAGTACCAGTCGCCAATTAATTGTTCTTCAAGTTTAAGTGAACAACGAGCCCCATTGTTAATCCTTTAAAGGAAATTATTTGTAACTTTCGACAAGTAGAACAATGAGTGGAACAGGTAGACGGTTGAAATCTTTGTATATATTGCATCTATATAGTCTAAGAAGCATATATGCAAAGCATCCAAACAGTACCATTCGCCAATTTTTTGTTCTTCAAGTTTAAGTGAACTACGAGCCCCATTGTTAATCCTTTAAAGGAAATTATTTGTAACTTGCGACAAGTAGAACAATGAATGGAACAGGTAGACGGTTGAAATCAATGTATATATTGCTTCTATATAGGCTAAGAAACATATATGCAAAGCACCCAAACAGTACCAGTCGCCAATTCATTGTTCTTCAAGTTTAAGTGAACAACGAGCCCCATTGTTAATCATTTAACGGAAATTATTTGTAACTTTCGACAAGTAGAACAATCAATGGAACAGGTAGACGGTTGAAATCTTTGTATATATTGCTTCTATATAGTCTAAGAAACATATATGCAAAGCATCCAAACAGTACAATTCGTCAATTTATTGTTCTTCAAGTTTAAGTGTACAACGAGCCCCATTGTTAATCCTTTAAAGGAAATTATTTGTAACTTGCGACAATTAGAACAATGAATGGAACAGGTAGACGGTTGAAATCAATGTATATATTGCTTCTATATAGGCTAAGAAACATATATGCAAAGCATCCAAACAGTACAATTCGCCAATTTTTTGTTCTTCAAGTTTAAGTGAACTACGAGCCCCATTGTTAATCATTTAACGGAAATTATTTGTAACATTCGACAAGTAAAACAATGAATGGAACAGGTAGACGGTTGAAATCTTTGTATATATATTGATTCTATATAGTCTAAGAAACATATATGCAAAGCATCCAAACAGTACCAGTCGCCAATTAATTGTTCTTCAAGTTTAAGTGAACAACGAGCCCCATTGTTAATCCTTTAAAGGAAATTATTTGTAACTTTCGACAAGTAGAACAATGAGTGGAACAGGTAGACGGTTGAAATCTTTGTATATATTGCATCTATATAGTCTAAGAAGCATATATGCAAAGCATCCAAACAGTACCATTCGCCAATTTTTTGTTCTTCAAGTTTAAGTGAACTACGAGCCCCATTGTTAATCCTTTAAAGGAAATTATTTGTAACTTTCGACAAGTAGAACAATCAATGGAACAGGTAGACGGTTGAAATCTTTGTATATATTGCTTCTATATAGTCTAAGAAACATATATGCAAAGCATCCAAACAGTACAATTCGTCAATTTATTGTTCTTCAAGTTTAAGTGTACAACGAGCCCCATTGTTAATCCTTTAAAGGAAATTATTTGTAACTTGCCACAAGTAGAACAATGAATGGAACAGGTAGACGGTTGAAATCAATGTATATATTGCTTCTATATAGGCTAAGAAACATATATGCAAAGCATCCAAACAGTACAATTCGCCAATTTTTTGTTCTTCAAGTTTAAGTGAACTACGAGCCCCATTGTTAATCATTTAACGGAAATTATTTGTAACATTCGACAAGTAAAACAATGAATGGAACAGGTAGACGGTTGAAATCTTTGTATATATATTGATTCTATATAGTCTAAGAAACATATATGCAAAGCATCCAAACAGTACCAGTCGCCAATTAATTGTTCTTCAAGTTTAAGTGAACAACGAGCCCCATTGTTAATCCTTTAAAGGAAATTATTTGTAACTTTCGACAAGTAGAACAATGAGTGGAACAGGTAGACGGTTGAAATCTTTGTATATATTGCATCTATAGTCTAAGAAGCATATATGCAAAGCATTCAAACAGTACCATTCGCCAATTTTTTGTTCTTCAAGTTTAAGTGAACAATGAGCCCCAATGGTTAATCCTTTATCGGAAATTATTTGTAATTTTCGACAAGTAGAACAATGAATGGAACAGGTAGACTGTTGAAATCTTTGTATATATTGCTTCTATATAGTCTAAGAAACATATATGCAAAGCATCCAAACAGTACAATTCGCCAATTTTTTGTTCTTCAAGTTTAAGTGAACAATGAGCCCCAATGGTTAATCCTTTATCGGAAATTATTTGTAAATTTCGACAAGTAGAACAATGAATGGAACAGGTAGCCGGTTGAAATCTTTGTATATATTGCTTCTATGTAGTCTAAGAAACATATATGCAAAGCATCCAAACAGTACAATTCGCCAATTTTTTGTTCTTCAAGTTTAAGTGAACAATGAGCCCAAATGGTTAATCCGTTATCGGAAATTATTTGTAACTTTCGACAAGTAGAACAATGAATGGAATAGGTAGACGGTTGAAATCTTTGTATATATTGCTTCTATATAGTCTGAGAAACATATATGCAAAGCATCCAAACAGTACCATTCGCCAATTTTTTGTTCTTCAAGTTTAAGTGAACAATGTGCCCCAATGGTTAATCCTTTATCGGAAATTATTTGTAACTTTCGACAAGTAGAACAATGAATGGAACAGTTAGACGGTTGAAATATTTGTATACATTGCTTCTATATAGTCTACGAAACATATATGCAAAGCATCCAAACAGTACAATTCGCCAATTTTTTGTTCTTCAAGTTTAAGTGAACAATGAGCCCCAATGGTTAATCCGTTATCGGAAATTATTTGTAATTTTCGACAAGTAGAACAATGAATGGAACAGTTAGACGGTTGAAATATTTGTATATATTGCTTCTATATAGTCTACGAAACATATATGCAAAACATCCAAACAGTGCAATTCGCCAATTTTTTGTACTTCAAGTTTAAGTGAACTACGAGCCCCATTGTTAATCCTTTAACGGAAATTAAATGTAACTTTCGACAAGTAGAACAATGAATGGAACAGGTAGACGGTTGAAATCTTTGTATATATTGCTTCTATATAGTCTAAGAAACATATATGCAAAGCATCCAAACAGTACACTTCGCCAATTTATTGTTCTTCAAGTTTAAGTGAACAACGAGCCCCATTGTTAATCCTTTAAAGGAAATTATTTGTAACTTTCGACAAGTAGAACAATGAATGGAACAGGTAGCCGGTTGAAATCTTTGTATATATTGCTTCTATGTAGTCTAAGAAAGATATATGCAAAGCATCCAAACAGTACAATTCGACAATTTTTTGCTCTTCAAGTTTAAGTGAACAACGAGCCCCATTGATAATCATGAAACGGAAATCATTTGTAACTTTCTACAAGTAGAACAATGAATGGAACAGGTAGACGGTTGAAATCTTTGTATATATTGCTTCTATATAGTCTAAGAAACATATATGCAAAGCATCCAAACAGTACAATTCGCCAATTTTTTGTTCTTCAAGTTTAAGTGAACAATGTAGCCCAAATGGTTAATCCGTTATCGGAAATTATTTGTAACTTTCGACAAGTAGAACAATGAATGGAATAGGTAGACGGTTGAAATCTTTGTATATATTGCTTCTATATAGTCTGAGAAACATTTATGCAAAGCATCCAAACAGTACCATTCGCCAATTTTTTGTTCTTCAAGTTTAAGTGAACAATGTGCCCCAATGGTTAATCCTTTATCGGAAATTATTTGTAACTTTCGACAAGTAGAACAATGAATGGAACAGTTAGACGGTTGAAATATTTGTATACATTGCTTCTATATAGTCTACGAAACATATATGCAAAGCATCCAAACAGTACAATTCGCCAATTTTTTGTTCTTCAAGTTTAAGTGAACAATGAGCCCCAATGGTTAATCCGTTATCGGAAATTATTTGTAATTTTCGACAAGTAGAACAATGAATGGAACAGTTCGACGGTTGAAATATTTGTATATATTGCTTCTATATAGTCTACGAAACATATATGCAAAACATCCAAACAGTGCAACTCGCCAATTTTTTGTACTTCAAGTTTAAGTGAACTACGAGCCCCATTGTTAATCCTTTAACGGAAATTAAATGTAACTTTCGACAAGTAGAACAATGAATGGAACAGGTAGACGGTTGAAATCTTTGTATATATTGCTTCTATATAGTCTAAGAAACATATATGCAAAGCATCCAAACAGTACACTTCGCCAATTTATTGTTCTTCAAGTTTAAGTGAACAACGAGCCCCATTGTTAATCCTTTAAAGGAAATTATTTGTAACTTTCGACAAGTAGAACAATGAATGGAACAGGTAGACGGTTGAAATCTTTGTATATATTGCATCTATATAGTCTAAGAAACATATATGCAAAGCATCCAAACAGTACAATTCGCCAATTTTTTGTTCTTCAAGTTTAAGTGAACAATGAGCCCCAATGGTTAATCCTTTATCGGAAATTATTTGTAAATTTCGACAAGTAGAACAATGAATGGAACAGGTAGACGGTTGAAATCTTTGTATATATTGCTTCTATATAGTCTAAGAAACATATATGCAAAGCATCCAAACAGTACAATTCGCCAATTTTTTGTTCTTCAAGTTTAAGTGAACAATGAGCCCCAATGGTTAATCCTTTATCGGAAATTATTTGTAAATTTCGACAAGTAGAACAATGAATGGAACAGGTAGACTGTTGAAATCATTGTATATATTGCTTCTATATAGTATAAGAAACATATATGCAAAGCATCCAAACAGTACAATTCGCCAATTTATTGTTCTTCAAGTTTAAGTGAACAACGAGCCCCATTGTTAATCCTTTAAAGGAAATTATTTGTAACTTTCGACAAGTAGAACAATGAGTTGAACAGGTAGACGGTTGAAATCTTTGTATATATTGCATCTATATAGTCTAAGAAGCATATATGCAAAGCATCCAAACAGTACCATTCGCCAATTTTTTGTTCTTCAAGTTTAAGTGAACTACGAGCCCCATTGTTAATCCTTTAAAGGAAATTATTTGTAAATTTCGGCAAGTAGAACAATGAATGGAATAGGTAGACGGTTGAAATCATTGTATATATTGCTTCTATATAGACTAAGAAACATATATGCAAATGATCCAAACAGTACAATTCGACAATTTTTTGTTCTTCAAGTTTAGTGAACAATGAGCCCCAATGGTTAATCCTTTATCGGAAATTATTTGTAATTTTCGACAAGTAGAACAATGAATGGATCAGGTAGACGGTTGAAATCTTTGTATATATTGCTTCTATATAATCTAAGAAAAATATATGCAAAGCATCCAAACAGTACCATTCGCCAATTTTTTGTTCTTCAAGTTTAAGTGAACTACGAGCCCCATTGTTAATACTTTAACGGAAATTATTTGTAACTTGCGAGAAGTAGAACAATGAATGGAACTGGTAGCCGGTTGAAATCAATGTATATATTGCTTCTATATAGTCTAAGAAACATATCTGCAAAGCATCCAAACAGTACCATTCGCCAATTTTTTGTTCTTCAAGTTTAAGTGAACGACGAGCCCCATTGTCAATCCTTTAACGGAAATTAATTGTAACTTTCGACAAGTAGAACAATGAATGGAACAGGTAGACGGTTGAAATCTTTGTATATACTGCTTCTATATAGACTAAGAAACATATATGCAAAGCATCCAAACAGTACAATTCGCCAATTTATTGTTCTTCAAGTTTAAGTGAACAACGAGCCCCATTGTTAATCCTTTAAAGGAAATTATTTGTAACTTTCGACAAGTAGAACAATGAGTGGAACAGGTAGACGGTTGAAATCTTTGTATATATTGCATCTATATAGTCTAAGAAGCATATATGCAAAGCATCCAAACAGTACCATTCGCCAATTTTTTGTTCTTCAAGTTTAAGTGAACTACGAGCCCCATTGTTAATCCTTTAAAGGAAATTATTTGTAAATTTCGGCAAGTAGAACAATGAATGGAATAGGTAGACGGTTGAAATCATTGTATATATTGCTTCTATGTAGTCTAAGAAACATATATGCAAATCATCCAAACAGTACAATTTTCCAATTCCTTGTTCTTCAAGTTTAAGTAAACTACGATCCCCTTTGTTAATCCCTTAACGGAAATTATTTGTAAGTTTCGACAAGTAGAACAATGAATGGAACAGGTAGACGGTTGAAATCTTTGTATATATTGCTTCTATATAGTCTAAGAAACATATATGCAAATCATCCAAACAGTATAATTCGCCAATTATTTGATCTTCAAGTTTAAGTGAACTACGAGCCCCATTGTTAATACTTTAACGGAAATTATTTGTAAGTTGCGACAAGTAGAACAGTGAATGGAACAGGTAGACGGTTGAAATCTTTGTATATATTGCTTCTATATAGTATAAGAAACATATATGCAAAGCATCCAAACAGTACCATTCGCCAATTTTTTGTTCTTCAAGTTTAAGTGAACAATGAGCCCCAATGGTTAATCCTTTATCGGAAATTATTTGTAACTTTCGACAAGTAGAACAATGAATGGAACAGGTAGACGGTTGAAATCTTTGTATATATTGCTTCTATATAGTCTAAGAAACATATATGCAAAGCATCCAAACAGTACAATTCGCCAATTTTTTGTTCTTCAAGTTTAAGTGAACAATGAGCCCCAATGGTTAATCCTTTATCGGAAATTATTTGTAAATTTCGACAAGTAGAACAATGAATGGAACAGGTAGACTGTTGAAATCATTGTATATATTACTTCTATATAGTATAAGAAACATATATGCAAAGCATCCAAACAGTACAATTCGCCAATTTATTGTTCTTCAAGTTTAAGTGAACAACGAGCCCCATTGTTAATCCTTTAAAGGAAATTATTTGTAACTTTCGACAAGTAGAACAATGAGTGGAACAGGTGGACGGTTGAAATCTTTGTATATATTGCTTCTATATAGTCTAAGAAACATATATGCAAAGCATCCAAACAGTACAATTCGCCAATTTATTGTTCTTCAAGTTTAAGTGAACAACGAGCCCCATTGTTAATCCTTTAAAGGAAATTATTTGTAACTTTCGACAAGTAGAACAATGAATGGAACAGGTAGACGGTTGAAATCTTTGTATATATTGCTTCTATATAGTCTAAGAAACATATATGCAAAGCATCCAAACAGTACAATTCGACTATTTTTTGTTCTTCAAGTTTAGTGAACAATGAGCCCCAATGGTTAATCCTTTATCGGAAATTATTTGTAATTTTCGACAAGTAGAACAATGAATGGAACAGGTAGACGGTTGAAATCTTTGTATATATTGCTTCTATATAATCTAAGAAACATATATGCAAAGCATCCAAACAGTACCATTCGCCAATTCTTTGTTCTTCAAGTTTAAGTGAACTACGAGCCCCATTGTTAATACTTTAACGGAAATTAATTGTAACTTTCGACAAGTAGAACAATGAATGGAACAGGTAGACGGTTGAAATCTTTGTATATATTGCTTCTATATAGTCTAAGAAACATATATGCAAAGCATCCAAACAGTACAATTCGCCAATTTATTGTTCTTCAAGTTTAAGTGAACAACGAGCCCCATTGTTAATCCTTTAAAGGAAATTATTTGTAACTTTCGACAAGTAGAACAATGAGTGGAACAGGTAGACGGTTGAAATCATTGTATATATTGCTTCTATATAGTCTAAGAAACATATATGCAAAGCATCCAAACAGTACAATTCGCCAATTTTTTGTTCTTCAAGTTTAAGTGAACAATGAGCCCCATTGTTAATCCATTATCGGAAATTATTTGTAATTTTCGACAAGTAGAACAGTGAATGGAACAGGTAGACGATTGAAATCTTTGTATATATTGCTTCTATATAGTATAAGAAACATATATGCAAATCATCCAAACAGTACAATTCGCCAATTTTTTGTTCTTCAAGTTTAAGTGAACAATGAGCCCCAATGGTTAATCCGTTATCGGAAATTATTTGTAACTTTCGACAAGAAGAACAATGAATGGAAAAGGTAGACGGTTGAAATCTTTGTATATATTGCTTCTATATAGTCTAAGAAACATATATGCAAAGCATCCAAACAGTACCATTCGCCAATTTTTTGTTCTTCAAGTTTAAGTGAACAATGAGCCCCAATGGTTAATCCTTTATCGGAAATTATTTGTAATTTTCGACAAGTAGAACAATGAATGGAACAGTTAGACGGTTGAAATATTTGTATATGTTGCTTCTATATAGTCTACGAAACATATATGCAAAGCATCCAAACAGTACAATTCGTCAATTTTTTGTACTTCAAGTTTAAGTGAACTACGAGCCCCATTGTTAATCCTTTAACGGAAATTAATTGTAACTTTCTACAAGTAGAGCAATGATTGGAACACGCAGACGGTTGAAATCTTTGTATATATTGCTTCCATATAGTATAAGAAACATATATGCAAAGCATCCAAACAGTACCATTCGCCAATTTTTTGTTCTTCAAGTTTAAGTGAACTGCGAGCTCCATTGTTAATCCTTTAAAGGAAATTATTTGTAACTTTCGACAAGTAGAACAATGAATGGAACAGGTAGACTGTTGAAATCATTGTATATATTGCTTCTATATAGTCTAAGAAACATTTATGCAAAGCATCCAAACAGTACAATTTGCCAATTTTTTGTTCTACAAGTTTAAGTAAACTACGATCCCCATTGTTAATCCCTTAACGGAAATTATTTGTAACTTTCGACAAGTAGAACAGTGAATGGAACAGGTAGACGGTTGAAATCTTTGTATATATTGCCTCTATATAGTATAAGAAACATATATGCAAAGCATCCAAACAGTACCATTCGCCAATTTTTTGTTCTTCAAGTTTAAGTGAACAATGAGCCCCAATGGTTAATCCTTTATCGGAAATTATTTGTAACTTTCGACAAGTAGAACAATGAATGGAACAGGTAGACGGTTGAAATCTTTGTATATATTGCTTCTATATAGTCTAAGAAACATATATGCAAAGCATCCAAACAGTACAATTCGCCAATTTTTTGTTCTTCAAGTTTAAGTGAACAATGAGCCCCAATGGTTAATCCTTTATCGGAAATTATTTGTAAATTTCGACAAGTAGAACAATGAATGGAACAGGTAGACTGTTGAAATCATTGTATATATTGCTTCTATATAGTATAAGAAACATATATGCAAAGCATCCAAACAGTACAATTCGCCAATTTATTGTTCTTCAAGTTTAAGTGAACAACGAGCCCCATTGTTAATCCTTTAAAGGAAATTATTTGTAACTTTCGACAAGTAGAACAATGAGTGGAACAAGTAGACGGTTGAAATCTTTGTATATATTGCATCTATATAGTCTAAGAAGCATATATGCAAAGCATCCAAACAGTACCATTCGCCAATTTTTTGTTCTTCAAGTTTAAGTGAACTACGAGCCCAATTGTTAATCCTTTAAAGGAAATTATTTGTAAATTTCGGCAAGTAGAACAATGAATGGAATAGGTAGACGGTTGAAATCATTGTATATATTGCTTCTATATAGACTAAGAAACATATATGCAAATGATCCAAACAGTACAATTCGACAATTTTTTGTTCTTCAAGTTTAGTGAACAATGTGCCCCAATGGTTAATCCTTTATCGGAAATTATTTGTAATTTTCGACAAGTAGAACAATGAATGGAACAGGTAGACGGTTGAAATCTTTGTATATATTGCTTCTATATAATCTAAGAAACATATATGCAAAGCATCCAAACAGTACCATTCGCCAATTTTTTGTTCTTCAAGTTTAAGTGAACTACGAGCCCCATTGTTAATACTTTAACGGAAATTATTTGTAACTTGCGAGAAGTAGAACAATGAATGGAACTGGTAGCCGGTTGAAATCAATGTATATATTGCTTCTATATAGTCTAAGAAACATATATGCAAAGCATCCAAACAGTACCATTCGCCAATTTTTTGTTCTTCAAGTTTAAGTGAACGACGAGCCCCATTGTTAATCCTTTAACGGAAATTAATTGTAACTTTCGACAAGTAGAACAATGAATGGAACAGGTAGACGGTTGAAATCTTTGTATATATTGCTTCTATATAGACTAAGAAACATATATGCAAAGCATCCAAACAGTACAATTCGCCAATTTATTGTTCTTCAAGTTTAAGTTAACAACGAGCCCCATTGTTAATCCTTTAAAGGAAATTATTTGTAACTTTCGACAAGTAGAACAATGAGTGGAACAGGTAGACGGTTGAAATCTTTGTATATATTGCATCTATATAGTCTAAGAAGCATATATGCAAAGCATCCAAACAGTACCATTCGCCAATTTTTTGTTCTTCAAGTTTAAGTGAACTACGAGCCCCATTGTTAATCCTTTAAAGGAAATTATTTGTAAATTTCGGCAAGTAGAACAATGAATGGAATAGGTAGACAGTTGAAATCATTGTATATATTGCTTCTATGTAGTCTAAGAAACATATATGCAAATCATCCAAACAGTACAATTTTCCAATTCCTTGTTCTTCAAGTTTAAGTAAACTACGATCCCCATTGTTAATCCCTTAACGGAAATTATTTGTAACTTTCGACAAGTAGAACAATGAATGGAACAGGTAGACGGTTGAAATCTTTGTATATATTGCTTCTATGTAGTCTAAGAAACATATATGCAAATCATCCAAACAGTACCATTCGCCAATTTTTTGTTCTTCAAGTTTAAGTGAACTACGAGCCCCATTGTTAATCCTTTAAAGGAAATTATTTGTAAATTTCGGCAAGTAGAACAATGAATGGAATAGGTAGACGGTTGAAATCATTGTATATATTGCTTCTATGTAGTCTAAGAAACATATATGCAAATCATCCAAACAGTACAATTTTCCAATTCCTTGTTCTTCAAGTTTAAGTAAACTACGATCCCCATTGTTAATCCCTTAACGGAAATTATTTGTAACTTTCGACAAGTAGAACAATGAATGGAACAGGTAGACGGTTGAAATCTTTGTATATATTGCTTCTATATAGTCTAAGAAACATATATGCAAATCATCCAAACAGTACAATTCGCCAATTATTTGATCTTCAAGTTTAAGTGAACTACGAGCCCCATTGTTAATACTTTAACGGAAATTATTTGTAACTTGCGGCAAGTAGAACAGTGAATGGAACAGGTAGACGGTTGAAATCTTTGTATATATTGCTTCTATATAGTATAAGAAACATATATGCAAAGCATCCAAACAGTACCATTCGCCAATTTTTTGTTCTTCAAGTTTAAGTGAACAATGAGCCCCAATGGTTAATCCTTTATCGGAAATTATTTGTAACTTTCGACAAGTAGAACAATGAATGGAACAGGTAGACGGTTGAAATCTTTGTATATATTGCTTCTATATAGTCTAAGAAACATATATGCAAAGCATCCAAACAGTACAATTCGCCAATTTTTTGTTCTTCAAGTTTAAGTGAACAATGAGCCCCAATGGTTAATACTTTATCGGAAATTATTTGTAAATTTCGACAAGTAGAACAATGAATGGAACAGGTAGACTGTTGAAATCATTGTATATATTGCTTCTATATAGTATAAGAAACATATATGCAAAGCATCCAAACAGTACAATTCGCCAATTTATTGTTCTTCAAGTTTAAGTGAACAACGAGCCCCATTGTTAATCCTTTAAAGGAAATTATTTGTAACTTTCGACAAGTAGAACAATGAGTGGAACAGGTAGACGGTTGAAATCTTTGTATATATTGCATCTATATAGTCTAAGAAGCATATATGCAAAGCATCCAAACAGTACCATTCGCCAATTTTTTGTTCTTCAAGTTTAAGTGAACTACGAGCCCCATTGTTAATCCTTTAAAGGAAATTATTTGTAAATTTCGGCAAGTAGAACAATGAATGGAATAGGTAGACGGTTGAAATCATTGTATATATTGCTTCTATATAGTCTACGAAACATATATGCAAAACATCCAAACAGTGCAACTCGCCAATTTTTTGTTCTTCAAGTTTAAGTGAACTACGAGCCCCATTGTTAATCCTTTAAAGGAAATTATTTGTAAATTTCGGCAAGTAGAACAATGAATGGAATAGGTAGACGGTTGAAATCATTGTATATATTGCTTCTATGTAGTCTAAGAAACATATATGCAAATCATCCAAACAGTACAATTTTCCAATTCCTTGTTCTTCAAGTTTAAGTAAACTACGATCCCCATTGTTAATCCCTTAACGGAAATTATTTGTAACTTTCGACAAGTAGAACAATGAATGGAACAGGTAGACGGTTGAAATATTTGTATATATTGCTTCTATATAGTCTACGAAACATATATGCAAAACATCCAAACAGTGCAACTCGCCAATTTTTTGTACTTCAAGTTTAAGTGAACTACGAGCCCCATTGTTAATCCTTTAACGGAAATTAAATGTAACTTTCGACAAGTAGAACAATGAATGGAACAGGTAGACGGTTGAAATCTTTGTATATATTGCTTCTATATAGTCTAAGAAACATATATGCAAAGCATCCAAACAGTACACTTCGCCAATTTATTGTTCTTCAAGTTTAAGTGAACAACGAGCCCCAATGGTTAATCCTTTATCGGAAATTATTTGTAAATTTCGACAAGTAGAACAATGAATGGAACAGGTAGACGGTTGAAATCTTTGTATATATTGCTTCTATATAGTCTAAGAAACATATATGCAAAGCATCCAAACAGTACAATTCGCCAATTTTTTGTTCTTCAAGTTTAAGTGAACAATGAGCCCCAATGGTTAATCCTTTATCGGAAATTATTTGTAAATTTCGACAAGTAGAACAATGAATGGAACAGGTAGACTGTTGAAATCATTGTATATATTGCTTCTATATAGTATAAGAAACATATATGCAAAGCATCCAAACAGTACAATTCGCCAATTTATTGTTCTTCAAGTTTAAGTGAACAACGAGCCCCATTGTTAATCCTTTAAAGGAAATTATTTGTAACTTTCGACAAGTAGAACAATGAGTTGAACAGGTAGACGGTTGAAATCTTTGTATATATTGCATCTATATAGTCTAAGAAGCATATATGCAAAGCATCCAAACAGTACCATTCGCCAATTTTTTGTTCTTCAAGTTTAAGTGAACTACGAGCCCCATTGTTAATCCTTTAAAGGAAATTATTTGTAAATTTCGGCAAGTAGAACAATGAATGGAATAGGTAGACGGTTGAAATCATTGTATATATTGCTTCTATATAGACTAAGAAACATATATGCAAATGATCCAAACAGTACAATTCGACAATTTTTTGTTCTTCAAGTTTAGTGAACAATGAGCCCCAATGGTTAATCCTTTATCGGAAATTATTTGTAATTTTCGACAAGTAGAACAATGAATGGAACAGGTAGACGGTTGAAATCTTTGTATATATTGCTTCTATATAATCTAAGAAAAATATATGCAAAGCATCCAAACAGTACCATTCGCCAATTTTTTGTTCTTCAAGTTTAAGTGAACTACGAGCCCCATTGTTAATACTTTAACGGAAATTATTTGTAACTTGCGAGAAGTAGAACAATGAATGGAACTGGTAGCCGGTTGAAATCAATGTATATATTGCTTCTATATAGTCTAAGAAACATATCTGCAAAGCATCCAAACAGTACCATTCGCCAATTTTTTGTTCTTCAAGTTTAAGTGAACGACGAGCCCCATTGTTAATCCTTTAACGGAAATTAATTGTAACTTTCGACAAGTAGAACAATGAATGGAACAGGTAGACGGTTGAAATCTTTGTATATACTGCTTCTATATAGACTAAGAAACATATATGCAAAGCATCCAAACAGTACAATTCGCCAATTTATTGTTCTTCAAGTTTAAGTGAACAACGAGCCCCATTGTTAATCCTTTAAAGGAAATTATTTGTAACTTTCGACAAGTAGAACAATGAGTGGAACAGGTAGACGGTTGAAATCTTTGTATATATTGCATCTATATAGTCTAAGAAGCATATATGCAAAGCATCCAAACAGTACCATTCGCCAATTTTTTGTTCTTCAAGTTTAAGTGAACTACGAGCCCCATTGTTAATCCTTTAAAGGAAATTATTTGTAAATTTCGGCAAGTAGAACAATGAATGGAATAGGTAGACGGTTGAAATCATTGTATATATTGCTTCTATGTAGTCTAAGAAACATATATGCAAATCATCCAAACAGTACAATTTTCCAATTCCTTGTTCTTCAAGTTTAAGTAAACTACGATCCCCATTGTTAATCCCTTAACGGAAATTATTTGTAAGTTTCGACAAGTAGAACAATGAATGGAACAGGTAGACGGTTGAAATCTTTGTATATATTGCTTCTATATAGTCTAAGAAACATATATGCAAATCATCCAAACAGTATAATTCGCCAATTATTTGATCTTCAAGTTTAAGTGAACTACGAGCCCCATTGTTAATACTTTAACGGAAATTATTTGTAAGTTGCGACAAGTAGAACAGTGAATGGAACAGGTAGACGGTTGAAATCTTTGTATATATTGCTTCTATATAGTATAAGAAACATATATGCAAAGCATCCAAACAGTACCATTCGCCAATTTTTTGTTCTTCAAGTTTAAGTGAACAATGAGCCCCAATGGTTAATCCTTTATCGGAAATTATTTGTAACTTTCGACAAGTAGAACAATGAATGGAACAGGTAGACGGTTGAAATCTTTGTATATATTGCTTCTATATAGTCTAAGAAACATATATGCAAAGCATCCAAACAGTACAATTCGCCAATTTTTTGTTCTTCAAGTTTAAGTGAACAATGAGCCCCAATGGTTAATCCTTTATCGGAAATTATTTGTAAATTTCGACAAGTAGAACAATGAATGGAACAGGTAGACTGTTGAAATCATTGTATATATTACTTCTATATAGTATAAGAAACATATATGCAAAGCATCCAAACAGTACAATTCGCCAATTTATTGTTCTTCAAGTTTAAGTGAACAACGAGCCCCATTGTTAATCCTTTAAAGGAAATTATTTGTAACTTTCGACAAGTAGAACAATGAGTGGAACAGGTGGACGGTTGAAATCTTTGTATATATTGCTTCTATATAGTCTAAGAAACATATATGCAAAGCATCCAAACAGTACAATTCGCCAATTTATTGTTCTTCAAGTTTAAGTGAACAACGAGCCCCATTGTTAATCCTTTAAAGGAAATTATTTGTAACTTTCGACAAGTAGAACAATGAATGGAACAGGTAGACGGTTGAAATCTTTGTATATATTGCTTCTATATAGTCTAAGAAACATATATGCAAAGCATCCAAACAGTACAATTCGACTATTTTTTGTTCTTCAAGTTTAGTGAACAATGAGCCCCAATGGTTAATCCTTTATCGGAAATTATTTGTAATTTTCGACAAGTAGAACAATGAATGGAACAGGTAGACGGTTGAAATCTTTGTATATATTGCTTCTATATAATCTAAGAAACATATATGCAAAGCATCCAAACAGTACCATTCGCCAATTCTTTGTTCTTCAAGTTTAAGTGAACTACGAGCCCCATTGTTAATACTTTAACGGAAATTAATTGTAACTTTCGACAAGTAGAACAATGAATGGAACAGGTAGACGGTTGAAATCTTTGTATATATTGCTTCTATATAGTCTAAGAAACATATATGCAAAGCATCCAAACAGTACAATTCGCCAATTTATTGTTCTTCAAGTTTAAGTGAACAACGAGCCCCATTGTTAATCCTTTAAAGGAAATTATTTGTAACTTTCGACAAGTAGAACAATGAGTGGAACAGGTAGACGGTTGAAATCATTGTATATATTGCTTCTATATAGTCTAAGAAACATATATGCAAAGCATCCAAACAGTACAATTCGCCAATTTTTTGTTCTTCAAGTTTAAGTGAACAATGAGCCCCATTGTTAATCCATTATCGGAAATTATTTGTAATTTTCGACAAGTAGAACAGTGAATGGAACAGGTAGACGATTGAAATCTTTGTATATATTGCTTCTATATAGTATAAGAAACATATATGCAAATCATCCAAACAGTACAATTCGCCAATTTTTTGTTCTTCAAGTTTAAGTGAACAATGAGCCCCAATGGTTAATCCGTTATCGGAAATTATTTGTAACTTTCGACAAGAAGAACAATGAATGGAAAAGGTAGACGGTTGAAATCTTTGTATATATTGCTTCTATATAGTCTAAGAAACATATATGCAAAGCATCCAAACAGTACCATTCGCCAATTTTTTGTTCTTCAAGTTTAAGTGAACAATGAGCCCCAATGGTTAATCCTTTATCGGAAATTATTTGTAATTTTCGACAAGTAGAACAATGAATGGAACAGTTAGACGGTTGAAATATTTGTATATGTTGCTTCTATATAGTCTACGAAACATATATGCAAAGCATCCAAACAGTACAATTCGTCAATTTTTTGTACTTCAAGTTTAAGTGAACTACGAGCCCCATTGTTAATCCTTTAACGGAAATTAATTGTAACTTTCTACAAGTAGAGCAATGATTGGAACACGCAGACGGTTGAAATCTTTGTATATATTGCTTCCATATAGTATAAGAAACATATATGCAAAGCATCCAAACAGTACCATTCGCCAATTTTTTGTTCTTCAAGTTTAAGTGAACTGCGAGCTCCATTGTTAATCCTTTAAAGGAAATTATTTGTAACTTTCGACAAGTAGAACAATGAATGGAACAGGTAGACTGTTGAAATCATTGTATATATTGCTTCTATATAGTCTAAGAAACATTTATGCAAAGCATCCAAACAGTACAATTTGCCAATTTTTTGTTCTACAAGTTTAAGTAAACTACGATCCCCATTGTTAATCCCTTAACGGAAATTATTTGTAACTTTCGACAAGTAGAACAGTGAATGGAACAGGTAGACGGTTGAAATCTTTGTATATATTGCCTCTATATAGTATAAGAAACATATATGCAAAGCATCCAAACAGTACCATTCGCCAATTTTTTGTTCTTCAAGTTTAAGTGAACAATGAGCCCCAATGGTTAATCCTTTATCGGAAATTATTTGTAACTTTCGACAAGTAGAACAATGAATGGAACAGGTAGACGGTTGAAATCTTTGTATATATTGCTTCTATATAGTCTAAGAAACATATATGCAAAGCATCCAAACAGTACAATTCGCCAATTTTTTGTTCTTCAAGTTTAAGTGAACAATGAGCCCCAATGGTTAATCCTTTATCGGAAATTATTTGTAAATTTCGACAAGTAGAACAATGAATGGAACAGGTAGACTGTTGAAATCATTGTATATATTGCTTCTATATAGTATAAGAAACATATATGCAAAGCATCCAAACAGTACAATTCGCCAATTTATTGTTCTTCAAGTTTAAGTGAACAACGAGCCCCATTGTTAATCCTTTAAAGGAAATTATTTGTAACTTTCGACAAGTAGAACAATGAGTGGAACAGGTAGACGGTTGAAATCTTTGTATATATTGCATCTATATAGTCTAAGAAGCATATATGCAAAGCATCCAAACAGTACCATTCGCCAATTTTTTGTTCTTCAAGTTTAAGTGAACTACGAGCCCAATTGTTAATCCTTTAAAGGAAATTATTTGTAAATTTCGGCAAGTAGAACAATGAATGGAATAGGTAGACGGTTGAAATCATTGTATATATTGCTTCTATATAGACTAAGAAACATATATGCAAATGATCCAAACAGTACAATTCGACAATTTTTTGTTCTTCAAGTTTAGTGAACAATGTGCCCCAATGGTTAATCCTTTATCGGAAATTATTTGTAATTTTCGACAAGTAGAACAATGAATGGAACAGGTAGACGGTTGAAATCTTTGTATATATTGCTTCTATATAATCTAAGAAACATATATGCAAAGCATCCAAACAGTACCATTCGCCAATTTTTTGTTCTTCAAGTTTAAGTGAACTACGAGCCCCATTGTTAATACTTTAACGGAAATTATTTGTAACTTGCGAGAAGTAGAACAATGAATGGAACTGGTAGCCGGTTGAAATCAATGTATATATTGCTTCTATATAGTCTAAGAAACATATATGCAAAGCATCCAAACAGTACCATTCGCCAATTTTTTGTTCTTCAAGTTTAAGTGAACGACGAGCCCCATTGTTAATCCTTTAACGGAAATTAATTGTAACTTTCGACAAGTAGAACAATGAATGGAACAGGTAGACGGTTGAAATCTTTGTATATATTGCTTCTATATAGACTAAGAAACATATATGCAAAGCATCCAAACAGTACAATTCGCCAATTTATTGTTCTTCAAGTTTAAGTTAACAACGAGCCCCATTGTTAATCCTTTAAAGGAAATTATTTGTAACTTTCGACAAGTAGAACAATGAGTGGAACAGGTAGACGGTTGAAATCTTTGTATATATTGCATCTATATAGTCTAAGAAGCATATATGCAAAGCATCCAAACAGTACCATTCGCCAATTTTTTGTTCTTCAAGTTTAAGTGAACTACGAGCCCCATTGTTAATCCTTTAAAGGAAATTATTTGTAAATTTCGGCAAGTAGAACAATGAATGGAATAGGTAGACGGTTGAAATCATTGTATATATTGCTTCTATGTAGTCTAAGAAACATATATGCAAATCATCCAAACAGTACAATTTTCCAATTCCTTGTTCTTCAAGTTTAAGTAAACTACGATCCCCATTGTTAATCCCTTAACGGAAATTATTTGTAACTTTCGACAAGTAGAACAATGAATGGAACAGGTAGACGGTTGAAATCTTTGTATATATTGCTTCTATGTAGTCTAAGAAACATATATGCAAATCATCCAAACAGTACCATTCGCCAATTTTTTGTTCTTCAAGTTTAAGTGAACTACGAGCCCCATTGTTAATCCTTTAAAGGAAATTATTTGTAAATTTCGGCAAGTAGAACAATGAATGGAATAGGTAGACGGTTGAAATCATTGTATATATTGCTTCTATGTAGTCTAAGAAACATAAATGCAAATCATCCAAACAGTACAATTTTCCAATTCCTTGTTCTTCAAGTTTAAGTAAACTACGATCCCCATTGTTAATCCCTTAACGGAAATTATTTGTAACTTTCGACAAGTAGAACAATGAATGGAACAGGTAGACGGTTGAAATCTTTGTATATATTGCTTCTATATAGTCTAAGAAACATATATGCAAATCATCCAAACAGTACAATTCGCCAATTATTTGATCTTCAAGTTTAAGTGAACTACGAGCCCCATTGTTAATACTTTAACGGAAATTATTTGTAACTTGCGGCAAGTAGAACAGTGAATGGAACAGGTAGACGGTTGAAATCTTTGTATATATTGCTTCTATATAGTATAAGAAACATATATGCAAAGCATCCAAACAGTACCATTCGCCAATTTTTTGTTCTTCAAGTTTAAGTGAACAATGAGCCCCAATGGTTAATCCTTTATCGGAAATTATTTGTAACTTTCGACAAGTAGAACAATGAATGGAACAGGTAGACGGTTGAAATCTTTGTATATATTGCTTCTATATAGTCTAAGAAACATATATGCAAAGCATCCAAACAGTACAATTCGCCAATTTTTTGTTCTTCAAGTTTAAGTGAACAATGAGCCCCAATGGTTAATACTTTATCGGAAATTATTTGTAAATTTCGACAAGTAGAACAATGAATGGAACAGGTAGACTGTTGAAATCATTGTATATATTGCTTCTATATAGTATAAGAAACATATATGCAAAGCATCCAAACAGTACAATTCGCCAATTTATTGTTCTTCAAGTTTAAGTGAACAACGAGCCCCATTGTTAATCCTTTAAAGGAAATTATTTGTAACTTTCGACAAGTAGAACAATGAGTGGAACAGGTAGACGGTTGAAATCTTTGTATATATTGCATCTATATAGTCTAAGAAGCATATATGCAAAGCATCCAAACAGTACCATTCGCCAATTTTTTGTTCTTCAAGTTTAAGTGAACTACGAGCCCCATTGTTAATCCTTTAAAGGAAATTATTTGTAAATTTCGGCAAGTAGAACAATGAATGGAATAGGTAGACGGTTGAAATCATTGTATATATTGCTTCTATATAGACTAAGAAACATATATGCAAATGATCCAAACAGTACAATTCGACAATTTTTTGTTCTTCAAGTTTAGTGAACAATGAGCCCCAATGGTTAATCCTTTATCGGAAATTATTTGTAATTTTCGACAAGTAGAACAATGAATGGAACAGGTAGACGGTTGAAATCTTTGTATATATTGCTTCTATATAATCTAAGAAACATATATGCAAAGCATCCAAACAGTACCATTCGCCAATTTTTTGTTCTTCAAGTTTAAGTGAACTACGAGCCCCATTGTTAATACTTTAACGGAAATTATTTGTAACTTGCGAGAAGTAGAACAATGAATGGAACTGGTAGCCGGTTGAAATCAATGTATATATTTCTTCTATACAGTCTAAGAAACATATATGCAAAGCATCCAAACAGTACCATTCGCCAATTTTTTGTTCTTCAAGTTTAAGTGAACGACGAGCCCCATTGTTAATCCTTTAACGGAAATTAATTGTAACTTTCGACAAGTAGAACAATGAATGGAACAGGTAGACGGTTGAAATCTTTGTATATATTGCTTCTATATAGTCTAAGAAACATATATGCAAAGCATCCAAACAGTACAATTCGCCAATTTTTTGTTCTTCAAGTTTAAGTGAACAATGAGCCCCAATGGTTAATCCTTTATCGGAAATTATTTGTAAATTTCGACAAGTAGAACAATGAATGGAACAGGTAGACTGTTGAAATCATTGTATATATTGCTTCTATATAGTATAAGAAACATATATGCAAAGCATCCAAACAGTACAATTCGCCAATTTATTGTTCTTCAAGTTTAAGTGAACAACGAGCCCCATTGTTAATCCTTTAAAGGAAATTATTTGTAACTTTCGACAAGTAGAACAATGAGTGGAACAGGTAGACGGTTGAAATCTTTGTATATATTGCATCTATATAGTCTAAGAAGCATATATGCAAAGCATCCAAACAGTACCATTCGCCAATTTTTTGTTCTTCAAGTTTAAGTGAACTACGAGCCCAATTGTTAATCCTTTAAAGGAAATTATTTGTAAATTTCGGCAAGTAGAACAATGAATGGAATAGGTAGACGGTTGAAATCATTGTATATATTGCTTCTATATAGACTAAGAAACATATATGCAAATGATCCAAACAGTACAATTCGACAATTTTTTGTTCTTCAAGTTTAGTGAACAATGTGCCCCAATGGTTAATCCTTTATCGGAAATTATTTGTAATTTTCGACAAGTAGAACAATGAATGGAACAGGTAGACGGTTGAAATCTTTGTATATATTGCTTCTATATAATCTAAGAAACATATATGCAAAGCATCCAAACAGTACCATTCGCCAATTTTTTGTTCTTCAAGTTTAAGTGAACTACGAGCCCCATTGTTAATACTTTAACGGAAATTATTTGTAACTTGCGAGAAGTAGAACAATGAATGGAACTGGTAGCCGGTTGAAATCAATGTATATATTGCTTCTATATAGTCTAAGAAACATATATGCAAAGCATCCAAACAGTACCATTCGCCAATTTTTTGTTCTTCAAGTTTAAGTGAACGACGAGCCCCATTGTTAATCCTTTAACGGAAATTAATTGTAACTTTCGACAAGTAGAACAATGAATGGAACAGGTAGACGGTTGAAATCTTTGTATATATTGCTTCTATATAGACTAAGAAACATATATGCAAAGCATCCAAACAGTACAATTCGCCAATTTATTGTTCTTCAAGTTTAAGTTAACAACGAGCCCCATTGTTAATCCTTTAAAGGAAATTATTTGTAACTTTCGACAAGTAGAACAATGAGTGGAACAGGTAGACGGTTGAAATCTTTGTATATATTGCATCTATATAGTCTAAGAAGCATATATGCAAAGCATCCAAACAGTACCATTCGCCAATTTTTTGTTCTTCAAGTTTAAGTGAACTACGAGCCCCATTGTTAATCCTTTAAAGGAAATTATTTGTAAATTTCGGCAAGTAGAACAATGAATGGAATAGGTAGACGGTTGAAATCATTGTATATATTGCTTCTATGTAGTCTAAGAAACATATATGCAAATCATCCAAACAGTACAATTTTCCAATTCCTTGTTCTTCAAGTTTAAGTAAACTACGATCCCCATTGTTAATCCCTTAACGGAAATTATTTGTAACTTTCGACAAGTAGAACAATGAATGGAACAGGTAGACGGTTGAAATCTTTGTATATATTGCTTCTATATAGTCTAAGAAACATATATGCAAATCATCCAAACAGTACAATTCGCCAATTATTTGATCTTCAAGTTTAAGTGAACTACGAGCCCCATTGTTAATACTTTAACGGAAATTATTTGTAACTTGCGACAAGTAGAACAGTGAATGGAACAGGTAGACGGTTGAAATCTTTGTATATATTGCTTCTATATAGTATAAGAAACATATATGCAAAGCATCCAAACAGTACCATTCGCCAATTCCTTGTTCTTCAAGTTTAAGTGAACAATGAGCCCCAATGGTTAATCCTTTATCGGAAATTATTTGTAACTTTCGACAAGTAGAACAATGAATGGAACAGGTAGACGGTTGAAATCTTTGTATATATTGCTTCTATATAGTCTAAGAAACATATATGCAAAGCATCCAAACAGTACAATTCGCCAATTTTTTGTTCTTCAAGTTTAAGTGAACAATGAGCCCCAATGGTTAATACTTTATCGGAAATTATTTGTAAATTTCGACAAGTAGAACAATGAATGGAACAGGTAGACTGTTGAAATCATTGTATATATTGCTTCTATATAGTATAAGAAACATATATGCAAAGCATCCAAACAGTACAATTCGCCAATTTATTGTTCTTCAAGTTTAAGTGAACAACGAGCCCCATTGTTAATCCTTTAAAGGAAATTATTTGTAACTTTCGACAAGTAGAACAATGAGTGGAACAGGTAGACGGTTGAAATCTTTGTATATATTGCATCTATATAGTCTAAGAAGCATATATGCAAAGCATCCAAACAGTACCATTCGCCAATTTTTTGTTCTTCAAGTTTAAGTGAACTACGAGCCCCATTGTTAATCCTTTAAAGGAAATTATTTGTAAATTTCGGCAAGTAGAACAATGAATGGAATAGGTAGACGGTTGAAATCATTGTATATATTGCTTCTATATAGACTAAGAAACATATATGCAAATGATCCAAACAGTACAATTCGACAATTTTTTGTTCTTCAAGTTTAGTGAACAATGAGCCCCAATGGTTAATCCTTTATCGGAAATTATTTGTAATTTTCGGCAAGTAGAACAATGAATGGAACAGGTAGACGGTTGAAATCTTTGTATATATTGCTTCTATATAATCTAAGAAACATATATGCAAAGCATCCAAACAGTACCATTCGCCAATTTTTTGTTCTTCAAGTTTAAGTGAACTACGAGCCCCATTGTTAATACTTTAACGGAAATTATTTGTAACTTGCGAGAAGTAGAACAATGAATGGAACTGGTAGCCGGTTGAAATCAATGTATATATTTCTTCTATATAGTCTAAGAAACATATATGCAAAGCATCCAAACAGTACCATTCGCCAATTTTTTGTTCTTCAAGTTTAAGTGAACGACGAGCCCCATTGTTAATCCTTTAACGGAAATTAATTGTAACTTTCGACAAGTAGAACAATGAATGGAACAGGTAGACGGTTGAAATCTTTGTATATATTGCTTCTATATAGACTAAGAAACATATATGCAAAGCATCCAAACAGTACAATTCGCCAATTTATTGTTCTTCAAGTTTAAGTGAACAACGAGCCCCATTGTTAATCCTTTAAAGGAAATTATTTGTAACTTTCGACAAGTAGAACAATGAGTGGAACAGGTAGACGGTTGAAATCTTTGTATATATTGCATCTATATAGTCTAAGAAGCATATATGCAAAGCATCCAAACAGTACCATTCGCCAATTTTTTGTTCTTCAAGTTTAAGTGAACAATGAGCCCCAATGGTTAATCCTTTATCGGAAATTATTTGTAACTTTTGACAAGTAGAACAATGAATGGAACAGGTAGACGGTTGAAATCTTTGTATATATTGCTTCTATATAGTCTAAGAAACATATATGCAAAGCATCCAAACAGTACAATTCGCCAATTTTTTGTTCTTCAAGTTTACGTGAACAATGAGCCCCAATGGTTAATCCTTTATCGGAAATTATTTGTAAATTTCGACAAGTAGAACAATGAATGGAACAGGTAGCCGGTTGAAATCTTTGTATATATTGCTTCTATGTAGTCTAAGAAACATATATGCAAAGCATCCAAACAGTACAATTCGCCAATTTTTTGTTCTTCAAGTTTAAGTGAACAATGAGCCCCAATGGTTAATCCTTTATCGGAAATTATTTGTAACTTTCGACAAGTAGAACAATGAATGGAACAGGTAGACGGTTGAAATCTTTGTATATATTGCTTCTATATAGTCTAAGAAACATATATGCAAAGCATCCAAACAGTACAATTCGCCAATTTTTTGTTCTTCAAGTTTAAGTGAACAATGAGCCCCAATGGTTAATCCTTTATCGGAAATTATTTGTAAATTTCGACAAGTAGAACAATGAATGGAACAGATAGCCGGTTGAAATATTTGTATATATTGCTTCTATATAGTCTACGAAACATATATGCAAAGCATCCAAACATACCATTCGCCAATTTTTTGTTCTTCAAGTTTAAGTGAACTACGAGCCCCATTGTTAATCCTTTAAAGGAAATTATTTGTAAATTTCGACAAGTAGAACAATGAATGGAACAGGTAGACTGTTGAAATTATTGTATATATTGCTTCTATATAGTCTAAGAAACATATATGCAAAGCATCCAAACAGTACCATTCACCAATTTTTTGTTCTTCAAGTTTAAGTGAACAATGAGCACCAATGGTTAATACTTTATCGGAAATTATTTGTAATTTTCGACAAGTAGAACAATGAATGGAACAGTTAGACGGTTGAAATATTTGTATATATTGCTTCTATATAGTCTACGAAACATATATGCAAAGCATCCAAACAGTACAATTCGCCAATTTTTTGTTCTTCAAGTTTAAGTGAACAATGAGCCCCATTGTTAATCCTTTAAAGGAAATTATTTGTAACTTTCGACAAGAAGAACAATGAATGGAAAAAGTAGACGGTTGAAATCTTTGTATATATTGCTTCTATATAGTCTAAGAAACATATATGCAAAGCATCCAAACAGTACCATTCGCCAATTTTTTGTTCTTCAAGTTTAAGTGAACAATGAGCCCCAATGGTTAATCCTTTATCGGAAATTATTTGTAATTTTCGACAAGTAGAACAATGAATGGAACAGGTAGACTGTTGAAATTATTGTATATATTGCTTCTATATAGTCTAAGAAACATATATGCTAAGCATCCAAACAGTACCATTCGCCACTTTTTTGTTCTGCAAGTTTAAGTGAACAACGAGCCCCATTGTTAATCCTTTAAAGGAAATTATTTGTAAATTTCGACAAGTAGAACAATGATTGGAACACGTAGAGGGTTGAAATCTTTGTATATATTGCTTCCATATAGTCTAAGAAACATGTACGCAAAGCATCCAAACAGTACCATTCGCCAATTTTTTGTTCTTCAAGTTTAAGTGAACAATGTGCCCCAATGGTTAATCCTTTATCGGAAATTATTTGTAATTTTCGACAAGTAGAACAATGAATGGAACAGTTAGACGGTTGAAATATTTGTATATATTCCTTCTATATAGTCTACGAAACATATATGCAAAGCATCCAAACAGTACAATTCGCCAATTTTTTGTTCTTCAAGTTAAAGTGAACAATGAGCCCCAATGGTTAATCCGTTATCGGAAATTATTTGTAATTTTCGACAAGTAGAACAATGAATGGAACAGTTAGACGGTTGAAATATTTGTATATATTGCTTCTATATAGTCTACTAAACATATATGCAAAACATCCAAACAGTACAATTCGCCAATTTTTTGTACTTCAAGTTTAAGTGAACTACGAGCCCCATTGTTAATCCTTTAACGGAAATTAATTGTAACTTTCGACAAGTAGAACAATGAATGGAACAGGTAGACGGTTGAAATCTTTGAATATATTGCTTCTATATAGTCTAAGAAACATATATGCAAAGCATCCAAACAGCACAATTCGCCAATTTATTGTTCTTCAAGTTTAAGTGAACAACGAGCCCCATTGTTAATCCTTTAAAGGAAATTATTTGTAACTTTCGACAAGTAGAACAATGAATGGAACAGGTAGACGGTTGAAATCTTTGTATATATTGCTTCTATATAGTCTAAGAAACATATATGCAAAGCATCCAAACAGTACAATTCGCCAATTTTTTGTTCTTCAAGTTTAAGTGAACAATGAGCCCAAATGGTTAATCCTTTATCGGAAATTATTTGTAACTTTCGACAAGTAGAACAATGAATGGAACAGGTAGACGGTTGAAATCTTTGTATATATTGCTTCTATATAGTCTGAGAAACATATATGCAAAGCATCCAAACAGTACCATTCGCCAATTTTTTGTTCTTCAAGTTTAAGTGAACAATGTGCCCCAATGGTTAATCCTTTAAAGGAAATTATTTGTAACTTTCGACAAGAAGAACAATGAATGGAAAAAGTAGACGGTTGAAATCTTTGTATGTATTGCTTCTATATAGTCTAAGAAACATATATGCAAAGCATCCAAACAGTACCATTCGCCAATTTTTTGTTCTTCAAGTTTAAGTGAACAATGAGCCCCAATGGTTAATCCTTTATCGGAAATTATTTGTAATTTTCGACAAGTAGAACAATGAATGGAACAGGTAGACTGTTGAAATTATTGTATATATTGCTTCTATATAGTCTAAGAAACATATATGCTAAGCATCCAAACAGTACCATTCGCCACTTTTTTGTTCTTCAAGTTTAAGTGAACAACGAGCCCCATTGTTAATCCTTTAAAGGAAATTATTTGTAAATTTCGACAAGTAGAACAATGATTGGAACACGTAGAGGGTTGAAATCTTTGTATATATTGCTTCCATATAGTCTAAGAAACATGTACGCAAAGCATCCAAACAGTACCATTCGCCAATTTTTTGTTCTTCAAGTTTAAGTGAACAATGTGCCCCAATGGTTAATCCTTTATCGGAAATTATTTGTAATTTTCGACAAGTAGAACAATGAATGGAACAGTTAGACGGTTGAAATATTTGTATATATTCCTTCTATATAGTCTACGAAACATATATGCAAAGCATCCAAACAGTACAATTCGCCAATTTTTTGTTCTTCAAGTTTAAGTGAACAATGAGCCCCAATGGTTAATCCGTTATCGGAAATTATTTGTAATTTTCGACAAGTAGAACAATGAATGTAACAGTTAGACGGTTGAAATATTTGTATATATTGCTTCTATATAGTCTACGAAACATATATGCAAAACATCCAAACAGTACAATTCGCCAATTTTTTGTACTTCAAGTTTAAGTGAACTACGAGCCCCATTGTTAATCCTTTAACGGAAATTAATTGTAACTTTCGACAAGTAGAACAATGAATGGAACAGGTAGACGGTTGAAATCTTTGAATATATTGCTTCTATATAGTCTAAGAAACATATATGCAAAGCATCCAAACAGCACAATTCGCCAATTTATTGTTCTTCAAGTTTAAGTGAACAACGAGCCCCATTGTTAATCCTTTAAAGGAAATTATTTGTAACTTTCGACAATTAGAACAATGAATGGAACAGGTAGACGGTTGAAATCATTGTATATATTGCTTCTATATAGTCTAAGAAACATATATGCAAAGCATCCAAACAGTACAATTCGCCAATTTTTTGTTCTTCAAGTTTAAGTGAACAATGAGCCCAAATGGTTAATCCTTTATCGGAAATTATTTGTAACTTTCGACAAGTAGAACAATGAATGGAACAGGTAGACGGTTGAAATCTTTGAATATATTGCTTCTATATAGTCTAAGAAACATATATGCAAAGCATCCAAACAGCACAATTCGCCAATTTATTGTTCTTCAAGTTTAAGTGAACAACGAGCCCCATTGTTAATCCTTTAAAGGAAATTATTTGTAACTTTCGACAATTAGAACAATGAATGGAACAGGTAGACGGTTGAAATCATTGTATATATTGCTTCTATATAGTCTAAGAAACATATATGCAAAGCATCCAAACAGTACAATTCGCCAATTTTTTGTTCTTCAAGTTTAAGTGAACAATGAGCCCCATTGTTAATCCATTATCGGAAATTATTTGTAATTTTCGACAAGTAGAACAGTGAATGGAACAGGTAGACGATTGAAATCTTTGTATATATTGCTTCTATATAGTATAAGAAACATATATGCAAAGCATCCAAACAGTACAATTCGCCAATTTTTTGTTCTTCAAGTTTAAGTGAACAATGAGCCCCAATGGTTAATCCGTTATCGGAAATTATTTGTAACTTTCGACAAGAAGAACAATGAATGGAAAAGGTAGACGGTTGAAATCTTTGTATATATTGCTTCTATATGGTCTAAGAAACATATATGCAAAGCATCCAAACAGTACCATTCGCCAATTTTTTGTTCTTCAAGTTTAAGTGAACAATGAGCCCCAATGGTTAATCCTTTATCGGAAATTATTTGTAATTTTCGACAAGTAGAACAATGAATGGAACAGTTAGACGGTTGAAATATTTGTATATGTTGCTTCTATATAGTCTACGAAACATATATGCAAAGCATCCAAACAGTACAATTCGTCAATTTTTTGTACTTCAAGTTTAAGTGAACTACGAGCCCCATTGTTAATCCTTTAACGGAAATTAATTGTAACTTTCTACAAGTAGAGCAATGATTGGAACACGCAGACGGTTGAAATCTTTGTATATATTGCTTCCATATAGTATAAGAAACATATATGCAAAGCATCCAAACAGTACCATTCGCCAATTTTTTGTTCTTCAAGTTTAAGTGAACTGCGAGCTCCATTGTTAATCCTTTAAAGGAAATTATTTGTAACTTTCGACAAGTAGAACAATGAATGGAACAGGTAGACTGTTGAAATCATTGTATATATTGCTTCTATATAGTCTAAGAAACATTTATGCAAAGCATCCAAACAGTACAATTTGCCAATTTTTTGTTCTACAAGTTTAAGTAAACTACGATCCCCATTGTTAATCCCTTAACGGAAATTATTTGTAATTTTCGACAAGTAGAACAGTGAATGGAACAGGTAGACGGTTGAAATCTTTGTATATATTGCCTCTATATAGTATAAGAAACATATATGCAAAGCATCCAAACAGTACCATTCGCCAATTTTTTGTTCTTCAAGTTTAAGTGAACAATGAGCCCCAATGGTTAATCCTTTATCGGAAATTATTTGTAACTTTCGACAAGTAGAACAATGAATGGAACAGGTAGACGGTTGAAATCTTTGTATATATTGCTTCTATATAGTCTAAGAAACATATATGCAAAGCATCCAAACAGTACAATTCGCCAATTTTTTGTTCTTCAAGTTTAAGTGAACAATGAGCCCCAATGGTTAATCCTTTATCGGAAATTATTTGTAAATTTCGACAAGTAGAACAATGAATGGAACAGGTAGACTGTTGAAATCATTGTATATATTGCTTCTATATAGTATAAGAAACATATATGCAAAGCATCCAAACAGTACAATTCGCCAATTTATTGTTCTTCAAGTTTAAGTGAACAACGAGCCCCATTGTTAATCCTTTAAAGGAAATTATTTGTAACTTTCGACAAGTAGAACAATGAGTGGAACAGGTAGACGGTTGAAATCTTTGTATATATTGCATCTATATAGTCTAAGAAGCATATATGCAAAGCATCCAAACAGTACCATTCGCCAATTTTTTGTTCTTCAAGTTTAAGTGAACTACGAGCCCAATTGTTAATCCTTTAAAGGAAATTATTTGTAAATTTCGGCAAGTAGAACAATGAATGGAATAGGTAGACGGTTGAAATCATTGTATATATTGCTTCTATATAGACTAAGAAACATATATGCAAATGATCCAAACAGTACAATTCGACAATTTTTTGTTCTTCAAGTTTAGTGAACAATGAGCCCCAATGGTTAATCCTTTATCGGAAATTATTTGTAATTTTCGACAAGTAGAACAATGAATGGAACAGGTAGACGGTTGAAATCTTTGTATATATTGCTTCTATATAATCTAAGAAACATATATGCAAAGCATCCAAACAGTACCATTCGCCAATTTTTTGTTCTTCAAGTTTAAGTGAACTACGAGCCCCATTGTTAATACTTTAACGGAAATTATTTGTAACTTGCGAGAAGTAGAACAATGAATGGAACTGGTAGCCGGTTGAAATCAATGTATATATTGCTTCTATATAGTCTAAGAAACATATATGCAAAGCATCCAAACAGTACCATTCGCCAATTTTTTGTTCTTCAAGTTTAAGTGAACGACGAGCCCCATTGTTAATCCTTTAACGGAAATTAATTGTAACTTTCGACAAGTAGAACAATGAATGGAACAGGTAGACGGTTGAAATCTTTGTATATATTGCTTCTATATAGACTAAGAAACATATATGCAAAGCATCCAAACAGTACAATTCGCCAATTTATTGTTCTTCAAGTTTAAGTGAACAACGAGCCCCATTGTTAATCCTTTAAAGGAAATTATTTGTAACTTTCGACAAGTAGAACAATGAGTGGAACAGGTAGACGGTTGAAATCTTTGTATATATTGCATCTATATAGTCTAAGAAGCATATATGCAAAGCATCCAAACAGTACCATTCGCCAATTTTTTGTTCTTCAAGTTTAAGTGAACTACGAGCCCCATTGTTAATCCTTTAAAGGAAATTATTTGTAAATTTCGGCAAGTAGAACAATGAATGGAATAGGTAGACGGTTGAAATCATTGTATATATTGCTTCTATGTAGTCTAAGAAACATATATGCAAATCATCCAAACAGTACAATTTTCCAATTCCTTGTTCTTCAAGTTTAAGTAAACTACGATCCCCATTGTTAATCCCTTAACGGAAATTATTTGTAACTTTCGACAAGTAGAACAATGAATGGAACAGGTAGACGGTTGAAATCTTTGTATATATTGCTTCTATATAGTCTAAGAAACATATATGCAAATCATCCAAACAGTACAATTCGCCAATTATTTGATCTTCAAGTTTAAGTGAACTACGAGCCCCATTGTTAATACTTTAACGGAAATTATTTGTAACTTGCGACAAGTAGAACAGTGAATGGAACAGGTAGACGGTTGAAATCTTTGTATATATTGCTTCTATATAGTATAAGAAACATATATGCAAAGCATCCAAACAGTACCATTCGCCAATTTTTTGTTCTTCAAGTTTAAGTGAACAATGAGCCCCAATGGTTAATCCTTTATCGGAAATTATTTGTAACTTTCGACAAGTAGAACAATGAATGGAACAGGTAGACGGTTGAAATCTTTGTATATATTGCTTCTATATAGTCTAAGAAACATATATGCAAAGCATCCAAACAGTACAATTCGCCAATTTTTTGTTCTTCAAGTTTAAGTGAACAATGAGCCCCAATGGTTAATCCTTTATCGGAAATTATTTGTAAATTTCGACAAGTAGAACAATGAATGGAACAGGTAGACTGTTGAAATCATTGTATATATTGCTTCTATATAGTATAAGAAACATATATGCAAAGCATCCAAACAGTACAATTCGCCAATTTATTGTTCTTCAAGTTTAAGTGAACAACGAGCCCCATTGTTAATCCTTTAAAGGAAATTATTTGTAACTTTCGACAAGTAGAACAATGAGTGGAACAGGTAGACGGTTGAAATCTTTGTATATATTGCATCTATATAGTCTAAGAAGCATATATGCAAAGCATCCAAACAGTACCATTCGCCAATTTTTTGTTCTTCAAGTTTAAGTGAACTACGAGCCCCATTGTTAATCCTTTAAAGGAAATTATTTGTAAATTTCGGCAAGTAGAACAATGAATGGAATAGGTAGACGGTTGAAATCATTGTATATATTGCTTCTATATAGACTAAGAAACATATATGCAAATGATCCAAACAGTACAATTCGACAATTTTTTGTTCTTCAAGTTTAGTGAACAATGAGCCCCAATGGTTAATCCTTTATCGGAAATTATTTGTAATTTTCGACAAGTAGAACAATGAATGGAACAGGTAGACGGTTGAAATCTTTGTATATATTGCTTCTATATAGTCTAAGAAACATATATGCTAAGCATCCAAACAGTACCATTCGCCACTTTTTTGTTCTTCAAGTTTAAGTGAACAACGAGCCCCATTGTTAATCCTTTAAAGGAAATTATTTGTAAATTTCGACAAGTAGAACAATGATTGGAACACGTAGAGGGTTGAAATCTTTGTATATATTGCTTCCATATAGTCTAAGAAACATGTACGCAAAGCATCCAAACAGTACCATTCGCCAATTTTTTGTTCTTCAAGTTTAAGTGAACAATGTGCCCCAATGGTTAATCCTTTATCGGAAATTATTTGTAATTTTCGACAAGTAGAACAATGAATGGAACAGTTAGACGGTTGAAATATTTGTATATATTCCTTCTATATAGTCTACGAAACATATATGCAAAGCATCCAAACAGTACAATTCGCCAATTTTTTGTTCTTCAAGTTTAAGTGAACAATGAGCCCCAATGGTTAATCCGTTATCGGAAATTATTTGTAATTTTCGACAAGTAGAACAATGAATGGAACAGTTAGACGGTTGAAATATTTGTATATATTGCTTCTATATAGTCTACGAAACATATATGCAAAACATCCAAACAGTACAATTCGCCAATTTTTTGTACTTCAAGTTTAGGTGAACTACGAGCCCCATTGTTAATCCTTTAACGGAAATTAATTGTAACTTTCGACAAGTAGAACAATGAATGGAACAGGTAGACGGTTGAAATCTTTGCATATATTGCTTCTATATAGTCTAAGAAACATATATGCAAAGCATCCAAACAGCACAATTCGCCAATTTATTGTTCTTCAAGTTTAAGTGAACAACGAGCCCCATTGTTAATCCTTTAAAGGAAATTATTTGTAACTTTCGACAAGTAGAACAATGAATGGAACAGGTAGACGGTTGAAATCTTTGTATATATTGCTTCTATATAGTCTAAGAAACATATATGCAAAGCATCCAAACAGTACAATTCGCCAATTTTTTGTTCTTCAAGTTTAAGTGAACAATGAGCCCCAATGGTTAATCCTTTATCGGAAATTATTTGTAAATTTCGACAAGTAGAACAATGAATGGAACAGGTAGCCGGTTGAAATCTTTGTATATATTGCTTCTATGTAGTCTAAGAAACATATATGCAAAGCATCCAAACAGTACAATTCGCCAATTTTTTGTTCTTCAAGTTTAAGTGAACAATGAGCCCAAATGGTTAATCCTTTATCGGAAATTATTTGTAACTTTCGACAAGTAGAACAATGAATGGAACAGGTAGACGGTTGAAATCTTTGTATATATTGCTTCTATATAGTCTGAGAAACATATATGCAAAGCATCCAAACAGTACCATTCGCCAATTTTTTGTTCTTCAAGTTTAAGTGAACAATGTGCCCCAATGGTTAATCCTTTATCGGAAATTATTTGTAATTTTCGACAAGTAGAACAATGAATGGAACAGTTAGACGGTTGAAATATTTGTATATATTGCTTCTATATAGACTACGAAACATATTTGCAAAGCATCCAAACAGTACAATTCGCCAATTTTTTGTTCTTCAAGTTTAAGTGAACAATGAGCCCCAATGGTTAATCCGTTATCGGAAATTATTTGTAATTTTCGACAAGTAGAACAATGAATGGAACAGTTAGACGGTTGAAATATTTGTATATATTGCTTCTATATAGTCATCGAAACATATATGCAAAACATCCAAACAGTACAATTCGCCAATTTTTTGTACTTCAAGTTTAAGTGAACTACGAGCCCCATTGTTAATCCTTTAACGGAAATTAATTGTAACTTTCGACAAGTAGAACAATTAATGGAACAGGTAGACGGTTGAAATCTTTGTATATATTGCTTCTATATAGTCTAAGAAACATATATGCAAAGCATCCAAACAGCACAATTCGCCAATTTATTGTTCTTCAAGTTTAACTGAACAACGAGCCCCATTGTTAATCCTTTAAAGGAAATTATTTGTAACTTTCGACAAGTAGAACAATGAATGGTACAGGTAGACGGTTGAAATCTTTGTATATATTGCTTCTATATAGTCTAAGAAACATATATGCGAAGCATCCAGACAGTACCATTCGCCAATTTTTTGTTCTTCATGTTTAAGTGAACTACGAGCCCCATTGTTAATCCTTTAAAGGAAATTATTTGTAAATTTCGGCAAGTAGAACAATGAATGGAATAGGTAGATGGTTGAAATCTTTGTATATATTGCTTCTATATAGTCTAAGAAACATATATGCAAAGCATCCAAACATACCATTCGCCAATTTTTTGTTCTTCAAGTTTAAGTGAACTACGAGCCCCATTGTTAATCCTTTAAAGGAAATTATTTGTAAATTTCGACAAGTAGAACAATGAATGGAACAGGTAGACTGTTGAAATTATTGTATATATTGCTTCTATATAGTCTAAGAAACATATATGCAAAGCATCCAAACAGTACCATTCGCCAATTTTTAGTTCTTCAAGTTTAAGTGAACAATGAGCACCAATGGTTAATACTTTATCGGAAATTATTTGTAATTTTCGACAAGTAGAACAATGAATGGAACAGTTAGACGGTTGAAATATTTGTATATATTGCTTCTATATAGTCTACGAAACATATATGCAAAGCATCCAAACAGTACAATTCGCCAATTTTTTGTTCTTCAAGTTTAAGTGAACAATGAGCCCCATTGTTAATCCATTATCGGAAATTATTTGTAATTTTCGACAAGTAGAACAGTGAATGGAACAGGTAGACGATTGAAATCTTTGTATATATTGCTTCTATATAGTATAAGAAACATATATGCAAAGCATCCAAACAGTACAATTCGCCAATTTTTTGTTCTTCAAGTTTAAGTGAACAATGATCCCCAATGGTTAATCCGTTATCGGAAATTATTTGTAACTTTCGACAAGAAGAACAATGAATGGAAAAGGTAGACGGTTGAAATCTTTGTATATATTGCTTCTATATAGTCTAAGAAACATATATGCAAAGCATCCAAACAGTACCATTCGCCAATTTTTTGTTCTTCAAGTTTAAGTGAACAATGAGCCCCAATGGTTAATCCGTTATCGGAAATTATTTGTAATTTTCGACAAGAAGAACAATGAATGGAAAAGGTAGACGGTTGAAATCTTTGTATATATTGCTTGTATATAGTCTAAGAAACATATATGCAAAGCATCCAAACAGTACAATTCGCCAATTTTTTGTTCTTCAAGTTTAAGTGAACAATGAGCCCCATTGTTAATCCTTTAAAGGAAATTATTTGTAACTTTCGACAAGAAGAACAATGAATGGAAAAGGTAGACGGTTGAAATCTTTGTATATATTGCTTCTATATAGTCTAAGAAACATATATGCAAAGCATCCAAACAGTACCATTCGCCAATTTTTAGTTCTTCAAGTTTAAGTGAACAATGAGCCCCAATGGTTAATCCTTTATCGGAAATTATTTGTAATTTTCGACAAGTAGAACAATGAATGGAACAGGTAGACTGTTGAAATTATTGTATATATTGCTTCTATATAGTCTAAGAAACATATATGCTAAGCATCCAAACAGTACCATTCGCCACTTTTTTGTTCTTCAAGTTTAAGTGAACAATGAGCACCAATGGTTAATAATTTATCGGAAATTATTTGTAATTTTCGACAAGTAGAACAATGAATGGAACAGTTAGACGGTTGAAATATTTGTATATATTGCTTCTATATAGTCTACGAAACATATATGCAAAGCATCCAAACAGTACAATTCGCCAATTTTTTGTTCTTCAAGTTTAAGTGAACAATGAGCCCCATTGTTAATCCATTATCGGAAATTATTTGTAATTTTCGACAAGTAGAACAGTGAATGGAACAGGTAGACGATTGAAATCTTTGTATATATTGCTTCTATATAGTATAAGAAACATATATGCAAAGCATCCAAACAGTACAATTCGCCAATTTTTTGTTCTTCAAGTTTAAGTGAACAATGAGCCCCAATGGTTAATCCGTTATCGGAAATTATTTGTAACTTTCGACAAGAAGAACAATGAATGGAAAAGGTAGACGCTTGAAATCTTTGTATATATTGCTTCTATATAGTCTAAGAAACATATATGCAAAGCATCCAAACAGTACCATTCGCCAATTTTTTGTTCTTCAAGTTTAAGTGAACAATGAGCCCCAATGGTTAATCCGTTATCGGAAATTATTTGTAACTTTCGACAAGAAGAACAATGAATGGAAAAGGTAGACGGTTGAAATCTTTGTATATATTGCTTCTATATAGTCTAAGAAACATATATGCAAAGCATCCAAACAGTACCATTCGCCAATTTTTTGTTCTTCAAGTTTAAGTGAACAATGAGCCCCAATGGTTAATCCGTTATCGGAAATTATTTGTAATTTTCGACAAGAAGAACAATGAATGGAAAAGGTAGACGGTTGAAATCTTTGTATATATTGCTTGTATATAGTCTAAGAAACATATATGCAAAGCATCCAAACAGTACAATTCGCCAATTTTTTGTTCTTCAAGTTTAAGTGAACAATGAGCCCCAATGGTTAATCCTTTATCGGAAATTATTTGTAAATTTCGACAAGTAGAACAATGAATGGAACAGGTAGCCGGTTCAAATATTTGTATATATTGCTTCTATATAGTCTACGAAACATATATGCAAAGCATCCAAACATACCATTCGCCAATTTTTTGGTCTTCAAGTTTAAGTGAACTACGAGCCCCATTGTTAATCCTTTAAAGGAAATTATTTGTAAATTTCGACAAGTAGAACAATGAATGGAACAGGTAGACTGTTGAAATTATTGTATATATTGCTTCTATATAGTCTAAGAAACATATATGCAAAGCATCCAAACAGTACCATTCGCCAATTTTTTGTTCTTCAAGTTTAAGTGAACAATGAGCACCAATGGTTAATACTTTATCGGAAATTATTTGTAATTTTCGACAAGTAGAACAATGAATGGAACAGTTAGACGGTTGAAATATTTGTATGTATTGCTTCTATATAGTCTACGAAACATATATGCAAAGCATCCAAACAGTACAATTCGCCAATTTTTTGTTCTTCAAGTTTAAGTGAACAACGAGCCCCATTGTTAATCCTTTAAAGGAAATTATTTGTAAATTTCGACATGTAGAACAATGATTGGAACACGTAGACGGTTGAAATCTTTGTATATATTGCTTCCATATAGTCTAAGAAACATGTACGCAAAGCATCCAAACAGTACCATTCGCCAATTTTTTGTTCTTTAAGTTTAAGTGAACAATGAGCCCCAATGGTTAATCCTTTATCGGAAATTATTTGTAACTTTCGACAAGTAGAACAATGAACGGAACAGGTAGACGGTTGAAATCTTTGTATATATTGCTTCTATATAGTCTAAGAAACATATATGCAAAGCATCCAAACAGTACAATTCGCCAATTTTTTGTTCTTCAAGTTTAAGTGAACAATGAGCCCCAATGGTTAATCCTTTATCGGAAATTATTTGTAAATTTCGACAAGTAGAACAATGAATGGAACAGGTAGCCGGTTGAAATATTTGTATATATTGCTTCTATATAGTCTACGAAACATATATGCAAAGCATCCAAACATACCATTCGCCAATTTTTTGTTCTTCAAGTTTAAGTGAACTACGAGCCCCATTGTTAATCCTTGAAAGGAAATTATTTGTAAATTTCGACAAGTAGAACAATGAATGGAACAGTTAGACGGTTGAAATATTTGTATATATTGCTTCTATATAGTCTACGAAACATATATGCAAAACATCCAAACAGTACAATTCGCCAATTTTTTGTACTTCAAGTTTAAGTGAACTACGAGCCCCATTGTTAATCCTTTAACGGAAATTAATTGTAACTTTCGACAAGTAGAACAATTAATGGAACAGGTAGACGGTTGAAATCTTTGTATATATTGCTTCTATATAGTCTAAGAAACATATATGCAAAGCATCCAAACAGCACAATTCGCCAATTTATTGTTCTTCAAGTTTAAGTGAACAACGAGCCCCATTGTTAATCCTTTAAAGGAAATTATTTGTAACTTTCGACAAGTAGAACAATGAATGGAACAGGTAGACGGTTGAAATCTTTGTATATATTGCTTCTATATAGTCTAAGAAACATATATGCAAAGCATCCAGACAGTACCATTCGCCAATTTTTTGTTCTTCATGTTTAAGTGAACTACGAGCCCCATTGTTAATCCTTTAAAGGAAATTATTTGTAAATTTCGGCAAGTAGAACAATGAATGGAATAGGTAGATGGTTGAAATCTTTGTATATATTGCTTCTATATAGTCTAAGAAACATATATGCAAAGCATCCAAACATACCATTCGCCAATTTTTTGTTCTTCAAGTTTAAGTGAACTACGAGCCCCATTGTTAATCCTTTAAAGGAAATTATTTGTAAATTTCGACAAGTAGAACAATGAATGGAACAGGTAGACTGTTGACATTATTGTATATATTGCTTCTATATAGTCTAAGAAACATATATGCAAAGCATCCAAACAGTACCATTCGCCAATTTTTTGTTCTTCAAGTTTAAGTGAACAATGAGCCCCAATGGTTAATCCGTTATCGGAAATTATTTGTAACTTTCGACAAGAAGAACAATGAATGGAAAAGGTAGACGGTTGAAATCTTTGTATATATTGCTTCTATATAGTCTAAGAAACATATATGCAAAGCATCCAAACAGTACCATTCGCCAATTTTTTGTTCTTCAAGTTTAAGTGAACAATGAGCCCCAATGGTTAATCCGTTATCGGAAATTATTTGTAATTTTCGACAAGAAGAACAATGAATGGAAAAGGTAGACGGTTGAAATCTTTGTATATATTGCTTGTATATAGTCTAAGAAACATATATGCAAAGCATCCAAACAGTACAATTCGCCAATTTTTTGTTCTTCAAGTTTAAGTGAACAATGAGCCCCAATGGTTAATCCTTTATCGGAAATTATTTGTAAATTTCGACAAGTAGAACAATGAATGGAACAGGTAGCCGGTTCAAATATTTGTATATATTGCTTCTATATAGTCTACGAAACATATATGCAAAGCATCCAAACATACCATTCGCCAATTTTTTGGTCTTCAAGTTTAAGTGAACTACGAGCCCCATTGTTAATCCTTTAAAGGAAATTATTTGTAAATTTCGACAAGTAGAACAATGAATGGAACAGGTAGACTGTTGAAATTATTGTATATATTGCTTCTATATAGTCTAAGAAACATATATGCAAAGCATCCAAACAGTACCATTCGCCAATTTTTTGTTCTTCAAGTTTAAGTGAACAATGAGCACCAATGGTTAATACTTTATCGGAAATTATTTGTAATTTTCGACAAGTAGAACAATGAATGGAACAGTTAGACGGTTGAAATATTTGTATGTATTGCTTCTATATAGTCTACGAAACATATATGCAAAGCATCCAAACAGTACAATTCGCCAATTTTTTGTTCTTCAAGTTTAAGTGAACAACGAGCCCCATTGTTAATCCTTTAAAGGAAATTATTTGTAAATTTCGACATGTAGAACAATGATTGGAACACGTAGACGGTTGAAATCTTTGTATATATTGCTTCCATATAGTCTAAGAAACATGTACGCAAAGCATCCAAACAGTACCATTCGCCAATTTTTTGTTCTTTAAGTTTAAGTGAACAATGAGCCCCAATGGTTAATCCTTTATCGGAAATTATTTGTAACTTTCGACAAGTAGAACAATGAACGGAACAGGTAGACGGTTGAAATCTTTGTATATATTGCTTCTATATAGTCTAAGAAACATATATGCAAAGCATCCAAACAGTACAATTCGCCAATTTTTTGTTCTTCAAGTTTAAGTGAACAATGAGCCCCAATGGTTAATCCTTTATCGGAAATTATTTGTAAATTTCGACAAGTAGAACAATGAATGGAACAGGTAGCCGGTTGAAATATTTGTATATATTGCTTCTATATAGTCTACGAAACATATATGCAAAGCATCCAAACATACCATTCGCCAATTTTTTGTTCTTCAAGTTTAAGTGAACTACGAGCCCCATTGTTAATCCTTGAAAGGAAATTATTTGTAAATTTCGACAAGTAGAACAATGAATGGAACAGTTAGACGGTTGAAATATTTGTATATATTGCTTCTATATAGTCTACGAAACATATATGCAAAACATCCAAACAGTACAATTCGCCAATTTTTTGTACTTCAAGTTTAAGTGAACTACGAGCCCCATTGTTAATCCTTTAACGGAAATTAATTGTAACTTTCGACAAGTAGAACAATTAATGGAACAGGTAGACGGTTGAAATCTTTGTATATATTGCTTCTATATAGTCTAAGAAACATATATGCAAAGCATCCAAACAGCACAATTCGCCAATTTATTGTTCTTCAAGTTTAAGTGAACAACGAGCCCCATTGTTAATCCTTTAAAGGAAATTATTTGTAACTTTCGACAAGTAGAACAATGAATGGAACAGGTAGACGGTTGAAATCTTTGTATATATTGCTTCTATATAGTCTAAGAAACATATATGCAAAGCATCCAGACAGTACCATTCGCCAATTTTTTGTTCTTCATGTTTAAGTGAACTACGAGCCCCATTGTTAATCCTTTAAAGGAAATTATTTGTAAATTTCGGCAAGTAGAACAATGAATGGAATAGGTAGATGGTTGAAATCTTTGTATATATTGCTTCTATATAGTCTAAGAAACATATATGCAAAGCATCCAAACATACCATTCGCCAATTTTTTGTTCTTCAAGTTTAAGTGAACTACGAGCCCCATTGTTAATCCTTTAAAGGAAATTATTTGTAAATTTCGACAAGTAGAACAATGAATGGAACAGGTAGACTGTTGACATTATTGTATATATTGCTTCTATATAGTCTAAGAAACATATATGCAAAGCATCCAAACAGTACCATTCGCCGATTTTTTGTTCTTCAAGTTTAAGTGAACAATGAGCACAATGGTTAATACTTTATCGGAAATTATTTGTAATTTTCGACAAGTAGAACAATGAATGGAACAGTTAGACGGTTGAAATATTTGTATATATTGCTTCTATATAGTCTACGAAACATATATGCAAAGCATCCAAACAGTACCATTCGCCAATTTTTTGTTCTTCAAGTTTAAGTGAACAATGAGCCCCAATGGTTAATCCGTTATCGGAAATTATTTGTAACTTTCGACAAGAAGAACAATGAATGGAAAAGGTAGACGGTTGAAATCTTTGTATATATTGCTTCTATATAGTCTAAGAAACATATATGCAAAGCATCCAAACAGTACCATTCGCCAATTTTTTGTTCTTCAAGTTTAAGTGAACAATGAGCCCCAATGGTTAAGCCTTTATCGGAAATTATTTGTAAATTTCGACAAGTAGAACAATGAATGGATCATGTAGACGGTTGAAATCATTGTATATATTGCTTCTATATAGTCTGCGAAACAAATATGCAAAGCATCCAAACAGTATAATTAGCCAATTTTTTGTTCTTCAAGTTTAAGTGAACTACGAGCCCCATTGATAATCATGAAACGGAAATTATTTGTAACTTTCTACAAGTAGAACAATGAATAGAACAGGTAGACGGTTGAAATCTTTGTATATGTTGCTTCTATATAGTCTAAGAAACTTATATGCAAAGCATCTAAACAGTAACATTCGCCAATTTTTTTATCTTCAAATTTAAGTGAACAATGAGCCCCAATGGTTAATCCGTTATCGGAAATTATTTGTAACTTTCGACAAGTAGAACAATGAATGGAACAGGTAGACGGTTGAAATCTTTGTATATATTGCTTCCATATAGTCTAAGAAACATGTACGCAAAGCATCCAAACAGTACCGTTCGCCAATTTTTTGTTCTTCAAGTTTAAGTGAACTACGAGCCCCATTGTTAATCCTTTAAAGGAAATTATTTGTAAATTTCGACAAGTAGAACAATGAATGGAACTGGTAGACGGTTGAAATCTTTGTATATATTGCTTCTATATAGTCTAAGAAACATTTATGCAAAGCATCCAAACAGTACCATTCGCCAATTTTTTGTTCTTCAAGTTGAAGTGAACTACGAGCCCCATTGTTAATCCCTTAACGGAAATTATTTGTAACTTTCGACAAGTAGAACAATGAATGGAACAGGTAGACGGTTGAAATCATTGTATATATTGCTTCTATATAATCTAAGAAACATATATGCAAAGCATCCAAACAGTACAATTCGCCAATTATTTCATCTTCATGTTTAAGTGAACTACGAGCCCCATTGTTAATCCTTTAAAGGAAATTATTTGTAAATTTCGACAAGTAGAACAATGAATGGATCATGTAGACGGTTGAAATCATTGTATATATTGCTTCTATATAGTCTGCGAAACAAATATGCAAAGCATCCAAACAGTACAATTCGCCAATTATTTCATCTTCATGTTTAAGTGAACTACGAGCCCCATTGTTAATCCTTTAAAGGAAATTATTTGTAAATTTCGACAAGTAGAAAATTGATTGGAACACGTAGGCGGTTGAAATCTTTGTATATATTGCTTCCATATAGTCTAAGAAACATGTACGCAAAGCATCCAAACAGTACCGTTCGCCAATTTTTTGTTCTTCAAGTTTAAGTGAACTACGAGCCCCATTGTTAATCCTTTAAAGGAAATTATTTGTAAATTTCGACAAGTAGAACATTGAATGGAACAGGTAGACGGTTGAAATCTTTGTATATATTGCTTCTATATAGTATAAGAAACATGTATGCAAAGCATCCAAACAGTACAATTCGCCAATTTTTTGTTCTTCAAGTTTAAGTGAACAATGAGCCCCAATGGTTAATCCGTTATCGGAAATTATTTGTAACTTTCGACAAGTAGAACAATGACTGGAACTGGTAGACGGTTGAAATCTTTGTATCTATTGCTTCTATATAGTCTAAGAAACATATATGCAAAGCATCCAAACAGTACCATTCGCCAATTTTTTGTTCTTCAAGTTTAAGTGAACTACGAGCCCCATTGTTAATCCTTTAAAGGAAATTATTTGTAAATTTCGACAAGTAGAACAATTAATGGAACAGGTAGACTGTTGAAATCATTGTATATATTGCTTCTATATAGTCTAAGAAACATATATGCAAAGCATCCAAACAGTACAATTCGCCAATTTTTTGTTCTTCAAGTTTAAGTGAACTACGAGCCCCATTGATAATCATGAAATGGAAATTATTTGTAACTTTCTACAAGTAGAACAATGAATAGTACAGGTAGACGGGTGAAATCTTTCTATATATTGCATCTAAGTAGTCTAAGAAACATATATGCAAAGCATCCAAACAGTACCATTCGCCAATTTTTTGTTCTTCAAGTTTAAGTGAACAATGAGCCCCATTGTTAATCATTTATCGGAAATTATTTGTAACATTCGACAAGTAGAACATTGAATGGAACAGGTAGACGGTTGAAATCTTTGTATATATTGCTTCTATATAGTATAAGAAACATATATGCAAAGTATCCAAACAGTACAATTCGCCAATTTTTTGTTCTTCAAGTTTAAGTGAACAATGAGCCCCAATGGTTAATCCGTTATCGGAAATTATTTGTAACTTTCGACAAGTAGAACAATGAATGGAATTGGTAGACGGTTGAAATCATTGTATATATTGCTTCTATATAGTCTAAGAAACATATATGCAAAGCATCCAAACAGTACAATTCGCCAATTTTTTGTTCTTCAAGTTTAAGTCAACTACGAGCCCCATTGATAATCATGAAATGGAAACTATTTGTAACTTTCTACAAGTAGAACAATGAATAGAACAGGTAGACGGTTGAAATCTTTGTATATATTGCTTCTATATAGTATAAGAAACATATATGCAAAGCATCCAAACAGTACAATTCGCCAATTTTTTGTTCTTCAAGTTTAAGTGAACTACGAGCCCCATTGATAATCATGAAATGGAAATTATTTGTAACTTTCTACAAGTAGAACAATGAATAGTACAGGTAGACGGATGAAATCTTTCTATATATTGCATCTAAATAGTCTAAGAAACATATATGCAAAGCATCCAAACAGTACCATTCGCCAATTTTTTGTTCTTCAAGTTTAATTGAACTACGAGCCCCATTGTTAATCCTTTAAAGGAAATTATTTGTAAATTTCGACAAGTAGAAAAATGAATGGAACAGGTAGACTGTTGAAATCATTGTATATAGTGCTTCTATATAGTCTAAGAAACATATATGCAAAGCATCCAAACAGTAACATTCGCCAATTTTTTGTTCTTCAAGTTTAAGTGAACAACGAACCCCATTGATAATCATGAAATGGAAATTATTTGTATCTTTCTACAAGTAGAACAATGAATGGTACTGGTAGACGGTTGAGATCTTTGTATATATTGCTTCTATATAGTCTAAGAAACATATATGCAAAGCATCCAATCAGTACAATTTGCCAATTTATTGTTCTTCAAGTTTAAGTGAACAACGAGCCCCATTATTAATGCTTTAAAGGAAATTATTTGTAAATTTCTACAAGTAGAACAATGATTGGAACACGTAGACGGTTGAAATCTTTGAATATATTGCTTACATATAGTCTAAGAAACATATTGCAAAGCATCCAAACTGTACCATTCGCTAAATTTTTGTTCTTCAAGTTTAAGTGAACAACGAGCCCCATTTTTAATCCTTTAAAGGAAATTATTTGTAAATTTCGACAAGTAGAACAATGATTGGAACACGTAGACGGTTGAAATCTTTGTATATATTGCTTCCATATAGTCTAAGAAACATGTACGCAAAGCATCCAAACAGTACCATTCGACAATTTTTTGTTCTTCAAGTTTAAGTGAACAATGAGCCCCATTGTTAATCCTTTATCGGAAATTATTAGTAATTTTCGACAAGTAGAACAATGAATGGAACACGTAGACGGTTGAAATCTTTGTATATATTGCTTCTATATAGTCTAAGAAACATATATGCAAAGGATCCAAACTGTACCATTCGCCAATTTTTTGTTCTTCAAGTTTAAGTGAACAACGAGCCCCATTGACAATCATGAAACGGTAATTATTTGTATGTTTCTACAAGTAGAACAATGAATAGAACAGGTAGACGGTTGAAATCTTTGTATATGCTGCTCCTATATAGTCTAAGAAACCTATATGCAAAGCATCTAAACAGTAACATTCGCCAATTTTTGTATCTTCAAGTATTAGTGAACAACAAGCCCCATTGATAATCATGAAATGGAAATTATTTGTAACTTTCTACAAGTAGAACAATGAATAGTACAGGTATACGAGTGAAATCTTTCTATATATTGCTTCTATATAGTCTAAGAAACATATATGCAAAGAATCCAAACAGTACAATTCGCCAATTTTTTGTTCTTCAAGTATAAGTGAACAATGAGCCCCAATGGTTAATCCTTTATCGGAAATGATTTGTAATTTTCGACAAGTAGAACAATGAGTGGTACAGGTAGACGGTTGAGATCTTTCTATACATTGCTTCTATATAGTCTAAGAAACATATATGCAAAGCATCTAAACAGTAACATTCGCCAATTTTTTGTTCTTCAAGTTTAAGTGAACAACGAACCCCATTGATAATCATGAAATGGAAATTATTTGTAACTTTCTACAAGTAGAACAATGAATGGAACAGGTAGTCGGTTGAAATCATTGTATATATTGCTTCTATATAGTCTAAGAAACATGTACGCAAAGCATCCAAACAGTACCATACGCCAATTTTTTGTTCTTCAAGTTTAAGTGAACAATGAGCCCCATTGTTAATCCGTTATCGGAAATGATTTGTAATTTTCGACAAGTTGAACAATGAATGGAACAGGTAGACGGTTGTAATCTTTGTATATATTGCTTCTATATAGTCTAAGAAACATATATGCAAAGCATCCAAACAGTACCATTCGCCAATTTTTTGTTCTTCAAGTTTAAGTGAACAATGAGCCCCAATGGTTCATCCTTTATCGGAAATTATTTGTAATTTTCGACAAGTAGAACAATGAATGGAACAGGTAGACGGTTGAAATCTTTGTATATATTGCTTCGATATAGTCTAAGAAACATATATGCAAAGCATCCAAACAGTACCATTCGCCAATTTTCTGGTCTTCAAGTGTACGTGAACAACGAGCCCCATTGATAATCATGAAATGAAAATTATTTGTAACTTTCTACATGTAGAACAATGAATAGTACAGGTAGACGGGTGAAATCTTTCTATATATTGCTTCTATATAGTCTAAGAAACATATATGCAAAGCATCCAAACAGTACCATTCGCCAATTTTTTGTTCTTCAAGTTTAAGTGAACTACGAGCCCCATTTTTAATCCTTTAAAGGAAATTATTTGTAACTTTCTACAAGTAGAACAATGAATAGAACGGGTAGACGGTAGAAATCTTTGTATATGTTGCTTCTATATAGTCTAAGAAACCTATATGCAAAGCATCTAAACAGTAACATTCGCCAATTTTTTGATCTTCAAGTTTAAGTGAACAGCGAGCCCAATTGATAATCATGAAATGGAAATTATTTGTAACTTTCGACAAGTAGAACAATGAATGAAACAGGTAGACGGTTGAAATCTTTGTATATAATGCTTCTATATAGTCTAAGAAACATATATGCAAAGCATCAAATCAGTACAATTTGCCAATTTATTGTTCTTCAGGTTTAAGTGAACAACGAGCCACATTGTTAATCCTTTAAAGGAAATTATTTGTAAATTTCGACAAGTAGAACAATGATTGGAACACGTAGACGGTTGAAATCTTTGTATATATTGCTTCCATATAGTCTAAGAAACATGTACGCAAAGCATCCAAACAGTACCATTCGCCAATTTTTTGTTCTTCAAGTTTAAGTGAACAATGAGCCCCAATCGTTAATCCTTTATCGGAAATTATTTGTAATTTTCGACAAGTAGAACAATGAATGGAACAGGTAGACGGTTGAAATCTTTGTATATATTGCTTCTATATAGTCTAGGAAAACAATATGCAAAGCATCCAAACAGTAACATTCGCCAATTTTTTGTTCTTCAAGTTTAAGTGAACTACGAGCCCCATTGTTAATACTTCATCGGAAATTATTTGTAATTTTCGACAAGTAAAACAATGAATGGAACAGGTATACGGTTGAAATCTTTGTATATATTGCTTCAATATAGTCTAAGAAACATATATGCAAAGCATCAAAACAGCACAATTCGCCAATTTGTTGTTCTTCAAGTTGAAGTGAACAACGAGCCCCATTGATAATCATGAAATGGAAATTATATGTAACTTTCTACAAGTAGAACAATGAATGGAACAGGTAGTCGGTTGAAATCATTGTATATATTGCTTCTATATAGTCTAAGAAACATATATGCAAAGCATCCAATCAGTACAATTCGCCAATTTTTTGTTCTTCAAGTATAAGTGAACAATGAGCCCCAATGGTTAATCCTTTATCGGAAATTATTTGTATCTTTCGACAAGTAGAACAATGAGTGGTACAGGTAGACGGTTGAGATCTTTGTATACATTGCTTCTATATAGTCTAAGAAACATATATGCAAAGCATCTAAACAGTAACATTCGCCAATTTTTTGTTCTTCAAGTTTAAGTGAACAACGAACCCCATTGATAATCATGAAATGGAAATTATTTGTAACTTTCTACAAGTAGAACAATGAATGGAACAGGTAGTCGGTTGAAATCTTTGTATATATTGCTTCTATATAGTCTAAGAAACATGTACGCAAAGCATCCAAACAGTACCATACGCCAATTTTTTGTTCTTCAAGTTTAAGTGAACAATGAGCCCCATTGTTAATCCTTTAAAGGAAATTATTTGTAACTTTCGACAAGAAGAACAATGAATGGAAAAGGTAGACGGTTGAAATCTTTGTATATATTGCTTCTATATAGTCTAAGAAACATATATGCTAAGCATCCAAACAGTACCATTCGCCACTTTTTTGTTCTTCAAGTTTAAGTGAACAATGAGCACCAATGGTTAATAATTTATCGGAAATTATTTGTAATTTTCGACAAGTAGAACAATGAATGGAACAGTTAGACGGTTGAAATATTTGTATATATTGCTTCTATATAGTCTACGAAACATATATGCAAAGCATCCAAACAGTACAATTCGCCAATTTTTTGTTTTTCAAGTTTAAGTGAACAATGAGCCCCATTGTTAATCCATTATCGGAAATTATTTGTAATTTTCGACAAGTAGAACAGTGAATGGAACAGGTAGACGATTGAAATCTTTGTATATATTGCTTCTATATAGTATAAGAAACATATATGCAAAGCATCCAAACAGTACAATTCGCCAATTTTTTGTTCTTCAAGTTTAAGTGAACAATGAGCCCCAATGGTTAATCCGTTATCGGAAATTATTTGTAACTTTCGACAAGAAGAACAATGAATGGAAAAGGTAGACGGTTGAAATCTTTGTATATATTGCTTCTATATAGTCTAAGAAACATATATGCAAAGCATCCAAACAGTACCATTCGCCAATTTTTTGTTCTTCAAGTTTAAGTGAACAATGAGCCCCAATGGTTAATCCGTTATCGGAAATTATTTGTAACTTTCGACAAGAAGAACAATGAATGGAAAAGGTAGACGGTTGAAATCTTTGTATATATTGCTTGTATATAGTCTAAGAAACATATATGCAAAGCATCCAAACAGTACAATTCGCCAATTTTTTGTTCTTCAAGTTTAAGTGAACAATGAGCCCCATTGTTAATCCTTTAAAGGAAATTATTTGTAACTTTCGACAAGAAGAACAATGAATGGAAAAGGTAGACGGTTGAAATCTTTGTATATATTGCTTCTATATAGTCTAAGAAACATATATGCAAAGCATCCAAACAGTACCATTCGCCAATTTTTTGTTCTTCAAGTTTAAGTGAACAATGAGCCCCAATGGTTAATCCTTTATCGGAAATTATTTGTAATTTTCGACAAGTAGAACAATGAATGGAACAGGTAGACGGTTGAAATATTTGTATATATTGCTTCTATATAGTCTACGAAACATATATGCAAAGCATCCAAACAGTACAATTCGCCAATTTTTTGTTCTTCAAGTTTAAGTGAACAATGAGCCCCATTGTTAATCCATTATCGGAAATTATTTGTAATTTTCGACAAGTAGAACAGTGAATGGAACAGGTAGACGATTGAAATCTTTGTATATATTGCTTCTATATAGTATAAGAAACATATATGCAAAGCATCCAAACAGTACAATTCGCCAATTTTTTGTTCTTCAAGTTTAAGTGAACAATGAGCCCCAATGGTTAATCCGTTATCGGAAATTATTTGTAACTTTCGACAAGAAGAACAATGAATGGAAAAGGTAGACGGTTGAAATCTTTGTATATATTGCTTCTATATAGTCTAAGAAACATATATGCAAAGCATCCAAACAGTACCATTCGCCAATTTTTTGTTCTTCAAGTTTAAGTGAACAATGAGCCCCAATGGTTAATCCGTTATCGGAAATTATTTGTAACTTTCGACAAGAAGAACAATGAATGGAAAAGGTAGACGGTTGAAATCTTTGTATATATTGCTTGTATATAGTCTAAGAAACATATATGCAAAGCATCCAAACAGTACAATTCGCCAATTTTTTGTTCTTCAAGTTTAAGTGAACAATGAGCCCCAATGGTTAATCCGTTATCGGAAATTATTTGTAATTTTCGACAAGTAGAACAATGAATGGAACAGTTAGACGGTTGAAATCTTTGTATATATTGCTTCTATATAGTCTAAGAAACATATATGCAAAGCATCCAAACAGTACCATTCGCCAATTTTTTGTTCTTCAAGTTTAAGTGAACAATGAGCACCAATGGTTAATACTTTATCGGAAATTATTTGTAATTTTCGACAAGTAGAACAGTGAATGGAACAGGTAGACGATTGAAATCTTTGTATATATTGCTTCTATATAGTATAAGAAACATATATGCAAAGCATCCAAACAGTACAATTCGCCAATTTTTTGTTCTTCAAGTTTAAGTGAACAATGAGCCCCAATGGTTAATCCGTTGTCGGAAATTATTTGTAATTTTCGACAAGAAGAACAATGAATGGAAATGTAGACGGTTGAAATCTTTGTATATATTGCTTCTATATAGTCTAAGAAACATATATGCAAAGCATCCAAACAGTACCATTCGCCAATTTTTTGTTCTTCAAGTTTAAGTGAACAATGAGCCCCAATGGTTAATCCGTTATCGGAAATTATTTGTAACTTTCGACAAGAAGAACAATGAATGGAAAAGGTAGACGGCTGAAATCTTTGTATATATTGCTTGTATATAGTCTAAGAAACATATATGCAAAGCATCAAAACAGTACAATTCGCCAATTTTTTGTTCTTCAAGTTTAAGTGAACAATGAGCCCCATTGTTAATCCTTTAAAGGAAATTATTTGTAACTTTCTACAAGTAGAACAATGATTGGAACACGCAGACGGTTGAAATCTTTGTATATATTGCTTCTATATAGTCTAAGAAACATATATGCAAAGCATCCAAACAGTTCCATTCGCCAATTATTTCATCTTCATGTTTAAGTGAACTACGAGCCCCATTGTTAATCCTTTATCGGAAATTATTTGTAACTTTCGACAAGTAAAACAATGAATGGAACAGGTAGACGGTTGAAATCTTTGTATATATTGCTTCTATGTAGTCTAAGAAACATATATGCAAAGCATCCAAACAGTACCATTCGCCAATTTTTTGTTCTTCAAGTTTAAGTGAACTACGAGCCCCATTGATAATCATGAAATGGAAAGTATTTGTAACTTTCTACAAGTAGAACAATGAATAGTACAGGTAGACGGGTGAAATCTTTCTATATATTGCATCTAAATAGTCTAAGAAACATATATGCAAAGGATCCAAACAGTACCATTCGCCAATTTTTTGTTCTTCAAGTTTAAGTGAACTACGAGCCCCATTGTTAATCCTTTAAAGGAAATTATTTGTAAATTTCGACAAGTAGAACAATGAATTGAACAGGTAGACTGTTGAAATCATTGTATATATTGCTTGTATATAGTCTAAGAAACATATATGCAAATCATCCAAACAGTACAATTCGCCAATTTCTTGTTCTTCAAGTTTAAGTAAACTACGATTCCCATTGTTAATCCCTTAACAGAAATTATTTCTAACTTTCGACAAGTAGAACAATGAATGGAACAGGTAGACGGTTGAAATCATTGTATATATTGCTTTTATATAGTCTAAAAAACATATCTGCAAATCATCCACACAGTACAATTCGCCAATTATTTGATCTTCAAGTTTAAGTGAACTACGAGCCCCATTGTTAATACTTTAACGGAAATTATTTGTAACTTGCGACAAGTAGAACAATGAATGGAAAAGGTAGACGGTTGAAATCTTTGTATATATTGCTTCTTTATAATCTAAGTAACATATATGCAAAGCATCCAAACAGTACAATTCGCCAATTATTTCATCTTCATGTTTAAGTGAACTACGAGCCCCATTGTTAATCCTTTAAAGGAAATTATTTGTAAATTTCGACAAGTAGAACAATGAATGGATCATGTAGACGGTTGAAATCATTGTATATATTGCTTCTATATAGTCTGCGAAACAAATATGCAAAGCATCCAAACAGTATAATTAGCCAATTTTTTGTTCTTCAAGTTTAAGTGAACTACGAGCCCCATTGATAATCATGAAACGGAAATTATTTGTAACTTTCTACAAGTAGAACAATGAATAGAACAGGTAGACGGTTGAAATCTTTGTATATGTTGCTTCTATATAGTCTAAGAAACTTATATGCAAAGCATCTAAACAGTAACATTCGCCAATTTTTTTATCTTCAAATTTAAGTGAACAATGAGCCCCAATGGTTAATCCGTTATCGGAAATTATTTGTAACTTTCGACAAGTAGAACAATGAATGGAACAGGTAGACGGTTGAAATCTTTGTATATATTGCTTCCATATAGTCTAAGAAACATGTACGCAAAGCATCCAAACAGTACCGTTCGCCAATTTTTTGTTCTTCAAGTTTAAGTGAACTACGAGCCCCATTGTTAATCCTTTAAAGGAAATTATTTGTAAATTTCGACAAGTAGAACAATGAATGGAACTGGTAGACGGTTGAAATCTTTGTATATATTGCTTCTATATAGTCTAAGAAACATTTATGCAAAGCATCCAAACAGTACCATTCGCCAATTTTTTGTTCTTCAAGTTGAAGTGAACTACGAGCCCCATTGTTAATCCCTTAACGGAAATTATTTGTAACTTTCGACAAGTAGAACAATGAATGGAACAGGTAGACGGTTGAAATCATTGTATATATTGCTTCTATATAATCTAAGAAACATATATGCAAAGCATCCAAACAGTACAATTCGCCAATTATTTCATCTTCATGTTTAAGTGAACTACGAGCCCCATTGTTAATCCTTTAAAGGAAATTATTTGTAAATTTCGACAAGTAGAACAATGAATGGATCATGTAGACGGTTGAAATCATTGTATATATTGCTTCTATATAGTCTGCGAAACAAATATGCAAAGCATCCAAACAGTACAATTCGCCAATTATTTCATCTTCATGTTTAAGTGAACTACGAGCCCCATTGTTAATCCTTTAAAGGAAATTATTTGTAAATTTCGACAAGTAGAAAAATGATTGGAACACGTAGGCGGTTGAAATCTTTGTATATATTGCTTCCATATAGTCTAAGAAACATGTACGCAAAGCATCCAAACAGTACCGTTCGCCAATTTTTTGTTCTTCAAGTTTAAGTGAACTACGAGCCCCATTGTTAATCCTTTAAAGGAAATTATTTGTAAATTTCGACAAGTAGAACAATTAATGGAACAGGTAGACTGTTGAAATCATTGTATATATTGCTTCTATATAGTCTAAGAAACATATATGCAAAGCATCCAAACAGTACAATTCGCCAATTTTTTGTTCTTCAAGTTTAAGTGAACTACGAGCCCCATTGATAATCATGAAATGGAAATTATTTGTAACTTTCTACAAGTAGAACAATGAATAGTACAGGTAGACGGGTGAAATCTTTCTATATATTGCATCTAAGTAGTCTAAGAAACATATATGCAAAGCATCCAAACAGTACCATTCGCCAATTTTTTGTTCTTCAAGTTTAAGTGAACAATGAGCCCCATTGTTAATCATTTATCGGAAATTATTTGTAACATTCGACAAGTAGAACATTGAATGGAACAGGTAGACGGTTGAAATCTTTGTATATATTGCTTCTATATAGTATAAGAAACATATATGCAAAGTATCCAAACAGTACAATTCGCCAATTTTTTGTTCTTCAAGTTTAAGTGAACAATGAGCCCCAATGGTTAATCCGTTATCGGAAATTATTTGTAACTTTCGACAAGTAGAACAATGAATGGAACTGGTAGACGGTTGAAATCATTGTATATATTGCTTCTATATAGTCTAAGAAACATATATGCAAAGCATCCAAACAGTACAATTCGCCAATTTTTTGTTCTTCAAGTTTAAGTCAACTACGAGCCCCATTGATAATCATGAAATGGAAACTATTTGTAACTTTCTACAAGTAGAACAATGAATAGAACAGGTAGACGGTTGAAATCTTTGTATATATTGCTTCTATATAGTATAAGAAACATATATGCAAAGCATCCAAACAGTACAATTCGCCAATTTTTTGTTCTTCAAGTTTAAGTGAACTACGAGCCCCATTGATAATCATGAAATGGAAATTATTTGTAACTTTCTACAAGTAGAACAATGAATAGTACAGGTAGACGGATGAAATCTTTCTATATATTGCATCTAAATAGTCTAAGAAACATATATGCAAAGCATCCAAACAGTACCATTCGCCAATTTTTTGTTCTTCAAGTTTAATTGAACTACGAGCCCCATTGTTAATCCTTTAAAGGAAATTATTTGTAAATTTCGACAAGTAGAAAAATGAATGGAACAGGTAGACTATTGAAATCATTGTATATAGTGCTTCTATATAGTCTAAGAAACATATATGCAAAGCATCCAAACAGTACAATTCGCCAATTTTTTGTTCTTCAAGTTTAAGTAAACTACGATCCCCATTGTTAATCCCTTAACGGAAATTATTTGTAACTTTCGACAAGTAGAACAATGAATGGAACAGGTAGACGGTTGAAATCATTGTATATATTGCTTCTATATAATATAAGAAACATATATGCAAAGCGTCAAAACAGTACAATTCGCCAATTATTTCAGCTTCATGTTTAAGTGAACTACGAGCCCCATTGTTAATCCTTTAAAGGAAATTATTTGTAAATTTCGACAAGTAGAACAATGAATGGAACTGGTAGACGGTTGAAATCTTTGTATATATTGCTTCTATATAGTCTAAGAAACATATATGCAAAGCATCCAAATCGCACCATTCGCCAATTTTTTGTTCTTCAAGTTTAAGTGAACTACGAGCCCCATTGTTAATCCTTTAAAGGAAATTATTTGTAAATTTCGACAAGTAGAACAATGAATGGATCAGGTAGACGGTTGAAGTCTTTGTATACATTGCTTCCTTATAGTCTAAGAAACATATATGCAAAGCATCCAAACAGTACCATTCGCCAATTTTTTGTTCTTCAAGTTTAAGTGAGCAATGAGCCCCATTGTTAATCCTTTATCGGAAATTATTTGTAACTTTCGACAAGTAGAACATTGAATGGAACAGGTAGACGGTTGAAATCTTTGTATATATTGCTTCTATATAGTATAAGAAACATATATGCAAAGCATCCAAACAGTACAATTCGCCAATTTTTTGTTCATCAAGTTTAATTGAACAATGAGCCCCAATGGTTAATCCGTTATCGGAAATTATTTGTAACTTTCGACAAGTAGAACAATGAATGGAACAGGTAGACTGTTGAAATCTTTGTATATATTGCTTCTATATAGTCTAAGAAACATATATGCAAAGCATCCAAACAGTACCATTCGCCAATTATTTCATCTTCATGTTTAAGTGAACTACGAGCCCCATTGTTAATACTTTAACGGAAATTATTTGTAACTTCCGACAAGTAGAACAATGAATGGAACAGGTAGACGGTTGAAATCAATGTATATATTGCTTCTATATAGTCTAAGAAACATATATGCAAAGCATCCAAACAGTACCATTCGCCAATTTTTTGTTCTTCAAGTTTAAGTGAACTACGAGCCCCTTTGTTAATCCTTTAAAGGAAATTATTTGTAAATTTCGACAAGTAGAACAATGAATGGAACAGGTAGACTGTTGAAATCATTGTATATATTGCTTCTATATAGTCTAAGAAACATATATGCAAAGCATCCAAACAGTACAATTCGCCAATTTTTTGTTCTTCAAGTTTAAGTGAACAATGAGCCCCAATGGTTAATCCGTTTTCGGAAATTATTTGTAACTTTCGATAAGTAGAACAATGAAAGGAACAGGTAGACGGTTGAAATCTTTGTATATATTGCTTCTATAAAGTCTAAGAAACTTATATGCAAAGCATCTAAACAGTAACATACGCCAATTTTTTTATCTTCAAGTTTTAGTGAACAATGAACCCCAATGGTTAATCCGTTATCGGAAATTATTTGTAACTTGCGAGAAGTAGAACAATGAGTGGAACAGGTAGACGGTTGAAATCTTTGTATATATTGCTTCTATATAGTCTAAGAAACTTATATGCAAAGCATACAAACAGTACCATTCGCCAATTTTTTGTTCTTCAAGTTTAAGTGAACAATGAGCCCCATTGTTAATCCTTTATCGGAAATTATTTGTAACTTTCGACAAGTAGAACAATGAATGGAACAGGTAGACGGTTGAAATCATTGTATATATTGCTTTTATATAGTCTAAAAAACATATCTGCAAATCATCCACACAGTACAATTCGCCAATTATTTGATCTTCAAGTTTAAGTGAACTACGAGCCCCATTGTTAATACTTTAACGGAAATTATTTGTAACTTGCGACAAGTAGAACAATGAATGGAAAAGGTAGACGGTTGAATCTTTGTATATATTGCTTCTTTATAATCTAAGTAACATATATGCAAAGCATCCAAACAGTACAATTCGCCAATTATTTCATCTTCATGTTTAAGTGAACTACGAGCCCCATTGTTAATCCTTTAAAGGAAATTATTTGTAAATTTCGACAAGTAGAACAATGAGTGGATCATGTAGACGGTTGAAATCATTGTATATATTGCTTCTATATAGTCTGCGAAACAAATATGCAAAGCATCCAAACAGTATAATTAGCCAATTTTTTGTTCTTCAAGTTTAAGTGAACTACGAGCCCCATTGATAATCATGAAACGGAAATTATTTGTAACTTTCTACAAGTAGAACAATGAATAGAACAGGTAGACGGTTGAAATCTTTGTATATGTTGCTTCTATATAGTCTAAGAAACTTATATGCAAAGCATCTAAACAGTAACATTCGCCAATTTTTTTATCTTCAAATTTAAGTGAACAATGAGCCCCAATGGTTAATCCGTTATCGGAAATTATTTGTAACTTTCGACAAGTAGAACAATGAATGGAACAGGTAGACGGTTGAAATCTTTGTATATATTGCTTCCATATAGTCTAAGAAACATGTACGCAAAGCATCCAAACAGTACCGTTCGCCAATTTTTTGTTCTTCAAGTTTAAGTGAACTACGAGCCCCATTGTTAATCCTTTAAAGGAAATTATTTGTAAATTTCGACAAGTAGAACAATGAATGGAACTGGTAGACGGTTGAAATCTTTGTATATATTGCTTCTATATAGTCTAAGAAACATTTATGCAAAGCATCCAAACAGTACCATTCGCCAATTTTTTGTTCTTCAAGTTGAAGTGAACTACGAGCCCCATTGTTAATCCCTTAACGGAAATTATTTGTAACTTTCGACAAGTAGAACAATGAATGGAACAGGTAGACGGTTGAAATCATTGTATATATTGCTTCTATATAATCTAAGAAACATATATGCAAAGCATCCAAACAGTACAATTCGCCAATTATTTCATCTTCATGTTTAAGTGAACTACGAGCCCCATTGTTAATCCTTTAAAGGAAATTATTTGTAAATTTCGACAAGTAGAACAATGAATGGATCATGTAGACGGTTGAAATCATTGTATATATTGCTTCTATATAGTCTGCGAAACAAATATGCAAAGCATCCAAACAGTACAATTCGCCAATTATTTCATCTTCATGTTTAAGTGAACTACGAGCCCCATTGTTAATCCTTTAAAGGAAATTATTTGTAAATTTCGACAAGTAGAAAAATGATTGGAACACGTAGGCGGTTGAAATCTTTGTATATATTGCTTCCATATAGTCTAAGAAACATGTACGCAAAGCATCCAAACAGTACCGTTCGCCAATTTTTTGTTCTTCAAGTTTAAGTGAACTACGAGCCCCATTGTTAATCCTTTAAAGGAAATTATTTGTAAATTTCGACAAGTAGAACATTGAATGGAACAGGTAGACTGTTGAAATCATTGTATATAGTGCTTCTATATAGTCTAAGAAACATATATGCAAAGCATCCAAACAGTACAATTCGCCAATTTTTTGTTCTTCAAGTTTAAGTAAACTACGATCCCCATTGTTAATCCCTTAACGGAAATTATTTGTAACTTTCGACAAGTAGAACAATGAATGGAACAGGTAGACGGTTGAAATCATTGTATATATTGCTTCTATATAATATAAGAAACATATATGCAAAGCGTCAAAACAGTACAATTCGCCAATTATTTCAGCTTCATGTTTAAGTGAACTACGAGCCCCATTGTTAATCCTTTAAAGGAAATTATTTGTAAATTTCGACAAGAAGAACAATGAATAGAACAGGTAGACGGTTGAAATCTTTGTATATATTGCTTCTATATAGTATAAGAAACATATATGCAAAGCATCCAAACAGTACAATTCGCCAATTTTTTGTTCTTCAAGTTTAAGTGAACAATGAGCCCCAATGGTTAATCCGTTATCGGAAATTATTTCTAACTTTCGACAAGTAGAACAATGAATGGAACTGGTAGACGGTTGAAATCTTTGTATATATTGCTTCTATATAGTCTAAGAAACATATATGCAAAGCATCCAAATCGCACCATTCGCCAATTTTTTGTTCTTCAAGTTTAAGTGAACTACGAGCCCCATTGTTAATCCTTTAAAGGAAATTATTTGTAAATTTCGACAAGTAGAACAATGAATGGATCAGGTAGACGGTTGAAGTCTTTGTATACATTGCTTCCTTATAGTCTAAGAAACATATATGCAAAGCATCCAAACAGTACCATTCGCCAATTTTTTGTTCTTCAAGTTTAAGTGAGCAATGAGCCCCATTGTTAATCCTTTATCGGAAATTATTTGTAACTTTCGACAAGTAGAACATTGAATGGAACAGGTAGACGGTTGAAATCTTTGTATATATTGCTTCTATATAGTATAAGAAACATATATGCAAAGCATCCAAACAGTACAATTCGCCAATTTTTTGTTCATCAAGTTTAATTGAACAATGAGCCCCAATGGTTAATCCGTTATCGGAAATTATTTGTAACTTTCGACAAGTAGAACAATGAATGGAACAGGTAGACTGTTGAAATCTTTGTATATATTGCTTCTATATAGTCTAAGAAACATATATGCAAAGCATCCAAACAGTACCATTCGCCAATTATTTCATCTTCATGTTTAAGTGAACTACGAGCCCCATTGTTAATACTTTAACGGAAATTATTTGTAACTTCCGACAAGTAGAACAATGAATGGAACAGGTAGACGGTTGAAATCAATGTATATATTGCTTCTATATAGTCTAAGAAACATATATGCAAAGCATCCAAACAGTACCATACGCCAATTTTTTGTTCTTCAAGTTTAAGTGAACTACGAGCCCCTTTGTTAATCCTTTAAAGGAAATTATTTGTAAATTTCGACAAGTAGAACAATGAATGGAACAGGTAGACTGTTGAAATCATTGTATATATTGCTTCTATATAGTCTAAGAAACATATATGCAAAGCATCCAAACAGTACAATTCGCCAATTTTTTGTTCTTCAAGTTTAAGTGAACAATGAGCCCCAATGGTTAATCCGTTTTCGGAAATTATTTGTAACTTTCGATAAGTAGAACAATGAAAGGAACAGGTAGACGGTTGAAATCTTTGTATATATTGCTTCTATAAAGTCTAAGAAACTTATATGCAAAGCATCTAAACAGTAACATACGCCAATTTTTTTATCTTCAAGTTTTAGTGAACAATGAACCCCAATGGTTAATCCGTTATCGGAAATTATTTGTAACTTGCGAGAAGTAGAACAATGAGTGGAACAGGTAGACGGTTGAAATCTTTGTATATATTGCTTCTATATAGTCTAAGAAACTTATATGCAAAGCATACAAACAGTACCATTCGCCAATTTTTTGTTCTTCAAGTTTAAGTGAACAATGAGCCCCATTGTTAATCCTTTATCGGAAATTATTTGTAACTTTCGACAAGTAGAACAATGAATGGAACAGGTAGACGGTTGAAATCTTTGTATATATTGCTTCTATATAGTCTAAGAAACATATATGCAAAGCATCCAAACAGTACCATTCGCCAATTATTTCATCTTCATGTTTAAGTGAACTACGAGCCCCATTGTTAATCCTTTATCGGAAATTATTTGTAACTTTCGACAAGTAAAACAATGAATGGAACAGGTAGACGGTTGAAATCTTTGTATATATTGCTTCTATGTAGTCTAAGAAACATATATGCAAAGCATCCAAACAGTACCATTCGCCAATTTTTTGTTCTTCAAGTTTAAGTGAACTACGAGCCCCATTGATAATCATGAAATGGAAATTATTTGTAACTTTCTACAAGTAGAACAATGAATAGTACAGGTAGACGGGTGAAATCTTTCTATATATTGCATCTAAATAGTCTAAGAAACATATATGCAAAGGATCCAAACAGTACCATTCGCCAATTTTTTGTTCTTCAAGTTTAAGTGAACTACGAGCCCCATTGTTAATCCTTTAAAGGAAATTATTTGTAAATTTCGACAAGTAGAACAATGAATTGAACAGGTAGACTGTTGAAATCATTGTATATATTGCTTCTATATAGTCTAAGAAACATATATGCAAATCATCCAAACAGTACAATTCGCCAATTTCTTGTTCTTCAAGTTTAAGTAAACTACGATTCCCATTGTTAATCCCTTAACAGAAATTATTTCTAACTTTCGACAAGTAGAACAATGAATGGAACAGGTAGACGGTTGAAATCATTGTATATATTGCTTTTATATAGTCTAAAAAACATATCTGCAAATCATCCACACAGTACAATTCGCCAATTATTTGATCTTCAAGTTTAAGTGAACTACGAGCCCCATTGTTAATACTTTAACGGAAATTATTTGTAACTTGCGACAAGTAGAACAATGAATGGAACAGGTAGACGGTTGAAATCTTTGTATATATTGCTTCTTTATAATCTAAGAAACATATATGCAAAGCATCCAAAAAGTACAATTCGCCAATTATTTCATCTTCATGTTTAAGTGAACTACGAGCCCCATTGTTAATCCTTTAAAGGAAATTATTTGTAAATTTCGACAAGTAGAACAATGAATGGATCATGTAGACGGTTGAAATCATTGTATATATTGCTTCTATATAGTCTGCGAAACAAATATGCAAAGCATCCAAACAGTATAATTAGCCAATTTTTTGTTCTTCAAGTTTAAGTGAACTACGAGCCCCATTGATAATCATGAAACGGAAATTATTTGTATCTTTCGACAAGTAGAACAATGAATGGTACAGGTAGACGGTTGAGATCTTTGTATATATTGCTTCTATATAGACTAAGAAACATATATGCAAAGCATCTAAACAGTAACATTCGCCAATTTTTTGTTCTTCAAGTTTAAGTGAACAACGAACCCCATTGATAATCATGAAATGGAAATTATTTGTATCTTTCTACAAGTAGAACAATGAATGGTACAGGTAGACGGTTGAGATCTTTGTATATATTGCTTCTATATAGTCTAAGAAACATATATGCAAAGCATCCAATCAGTACAATTTGCCAATTTATTGTTCTTCAAGTTTAAGTGAACAACGAGCCCCATTATTAATGCTTTAAAGGAAATTATTTGTAAATTTCTACAAGTAGAACAATGATTGGAACACGTAGACGGTTGAAATCTTTGAATATATTGCTTACATATAGTCTAAGAAACATATTGCAAAGCATCCAAACTGTACCATTCGCTAAATTTTTGTTCTTCAAGTTTAAGTGAACAACGAGCCCCATTTTTAATCCTTTAAAGGAAATTATTTGTAAATTTCGACAAGTAGAACAATGATTGGAACACGTAGACGGTTGAAATCTTTGTATATATTGCTTCCATATAGTCTAAGAAACATGTACGCAAAGCATCCAAACAGTACCATTCGACAATTTTTTGTTCTTCAAGTTTAAGTGAACAATGAGCCCCATTGTTAATCCTTTATCGGAAATTATTAGTAATTTTCGACAAGTAGAACAATGAATGGAACACGTAGACGGTTGAAATCTTTGTATATATTGCTTCTATATAGTCTAAGAAACATATATGCAAAGGATCCAAACTGTACCATTCGCCAATTTTTTGTTCTTCAAGTTTAAGTGAACAATGAGCCCCAATGGTTCATCCTTTATTGGAAATTATTTGTAATTTTCGACAAGTAGAACAATGAATGGAACAGGTAGACGGTTGAAATCTTTGTATATAATGCTTCTATATAGTCTAAGAAACATATATGCAAAGCATCAAATCAGTACAATTTGCCAATTTATTGTTCTTCAGGTTTAAGTGAACAACGAGCCACATTGTTAATCCTTTAAAGGAAATTATTTGTAAATTTCGACAAGTAGAACAATGATTGGAACACGTAGACGGTTGAAATCTTTGTATATATTGCTTCCATATAGTCTAAGAAACATGTACGCAAAGCATCCAAACAGTACCATTCGCCAATTTTTTGTTCTTCAAGTTTAAGTGAACAATGAGCCCCAATCGTTAATCCTTTAAAGGAAATTATTTGTAAATTTCGACAAGTAGAACAATGATTGGAACACGTAGACGGTTGAAATCTTTGTATATATTGCTTCCATATAGTCTAAGAAACATGTACGCAAAGCATCCAAACAGTAACATTCGCCAATTTTTTGTTCTTCAAGTATAAGTGAACAATGAGCCCCAATGGTTAATCCTTTAAAGGAAATTATTTGTAATTTTCGACAAGTAGAACAATGAATGGAACAGGTAGACGGTTGAAATCATTGTATATATTGCTTCTATATAGTCTAGGAAAACAATATGCAAAGCATCCAAACAGTAACATTCGCCAATTTTTTGTTCTTCAAGTTTAAGTGAACTACGAGCCCCATTGTTAATACTTCATCGGAAATTATTTGTAATTTTCGACAAGTAAAACAATGAATGGAACAGGTATACGGTTGAAATCTTTGTATATATTGCTTCAATATAGTCTAAGAAACATATATGCAAAGCATCAAAACAGCACAATTCGCCAATTTGTTGTTCTTCAAGTTGAAGTGAACAACGAGCCCCATTATTAATGCTTTAAAGGAAATTATTTGTAAATTTCTACAAGTAGAACAATGATTGGAACACGTAGACGGTTGAAATCTTTGAATATATTGCTTACATATAGTCTAAGAAACATATTGCAAAGCATCCAAACTGTACCATTCGCTAAATTTTTGTTCTTCAAGTTTAAGTGAACAACGAGCCCCATTTTTAATCCTTTAAAGGAAATTATTTGTAAATTTCGACAAGTAGAACAATGATTGGAACACGTAGACGGTTGAAATCTTTGTATATATTGCTTCCATATAGTCTAAGAAACATGTACGCAAAGCATCCAAACAGTACCATTCGCCAATTTTTTGTTCTTCAAGTTTAAGTGAACAATGAGCCCCATTGTTAATCCGTTATCGGAAATTATTTGTAATTTTCGACAAGTAAAACAATGAATGGAACAGGTATACGGTTGAAATCTTTGTATATAATGCTTCTATATAGTCTAAGAAACATATATGCAAAGCATCAAATCAGTACAATTTGCCAATTTATTGTTCTTCAATTTTAAGGGAACAACGAGCCCCATTATTAATGCTTTAAAGGAAATTATTTGTAAATTTCTACAAGTAGAACAATGATTGGAACACGTAGACGGTTGAAATCTTTGTATATATTGCTTCCATATAGTCTAAGAAACATGTACGCAAAGCATCCAAACAGTACCATTCGCCAATTTGTTGTTCTTCAAGTTGAAGTGAACAACGAGCCCCATTGATAATCATGAAATGGAAATTATATGTAAATTTCTACAAGTAGAACAATGAATGGAACAGGTAGTCGGTTGAAATCATTGTATATATTGCTTCTATATAGTCTAAGAAACATATATGCAAAGCATCCAATCAGTACAATTTGCCAATTTATTGTTCTTCAAGTTTAAGTGAACAACGAGCCCCATTGTTAATCCTTTAAAGGAAATTATTTGTAAATTTCGACAAGTAGAACAATGATTGGAATACGTAGACGGTTGAAATCTTTGAATATATTGCTTCCATATAGTCTAAGAAACATATTGCAAAGCATCCAAACTGTACCATTCGCTAATTTTTTGTTCTTCAAGTTTAAGTGAACAACGAGCCCCATTGTTAATCCTTTAAAGGAAATTATTTGTAAATTTCGACAAGTAGAACAATGATTGGAACACGTAGACGGTTGAAATCTTTGTATATATTGCTTCCATATAGTCTAAGAAACATGTACGCAAAGCATCCAAACAGTACCATTCGCCAATTTTTTGTTCTTCAAGTTTAAGAGAACAATGAGCCCCAATCGTTAATCCTTTATCGGAAATTATTTGTAAATTTCGACAAGTAGAACAATGAATGGAACAGGTAGACGGTTGAAATCTTTGTATATATTGCTTCTATATAGTCTAGGAAAACAATATGCAAAGCATCCAAACAGTAACATTCGCCAATTTTTTGTTCTTCAAGTTTAAGTGAACTACGAGCCCCATTGTTAATACTTCATCGGAAATTATTTGTAATTTTCGACAAGTAAAACAATGAATGGAACAGGTATACGGTTGAAATCTTTGTATATATTGCTTCAATATAGTCTAAGAAACATATATGCAAACCATCCAAACAGCACAATTCGCCAATTTGTTGTTCTTCAAGTTGAAGTGAACAACGAGCCCCATTGATAATCTTGAAATGGAAATTATATGTAACTTTCTACAAGTAGAACAATGAATGGAACAGGTAGTCGGTTGAAATCATTGTATATATTGCTTCTATATAGTCTATGAAACATATATGCAAAGAATCCAAACAGTACAATTCGCCAATTTTTTGTTCTTCAAGTATAAGTGAACAATGAGCCCCAATGGTTAATCCTTTATCGGAAATTATTTGTATCTTTCGACAAGTAGAACAATGAGTGGTACAGGTAGATGGTTGAGATCTTTGTATACATTGCTTCTATATAGTCTAAGAAACATATATGCAAAGCATCTAAACAGTAACATTCGCCAATTTTTTGTTCTTCAAGTTTAAGTGAACAACGAGCCCCATTGTTAATCCTTTAAAGGAAATTATTTGTAAATTTCGACAAGTAGAACAATGATTGGAATACGTAGACGGTTGAAATCTTTGAATATATTGCTTCCATATAGTCTAAGAAACGTATTGCAAAGCATCCAAACTGTACCATTCGCTAATTTTTCGTTCTTCAAGTTTAAGTGAACAACGAGCCCCATTGTTAATCCTTTAAAGGAAATTATTTGTAAATTTCGACAAGTAGAACAATGATTGGAACACGTAGACGGTTGAAATCTTTGTATATATTGCTTCTATATAGTCTAAGAAACATATATGCAAAGGATCCAAACTGTACCATTCGCCAATTTTTTGTTCTTCAAGTTTAAGTGAACAACGAGCCCCATTGACAATCATGAAACGGTAATTATTTGTATGTTTCTACAAGTAGAACAATGAATAGAACAGGTAGACGGTTGAAATCTTTGTATATGCTGCTTCTATATAGTCTAAGAAACCTATATGCAAAGCATCTAAACAGTAACATTCGCCAATTTTTGTATCTTCAAGTATTAGTGAACAACAAGCCCCATTGATAATCATGAAATGGAAATTATTTGTAACTTTCTACAAGTAGAACAATGAATAGTACAGGTATACGAGTGAAATCTTTCTATATATTGCTTCTATATAGTCTATGAAACATATATGCAAAGAATCCAAACAGTACAATTCGCCAATTTTTTGTTCTTCAAGTATAAGTGAACAATGAGCCCCAATGGTTAATCCTTTATCGGAAATTATTTGTATCTTTCGACAAGTAGAACAATGAGTGGTACAGGTAGATGGTTGAGATCTTTGTATACATTGCTTCTATATAGTCTAAGAAACATATATGCAAAGCATCTAAACAGTAACATTCGCCAATTTTTTGTTCTTCAAGTTTAAGTGAACAACGAACCCCATTGATAATCATGAAATGGAAATTATTTGTAACTTTCTACAAGTAGAACAATGAATGGAACAGGTAGTCGGTTGAAATCATTGTATATATTGCTTCTATATAGTCTAAGAAACATGTACGCAAAGCATCCAAACAGTACCATACGCCAATTTTTTGTTCTTCAAGTTTAAGTGAACAATGAGCCCCAATGGTTCATCCTTTATCGGAAATTATTTGTAATTTTCGACAAGTAGAACAATGAATGGAACAGGTAGACGGTTGAAATCTTTGTATATATTGCTTCGATATAGTCTAAGAAACATATATGCAAAGCATCCAAACAGTACCATTCGCCAATTTTCTGGTCTTCAAGTGTACGTGAACAACGAGCCCCATTGATAATCATGAAATGAAAATTATTTGTAACTTTCTACATGTAGAACAATGAATAGTACAGGTAGACGGGTGAAATCTTTCTATATATTGCTTCTATATAGTCTAAGAAACATATATGCAAAGCATCCAAACAGTACCATTCGCCAATTTTTTGTTCTTCAAGTTTAAGTGAACTACGAGCCCCATTTTTAATCCTTTAAAGGAAATTATTTGTAACTTTCTACAAGTAGAACAATGAATAGAACGGGTAGACGGTAGAAATCTTTGTATATGTTGCTTCTATATAGTCTAAGAAACCTATATGCAAAGCATCTAAACAGTAACATTCGCCAATTTTTTGATCTTCAAGTTTAAGTGAACAACGAGACCAATTGATAATCATGAAATGGAAATTATTTGTAACTTTCGACAAGTAGAACAATGAATGGAACAGGTAGACGGTTGAAATCTTTGTATATAATGCTTCTATATAGTCTAAGAAACATATATGCAAAGCATCAAATCAGTACAATTTGCCAATTTATTGTTCTTCAGGTTTAAGTGAACAACGAGCCACATTGTTAATCCTTTAAAGGAAATTATTTGTAAATTTCGACAAGTAGAACAATGATTGGAACACGTAGACGGTTGAAATCTTTGTATATATTGCTTCCATATAGTCTAAGAAACATGTACGCAAAGCATCCAAACAGTACCATTCGCCAATTTTTTGTTCTTCAAGTTTAAGTGAACAATGAGCCCCAATCGTTAATCCTTTATCGGAAATTATTTGTAATTTTCGACAAGTAGAACAATGAATGGAACAGGTAGACGGTTGAAATCATTGTATATATTGCTTCTATATAGTCTAGGAAAACAATATGCAAAGCATCCAAACAGTAACATTCGCCAATTTTTTGTTCTTCAAGTTTAAGTGAACTACGAGCCCCATTGTTAATACTTCATCGGAAATTATTTGTAATTTTCGACAAGTAAAACAATGAATGGAACAGGTATACGGTTGAAATCTTTGTATATATTGCTTCAATATAGTCTAAGAAACATATATGCAAAGCATCAAAACAGCACAATTCGCCAATTTGTTGTTCTTCAAGTTGAAGTGAACAACGAGCCCCATTGATAATCATGAAATGGAAATTATATGTAACTTTCGACAAGTAGAACAATGAATGGAACAGGTAGTCGGTTGAAATCATTGTATATATTGCTTCTATATAGTCTAAGAAACATATATGCAAAGCATCCAATCAGTACAATTTGCCAATTTATTGTTCTTCAAGTTTAAGTGAACAACGAGCCCCATTGTTAATCCTTTAAAGGAAATTATTTGTAAATTTCGACAAGTAGAACAATGATTGGAATACGTAGCCGGTTGAAATCTTTGAATATATTGCTTCCATATAGTCTAAGAAACATATTGCAAAGCATCCAAACTGTACCATTCGCTAATTTTTGTATCTTCAAGTATTAGTGAACAACAAGCCCCATTGATAATCATGAAATGGAAATTATTTGTAACTTTCTACAAGTAGAACAATGAATAGTACAGGTATACGAGTGAAATCTTTCTATATATTGCTTCTATATAGTCTAAGAAACATATATGCAAAGAATCCAAACAGTACAATTCGCCAATTTTTTGTTCTTCAAGTATAAGTGAACAATGAGCCCCAATGGTTAATCCTTTATCGGAAATTATTTGTATCTTTCGACAAGTAGAACAATGAGTGGTACAGGTAGACGGTTGAGATCTTTGTATACATTGCTTCTATATAGTCTAAGAATCATATATGCAAAGCATCTAAACAGTAACATTCGCCAATTTTTTGTTCTTCAAGTTTAAGTGAACAACGAACCCCATTGATAATCATGAAATGGAAATTATTTGTAACTTTCTACAAGTAGAACAATGAATGGAACAGGTAGTCGGTTGAAATCATTGTATATATTGCTTCTATATAGTCTAAGAAACATGTACGCAAAGCATCCAAACAGTACCATACGCCAATTTTTTGTTCTTCAAGTTTAAGTGAACAATGAGCCCCATTGTTAATCCGTTATCTGAAATTATTTGTAATTTTCGACAAGTTGAACAATGAATGGAACAGGTAGACGGTTGTAATCTTTGTATATATTGCTTCTATATAGTCTGAGAAACATATATGCAAAGCATCCAAACAGTACCATTCGCCAATTTTTTGTTCTTCAAGTTTAAGTGAACAATGAGCCCCATTTTTAATCCTTTAAAGGAAATTATTTGTAACTTTCTACAAGTAGAACAATGAATAGAACGGGTAGACGGTAGAAATCTTTGTATATGTTGCTTCTATATAGTCTAAGAAACCTATATGCAAAGCATCTAAACAGTAACATTCGCCAATTTTTTGATCTTCAAGTTTAAGTGAACAGCGAGCCCAATTGATAATCATGAAATGGAAATTATTTGTAACTTTCGACAAGTAGAACAATGAATGGAACAGGTAGACGGTTGAAATCTTTGTATATAATGCTTCTATATAGTCTAAGAAACATATATGCAAAGCATCAAATCAGTACAATTTGCCAATTTATTGTTCTTCAGGTTTAAGTGAACAACGAGCCACATTGTTAATCCTTTAAAGGAAATTATTTGTAAATTTCGACAAGTAGAACAATGATTGGAACACGTAGACGGTTGAAATCTTTGTATATATTGCTTCCATATAGTCTAAGAAACATGTACGCAAAGCATCCAAACAGTACCATTCGCCAATTTTTTGTTCTTCAAGTTTAAGAGAACAATGAGCCCCAATCGTTAATCCTTTATCGGAAATTATTTGTAAATTTCGACAAGTAGAACAATGAATGGAACAGGTAGACGGTTGAAATCTTTGTATATATTGCTTCTATATAGTCTAGGAAAACAATATGCAAAGCATCCAAACAGTAACATTCGCCAATTTTTTGTTCTTCAAGTTTAAGTGAACTACGAGCCCCATTGTTAATACTTCATCGGAAATTATTTGTAATTTTCGACAAGTAAAACAATGAATGGAACAGGTATACGGTTGAAATCTTTGTATATATTGCTTCAATATAGTCTAAGAAACATATATGCAAACCATCCAAACAGCACAATTCGCCAATTTGTTGTTCTTCAAGTTGAAGTGAACAACGTGCCCCATTGATAATCTTGAAATGGAAATTATATGTAACTTTCTACAAATAGAACAATGAATGGAACAGGTAGTCGGTTGAAATCATTGTATATATTGCTTCTATATAGTCTAAGAAACATATATGCAAAGCATCCAATCAGTACAATTTGCCAATTTATTGTTCTTCAAGTTTAAGTGAACAACGAGCCCCATTGTTAATCCTTTAAAGGAAATTATTTGTAAATTTCGACAAGTAGAACAATGATTGGAATACGTAGACGGTTGAAATCTTTGAATATATTGCTTCCATATAGTCTAAGAAACATATTGCAAAGCATCCAAACTGTACCATTCGCTAATTTTTCGTTCTTCAAGTTTAAGTGAACAACGAGCCCCATTGTTAATCCTTTAAAGGAAATTATTTGTAAATTTCGACAAGTAGAACAATGATTGGAACACGTAGACGGTTGAAATCTTTGTATATATTGCTTCCATATAGTCTAAGAAACATGTACGCAAAGCATCCAAACAGTAACATTCGCCAATTTTTTGTTCTTCAAGTATAAGTGAACAATGAGCCCCAATGGTTAATCCTTTATCGGAAATTATTTGTATCTTTCGACAAGTAGAACAATGAATGGTACAGGTAGACGGTTGAGATCTTTGTATATATTGCTTCTATATAGACTAAGAAACATATATGCAAAGCATCTAAACAGTAACATTCGCCAATTTTTTGTTCTTCAAGTTTAAGTGAACAACGAACCCCATTGATAATCATGAAATGGAAATTATTTGTATCTTTCTACAAGTAGAACAATGAATGGTACAGGTAGACGGTTGAGATCTTTGTATATATTGCTTCTATATAGTCTAAGAAACATATATGCAAAGCATCCAATCAGTACAATTTGCCAATTTATTGTTCTTCAAGTTTAAGTGAACAACGAGCCCCATTATTAATGCTTTAAAGGAAATTATTTGTAAATTTCTACAAGTAGAACAATGATTGGAACACGTAGACGGTTGAAATCTTTGAATATATTGCTTACATATAGTCTAAGAAACATATTGCAAAGCATCCAAACTGTACCATTCGCTAAATTTTTGTTCTTCAAGTTTAAGTGAACAACGAGCCCCATTTTTAATCCTTTAAAGGAAATTATTTGTAAATTTCGACAAGTAGAACAATGATTGGAACACGTAGACGGTTGAAATCTTTGTATATATTGCTTCCATATAGTCTAAGAAACATGTACGCAAAGCATCCAAACAGTACCATTCGCCAATTTTTTGTTCTTCAAGTTTAAGTGAACAATGAGCCCCATTGTTAATCCGTTATCGGAAATTATTTGTAATTTTCGACAAGTAAAACAATGAATGGAACAGGTATACGGTTGAAATCTTTGTATATAATGCTTCTATATAGTCTAAGAAACATATATGCAAAGCATCAAATCAGTACAATTTGCCAATTTATTGTTCTTCAATTTTAAGTGAACAACGAGCCCCATTATTAATGCTTTAAAGGAAATTATTTGTAAATTTCTACAAGTAGAACAATGATTGGAACACGTAGACGGTTGAAATCTTTGTATATATTGCTTCCATATAGTCTAAGAAACATGTACGCAAAGCATCCAAACAGTACCATTCGCCAATTTGTTGTTCTTCAAGTTGAAGTGAACAACGAGCCCCATTGATAATCATGAAATGGAAATTATATGTAAATTTCTACAAGTAGAACAATGAATGGAACAGGTAGTCGGTTGAAATCATTGTATATATTGCTTCTATATAGTCTAAGAAACATATATGCAAAGCATCCAATCAGTACAATTTGCCAATTTATTGTTCTTCAAGTTTAAGTGAACAACGAGCCCCATTGTTAATCCTTTAAAGGAAATTATTTGTAAATTTCGACAAGTAGAACAATGATTGGAATACGTAGACGGTTGAAATCTTTGAATATATTGCTTCCATATAGTCTAAGAAACATATTGCAAAGCATCCAAACTGTACCATTCGCTAATTTTTTGTTCTTCAAGTTTAAGTGAACAACGAGCCCCATTGTTAATCCTTTAAAGGAAATTATTTGTAAATTTCGACAAGTAGAACAATGATTGGAACACGTAGACGGTTGAAATCTTTGTATATATTGCTTCCATATAGTCTAAGAAACATGTACGCAAAGCATCCAAACAGTAACATTCGCCAATTTTTTGTTCTTCAAGTTTAAGTGAACAATGAGCCCCATTGTTAATCCTTTATCGGAAATTATTTGTAATTTTCGACAAGTAGAACAATGAATAGAACAGGTAGACGGTTGTAATCCTTGTATATATTGCTTCTATATAGTCTAAGAAACATATATGCAAAGCATCCAAACAGTACAATTCGCCAATTTTTTGTTCTTCAAGTATAAGTGAACAATGAGCCCCAATGGTTAATCCTTTATCGGAAATTATTTGTATCTTTCGACAAGTAGAACAATGAATGGTACAGGTAGACGGTTGAGATCTTTGTATATATTGCTTCTATATAGACTAAGAAACATATATGCAAAGCATCTAAACAGTAACATTCGCCAATTTTTTGTTCTTCAAGTTTAAGTGAACAACGAACCCCATTGATAATCATGAAATGGAAATTATTTGTATCTTTCTACAAGTAGAACAATGAATGGTACAGGTAGACGGTTGAGATCTTTGTATATATTGCTTCTATATAGTCTAAGAAACATATATGCAAAGCACCCAATCAGTACAATTTGCCAATTTATTGTTCTTCAAGTTTAAGTGAACAACGAGCCCCATTATTAATGCTTTAAAGGAAATTATTTGTAAATTTCTACAAGTAGAACAATGATTGGAACACGTAGACGGTTGAAATCTTTGAATATATTGCTTACATATAGTCTAAGAAACATATTGCAAAGCATCCAAACTGTACCATTCGCTAAATTTTTGTTCTTCAAGTTTAAGTGAACAACGAGCCCCATTTTTAATCCTTTAAAGGAAATTATTTGTAAATTTCGACAAGTAGAACAATGATTGGAACACGTAGACGGTTGAAATCTTTGTATATATTGCTTCCATATAGTCTAAGAAACATGTACGCAAAGCATCCAAACAGTACCATTCGCCAATTTTTTGTTCTTCAAGTTTAAGTGAACAATGAGCCCCATTGTTAATCCTTTATCGGAAATTATTAGTAATTTTCGACAAGTAGAACAATGAATGGAACACGTAGACGGTTGAAATCTTTGTATATATTGCTTCTATATAGTCTAAGAAACATATATGCAAAGGATCCAAACTGTACCATTCGCCAATTTTTTGTTCTTCAAGTTTTAAGTGAACAACGAGCCCCATTGACAATCATGAAACGGTAATTATTTGTATGTTTCTACAAGTAGAACAATGAATAGAACAGGTAGACGGTTGAAATCTTTGTATATGCTGCTTCTATATAGTCTAAGAAACCTATATGCAAAGCATCTAAACAGTAACATTCGCCAATTTTTGTATCATCAAGTATTAGTGAACAACAAGCCCCATTGATAATCATGAAATGGAAATTATTTGTAACTTTCTACAAGTAGAACAATGAATAGTACAGGTATACGAGTGAAATCTTTCTATATATTGCTTCTATATAGTCTAAGAAACATATATGCAAAGAATCCAAACAGTACAATTCGCCAATTTTTTGTTCTTCAAGTATAAGTGAACAATGAGCCCCAATGGTTAATCCTTTATCGGAAATTATTTGTATCTTTCGACAAGTAGAACAATGAGTGGTACAGGTAGACGGTGGAGATCTTTGTATACATTGCTTCTATATAGTCTAAGAAACATGTACGCAAAGCATCTAAACAGTAACATTCGCCAATTTTTTGTTCTTCAAGTTTAAGTGAACAACGAACCCCATTGATAATCATGAAATGGAAATTATTTGTAACTTTCTACAAGTTGAACAATGAATGGAACAGGTAGACGGTTGTAATCTTTGTATATATTGCTTCTATATAGTCTAAGAAACATATATGCAAAGCATCCAAACAGTACCATTCGCCAATTTTTTGTTCTTCAAGTTTAAGTGAACAATGAGCCCCATTGTTAATCCTTTATCGGAAATTATTTGTAATTTTCGACAAGTAGAACAATGAATAGAACAGGTAGACGGTTGTAATCCTTGTATATATTGCTTCTATATAGTCTAAGAAACATATATGCAAAGCATCCAAACAGTACAATTCGCCAATTTTTTGTTCTTCAAGTATAAGTGAACAATGAGCCCCAATGGTTAATCCTTTATCGGAAATTATTTGTATCTTTCGACAAGTAGAACAATGAATGGTACAGGTAGACGGTTGAGATCTTTGTATATATTGCTTCTATATAGTCTAAGAAACATATATGCAAAGCATCCAAACAGTACAATTCGCCAATTTATTGTTCTTCAAGTTTAAGTGAACAACGAGCCCCATTGTTAATCCTTTATCGGAAATTATTTGTAACTTTCGACAAGTAGAACAATGAATGGAACTGGTAGACGGTTGAAATCATTGTATATATTGCTTCTATATAGTCTAAGAAACATATATGCAAAGCATCCAAACAGTACAATTCGCCAATTTTTTGTTCTTCAAGTTTAAGTAAACTACGATCCCCATTGTTAATCCCTTAACGGAAATTATTTGTAACTTTCGACAAGTAGAACAATGAATGGAACAGGTAGACGGTTGAAATCATTGTATATATTGCTTCTATATAATCTAAGAAACATATATGCAAAGCATCCAAACAGTACAATTCGCCAATTATTTCATCTTCATGTTTAAGTGAACTACGAGCCCCATTGTTAATCCTTTAAAGGAAATTATTTGTAAATTTCGACAAGTAGAACAATGAATGGATCATGTAGACGGTTGAAATCATTGTATATATTGCTTCTATATAGTCTGCGAAACAAATATGCAAAGCATCCAAACAGTACAATCCGCCAATTATTTCATCTTCATGTTTAAGTGAACTACGAGCCCCATTGTTAATCCTTTAAAGGAAATTATTTGTAAATTTCGACAAGTAGAAAAATGATTGGAACACGTAGGCGGTTGAAATCTTTGTATATATTGCTTCCATATAGTCTAAGAAACATGTACGCAAAGCATCCAAACAGTACCGTTCGCCAATTTTTTGTTCTTCAAGTTTAAGTGAACTACGAGCCCCATTGTTAATCCTTTAAAGGAAATTATTTGTAAATTTCGACAAGTAGAACATTGAATGGAACAGGTAGACGGTTGAAATCTTTGTATATATTGCTTCTATATAGTATAAGAAACATGTATGCAAAGCATCCAAACAGTACAATTCGCCAATTTTTTGTTCTTCAAGTTTAAGTGAACAATGAGCCCCAATGGTTAATCCGTTATCGGAAATTATTTGTAACTTTCGACAAGTAGAACAATGACTGGAACTGGTAGACGGTTGAAATCTTTGTATCTATTGCTTCTATATAGTCTAAGAAACATATATGCAAAGCATCCAAACAATACAATTCGCCAATTTTTTGTTCTTCAAGTTTAAGTGAACAATGAGCCCCAATGGTTAATCCGTTATCGGAAATTATTTGTAACTTTCGACAAGTAGAACAATGACTGGAACTGGTAGACGGTTGAAATCTTTGTATCTATTGCTTCTATATAGTCTAAGAAACATATATGCAAAGCATCCAAACAGTACCATTCGCCAATTTTTTGTTCTTCAAGTTTAAGTGAACTACGAGCCCCATTGTTAATCCTTTAAAGGAAATTATTTGTAAATTTCGACAAGTAGAACAATTAATGGAACAGGTAGACTGTTGAAATCATTGTATATATTGCTTCTATATAGTCTAAGAAACATATATGCAAAGCATCCAAACAGTACAATTCGCCAATTTTTTGTTCTTCAAGTTTAAGTGAACTACGAGCCCCATTGATAATCATGAAATGGAAATTATTTGTAACTTTCTACAAGTAGAACAATGAATAGTACAGGTAGACGGGTGAAATCTTTCTATATATTGCATCTAAATAGTCTAAGAAACATATATGCAAAGCATCCAAACAGTACCATTCGCCAATTTTTTGTTCTTCAAGTTTAAGTGAACAATGAGCCCCATTGTTAATCATTTATCGGAAATTATTTGTAACATTCGCCAAGTAGAACATTGAATGGAACAGGTAGACGGTTGAAATCTTTGTATATATTGCTTCTATATAGTATAAGAAACATATATGCAAAGTATCCAGACAGTACAATTCGCCAATTTTTTGTTCTTCAAGTTTAAGTGAACAATGAGCCCCAATGGTTAATCCGTTATCGGAAATTATTTGTAACTTTCGACAAGTAGAACAATGAATGGAACTGGTAGACGGTTGAAATCATTGTATATATTGCTTATATATAGTCTAAGAAACATATATGCAAAGCATCCAAACAGTACAATTCGCCAATTTTTTGTTCTTCAAGTTTAAGTCAACTACGAGCCCCATTGATAATCATGAAATGGAAATTATTTGTAACTTTCTACAAGTAGAACAATGAATAGAACAGGTAGACGGTTGAAATCTTTGTATATATTGCTTCTATATAGTATAAGAAACATATATGCAAAGCATCCAAACAGTACAATTCGCCAATTTTTTGTTCTTCAAGTTTAAGTGAACTACGAGCCCCATTGATAATCATGAAATGGAAATTATTTGTAACTTTCTACAAGTAGAACAATGAATAGTACAGGTAGACGGGTGAAATCTTTCTATATATTGCATCTAAATAGTCTAAGAAACATATATGCAAAGCATCCAAACAGTACCATTCGCCAATTTTTTGTTCTTCAAGTTTAATTGAACTACGAGCCCCATTGTTAATCCTTTAAAGGAAATTATTTGTAAATTTCGACAAGTAGAAAAATGAATGGAACAGGTAGACTGTTGAAATCATTGTATATAGTGCTTCTATATAGTCTAAGAAACATATATGCAAAGCATACAAACAGTACCATTCGACAATTTTTTGTTCTTCAAGTTTAAGTGAACAATGAGCCCCATTGTCAATCCTTTATCGGAAATTATTTGTAACTTTAAACAAGTAGAACAATGAATGGAACAGGTAGACGGTTGAAATCTTTGTATATATTGCTTCTATATAGTCTAAGAAACATATATGCAAAGCATCCAAACAGTACAATTCGCCAATTTATTGTTCTTCAAGTTTAAGTGAACAACGAGCCCCATTGTTAATCCTTTAAAGGAAATTATTTGTAAATTTCGACAAGTAGAACAATGATTGGAACACGTAGACGGTTGAAATCTTTGTATATATTGCTTCCATATAGTCTAAGAAACATGTACGCAAAGCATCCAAACAGTACCGTTCGCCAATTTTTTGTTCTTCAAGTTTAAGTGAACAATGAGCCCCATTGTTAATCCTTTATCGGAAATTATTTGTAACTTTCGACCAGTAGAACAATGAATGGAACAGGTATACGGTTGAAATCTTTGTATATATTGCTTCTATATAGTCTAAGAAACATATATGCAAAGCATCCAAACAGTACAATTCGCCAATTTATTGTTCTTCAAGTTTAAGTGAACAACGAGCCCCATTGTTAATCCTTTAAAGGAAATTATTTGTAAATTTCGACAAGTAGAACAATGATTGGAACACGTAGACGGTTGAAATCTTTGTATATATTGCTTCCATATAGTCTAAGAAACATGTACGCAAAGCATCCAAACAGTACGGTTCGCCAATTTTTTGTTCTTCAAGTTTAAGTGAACTACGAGCCCCATTGTTAATCCTTTAAAGGAAATTATTTGTAAATTTCGACAAGTAGAACATTGAATGGAACAGGTAGTCGGTTGAAATCTTTGTATATATTGCTTCTATATAGTATAAGAAACATATATGCAAAGCATCCATACAGTACCATTCGCCAATTTTTTGTTCTTCAAGTTTAAGTGAACAATGAGCCCCATTGTTAATCCTTTATCGGAAATTATTTGTAACTTTCGACAAGTAGAACAATGAATGGAACAGGTAGACGGTTGAAATCATTGTATATATTGCTTCTATATAATCTAAGAAACATATATGCAAAGCATCCAAACAGTACAATTCGCCAATTATTTCATCTTCATGTTTAAGTGAACTACGAGCCCCATTGTTAATCCTTTAAAGGAAATTATTTGTAAATTTCGACAAGTAGAACAATGAATGGATCATGTAGACGGTTGAAATCATTGTATATATTGCTTCTATATAGTCTGCGAAACAAATATGCAAAGCATCCAAACAGTACAATTCGCCAATTATTTCATCTTCATGTTTAAGTGAACTACGAGCCCCATTGTTAATCCTTTAAAGGAAATTATTTGTAAATTTCGACAAGTAGAAAAATGATTGGAACACGTAGGCGGTTGAAATCTTTGTATATATTGCTTCCATATAGTCTAAGAAACATGTACGCAAAGCATCCAAACAGTACCGTTCGCCAATTTTTTGTTCTTCAAGTTTAAGTGAACTACGAGCCCCATTGTTAATCCTTTAAAGGAAATTATTTGTAAATTTCGACAAGTAGAACAATTAATGGAACAGGTAGACTGTTGAAATCATTGTATATATTGCTTCTATATAGTCTAAGAAACATATATGCAAAGCATCCAAACAGTACAATTCGCCAATTTTTTGTTCTTCAAGTTTAAGTGAACAATGAGCCCCAATGGTTAATCCGTTTTCGGAAATTATTTGTAACTTTCGACAAGTAGAACAATGAAAGGAACAGGTAGACGGTTGAAATCTTTGTATATATTGCTTCTATATAGTCTAAGAAACTTATATGCAAAGCATCTAAACAGTAACATACGCCAATTTTTTTATCTTCAAGTTTAAGTGAACAATGAACCCCAATGGTTAATCCGTTATCGGAAATTATTTGTAACTTGCGAGAAGTAGAACAATGAGTGGAACAGGTCGACGGTTGAAATCAATGTATATATTGCTTCTATATAGTCTAAGAAACATATATGCAAAGCATACAAACAGTACCATTCGCCAATTTTTTGTTCTTCAAGTTTAAGTGAACAATGAGCCCCATTGTTAATCCTTTATCGGAAATTATTTGTAACTTTAAACAAGTAGAACAATGAATGGAACAGGTAGACGGTTGAAATCTTTGTATATATTGCTTCTATGTAGTCTAAGAAACATATATGCAAAGCATCCAAACAGTACAATTCGCCAATTTATTGTTCTTCAAGTATAAGTGAACAATGAGCCCCAATGGTTAATCATTTATCCGTAATTATTTGTAACTTTCGACAAGTAGAACATTGAATAGTAAAGGTAGACGGGTGAAATCTTTCTATATATTGCTTCTATATAGTCTAAGAAACATATATGCAAAGCATCCAAACAGTACCATTCGCCAATTATTTCATCTTCATGTTTAAGTGAACTACGAGCCCCATTGTTAATACTTTAACGGAAATTATTTGTAACTTCCGACAAGTAGAACAATGAATGGAACAGGTAGACGGTTGAAATCAATGTATATATTGCTTCTATATAGTCTAAGAAATATATATGCAAAGCATCCAAACAGCACCATTCGCCAATTTTTTGTTCTTCAAGTTAAAGTGAACAATGAGCCCCATTGTTAATCCTTTATCGGAAATTATTTGTAACTTTCGACAAGTAGAACAATGAATGGAACTGGTAGACGGTTGAAATCATTGTATATATTGCTTCTATATAGTCTAAGAAACATATATGCAAAGCATCCAAACAGTACAATTCGACAATTTTTTGTTCTTCAAGTTTAAGTGAACAATGAGCCCCATTGTTAATCCTTTAAAGGAAATTATTTGTAAATTTCGACAAGTAGAACAATGAATGGATCATGTAGACGGTTGAAATCATTGTATATATTGCTTCTATATAGTCTAAGAAACATATATGCAAAGCATCCAAACAGTACAATTCGCCAATTTTTTGTTCTTAAAGTTTAAGTGAACAATGAGCCCCAATGGTTAATCCGTTTTCGGAAATTATTTGTAACTTTCGACAAGTAGAACAATGAATGGAACAGGTAGACGGTTGAAATCTTTCTATATATTGCTTCTATATAGTCTAAGAAACATATATGCAAAGCATCCAATCAGTACAATTTGCTAATTTATTGTTCTTCAAGTTTAAGTGAACAACGAGCCCCATTGTTAATCCTTTAAAGGAAATTATTTGTAAATTTCGACAAGTAGAACAATGATTGGAACACGTAGAGGGTTGAAATCTTTGAATATATTGCTTCCATATAGTCTAAGAAACAAATTGCAAAGCATCCAAACTGTACCATTCGCTAATTTATTGTTCTTCAAGTTTAAGTGAACAACGAGCCCCATTGTTAATCCTTTAAAGGAAATTATTTGTAAATTTCGACAAGTAGAACAATGATTGGAACACGTAGAGGGTTGAAATCTTTGAATATATTGCTTCCATATAGTCTAAGAAACAAATTGCAAAGCATCCAAACAGTACCATTCGCCAATTTTTTGTTCTTCAAGTTTAAGTGAACAACGAGCCCCATTGATAATCATGAAACGGAAATTATTTGTAACTTTTTACAAGTAGAACAAAGAATAGAACAGGTAGACGGTTGAAATCTTTGTATATGTTGCTTCTATATAGTCTAAGAAACCTATATGCAAAGCATCCAAACAGTACAATTCGACTATTTTTTGCTCTTCAAGTTTAAGTGAACTACGAGCCCCATTGTTAATCCTTTAAAGGAAATTATTTGTAAATTTCGGCAAGTAGAACAATGAATGGAATAGGTAGACGGTTGAAATCATTGTATATATTGCTTCTATATAGTCTAAGAAACATATATGCAAAGCATCCAATCAGTACAATTTGCCAATTTATTGTTCTTCAAGTTTAGGTGAACAACGAGCCGCATTGTTAATCCTTTAAAGGAAATTATTTGTAAATTTCGACAAGTAGAACAATGATTGGAATACGTAGACGGTTGAAATCTTTGAATATATTGCTTCCATATAGTCTAAGAAACATATTGCAAAGCATCCAAACTGTACCATTCGCTAATTTTTTGTTCTTCAAGTTTAAGTGCACAACGAGCCCCATTGTTAATCCTTTAAAGGAAATTATTTGTAAATTTCGACAAGTAGAACAATGATTGGAACACGTAGACGGTGGAAATCTTTGTATATATTGCTTCCATATAGTCTAAGAAACATGTACGCAAAGCATCCAAACAGTACCATTCGCCAATTTTTTGTTCTTCAAGTTTAAGTGAACAATGAGCCCCATTGTTAATCCTTTATCGGAAATTATTTGTAATTTTCGACAAGTAGAACAATGAATGGAACAGGTAGACGGCTGAAATCTTTGTATATATTGCTTCTATATAGTCTAAGAAACATATATGCAAAGCATCCAAACAGTACAATTCGCCGATTTATTGTTCTTCAAGTTTAAGTGAACAACGAGCCCCATTGTTAATCCTTTAAAGGAAATTATGTGTAAATTTCGACAAGTAGAAAAATGATTGGAACCCGTAGACGGTTGAAATCTTTGTATATATTGCTTCCATATAGTCTAAGAAACATGTACACAAAGCATCCAAACAGTACCATTCGCCAATTTTTTGGTCTTCAAGTTTAAGTGAACAATGAGCCCCAATGGTTAATCCTTTATCGGAAATTATTTGTAATTTTCGACAAGTAGAACAATGAATGGAACTGGTAGACGGTTGAAATCATTGTATATATTGCTTCTATATAGTCTAAGAAACATATATGCAAAGCATCCAAACAGTACAATTCGCCGATTTATTGTTCTTCAAGTTTAAGTGAACAACGAGCCCCATTGTTAATCCTTTAAAGGAAATTATGTGTAAATTTCGGCAAGTAGAACAATGAATGGAATAGGTAGACGGTTGAAATCATTGTATATATTGCTTCTATATAGTCTAAGAAACATATATGCAAAGCATCCAATCAGTACAATTTGCCAATTTATTGTTCTTCAAGTTTAGGTGAACAACGAGCCGCATTGTTAATCCTTTAAAGGAAATTATTTGTAAATTTCGACAAGTAGAACAATGATTGGAATACGTAGACGGTTGAAATCTTTGAATATATTGCTTCCATATAGTCTAAGAAACATATTGCAAAGCATCCAAACTGTACCATTCGCTAATTTTTTGTTCTTCAAGTTTAAGTGCACAACGAGCCCCATTGTTAATCCTTTAAAGGAAATTATTTGTAAATTTCGACAAGTAGAACAATGATTGGAACACGTAGACGGTGGAAATCTTTGTATATATTGCTTCCATATAGTCTAAGAAAGATGTACGCAAAGCATCCAAACAGTACCATTCGCCAATTTTTTGTTCTTCAAGTTTAAGTGAACAATGAGCCCCATTGTTAATCCTTTATCGGAAATTATTTGTAATTTTCGACAAGTAGAACAATGAATGGAACAGGTAGACGGCTGAAATCTTTGTATATATTGCTTCTATATAGTCTAAGAAACATATATGCAAAGCATCCAAACAGTACAATTCGCCGATTTATTGTTCTTCAAGTTTAAGTGAACAACGAGCCCCATTGTTAATCCTTTAAAGGAAATTATGTGTAAATTTCGACAAGTAGAACAATGATTGGAACCCGTAGACGGTTGAAATCTTTGTATATATTGCTTCCATATAGTCTAAGAAACATGTACACAAAGCATCCAAACAGTACCATTCGCCAATTTTTTGGTCTTCAAGTTTAAGTGAACAATGAGCCCCAATGGTTAATCCTTTATCGGAAATTATTTGTAATTTTCGACAAGTAGAACAATGAATGGAACTGGTAGACGGTTGAAATCATTGTATATATTGCTTCTATATAGTCTAAGAAACATATATGCAAAGCATCCAAACAGTACCATTCGCCAATTTTTTGGTCTTCAAGTTTAAGTAAACAATGAGCCCCAATGGTTAATCCTTTATCGGAAATTATTTGTAATTTTCGACAAGTAGAACAATGAATGGATCAGGTAGACGGTTGAAACCATTGTATATATTGCTTCTATATAATCTACGAAACATATATGCAAAGCATCCAAACAGTCCAATTCGCCAATTTTTTGTTCTTCAAGTTTAAGTGAACTACGAGCCCCATTGTTAATCCTGTAACGGAAATTAATTGTAACTTTCTACAAGTAGAACAATGATTGGAACACGTAGACGGTTGAAATCTTTGTATATATTGCTTCCATATAGTCTAAGAAACATATATGCAAAGCATCCAAACAGTACAATTCGCCAATTTTTTGTTCTTCAAGTTTAAGTGAACAATGAGCCCCAATGGTTAATCCTTTATCGGTAATTATTTGTAATTTTCGACAAGTAGAACAATGAATGGATCAGGTAGACGGTTGAAATCTTTGTATATATTGCTTCTATATAGTCTAAGAAACATATATGCAAAGCATCCAAACAGTACCATTCGCCAATTTTTTGTTCTTCAAGTTTAAGTGAACTACGAGCCCCATTGTTAATCCTTTAAAGGAAATTATTTGTAAATTTCGACAAGTAGAACAATGAATGGAACAGGTAGACTGTTGAAATTATTGTACATATTGCTTCTATATACTCTAAGAAACATATATGCAAAGCATCCAAACAGTACAATTCGCCAATTTTTTGTTCTTCAAGTTTAAGTGAACAATGAGCCCCATTGTTAATCCTTTAAAGGAAATTATTTGTAACTTTCGACAAGTAGAACAATGAATGGAACAGGTAGACGGTTGAAATCTTTGTATATATTGCTTCTATATAGTCTAAGAAACATATATGCAAAGCATCCAAACAGTACCATTCGCCAATTTTTTGTTCTTCAAGTTTAAGTGAACAATGAGCCCCATTGTTAATCCTTTATCGGAAATTATTTGTAACTTTCGACAAGTAGAACAATGAATGTAACTGGTAGACGGTTAAAATCTTTTTATATATTGCTTCTATATAGACTAAGAAACCTATATGCAAAGCATCTAAACAGTAACATTCGCCAATTTTTTGATCTCCAAGTTTAAGTGAACAATGAGCCCCATTGTTAATCCCTTATCGGAAATTATTTGTAACTTTCGACAAGTAGAACAATGAATGGAACAGGTAGACGGTTGAAATCTTTGTATATATTGCTTCTATATAGTCTAAGAAACATATATGCAAAGCATCCAAACAGTTCCAGTCGCCAATTTTTTGTTCTTCAAGTTTAAGTTAACAACGAGGCCCATTGATAATCATGAAACGGAAATTATTTCTAACTTTCGACAAGAAGAACAATGAATAGAAAAGGTAGACGGTTGAAATCTTTGTATATGTTGCTTCTATATAGTCTAAGAAACCTATATGCAAAGCATCTAAACAGTAACATTCACCAATTTGATGATCTTCAAGTTTAAGTGAACAATGAGCCCCATTGTTAATCCTTTATCGGAAATTATTTGTAACTTTCGACAAGTAGAACAATGAATGGAACAGGTAGACGGGTGAAATCTTTCTATATATTGCTTCTAAATAGTCTAAGAAACATATATGCAAAGCATCCAAACAGTACACTTCACCAATTTTTTGTTCTTCAAGTTTAAGTGAACTACGAGCCACATTGTTAAATCTTTAAAGGAAATTATTTGTAAATTTCGAAAAGTAGAACAATAAATGGATCAGGTAGACGGTTGAAATAATTGTATATGTTGCTTCTATATAGTCTACGAAACCTATACGCAAAGCCTCTAAACAGTAACAATCGCCAATTTTTTGATCTTCAAATTTAAGTGAACAGCGAGCCCCATTGATAATCATGAAATGGAAATTATTTGTAACTTTCTACAAGTAGAACAGTGAATAGTACAGGTAGGCGGGTGAAATCTTTCTATATATTGCTTCTAAATAGTCTAAGAAACATATATGCAAAGCATCCAAACAGTACAATTCGCCAATTTTTTTTCTTCAAGTTTAAGTGAACTACGAGCCCCATTGTTAATCTTTTAAAGGAAATTATTTGTAAATTTCGACAAGTAGAACAATGAATGGAACAGGTAGACGGTTGAAATCTTTGTATATATTGCTTCTATATAGTCTAAGAAACATATATGCGAAGCATCCAAACAGTACAATTCGCCAATTTTTTGTTCTTCAAGTTTAAGTGAACTACGAGCCCCATTGTTAATCGTTTAAAGGAAATTATTTGTAATTTTCGACAAGTAGAACAATGAATGGAACAGGTAGACGGTTGAAATATTTGTATATATTGCTTCTATATAATATAAGAAACATATATTCAAAGCATCCAAACAGTACGATTCGCCAATTTTTTTTTCTTCAAGTTTAAGTGAACTACGAGCCCCATTGTTAATCCTTTAAAGGAAATTATTTGTAAATTTCGGCAAGTAGAACAATGAATAGTAGAGGTAGACGGTTGAAATCTTTGTATATAATGCTTCTAAATAGTCTAAGAAACATATATGCAAAGCATCCAAACAGTACAATTCGCCAATTTTTTGTTCTTCAAGTTTAAGTGAACTACGAGCCCCATTGTTAATCCTTTAAAGGAAATTATTTGTAAATTTCGACAAGTAGAACAATGAATGGATCAGGTAGACGGTTGAAATCATTGTATATATTGCTTCTATATAATCTACGAAACATATATGCACAGCAACCAAAAAGTACAATTCGCCAATTTTTTGTTCTTCAAGTTTAAGTGAACTACGAGCCCCTTTGTTAATCCTTTAACGGAAATTAATTCTAACTTTTTACAAGTAGAACAATGATTGGAACACGTAGACGGTTGAAATCTTTGTATATATTGCTTCTATATAGTCTAAGAAACATATATGCAAAGCATCCAAACAGTTCCAGTCGCCAATTTTTTGTTCTTCAAGTTTAAGTGAACAACGAGGCCCATTGATAATCATGAAACGGAAATTATTTCTAACTTTCGACAAGAAGAACAATGAATAGAAAAGGTAGACGGTTGAAATCTTTGTATATGTTGCTTCTATATAGTCTAAGAAACCTATATGCAAAGCATCTAAACAGTAACATTCACCAATTTGATGATCTTCAAGTTTAAGTGAACAATGAGCCCCATTGTTAATCCTTTATCGGAAATTATTTGTAACTTTCGACAAGTAGAACAATGAATGGAACAGGTAGACGGTTGAAATCTTTGTATATATTGCTTCTATATAGTCTAAGAAACATATATGCAAAGCATCCAAACAGTACAATTCGCCAATTTATTGTTCTTCAAGTTTAAGTGAACAACGAGCCCCATTGTTAATCCTTTAAAGGAAATTATTTGTAAATTTCGACAAGTAGAACAATGATTGGAGCACGTAGACTGTTGAAATCTTTGTATATATTGCTTCCATATAGTCTAAGAAACATGTACGCAAAGCATCCAAACAGTACCAGTCGTCAATTTTTTGTTCTTCAAGTTTAAGTGAACAATGAGTCCCAATGGTTAATCCTTTATCGGAAATTATTTGTAACTTTCGACAAGTAGAACAATGAATGGAACAGGTAGACGGTTGAAATCTTTGTATATATTGCTTCTATATAATCTAAGAAACATGTACGCAAAGCATCCAAACAGTACCATTCGCCAATTTTTTGTTCTTCAAGTTTAAGTGAACAACGAGCCCCATTGATAATCATGAAATGGAAATTATTTGTAAGTTTCTACAAGTAGAACAATGAATAGTAAATGTAGACGGGTGAAATCTTTCTATATATTGCTTCTATATAGTTTAAGAAACATATACGCAAAGTATCCTAACAGTACAATTCGCCAATTTTTTGTTCTTCAAGTTTAAGTGAACTACGAGCCGCATTGTTAATCCTTTAAAGGAAATTATTTGTAAATTTCGACAAGTAGAACAATGAATGGAACAGGTAGACGATTGAAATCATTGTATATATTGCTTCCATATAGTCTAAGAAACATGTACGCAAAGCATCCAAACAGTACCATTCGCCAATTTTTTGTTCTTCAAGTTTTAGTGAACAATGAGCCCCATTGTTAATCCTTTATCGGAAATTATTTGTAATTTTCGACAAGTAGAACAATGAATGGAACAGGTAGACGGGTGAAATCTTTCTATATATTGCTTCTATATAGTCTAAGAAACATATACGCAGAGCATCCAAATAGTGCAATCCGACAATTTTTTGTTCTTCAAGTTTAGTGTACAATGAGCCCCAATGGTTAACCCTTTGTCGGAAATTATTTGTAATTTTCGACAAGTAGAACAATGAATGGAACAGGTAGACGGTTGAAATCTTTGTATATATTGCTTCTATATAATCTAAGAAACATATATGCAAAACATCCAAACAGTACAATTCGCCAATTATTTCATCTTCAAGTTTAAGTGAACTGCGAGCCCCATTGTTAATACTTTAACGGAAATTATTTGTAAATTTCGACAAGTAGAACAATGAATGGAACATGTAGACGGTTGAAATCTTTGTATATATTGCTTCTATATAGTCTAAGAAACATATATGCGAAGCATCCAAACAGTACAATTCGCCAATTTTTTGTTCTTCAAGTTTAAGTGAACTACGAGCCACATTGTTAATCTTTTAAAGGAAATTATTTGTAATTTTCGACAAGTAGAACAATGAATGGAACAGGTAGACGGTTGAAATATTTGTATATATTGCTTCTATATAATATAAGAAACATATATTCAAAGCATCCAAACAGTACCATCCGCCAATTTTTTGTTCTTCAAGTTTAAGTGAATTACGAGCCCCATTGTTAATCCTTTAAAGGAAATTATTTGTAAATTTCGGCAAGTAGAACAATGAATGGAATAGGTAGACGGTTGAAATCATTGTATATATTGCGTCTATATAGTCTTAGAAACATATATGCAAAGCATCCAAACAGTGCCATTCGCCAATTTTTTGTTCTTCAAGTTTAAGTGAACAATGAGACCCATTGTTAATCCTTTATCGGAAATTATTTGTAACTTTCGACAAGTAGAACAATGAATGGAACAGGTAGACGGGTGAAATCTTTCTATATATTGCTTCTAAATAGTCTAAGAAACATATATGCAAAGCATCCAAACAGTACACTTCGCCAATTTTTTGTTCTTCAAGTTTAAGTGAACTACGAGCCACATTGTTAAATCTTTAAAGGAAATTATTTGTAAATTTCGAAAAGTAGAACAATAAATGGATCAGGTAGACGGTTGAAATAATTGTATATGTTGCTTCTATATAGTCTACGAAACCTATACGCAAAGCCTCTAAACAGTAACAATCGCCAATTTTTTGATCTTCAAATTTAAGTGAACAGCGAGCCCCATTGATAATCATGAAATGGAAATTATTTGTAACTTTCTACAAGTAGAACAGTGAATAGTACAGGTAGGCGGGTGAAATCTTTCTATATATTGCTTCTAAATAGTCTAAGAAACATATATGCAAAGCATCCAAACAGTACAATTCGCCAATTTTTTTTCTTCAAGTTTAAGTGAACTACGAGCCCCATTGTTAATCTTTTAAAGGAAATTATTTGTAAATTTCGACAAGTAGAACAATGAATGGAACAGGTAGACGGTTGAAATCTTTGTATATATTGCTTCTATATAGTCTAAGAAACATATATGCGAAGCATCCAAACAGTACAATTCGCCAATTTTTTGTTCTTCAAGTTTAAGTGAACTACGAGCCCCATTGTTAATCGTTTAAAGGAAATTATTTGTAATTTTCGACAAGTAGAACAATGAATGGAACAGGTAGACGGTTGAAATATTTGTATATATTGCTTCTATATAATATAAGAAACATATATTCAAAGCATCCAAACAGTACGATTCGCCAATTTTTTTTTCTTCAAGTTTAAGTGAACTACGAGCCCCATTGTTAATCCTTTAAAGGAAATTATTTGTAAATTTCGGCAAGTAGAACAATGAATAGTAGAGGTAGACGGTTGAAATCTTTGTATATAATGCTTCTAAATAGTCTAAGAAACATATATGCAAAGCATCCAAACAGTACAATTCGCCAATTTTTTGTTCTTCAAGTTTAAGTGAACTACGAGCCCCATTGTTAATCCTTTAAAGGAAATTATTTGTAAATTTCGACAAGTAGAACAATGAATGGATCAGGTAGACGGTTGAAATCATTGTATATATTGCTTCTATATAATGTACGAAACATATATGCACAGCAACCAAAAAGTACAATTCGCCAATTTTTTGTTCTTCAAGTTTAAGTGAACTACGAGCCCCTTTGTTAATCCTTTAACGGAAATTAATTCTAACTTTCTACAAGTAGAACAATGATTGGAACACGTAGACGGTTGAAATCTTTGTATATATTGCTTCTATATAATCTAAGAAACATATATGCAAAGCATCCAAACAGTACCATTCGCCAATTTTTAGTTCTTCAAGTTTAAGTGAACAACGAGCCCCATTGATAATCATGAAACGGAAATTATTTGTAACTTTCTACAAGCAGAACAATGAATGGAACAGGTAGACGGTTGAAATCTTTGTATATATTGCTTCTATATAATCTAAGAAACATATATGCAAAGCATCCAAACAGTACCATTCGCCAATTTTTAGTTCTTCAAGTTTAAGTGAACAACGAGCCCCATTGATAATCATGAAACGGAAATTATTTGTAACTTTCTACAAGTAGAACAATGAATAGAACAGGTAGACGGTTGAAATCTTTGTATATATTGCTTCTATATAATCTAAGAAACATATATGCAAAGCATCCAAATAGTACCCTTCGCCAATTTTTTGTCCTTCAAGTTTAAGTGAACAATGAGCCCCACTGTTAATCCTTTATCGGAAATTATTTGTAACTTTCGACAAGTAGAACAATGAATGGAAAATGTAGACGGTTGAAATCTTTGTATATGTTGCTTCTATATAGTCTAAAAACATATATGCAAAGCATCCAAACCGTACATTTCGCCAATTTTTTGTTCTTCAAGTATAATTGAACAATGAGCCCCAATCGTTAATCCTTTATCGGAAATTATTTGTAACTTTCGACAAGTAGAACAATGAATGGAACAGGTAGACGGTTGAAATCTTTGTATATAATGCTTCTATATAGTCTAAGAAACATATATGCAAAGCATCAAATCAGTACAATTTGCCAATTTATTGTTCTTCAGGTTTAAGTGAACAACGAGCCACATTGTTAATCCTTTAAAGGAAATTATTTGTAAATTTCGACAAGTAGAACAATGATTGGAACACGTAGACGGTTGAAATCTTTGTATATATTGCTTCCATATAGTCTAAGAAACATGTACGCAAAGCATCCAAACAGTACAATTCGCCAATTTTTTGTTCTTCATGTTTAAGTGAACAATGAGCCCCATTGTTAATCCTTTAAAGGAAATTATTTGTAATTTTCGACAAGTAGAACAATGAATGGAACAGGTAGACGGTTGAAATCTTTGTATATATTGCTTCTATATAATCTAAGAAACATATATGCAAAGCATCCAAACAGTACCATTCGCCAATTTTTTGTTCTTCAAGTTTAAGTGAACAACGAGCCCCATTGATAATCATGAAACGGAAATTATTTGTAACTTTTTACAAGTAGAACAAAGAATAGAACAGGTAGACGGTTGAAATCTTTGTATATGTTGCTTCTATATAGTCTAAGAAACCTATATGCAAAGCATCCAAACAGTACAATTCGACTATTTTTTGCTCTTCAAGTTTAAGTGAACTACGAGCCCCATTGTTAATCCTTTAAAGGAAATTATTTGTAAATTTCGGCAAGTAGAACAATGAATGGAATAGGTAGACGGTTGAAATCATTGTATATATTGCTTCTATATAGTCTAAGAAACATATATGCAAAGCATCCAACCAGTACAATTCGCCAATTTTTTGTTCTTCAAGTTTAAGTGAACAATGAGCCCCATTGTTAATCCTTTAAAGGAAATTATTTGTAACTTTCGACAAGGAGAACAATGAATGGAACAGGTACACAGTTGAAATCTTTGTATATATTGCTTCTATATAGTCTAAGAAACATATATGCAAGCATCCAAATAGTACAATTCGCAAATTTTTTGTTCTTCAAGTTTAAGTGAACAATGAGCCCCAATCGTTAATCCTTTATCGGAAATTATTTGTAATTTTCGACAAGTAGAACAATGAATGGAACAGGTAGACGGTTGAAATCCTTGTATATATTGCGTCTATATAGTCTAAGAAACATATATGCAAAGCATCCAAACAGTACCATTCGCCAATTTTTTGATCTTCAAGTTTAAGTGAACTACGAGCCCCATTGTTAATCCTTTAAAGGAAATTATTTGTAACTTGCGACAAGTAGAACAATGAATGGAACAGGTAGCCGGTTGAAATCAATGTATATATTGCTTCTATATAGTCTAAGAAACATATATGCAAAGCATCCAAACTGTACAATTCGCCAATTTTTTGTTCTTCAAGATTAAGTGAACAACGAGCCCCAATGGTTAATCCTTTATCGGAAATTATTTGTAACTTTCGACAAGTAGAACACTGAATGGAACAGGTAGACGGTTGAAATCTTTGTATATATTGCTTCTATATAGTCTAAGAAACATATATGCAAAGCATCCAAACAGTACAATTCCCCAATTTTTTGTTCTTCAAGTTTAAGTGAACAACGACCCCTATTGTTAATCCTTTAAAGGAAATTATTTGTAAATTTCGACAAGTAGAACAATGAATGGAACAGGTAGACTGTTGAAATCATTGTATATATTGCTTCTGTATAGTCTAAGAAACATATATGCAAAGAATCCAAACAGTACAATTCGCCAATTATTTGATCTTCAAGTTTAAGTGAACTACGAGCCCCATTGTTAATCCTTTATCGGAAATTATTTGTAACTTTCGACAAGTAGAACATGAATGGAACAGGTAGACGGTTGAAATCTTTGTATATAATGCTTCTATATAGTCTAAGAAACATATATGCAAAGCATCCAAACAGTACCATTCTCCAATTTTTTGTTCTTCAAGTTTAAGTGAACAACGAGCCCCAATGGTTAATCCTTTATCGGAAATTATTTGTAACTTTCGACAAGTAGAACATGAATGGAACAGGTAGACGGTTGAATTCATTGTATATATTGCTTCTATATAGTCTAAGAAACATATATGTTATGCATAGCGTCCAAACAGTACAATTCGCCAATTTTTTGCTCTTCAAGTTTAAGTAAACAATGAGCCCCAATGGTTAATCCTTTATCGGAAATTACTTGTAATTTTCGACAAGTAGAACAATGAATGGAACAGGTACACGGTTGAAATCTTTGTATATATTGCTTCTATATAATATAAGAAACATATATTCAAAGCATCCAAACAGTACCATCCGCCAATTTTTTGTTCTTCAAGTTTAAGTGAATTACGAGCCCCATTGTTAATCCTTTAAAGGAAATTATTTGTAAATTTCGGCAAGTAGAACAATGAATGGAATAGGTAGACGGTTGAAATCATTGTATATATTGCGTCTATATAGTCTTAGAAACATATATGCAAAGCATCCAAACAGTGCCATTCGCCAATTTTTTGTTCTTCAAGTTTAAGTGAACAATGAGACCCATTGTTAATCCTTTATCGGAAATTATTTGTAACTTTCGACAAGTAGAACAATGAATGGAACAGGTAGACGGGTGAAATCTTTCTATATATTGCTTCTAAATAGTCTAAGAAACATATATGCAAAGCATCCAAACAGTACACTTCGCCAATTTTTTGTTCTTCAAGTTTAAGTGAACTACGAGCCACATTGTTAAATCTTTAAAGGAAATTATTTGTAAATTTCGAAAAGTAGAACAATAAATGGATCAGGTAGACGGTTGAAATAATTGTATATGTTGCTTCTATATAGTCTACGAAACCTATACGCAAAGCCTCTAAACAGTAACAATCGCCAATTTTTTGATCTTCAAATTTAAGTGAACAGCGAGCCCCATTGATAATCATGAAATGGAAATTATTTGTAACTTTCTACAAGTAGAACAGTGAATAGTACAGGTAGGCGGGTGAAATCTTTCTATATATTGCTTCTAAATAGTCTAAGAAACATATATGCAAAGCATCCAAACAGTACAATTCGCCAATTTTTTTTCTTCAAGTTTAAGTGAACTACGAGCCCCATTGTTAATCTTTTAAAGGAAATTATTTGTAAATTTCGACAAGTAGAACAATGAATGGAACAGGTAGACGGTTGAAATCTTTGTATATATTGCTTCTATATAGTCTAAGAAACATATATGCGAAGCATCCAAACAGTACAATTCGCCAATTTTTTGTTCTTCAAGTTTAAGTGAACTACGAGCCCCATTGTTAATCGTTTAAAGGAAATTATTTGTAATTTTCGACAAGTAGAACAATGAATGGAACAGGTAGACGGTTGAAATATTTGTATATATTGCTTCTATATAATATAAGAAACATATATTCAAAGCATCCAAACAGTACGATTCGCCAATTTTTTTTTCTTCAAGTTTAAGTGAACTACGAGCCCCATTGTTAATCCTTTAAAGGAAATTATTTGTAAATTTCGGCAAGTAGAACAATGAATAGTAGAGGTAGACGGTTGAAATCTTTGTATATAATGCTTCTAAATAGTCTAAGAAACATATATGCAAAGCATCCAAACAGTACAATTCGCCAATTTTTTGTTCTTCAAGTTTAAGTGAACTACGAGCCCCATTGTTAATCCTTTAAAGGAAATTATTTGTAAATTTCGACAAGTAGAACAATGAATGGATCAGGTAGACGGTTGAAATCATTGTATATATTGCTTCTATATAATGTACGAAACATATATGCACAGCAACCAAAAAGTACAATTCGCCAATTTTTTGTTCTTCAAGTTTAAGTGAACTACGAGCCCCATTGATAATCATGAAACGGAAATTATTTGTAACTTTCTACAAGCAGAACAATGAATGGAACAGGTAGACGGTTGAAATCTTTGTATATATTGCTTCTATATAATCTAAGAAACATATATGCAAAGCATCCAAACAGTACCATTCGCCAATTTTTAGTTCTTCAAGTTTAAGTGAACAACGAGCCCCATTGATAATCATGAAACGGAAATTATTTGTAACTTTCTACAAGTAGAACAATGAATAGAACAGGTAGACGGTTGAAATCTTTGTATATATTGCTTCTATATAATCTAAGAAACATATATGCAAAGCATCCAAATAGTACCCTTCGCCAATTTTTTGTCCTTCAAGTTTAAGTGAACAATGAGCCCCACTGTTAATCCTTTATCGGAAATTATTTGTAACTTTCGACAAGTAGAACAATGAATGGAAAATGTAGACGGTTGAAATCTTTGTATATGTTGCTTCTATATAGTCTAAAAACATATATGCAAAGCATCCAAACCGTACATTTCGCCAATTTTTTGTTCTTCAAGTATAATTGAACAATGAGCCCCAATCGTTAATCCTTTATCGGAAATTATTTGTAACTTTCGACAAGTAGAACAATGAATGGAACAGGTAGACGGTTGAAATCTTTGTATATAATGCTTCTATATAGTCTAAGAAACATATATGCAAAGCATCAAATCAGTACAATTTGCCAATTTATTGTTCTTCAGGTTTAAGTGAACAACGAGCCACATTGTTAATCCTTTAAAGGAAATTATTTGTAAATTTCGACAAGTAGAACAATGATTGGAACACGTAGACGGTTGAAATCTTTGTATATATTGCTTCCATATAGTCTAAGAAACATGTACGCAAAGCATCCAAACAGTACAATTCGCCAATTTTTTGTTCTTCATGTTTAAGTGAACAATGAGCCCCATTGTTAATCCTTTAAAGGAAATTATTTGTAATTTTCGACAAGTAGAACAATGAATGGAACAGGTAGACGGTTGAAATCTTTGTATATATTGCTTCTATATAATCTAAGAAACATATATGCAAAGCATCCAAACAGTACCATTCGCCAATTTTTTGTTCTTCAAGTTTAAGTGAACAACGAGCCCCATTGATAATCATGAAACGGAAATTATTTGTAACTTTTTACAAGTAGAACAAAGAATAGAACAGGTAGACGGTTGAAATCTTTGTATATGTTGCTTCTATATAGTCTAAGAAACCTATATGCAAAGCATCCAAACAGTACAATTCGACTATTTTTTGCTCTTCAAGTTTAAGTGAACTACGAGCCCCATTGTTAATCCTTTAAAGGAAATTATTTGTAAATTTCGGCAAGTAGAACAATGAATGGAATAGGTAGACGGTTGAAATCATTGTATATATTGCTTCTATATAGTCTAAGAAACATATATGCAAAGCATCCAACCAGTACAATTCGCCAATTTTTTGTTCTTCAAGTTTAAGTGAACAATGAGCCCCATTGTTAATCCTTTAAAGGAAATTATTTGTAACTTTCGACAAGGAGAACAATGAATGGAACAGGTACACAGTTGAAATCTTTGTATATATTGCTTCTATATAGTCTAAGAAACATATATGCAAAGCATCCAAATAGTACAATTCGCCAATTTTTTGTTCTTCAAGTTTAAGTGAACAATGAGCCCCAATCGTTAATCCTTTATCGGAAATTATTTGTAATTTTCGACAAGTAGAACAATGAATGGAACAGGTAGACGGTTGAAATCCTTGTATATATTGCGTCTATATAGTCTAAGAAACATATATGCAAAGCATCCAAACAGTACCATTCGCCAATTTTTTGATCTTCAAGTTTAAGTGAACTACGAGCCCCATTGTTAATCCTTTAAAGGAAATTATTTGTAACTTGCGACAAGTAGAACAATGAATGGAACAGGTAGCCGGTTGAAATCAATGTATATATTGCTTCTATATAGTCTAAGAAACATATATGCAAAGCATCCAAACTGTACAATTCGCCAATTTTTTGTTCTTCAAGATTAAGTGAACAACGAGCCCCAATGGTTAATCCTTTATCGGAAATTATTTGTAACTTTCGACAAGTAGAACACTGAATGGAACAGGTAGACGGTTGAAATCTTTGTATATATTGCTTCTATATAGTCTAAGAAACATATATGCAAAGCATCCAAACAGTACAATTCCCCAATTTTTTGTTCTTCAAGTTTAAGTGAACAACGACCCCTATTGTTAATCCTTTAAAGGAAATTATTTGTAAATTTCGACAAGTAGAACAATGAATGGAACAGGTAGACTGTTGAAATCATTGTATATATTGCTTCTGTATAGTCTAAGAAACATATATGCAAAGAATCCAAACAGTACAATTCGCCAATTATTTGATCTTCAAGTTTAAGTGAACTACGAGCCCCATTGTTAATCCTTTATCGGAAATTATTTGTAACTTTCGAAAAGTAGAACATGAATGGAACAGGTAGACGGTTGAAATCTTTGTATATAATGCTTCTATATAGTCTAAGAAACATATATGCAAAGCATCCAAACAGTACCATTCTCCAATTTTTTGTTCTTCAAGTTTAAGTGAACAACGAGCCCCAATGGTTAATCCTTTATCGGAAATTATTTGTAACTTTCGACAAGTAGAACATGAATGGAACAGGTAGACGGTTGAATTCATTGTATATATTGCTTCTATATAGTCTAAGAAACATATATGTTATGCATAGCGTCCAAACAGTACAATTCGCCAATTTTTTGCTCTTCAAGTTTAAGTAAACAATGAGCCCCAATGGTTAATCCTTTATCGGAAATTACTTGTAATTTTCGACAAGTAGAACAATGAATGGAACAGGTACACGGTTGAAATCTTTGTATATATTGCTTCTATATAATCTAAGAAACATATATTCAAAGCATCCAAACAGCACCATTCGCCAATTTTTTGTTCTTCAAGTTTAAGTGAACTACGAGCCCCATTGTTCATCCTTTAAATGAAATTATTTGTAAATTTCGGCAAGTAGAACAATGAATGGAATAGGTAGACGGTTGAAATCATTGTATATATTGCTTCTATATAGTCTAAGAAACATGTATGCAAAGCATCCAAACAGTACAATTCGCCAATTTCTTGTTCTTCAAGTTTAAGTAAACTACGATCCCCATTGTTAATCCCTTAACGGAAATTATTTGTAACTTTCGACAAGTAGAACAATGAATGGAACAGGTAGACGGTTGAGATCATTGTATATATTGCTTCTATATAGTCTAAGAAACATATATGCAAAGCATCCAAACAGTACCATTCGCCAATTATTTGATCTTCAAGTTTAAGTGAACTACGAGCCCCATTGTTAATCCTTTATCGGAAATTATTTGTAACTTTCGACAAGTAGAACATGAATGGAACAGGTAGACGGTTGAAATCTTTGTATATAATGCTTCTATATAGTCTAAGAAACATATATGCAAAGCATCCAAACAGTACCATTCTCCAATTTTTTGTTCATCAAGTTTAAGTGAACAACGAGCCCCAATGGTTAATCCTTTATCGGAAATTATTTGTAACTTTCGACAAGTAGAACATGAATGGAACAGGTAGACGGTTGAATTCATTGTATATATTGCTTCTATATAGTCTAAGAAACATATATGTTATGCATAGCGTCCAAACAGTACAATTCGCCAATTTTTTGCTCTTCAAGTTTAAGTAAACAATGAGCCCCAATGGTTAATCCTTTATCGGAAATTACTTGTAATTTTCGACAAGTAGAACAATGAATGGAACAGGTACACGGTTGAAATCTTTGTATATATTGCTTCTATATAATCTAAGAAACATATATTCAAAGCATCCAAACAGCACCATTCGCCAATTTTTTGTTCTTCAAGTTTAAGTGAACTACGAGCCCCATTGTTCATCCTTTAAATGAAATTATTTGTAAATTTCGGCAAGTAGAACAATGAATGGAATAGGTAGACGGTTGAAATCATTGTATATATTGCTTCTATACAGTCTAAGAAACATGTATGCAAAGCATCCAAACAGTACAATTCGCCAATTTCTTGTTCTTCAAGTTTAAGTAAACTACGATCCCCATTGTTAATCCCTTAACGGAAATTATTTGTAACTTTCGACAAGTAGAACAATGAATGGAATAGGTAGACGGTTGAAATCTTTGTATATATTGCTTCTATATAATCTAAGAAACATATATGCAAAGCATCTAAACAGTAACAATCGCCAATTTTTTGATCTTCAAGTTTAAGTGAACAGCGAGCCCCATTGATAATCATGAAATGGAAATTATTTGTATATTTCTACAAGTAGAACAATGAATAGTAAAGGTAGACGGGTGAAATCTTTCTATATATTGCTTCTAAATAGTCTATGAAACATATATGCAAAGCATCCAAACAGTACAATTCGCCAATTTATTGTTCTTCAAGTTTAAGTGAACTACGAGCCCCATTGTTAATCCTTTAAAGGAAATTATTTGTAAATTTCTACAAGTAGAACAATGATTGGAACACGTAGACGGTTGAAATCTTTGTATATATTGCTTCCATATAGTCTAAGAAACATGTACGCAAAGCATCAAAACAGTACCATTCGCCAATTTTTTGTTCTTCAAGTTTAAGTGAACAATGAGCCCCAATGGTTAATCCTTTATCGGAAATTACTTGTAATTTTCGACAAGTAGAACAATGAATGGAACAGGTAGACGGTTGAAATCTTTGTATATATTGCTTCTATATAATCTAAGAAACATATATTCAAAGCATCCAAACAGTACCATTCGCCAATTTTTTGTGCTTCAAGTTTATGTGAACTACCAGCCCCATTGTTAATCCTTTAAAGGAAATTATTTGTAAATTTCGACAAGTAGAACAATGAATGGAACAGGTAGACTGTTGAAATCATTGTATATATTGCTTCTATATAGTCTAAGAAACATATATGCATAGCGTCCAAACAGTACAATTCGCGAATTTTTTGCTCTTCAAGTTTAAGTGAACTACGAGCCCCATTGTTAATCCTTTAAAGGAAATTATTTGTAAATTTCGACAAGTAGAACAATGAATGGAACAGGTAAACTGTTGAAATCACTGTATATATTGCTTCTGTATAGTCTAAGAAACATATATGCAAAGAATCCAAACAGTACAATTCGCCAATTATTTGATCTTCAAGTTTAAGTGAACTACGAGCCCCATTGTTAATACTTTAACGGAAATTATTTGTAACTTGCGACAAGTAGAACAATGAATGGAACAGGTAGCCGGTTGAAATCAATGTATATATTGCTTCTATATAGTCTAAGAAACATATATGCAAAGCATCCAAACAGCACCATTCGCCAATTTTTTGTTCTTCAAGTTTAAGTGAACAACGAGCCCCAATGGTTAATCCTTTATCGGAAATTATTTGTAACTTTCGACAAGTAGAACAACGAATGGAACAGGTAGACGGTTGAAATCTTTGTATATATTGCGTCTATATAGCCTAAGAAACATATATGCAAAGCATCCAAACAGTACCATTCGCCAATTTTTTGTTCTTCAAGTTTAAGTGAACTACGAGCCCCATTGTTAATTCTTTAAAGGAAATTATTTGTAACATTCGGCAAGTAGAACAATGAATGGAATAGGTAGACGGTTGAAATCATTGTATATATTGCTTCTATATAGTCTAAGAAACATATATGCAAAGCATCCAAACAGTACCATTCGCCAATTTTTTGTCCTTCAAGTTTAAGTGAACAATCAGCCCCAATGGTTAATCCTTTATCGGTAATTATTTGTAACTTTCGACAAGTAGTACAATGAATGGAACAGGTAGTCTGTTGAAATCCTTGTATATATTGCGTCTATATAGTCTAAGAAACATATATGCAAAGCATCCAAACAGTACAATTCGCCAATTTATTGTTCTTCAAGTTTAAGTGAACAACGAGCCCCATTGTTAATCCTTTAAAGGAAATTATTTGTAAATTTCGACAAGTAGAACAATGAATGGAACAGGTAGACGGTTGAAATCTTTGTATATATTGCTTCCATATAGTCTAAGAAACATGTACGCAAAGCATCCAAGCAGTACCATTCGCCAATTTTTTGCTCTTCAAGTTTTAGTGAACAACGAGCCCCATTGTTAATCCTTTAAAGGAAATTATTTGTAAATTTCGGCAAGTAGAACAATGAATGGAATAGGTAGACGGTTGAAATCATTGTATATATTGCTTCTAAATAGTCTAAGAAACATATATGCAAAGCATCCAAACAGTACAATTCGCCAATTTTTTGTTCTTCAAGTTTAAGTAAACTACGATCACCATTGTTAAACCCTTAACGGAAATTATTTGTAACTTTCGACAAGTAGAACAATGAATGGAATAGGTAGACGGTTGAAATCATTGTATATATTGCTTCTATATAATCTAAGAAACATATATGCAAAGCATCTAAACAGTAACAATCGCCAATTTTTTGATCTTCAAGTTTACGTGAACAATGAGCCCCATTCTTAATCCTTTATCGGAAATTATTTGTAATTTTCGACAAGTAGAACAATGAATGGAACTGGAAGACGGTTGAAATCTTTGTATATATTGCTTCTATATAGCCTAAGAAACATATATGCAAAGCATCCAAACAGTACAATTCGCCAATTTTTTGTTCTTCAAGTTTAAGTGAACTACGAGCCCCATTGTTATTACTTTAACGGAAATTATTTGTAAATTTCGACAAATAGAACAATGATTGGAACACGTAGACGGTTGAAATCTTTGTATATATTGCTTCCATATAGTCTAAGAAACATGTACGCAAAGCATCCAAGCAGTACCATTCGCCAATTTTTTGCTCTTCAAGTTTAAGTGAACTACGAGCCCCATTGTTAATCCTTTAAAGGAAATTATTTGTTAATTTCGGCAAGTAGAACAATGAATGGAACAGGTAGACGGTTGAAATCTTTGTATATATTGCTTCTATATAGTCTAAGAAACATAAATGCAACGCATCCAAACAGTATAATTCGCCAATTTTTTGTTCTTCAAGTTTAAGTGAACAATGAGCCCCAATGGTTAATCCTTTATCGGTAATTATTTGTAACTTTCGACAAGTAGAACAATGAATGGACACGTAGGCGGTTGAAATCTTTGTATATATTGCTTCCATATAGTCTAAGAAACATATATGCAAAGCATCCAAACAGTACAATTCGCCAATTTTTTGTTCTTCAAGTTTAAGTGAACTACGAGCCCCATTGTTAATCCTTTAAAGGAAATTATTTGTAAATTTCGACAAGTAGAACAATGAATGGATCAGGTAGACGGTTGAAATCATTGTATATATTGCTTCTATATAATCTACGAAACATATATGCACAGCAACCAAAAAGTACAATTCGCCAATTTTTTGTTCTTCAAGTTTAAGTGAACTACGAGCCCCTTTGTTAATCCTTTAACGGAAATTAATTCTAACTTTCTACAAGTAGAACAATGATTGGAACACGTAGACGGTTGAAATCTTTGTATATATTGCTTCCATATAGTCTAAGAAACATGTACGCAAAACATCCAAACAGTACCATTCGTCAATTTTTGGTTCTTCAAGTTTAAGTGAACAATGAGCCCCAATGGTTAATCCTTTATCGGAAATTACTTGTAATTTTCGACAAGCAGAACAATGAATGGAACAGGTAGACGGTTGAAATCTTTGTATATATTGCTTCTATATAATCTAAGAAACATATATGCAAAGCATCCAAACAGTACCATTCGCCAATTTTTAGTTCTTCAAGTTTAAGTGAACAACGAGCCCCATTGATAATCATGAAACGGAAATTATTTGTAACTTTCTACAAGTAGAACAATGAATAGAACAGGTAGACGGTTGAAATCTTTGTATATGTTGCTTCTATATAGTCTTAGAAACCTATATGCAAAGCATCTAAACAGTAACAATCGCCAATTTTTTGATCTTCATGTTTAAGTGAACAGCGAGCCCCATTGATAATCATGAAATGGAAATTATTTGTAACTTTCTACAAGTAGAACAATGAATAGTACATGTAGGCGGGTGAAATCTTTCTATATATTGCTTCTAAATAGTCTAAGAAACATATATGCAAAGCATGCAAACAGTACAATTCGCCAATTTATTGTTCTTCAAGTTTAAGTGAACAACGAGCCCCATTGTTAATCCTTTAAAGGAAATTATTTGTAATTTTCGACAAGTAGAACAATGAATGGAACAGGTAGACGGTTGAAATCTTTGTATATATTGCTTCTATATATTCTAAGAAACATATATTCAAAGCATCCAAACAGTACAATTCGCCAATTTTTTGTTCTTCAAGTTTAAGTGAACTACGAGCCCCATTGTTAATCCTTTAAAGGAAATTATTTGTAAATTTCGACAAGTAGAACAATGAATGGATCAGGTAGACGGTTGAAATCATTGTATATATTGCTTCTATATAATCTACGAAACATATATGCACAGCAACCAAAAAGTACAATTCGCCAATTTTTTGTTCTTCAAGTATAAGTGTACAATGAGCCCCAATGGTTAATCCTTTATCGGTAATTATTTGTAACTTTCGACAAGTAGAACAATGAATGGAACAGGTAGACGGTTGAAATCTTTGTATATATTGCTTCTATATAATCTAAGAAACATATATGCAAAGCATCCAAACAGTAACAATCGCCAATTTTTTGATCTTCAAGTTTAAGTGAACATCGAGCCCCATTGTTAATCCTTTAAAGGAAATTATTTGTAAATTTCGACAAGTAGAACAATGATTGGAACACGTAGACGGTTGAAATCATTGTATATATTGGTTCTATATAATCTAAGAAACATATATGCAAAGCGTCCAAACAGTACAATACTCCAATTTTTTGTTCTTCAAGTTTAAGTGAACAATGAGCCCCAATGGTTCATCCTTTATCGGAAATTATTTGTAATTTTCGACAAGTAGAACAATGAATGGAACAGGTAGACGGTTGAAATCTTTGTATATATTGCTTCGATATAGTCTAAGAAACATATATGCAAAGCATCCAAACAGTACCATTCGCCAATTTTCTGGTCTTCAAGTGTACGTGAACAACGAGCCCCATTGATAATCATGAAATGAAAATTATTTGTAACTTTCTACATGTAGAACAATGAATAGTACAGGTAGACGGGTGAAATCTTTCTATATATTGCTTCTATATAGTCTAAGAAACATATATGCAAAGCATCCAAACAGTACCATTCGCCAATTTTTTGTTCTTCAAGTTTAAGTGAACTACGAGCCCCATTTTTAATCCTTTAAAGGAAATTATTTGTAACTTTCTACAAGTAGAACAATGAATAGAACGGGTAGACGGTAGAAATCTTTGTATATGTTGCTTCTATATAGTCTAAGAAACCTATATGCAAAGCATCTAAACAGTAACATTCGCCAATTTTTTGATCTTCAAGTTTAAGTGAACAACGAGCCCAATTGATAATCATGAAATGGAAATTATTTGTAACTTTCGACAAGTAGAACAATGAATGGAACAGGTAGACGGTTGAAATCTTTGTATATAATGCTTCTATATAGTCTAAGAAACATATATGCAAAGCATCAAATCAGTACAATTTGCCAATTTATTGTTCTTCAGGTTTAAGTGAACAACGAGCCACATTGTTAATCCTTTAAAGGAAATTATTTGTAAATTTCGACAAGTAGAACAATGATTGGAACACGTAGACGGTTGAAATCTTTGTATATATTGCTTCCATATAGTCTAAGAAACATGTACGCAAAGCATCCAAACAGTACCATTCGCCAATTTTTTGTTCTTCAAGTTTAAGTGAACAATGAGCCCCAATCGTTAATCCTTTATCGGAAATTATTTGTAATTTTCGACAAGTAGAACAATGAATGGAACAGGTAGACGGTTGAAATCATTGTATATATTGCTTCTATATAGTCTAGGAAAACAATATGCAAAGCATCCAAACAGTAACATTCGCCAATTTTTTGTTCTTCAAGTTTAAGTGAACTACGAGCCCCATTGTTAATACTTCATCGGAAATTATTTGTAATTTTCGACAAGTAAAACAATGAATGGAACAGGTATACGGTTGAAATCTTTGTATATATTGCTTCAATATAGTCTAAGAAACATATATGCAAAGCATCAAAACAGCACAATTCGCCAATTTGTTGTTCTTCAAGTTGAAGTGAACAACGAGCCCCATTGATAATCATGAAATGGAAATTATATGTAACTTTCGACAAGTAGAACAATGAATGGAACAGGTAGTCGGTTGAAATCATTGTATATATTGCTTCTATATAGTCTAAGAAACATATATGCAAAGCATCCAATCAGTACAATTTGCCAATTTATTGTTCTTCAAGTTTAAGTGAACAACGAGCCCCATTGTTAATCCTTTAAAGGAAATTATTTGTAAATTTCGACAAGTAGAACAATGATTGGAATACGTAGCCGGTTGAAATCTTTGAATATATTGCTTCCATATAGTCTAAGAAACATATTGCAAAGCATCCAAACTGTACCATTCGCTAATTTTTGTATCTTCAAGTATTAGTGAACAACAAGCCCCATTGATAATCATGAAATGGAAATTATTTGTAACTTTCTACAAGTAGAACAATGAATAGTACAGGTATACGAGTGAAATCTTTCTATATATTGCTTCTATATAGTCTAAGAAACATATATGCAAAGAATCCAAACAGTACAATTCGCCAATTTTTTGTTCTTCAAGTATAAGTGAACAATGAGCCCCAATGGTTAATCCTTTATCGGAAATTATTTGTATCTTTCGACAAGTAGAACAATGAGTGGTACAGGTAGACGGTTGAGATCTTTGTATACATTGCTTCTATATAGTCTAAGAAACATATATGCAAAGCATCTAAACAGTAACATTCGCCAATTTTTTGTTCTTCAAGTTTAAGTGAACAACGAACCCCATTGATAATCATGAAATGGAAATTATTTGTAACTTTCTACAAGTAGAACAATGAATGGAACAGGTAGTCGGTTGAAATCATTGTATATATTGCTTCTATATAGTCTAAGAAACATGTACGCAAAGCATCCAAACAGTACCATACGCCAATTTTTTGTTCTTCAAGTTTAAGTGAACAATGAGCCCCATTGTTAATCCGTTATCTGAAATTATTTGTAATTTTCGACAAGTTGAACAATGAATGGAACAGGTAGACGGTTGTAATCTTTGTATATATTGCTTCTATATAGTCTGAGAAACATATATGCAAAGCATCCAAACAGTACCATTCGCCAATTTTTTGTTCTTCAAGTTTAAGTGAACAATGAGCCCCATTTTTAATCCTTTAAAGGAAATTATTTGTAACTTTCTACAAGTAGAACAATGAATAGAACGGGTAGACGGTAGAAATCTTTGTATATGTTGCTTCTATATAGTCTAAGAAACCTATATGCAAAGCATCTAAACAGTAACATTCGCCAATTTTTTGATCTTCAAGTTTAAGTGAACAGCGAGCCCAATTGATAATCATGAAATGGAAATTATTTGTAACTTTCGACAAGTAGAACAATGAATGGAACAGGTAGACGGTTGAAATCTTTGTATATAATGCTTCTATATAGTCTAAGAAACATATATGCAAAGCATCAAATCAGTACAATTTGCCAATTTATTGTTCTTCAGGTTTAAGTGAACAACGAGCCACATTGTTAATCCTTTAAAGGAAATTATTTGTAAATTTCGACAAGTAGAACAATGATTGGAACACGTAGACGGTTGAAATCTTTGTATATATTGCTTCCATATAGTCTAAGAAACATGTACGCAAATCATCCAAACAGTACCATTCGCCAATTTTTTGTTCTTCAAGTTTAAGAGAACAATGAGCCCCAATCGTTAATCCTTTATCGGAAATTATTTGTAAATTTCGACAAGTAGAACAATGAATGGAACAGGTAGACGGTTGAAATCTTTGTATATATTGCTTCTATATAGTCTAGGAAAACAATATGCAAAGCATCCAAACAGTAACATTCGCCAATTTTTTGTTCTTCAAGTTTAAGTGAACTACGAGCCCCATTGTTAATACTTCATCGGAAATTATTTGTAATTTTCGACAAGTAAAACAATGAATGGAACAGGTATACGGTTGAAATCTTTGTATATATTGCTTCAATATAGTCTAAGAAACATATATGCAAACCATCCAAACAGCACAATTCGCCAATTTGTTGTTCTTCAAGTTGAAGTGAACAACGTGCCCCATTGATAATCTTGAAATGGAAATTATATGTAACTTTCTACAAATAGAACAATGAATGGAACAGGTAGTCGGTTGAAATCATTGTATATATTGCTTCTATATAGTCTAAGAAACATATATGCAAAGCATCCAATCAGTACAATTTGCCAATTTATTGTTCTTCAAGTTTAAGTGAACAACGAGCCCCATTGTTAATCCTTTAAAGGAAATTATTTGTAAATTTCGACAAGTAGAACAATGATTGGAATACGTAGACGGTTGAAATCTTTGAATATATTGCTTCCATATAGTCTAAGAAACATATTGCAAAGCATCCAAACTGTACCATTCGCTAATTTTTCGTTCTTCAAGTTTAAGTGAACAACGAGCCCCATTGTTAATCCTTTAAAGGAAATTATTTGTAAATTTCGACAAGTAGAACAATGATTGGAACACGTAGACGGTTGAAATCTTTGTATATATTGCTTCCATATAGTCTAAGAAACATGTACGCAAAGCATCCAAACAGTAACATTCGCCAATTTTTTGTTCTTCAAGTATAAGTGAACAATGAGCCCCAATGGTTAATCCTTTATCGGAAATTATTTGTATCTTTCGACAAGTAGAACAATGAATGGTACAGGTAGACGGTTGAGATCTTTGTATATATTGCTTCTATATAGACTAAGAAACATATATGCAAAGCATCTAAACAGTAACATTCGCCAATTTTTTGTTCTTCAAGTTTAAGTGAACAACGAACCCCATTGATAATCATGAAATGGAAATTATTTGTATCTTTCTACAAGTAGAACAATGAATGGTACAGGTAGACGGTTGAGATCTTTGTATATATTGCTTCTATATAGTCTAAGAAACATATATGCAAAGCATCCAATCAGTACAATTTGCCAATTTATTGTTCTTCCAGTTTAAGTGAACAACGAGCCCCATTATTAATGCTTTAAAGGAAATTATTTGTAAATTTCTACAAGTAGAACAATGATTGGAACACGTAGACGGTTGAAATCTTTGAATATATTGCTTACATATAGTCTAAGAAACATATTGCAAAGCATCCAAACTGTACCATTCGCTAAATTTTTGTTCTTCAAGTTTAAGTGAACAACGAGCCCCATTTTTAATCCTTTAAAGGAAATTATTTGTAAATTTCGACAAGTAGAACAATGATTGGAACACGTAGACGGTTGAAATCTTTGTATATATTGCTTCCATATAGTCTAAGAAACATGTACGCAAAGCATCCAAACAGTACCATTCGCCAATTTTTTGTTCTTCAAGTTTAAGTGAACAATGAGCCCCATTGTTAATCCGTTATCGGAAATTATTTGTAATTTTCGACAAGTAAAACAATGAATGGAACAGGTATACGGTTGAAATCTTTGTATATAATGCTTCTATATAGTCTAAGAAACATATATGCAAAGCATCAAATCAGTACAATTTGCCAATTTATTGTTCTTCAATTTTAAGTGAACAACGAGCCCCATTATTAATGCTTTAAAGGAAATTATTTGTAAATTTCTACAAGTAGAACAATGATTGGAACACGTAGACGGTTGAAATCTTTGTATATATTGCTTCCATATAGTCTAAGAAACATGTACGCAAAGCATCCAAACAGTACCATTCGCCAATTTGTTGTTCTTCAAGTTGAAGTGAACAACGAGCCCCATTGATAATCATGAAATGGAAATTATATGTAAATTTCTACAAGTAGAACAATGAATGGAACAGGTAGTCGGTTGAAATCATTGTATATATTGCTTCTATATAGTCTAAGAAACATATATGCAAAGCATCCAATCAGTACAATTTGCCAATTTATTGTTCTTCAAGTTTAAGTGAACAACGAGCCCCATTGTTAATCCTTTAAAGGAAATTATTTGTAAATTTCGACAAGTAGAACAATGATTGGAATACGTAGACGGTTGAAATCTTTGAATATATTGCTTCCATATAGTCTAAGAAACATATTGCAAAGCATCCAAACTGTACCATTCGCTAATTTTTTGTTCTTCAAGTTTAAGTGAACAACGAGCCCCATTGTTAATCCTTTAAAGGAAATTATTTGTAAATTTCGACAAGTAGAACAATGATTGGAACACGTAGACGGTTGAAATCTTTGTATATATTGCTTCCATATAGTCTAAGAAACATGTACGCAAAGCATCCAAACAGTAACATTCGCCAATTTTTTGTTCTTCAAGTTTAAGTGAACAATGAGCCCCATTGTTAATCCTTTATCGGAAATTATTTGTAATTTTCGACAAGTAGAACAATGAATAGAACAGGTAGACGGTTGTAATCCTTGTATATATTGCTTCTATATAGTCTAAGAAACATATATGCAAAGCATCCAAACAGTACAATTCGCCAATTTTTTGTTCTTCAAGTATAAGTGAACAATGAGCCCCAATGGTTAATCCTTTATCGGAAATTATTTGTATCTTTCGACAAGTAGAACAATGAATGGTACAGGTAGACGGTTGAGATCTTTGTATATATTGCTTCTATATAGACTAAGAAACATATATGCAAAGCATCTAAACAGTAACATTCGCCAATTTTTTGTTCTTCAAGTTTAAGTGAACAACGAACCCCATTGATAATCATGAAATGGAAATTATTTGTATCTTTCTACAAGTAGAACAATGAATGGTACAGGTAGACGGTTGAGATCTTTGTATATATTGCTTCTATATAGTCTAAGAAACATATATGCAAAGCACCCAATCAGTACAATTTGCCAATTTATTGTTCTTCAAGTTTAAGTGAACAACGAGCCCCATTATTAATGCTTTAAAGGAAATTATTTGTAAATTTCTACAAGTAGAACAATGATTGGAACACGTAGACGGTTGAAATCTTTGAATATATTGCTTACATATAGTCTAAGAAACATATTGCAAAGCATCCAAACTGTACCATTCGCTAAATTTTTGTTCTTCAAGTTTAAGTGAACAACGAGCCCCATTTTTAATCCTTTAAAGGAAATTATTTGTAAATTTCGACAAGTAGAACAATGATTGGAACACGTAGACGGTTGAAATCTTTGTATATATTGCTTCCATATAGTCTAAGAAACATGTACGCAAAGCATCCAAACAGTACCATTCGCCAATTTTTTGTTCTTCAAGTTTAAGTGAACAATGAGCCCCATTGTTAATCCTTTATCGGAAATTATTAGTAATTTTCGACAAGTAGAACAATGAATGGAACACGTAGACGGTTGAAATCTTTGTATATATTGCTTCTATATAGTCTAAGAAACATATATGCAAAGGATCCAAACTGTACCATTCGCCAATTTTTTGTTCTTCAAGTTTTAAGTGAACAACGAGCCCCATTGACAATCATGAAACGGTAATTATTTGTATGTTTCTACAAGTAGAACAATGAATAGAACAGGTAGACGGTTGAAATCTTTGTATATGCTGCTTCTATATAGTCTAAGAAACCTATATGCAAAGCATCTAAACAGTAACATTCGCCAATTTTTGTATCATCAAGTATTAGTGAACAACAAGCCCCATTGATAATCATGAAATGGAAATTATTTGTAACTTTCTACAAGTAGAACAATGAATAGTACAGGTATACGAGTGAAATCTTTCTATATATTGCTTCTATATAGTCTAAGAAACATATATGCAAAGAATCCAAACAGTACAATTCGCCAATTTTTTGTTCTTCAAGTATAAGTGAACAATGAGCCCCAATGGTTAATCCTTTATCGGAAATTATTTGTATCTTTCGACAAGTAGAACAATGAGTGGTACAGGTAGACGGTTGAGATCTTTGTATACATTGCTTCTATATAGTCTAAGAAACATGTACGCAAAGCATCTAAACAGTAACATTCGCCAATTTTTTGTTCTTCAAGTTTAAGTGAACAACGAACCCCATTGATAATCATGAAATGGAAATTATTTGTAACTTTCTACAAGTTGAACAATGAATGGAACAGGTAGACGGTTGTAATCTTTGTATATATTGCTTCTATATAGTCTAAGAAACATATATGCAAAGCATCCAAACAGTACCATTCGCCAATTTTTTGTTCTTCAAGTTTAAGTGAACAATGAGCCCCATTGTTAATCCTTTATCGGAAATTATTTGTAATTTTCGACAAGTAGAACAATGAATAGAACAGGTAGACGGTTGTAATCCTTGTATATATTGCTTCTATATAGTCTAAGAAACATATATGCAAAGCATCCAAACAGTACAATTCGCCAATTTTTTGTTCTTCAAGTATAAGTGAACAATGAGCCCCAATGGTTAATCCTTTATCGGAAATTATTTGTATCTTTCGACAAGTAGAACAATGAATGGTACAGGTAGACGGTTGAGATCTTTGTATATATTGCTTCTATATAGTCTAAGAAACATATATGCAAAGCATCCAAACAGTACAATTCGCCAATTTATTGTTCTTCAAGTTTAAGTGAACAACGAGCCCCATTGTTAATCCTTTATCGGAAATTATTTGTAACTTTCGACAAGTAGAACAATGAATGGAACTGGTAGACGGTTGAAATCATTGTATATATTGCTTCTATATAGTCTAAGAAACATATATGCAAAGCATCCAAACAGTACAATTCGCCAATTTTTTGTTCTTCAAGTTTAAGTAAACTACGATCCCCATTGTTAATCCCTTAACGGAAATTATTTGTAACTTTCGACAAGTAGAACAATGAATGGAACAGGTAGACGGTTGAAATCATTGTATATATTGCTTCTATATAATCTAAGAAACATATATGCAAAGCATCCAAACAGTACAATTCGCCAATTATTTCATCTTCATGTTTAAGTGAACTACGAGCCCCATTGTTAATCCTTTAAAGGAAATTATTTGTAAATTTCGACAAGTAGAACAATGAATGGATCATGTAGACGGTTGAAATCATTGTATATATTGCTTCTATATAGTCTGCGAAACAAATATGCAAAGCATCCAAACAGTACAATCCGCCAATTATTTCATCTTCATGTTTAAGTGAACTACGAGCCCCATTGTTAATCCTTTAAAGGAAATTATTTGTAAATTTCGACAAGTAGAAAAATGATTGGAACACGTAGGCGGTTGAAATCTTTGTATATATTGCTTCCATATAGTCTAAGAAACATGTACGCAAAGCATCCAAACAGTACCGTTCGCCAATTTTTTGTTCTTCAAGTTTAAGTGAACTACGAGCCCCATTGTTAATCCTTTAAAGGAAATTATTTGTAAATTTCGACAAGTAGAACATTGAATGGAACAGGTAGACGGTTGAAATCTTTGTATATATTGCTTCTATATAGTATAAGAAACATGTATGCAAAGCATCCAAACAGTACAATTCGCCAATTTTTTGTTCTTCAAGTTTAAGTGAACAATGAGCCCCAATGGTTAATCCGTTATCGGAAATTATTTGTAACTTTCGACAAGTAGAACAATGACTGGAACTGGTAGACGGTTGAAATCTTTGTATCTATTGCTTCTATATAGTCTAAGAAACATATATGCAAAGCATCCAAACAATACAATTCGCCAATTTTTTGTTCTTCAAGTTTAAGTGAACAATGAGCCCCAATGGTTAATCCGTTATCGGAAATTATTTGTAACTTTCGACAAGTAGAACAATGACTGGAACTGGTAGACGGTTGAAATCTTTGTATCTATTGCTTCTATATAGTCTAAGAAACATATATGCAAAGCATCCAAACAGTACCATTCGCCAATTTTTTGTTCTTCAAGTTTAAGTGAACTACGAGCCCCATTGTTAATCCTTTAAAGGAAATTATTTGTAAATTTCGACAAGTAGAACAATTAATGGAACAGGTAGACTGTTGAAATCATTGTATATATTGCTTCTATATAGTCTAAGAAACATATATGCAAAGCATCCAAACAGTACAATTCGCCAATTTTTTGTTCTTCAAGTTTAAGTGAACTACGAGCCCCATTGATAATCATGAAATGGAAATTATTTGTAACTTTCTACAAGTAGAACAATGAATAGTACAGGTAGACGGGTGAAATCTTTCTATATATTGCATCTAAATAGTCTAAGAAACATATATGCAAAGCATCCAAACAGTACCATTCGCCAATTTTTTGTTCTTCAAGTTTAAGTGAACAATGAGCCCCATTGTTAATCATTTATCGGAAATTATTTGTAACATTCGCCAAGTAGAACATTGAATGGAACAGGTAGACGGTTGAAATCTTTGTATATATTGCTTCTATATAGTATAAGAAACATATATGCAAAGTATCCAGACAGTACAATTCGCCAATTTTTTGTTCTTCAAGTTTAAGTGAACAATGAGCCCCAATGGTTAATCCGTTATCGGAAATTATTTGTAACTTTCGACAAGTAGAACAATGAATGGAACTGGTAGACGGTTGAAATCATTGTATATATTGCTTATATATAGTCTAAGAAACATATATGCAAAGCATCCAAACAGTACAATTCGCCAATTTTTTGTTCTTCAAGTTTAAGTCAACTACGAGCCCCATTGATAATCATGAAATGGAAATTATTTGTAACTTTCTACAAGTAGAACAATGAATAGAACAGGTAGACGGTTGAAATCTTTGTATATATTGCTTCTATATAGTATAAGAAACATATATGCAAAGCATCCAAACAGTACAATTCGCCAATTTTTTGTTCTTCAAGTTTAAGTGAACTACGAGCCCCATTGATAATCATGAAATGGAAATTATTTGTAACTTTCTACAAGTAGAACAATGAATAGTACAGGTAGACGGGTGAAATCTTTCTATATATTGCATCTAAATAGTCTAAGAAACATATATGCAAAGCATCCAAACAGTACCATTCGCCAATTTTTTGTTCTTCAAGTTTAATTGAACTACGAGCCCCATTGTTAATCCTTTAAAGGAAATTATTTGTAAATTTCGACAAGTAGAAAAATGAATGGAACAGGTAGACTGTTGAAATCATTGTATATAGTGCTTCTATATAGTCTAAGAAACATATATGCAAAGCATCCAAACAGTACAATTCGCCGATTTATTGTTCTTCAAGTTTAAGTGAACAACGAGCCCCATTGTTAATCCTTTAAAGGAAATTATTTGTAAATTTCGACAAGTAGAACAATGATTGGAACACGTAGACGGTGGAAATCTTTGTATATATTGCTTCCATATAGTCTAAGAAACATGTACGCAAAGCATCCAAACAGTACCATTCGCCAATTTTTTGTTCTTCAAGTTTAAGTGAACAATGAGCCCCATTGTTAATCCTTTATCGGAAATTATTTGTAATTTTCGACAAGTAGAACAATGAATGGAACAGGTAGACGGCTGAAATCTTTGTATATATTGCTTCTATATAGTCTAAGAAACATATATGCAAAGCATCCAAACAGTACAATTCGCCGATTTATTGTTCTTCAAGTTTAAGTGAACAACGAGCCCCATTGTTAATCCTTTAAAGGAAATTATGTGTAAATTTCGACAAGTAGAAAAATGATTGGAACCCGTAGACGGTTGAAATCTTTGTATATATTGCTTCCATATAGTCTAAGAAACATGTACACAAAGCATCCAAACAGTACCATTCGCCAATTTTTTGGTCTTCAAGTTTAAGTGAACAATGAGCCCCAATGGTTAATCCTTTATCGGAAATTATTTGTAATTTTCGACAAGTAGAACAATGAATGGAACTGGTAGACGGTTGAAATCATTGTATATATTGCTTCTATATAGTCTAAGAAACATATATGCAAAGCATCCAAACAGTACAATTCGCCGATTTATTGTTCTTCAAGTTTAAGTGAACAACGAGCCCCATTGTTAATCCTTTAAAGGAAATTATGTGTAAATTTCGGCAAGTAGAACAATGAATGGAATAGGTAGACGGTTGAAATCATTGTATATATTGCTTCTATATAGTCTAAGAAACATATATGCAAAGCATCCAATCAGTACAATTTGCCAATTTATTGTTCTTCAAGTTTAGGTGAACAACGAGCCGCATTGTTAATCCTTTAAAGGAAATTATTTGTAAATTTCGACAAGTAGAACAATGATTGGAATACGTAGACGGTTGAAATCTTTGAATATATTGCTTCCATATAGTCTAAGAAACATATTGCAAAGCATCCAAACTGTACCATTCGCTAATTTTTTGTTCTTCAAGTTTAAGTGCACAACGAGCCCCATTGTTAATCCTTTAAAGGAAATTATTTGTAAATTTCGACAAGTAGAACAATGATTGGAACACGTAGACGGTGGAAATCTTTGTATATATTGCTTCCATATAGTCTAAGAAAGATGTACGCAAAGCATCCAAACAGTACCATTCGCCAATTTTTTGTTCTTCAAGTTTAAGTGAACAATGAGCCCCATTGTTAATCCTTTATCGGAAATTATTTGTAATTTTCGACAAGTAGAACAATGAATGGAACAGGTAGACGGCTGAAATCTTTGTATATATTGCTTCTATATAGTCTAAGAAACATATATGCAAAGCATCCAAACAGTACAATTCGCCGATTTATTGTTCTTCAAGTTTAAGTGAACAACGAGCCCCATTGTTAATCCTTTAAAGGAAATTATGTGTAAATTTCGACAAGTAGAACAATGATTGGAACCCGTAGACGGTTGAAATCTTTGTATATATTGCTTCCATATAGTCTAAGAAACATGTACACAAAGCATCCAAACAGTACCATTCGCCAATTTTTTGGTCTTCAAGTTTAAGTGAACAATGAGCCCCAATGGTTAATCCTTTATCGGAAATTATTTGTAATTTTCGACAAGTAGAACAATGAATGGAACTGGTAGACGGTTGAAATCATTGTATATATTGCTTCTATATAGTCTAAGAAACATATATGCAAAGCATCCAAACAGTACCATTCGCCAATTTTTTGGTCTTCAAGTTTAAGTAAACAATGAGCCCCAATGGTTAATCCTTTATCGGAAATTATTTGTAATTTTCGACAAGTAGAACAATGAATGGATCAGGTAGACGGTTGAAACCATTGTATATATTGCTTCTATATAATCTACGAAACATATATGCAAAGCATCCAAACAGTCCAATTCGCCAATTTTTTGTTCTTCAAGTTTAAGTGAACTACGAGCCCCATTGTTAATCCTTTAACGGAAATTAATTGTAACTTTCTGCAAGTAGAACAATGATTGGAACACGTAGACGGTTGAAATCTTTGTATATATTGCTTCCATATAGTCTAAGAAACATATATGCAAAGCATCCAAACAGTACAATTCGCCAATTTTTTGTTCTTCAAGTTTAAGTGAACAATGAGCCCCAATGGTTAATCCTTTATCGGTAATTATTTGTAATTTTCGACAAGTAGAACAATGAATGGATCAGGTAGACGGTTGAAATCTTTGTATATATTGCTTCTATATAGTCTAAGAAACATATATGCAAAGCATCCAAACAGTTCCAGTCGCCAATTTTTTGTTCTTCAAGTTTAAGTTAACAACGAGGCCCATTGATAATCATGAAACGGAAATTATTTCTAACTTTCGACAAGAAGAACAATGAATAGAAAAGGTAGACGGTTGAAATCTTTGTATATGTTGCTTCTATATAGTCTAAGAAACCTATATGCAAAGCATCTAAACAGTAACATTCACCAATTTGATGATCTTCAAGTTTAAGTGAACAATGAGCCCCATTGTTAATCCTTTATCGGAAATTATTTGTAACTTTCGACAAGTAGAACAATGAATGGAACAGGTAGACGGGTGAAATCTTTCTATATATTGCTTCTAAATAGTCTAAGAAACATATATGCAAAGCATCCAAACAGTACACTTCACCAATTTTTTGTTCTTCAAGTTTAAGTGAACTACGAGCCACATTGTTAAATCTTTAAAGGAAATTATTTGTAAATTTCGAAAAGTAGAACAATAAATGGATCAGGTAGACGGTTGAAATAATTGTATATGTTGCTTCTATATAGTCTACGAAACCTATACGCAAAGCCTCTAAACAGTAACAATCGCCAATTTTTTGATCTTCAAATTTAAGTGAACAGCGAGCCCCATTGATAATCATGAAATGGAAATTATTTGTAACTTTCTACAAGTAGAACAGTGAATAGTACAGGTAGGCGGGTGAAATCTTTCTATATATTGCTTCTAAATAGTCTAAGAAACATATATGCAAAGCATCCAAACAGTACAATTCGCCAATTTTTTTTCTTCAAGTTTAAGTGAACTACGAGCCCCATTGTTAATCTTTTAAAGGAAATTATTTGTAAATTTCGACAAGTAGAACAATGAATGGAACAGGTAGACGGTTGAAATCTTTGTATATATTGCTTCTATATAGTCTAAGAAACATATATGCGAAGCATCCAAACAGTACAATTCGCCAATTTTTTGTTCTTCAAGTTTAAGTGAACTACGAGCCCCATTGTTAATCGTTTAAAGGAAATTATTTGTAATTTTCGACAAGTAGAACAATGAATGGAACAGGTAGACGGTTGAAATATTTGTATATATTGCTTCTATATAATATAAGAAACATATATTCAAAGCATCCAAACAGTACGATTCGCCAATTTTTTTTTCTTCAAGTTTAAGTGAACTACGAGCCCCATTGTTAATCCTTTAAAGGAAATTATTTGTAAATTTCGGCAAGTAGAACAATGAATAGTAGAGGTAGACGGTTGAAATCTTTGTATATAATGCTTCTAAATAGTCTAAGAAACATATATGCAAAGCATCCAAACAGTACAATTCGCCAATTTTTTGTTCTTCAAGTTTAAGTGAACTACGAGCCCCATTGTTAATCCTTTAAAGGAAATTATTTGTAAATTTCGACAAGTAGAACAATGAATGGATCAGGTAGACGGTTGAAATCATTGTATATATTGCTTCTATATAATCTACGAAACATATATGCACAGCAACCAAAAAGTACAATTCGCCAATTTTTTGTTCTTCAAGTTTAAGTGAACTACGAGCCCCTTTGTTAATCCTTTAACGGAAATTAATTCTAACTTTTTACAAGTAGAACAATGATTGGAACACGTAGACGGTTGAAATCTTTGTATATATTGCTTCTATATAGTCTAAGAAACATATATGCAAAGCATCCAAACAGTTCCAGTCGCCAATTTTTTGTTCTTCAAGTTTAAGTGAACAACGAGGCCCATTGATAATCATGAAACGGAAATTATTTCTAACTTTCGACAAGAAGAACAATGAATAGAAAAGGTAGACGGTTGAAATCTTTGTATATGTTGCTTCTATATAGTCTAAGAAACCTATATGCAAAGCATCTAAACAGTAACATTCACCAATTTGATGATCTTCAAGTTTAAGTGAACAATGAGCCCCATTGTTAATCCTTTATCGGAAATTATTTGTAACTTTCGACAAGTAGAACAATGAATGGAACAGGTAGACGGTTGAAATCTTTGTATATATTGCTTCTATATAGTCTAAGAAACATATATGCAAAGCATCCAAACAGTACAATTCGCCAATTTATTGTTCTTCAAGTTTAAGTGAACAACGAGCCCCATTGTTAATCCTTTAAAGGAAATTATTTGTAAATTTCGACAAGTAGAACAATGATTGGAGCACGTAGACTGTTGAAATCTTTGTATATATTGCTTCCATATAGTCTAAGAAACATGTACGCAAAGCATCCAAACAGTACCAGTCGTCAATTTTTTGTTCTTCAAGTTTAAGTGAACAATGAGTCCCAATGGTTAATCCTTTATCGGAAATTATTTGTAACTTTCGACAAGTAGAACAATGAATGGAACAGGTAGACGGTTGAAATCTTTGTATATATTGCTTCTATATAATCTAAGAAACATGTACGCAAAGCATCCAAACAGTACCATTCGCCAATTTTTTGTTCTTCAAGTTTAAGTGAACAACGAGCCCCATTGATAATCATGAAATGGAAATTATTTGTAAGTTTCTACAAGTAGAACAATGAATAGTAAATGTAGACGGGTGAAATCTTTCTATATATTGCTTCTATATAGTTTAAGAAACATATACGCAAAGTATCCTAACAGTACAATTCGCCAATTTTTTGTTCTTCAAGTTTAAGTGAACTACGAGCCGCATTGTTAATCCTTTAAAGGAAATTATTTGTAAATTTCGACAAGTAGAACAATGAATGGAACAGGTAGACGATTGAAATCATTGTATATATTGCTTCCATATAGTCTAAGAAACATGTACGCAAAGCATCCAAACAGTACCATTCGCCAATTTTTTGTTCTTCAAGTTTTAGTGAACAATGAGCCCCATTGTTAATCCTTTATCGGAAATTATTTGTAATTTTCGACAAGTAGAACAATGAATGGAACAGGTAGACGGGTGAAATCTTTCTATATATTGCTTCTATATAGTCTAAGAAACATATACGCAGAGCATCCAAATAGTGCAATCCGACAATTTTTTGTTCTTCAAGTTTAGTGTACAATGAGCCCCAATGGTTAACCCTTTGTCGGAAATTATTTGTAATTTTCGACAAGTAGAACAATGAATGGAACAGGTAGACGGTTGAAATCTTTGTATATATTGCTTCTATATAATCTAAGAAACATATATGCAAAACATCCAAACAGTACAATTCGCCAATTATTTCATCTTCAAGTTTAAGTGAACTGCGAGCCCCATTGTTAATACTTTAACGGAAATTATTTGTAAATTTCGACAAGTAGAACAATGAATGGAACATGTAGACGGTTGAAATCTTTGTATATATTGCTTCTATATAGTCTAAGAAACATATATGCGAAGCATCCAAACAGTACAATTCGCCAATTTTTTGTTCTTCAAGTTTAAGTGAACTACGAGCCACATTGTTAATCTTTTAAAGGAAATTATTTGTAATTTTCGACAAGTAGAACAATGAATGGAACAGGTAGACGGTTGAAATATTTGTATATATTGCTTCTATATAATATAAGAAACATATATTCAAAGCATCCAAACAGTACCATCCGCCAATTTTTTGTTCTTCAAGTTTAAGTGAATTACGAGCCCCATTGTTAATCCTTTAAAGGAAATTATTTGTAAATTTCGGCAAGTAGAACAATGAATGGAATAGGTAGACGGTTGAAATCATTGTATATATTGCGTCTATATAGTCTTAGAAACATATATGCAAAGCATCCAAACAGTGCCATTCGCCAATTTTTTGTTCTTCAAGTTTAAGTGAACAATGAGACCCATTGTTAATCCTTTATCGGAAATTATTTGTAACTTTCGACAAGTAGAACAATGAATGGAACAGGTAGACGGGTGAAATCTTTCTATATATTGCTTCTAAATAGTCTAAGAAACATATATGCAAAGCATCCAAACAGTACACTTCGCCAATTTTTTGTTCTTCAAGTTTAAGTGAACTACGAGCCACATTGTTAAATCTTTAAAGGAAATTATTTGTAAATTTCGAAAAGTAGAACAATAAATGGATCAGGTAGACGGTTGAAATAATTGTATATGTTGCTTCTATATAGTCTACGAAACCTATACGCAAAGCCTCTAAACAGTAACAATCGCCAATTTTTTGATCTTCAAATTTAAGTGAACAGCGAGCCCCATTGATAATCATGAAATGGAAATTATTTGTAACTTTCTACAAGTAGAACAGTGAATAGTACAGGTAGGCGGGTGAAATCTTTCTATATATTGCTTCTAAATAGTCTAAGAAACATATATGCAAAGCATCCAAACAGTACAATTCGCCAATTTTTTTTCTTCAAGTTTAAGTGAACTACGAGCCCCATTGTTAATCTTTTAAAGGAAATTATTTGTAAATTTCGACAAGTAGAACAATGAATGGAACAGGTAGACGGTTGAAATCTTTGTATATATTGCTTCTATATAGTCTAAGAAACATATATGCGAAGCATCCAAACAGTACAATTCGCCAATTTTTTGTTCTTCAAGTTTAAGTGAACTACGAGCCCCATTGTTAATCGTTTAAAGGAAATTATTTGTAATTTTCGACAAGTAGAACAATGAATGGATCATGTAGACGGTTGAAATCATTGTATATATTGCTTCTATATAGTCTGCGAAACAAATATGCAAAGCATCCAAACAGTACAATCCGCCAATTATTTCATCTTCATGTTTAAGTGAACTACGAGCCCCATTGTTAATCCTTTAAAGGAAATTATTTGTAAATTTCGACAAGTAGAAAAATGATTGGAACACGTAGGCGGTTGAAATCTTTGTATATATTGCTTCCATATAGTCTAAGAAACATGTACGCAAAGCATCCAAACAGTACCGTTCGCCAATTTTTTGTTCTTCAAGTTTAAGTGAACTACGAGCCCCATTGTTAATCCTTTAAAGGAAATTATTTGTAAATTTCGACAAGTAGAACATTGAATGGAACAGGTAGACGGTTGAAATCTTTGTATATATTGCTTCTATATAGTATAAGAAACATGTATGCAAAGCATCCAAACAGTACAATTCGCCAATTTTTTGTTCTTCAAGTTTAAGTGAACAATGAGCCCCAATGGTTAATCCGTTATCGGAAATTATTTGTAACTTTCGACAAGTAGAACAATGACTGGAACTGGTAGACGGTTGAAATCTTTGTATCTATTGCTTCTATATAGTCTAAGAAACATATATGCAAAGCATCCAAACAATACAATTCGCCAATTTTTTGTTCTTCAAGTTTAAGTGAACAATGAGCCCCAATGGTTAATCCGTTATCGGAAATTATTTGTAACTTTCGACAAGTAGAACAATGACTGGAACTGGTAGACGGTTGAAATCTTTGTATCTATTGCTTCTATATAGTCTAAGAAACATATATGCAAAGCATCCAAACAGTACGATTCGCCAATTTTTTTTTCTTCAAGTTTAAGTGAACTACGAGCCCCATTGTTAATCCTTTAAAGGAAATTATTTGTAAATTTCGGCAAGTAGAACAATGAATAGTAGAGGTAGACGGTTGAAATCTTTGTATATAATGCTTCTAAATTGTCTAAGAAACATATATGCAAAGCATCCAAACAGTACGATTCGCCAATTTTTTGTTCTTCAAGTTTAAGTGAACTACGAGCCCCATTGTTAATCCTTTAAAGGAAATTATTTGTAAATTTCGACAAGTAGAACAATGAATGGATCAGGTAGACGGTTGAAATCATTGTATATATTGCTTCTATATAATGTACGAAACATATATGCACAGCAACCAAAAAGTACAATTCGCCAATTTTTTGTTCTTCAAGTTTAAGTGAACTACGAGCCCCTTTGTTAATCCTTTAACGGAAATTAATTCTAACTTTCTACAAGTAGAACAATGATTGGAACACGTAGACGGTTGAAATCTTTGTATATATTGCTTCTATATAATCTAAGAAACATATATGCAAAGCATCCAAACAGTACCATTCGCCAATTTTTAGTTCTTCAAGTTTAAGTGAACAACGAGCCCCATTGATAATCATGAAACGGAAATTATTTGTAACTTTCTACAAGCAGAACAATGAATGGAACAGGTAGACGGTTGAAATCTTTGTATATATTGCTTCTATATAATCTAAGAAACATATATGCAAAGCATCCAAACAGTACCATTCGCCAATTTTTAGTTCTTCAAGTTTAAGTGAACAACGAGCCCCATTGATAATCATGAAACGGAAATTATTTGTAACTTTCTACAAGTAGAGCAATGAATAGAACAGGTAGACGGTTGAAATCTTTGTATATATTGCTTCTATATAATCTAAGAAACATATATGCAAAGCATCCAAATAGTACCCTTCGCCAATTTTTTGTCCTTCAAGTTTAAGTGAACAATGAGCCCCACTGTTAATCCTTTATCGGAAATTATTTGTAACTTTCGACAAGTAGAACAATGAATGGAAAATGTAGACGGTTGAAATCTTTGTATATGTTGCTTCTATATAGTCTAAAAACATATATGCAAAGCATCCAAACCGTACATTTCGCCAATTTTTTGTTCTTCAAGTATAATTGAACAATGAGCCCCAATCGTTAATCCTTTATCGGAAATTATTTGTAACTTTCGACAAGTAGAACAATGAATGGAACAGGTAGACGGTTGAAATCTTTGTATATAATGCTTCTATATAGTCTAAGAAACATATATGCAAAGCATCAAATCAGTACAATTTGCCAATTTATTGTTCTTCAGGTTTAAGTGAACAACGAGCCACATTGTTAATCCTTTAAAGGAAATTATTTGTAAATTTCGACAAGTAGAACAATGATTGGAACACGTAGACGGTTGAAATCTTTGTATATATTGCTTCCATATAGTCTAAGAAACATGTACGCAAAGCATCCAAACAGTACAATTCGCCAATTTTTTGTTCTTCATGTTTAAGTGAACAATGAGCCCCATTGTTAATCCTTTAAAGGAAATTATTTGTAATTTTCGACAAGTAGAACAATGAATGGAACAGGTAGACGGTTGAAATCTTTGTATATATTGCTTCTATATAATCTAAGAAACATATATGCAAAGCATCCAAACAGTACCATTCGCCAATTTTTTGTTCTTCAAGTTTAAGTGAACAACGAGCCCCATTGATAATCATGAAACGGAAATTATTTGTAACTTTTTACAAGTAGAACAAAGAATAGAACAGGTAGACGGTTGAAATCTTTGTATATGTTGCTTCTATATAGTCTAAGAAACCTATATGCAAAGCATCCAAACAGTACAATTCGACTATTTTTTGCTCTTCAAGTTTAAGTGAACTACGAGCCCCATTGTTAATCCTTTAAAGGAAATTATTTGTAACTTTCGACAAGTAGAACACTGAATGGAACAGGTAGACGGTTGAAATCTTTGTATATATTGCTTCTATATAGTCTAAGAAACATATATGCAAAGCATCCAAACAGTACAATTCCCCAATTTTTTGTTCTTCAAGTTTAAGTGAACAACGACCCCTATTGTTAATCCTTTAAAGGAAATTATTTGTAAATTTCGACAAGTAGAACAATGAATGGAACAGGTAGACTGTTGAAATCATTGTATATATTGCTTCTGTATAGTCTAAGAAACATATATGCAAAGAATCCAAACAGTACAATTCGCCAATTATTTGATCTTCAAGTTTAAGTGAACTACGAGCCCCATTGTTAATCCTTTATCGGAAATTATTTGTAACTTTCGACAAGTAGAACATGAATGGAACAGGTAGACGGTTGAAATCTTTGTATATAATGCTTCTATATAGTCTAAGAAACATATATGCAAAGCATCCAAACAGTACCATTCTCCAATTTTTTGTTCTTCAAGTTTAAGTGAACAACGAGCCCCAATGGTTAATCCTTTATCGGAAATTATTTGTAACTTTCGACAAGTAGAACATGAATGGAACAGGTAGACGGTTGAATTCATTGTATATATTGCTTCTATATAGTCTAAGAAACATATATGTTATGCATAGCGTCCAAACAGTACAATTCGCCAATTTTTTGCTCTTCAAGTTTAAGTAAACAATGAGCCCCAATGGTTAATCCTTTATCGGAAATTACTTGTAATTTTCGACAAGTAGAACAATGAATGGAACAGGTACACGGTTGAAATCTTTGTATATATTGCTTCTATATAATATAAGAAACATATATTCAAAGCATCCAAACAGTACCATCCGCCAATTTTTTGTTCTTCAAGTTTAAGTGAATTACGAGCCCCATTGTTAATCCTTTAAAGGAAATTATTTGTAAATTTCGGCAAGTAGAACAATGAATGGAATAGGTAGACGGTTGAAATCATTGTATATATTGCGTCTATATAGTCTTAGAAACATATATGCAAAGCATCCAAACAGTGCCATTCGCCAATTTTTTGTTCTTCAAGTTTAAGTGAACAATGAGACCCATTGTTAATCCTTTATCGGAAATTATTTGTAACTTTCGACAAGTAGAACAATGAATGGAACAGGTAGACGGGTGAAATCTTTCTATATATTGCTTCTAAATAGTCTAAGAAACATATATGCAAAGCATCCAAACAGTACACTTCGCCAATTTTTTGTTCTTCAAGTTTAAGTGAACTACGAGCCACATTGTTAAATCTTTAAAGGAAATTATTTGTAAATTTCGAAAAGTAGAACAATAAATGGATCAGGTAGACGGTTGAAATAATTGTATATGTTGCTTCTATATAGTCTACGAAACCTATACGCAAAGCCTCTAAACAGTAACAATCGCCAATTTTTTGATCTTCAAATTTAAGTGAACAGCGAGCCCCATTGATAATCATGAAATGGAAATTATTTGTAACTTTCTACAAGTAGAACAGTGAATAGTACAGGTAGGCGGGTGAAATCTTTCTATATATTGCTTCTAAATAGTCTAAGAAACATATATGCAAAGCATCCAAACAGTACAATTCGCCAATTTTTTTTCTTCAAGTTTAAGTGAACTACGAGCCCCATTGTTAATCTTTTAAAGGAAATTATTTGTAAATTTCGACAAGTAGAACAATGAATGGAACAGGTAGACGGTTGAAATCTTTGTATATATTGCTTCTATATAGTCTAAGAAACATATATGCGAAGCATCCAAACAGTACAATTCGCCAATTTTTTGTTCTTCAAGTTGAAGTGAACTACGAGCCCCATTGTTAATCGTTTAAAGGAAATTATTTGTAATTTTCGACAAGTAGAACAATGAATGGAACAGGTAGACGGTTGAAATATTTGTATATATTGCTTCTATATAATATAAGAAACATATATTCAAAGCATCCAAACAGTACGATTCGCCAATTTTTTTTTCTTCAAGTTTAAGTGAACTACGAGCCCCATTGTTAATCCTTTAAAGGAAATTATTTGTAAATTTCGGCAAGTAGAACAATGAATAGTAGTGGTAGACGGTTGAAATCTTTGTATATAGTGCTTCTAAATAGTCTAAGAAACATATATGCAAAGCATCCAAACAGTACAATTCGCCAATTTTTTGTTCTTCAAGTTTAAGTGAACTACGAGCCCCATTGTTAATCCTTTAAAGGAAATTATTTGTAAATTTCGACAAGTAGAACAATGAATGGATCAGGTAGACGGTTGAAATCATTGTATATATTGCTTCTATATAATGTACGAAACATATATGCACAGCAACCAAAAAGTACAATTCGCCAATTTTTTGTTCTTCAAGTTTAAGTGAACTACGAGCCCCTTTGTTAATCCTTTAACGGAAATTAATTCTAACTTTCTACAAGTAGAACAATGATTGGAACACGTAGACGGTTGAAATCTTTGTATATATTGCTTCTATATAATCTAAGAAACATATATGCAAAGCATCCAAACAGTACCATTCGCCAATTTTTAGTTCTTCAAGTTTAAGTGAACAACGAGCCCCATTGATAATCATGAAACGGAAATTATTTGTAACTTTCTACAAGCAGAACAATGAATGGAACAGGTAGACGGTTGAAATCTTTGTATATATTGCTTCTATATAATCTAAGAAACATATATGCAAAGCATCCAAACAGTACCATTCGCCAATTTTTAGTTCTTCAAGTTTAAGTGAACAACGAGCCCCATTGATAATCATGAAACGGAAATTATTTGTAACTTTCTACAAGTAGAACAATGAATAGAACAGGTAGACGGTTGAAATCTTTGTATATATTGCTTCTATATAATCTAAGAAACATATATGCAAAGCATCCAAATAGTACCCTTCGCCAATTTTTTGTCCTTCAAGTTTAAGTGAACAATGAGCCCCACTGTTAATCCTTTATCGGAAATTATTTGTAACTTTCGACAAGTAGAACAATGAATGGAAAATGTAGACGGTTGAAATCTTTGTATATGTTGCTTCTATATAGTCTAAAAACATATATGCAAAGCATCCAAACCGTACATTTCGCCAATTTTTTGTTCTTCAAGTATAATTGAACAATGAGCCCCAATCGTTAATCCTTTATCGGAAATTATTTGTAACTTTCGACAAGTAGAACAATGAATGGAACAGGTAGACGGTTGAAATCTTTGTATATAATGCTTCTATATAGTCTAAGAAACATATATGCAAAGCATCAAATCAGTACAATTTGCCAATTTATTGTTCTTCAGGTTTAAGTGAACAACGAGCCACATTGTTAATCCTTTAAAGGAAATTATTTGTAAATTTCGACAAGTAGAACAATGATTGGAACACGTAGACGGTTGAAATCTTTGTATATATTGCTTCCATATAGTCTAAGAAACATGTACGCAAAGCATCCAAACAGTACAATTCGCCAATTTTTTGTTCTTCATGTTTAAGTGAACAATGAGCCCCATTGTTAATCCTTTAAAGGAAATTATTTGTAATTTTCGACAAGTAGAACAATGAATGGAACAGGTAGACGGTTGAAATCTTTGTATATATTGCTTCTATATAATCTAAGAAACATATATGCAAAGCATCCAAACAGTACCATTCGCCAATTTTTTGTTCTTCAAGTTTAAGTGAACAACGAGCCCCATTGATAATCATGAAACGGAAATTATTTGTAACTTTTTACAAGTAGAACAAAGAATAGAACAGGTAGACGGTTGAAATCTTTGTATATGTTGCTTCTATATAGTCTAAGAAACCTATATGCAAAGCATCCAAACAGTACAATTCGACTATTTTTTGCTCTTCAAGTTTAAGTGAACTACGAGCCCCATTGTTAATCCTTTAAAGGAAATTATTTGTAACTTTCGACAAGTAGAACACTGAATGGAACAGGTAGACGGTTGAAATCTTTGTATATATTGCTTCTATATAGTCTAAGAAACATATATGCAAAGCATCCAAACAGTACAATTCCCCAATTTTTTGTTCTACAAGTTTAAGTGAACAACGACCCCTATTGTTAATCCTTTAAAGGAAATTATTTGTAAATTTCGACAAGTAGAACAATGAATGGAACAGGTAGACTGTTGAAATCATTGTATATATTGCTTCTGTATAGTCTAAGAAACATATATGCAAAGAATCCAAACAGTACAATTCGCCAATTATTTGATCTTCAAGTTTAAGTGAACTACGAGCCCCATTGTTAATCCTTTATCGGAAATTATTTGTAACTTTCGACAAGTAGAACATGAATGGAACAGGTAGACGGTTGAAATCTTTGTATATAATGCTTCTATATAGTCTAAGAAACATATATGCAAAGCATCCAAACAGTACCATTCTCCAATTTTTTGTTCTTCAAGTTTAAGTGAACAACGAGCCCCAATGGTTAATCCTTTATCGGAAATTATTTGTAACTTTCGACAAGTAGAACATGAATGGAACAGGTAGACGGTTGAATTCATTGTATATATTGCTTCTATATAGTCTAAGAAACATATATGTTATGCATAGCGTCCAAACAGTACAATTCGCCAATTTTTTGCTCTTCAAGTTTAAGTAAACAATGAGCCCCAATGGTTAATCCTTTATCGGAAATTACTTGTAATTTTCGACAAGTAGAACAATGAATGGAACAGGTACACGGTTGAAATCTTTGTATATATTGCTTCTATATAATATAAGAAACATATATTCAAAGCATCCAAACAGTACCATCCGCCAATTTTTTGTTCTTCAAGTTTAAGTGAATTACGAGCCCCATTGTTAATCCTTTAAAGGAAATTATTTGTAAATTTCGGCAAGTAGAACAATGAATGGAATAGGTAGACGGTTGAAATCATTGTATATATTGCGTCTATATAGTCTTAGAAACATATATGCAAAGCATCCAAACAGTGCCATTCGCCAATTTTTTGTTCTTCAAGTTTAAGTGAACAATGAGACCCATTGTTAATCCTTTATCGGAAATTATTTGTAACTTTCGACAAGTAGAACAATGAATGGAACAGGTAGACGGGTGAAATCTTTCTATATATTGCTTCTAAATAGTCTAAGAAACATATATGCAAAGCATCCAAACAGTACACTTCGCCAATTTTTTGTTCTTCAAGTTTAAGTGAACTACGAGCCACATTGTTAAATCTTTAAAGGAAATTATTTGTAAATTTCGAAAAGTAGAACAATAAATGGATCAGGTAGACGGTTGAAATAATTGTATATGTTGCTTCTATATAGTCTACGAAACCTATACGCAAAGCCTCTAAACAGTAACAATCGCCAATTTTTTGATCTTCAAATTTAAGTGAACAGCGAGCCCCATTGATAATCATGAAATGGAAATTATTTGTAACTTTCTACAAGTAGAACAGTGAATAGTACAGGTAGGCGGGTGAAATCTTTCTATATATTGCTTCTAAATAGTCTAAGAAACATATATGCAAAGCATCCAAACAGTACAATTCGCCAATTTTTTTTCTTCAAGTTTAAGTGAACTACGAGCCCCATTGTTAATCTTTTAAAGGAAATTATTTGTAAATTTCGACAAGTAGAACAATGAATGGAACAGGTAGACGGTTGAAATCTTTGTATATATTGCTTCTATATAGTCTAAGAAACATATATGCGAAGCATCCAAACAGTACAATTCGCCAATTTTTTGTTCTTCAAGTTTAAGTGAACTACGAGCCCCATTGTTAATCGTTTAAAGGAAATTATTTGTAATTTTCGACAAGTAGAACAATGAATGGAACAGGTAGACGGTTGAAATATTTGTATATATTGCTTCTATATAATATAAGAAACATATATTCAAAGCATCCAAACAGTACGATTCGCCAATTTTTTTTTCTTCAAGTTTAAGTGAACTACGAGCCCCATTGTTAATCCTTTAAAGGAAATTATTTGTAAATTTCGGCAAGTAGAACAATGAATAGTAGAGGTAGACGGTTGAAATCTTTGTATATAATGCTTCTAAATAGTCTAAGAAACATATATGCAAAGCATCCAAACAGTACAATTCGCCAATTTTTTGTTCTCCAAGTTTAAGTGAACTACGAGCCCCATTGTTAATCCTTTAAAGGAAATTATTTGTAAATTTCGACAAGTAGAACAATGAATGGATCAGGTAGACGGTTGAAATCATTGTATATATTGCTTCTATATAATGTACGAAACATATATGCACAGCAACCAAAAAGTACAATTCGCCAATTTTTTGTTCTTCAAGTTTAAGTGAACTACGAGCCCCTTTGTTAATCCTTTAACGGAAATTAATTCTAACTTTCTACAAGTAGAACAATGATTGGAACACGTAGACGGTTGAAATCTTTGTATATATTGCTTCTATATAATCTAAGAAACATATATGCAAAGCATCCAAACAGTACCATTCGCCAATTTTTAGTTCTTCAAGTTTAAGTGAACAACGAGCCCCATTGATAATCATGAAACGGAAATTATTTGTAACTTTCTACAAGCAGAACAATGAATGGAACAGGTAGACGGTTGAAATCTTTGTATATATTGCTTCTATATAATCTAAGAAACATATATGCAAAGCATCCAAACAGTACCATTCGCCAATTTTTAGTTCTTCAAGTTTAAGTGAACAACGAGCCCCATTGATAATCATGAAACGGAAATTATTTGTAACTTTCTACAAGTAGAACAATGAATAGAACAGGTAGACGGTTGAAATCTTTGTATATATTGCTTCTATATAATCTAAGAAACATATATGCAAAGCATCCAAATAGTACCCTTCGCCAATTTTTTGTCCTTCAAGTTTAAGTGAACAATGAGCCCCACTGTTAATCCTTTATCGGAAATTATTTGTAACTTTCGACAAGTAGAACAATGAATGGAAAATGTAGACGGTTGAAATCTTTGTATATGTTGCTTCTATATAGTCTAAAAACATATATGCAAAGCATCCAAACCGTACATTTCGCCAATTTTTTGTTCTTCAAGTATAATTGAACAATGAGCCCCAATCGTTAATCCTTTATCGGAAATTATTTGTAACTTTCGACAAGTAGAACAATGAATGGAACAGGTAGACGGTTGAAATCTTTGTATATAATGCTTCTATATAGTCTAAGAAACATATATGCAAAGCATCAAATCAGTACAATTTGCCAATTTATTGTTCTTCAGGTTTAAGTGAACAACGAGCCACATTGTTAATCCTTTAAAGGAAATTATTTGTAAATTTCGACAAGTAGAACAATGATTGGAACACGTAGACGGTTGAAATCTTTGTATATATTGCTTCCATATAGTCTAAGAAACATGTACGCAAAGCATCCAAACAGTACAATTCGCCAATTTTTTGTTCTTCATGTTTAAGTGAACAATGAGCCCCATTGTTAATCCTTTAAAGGAAATTATTTGTAATTTTCGACAAGTAGAACAATGAATGGAACAGGTAGACGGTTGAAATCTTTGTATATATTGCTTCTATATAATCTAAGAAACATATATGCAAAGCATCCAAACAGTACCATTCGCCAATTTTTTGTTCTTCAAGTTTAAGTGAACAACGAGCCCCATTGATAATCATGAAACGGAAATTATTTGTAACTTTTTACAAGTAGAACAAAGAATAGAACAGGTAGACGGTTGAAATCTTTGTATATGTTGCTTCTATATAGTCTAAGAAACCTATATGCAAAGCATCCAAACAGTACAATTCGACTATTTTTTGCTCTTCAAGTTTAAGTGAACTACGAGCCCCATTGTTAATCCTTTAAAGGAAATTATTTGTAAATTTCGGCAAGTAGAACAATGAATGGAATAGGTAGACGGTTGAAATCATTGTATATATTGCTTCTATATAGTCTAAGAAACATATATGCAAAGCATCCAACCAGTACAATTCGCCAATTTTTTGTTCTTCAAGTTTAGTGAACAATGTGCCCCAATGGTTAATCCTTTATCGGAAATTATTTGTAATTTTCGACAAGTAGAACAATGAATGGAACAGGTAGACGGTTGAAATCCTTGTATATATTGCGTCTATATAGTCTAAGAAACATATATGCAAAGCATCCAACCAGTACAATTCGCCAATTTTTTGTTCTTCAAGTTTAAGTGAACAATGAGCCCCAATCGTTAATCCTTTATCGGAAATTATTTGTAATTTTCGACAAGTAGAACAATGAATGGAACAGGTAGACGGTTGAAATCCTTGTATATATTGCGTCTATATAGTCTAAGAAACATATATGCAAAGCATCCAAACAGTACCATTCGCCAATTTTTTGATCTTCAAGTTTAAGTGAACTACGAGCCCCATTGTTAATCCTTTAAAGGAAATTATTTGTAACTTGCGACAAGTAGAACAATGAATGGAACAGGTAGCCGGTTGAAATCAATGTATATATTGCTTCTATATAGTCTAAGAAACATATATGCAAAGCATCCAAACTGTACAATTCGCCAATTTTTTGTTCTTCAAGATTAAGTGAACAACGAGCCCCAATGGTTAATCCTTTATCGGAAATTATTTGTAACTTTCGACAAGTAGAACACTGAATGGAACAGGTAGACGGTTGAAATCTTTGTATATATTGCTTCTATATAGTCTAAGAAACATATATGCAAAGCATCCAAACAGTACAATTCCCCAATTTTTTGTTCTTCAAGTTTAAGTGAACAACGACCCCTATTGTTAATCCTTTAAAGGAAATTATTTGTAAATTTCGACAAGTAGAACAATGAATGGAACAGGTAGACTGTTGAAATCATTGTATATATTGCTTCTGTATAGTCTAAGAAACATATATGCAAAGAATCCAAACAGTACAATTCGCCAATTATTTGATCTTCAAGTTTAAGTGAACTACGAGCCCCATTGTTAATCCTTTATCGGAAATTATTTGTAACTTTCGACAAGTAGAACATGAATGGAACAGGTAGACGGTTGAAATCTTTGTATATAATGCTTCTATATAGTCTAAGAAACATATATGCAAAGCATCCAAACAGTACCATTCTCCAATTTTTTGTTCTTCAAGTTTAAGTGAACAACGAGCCCCAATGGTTAATCCTTTATCGGAAATTATTTGTAACTTTCGACAAGTAGAACATGAATGGAACAGGTAGACGGTTGAATTCATTGTATATATTGCTTCTATATAGTCTAAGAAACATATATGTTATGCATAGCGTCCAAACAGTACAATTCGCCAATTTTTTGCTCTTCAAGTTTAAGTAAACAATGAGCCCCAATGGTTAATCCTTTATCGGAAATTACTTGTAATTTTCGACAAGTAGAACAATGAATGGAACAGGTACACGGTTGAAATCTTTGTATATATTGCTTCTATATAATCTAAGAAACATATATTCAAAGCATCCAAACAGCACCATTCGCCAATTTTTTGTTCTTCAAGTTTAAGTGAACTACGAGCCCCATTGTTCATCCTTTAAATGAAATTATTTGTAAATTTCGGCAAGTAGAACAATGAATGGAATAGGTAGACGGTTGAAATCATTGTATATATTGCTTCTATATAGTCTAAGAAACATGTATGCAAAGCATCCAAACAGTACAATTCGCCAATTTCTTGTTCTTCAAGTTTAAGTAAACTACGATCCCCATTGTTAATCCCTTAACGGAAATTATTTGTAACTTTCGACAAGTAGAACAATGAATGGAACAGGTAGACGGTTGAGATCATTGTATATATTGCTTCTATATAGTCTAAGAAACATATATGCAAAGCATCCAAACAGTACCATTCGCCAATTATTTGATCTTCAAGTTTAAGTGAACTACGAGCCCCATTGTTAATCCTTTATCGGAAATTATTTGTAACTTTCGACAAGTAGAACATGAATGGAACAGGTAGACGGTTGAAATCTTTGTATATAATGCTTCTATATAGTCTAAGAAACATATATGCAAAGCATCCAAACAGTACCATTCTCCAATTTTTTGTTCATCAAGTTTAAGTGAACAACGAGCCCCAATGGTTAATCCTTTATCGGAAATTATTTGTAACTTTCGACAAGTAGAACATGAATGGAACAGGTAGACGGTTGAATTCATTGTATATATTGCTTCTATATAGTCTAAGAAACATATATGTTATGCATAGCGTCCAAACAGTACAATTCGCCAATTTTTTGCTCTTCAAGTTTAAGTAAACAATGAGCCCCAATGGTTAATCCTTTATCGGAAATTACTTGTAATTTTCGACAAGTAGAACAATGAATGGAACAGGTACACGGTTGAAATCTTTGTATATATTGCTTCTATATAATCTAAGAAACATATATTCAAAGCATCCAAACTGCACCATTCGCCAATTTTTTGTTCTTCAAGTTTAAGTGAACTACGAGCCCCATTGTTCATCCTTTAAATGAAATTATTTGTAAATTTCGGCAAGTAGAACAATGAATGGAATAGGTAGACGGTTGAAATCATTGTATATATTGCTTCTATACAGTCTAAGAAACATGTATGCAAAGCATCCAAACAGTACAATTCGCCAATTTCTTGTTCTTCAAGTTTAAGTAAACTACGATCCCCATTGTTAATCCCTTAACGGAAATTATTTGTAACTTTCGACAAGTAGAACAATGAATGGAATAGGTAGACGGTTGAAATCTTTGTATATATTGCTTCTATATAATCTAAGAAACATATATGCAAAGCATCTAAACAGTAACAATCGCCAATTTTTTGATCTTCAAGTTTAAGTGAACAGCGAGCCCCATTGATAATCATGAAATGGAAATTATTTGTATATTTCTACAAGTAGAACAATGAATAGTAAAGGTAGACGGGTGAAATCTTTCTATATATTGCTTCTAAATAGTCTATGAAACATATATGCAAAGCATCCAAACAGTACAATTCGCCAATTTATTGTTCTTCAAGTTTAAGTGAACTACGAGCCCCATTGTTAATCCTTTAAAGGAAATTATTTGTAAATTTCTACAAGTAGAACAATGATTGGAACACGTAGACGGTTGAAATCTTTGTATATATTGCTTCCATATAGTCTAAGAAACATGTACGCAAAGCATCAAAACAGTACCATTCGCCAATTTTTTGTTCTTCAAGTTTAAGTGAACAATGAGCCCCAATGGTTAATCCTTTATCGGAAATTACTTGTAATTTTCGACAAGTAGAACAATGAATGGAACAGGTAGACGGTTGAAATCTTTGTATATATTGCTTCTATATAATCTAAGAAACATATATTCAAAGCATCCAAACAGTACCATTCGCCAATTTTTTGTGCTTCAAGTTTATGTGAACTACCAGCCCCATTGTTAATCCTTTAAAGGAAATTATTTGTAAATTTCGACAAGTAGAACAATGAATGGAACAGGTAGACTGTTGAAATCATTGTATATATTGCTTCTATATAGTCTAAGAAACATATATGCATAGCGTCCAAACAGTACAATTCGCGAATTTTTTGCTCTTCAAGTTTAAGTGAACTACGAGCCCCATTGTTAATCCTTTAAAGGAAATTATTTGTAAATTTCGACAAGTAGAACAATGAATGGAACAGGTAAACTGTTGAAATCACTGTATATATTGCTTCTGTATAGTCTAAGAAACATATATGCAAAGAATCCAAACAGTACAATTCGCCAATTATTTGATCTTCAAGTTTAAGTGAACTACGAGCCCCATTGTTAATACTTTAACGGAAATTATTTGTAACTTGCGACAAGTAGAACAATGAATGGAACAGGTAGCCGGTTGAAATCAATGTATATATTGCTTCTATATAGTCTAAGAAACATATATGCAAAGCATCCAAACAGCACCATTCGCCAATTTTTTGTTCTTCAAGTTTAAGTGAACAACGAGCCCCAATGGTTAATCCTTTATCGGAAATTATTTGTAACTTTCGACAAGTAGAACAACGAATGGAACAGGTAGACGGTTGAAATCTTTGTATATATTGCGTCTATATAGCCTAAGAAACATATATGCAAAGCATCCAAACAGTACCATTCGCCAATTTTTTGTTCTTCAAGTTTAAGTGAACTACGAGCCCCATTGTTAATTCTTTAAAGGAAATTATTTGTAACATTCGGCAAGTAGAACAATGAATGGAATAGGTAGACGGTTGAAATCATTGTATATATTGCTTCTATATAGTCTAAGAAACATATATGCAAAGCATCCAAACAGTACCATTCGCCAATTTTTTGTCCTTCAAGTTTAAGTGAACAATCAGCCCCAATGGTTAATCCTTTATCGGTAATTATTTGTAACTTTCGACAAGTAGTACAATGAATGGAACAGGTAGTCTGTTGAAATCCTTGTATATATTGCGTCTATATAGTCTAAGAAACATATATGCAAAGCATCCAAACAGTACAATTCGCCAATTTATTGTTCTTCAAGTTTAAGTGAACAACGAGCCCCATTGTTAATCCTTTAAAGGAAATTATTTGTAAATTTCGACAAGTAGAACAATGAATGGAACAGGTAGACGGTTGAAATCTTTGTATATATTGCTTCCATATAGTCTAAGAAACATGTACGCAAAGCATCCAAGCAGTACCATTCGCCAATTTTTTGCTCTTCAAGTTTTAGTGAACAACGAGCCCCATTGTTAATCCTTTAAAGGAAATTATTTGTAAATTTCGGCAAGTAGAACAATGAATGGAATAGGTAGACGGTTGAAATCATTGTATATATTGCTTCTAAATAGTCTAAGAAACATATATGCAAAGCATCCAAACAGTACAATTCGCCAATTTTTTGTTCTTCAAGTTTAAGTAAACTACGATCACCATTGTTAAACCCTTAACGGAAATTATTTGTAACTTTCGACAAGTAGAACAATGAATGGAATAGGTAGACGGTTGAAATCATTGTATATATTGCTTCTATATAATCTAAGAAACATATATGCAAAGCATCTAAACAGTAACAATCGCCAATTTTTTGATCTTCAAGTTTACGTGAACAATGAGCCCCATTCTTAATCCTTTATCGGAAATTATTTGTAATTTTCGACAAGTAGAACAATGAATGGAACTGGAAGACGGTTGAAATCTTTGTATATATTGCTTCTATATAGCCTAAGAAACATATATGCAAAGCATCCAAACAGTACAATTCGCCAATTTTTTGTTCTTCAAGTTTAAGTGAACTACGAGCCCCATTGTTATTACTTTAACGGAAATTATTTGTAAATTTCGACAAATAGAACAATGATTGGAACACGTAGACGGTTGAAATCTTTGTATATATTGCTTCCATATAGTCTAAGAAACATGTACGCAAAGCATCCAAGCAGTACCATTCGCCAATTTTTTGTTCTTCAAGTTTAAGTGAACTACGAGCCCCATTGTTAATCCTTTAAAGGAAATTATTTGTTAATTTCGGCAAGTAGAACAATGAATGGAACAGGTAGACGGTTGAAATCTTTGTATATATTGCTTCTATATAGTCTAAGAAACATAAATGCAACGCATCCAAACAGTATAATTCGCCAATTTTTTGTTCTTCAAGTTTAAGTGAACAATGAGCCCCAATGGTTAATCCTTTATCGGTAATTATTTGTAACTTTCGACAAGTAGAACAATGAATGGACACGTAGGCGGTTGAAATCTTTGTATATATTGCTTCCATATAGTCTAAGAAACATATATGCAAAGCATCCAAACAGTACAATTCGCCAATTTTTTGTTCTTCAAGTTTAAGTGAACTACGAGCCCCATTGTTAATCCTTTAAAGGAAATTATTTGTAAATTTCTACAAGTAGAACAATGATTGGAACACGTAGACGGTTGAAATCTTTGTATATATTGCTTCCATATAGTCTAAGAAACATGTACGCAAAACATCCAAACAGTACCATTCGCCAATTTTTGGTTCTTCAAGTTTAAGTGAACAATGAGCCCCAATGGTTAATCCTTTATCGGAAATTACTTGTAATTTTCGACAAGCAGAACAATGAATGGAACAGGTAGACGGTTGAAATCTTTGTATATATTGCTTCTATATAATCTAAGAAACATATATGCAAAGCATCCAAACAGTACCATTCGCCAATTTTTAGTTCTTCAAGTTTAAGTGAACAACGAGCCCCATTGATAATCATGAAACGGAAATTATTTGTAACTTTCTACAAGTAGAACAATGAATAGAACAGGTAGACGGTTGAAATCTTTGTATATGTTGCTTCTATATAGTCTTAGAAACCTATATGCAAAGCATCTAAACAGTAACAATCGCCAATTTTTTGATCTTCATGTTTAAGTGAACAGCGAGCCCCATTGATAATCATGAAATGGAAATTATTTGTAACTTTCTACAAGTAGAACAATGAATAGTACATGTAGGCGGGTGAAATCTTTCTATATATTGCTTCTAAATAGTCTAAGAAACATATATGCAAAGCATGCAAACAGTACAATTCGCCAATTTATTGTTCTTCAAGTTTAAGTGAACAACGAGCCCCATTGTTAATCCTTTAAAGGAAATTATTTGTAATTTTCGACAAGTAGAACAATGAATGGAACAGGTAGACGGTTGAAATCTTTGTATATATTGCTTCTATATATTCTAAGAAACATATATTCAAAGCATCCAAACAGTACAATTCGCCAATTTCTTGTTCTTCAAGTTTAAGTAAACTACGATCCCCATTGTTAATCCCTTAACGGAAATTATTTGTAACTTTCGACAAGTAGAACAATGAATGGAACAGGTAGACGGTTGAGATCATTGTATATATTGCTTCTATATAGTCTAAGAAACATATATGCAAAGCATCCAAACAGTACCATTCGCCAATTATTTGATCTTCAAGTTTAAGTGAACTACGAGCCCCATTGTTAATCCTTTATCGGAAATTATTTGTAACTTTCGACAAGTAGAACATGAATGGAACAGGTAGACGGTTGAAATCTTTGTATATAATGCTTCTATATAGTCTAAGAAACATATATGCAAAGCATCCAAACAGTACCATTCTCCAATTTTTTGTTCATCAAGTTTAAGTGAACAACGAGCCCCAATGGTTAATCCTTTATCGGAAATTATTTGTAACTTTCGACAAGTAGAACATGAATGGAACAGGTAGACGGTTGAATTCATTGTATATATTGCTTCTATATAGTCTAAGAAACATATATGTTATGCATAGCGTCCAAACAGTACAATTCGCCAATTTTTTGCTCTTCAAGTTTAAGTAAACAATGAGCCCCAATGGTTAATCCTTTATCGGAAATTACTTGTAATTTTCGACAAGTAGAACAATGAATGGAACAGGTACACGGTTGAAATCTTTGTATATATTGCTTCTATATAATCTAAGAAACATATATTCAAAGCATCCAAACTGCACCATTCGCCAATTTTTTGTTCTTCAAGTTTAAGTGAACTACGAGCCCCATTGTTCATCCTTTAAATGAAATTATTTGTAAATTTCGGCAAGTAGAACAATGAATAGAATAGGTAGACGGTTGAAATCATTGTATATATTGCTTCTATACAGTCTAAGAAACATGTATGCAAAGCATCCAAACAGTACAATTCGCCAATTTCTTGTTCTTCAAGTTTAAGTAAACTACGATCCCCATTGTTAATCCCTTAACGGAAATTATTTGTAACTTTCGACAAGTAGAACAATGAATGGAATAGGTAGACGGTTGAAATCTTTGTATATATTGCTTCTATATAATCTAAGAAACATATATGCAAAGCATCTAAACAGTAACAATCGCCAATTTTTTGATCTTCAAGTTTAAGTGAACAGCGAGCCCCATTGATAATCATGAAATGGAAATTATTTGTATATTTCTACAAGTAGAACAATGAATAGTAAAGGTAGACGGGTGAAATCTTTCTATATATTGCTTCTAAATAGTCTATGAAACATATATGCAAAGCATCCAAACAGTACAATTCGCCAATTTATTGTTCTTCAAGTTTAAGTGAACTACGAGCCCCATTGTTAATCCTTTAAAGGAAATTATTTGTAAATTTCTACAAGTAGAACAATGATTGGAACACGTAGACGGTTGAAATCTTTGTATATATTGCTTCCATATAGTCTAAGAAACATGTACGCAAAGCATCAAAACAGTACCATTCGCCAATTTTTTGTTCTTCAAGTTTAAGTGAACAATGAGCCCCAATGGTTAATCCTTTATCGGAAATTACTTGTAATTTTCGACAAGTAGAACAATGAATGGAACAGGTAGACGGTTGAAATCTTTGTATATATTGCTTCTATATAATCTAAGAAACATATATTCAAAGCATCCAAACAGTACCATTCGCCAATTTTTTGTGCTTCAAGTTTATGTGAACTACCAGCCCCATTGTTAATCCTTTAAAGGAAATTATTTGTAAATTTCGACAAGTAGAACAATGAATGGAACAGGTAGACTGTTGAAATCATTGTATATATTGCTTCTATATAGTCTAAGAAACATATATGCATAGCGTCCAAACAGTACAATTCGCGAATTTTTTGCTCTTCAAGTTTAAGTGAACTACGAGCCCCATTGTTAATCCTTTAAAGGAAATTATTTGTAAATTTCGACAAGTAGAACAATGAATGGAACAGGTAAACTGTTGAAATCACTGTATATATTGCTTCTGTATAGTCTAAGAAACATATATGCAAAGAATCCAAACAGTACAATTCGCCAATTATTTGATCTTCAAGTTTAAGTGAACTACGAGCCCCATTGTTAATACTTTAACGGAAATTATTTGTAACTTGCGACAAGTAGAACAATGAATGGAACAGGTAGCCGGTTGAAATCAATGTATATATTGCTTCTATATAGTCTAAGAAACATATATGCAAAGCATCCAAACAGCACCATTCGCCAATTTTTTGTTCTTCAAGTTTAAGTGAACAACGAGCCCCAATGGTTAATCCTTTATCGGAAATTATTTGTAACTTTCGACAAGTAGAACAACGAATGGAACAGGTAGACGGTTGAAATCTTTGTATATATTGCGTCTATATAGCCTAAGAAACATATATGCAAAGCATCCAAACAGTACCATTCGCCAATTTTTTGTTCTTCAAGTTTAAGTGTACTACGAGCCCCATTGTTAATTCTTTAAAGGAAATTATTTGTAACATTCGGCAAGTAGAACAATGAATGGAATAGGTAGACGGTTGAAATCATTGTATATATTGCTTCTATATAGTCTAAGAAACATATATGCAAAGCATCCAAACAGTACCATTCGCCAATTTTTTGTCCTTCAAGTTTAAGTGAACAATCAGCCCCAATGGTTAATCCTTTATCGGTAATTATTTGTAACTTTCGACAAGTAGTACAATGAATGGAACAGGTAGTCTGTTGAAATCCTTGTATATATTGCGTCTATATAGTCTAAGAAACATATATGCAAAGCATCCAAACAGTACAATTCGCCAATTTATTGTTCTTCAAGTTTAAGTGAACAACGAGCCCCATTGTTAATCCTTTAAAGGAAATTATTTGTAAATTTCGACAAGTAGAACAATGAATGGAACAGGTAGACGGTTGAAATCTTTGTATATATTGCTTCCATATAGTCTAAGAAACATGTACGCAAAGCATCCAAGCAGTACCATTCGCCAATTTTTTGCTCTTCAAGTTTTAGTGAACAACGAGCCCCATTGTTAATCCTTTAAAGGAAATTATTTGTAAATTTCGGCAAGTAGAACAATGAATGGAATAGGTAGACGGTTGAAATCATTGTATATATTGCTTCTAAATAGTCTAAGAAACATATATGCAAAGCATCCAAACAGTACAATTCGCCAATTTTTTGTTCTTCAAGTTTAAGTAAACTACGATCACCATTGTTAAACCCTTAACGGAAATTATTTGTAACTTTCGACAAGTAGAACAATGAATGGAATAGGTAGACGGTTGAAATCATTGTATATATTGCTTCTATATAATCTAAGAAACATATATGCAAAGCATCTAAACAGTAACAATCGCCAATTTTTTGATCTTCAAGTTTACGTGAACAATGAGCCCCATTCTTAATCCTTTATCGGAAATTATTTGTAATTTTCGACAAGTAGAACAATGAATGGAACTGGAAGACGGTTGAAATCTTTGTATATATTGCTTCTATATAGCCTAAGAAACATATATGCAAAGCATCCAAACAGTACAATTCGCCAATTTTTTGTTCTTCAAGTTTAAGTGAACTACGAGCCCCATTGTTATTACTTTAACGGAAATTATTTGTAAATTTCGACAAATAGAACAATGATTGGAACACGTAGACGGTTGAAATCTTTGTATATATTGCTTCCATATAGTCTAAGAAACATGTACGCAAAGCATCCAAGCAGTACCATTCGCCAATTTTTTGTTCTTCAAGTTTAAGTGAACTACGAGCCCCATTGTTAATCCTTTAAAGGAAATTATTTGTTAATTTCGGCAAGTAGAACAATGAATGGAACAGGTAGACGGTTGAAATCTTTGTATATATTGCTTCTATATAGTCTAAGAAACATAAATGCAACGCATCCAAACAGTATAATTCGCCAATTTTTTGTTCTTCAAGTTTAAGTGAACAATGAGCCCCAATGGTTAATCCTTTATCGGTAATTATTTGTAACTTTCGACAAGTAGAACAATGAATGGACACGTAGGCGGTTGAAATCTTTGTATATATTGCTTCCATATAGTCTAAGAAACATATATGCAAAGCATCCAAACAGTACAATTCGCCAATTTTTTGTTCTTCAAGTTTAAGTGAACTACGAGCCCCATTGTTAATCCTTTAAAGGAAATTATTTGTAAATTTCTACAAGTAGAACAATGATTGGAACACGTAGACGGTTGAAATCTTTGTATATATTGCTTCCATATAGTCTAAGAAACATGTACGCAAAACATCCAAACAGTACCATTCGCCAATTTTTGGTTCTTCAAGTTTAAGTGAACAATGAGCCCCAATGGTTAATCCTTTATCGGAAATTACTTGTAATTTTCGACAAGCAGAACAATGAATGGAACAGGTAGACGGTTGAAATCTTTGTATATATTGCTTCTATATAATCTAAGAAACATATATGCAAAGCATCCAAACAGTACCATTCGCCAATTTTTAGTTCTTCAAGTTTAAGTGAACAACGAGCCCCATTGATAATCATGAAACGGAAATTATTTGTAACTTTCTACAAGTAGAACAATGAATAGAACAGGTAGACGGTTGAAATCTTTGTATATGTTGCTTCTATATAGTCTTAGAAACCTATATGCAAAGCATCTAAACAGTAACAATCGCCAATTTTTTGATCTTCATGTTTAAGTGAACAGCGAGCCCCATTGATAATCATGAAATGGAAATTATTTGTAACTTTCTACAAGTAGAACAATGAATAGTACATGTAGGCGGGTGAAATCTTTCTATATATTGCTTCTAAATAGTCTAAGAAACATATATGCAAAGCATGCAAACAGTACAATTCGCCAATTTATTGTTCTTCAAGTTTAAGTGAACAACGAGCCCCATTGTTAATCCTTTAAAGGAAATTATTTGTAATTTTCGACAAGTAGAACAATGAATGGAACAGGTAGACGGTTGAAATCTTTGTATATATTGCTTCTATATATTCTAAGAAACATATATTCAAAGCATCCAAACAGTACAATTCGCCAATTTTTTGTTCTTCAAGTTTAAGTGAACTACGAGCCCCATTGTTAATCCTTTAAAGGAAATTATTTGTAAATTTCGACAAGTAGAACAATGAATGGATCAGGTAGACGGTTGAAATCATTGTATATATTGCTTCTATATAATCTACGAAACATATATGCACAGCAACCAAAAAGTACAATTCGCCAATTTTTTGTTCTTCAAGTTTAAGTGTACAATGAGCCCCAATGGTTAATCCTTTATCGGTAATTATTTGTAACTTTCGACAAGTAGAACAATGAATGGAACAGGTAGACGGTTGAAATCTTTGTATATATTGCTTCTATATAATCTAAGAAACATATATGCAAAGCATCCAAACAGTAACAATCGCCAATTTTTTGATCTTCAAGTTTAAGTGAACATCGAGCCCCATTGTTAATCCTTTAAAGGAAATTATTTGTAAATTTCGACAAGTAGAACAATGATTGGAACACGTAGACGGTTGAAATCATTGTATATATTGGTTCTATATAATCTAAGAAACATATATGCAAAGCGTCCAAACAGTACAATACTCCAATTTTTTGTTCTTCAAGTTTAAGTGAACAATGAGCCCCAATGGTTAATCCTTTATCGGTAATTATTTGTAACTTTCGACAAGTAGAACAATGAATGGAACAGGTAGACGGTTGAAATCTTTGTATATATTGCTTCTATATTATCTAAGAAACATATATGCAAAGCATCCAAACAGTAACAATCGCCAATTTTTTGATCTTCAAGTTTAAGTGAACATCGAGCCCCATTGATAATCATGAAATGGAAATTATTTGTAACTTTCAACAAGTAGAACAATGAATAGTACAGGTAGGCGGGTGAAATCTTTCTATATATTGCTTCTAAATAGTCTAAGAAACATATATGCAAAGCATGCAATCAGTACAATATGCCAATTTTTTGTTCTTCAAGTTTAAGTGAACTACGAGCCCCATTGTTAATCCTTTAAAGGAAATTATTTGTAAATTTCGACAAGTAGAACAATGATTGGAACACGTAGACGTTTGAAATCATTGTATATATTGGTTCTATATAGTCCAAGAAACATATATGCAAAGCGTCCAAACAGTACAATTCTCCAATTTTTTGCTCTTCAAGTTTAAGTGAACTACAAACCCCATTGTTAATCCTTTAAAGGAAATTATTTGTAAATTTCGGCAAGTAGAACAATGAATGGAACAGGTAGACGGTTGAAATCTTTGTATATATTGCTACTATATAATCTAAGAAACATATATGCAAAGCATCCAAACAGTACCATTCGCCAATTTTTTGATCTTCAAGTTTAAGTGAACTACGAGCCCCATTGTTAATCCTTTAAAGGAAATTATTCGTAAATTTCAACAAGTAGAACAATGAATGGAACAGGTAGACTGTTGAAATCATTGTATATATTGCTTCTGTATAGTCTAAGAAACATATATGCAAAGAATCCAAACAGTACAATTCGCCAATTATTTGATCTTCAAGTTTAAGTGAACTACGAGCCCCAATGGTTAATCCTTTATCGGTAATTATTTGTAAATTTCGACAAGTAGAACAATGATTGGAACACGTAGACGGTTGAAATCTTTGTATATATTGCTTCCATATAGTCTAAGAAACATGTACGCAAAGCATCCAAACAGTACCATTCGCCAATTTTTTGTTCTTCAAGTTTAAGTGAACAATGAGCCCCAATCGTTAATCCTTTATCGGAAATTATTTGTAATTTTCGACAAGTAGAACAATGAATGGAACAGGTAGACGGTTGAAATCCTTGTATATATTGCGTCTATATAGTCTAAGAAACATATATGCAAAGCATCCAAACAGTACCATTCGCCAATTTTTTGATCTTCAAGTTTAAGTGAACTACGAGCCCCATTGTTAATCCTTTAAAGGAAATTATTTGTAACTTGCGACAAGTAGAACAATGAATGGAACAGGTAGCCGGTTGAAATCAATGTATATATTGCTTCTATATAGTCTAAGAAACATATATGCAAAGCATCCAAACTGTACAATTCGCCAATTTTTTGTTCTTCAAGATTAAGTGAACAACGAGCCCCAATGGTTAATCCTTTATCGGAAATTATTTGTAACTTTCGACAAGTAGAACACTGAATGGAACAGGTAGACGGTTGAAATCTTTGTATATATTGCTTCTATATAGTCTAAGAAACATATATGCAAAGCATCCAAACAGTACAATTCCCCAATTTTTTGTTCTTCAAGTTTAAGTGAACAACGACCCCTATTGTTAATCCTTTAAAGGAAATTATTTGTAAATTTCGACAAGTAGAACAATGAATGGAACAGGTAGACTGTTGAAATCATTGTATATATTGCTTCTGTATAGTCTAAGAAACATATATGCAAAGAATCCAAACAGTACAATTCGCCAATTATTTGATCTTCAAGTTTAAGTGAACTACGAGCCCCATTGTTAATCCTTTATCGGAAATTATTTGTAACTTTCGACAAGTAGAACATGAATGGAACAGGTAGACGGTTGAAATCTTTGTATATAATGCTTCTATATAGTCTAAGAAACATATATGCAAAGCATCCAAACAGTACCATTTTCCAATTTTTTGTTCTTCAAGTTTAAGTGAACAACGAGCCCCAATGGTTAATCCTTTATCGGAAATTATTTGTAACTTTCGACAAGTAGAACATGAATGGAACAGGTAGACGGTTGAATTCATTGTATATATTGCTTCTATATAGTCTAAGAAACATATATGTTATGCATAGCGTCCAAACAGTACAATTCGCCAATTTTTTGCTCTTCAAGTTTAAGTAAACAATGAGCCCCAATGGTTAATCCTTTATCGGAAATTACTTGTAATTTTCGACAAGTAGAACAATGAATGGAACAGGTACACGGTTGAAATCTTTGTATATATTGCTTCTATATAATCTAAGAAACATATATTCAAAGCATCCAAACAGCACCATTCGCCAATTTTTTGTTCTTCAAGTTTAAGTGAACTACGAGCCCCATTGTTCATCCTTTAAATGAAATTATTTGTAAATTTCGGCAAGTAGAACAATGAATGGAATAGGTAGACGGTTGAAATCATTGTATATATTGCTTCTATATAGTCTAAGAAACATGTATGCAAAGCATCCAAACAGTACAATTCGCCAATTTCTTGTTCTTCAAGTTTAAGTAAACTACGATCCCCATTGTTAATCCCTTAACGGAAATTATTTGTAACTTTCGACAAGTAGAACAATGAATGGAACAGGTAGACGGTTGAGATCATTGTATATATTGCTTCTATATAGTCTAAGAAACATATATGCAAAGCATCCAAACAGTACCATTCGCCAATTATTTGATCTTCAAGTTTAAGTGAACTACGAGCCCCATTGTTAATCCTTTATCGGAAATTATTTGTAACTTTCGACAAGTAGAACATGAATGGAACAGGTAGACGGTTGAAATCTTTGTATATAATGCTTCTATATAGTCTAAGAAACATATATGCAAAGCATCCAAACAGTACCATTCTCCAATTTTTTGTTCTTCAAGTTTAAGTGAACAACGAGCCCCAATGGTTAATCCTTTATCGGAAATTATTTGTAACTTTCGACAAGTAGAACATGAATGGAACAGGTAGACGGTTGAATTCATTGTATATATTGCTTCTATATAGTCTAAGAAACATATATGTTATGCATAGCGTCCAAACAGTACAATTCGCCAATTTTTTGCTCTTCAAGTTTAAGTAAACAATGAGCCCCAATGGTTAATCCTTTATCGGAAATTACTTGTAATTTTCGACAAGTAGAACAATGAATGGAACAGGTACACGGTTGAAATCTTTGTATATATTGCTTCTATATAATCTAAGAAACATATATTCAAAGCATCCAAACAGCACCATTCGCCAATTTTTTGTTCTTCAAGTTTAAGTGAACTACGAGCCCCATTGTTCATCCTTTAAATGAAATTATTTGTAAATTTCGGCAAGTAGAACAATGAATGGAATAGGTAGACGGTTGAAATCATTGTATATATTGCTTCTATATAGTCTAAGAAACATGTATGCAAAGCATCCAAACAGTACAATTCGCCAATTTCTTGTTCTTCAAGTTTAAGTAAACTACGATCCCCATTGTTAATCCCTTAACGGAAATTATTTGTAACTTTCGACAAGTAGAACAATGAATGGAACAGGTAGACGGTTGAGATCATTGTATATATTGCTTCTATATAGTCTAAGAAACATATATGCAAAGCATCCAAACAGTACCATTCGCCAATTATTTGATCTTCAAGTTTAAGTGAACTACGAGCCCCATTGTTAATATTTTAACGGAAATTATTTGTAACTTGCGACAAGTAGAACAATGAATGGAACAGGTAGACGGTTGAAATCTTTGTATATATTGCTTCTATATAATCTAAGAATCATATATGCAAAGCATCCAAACAGTACCTTTCGCCAATTTTAGTTCTTCAAGTTTAAGTGAACAACGAGCCCCATTGATAATCATGAAACGGAAATTATTTGTAACTTTCTACAAGTAGAACAATGAATAGAACAGGTAGACAGTTGAAATCTTTGTATATGTTGCTTATATATAGTCTAAGAAACCTATATGCAAAGCATCTAAACAGTGACAATCGCCAATTTTTTGATCTTCAAGTTTAAGTGAACAGCGATCCCCATTGATAATCATGAAATGGAAATTATTTCTAACTTTCTACAAGCAGAACAATGAATAGTACAGGTAGACAGGTGAAATCTTTCTATATATTGCTTCTAAATAGTCTAAGAAACATATACGCAAAGCATCCAAACAGTACAATTCGCCAATTTTTTGTTCTTGAAGTTTAAGTGAATTACGAGCCCCATTGTTAATCCTTTAACGGAAATTAATTGTAACTTGCTACAAGTAGAACAATGATTGGAACACGTAGACGGTTGAAATCTTTGTATATATTGCTTCTGTATAGTCTAAGAAACATATATGCTAAGCATCCAAACAGTACAATTCGCCAATTTATTGTTCTTCAAGTTTAAGTAAACAACGAGACCCATTGTTAATCCTTTAAAGGAAATTATTTGTAAATTTCGACAAGTAGAACAACGATTGGAACACGTAGACGGTTGAAATCTTTGTATATATTGCTTCCATATAGTCTAAGAAACATGTACGCAAAGCATCAAAACAGTACCATTCTCCAATTTTTTGTTCTTCAAGTTTAAGTGAACAATGAGCCCCAATGGTTAATCCTTTATCGGAAATTATTCGTAATTTTCGACAAGTAGAACAATGAATGGAACAGGTAGACGGTTGAAATCTTTGTATATATTGCTTCTATATAATCTAAGAAACATATATGCAAAGCATCTAAACAGTAACAATCGCCAATTTTTTGATCTTCAAGTTTAAGTGAACAGCGAGCCCCATTGATAATCATGAAATGGAAATTATTTGTATATTTCTACAAGTAGAACAATGAATAGTAAAGGTAGACGGGTGAAATCTTTCTATATATTGCTTCTAAATAGTCTATGAAACATATATGCAAAGCATCCAAACAGTACAATTCGCCAATTTATTGTTCTTCAAGTTTAAGTGAACTACGAGCCCCATTGTTAATCCTTTAAAGGAAATTATTTGTAAATTTCTACAAGTAGAACAATGATTGGAACACGTAGACGGTTGAAATCTTTGTATATATTGCTTCCATATAGTCTAAGAAACATGTACGCAAAGCATCAAAACAGTACCATTCGCCAATTTTTTGTTCTTCAAGTTTAAGTGAACAATGAGCCCCAATGGTTAATCCTTTATCGGAAATTACTTGTAATTTTCGACAAGTAGAACAATGAATGGAACAGGTAGACAGTTGAAATCTTTGTATATATTGCTTCTATATAATCTAAGAAACATATATTCAAAGCATCCAAACAGTACCATTCGCCAATTTTTTGTGCTTCAAGTTTATGTGAACTACCAGCCCCATTGTTAATCCTTTAAAGGAAATTATTTGTAAATTTCGACAAGTAGAACAATGAATGGAACAGGTAGACTGTTGAAATCATTGTATATATTGCTTCTATATAGTCTAAGAAACATATATGCATAGCGTCCAAACAGTACAATTCGCGAATTTTTTGCTCTTCAAGTTTAAGTGAACTACGAGCCCCATTGTTAATCCTTTAAAGGAAATTATTTGTAAATTTCGACAAGTAGAACAATGAATGGAACAGGTAAACTGTTGAAATCACTGTATATATTGCTTCTGTATAGTCTAAGAAACATATATGCAAAGAATCCAAACAGTACAATTCGCCAATTATTTGATCTTCAAGTTTAAGTGAACTACGAGCCCCATTGTTAATACTTTAACGGAAATTATTTGTAACTTGCGACAAGTAGAACAATGAATGGAACAGGTAGCCGGTTGAAATCAATGTATATATTGCTTCTATATAGTCTAAGAAACATATATGCAAAGCATCCAAACAGTACCATTCGCCAATTTTTTGTTCTTCAAGTTTAAGTGAACAACGAGCCCCAATGGTTAATCCTTTATCGGAAATTATTTGTAACTTTCGACAAGTAGAACAACGAATGGAACAGGTAGACGGTTGAAATCTTTGTATATATTGCGTCTATATAGCCTAAGAAACATATATGCAAAGCATCCAAACAGTACCATTCGCCAATTTTTTGTTCTTCAAGTTTAAGTGAACTACGAGCCCCATTGTTAATTCTTTAAAGGAAATTATTTGTAACATTCGGCAAGTAGAACAATGAATGGAATAGGTAGACGGTTGAAATCATTGTATATATTGCTTCTATATAGTCTAAGAAACATATATGCAAAGCATCCAAACAGTACCATTCGCCAATTTTTTGTCCTTCAAGTTTAAGTGAACAATCAGCCCCAATGGTTAATCCTTTATCGGTAATTATTTGTAACTTTCGACAAGTAGTACAATGAATGGAACAGGTAGTCTGTTGAAATCCTTGTATATATTGCGTCTATATAGTCTAAGAAACATATATGCAAAGCATCCAAACAGTACAATTCGCCAATTTATTGTTCTTCAAGTTTAAGTGAACAACGAGCCCCATTGTTAATCCTTTAAAGGAAATTATTTGTAAATTTCGACAAGTAGAACAATGAATGGAACAGGTAGACGGTTGAAATCTTTGTATATATTGCTTCCATATAGTCTAAGAAACATGTACGCAAAGCATCCAAGCAGTACCATTCGCCAATTTTTTGCTCTTCAAGTTTTAGTGAACAACGAGCCCCATTGTTAATCCTTTAAAGGAAATTATTTGTAAATTTCGGCAAGTAGAACAATGAATGGAATAGGTAGACGGTTGAAATCATTGTATATATTGCTTCTAAATAGTCTAAGAAACATATATGCAAAGCATCCAAACAGTACAATTCGCCAATTTTTTGTTCTTCAAGTTTAAGTAAACTACGATCACCATTGTTAAACCCTTAACGGAAATTATTTGTAACTTTCGACAAGTAGAACAATGAATGGAATAGGTAGACGGTTGAAATCATTGTATATATTGCTTCTATATAATCTAAGAAACATATATGCAAAGCATCTAAACAGTAACAATCGCCAATTTTTTGATCTTCAAGTTTACGTGAACAATGAGCCCCATTCTTAATCCTTTATCGGAAATTATTTGTAATTTTCGACAAGTAGAACAATGAATGGAACTGGAAGACGGTTGAAATCTTTGTATATATTGCTTCTATATAGCCTAAGAAACATATATGCAAAGCATCCAAACAGTACAATTCGCCAATTTTTTGTTCTTCAAGTTTAAGTGAACTACGAGCCCCATTGTTATTACTTTAACGGAAATTATTTGTAAATTTCGACAAATAGAACAATGATTGGAACACGTAGACGGTTGAAATCTTTGTATATATTGCTTCCATATAGTCTAAGAAACATGTACGCAAAGCATCCAAGCAGTACCATTCGCCAATTTTTTGTTCTTCAAGTTTAAGTGAACTACGAGCCCCATTGTTAATCCTTTAAAGGAAATTATTTGTTAATTTCGGCAAGTAGAACAATGAATGGAACAGGTAGACGGTTGAAATCTTTGTATATATTGCTTCTATATAGTCTAAGAAACATAAATGCAACGCATCCAAACAGTACAATTCGCCAATTTCTTGTTCTTCAAGTTTAAGTAAACTACGATCCCCATTGTTAATCCCTTAACGGAAATTATTTGTAACTTTCGACAAGTAGAACAATGAATGGAACAGGTAGACGGTTGAGATCATTGTATATATTGCTTCTATATAGTCTAAGAAACATATATATGCAAAGCATCCAAACAGTACCATTCGTGAATTTTTTTTTTCAAGCTTAAGTGAACTACGAGCCCCATTGATAATCATGAAAGGGAAATTATTTGTAACTTTCTACAAGTAGAACAATGAATAGAATAGGTAGACTGTTGAAATCTTTGTATATATTGCTTCTATATAGTCTATGAAACATATATGCAAAGCATCCAAACAGTACAATTCGCGAAGTTTTGTTCTTCAAGTTTAAGTGAACTACGAGCCCCATTGTTAATCCTTTAACGGAAATTATTTGTAACTTTCGACAAGTAGAACAATGAATGGGACAGGTAGACGGTTGAAATCATTGTATATATTGCTTCTATATAGTCTAAGAAACATATATGCAAAGCATCCAAACAGTACAATTCGCCAATTTTTTGTTCTTCAAGTTTAAGTGAACAACGAGCCCCATTGATAATCATGAAAGGGAAACTATTTGTAACTTTGTACAAGTAGAACAATGAATAGAACAGGTAGACGGTTGAAATCTTTGTATATATTGCTTCTATATAGCCTAAGAAACATATATGCAAAGCATCCAAACAGTACAATTCGCCAATTTTTTGTTCTTCAAGTTTAAGTGAACTACGAGCCCCATTGTTATTACTTTAACGGAAATTATTTGTAAATTTCGACAAATAGAACAATGATTGGAACACGTAGACGGTTGAAATCTTTGTATATATTGCTTCCATATGGTCTAAGAAACATGTACGCAAAGCATCCAAGCAGTACCATTCGCCAATTTTTTGTTCTTCAAGTTTAAGTGAACTACGAGCCCCATTGTTAATCCTTTAAAGGAAATTATTTGTAAATTTCGGCAAGTAGAACAATGAATGGAACAGGTAGACGGTTGAAATCTTTGTATATATTGCTTCTATATAGTCTAAGAAACATAAATGCAACGCATCCAAACAGTATAATTCGCCAATTTTTTGTTCTTCAAGTTTAAGTGAACTACGAGCCCCATTGTTAATCCTTTAAAGTAAATTATTTGTAAATTTCGACAAGTAGAACAATGATTGGAACACGTAGAAGGTTGAAATCTTTGTATATATTGCTTCCATATAGTCTAAGAAACATACCTGAAAGCATCCAAACAGTACCATTCGAGAATTTATTGTTCTTCATGATTAAGTGAACAACGAGCCCCATTGATAATCATGAAAGGGAAATTATTTGTAACTTTCTTTTTTTTTCTTTTTTTTTATTTACAATATACAATAATAAACAATTACATAAAGATACGATAACTGGGTACCAAGATTAACTTTCACCCCAGTCATTAGTAAATTAAGTTTTTAACAAATTAACGCGATTGTCTATAGTTTAGAAGAATGATAGGAAAATTATAAAAACCTGTCTCATCATAGAAGACCTGAAGTAATATACAATAAGTACAAGGCTAGAAACTAAGTAACAAATGAATGATTCGCTTATGTTTATACTTCTTATAGTTAAGGTCAACCTGAGAATAATTTCCTATGGAATTAATAGCTTTATCTTTACTTTTATGGCACGTTTGGTAAAAGCGTATGGAGAATTTTTGAATGTAATCACTTATGTAGCTTATACCTAGATCTTTATGAATTAATGATATATTAGTATATTTAGCGCAAAGTGCATTATTATTTTCCACCATTTTAATAATCGCCTGTCACTGAATCGTGAGGAGTGAGCAGGAATCACTGGATATCGTTGTCCGTTGAAACGAGCAACTTATAAATTGTGCTAAAAACGAATGGCATTTCCGACTAATCCACGTACAAGAGGATGGTTGGACGTTTCGCAACGGTGTCGTGTTTCCAATCGTTTAGGTCAGATTTCTCTTTGAGTACCGTATCACTATGTTTATTTGAGAGTCGTGAAACGACAGTGGCTCGATTTGATTAAAATTTCACGTTCCATCGATGCTTGTTTTTCGCAGTTATTAACATCGCGATCACCGAATACATTACACAGTCGATTTACATTATTCTGCATCAGATGTAATTAAAATTTACACTTAAATAAATACCAGCATAATTCTCCACTTCCGTGCAATTACTTTCCCCGTGCAACGGCGACCCGTGATATCTACAAAGACGACTGTTTAAAACGAATCTCCCTTTCTCGAGATATCCAATCGTTGAATTAATAAACGTCAAAGAGTACAATCGGAAGGTGTACAATGAGAAAAATAAAAGGGAAGAGCACACGGAAAATCCTAATACTCTTCATCAAGATATGTCTCTCTCTCTCTCTCTTTATCACTTTGCATCTCTCCTCTCTGTTATTCGCATATTTCATATTTTCACGAATTGATCGCGGATCGGCAATGGAAGAAAAAAGCCGCACGTATGCACGGTGCGGCAAAAAGCGTTTTATTAAACCGAGCTCACGGCGACCTTCGACAATGTGATTACTGCGTTTCAATAAATTTTTTGCGTTTCGTCAAACTTTCGTTGATTGGCATTCCTATTATTTTGTTCCGATGCTAGGAAATGCGTGTAGAGGAGGAGCACAGAGAGAAAACTGGGGAGGACAGAAACGTTGCGCGGAACAAAGAGTACGATATTTCCGCTTCCTACTCGATTTTTACCTCGCTTTTCCAAACATTTCCTGCTAAATGGTGAGAGGAAAGCCGATGAAAGTCATCGTACAGAGAATTCGCTGTTTGCGCGTATTGAAATCGAAAAACTTTGATCTATCGCGTTAGATTCGTGGATAAAAGTGGAGGCTCGACGATGCTCTCGGTTGAACGGTGCGAAATATCGTTGGCTGACAAAGCGACGATGCAAAAACCGGGGTAATTCGACCTCCAATGCCATTTTCGCCAATGAAAGGGAGTAAATGCTCAGAAGACATTCTCTCTTCGACTGATAATTGCTTTACGGTGGCCACGTTGGGGAGAAATCATAGTTAACGAAGTTCCATCGATTTTCCCTCGGACCATACAGCGAATGTGAGAAAATTGACGGGAGCGTCATCAAAATATTAAATACTGAATATATAATATTATTTTCGCGCTTATTCGAAGCCCTGATAAATGGGATAGTCGTAAAAAATATAGAGAATAATTTCGAATTATTGTTATCGTGTTATCGTAAAATTTGAATATTTGTTATGCAGCCTCGAAAATTTATTATGCAGCTGGTTAGACGGTGAAAGCTCTTTTGTTGATGTTTCCTAATATATCGCGTAGAGGTTGTGCAAAATTATTATTCTTTCGTCGGTCGAGGTTGTCAAGTATTTGCATACTAGTAAAATATACATGCGAATGGAGAATTTTGTATTGCAAATTCCATGGTAAACGTGTGGATCCAAGCACTTGACCTTTACAAAAAAGCCTCCGGCGATCTGTTGTGCAACATTCGTAAATGTGCTTCGGAAGCATTGTGTATCGGTTTGCAAATGTCAGGGAATAAAGGACGTATGTAATGGAGTGCGTTTTGTCAAATGATTGCAAAGGAATTCAACTTGAAAGTCTGCCTGAATGGCTCGACGAAAGGCTTGAGAAAACAATTGGAAATATATTGTACCGGAGAAAATCATGATAGTAATAGGAATTGGTTGTATTGGTTTAATTACTATATCATAGAAGATACTATAGATTATAAAAGATATAATTGCATTATACTGGCATACAGTAATGCTTACTTTGTTGGGATGAAATATTGCAAAACATATTTTATTTGGACTAGGATGTTAACCGTGTTCGTTAAAGCAGCGGGATGATAACAAAATAAGGGATGGTAAAATATTTCAACTTGTTCGACCGTCTATAAAATAGAAGTTCTTGATAACGTTATCGCTATCGGATTGCAGTCAAGCAGGAACCTTCTATTTTGATGGTATGAAATGTAATTGAACCCTCCGTTTTGAGAGATAATATCTGCCAAAAACTGAATACGTTCAGCGTGGAACAGTTCCGTTGTCTCTAACTAAATTATAACAACAATAATTTTCGTTTTTTCTTCCTTTTGCATCGTTCGTCCAATCAGAGTATCGAGTTGGTGCGGTTGGTAAACTAGCTTAGCACGCGCAGTCGGCGAACGAGGTGTCTACCTTCGAAAATCCTTTCCTTATATATTTCTTACATTATATTCCCCAAATAATATTGGAGGTTGCTTGAAATTCATCGAAGATAGCTGCAAATATATTATTTATCAATAAGATAAAAGTATTACACAAAGAATCAAATATTCGTAAGCATTGAAAAGTACATCGTCAATTATAAACTCACGTACTTCACTCCTATAATTTTTATTCACCATAAGATTTATTAAAAATAAGCAGAGACAAGTTATTAAATAATAATTACATCTGTAATAAACGATTATTGACGAAAATTATTGTAATAACCGAAGTTTGCAAAATTATCCATGGAGAAAGGGGATCTCAATACGTAAGGTGCACTACGCATGTTCAGCGAGCCACCTCGCTGAGGCGGGAGAGCACAGTACAGCTTCAGACATCGAACGGGTCGCGTGATTTGACAGGTTGGTCCCTATGTATATTTGTGCACTTGCATATGGGTACCTAGTCACTCTTGATCTTGGATTACGACTATTAGTGCATGTGTGCTATAATATTAAACTACTTAAACAATAAATTAAAAGTGATATTAAATAATTTTAACAATTAAATACAATGTTTTGTGGAAGTATTAGTGGCATCAAGTGATAGTTACTTGTAGTGTTTTTACATCATTTTAACAATTAAATACAACATTTTGTGGAAGTATCAGTGACCTCAGGTGCCAGTTACCTGCAAGTGTTTTTAAATTATTTCGACAATTAAATACAAGGTTTTGTGGATGTGTCAGTGATATCAAGTGACAGTTTTGTGCAAGTGTTTTTAAATTATTTCGACAATTAAATACAAGGTTTTGTGGATGTGTCAGTAACATCAAGTGACAGTTTTGTGCAAGTGTTTTTAAATAATTTCGACAATTAAATACAACGTTTTGTGGAAGTATCAGTGACATCAAGTGATCGTTACTTGTAGTGTTTTTACATCATTTTAACAATTGAATACAACGTTTTGTGGATGTGTCCGTGACATCAAGTGACAGTTTTGTGCAAGTGTTTTTAAATTATTTCGCCAATTAAATACAACGTTTTATGGATGTGTCAGTGACATCAAGTGGCAGTTTTGTGCAAGTGTTTTTAAATTATTTCAACAATTAAATACAAGGTTTTGTGGATGTGTCAGTGACATCAAGTGACAGTTTTGTGCAAGTGTTTTTAAATTATTTCAACAATTAAATACAAGGTTTTGTGGATGTGTCAGTGACATCAAGTGACAGTTTTGTGCAAGTGTGTTTAAATTATTTCGACAATTAAATACAAGGTTTTGTGGATGGGTCAGTTACATCAAGTGACAGTTTTGTGCAAGTGTTTTTAAATAATTTCGACAATTAAATACAACGTTTTGTGGAAGTATCAGTGACATCAAGTGATCGTTACTTGTAGTGTTTTTACATCATTTTAACAATTGAATACAACGTTTTGTGGATGTGTCCGTGACATCAAGTGGCAGTTTTGTGCAAGTGTTTTTAAATTATTTCGACAATTAAATACAAGGTTTTGTGGATGTGTCAGTGACATCAAGTGACAATTTTGTGCAAGTATTTTTAAATTATTTCGACAATTAAATATAACGTTTTGTGGAAGTGTTAGTGACACAAAGTGATAGTTTTGTGCAAGTGATTTTGAATTATTTAAGCGATTAAATACAACGTGTTGTTATAGTGTCAGTGACATAAAGTGATTACTTCGTGTAAATGTCAATAACTTAAAGTTACGGTTTCGCGCCAGTGTTTCTAATTAATTTAAGCGATTGAACACAACGTGTTGTGGAATAACCATTAAAATATTGCACATTTATTTTCGATAGTTGGTTCCCGTAGATGTTGTATTATGTTATCAATTCATTTTCTCTTTCCTCGAAACTCGCAATTATCGTAGCTTAATATTTCCACCTCCATTTCCTCCGTAATGTCAGTTCTTAATTAATTTTCACAAAAATAGATTCATTTTTTCAAGTCCGATTGTTATTTCTGTTTACAGTATCTCCGGCAGAAGGTTTTGGGATATTGGGCCATTCTCAATCAGTTGGAACTCACGTTAAATGAGAAATGACTCACTTTCGCTACAATTTCCCCGTGTTTCGAGATTCTTGATATTTTTCAAATGATATAGTAGAAGCTGCCGTCTTTCTAGAACTCGATTGCACTATCGTAAAGTCTGTAGTGCGAGTATAGAATAACATTCGCGCTTAGAAGTTCACAGAATTATGAAATCTTCAATTAGAAATGGGACTTTGATCTGTGTAACTCGTTTGGGGAACTGTATCGTTGAAATTTTTTATTATTTTGTTATTCAATAGTAATTCGAACGACATACGATATAATCACAGTATACGATATAATTTTAATTTCAATACCTTATAATTAAAGTATCTCGATTATATAAATGTAATGTTTCATTGACAAACGCTTGCATATTAAAATTTGCGACCGATTTATCGGTCTTAGAGTCAGTGCCGGGTTTTGTATCGCATATATTTAAAACATACTCGAAACGAGTATTCGCGCAAGTAGAGCCAGTGTTCGTTCGTACCGTAAATCGTTTCAACGTACCGGTCGCGAATACCGATCACCGAAATCGCGAAACTCGCGGGTCAGCACCTGCTCCTGCGGAGAGGACCTCCATCGTGCAGTCGGTGGACGATGGAGGATGTAAGTTTCATTATTTCACTAACATTTTCATTAATCGACCCCTATTTCAATTGGAACTTAAAGTTCACTTTAACCGTTTGAGTCTCAGTATCAAAAAGATCCGTTATATTCTATCTCTATAAAGAAAATTGTTTTATTTCTCTCAAAATTTGTCCAATATATCCTGAGACTCAAACGGTTAAGAGAATTAAATTAGAGTTTAATTTTACCCACCGTATATTCAAATAATTCTCCTTAGAGATTCTATAATGTTGTCTTCTCTTGTGTTAAAGAAAGGACAATCTCCAGGCCATGGATGCAGCCAGGCCATGTACGCAGCCCAACCATGGATGCAGCCGGACCATGGATGCAGCCGGTCCATGGATGCAGCCAGACCATGGATGCAGCCGGACCATGGATGCAGCCGGACCATGGACTACGATCTCAACGTGGAGGTAAACACTTTTCAACTATCACTTTCTTCGGTTGGTGAGTGACAAAATTCAAAGTTCCTCCGGTCGTTCGATCATGCCGCAGGACGAATGGTCCGAAACGGCACCGAACGACTAGTTGTATTTTATGTGTGCTAGTAGTTTGCGAACATAGTGACCGCGATTATGGTAATTAGTACCATAGTCGCGAGTAGTAACGATTTTTCTAGGATGTTTAGTATGTAAGAATTTCGCGGATGGTCAATTCCATTGTCAAAGTAATAATAACGAATGTATATTGAATTATTCGACGAATTACTTTGACGATGGTATTGACCGACAAATTTCAATGATCTCAGTAGAGTCAATTTTAGTCAATTACAATTCACTTTTAAATTCATTTGCATATAGAGTGTCAATGCTCTACGTAGAGTCACTTTAATAGATTTCAATTCTCATTTAAAGTCATGTTATTTATTGAAATTTCTTACGCCGCTTTTATTATATTAATTAATCATTCTCGTTAGGATTTTCAGGTTGTAACCCTAATTCTTTCCTTTTTCTTTCAGAAATATACAGTAAGTTTATGTTTTACGTTACTACTTTGTCACTATGTTCGCTTGTAGTAGTAGTAGTAATAGTTGTGTGGTAGTTAGTTGCTTCGCCGCATCGCAGCAAAAAGCTGCGAATTCGGCTTCGTCTGCGAAATTAGTGTCGCGAAAATAACAATACGCGTCTTTGCTTCTTTCATTATTTTATAAAGTAGTGTTGCGAAAATTTATACGCGATTTTGCTCTTTTCTTTATTTTTCAGGGTAGTGTAGCGAACATTTAAACGCGATTTTGTCCTTTTCTTTACTTTTTCAAAGTAGTGTGGCGAAAATTTATACGCTATATTGCTGTTTTCTTTATTTTTCAGGGTAGTGTTGCGAAAATTTACACGCGATTTTGCTCTTTTCTTTATTTTTCAGGGTAGTGTAGCGAAAATTTATACGCGATTTTGCCCTTTTCTTTATTTTTCAAAGTAGTGTTGCGAAAATGTATACGCGATTTACAATTCTCTTTCTTTTTTAAAGTAGTGTTGCGAAACTAAGTACACGGTTTGTTCGATATTATATTCGCGATTTCAGCTCTGCGAAAAATCGCAACACTGCGATTAATATCGCAAAATTGCGGTTAATATCGCAGAATTGCGATTAATATCGCAGTACAGTACTGCGTCTACGTCATGACGCCAGTGCGGGATACTATCCCGTCAATTGTATAAAATATTCGCGATTATTAGAGTTGCGAAATTAAAAGTGCACCTCGGTAGAGGTTGCCCGCGATTTTGTTCGATCACTCTTCGCGAACTTAGCGTTGCGAAAATTCACAGCGTATCGCTAAGATGCTCGCGATTTTGCTCGTCGCAAAATTAGTGTTGCGAAAATTCACAGCGCCTCGCGTAGGCGCTCGCGATTATTGCTCGTACGCGAAATTAGTGTTGCGAAAATTGACAGCACCTCGGAAAGATACTCGCGATTCCGTTAGCCGCGAATTTCCGTAGCGCTTCGGAAACAGGTGCTCGCGTTCTTTTTACGATTAAAATAACTATGATTAATAATAAAGTGAAGCTGTTTTCGCAAGCGTTTGTCAAATGGAACATTACGAACTATTAATTGAATTAATATATTGTCAAAATATTTCATCTTATTCTACAATAATATTGATACTGTGACTGTTGGCCGTTCGAATTACCTGTTTTCTCAATTCAATTTTTCATCGAGGATAAAGTTCCGCCGATACATTTTCCCAAATGCTTTGCAAAAATCATGGTTTATTTTTATCGTACATTTGCAATTACATGGAGTTCCATAAGCTCGCATTCTTACTTTATGATAGTGCAATCGAGGACTTTAGATCGATGGCGAATTTTCTTTCGAGTTTTCTCGCGTATATGATATTCTGTGTATACTGTAGCGAAAGTGGGTCGTTCTCTTTTAATGTATAATATTCCGATCTTCCACGATAACGATGACGATGATGGTGATGACGATGATAACCAACGATTTGAGATTATCATCGAAACTGGTAAAATTAGTTTTCGTATAGTTAAGTCTCTGATTCTCAAAAGATTTCAGGTGTCAGTTAAATCCGATTCTCAGGAATTTAGAAGGTCTTTGTTATCGGGAGGCAATTTCTTCAGTTTCAATGGAATCTACACATCGCACAAGCAGATGTTTGGTTTAAGTATATTTTTGTAACCGGATAAACTAAGTTTTCGGAGAAGGCTATTCCTTATTTTTCAAGAAACTTAAATCCTATATATTTTGCATGAGGTTTTAACTATCAAACATTTTGGAATTGAGCTTAATTCCTTAATAGGCAGGTTATTCGTTATTAAGGAAACATGGTAACGACGTTACTTCTAAGAGCTCTTAATTATCGAATATATGGGACTTTAATTTTTATAAAACTTAGCTATCGAAAAGGCAGGCTTCGAATTTTACGACGAGTTAGTTACTGAATAGGCAGGTTTTAAATTTTAAGACAAGACATTCATTTATCGAGCCAGCCAGCTCCTAATTTTAAGGCGAATTAGTTTCAGAATAGGCAGGCGTTTAGTTTTAAGACGAGTTAGTTGTTGAATAGACAGGTTTTAAATTTTAAGACAAAATAGTGCATGTATCGAGCCGGCCAGCTCTTAATTTTAAGGCGAGTTAGTTTCAGAATAGGCAGGCGTTTAGTTTTAAGACGAGTTAATCACTGAATAGGCAGGGTATTAGCTTTAAGATGAGTTAGTCGCTGAATAGGCAGGCTATTAGCTTTAAAATGAGTTAGTCACTGAATAGGCAGGTTTTAAATATTAAGGCAAGATATCGTCTTTATGGAGGTGGTCAACTCTTAATTTTAATGTATGTTCCTATCAGAATAGGCAGGATTTTAATTTTAAGACGAGTTAGTTAACGAATAGGCAGGTTTTTAGCTTTAAGACAAATTATTAATATCTTGTTCTAAGACAAGTTATTAACCGAACAGGCAGACTTTTAATTTTAAGAATAGTAAGTTACTGAATAGGAAAGCTTTTAAGTTTAAGAGAACTTAGTCCTCGGATAGATGTCTTACTAGATTTTAATGAAAGTTAGCAATGCTACAGGCAGGATCTTAGTTGCAAGAAAAATTAACCTCTAATACATTCAAAAATAATTCGTTCATTATAACAATTTCTAATGCTGAGAAATTAATACGATATAATAATCTGCCTCTCTTCTCGAACGAAGTTAAAGGCTGCTGCGATCTGCTTCCCTATAGTTTATTCTCTTCCTGTACTTACTGCAAATAGTAAGTAAGGCTAGATTTAAGAGTTTAGTTTAGTTTAGAATAAGCAAATATTGTAAAGGGAGATCGACACCATTCGGCGGGTGTCTATCTCTTTTCGCGAAACGGGATGAGAAAAGTAGAGTCGGCGATTCCTCTGCTACACTTTCTCTCGACATTGAATTCGTCAATGTCGAGGGAAAGTGTCTCAGGGGAAGAGCAAAATGAAATGGAGGTTGGTTGGGCATGCATTTTTGGGTCCCGTTTCGTGGCAACCTCCTCGCGGTGGGACCTGGGTCGATATCACTTGCTATGATTTTAACTTTTATTAAACGTGCTTTTAGTACGATATTTTGTTAAATAGTAGTACTAAATAGCAAGTGATATCGAGCGAATAGCCACGAAATCCGAATATTCGGCAGCCTTGGCTACCGAATGTTCGGATTCCTAGTCTTACAATTAGTTACATCTAAGAATTTGCGTTTAAGTTAGCTTTAAGGTTACGCGATTAAGTAGAAATTAAGCTTCGCATCGAAGAAGAGTCAACGTTGGGCAGATTTGTTCGCTTTTATCTCTGACTATTCGTTTTCTTTCTTTGGTGACAACAATTCTTTAACTCTTCGTTGATTAAAAGTTCCAGTCATCACCTCGAAAGAAGACATCGTTTAGCGTTAAGATAGTTCCAGTAAGATTTAAGTTAGATTTAAAAATGTCACCTAAGCGTAAAAATGGATGCAAGAGTGTCATCGTAACTCAATTCCATGCTCTCGAAAATATGCGAAAGAAGGCAAACGTTTTTCTCGTGTAGCCGTCCTCGTTACTTACTTCCTATCCCAATTGCAGCCCCTGTCCAGAAGACCGACGAGTGTTTCTGCGGCGGCGCGGAGGCGAGAAGCGTGGTTCTACGGCCCAGGGACGTCTTCAGGGTTGGTCTTTGAGTCGAAGGTCGTACGATCGACTTATGACATATGTGCTTCATACCGACCGATGGGGGGCACTGTGTCGGTGTAAGCCGGACCCTCTGACTGGGCCGATGAGCCGCCACGTTACGCAGCCTCGTCGTTGTAAGACGTAACCTCTGGCACTCATCGCGTCCAGTTACGGTACGCGACTGGCCAGTGCACCACCACCGACCGGATGATCGCATTTGTCATCGGTCGACGTACGACCCGAGGGCTCAAAGACGCAACCCCGTCGTGGTTCAAGTTGTATCATGACCCGCCTGGCAGATAATCCGGTTCAGCTACAGATCGTACCAACCCAGTCCGTCTCAGGAAGGGGTGCAACTGGACTCCAGCCGCAGAAGACTAACTTTCTTCCCCCTTTCGCGATCGCGTTTTCATTTTGCTTTTCAAAGTCGTTTGCCTTCTTCTCGGATATTTCTTGAGCATGGATGCGACATTATGGTTTTGTAAGAGTGATTGCGTGCGGAAAGTAAGATAAGAATTAGGAATGTCGAATAAGTAAATATTGTAAAGGGAGATCGACACCATTCGGCGGGTGTCTATCTCTTTTCGCGAAACGGAATAAGTAAAGTAGAGTCGGCAATTCCTCTGCTACAGTTTCTCTCGACATTGAATTCGTCAATGTCGAGGGAAAGTGTCTCAGAGGAAGAGCAGAATGAAATGGAGGTTGGTTGGGCATGCATTTTTGGGTCCCGTTTCGTGGCAACCTCCTCGCGGTGGGACCTGGGTCGATATCACTTGCTATGATTTTAACTTTTATTAAACGTGCTTTTAGTACGATATTTTGTTAAATAGTAGTACTAAATAGCAAGTGATATCGAGCGAATAGCCACGAAATCCGAATATTCGGCAGCCTTGGCTACCGAATGTTCGGATTCCTAGTCTTACAATTAGTTACATCTAAGAATTTGCGTTTAAGTTAGCTTTAAGGTTACGCGATTAAGTAGAAATTAAGCTTCGCATCGAAGAAGAGTCAACGTTGGGCAGATTTGTTCGCTTTTATCTCTGACTATTCGTTTTCTTTCTTTGGTGACAACAATTCTTTAACTCTTCGTTGATTAAAAGTTCCAGTCATCACCTCGAAAGAAGACATCGTTTAGCGTTAAGATAGTTCCAGTAAGATTTAAGTTAGATTTAAAAATGTCACCTAAGCGTAAAAATGGATGCAAGAGTGTCATCGTAACTCAATTCCATGCTCTCGAAAATATGCGAAAGAAGGCAAACGTTTTTCTCGTGTAGCCGTCCTCGTTACTTACTTCCTATCCCAATTGCAGCCCCTGTCCAGAAGACCGACGAGTGTTTCTGCGGCGGCGCGGAGGCGAGAAGCGTGGTTCTACGGCCCAGGGACGTCTTCAGGGTTGGTCTTTGAGCCGAAGGTCGTACGATCGACTTATGACATATGTGCTTCATACCGACCGATGGGGGGCACTGTGTCGGTGTAAGCCGGACCCACTGACTGGGCCGATGAGCCGCCACGTTACGCAGCCTCGTCGTTGTAAGACGTAACCTCTGGCACTCATCGCGTCCAGTTACGGTACGCGACTGGCCAGTGCACCACCACCGACCGGATGATCGCATTTGTCATCGGTCGACGTACGACCCGAGGGCTCAAAGACGCAACCCCGTCGTGGTTCAAGTTGTATCATGACCCGCCTGGCAGATAATCCGGTTCAGCTACAGATCGTACCAACCCAGTCCGTCTCAGGAAGGGGTGCAACTGGACTCCAGCCGCAGAAGACAAACTTTCTTCCCCCTTTCGCGATCGCGTTTTCATTTTGCTTTTCAAAGTCGTTTGCCTTCTTCTCGGATATTTCTTGAGCATGGATGCGACATTATGGTTTTGTAAGAGTGATTGCGTGCGGAAAGTAAGATAAGAATTAGGAATGTCGAATAAGTAAATATTGTAAAGGGAGATCGACACCATTCGGCGGGTGTCTATCTCTTTTCGCGAAACGGAATAAGTAAAGTAGAGTCGGCAATTCCTCTGCTACAGTTTCTCTCGACATTGAATTCGTCAATGTCGAGGGAAAGTGTCTCAGAGGAAGAGCAGAATGAAATGGAGGTTGGTTGGGCATGCATTTTTGGGTCCCGTTTCGTGGCAACCTCCTCGCGGTGGGACCTGGGTCGATATCACTTGCTATGATTTTAACTTTTATTAAACGTGCTTTTAGTACGATATTTTGTTAAATAGTAGTACTAAATAGCAAGTGATATCGAGCGAATAGCCACGAAATCCGAATATTCGGCAGCCTTGGCTACCGAATGTTCGGATTCCTAGTCTTACAATTAGTTACATCTAAGAATTTGCGTTTCAGTTAGCTTTAAGGTTACGCGATTAAGTAGAAATTAAGCTTCGCATCGAAGAAGAGTCAACGTTGGGCAGATTTGTTCGCTTTTATCTCTGACTATTCGTTTTCTTTCTTTGGTGACAACAATTCTTTAACTCTTCGTTGATTAAAAGTTCCAGTCATCACCTCGAAAGAAGACATCGTTTAGCGTTAAGATAGTTCCAGTAAGATTTAAGTTAGATTTAAAAATGTCACCTAAGCGTAAAAATGGATGCAAGAGTGTCATCGTAACTCAATTCCATGCTCTCGAAAATATGCGAAAGAAGGCAAACGTTTTTCTCGTGTAGCCGTCCTCGTTACTTACTTCCTATCCCAATTGCAGCCCCTGTCCAGAAGGCCGACGAGTGTTTCTGCGGCGGCGCGGAGGCGAGAAGCGTGGTTCTACGGCCCAGGGACGTCTTCAGGGTTGGTCTTTGAGCCGAAGGTCGTACGATCGAATTATGACATATGTGCTCCATACCGATCGATGGGGTGGCACTGTGTCGGTGTAAGCCGGACCCTCTGACTGGGCCGATGAGCCGCCACGTTACGCAGCCTCGTCGTTGTAAGACGTAACCTCTGGCACTCATCGCGTCCAGTTACGGTACGCGACTGGCCAGTGCACCACCACCGACCGGATCATCGCATTTGTCATCGGTCGACGTACGACCCGAGGGCTCAAAGACGCAACCCCGTCGTGGTTCAAGTTGGATCATGACCCGCCTGGCAGATAATCCGGTTCAGCTACAGATCGTACCAACCCAGTCCGTCTCAGGAAGGGGTGCAACTGGACTCCAGCCGCAGAAAACTAACTTTCTTCCCCCTTTCGCGATCGCGTTTTCATTTTGCTTTTCAAAGTCGTTTGCCTTCTTCTCGGATATTTCTTGAGCATGGATGCGATATTATGGTTTTGTAAGAGTGATTGCGTGCGGAAAGTAAGATAAGAATTAGGAATGTCGAATAAGTAAATATTGTAAAGGGAGATCGACACCATTCGGCGGGTGTCTATCTCTTTTCGCGAAACGGAATAAGTAAAGTAGAGTCGGCGATTCCTCTGCTACACTTTCTCTCGACATTGAATTCGTCAATGTCGAGGGAAAGTGTCTCAGAGGAAGAGCAGAATGAAATGGAGGTTGGTTGGGCATGCATTTTTGGGTCCCGTTTCGTGGCAACCTCCTCGCGGTGGGACCTGGGTCGATATCACTTGCTATGATTTTAACTTTTATTAAACGTGCTTTTAGTACGATATTTTGTTAAATAGTAGTACTAAATAGCAAGTGATATCGAGCGAATAGCCACGAAATCCGAATATTCGGCAGCCTTGGCTACCGAATGTTCGGATTCCTAGTCTTACAATTAGTTACATCTAAGAATTTGCGTTTAAGTTAGCTTTAAGGTTACGCGATTAAGTAGAAATTAAGCTTCGCATCGAAGAAGAGTCAACGTTGGGCAGATTTGTTCGCTTTTATCTCTGACTATTCGTTTTCTTTCTTTGGTGACAACAATTCTTTAACTCTTCGTTGATTAAAAGTTCCAGTCATCACCTCGAAAGAAGACATCGTTTAGCGTTAAGATAGTTCCAGTAAGATTTAAGTTAGATTTAAAAATGTCACCTAAGCGTAAAAATGGATGCAAGAGTGTCATCGTAACTCAATTCCATGCTCTCGAAAATATGCGAAAGAAGGCAAACGTTTTTCTCGTGTAGCCGTCCTCGTTACTTACTTCCTATCCCAATTGCAGCCCCTGTCCAGAAGGCCGACGAGTGTTTCTGCGGCGGCGCGGAGGCGAGAAGCGTGGTTCTACGGCCCAGGGACGTCTTCAGGGTTGGTCTTTGAGCCGAAGGTCGTACGATCGACTTATGACATATGTGCTCCATACCGATCGATGGGGTGGCACTGTGTCGGTGTAAGCCGGACCCTCTGACTGGGCCGATGAGCCGCCACGTTACGCAGCCTCGTCGTTGTAAGACGTAACCTCTGGCACTCATCGCGTCCAGTTACGGTACGCGACTGGCCAGTGCACCACCACCGACCGGATCATCGCATTTGTCATCGGTCGACGTACGACCCGAGGGCTCAAAGACGCAACCCCGTCGTGGTTCAAGTTGGATCATGACCCGCCTGGCAGATAATCCGGTTCAGCTACAGATCGTACCAACCCAGTCCGTCTCAGGAAGGGGTGCAACTGGACTCCAGCCGCAGAAGACTAACTTTCTTCCCCCTTTCGCGATCGCGTTTTCATTTTGCTTTTCAAAGTCGTTTGCCTTCTTCTCGGATATTTCTTGAGCATGGATGCGATATTATGGTTTTGTAAGAGTGATTGCGTGCGGAAAGTAAGATAAGAATTAGGAATGTCGAATAAGTAAATATTGTAAAGGGAGATCGACACCATTCGGCGGGTGTCTATCTCTTTTCGCGAAACGGAATAAGTAAAGTAGAGTCGGCGATTCCTCTGCTACACTTTCTCTCGACATTGAATTCGTCAATGTCGAGGGAAAGTGTCTCAGAGGAAGAGCAGAATGAAATGGAGGTTGGTTGGGCATGCATTTTTGGGTCCCGTTTCGTGGCAACCTCCTCGCGGTGGGACCTGGGTCGATATCACTTGCTATGATTTTAACTTTTATTAAACGTGCTTTTAGTACGATATTTTGTTAAATAGTAGTACTAAATAGCAAGTGATATCGAGCGAATAGCCACGAAATCCGAATATTCGGCAGCCTTGGCTACCGAATGTTCGGATTCCTAGTCTTACAATTAGTTACATCTAAGAATTTGCGTTTAAGTTAGCTTTAAGGTTACGCGATTAAGTAGAAATTAAGCTTCGCATCGAAGAAGAGTCAACGTTGGGCAGATTTGTTCGCTTTTATCTCTGACTATTCGTTTTCTTTCTTTGGTGACAACAATTCTTTAACTCTTCGTTGATTAAAAGTTCCAGTCATCACCTCGAAAGAAGACATCGTTTAGCGTTAAGATAGTTCCAGTAAGATTTAAGTTAGATTTAAAAATGTCACCTAAGCGTAAAAATGGATGCAAGAGTGTCATCGTAACTCAATTCCATGCTCTCGAAAATATGCGAAAGAAGGCAAACGTTTTTCTCGTGTAGCCGTCCTCGTTACTTACTTCCTATCCCAATTGCAGCCCCTGTCCAGAAGACCGACGAGTGTTTCTGCGGCGGCGCGGAGGCGAGAAGCGTGGTTCTACGGCCCAGGGACGTCTTCAGGGTTGGTCTTTGAGTCGAAGGTCGTACGATCGACTTATGACATATGTGCTTCATACCGATCGATGGGGGGGCACTGTGTCGGTGTAAGCCGGACCCTCTGACTGGGCCGATGAGCCGCCACGTTACGCAGCCTCGTCGTTGTAAGACGTGACCTCTGGCACTCATCGCGTCCAGTTACGGTACGCGACTGGCCAGTGCTCCACCACCGACCGGATGATTGCCTTTGTCATCGGTCGACGTACGACCCGAGGGCTCAAAGACGCAACCCCGTCGTGGTTCAAGTTGGATCATGACCCGCCTGGCAGATAATCCGGTTCAGCTACAGATCGTACCAACCCAGTCCGTCTCAGGAAGGGGTGCAACTGGACTCCAGCCGCAGAAGACTAACTTTCTTCCCCCTTTCGCGATCGCGTTTTCATTTTGCTTTTCAAAGTCGTTTGCCTTCTTCTCGGATATTTCTTGAGCATGGATGCGATATTATGGTTTTGTAAGAGTGATTGCGTGCGGAAAGTAAGATAAGAATTAGGAATGTCGAATAAGTAAATATTGTAAAGGGAGATCGACACCATTCGGCAGGTGTCTATCTCTTTTCGCGAAACGGAATAAGTAAAGTAGTGTCGGCGATTCCTCTGCTACACTTTCTTTCGTCATTGAATTCGTCAATGTCGAGGGAAAGTGTCTCAGAGGAAGAGCAGAATGAAATGGGGGTTGGTTGGGCATGCATTTTTGGGTCCCGTTTCGTGGCAACCTCTTCGCGGTGGGACCTGGGTCGATATCACTTGCTATGATTTTAACTTTTATTAAACGTGCTTTTAGTACGATATTTTGTTAAATAGTAGTACTAAATAGCAAGTGATATCGAGCGAATAGCCACGAAATCCGAATATTCGGCAGCCTTGGCTACCGAATGTTCGGATTCCTAGTCTTACAATTAGTTACATCTAAGAATTTGCGTTTAAGTTAGCTTTAAGGTTACGCGATTAAGTAGAAATTAAGCTTCGCATCGAAGAAGAGTCAACGTTGGGCAGATTTGTTCGCTTTTATCTCTGACTATTCGTTTTCTTTCTTTGGTGACAACAATTCTTTAACTCTTCGTTGATTAAAAGTTCCAGTCTTCACCTCGAAAGAAGACATCGTTTAGCGTTAAGATAGTTCCAGTAAGATTTAAGTTAGATTTAAAAATGTCACCTAAGCGTAAAATTGAATGCAAGAGTGTCATCGTAACTCAATTCCATGCTCTCGAAAATATGCGAAAGAAGGCAAACGTTTTTCTTGTGTAGCCGTCCTCGTTACTTACTTCCTATCCCAATTGCAGCCCCTGTCCAGAAGACCGACGAGTGTCTTGACATATGTGCTTATCTGACATATGTGCTTCATACCGTCCGATGGGGGGGGGGGGGGGGGGGGCAGTGTGTCGGTGTAAGCCAGACCCTCTGCCTGGGCCGATGAAGAATTTGCGTTTAAGGTAGCTTTAAGATTACGCGATTAAGTAGAAGTTAAGCCTCGCATTGGAGATGAATCAACGGTGGTCAGATGTTTTCTCTTTATCACTGTTGCTCGTGCGATCATGCTGTCTCTATTGTTTCGGTTGTTCATTCACTCTTACATATAGCATAATAAACTGACTCCATAATGCTCTTATTCTGCGAATGTAAATTGGAAACATTATAAATATGGTCTTCATGAGAAAGCCACAAACTTATAGACAAAGTGAAAGAAGGCAGACCTTTTGTTATTTTTGAAGTTATGTGATCGGCTCTCACGGTTTTGGTACCCAAATTGTTTTAAATTCTAATATTGATTTATATCGTCATTGAACATTAATACTATATTATCACGTAAAGAATAACTTCTTGTTATTTAAATAAGTAAAAAGATTCGTTTCTCTGCTCTAAACGATATATCTTCTACATATTACCGGTGGAGATCCTTCTACTTAATAACTATTTTAATAATTCATGCTCAAATCTCTTATTTCGAGATATTATAATTCTTTGTTTGAAATTTCTCAAAATCCCTGGTTTTGGCGTGCTAGAGGATAGGCCTTGTAGCGCGTGACATGCAGCCGTATTCTGATTGGCTCGCTTTTCCCCCACCGAGCGGCAACCAAGCCGCCGCGAGCTATCCCCACTCCTACCTGAGCGGTCACCTACCTCTTTCTCTCTCCGGACTTGGAACCGTTAACACGTATCCGCTGTGAGTACCTTTTCTTTTACATCGCCCTCGTTTACCGACCGCTAAAAAATAGTTCACTTGTTTATCTACTACGTAATAGTCTTCTGCTGTACCATATCAATCAATTTGGACAATAATAATTACGAATTTAGTAACAATCGCGAAATAATTACGACGCAATTGGTGACGTCACTGACCTCTCGCGACATTTACGCGGTGCTTTTCTCGTCTACAACATTAGTACTTCTTCTATAGCTTCGTATTTCGATTTTATTGACGAAGACCGCGATTATTGTTGCTCTGAAACGTGATTATACGGAATTATTGTACTTTTTCGCAGTTATTTAATAGTTTACTCGTGTGTGCTTGCAGGACTCGGAGTATCCTTTGAACGACCTTCCGGGCTGGCACGATCGGACACGTGCACGGTGGAGCAACAAAACGTAAGATATTACGACGCCATACGCAAGTAACATTTTCATTTACTTCGGGTCTTCGCGATATTTTGTTTGAATTTATACAATATTCATATTAATTGATATCGAGTCGAACATCCGACGAATAGAATTTACATTTCTACGAATTAATACGGTTCTACGGAAACATGCAACGATTGAAATCTTTCGGGATTATTTGAAACCTCTTACAATATACGAGTATTCAGTCAATATTTACAATACGATAGTCGACTTCCAAGAAAGCTGCTCCTTATTCTGACAGTGTTTACCAATTCGCGGTGTTAAATTTCGACGGCTACAATTCTATGCTACAAATAAATCGCGATTCGTTTTTACTTGGTATTTACATGTTACGACTTATCCTTCCGTTTTGAGACGCTGCAATGGATTTACATAGGTTTCAGGGCATAAGTATAGAAGTAAATAAAAATCGTATTTGCCGATGTAGGGTGTTAAGGTCCTGCGTTAGATTCGTCCGTAATTTCTATAAAGATATTCGTGAATTTATCGAAGGGGGTTAGTGTTCATATGTAATAGGGAATAAGCTTGACTAATCTTATAACTTTAACAGTGGCAGCTCGCAGTATTTATTGTTTATACATTTAATTAATAGTGTATTGTATTACACAAAGAACATGACGAATCAATGAGTAAGACATAATTTTTAAGCAGTATTTCTTGAAGCAAGCACTTGATTTGATATGAAAAAGAAAAACATGGTTGTTTGATTTTCTTGTGTTCCCCACCCCACCCTTTTATTTTCAGCAAAATTTGGGGCCGAGCGCATTGCGGTCTAGAGTCAGTGCTTGTTTCGTATTATATTAATATTTATATCTGTATATATTTATTACTCAATATTTTTTCAATTTATAACAAATTCACGCGACATAGAGTCAGTGTTTGCCACCCGCTATTATAATTATTAATATCTTTTGAATAATTATTAAAAATATTAAGAATTCTTTTCTCCGCGAAAGTAGAGTCAAAATTGTTCGCCGGAAATGATTCTCGGTCGCGGTAGCTTCCTTATATTATTTAAATTGATCGTACCGGAAGTAGAGACAGTGCATCGAGCAGCAGCTGTGGAAAGGACTTCCATCGGGCAAGGCTTCACGAATTTTAAAAGAAAGTATAAGATGCTCGAGAAATGAAATTTTTTAATTAAAAAATATGTATATAAACTAACCAAAATGTTAATTTGTTTGTTACAGAACAGTCAAATGACGGGATGGTTGAGCAGCGACAATCATTCCTTGGCGATGGGCAAAGTCTGTGAAGGTAAGTTGAAATTTTATTCCGTACACACGTCATAACTTTGATATTTGCCAATTCCCTTGCAAACTTAACTTTGTTCTCTCCATCAATTTAATTAACGTAAATAAAGTATTAATTAGCTTTTGCAGTTCTCATAGAATACTTGCAACATTTTTATGCTATATAAAAAATTAGCTGAATTTTCCAGTTTTCAGAGAGCAAATATTTTATATTTTGCGTTTTATTTTTGTTACAGACTTTGTCCGAATTCGTGAGGCATCGCTGGAGTGTTTGTTTCGCATTTTATATATACTTTAATCAGTGTTAAATTTCTAGTAATTTTACGCGAAAGTAGAGTCAGTGTTTGCTTCGTATTTCATATTATACACTTCAATTTATAACTTTACGCGAAAGTAGAGTCAGTGTTTGCTTCGTATTTCATATTATACACTTAAATTTATAACTTCACGCGAAAGTAGAGTCAAATTGTTCGCCGAAAATAATTCTCTGTCGCAAATTGTCTTTTTTTCAATTATACCGCGCCGGAAGTAGAGTCAGTGCAACAGGAGCAGCTGTGGAAAGGATTTCCATCGGGCAAGGCTTCACGAATTTAAAAAGTAAGTATCACATGATCGAGAAATAAAAATTCACAGTCGAGAAATACAAAGATGGCTTATACTAATGAAAATGTTAATTTTTTTGTTACAGAACAGTCAAATGACGGGATGGTTGAACGGCGACAATCACTCCCAGGCGAAGGGCAAATCTTTTATAGGTGAGCTGAAATTTTAATTCGCATGTACCCCGCAATTTTTCCCCAAGTTTCAGTTGCTACTTGAAAATTTTCTCCAAAGCGTCCTTACAAGTTTTATATCAAATTTCCATACCCTTACATTGTATGTTCTACCAATAAAATAAATAAAAATTAAAAATTCCCCGACATGAAATTTTCAGGGAATAAGTATTTAAGATGTGCATCTTATTTTTGTTACAGACTTTGCTCGAATTCGTGAGGCATCGCTGTACCCTATGAAACTGCGATGCACCTTCCGCCTTGAAGGTGAGTAACGTAAACACAGAGATGTTTTATTTCTACGTACTTGTCGGAAAGTTTCGATACATAGTTCGATATATAACTTCTCCTTGAATTCTCAATTCTGAAAATCATTCATAAACTAATCATTCTTACGATCTACTCTTAACGTTTCTTGATATATAATTACGACTTTTTTTCATCCGCTGTTTTCAAAATTCAATTAGCTTTCTTTGTAAAATCGGAACGGAAGGCAGTTTAACGTTCTACGAACGGTGCCTCCTGCAATGCGAAATGCTTTGTTTTGTTTAGACATTGGACATTCCTTGAGATGACCTGAGGACAACCTTGAGATGACCTGAGGACAACCTTGATAACAGCGGCGGAGACAACACTGGCAGAGACAGCAGCGGCTGAGATTCTAAGGTAACCAATGGTATTCTGGTGTATCGACACTGGTGAGTCAAAAACTTTAACTGTCCCTCCGGTCTCCAAACCATGCCGTAGGACGAAAGGTCCGAAGCGGCACTGGAGATTGGTTGTATTGTTCTATAAAGCGAGCATAGTGAACACGAGTAATTTAAAAATTACTCGTGAGTAGAAACTGTTATATATTTTCCTTGTGTACTGTCATGTATATCGTAGCTTAGGACAGGGCCTTCTTGTAGCGCGATTTTTGCATTATTTACATGAATGTAATCATGAAATTTACAGTTAGCGTTGCGAATTTATCAACACAAATGAACAGTTGACGAGTATTGTGCGTTCTTTATATTCACTGGAAAAATATTCTTATAACAAAATTTGTTATAAGATCGCGGCTAATTGCTTTCTTCGAGACGATTTATGTTTTAAAATAGATCGCTCGATTTGTGCTTTTGATAGACGAAATTTCGGAAGTTTGTAAATTTGTTTCGCGTCGTTTCAATAACAATTATTGTATTATCTACAAGAAGGCAATTCGCGACGGGTAGATCTCGAAGTCAGAGTGACAGTTAATACATTTCCCTGTTAAAATTCTTCCCCTGATGACGAGATCTCCCGGTTTTTAATATTCATTTTCAATTCAAAGTAAAGGGTCTAGCAGGATAAGGGGGTCAAAAGTGCCCTTGAAGCTATTTTATTCCACGATGCGTCATTCGATAGGTAACCATAAGAAACCATTGTACACAAATTTTTAATCCGATAGCTTGACCGGGAGGGTAGTTATGGGGTAAATTCGAAAAACCAGTTTTTGCCTCATTTTCACCACTTAATGATGTGTAAAAATGTCGAAAAAATTCTGACACATTCTAAACATGATTGCACACGTTAGGAATGATTTTCAGATTCTTCCGCTGCAAGTGCCGCGCGCAAAAAATCAAAAACGACAAAAAAATGGGAAAAATGTAGATTTTGCATTGTAATCTTCGAGACACAATTTTTAAATAATTCCTGTAAGTACCTGATGTATCCATTAATATGCTCAATTTTTTTCATATTTTTTTGATATGGTGCAACACTGTCGGAAAAATCAAAAACCGATTTCTGGGACGCATTTCGGGCTGAAACGCGATCAGTATTTGCTATCATTGCATTATTTTAATTCAGTATGTTCATTTTATTACCTTCAATGTCTCTGAATACGAAAAAATACGTGTTAAGGAAGAGAATCAAGAAAATAAAGTAAATTGTTAATTGTATGCTCCTTATATGCTAGAACTTTGAACCTTCCTTCAAGAGATGAGATGGCGCAGTGGGTAGAGTGTCTGCCTGTGGATCCGCTGGCAACTTTTTGTCGCGGGTTCGAATCCCCATGGGGGACTTAGTTTTTTTTCTGTAATTTTTTTTTTTTAAATTATTAAACACAGCAATAATCAATAGTCACTTTAAGGTGTTTCACAAATATTTTTAAAAATAATTATATCTACTGTTTTTAATAATGCCACGATTTGCGATTACTAGTATTTTTAAACATTTCGTATATTGAATAAACATCGATTTATTAAGACATTTGTAAATGTATGTTAAATGTAAAAGGATCATGAAAAGTTATAATCTACAAAAAGGAAGAAACTCTGCCTTCCTCCTCTTTGTTATAACTTTCCAAGATATAATATTATGTCCCTTCATTATTTAACATATATTTTCATGCATTATAATAAACCAATATCTATTAAGCATACAAAATGTTTGAAAATACTAATAATTGCAAAATATGGCATAACTAGGAAAATCATACCGTATGATTATTTTCGTGCTGGTTTTATATTTTTTGAAGACATCAAAATATCTGTGAAACACTTTAAAGCGACTATTGATTATTGCTATGTGGTTAATAATTTAAAAAAAAAAATTACAGAAAAAAAAGTTAAGTCCCCCATGGGGATTCGAACCCGCGACAAAAAGTTTCCAGCGGATCCACAGGCAGACACTCTACCCACTGCGCCATCTCATCTCTTGAAGGAAGGTTCAAAGTTCTAGCATATAAGGAGCATACAATTAACAATTTACTTTATTTTCTTGATTCTCTTCCTCAACACGTATTTTTTCGTATTCAGAGACATTGAAGGTAATAAAATGAACATACTGAATTAAAATAATGCAATGATAGCAAATACTGATCGCGTTTCAGCCCGAAATGCGTCCCAGAAATCGGTTTTTGATTTTTCCGACAGTGTTGCACCATATCAAAAAAATATGAAAAAAATTGAGCATATTAATGGATACATCAGGTACTTACAGGAATTATTTAAAAATTGTGTCTCGAAGATTTCAATGCAAAATCTACATTTTTCCCATTTTTTTGTAGTTTTTGATTTTTTGCGCGCGGCACTTGCAACGGAAGAATCTGAAAATCATTCCTAACGTGTGCAATCATGTTTAGAATGTGTCAGAATTTTTTCGACATTTTTACACATCATTAAGTGGTGAAAATGAGGCAAAAACTGGTTTTTCGAATTTACCCCATAACTACCCTCCCGGTCAAGCTATCGGATTAAAAATTTGTGTACAATGGTTTCTTATGGTTACTTATCTAATGACGCATCGTGGAATAAAATAGCTTCAAGGGCACTTTTGACCCCCTTATCCTGCTAGACCCTTTTGCATATTTACAAATATATAAAGTAGAGTATTTTGCTTCTATAGAGTTCACTTTTTCAATTAAAATTCTCTTTGCTTGAACAAATATGAAAGTCGAGTCACTTGCTTAAATAAATATAAAAGTCGAGTCATTTGCTTGATTAAATATCAAATTCGAGTCACTTGCTGCAATTTTTCATAAATCAGACCGTTAGAATTCTTCTAATCATCCTCTTAGCTAGGATTTTCAGCAAAAATACGCAGTGAGTACAAAGTTCTGCCGTGTTCACTTTAAGCCCGAACTCATTCGAGTGCCCAGGTGCACTTCGAATGGGTAAAGGCGGTGGGCACGGCCTTTTTTTTAAAAATCAGCGACTGACATTGCGGTGGCGAATCGTGCACGACGTAATTTCCACATGTGTGTGATGTGTGTTAGGCTGTGGATCTTGCGTCGCTTGAAATTTTCTCGTATCATAAAATAATTTATACAACCTTCAACAATATATTTTGCCTTATTCTCCTTTTCACTCTTACTACAACTCATCGATGTATATGGCATGCCAATGATGAAATTCTCTCTATCTGTGCAACATATGCCATATACATTGCCTCAAATATCAAACGATACAATGTCAAATATTTATAATTCTATAAATGTTCGGGGTTGGCAGTGGGTTGTGCGCCACAGGGAGGGGCTCTCGGCTCACACGAGTCGGTCCTGGTACTTCCGTTAAAGTCCAGGAAGACTGGCCATCTCCATGTCTTCGTATGTCGAACTCGTCACATCGCGTGATGCCCGGGAGCCAATTATATCCTTGTGACGCACGGCCCACGTGGCCTTTTCGCTGCTCCTATTCGCGATTATGCTAACTTCAGCGCCCTCTTTTCTGAATTGTAACGCGAACAAGCGAACGCACCTGTTCCGCGCTTCACTCTTCTTTCTACTGTGCCGCGATAAACTACGCATCGCGCGTTGAAAGTCATCTCTTTTTGTTCAGTTGCTTTCGCAATTATTGTTCACGCGGTCCGCCTTCGCGACCCGTATTTTTATTCGTAGATTCGCGATATTGTCCCTCGTTAAAACCCAAGTGTTTGTGTTTGTTGATTTCAGACGGAATAAAGCGAGTTTTGGTGTAAGGGAGTTTTCTTTCCTCCACGTGCTTCCGAACGTGCATCGGACCAGTCGCCTCAGTCCCTGTCCTCGCGCGCCGCTTCCATACGGGAGCGAACCAACGTTCCGTTCCGCGGCTGTTGTTCACTTTAGTCGCGAACATAAATTTGGTCCTTCGAGCCGGATAGTGCGCGAGGTATTACGAACTTTTGTCAGACTGGTGTAACTGTGCGAAGCATGGAGGACATTCGTGTGAAACAGCAAATGCTGCGAGGGGTAATTGAGAAGGCCCTGGTGAACTTTAAAAAGGCCGGCGAAGCCACTCTCACGCCCGCCAAGATTCGATCCCGAATCTCGAATCTGACCACCACGTGGGAAAAGTTCCAAGATGGCCACGTTTCCTACGTTCTGCTGTGCCCTGCCGACCAGCAAGCCCAGGTTGAATATTTCGAGGACGACCATTTCTCTGTGGTCGAGGAAGCATACAGCAGCGCCCTCGGCGTCATGAACGAGGCATTGGAAAGTTTGGAGCCCCCTTCTCCAACATCCCCACCTGCCATGAACTCATCGTCGTGCCGGAGCAGTCCTGCTCCCCCTATGGTTCCCCTTCCACCGATCCGACTGACACCGTTCGACGGGAGGATAGAAGAGTGGGAGTCGTTCCGCGACAAGTTCTGTACGTTGGTGCGGGATAATAAGGACATCTCGGACTTCACCAAGATGCACTACCTAACATCAAGCGTAAGCCACTCCGCGCACGATTGCATTAAACACCTAGCTATCACCGCAGATAACTTTCAGGTAGCGTGGAACGCGTTAACGGCGCGGTTTGAGAAAAAGCGACGCTTGTTAACTAAATTAGTCACCGATTTTTTCGCGATCCCATCCGTTTCGCGAGAAAACGCGAACGACTTACAGCTCTTAATTGACCGAGCGAGTAGTATAATTGCGGCTCTAAAAAGGATGTGCAGAGATGACGCGACCCTTCTGGACGACGTGTTCACTCATGTCGTGGCTCAGAAAACCGACCCTGTCACGCGAAAGGCCTGGGCGCACCGTGCGAGCGACGGTAACGATTTGCCTAGCTATAAGGACTTAGAAGCATTCGTATCATCGCGAGTTTGTGCGCTGCAGGAGTGTTCCCCTGCGACGCACCAACCCCCTTCCAAATTGCCCGTTTCTCGTGTTCACGTTGCCACCACCCCGTCGTCCACGAAGGGTAGCTGCCCGCTATGTAAATCTGCCCACTTCTTGCAAGCATGCCCGCGCTATCTTCGTGTATCCGCGTCCGAGCGTCGCGAAATAGCTGTCCGGTTCAAGCGCTGTCTCAATTGTATGAGCACCCGTCATTCTCTTTCCGAGTGTACAAGCAAATTCACGTGTCAGGAGTGTCGTCAGCGGCACCACACCTCTTTGCTTGGTTCGTCGCGGGTCGTAAACGTCAACCGTCCCGCGCTTCAGTCACCCGATCAGCCCGCCCCCACCGCGGCAAATGACGCAACGGCATTGCAAGTTTCAGTTGGTGTTCGAAAGCGCCGTGCGATGGTTCTTGGCACTGCCTATCTTTTGGCCGGAGTTCTCGGAGGACGTGCTGCTGTGTTTCGTGCCCTTCTTGACCCCGGATCTGAACTCACCTTCGTGAGTGAGCATTTGGCTCAAATTCTAAGAGCAGACCGAATTCGTTTACCGACCCCTTTACACGGGATTGCTTGTACACCCTCCGGGACGGCACGTCACGCCGTCCATCTGGCCGTTGCGCACCGAGCTCGCACTAGCCCCGTCTTTTCCACTGTGGCACTTGTACTCGACGCCCTAACTGCGTATTCGCCTAAACAATTACCACCCGCGGCGTGTCTTAGTCACTTAGCCGACCTGACGTGGGCGGACGACGATCCGGCTTCCTCCCATCGGATCGATTTAATCATTGGCGCCGATCTCTATAACGACGTTTTGTTGACCGGTGTTCGTAAAGGCAATAGAGGCGAGCCTGTCGCGCAGGAGACGATTTTCGGATGGGTCATTACTGGCCCTCGTGAGCCTCCAATCTGTCCTGTCCCCGACGACCAGGAATGGGACTTCATGCGAGACACTCCGCGGTGCGTCCTGGCGTACCACTGCTTCACCACCCCCTCTCTCGACGAGGAAGTAAGGAGATTCTGGGAGCTTGAGGAGCTGCCCCGTTCTCAGGTCGTGGAACCCGGTGACGCTCAGTGCGAAGCGCACTTCCGCGAAACTCATTCTCGTGATTCGTCGGGTCGCTACATTGTGCGACTTCCGTTCAAGGTCGGGCCCCCCATTAAGATCGGGCGTTCTCGGGAAACCGCAGAAAAACTCGCGCGTAGTATCTCCCGCCGGCTTTCCCGCGACACCTACCTCGAACGCGAATACCGTAGTTTCATGGGTGAGTATGAACGACTCGGCCACATGCGCGCCGTTTCTTGTTTACCTCCCTCTCCTGTTTCCACCACTGTGTACATTCCTCACCACCCAGTCTTTCGAACGGACAGCGCTACCAGCAGATTGCGTGTCGTTTTCAACGCCTCATGTCGAACCTCTGACGGAACGTCTTTAAACGATCACTTGTTAACCGGTCCAAAACTTCAGCAGGACCTGACTGCGGTCATCCTGCGATGGCGTCGGTGGAGGTACGTGTACTCCGCGGACATCGCTAAGATGTACCGGCAGATCCTCGTTGATCCGCGAGACGTCGACTACCAGCGAATCTTGTGGCTCTCTGAACCCTCCTCCTCCTTGAAGGAGTTTCAACTGTTAACCGTAACATATGGTATGGCCTGTGCGCCCTTTCTCGCGCTTCGCGTTCTGCAGCAACTCGCTGAGGACGACGGTGATGACTTCCCTCTTGCTCGAGAGACTCTTCGGCTAAACACATACGTCGACGATGTCCTTTTCGGAGCTGACGACGTCGATTCCCTCCGCCTCGCCCGTCAACAATCTATTTCTCTCTTGAACAAAGGCGGCTTCACCCTCCGGAAGTGGGCAAGCAACTCGTCGCACTTGCTCGCTGATGTAGATGAGTCGGATCACGGGCTGGCATGCGACAAGTTCCTATCCGCGGACGAAAGTCTGAAGGTCCTCGGCATTGTCTGGTCTCCCAGTCGGGATGAATTTTCGTTTTCTGTGTCGCCGTTTGACCGCGAACCAATTACTAAGCGTGCCGTTCTGTCAATCATATCGCGACTATATGACCCCCTCGGATGGGTCACCCCCGTTGTCATTAAAGCCAAACTTGTTATGCAAGATCTATGGAGGAGCAAGGTCGGCTGGGACGATCCTGTCCCACCGCCCATTCTTCGTGATTGGGCGGCCTTTTCCTCTAACTTGTGCCAATTAAATCTGGTCAAGATACCTCGATGGACGCAACTCTCCGCGAGCGTCTCATCCATTGAGCTTCATGGTTTTGCCGACGCGTCCTCCTCCGCTTATGCTGCGGCTGTTTACCTCCGGGTGTTGTCTGAATCAACCCATATCACTGTTTCTTTGCTCGCGGGCAAGTCTAAAGTCGCCCCCTTGACACCGATGAGTATACCCCGCCTCGAGTTGAATGCCGCCGTGCTGTTAGCTCGTCTCATCTCATTCACCGTCGCGTGCATGGGTTTCGGTAATGTACCCGTCACCTGTTGGTCCGACTCTACTGTCGTGCTGCACTGGATTTCGCAGCACCCATCGCGATGGAAAATATTCGTGGCCCATCGTGTTGCCCGAATACATGAACTCGTTCCATCCGCAGTGTGGCGGTACGTTCCGACGTCCGACAACCCCGCCGACGTCGCGTCTCGCGGAATTCTACCCACCGATATCCTCAATCACTCTCTTTGGTGGCGAGGCCCTCCGTGGTTGCGCGGGGATCGGGTCTCCTGGCCTACCCCTCCTCCCAACGTCAACTTTGACTCTCATCTCGAGGAGAGGGTCACCGCCGCTCTCCAGTGTTCACCTGTCCCACCCATGTGGGAGTTATCTGTTCGCTACTCCTCATGGGACAGACTACTCCGTATCACCGCCCTTGTTATTCGTTTTATTAGTCGATGTCGCCGTCGAAAAGACATGGTCCAAACCCCTATCGGTAGTGTTCACGTCACGGCCGAGGAGTATAATTGTTCTCGTTGTTTCTGGTTGCGCTGTATCCAACGTGAAGTTTTTCCAACGGAATTTCACCTTCTCTCGTCTAGAAAGGAACTCCCTCCTAAGCATCCTCTTCTTTCCCTCCCTCCTTTCGTATCATCCGATAACCTTATTCGGGTTGGAGGCCGCTTAAGACATGCTCCAATGTCCTTCGAGTCCCGCCACCCAATCCTCCTGTCTGCCCATCCGCTCGTTGACCTCCTCCTTCTCCATGTCCATCAACGAGCGCTGCATTCGGGACCGCAGCTGACGCTCAGCATCCTGCGGCGGGAGTACTGGCTTCTCCGCGCGCGTGGAATCGTCCGTCGCATCATTCATCATTGTGTCCCACGTACTCGTGAACGTGCGGCGGTTCCTCGTCAGCTCATGGGTGACCTCCCTCGTGTCCGGGTGACTCCCACCTTCCGGAGTTTTCTACACTCAGGAGTTGATTACGCAGGTCCCGTGTGGATTCGTTCCTCACCTGGTCGCGGAGCAAGGTCTCGCAAGGCATATATCGCGTTGTTCGTTTGTCTGACCTCGAAAGCCATTCACCTCGAGTTAGTAAGCGATTATTCCTCCGAGGCATTCATTGGTGCATTTTCTCGGTTCTGTTCTCGTCGCGGCATCCCCGAAGCTATGTACTCGGATAACGGGACGACCTTCGTCGGTGCCGATCGTGAAATGACCAAAGCGTACCGCGCGGCCCTTCGTGATCCGGACTTCCTCAATTCGACGGTGTCTGATCGCATCTCTTGGCACTTCATTCCTCCCTCGGCTCCTCACTTCGGTGGTCTGTGGGAGGCTGGAGTCCGGAGTGTGAAAACTCATCTCTCTCGTGTTGTTGGAGACCGGACGCTAACCTTCGAGGAATTGTCCACCCTCTTATGCCGAATCGAAGCCTGTCTGAATTCTAGGCCGCAGTGTCCCTTATCCGACACACTCGATGACCTCGAGTGCCTTACTCCCGGTCATTTCACGATCGGCGCCGCGATCGTCGTGCCCCCGGAACCGTCCATCCTTGACCTGACCGAGAATCGTCTCTCGCGTTGGCAGCTCGTCCGCCAAATGAATGAGCGGTTTTGGCGCATTTGGCAATCCGACTACGTCAATACGTTACAGCAACGGACTAAGTGGCGTACCGATCAACCCCCCGTCCAGGTCGGTCGCATGGTTCTCCTCCGGAACTCCAGTCTTCCGCCAGCGAAGTGGGAGCTCGGCCGCGTCGTTCAGGTTCACCCGGGTCCCGACAGTGTTACGCGCGTCGTTACTATCAAAACTGCTCGTGCGGAGTAAAAGCGGCCGATCGGCAAGCTGTGTTTGTTACCTATCTGGAGTGCATCTAAAGATTCTCCGACGCCTCCATGACTGCGTTACTCGCGTGTGTGCATTGTTTTACTCTCGTTCCTCCCCCCTTCCGGCACTGGGAATGTTTTTCTGCGACGTGCTTGTGTTCCTAGATTTAAGACCTTTCGATGTATTTTCTTTACTTATCCTAATGGATAACGGCGTTAGTTGATAAGAACCCCCCAGCATTAATGATATTTCGAGCCGTTCCGGCCATCGTTAAGTTAAGTCTAGATATAAGGTACTTATTGTCATGCGCTAGCTTGTGTTTGTTTCTTGTTATTCATGCCATATCATTGTATTAATTTTGCGTAACTGCTACTTACAACAGTCTCCCTTTTGTTCGCGCTCCGCCCTGGCACCCTTGTGGTGGGCGGCCGCTTCGATGCTTGTACATGCGAGTACCGCATCGCGCCTCTGAGAAGACGCGCGACTTCTACTTATTTTTTTTGTTTCCCATCTCGTCCTGGCACCGCCACGGTGGGCGGTTGGACTGTTCAATTTATGTCCTAGATTCCTTCGCATCTCTAGTCGTTCATCGAAACCGTTGTTTCGAGGTGGGCGGCATGTTCGGGGTTGGCAGTGGGTTGTGCGCCACAGGGAGGGGCTCTCGGCTCACACGAGTCGGTCCTGGTACTTCCGTTGAAGTCCAGGAAGACTGGTCATCTCCATGTCTTCGTATGTCGAACTCGTCACATCGCGTGATGCCCGGGAGCCAATTATATCCTTGTGAGGCACGGCCCACGTGGCCCTTTCGCTGCTCCTATTCGCGATTATGCTAACTTCAGCGCCCTCTTTTCTGAATTGTAACGCGAACAAGCGAACGCACCTGTTCCGCGCTTCACTCTCCTTTCTACTGTGCCGCGATAAACTACGCATCGCGCGTTGAGAGTCATCTCTTTTTGTTCAGTTGCTTTCGCAATTATTGTTCACGCGGTCCGCCTTCGCGACCCGTATTTTTATTCGTAGATTCGCGATATTGTCCCTCGTTAAAACCCAAGTGTTTGTGTTTGTTGATTTGAGACGGAATAAAGCGAGTTTTGGTGTAAGGGAGTTTTCTTTCCTCCACGTGCTTCCGAACGTGCATCGGACCAGTCGCCTCAGTCCCCGTCCTCGCGCGCCGCTTCCATTCGGGAGCGAACCAACGTTCCGTTCCGCGGCTGTTGTTCACTTTAGTCGCGAACAATAAACCTGTCAAATCGCGATAGAGTATTATAATGAAGTAACGCAATGGTCGCCACCCTTGTCAGTCGATTTCAGGAAATTGGTACGTACATTTTAGAGTATGAATGTTGTTTGCGAACTCGGGTGTCGGAGGAACCCCGGGGAGTCCTCTCTAGTTCAGGCCCATGCACATTGGTTCCTGATTGAGAACCGTGGAGTGATGTGTGTTTGTGTGATTTGTGTCGCGATTTGCATTTTTAAATATAGGTTTTAGATACGTAGGTAGCATACCGTTCTTGAATGTGAGTTAAATATAAGCAGGAAGGGCCAGGAATTCAGGATATCACATTCTCTGTGTAGGTCGGGTAAAAGTGATATGCCTGGACCTGGGATCAAACTACGGTCAAACCGAGTGTCCCCCTCTTTTTGACCGTAGTTTCTAGTTTGTAAATTTTTTGCGCACGTGGTGAAACTCCCGGTGCGATATTCGAATACTTTGCCTTTTTTTATGAAAACTGTGCTACACGAGCAGCGAATACGCTCTGCACGCTCGTGGTGTGGTTTTCACTGTTGAATTTGATAATAGTAAGACTTTTGTTGGTGCAAAGTATTCGAGCATTCTCTAGCGGCAGAAGAAGTGGCTAACAAGTGCCGAAGAGGCCCGACAAACTGTCACGAAGAGGGCTGCAGCGAATGGCTTTTCATCCTCGAATCCGTTTTGGGTTCTAGAATGGAAAGTCATTATTAGTATTTGTTAATTCACTGTGCTCGCTTTCTGTATTTGTCCTCTGACGGATGTAACATTCCCGTCCAACGAGCGCATCTTGGCTGCATGCGGTTTTTCATTGCGAAATTAGAGTTACGTATACCTTGCTCGTTAGTGTTGCGAAATTAAGGTCACCACGGATGGTACCCACGGGTTTGTTCGAATTAATTGGTAGTTGTTAGTGTTGCGATATGAATATACTCGGTTTTTTAATTTCTAGAATATTATATTAAATTAGAGATAGAGTTGCGAGAGATATCGCCCGAGATGGCGAACGGGAGCTTGCTTTAATTAGATGTTTAGAAGTAGCGTTGCGAATTGAAGCACGAAAAGTGACCGGTTTTTCTTTGAACAGTAATTCTTTAAAGTAGCGTTGCGATATAAAGCACGAAAAGTGCCCGGTTTGTCTTTGAATAATTAATTGTTAAAGTAGAGTTGCGACATAGTCCTTGATCAAGGAGCACGGGAGTTTGTTTTAGTATCTTATAGAATATTTCGAATTAGTATTTTCTTAATAATTTGTAGAGTATAGCATCACGATTTAGCACCTGAAATGGGTGTCCGGGAGTTTGCTCTTAATAAATTCTAAATTTGTGTTGCGAAATACAAAAGCAGCTGAGAGATGCGCATCTGCTGAGTCAGAGACTCAGCAATTGGAGTTGCAAAAATGCAACTCCCCATGGAGTGCCTCAGGAGGCCTGCTCCCAACGATAGCTTCTTTTCTTCCGGATAGGTAGTGTTGCGAATTCTGAGAGCCCCCGGAATGGCAGTAGGCGGGTTTTGAAGTAGCGTTGCGAACAATGAAAGCCTCGAAATGGCAGTACGCGATTGTTTATTAAATAATATTACGTATTTTTTTTTTAAAATTCGTTTATTTTGACGACACCATATAATAGCAATTACCCTGATAAACGGCAGGCAAAATACAAATGGGCATGTATATGTAATGTGGCAGCATATTGCTGCTTCTCGAAACATAGTTTTAGCAGTGAGTGACAATGTAAATATATTTTTAGCGGGGTGAAAAGAAAAAAAAAATATTACGTATGATAGCCATGGAATGGCAATAGGCGGGTTTTAAAGTAGCGTTGCGAAGAATGAGAGCCATGAAATGGCAATAGGCGGGTTTTGAGCTAGCGTTGCGAACAGTAAGAGCCTGAAATGGCACCGGTTTCTCGCGATTTTTATTGAAAGCGCCTCTTGGCTGCTCGATGATTTGGGGATTTTCAGCGCCTTTTGGCTGCTTCATGTCATGATTTTTGTATTGTTAATCAAGTGCTTGCAAATAGAAATACTGCTGCAAATGTATCTTTTAATACAAGAAATTTTGAGGATTTATGTAGAATTTTTGTCAAGTTATATTATGTATTGTCCATTGAGACCAATCAGTCAATGAATTTCATCGTGGTCATTGAAACCACTCCGCAAATAAAAGTGCAAAAAGTTATATGCACATTTGATGACACAGATAGAAAATGAGTGTCAGTTAATTTAATAAAATTCGTGAAATAGGAAACACGCTGCTGGCTGTCATGGTTAAAGTTATTAATTTAATATTGTCTGGATTTTACTTGGATCGCGATGACATTTTTGTGAGAATACCGCGTCGACGTAGAGGTTTCGATGAATTCTCGCAAATTTCTTACAAAAATTACGGTCCACGGGTTTTGCATACTTTTTTAATAGAATGAAAATAACAAACTTGCGCCCGAAACATATATATCGAAATTGCAGTGTGATAGACGGATAGCAAATACAGATAAGAAGTAAACGCGTCGCTTTTAGATATTTGCTTATTTATTTCACTAAATGGTAGAGTTATATTGTAGCAAAGGGGGAAGTCTGTCTTTATTTAACACTTTTCGCGTCGCGAATTAAAGAGTGATGCATTTATTTTTATGCTCGGATGATGGAAAGGTTTCAAATAATTTCGAATGCAACTGCGTCGAAATTAGCTTTTTTCATTCAAGTAATTTATTTGATAGCAAATGATTGTGACATTGCACAATTTGCTAAATTGTCCATACTATTCAATTCGCGTTTGTCGACTCGATATGTAACTTCAAATTTTATATTTGCTTTTTTAAATTTCTGATCATTCTTTATCGTAAAGTTTACAACATTTGCATTTCCTACAATTTTTAATAAATTATGCTTCATTTGATTTTCGTAAATTTCGATACTCGTCTGTTACAATATTCAAGGGTCGGTGATATTTCGTTTTATGTTGCGCGTTTTGGGCAAAATTAATGAGAGTTTGTTGCAGAAGACGGAATACTAATAATGGATATTTAGAGGAAATGAATTGGACCATGCCCATGGAAATTAAGAGAGACAGGCGTCCAGAGACGCTGGGGGAATCCACAGTGTAATGACATTTTACTAACAAATGAGTTTTTATTGCAGGAGTTGCATGAATCGAATCACATCGAAGGGAGTTCGATGGATATTTCTCGGTGACATCTTGTGTTGCAAATTGTGTGTTAGGTTTGCAGATATTTCTTCTGAAAATTTGTTACGATCGTGTGATGACCATTTCTTAATGGTTTCGTTGTTGATGGTTTCGATACGTTTGATTTTTGGATCAAAGTATCGTCTGTATTGTTTTCGAAGTCTGATTCATGAGATAATTGTTGTCCGACTTTCTTCATTCATGAAGCAATACGATGTTTCTCTTCATTCTGTTTCAAGCAGAATGCATTTTTCATTTTCTGTCCAAGAGGTTTGCTTTCTGCTATGCAGATAAGGAATCAGGCAATATTTTGCAAAGAAATCTTTGCTATTAATTGGACAGGCTCAGATTGTGTTTGTATTTCCCCCGAGATAGGATGATTTTCAATGTGTACAAAAACTGCTCCCATATCGAAGGTCAGATTGATATTGCGGGCGGGCGGTCAAATTGTAATTGTAATGGATTAGACTTTAAGACGTTCGTGGTATGTTGAGATTAAGATTATTCGTAAGGTTAATTTAATAAGGAATAAATTTCGCGTTAGTCCTTAAGCATTGGATGCTCGTCGCATCACGGTCGGGAATTTATTTCTCCCAGTGCGAGATGGATAACGAAAGTAAAGTAGAGCAAGAAATTTTGCCTGACACATTTTCCCGTTCATTTTGTCGTTCATGCCGTCGTTCATTCCGTCGTTCATTCCGTCGTTTAAACCTGTAAAAATGATGGGAAAATGTTTCACGCGAAAGACAAAATGCGATGCCCGAACTACGAGCCCCATTGATAATCATGAAACGGAAATTATTTGTAACTTTCTAATAGTAGAACAATGAATGGAACAGGTAGACGGTTGAAATCATTGTATATATTGCTTCTATATAGTCTAAGAAATATAAATGCAAAGCATCCAAACAGTACCATTCGCCAATTTTTTGTTCTTCAATTTTTGAGTGAACTACCAGCCCCATTGTTAATCCTTTACCGGAAATTATTTGTAACTTTCGACAAGTAGAACAGTGAATGGAAAAGGTAGACGGTTGAAATCATTGTATATATTACTTCTATATAGTCTAAGAAACATATATGCAAAGCATCCAAACAGTACAATTCGACAATTATTTGTTCTTCAAGTTTAGTGAACAATGAGCCCCATTGTTAATCCTTTAACGGAAATTAATTCTAACTTTCGACAAGTAGAACAATGAGTGGAACAGGTAGACGGTTGAAATCTTTGTATATATTGCTTCTATATAGTCTAAGAAACATATATGCAAAGCATCTAAAGAGTACAATTCGCCAATTTATTGTTCTTCAAGTTGAAGTGAACAACGAGCCCCATTGATAATCATGAAATGGAAATTATTTGTAACTTTCGACAAGTAGAACAATGATTGGAACACGTAGACGGTTGAAATCTTTGTATATATTGCTTCCATATAGTCTAAGAAACATATATGCGAAGCATCCAAACAGTACCATTCGCCAATTTTTTGTTCTTCAAGTTTAAGTGAACAATGGGCCCCATTGTTAATACTTTATCGGAAATTATTTGTAACCTTCGACAAGTAGAACATTGAATGGAACAGGTAGACGGTTGAAATCTTTGTATATATTGCTTCTATATAGTATAAGAAACATATATGCAAAGCATCCAAACAGTACAATTCGCCAATTTTTTGTTCTTCAAGTTTAAGTGAACAATGAGCCCCAATGGTTAATCCGTTATCGGAAATTATTTGTAACCTTCGACAAGCAGAACAATGAATGGAACAGGTAGACGGTTGAAATCTTTGTATATATTTCTTCTATATAATCTAAGAAACATATATGCAAAGCATCTAAACAGTAACAATCGCCAATTTTTTGATCTTCAAGTTTAAGTGAACAGCGAGCCCCAATGATAATCATGAAATGGAAATTATTTCTAACTATCTACAAGTAGAACAATGAATAGTACAGGTAGACGGGTGAAATCTTTCTATATATTGCTTCTAAATAGTCTAAGAAACATATATGCAAAGCATCTAAACAGTAACAATCGCCAATTTTTTGATCTTCAAGTTTAAGTGAACAGCGAGCCCCATTGATAATCATGAAATGGAAATTATTTGTAACTTTCTACAAGTAGAACAATGAATAGTACAGGTAGACGGGTGAAATATTTCTATATATTGCTTCTAAATAGTCTAAGAAACATATATGCAAAGCATCCAAACAGTACAATTCGCCAATTTTTTGTTCTTCAAGTTTAAGTGAACTACGAGACCCATTGTTAATCCTTTAAAGGAGATTATTTGTAAATTTCGACAAGTAGAACAATGATTGGAACACGTAGACGGTTGATATCTTTGTATATATTGCTTCCATATAGTCTAAGAAACATGTACGCAAAGCATCCAAACAGTACCATTCGCCAATTTTGTGTTCTTCAAGTTTAAGTGAACAATGAGCCCCAATGGTTAATCCTTTATCGGAAATTATTTGTAACTTTCGACAAGTAGAACAATGAATGGAACAGGTAGACGTTTGAAATCTTTGTATATATTGCTTCTATATAATCTAAGAAACATATATGCAAAGCATCCAAACAGTACCATTCGCCAATTTTTTGTTCTTCAAGTTTAAGTGAAGAACGAGCCCCATTGATAATCATGAAACGGAAATTATTTGTAACTTTCTACAAGAAGAACAATGAATAGTACAGGTAGACGGGTGAAATCTTTCTATATATTTCTTCTAAATAGTCTAAGAAACACATACGCAAAGCATCCAAACAGTACCATTCGCCAATTTTTTGTTCTTCAAGTTTAAGTGAACTACGAGCCCCATTGTTAATCCTTTAAAGGAAATTATTTGTAAATTTCGACAAGTAGAACAATGAATGGAACAGGTAGACGGTTGAAATCAATGTATATATTGCTTCTATATAGTCTAAGAAACATATATGCAAAGCATCCAAACAGTACCATTCGCCAATTATTTCATCTTCATGTTTAAGTGAACTACGAGCCCCATTGTTAATACTTTAACGGAAATTATTTGTAACTTGCGACAAGTAGAACAATGAATGGAACAGGTAGCCGGTTGAAATCAACGTATATATTGCTTCTATATAGTCTAAGAAACATATATGCAAAGCATCCAAACATTACCATTCGCCAATTTTTTGTTCTTCAAGTTTAAGTGAACGACGAGCCCCATTGTTAATCCTTTAAAGGATATTATTTGTAAATTTCGACAACTAGAACAATGATTGGAACACGTAGACGGTTGAAATCTTTGTATATATTGCTTCCATATAGTCTAAGAAACATGTACGCAAAGCATCCAAACAGTACCATGCGCCAATTTTTTGTTCTTCAAGTTTAAGTGAACTACGAGCCCCATTGATAATCATGAAATGGAAATTATTTGTAACTTTCTACAAGTAGAACAATGAATAGAACAGGTAGACGGTTGAAATCTTTGTATATATTGCTTCTATATAGTATAAGAAACATATATGCAAAGCATCCAAACAGTACAATTCGCCAATTTTTTGTTCTTCAAGTATAAGTGAACTACGAGCCCCATTGATAATCATGAAATGGAAATTATTTGTAACTTTCTACAAGTAGAACAATGAATAGTACAGGTAGACGGGTGAAATCTTTCTATATATTGCATCTAAATAGTCTAAGAAACATATATGCAAAGCATCCAAACAGTACCATTCGCCAATTTTTTGTTCTTCAAGTTTAAGTGAACTACGAGCCCCATTGTTAATTCTTTAAAGGAAAGTATTTGTAAATTTCGACAAGTAGAACAATGAATTGAACAGGTAGACTGTTGAAATCATTGTATATATTGCTTCTATATAATCTAAGAAACATATATGCAAATCATCCAAACAGTACAATTCGCCAATTTCTTGTTCTTCAAGTTTAAGTAAACTACGATTCCCATTGTTAATCCTTTAAAGGAAATTATTTGTAAATTTCGACAAGTAGAACAATGAATTGAACAGGTAGACTGTTGAAATCATTGTATATATTGCTTCTATATAGTCTAAGAAACATATATGCAAATCATCCAAACAGTACAATTCGCCAATTTCTTGTTCTTCAAGTTTAAGTGAACTACGATTCCCATTGTTAATCCCTTAACGGAAATTATTTCTAACTTTCGACAAGTAGAACAATGAATGGAACAGGTAGACGGTTGAAATCATTGTATATATTGCTTCTATATAGTCTAAGAAACATATCTGCAAATCATCCACACAGTACAATTCGCCAATTATTTGATCTTCAAGTTTAAGTGAACTACGAGCCCCATTGTTAATCCTTTATCGGAAATTATTTGTAACTTTCGACAAGTAGAACAATGAATGGAACTGGTAGACGGTTGAAATCATTGTATATATTGCTTCTATATAGTCTAAGAAACATATATGCAAAGCATCCAAACAGTACAATTCGCCAATTTTTTGTTCTTCAAGTTTAAGTGAACAATGATCCCCAATGGTTAATCCGTTATCGGAAATTATTTGTAACTTTCGTCAAGTAGAACAATGAATGGAACTGGTAGACGGTTGAAATCTTTGTATATATTGCTTCTATATAGTCTAAGAAACATTTATGCAAAGCATCCAAACAGTACCATTCGCCAATTTTTTTATCTTCAAGTTTAAGTGAACAATGAGCCCCAATGGTTAATCCGTTATCGGAAATTATTTGTAACTTTCGACAAGTAGAACAATGAATGGAACAGGTAGACGGTTGAAATCATTGTATATATTGCTTCTATATAGTCTAAGAAACATATATGCAAAGCATCCAAACAGTACCATTCGCCAATTTTTTGTTCTTCAAGTTTAAGTGAACTACGAGCCCCATTGATAATCATGAAATGGAAATTATTTGTAACTTTCTACAAGTAGAACAATGAATAGTACAGGTAGACGGGTGAAATCTTTCTATATATTGCATCTAAATAGTCTAAGAAACATATATGCAAAGCATCCAAACAGTACCATTCGCCAATTTTTTGTTCTTCATGTTTAAGTGAACTACGAGCCCCATTGTTAATCCTTTAAAGGAAAGTATTTGTAAATTTCGACAAGTAGAACAATGAATTGAACAGGCAGACTGTTGAAATCATTGTATATATTGCTTCTATATAGTCTAAGAAACATATATGCAAATCATCCAAACAGTACAATTCGCCAATTTCTTGTTCTTCAAGTTTAAGTAAACTACGAGCCCCATTGTTAATCCTTTAAAGGAAATTATTTGTAAATTTCGACAAGTAGAACAATGAATGGATCATGTAGACGGTTGAACTCATTGTATATATTGCTTCTATATAGTCTGCGAAACAAATATGCAAAGCATCCAAACAGTACAATTCGCCAATTATTTCATCTTCAAGTTTAAGTGAACTACGAGCCCCATTCTTAATCCTTTAAAGGAAATTATTTGTAAATTTCGACAAGTAGAACAATGAATGGATCATGTAGACGGTTGAAATCTTTGTATATATTGCTTCTATATAGTATAAGAAACATATATGCAAAGCATCCAAACAGTACAATTCGCCAATTTTTTGTTCTTCAAGTATAAGTGAACTACGAGCCCCATTGATGATCATGAAATGGAAATTATTTGTAACTTTCTACAAGTAGAACAATGAATAGTACAGGTAGACGGGTGAAATCTTTCTATATATTGCATCTAAATAGTCTAAGAAACATATATGCAAAGCATCCTAACAGTACCATTCGCCAATTTTTTGTTCTTCAAGTTTAAGTGAACTACGAGCCCCATTGTTAATTCTTTAAAGGAAAGTATTTGTAAATTTCGACAAGTAGAACAATGAATTGAACAGGTAGACTGTTGAAATCATTGTATATATTGCTTCTATATAGTTAAGAAACATATATGCAAATCATCCAAACAGTACAATTCGCCAATTTCTTGTTCTTCAAGTTTAAGTAAACTACGATTCCCATTGTTAATCCTTTAAAGGAAATTATTTGTAAATTTCGACAAGTAGAACAATGAATTGAACAGGTAGACTGTTGAAATCATTGTATATATTGCTTCTATATAGTCTAAGAAACATATATGCAAATCATCCAAACAGTACAATTCGCCAATTTCTTGTTCTTCAAGTTTAAGTAAACTACGATTCCCATTGTTAATCCCTTAACGGAAATTATTTCTAACTTTCGACAAGTAGAACAATGAATGGAACAGGTAGACGGTTGAAATCATTGTATATATTGCTTCTATATAGTCTAAGAAACATATCTGCAAATCATCCACACAGTACAATTCGCCAATTATTTGATCTTCAAGTTTAAGTGAACAATGAGCCCCATTGTTAATCCTTTATCGGAAATTATTTGTAACTTTCGACAAGTAGAACAATGAATGGAACAGGTAGACGGTTGAAATCCTTGTATATATTGCTTCTATATAATCTGAAAAACATATATGCAAAGCATCCAAACAGTACAATTCGCCAATATTTTGTTCTTCAAGTTTAAGTGAACAATGAGCCCCAATGGTTAATCCTTTATCGGTAATTATTTGTAACTTTCGACAAGTAGAACAATGAATGGAGCAGGTAGACGGTTGAAATCCTTGTATATATTGCGTCTATATAGTCTAAGAAACATATATGCAAAGCATCCAAACAGTACAGTTCGCCAATTTTCTGTTCTTCAAGTTTTAGTGAACTACGAGCCCCATTGTTAATCCTTTATCGGAAATTATTTGTAACTTTCGACAAGTAGAACAATGAATGGAACTGGTAGACGGTTGAAATTATTGTATATATTGCTTCTATATAGTCTAAGAAACATATATGCAAAGCATCCAAACAGTACAATTCGACAATTTTTTGTTCTTCAAGTTTAAGTGAACAATGAGCCCCATTGTTAATCCTTTAAAGGAAATTATTTGTAACTTTCGACAAGAAGAACAATGAATGTAACAGGTAGACTGTTGAAATCATTGTATATATTGTTTCTATACAGTCTAAGAAACATATATGCAAAGCATCCAAACAGTACAATTAGCCAATTTTTTGTTCTTCAAGTTTAAGTGAATAATGAGCCCCAATGGTTAATCCGTTATCGGAAATTATTTGTAACTTTCGACAAGTAGAACAATGAATGGAACAGGTAGACGGTTGAAATCTTTGTATATATTGCTTCTATATAGTCTAAGAAACATATATGCAAAGCATCCAAACAGTACCATTCGCCAATTTTTTGTTCTTCAAGTTTAAGTGAACTACGAGCCCCATTGATAATCATGAAATGGAAATTATTTGTAACTTTCTACAAGTAGAACAATGAATAGAACAGGTAGACGGTTGAAATCTTTGTATATATTGCTTCTATATAGTATAAGAAACATATATGCAAAGCATCCAAACAGTACAATTCGCCAATTTTTTGTTCTTCAAGTATAAGTGAACTACGAGCCCCATTGATAATCATGAAATGGAAATTATTTGTAACTTTCTACAAGTAGAACAATGAATAGTACAGGTAGACGGGTGAAATCTTTCTATATATTGCATCTAAATAGTCTAAGAAACATATATGCAAAGCATCCAAACAGTACCATTCGCCAATTTTTTGTTCTTCAAGTTTAAGTGAACTACGAGCCCCATTGTTAATTCTTTAAAGGAAAGTATTTGTAAATTTCGACAAGTAGAACAATGAATTGAACAGGTAGACTGTTGAAATCATTGTATATATTGCTTCTATATAATCTAAGAAACATATATGCAAATCATCCAAACAGTACAATTCGCCAATTTCTTGTTCTTCAAGTTTAAGTAAACTACGATTCCCATTGATAATCCTTTAAAGGAAATTATTTGTAAATTTCGACAAGTAGAACAATGAATTGAACAGGTAGACTGTTGAAATCATTGTATATATTGCTTCTATATAGTCTAAGAAACATATATGCAAATCATCCAAACAGTACAATTCGCCAATTTCTTGTTCTTCAAGTTTAAGTAAACTACGATTCCCATTGTTAATCCCTTAACGGAAATTATTTCTAACTTTCGACAAGTAGAACAATGAATGGAACAGGTAGACGGTTGAAATCATTGTATATATTGCTTCTATATAGTCTAAGAAACATATCTATAAATCATCCACACAGTACAATTCGCCAATTATTTGATCTTCAAGTTTAAGTGAACTACGAGCCCCATTGTTAATCCTTTATCGGAAATTATTTGTAACTTTCGACAAGTAGAACAATGAATGGAACTGGTAGACGGTTGAAATCATTGTATATATTGCTTCCATATAGTTCAAGAAACATGTACGCAAAGCATCCAAACAGTACCATTCGCCAATTTTTTGTTCTTCAAGTTTAAGTAAACTACGATCCCCATTGTTAATCCCTTAACGGAAATTATTTGTAACTTTCGACAAGTAGAAAAATGAATGGAACAGGTAGACGGTTGAAATCTTTGTATATATTGCTTCTATATAGTCTAAGAAACATATATGCAAAGCATCCAAACAGTACCATTCGCCAATTTTTTGTTCTTCAAGTTTAAGTGAACTACGAGCCCCATTGATAATCATGAAATGGAAATTATTTGTAACTTTCTACAAGTAGAACAATGAATAGTACAGGTAGACGGGTGAAATCTTTCTATATATTGCATCTAAATAGTCTAAGAAACATATATGCAAAGCATCCAAACAGTACCATTCGCCAATTTTTTGTTCTTCATGTTTAAGTGAACTACGAGCCCCATTGATAATCATGAAATGGAAATTATTTGTAACTTTCTACAAGTAGAACAATGAATAGTACAGGTAGACGGGTGAAATCTTTCTATATATTGCATCTAAATAGTCTAAGAAACATATATGCAAAGCATCCTAACAGTACCATTCGCCAATTTTTTGTTCTTCAAGTTTAAGTGAACTACGAGCCCCATTGTTAATTCTTTAAAGGAAAGTATTTGTAAATTTCGACAAGTAGAACAATGAATTGAACAGGTAGACTGTTGAAATCATTGTATATATTGCTTCTATATAGTCTAAGAAACATATATGCAAATCATCCAAACAGTACAATTCGCCAATTTCTTGTTCTTCAAGTTTAAGTAAACTACGATTCCCATTGTTAATCCTTTAAAGGAAATTATTTGTAAATTTCGACAAGTAGAACAATGAATTGAACAGGTAGACTGTTGAAATCATTGTATATATTGCTTCTATATAGTCTAAGAAACATATATGCAAATCATCCAAACAGTACAATTCGCCAATTTCTTGTTCTTCAAGTTTAAGTAAACTACGATTCCCATTGTTAATCCCTTAACGGAAATTATTTCTAACTTTCGACAAGTAGAACAATGAATGGAACAGGTAGACGGTTGAAATCATTGTATATATTGCTTCTATATAGTCTAAGAAACATATCTGCAAATCATCCACACAGTACAATTCGCCAATTATTTGATCTTCAAGTTTAAGTGAACTACGAGCCCCATTGTTAATCCTTTAAAGGAAATTATTTGTAACTTTCGACAAGAAGAACAATGAATGGAACAGGTAGACTGTTGAAATCATTGTATATATTGCTTCTATACAGTCTAAGAAACATATATGCAAAGCATCCAAACAGTACAATTAGCCAATTTTTTGTTCTTCAAGTTTAAGTGAATAATGAGCCCCAATGGTTAATCCGTTATCGGAAATTATTTGTAACTTTCGACAAGTAGAAAAATGAATGGAACAGGTAGACGGTTGAAATCTTTGTATATATTGCTTCTATATAGTCTAAGAAACATATATGCAAAGCATCCAAACAGTACCATTCGCCAATTTTTTGTTCTTCAAGTTTAAGTGAACTACGAGCCCCATTGATAATCATGAAATGAAAATTATTTGTAACTTTCTACAAGTAGAACAATGAATAGAACAGGTAGACGGTTGAAATCTTTGTATATATTGCTTCTATATAGTATAAGAAACATATATGCAAAGCATCCAAACAGTACAATTCGCCAATTTTTTGTTCTTCAAGTATAAGTGAACTACGAGCCCCATTGATAATCATGAAATGGAAATTATTTGTAACTTTCTACAAGTAGAACAATGAATAGTACAGGTAGACGGGTGAAATCTTTCTATATATTGCATCTAAATAGTCTAAGAAACATATATGCAAAGCATCCAAACAGTACCATTCGCCAATTTTTTGTTCTTCATGTTTAAGTGAACTACGAGCCCCATTGTTAATCCTGTAAAGGAAAGTATTTGTAAATTTCGACAAGTAGAACAATGAATTGAACAGGCAGACTGTTGAAATCATTGTATATATTGCTTCTATATAGTCTAAGAAACATATATGCAAATCATCCAAACAGTACAATTCGCCAATTTCTTGTTCTTCAAGTTTAAGTAAACTACGAGCCCCATTGTTAATCCTTTAAAGGAAATTATTTGTAAATTTCGACAAGTAGAACAATGAATGGATCATGTAGACGGTTGAACTCATTGTATATATTGCTTCTATATAGTCTGCGAAACAAATATGCAAAGCATCCAAACAGTACAATTCGCCAATTTTTTGTTCTTCAAGTTTAAGTGAACTACGAGCCCCATTGATAATCATGAAACGGAAATTATTTGTAACTTTCTACAAATAAAACAATGAATAGAACAGGTAGACGGTTGAAATCTTTGTATATGTTGCTTCTATATAGTCTAAGAAACTTATATGCAAAGCATCTAAACAGTAACATTCGCCAATTTTTTTATCTTCAAGTTTAAGTGAACAATGAGCCCCAATGGTTAATCCGTTATCGGAAATTATTTGTAACTTTCGACAAGTAGAACAATGAATGGAACAGGTAGACGGTTGAAATCTTTGTATATATTGCTTCTATATAGTCTAAGAAACTTATGTGCAAAGCATCTAAACAGTAACATTCGCCAATTTTTTTATCTTCAAGTTTAAGTGAACAATGAGCCCCAATGGTTAATCCGTTATCGGAAATTATTTGTAACTTGCGACAAGTAGAACAATGAGTGGAACAGTTAGACGGTCGAAATCAATGTATATATTGCTTCTATATAGTCTAAGAAACATATATGCAAAGCATCCAAACAGTACCATTCGCCAATTTTTTGTTCTTCAAGTTTAAGTGAACAATGAGCCCCATTGTTAATCCTTTATCGGAAATTATTTGTAACTTTCGAGAAGTAGAACAATGAATAGAACAGGTAGACGGTTGAAATCTTTGTATATATTGCTTCCATATAGTCTAAGAAACATATATGCAAAGCATCCAAACAGTAGCATTCGCCAATTTTTTGTTCTTCAAGTTTAAGTGAACAATGAGCCCCATTGTTAATCCTTTATCGGAAATTATTTGTAACTTTCGACAAGTAGAACAATGAATGGAACAGGTAGACGGTTGAAATCTTAGTATATATTGCTTGTATATAGTCTAAGAAACATATATGCAAAGCATCCAAACAGTACAATTCGCCAATTTATTGTTCTTCAAGTTTAAGTGAACAACGAGCCCCATTGTTAATCCTTTAAAGGAAATTATTTGTAAATTTCGACAAGTAGAACAATGATTGGAACACGTAGACGGTTGAAATCTTTGTATATATTGCTTCCATATAGTCTAAGAAACATGTACGCAAAGCATCCAAACAGTACCGTTCGCCAATTTTTTGTTCTTCAAGTTTAAGTGAACTACGAGCCCCATTGTTAATCCTTTAAAGGAAATTATTTGTAAATTTCGACAAGTAGAACATTGAATGGAACAGGTAGACGGTTGAAATCTTTGTATATATTGCTTCTATATAGTATAAGAAACATATATGCAAAGCATCCAAACAGTACAATTCGCCAATTTTTTGCTCTTCAAGTTTAAGTGAACAATGAGCCCCAATGGTTAATCCGTTATCGGAAATTATTTGTAACTTTCGACAAGTAGAACAATGAATGGAACTGGTAGACGGTTGAAATCTTTGTATATATTGCTTCTATATAGTCTAAGAAACATATATGCAAAGCATCCAAACAGTACCATTCGCCAATTTTTTGTTCTTCAAGTTTAAGTGAACTACGAGCCCCATTGTTAATCCTTTAAAGGAAATTATTTGTAAATTTCGACAAGTAGAACAATGAATGGAACAGGTAGATTGTTGAAATCATTGTATATATTGCTTCTATATAGTCTAAGAAACATATATGCAAAGCATCCAAACAGTACAATTCGCCAATTTTTTGTTCTTCAAGTTTAAGTGAACAATGAGCCCCAATGGTTAATCCGTTTTCGGAAATTATTTGTAACTTTCGACAAGTAAAACAATGAATGGAACAGGTAGACGGTTGAAATCTTTGTATATATTGCTTCTATATAGTCTAAGAAACTTATATGCAAAGCATCTAAACAGTAATATTCGCCAATTTTTTTATCTTCAAGTTTAAGTGAACAATGAACCCCAATGGTTAATCCGTTATCGGAAATTATTTGTAACTTGCGAGAAGTAGAACAATGAGTGGAACAGGTAGACGGTTGAAGTCAATGTATATATTGCTTCTATATAGTCTAAGAAACATATATGCAAAGCATACAAACAGTACCATTCGCCAATTTTTTGTTCTTCAAGTTTAAGTGAACAATGAGCCCCAATGGTTAATCATTTATCCGTAATTATTTGTAACTTTCGACAAGTAGAACAATGAATGGAACAGGTAGACGGTTGAAATCCTTGTATATATTGCGTCTATATAGTCTACGAAACATATATGCAAAGCATCCAAACAGTACAATTCGACAATTTTTTGTACTTCAAGGTTAAGTGAACTACGAGCCCCATTGTTAATCCTTTAACGGAAATTAATTGTAACTTTCGACAAGTAGAACAATGAATGGAACAGGTAGACGGTTGAAATCTTTGTATATATTGCTTCTATATAGTCTAAGAAACATATATGCAAAGCATCCAAACAGCACAATTCGCCAATTTATTGTTCTTCAAGTTTAAGTGAACAACGAGCCCCATTGTTAATCCTTTAAAGGAAATTATTTGTAACTTTCGACAAGTAGAACAATGAATGGAACAGGTAGACGGTGGAAATCTTTGTATATATTGCTTCCATGTAGTCTAAGAAACATATATGCAAAGCATCCAAACAGTACCATTCGCCAATTTTTTATTCTTCAAGTTTAAGTGAACAATGAGCCCCATTGTTAATCCTTTATCGGAAATTATTTGTAACTTTCGACAAGTAGAACATTGAATGGAACAGGTAGACGGTTGAAATCTTTGTATCTATTGCTTCTATATAGGATAAGAAACATATATGCAAAGCATCCAAACAGTACCATTCGCCACTTTCTTGTTCTTCAAGTTTAAGTAAACTACGATCCCCATTGTTAATCCCTTAACGGAAATAATTTGTAATTTTCGACATGTAGAACAATGAATGGAACAGGTAGACGGTTGAAATCTTTGTATATATTGCTGCTATATAATCTAAGAAACATATATGCAAAGCATCCAAACAGTACCATTCGCCAATTTTTTGTTCTTCAAGTTTAAGTGAACTGCGAGCCTCATTGTTAATACTTTAACGGAAATTATTTGTAACTTGCGAGAAGTAGAACAATGAATGGAACTGGTAGCCGGTTGAAATCAATGTATATATTGCTTCTATATAGTCTAAGAAACATATATGCAAAGCATCCAAACAGTACCATTCGCCAATTTTTTGTTCTTCAACTTTAAGTGAACGACGAGCCCCATTGTTAATCATTTAAAGGAAATTATTTGTAAATTTCGACAAGTAGATCAATGAATGGAACAGGTAGACGGTTGAAAACAATGTATATATTTCTTCTATATAGTCTAAGAAACATATATGCAAAGCATCCAAACAGTACAAATCGCCAATTTTTTGTTCTTCGAGTTTAAGTGAACTACGAGCCCCATTGTTAATCCTATAAAGGAAATTATTTGTAAATTTCGACAAGTAGAACAATGAATGGAACAGGTAGACTGTTGAAATCATTGTATATATTGCTTCTAAATAGTCTAAGAAACATATATGCAAAGCATCCAAACAGTACAATTCGCCAATTTTTTGTTCTTCAAGTTTAAGTGAACAATGAGCCCCATTGTTAATCCTTTATCGGAAATTATTTGTAACTTTCGACAAGTAGAACATTGAATGGAACAGGTAGACGGTTGAAATCTTTAAATCTATTGCTTCTATATAGTATAAGAAACATATATGCAAAGCATCCAAACAGTACCATTCGCCAATTTTTTGTTCTTCAAGTTTAAGTAAACTACGATCCCCATTGTTAATCCCTTAACGGAAATTATTTGTAACTTTCGACAAGTAGAACAATGAATGGAACACGTAGACGGTTGAAATCAATGTATATATTGCTTCTTTATAGTCTAAGAAACATATATGCAAAGCATCCAAACAGTACCATACGCCACTTTTTTGTTCTTCAAGTTTAAGTGAACTACGATCCCCATTGTTAATCCTATAAAGGAAATTATTTGTAAATTTCGACAAGTAGAACAATGAATGGAACAGGTAAACTGTTGAAATCATTGTATATATTGCTTCTATATAGTCTAAGAAACATAAATGCAAATCATCCAAACAGTACAATTCGCCAATTTCTTGTTCTTCAAGTTTAAGTAAACTACGATCCCCATTGTTAATCCCTTAACGGAAATTATTTGTAACTTTCGACAAGTAGAACAATGAATGGAACAGGTAGACGGTTGAAATCTTTGTATATATTGCTTCTATATAGTCTAAGAAACATATATGCAAATCATCCAAACAGTACAATTCGCCAATTATTTGATATTCAAGTTTAAGTGAACTACGAGCCCCATTGTTAATACTTTAACGGAAATTATTTGTAACTTGCGACAAGTAGAACAATGAATGGAACAGGTAGACGGTTGAAATCAATGTATATATTGCTTCTTTATAGTCTAAGAAACATATATGCAAAGCATCCAAACAGTACCATACCCCACTTTTTTGTTCTTCAAGTTTAAGTGAACTACGATCCCCATTGTTAATCCCTTAACGGAAATTATTTGTAACTTTCGACAAGTAGAACAGTGAATGGAACAGGTAGACGGTTGAAATCTTTGTATATATTGCTTCTATATAGTATAAGAAACATATATGCAAAGCATCCAAACAGTACCATTCGCCAATTTTTTGTTCTTCAAGTTTAAGTGAACAATGAGCCCCATTGTTAATCCTTTATCGGAAATTATTTGTAACTTTCGACAAGTAGAACATTGAATGGAACAGGTAGACGGTTGAAATCTTTGAATCTATTGCTTCTATATAGTATAAGAAACATATATGCAAAGCATCCAAACAGTACCATTCGCCAATTTTTTGTTCTTCAAGTTTAAGTGAACTGCGAGCTCCATTGTTAATCCTTTAAAGGAAATTATTTGTAACTTTCGACAAGTAGAACAATGAATGGAACAGGTAGACTGTTGAAATCATTGTATATATTGCTTCTATATAGTCTAAGAAACATTTATGCAAAGCATCCAAACAGTACAATTCGCCAATTTTTTGTTCTTCAAGTTTAAGTAAACTACGATCCCCATTGTTAATCCCTTAACGGAAATTATTTGTAACTTTCGACAAGTAGAACAATGAATGGAACACGTAGACGGTTGAAATCTTTGTATATATTGCTTCCATATAGTCTAAGAAACATGTACGCAAAGCATCCAAACAGTACAATTCGCCAATTTTTTGTTCTTCAAGTTTAAGTGCACTACGATCCCCATTGTAAATCCCTTAACTTAAATTATTTGTAACTTTCGACAAGTAGAACAGTGAATGGAACAGGTAGACGGTTGAAATCTTTGTATATATTGCTTCTATATAGTATAAGAAACATATATGCAAAGCATCCAAACAGTACAATTCGCAAATTTTTTGTTCTTCAAGTTTAAGTGAACAATGAGCCCCAATGGTTAATCCGTTATCGGAAATTATTTATAACTTTTGACAAGTAGAACAATGAATGGAAAAGATAGACGGTTGAAATCTTTGTATATATTGCTTCTATATAGTCTAAGAAACATATATGCAAAGCATCCAAACAGTACAATTCGCCAATTTTTTGTTATTCAAGTTTAAGTGAACAATGAGCCCCAATGGTTAATCCGTTATCGGAAATTAATTGTAACTTTCGACAAGAAGAACAATGAATGGAAAAGGTAGACGGTTGAAATCTTTGTATATATTGCTTCTATATAGTCTAAGAAACATATATGCAAAGCATCCAAACAGTACCATTCGCCAATTTTTTGTTCTTCAAGTTTAAGTGAACAATGAGCCCCAATGGTTAATCCGTTATCGGAAATTATTTGTAACTTTCGACAAGAAGAACAATGAATGGAAAAGGTAGACGGTTGAAATCTTTGTATATATTGCTTCTATATAGTCTAAGGAACATATATGCAAAGCATCCAAACAGTGCCATTCGCCAATTTTTTGTTCTTCAAGTTTAAGTTTACAATGAGCCCCAATGGTTAATCCTTTATCGGAAATTATTTGTAATTTTCGACAAGTAGAACAATGAATGGATCATGTAGACGGTTGAAATCTTTGTATATATTGCTTCTATATAGTATAAGAAACATATATGCAAAGCATCCAAACAGAACAATTCGCCAATTTTTTGTTCTTCAAGTATAAGTGAACTACGAGCCCCATTGATAATCATGAAATGGAAATTATTTGTAACTTTCTACAAGTAGAACAATGAATAGTACAGGTAGACGGGTGAAATCTTTCTATATATTGCATCTAAATAGTCTAAGAAACATATATGCAAAGCATCCAAACAGTACCATTCGCCAATTTTTTGTTCTTCATGTTTAAGTGAACTACGAGCCCCATTGTTAATCCTGTAAAGGAAAGTATTTGTAAATTTCGACAAGTAGAACAATCAATTGAACAGGCAGACTGTTGAAATCATTGTATATATTGCTTCTATATAGTCTAAGAAACATATATGCAAATCATCCAAACAGTACAATTCGCCAATTTCTTGTTCTTCAAGTTTAAGTAAACTACGAGCCCCATTGTTAATCCTTTAAAGGAAATTATTTGTAAATTTCGACAAGTAGAACAATGAATGGATCATGTAGACGGTTGAACTCATTGTATATATTGCTTCTATATAGTCTGCGAAACAAATATGCAAAGCATCCAAACAGTACAATTCGCCAATTTTTTGTTCTTCAAGTTTAAGTGAACTACGAGCCCCATTGATAATCATGAAACGGAAATTATTTGTAACTTTCTACAAGTAGAACAATGAATAGAACAGGTAGACGGTTGAAATCTTTGTATATGTTGCTTCTATATAGTCTAAGAAACTTATATGCAAAGCATCTAAACAGTAACATTCGCCAATTTTTTTATCTTCAAGTTTAAGTGAACAATGAGCCCCAATGGTTAATCCGTTATCGGAAATTATTTGTAACTTTCGACAAGTAGAACAATGAATGGAACAGGTAGACGGTTGAAATCTTTGTATATATTGCTTCTATATTGTCTAAGAAACTTATGTGCAAAGCATCTAAACAGTAACATTCGCCAATTTTTTTATCTTCAAGTTTAAGTGAACAATGAGCCCCAATGGTTAATCCGTTATCGGAAATTATTTGTAACTTGCGACAAGTAGAACAATGAGTGGAACAGTTAGACGGTTGAAATCAATGTATATATTGCTTCTATATAGTCTAAGAAACATATATGCAAAGCATCCAAACAGTACCATTCGCCAATTTTTTGTTCTTCAAGTTTAAGTGAACAATGAGCCCCATTGTTAATCCTTTATCGGAAATTATTTGTAACTTTCGAGAAGTAGAACAATGAATAGAACAGGTAGACGGTTGAAATCTTTGTATATATTGCTTCCATATAGTCTAAGAAACATATATGCAAAGCATCCAAACAGTAGCATTCGCCAATTTTTTGTTCTTCAAGTTTAAGTGAACAATGAGCCCCATTGTTAATCCTTTATCGGAAATTATTTGTAACTTTCGACAAGTAGAACAATGAATGGAACAGGTAGACGGTTGAAATCTTAGTATATATTGCTTGTATATAGTCTAAGAAACATATATGCAAAGCATCCAAACAGTACAATTCGCCAATTTATTGTTCTTCAAGTTTAAGTGAACAACGAGCCCCATTGTTAATCCTTTAAAGGAAATTATTTGTAAATTTCGACAAGTAGAACAATGATTGGAACACGTAGACGGTTGAAATCTTTGTATATATTGCTTCCATATAGTCTAAGAAACATGTACGCAAAGCATCCAAACAGTACCGTTCGCCAATTTTTTGTTCTTCAAGTTTAAGTGAACTACGAGCCCCATTGTTAATCCTTTAAAGGAAATTATTTGTAAATTTCGACAAGTAGAACATTGAATGGAACAGGTAGACGGTTGAAATCTTTGTATATATTGCTTCTATATAGTATAAGAAACATATATGCAAAGCATCTAAACAGTAATATTCGCCAATTTTTTTATCTTCAAGTTTAAGTGAACAATGAACCCCAATGGTTAATCCGTTATCGGAAATTATTTGTAACTTGCGAGAAGTAGAACAATGAGTGGAACAGGTAGACGGTTGAAGTCAATGTATATATTGCTTCTATATAGTCTAAGAAACATATATGCAAAGCATACAAACAGTATCATTCGCCAATTTTTTGTTCTTCAAGTTTAAGTGAACAATGAGCCCCAATGGTTAATCATTTATCCGTAATTATTTGTAACTTTCGACAAGTAGAACAATGAATGGAACAGGTAGACGGTTGAAATCCTTGTATATATTGCGTCTATATAGTCTACGAAACATATATGCAAAGCATCCAAACAGTACAATTCGACAATTTTTTGTACTTCAAGGTTAAGTGAACTACGAGCCCCATTGTTAATCCTTTAACGGAAATTAATTGTAACTTTCGACAAGTAGAACAATGAATGGAACAGGTAGACGGTTGAAATCTTTGTATATATTGCTTCTATATAGTCTAAGAAACATATATGCAAAGCATCCAAACAGCACAATTCGCCAATTTATTGTTCTTCAAGTTTAAGTGAACAACGAGCCCCATTGTTAATCCTTTAAAGGAAATTATTTGTAACTTTCGACAAGTAGAACAATGAATGGAACAGGTAGACGGTGGAAATCTTTGTATATATTGCTTCTATATAGTCTAAGAAACATATATGTAAAGCATCCAAACAGCACAATTCGCCAATTTATTGTTCTTCAAGTTTAAGTGAACAACGAGCCCCATTGTTAATCCTTTAAAGGAAATTATTTGTAACTTTCGACAAGTAGAACAATGAATGGAACAGGTAGACGGTGGAAATCTTTGTATATATTGCTTCCATGTAGTCTAAGAAACATATATGCAAAGCATCCAAACAGTACCATTCGCCAATTTTTTATTCTTCAAGTTTAAGTGAACAATGAGCCCCATTGTTAATCCTTTATCGGAAATTATTTGTAACTTTCGACAAGTAGAACATTGAATGGAACAGGTAGACGGTTGAAATCTTTGTATCTATTGCTTCTATATAGGATAAGAAACATATATGCAAAGCATCCAAACAGTACCATTCGCCACTTTCTTGTTCTTCAAGTTTAAGTAAACTACGATCCCCATTGTTAATCCCTTAACGGAAATAATTTGTAATTTTCGACATGTAGAACAATGAATGGAACAGGTAGACGGTTGAAATCTTTGTATATATTGCTTCTATATAATCTAAGAAACATATATGCAAAGCATCCAAACAGTACCATTCGCCAATTTTTTGTTCTTCAAGTTTAAGTGAACTGCGAGCCTCATTGTTAATACTTTAACGGAAATTATTTGTAACTTGCGAGAAGTAGAACAATGAATGGAACTGGTAGCCGGTTGAAATCAATGTATATATTGCTTCTATATAGTCTAAGAAACATATATGCAAAGCATCCAAACAGTACCATTCGCCAATTTTTTGTTCTTCAACTTTAAGTGAACGACGAGCCCCATTGTTAATCATTTAAAGGAAATTATTTGTAAATTTCGACAAGTAGATCAATGAATGGAACAGGTAGACGGTTGAAAACAATGTATATATTTCTTCTATATAGTCTAAGAAACATATATGCAAAGCATCCAAACAGTACAAATCGCCAATTTTTTGTTCTTCGAGTTTAAGTGAACTACGAGCCCCATTGTTAATCCTATAAAGGAAATTATTTGTAAATTTCGACAAGTAGAACAATGAATGGAACAGGTAGACTGTTGAAATCATTGTATATATTGCTTCTAAATAGTCTAAGAAACATATATGCAAAGCATCCAAACAGTACAATTCGCCAATTTTTTGTTCTTCAAGTTTAAGTGAACAATGAGCCCCATTGTTAATCCTTTATCGGAAATTATTTGTAACTTTCGACAAGTAGAACATTGAATGGAACAGGTAGACGGTTGAAATCTTTAAATCTATTGCTTCTATATAGTATAAGAAACATATATGCAAAGCATCCAAACAGTACCATTCGCCAATTTTTTGTTCTTCAAGTTTAAGTAAACTACGATCCCCATTGTTAATCCCTTAACGGAAATTATTTGTAACTTTCGACAAGTAGAACAATGAATGGAACACGTAGACGGTTGAAATCAATGTATATATTGCTTCTTTATAGTCTAAGAAACATATATGCAAAGCATCCAAACAGTACCATACGCCACTTTTTTGTTCTTCAAGTTTAAGTGAACTACGATCCCCATTGTTAATCCTATAAAGGAAATTATTTGTAAATTTCGACAAGTAGAACAATGAATGGAACAGGTAGACTGTTGAAATCATTGTATATATTGCTTCTATATAGTCTAAGAAACATAAATGCAAATCATCCAAACAGTACAATTCGCCAATTTCTTGTTCTTCAAGTTTAAGTAAACTACGATCCCCATTGTTAATCCCTTAACGGAAATTATTTGTAACTTTCGACAAGTAGAACAATGAATGGAACAGGTAGACGGTTGAAATCTTTGTATATATTGCTTCTATATAGTCTAAGAAACATATATGCAAATCATCCAAACAGTACAATTCGCCAATTATTTGATATTCAAGTTTAAGTGAACTACGAGCCCCATTGTTAATACTTTAACGGAAATTATTTGTAACTTGCGACAAGTAGAACAATGAATGGAACTGGTAGACGGTTGAAATCAATGTATATATTGCTTCTTTATAGTCTAAGAAACATATATGCAAAGCATCCAAACAGTACCATACGCCACTTTTTTGTTCTTCAAGTTTAAGTGAACTACGATCCCCATTGTTAATCCCTTAACGGAAATTATTTGTAACTTTCGACAAGTAGAACAGTGAATGGAACAGGTAGACGGTTGAAATCTTTGTATATATTGCTTCTATATAGTATAAGAAACATATATGCAAAGCATCCAAACAGTACCATTCGCCAATTTTTTGTTCTTCAAGTTTAAGTGAACAATGAGCCCCATTGTTAATCCTTTATCGGAAATTATTTGTAACTTTCGACAAGTAGAACATTGAATGGAACAGGTAGACGGTTGAAATCTTTGAATCTATTGCTTCCATATAGTCTAAGAAACATGTACGCAAAGCATCCAAACAGTACCATTCGCCAATTTTTTGTCCTTCAATTTTAAGTGAACTACGAGCCCCATTGTTAATCGTTTAAAGGAAATTATTTGTAACTTTCGACAAGTAGAACAATGAATGGAACTGGTAGACGGTTGAAATCTTTTTATATATTGCTTCTATATAGCCTAATAAACATATATGCAAAGCATCCAAACAGTGCCAGTCGCCAATTTTTTGTTCTTCAAGTTTAAGTGAACAACGAGGCACATTGATAATCATGAAACGGAAATTATTTGTAACTTTCGACAAGATGAACAATGAATAGAACAGGTAGACGGTTGAAATCTTTGTATATGTTGCTTCTATATAGTCTAAGAAACCTATATGCGAAGCATCTAAACAGTAACATTCGCCAATTTTTTGATCTTCAAGTTTAAGTGAACAGCGAGCCCCATTGATAATCATGAAATGGTAATTATTTGTAACTTTCGACAAGTAGAGCTGTGAATGGAACAGGTAGACGGTTGAAATCTTTGTATATATTGCTTCTACATAGTATAAGAAACATATATGCAAAGCATCCAAACAGTACAATTCGCCAATTTTTTGTTCTTCAAGTTTAAGTGAACAATGAGCCCCAATGGTTAATCCGTTATCGGAAATTATTTGTAACTTTCGACAAGTAGAACAATGAATGGAACAGGTAGACGGTTGAAATCTTTGTATATATTGCTTCTATATAGTCTAAGAAACATATATGCAAAGCATCCAAACAGTACCATTCGCCAATTTTTTGTCCTTCAAGTTTAAGTGAACAATGAGCCCCATTGTTAATCCTTTATCGGAAATTATTTGTAACTTTCGACAAGTAGAACAATGAATCGAACAGGTAGACGGTTGAAATCTTTGTATCTATTGCTTCCATATAGTCTAAGAAACATGTACGCAAAGCATCCAAACAGTACCATTCTCCAATTTTTTGATCTTCAAGTTTAAGTGAACAGCGAGCCCCATTCATAATCATGAAATGGAAATTATTTGTAACTTTCGACAAGTAGAACAGTGAATGGAACAGGTAGACGGTTGAAATCTTTGTATATATTGCTTCTACATAGTATAAGAAACATATATGCAAAGCATCCAAACAGTACAATTCGCCAATTTTTTGTTCTTCAAGTTTAAGTGAACAATGAGCCCCAATGGTTAATCCGTTATCGGAAATTATTTGTAACTTTCGACAAGTAGAACAATGAATGGAACTGGTAGACGGTTGAAATCTTTTTATATATTGCTTCTATATAGCCTAATAAACATATATGCAAAGCATCCAAACAGTGCCAGTCGCCAATTTTTTGTTCTTCAAGTTTAAGTGAACAACGAGGCACATTGATAATCATGAAACGGAAATTATTTGTAACTTTCGACAAGATGAACAATGAATAGAACAGGTAGTCGGTTGAAATCTTTGTATATGTTGCTTCTATATAGTCTAAGAAACCTATATGCGAAGCATCTAAACAGTAACATTCGCCAATTTTTTGATCTTCAAGTTTAAGTGAACAGCGAGCCCCATTGATAATCATGAAATGGAAATTATTTGTAACTTTCGACAAGTAGAGCAGTGAATGGAACAGGTAGACGGTTGAAATCTTTGTATATATTGCTTCTACATAGTATAAGAAACATATATGCAAAGCACCCAAACAGTACAGTTCGCCAATTTTTTGTTCTTCAAGTTTAAGTGAACAATGAGCCCCAATGGTTAATCCGTTATCGGAAATTATTTGTAACTTTCGACAAGTAGAACAATGAATGGAACAGGTAGACGGTTGAAATCTTTGTATATATTGCTTCTATATAGTATAAGAAACATATATGCAAAGCATCCAAACAGTACCATTCGCCAATTTTTTGTTCTTCAAGTTTAAGTGAACTACGAGCCCCATTGTTAATCCTTTAAAGGAAATTATTTGTAAATTTCGATAAGTAGAACAATGAATGGAACAGGTAGACTGTTGAAATCATTGTATATATTGCTTCTATGTAGTATAAGAAACATATATGCAAAGCATCCAAACAGTACAATCCGCCAATTTTTTGTTCTTCAAGTTTAAGTGAACAATGAGCCCCATTGTTAATCCTTTAAAGGAAATTATTTGTAACTTTCGACAAGTAGAACAATGAATGGAACAGGTAGACGGTTGAAATCTTTGTATATATTGCTTCTATATAGTCTAAGAAACATTTATGCAAAGCATCCAAACAGTACAATTCGCCAATTTTTTGTTCTTCAAGTTTAAGTGAACAATGAGCCCCAATGGTTAATCCTTTATCGGTAATTGTTTGTAAATTTCGGCAAGTAGAACAATGAATGGAACAGGTAGACGGTTGAAATCCTTGTATATATTGCTTCCATATAGTCTAAGAAACATGTATGCAAAGCATCCAAACAGTACCATTCGCCAATATTTTGTCCTTCAAGTTTAAGTGAACAATGAGCCCCATTGTTAATCCTTTATCGGAAATTATTTGCAACTTTCGACAAGTAGAACAATGAATCGAACAGGTAGACGGTTGAAATCTTTGTATCTATTGCTTCCATATAGTCTAAGAAACATGTACGCAAAGCATCCAAACATTACCATTCTCCAATTTTTTGTCCTTCAAGTTTAAGTGAACAATGAGCCCCATTGTTAATCCTTTATCGGAAATTATTTCTAACTTTCGACAAGTAGAACAAGGAATCGAACAGGTAGACGGTAGAAATCTTTGTATATATTGCTTCTATATAGTCTAAGAAACATATATGCAAAGCAGCCAAACAGTACCATTCGCCAATTTTTTGTTCATCAAGTTTAAGTGAACAATGAGCCCCATTGTTAATCCTTTATCGGAAATTGTTTGTAACTTTCGACAAGTAGAACATTGAATGGAACAGGTAGACGGTTGAAATCTTTGTATCTATTGCTTCCATATAGTCTAAGAAACATGTACGCAAAGCATCCAAACAGTACCATTCGCCAATTTTTTGTCCTTCAAGTTTAAGTGAACAATGAGCCCCATTGTTAATCCTTTATCGGAAATTATTTGTAACTTTCGACAAGTAGAACAATGAATGGAACAGGTAGACGGTTGAAATCATTGTATATATTGCTTCTATATAGTCTAAGAAACATATATGCAAAGCATCCAAACTGTACAATTCGACAATTTTTTGTTCTTCAAGTTTAGTGAACAATGAGCCCCGATGGTTAATCTTTTATCGGAAATTATTTGTAATTTTCGACAAGTAGAACAATGAATGGAACAGGTAGACGGTTGAAATCTTTGTATATATTGCTTCTATATAGTATAAGAAACATATATGCAAAGCATCCAAACAGTACCATTCGCCAATTTTTTGTTCTTCAAGTTTAAGTGAACAATGAGCCCCATTGTTAATCCTTTATCGGAAATTATTTGTAACTTTCGACAAGTTGAACATTGAATGGAACAGGTAGACGGTTGAAATCTTTGAATCTATTGCTTCCATATAGTCTAAGAAACATGTACGCAAAGCATCCAAACAGTACCATTCGCCAATTTTTTGTCCTTCAATTTTAAGTGAACTACGAGCCCCATTGTTAATCGTTTAAAGGAAATTATTTGTAACTTTCGACAAGTAGAACAATGAATGGAACTGGTAGACGGTTGAAATCTTTTTATATATTGCTTCTATATAGCCTAATAAACATATATGCAAAGCATCCAAACAGTGCCAGTCGCCAATTTTTTGTTCTTCAAGTTTAAGTGAACAACGAGGCACATTGATAATCATGAAACGGAAATTATTTGTAACTTTCGACAAGATGAACAATGAATAGAACAGGTAGACGGTTGAAATCTTTGTATATGTTGCTTCTATATAGTCTAAGAAACCTATATGCGAAGCATCTAAACAGTAACATTCGCCAATTTTTTGATCTTCAAGTTTAAGTGAACAGCGAGCCCCATTGATAATCATGAAATGGTAATTATTTGTAACTTTCGACAAGTAGAGCTGTGAATGGAACAGGTAGACGGTTGAAATCTTTGTATATATTGCTTCTACATAGTATAAGAAACATATATGCAAAGCATCCAAACAGTACAATTCGCCAATTTTTTGTTCTTCAAGTTTAAGTGAACAATGAGCCCCAATGGTTAATCCGTTATCGGAAATTATTTGTAACTTTCGACAAGTAGAACAATGAATGGAACAGGTAGACGGTTGAAATCTTTGTATATATTGCTTCTATATAGTCTAAGAAACATATATGCAAAGCATCCAAACAGTACCATTCGCCAATTTTTTGTCCTTCAAGTTTAAGTGAACAATGAGCCCCATTGTTAATCCTTTATCGGAAATTATTTGTAACTTTCGACAAGTAGAACAATGAATCGAACAGGTAGACGGTTGAAATCTTTGTATCTATTGCTTCCATATAGTCTAAGAAACATGTACGCAAAGCATCCAAACAGTACCATTCTCCAATTTTTTGATCTTCAAGTTTAAGTGAACAGCGAGCCCCATTCATAATCATGAAATGGAAATTATTTGTAACTTTCGACAAGTAGAACAGTGAATGGAACAGGTAGACGGTTGAAATCTTTGTATATATTGCTTCTACATAGTATAAGAAACATATATGCAAAGCATCCAAACAGTACAATTCGCCAATTTTTTGTTCTTCAAGTTTAAGTGAACAATGAGCCCCAATGGTTAATCCGTTATCGGAAATTATTTGTAACTTTCGACAAGTAGAACAATGAATGGAACTGGTAGACGGTTGAAATCTTTTTATATATTGCTTCTATATAGCCTAATAAACATATATGCAAAGCATCCAAACAGTGCCAGTCGCCAATTTTTTGTTCTTCAAGTTTAAGTGAACAACGAGGCACATTGATAATCATGAAACGGAAATTATTTGTAACTTTCGACAAGATGAACAATGAATAGAACAGGTAGTCGGTTGAAATCTTTGTATATGTTGCTTCTATATAGTCTAAGAAACCTATATGCGAAGTATCTAAACAGTAACATTCGCCAATTTTTTGATCTTCAAGTTTAAGTGAACAGCGAGCCCCATTGATAATCATGAAATGGAAATTATTTGTAACTTTCGACAAGTAGAGCAGTGAATGGAACAGGTAGACGGTTGAAATCTTTGTATATATTGCTTCTACATAGTATAAGAAACATATATGCAAAGCACCCAAACAGTACAGTTCGCCAATTTTTTGTTCTTCAAGTTTAAGTGAACAATGAGCCCCAATGGTTAATCCGTTATCGGAAATTATTTGTAACTTTCGACAAGTAGAACAATGAATGGAACAGGTAGACGGTTGAAATCTTTGTATATATTGCTTCTATATAGTATAAGAAACATATATGCAAAGCATCCAAACAGTACCATTCGCCAATTTTTTGTTCTTCAAGTTTAAGTGAACAATGAGCCCCAATGGTTAATCCTTTATCGGTAATTGTTTGTAAATTTCGGCAAGTAGAACAATGAATGGAACAGGTAGACGGTTGAAATCCTTGTATATATTGCTTCCATATAGTCTAAGAAACATGTATGCAAAGCATCCAAACAGTACCATTCGCCAATATTTTGTCCTTCAAGTTTAAGTGAACAATGAGCCCCATTGTTAATCCTTTATCGGAAATTATTTGCAACTTTCGACAAGTAGAACAATGAATCGAACAGGTAGACGGTTGAAATCTTTGTATCTATTGCTTCCATATAGTCTAAGAAACATGTACGCAAAGCATCCAAACAGTACCATTCTCCAATTTTTTGTCCTTCAAGTTTAAGTGAACAATGAGCCCCATTGTTAATCCTTTATCGGAAATTATTTCTAACTTTCGACAAGTAGAACAAGGAATCGAACAGGTAGACGGTAGAAATCTTTGTATATATTGCTTCTATATAGTCTAAGAAACATATATGCAAAGCAGCCAAACAGTACCATTCGCCAATTTTTTGTTCATCAAGTTTAAGTGAACAATGAGCCCCATTGTTAATCCTTTATCGGAAATTGTTTGTAACTTTCGACAAGTAGAACATTGAATGGAACAGGTAGACGGTTGAAATCTTTGTATCTATTGCTTCCATATAGTCTAAGAAACATGTACGCAAAGCATCCAAACAGTACCATTCGCCAATTTTTTGTCCTTCAAGTTTAAGTGAACAATGATCCCCATTGTTAATCCTTTATCGGAAATTATTTGTAACTTTCGACAAGTAGAACAATGAATGGAACAGGTAGACGGTTGAAATCATTGTATATATTGCTTCTATATAGTCTAAGAAACATATATGCAAAGCATCCAAACTGTACAATTCGACAATTTTTTGTTCTTCAAGTTTAGTGAACAATGAGCCCCGATGGTTAATCTTTTATCGGAAATTATTTGTAATTTTCGACAAGTAGAACAATGAATGGAACAGGTAGACGGTTGAAATCTTTGTATATATTGCTTCTATATAATCTAAGAAACATATATGCAAAGCATCCAAACAGTACAATTCGCCAATTTATTGTTCTTCAAGTTTAAGTAAACAACGAGCCCCATTGTTAATCCTTTAAAGGAAATTATTTGTAACTTTCGACAAGATGAACAATGAATAGAACAGGTAGACGGTTGAAATCTTTGTATATGTTGCTTCTATATAGTCTAAGAAACCTATATGCGAAGCATCTAAACAGTAACATTCGCCAATTTTTTGATCTTCAAGTTTAAGTGAACAGCGAGCCCCATTGATAATCATGAAATGGAAATTATTTGTAACTTTCGACAAGTAGAACAGTGAATGGAACAGGTAGACGGTTGAAATCTTTGTATATATTGCTTCTATATAGTCTAAGAAACATATATGCAAAGCGTCCAAACAGTACAATTCGCCAATTATTTGATATTCAAGTTTAAGTGAACTACGAGCCCCATTGTTAATCCTTTAACGGAAATTAATTGTAACTTTCTACAAGTAGAACAATGATTGGAACACGTAGACGGTTGAAATCTTTGTATATATTGCTTCTATATAGTCTAAGAAACATATATGCAAAGCATCCAAACAGTACCATTCGCCAATTTTTTGTTCTTCAAGTTTAAGTGAACAATGAGCCCCATTGTTAATCCTTTATCGGAAATTATTTGTAACTTTCGACAAGTAGAACAATGAATGGAACAGGTAGACGGTTGAAATCCTTGTATATATTGCTTCTATATAATCTAAAAAACATATATGCAAAGCATCCAAACAGTACAATTCGCCAATATTTTGTTCTTCAAGTTTAAGTGAACAATGAGCCCCAATGGTTAATCCTTTATCGGTAATTATTTGTAACTTTCGACAAGTAGAACAATGAATGGAGCAGGTAGACGGTTGAAATCCTTGTATATATTGCGTCTATATAGTCTAAGAAACATATATGCAAAGCATCCAAACAGTACAGTTCGCCAATTTTCTGTTCTTCAAGTTTTAGTAAACTGCGATCCCCATTGTTAATCCGTTATCGGAAATTATTTGTAACTTTCGACAAGTAGAACAATGAATGGAACTGGTAGACGATTGAAATCTTTTTATATATTGCTTCTATATAGTCTAATAAACATATATGCAAAGCATCCAAACAGTACCAGTCGCCAATTTTTTGTTCTTCAAGTTTAAGTGAACAACGAGGCACATTGATAATCATGAAACGGAAATTATTTGTAACTTTCGACAAGATGAACAATGAATAGAACAGGTAGACGGTTGAAATCTTTGTATATATTGCTTCTATATAGTCTAAGAAACATATATGCAAAGCGTCCAAACAGTACAATTCGCCAATTATTTGATATTCAAGTTTAAGTGAACTACGAGCCCCATTGTTAATCCTTTAACGGAAATTAATTGTAACTTTCTACAAGTAGAACAATGATTGGAACACGTAGACGGTTGAAATCTTTGTATATATTGCTTCTATATAGTCTAAGAAACATATATGCAAAGCATCCAAACAGTACCATTCGCCAATCTTTTGTCCTTCAAGTTTAAGTGAACAATGAGCCCCATTGTTAATCCTTTATCGGAAATTATTTGTAACTTTCGACAAGTAGAACAATGAATCGAACACGTAGACGGTTGAAATCTTTGTATATATTGCTTCTATATAGTCTAAGAAACATATATGCAAAGCATCCAAACAGTACCATTCGCCAATTTTTTGTTCTTCAAGTTTAAGTGAACAATGAGCCCCATTGTTAATCCTTTAAAGGAAATTATTTGTAAATTTCGACAAGTAGAACAATGAATGGATCAGGTAGACGGTTGAAATCATTGTATATATTGCTTCTATATAACCTACGAAACATATATGCAAAGCATCCAAACAGTACAATTCGCCAATTTATTGTTCTTCAAGTTTAAGCGAACAACGAGCCCCATTGTTAATCCTTTAAAGGAAATTATTTGTAACTTTCGACAAGTAGAACAATGAATGGAACACGTAGACGGTTGAAATCTTTGTATATATTGCTTCTATATAGTCTAAGAAACATATATGCAAAGCATCCAAACAGTACAATTCGCCAATTTTTTATTCTTCAAGTTTAAGTGAACAATGAGCCCCAATGGTTAATCCTTTATCGGTAATTATTTGTAACTTTCGACAAGTAGAACAATGAATGGAACTGGTAGACGGTTGAAATCTTTTTATATATTGCTTCTATATAGTCTAATAAACATATATGCAAAGCATCCAAACAGTACCAGTCGCCAATTTTTTGTTCTTCAAGTTTAAGTGAACAACGAGGCACATTGAAAATCATGAAATGGAAATTATTTGTAACTTTCGACAAGTAGAACAGTGAATGGAACAGGTAGACGGTTGAAATCTTTGTATATATTGCTTCTATATAGTATAAGAAACATATATGCAAAGCATCCAAACAGTACAATTCGCCAATTTTTTGTTCTTCAAGTTTAAGTGAACAATGAGCCCCAATGGTTAATCCGTTATCGGAAATTATTTGTAACTTTCGACAAGTAGAACAATGAATGGAACAGGTAGACGGTTGAAATCTTTGTATATATTGCTTCTATATAGTATAAGAGACATATATGCAAAGCATCCAAACAGTACCATTCGCCAATTTTTTGTTCTTCAAGTTTAAGTGAACAATCAGCCCCATTGTTAATCCTTTATCGGAAATTATCTGTAACTTTAAACAAGTAGAACAATGAATGGAACAGGTAGACGGTTGAAATCTTTGTATATATTGCTTCTATATAGTCTAAGAAACATATAAGCAAAGCATCCAAACTGTACAATTCGCCAATTATTTGATCTTCAAGTTTAAGTGAACTACGAGCCCCATTGTTAATCCTTTAACGGAAATTAATTGTAACTTTCTACAAGTAGAACAATGATTGGAACACGTAGACGGTTGAAATCTTCGTATATATTGCTTCTATATAGTCTAAGAAACATATATGCAAAGCATCCAAACAGTACCATTCGCCAATTTTTTGTTCTTCAAATTTAAGTGAACAATGAGCCCCATTGTTAATCCTTTATCGGAAATTATTTGTAACTTTCGACAAGTAGAACAATGAATGGAACAGGTAGACGCTTGAAATCATTGTATATATTGCTTCCATATAGTCTAAGAAACATGTACGCAAAGCATCCAAACAGTACCATTCGCCAATCTTTTGTCCTTCAAGTTTAAGTGAACAATGAGCCCCATTGTTAATCCTTTATCGGAAATTATTTGTAACTTTCGACAAGTAGAACAATGAATCGAACACGTAGACGGTTGAAATCTTTGTATATATTGCTTCTATATAGTCTAAGAAACATATATGCAAAGCATCCAAACAGTACCATTCGCCAATTTTTTGTTCTTCAAGTTTAAGTGAACAATGAGCCCCATTGTTAATCCTTTAAAGGAAATTATTTGTAAATTTCGACAAGTAGAACAATGAATGGATCAGGTAGACGGTTGAAATCATTGTATATATTGCTTCTATATAACCTACGAAACATATATGCAAAGCATCCAAACAGTACAATTCGCCAATTTATTGTTCTTCAAGTTTAAGCGAACAACGAGCCCCATTGTTAATCCTTTAAAGGAAATTATTTGTAACTTTCGACAAGTAGAACAATGAATGGAACACGTAGACGGTTGAAATCTTTGTATATATTGCTTCTATATAGTCTAAGAAACATATATGCAAAGCATCCAAACATGCACAATTCGCCAATTTCTTGTTCTTCAAGTTTAAGTAAACTACGATCCCCATTGTTAATCCCTTAACGGAAATTATTTGTAACTTTCGACAAGTAGAACAATGAATGGAACAGGTAGACGGTTGAAATCTTTGTATATATTGCTTCTATATAGTCTAAGAAACATATATGCAAAGCGTCCAAACAGTACAATTCGCCAATTTTTTGTTCTTCAAGTTTAAGTGAACTACGAGCCCCATTGTTAATCCTTTAAAGGAAATTAATTGTAACTTTCTACAAGTAGAACAATGATTGGAACACGTAGACGGTTGAAATCTTTGTATATATTGCTTCCATATAGTCTAAGAAACATATATGCAAAGCATCCAAACAGTACCATTCGCCAATTTTTTGTTCTTCAAATTTAAGTGAACAATGAGCCCCATTGTTAATCCTTTATCGGAAATTATTTGTAACTTTCGACAAGTAGAACAATGAATGGAACAGGTAGACGCTTGAAATCATTGTATATATTGCTTCCATATAGTCTAAGAAACATGTACGCAAAGCATCCAAACAGTACCATTCGCCAATCTTTTGTCCTTCAAGTTTAAGTGAACAATGAGCCCCATTGTTAATCCTTTATCGGAAATTATTTGTAACTTTCGACAAGTAGAACAATGAATCGAACACGTAGACGGTTGAAATCTTTGTATATATTGCTTCTATATAGTCTAAGAAACATATATGCAAAGCATCCAAACAGTACCATTCGCCAATTTTTTGTTCTTCAAGTTTAAGTGAACAATGAGCCCCATTGTTAATCCTTTATCGGAAATTATTTGTAACTTTCGACAAGTAGAACAATGAATCGAACACGTAGACGGTTGAAATCATTGTATATATTGCTTCTATATAGTCTAAGAAACATATATGCAAAGCATCCAAACAGTACCATTCGCCAATTTTTTGTTCTTCAAGTTTAAGTGAACAATGAGCCCCATTGTTAATCCTTTATCGGAAATTATTTTTAACTTTCGACAAGTAGAACAATGAATGGAACAGGTAGACGCTTGAAATCATTGTATATATTGCTTCCATATAGTCTAAGAAACATGTACGCAAAGCATCCAAACAGTACCATTCGCCAATCTTTTGTCCTTCAAGTTTAAGTGAACAATGAGCCCCATTGTTAATCCTTTATCGGAAATTATTTGTAACTTTCGACAAGTAGAACAATAAATCGAACAGGTAGACGGTTGAAATCTTTGTATATATTGCTTCTATATAATCTAAAAAACATATATGCAAAGCATCCAAACAGTACAATTCGCCAATTTTTTATTCTTCAAGTTTAAGTGAACAATGAGCCCCAATGGTTAATCCTTTATCGGTAATTATTTGTAACTTTCGACAAGTAGAACAATGAATGGAACTGGTAGACGGTTGAAATCTTTTTATATATTGCTTCTATATAGTCTAATAAACATATATGCAAAGCATCCAAACAGTACCAGTCGCCAATTTTTTGTTCTTCAAGTTTAAGTGAACAACGAGGCACATTGAAAATCATGAAATGGAAATTATTTGTAACTTTCGACAAGTAGAACAGTGAATGGAACAGGTAGACGGTTGAAATCTTTGTATATATTGCTTCTATATAGTATAAGAAACATATATGCAAAGCATCCAAACAGTACAATTCGCCAATTTTTTGTTCTTCAAGTTTAAGTGAACAATGAGCCCCAATGGTTAATCCGTTATCGGAAATTATTTGTAACTTTCGACAAGTAGAACAATGAATGGAACAGGTAGACGGTTGAAATCTTTGTATATATTGCTTCTATATAGTATAAGAGACATATATGCAAAGCATCCAAACAGTACCATTCGCCAATTTTTTGTTCTTCAAGTTTAAGTGAACAATGAACCCCAATGGTTAATCCGTTGTCGGAAATTATTTGTAACTTGCGAGAAGTAGAACAATGAGTGGAACAGGTAGACGGTTGAAGTCAATGTATATATTGCTTCTATATAGTCTAAGAAACATATATGCAAAGCATACAAACAGTACCAGTCGCCAATTTTTTGTTCTTCAAGTTTAAGTGAACAACGAGGCACATTGAAAATCATGAAATGGAAATTATTTGTAACTTTCTACAAGTAGAACAGTGAATGGAACAGGTAGACGGTTGAAATCTTTGTATATATTGCTTCTATATAGTATAAGAAACATATATGCAAAGCATCCAAACAGAACAATTCGCCAATTTTTTGTTCTTCAAGTATAAGTGAACTACGAGCCCCATTGATAATCATGAAATGGAAATTATTTGTAACTTTCTACAAGTAGAACAATGAATAGTACAGGTAGACGGGTGAAATCTTTCTATATATTGCATCTAAATAGTCTAAGAAACATATATGCAAAGCATCCAAACAGTACCATTCGCCAATTTTTTGTTCTTCATGTTTAAGTGAACTACGAGCCCCATTGTTAATCCTGTAAAGGAAAGTATTTGTAAATTTCGACAAGTAGAACAATGAATTGAACAGGCAGACTGTTGAAATCATTGTATATATTGCTTCTATATAGTCTAAGAAACATATATGCAAATCATCCAAACAGTACAATTCGCCAATTTCTTGTTCTTCAAGTTTAAGTAAACTACGAGCCCCATTGTTAATCCTTTAAAGGAAATTATTTGTAAATTTCGACAAGTAGAACAATGAATGGATCATGTAGACGGTTGAACTCATTGTATATATTGCTTCTATATAGTCTGCGAAACAAATATGCAAAGCATCCAAACAGTACAATTCGCCAATTTTTTGTTCTTCAAGTTTAAGTGAACTACGAGCCCCATTGATAATCATGAAACGGAAATTATTTGTAACTTTCTACAAGTAGAACAATGAATAGAACAGGTAGACGGTTGAAATCTTTGTATATGTTGCTTCTATATAGTCTAAGAAACTTATATGCAAAGCATCTAAACAGTAACATTCGCCAATTTTTTTATCTTCAAGTTTAAGTGAACAATGAGCCCCAATGGTTAATCCGTTATCGGAAATTATTTGTAACTTTCGACAAGTAGAACAATGAATGGAACAGGTAGACGGTTGAAATCTTTGTATATATTGCTTCTATATTGTCTAAGAAACTTATGTGCAAAGCATCTAAACAGTAACATTCGCCAATTTTTTTATCTTCAAGTTTAAGTGAACAATGAGCCCCAATGGTTAATCCGTTATCGGAAATTATTTGTAACTTGCGACAAGTAGAACAATGAGTGGAACAGTTAGACGGTTGAAATCAATGTATATATTGCTTCTATATAGTCTAAGAAACATATATGCAAAGCATCCAAACAGTACCATTCGCCAATTTTTTGTTCTTCAAGTTTAAGTGAACAATGAGCCCCATTGTTAATCCTTTATCGGAAATTATTTGTAACTTTCGAGAAGTAGAACAATGAATAGAACAGGTAGACGGTTGAAATCTTTGTATATATTGCTTCCATATAGTCTAAGAAACATATATGCAAAGCATCCAAACAGTAGCATTCGCCAATTTTTTGTTCTTCAAGTTTAAGTGAACAATGAGCCCCATTGTTAATCCTTTATCGGAAATTATTTGTAACTTTCGACAAGTAGAACAATGAATGGAACAGGTAGACGGTTGAAATCTTAGTATATATTGCTTGTATATAGTCTAAGAAACATATATGCAAAGCATCCAAACAGTACAATTCGCCAATTTATTGTTCTTCAAGTTTAAGTGAACAACGAGCCCCATTGTTAATCCTTTAAAGGAAATTATTTGTAAATTTCGACAAGTAGAACAATGATTGGAACACGTAGACGGTTGAAATCTTTGTATATATTGCTTCCATATAGTCTAAGAAACATGTACGCAAAGCATCCAAACAGTACCGTTCGCCAATTTTTTGTTCTTCAAGTTTAAGTGAACTACGAGCCCCATTGTTAATCCTTTAAAGGAAATTATTTGTAAATTTCGACAAGTAGAACATTGAATGGAACAGGTAGACGGTTGAAATCTTTGTATATATTGCTTCTATATAGTCTAAGAAACATATATGCGAAGCATCCAAACAGTACAATTCGCCAATTTTTTGTTCTTCAAGTTTAAGTGAACAATGAGCCCCAATGGTTAATCCGTTATCGGAAATTATTTGTAACTTTCGACAAGTAGAACAATGAATGGAACTGGTAGACGGTTGAAATCTTTGTATATATTGCTTCTATATAGTCTAAGAAACATATATGCAAAGCATCCAAACAGTACCATTCGCCAATTTTTTGTTCTTCAAGTTTAAGTGAACTACGAGCCCCATTGTTAATCCTTTAAAGGAAATTATTTGTAAATTTCGACAAGTAGAACAATGAATGGAACAGGTAGATTGTTGAAATCATTGTATATATTGCTTCTATATAGTCTAAGAAACATATATGCAAAGCATCCAAACAGTACAATTCGCCAATTTTTTGTTCTTCAAGTTTAAGTGAACAATGAGCCCCAATGGTTAATCCGTTTTCGGAAATTATTTGTAACTTTCGACAAGTAAAACAATGAATGGAACAGGTAGACGGTTGAAATCTTTGTATATATTGCTTCTATATAGTCTAAGAAACATATATGCAAAGCATCCAAACAGTACCATTCGCCAATTTTTTGTTCTTCAAGTTTAAGTGAACAATGAGCCCCATTGTTAATCCTTTATCGGAAATTATTTGTAACTTTCGACAAGTAGAACAATGAATCGAACACGTAGACGGTTGAAATCTTTGTATATATTGCTTCTATATAGTCTAAGAAACATATATGCAAAGCATCCAAACAGTACCATTCGCCAATTTTTTGTTCTTCAAGTTTAAGTGAACAATGAGCCCCATTGTTAATCCTTTATCGGAAATTATTTGTAACTTTCGACAAGTAGAACAATGAATGGAACAGGTAGACGCTTGAAATCATTGTATATATTGCTTCCATATAGTCTAAGAAACATGTACGCAAAGCATCCAAACAGTACCATTCGCCAATCTTTTGTCCTTCAAGTTTAAGTGAACAATGAGCCCCATTGTTAATCCTTTATCGGAAATTATTTGTAACTTTCGACAAGTAGAACAATAAATCGAACAGGTAGACGGTTGAAATCTTTGTATATATTGCTTCTATATAATCTAAAAAACATATATGCAAAGCATCCAAACAGTACAATTCGCCAATTTTTTATTCTTCAAGTTTAAGTGAACAATGAGCCCCAATGGTTAATCCTTTATCGGTAATTATTTGTAACTTTCGACAAGTAGAACAATGAATGGAACTGGTAGACGGTTGAAATCTTTTTATATATTGCTTCTATATAGTCTAATAAACATATATGCAAAGCATCCAAACAGTACCAGTCGCCAATTTTTTGTTCTTCAAGTTTAAGTGAACAACGAGGCACATTGAAAATCATGAAATGGAAATTATTTGTAACTTTCGACAAGTAGAACAGTGAATGGAACAGGTAGACGGTTGAAATCTTTGTATATATTGCTTCTATATAGTATAAGAAACATATATGCAAAGCATCCAAACAGTACAATTCGCCAATTTTTTGTTCTTCAAGTTTAAGTGAACAATGAGCCCCAATGGTTAATCCGTTATCGGAAAATATTTGTAACTTTCGACAAGTAGAACAATGAATGGAACAGGTAGACGGTTGAAATCTTTGTATATATTGCTTCTATATAGTATAAGAGACATATATGCAAAGCATCCAAACAGTACCATTCGCCAATTTTTTTGTTCTTCAAGTTTAAGTGAACAATGAACCCCAATGGTTAATCCGTTGTCGGAAATTATTTGTAACTTGCGAGAAGTAGAACAATGAGTGGAACAGGTAGACGGTTGAAGTCAATGTATATATTGCTTCTATATAGTCTAAGAAACATATATGCAAAGCATACAAACAGTACCAGTCGCCAATTTTTTGTTCTTCAAGTTTAAGTGAACAACGAGGCACATTGAAAATCATGAAATGGAAATTATTTGTAACTTTCTACAAGTAGAACAGTGAATGGAACAGGTAGACGGTTGAAATCTTTGTATATATTGCTTCTATATAGTATAAGAAACATATATGCAAAGCATCCAAACAGAACAATTCGCCAATTTTTTGTTCTTCAAGTATAAGTGAACTACGAGCCCCATTGATAATCATGAAATGGAAATTATTTGTAACTTTCTACAAGTAGAACAATGAATAGTACAGGTAGACGGGTGAAATCTTTCTATATATTGCATCTAAATAGTCTAAGAAACATATATGCAAAGCATCCAAACAGTACCATTCGCCAATTTTTTGTTCTTCATGTTTAAGTGAACTACGAGCCCCATTGTTAATCCTGTAAAGGAAAGTATTTGTAAATTTCGACAAGTAGAACAATGAATTGAACAGGCAGACTGTTGAAATCATTGTATATATTGCTTCTATATAGTCTAAGAAACATATATGCAAATCATCCAAACAGTACAATTCGCCAATTTCTTGTTCTTCAAGTTTAAGTAAACTACGAGCCCCATTGTTAATCCTTTAAAGGAAATTATTTGTAAATTTCGACAAGTAGAACAATGAATGGATCATGTAGACGGTTGAACTCATTGTATATATTGCTTCTATATAGTCTGCGAAACAAATATGCAAAGCATCCAAACAGTACAATTCGCCAATTTTTTGTTCTTCAAGTTTAAGTGAACTACGAGCCCCATTGATAATCATGAAACGGAAATTATTTGTAACTTTCTACAAGTAGAACAATGAATAGAACAGGTAGACGGTTGAAATCTTTGTATATGTTGCTTCTATATAGTCTAAGAAACTTATATGCAAAGCATCTAAACAGTAACATTCGCCAATTTTTTTATCTTCAAGTTTAAGTGAACAATGAGCCCCAATGGATAATCCGTTATCGGAAATTATTTGTAACTTTCGACAAGTAGAACATTGAATGGAACAGGTAGACGGTTGAAATCTTTGTATATATTGCTTCTATATTGTCTAAGAAACTTATGTGCAAAGCATCTAAACAGTAACATTCGCCAATTTTTTTATCTTCAAGTTTAAGTGAACAATGAGCCCCAATGGTTAATCCGTTATCGGAAATTATTTGTAACTTGCGACAAGTAGAACAATGAGTGGAACAGTTAGACGGTTGAAATCAATGTATATATTGCTTCTATATAGTCTAAGAAACATATATGCAAAGCATCCAAACAGTACCATTCGCCAATTTTTTGTTCTTCAAGTTTAAGTGAACAATGAGCCCCATTGTTAATCCTTTATCGGAAATTATTTGTAACTTTCGAGAAGTAGAACAATGAATAGAACAGGTAGACGGTTGAAATCTTTGTATATATTGCTTCCATATAGTCTAAGAAACATATATGCAAAGCATCCAAACAGTAGCATTCGCCAATTTTTTGTTCTTCAAGTTTAAGTGAACAATGAGCCCCATTGTTAATCCTTTATCGGAAATTATTTGTAACTTTCGACAAGTAGAACAATGAATGGAACAGGTAGACGGTTGAAATCTTAGTATATATTGCTTGTATATAGTCTAAGAAACATATATGCAAAGCATCCAAACAGTACAATTCGCCAATTTATTGTTCTTCAAGTTTAAGTGAACAACGAGCCCCATTGTTAATCCTTTAAAGGAAATTATTTGTAAATTTCGACAAGTAGAACAATGATTGGAACACGTAGACGGTTGAAATCTTTGTATATATTGCTTCCATATAGTCTAAGAAACATGTACGCAAAGCATCCAAACAGTACCGTTCGCCAATTTTTTGTTCTTCAAGTTTAAGTGAACTACGAGCCCCATTGTTAATCCTTTAAAGGAAATTATTTGTAAATTTCGACAAGTAGAACATTGAATGGAACAGGTAGACGGTTGAAATCTTTGTATATATTGCTTCTATATAGTATAAGAAACATATATGCAAAGCATCCAAACAGTACAATTCGCCAATTTTTTGTTCTTCAAGTTTAAGTGAACAATGAGCCCCAATGGTTAATCCGTTATCGGAAATTATTTGTAACTTTCGACAAGTAGAACAATGAATGGAACTGGTAGACGGTTGAAATCTTTGTATATATTGCTTCTATATAGTCTAAGAAACATATATGCAAAGCATCCAAACAGTACCATTCGCCAATTTTTTGTTCTTCAAGTTTAAGTGAACTACGAGCCCCATTGTTAATCCTTTAAAGGAAATTATTTGTAAATTTCGACAAGTAGAACAATGAATGGAACAGGTAGATTGTTGAAATCATTGTATATATTGCTTCTATATAGTCTAAGAAACATATATGCAAAGCATCCAAACAGTACAATTCGCCAATTTTTTGTTCTTCAAGTTTAAGTGAACAATGAGCCCCAATGGTTAATCCGTTTTCGGAAATTATTTGTAACTTTCGACAAGTAAAACAATGAATGGAACAGGTAGACGGTTGAAATCTTTGTATATATTGCTTCTATATAGTCTAAGAAACTTATATGCAAAGCATCTAAACAGTAATATTCGCCAATTTTTTTATCTTCAAGTTTAAGTGAACAATGAACCCCAATGGTTAATCCGTTATCGGAAATTATTTGTAACTTGCGAGAAGTAGAACAATGAGTGGAACAGGTAGACGGTTGAAGTCAATGTATATATTGCTTCTATATAGTCTAAGAAACATATATGCAAAGCATACAAACAGTATCATTCGCCAATTTTTTGTTCTTCAAGTTTAAGTGAACAATGAGCCCCAATGGTTAATCATTTATCCGTAATTATTTGTAACTTTCGACAAGTAGAACAATGAATGGAACAGGTAGACGGTTGAAATCCTTGTATATATTGCGTCTATATAGTCTACGAAACATATATGCAAAGCATCCAAACAGTACAATTCGACAATTTTTTGTACTTCAAGGTTAAGTGAACTACGAGCCCCATTGTTAATCCTTTAACGGAAATTAATTGTAACTTTCGACAAGTAGAACAATGAATGGAACAGGTAGACGGTTGAAATCTTTGTATATATTGCTTCTATATAGTCTAAGAAACATATATGCAAAGCATCCAAACAGCACAATTCGCCAATTTATTGTTCTTCAAGTTTAAGTGAACAACGAGCCCCATTGTTAATCCTTTAAAGGAAATTATTTGTAATTTTCGACAAGTAGAACAATGAATGGAACAGGTAGACGGTGGAAATCTTTGTATATATTGCTTCCATGTAGTCTAAGAAACATATATGCAAAGCATCCAAACAGTACCATTCGCCAATTTTTTATTCTTCAAGTTTAAGTGAACAATGAGCCCCATTGTTAATCCTTTATCGGAAATTATTTGTAACTTTCGACAAGTAGAACATTGAATGGAACAGGTAGACGGTTGAAATCTTTGTATCTATTGCTTCTATATAGGATAAGAAACATATATGCAAAGCATCCAAACAGTACCATTCGCCACTTTCTTGTTCTTCAAGTTTAAGTAAACTACGATCCCCATTGTTAATCCCTTAACGGAAATAATTTGTAATTTTCGACATGTAGAACAATGAATGGAACAGGTAGACGGTTGAAATCTTTGTATATATTGCTTCTATATAATCTAAGAAACATATATGCAAAGCATCCAAACAGTACCATTCGCCAATTTTTTGTTCTTCAAGTTTAAGTGAACTGCGAGCCTCATTGTTAATACTTTAACGGAAATTATTTGTAACTTGCGAGAAGTAGAACAATGAATGGAACTGGTAGCCGGTTGAAATCAATGTATATATTGCTTCTATATAGTCTAAGAAACATATATGCAAAGCATCCAAACAGTACCATTCGCCAATTTTTTGTTCTTCAACTTTAAGTGAACGACGAGCCCCATTGTTAATCATTTAAAGGAAATTATTTGTAAATTTCGACAAGTAGATCAATGAATGGAACAGGTAGACGGTTGAAAACAATGTATATATTTCTTCTATATAGTCTAAGAAACATATATGCAAAGCATCCAAACAGTACAAATCGCCAATTTTTTGTTCTTCGAGTTTAAGTGAACTACGAGCCCCATTGTTAATCCTATAAAGGAAATTATTTGTAAATTTCGACAAGTAGAACAATGAATGGAACAGGTAGACTGTTGAAATCATTGTATATATTGCTTCTAAATAGTCTAAGAAACATATATGCAAAGCATCCAAACAGTACAATTCGCCAATTTTTTGTTCTTCAAGTTTAAGTGAACAATGAGCCCCATTGTTAATCCTTTATCGGAAATTATTTGTAACTTTCGACAAGTAGAACATTGAATGGAACAGGTAGACGGTTGAAATCTTTAAATCTATTGCTTCTATATAGTATAAGAAACATATATGCAAAGCATCCAAACAGTACCATTCGCCAATTTTTTGTTCTTCAAGTTTAAGTAAACTACGATCCCCATTGTTAATCCCTTAACGGAAATTATTTGTAACTTTCGACAAGTAGAACAATGAATGGAACACGTAGACGGTTGAAATCAATGTATATATTGCTTCTTTATAGTCTAAGAAACATATATGCAAAGCATCCAAACAGTACCATACGCCACTTTTTTGTTCTTCAAGTTTAAGTGAACTACGATCCCCATTGTTAATCCTATAAAGGAAATTATTTGTAAATTTCGACAAGTAGAACAATGAATGGAACAGGTAGACTGTTGAAATCATTGTATATATTGCTTCTATATAGTCTAAGAAACATAAATGCAAATCATCCAAACAGTACAATTCGCCAATTTCTTGTTCTTCAAGTTTAAGTAAACTACGATCCCCATTGTTAATCCCTTAACGGAAATTATTTGTAACTTTCGACAAGTAGAACAATGAATGGAACAGGTAGACGGTTGAAATCTTTGTATATATTGCTTCTATATAGTCTAAGAAACATATATGCAAATCATCCAAACAGTACAATTCGCCAATTATTTGATATTCAAGTTTAAGTGAACTACGAGCCCCATTGTTAATACTTTAACGGAAATTATTTGTAACTTGCGACAAGTAGAACAATGAATGGAACAGGTAGACGGTTGAAATCAATGTATATATTGCTTCTTTATAGTCTAAGAAACATATATGCAAAGCATCCAAACAGTACCATACGCCACTTTTTTGTTCTTCAAGTTTAAGTGAACTACGATCCCCATTGTTAATCCCTTAACGGAAATTATTTGTAACTTTCGACAAGTAGAACAGTGAATGGAACAGGTAGACGGTTGAAATCTTTGTATATATTGCTTCTATATAGTATAAGAAACATATATGCAAAGCATCCAAACAGTACCATTCGCCAATTTTTTGTTCTTCAAGTTTAAGTGAACAATGAGCCCCATTGTTAATCCTTTATCGGAAATTATTTGTAACTTTCGACAAGTAGAACATTGAATGGAACAGGTAGACGGTTGAAATCTTTGAATCTATTGCTTCCATATAGTCTAAGAAACATGTACGCAAAGCATCCAAACAGTACCATTCGCCAATTTTTTGTCCTTCAATTTTAAGTGAACTACGAGCCCCATTGTTAATCGTTTAAAGGAAATTATTTGTAACTTTCGACAAGTAGAACAATGAATGGAACTGGTAGACGGTTGAAATCTTTTTATATATTGCTTCTATATAGCCTAATAAACATATATGCAAAGCATCCAAACAGTGCCAGTCGCCAATTTTTTGTTCTTCAAGTTTAAGTGAACAACGAGGCACATTGATAATCATGAAACGGAAATTATTTGTAACTTTCGACAAGATGAACAATGAATAGAACAGGTAGACGGTTGAAATCTTTGTATATGTTGCTTCTATATAGTCTAAGAAACCTATATGCGAAGCATCTAAACAGTAACATTCGCCAATTTTTTGATCTTCAAGTTTAAGTGAACAGCGAGCCCCATTGATAATCATGAAATGGAAATTATTTGTAACTTTCGACAAGTAGAGCTGTGAATGGAACAGGTAGACGGTTGAAATCTTTGTATATATTGCTTCTACATAGTATAAGAAACATATATGCAAAGCATCCAAACAGTACAATTCGCCAATTTTTTGTTCTTCAAGTTTAAGTGAACAATGAGCCCCAATGGTTAATCCGTTATCGGAAATTATTTGTAACTTTCGACAAGTAGAACAATGAATGGAACAGGTAGACGGTTGAAATCTTTGTATATATTGCTTCTATATAGTCTAAGAAACATATATGCAAAGCATCCAAACAGTACCATTCGCCAATTTTTTGTCCTTCAAGTTTAAGTGAACAATGAGCCCCATTGTTAATCCTTTAACGGAAATTATTTGTAACTTTCGACAAGTAGAACAATGAATCGAACAGGTAGACGGTTGAAATCTTTGTATCTATTGCTTCCATATAGTCTAAGAAACATGTACGCAAAGCATCCAAACAGTACCATTCTCCAATTTTTTGATCTTCAAGTTTAAGTGAACAGCGAGCCCCATTCATAATCATGAAATGGAAATTATTTGTAACTTTCGACAAGTAGAACAGTGAATGGAACAGGTAGACGGTTGAAATCTTTGTATATATTGCTTCTACATAGTATAAGAAACATATATGCAAAGCATCCAAACAGTACAATTCGCCAATTTTTTGTTCTTCAAGTTTAAGTGAACAATGAGCCCCAATGGTTAATCCGTTATCGGAAATTATTTGTAACTTTCGACAAGTAGAACAATGAATGGAACTGGTAGACGGCTGAAATCTTTGTATATATTGCTTCTATATAGCCTAATGAACATATATGCAAAGCATCCAAACAGTGCCAGTCGCCAATTTTTTGTTCTTCAAGTTTAAGTGAACAACGAGGCACATTGATAATCATGAAACGGAAATTATTTGTAACTTTCGACAAGATGAACAATGAATAGAACAGGTAGTCGGTTGAAATCTTTGTATATGTTGCTTCTATATAGTCTAAGAAACCTATATGCGAAGCATCTAAACAGTAACATTCGCCAATTTTTTGATCTTCAAGTTTAAGTGAACAGCGAGCCCCATTGATAATCATGAAATGGAAATTATTTGTAACTTTCGACAAGTAGAGCAGTGAATGGAACAGGTAGACGGTTGAAATCTTTGTATATATTGCTTCTACATAGTATAAGAAACATATATGCAAAGCACCCAAACAGTACAATTCGCCAATTTTTTGTTCTTCAAGTTTAAGTGAACAATGAGCCCCAATGGTTAATCCGTTATCGGAAATTATTTGTAACTTTCGACAAGTAGAACAATGAATGGAACAGGTAGACGGTTGAAATCTTTGTATATATTGCTTCTATATAGTATAAGAAACATATATGCAAAGCATCCAAACAGTACCATTCGCCAATTTTTTGTTCTTCAAGTTTAAGTGAACTACGAGCCCCATTGTTAATCCTTTAAAGGAAATTATTTGTAAATTTCGATAAGTAGAACAATGAATGGAACAGGTAGACTGTTGAAATCATTGTATATATTGCTTCTATGTAGTATAAGAAACATATATGCAAAGCATCCAAACAGTACAATCCGCCAATTTTTTGTTCTTCAAGTTTAAGTGAACAATGAGCCCCATTGTTAATCCTTTAAAGGAAATTATTTGTAACTTTCGACAAGTAGAACAATGAATGGAACAGGTAGACGGTTGAAATCTTTGTATATATTGCTTCTATATAGTCTAAGAAACATTTATGCAAAGCATCCAAACAGTACAATTCGCCAATTTTTTGTTCTTCAAGTTTAAGTGAACAATGAGCCCCAATGGTTAATCCTTTATCGGTAATTGTTTGTAAATTTCGGCAAGTAGAACAATGAATGGAACAGGTAGACGGTTGAAATCCTTGTATATATTGCTTCCATATAGTCTAAGAAACATGTATGCAAAGCATCCAAACAGTACCATTCGCCAATATTTTGTCCTTCAAGTTTAAGTGAACAATGAGCCCCATTGTTAATCCTTTATCGGAAATTATTTGCAACTTTCGACAAGTAGAACAATGAATCGAACAGGTAGACGGTTGAAATCTTTGTATCTATTGCTTCCATATAGTCTAAGAAACATGTACGCAAAGCATCCAAACAGTACCATTCTCCAATTTTTTGTCCTTCAAGTTTAAGTGAACAATGAGCCCCATTGTTAATCCTTTATCGGAAATTATTTCTAACTTTCGACAAGTAGAACAAGGAATCGAACAGGTAGACGGTAGAAATCTTTGTATATATTGCTTCTATATAGTCTAAGAAACATATATGCAAAGCAGCCAAACAGTACCATTCGCCAATTTTTTGTTCATCAAGTTTAAGTGAACAATGAGCCCCATTGTTAATCCTTTATCGGAAATTGTTTGTAACTTTCGACAAGTAGAACATTGAATGGAACAGGTAGACGGTTGAAATCTTTGTATCTATTGCTTCCATATAGTCTAAGAAACATGTACGCAAAGCATCCAAACAGTACCATTCGCCAATTTTTTGTCCTTCAAGTTTAAGTGAACAATGAGCCCCATTGTTAATCCTTTATCGGAAATTATTTGTAACTTTCGACAAGTAGAACAATGAATGGAACAGGTAGACGGTTGAAATCATTGTATATATTGCTTCTATATAGTCTAAGAAACATATATGCAAAGCATCCAAACTGTACAATTCGACAATTTTTTGTTCTTCAAGTTTAGTGAACAATGAGCCCCGATGGTTAATCTTTTATCGGAAATTATTTGTAATTTTCGACAAGTAGAACAATGAATGGAACAGGTAGACGGTTGAAATCTTTGTATATATTGCTTCTATATAATCTAAGAAACATATATGCAAAGCATCCAAACAGTACAATTCGCCAATTTATTGTTCTTCAAGTTTAAGTAAACAACGAGCCCCATTGTTAATCCTTTAAAGGAAATTATTTGTAACTTTCGACAAGATGAACAATGAATAGAACAGGTAGACGGTTGAAATCTTTGTATATGTTGCTTCTATATAGTCTAAGAAACCTATATGCGAAGCATCTAAACAGTAACATTCGCCAATTTTTTGATCTTCAAGTTTAAGTGAACAGCGAGCCCCATTGATAATCATGAAATGGAAATTATTTGTAACTTTCGACAAGTAGAACAGTGAATGGAACAGGTAGACGGTTGAAATCTTTGTATATATTGCTTCTATATAGTCTAAGAAACATATATGCAAAGCGTCCAAACAGTACAATTCGCCAATTATTTGATATTCAAGTTTAAGTGAACTACGAGCCCCATTGTTAATCCTTTAACGGAAATTAATTGTAACTTTCTACAAGTAGAACAATGATTGGAACACGTAGACGGTTGAAATCTTTGTATATATTGCTTCTATATAGTCTAAGAAACATATATGCAAAGCATCCAAACAGTACCATTCGCCAATTTTTTGTTCTTCAAGTTTAAGTGAACAATGAGCCCCATTGTTAATCCTTTATCGGAAATTATTTGTAACTTTCGACAAGTAGAACAATGAATGGAACAGGTAGACGGTTGAAATCCTTGTATATATTGCTTCTATATAATCTGAAAAACATATATGCAAAGCATCCAAACAGTACAATTCGCCAATATTTTGTTCTTCAAGTTTAAGTGAACAATGAGCCCCAATGGTTAATCCTTTATCGGTAATTATTTGTAACTTTCGACAAGTAGAACAATGAATGGAGCAGGTAGACGGTTGAAATCCTTGTATATATTGCGTCTATATAGTCTAAGAAACATATATGCAAAGCATCCAAACAGTACAGTTCGCCAATTTTCTGTTCTTCAAGTTTTAGTAAACTACGATCCCCATTGTTAATCCGTTATCGGAAATTATTTGTAACTTTCGACAAGTAGAACAATGAATGGAACTGGTAGACGATTGAAATCTTTTTATATATTGCTTCTATATAGTCTAATAAACATATATGCAAAGCATCCAAACAGTACCAGTCGCCAATTTTTTGTTCTTCAAGTTTAAGTGAACAACGAGGCACATTGATAATCATGAAACGGAAATTATTTGTAACTTTCGACAAGATGAACAATGAATAGAACAGGTAGACGGTTGAAATCTTTGTATATGTTGCTTCTATATAGTCTAAGAAACCTATATGCGAAGCATCTAAACAGTAACATTCGCCAATTTTTTGATCTTCAAGTTTAAGTGAACAGCGAGCCCCATTGATAATCATGAAATGGAAATTATTTGTAACTTTCGACAAGTAGAACAGTGAATGGAACAGGTAGACGGTTGAAATCTTTGTATATATTGCTTCTATATAGTCTAAGAAACATATATGCAAAGCGTCCAAACAGTACAATTCGCCAATTATTTGATATTCAAGTTTAAGTGAACTACGAGCCCCATTGTTAATCCTTTAACGGAAATTAATTGTAACTTTCTACAAGTAGAACAATGATTGGAACACGTAGACGGTTGAAATCTTTGTATATATTGCTTCCATATAGTCTAAGAAACATATATGCAAAGCATCCAAACAGTACCATTCGCCAATTTTTTGTTCTTCAAGTTTAAGTGAACAATGAGCCCCATTGTTAATCCTTTATCGGAAATTATTTGTAACTTTCGAAAAGTAGAACAATGAATGGAACAGGTAGACGCTTGAAATCATTGTATATATTGCTTCCATATAGTCTAAGAAACATGTACGCAAAGCATCCAAACAGTACCATTCGCCAATCTTTTGTCCTTCAAGTTTAAGTGAACAATGAGCCCCATTGTTAATCCTTTATCGGAAATTATTTGTAACTTTCGACAAGTAGAACAATAAATCGAACAGGTAGACGGTTGAAATCTTTGTATATATTGCTTCTATATAATCTAAAAAACATATATGCAAAGCATCCAAACAGTACAATTCGCCAATTTTTTATTCTTCAAGTTTAAGTGAACAATGAGCCCCAATGGTTAATCCTTTATCGGTAATTATTTGTAACTTTCGACAAGTAGAACAATGAATGGAACTGGTAGACGGTTGAAATCTTTTTATATATTGCTTCTATATAGTCTAATAAACATATATGCAAAGCATCCAAACAGTACCAGTCGCCAATTTTTTGTTCTTCAAGTTTAAGTGAACAACGAGGCACATTGAAAATCATGAAATGGAAATTATTTGTAACTTTCGACAAGTAGAACAGTGAATGGAACAGGTAGACGGTTGAAATCTTTGTATATATTGCTTCTATATAGTATAAGAAACATATATGCAAAGCATCCAAACAGTACAATTCGCCAATTTTTTGTTCTTCAAGTTTAAGTGAACAATGAGCCCCAATGGTTAATCCGTTATCGGAAATTATTTGTAACTTTCGACAAGTAGAACAATGAATGGAACAGGTAGACGGTTGAAATCTTTGTATATATTGCTTCTATATAGTATAAGAGACATATATGCAAAGCATCCAAACAGTACCATTCGCCAATTTTTTGTTCTTCAAGTTTAAGTGAACAATCAGCCCCATTGTTAATCCTTTATCGGAAATTATCTGTAACTTTAAACAAGTAGAACAATGAATGGAACAGGTAGACGGTTGAAATCTTTGTATATATTGCTTCTATATAGTCTAAGAAACATATAAGCAAAGCATCCAAACTGTACAATTCGCCAATTATTTGATCTTCAAGTTTAAGTGAACTACGAGCCCCATTGTTAATCCTTTAACGGAAATTAATTGTAACTTTCTACAAGTAGAACAATGATTGGAACACGTAGACGGTTGAAATCTTTGTATATATTGCTTCTATATAGTCTAAGAAACATATATGCAAAGCATCCAAACAGTACCATTCGCCAATTTTTTGTTCTTCAAATTTAAGTGAACAATGAGCCCCATTGTTAATCCTTTATCGGAAATTATTTGTAACTTTCGACAAGTAGAACAATGAATGGAACAGGTAGACGCTTGAAATCATTGTATATATTGCTTCCATATAGTCTAAGAAACATGTACGCAAAGCATCCAAACAGTACCATTCGCCAATCTTTTGTCCTTCAAGTTTAAGTGAACAATGAGCCCCATTGTTAATCCTTTATCGGAAATTATTTGTAACTTTCGACAAGTAGAACAATGAATCGAACACGTAGACGGTTGAAATCTTTGTATATATTGCTTCTATATAGTCTAAGAAACATATATGCAAAGCATCCAAACAGTACCATTCGCCAATTTTTTGTTCTTCAAGTTTAAGTGAACAATGAGCCCCATTGTTAATCCTTTAAAGGAAATTATTTGGAAATTTCGACAAGTAGAACAATGAATGGATCAGGTAGACGGTTGAAATCATTGTATATATTGCTTCTATATAACCTACGAAACATATATGCAAAGCATCCAAACAGTACAATTCGCCAATTTATTGTTCTTCAAGTTTAAGCGAACAACGAGCCCCATTGTTAATCCTTTAAAGGAAATTATTTGTAACTTTCGACAAGTAGAACAATGAATGGAACACGTAGACGGTTGAAATCTTTGTATATATTGCTTCTATATAGTCTAAGAAACATATATGCAAAGCATCCAAACATGCACAATTCGCCAATTTCTTGTTCTTCAAGTTTAAGTAAACTACGATCCCCATTGTTAATCCCTTAACGGAAATTATTTGTAACTTTCGACAAGTAGAACAATGAATGGAACAGGTAGACGGTTGAAATCTTTGTATATATTGCTTCTATATAGTCTAAGAAACATATATGCAATGCGTCCAAACAGTACAATTCGCCAATTTTTTGTTCTTCAAGTTTAAGTGAACTACGAGCCCCATTGTTAATCCTTTAAAGGAAATTAATTGTAACTTTCTACAAGTAGAACAATGATTGGAACACGTAGACGGTTGAAATCTTTGTATATATTGCTTCCATATAGTCTAAGAAACATATATGCAAAGCATCCAAACAGTACCATTCGCCAATTTTTTGTTCTTCAAATTTAAGTGAACAATGAGCCCCATTGTTAATCCTTTATCGGAAATTATTTGTAACTTTCGACAAGTAGAACAATGAATGGAACAGGTAGACGCTTGAAATCATTGTATATATTGCTTCCATATAGTCTAAGAAACATGTACGCAAAGCATCCAAACAGTACCATTCGCCAATCTTTTGTCCTTCAAGTTTAAGTGAACAATGAGCCCCATTGTTAATCCTTTATCTGAAATTATTTGTAACTTTCGACAAGTAGAACAATGAATCGAACACGTAGACGGTTGAAATCTTTGTATATATTGCTTCTATATAGTCTAAGAAACATATATGCAAAGCATCCAAACAGTACCATTCGCCAATTTTTTGTTCTTCAAGTTTAAGTGAACAATGAGCCCCATTGTTAATCCTTTATCGGAAATTATTTGTAACTTTCGACAAGTAGAACAATGAATCGAACACGTAGACGGTTGAAATCTTTGTATATATTGCTTCTATATAGTCTAAGAAACATATATGCAAAGCATCCAAACAGTACCATTCGCCAATTTTTTGTTCTTCAAGTTTAAGTGAACAATGAGCCCCATTGTTAATCCTTTATCGGAAATTATTTGTAACTTTCGACAAGTAGAACAATGAATGGAACAGGTAGACGCTTGAAATCATTGTATATATTGCTTCCATATAGTCTAAGAAACATGTACGCAAAGCATCCAAACAGTACCATTCGCCAATCTTTTGTCCTTCAAGTTTAAGTGAACAATGAGCCCCATTGTTAATCCTTTATCGGAAATTATTTGTAACTTTCGACAAGTAGAACAATAAATCGAACAGGTAGACGGTTGAAATCTTTGTATATATTGCTTCTATATAATCTAAAAAACATATATGCAAAGCATCCAAACAGTACAATTCGCCAATTTTTTATTCTTCAAGTTTAAGTGAACAATGAGCCCCAATGGTTAATCCTTTATCGGTAATTATTTGTAACTTTCGACAAGTAGAACAATGAATGGAACTGGTAGACGGTTGAAATCTTTTTATATATTGCTTCTATATAGTCTAATAAACATATATGCAAAGCATCCAAACAGTACCAGTCGCCAATTTTTTGTTCTTCAAGTTTAAGTGAACAACGAGGCACATTGAAAATCATGAAATGGAAATTATTTGTAACTTTCGACAAGTAGAACAGTGAATGGAACAGGTAGACGGTTGAAATCTTTGTATATATTGCTTCTATATAGTATAAGAAACATATATGCAAAGCATCCAAATAGTACAATTCGCCAATTTTTTGTTCTTCAAGTTTAAGTGAACAATGAGCCCCAATGGTTAATCCGTTATCGGAAATTATTTGTAACTTTCGACAAGTAGAACAATGAATGGAACAGGTAGACGGTTGAAATCTTTGTATATATTGCTTCTATATAGTATAAGAGACATATATGCAAAGCATCCAAACAGTACCATTCGCCAATTTTTTGTTCTTCAAGTTTAAGTGAACAATGAGCCCCATTGTTAATCCTTTATCGGAAATTATCTGTAACTTTAAACAAGTAGAACAATGAATGGAACAGGTAGACGGTTGAAATCTTTGTATATATTGCTTCTATATAGTCTAAGAAACATATAAGCAAAGCATCCAAACAGTACAATTCGCCAATTATTTGATCTTCAAGTTTAAGTGAACTACGAGCCCCATTGTTAATCCTTTAACGGAAATTAATTGTAACTTTCTACAAGTAGAACAATGATTGGAACACGTAGACGGTTGAAATCTTTGTATATATTGCTTCTATATAGTCTAAGAAACATATATGCAAAGCATCCAAACAGTACCATTCGCCAATTTTTTGTTCTTCAAATTTAAGTGAACAATGAGCCCCATTGTTAATCCTTTATCGGAAATTATTTGTAACTTTCGACAAGTAGAACAATGAATGGAACAGGTAGACGCTTGAAATCATTGTATATATTGCTTCCATATAGTCTAAGAAACATGTACGCAAAGCATCCAAACAGTACCATTCGCCAATCTTTTGTCCTTCAAGTTTAAGTGAACAATGAGCCCCATTGTTAATCCTTTATCGGAAATTATTTGTAACTTTCGACAAGTAGAACAATGAATCGAACACGTAGACGGTTGAAATCTTTGTATATATTGCTTCTATATAGTCTAAGAAACATATATGCAAAGCATCCAAACAGTACCATTCGCCAATTTTTTGTTCTTCAAGTTTAAGTGAACAATGAGCCCCATTGTTAATCCTTTAAAGGAAATTATTTGTAAATTTCGACAAGTAGAACAATGAATGGATCAGGTAGACGGTTGAAATCATTGTATATATTGCTTCTATATAACCTACGAAACATATATGCAAAGCATGCAAACAGTACAATTCGCCAATTTATTGTTCTTCAAGTTTAAGCGAACAACGAGCCCCATTGTTAATCCTTTAAAGGAAATTATTTGTAACTTTCGACAAGTAGAACAATGAATGGAACACGTAGACGGTTGAAATCTTTGTATATATTGCTTCTATATAGTCTAAGAAACATATATGCAAAGCATCCAAACATGCACAATTCGCCAATTTCTTGTTCTTCAAGTTTAAGTAAACTACGATCCCCATTGTTAATCCCTTAACGGAAATTATTTGTAACTTTCGACAAGTAGAACAATGAATGGAACAGGTAGACGGTTGAAATCTTTGTATATATTGCTTCTATATAGTCTAAGAAACATATATGCAAAGCGTCCAAACAGTACAATTCGCCAATTATTTGATCTTCAAGTTTAAGTGAACAATGAGCCCCATTGTTAATCCTTTATCGGAAATTATTTGTAACTTTCGACAAGTAGAACAATGAATGGAACAGGTAGACGGTTGAAATCATTGTATATATTGCTTCCATATAGTTCAAGAAACATATATGCAAAGCATCCAAACATGCACAATTCGCCAATTTCTTGTTCTTCAAGTTTAAGTAAACTACGATCCCCATTGTTAATCCCTTAACGGAAATTATTTGTAACTTTCGACAAGTAGAACAATGAATGGAACAGGTAGACGGTTGAAATCTTTGTATATATTGCTTCTATATAGTCTAAGAAACATATATGCAAAGCGTCCAAACAGTACAATTCGCCAATTTTTTGTTCTTCAAGTTTAAGTGAACTACGAGCCCCATTGTTAATCCTTTAAAGGAAATTAATTGTAACTTTCTACAAGTAGAACAATGATTGGAACACGTAGACGGTTGAAATCTTTGTATATATTGCTTCCATATAGTCTAAGAAACATATATGCAAAGCATCCAAACAGTACCATTCGCCAATTTTTTGTTCTTCAAATTTAAGTGAACAATGAGCCCCATTGTTAATCCTTTATCGGAAATTATTTGTAACTTTCGACAAGTAGAACAATGAATGGATCATGTAGACGGTTGAAATCATTGTATATATTGCTTCTATATAGTCTACGAAACATATATGCAAAGCATCCAAACAGTACAATTCGCCAATTTTTTGTTCTTCAAGTTTAAGTGAACTACGAGCCCCATTGTTAATCCTTTATCGGAAATTATTTGTAACTTTCGACAAGTAGAACAATGAATCGAACACGTAGACGGTTGAAATCTTTGTATATATTGCTTCTATATAGTCTAAGAAACATATATGCAAAGCATCCAAACAGTACCATTCGCCAATTTTTTGTTCTTCAAGTTTAAGTGAACAATGAGCCCCATTGTTAATCCTTTATCGGAAATTATTTGTAACTTTCGACAAGTAGAACAATGAATGGAACAGGTAGACGGTTGAAATCATTGTATATATTGCTTCCATATAGTTCAAGAAACATGTACGCAAAGAATCCAAACAGTACCATTCGCCAATTTTTTGTTCTTCAAGTTTAAGTAAACTACGATCCCCATTGTTAATCCCTTAACGGAAATTATTTGTAACTTTCGACAAGTAGAACAATGAATGGAACACGTAGACGGTTGAAATCTGTGTATATATTGCTTCTATATAGTCTAAGAAACATATATGCAAAGCATCCAAACAGTACCATTCGCCAATTTTTTGTTCTTCAAGTTTAAGTGAACAATGAGCCCCATTGTTAATCCTTTATCGGAAATTATTTGTAACTTTCGACAAGTAGAACAATGAATGGAACAGGTAGACGCTTGAAATCATTGTATATATTGCTTCCATATAGTCTAAGAAACATGTACGCAAAGCATCCAAACATTACCATTCGCCAATCTTTTGTCCTTCAAGGTTAAGTGAACAATGAGCCCCATTGTTAATCCTTTATCGGAAATTATTTGTAACTTTCGACAAGTAGAACAATGAATCGAACACGTAGACGGTTGAAATCTTTGTATATATTGCTTCTATATAGTCTAAGAAACATATATGCAAAGCATCCAAACAGTACCATTCGCCAATTTTTTGTTCTTCAAGTTTAAGTGAACAATGAGCCCCATTGTTAATCCTTTATCGGAAATTATTTGTAACTTTCGACAAGTAGAACAATGAATCGAACACGTAGACGGTTGAAATCTTTGTATATATTGCTTCTATATAGTCTAAGAAACATATATGCAAAGCATCCAAACAGTACCATTCGCCAATTTTTTGTTCTTCAAGTTTAAGTGAACAATGAGCCCCATTGTTAATCCTTTATCGGAAATTATTTGTAAATTTCGACAAGTAGAACAATGAATGGATCAGGTAGACGGTTGAAATCATTGTATATATTGCTTCTATATAACCTACGAAACATATATGCAAAGCATGCAAACAGTACAATTCGCCAATTTATTGTTCTTCAAGTTTAAGCGAACAACGAGCCCCATTGTTAATCCTTTAAAGGAAATTATTTGTAACTTTCGACAAGTAGAACAATGAATGGAACACGTAGACGGTTGAAATCTTTGTATATATTGCTTCTATATAGTCTAAGAAACATATATGCAAAGCATCCAAACATGCACAATTCGCCAATTTCTTGTTCTTCAAGTTTAAGTAAACTACGATCCCCATTGTTAATCCCTTAACGGAAATTATTTGTAACTTTCGACAAGTAGAACAATGAATGGAACAGGTAGACGGTTGAAATCTTTGTATATATTGCTTCTATATAGTCTAAGAAACATATATGCAAAGCGTCCAAACAGTACAATTCGCCAATTATTTGATCTTCAAGTTTAAGTGAACAATGAGCCCCATTGTTAATCCTTTATCGGAAATTATTTGTAACTTTCGACAAGTAGAACAATGAATGGAACAGGTAGACGGTTGAAATCATTGTATATATTGCTTCCATATAGTTCAAGAAACATATATGCAAAGCATCCAAACATGCACAATCCGCCAATTTCTTGTTCTTCAAGTTTAAGTAAACTACGATCCCCATTGTTAATCCCTTAACGGAAATTATTTGTAACTTTCGACAAGTAGAACAATGAATGGAACAGGTAGACGGTTGAAATCTTTGTATATATTGCTTCTATATAGTCTAAGAAACATATATGCAAAGCGTCCAAACAGTACAATTCGCCAATTTTTTGTTCTTCAAGTTTAAGTGAACTACGAGCCCCATTGTTAATCCTTTAAAGGAAATTAATTGTAACTTTCTACAAGTAGAACAATGATTGGAACACGTAGACGGTTGAAATCTTTGTATATATTGCTTCCATATAGTCTAAGAAACATATATGCAAAGCATCCAAACAGTACCATTCGCCAATTTTTTGTTCTTCAAATTTAAGTGAACAATGAGCCCCATTGTTAATCCTTTATCGGAAATTATTTGTAACTTTCGACAAGTAGAACAATGAATGGAACAGGTAGACGCTTGAAATCATTGTATATATTGCTTCCATATAGTCTAAGAAACATGTACGCAAAGCATCCAAACAGTACCATTCGCCAATCTTTTGTCCTTCAAGTTTAAGTGAACAATGAGCCCCATTGTTAATCCTTTATCGGAAATTATTTGTAACTTTCGACAAGTAGAACAATGAATCGAACACGTAGACGGTTGAAATCTTTGTATATATTGTTTCTATATAGTCTAAGAAACATATATGCAAAGCATCCAAACAGTACCATTCGCCAATTTTTTGTTCTTCAAGTTTAAGTGAACAATGAGCCCCATTGTTAATCCTTTAAAAGAAATTATTTGTAAATTTCGACAAGTAGAACAATGAATGGATCAGGTAGACGGTTGAAATCATTGTATATATTGCTTCTATATAACCTACGAAACATATATGCAAAGCATCCAAACAGTACAATTCGCCAATTTATTGTTCTTCAAGTTTAAGCGAACAACGAGCCCCATTGTTAATCCTTTAAAGGAAATTATTTGTAACTTTCGACAAGTAGAACAATGAATGGAACACGTAGACGGTTGAAATCTGTGTATATATTGCTTCTATATAGTCTAAGAAACATATATGCAAAGCATCCAAACAGTACCATTCGCCAATTTTTTGTTCTTCAAGTTTAAGTGAACAATGAGCCCCATTGTTAATCCTTTATCGGAAATTATTTGTAACTTTCGACAAGTAGAACAATGAATGGAACAGGTAGACGCTTGAAATCATTGTATATATTGCTTCCATATAGTCTAAGAAACATGTACGCAAAGCATCCAAACATTACCATTCGCCAATCTTTTGTCCTTCAAGGTTAAGTGAACAATGAGCCCCATTGTTAATCCTTTATCGGAAATTATTTGTAACTTTCGACAAGTAGAACAATGAATCGAACACGTAGACGGTTGAAATCTTTGTATATATTGCTTCTATATAGTCTAAGAAACATATATGCAAAGCATCCAAACAGTACCATTCGCCAATTTTTTGTTCTTCAAGTTTAAGTGAACAATGAGCCCCATTGTTAATCCTTTATCGGAAATTATTTGTAACTTTCGACAAGTAGAACAATGAATGGAACAGGTAGACGGTTGAAATCATTGTATATATTGCTTCCATATAGTTCAAGAAACATGTACGCAAAGAATCCAAACAGTACCATTCGCCAATTTTTTGTTCTTCAAGTTTAAGTAAACTACGATCCCCATTGTTAATCCCTTAACGGAAATTATTTGTAACTTTCGACAAGTAGAACAATGAATGGATCATGTAGACGGTTGAAATCATTGTATATATTGCTTCTATATAGTCTACGAAACATATATGCAAAGCATCCAAACAGTACAATTCGCCAATTTTTTGTTCTTCAAGTTTAAGTGAACTACGAGCCCCATTGTTAATCCTTTAAAGGAAATTAATTGTAACTTTCTACAAGTAGAACAATGATTGGAACACGTAGACGGCTGAAATCTTTGTATATATTGCTTCCATATAGTCTAAGAAACATATATGCAAAGCATCCAAACATGCACAATCCGCCAATTTCTTGTTCTTCAAGTTTAAGTAAACTACGATCCCCATTGTTAATCCCTTAACGGAAATTATTTGTAACTTTCGACAAGTAGAACAATGAATGGAACAGGTAGACGGTTGAAATCTTTGTATATATTGCTTCTATATAGTCTAAGAAACATATATGCAAAGCGTCCAAACAGTACAATTCGCCAATTTTTTGTTCTTCAAGTTTAAGTGAACTACGAGCCCCATTGTTAATCCTTTAAAGGAAATTAATTGTAACTTTCTACAAGTAGAACAATGATTGGAACACGTAGACGGTTGAAATCTTTGTATATATTGCTTCCATATAGTCTAAGAAACATATATGCAAAGCATCCAAACAGTACCATTCGCCAATTTTTTGTTCTTCAAATTTAAGTGAACAATGAGCCCCATTGTTAATCCTTTATCGGAAATTATTTGTAACTTTCGACAAGTAGAACAATGAATGGAACAGGTAGACGCTTGAAATCATTGTATATATTGCTTCCATATAGTCTAAGAAACATGTACGCAAAGCATCCAAACAGTACCATTCGCCAATCTTTTGTCCTTCAAGTTTAAGTGAACAATGAGCCCCATTGTTAATCCTTTATCGGAAATTATTTGTAACTTTCGACAAGTAGAACAATGAATCGAACACGTAGACGGTTGAAATCTTTGTATATATTGTTTCTATATAGTCTAAGAAACATATATGCAAAGCATCCAAACAGTACCATTCGCCAATTTTTTGTTCTTCAAGTTTAAGTGAACAATGAGCCCCATTGTTAATCCTTTAAAAGAAATTATTTGTAAATTTCGACAAGTAGAACAATGAATGGATCAGGTAGACGGTTGAAATCATTGTATATATTGCTTCTATATAACCTACGAAACATATATGCAAAGCATCCAAACAGTACAATTCGCCAATTTATTGTTCTTCAAGTTTAAGCGAACAACGAGCCCCATTGTTAATCCTTTAAAGGAAATTATTTGTAACTTTCGACAAGTAGAACAATGAATGGAACACGTAGACGGTTGAAATCTGTGTATATATTGCTTCTATATAGTCTAAGAAACATATATGCAAAGCATCCAAACAGTACCATTCGCCAATTTTTTGTTCTTCAAGTTTAAGTGAACAATGAGCCCCATTGTTAATCCTTTATCGGAAATTATTTGTAACTTTCGACAAGTAGAACAATGAATGGAACAGGTAGACGCTTGAAATCATTGTATATATTGCTTCCATATAGTCTAAGAAACATGTACGCAAAGCATCCAAACATTACCATTCGCCAATCTTTTGTCCTTCAAGGTTAAGTGAACAATGAGCCCCATTGTTAATCCTTTATCGGAAATTATTTGTAACTTTCGACAAGTAGAACAATGAATCGAACACGTAGACGGTTGAAATCTTTGTATATATTGCTTCTATATAGTCTAAGAAACATATATGCAAAGCATCCAAACAGTACCATTCGCCAATTTTTTGTTCTTCAAGTTTAAGTGAACAATGAGCCCCATTGTTAATCCTTTATCGGAAATTATTTGTAACTTTCGACAAGTAGAACAATGAATGGAACAGGTAGACGGTTGAAATCATTGTATATATTGCTTCCATATAGTTCAAGAAACATGTACGCAAAGAATCCAAACAGTACCATTCGCCAATTTTTTGTTCTTCAAGTTTAAGTAAACTACGATCCCCATTGTTAATCCCTTAACGGAAATTATTTGTAACTTTCGACAAGTAGAACAATGAATGGATCATGTAGACGGTTGAAATCATTGTATATATTGCTTCTATATAGTCTACGAAACATATATGCAAAGCATCCAAACAGTACAATTCGCCAATTTTTTGTTCTTCAAGTTTAAGTGAACTACGAGCCCCATTGTTAATCCTTTAAAGGAAATTAATTGTAACTTTCTACAAGTAGAACAATGATTGGAACACGTAGACGGCTGAAATCTTTGTATATATTGCTTCCATATAGTCTAAGAAACATATATGCAAAGCATCCAAACATTACCATTCGCCAATTTTTTGTTCTTCAAGTTTAAGTGAACAATGAGCCCCAATGGTTAATCCTTTATCGGAAATTATTTGTAACTTTCGACAAGTCGAACAATGAATGGAACATGTAGACGGTTGAAATATTTGTATATATTGCTTCTATATAATATAAGAAACATATATTCAAAGCATCCAAATAGTACCATTCGCCAATTTTTTGTTCTTCAAGTTTAAGTGAACTACGCGCCCCATTGTTAATCCTTTAAAGGAAATTATTTGTAAATTTCGGCAAGTAGAACAATGAATGGAATAGGTAGACGGTTGAAATCATTGTATCTATTGCTTGTATATAGTCTAAGAAACATATATGCAAAGCATCCAAACAGTACCATTCGCCAATTTTTTGTTCATCAAGTTTAAGTGAACAATGAGCCCCATTGTTAATCCTTTATCGGAAATTGTTTGTAACTTTCGACAAGTAGAACATTGAATGGAACAGGTAGACGGTTGAAATCTTTGTATCTATTGCTTCCATATAGTCCAAGAAACATGTACGCAAAGCATCCAAACAGTACCATTCGCCAATTTTTTGTCCTTCAATTTTAAGTGAACAATGAGCCCCATTGTTAATCCTTTATCGGAAATTATTTCTAACTTTCGACAAGTAGAACAAGGAATCGAACTGGTAGACGGTAGAAATCTTTGTATATATTGCTTCTATATAGTCTAAGAAACATATATGCAAAGCGTCCAAACAGTACAATTCGCCAATTATTTGATCTTCAAGTTTAAGTGAACTACGAGCCCCATTGTTAATCCTTTAACGGAAATTAATTGTAACTTTCTACAAGTAGAACAATGATTGGAACACGTAGACGGTTGAAATCTTTGTATATATTGCTTCTATATAGTCTAAGAAACATATATGCAAAGCATCCAAACATGCACAATTCGCCAATTTCTTGTTCTTCAAGTTTAAGTAAACTACGATCCCCATTGTTAATCCCTTAACGGAAATTATTTGTAACTTTCGACAAGTAGAACAATGAATGGAACAGGTAGACGGTTGAAATCTTTGTATATATTGCTTCTATATAGTCTAAGAAACATATATGCAAAGCATGCAAACAGTACAATTCGCCAATTTATTGTTCTTCAAGTTTAAGCGAACAACGAGCCCCATTGTTAATCCTTTAAAGGAAATTATTTGTAACTTTCGACAAGTAGAACAATGAATGGAACACGTAGACGGTTGAAATCTTTGTATATATTGCTTCTATATAGTCTAAGAAACATATATGCAAAGCATCCAAACATGCACAATTCGCCAATTTCTTGTTCTTCAAGTTTAAGTAAACTACGATCCCCATTGTTAATCCCTTAACGGAAATTATTTGTAACTTTCGACAAGTAGAACAATGAATGGAACAGGTAGACGGTTGAAATCTTTGTATATATTGCTTCTATATAGTCTAAGAAACATATATGCAAAGCGTCCAAACAGTACAATTCGCCAATTATTTGATCTTCAAGTTTAAGTGAACAATGAGCCCCATTGTTAATCCTTTATCGGAAATTATTTGTAACTTTCGACAAGTAGAACAATGAATGGAACAGGTAGACGCTTGAAATCATTGTATATATTGCTTCCATATAGTCTAAGAAACATGTACGCAAAGCATCCAAACAGTACCATTCGCCAATCTTTTGTCCTTCAAGTTTAAGTGAACAATGAGCCCCATTGTTAATCCTTTATCGGAAATTATTTGTAACTTTCGACAAGTAGAACAATGAATGGAACAGGTAGACGCTTGAAATCATTGTATATATTGCTTCCATATAGTCTAAGAAACATGTACGCAAAGCATCCAAACAGTACCATTCGCCAATCTTTTGTCCTTCAAGTTTAAGTGAACAATGAGCCCCATTGTTAATCCTTTATCGGAAATTATTTGTATCTTTCGACAAGTAGAACAATGAATCGAACACGTAGACGGTTGAAATCTTTGTATATATTGCTTCTATATAGTCTAAGAAACATATATGCAAAGCATCCAAACAGTACCATTCGCCAATTTTTTGTTCTTCAAGTTTAAGTGAACAATGAGCCCCATTGTTAATCCTTTATCGGAAATTATTTGTAACTTTCGACAAGTAGAACAATGAATGGAACAGGTAGACGGTTGAAATCATTGTATATATTGCTTCCATATAGTTCAAGAAACATATATGCAAAGCATCCAAACATGCACAATTCGCCAATTTCTTGTTCTTCAAGTTTAAGTAAACTACGATCCCCATTGTTAATCCCTTAACGGAAATTATTTGTAACTTTCGACAAGTAGAACAATGAATGGAACAGGTAGACGGTTGAAATCTTTGTATATATTGCTTCTATATAGTCTAAGAAACATATATGCAAAGCATCCAAACATGCACAATTCGCCAATTTCTTGTTCTTCAAGTTTAAGTAAACTACGATCCCCATTGTTAATCCCTTAACGGAAATTATTTGTAACTTTCGACAAGTAGAACAATGAATGGAACAGGTAGACGGTTGAAATCTTTGTATATATTGCTTCTATATAGTCTAAGAAACATATATGCAAAGCATCCAAACAGTACCATTCGCCAATTTTTTGTTCTTCAAGTTTAAGTGAACAATGAGCCCCATTGTTAATCCTTTATCGGAAATTATTTGTAACTTTCGACAAGTAGAACAATGAATGGAACAGGTAGACGCTTGAAATCATTGTATATATTGCTTCCATATAGTCTAAGAAACATGTACGCAAAGCATCCAAACAGTACCATTCGCCAATCTTTTGTCCTTCAAGTTTAAGTGAACAATGAGCCCCATTGTTAATCCTTTATCGGAAATTATTTGTATCTTTCGACAAGTAGAACAATGAATCGAACACGTAGACGGTTGAAATCTTTGTATATATTGCTTCTATATAGTCTAAGAAACATATATGCAAAGCATCCAAACAGTACCATTCGCCAATTTTTTGTTCTTCAAGTTTAAGTGAACAATGAGCCCCATTGTTAATCCTTTATCGGAAATTATTTGTAACTTTCGACAAGTAGAACAATGAATGGAACAGGTAGACGGTTGAAATCATTGTATATATTGCTTCCATATAGTTCAAGAAACATATATGCAAAGCATGCAAACAGTACAATTTGCCAATTTATTGTTCTTCAAGTTTAAGCGAACAACGAGCCCCATTGTTAATCCTTTAAAGGAAATTATTTGTAACTTTCGACAAGTAGAACAATGAATGGAACAGGTAGACGGTTGAAATCTTTGTATATATTGCTTCTATATAGTCTAAGAAACATATATGCAAAGCGTCCAAACAGTACAATTCGCCAATTTTTTGTTCTTCAAGTTTAAGTGAACTACGAGCCCCATTGTTAATCCTTTAAAGGAAATTAATTGTAACTTTCTACAAGTAGAACAATGATTGGAACACGTAGACGGTTGAAATCTTTGTATATATTGCTTCCATATAGTCTAAGAAACATATATGCAAAGCATCCAAACAGTACCATTCCCCAATTTTTTGTTCTTCAAATTTAAGTGAACAATGAGCCCCATTGTTAATCCTTTATCGGAAATTATTTGTAACTTTCGACAAGTAGAACAATGAATGGAACAGGTAGACGCTTGAAATCATTGTATATATTGCTTCCATATAGTCTAAGAAACATGTACGCAAAGCATCCAAACAGTACCATTCGCCAATCTTTTGTCCTTCAAGTTTAAGTGAACAATGAGCCCCATTGTTAATCCTTTATCGGAAATTATTTGTAACTTTCGACAAGTAGAACAATGAATCGAACACGTAGACGGTTGAAATCTTTGTATATATTGCTTCTATATAGTCTAAGAAACATATATGCAAAGCATCCAAACAGTACCATTCGCCAATTTTTTGTTCTTCAAGTTTAAGTGAACAATGAGCCCCATTGTTAATCCTTTAAAGGAAATTATTTGTAAATTTCGACAAGTAGAACAATGAATGGATCAGGTAGACGGTTGAAATCACTGTATATATTGCTTCTATATAACCTACGAAACATATATGCAAAGCATCCAAACAGTACAATTCGCCAATTTATTGTTCTTCAAGTTTAAGCGAACAACGAGCCCCATTGTTAATCCTTTAAAGGAAATTATTTGTAACTTTCGACAAGTAGAACAATGAATCGAACACGTAGACGGTTGAAATCTTTGTATATATTGCTTCTATATAGTCTAAGAAACATATATGCAAATCATCCAAACAGTACCATTCGCCAATTTTTTGTTCTTCAAGTTTAAGTGAACAATGAGCCCCATTGTTAATCCTTTAAAGGAAATTATTTGTAAATTTCGACAAGTAGAACAATGAATGGATCAGGTAGACGGTTGAAATCACTGTATATATTGCTTCTATATAACCTACGAAACATATATGCAAAGCATCCAAACAGTACAATTCGCCAATTTATTGTTCTTCAAGTTTAAGCGAACAACGAGCCCCATTGTTAATCCTTTAAAGGAAATTATTTGTAACTTTCGACAAGTAGAACAATGAATGGAACACGTAGACGGTTGAAATCTTTGTATATATTGCTTCTATATAGTCTAAGAAACATATATGCAAAGCATCCAAACAGTACCATTCGCCAATTTTTTGTTCTTCAAGTTTAAGTGAACAATGAGCCCCATTGTTAATCCTTTATCGGAAATTATTTGTAACTTTCGACAAGTAGAACAATGAATGGAACAGGTAGACGCTTGAAATCATTGTATATATTGCTTCCATATAGTCTAAGAAACATGTACGCAAAGCATCCAAACATTACCATTCGCCAATCTTTTGTCCTTCAAGTTTAAGTGAACAATGAGCCCCATTGTTAATCCTTTATCGGAAATTATTTGTAACTTTCGACAAGTAGAACAATGAATCGAACACGTAGACGGTTGAAATCTTTGTATATATTGCTTCTATATAGTCTAAGAAACATATATGCAAAGCATCCAAACAGTACCATTCGCCAATTTTTTGTTCTTCAAGTTTAAGTGAACAATGAGCCCCATTGTTAATCCTTTATCGGAAATTATTTGTAACTTTCGACAAGTAGAACAATGAATGGAACAGGTAGACGGTTGAAATCATTGTATATATTGCTTCCATATAGTTCAAGAAACATGTACGCAAAGAATCCAAACAGTACCATTCGCCAATTTTTTGTTCTTCAAGTTTAAGTAAACTACGATCCCCATTGTTAATCCTTTAAAGGAAATTAATTGTAACTTTCTACAAGTAGAACAATGATTGGAACACGTAGACGGCTGAAATCTTTGTATATATTGCTTCCATATAGTCTAAGAAACATATATGCAAAGCATCCAAACATTACCATTCGCCAATTTTTTGTTCTTCAAGTTTAAGTGAACAATGAGCCCCAATGGTTAATCCTTTATCGGAAATTATTTGTAACTTTCGACAAGTCGAACAATGAATGGAACATGTAGACGGTTGAAATATTTGTATATATTGCTTCTATATAATATAAGAAACATATATTCAAAGCATCCAAATAGTACCATTCGCCAATTTTTTGTTCTTCAAGTTTAAGTGAACTACGCGCCCCATTGTTAATCCTTTAAAGGAAATTATTTGTAAATTTCGGCAAGTAGAACAATGAATGGAATAGGTAGACGGTTGAAATCATTGTATCTATTGCTTGTATATAGTCTAAGAAACATATATGCAAAGCATCCAAACAGTACCATTCGCCAATTTTTTGTTCATCAAGTTTAAGTGAACAATGAGCCCCATTGTTAATCCTTTATCGGAAATTGTTTGTAACTTTCGACAAGTAGAACATTGAATGGAACAGGTAGACGGTTGAAATCTTTGTATCTATTGCTTCCATATAGTCCAAGAAACATGTACGCAAAGCATCCAAACAGTACCATTCGCCAATTTTTTGTCCTTCAATTTTAAGTGAACAATGAGCCCCATTGTTAATCCTTTATCGGAAATTATTTCTAACTTTCGACAAGTAGAACAAGGAATCGAACAGGTAGACGGTAGAAATCTTTGTATATATTGCTTCTATATAGTCTAAGAAACATATATGCAAAGCATCCAAACAGTACCATTCGCCAATTTTTTGTTCATCAAGTTTAAGTGAGCAATGAGCCCCATTGTTAAACCTTTATCGGAAATTGTTTGTAACTTTCGACAAGTAGAACAATGAATGGAACAGGTAGACTGTTGAAATCATTGTATATATTGCTTCTATATAGTCTAAGAAACATATATGCAAAGCATCCAAACAGTACAATTCGCCAATTTTTTGTTCTTCAAGTTTAAGTAAACTACGATCCCCATTGTTAATCCCTTAACGGAAATTATTTGTAACTTTCGACAAGTAGAACAGTGAATGGAACAGGTAGACGGTTGAAATCTTTGTATATATTGCTTCTATATAGTATCGGAAACATATATGCAAAGCATCCAAACAGTACAATTCGCCAATTTTTTGTTCTTCAAGTTTAAGTGAACAATGAGCCCCAATGGTTAATCCTTTATCGGTAATTATTTGTAACTTTCGACAAGTAGAACAATGAATGGAACAGGTAGACGGTTGAAATCCTTGTATATATTGCGTCTATATAGTCTAAGAAACATATATGCAAAGCATCCAAACAGTACAATTCGCCAATTTTCTGTTCTTCAAGTTTTAGTAAACTACGATCCCCATTGTTAATCCCTTATCGGAAATTATTTGTAACTTTCGACAAGTAGAACAATGAATGGAACTGGTAGACGGTTGAAATCTTTTTATATATTGCTTCTATATAGTCTAATAAACATATATGCAAAGCATCCAAACAGTACCAGTCGCCAATTTTTTGTTCTTCAAGTTTAAGTGAACAATGAGCCCCATTGTTAATCCTTTATCGGAAATTATTTGTAACTTTAAACAAGTAGAACAATGATTGGAACACGTAGACGGTTGAAATCTTTGTATATATTGCTTCTATATAGTCTAAGAAACATATATGCAAAGCATCCAAACAGTACCATTCGCCAATTTTTTGTTCTTCAAGTTTAAGTGAACAATGAGCCCCATTGTTAATCCTTTATCGGAAATTATTTGTAACTTTCGACAAGTAGAACAATGAATGGAACTGGTAGACGGTTGAAATCTTTTTATATATTGCTTCTATATAGTCTAAGAAACATGTACGCAAAGCATCCAAACAGTACCGTTCGCCAATTTTTTGTTCTTCAAGTTTAAGTGAACTACGAGCCCCATTGTTAATCCTTTAAAGGAAATTATTTGTAAATTTCGACAAGTAGAACATTGAATGGAACAGGTAGACGGTTGAAATCTTTGTATATATTGCTTCTATATAGTATAAGAAACATGTATGCAAAGCATCCAAACAGTAGAATTCGCCAATTTTTTGTTCTTCAAGTTTAAGTGAACAATGAGCCCCAATGGTTAATACGTTATCGGAAATGATTTGTAACTTTCGACAAGTAGAACAATGACTGGAACTGGTAGACGGTTGAAATCTTTGTATCTATTGCTTCTATATAGTCTAAGAAACATATATGCAAAGCATCCAAACAGTACCATTCGCCAATTTTTTGTTCTTCAAGTTTAAGTGAACAATGAGCCCCATTGTTAATCCTTTATCGGAAATTATTTCTAACTTTCGACAAGTAGAACAATGAATCGAACAGGTAGATGGTTGAAATCTTTGTATATATTGCTTCTATATAGTCTAAAAAACATATATGCAAATCATCCAAACAGTACAATTCGCCAATTTTTTTATCTTCAAGTTTAAGTGAACAATGAGCCCCAATGGTTAATCCGTTATCGGAAATTATTTGTAACTTGCGACAAGTAGAACAATGAGTGGAACAGTTATACGGTTGAAATCAATGTATATATTGCTTCCATATAGTCTAAGAAACATATATGCAAAGCATCCAAACAGTACCATTCGCCAATTTTTTGTTCTTCAAGTTTAAGTGAACAATGAGCCCCATTGTTAATCCTTTATCGGAAATTATTTGTAACTTTCGAGAAGTAGAACAATGAATAGAACAGGTAGACGGTTGAAATCTTTGTATATATTGCTTCCATATAGTCTAAGAAACATATATGCAAAGCATCCAAACAGTAGCATTCGCCAATTTTTTGTTCTTCAAGTTTAAGTGAACAATGAGCCCCAATGGTTAATCATTTATCCGTAATTATTTGTAACTTTCGACAAGTAGAACAATGAATGGAACAGGTAGACGGATGAAATCTTTGTATATATTGCTTCTATATAGTCTAAGAAACATATATGCAAAGCATCCAAACAGTACCATTCGCCAATTATTTCATCTTCATGTTTAAGTGAACTACGAGCCCCATTGTTAATACTTTAACGGAAATTATTTGTAACTTCCGACAAGTAGAACAATGAATGGAACAGGTAGACGGTTGAAATCAATGTATATATTGCTTCCATATAGTCTAAGAAACATATATGCAAAGCATCCAAACAGTACCATTCGCCAATTTTTTGTTCTTCAAGTTTAAGTGAACAATGAGCCCCATTGTTAATCCTTTATCGGAAATTATTTGTAACTTTCGACAAGTAGAACAATGAATGGAACAGGTAGACGCTTGAAATCATTGTATATATTGCTTCCATATAGTCTAAGAAACATGTACGCAAAGCATCCAAACATTACCATTCGCCAATCTTTTGTTCATCAAGTTTAAGTGAACAATGAGCCCCATTGTTAATCCTTTATCGGAAATTGTTTGTAACTTTCGACAAGTAGAGCATTGAATGGAACAGGTAGACGGTTGAAATCTTTGTATCTATTGCTTCCATATAGTCCAAGAAACATGTACGCAAAGCATCCAAACAGTACCATTCGCCAATTTTTTGTCCTTCAATTTTAAGTGAACAATGAGCCCCATTGTTAATCCTTTATCGGAAATTATTTCTAACTTTCGACAAGTAGAACAATGAATCGAACACGTAGACGGTTGAAATCTTTGTATATATTGCTTCTATATAGTCTAAGAAACATATATGCAAAGCATCCAAACAGTACCATTCGCCAATTTTTTGTTCTTCAAGTTTAAGTGAACAATGAGCCCCATTGTTAATCCTTTATCGGAAATTATTTGTAACTTTCGACAAGTAGAACAATGAATGGAACAGGTAGACGGTTGAAATCATTGTATATATTGCTTCCATATAGTTCAAGAAACATATATGCAAAGCATGCAAACAGTACAATTCGCCAATTTATTGTTCTTCAAGTTTAAGCGAACAACGAGCCCCATTGTTAATCCTTTAAAGGAAATTATTTGTAACTTTCGACAAGTAGAACAATGAATGGAACAGGTAGACGGTTGAAATCTTTGTATATATTGCTTCTATATAGTCTAAGAAACATATATGCAAAGCGTCCAAACAGTACAATTCGCCAATTTTTTGTTCTTCAAGTTTAAGTGAACTACGAGCCCCATTGTTAATCCTTTAAAGGAAATTAATTGTAACTTTCTACAAGTAGAACAATGAATGGAACAGGTAGACGCTTGAAATCATTGTATATATTGCTTCCATATAGTCTAAGAAACATGTACGCAAAGCATCCAAACAGTACCATTCGCCAATCTTTTGTCCTTCAAGTTTAAGTGAACAATGAGCCCCATTGTTAATCCTTTATCGGAAATTATTTGTAACTTTCGACAAGTAGAACAATGAATCGAACACGTAGACGGTTGAAATCTTTGTATATATTGCTTCTATATAGTCTAAGAAACATATATGCAAAGCATCCAAACAGTACCATTCGCCAATTTTTTGTTCTTCAAGTTTAAGTGAACAATGAGCCCCATTGTTAATCCTTTAAAGGAAATTATTTGTAAATTTCGACAAGTAGAACAATGAATGGATCAGGTAGACGGTTGAAATCACTGTATATATTGCTTCTATATAACCTACGAAACATATATGCAAAGCATCCAAACAGTACAATTCGCCAATTTATTGTTCTTCAAGTTTAAGCGAACAACGAGCCCCATTGTTAATCCTTTAAAGGAAATTATTTGTAACTTTCGACAAGTAGAACAATGAATGGAACACGTAGACGGTTGAAATCTTTGTATATATTGCTTCTATATAGTCTAAGAAACATATATGCAAAGCATCCAAACAGTACCATTCGCCAATTTTTTGTTCTTCAAGTTTAAGTGAACAATGAGCCCCATTGTTAATCCTTTATCGGAAATTATTTGTAACTTTCGACAAGTAGAACAATGAATGGAACAGGTAGACGCTTGAAATCATTGTATATATTGCTTCCATATAGTCTAAGAAACATGTACGCAAAGCATCCAAACATTACCATTCGCCAATCTTTTGTCCTTCAAGTTTAAGTGAACAATGAGCCCCATTGTTAATCCTTTATCGGAAATTATTTGTAACTTTCGACAAGTAGAACAATGAATCGAACACGTAGACGGTTGAAATCTTTGTATATATTGCTTCTATATAGTCTAAGAAACATATATGCAAAGCATCCAAACAGTACCATTCGCCAATTTTTTGTTCTTCAAGTTTAAGTGAACAATGAGCCCCATTGTTAATCCTTTATCGGAAATTATTTGTAACTTTCGACAAGTAGAACAATGAATGGAACAGGTAGACGGTTGAAATCATTGTATATATTGCTTCCATATAGTTCAAGAAACATGTACGCAAAGAATCCAAACAGTACCATTCGCCAATTTTTTGTTCTTCAAGTTTAAGTAAACTACGATCCCCATTGTTAATCCTTTAAAGGAAATTAATTGTAACTTTCTACAAGTAGAACAATGATTGGAACACGTAGACGGCTGAAATCTTTGTATATATTGCTTCCATATAGTCTAAGAAACATATATGCAAAGCATCCAAACATTACCATTCGCCAATTTTTTGTTCTTCAAGTTTAAGTGAACAATGAGCCCCAATGGTTAATCCTTTATCGGAAATTATTTGTAACTTTCGACAAGTCGAACAATGAATGGAACATGTAGACGGTTGAAATATTTGTATATATTGCTTCTATATAATATAAGAAACATATATTCAAAGCATCCAAATAGTACCATTCGCCAATTTTTTGTTCTTCAAGTTTAAGTGAACTACGCGCCCCATTGTTAATCCTTTAAAGGAAATTATTTGTAAATTTCGGCAAGTAGAACAATGAATGGAATAGGTAGACGGTTGAAATCATTGTATCTATTGCTTGTATATAGTCTAAGAAACATATATGCAAAGCATCCAAACAGTACCATTCGCCAATTTTTTGTTCATCAAGTTTAAGTGAACAATGAGCCCCATTGTTAATCCTTTATCGGAAATTGTTTGTAACTTTCGACAAGTAGAACATTGAATGGAACAGGTAGACGGTTGAAATCTTTGTATCTATTGCTTCCATATAGTCCAAGAAACATGTACGCAAAGCATCCAAACAGTACCATTCGCCAATTTTTTGTCCTTCAATTTTAAGTGAACAATGAGCCCCATTGTTAATCCTTTATCGGAAATTATTTCTAACTTTCGACAAGTAGAACAAGGAATCGAACAGGTAGACGGTAGAAATCTTTGTATATATTGCTTCTATATAGTCTAAGAAACATATATGCAAAGCATCCAAACAGTACCATTCGCCAATTTTTTGTTCATCAAGTTTAAGTGAGCAATGAGCCCCATTGTTAAACCTTTATCGGAAATTGTTTGTAACTTTCGACAAGTAGAACAATGAATGGAACAGGTAGACTGTTGAAATCATTGTATATATTGCTTCTATATAGTCTAAGAAACATATATGCAAAGCATCCAAACAGTACAATTCGCCAATTTTTTGTTCTTCAAGCTTAAGTGAACTACGAGCCCCATTGTTAATCCTTTAAAGGAAATTAATTGTAACTTTCTACAAGTAGAACAATGATTGGAACACGTAGACGGTTGAAATCTTTGTATATATTGCTTCCATATAGTCTAAGAAACATATATGCAAAGCATCCAAACAGTACCATTCGCCAATTTTTTGTTCGTCAAGTTTAAGTGAGCAATGAGCCCCATTGTTAATCCTTTATCGGAAATTGTTTGTAACTTTCGACAAGTAGAACAATGAATGGAACAGGTAGACTGTTGAAATCATTGTATATATTGCTTCTATATAGTCTAAGAAACATATATGCAAAGCATCCAAACAGTACAATTCGCCAATTTTTTGTTCTTCAAGTTTAAGTAAACTACGATCCCCATTGTTAATCCCTTAACGGAAATTATTTGTAACTTTCGACAAGTAGAACAGTGAATGGAACAGGTAGACGGTTGAAATCTTTGTATATATTGCTTCTATATAGTATCGGAAACATATATGCAAAGCATCCAAACAGTACAATTCGCCAATTTTTTGTTCTTCAAGTTTAAGTGAACAATGAGCCCCAATGGTTAATCCGTTATCGGAAATTATTTGTAGCTTTCGACAAGTAGAACAATGAATGGAACAGGTAGACGGTTGAAATCTTTGTATATATTGCTTCTATATAGTCTAATAAACATATATGCAAAGCATCCAAACAGTACCAGTCGCCAATTTTTTGTTCTTCAAGTTTAAGTGAACAACGAGGCACATTGATAATCATGAAACGGAAATTATTTGTAACTTTCGACAAGATGAACAATGAATAGAACAGGTAGACGGTTGAAATCTTTGTATATGTTGCTTCTATATAGTCTAAGAAACCTATATGCGAAGCATCTAAACAGTAACATTCGCCAATTTTTTGATCTTCAAGTTTAAGTGAACAGCGAGCCCCATTGATAATCATGAAATGGAAATTATTTGTAACTTTCGACAAGTAGAACAGTGAATGGAACAGGTAGACGGTTGAAATCTTTGTATATATTGCTTCTATATAGTATAAGAAACATATATGCAAAGCATCCAAACAGTACAATTCGCCAATTTTTTGTTCTTCAAGATTAAGTGAACAATGAGCCCCAATGGTTAATACGTTATCGGAAATGATTTGTAACTTTCGACAAGTAGAACAATGACTGGAACTGGTAGACGGATGAAATCTTTGTATATATTGCTTCCATATAGTCTAAGAAACATGTACGCAAAGCATCCAAACAATACCATTCGCCAATTTTTTGTTCTTCAAGTTTAAGTGAACAATGAGCCCCAATGGTTAATCTTTTATCGGAAATTATCTGTAATTTTCGACAAGTAGAACAATGATTGGAACACGTAGACGGTTGAAATCTTTGTATATATTGCTTCTATATAATCTAAGAAACATATATGCAAAGCATCTAAACAGTAACAATCGCCAATTATTTGATCTTCAAGTTTATGTGAACAGCGAGCCCCATTGATAATCATGAAATGGAAATTATTTGTAACTTTCTACAAGTAGAACAATGAATAGTACAGGTAGACGGGTGAAATCTTTCTATATATTGCTTCTAAATAGTCTAAGAAACATCTATGCAAAGCATCCAAACAGTACAATTCGCCAATTTTTTGTTCTTCAAGTTTATGTGAACTACGAGCCCCATTGTTAATCCTTTAACGGAAATTAATTGTAACTTTCTACAAGTAGAACAATGATTGGAACACGTAGACGGTTGAAATCTTTGTATATATTGCTTCCATATAGTCTAAGAAACATATATGCAAAGCATCCAAACAGTACCATTCGCCAATTTTTTGTTCTTCAAGTTTAAGTGAACAATGAGACCCATTGTTAATCCTTTATCGGAAATTATTTGTAACTTTCGACAAGTAGATCAATGAATGGAACAGGTAGACGGTTCAAATCAATGTATATATTGCTTCTATATAGTCTAAGAAACATATATGCAAAGCATCCAAACAGTACCATTCGCCAATTTTTTGTTCTTCAAGTTTAAGTGAACAATGAGCCCCATTGTTAATCCTTTATCGTAAATTATTTGTAAATTTCGACAAGTAGAACAATGAATGGAACAGGTAGACGGTTGAAATCCTTGTATATATTGCGTCTATATAATCTAAAAAACATATATGCAAAGCATCCAAACAGTACCATTCGCCAATTTTTTGTTCTTCAAGTTTAAGTGAACTACGAGCCCCATTGTTAAACCTTTAAAGAAATTATTTGTAAATTTCGACAAGTAGAACAATGAATGGCACAGGTAGCCGGTTGAAATCAATGTATATATTGCTTCTATATAGTCTAAGAAACATATATGCAAAGCATCCAAACAGTACAATTCGCCAATTTTTTGTTCTTCAAGTTTAAGTGAACAGTGAGCCCCATTGTTAATCCTTTAAAGGAAAATATTTGTAACTTTCGACAAGTAGAACAATGAATGGAACAGGTAGACGGTTGAAATCTTTGTATATATTGCTTCTATATAGTCTAAGAAACATATATGCAAAGCATCCAAACAGTACCATTCGCCAATTTTTTGTTCTTCAAGTTTAAGTGAACAATGAGACCCATTGTTAATCCTTTATCGGAAATTATTTGTAACTTTCGACAAGTAGATCAATGAATGGAACAGGTAGACGGTTGAAATCTTTGTATATATTGCTTCTATATAGTCAAAGAAACATATATGCAAAGCATCCAAACAGTACAATTCGCCAATTTTTTGTTCTTCAAGTTTAAGTGAACAATGAGCCCCAATGGTTAATCCGTTATCGGAAATTATTTGTAACTTGCGACAAGTAGAACAATGAGTGGAACAGGTAGACGGTTGAAATCTTTGTATATATTGCTTCTATATAATCTAAAAAACATATATGCAAAGCATCCAAACAGTAAAATTCGCCAATTTTTTGTTCTTCAAGTTTAAGTGAACAATGAGCCCCAATGGTTAGTCCTTTATCGGTAATTATTTGTAACTTTCGACAAGTAGAACAATGAATGGAACAGGTAGACGGTTGAAATCATTGTATACATTGCTTCCATATAGTTTAAGAAACATGTACGCAAAGCATCCAAACAGTACCATTCGCCAATTTTTTGTTCTTCAAGTTTAAGTGAACGACGAGACCCATTGTTAAACCTTTAAAGGAAATTATTTGTAAATTTCGACAAGTAGAACAATGAATGGAACACGTAGACGGTTGAAATCTTTGTATATATTGCTTCCATATAGTCTAAAAAACATGTACGCAAAGCATCCAAACAGTACCATGCGCCAATTTTTTGTTCTTCAAGTTTAAGTGAACAATGAGCCCCAATGGTTAATCCTTTATCGGAAATTATTTGTAATTTTCGACAAGTAGAGCAATGAATGGAACAGGTAGACGGTTGAAATCTTTGTATATATTGCTTCTATATAGTCTAATAAACATATATGCAAAGCATCCAAACAGTACCAGTCGCCAATTTTTTGTTCTTCAAGTTTAAGTGAACAACGAGGCACATTGATAATCATGAAACGGAAATTATTTGTAACTTTCGACAAGATGAACAATGAATAGAACAGGTAGACGGTTGAAATCTTTGTATATGTTGCTTCTATATAGTCTAAGAAACCTATATGCGAAGCATCTAAACAGTAACATTCGCCAATTTTTTGATCTTCAAGTTTAAGTGAACAGCGAGCCCCATTGATAATCATGAAATGGAAATTATTTGTAACTTTCGACAAGTAGAACAGTGAATGGAACAGGTAGACGGTTGAAATCTTTGTATATATTGCTTCTATATAGTATAAGAAACATATATGCAAAGCATCCAAACAGTACAATTCGCCAATTTTTTGTTCTTCAAGATTAAGTGAACAATGAGCCCCAATGGTTAATACGTTATCGGAAATGATTTGTAACTTTCGACAAGTAGAACAATGACTGGAACTGGTAGACGGATGAAATCTTTGTATATATTGCTTCCATATAGTCTAAGAAACATGTACGCAAAGCATCCAAACAATACCATTCGCCAATTTTTTGTTCTTCAAGTTTAAGTGAACAATGAGCCCCAATGGTTAATCTTTTATCGGAAATTATCTGTAATTTTCGACAAGTAGAACAATGATTGGAACACGTAGACGGTTGAAATCTTTGTATATATTGCTTCTATATAATCTAAGAAACATATATGCAAAGCATCTAAACAGTAACAATCGCCAATTTTTTGATCTTCAAGTTTATGTGAACAGCGAGCCCCATTGATAATCATGAAATGGAAATTATTTGTAACTTTCTACAAGTAGAACAATGAATAGTACAGGTAGACGGGTGAAATCTTTCTATATATTGCTTCTAAATAGTCTAAGAAACATCTATGCAAAGCATCCAAACAGTACAATTCGCCAATTTTTTGTTCTTCAAGTTTATGTGAACTACGAGCCCCATTGTTAATCCTTTAACGGAAATTAATTGTAACTTTCTACAAGTAGAACAATGATTGGAACACGTAGACGGTTGAAATCTTTGTATATATTGCTTCCATATAGTCTAAGAAACATATATGCAAAGCATCCAAACAGTACCATTCGCCAATTTTTTGTTCTTCAAGTTTAAGTGAACAATGAGACCCATTGTTAATCCTTTATCGGAAATTATTTGTAACTTTCGACAGGTAGATCAATGAATGGAACAGGTAGACGGTTCAAATCAATGTATATATTGCTTCTATATAGTCTAAGAAACATATATGCAAAGCATCCAAACAGTACCATTCGCCAATTTTTTGTTCTTCAAGTTTAAGTGAACAATGAGCCCCATTGTTAATCCTTTATCGTAAATTATTTGTAAATTTCGACAAGTAGAACAATGAATGGAACAGGTAGACGGTTGAAATCCTTGTATATATTGCGTCTATATAATCTAAAAAACATATATGCAAAGCATCCAAACAGTACCATTCGCCAATTTTTTGTTCTTCAAGTTTAAGTGAACTACGAGCCCCATTGTTAATCCTTTAAAGAAATTATTTGTAAATTTCGACAAGTAGAACAATGAATGGCACAGGTAGCCGGTTGAAATCAATGTATATATTGCTTCTATATAGTCTAAGAAACATATATGCAAAGCATCCAAACAGTACAATTCGCCAATTTTTTGTTCTTCAAGTTTAAGTGAACAGTGAGCCCCATTGTTAATCCTTTAAAGGAAAATATTTGTAACTTTCGACAAGTAGAACAATGAATGGAACAGGTAGACGGTTGAAATCTTTGTATATATTGCTTCTATATAGTCTAAGAAACATATATGCAAAGCATCCAAACAGTACCATTCGCCAATTTTTTGTTCTTCAAGTTTAAGTGAACAATGAGACCCATTGTTAATCCTTTATCGGAAATTATTTGTAACTTTCGACAAGTAGATCAATGAATGGAACAGGTAGACGGTTGAAATCTTTGTATATATTGCTTCTATATAGTCAAAGAAACATATATGCAAAGCATCCAAACAGTACAATTCGCCAATTTTTTGTTCTTCAAGTTTAAGTGAACAATGAGCCCCAATGGTTAATCCTTTATCGGAAATTATTTGTAACTTGCGACAAGTAGAACAATGAGTGGAACAGGTAGACGGTTGAAATCTTTGTATATATTGCTTCTATATAATCTAAAAAACATATATGCAAAGCATCCAAACAGTAAAATTCGCCAATTTTTTGTTCTTCAAGTTTAAGTGAACAATGAGCCCCAATGGTTAGTCCTTTATCGGTAATTATTTGTAACTTTCGACAAGTAGAACAATGAATGGAACAGGTAGACGGTTGAAATCATTGTATACATTGCTTCCATATAGTTTAAGAAACATGTACGCAAAGCATCCAAACAGTACCATTCGCCAATTTTTTGTTCTTCAAGTTTAAGTGAACGACGAGACCCATTGTTAAACCTTTAAAGGAAATTATTTGTAAATTTCGACAAGTAGAACAATGAATGGAACACGTAGACGGTTGAAATCTTTGTATATATTGCTTCCATATAGTCTAAAAAACATGTACGCAAAGCATCCAAACAGTACCATGCGCCAATTTTTTGTTCTTCAAGTTTAAGTGAACAATGAGCCCCAATGGTTAATCCTTTATCGGAAATTATTTGTAATTTTCGACAAGTAGAGCAATGAATGGAACAGGTAGACGGTTGAAATCTTTGTATATATTGCTTCTATATAATCTAAGAAACATATATGCAAAGCATCTAAACAGTAACAATCGCCAATTTTTTGTCCTTCAAGTATAAGTGAAATACGAGCCCCATTGTTAATACTTTAGCGGAAATTATTTGTAACTTGCGAGAAGTAGAACAATGAATAGTACAGGTAGACAGGTGAAATCTTTCTATATATTGCTTCTAAATAGTCTAAGAAACACATATGCAAAGCATCCAAACAGCACAATTCGCCAATTTTTTGTTCTACAAGTTTAAGTGAACTACGAGCCCCATTGTTAATCCTTTAAAGGAAATTATTTGTAAATTTCGACAAGTAGAACAATGAATGGATCAGGTAGACGGTTGAAATCATTGTATATATTGCTTCTATATAACCTACGAAACATATATGCAAAGCATCCAAACAGTACAATTCGCCAATTTATTGTTCTTCAAGTTTAAGCGAACAACGAGCCCCATTGTTAATCCTTTAAAGGAAATTATTTGTAACTTTCGACAAGTAGAACAATGAATGGAACAGGTAGACGGTTGAAATCTTTGTATATATTGCTTCTATATAGTCTAAGAAACATATATGCAAAGCATCCAAACAGTACAATTCGCCAATTTCTTGTTCTTCAAGTTTAAGTAAACTACGATCCCCATTGTTAATCCCTTAACGGAAATTATTTGTAACTTTCGACAAGTAGAACAATGAATGGAACAGGTAGACGGTTGAAATCTTTGTATATATTGCTTCTATATAGTCTAAGAAACATATATGCAAAGCGTCCAAACAGTACAATTCGCCAATTATTTGATCTTCAAGTTTAAGTGAACTACGAGCCCCATTGTTAATCCTTTAACGGAAATTAATTGTAACTTTCTACAAGTAGAACAATGAATGGAACAGGTAGACGGTTGAAATCTTTGTATATATTGCTTCTATATAGTATAAGAGACATATATGCAAAGCATCCAAACAGTACCATTCGCCAATTTTTTGTTCTTCAAGTTTAAGTGAACTACGAGCCCCATTGTTAATCCTTTAAAGGAAATTATTTGTAAATTTCGACAAGTAGAACAATGAATGGAACAGGTAGACTGTTGAAATCATTGTATATATTGCTTCTATATAGTATAAGAAACATATATGCAAAGCATCCAAACAGTACAATTCGCCAATTTTTTGTTCTTCAAGTTTAAGTGAACAACGAGGCACATTGATAATCATGAAACGGAAATTATTTGTAACTTTCGACAAGTAGAACAATGAATCGAACAGGTAGACGGTTGAAATCTTTGTATATATTGCTTCTATATAGTCTAAGAAACATATATGCAAAGCATCCAAACAGTACAATTCGCCAATTTCTTGTTCTTCAAGTTTAAGTAAACTACGATCCCCATTGTTAATCCCTTAACGGAAATTATTTGTAACTTTCGACAAGTAGAACAATGAATGGAACAGGTAGACGGTTGAAATCTTTGTATATATTGCTTCTATATAGTCTAAGAAACATATATGCAAAGCGTCCAAACAGTACAATTCGCCAATTATTTGATCTTCAAGTTTAAGTGAACTACGAGCCCCATTGTTAATCCGTTATCGGAAATTATTTGTAACTTTCGACAAGTAGAACAATGAATGGAATAGGTAGACGGTTGAAATCTTTGTATATATTGCTTCTATATAGTCTAAGAGACATATATGCAAAGCGTCCAAACAGTACAATTCGCCAATTATTTGATCTTCAAGTTTAAGTGAACTACGAGCCCCATTGTTAATCCTTTAACGGAAATTAATTGTAACTTTCTACAAGTAGAACAATGAATGGAACAGGTAGACGGTTGAAATCTTTGTATATATTGCTTCTATATAGTATAAGAGACATATATGCAAAGCATCCAAACAGTACCATTCGCCAATTTTTTGTTCTTCAAGTTTAAGTGAACTACGAGCCCCATTGTTAATCCTTTAAAGGAAATTATTTGTAAATTTCGACAAGTAGAACAATGAATGGAACAGGTAGACTGTTGAAATCATTGTATATATTGCTTCTATATAGTATAAGAAACATATATGCAAAGCATCCAAACAGTACAATTCGCCAATTTTTTGTTCTTCAAGTTTAAGTGAACAATGAGCCCCATTGTTAATCCTTTAAAGGAAATTATTTGTAACTTTCGACAAGTAGAACAATGAATGGAACAGGTAGACGGTTGAAAACCTTGTATATATTGCTTCCATATAGTCTAAGAAACATGTACGCAAAGCATCCAAACTGTACCATTCGCCAATTTTTTGTTCTTCAAGTTTAAGTGAACAGTGAGCCCCAATGGTTAATCCTTTATCGGAAATTATTTGTAACTTTCGACAAGTCGAACAATGAATGGGACAGGTAGACGGTTGAAATATTTGTATATATTGCTTCTATATAATATAAGAAACATATATTCAAAGCATCCAAATAGTACCATTCGCCAATTTTATGTTCTTCAAGTTTAAGTGAACTACGCGCCCCATTGTTAACACTTTAACGGAAATTATTTGTAACTTGCGACAAGTAGAACAATGAGTGGAACAGGTAGACGGTTGAAATCTTTGTATATATTGCTTCTATATAGTCTAAGAAACATTTATGCAAAGCATCCAAACAGTACAATTCGCCAATTTTTTGTTCTTCAAGTTTAAGTGAACAATGAGCCCCAATGGTTAATCCTTTATCGGTAATTGTTTGTAAATTTCGGCAAGTAGAACAATGAATGGAACAGGTAGACGGTTGAAATCCTTGTATATATTGCTTCCATATAGTCTAAGAAACATGTACGCAAAGCATCCAAACAGTACCATTCGCCAATTTTTTGTTCTTCAAGTTTAAGTGAACGACGAGACCCATTGTTAAACCTTTAAAGGAAATTATTTGTAAATTTCGACAAGTAGAACAATGAATGGAACACGTAGACGGTTGAAATCTTTGTATATATTGCTTCCATATAGTCTAAAAAACATGTACGCAAAGCATCCAAACAGTACCATGCGCCAATTTTTTGTTCTTCAAGTTTAAGTGAACAATGAGCCCCAATGGTTAATCCTTTATCGGAAATTATTTGTAATTTTCGACAAGTAGAGCAATGAATGGAACAGGTAGACGGTTGAAATCTTTGTATATATTGCTTCTATATAATCTAAGAAACATATATGCAAAGCATCTAAACAGTAACAATCGCCAATTTTTTGTCCTTCAAGTATAAGTGAAATACGAGCCCCATTGTTAATACTTTAGCGGAAATTATTTGTAACTTGCGAGAAGTAGAACAATGAATAGTACAGGTAGACAGGTGAAATCTTTCTATATATTGCTTCTAAATAGTCTAAGAAACACATATGCAAAGCATCCAAACAGCACAATTCGCCAATTTTTTGTTCTACAAGTTTAAGTGAACTACGAGCCCCATTGTTAATCCTTTAAAGGAAATTATTTGTAAATTTCGACAAGTAGAACAATGAATGGATCAGGTAGACGGTTGAAATCATTGTATATATTGCTTCTATATAACCTACGAAACATATATGCAAAGCATCCAAACAGTACAATTCGCCAATTTATTGTTCTTCAAGTTTAAGCGAACAACGAGCCCCATTGTTAATCCTTTAAAGGAAATTATTTGTAACTTTCGACAAGTAGAACAATGAATGGAACAGGTAGACGGTTGAAATCTTTGTATATATTGCTTCTATATAGTCTAAGAAACATATATGCAAAGCATCCAAACAGTACAATTCGCCAATTTCTTGTTCTTCAAGTTTAAGTAAACTACGATCCCCATTGTTAATCCCTTAACGGAAATTATTTGTAACTTTCGACAAGTAGAACAATGAATGGAACAGGTAGACGGTTGAAATCTTTGTATATATTGCTTCTATATAGTCTAAGAAACATATATGCAAAGCGTCCAAACAGTACAATTCGCCAATTATTTGATCTTCAAGTTTAAGTGAACTACGAGCCCCATTGTTAATCCGTTATCGGAAATTATTTGTAACTTTCGACAAGTAGAACAATGAATGGAACAGGTAGACGGTTGAAATCTTTGTATATATTGCTTCTATATAGTCTAAGAGACATATATGCAAAGCGTCCAAACAGTACAATTCGCCAATTATTTGATCTTCAAGTTTAAGTGAACTACGAGCCCCATTGTTAATCCTTTAATGGAAATTAATTGTAACTTTCTACAAGTAGAACAATGAATGGAACAGGTAGACGGTTGAAAACTTTGTATATATTGCTTCTATATAGTATAAGAGACATATATGCAAAGCATCCAAACAGTACCATTCGCCAATTTTTTGTTCTTCAAGTTTAAGTGAACTACGAGCCCCATTGTTAATCCTTTAAAGGAAATTATTTGTAAATTTCGACAAGTAGAACAATGAATGGAACAGGTAGACTGTTGAAATCATTGTATATATTGCTTCTATATAGTATAAGAAACATATATGCAAAGCATCCAAACAGTACAATTCGCCAATTTTTTGTTCTTCAAGTTTAAGTGAACAATGAGCCCCATTGTTAATCCTTTAAAGGAAATTATTTGTAACTTTCGACAAGTAGAACAATGAATGGAACAGGTAGACGGTTGAAAACCTTGTATATATTGCTTCTATATAGTCTAAGAAACATAAATGCAAAGCATCCAAACAGTACAATTCGCCAATTTTTTGTTCTTCAAGTTTAAGTGAACAATGAGCCCCAATGGTTAATCCTTTATCGGTAATTATTTGTAACTTTCGACAAGTAGAACAGTGAATGGATCAGGTAGACGGTTGAAATCATTGTATATATTGCTTCTATATAATCTACGAAACATATATGCAAAGCATCCAAACAGTACAATTCGCCAATTTTTTGTTCTTCAAGTTTAAGTGAACAGCGAGCCCCATTGATAATCATGAAATGGAAATTATTTGTAACTTTCTACAAGTAGAACAATGAATAGTACAGGTAGACGGGTGAAATCTTTCTATATATTGCTTCTATATAGTCTAAGAAACATATATGCAAAGCGTCCAAACAGTACAATTCGCCAATTTTTTGTTCTTCAAGTTTAAGTAAACTACGATCCCCATTGTTAATCCCTTAACGGAAATTATTTGTAACTTTCGACAAGTAGAACAATGAATGGAACAGGTAGACGGTTGAAATCATTGCATATATTGCTTCTATATAGTCTAAGAAACATATATGCAAAGCATCCAAACAGTACAATTCGCTAATTTTTTGCTCTTCAAGTTTAAGTGAACAACGAGCCCCATTGTTAATCCGTTAAAGGAAATTATTTGTAAATTTCGACAAGTAGAACAATGATTGGAACACGTAGACGGTTGACATCTTAGTATATATTGCTTCCATATAGTCTAAGAAACATGTACGCAAAGCATCCAAACAGTACCATTCGCCAATTTTTTGTTCTTCAAGTTTAAGTGAACTACGAGCCCCATTGTTAATCCTTTAAAAGAAATTATTTGTAAATTTCGACAAGTAGAACAATGAATGGATCATGTAGACGGTTGAAATCATTGTATATATTGCTTCTATATAGTCTACGAAACATATATGCAAAGCATCCAAACAGTACAATTCGCCAATTTTTTGTTCTACAAGTTTAAGTGAACAATGAGCTCCATTGTTAATCCTTTATCGGAAATTATTTGTAAATTTCGACAAGTAGGACAATGATTGGAACACGTAGACGGTTGAAATCTTTGTATATATTGCTTCTATATAGTCTAAGAAACATATACGCAAAGCATCCAAACAGTACCATTCGCCAATTTTTTGTTCTTCTAGTTTAAGTGAACAATGAGCCCCAATGGTTAATCCTTTATCGGAAATTACTTGTAATTTTCGACAAGTAGAACAATGAATGGAACAGGTAGACGGTTGAAATCTTTGTATATATTGCTTCTATATAGTCTAAGAAACATATATGCATAGCGTCCAAACAGTACAATTCGCCAATTTTTTGATCTTCAAGTTTAAGTGAACAGTGAGCCCCATTGATAATCATGAAATGGAAATTATTTGGAACTTTCTACAAGTAGAACAATGAATAGTACAGGTAGACGGGTGAAATCTTTCTATATATTGCTTCTAAATAGTCTAAGAAACATATATACAAAGCATCCAAACAGTACAATTCGCCAATTATTTGATCTTCAAGATTAAGTGAACTACGAGCCCCATTGTTAATACTTTAACGGAAATTAATTGTAACTTTCTACAAGTAGAACAATGAATGGAACAGGTAGACGGTTGAAATCTTTGTATATGTTGCTTCTATATAGTCTAAGAAACCTATATGCAAAGCATCTAAACAGTAACAATCGCCAATTTTTTGATCTTCAAGTTTAAGTGAACAGCGGGCCCCATTGATAATCATGAAATGGAAATTATTTGTAACTTTCTACAAGTAGAACAATGAATAGTACAGGTAGACGGGTGAAATCTTTCTATATATTGCTTCTAAATAGTCTAAGAAACATATATGCAAAGCATCCAAACAGTACAATTCCCCAATTTTTTGTTCTTCAAGTTTAAGTGAACAATGAGCCCCAATGGTTAATCCTTTATCGGAAATTACTTGTAATTTTCGACAAGTAGAACAATGAATGGAACAGGTAGACGGTTGAAATCTTTGTATATATTGCTTCTATATAGTCTAAGAAACATATATGCATAGCGTCCAAACAGTACAATTCGCCAATTTTTTGCTCTTCAAGTTTAAGTGAACTACGAGCCCCATTGTTAATCCTTTAAAGGAAATTATTTGTAAATTTCGGCAAGTAGAACAATGAATGGAATAGGTAGACGGTTGAAATCATTGTATATATTGCTTCTATATAGTCTAAGAAGCATATATGCAAAGCATCCAAACAGTACAATTCACCAATTTCTTGTTCTTCAAGTTTAAGTAAACTACGATCCCCATTGTTAATCCCTTAACGGAAATTATTTGTAACTTTCGCCAAGTAGAACAATGAATGGAACAGGTAGACGGTTGAAATCTTTGTATATATTGCTTCTATATAATCTAAGAAACATATATGCAAAGCATCCAACCTTTACAATTCGCCAATTTTTTGATCTTCAAGTTTAAGTGAACAGTGAGCCCCATTGATAATCATGAAATGGAAATTATTTGTAACTTTCTACAAGTAGAACAATGAATAGTACAGGTAGACGGGTGAAATCTTTCTATATATTGCTTCTAAATAGTCTAAGAAACATATATGCAAAGCATCCAAACAGTACAATTCGCCAATTATTTGATCTTCAAGATTAAGTGAACTACGAGCCCCATTGTTAATACTTTAACGGAAATTAATTGTAACTTTCTACAAGTAGAACAATGAATGGAACAGGTAGACGGTTGAAATCTTTGTATATGTTGCTTCTATATAGTCTAAGAAACCTATATGCAAAGCATCCAAACAGTACAATTCGCCAATTTTTTGTTCCTCAAGTTTAAGTGAACTACGAGCCCCATTGTTAATCCTTTAACGGAAATTAATTGTAACTTTCTACAAGTAGAACAATGAATAGTACAGGTAGACGGATCAAATCTTTCTATATATTGCTTCTAAATAGTGTAAGAAACATATATGCAAAGCATCCAAACAGTACAATTCGCCAATTTTTTGTTCTTCAAGTTTAAGTGAACTACGAGCCCCATTGTTAATCCTTTAAAGGAAATTATTTCTCAATTTCGACAAGTAGAACAATGAATGGATCATGTAGACAGTTGAAATCATTGTATATATTGCTCCTATATAGTCTACGAAACATATATGCAAAACATCCAAACAGTACAATTTGCCACTTATTTCATCTTCAAGTTTAAGTGAACTACGAGCCCCATTGTTAATCCATTATCGGAAATTATTTGTAACTTTCGACGAGTAGAACAATGAATGGAACACGTAGACGGTTGAAATATTTTTATATATTGCTTCCATATAGTCTAAGAAACATATATGCATAGCGTCCAAACAGTACAATTCGCTAATTTTTTGCTCTTCAAGTTTAAGTGAACTATGAGCCCCATTGTTAATCCTTTAAAGGAAATTATTTGTAAATTTCGGCAAGTAGAACAATGAACGGAACAGGTAGACGGTTGAAATCCTTTTATATATTGCGTCTATATAATCTAAGAAACATATATGCAAAGCGTCCAAACAGTACAATTCGCCAATTATTTGATCTTCAAGTTTAAGTGAACAACGAGCCCCATTGTTAATCCGTTAAAGGAAATTATTTGTAAATTTCGACAAGTAGAACAATGATTGGAACACGTAGACGGTTGACATCTTAGTATATATTGCTTCCATATAGTCTAAGAAACATGTACGCAAAGCATCCAAACAGTACCATTCGCCAATTTTTTGTTCTTCAAGTTTAAGTGAACAATGAGCCCCAATGGTTAATCCTTTATCGGAAATTACTTGTAATTTTCGACAAGTAGAACAATGAATGGAACAGGTAGACGGTTGAAATCTTTGTATATATTGCTTCTATATAGTCTACGAAACATATATGCAAAGCATCCAAACAGTACCATTCGTCAATTTTTTGTTCTTCAAGTTTAAGTGAACAGCAAGCCCCATTGATAATCATGAAATGGAAATTATTTGTAACTTTCTACAAGTAGAACAATGAATAGTACAGGTAGACGGGTGAAATCTTTCTATATATTGCTTCTAAATAGTCTAAGAAACATATATGAAAAGCATCCAAACAGTACAATTCGCCAATTATTTGATCTTCAAGATTAAGTGAACTACGAGCCCCATTGTTAATACTTTAACGGAAATTAATTGTAACTTTCTACAAGTAGAACAATGAATGGAACAGGTAGACGGTTGAAATCTTTGTATATGTTGCTTCTATATAGTCTAAGAAACCTATATGCAAAGCATCTAAACAGTAACAATCGCCAATTTTTTGATCTTCAAGTTTAAGTGAACAGCGGGCCCCATTGATAATCATGAAATGGAAATTATTTGTAACTTTCTACAAGTAGAACAATGAATAGTACAGGTAGACGGGTGAAATCTTTCTATATATTGCTTCTAAGTAGTCTAAGAAACATATATGCAAAGCATCCAAACAGTACAATTCCCCAATTTTTTGTTCTTCAAGTTTAAGTGAACAATGAGCCCCAATGGTTAATCCTTTATCGGAAATTACTTGTAATTTTCGACAAGTAGAACAATGAATGGAACAGGTAGACGGTTGAAATCTTTGTATATATTGCTTCTATATAGTCTAAGAAACATATATGCAGAGCGTCCAAACAGTACAATTCGCCAATTTTTTGCTCTTCAAGTTTAAGTGAACTACGAGCCCCATTGTTAATCCTTTAAAGGAAATTATTTGTAAATTTCGGCAAGTAGAACAATGAATGGAATAGGTAGACGGTTGAAATCATTGTATATATTGCTTCTATATAGTCTAAGAAACATATATGCAAAGCATCCAAACAGTACAATTCGCCAATTTCTTGTTCTTCAAGTTTAAGTAAACTACGATCCCCATTGTTAATCCCTTAACGGAAATTATTTGTAACTTTCGCCAAGTAGAACAATGAATGGAACAGGTAGACGGTTGAAATCTTTGTATATATTGCTTCTATATAGTCTAAGAAACATATATGCAAAGCGTCCAAACAGTACAATTCGCCAATTATTTGATCTTCAAGTTTAAGTGAACTACGAGCCCCATTGTTAATACTTTAACGGAAATTATTTGAAACTTGCGACAAGAAGAACAATGAATGGAACAGGTAGCCGGTTGAAATCAATGTATATATTGCTTCTATATAGTCTAAGAAACATATATGCAAAGCATCCAAACAGTACCATTCGCAATTTTTTTGTTCTTCAAGTTTAAGTGAACAACGAGCCCCATTGTTAATCCTTTAAAGGAAATTATTTGTAAATTTCGACAAGTAGAACAATGATAGGAACACGTAGACGGTTGAAATCTTTGTATATATTGCTTCCATATAGTCTAAGAAACATATAAGCAAAGCATCCAAACAGTACCATTCGCCAATTTTTTGTTCTTCAAGTTTAAGTGAACAATGAGCCCCATTGTTAATCCTTTATCGGAAATTATTTGTAAATTTCGACAAGTAGAACAATGAATGGAACAGGTAGACTGTTGAAATCATTGTATATATTGCTTCTACATAGTCCAAGAAACATATATGCAAAGCGTCCAAACAGTACAATTCGCCAATTTTTTGTTCTTCAAGTTTAAGTGAACTACGAGCCCCATTGTTAATCCTTTATCGGAAATTATTTGTAACTTTCGACAAGTAGAACAATGAATGGAACAGGTAGACGGTTGAAATCTTTGTATATATTGCTTCTATATAGTCTAAGAAACATATATGCAAAGCATCCAAACAGTACCATTCGCCAATTTTTTGTTTTTCAAGTATAAGTGAACAATGAGCCCCAATGGTTAATCCGTTATCGGAAATTATTTGTAACCTTCGACAAGTAGAACAATGAATGGAACAGGTAGACGGCTGAAATCTTTGTATATATTGCTTCTATATAGTCTCAGAAACATATATGCAAAGCATCCAAACAGTACCATTCGCCAATTTTTCGTTCTTCAAGTTTAAGTGAACAACGAGCCCCATTGATAATCATGAAACGGAAATTATTTGTAACTTTCGACATGTAGAACAATGATTGGAACACGTAGACGGTTGAAATCTTTGTATATATTGCTTCCATATAGTCTAAGAAACATATATGCAAAGCATCCAAACAGTACCATTCGCCAATTTTTTGTTCTTCAAGTTTAAGTGAACAACGAGCCCCATTGATAATCATGAAACGGAAATTATTTGTAACTTTCGACATGTAGAACAATGATTGGAACATGTAGACGGTTGAAATCATTGTATATATTGCTTCTATATAGTCTAGGATACCTATATGCAAATCATCCAAACAGTACCATTCGCCAATTTTTTGTTCTTCAAGTTTAAGTGAACTACGAGCCCCATTGTTAATCCTTTAAAGGAAATTATTTGTAAATTTCGACAAGTAGAACAATGAATGGAACAGGTAGACTGTTGAAATCATTGTATATATTGCTTCTATATAGTCTAAGAAACATATATGCAAAGCATCCAAACAGTACAATTCGCCTATTTTTTGTTCTTCAAGTTTAAGTAAACTACGATCCCCATTGTTAATCCCTTAACGGAAATTATTTGTAATTTTCGACAAGCAGAACAATGAATGGAACAGGTAGACGGTTGAAATCTTTGTATATAATGCTTCCATATAGTCTAAGAAACATGTACGCAAAGCATCCAAACATTACCATTCGCCAATCTTTTGTTCTTCAAGTTTAAGTGAACAATGAGCCCCAATGGTTAATCCTTTATCGGTAATTATTTGTAAATTTCGATAAGTAGAACAATGAATGGAACAGGTAGCCGGTTGAAATCTTTGTATATATTGCTTCTATATAGTCTAAGAAACATATAAGCAAAGCATCCAAACAGTACAATTCGCCAATTATTTGTTCTTCAAGTTTAAGTGAACAATGAGCCCCATTGTTAATCCTTTATCGGAAATTATTTGTAAATTTCGACAAGTAGAACAATGAATGGAACAGGTAGACTGTTGAAATCATTGTATATATTGCTTCTACATAGTCCAAGAAACATATATGCAAAGCGTCCAAACAGTACAATTCGCCAATTTTTTGTTCTTCAAGTTTAAGTGAACTACGAGCCCCATTGTTAATCCTTTATCGGAAATTATTTGTAACTTTCGACAAGTAGAACAATGAATGGAACAGGTAGACGGTTGAAATCTTTGTATATATTGCTTCTATATAGTCTAAGAAACATATATGCAAAGCATCCAAACAGTACCATTCGCCAATTTTTTGTTCTTCAAGTTTAAGTGAACAACGAGCCCCATTGATAATCATGAAACGGAAATTATTTGTAAATTTCGACAAGTAGAACAATGAATGGAACAGGTAGACGGTTGAAATCTTTGTATATATTGCTTCTATATAGTATAAGAAACATATATGCAAAGCATCCAAACAGTACAATTCGCCAATTTTTTGTTCTTCAAGTTTAAGTGAACAACGACCCCCATTGATAATCATGAAAGGGAAATTATTTGTAAATTTCGACAAGTAGAACAATGAATGGAACAGGTAGACGGTTGAAATCTTTGTATATATTGCTTCTATATAGTATAAGAAACATATATGCAAAGCATCCAAACAGTACAATTCGCCAATTTTTTGTTCTTCCAGTTTAAGTGAACAATGAGCCCCAATGGTTAATCCGTTATCGGAAATTATTTGTAACTTTCGACAAGTAGAACAATGAATGGAACAGGTAGACGGTTGAAATCTTTGTATATATTGGTTCCATATAGTCTAAGAAACATGTACGCAAAGCATCCAGACAGTACCATTCGCCAATTTTGTGCTCTTCAAGTTTAAGTGAACTACGAGCCCCATTGTTAATCCTTTAAAGGAAATTATTTGTAAACTTCGGCAAGGAGAACGATGAATGGAACAGGTAGACTGTTGAAATCTTTGTATATATTGCTTCTATATAATCTAAGAAACATATATGCAAAGCATCCAAACAGTACCATTCGCCAATTTTTTGTTCTTCAAGTTTAAGTGAACAATGAGCCCCATTGTTAATCCTTTATCGGAAATTATTTGTAATTTTCGACAAGTAGAACAATGAATGGAACTGGTAGACGGTTGAAATCTTTTTATATATTGCTTCTTATATGCAAAGCATCTAAACAGTACCATTCGCCAATTTTTTGGTCTTCAAGTTTAAGTGAACAACGAGCCCCATTGATAATCATGAAAGGGAAATTATTTGTAAATTTCGACAAGTAGAACAATGAATGGAACAGGTAGACGGTTGAAATCTTTGTATATATTGCTTCTATATTGTCTAAGAAACATATATGCAAAGCATCCAAACAGTACCATTCGCCAATTTTTTGTTCTTCAAGTTTAAGTGAACAATGAGCCCCATTGATAATCATGAAACGGAAATTATTTGTAACTTTCGACATGTAGAACAATGATTGGAACACGTAGACGGTTGAAATCTTTGTATATATTGCTTCCATATAGTCTAAGGAACATATATGCAAAGCATCCAAACAGTACCATTCGCCAATTTTTTGTTCTTCAAGTTTAAGCGAACTACGAGCCCCATTGTTAATACTTTAACGGAAATTATTTGTAACTTTCGACAAGTAGAACAATGAATGGAACAGGTAGACGGTTGAAATCATTGTATATATTGCTTCCATATAGTCCATGAAACATATATGCAAAGCATCCAAACAGTACAATTCGTGAATTTATTGTTCTTGAAGTTTAAGTGAACAACGATCCCCATTTTTAATCCTTTAACGGTAATTATTTGTAACTTTCGACAAGAAGAACAATGAATGGAACAGGTAGACGGTTGAAATCTTTGTATATATTGCTTTTATATTGTCTAAGAAACATACATGCTAAGCATCCAAACAGTACCATTCGCCAATTTTTTGTTCTTCAAGGTTAAGTGAACTACGAGCCCCATTGATAATCATGAAAGGGAAATTATTTGTAACTTTCGACAAGTAGAACAATGAATGGAACAGGTAGACGGTTGAAATATTTGTATATATTGCTTCTATATAGTCTAGGAAACCTATATGCAAATCATCCAAACAGTAACATTCGCCAATTTTTTGTTCTTCAAGTTTAAGCGAACTACGAGCCCCATTGTTAATACTTTAACGGAAATTATTTGTAACTTTCGACAAGTAGAACAATGAATGGAACAGGTAGACGGTTGAAATCATTGTATATATTGCTTCCATATAGTCCATGAAACATATATGCAAAGCATCCAAACAGTACAATTCGCGAATTTATTGTTGTTCAAGTTTAAGTGAACAACGAGCCCCATTGATAATCATGAAACGGAAATTATTTGTAACTTTCGACATGTAGAACAATGATTGGAACACGTAGACGGTTGAAATCTTTGTATATATTGCTTCCATATAGTCTAAGAAACATATATGCAAAGCATCCAAACAGTACCATTCGCCAATTTTTTGTTCTTCAAGTTTAAGTGAACAACGAGCCCCATTGATAATCATGAAACGGAAATTATTTGTAACTTTCGACATGTAGAACAATGATTGGAACATGTAGACGGTTGAAATCATTGTATATATTGCTTCTATATAGTCTAGGATACCTATATGCAAATCATCCAAACAGTAACATTCGCCAATTTTTGGTTCTTCAAGTTTAAGCGAACTACGAGCCCCATTGTTAATACTTTAACGGAAATTATTTGTAACTTTCGACAAGTAGAACAATGAATGGAACTGGTAGACGGTTGAAATCTTTTTATATATTGCTTCTATATAGTCTAAGAAACATATATGCAAAGCATCCAAACAGTACAATTCGCCAATTTTTTGTTCTTCAAGTTTAAGTGAACAATGAGCCCCAATGGTTAATCCGTTATCGGAAATTATTTGTAACTTTCGACAAGTAGAACAATGAATGGAACAGGAGGACGGTTAAAATCTTTGTATATATTGCTTCTATATAGTCTAGGAAACCTATATGCAAATCATCCAAACAGTAACATTCGCCAATTTTTTGTTCTTCAAGTTTAAGCGAACTACGAGCCCCATTGTTAATACTTTAACGGAAATTATTTGTAACTTTCGACAAGTAGAACAATGAATGGAACAGGTAGACGGTTGAAATCATTGTATATATTGCTTCCATATAGTCCATGAAACATATATGCAAAGCATCCAAACAGTACAATTCGCGAATTTATTGTTGTTCAAGTTTAAGTGAACAACGAGCCCCATTGATAATCATGAAACGGAAATTATTTGTAACTTTCGACATGTAGAACAATGATTGGAACACGTAGACGGTTGAAATCTTTGTATATATTGCTTCCATATAGTCTAAGAAACATATATGCAAAGCATCCAAACAGTACCATTCGCCAATTTTTTGTTCTTCAAGTTTAAGTGAACAACGAGCCCCATTGATAATCATGAAACGGAAATTATTTGTAACTTTCGACATGTAGAACAATGATTGGAACATGTAGACGGTTGAAATCATTGTATATATTGCTTCTATATAGTCTAGGATACCTATATGCAAATCATCCAAACAGTAACATTCGCCAATTTTTTGTTCTTCAAGTTTAAGCGAACTACGAGCCCCATTGTTAATACTTTAACGGAAATTATTTGTAACTTTCGACAAGTAGAACAATGAATGGAACTGGTAGACGGTTGAAATCTTTTTATATATTGCTTCTATATAGTCTAAGAAACATATATGCAAAGCATCCAAACAGTACAATTCGCCAATTTTTTGTTCTTCAAGTTTAAGTGAACAATGAGCCCCAATGGTTAATCCGTTATCGGAAATTATTTGTAACTTTCGACAAGTAGAACAATGAATGGAACAGGAGGACGGTTAAAATCTTTGTATATATTGCTTCTATATAGTCTAAGAAACATATATGCAAAGCATCCAAATAGTACAATTCGACAATTTTTTGTTCTTCAAGTTTAAGTGAACAATGAGCCCCATTGTTAATCCTTTATCGGAAATTATTTGTAACTTTCGACAAGTAGAACAGTGAATGGAACAGGTAGACGGTTGAAATCTTTGTATATATTGCATCTATATAGTATAAGAAACATATATGCAAAGCACCCAAACAGTACAATTCGCCAATTTTTTGTTCTTCAAGTTTAAGTGAACAATGAGCCCCAATGGTTAATCCGTTATCGGAAATTATTTGTAACTTTCGACAAGTAGAACAATGAATGGAACAGGAGGACGATTGAAATCTTTCTATATATTGCTTCTATATAGTCTAAGAAACATATATGCAAAGCATCCAAACAGTACCATTCGCCAATTTTTTGTTCTTCAAGTTTAAGTAAACAACGAGCCCCATTGATAATCATGAAATGGAAATTATTTGTAACTTTCTACAAGTAGAACAATGAATAGTACAGGTAGACCGGTGAAATCCTTCTATATATTGCTTCTATATAGTCTAAGAAACATATATGCAAAGCATCCAAACAGTACAATTCGCCAATTTTTTGTTCTTCAAGTTTAAGTGAACAACGAGCCCCATTGATAATCATGAAAGGGAAATTATTTGTAAATTTCGACAAGTAGAACAATGAATGGAACAGGTAGACGGTTGAAGTATTTGTATATATTGCTTCTATATAATATAAGAAACATATATTCAAAGCATCCAAACAGTACCATTCGCCAATTTTTTGTTCTTCAAGTTTAAGTGAACTACGAGCCCCATTGTTAATCCTTTATCGGAAATTATTTGTAACTTTCTACAAGTAGAACAATGAATAGTACAGGTAGACCGGTGAAATCCTTCTATATATTGCTTCTATATAGTCTAAGAAACATATATGCAAAGCATCCAAACAGTACAATTCGCCAATTTTTTGTTCTTCAAGTTTAAGTGAACAACGAGCCCCATTGATAATCATGAAAGGGAAATTATTTGTAAATTTCGACAAGTAGAACAATGAATGGAACAGGTAGACGGTTGAAATATTTGTATATATTGCTTCTATATAATATAAGAAACATATATGCAAAGCATCCAAACAGTACCATTCGCCAATTTTTTGTTCTTCAAGTTTAAGTAAACAACGAGCCCCATTGATAATCATGAAATGGAAATTATTTGTAACTTTCTACAAGTAGAACAATGAATAGTACAGGTAGACCGGTGAAATCCTTCTATATATTGCTTCTATATAGTCTAAGAAACATATATGCAAAGCATCCAAACAGTACAATTCGCCAATTTTTTGTTCTTCAAGTTTAAGTGAACAACGAGCCCCATTGATAATCATGAAAGGGAAATTATTTGTAAATTTCGACAAGTAGAACAATTAATGGAACAGGTAGACTGTTGAAATCATTGTATATATTGCTGCTATATAGTCTATGAAACATATATGCATAGCGTCCAAACAGTACAATTCGCCAATTTTTTGCTCTTCAAGTTTAAGTGAACTACGAGCCCCAATGGTTAATCCTTTATCGGAAATTATTGGTAATTTTCGACAAGTAGAACAATGAATGGAACAGGTAGACGGTTGAAATCTTTGTATATATTGCTTCTATATAATCCAAGAAACATATATGCAAAGCATCCAAACAGTACCATTCGCCAATTTTTTGTTCTTCAAGTTTAAGTGAACAACGAGCCCCATTGATAATCATGAAACGGAAATTATATGTAACTTTCTACAAGTAGAACAATGAATAGAACAGGTAGACGGTTGAAATCTTTGTATATGTTGCTTCTATATAGACTAAGAAACCTATATGCAAAGCATCAAAACAGTAACAATCGCCAATTTTTTGATCTTCAAGTTTAAGTGAACAGCGAGCCCCATTGATAATCATGAAATGGAAATTATTTGTAACTTTCTACACGTAGAACAATGAATAGTACAGGTAGACTGGTGAAATCTTTCTATATATTGCGTCTATATAGTCTAAGAAACATATATGCGAAGCATCCAAACAGTAACATTCGCCAATTTTTTGATCTTCAAGTTTAAGTGAACTACGAGCCCCATTGTTAATCCTTTATCGGAAATTATTTGTAAATTTCGACAAGTAGAACAATGAATGGAACTGGTAGACGGTTGAAATCTTTTTATATATTGCTTCTATAGAGTCTAAGAAACATATATGCAAAGCATCCAAACAGTACCATTCGCCAATTTTTTTTCTTCAAGTTTAAGTGAACAACGAGCCCTATTGATAATCATGAAACGGAAATTATTTGTAACTTTCGACATGTAGAACAATGATTGGAACACGTAGACGGTTGAAATCTTTGTATATATTGCTTCCATATAGTCTAAGAAACATATATGCAAAGCATCCAAACAGTACCATTCGCCAATTTTTTGTTCTTCAAGTTTAAGTGAACAACGAGCCCCATTGATAATCATGAAACGGAAATTATTTGTAACTTTCGACATGTAGAACAATGATTGGAACATGTAGACGGTTGAAATCATTGTATATATTGCTTCTATATAGTCTAGGATACCTATATGCAAATCATCCAAACAGTAACATTCGCCAATTTTTTGTTCTTCAAGTTTAAGCGAACTACGAGCCCCATTGTTAATACTTTAACGGAAATTATTTGTAACTTTCGACAAGTAGAACAATGAATGGAACAGGTAGACGGTTGAAATCATTGTATATATTGCTTCCATATAGTCCATGAAACATATATGCAAAGCATCCAAACAGTACAATTCGCGAATTTATTGTTCTTCAAGTTTAAGTGAACAACGATCCCCATTTTTAATCCTTTAACGGTAATTATTTGTAACTTTCGACAAGAAGAACAATGAATGGAACAGGTAGACGGTTGAAATCTTTGTATATATTGCTTTTATATTGTCTAAGATACATACATGCTAAGCATCCAAACAGTACCATTCGCCAATTTTTTGTTCTTCAAGTTTAAGTGAACAACGAGCCCCATTGATAATCATGAAACGGAAATTATTTGTAACTTTCGACATGTAGAACAATGATTGGAACATGTAGACGGTTGAAATCATTGTATATATTGCTTCTATATAGTCTAGGATACCTATATGCAAATCATCCAAACAGTAACATTCGCCAATTTTTTGTTCTTCAAGTTTAAGCGAACTACGAGCCCCATTGTTAATACTTTAACGGAAATTATTTCTAACTTTCGACAAGTAGAACAATGAATGGAACTGGTAGACGGTTGAAATCTTTTTATATATTGCTTCTATATAGTCTAAGAAACATATATGCAAAGCATCCAAACAGTACAATTCGCCAATTTTTTGTTCTTCAAGTTTAAGTGAACAATGAGCCCCAATGGTTAATCCGTTATCGGAAATTATTTGTAACTTTCGACAAGTAGAACAATGAATGGAACAGGAGGACGATTGAAATCTTTCTATATATTGCTTCTATATAGTCTAAGAAACATATATGCAAAGCATCCAAACAGTACCATTCGCCAATTTTTTGTTCTTCAAGTTTAAGTAAACAACGAGCCCCATTGATAATCATGAAATGGAAATTATTTGTAACTTTCTACAAGTAGAACAACGAATAGTACAGGTAGACCGGTGAAATCCTTCTATATATTGCTTCTATATAGTCTAAGAAACATATATGCAAAGCATCCAAACAGTACAATTCGACAATTTTTTGTTCTTCAAGTTTAAGTGAACAACGAGCCCCATTGATAATCATGAAAGGGAAATTATTTGTAAATTTCGGCAAGTAGAACAATGAATGGAACAGGTAGACGGTTGAAATATTTGTATATATTGCTTCTATATAATATAAGAAACATATATTCAAAGCATCCAAACAGTACCATTCGCCAATTTTTTGTTCTTCAAGTTTAAGTGAACTACGAGCCCCATTGTTAATCCTTTATCGGAAATTATTTGTAACTTTCTACAAGTAGAACAATGAATAGTACAGGTAGTCCGGTGAAATCCTTCTATATATTGCTTCTATATAGTCTAAGAAACATATATGCAAAGCATCCAAACAGTACAATTCGCCAATTTTTTGTTCTTCAAGTTTAAGTGAACAACGAGCCCCATTGATAATCATGAAAGGGAAATTATTTGTAAATTTCGACAAGTAGAACAATGAATGGAACAGGTAGACGGTTGAAATATTTGTATATATTGCTTCTATATAATATAAGAAACATATATGCAAAGCATCCAAACAGTACCATTCGCCAATTTTTTGTTCTTCAAGTTTAAGTAAACAACGAGCCCCATTGATAATCATGAAATGGAAATTATTTGTAACTTTCTACAAGTAGAACAATGAATAGTACAGGTAGACCGGTGAAATCCTTCTATATATTGCTTCTATATAGTCTAAGAAACATATATGCAATGCATCCAAACAGTACAATTCGCCAATTTTTTGTTCTTCAAGTTTAAGTGAACAACGAGCCCCATTGATAATCATGAAAGGGAAATTATTTGTAAATTTCGACAAGTAGAACAATTAATGGAACAGGTAGACTGTTGAAATCATTGTATATATTGCTGCTATATAGTCTAAGAAACATATATGCATAGCGTCCAAACAGTACAATTCGCCAATTTTTTGCTCTTCAAGTATAAGTGAACTACGAGCCCCAATGGTTAATCCTTTATCGGAAATTATTGGTAATTTTCGACCAGTAGAACAATGAATGGAACAGGTAGACGGTTGAAATCTTTGTATATATTGCTTCTATATAATCCAAGAAACATATATGCAAAGCATCCAAACAGTACCATTCGCCAATTTTTTGTTCTTCAAGTTTAAGTGAACAACGAGGCCCATTGATAATCATGAAACGGAAATTATTTCTAACTTTCGACAAGAAGAACAATGAATAGAACAGGTAGACGGTTGAAATCTTTGTATATATTGCTTCTATATAATCTAAGAAACATATATGCAAAGCATCCAAACAGTACCATTCGCCAATTTTTTTTCTTCAAGTTTAAGTGAACAACGAGCCCCATTGATAATCATGAAACGGAAATTATTTGTAATTTTCGACATATAGAACAATGATTGGAACACGTAGACGGTTGAAATCTTTGTATATATTGCTTCCATATAGTCTAAGAAACATATATGCAAAGCATCCAAACAGTACCATTCGCCAATTTTTTGTTCTTCAAGTTTAAGTGAACAACGAGGCCCATTGATAATCATGAAACGGAAATTATTTCTAACTTTCGACAAGAAGAACAATGAATAGAACAGGTAGACGGTTGAAATGTTTGTATATGTTGCTTCTATATAGTCTAAGAAACCTATATGCAAAGCATCTAAACAGTAACATTCGCCAATTTTTTGATCTTCAAGTTTAAGTGAACGATGAGCCCCATTGTTAATCCTTTATCGGAAATTATTTGTATCTTTCGACAAGTAGAACAGTGAATGGAACAGGTAGACGGTTGAAATCTTTGTATATATTGCTTCTATATAGTATAAGAAACATATATGCAAAGCATCCAAACAGTACAATTCGCCAATTTTTTGTTCTTCAAGTTTAAGTGAACAATGAGCCCCAATGGTTAATCCGTTATCGGAAATTATTTGCAAATTTCGACAAGTAGAACAATGAATGGAACAGGTAGACGGTTGAAATCATTGTATATATTGGTTCCATATAGTCTATGAAACATGTACGCAAAGCATCCAGACAGTACCATTCGCCAATTTTTTGTTCTTCAAGTTTAAGTGAACAATGAGCCCCAATGGTTAATCCTTTATCGGAAATTATTTGTAATTTTCGACAAGTAGAACAATGAATGGAACAGGTAGACGGTTGAAATCTTTGTATATATTGCTTCTATATAATCTAAGAAACATATATGCAAAGCATCTAAACAGTAACAATCGCCAATTTTTTGTTCTTCAATTTTAAGTGAACTATGAGCCCCATTGTTTATCCTTTAAAGGAAATTATTTGTAAATTTCGACAAGTAGAACAATGAATGGACCATGTAGACGGTTGAAATCATTGTATATATTGCTTCTATATAGCCTACGAAACATATATGCAAAGCATCCAAACAGTACAATTCGCCAATTTTTTGTTCTTCAAGTTTAAGTGAACTACGAGCCCCATTGTTAATCTTTAACGGAAATTAATTGTAACTTTCTACACGTAGAACAATGATTGGAACACACAGACGGTTGAAATCTTTGTATATATTGCTTCCATATAGCCTAAGAAACATATATGCAAAGCATCCAAACAGTACCATACGCCAATTTTTTGTTCTTCAAGTTTAAGTGAACAACGAGCCCCATTGATAATCATGAAACGGAAATTATTTCTAACTTTCTACAAGTAGAACAATGAATAGTACAGGTAGACGGGTGTAATCTTTCTATATATTGCTTCTAAATAGTCTAAGAAACATATATGCAAAGCATCCAAACAGTACAATTCGCCAATTTTTTGTTCTTCAAGTTTAAGTGAACTATGAGCCCCATTGTTAATCCTTTAAAGGAAATTATTTGTAAATTTCGACAAGTAGAACAATGAATGGATCATGTAGACGGTTGATATCATTGTATATATTGCTTCTATATAGCCTACGAAACATATATGCAAAGCATCCAAACAGTACAATACGCCAATTTTTTGTTCTTCAAGTTTAAGTGAACTACGAGCCCCATTGTTAATCTTTAAAGGAAATTAATTGTAACTTTCTACACGTAGAACAATGATAGGAACACACAGACGGTTGAAATCTTTGTATATATTGCTTCCATATAGTCTAAGAAACATATATGCAAAGCATCCAAACAGTACCATTCGCCAATTTTTTGTTCTTCAAGTTTAAGTGAACAATGAGCCCCATTGTTAATCCTTTATCGGAAATTATTTGTAACTTTCGACAAGTAGAACATTGAATGGAACAGGTAGACGGTTGAAATCTTTGTATATATTGCTTCTATATAGTATAAGAAACATATATGCAAAGCATCCAACAGTACCATTCGCCAATTTTTTGTTCTTCAAGTTTAAGTGAACAACGAGCCCCATTGATAATCATGAAACGGAAATTATTTGTAACTTTCTACAAGTAGAACAATGAATAGAACAGGTAGACGGTTGAAATCTTTGTATATGTTGCTTCTATATAGTATAAGAAACCTATATGCAAAGCATCTAAACAGTACCATTCGCCAATTTTTTGTTCTTCAAGTTTAAGTGAACAACGAGCCCAATTGATAATCATGAAACGGAAATTATTTGTAACTTTCTACAAGTAGAACAATGAATAGAACAGGTAGACGGTTGAAATCTTTGTATATGTTGCTTCTATATAGTCTACGAAACCTATATGCAAAGCATCTAAACAGTAACAATCGCCAATTTTTTGATCTTCAAGTTTAAGTGATCAATGAGCCCCAATGGTTAATCCTTTATCGGTGATTATTTGTAACTTTCGACAAGTAGAACAATGAATGGAACAGGTAGACGGTTGAAATCCTTGTATATATTGCATCTATATAATCTAAGAAACATATATGCAAAGCATCCAAACAGTACCATTCGCCAATTTTTTGTTCTTCAAGTTTAAGTGAACTACGAGCCCCATTGTTAATCCTTTAAAGGAAATTATTTGTAAATTTCGACAAGTAGAACAATGAATGGAACAGGTAGACTGTTGAAATCATTGTATATATTGCTTCTATATAGTCTAAGAAACATACATGCAAAGCGTCCAAACAGTACAATTCGCCAATTATTTGATCTTCAAGTTTAAGTGAACTACGAGCCCCATTCTTAATACTTTAACGGAAATTATTTGTAATTTGCGACAAGTAGAACAATGAATGGAACAGGTAGCCGGTTGAAATCAATGTATATATTGCTTCTATATAGTCTAAGAAACATATATGCAAAGCATCCAAACAGTACCATTCGCAATTTTTTTGTTCTTCAAGTTTAAGTGAACAACGAGCCCCATTGCTAATCCTTTAAAGGAAATTATTTGTAAATTTCGACAAGTAGAACAATGATTGGAACACGTAGACGGTTGAAATCTTGTATATATTGCTTCCATATAGTCTAAGAAACATGTACGCAAAGCATCCAAACAGTACCATTCGCCAATTTTTTGTTCTTCAAGTTTAAGTGAACAATGAGCCCCAATGGTTAATCCTTTATCGGTAATTATTTGTAACTTTCGACAAGTAGAACAATGAATGGAACAGGTAAACGGTTGAAATCCTTGTATATATTGCGTCTATATAATCTAAGAAACATATATGCAAAGCATCCAAACAGTACCATTCGCCAATTTTTTGTTCTTCAAGTTTAACTGAACAATGAGCCCCAATGGTTAATCCTTTATCGGAAATTATTTGTAATTTTCGACAAGTAGAACAATGAATGGAACAGGTAGACTGTTGAAATCTTTGTATATATTGCTTCTATATAATCTAAAAAACATATATGCAAAGCATCCAAACAGTACCATACGCCAATTTTTTGTTCTTCAAGTTTAAGTGAACAACGAGCCCCATTGTTAATCCTTTAAAGGAAATTATTTGTAAATTTCGACAAGTAGAACAATGATTGGAACACGTAGACGGTTGAAATCTTTGTATATATTGCTTCCATATAGTCTAAGAAACATGTACGCAAAGCATCCAAACAGCACACTTCGCCAATTTTTTGTTCTTCAAGTTTAAGTGAACAATGAGCCCCAATGGTTAATCCTTTATCGGTAATTATTTGTAACTTTCGACAAGTAGAACAATGAATGGAACAGGTAAACGGTTGAAATCCTTGTATATATTGCGTCTATATAATCTAAGAAACATATATGCAAAGCATCCAAACAGTACAATTCGCCAATTTTTTGTTCTTCAAGTTTAAGTGAACAATGAGGCCCAATGGTTAATCCTTTAAAGGAAATTATTTGTAAATTTCGACAAGTAGAACAATGAATGGAACAGGTAGACTGTTGAAATCATTGTATATATTGCTTCTATATAGTCTAAGAAACATATATGCAACGCATCCAAACAGTACAATTCGCCAATTTTTTGTTCTTCAAGTTTAAGTGAACAACGAGCCCCATTGTTAATCCTTTAAAGGAAATTATTTGTAAATTTCGACAAGTAGAACAATGATTGGAACACGTAGACGGTTGAAATCTTTGTATATATTGCTTACATATAGTCTAAGAAACATGTACGCAAAGCATCCAAACAGTACCATTCGCCAATTTTTTGTTCTTCAAGTTTAAGTGAACAATGAGCCCCAATGGTTAATCCGTTATCGGAAATTATTTGTAACTTTCGACAAGTAGAACAATGAACGGTACAGGTACACGGTTGAATCTTTGTATATATTTCTTCTATATAGTCTAAGAAACATATATGCAAAGCATCCAAACAGTACCATTCGCCAATTTTTTGTTCTTCAAGTTTAAGTGAACAATGAGCCCCATTGTTAATCCTTTATCGGAAATTATTTGTAACTTTCGACAAGTAGAACAATGAATGGAACAGGTAGACGGTTGAAATCTTTGTATATATTGCTTCTATATAGTCTAAGAAACATATATGCAAAGCATCCAAACAGTACCATTCGCCAATTTTTTGTTTTTCAAGTTTAAGTGAACAATGAGCCCCAATGGTTAATCCGTTATCGGAAATTATTTGTAAATTTCGACAAGTAGAACAATGAATGGAACCGGTAGACGGTTGAAATCTTTGTATATGTTGCTTCTATATAGTCTAAGAAACCTATATGCAAAGCATCTAAACAGTAACAATCGCCAATTTTTTGATCTTCAAGTTTAAGTGATCAGCGAGCCCCATTGATAATCATGAAATGGAAATTATTTGTAACTTTCTACAAGTAGAACAATGAATAGTACAGGTGGACGGGTGAAATCTTTCTATATATTGCTTCTAAATAGTCTAAGAAACATATATGCAAAGCATCCAAACAGTACAATTCGCCAATTATTTCATCTTCAAGTTTAAGTGAACTACGAACCCCATTGTTAATCCTTTATCGGAAATTATTAGTAAATTTCGACAAGTAGAACAATGAATGGAACTGGTAGACGGTTGAAATCTTTTTATATATTGCTTCTATATAGTCTAAGAAACATATATGCAAAGCATCCAAACAGTTCCAGTCGCCAATTTTTTGTTCTTCAAGTTTAAGTGAACAACGAGCCACATTGATAATCATGAAACGGAAATTATATGTAACTTTCTACAAGTAGAACAATGAATAGAACAGGTAGACGGTTGAAATATTTGTATATATTGCTTCTATATAATATAAGAAACATATATTCAAAGCATCCAAACAGTACCATTCGCCAATTTTTTGTTCTTCAAGTTTAAGTGAACTACGAGCCCCATTGTTATTCCTTTAAAGGAAATTATTTGTAAATTTCGACAAGTAGAACAATTAGTGGAACAGGTAGACTGTTGAAATCATTGTATATATTGCTGCTATAGAGTCTAAGAAACATATATGCAAAGCATCCAAACAGTACCATTCGCCAATTTTTTGTTCTTCAAGTTTAAGTGAACAACGAGCTACATTGATAATCATGAAACGGAAATTATATGTAACTTTCTACAAGTAGAACAATGAATAGAACAGGTAGACGGTTGAAATCTTTGTATATGTTGCTTCTATATAGACTAAGAAACCTATATGCAAAGCATCAAAACAGTAACAATCGCCAATTTTTTGATCTTCAAGTTTAAGTGAACAGCGAGCCCCATTGATAATCATGAAATGGAAATTATTTGTAACTTTCTACAAGTAGAACAATGAATAGTACAGGTAGACTGGTGAAATCTTTCTATATATTGCGTCTATATAGTCTAAGAAACCTATACGCAAAGCATCTAAACAGTAACAACAGCCAATTTTTTGATCTTCAAGTTTAAGTGAACAGCGAGCCCCATTGATAATCATGAAATGGAAATTATTTGCAACTTGCGACAAGTAGAACAATGAATGGAACAGGTAGACGGTTGAAATCTTTGTATATATTGCTTCTATATAGTCTAAGAAACATATATGCAAAGCATCCAAACAGTACCATTCGTCAATTTTTTGTTCTTCAAGTTTAAGTGAACTACGAGACCCATTGTTAATCCTTTAAAGGAAATTATTTGTAAATTTCGACAAGTAGAACAATGAATGGAACAGGTAGACAGTTGAAATCATTGTATATATTGCTTCTATATAGTCTAAGAAACATACATGCAAAGCATCCAAACAGTACAATTCGCCAATTTTTTGTTCTTCAAGTTTAAGTAAACTACGATCCCCATTGTTAATCCCTTAACGGAAATTATTTGTAACTTTCGACAAGTAGAACAATGAATGGAACAAGTAGACGGTTGAAATCAATGTATATATTGCTTCTATATAGTCTAAGAAACATATATGCAAAGCATCCAAACAGTACCATTCGCCGATTTTTTGCTCTTCAAGTTTAAGTGAACAATGAGCCCCATTGTTAATCCTTTATCGGAAATTATTTGTAACTTTCGACAAGTAGAACAATGAATGGAACAGGTAGACGGTTGAAATCTTTGTATATATTGCTTCTATATAGTCTAAGAAACATATATGCAAAGCATCCAAACAGTACCATTCGCCAATTTTTTGTTTTTCAAGTTTAAGTGAACAATGAGCCCCAATGGTTAATCCGTTATCGGAAATTATTTGTAAATTTCGACAAGTAGAACAATGAATGGAACCGGTAGACGGTTGAAATCTTTGTATATGTTGCTTCTATATAGTCTAAGAAACCTATATGCAAAGCATCTAAACAGTAACAATCGCCAATTTTTTGATCTTCAAGTTTAAGTGATCAGCGAGCCCCATTGATAATCATGAAATGGAAATTATTTGTAACTTTCTACAAGTAGAACAATGAATAGTACAGGTGGACGGGTGAAATCTTTCTATATATTGCTTCTAAATAGTCTAAGAAACATATATGCAAAGCATCCAAACAGTACAATTCGCCAATTATTTCATCTTCAAGTTTAAGTGAACTACGAACCCCATTGTTAATCCTTTATCGGAAATTATTAGTAAATTTCGACAAGTAGAACAATGAATGGAACTGGTAGACGGTTGAAATCTTTTTATATATTGCTTCTATGTAGTCTAAGAAACATATATGCAAAGCATCCAAACAGTTCCAGTCGCCAATTTTTTGTTCTTCAAGTTTAAGTGAACAACGAGCCACATTGATAATCATGAAACGGAAATTATATGTAACTTTCTACAAGTAGAACAATGAATAGAACAGGTAGACGGTTGAAATATTTGTATATATTGCTTCTATATAATATAAGAAACATATATTCAAAGCATCCAAACAGTACCATTCGCCAATTTTTTGTTCTTCAAGTTTAAGTGAACTACGAGCCCCATTGTTATTCCTTTAAAGGAAATTATTTGTAAATTTCGACAAGTAGAACAATTAGTGGAACAGGTAGACTGTTGAAATCATTGTATATATTGCTGCTATAGAGTCTAAGAAACATATATGCAAAGCATCCAAACAGTACCATTCGCCAATTTTTTGTTCTTCAAGTTTAAGTGAACAACGAGCTACATTGATAATCATGAAACGGAAATTATATGTAACTTTCTACAAGTAGAACAATGAATAGAACAGGTAGACGGTTGAAATCTTTGTATATGTTGCTTCTATATAGACTAAGAAACCTATATGCAAAGCATCAAAACAGTAACAATCGCCAATTTTTTGATCTTCAAGTTTAAGTGAACAGCGAGCCCCATTGATAATCATGAAATGGAAATTATTTGTAACTTTCTACAAGTAGAACAATGAATAGTACAGGTAGACTGGTGAAATCTTTCTATATATTGCGTCTATATAGTCTAAGAAACCTATACGCAAAGCATCTAAACAGTAACAACAGCCAATTTTTTGATCTTCAAGTTTAAGTGAACAGCGAGCCCCATTGATAATCATGAAATGGAAATTATTTGCAACTTGCGACAAGTAGAACAATGAATGGAACAGGTAGACGGTTGAAATCTTTGTATATATTGCTTCTATATAGTCTAAGAAACATATATGCAAAGCATCCAAACAGTACCATTCGTCAATTTTTTGTTCTTCAAGTTTAAGTGAACTACGAGACCCATTGTTAATCCTTTAAAGGAAATTATTTGTAAATTTCGACAAGTAGAACAATGAATGGAACAGGTAGACAGTTGAAATCATTGTATATATTGCTTCTATATAGTCTAAGAAACATACATGCAAAGCATCCAAACAGTACAATTCGCCAATTTTTTGTTCTTCAAGTTTAAGTAAACTACGATCCCCATTGTTAATCCCTTAACGGAAATTATTTGTAACTTTCGACAAGTAGAACAATGAATGGAACAAGTAGACGGTTGAAATCAATGTATATATTGCTTCTATATAGTCTAAGAAACATATATGCAAAGCATCCAAACAGTACCATTCGCCGATTTTTTGCTCTTCAAGTTTAAGTGAACAATGAGCCCCATTGTTAATCCTTTATCGGAAATTATTTGTAACTTTCGACAAGTAGAACAATGAATAGTACAGGTGGACGGGTGAAATCTTTCTATATATTGCTTCTAAATAGTCTAAGAAACATATATGCAAAGCATCCAAACAGTACAATTCGCCAATTATTTCATCTTCAAGTTTAAGTGAACTACGAGCCCCATTGTTAATCCTTTATCGGAAATTATTTGTAAATTTCGACAAGTAGAACAATGAATGGAACTGGTAGACGGTTGAAATCTTTTTATATATTGCTTCTATATAGTCTAAGAAACATATATGCAAAGCATCCAAACAGTTCCAGTCGCCAATTTTTTGTTCTTCAAGTTTAAGTGAACAACGAGGCCCATTGATAATCATGAAACGGAAATTATTTCTAACTTTCGACAAGAAGAACAATGAATAGAACAGGTAGACGGTTCAAATCTTTGTATATGTTGCTTCTATATAGTCTAAGAAACCTATATGCAAAGCATCTAAACAGTAACATTCGCCAATTTTTTGATCTTCAAGTTTAAGTGAACTACGAGCCCCATTGTTAATCCTTTAACGGAAATTAATTGTAACTTTCGACAAGTAGAACAATGATTGGAACACGTAGACGGTTGAAATCTTTGTATATATTGCTTCCATATAGTCTAAGAAACATATATGCAAAGCATCCAAACAGTACCATTCGCCAATTTTTTGTCCTTCAAGTTTAAGTGAACAATGAGCCCCATTGATAATCATGAAATGGAAATTATTTGTAACTTTCTACAAGTAGAACAATGAATAGTACAGGTAGACGGGTGAAATCTTTCTATATATTGCTTCTAAATAGTCTAAGAAACATATATGCAAAGCATCCAAACAGTACAATCCGCCAATTTTTTGTTTTTCAAGTTTAAGTGAACAATGAGCCCCAATGTTTAATCCTTTATCGGAAATTATTTGTAACTTTCGACAAGTAGAACAATGAATGGAACAGGTAGACGGTTGAATTCTTTAAATATATTGCTTCTATATAGTCTAAGAAACATATATGCAAAGCATCCAAACAGTACCATTCGCCAATTTTTTGTTCTTCAAGTTTAAGTGAACAACGAGCCCCATTGATGATCATGAAACGGAAATTATTTGTAACTTTCGACAAGTAGAACAATGAATGGAACAGGTAGACGGTTGAAATCTTTGTATATGTTGCTTCTATATAGTCTAAGAAACCTATATGCAAAGCATCTAAACAGTAACAATCGCCAATTTTTTGATCTTCAAGTTTAAGTGATCAGCGAGCCCCATTGATAATCATGAAATGGAAATTATTTGTAACTTTCGACAAGAAGAACAATGAATAGAACAGGTAGACGGTTCAAATCTTTGTATATGTTGCTTCTATATAGTCTAAGAAACCTATATGCAAAGCATCTAAACAGTAACATTCGCCAATTTTTTGATCTTCAAGTTTAAGTGAACTACGAGCCCCATTGTTAATCCTTTAACGGAAATTAATTGTAACTTTCGACAAGTAGAACAATGATTGGAACACGTAGACGGTTGAAATCTTTGTATATATTGCTTCCATATAGTCTAAGAAACATGTACGCAAAGCATCCAAACAGCACACTTCGCCAATTTTTTGTTCTTCAAGTTTAAGTGAACAATGAGCCCCAATGGTTAATCCTTTATCGGTAATTATTTGTAACTTTCGACAAGTAGAACAATGAATGGAACAGGTAAACGGTTGAAATCCTTGTATATATTGCGACTATATAATCTAAGAAACATATATGCAAAGCATCCAAACAGTACAATTCGCCAATTTTTTGTTCTTCAAGTTTAAGTGAACAATGAGGCCCAATGGTTAATCCTTTAAAGGAAATTATTTGTAAATTTCGACAAGTAGAACAATGAATGGAACAGGTAGACTGTTGAAATCATTGTATATATTGCTTCTATATAGTCTAAGAAACATATATGCAACGCATCCAAACAGTACAATTCGCCAATTTTTTGTTCTTCAAGTTTAAGTGAACAACGAGCCCCATTGTTAATCCTTTAAAGGAAATTATTTGTAAATTTCGACAAGTAGAACAATGATTGGAACACGTAGACGGTTGAAATCTTTGTATATATTGCTTACATATAGTCTAAGAAACATGTACGCAAAGCATCCAAACAGTACCATTCGCCAATTTTTTGTTCTTCAAGTTTAAGTGAACAATGAGCCCCAATGGTTAATCCGTTATCGGAAATTATTTGTAACTTTCGACAAGTAGAACAATGAACGGTACAGGTACACGGTTGAATCTTTGTATATATTGCTTCTATATAGTCTAAGAAACATATATGCAAAGCATCCAAACAGTACCATTCGCCAATTTTTTGTTCTTCAAGTTTAAGTGAACAATGAGGCCCAATGGTTAATCCTTTAAAGGAAATTATTTGTAAATTTCGACAAGTAGAACAATGAATGGAACAGGTAGACGGTTGAAATCTTTGTATATATTGCTTCCATATAGTCTAAGAAACATGTACGCAAAGCATCCAAACAGCACACTTCGCCAATTTTTTGTTCTTCAAGTTTAAGTGAACAACGAGCCCCATTGTTAATCCTTTAAAGGAAATTATTTGTAAATTTCGACAAGTAGAACAATGATTGGAACACGTAGACGGTTGAAATCTTTGTATATATTGCTTACATATAGTCTAAGAAACATGTACGCAAAGCATCCAAACAGTACAATTCGCCAATTATTTCATCTTCAAGTTTAAGTGAACTACGAGCCCCATTGTTAATCCTTTATCGGAAATTATTTGTAAATTTCGACAAGTAGAACAATGAATGGAACTGGTAGACGGTTGAAATCTTTTTATATATTGCTTCTATATAGTCTAAGAAACATATATGCAAAGCATCCAAACAGTACCATTCGCCAATTTTTTGTTCTTCAAGTTTAAGTGAACAATGAGCCCCAATGGTTAATCCGTTATCGGAAATTATTTGTAACTTTCGACAAGTAGAACAATGAACGGTACAGGTACACGGTTGAATCTTTGTATATATTGCTTCTATATAGTCTAAGAAACATATATGCAAAGCATCCAAACAGTACAATCCGCCAATTTTTTGTTTTTGAAGTTTAAGTGAACAATGAGCCCCAATGTTTAATCCTTTATCGGAAATTATTTGTAACTTTCGACAAGTAGAACAATGAATGGAACAGGTAGACGGTTGAATTCTTTAAATATATTGCTTCTATATAGTCTAAGAAACATATATGCAAAGCATCCAAACAGTACCATTCGCCAATTTTTTGTTCTTCAAGTTTAAGTGAACAACGAGCCCCATTGATGATCATGAAACGGAAATTATTTGTAACTTTCGACAAGTAGAACAATGAATGGAACAGGTAGACGGTTGAAATCCTTGTATATATTGCGTCTATATAGTCTAAGAAACATATATGCAAAGCATCCAAACAGTACAATTCGCCAATTTATTGTTCTTCAAGTTTAAGTGAACAACGAGCCCCATTGTTAATCCTTTAAAGGAAATTATTTGTAAATTTCGACAAGTAGAACAATGAATAGTACAGGTAGACTGGTGAAATCTTTCTATATATTGCGTCTATATAGTCTAAGAAACCTATACGCAAAGCATCTAAACAGTAACAACCGCCAATTTTTTGATCTTCAAGTTTAAGTGAACAGCGAGCCCCATTGATAATCATGAAATGGAAATTATTTGTAACTTGCGACAAGTAGAACAATGAATGGAACAGGTAGACGGTTGAAATCTTTGTATATATTGCTTCTATATAGTCTAAGAAACATATATGCAAAGCATCCAAACAGTACCATTCGTCAATTTTTTGTTCTTCAAGTTTAAGTGAACTACGAGACCCATTGTTAATCCTTTAAAGGAAATTATTTGTAAATTTCGACAAGTAGAACAATGAATGGAACAGGTAGACTGTTGAAATCATTGTATATATTGCTTCTATATAGTCTAAGAAACATACATGCAAAGCATCCAAACAGTACAATTCGCCAATTTTTTGTTCTTCAAGTTTAAGTAAACTACGATCCCCATTGTTAATCCCTTAACGGAAATTACTTGTAACTTTCGACAAGTAGAACAATGAATGGAACAAGTAGACGGTTGAAATCAATGTATATATTGCTTCTATATACTCTAAGAAACATATATGCAAAGCATCCAAACAGTACCATTCGCCGATTTTTTGCTCTTCAAGTTTAAGTGAACAATGAGCCCCATTGTTAATCCTTTATCGGAAATTATTTGTAACTTTCGACAAGTAGAACAATGAATGGAACAGGTAGACGGTTGAAATCTTTGTATATGTTGCTTCTATATAGTCTAAGAAACATATATGCAAAGCATCCAAACAGTACCATTCGCCAATTTTTTGTTTTTCAAGTTTAAGTGAACAATGAGCCCCAATGGTTAATCCGTTATCGGAAATTATTTGTAAATTTCGACAAGTAGAACAATGAATGGAACAGGTAGACGGTTGAAATCTTTGTATATGTTGCTTCTATATAGTCTAAGAAACCTATATGCAAAGCATCTAAACAGTAACAATCGCCAATTTTTTGATCTTCAAGTTTAAGTGAACAGCGAGCCCCATTGATAATCATGAAATGGAAATTATTTGTAACTTTCTACAAGTAGAACAATGAATAGTACAGGTGGACGGGTGAAATCTTTCTATATATTGCTTCTAAGTAGTCTAAGAAACATATATGCAAAGCATCCAAACAGTACAATTCGCCAATTATTTCATCTTCATGTTTAAGTGAACTACGAGCCCCATTGTTAATCCTTTATCGGAAATTATTTGTAAATTTCGACAAGTAGAACAATGAATGGAACTGGTAGACGGTTGAAATCTTTTTATATATTGCTTCTATATAGTCTAAGAAACATATATGCAAAGCATCCAAACAGTTCCAGTCGCCAATTTTTTGTTCTTCAAGTTTAAGTGAACAACGAGGCCCATTGATAATCATGAAACGGAAATTATTTCTAACTTTCGACAAGAAGAACAATGAATAGAACAGGTAGACGGTTGAAATCTTTGTATATGTTGCTTCTATATAGTCTAAGAAACCTATATGCAAAGCATCTAAACAGTAACATTCGCCAATTTTTTGATCTTCAAGTTTAAGTGAACAATGAGCCCCATTGTTAATCCTTTATCGGAAATTATTTCTAACTTTCGACAAGTAGAACAGTGAATGGAACAGGTAGACGGTTGAAATCTTTGTATATATTGCTTCTATATAATCTAAGAAACATATATGCAAAGCATCTAAACAGTAACAATCGCCCATTTTTTGATCTTCAAGTTTAAGTGAACAGCGAGCCCCATTGATAATCATGAAATGGAAATTATTTGTAACTTTCTACAAGTAGAACAATGAATAGTACAGGTAGACGGGTGAAATCTTTCTATATATTGCTTCTAAATAGTCTAAGAAACATATATGCAAAGCATCCAAACAGTACAATCCGCCAATTTTTTGTTTTTCAAGTTTAAGTGAACAATGAGCCCCAATGTTTAATCCTTTATCGGAAATTATTTGTAACTTTCGACAAGTAGAACAATGAATGGAACAGGTAGACGGTTGAATTCTTTAAATATATTGCTTCTATATAGTCTAAGAAACATATATGCAAAGCATCCAAACAGTACCATTCGCCAATTTTTTGTTCTTCAAGTTTAAGTGAACAACGAGCCGCATTGATGATCATGAAACGGAAATTATTTGTAATTTTCGACAAGTAGAACAATGAATGGAACAGGTAGACGGTTGAAATCTTTGTATATGTTGCTTCTATATAGACTAAGAAACCTATATGCAAAGCATCAAAACAGTAACAATCGCCAATTTTTTGATCTTCAAGTTTAAGTGAACAGCGAGCCCCATTGATAATCATGAAATGGAAATTATTTGTAACTTTCTACAAGTAGAACAATGAATAGTACAGGTAGACTGGTGAAATCTTTCTATATATTGCGTCTATATAGTCTAAGAAACCTATACGCAAAGCATCTAAACAGTAACAATCGCCAATTTTTTGATCTTCAAGTTTAAGTGAACAGCGAGCTCCATTGATAATCATGAAATGGAAATTATTTGTAACTTTCTACAAGTAGAACAATGAATAGTACAGGTGGACGGGTGAAATCTTTCTATATGTTGCTTCTCTATAGTCTAAGAAACATATATGCAAAACATCCGAACAGTACAATTCGCCAATTTTTTGTTCTTCAAGTTTAAGTATACTACGATCCCCATTGTTAATCCCTTAACGGAAATTATTTGTAACTTTCGACAAGTAGAACAATGAATGGAACAAGTAGACGGTTGAAATCAATGTATATATTGCTTCTATATAGTCTATGAAACATATATGCAAAGCATCTAAACAGTAACAACCGCCAATTTTTTGATCTTCAAGTTTAAGTGAACAGCGAGCCCCATTGATAATCATGAAATGGAAATTATTTGTAACTTGCGACAAGTAGAACAATGAATGGAACAGGTAGACGGTTGAAATCTTTGTATATATTGCTTCTATATTGTCTAAGAAACATATATGCAAAGCATCCAAACAGTACCATTCGTCAATTTTTTGTTCTTCAAGTTTAAGTGAACTACGAGACCCATTGTTAATCCTTTAAAGGAAATTATTTGTAAATTTCGACAAGTAGAACAATGAATGGAACAGGTAGACTGTTGAAATCATTGTATATATTGCTTCTATATAGTCTAAGAAACATACATGCAAAGCATCCAAACAGTACAATTCGCCAATTTTTTGTTCTTCAAGTTTAAGTAAACTACGATCCCCATTGTTAATCCCTTAACGGAAATTACTTGTAACTTTCGACAAGTAGAACAATGAATGGAACAAGTAGACGGTTGAAATCAATGTATATATTGCTTCTATATACTCTAAGAAACATATATGCAAAGCATCCAAACAGTACCATTCGCCGATTTTTTGCTCTTCAAGTTTAAGTGAACAATGAGCCCCATTGTTAATCCTTTATCGGAAATTATTTGTAACTTTCGACAAGTAGAACAATGAATGGAACAGGTAGACGGTTGAAATCTTTGTATATGTTGCTTCTATATAGTCTAAGAAACATATATGCAAAGCATCCAAACAGTACCATTCGCCAATTTTTTGTTTTTCAAGTTTAAGTGAACAATGAGCCCCAATGGTTAATCCGTTATCGGAAATTATTTGTAAATTTCGACAAGTAGAACAATGAATGGAACAGGTAGACGGTTGAAATCTTTGTATATGTTGCTTCTATATAGTCTAAGAAACCTATATGCAAAGCATCTAAACAGTAACAATCGCCAATTTTTTGATCTTCAAGTTTAAGTGAACAGCGAGCCCCATTGATAATCATGAAATGGAAATTATTTGTAACTTTCTACAAGTAGAACAATGAATAGTACAGGTGGACGGGTGAAATCTTTCTATATATTGCTTCTAAGTAGTCTAAGAAACATATATGCAAAGCATCCAAACAGTACAATTCGCCAATTATTTCATCTTCAAGTTTAAGTGAACTACGAGCCCCATTGTTAATCCTTTATCGGAAATTATTTGTAAATTTCGACAAGTAGAACAATGAATGGAACTGGTAAACGGTTGAAATCTTTTTATATATTGCTTCTATATAGTCTAAGAAACATATATGCAAAGCATCCAAACAGTTCCAGTCGCCAATTTTTTGTTCTTCAAGTTTAAGTGAACAACGAGGCCCATTGATAATCATGAAACGGAAATTATTTCTAACTTTCGACAAGAAGAACAATGAATAGAACAGGTAGACGGTTGAAATCTTTGTATATGTTGCTTCTATATAGTCTAAGAAACCTATATGCAAAGCATCTAAACAGTAACATTCGCCAATTTTTTGATCTTCAAGTTTAAGTGAACAATGAGCCCCATTGTTAATCCTTTATCGGAAATTATTTCTAACTTTCGACAAGTAGAACAATGAATGGAACAGGTAGACGGTTGAAATCTTTGTATATATTGCTTCTATATAGTCTAAGAAACATATATGCAAAGCATCCAAACAGTACCATTCGCCAATTTTTTGTCTTTCAAGTTTAAGTGAACAATGAGCCCCAATGGTTAATCCGTTATCGGAAATTATTTGTAACCTTCGACAAGTAGAACAATGAATGGAACAGGTAGACGGTTGAAATCTTTGTATATATTGCTTCTATATAGTCTAAGAAACATATATGCAAATCATCCAAACAGTACCATTCGCCAATTTTTTGTTCTTCAAGTTTAAGTGAATAACGAGCCCCATTGATAATCATGAAACGGAAATTATTTGTAACTTTTTACAAGTAGAACAATGAATAGAACAGGTAGACGGTTGAAATATTTGTATATATTGCTTCTATATAATATAAGAAACATATATTCAAAGCATCCAAACAGTACCACTCGCCAATTTTTTGTTCTTCAAGTTTAAGTGAACTACGAGCCCCATTGTTAATCCTTTAAAGGAAATTATTTGTAAATTTCGACAAGTAGAACAATTAATGGAACAGGTAGACTGTTGAAATCATTGTATATATTGCTGCTATAGAGTCTAAGAATCATATATGCAAAGCATCCAAACAGTACCATTCGCCAATTTTTTGTTCTTCAAGTTTAAGTGAACAACGAGCCACATTGATAATCATGAAACGGAAATTATATGTAACTTTCTACAAGTAGAACAATGAATAGAACAGGTAGACGGTTGAAATCTTTGTATATGTTGCTTCTATATAGACTAAGAAACCTATATGCAAAGCATCAAAACAGTAACAATCGCCAATTTTTTGATCTTCAAGTTTAAGTGAACAGCTAGCCCCATTGATAATCATTAAATGGAAATTATTTGTAACTTTCTACAAGTAGAACAATGAATAGTACAGGTAGACTGGTGAAATATTTCTATATATTGCGTCTATATAGTCTAAGAAACATATATGCAAAGCATCCAAACAGTACAATTCGCCAATTTGTTGTTCCTCAAGTTTAAGTGAACAATGAGCCCCAATGGTTAATCCTTTATCGGTAATTATTTGTAATTTTCGACAAGTAGAACAATGAATGGAACAAGTAGACGGTTGAAATCAATGTATATATTGCTTCTATATAGTCTAAGAAACATAAATGCAAAGCATCCAAACAGTACCATTCGCCGATTTTTTGCTCTTCAAGTTTAAGTGAACAATGAGCCCCATTGTTAATCCTTTATCGGAAATTATTTGTAACTTTCGACAAGTAGAACAATGAATGGAACAGGTAGACGGTTGAAATCTTTGTATATATTGCTTCTATATAGTCTAAGAAACATATATGCAAAGCATCCAAACAGTACCATTCGCCAATTTTTTGTTTTTCAAGTTTAAGTGAACAATGAGCCCCAATGGTTAATCCGTTATCGGAAATTATTTGTAAATTTCGACAAGTAGAACAATGAATGGAACAGGTAGACGGTTGAAATCTTTGTATATGTTGCTTCTATATAGTCTAAGAAACCTATATGCAAAGCATCTAAACAGTAACAATCGCCAATTTTTTGATCTTCAAGTTTAAGTGAACAGCGAGCCCCATTGATAATCATGAAATGGAAATTATTTGTAACTTTCTACAAGTAGAACAATGAATAGTACAGGTGGACGGGTGAAATCTTTCTATATATTGCTTCTAAATAGTCTAAGAAACATATATGCAAAGCATCCAAACAGTACAATTCGCCAATTATTTCATCTTCAAGTTTAAGTGAACTACGAGCCCCATTGTTAATCCTTTATCGGAAATTATTTGTAAATTTCGACAAGTAGAACAATGAATGGAACTGGTAGACGGTTGAAATCTTTTTATATATTGCTTCTATATAGTTTAAGAAACATATATGCAAAGCATCCAAACAGTTCCAGTCGCCAATTTTTTGTTCTTCAAGTTTAAGTGAACAACGAGGCCCATTGATAATCATGAAACGGAAATTATTTCTAACTTTCGACAAGAAGAACAATGAATAGAACAGGTAGACGGTTCAAATCTTTGTATATGTTGCTTCTATATAGTCTAAGAAACCTATATGCAAAGCATCTAAACAGTAACATTCGCCAATTTTTTGATCTGCAAGTTTAAGTGAACAATGAGCCCCATTGTTAATCCTTTATCGGAAATTATTTGTAACTTTCTACAAGTAGAACAATGAATAGAACAGGTAGACGGTTGAAATCTTTGTATATGTTGCTTCTATATAGTCTAAGAAACCTACATGCAAAGCATCTAAACAGTAACAATCGCCAATTTTTTGATCTTCAAGTTTAAGTGAACGGCGAGCCCCATTGATAATCATGAAATGGAAATTATTTGTAACTTTCTACAAGTAGAACAATGAATAGTACAGGTAGACGGGTGTAATCTTTCTATATATTGCTTCTAAATAGTCTAAGAAACATATATGCAAAGCATCCAAACAGTACAATTCGCCAATTTTTTGTTCTTCAAGTTTAAGTGAACTATGAGCCCCATTGTTAATCCTTTAAAGGAAATTATTTGTAAATTTCGACAAGTAGAACAATGAATGGATCATGTAGACGGTTGAAATCATTGTATATATTGCTTCTATATAGCCTACGAAACATATATGCAAAGCGTCCAAACAGTACAATTCGCCAATTTTTTGTTCTTCAAGTTTAAGTGAACTACGAGCCCCATTGTTAATCTTTAAAGGAAATTAATTGTAACTTTCTACACGTAGAACAATGATTGGAACACACAGACGGTTGAAATCTTTGTATATATTGCTTCCATATAGTCTAAGAAACATATATGCAAAGCATCCAAACAGTACCATTCGCCAATTTTTTGTTCTTCAAGTTTAAGTGAACAATGAGCCCCATTGTTAATCCTTTATCGGAAATTATTTGTAACTTTCGACAAGTAGAACATTGAATGGAACAGGTAGACGGTTGAAATCTTTGTATATATTGCTTCTATATAGTATAAGAAACATATATGCAAAGCATCCAACAGTACCATTCGCCAATTTTTTGTTCTTCAAGTTTAAGTGAACTACGAGTCCCATTTTTAATACTTTAACGGAAATTATTTGTAACTTGCGACAAGTAGAACAATGAATGGAACAGGTAGCCGGTTGAAATCAATGCATATATTGCTTCTATTTAGTCTAACAAGGGAACATCCCGAACCCGTACACGCCGATTTTGATGAAAATTATATGGTAGATAGTTCTCGACAAAATATTTGACACCTCTTTTTTTATATCTGCAATCGTCCACATTGAAGGGGTGATAATAGCCCTCAAACTTTGGGGTTGAAAATGGTTTTTTCGAAATATCTCCGAGATTAAAGGGCGCACGGAAATTTTTTTTTTTAAATTGTGCGCCTTGAGATTACGAATTCAGTGATATAAATAATAATTGCAAAAAATTATTTGTTTAAACAATATATTAAAATTTCTTAATTTTTTGTTAATTTTTCGTACTAAATGTTGTTCCATTTTCGTGGAAATTTATGTGTATAAAGAATAGACAAAATTAGTGAATACGTGTTTTTGGAATTTTTTGTTTGCTAACATTTAACGATACTTATGTAACGTTTAATTTTTCGCCCGCTTCGTACAGGGCGTATGAAAATTATTTGCCATGATCTGCCAGGCGTTGTTCTATACCTTTGGGGTGATGGACATTTGCCAAAAAATCTACCGCAAAATTCGCAAAATCCTTGCAAATTAAAATCACTTTTTTATTAGCTCATCGAATTCGTCTCGTCGCGTAGGCAAAATGTATGAAAGGAACTATGGGTCAGAAATGAACTTTTCTTGTGCAAATTAATGTTAAAATTGCAGTTCCGTGAGTGGCTTTCCCATCGGTAGGACAACCTTTGCTAACGGACATATAGAAAACAGAAGCATACGAATTATCATTATTGTCCGAAATGTGTCATTTGCTATTATATTTCAGAAACCTAATTACCGTAGCACGCTATACGAGCTTCGAATATGGACGAAGTAAATATAGCCAGTAAGAAAAACGCATGTGTTTATGTTCTTCTCTCTGGGAAGGCCCTTGGGAGGACTCGAAGCTGACCGCAGGTCATTAATATTTTCCTATACTGCGAAAATTTGTATTCAAATATCTCCTACTGTACGGCGACAGCGAAGAAAATTTCAATCATGTGTGACTCAATAATCCTAGATTGGTCGATTGTCGAAATCTTTTGTTAGTGTCGCGGTTTATGACTCTATTGTTCCGCGTAAATTTTCGCAGACTACGAAAATATTAATGTCCTGCGATTGGCTTTGGGTCCATCAAGGGCCCTTCCGGGGTTTAGAATTAGCCTGGTAGGCCATGATAAATATTTTCATACACTTTGTAGTGTGGTAAACCAATGAAAGAAGTCGATTCTGACAAAATGTTGTTTTTATTATAAAATTAAAGTTTAAACTAAAAAGAAAATCTTTAAAGGGTCTAGTCGGATAAGGATGGAAAAAGAGCCCCCGAAGCAAATTAATCTTGGGGCATATCATTCGATAGGCCTCTTTAAAAAACCCTTCCTGCAAAGTATGAATCCGCTACCCCTACCGTAGGGATCGTTACAGGGTGAAACGTATTTTACAGTTTTTGCTCGATTTCTCCTGTTTGTCTTCATAGAAAGTTCTGAAAAAATCACAGATATTATAGCCAATGGTGTGCATACTTTTGAATTTTTTCAGATTTTTAGGAGTGGTGGAACGCAGTTCAAAAATTTAAAAATCAGCAAATTGTTTATATTAATATGGCTGATTTCTAATTTTTTGAAATGCGTTCCACCACTTAATTTGCACAAGAAAAGTTCATTTCTGACCCATAGTTCCTTTCATACATTTTGCCTACGCGACGAGACGAATTCGATGAGCTAATAAAAAAAGTGATCTTAATTTGCAAGGCTTATGCGAATTTTGCGGTAGATTTTTTTGCAAATGTCCATTACTCCAAAGGTATAGAACAACGCCTGGCAGATCATGGCAAATAATATTTATACGCCCTGTACGAAGCGGGCGAAAAATTAAACGTTACATAAGTATCGTTAAATGTTAGCAAACAAAAAATTCCAAAAACACGTATTCACTAATTTTGTCTATACTTTATACACATAAATTTCCACAAAAATGGAACACCATTTAGTACGAAAAATTAACAAAAAATTAAGAAATTTTAATATATTGTTTAAACAAATAATTTTTTGCAATTATTATTTATATCACTGTATTCGTAATCTCAAGGCACACAATTTTAAAAAAAAAATTTTTCCGTGCGTCCTTTAATCTAGGAGATATTTCGAAAAAACCATTTTCAACCCCAAAGTTTGAGGGCTATTATCACCCCTTCAATGTGGACGATTGCAGATATAAAAAAATAGGTGTCAAATATTTTGTCGAGAACTATCTACCATATAATTTTCATCAAAATCGGCGTGTACGGGTTCGGAATGTTCCCTTGTAAGAAACATATATGCAAAGCATCCAAACAGTACCATTCGCAATTTTTTTGTTCTTCAAGTTTAAGTGAACAACGAGCCCCATTGTTAATCCTTTAAAGGAAATTATTTGTAAATTTCGACAAGCAGAACAATGATTGGAACACGTAGACGGTTGAAATCTTTGTATATATTGATTCCATATAGTCTAAGAAACATGTACGCAAAGCATCCAAATAGTACCATTCGCCAATTTTTTGTTCTTCAAGTTTAAGTGAACAATAAGCCCCAATGGTTAATCCTTTATCGGAAATTATTTGTAATTTTCGACAAGTAGAACAATGAATGGAACAGGTAGACGGTTGAAATCTTTGTATATATTGCTTCTATATAATCTAAGAAACATATATGCAAAGCATCCAAACAGTACCATTCGCCAATTTTTTGTTCTTCAAGTTTAAGTGAACAACGAGCCCCATTGATAATCATGAAACGGAAATTATTTGTAACTTTCTACAAGTAGAACAATGAATAGAACAGGTAGACGGTTGAAATCTTTGTATATGTTGCTTCTATATAGTCTAAGAAACCTATATGCAAAGCATCTAAACAGTAACAATCGCCAATTTTTTGATCTTCAAGTTTAAGTGAACAGCGAGCCCCATTGATAATCATGAAATGGAACTTATTTGTAACTTTCTACAAGTAGAACAATGAATAGTACAGGTAGACGGGTGAAATCTTTCTATATATTGCTTCTATATAATCTAAGAAACATATATGCAAAGCATCCAAACAGTACCATTCGCCAATTTTTTGTTCTTCAAGTTTAAGTGAACAACGAGCCCCATTGATAATCATGAAACGGAAATTATTTGTAACTTTCTACAAGTAGAACAATGAATAGAACAGGTAGACGGTTGAAATCTTTGTATATGTTGCTTCTTTATAGTCTAAGAAACCTATATGCAAAGCATCTAAACAGTAACAATCGCCAATTTTTTGATCTTCAAGTTTAAGTGAACAGCGAGCCCCATTGATAATCATGAAATGGAACTTATTTGTAACTTTCTACAAGTAGAACAATGAATAGTACAGGTAGACGGGTGAAATCTTTCTATATATTGCTTCTAAATAGTCTAAGAAACATATATGCAAAGCATCCAAACAGTACCATTCGCCACTTTTTTGTTCTTCAAGTTGAAGTGAACAACGAGCCCCATTGTTAATCCTTTAAAGGAAATTATTTGTAAATTTCGACAAGTAGAACAATGAATGGAACAGGTAGACTGTTGAAATCATTGTATATATTGCTTCTATATAGTCTAAGAAACATATATGCAAAGCGTCCAAACAGTACAATTCGCCAATTATTTGTTCTTCAAGTTTAAGTGAACAACGAGCCCCATTGTTAATCCTTTAAAGGAAATTATTTGTAAATTTCGACAAGTAGAACAATGATAGGAACACGTAGACGGTTGAAATCTTTGTATATATTGCTTCCATATAGTCTAAGAAATATGTACGCAAAGCATCCAAACAGTACCATTCGCCAATTTTTTGTTCTTCAAGTTTAAGTGAACTACGAGCCCCATTGTTAATCCTTTAAAGGAAATTATTTGTAAATTTCGACAAGTAGAACATTGAATGGAACAGGTAGACGGTTGAAATCTTTGTATATATTGCTTCTATAGAGTCTAAGAAACATATATGCAAAGCATCCAAACAGCACCATTCGCCAATTTTTTGTTCTTCAAGTTTAAGTAAACTACGATCCCCATTGTTAATTCCTTAACGGTAATTATTTGTAACTTTCGACAAGTAGAACAATGAATGGAACAGGTAGACGGTTGAAATCATTGTATATATTGCTTCTATATAATCTAAGAAACATATATGCAAAGCATCCAAACAGTACATTTCGCCAATTATTTCGTCTTCATGTTTAAGTGAACTACGAGCCCCATTGATAATCCTTTAAAGGAAATTATTTCAAAATTTCGACAAGTAGAACAATGAATGGATCATGTAGACGGTTGAAATCATTGTATATATTGCTTCTATATAGTCTACGAAACAAATATGCAAAGCATCCAAACAGTACAATTCGCCAATTTTTTGTTCTTCAAGTTTAAGTGAACTACGAGCCCCATTGTTAATCCTTTAACGGAAATTAATTGTAACTTTCGACAAGTAGAACAATGATTGGAACACGTAGACGGTTGAAATCTTTGTATATATTGCTTCCATATAGTCTAAGAAACATATATGCAGAGCATCCAAACAGTACCATTCGCCAATTTTTTGTCCTTCAAGTTTAAGTGAACAATGAGCCCCATTGTTAATCCTTTATCGGAAATTATTTGTAACTTTCGACAAGTAGAACAATGAATGGAACAGGTATACTGTTGAAATCTTTGTATATATGGCTTCTATATAGTCTAAGAAACATATATGCAAAGCATCCAAACAGTACCATTCGCCAATTTTTTGTCCTTCAAGTTTAAGTGAACAATGAGCCCCATTGTTAATCCTTTATCGGAAATTATTTGTAACTTTCGACAAGTAGAACAATGAATGGAACAGGTATACTGTTGAAATCTTTGTATATATGGCTTCTATATAGTCTAAGAAACATATATGCAAAGCATCCAAACAGTACAATTCTCCTATTTTTTGTTCTTCAAGTTTAAGTGAACAATGAGCCCCAATGGTTAATCCTTTATCGGTAATTATTTGTAACTTTCGACAAGTAGAACAATGAATGGAACAGGTAGACGGTTGAAATCCTTGTATATATTGCGTCTATATAGTCTAAGAAACATATATGCAAAGCATCCAAACAGTACAATTCGCCAATTTATTGTTCTTCAAGTTTAAGTGAACAACGAGCCCCATTGTTAATCCTTTAAAGGAAATTATTTGTAAATTTCGACAAGTAGAACAATGAATGGAACAGGTAGCCGGTTGAAATCTTTGTATATATTGCTTCTATATAGTCTAAGAAACATATAAGCAAAGCATCCAAACAGTACAATTCGCCAATTTTTTGTTCTTCAAGTTTAAGTGAACAATGAGCCCCATTGTTAATCCTTTATCGGAAATTATTTGTAAATTTCGACAAGTAGAACAATGAATGGAACAGGTAAACTGTTGAAATCATTGTATCTATTGCTTTTACATAGTCCAAGAAACATATATGCAGAGCATCCAAACAGTACCATTCGCCAATTTTTTGTTCTTCAAGTTTAAGTGAACTACGATCCCCATTGTTAATCCCTTAACGGAAATTACTTGTAACTTTCGACAAGTAGAACAATGAATGGAACAAGTAGACGGTTGAAATCAATGTATATATTGCTTCTATATACTCTAAGAAACATATATGCAAAGCATCCAAACAGTACCATTCGCCGATTTTTTGCTCTTCAAGTTTAAGTGAACAATGAGCCCCATTGTTAATCCTTTATCGGAAATTATTTGTAACTTTCGACAAGTAGAACAATGAATGGAACAGGTAGACGGTTGAAATCTTTGTATATGTTGCTTCTATATAGTCTAAGAAACATATATGCAAAGCATCCAAACAGTACCATTCGCCAATTTTTTGATCTTCAAGTTTAAGTGAACAATGAGCCCCATTGTTAATCCTTTATCGGAAATTATTTGTAACTTTCGACAAGTAGAACAGTGAATGGAACAGGTAGACGGTTGAAATCTTTGTATATATTGCTTCTATATAATCTAAGAAACATATATGCAAAGCATCTAAACAGTAACAATCGCCCATTTTTTGATCTTCAAGTTTAAGTGAACAGCGAGCCCCATTGATAATCATGAAATGGAAATTATTTGTAACTTTCTACAAGTAGAACAATGAATAGTACAGGTAGACGGGTGAAATCTTTCTATATATTGCTTCTAAATAGTCTAAGAAACATATATGCAAAGCATCCAAACAGTACAATCCGCCAATTTTTTGTTTTTCAAGTTTAAGTGAACAATGAGCCCCAATGTTTAATCCTTTATCGGAAATTATTTGTAACTTTCGACAAGTAGAACAATGAATGGAACAGGTAGACGGTTGAATTCTTTAAATATATTGATTCTATATAGTCTAGGAAACATATATGCAAAGCATCCAAACAGTACCATTCGCCAATTTTTTGTTCTTCAAGTTTAAGTGAACAACGAGCCCCATTGATAATCATGAAACGGAAATTATTTGTAATTTTCGACAAGTAGAACAATGAATGGAACAGGTAGACGGTTGAAATCTTTGTATATATTGCTTCTATATAATCCAAGAAACATATATGCAAAGCATCCAAACAGTACCATTCGCCAATTTTTTGTTCTTCAAGTTTAAGTGAACAACGAGCCCCATTGATAATCATGAAACGGAAATTATATGTAACTTTCTACAAGTAGAACAATGAATAGAACAGGTAGACGGTTGAAATCTTTGTATATGTTGCTTCTATATAGACTAAGAAACCTATATGCAAAGCATCAAAACAGTAACAATCGCCAATTTTTTGATCTTCAAGTTTAAGTGAACAGCGAGCCCCATTGATAATCATGAAATGGAAATTATTTGTAACTTTCTACAAGTAGAACAATGAATAGTACAGGTAGACTGGTGAAATCTTTCTATATATTGCGTCTATATAGTCTAAGAAACCTATACGCAAAGCATCTAAACAGTAACATTCGCCAATTTTTTGATCTTCAAGTTTAAGTGAACAATGAGCCCCATTGTTAATCCTTTATCGGAAATTATTTGTAACTTTCGACAAGTAGAACAGTGAATGGAACAGGTAGACGGTTGAAATCTTTGTATATATTGCTTCTATATAGTATAAGAAACATATATGCAAAGCATCCAAACAGTACAATTCGCCAATTTTTTGATCTTCAAGTTTAAGTGAACAATGAGCCCCATTGTTAATCCTTTATCGGAAATTATTTGTAACTTTCGACAAGTAGAACAGTGAATGGAACAGGTAGACGGTTGAATTCTTTAAATATATTGCTTCTATATAGTCTAAGAAACATATATGCAAAGCATCCAAACAGTACAATTCGCCAATTTATTGTTCTTCAAGTTTAAGTGAACAACGAGCCCCATTGTTAATCGTTTAAAGGAAATTATTTGTAAATTTCGACAAGTAGAACAATGATTGGAACACGTAGAAGATTGAAATCTTTGTATATATTAGTTCCATATAGTCTAAGAAACATGTACGCAAAGCATCCAGACAGTACCATTCGCCAATTTTGTGCTCTTCAAGTTTAAGTGAACTACGAGCCCCATTGTTAATCCTTTAAAGGAAATTATTTGTAAATTTCGGCAAGGAGAACAATGAATGGAACAGGTAGCCGGTTGAAATCTTTTTATATATTGCTTCTATATAGTCTGAGAAACATATATGCAAAGCATCCAAACAGTACCATTCGCCAATTTATTTTCTTCAAGTTTAAGTGAACAACGAGCCCCATTGATAATCATGAAACGGAAATTATTTGTAACTTTCGACATGTAGAACAATGATTGGAACACGTAGACGGTTGAAATCTTTGTATATATTGCTTCTATATAGTCTAGGAAACCTATATGCAAATCATCCAAACAGTAACATTCGCCAATTTTTTGATCTTCAAGTTTAAGTGAACAATGAGCCCCATTGTTAATCCTTTATCGGAAATTATTTGTAACTTTCGACAAGTAGAACAATGAATAGTACAGGTAGACTGGTGAAATCTTTCTATATATTGCGTCTATATAGTCTAAGAAACCTATACGCAAAGCATCTAAACAGTAACATTCGCCAATTTTTTGATCTTCAAGTTTAAGTGAACAATGAGACCCATTGTTAATCCTTTATCGGAAATTATTTGTAACTTTCGACAAGGAGAACAATGAATGGAACAGGAGGACGATTGAAATCTTTCTATATATTGCTTCTATATAGTCTAAGAAACATATATGCAAAGCATCCAAACAGTACCATTCGCCAATTTTTTGTTCTTCAAGTTTAAGTAAACAACGAGCCCCATTGATAATCATGAAATGGAAATTATTTGTAACTTTCTACAAGTAGAACAACGAATAGTACAGGTAGACCGGTGAAATCCTTCTATATATTGCTTCTATATAGTCTAAGAAACATATATGCAAAGCATCCAAACAGTACAATTCGACAATTTTTTGTTCTTCAAGTTTAAGTGAACAACGAGCCCCATTGATAATCATGAAAGGGAAATTATTTGTAACTTTCGACAAGTAGAACAATGAATGGAACAGGTAGACGGTTGAAATATTTGTATATATTGCTTCTATATAGTCTAGGAAACCTATATGCAAATCATCCAAACAGTAACATTCGCCAATTTTTTGTTCTTCAAGTTTAAGCGAACTACGAGCCCCATTGTTAATAATTTAACGGAAATTATTTGTAACTTTCGACAAGTAGAACAATGAATGGAACAGGTAGACGGTTGAAATCATTGTATATATTGCTTCCATATAGTCCATGAAACATATATGCAAAGCATCCAAACAGTACAATTCGCGAATTTATTGTTCTTCAAGTTTAAGTGAACAACGATCCCCATTTTTAATCCTTTAACGGTAATTATTTGTAACTTTCGACAAGAAGAACAATGAATGGAACAGGTAGACGGTTGAAATCTTTGTATATATTGCTTTTATATTGTCTAAGAAACATACATGCTAAGCATCCAAACAGTACCATTCGCGAATTTATTGTTCTTCAAGTTAAAGTGAACAACGAGCCCCATTGATTATCATGAAAGGGAAATTATTTGTATCTTTCTACAAGTAGAACAATGAATGGAACAGGTAGTCTGTTGAAATATTTGTACATATTGCTTCTATATAGTCTAGGAAACCTATATGCAAATCATCAAAACAGTAACATTCGCCAAATTTTTGTTCTACAAGTTTAAGCGAACTACGAGCCCCATTGTTAATCCTTTAACGGAAATTATTTGTAACTTTCGACAAGTAGAACAATGAATGGAACAGGTAGACGGTTGAAATCTTTGTATATATTGCTTCTATATAGTATAAGAAACATATATGCAAAGCATCCAAACAGTACAATTCGCCAATTTTTTGTTCTTCCAGTTTAAGTGAACAATGAGCCCCAATCGTTAATCCGTTATCGGAAATTATTTGTAACTTTCGACAAGAAGAACAATGAATAGAACAGGTAGACGGTTGAAATGTTTGTATATGTTGCTTCTATATAGTCTAAGAAACATATATGCAAAGCATCTAAACAGTAACATTCGCCAATTTTTTGATCTTCAAGTTTAAGTGAACAATGAGCCCCATTGTTAATCCTTTATCGGAAATTATTTGTAACTTTCGACAAGTAGAACAGTGAATGGAACAGGTAGACGGTTGAAATCATTGTATATATTGCTTCTATATAGTCTAAGAAACATATATGCAAAGCATCCAAACAGTACAATTCGCCAATTTATTGTTCTTCAAGTTTAAGTGAACTGCGATCCCCATTGTTAATCCTTTAACGGAAATTATTTGTAACTTTCGACAAGTAGAACAATGATTGGAACACGTAGACGGTTGAAATCTTTGTATATATTGCTTCCATATAGTCTAAGAAACATATATGCAAATCATCCAAACAGTACCATTTGCCAATTTTTTGGTCTTCAAGTTTAAGTGAACAATGAGCCCCATTGTTAATCCTTTATCGGAAATTATTTGTAACTTTCGTCAAGTAGAACAATGAATGGAACAGGTAGACGGTTGAAATCTTTGTATATATTGCTTCTATATAGTCTAAGAAACATATATGCAAAGCTTCCAAACAGTACCATTCGCCAATTTTTTGTTCTTCAAGTTTAAGTGAACAACGAGCCGCATTGATAATCATGAAACGGAAATTATTTGTAACTTTCGACATGTAGAACAATGATTGGAACATGTAGACGGTTGAAATCATTGTATATATTGCTTCTATATAGTCTAGGATACCTATATGCAAATCATCCAAACAGTAACATTCGCCAATTTTTTGTTCTTCAAGTTTCGCGAATTTATTGTTCTTCAAGTTTAAGTGAACAACGATCCCCATTTTTAATCCTTTAACGGTAATTATTTGTAACTTTCGTCAAGAAGAACAATGAATGGAACAGGTAGACGGTTGAAATCTTTGTATATATTGCTTTTATATTGTCTAAGAAACATACATGCTAAGCATCCAAACAGTATCATTCGCGAATTTTTTGTTCTTCAAGTTTAAGTGAACAACGAGCCCCATTGATAATCATGAAAGGGAAATTATTTGTAAATTTCGACAAGGAGAACAATGAATGGAACAGGTAGACGGTTGAAATCTTTGTATATATTGCTTCTATATAGTCTAAGAAACATACATGCAAAGCATCCAAACAGTACAATTCGCCAATTTTTTGTTCTTCAAGTTTAAGTGAACTACGAGCCCCATTGTTAATCCTTTAACGGAAATTAATTGTAACTTTCTACAAGTAGAACAATGATTGGAACACGTAGACGGTTGAAATCTTTGTATATATTGCTTCCATATAGTCTAAGAAACATATATGCAAAGCATCCAAACAGTACCATTCGCCAATTTTTTGTTCTTCAAGTTTAAGTGAACAGCGAGCCCCATTGATAATCATGAAATGGAAATTATTTCTAACTTTCGACAAGTAGAACAATGAATGGAAAAGGTAGACTGTTGAAATCTTTGTATATATTGCTTCTATATAGTCTAAAAACATATATGCAAAGCATCCAAACAGTACAATTCGCCAATTTTTTGATCTTCAAGTTTAAGTGAACAGCGAGCCCCATTGTTAATACTTTAAAGGAAATTATTTGTAAATTTCGACAAGTAGAACAATGAATGGATCATGTAGACGGTTGAAATCATTGTATATATTGCTTCTATATAGTCTACGAAACATATATGCAAAGCATCCAAACAGTACCATTAGCCAATTTTTTGTTCTTCAAGTTTAAGTGAACAATGAGCCCCATTGTTAATCCTTTATCGGTAATTATTTGTAACTTTCGTCAAGTAGAACAATGAATGGAACAGGTAGACGGTTGAAATCCTTGTATATATTGCGTCTATATAGTCTAAGAAACATATATGCAAAGCATCCAAACAGTACAATTCGCCAATTTATTGTTCTTCAAGTTTAAGTGAACAACGAGCCCCATTGTTAATCCTTTAAAGGAAATTATTTGTAAATATCGACAAGTAGAACAATGAATGGAACAGGTAGACGGTTGTAATCTTTGTATATATTGCTTCTATATAATCTAAGAAACATATATGCAAAGCATCCAAACAGTACCATTCGCCAATTTTTTGTTCTTCAAGTTTAAGTGAACTACGAGCCCCATTGTTAATCCTTTACAGGAAATTATTTGTAATTTTCGACAAGCAGAACAATGAATGGAACAGGTAGACGGTTGAATTCTTTGTATATATTCCTTCTATATAGTCTAAGAAACATATATGCAAATCATCCAAACAGTACCATTCGCCAATTTTTTGTTCTTCAAGTTTAAGTGAACAATGAGCCCCAATGGTTAATCCATTATCGGAAATTATTTGTAATTTTCGACAAGTAGAACAATGAATGGAACAGGTAGACTGTTGAAATTATTGTATATATTGCTTCTATATAGTCTAAGAAACATATATGCAAAGCATCCAAACAGTACAATTCGCCAATTTTTTGGTCTTCAAGTTTAAGTGAACAATGAGCCCCATTTTTAATCCTTTATAGGAAATTATTTGTAATTTTCGACAAGTAGAACAATGAATGGAACAGTTAGACGGTTGAAATATTTGTATATATTGCTTCTATATAATCTAAGAAACATATATGCAAAGCATCCAAACAGTACAATTCGCCAATTTTTTGATATTCAAGTTTAAGTGAACTACGAGCCCCATTGTTAATACTTTAAAGGAAATTATTTGTAACTTTCGACAAGTAGAACAATGATTGGAACAGGTAGACGGTTGAAATCATAGTATATATTGCTTCTATATAGTCTAAGAAACATATATGCAAATCATCCAAACAGTACAATTCGCCAATTATTTGATCTTCAAGTTTAAGTGAACTACGAGCCCGATTGTTAAACCTTTAAAGGAAATTATTTGTAAATTTCGACATGTAGAACAATGATTGGAACACGTACACTGTTGAAATCTTTGTATATATTGCATCCATATAGTCTAAGAAACATGTACGCAAAGCATCCAAACAGTACCATTGGCCAATTTCTTGTTCTTCAAGTTTAAGTAAAGTACGATCCCCATTGTTAATCCCTTAACGGAAATTATTTGTAACTTTCGACAAGTAGAACAATGAATGGAACAGGTAGACGGTTGAAATCTTTGTATATATTGCTTCTATATAGTCTAAGAAACATATATGCAAAGCATCCAAACAGTAAAATTCGCCAATTTCTTGTTCTTCAAGTTTAAGTAAACTACGATCCCCATTGTTAATGCCTTAACGGAAATTATTTGTAACTTTCGACAAGTAGAACAATGAATGTAACAGGTAGACGGTTGAAATCTTTGTATATATTGCTTCTATAAAGTCTAAGAAACATATCTGCAGATCATCCAAACAGTACAATTCGCCAATTTTTTGTTCTTCAAGTTTAAGTGAACTACGAGCCCCATTGTTAATACTTTAACGGAAATTATTTGTAACTTGCGACAAGTAGAACAATGAATGGAACAGGTAGATGGTTGAAATCAATGAATATATTGCTTCTATATAGTCTAAGAAACATATATGCAAAGCATCCAAACAGTACCATTCGCCAATTTTTTGTTCTTCAAGTTCAAGTGAACAACGAGCCGCATTGTTAATCCTTTAAAGGAAATTATTTGTAAATTTCGAAAAGTAGAACAATGATTGGAACACTTAGACTGTTGAAATCATTGTATATATTGCTTCTATATAGTCTAAGAAACATATCTGCATATCATCCAAACAGTACAATTCGCCAATTATTTGATCTTCAAGTTTAAGTGAACTACGAGCCCCATTGTTAATACTTTAACGGAAATTATTTGTAACTTGCGACAAGTAGAACAATGAATGGAACAGGTAGCCGGTTGAAATCTTTGTATATATTGCTTCTATATAGTCTAAGAAACATATATGCAAAGCATCTAAACAGTGCAATTCGCCAATTTTTTGTTCTTCAAGTTTAAGTGAACAATGAGCCCCAATGGTTAATCCTTTATCGGAAATTACTTGTAATTTTCGACAAGTAGAACAATGAATGGAACAGGTAGCCGGTTGAAATCTTTGTATATATTGCTTCTATATAGTCTAAGAAACATATATGCAAAGCATCTAAACAGTGCAATTCGCCAATTTTTTGTTCTTCAAGTTTAAGTGAACAATGAGCCCCAATGGTTAATCCTTTATCGGAAATTACTTGTAATTTTCGACAAGTAGAACAATGAATGGAACAGGTAGACGGTTGAAATCTTTGTATATATTGCTTCTAAATAGTCTAAGAGACATATATGCAAAGCATCCAAACAGTACAATTCGCCAATTTTTTGTTCCTCAAGTTTAAGTGAACTACGAGCCCCATTGTTAATCCTTTAACGGAAATTAATTGTAACTTTCTACAAGTAGGACAATGATTGGAACACGTAGACGGTTGAAATCTTTGTATATATTGCTTCTATATAGTCGAAGAAACATATACGCAAAGCATCCAAACAGTACCATTCGCCAATTTTTTGTTCTTCAAGTTTAAGTGAACAATGAGCCCCAATGGTTAATCCTTTATCGGAAATTACTTGTAATTTTCGACAAGTAGAACAATGAATGGAACAGGTGGACGGTTGAAATCTTTGTATATATTGCTTCTATATAGTCTACGAAACATATATGCAAAGCATCCAAACAGTACCATTCGCCAATTTTTTGATCTTCAGGTTTAAGTGAACAGCGAGCCCCATTGATAATCATGAAATGGAAATTATTTGTAACATTCTACAAGTAGAACAATGAATAGTACAGGTAGACGGGTGAAATCTTTCTATATATTGCTTCTAAATAATCTAAGAAACATATATGCAAAGCATCCAAACAGTACAATTCGCCAATTATTTGATCCTCAAGTTTAAGTGAACTACGAGCCCCATTGTTAATCCTTTAACGGAAATTAATTGTAACTTTCTACAAGTAGGACAATGATTGGAACACGTAGACGGTTGAAATCTTTGTATATATTGCTTCTATATAGTCTAAGAAACATATACGCAAAGCATCCAAACAGTACCATTCGCCAATTTTTTGTTCTTCAAGTTTAAGTGAACAATGAGCCCCAAAGGTTAATCCTTTATCGGAAATTACTTGTAATTTTCGACAAGTAGAACAATGAATGGAACAGGTAGACGGTTGAAATCTTTGTATATATTGCTTCTATATAGTCTACGAAACATATATGCAAAGCATCCAAACAGTACCATTGGCCAATTTTTTGTTCTTCAAGTTTAAGTGAACAGCAAGCCCCATTGATAATCATGAAATGGAAATTATTTGTAAGTTTCTACAAGTAGAACAATGAATAGTACAGTTAGACGGGTGAAATCTTTCTATATATTGCTTCTAAATAGTCTAAGAAACATATATGCAAAGCATCCAAACAGTACAATTCGCCAATTTTTTGTTCTTCAAGTTTAAGTGAACAACGAGCCCCATTGTTAATCCTTTAAAGGAAGTTATTTGTAAATTTCGACAAGGAGAACAATGAATGGAACAGGTAGACGGTTGAAATCTTTGTATATATTGCTTCTATATAATCTAAGAAACATATATGCAAAGCATCCAAACAGTACAATTCGCCAATTTTTTGTTCTTCAAGTTTAAGTGAACTACGAGCCCCATTGTTAATCCTTTAACGGAAATTATTTGTAACTTTCGACAAGTAGAACAATGAATGGAACAGGTAGACGGTTGAAATCATTGTATATATTGCTTCCATATAGTCCATGAAACATATATGCAAAGCATCCAAACAGTACAATTCGCGAATTTATTGTTCTTCAAGTTTAAGTGAACAACGATCCCCATTTTTAATCCTTTAACGGTAATTATTTGTAACTTTCGACAAGAAGAAGAATGAATGGAACAGGTAGACGGTTGAAATCTTTGTATATATTGCTTTTATATTGTCTAAGAAACATACATGCTAAGCATCCAAACAGTACCATTCGCGAATTTATTGTTCTTCAAGTTAAAGTGAACAACGAGCCCCATTGATTATCATGAAAGGGAAATTATTTGTATCTTTCTACAAGTAGAACAATGAATGGAACAGGTAGTCTGTTGAAATATTTGTACATATTGCTTCTATATAGTCTAGGAAACCTATATGCAAATCATCAAAACAGTAACATTCGCCAAATTTTTGTTCTACAAGTTTAAGCGAACTACGAGCCCCATTGTTAATCCTTTAACGGAAATTATTTGTAACTTTCGACAAGTAGAACAATGAATGGAACAGGTAGACGGTTGAAATCATTGTATATATTGCTTCTATATAGGCTAAGAAACATATATGCAAAGCATCCAAACAGTACCATTCGCCAATTTTTTGGTCTTCAAGTTTAAGTGAACAATGAGCCCCATTTTTAATCCTTTATCGGAAATTATTTCTAAACTTCGACAAGTAGAACAATGATTGGAACACGTAGACGGTTGAAATCTTTGTATATGTTGCTTCTATATAGTCTAAGAAACATATATGCAAAGCATCCAAACAGTACAATTCGCTAATTTTTTGATCTTCAAGTTTAAGTGAACTACGAGCCCCATTGTTAATACTTTAAAGGAAATTATTTGTAAATTTCGACAAGTAGAACAATGAATGGAACAGGTAGACGGTTGAAATATTTGTATATATTGCTTCTATATAGTCTAGGAAACCTATATGCAAATCATCCAAACAGTAACATTCGCCAATTTTTTGTTCTTCAAGTTTAAGCGAACTACGAGCCCCATTGTTAATACTTTAACGGAAATTATTTGTAACTTTCGACAAGTAGAACAATGAATGGAACAGGTAGACGGTTGAAATCATTGTATATATTGCTTCCATATAGTCCATGAAACATATAAGCAAAGCATCCAAACAGTACAATTCGCGAATTTATTGTTGTTCAAGTTTAAGTGAACAACGAGCCCCATTGATAATCATGAAACAGAAATTATTTGTAACTTTCGACATGTAGAACAATGATTGGAACATATAGACGGTTAAAATCATTGTATATATTGCTTCTATATAGTCTAGGATACCTATATGCAAATCATCCAAACAGTAACATTCGCCAATTTTTTGTTCTTCAAGTTTAAGCGAACTACGAGCCCCATTGTTAATACTTTAACGGAAATTATTTGTAACTTTCGACAAGTAGAACAATGAATGGAACTGGTAGACGGTTGAAATCTTTTTATATATTGCTTCTATATAGTCTAAGAAACATATATGCAAAGCATCCAAACAGTACAATTCGCCAATTTTTTGTTCTTCCAGTTTAAGTGAACAATGAGCCCCAATCGTTAATCCGTTATCGGAAATTATTTGTAACTTTCGACAAGAAGAACAATGAATAGAACAGGTAGACGGTTGAAATGTTTGTATATGTTGCTTCTATATAGTCTAAGAAACATATATGCAAAGCATCTAAACAGTAACATTCGCCAATTTTTTGATCTTCAAGTTTAAGTGAACAATGAGCCCCATTGTTAATCCTTTATCGGAAATTATTTGTAACTTTCGACAAGTAGAACAGTGAATGGAACAGGTAGACGGTTGAAATCATTGTATATATTGCTTCTATATAGTCTAAGAAACATATATGCAAAGCATCCAAACAGTACAATTCGCCAATTTATTGTTCTTCAAGTTTAAGTGAACTGCGATCCCCATTGTTAATCCTTTAACGGAAATTATTTGTAACTTTCGACAAGTAGAACAATGATTGGAACACGTAGACGGTTGAAATCTTTGTATATATTGCTTCCATATAGTCTAAGAAACATATATGCAAATCATCCAAACAGTACCATTTGCCAATTTTTTGGTCTTCAAGTTTAAGTGAACAATGAGCCCCATTGTTAATCCTTTATCGGAAATTATTTGTAACTTTCGTCAAGTAGAACAATGAATGGAACAGGTAGACGGTTGAAATCTTTGTATATATTGCTTCTATATAGTCTAAGAAACATATATGCAAAGCTTCCAAACAGTACCATTCGCCAATTTTTTGTTCTTCAAGTTTAAGTGAACAACGAGCCGCATTGATAATCATGAAACGGAAATTATTTGTAACTTTCGACATGTAGAACAATGATTGGAACATGTAGACGGTTGAAATCATTGTATATATTGCTTCTATATAGTCTAGGATACCTATATGCAAATCATCCAAACAGTAACATTCGCCAATTTTTTGTTCTTCAAGTTTCGCGAATTTATTGTTCTTCAAGTTTAAGTGAACAACGATCCCCATTTTTAATCCTTTAACGGTAATTATTTGTAACTTTCGTCAAGAAGAACAATGAATGGAACAGGTAGACGGTTGAAATCTTTGTATATATTGCTTTTATATTGTCTAAGAAACATACATGCTAAGCATCCAAACAGTATCATTCGCGAATTTTTTGTTCTTCAAGTTTAAGTGAACAACGAGCCCCATTGATAATCATGAAAGGGAAATTATTTGTAAATTTCGACAAGTAGAACAATGAATGGAACAGGTAGACGGTTGAAATCTTTGTATATATTGCTTCTATATTGTCTAAGAAACATATATGCAAAGCATCCGAACAGTACCATTCGCCAATTTTTTGTTCTTCAAGTTTAAGTGAACAATGAGCCCCATTGATAATCATGAAACGGAAATTATTTGTAACTTTCGACATGTAGAACAATGATTGGAACACGTAGACGGTTGAAATCTTTGTATATATTGCTTCTATATTGTCTAAGAAACATATATGCAAAGCATCCAAACAGTACCTTTCGCCAATTTTTTGTCCTTCAAGTTTAAGTGAACAATGAGCCCCATTGTTAATCCTTTATCGGAAATTATTTGTAACTTTCGACAAGAAGAACAATGAATAGAACAGGTAGACGGTTGAAATGTTTGTATATGTTGCTTCTATATAGTCTAAGAAACATATAAGCAAAGCATCCAAACAGTACAATTCGCCAATTTTTTGTTCTTCAAGTTTAAGTGAACTACGAGCCCCATTGTTAATCCTTTAAAGGAAGTTATTTGTAAATTTCGACAAGGAGAACAATGAATGGAACAGGTAGACGGTTGAAATCAATGTATATATTGCTTCTATATAGTCTAAGAAACATACATGCAAAGCATCCAAACAGTACAATTCGCCAATTTTTTGTTCTTCAAGTTTAAGTGAACTACGAGCCCCATTGTTAATCCTTTAACGGAAATTAATTGTAACTTTCTACAAGTAGAACAATGATTGGAACACGTAGACGGTTGAAATCTTTGTATATATTGCTTCCATATAGTCTAAGAAACATATATGCAAAGCATCCAAACAGTACCATTCGCCAATTTTTTGTTCTTCAAGTTTAAGTGAACAGCGAGCCCCATTGATAATCATGAAATGGAAATTATTTCTAACTTTCGACAAGTAGAACAATGAATGGAAAAGGTAGACTGTTGAAATCTTTGTATATATTGCTTCTATATAGTCTAAAAACATATATGCAAAGCATCCAAACAGTACAATTCGCCAATTTTTTGATCTTCAAGTTTAAGTGAACAGCGAGCCCCATTGTTAATACTTTAAAGGAAATTATTTGTAAATTTCGACAAGTAGAACAATGAATGGATCATGTAGACGGTTGAAATCATTGTATATATTGCTTCTATATAGTCTACGAAACATATATGCAAAGCATCCAAACAGTACCATTAGCCAATTTTTTGTTCTTCAAGTTTAAGTGAACAATGAGCCCCATTGTTAATCCTTTATCGGTAATTATTTGTAACTTTCGTCAAGTAGAACAATGAATGGAACAGGTAGACGGTTGAAATCCTTGTATATATTGCGTCTATATAGTCTAAGAAACATATATGCAAAGCATCCAAACAGTACAATTCGCCAATTTATTGTTCTTCAAGTTTAAGTGAACAACGAGCCCCATTGTTAATCCTTTAAAGGAAATTATTTGTAAATATCGACAAGTAGAACAGTGAATGGAACAGGTAGACGGTTGAAATCTTTGTATATATTGCTTCTATATAGTATAAGAAACATATATGCAAAGCATCCAAACAGTACAATTCGCCAATTTTTTGTTCTTCCAGTTTAAGTGAACAATGAGCCCCAATGGTTAATCCGTTATCGGAAATTATTTGTAACTTTCGACAAGTAGAACAATGAATGGAACAGGTAGATGGTTGAAATCAATGAATATATTGCTTCTATATAGTCTAAGAAACATATATGCAAAGCATCCAAACAGTACCATTCGCCAATTTTTTGTTCTTCAAGTTCAAGTGAACAACGAGCCGCATTGTTAATCCTTTAAAGGAAATTATTTGTAAATTTCGAAAAGTAGAACAATGATTGGAACACTTAGACTGTTGAAATCATTGTATATATTGCTTCTATATAGTCTAAGAAACATATCTGCATATCATCCAAACAGTACAATTCGCCAATTATTTGATCTTCAAGTTTAAGTGAACTACGAGCCCCATTGTTAATACTTTAACGGAAATTATTTGTAACTTGCGACAAGTAGAACAATGAATGGAACAGGTAGCCGGTTGAAATCTTTGTATATATTGCTTCTATATAGTCTAAGAAACATATATGCAAAGCATCTAAACAGTGCAATTCGCCAATTTTTTGTTCTTCAAGTTTAAGTGAACAATGAGCCCCAATGGTTAATCCTTTATCGGAAATTACTTGTAATTTTCGACAAGTAGAACAATGAATGGAACAGGTAGCCGGTTGAAATCTTTGTATATATTGCTTCTATATAGTCTAAGAAACATATATGCAAAGCATCTAAACAGTGCAATTCGCCAATTTTTTGTTCTTCAAGTTTAAGTGAACAATGAGCCCCAATGGTTAATCCTTTATCGGAAATTACTTGTAATTTTCGACAAGTAGAACAATGAATGGAACAGGTAGACGGTTGAAATCTTTGTATATATTGCTTCTAAATAGTCTAAGAGACATATATGCAAAGCATCCAAACAGTACAATTCGCCAATTTTTTGTTCCTCAAGTTTAAGTGAACTACGAGCCCCATTGTTAATCCTTTAACGGAAATTAATTGTAACTTTCTACAAGTAGGACAATGATTGGAACACGTAGACGGTTGAAATCTTTGTATATATTGCTTCTATATAGTCGAAGAAACATATACGCAAAGCATCCAAACAGTACCATTCGCCAATTTTTTGTTCTTCAAGTTTAAGTGAACAATGAGCCCCAATGGTTAATCCTTTATCGGAAATTACTTGTAATTTTCGACAAGTAGAACAATGAATGGAACAGGTGGACGGTTGAAATCTTTGTATATATTGCTTCTATATAGTCTACGAAACATATATGCAAAGCATCCAAACAGTACCATTCGCCAATTTTTTGATCTTCAGGTTTAAGTGAACAGCGAGCCCCATTGATAATCATGAAATGGAAATTATTTGTAACATTCTACAAGTAGAACAATGAATAGTACAGGTAGACGGGTGAAATCTTTCTATATATTGCTTCTAAATAATCTAAGAAACATATATGCAAAGCATCCAAACAGTACAATTCGCCAATTATTTGATCCTCAAGTTTAAGTGAACTACGAGCCCCATTGTTAATCCTTTAACGGAAATTAATTGTAACTTTCTACAAGTAGGACAATGATTGGAACACGTAGACGGTTGAAATCTTTGTATATATTGCTTCTATATAGTCTAAGAAACATATACGCAAAGCATCCAAACAGTACCATTCGCCAATTTTTTGTTCTTCAAGTTTAAGTGAACAATGAGCCCCAAAGGTTAATCCTTTATCGGAAATTACTTGTAATTTTCGACAAGTAGAACAATGAATGGAACAGGTAGACGGTTGAAATCTTTGTATATATTGCTTCTATATAGTCTACGAAACATATATGCAAAGCATCCAAACAGTACCATTGGCCAATTTTTTGTTCTTCAAGTTTAAGTGAACAGCAAGCCCCATTGATAATCATGAAATGGAAATTATTTGTAAGTTTCTACAAGTAGAACAATGAATAGTACAGTTAGACGGGTGAAATCTTTCTATATATTGCTTCTAAATAGTCTAAGAAACATATATGCAAAGCATCCAAACAGTACAATTCGCCAATTTTTTGTTCTTCAAGTTTAAGTGAACAACGAGCCCCATTGTTAATCCTTTAAAGGAAGTTATTTGTAAATTTCGACAAGGAGAACAATGAATGGAACAGGTAGACGGTTGAAATCTTTGTATATATTGCTTCTATATAATCTAAGAAACATATATGCAAAGCATCCAAACAGTACAATTCGCCAATTTTTTGTTCTTCAAGTTTAAGTGAACTACGAGCCCCATTGTTAATCCTTTAACGGAAATTATTTGTAACTTTCGACAAGTAGAACAATGAATGGAACAGGTAGACGGTTGAAATCATTGTATATATTGCTTCCATATAGTCCATGAAACATATATGCAAAGCATCCAAACAGTACAATTCGCGAATTTATTGTTCTTCAAGTTTAAGTGAACAACGATCCCCATTTTTAATCCTTTAACGGTAATTATTTGTAACTTTCGACAAGAAGAAGAATGAATGGAACAGGTAGACGGTTGAAATCTTTGTATATATTGCTTTTATATTGTCTAAGAAACATACATGCTAAGCATCCAAACAGTACCATTCGCGAATTTATTGTTCTTCAAGTTAAAGTGAACAACGAGCCCCATTGATTATCATGAAAGGGAAATTATTTGTATCTTTCTACAAGTAGAACAATGAATGGAACAGGTAGTCTGTTGAAATATTTGTACATATTGCTTCTATATAGTCTAGGAAACCTATATGCAAATCATCAAAACAGTAACATTCGCCAAATTTTTGTTCTACAAGTTTAAGCGAACTACGAGCCCCATTGTTAATCCTTTAACGGAAATTATTTGTAACTTTCGACAAGTAGAACAATGAATGGAACAGGTAGACGGTTGAAATCATTGTATATATTGCTTCTATATAGGCTAAGAAACATATATGCAAAGCATCCAAACAGTACCATTCGCCAATTTTTTGGTCTTCAAGTTTAAGTGAACAATGAGCCCCATTTTTAATCCTTTATCGGAAATTATTTCTAAACTTCGACAAGTAGAACAATGATTGGAACACGTAGACGGTTGAAATCTTTGTATATGTTGCTTCTATATAGTCTAAGAAACATATATGCAAAGCATCCAAACAGTACAATTCGCTAATTTTTTGATCTTCAAGTTTAAGTGAACTACGAGCCCCATTGTTAATACTTTAAAGGAAATTATTTGTAAATTTCGACAAGTAGAACAATGAATGGAACAGGTAGACGGTTGAAATATTTGTATATATTGCTTCTATATAGTCTAGGAAACCTATATGCAAATCATCCAAACAGTAACATTCGCCAATTTTTTGTTCTTCAAGTTTAAGCGAACTACGAGCCCCATTGTTAATACTTTAACGGAAATTATTTGTAACTTTCGACAAGTAGAACAATGAATGGAACAGGTAGACGGTTGAAATCATTGTATATATTGCTTCCATATAGTCCATGAAACATATAAGCAAAGCATCCAAACAGTACAATTCGCGAATTTATTGTTGTTCAAGTTTAAGTGAACAACGAGCCCCATTGATAATCATGAAACAGAAATTATTTGTAACTTTCGACATGTAGAACAATGATTGGAACATATAGACGGTTAAAATCATTGTATATATTGCTTCTATATAGTCTAGGATACCTATATGCAAATCATCCAAACAGTAACATTCGCCAATTTTTTGTTCTTCAAGTTTAAGCGAACTACGAGCCCCATTGTTAATACTTTAACGGAAATTATTTGTAACTTTCGACAAGTAGAAGAATGAATGGAACTGGTAGACGGTTGAAATCTTTTTATATATTGCTTCTATATAGTCTAAGAAACATATATGCAAAGCATCCAAACAGTTCCAGTCGCCAATTTTTTGTTCTTCAAGTTTAAGTGAACAACGAGGCCCATTGATAATCATGAAACGGAAATTATTTCTAACTTTCGACAAGAAGAACAATGAATAGAACAGGTAGACGGTTGAAATCTTTGTATATGTTGCTTCTATATAGTCTAAGAAACCTATATGCAAAGAATCTAAACAGTAACATTCGCCAATTTTTTGATCTTCAAGTTTAAGTGAACAATGAGCCCCATTGTTAATCCTTTATCGGAAATTATTTGTAACTTTGGACAAGTAGAACAGTGAATGGAACAGGTAGACGGTTGAAATCTTTGTATATATTGCTTCTATATAGTATAAGAAACATATATGCAAAGCATCCAAACAGTACAATTCGCCAATTTTTTGTTCTTCCAGTTTAAGTGAACAATGAGCCCCAATGGTTAATCCGTTATCGGAAATTATTTGTAACTTTCGACAAGTAGAACAATGAATGGAACAGGTGGACGGTTGAAATCTTTGTATATATTGCTTCTATATAGTCTAAGAAACATATATGCAAAGCATCCAAATAGTACAATTCGACAATTTTTTGTTCTTCAAGTTTAAGTGAACAATGAGCCCCATTGTTAATCCTTCATCGGAAATTATTTGTAACTTTCGACAAGTAGAACAGTGAATGGAACAGGTAGACGGTTGAAATCTTTGTATATATTGCTTCTATATAGTATAAGAAACATATATGCAAAGCATCCAAACAGTACAATTCGCCAATTTTTTGTTCTTCCAGTTTAAGTGAACAATGAGCCCCAATCGTTAATCCGTTATCGGAAATTATTTGTAACTTTCGACAAGAAGAACAATGAATAGAACAGGTAGACGGTTGAAATGTTTGTATATGTTGCTTCTATATAGTCTAAGAAACATATATGCAAAGCATCTAAACAGTAACATTCGCCAATTTTTTGATCTTCAAGTTTAAGTGAACAATGAGCCCCATTGTTAATCCTTTATCGGAAATTATTTGTAACTTTCGACAAGTAGAACAGTGAATGGAACAGGTAGACGGTTGAAATCATTGTATATATTGCTTCTATATAGTCTAAGAAACATATATGCAAAGCATCCAAACAGTACAATTCGCCAATTTATTGTTCTTCAAGTTTAAGTGAACTGCGATCCCCATTGTTAATCCTTTAACGGAAATTATTTGTAACTTTCGACAAGTAGAACAATGATTGGAACACGTAGACGGTTGAAATCTTTGTATATATTGCTTCCATATAGTCTAAGAAACATATATGCAAATCATCCAAACAGTACCATTTGCCAATTTTTTGGTCTTCAAGTTTAAGTGAACAATGAGCCCCATTGTTAATCCTTTATCGGAAATTATTTGTAACTTTCGTCAAGTAGAACAATGAATGGAACAGGTAGACGGTTGAAATCTTTGTATATATTGCTTCTATATAGTCTAAGAAACATATATGCAAAGCTTCCAAACAGTACCATTCGCCAATTTTTTGTTCTTCAAGTTTAAGTGAACAACGAGCCGCATTGATAATCATGAAACGGAAATTATTTGTAACTTTCGACATGTAGAACAATGATTGGAACATGTAGACGGTTGAAATCATTGTATATATTGCTTCTATATAGTCTAGGATACCTATATGCAAATCATCCAAACAGTAACATTCGCCAATTTTTTGTTCTTCAAGTTTCGCGAATTTATTGTTCTTCAAGTTTAAGTGAACAACGATCCCCATTTTTAATCCTTTAACGGTAATTATTTGTAACTTTCGTCAAGAAGAACAATGAATGGAACAGGTAGACGGTTGAAATCTTTGTATATATTGCTTTTATATTGTCTAAGAAACATACATGCTAAGCATCCAAACAGTATCATTCGCGAATTTTTTGTTCTTCAAGTTTAAGTGAACAACGAGCCCCATTGATAATCATGAAAGGGAAATTATTTGTAAATTTCGACAAGTAGAACAATGAATGGAACAGGTAGACGGTTGAAATCTTTGTATATATTGCTTCTATATTGTCTAAGAAACATATATGCAAAGCATCCGAACAGTACCATTCGCCAATTTTTTGTTCTTCAAGTTTAAGTGAACAATGAGCCCCATTGATAATCATGAAACGGAAATTATTTGTAACTTTCGACATGTAGAACAATGATTGGAACACGTAGACGGTTGAAATCTTTGTATATATTGCTTCTATATTGTCTAAGAAACATATATGCAAAGCATCCAAACAGTACCTTTCGCCAATTTTTTGTCCTTCAAGTTTAAGTGAACAATGAGCCCCATTGTTAATCCTTTATCGGAAATTATTTGTAACTTTCGACAAGAAGAACAATGAATAGAACAGGTAGACGGTTGAAATGTTTGTATATGTTGCTTCTATATAGTCTAAGAAACATATAAGCAAAGCATCCAAACAGTACAATTCGCCAATTTTTTGTTCTTCAAGTTTAAGTGAACTACGAGCCCCATTGTTAATCCTTTAAAGGAAGTTATTTGTAAATTTCGACAAGGAGAACAATGAATGGAACAGGTAGACGGTTGAAATCAATGTATATATTGCTTCTATATAGTCTAAGAAACATACATGCAAAGCATCCAAACAGTACAATTCGCCAATTTTTTGTTCTTCAAGTTTAAGTGAACTACGAGCCCCATTGTTAATCCTTTAACGGAAATTAATTGTAACTTTCTACAAGTAGAACAATGATTGGAACACGTAGACGGTTGAAATCTTTGTATATATTGCTTCCATATAGTCTAAGAAACATATATGCAAAGCATCCAAACAGTACCATTCGCCAATTTTTTGTTCTTCAAGTTTAAGTGAACAGCGAGCCCCATTGATAATCATGAAATGGAAATTATTTCTAACTTTCGACAAGTAGAACAATGAATGGAAAAGGTAGACTGTTGAAATCTTTGTATATATTGCTTCTATATAGTCTAAAAACATATATGCAAAGCATCCAAACAGTACAATTCGCCAATTTTTTGATCTTCAAGTTTAAGTGAACAGCGAGCCCCATTGTTAATACTTTAAAGGAAATTATTTGTAAATTTCGACAAGTAGAACAATGAATGGATCATGTAGACGGTTGAAATCATTGTATATATTGCTTCTATATAGTCTACGAAACATATATGCAAAGCATCCAAACAGTACCATTAGCCAATTTTTTGTTCTTCAAGTTTAAGTGAACAATGAGCCCCATTGTTAATCCTTTATCGGTAATTATTTGTAACTTTCGTCAAGTAGAACAATGAATGGAACAGGTAGACGGTTGAAATCCTTGTATATATTGCGTCTATATAGTCTAAGAAACATATATGCAAAGCATCCAAACAGTACAATTCGCCAATTTATTGTTCTTCAAGTTTAAGTGAACAACGAGCCCCATTGTTAATCCTTTAAAGGAAATTATTTGTAAATATCGACAAGTAGAACAGTGAATGGAACAGGTAGACGGTTGAAATCTTTGTATATATTGCTTCTATATAGTATAAGAAACATATATGCAAAGCATCCAAACAGTACAATTCGCCAATTTTTTGTTCTTCCAGTTTAAGTGAACAATGAGCCCCAATGGTTAATCCGTTATCGGAAATTATTTGTAACTTTCGACAAGTAGAACAATGAATGGAACAGGTGGACGGTTGAAATCTTTGTATATATTGCTTCTATATAGTCTAAGAAACATATATGCAAAGCATCCAAATAGTACAATTCGACAATTTTTTGTTCTTCAAGTTTAAGTGAACAATGAGCCCCATTGTTAATCCTTCATCGGAAATTATTTGTAACTTTCGACAAGTAGAACAGTGAATGGAACAGGTAGACGGTTGAAATCTTTGTATATATTGCTTCTATATAGTATAAGAAACATATATGCAAAGCATCCAAACAGTACAATTCGCCAATTTTTTGTTCTTCCAGTTTAAGTGAACAATGAGCCCCAATCGTTAATCCGTTATCGGAAATTATTTGTAACTTTCGACAAGAAGAACAATGAATAGAACAGGTAGACGGTTGAAATGTTTGTATATGTTGCTTCTATATAGTCTAAGAAACATATATGCAAAGCATCTAAACAGTAACATTCGCCAATTTTTTGATCTTCAAGTTTAAGTGAACAATGAGCCCCATTGTTAATCCTTTATCGGAAATTATTTGTAACTTTCGACAAGTAGAACAGTGAATGGAACAGGTAGACGGTTGAAATCATTGTATATATTGCTTCTATATAGTCTAAGAAACATATATGCAAAGCATCCAAACAGTACAATTCGCCAATTTATTGTTCTTCAAGTTTAAGTGAACTGCGATCCCCATTGTTAATCCTTTAACGGAAATTATTTGTAACTTTCGACAAGTAGAACAATGATTGGAACACGTAGACGGTTGAAATCTTTGTATATATTGCTTCCATATAGTCTAAGAAACATATATGCAAATCATCCAAACAGTACCATTTGCCAATTTTTTGGTCTTCAAGTTTAAGTGAACAATGAGCCCCATTGTTAATCCTTTATCGGAAATTATTTGTAACTTTCGTCAAGTAGAACAATGAATGGAACAGGTAGACGGTTGAAATCTTTGTATATATTGCTTCTATATAGTCTAAGAAACATATATGCAAAGCTTCCAAACAGTACCATTCGCCAATTTTTTGTTCTTCAAGTTTAAGTGAACAACGAGCCGCATTGATAATCATGAAACGGAAATTATTTGTAACTTTCGACATGTAGAACAATGATTGGAACATGTAGACGGTTGAAATCATTGTATATATTGCTTCTATATAGTCTAGGATACCTATATGCAAATCATCCAAACAGTAACATTCGCCAATTTTTTGTTCTTCAAGTTTCGCGAATTTATTGTTCTTCAAGTTTAAGTGAACAACGATCCCCATTTTTAATCCTTTAACGGTAATTATTTGTAACTTTCGTCAAGAAGAACAATGAATGGAACAGGTAGACGGTTGAAATCTTTGTATATATTGCTTTTATATTGTCTAAGAAACATACATGCTAAGCATCCAAACAGTATCATTCGCGAATTTTTTGTTCTTCAAGTTTAAGTGAACAACGAGCCCCATTGATAATCATGAAAGGGAAATTATTTGTAAATTTCGACAAGTAGAACAATGAATGGAACAGGTAGACGGTTGAAATCTTTGTATATATTGCTTCTATATTGTCTAAGAAACATATATGCAAAGCATCCGAACAGTACCATTCGCCAATTTTTTGTTCTTCAAGTTTAAGTGAACAATGAGCCCCATTGATAATCATGAAACGGAAATTATTTGTAACTTTCGACATGTAGAACAATGATTGGAACACGTAGACGGTTGAAATCTTTGTATATATTGCTTCTATATTGTCTAAGAAACATATATGCAAAGCATCCAAACAGTACCTTTCGCCAATTTTTTGTCCTTCAAGTTTAAGTGAACAATGAGCCCCATTGTTAATCCTTTATCGGAAATTATTTGTAACTTTCGACAAGAAGAACAATGAATAGAACAGGTAGACGGTTGAAATGTTTGTATATGTTGCTTCTATATAGTCTAAGAAACATATAGGCAAAGCATCCAAACAGTACAATTCGCCAATTTTTTGTTCTTCAAGTTTAAGTGAACTACGAGCCCCATTGTTAATCCTTTAAAGGAAGTTATTTGTAAATTTCGACAAGGAGAACAATGAATGGAACAGGTAGACGGTTGAAATCAATGTATATATTGCTTCTATATAGTCTAAGAAACATACATGCAAAGCATCCAAACAGTACAATTCGCCAATTTTTTGTTCTTCAAGTTTAAGTGAACTACGAGCCCCATTGTTAATCCTTTAACGGAAATTAATTGTAACTTTCTACAAGTAGAACAATGATTGGAACACGTAGACGGTTGAAATCTTTGTATATATTGCTTCCATATAGTCTAAGAAACATATATGCAAAGCATCCAAACAGTACCATTCGCCAATTTTTTGTTCTTCAAGTTTAAGTGAACAGCGAGCCCCATTGATAATCATGAAATGGAAATTATTTCTAACTTTCGACAAGTAGAACAATGAATGGAAAAGGTAGACTGTTGAAATCTTTGTATATATTGCTTCTATATAGTCTAAAAACATATATGCAAAGCATCCAAACAGTACAATTCGCCAATTTTTTGATCTTCAAGTTTAAGTGAACAGCGAGCCCCATTGTTAATACTTTAAAGGAAATTATTTGTAAATTTCGACAAGTAGAACAATGAATGGATCATGTAGACGGTTGAAATCATTGTATATATTGCTTCTATATAGTCTACGAAACATATATGCAAAGCATCCAAACAGTACCATTAGCCAATTTTTTGTTCTTCAAGTTTAAGTGAACAATGAGCCCCATTGTTAATCCTTTATCGGTAATTATTTGTAACTTTCGTCAAGTAGAACAATGAATGGAACAGGTAGACGGTTGAAATCCTTGTATATATTGCGTCTATATAGTCTAAGAAACATATATGCAAAGCATCCAAACAGTACAATTCGCCAATTTATTGTTCTTCAAGTTTAAGTGAACAACGAGCCCCATTGTTAATCCTTTAAAGGAAATTATTTGTAAATATCGACAAGTAGAACAATGAATGGAACAGGTAGACGGTTGTAATCTTTGTATATATTGCTTCTATATAATCTAAGAAACATATATGCAAAGCATCCAAACAGTACCATTCGCCAATTTTTTGTTCTTCAAGTTTAAGTGAACTACGAGCCCCATTGTTAATCCTTTACAGGAAATTATTTGTAATTTTCGACAAGCAGAACAATGAATGGAACAGGTAGACGGTTGAATTCTTTGTATATATTCCTTCTATATAGTCTAAGAAACATATATGCAAATCATCCAAACAGTACCATTCGCCAATTTTTTGTTCTTCAAGTTTAAGTGAACAATGAGCCCCAATGGTTAATCCATTATCGGAAATTATTTGTAATTTTCGACAAGTAGAACAATGAATGGAACAGGTAGACTGTTGAAATTATTGTATATATTGCTTCTATATAGTCTAAGAAACATATATGCAAAGCATCCAAACAGTACAATTCGCCAATTTTTTGGTCTTCAAGTTTAAGTGAACAATGAGCCCCTTTTTTAATCCTTTATAGGAAATTATTTGTAATTTTCGACAAGTAGAACAATGAATGGAACAGTTAGACGGTTGAAATATTTGTATATATTGCTTCTATATAATCTAAGAAACATATATGCAAAGCATCCAAACAGTACAATTCGCCAATTTTTTGATATTCAAGTTTAAGTGAACTACGAGCCCCATTGTTAATACTTTAAAGGAAATTATTTGTAACTTTCGACAAGTAGAACAATGATTGGAACAGGTAGACGGTTGAAATCATAGTATATATTGCTTCTATATAGTCTAAGAAACATATATGCAAATCATCCAAACAGTACAATTCGCCAATTATTTGATCTTCAAGTTTAAGTGAACTACGAGCCCGATTGTTAAACCTTTAAAGGAAATTATTTGTAAATTTCGACATGTAGAACAATGATTGGAACACGTACACTGTTGAAATCTTTGTATATATTGCATCCATATAGTCTAAGAAACATGTACGCAAAGCATCCAAACAGTACCATTCGCCAATTTTTTGTTCTTCAAGTTTAAGTGAACAATGAGCCCCAATGGTTAATCCTTTAAAGGAAATTATTTGTAACTGTCGACAAGTAGAACAATGAATGGAACAGGTAGACGGTTGAAATCTTTGTATATATTGCTTCTATATAGTCTAAGAAACATATATGCAAAGCATCCAAACAGTAAAATTCGCCAATTTCTTGTTCTTCAAGTTTAAGTAAACTACGATCCCCATTGTTAATGCCTTAACGGAAATTATTTGTAACTTGCGACAAGTAGAACAATGAATGTAACAGGTAGACGGTTGAAATCTTTGTATATATTGCTTCTATAAAGTCTAAGAAACATATCTGCAGATCATCCAAACAGTACAATTCGCCAATTTTTTGTTCTTCAAGTTTAAGTGAACTACGAGCCCCATTGTTAATACTTTAACGGAAATTATTTGTAACTTGCGACAAGTAGAACAATGAATGGAACAGGTAGATGGTTGAAATCAATGTATATATTGCTTCTATATAGTCTAAGAAACATATATGCAAAGCATCCAAACAGTACCATTCGCCAATTTTTTGTTCTTCAAGTTCAAGTGAACAACGAGCCGCATTGTTAATCCTTTAAAGGAAATTATTTGTAAATTTCGAAAAGTAGAACAATGATTGGAACACTTAGACTGTTGAAATCATTGTATATATTGCTTCTATATAGTCTAAGAAACATATCTGCATATCATCCAAACAGTACAATTCGCCAATTATTTGATCTTCAAGTTTAAGTGAACTACGAGCCCCATTGTTAATACTTTAACGGAAATTATTTGTAACTTGCGACAAGTAGAACAATGAATGGAACAGGTAGCCGGTTGAAATCTTTGTATATATTGCTTCTATATAGTCTAAGAAACATATATGCAAAGCATCTAAACAGTGCAATTCGCCAATTTTTTGTTCTTCAAGTTTAAGTGAACAATGAGCCCCAATGGTTAATCCTTTAGCGGAAATTACTTGTAATTTTCGACAAGTAGAACAATGAATGGAACAGGTAGACGGTTGAAATCTTTGTATATATTGCTTCTAAATAGTCTAAGAGACATATATGCAAAGCATCCAAACAGTACAATTCGCCAATTTTTTGTTCCTCAAGTTTAAGTGAACTACGAGCCCCATTGTTAATCCTTTAACGGAAATTAATTGTAACTTTCTACAAGTAGGACAATGATTGGAACACGGAGACGGTTGAAATCTTTGTATATATTGCTTCTATATAGTCGAAGAAACATATACGCAAAGCATCCAGACAGTACCATTCGCCAATTTTTTGTTCTTCAAGTTTAAGTGAACAATGAACCCCAATGGTTAATCCTTTATCGGAAATTACTTGTAATTTTCGACAAGTAGAACAATGAATGGAACAGGTGGACGGTTGAAATCTTTGTATATATTGCTTCTATATAGTCTACGAAACATATATGCAAAGCATCCAAACAGTACCATTCGCCAATTTTTTGATCTTCAGGTTTAAGTGAACAGCGAGCCCCATTGATAATCATGAAATGGAAATTATTTGTAACATTCTACAAGTAGAACAATGAATAGTACAGGTAGACGGGTGAAATCTTTCTATATATTGCTTCTAAATAATCTAAGAAACATATATGCAAAGCATCCAAACAGTACAATTCGCCAATTATTTGATCTTCAAGTTTAAGTGAACTACGAGCCCCATTGTTAATACTTTAACGGAAATTAATTGTAACTTTCTACAAGTAGAACAATGAATGGAACAGGTAGACGGTTGAAATCTTTGTATATATTGCTTCTATATAATCTAAGAAACATATATGCAATGCATCGAAACAGTACAATTCGCCAATTTTTTGTTCCTCAAGTTTAAGTGAACTACGAGCCCCATTGTTAATCCTTTAACGGAAATTAATTGTAACTTTCTACAAGTAGGACAATGATTGGAACACGTAGACGGTTGAAATCTTTGTATATATTGCTTCTATATAGTCTAAGAAACATATACGCAAAGCATCCAAACAGTACCATTCGCCAATTTTTTGTTCTTCAAGTTTAAGTGAACAATGAGCCCCAAAGGTTAATCCTTTATCGGAAATTACTTGTAATTTTCGACAAGTAGAACAATGAATGGAACAGGTAGACGGTTGAAATCTTTGTATATATTGCTTCTATATAGTCTACGAAACATATATGCAAAGCATCCAAACAGTACAATTCGCCAATTTTTTGTTCTTCAAGTTTAAGTGAACTACGAGCCCCATTGTTAATCCTTTAACAGAAATTAATTGTAACTTTCTACAAGTAGAACAATGAATGGAACAGGTAGACGGTTGAAATCTTTGTATATATTGCGTCTATATAGTCTAAGAAACATATATGCAAAGCATCCAAACAGTACCATTCGCCAATTTTTTGTTCTTCAAGTTTAAGTGAACAACGAGCCCCATTGATAATCATGAAACGGAAATTATTTGTAAATTTCGACAAGTAGAACAATGAATAGAACAGGTAGACGGTTGAAATATTTGTATATGTTGCTTCTATATAGTCTAACAAACTTATATGCAAAGCATCTAAACAGTAACAATCGCCAATTCTTTGATCTTCAAGTTTAAGTGAACAGCGAGCCCCATTGATACTCATGAAATGGTAATTATTTGTAACATTCTACAAGTAGGACAATGAATAGTACAGGTAGACGGGTGAAATCTTTCTATATATTGCTTCTAAATAGCCTAAGAAACATATATGCAAAACATCCAAACAGTACAATTCGCCAATTTTTTGTTCCTCAAGTTTAAGTGAACTACGAGCCCCATTGTTAATCCTTTAACGGAAATTAATTGTAACTTTCTACAAGTAGGACAATGATTGGAACACGTAGACCGTTGAAATCTTTGTATATATTGCTTCCATATAGTCTAAAAAACATGTACGCAAAGCATCCAAACAGTACAATTCGCCAATTTCTTGTTCTTCAAGTTTAAGTAAACTACGATCCCCATTGCTAATACCTTAACGGAAATTATTTGTAACTTTCGACAAGTAGAACAATGAATGGAACAGGTAGACGATTCAAATCTTTGTATATATTGCTTCTATATAATCTAAGAAACATATATGCAAAGCATCCAAACAGTACCATTCGCCAATTTTTTGTTCTTCAAGTTTAAGTGAACAACGGGCCCCATTGATAATCATGAAACGGAAATTATTTGTAACTTTCTACAAGTAGAACAATGAATAGAACAGGTAGACGGTTGAAATCTTTGTATATGTTGCTTCTATAGAGTCTCAGAAACCTATATACAAAGCATCTAAACAGTAACAATCGCCAATTTTTTGATATTCAAGTTTAAGTGAACAGCAAGCCCCATTGATAATCATGAAATGGAAATTATTTGTAACTTTCTACAAGTAGAACAATGAATAGTACAGGTAGACGGGTGAAATCTTTCTATATATTGCTTCTAAATAGTCTAAGAAACATATATGCAAAGCATCCAAACAGTACAAATCGCCAATTTTTTGTTCTTCAAGTTTAAGTGAACAACGAGCCCCATTGTTAATCCTTTAAAGGAAGTTATTTGTAAATTTCGACAAGGAGAACAATGAATGGAACAGGTAGACGGTTGAAATCTTTGTATATGTTGCTTCTATATAGTCTAAGAAACCTATATGCAAAGCATCCAAACAGTACCAGTCGCCAATTTTTTGTTCTTCAAGTTTAAGTGAACTACGAGCCCCATTGTTAATCCTTTAAAGGAAATTATTTGTAAATTTCGACAAGTAGAACAATGAATGGATCATGTAGACGGTTGAAATCATTGTATATATTGCTTCTATATAGTCTACGAAACATATATGCAAAGCATCCAAACAGTATAATTCGCCAATTTTTTGTTCTTCAAGTTTAAGTGAACTACGATCCCCATTGTTAATCCCTTAACGGAAATTATTTGTAACTTTCGACAAGTAGAACAGTCAATGGAACAGGTAGACGGTTGAAATCTTTGTATATATTGCTTCTATATAGTATAAGAAACATATATGCAAAGCATCCAAACAGTACAATTCGCCAATTTTTTGTTCTTCAACTTTAAGTGAACTACGAGCCCCATTGTTAATCCTTTAAAAGAAATGATTTGTAACTTTCGACAAGTAGAACAATGAATGGAACAGGTAGACGGTTGAAATCATTGTACATATTGCTTCTATATAGTCTAAGAAACATACCTGCAAATCATCCAAACAGTACAATTCGCCAATTATTTGATCTTCAAGTTTAAGTGAACAATGAGCCACATTGTTAATCCTTTATCGGAAATTATTTGTAACTTTCGACAAGTAGAACAGTGAATGGAACAGGTAGACGGTTGAAATCTTTGTATATATTGCTTCAATATAATCTAAGAAACATATATGCAAAGCATCCAAACAGTACCATTCGCCAATTTTTTGTTCTTCAAGTTTAAGTGAACTACGAGCCCCATTGTTAATCCTTTAAAGGAAATTATTTGTAAATTTCGACAAGTAGAACAATGAATGGAACAGGTAGACGGTTGAAATCTTTGTATATATTTCTTCCATATAGTCTAAGAAACATATATGCAAAGCATCCAAACAGTACCATTCGCCAATTTATTGTTCTTCAAGTTTAAGTGAACAACGAGCCCCATTGATAATCATGAAACGGAAATTATTTGTAACTTTCTACAAGTAGAACAATGAATGGAACAGGTAGACGGGTGAAATCTTTCTATATATTGCTTCTAAATAGTCTAAGAAACATATATGCAAAGCATCCAAACAGTACAATTCGCCAATTTTTTGTTCTTCAAGTTTAAGTGAACAATGAGCCCCAATGGTTAATCCTTTATCGGAAATTACTTGTAATTTTCGACAAGTAGAACAATGAATGGAACAGGTAGACGGTTGAAATCTTTGTATATATTGCTTCTATATAGTCTAAGAAACATATACGCAAAGCATCCAAACAGTACCATTCGCCAATTTTTTGTTCTTCAAGTTTAAGTGAACAATGAGCCCCAAAGGTTAATCCTTTATCGGAAATTACTTGTAATTTTCGACAAGTAGAACAATGAATGGAACAGGTAGACGGTTGAAATCTTTGTATATATTGCTTCTATATAGTCTACGAAACATAAATGCAAAGCATCCAAACAGTACAATTCGCCAATTTTTTGTTCCTCAAGTTTAAGTGAACTACGAGCCCCATTGTTAATCCTTTAACGGAAATTAATTGTAACTTTCTACAAGTAGAACAATGAATGGATCATGTAGACGGTTGAAATCATTGTATATATTGCTTCTATATAGTCTAAGAAACATATATGCAAAGCATCCAAACAGTACCATTCGCCAATTTTTTGTTCTTCAAGTTTAAGTGAACAACGAGCCCCATTGTTAATCCTTTAAAGGAAGTTATTTGTAATTTTCGACAAGGAGAACAATGAATGGAACAGGTAGACGGTTGAAATCTTTGTATATATTGCTTCTATATAGTATAAGAAACATATATGCAAAGCATCCAAACAGTACAATTCGCCAATTTTTTGTTCTTCAAGTTTAAGTGAACAATGAGCCCCAATGGTTAATCCTTTAAAGGAAATTATTTGTAACTTTCGACAAGTAGAACAAAGAATGGAACATGTAGACGGTTGAAATCTTTGTATATATTGCTTCTATATAGTCTAAGAAACATATATGCAAAGCGTCCAAACAGTACAATTCGCCAATTATTTGATCTTCAAGTTTAAGTGAACAATGAGCCACATTGTTAATCCTTTATCGGAAATTATTTGTAACTTTCGACAAGTAGAACAGTGAATGGAACAGGTAGACGGTTGAAATCTTTGTATATATTGCTTCAATATAATCTAAGAAACATATATGCAAAGCATCCAAACAGTACCATTCGCCAATTTTTTGTTCTTCAAGTTTAAGTGAACTACGAGCCCCATTGTTAATCCTTTAAAGGAAATTATTTGTAAATTTCGACAAGTAGAACAATGAATGGATCATGTAGACGGTTGAAATCATTGTATATATTGCTTCTATATAGTCTACGAAACATATATGCAGAGCATCCAAACAGTACAATTCGCCAATTTTTTGTTCCTCAAGTTTAAGTGAACAACGAGCCCCATTGTTAATCCTTTAAAGGAAGTTATTTGTAAATTTCGACAAGTAGAACAATGATTGGAACACGTAGACCGTTGAAATCTTTGTATATATTGCTTCCATATAGTCCAAAAACATGTACGCAAAGCATCCAAACAGTACCATTCGCCAATTTTTTGTTCTTCAAGTTTAAGTGAACAATGAGCCCCAATGGTTAATCCTTTATCGGAAATTACTTGTAATTTTCGACAAGTAGAACAATGAATGGAACAGGTAGACGGTTGAAATCTTTGTATATATTGCTTCTATATAGTCTACGAAACATAAATGCAAAGCATCCAAACAGTACAATTCGCCAATTTTTTGTTCCTCAAGTTTAAGTGAACTACGAGCCCCATTGTTAATCCTTTAACGGAAATTAATTGTAACTTTCTACAAGTAGAACAATGAATGGATCATGTAGACGGTTGAAATCATTGTATATATTGCTTCTATATAGTCTAAGAAACATATATGCAAAGCATCCAAACAGTACCATTCGCCAATTTTTTGTTCTTCAAGTTTAATTGAACAACGAGCCCCATTGTTAATCCTTTAAAGGAAGTTATTTGTAATTTTCGACAAGGAGAACAATGAATGGAACAGGTAGACGGTTGAAATCTTTGTATATATTGCTTCCATATAGTCTAAGAAACATGTACGCAAAGCATCCAAACAGTACCATTCGCCAATTTTTTGTTCTTCAAGTTTAAGTGAACAATGAGCCCCAATGGTTAATCCTTTATCGGAAATTACTTGTTATTTTCGACAAGTAGAACAATGAATGGAACAGGTAGACGGTTGAAATCTTTGTATATATTGCTTCTATATGGTCTACGAAACATAAATGCAAAGCATCCAAACAGTACAATTCGCCAATTTTTTGTTCCTCAAGTTTAAGTGAACAACGAGCCCCATTGTTAATCCTTTAACGGAAATTAATTGTAACTTTCAACAAGTAGAACAATGAATGGATCATGTAGACGGTTGAAATCATTGTATATATTGCTTCTATATAGTCTAAGAAACATATATGCAAAGCATCTAAACAGTAACAATCGCCAATTTTTTGATATTCAAGTTTAAGTGAACAGCAAGCCCCATTGATAATCATGAAATGGAAATTATTTGTAACTTTCTACAAGTAGAACAATGAATAGTACAGGTAGACGGGTGAAATCTTTCTATATATTGCTTCTAAATAGTCTAAGAAACATATATGCAAAGCATCCAAACAGTACAAATCGCCAATTTTTTGTTCTTCAAGTTTAAGTGAACAACGAGCCCCATGGTTAATCCTTTAAAGGAAGTTATTTGTAAATTTCGACAAGGAGAACAATGAATGGAACATGTAGACGGTTGAAATCTTTGTATATATTGCTTCTATATAATCTAAGAAACATATATGCAAAGCATCCAAACATTACCATTCGCCAATTTTTTGTTCTTCAAGTTTAAGTGAACAGCAAGCCCCATTGATAATCATGAAATGGAAATTATTTGTAACTTTCTACAAGTAGAACAATGAATAGTACAGGTAGACGGGTGAAATCATTCTATATATTGCTTCTAAATAGTCTAAGAAACATATATGCAAAGCATCCAAACAGTACAATTCGCCAATTTTTTTTTCTTCAAGCTTAAGTGAACAACGAGCCCCATTGTTAATCCTTTAAAGGAAGTTATTTGTAAATTTCGACAAGGAGAACAATCAATGGAACAGGTAGACGGTTGAAATCTTTGTATATATTGCTTCTATATAATCTAAGAAACATATATGCAAAGCATCCAAACAGTACAATTCGCCAATTTTTTGTTCTTCAAGTTTAAGTGAACTACGAGCCCCATTGTTAATCCTTTAAAGGAAGTTATTTGTAAATTTCGACAAGGAGAACAATGAATGGAACAGGTAGACGGTTGAAATCTTTGTATATATTGCTTCTATATAATCTAAGAAACATATATGCAAAGCATCCAAACAGTACAATTCGCCAATTTTTTGTTCTTCAAGTTTAAGTGAACTACGAGCCCCATTGTTAATCCTTTAACGGAAATTAATTGTAACTTTCTACAAGTAGAACAATGAATGGAACAGGTAGACGGTTCAAATCTTTGTATATATTGCTTCTATATAATCTAAGAAACATATATGCAAAGCATCCAAACAGTACAATTCGCCAATTTTTTGTTCTTCAAGTTTAAGTGAACTACGAGCCCCATTGTTAATCCTTTAAAGGAAGTTATTTGTAAATTTCGACAAGGAGAACAATGAATGGAACAGGTAGACGGTTGAAATCTTTGTATATATTGCTTCTATATAGTATAAGAAACATATATGCAAAGCACCCAAACAGTACAATTCGCCAATTTTTTGTTCTTCAAGTTTAAGTGAACAATGAGCCCCAATGGTCAATCCGTTATCGGAAATTATTTGTAACTTTCGACAAGTAGAACAATGAATGGAACAGGTAGACGGTTGAAATCATTGTATATATTGCTTCTATATAGTCTAAGAAACTTATATTCAAACCATCCAAACAGTACCATTCGCCAATTTTTTGTTCTTCAAGTTTAAGTGAACTACGAGCCCCATTGTTAATACTTTAACGGAAATTATTTGTAAGTTGCGACGATTAGAACAATGAGTGGAACAGGTAGACGGTTGAAATCAATGTATATATTGCTTCTATATAGTCTAAGAAACATATATGCAAAGCATCCAAACAGTACCATTCGCCAATTTTTTGTTCTTCAAGTTTAAGTGAACAATGAGCCCCATTGTTAATCATTTAAAGGAAATTATTTGTAACTTTTGTCAAGTAGAACAATGATTGGAACAGGTAGACGGTTGAAATCATTGTATATATTGCTTCTATATAGTCTAAGAAACATATATGCAAAGCATCCAAACAGTACCATTCGCCAATTTTTTGTTCTTCAAGTTTAAGTGAACTACGAGCCCCATTGTTAATACTTTAACGGAAATTATTTGTAACTTGCGACAAGTAGAACAATGAGTGGAAGAGGTAGACGGTTGAAATCAATGTATATATTGCTTCTATATAGTCTAAGAAACATATATGCACAGCATCCAAACAGTACCATTCGCCAATTTTTTGTTCTTCAAGTTTAAGTGAACTTCGAGCCCCATTGTTAATCCTTTAAAGGAAATTATTTGTAATTTTCGACAAGCAGAACAATGAATGGAAAAGGTAGACGGTTGAATTCTTTGTATATATTCCTTCTATATAGTCTAAGAAACATATATGCAAAGCCTCCAAACAGTACCATTCGCCAATTTTTTGTTCTTCAAGTTTAAGTGAACTACGAGCCCCATTGTTAATCGTTTAAAGAAAATTATTTGTAATTTTCGACAAGCAGAACAATGAATGGAACAGGTAGACGGTTGAAATCTTTGTATATGTTGCTTCTATATAGTCTAAGAAACATATAAGCAAAGCATCCAAACAGTACAATTCGCCAATTTTTTGTTCTTCAAGTTTAAGTGAACAATGAGCCCCAATGGTTAATCCTTTATCGGTAATTATTTGTAACTTTCGACAAGTAGAACAATGAATGGAACAGGTAGACGGTTGAAATCCTTGTATATATTGCTTCTATATAGTCTAAGAAACATATATGCAAAGCGTCCAAACAGTACAATTCGTCAATTATTTGATCTTCAAGTTTAAGTGAACTACGAGCCCCATTGTTAGTACTTTAACGGAAATTATTTGTAACTTGCGACAAGTAGAACAATGATTGGAACACGTAGACGGTTGAAATCTTTGTATATATTGCTTCCATATAGTCTAAGAAACATGTACGCAAAGCATCCAAACAGTACAATTCGCCAATTTTTTGTTCTTCAAGTTTAAGTGAACAATGAGCCCCAATGGTTAATCCTTTATCGGAAATTATTTGTAATTTTCGACAAGTAGAACAATGAATGGAACAGGTAGACGGTTGAAATCATTGTATATATTGCTTCTATATAGTCTAAGAAACATATATGCAAAGCGTCCAAACAGTACAATTCGCCAATTATTTGATCTTCAAGATTAAGTGAACTACGAGCCCCATTGTTAATACTTTAACGGAAATTATTTGTAACTTGCGACAAGTAGAACAATGAATGGAACAGGTAGCCGGTTGAAATCTTTGTATATATTGCTTCTATATAGTCTAAGAAACATATAAGCAAAGCATCCAAACAGTACAATTCGCCAATTTTTTGTTCTTCAAGTTTAAGTGAACAATGAGCCCCATTGTTAATCATTTAAAGGAAATTATTTGTAAATTTCGACAAGTAGAACAATGAATGGAACTGGTAGACGGTTGAAATCTTTTTATATATTGCTTCTATATAGTCTAAGAAACATATATGCAAAGCATCCAAACAGTACCATTCGCCAATTTTTTGTTCTTCAAGTATAAGTGAACTACGAGCCCCATTGTTAATCCTTTAAAGGAAATTATTTGTAAATTTCGACAAGTAGAACATTGAATGGAACTGGTAGACGGTTGAAATCTTTGTATATATTGCTTCTATATAGTCTAAGAAACATATATGCAAAGCATCCAAACAGTACCATTCGCCAATTTTTTGTTCTTCAAGTTTAAGTGAACTACGAGCCCCATTGTTAATCGTTTAAAGAAAATTATTTGTAATTTTCGACAAGCAGAACAATGAATGGAACAGGTAGACGGTTGAAATCTTTGTATATGTTGCTTCTATATAGTCTAAGAAACATATAAGCAAAGCATCCAAACAGTACAATTCGCCAATTTTTTGTTCTTCAAGTTTAAGTGAACAATGAGCCCCAATGGTTAATCCTTTATCGGTAATTATTTGTAACTTTCGACAAGTAGAACAATGAATGGAACAGGTAGACGGTTGAAATCCTTGTATATATTGCGTCTATATAATCTAAGAAACATATATGCAAAGCATCCAAACAGTACCATTCGCCAATTTTTTGCTCTTCAAGTTTAAGTGAACTACGAGCCCCATTGTTAATACTTTAACGGAAATTATTTGTAACTTTCGACAAGTAGAACAATAAATGGAACAGGTAGACGGTTGAAATCATTGTATATATTTCTTCTATATAGTCTAAGAAACATATATGCAAAGAATCCAAACAGTACAATTCGCCAATTTTTTGATCTTCAAGTTTAAGTGAACTACGAGCCCCATTGATAATCATGAAAGGGAAATTATTTATAAGTTTCTACAAGTAGAACAATGAATGGAACAGGTAGTCTGTTGAAATCTTTGTATATATTGCTTCCATATAGTCTAAGAAACATATATGCAAAGCACCCAAACAGTACAATTCGCCAATTTATTGTTCTTCAAGTTTAAGAGCACAACTAGCCCCGTTGTTAATCCTTTAAAGGAAATTATTTGTACATTTCGACAAGTGAACAATGATTGGAACACGTAGACGGTTGAAATCTTTGTATATATTGCTTCCATATAGTCTAAGAAACATGTACGCAAAGCATCCAAACAGTACCATTCGCCAATTTTTTGTTCTTCAAGTTTAAGTGAACAATGAGCCCCAATGGTTAATCCTTTAAAGGAAATTATTTGTAACTGTCGACAAGTAGAACAATGAATGGAACAGGTAGACGGTTGAAATCTTTGTATATATTGCTTCTATATAGTCTAAGAAACATATATGCAAAGCGTCCAAACAGTACAATTCGTCAATTATTTGATCTTCAAGTTTAAGTGAACTACGAGCCCCATTGTTAGTACTTTAACGGAAATTATTTGTAACTTGCGACAAGTAGAACAATGATTGGAACACGTAGACGGTTGAAATCTTTGTATATATTGCTTCCATATAGTCTAAGAAGCATGTACGCAAAGCATCCAAACAGTACAATTCGCCAATTTTTTGTTCTTCAAGTTTAAGTGAACAATGAGCCCCAATGGTTAATCCTTTAAAGGAAATTATTTGTAACTGTCGACAAGTAGAACAATGAATGGAACAGGTAGACGGTTGAAATCTTTGTATATATTGCTTCTATATAGTCTAAGAAACATATATGCAAAGCGTCCAAACAGTACAATTCGTCAATTATTTGATCTTCAAGTTTAAGTGAACTACGAGCCCCATTGTTAGTACTTTAACGGAAATTATTTGTAACTTGCGACAAGTAGAACAATGATTGGAACACGTAGACGGTTGCAATCTTTGTATATATTGCTTCCATATAGTCTAAGAAACATGTACGCAAAGCATCCAAACAGTACAATTCGCCAATTTTTTGTTCTTCAAGTTTAAGTGAACAATGAGCCCCAATGGTTAATCCTTTATCGGAAATTATTTGTAATTTTCGACAAGTAGAACAATGAATGGAACAGGTAGACGGTTGAAATCATTGTATATATTGCTTCTATATAGTCTAAGAAACATATATGCAAAGCGTCCAAACAGTACAATTCGCCAATTATTTGATCTTCAAGATTAAGTGAACTACGAGCCCCATTGTTAATACTTTAACGGAAATTATTTGTAACTTGCGACAAGTAGAACAATGAATGGAACAGGTAGCCGGTTGAAATCTTTGTATATATTGCTTCTATATAGTCTAAGAAACATATAAGCAAAGCATCCAAACAGTACAATTCGCCAATTTTTTGTTCTTCAAGTTTAAGTGAAGAATGAGCCCCAATGGTTAATCCTTTATCGGTAATTATTTGTAACTTTCGACAAGTAGAACAATGAATGGAACAGGTAGACGGTTGAAATCCTTGTATATATTGCGTCTATATAATCTAAGAAACATATATGCAAAGCATCCAAACAGTACCATTCGCCAATTTTTTGTTCTTCAAGTTTAAGTGAACAATGAGCCCCATTGTTAATCATTTAAAGGAAATTATTTGTAACTTTCGACAAGTAGAACAATGAATGGAACTGGTAGACGGTTGAAATCTTTTTATATATTGCTTCTATATAGTCTAAGAAACATATATGCAAAGCATCCAAACAGTACCATTCGCCAATTTTTTGTTCTTCAAGTTTAAGTGAACAATGAGCCCCATTGTTAATCATTTAAAGGAAATTATTTGTAAATTTCGACAAGTAGAACAATGAATGGAACAGGTAGACTGTTGAAATCATTGTATATATTGCTTCTATATAGTCCAAGAAACATATATGTAAAGCGTCCAAACAGTACAATTCGCCAATTTTTTGCTCTTCAAGTTTAAGTGAACTACGAGCCCCATTGTTAATCATTTAAAGGAAATTATTTGTAAATTTCGGCAAGTAGAACAATGAATGGAATAGGTAGACGGTTGAAAACATTGTATATATTGCTTCTATATAGTCTAATAAACATATATGCAAAGCATCCAAACAGTACAATTCGCCAATTTTTTGTTCTTCAAGTTTAAGTAAACTACGATCTCCATAGTTAATCCCTTAACGGAAATTATTTGTAACTTTCGACAAGAAGAACAGTGAATGGAACAGGTAGACGGTTGAAATCTTTGTATATATTGCTTCTATATAGTATAAGAAACATATATGCAAAGCACCCAAACAGTACAATTCGCCAATTTTTTGTTCTTCAAGTTTAAGTGAACAATGAGCCCCAATGGTCAATCCGTTATCGGAAATTATTTGTAACTTTCGACAAGTAGAACAATGAATGGAACTGGTAGACGGTTGAAATCTTTTTATATATTGCTTCTATATAGTCTAAGAAACATATATGCAAAGCATCCAAACAGTACCATTCGCCAATTTTTTGTTCTTCAAGTATAAGTGAACAATGAGCCCCATTGGTCAATCCGTTATCGGAAATTATTTGTAACTTTCGACAAGTAGAACAATGAATGGAACAGGTAGACGGTTGAAATCATTGTATATATTGCTTCTATATAGTCTAAGAAACATATATGCAAAGCATCCAAACAGTACCATTCGCCAATTTATTGTTCTTCAAGTTTAAGAGCACAACTAGCCCCGTTGTTAATCCTTTAAAGGAAATTATTTGTACATTTCGACAAGTGAACAATGATTGGAACACGTAGACGGTTGAAATCTTTGTATATATTGCTTCCATATAGTCTAAGAAACATGTTCGCAAAGCATCCAAACAGTATAATTCGCCAATTTTTTGTTCTTCAAGTTTAAGTGAACTAAGAGCCCCATTGTTAATCCTTTAACGGAAATTAATTCTAAGTATCTACAAGTAGAACAATGATTGGAACACGTAGACGGTTGAAATCTTTGTATATATTGCTTCCACATAGAATAAGAAACATATATGCAAAGCATCCAAACAGTACCATTCGCCAATTTTTTGTTCTTCAAGTTTAAGTGAACAATGAGCCCCATTGTTAATCATTTAAAGGAAATTATTTGTAAATTTCGACAAGTAGAACAATGAATGGAACTGGTAGACGGTTGAAATCTTTTTATATATTGCTTCTATATAGTCTAAGAAACATATATGCAAAGCATCCAAACAGTACCATTCGCCAATTTTTTGTTCTTCAAGTATAAGTGAACTACGAGCCCCATTGTTAATCCTTTAAAGGAAATTATTTGTAAATTTCGACAAGTAGAACATTGAATGGAACAGGTAGACGGTTGAAATCTTTGTATATATTGCTTCTATATAGTCTAAGAAACATATATGCAAAGCATTCAAACAGTACAATTCGCCAATTTTTTTTTTCATGTTTAAGTGAATTATGAGCCCCAATGGTCAATCCGTTATCGGAAATTATTTGTAATTTTCGACAAGCAGAACAATGAATGGAACAGGTAGATGGTTGAATTCTTTGTATATATTCCTTCTATATAGTCTAAGAAACATATATGCAAAGCATCCAAACAGTACCATTCGCCAATTTTTTGTTCTTCAAGTTTAAGTGAACTACGAGCCCCACTGTTAATCGTTTAAAGAAAATTATTTGTAATTTTCGACAAGCAGAACAATGAATGGAACAGGTAGACGGTTGCAATCTTTGTATATGTTGCTTCTATATAGTCTAAGAAACATATAAGCAAAGCATCCAAACAGTACAATTCGCCAATTTTTTGTTCTTCAAGTTTAAGTGAACAATGAGCACCAATGGTTAATCCTTTATCGGTAATTATTTGTAACTTTCGACAAGTAGAACAATGAATGGAACAGGTAGACGGTTGAAATCCTTGTATATATTGCGTCTATATAATCTAAGAAACATATATGCAAAGCATCCAAACAGTACCATTCGCCAATTTTTTGCTCTTCAAGTTTAAGTGAACTACGAGCCCCATTGTTAATACTTTAACGGAAATTATTTGTAACTTTCGACAAGTAGAACAATAAATGGAACAGGTAGACGGTTGAAATCATTGTATATATTTCTTCTATATAGTCTAAGAAACATATATGCAAAGCATCCAAACAGTACAATTCGCCAATTTTTTGATCTTCAAGTTTAAGTGAACTACGAGCCCCATTGATAATCATGAAAGGGAAATTATTTATAAGTTTCTACAAGTAGAACAATGAATGGAACAGGTAGTCTGTTGAAATCTTTGTATATATTGCTTCCATATAGTCTAAGAAACATATATGCAAAGCATCCAAACAGTACAATTCGCCAATTTATTGTTCTTCAAGTTTAAGAGCACAACTAGCCCCGTTGTTAATCCTTTAAAGGAAATTATTTGTACATTTCGACAAGTGAACAATGATTGGAACACGTAGACGGTTGAAATCTTTGTATATATTGCTTCCATATAGTCTAAGAAACATGTACGCAAAGCATCCAAACAGTACCATTCGCCAATTTTTTGTTCTTCAAGTTTAAGTGAACAATGAGCCCCAATGGTTAATCCTTTAAAGGAAATTATTTGTAACTGTCGACAAGTAGAACAATGAATGGAACAGGTAGACGGTTGAAATCTTTGTATATATTGCTTCTATATAGTCTAAGAAACATATATGCAAAGCGTCCAAACAGTACAATTCGTCAATTATTTGATCTTCAAGTTTAAGTGAACTACGAGCCCCATTGTTAGTACTTTAACGGAAATTATTTGTTACTTGCGACAAGTAGAACAATGATTGGAACACGTAGACGGTTGAAATCTTTGTATATATTGCTTCCATATAGTCTAAGAAGCATGTACGCAAAGCATCCAAACAGTACAATTCGCCAATTTTTTGTTCTTCAAGTTTAAGTGAACAATGAGCCCCAATGGTTAATCCTTTAAAGGAAATTATTTGTAACTGTCGACAAGTAGAACAATGAATGGAACAGGTAGACGGTTGAAATCTTTGTATATATTGCTTCTATATAGTCTAAGAAACATATATGCAAAGCGTCCAAACAGTACAATTCGTCAATTATTTGATCTTCAAGTTTAAGTGAACTACGAGCCCCATTGTTAGTACTTTAACGGAAATTATTTGTAACTTGCGACAAGCAGAACAATGAATGGAACAGGTAGACGGTTGAAATCTTTGTATATGTTGCTTCTATATAGTCTAAGAAACATATAAGCAAAGCATCCAAACAGTACAATTCGCCAATTTTTTGTTCTTCAAGTTTAAGTGAACAATGAGCCCCAATGGTTAATCCTTTATCGGTAATTATTTGTAACTTTCGACAAGTAGAACAATGAGTGGAACAGGTAGACGGTTGAAATCCTTGTATATATTGCGTCTATATAATCTAAGAAACATATATGCAAAGCATCCAAACAGTACCATTCGCCAATTTTTTGCTCTTCAAGTTTAAGTGAACTACGAGCCCCATTGTTAATACTTTAACGGAAATTATTTGTAACTTTCGACAAGTAGAACAATAAATGGAACAGGTAGACGGTTGAAATCATTGTATATATTTCTTCTATATAGTCTAAGAAACATATATGCAAAGCATCCAAACAGTACAATTCGCCAATTTTTTGATCTTCAAGTTTAAGTGAACTACGAGCCCCATTGATAATCATGAAAGGGAAATTATTTATAAGTTTCTACAAGTAGAACAATGAATGGAACAGGTAGTCTGTTGAAATCTTTGTATATATTGCTTCCATATAGTCTAAGAAACATATATGCAAAGCATCCAAACAGTACAATTCGCCAATTTATTGTTCTTCAAGTTTAAGAGCACAACTAGCCCCGTTGTTAATCCTTTAAAGGAAATTATTTGTACATTTCGACAAGTGAACAATGATTGGAACACGTAGACGGTTGAAATCTTTGTATATATTGCTTCCATATAGTCTAAGAAACATGTACGCAAAGCATCCAAACAGTACCATTCGCCAATTTTTTGTTCTTCAAGTTTAAGTGAACAATGAGCCCCAATGGTTAATCCTTTAAAGGAAATTATTTGTAACTGTCGACAAGTAGAACAATGAATGGAACAGGTAGACGGTTGAAATCTTTGTATATATTGCTTCTATATAGTCTAAGAAACATATATGCAAAGCGTCCAAACAGTACAATTCGTCAATTGTTTGATCTTCAAGTTTAAGTGAACTACGAGCCCCATTGTTAGTACTTTAACGGAAATTATTTGTAACTTGCGACAAGTAGAACAATGATTGGAACACGTAGACGGTTGAAATCTTTGTATATATTGCTTCCATATAGTCTAAGAAGCATGTACGCAAAGCATCCAAACAGTACAATTCGCCAATTTTTTGTTCTTCAAGTTTAAGTGAACAATGAGCCCCAATGGTTAATCCTTTAAAGGAAATTATTTGTAACTGTCGACAAGTAGAACAATGAATGGAACAGGTAGACGGTTGAAATCTTTGTATATATTGCTTCTATATAGTCTAAGAAACATATATGCAAAGCGTCCAAACAGTACAATTCGTCAATTATTTGATCTTCAAGTTTAAGTGAACTACGAGCCCCATTGTTAGTACTTTAACGGAAATTATTTGTAACTTGCGACAAGTAGAACAATGATTGGAACACGTAGACGGTTGAAATATTTGTATATATTGCTTCCATATAGTCTAAGAAACATGTACGCAAAGCATCCAAACAGTACAATTCGCCAATTTTTTGTTCTTCAAGTTTAAGTGAACAATGAGCCCCAATGGTTAATCCTTTATCGGAAATTATTTGTAATTTTCGACAAGTAGAACAATGAATGGAACAGGTAGACGGTTGAAATCATTGTATATATTGCTTCTATATAGTCTAAGAAACATATATGCAAAGCATCCAAACAGTACCATTCGCCAATTTTTTGTTCTTCAAGTTTAAGTGAACTACGAGCCCCATTGTTAATCCTTTAAAGGAAATTATTTGTAACTTTCGACAAGCAGAACAATGAATGGTACAGGTAGACGGTTGAAATCTTTGTATATATTGCTTCTATATAGTCTAAGAAACATATATTCAAAGCATCCAAATAGTACCATTCGCCAATTTTTTGTTCTTCAAGTTTAAGTGAACTACGAGCCCCATTGTTAATCCTTTAAAGGAAATTATTTGTAAATTTCGGGAAGTAGAACAATGAATGGAATAGGTAGACGGTTGAAATCATTGTATATATTGCTTCTATATAGTCTAAGAAACATATATGCAAAGCATCCAAACAGTACAATTCGCCAATTTCTTGTTCTTCAAGTTTAAGTAAACTACGATCCCCATTGTTAATCCCTTAACGGAAATTATTTGTAACTTTCGACAAGTAGAACAATGAATGGAACAGGTAGACGGTTGAAATCAATGTATATATTGCTTCTATATAGTATAAGAAACATATATGCAAAGCATCCAAACAGTACAATTCGCCAATTTTTTGTTCTTCAAGTTTAAGTAAACTACAATCCCCATTGTTAATCCCTTAACGGAAATTATTTGTAACTTTCGACAAGCAGAACAGTGAATGGAACAGGTAGACGGTTGAAATCTTGTACATATTGCTCCTATATAGTATAAGAAACATATATGCAAAGCATCCAAACAGTACAATTCGCCAATTTTTTGTTCTTCAAGTTTAAGTGAACAATGAGCCCCAATGGTCAATCCGTTATCGGAGATTATTTGTAACTTTCGACAAGTAGAACAATGAATGGAACAGGTAGACGGTTGAAATCATTGTATATATTGCTTCTATATAGTCTAAGAAACATATATGCAAAGCATCCAAACAGTACCATTCGCCAATTTTTTGTTCTTCAAGTTTAAGTGAACAACGAGCCGCATTGTTAATCCTTTAAAGGAAATTATTTGTAAATTTCGAAAAGTAGAACAATGATTGGAACACGTAGACGGTTGAAATCTTTGTATATATTGCTTCTATATAATCTAAGAAACATATATGCAAAGCAACCAAACAGAACCATTCGCCAATTTTTTGTTCTTCAAATTTAAGTGAACAACGAGCCCCATTGATAATCATGAAACGGAAATTATTTGTAACTTTGTACAAGTAGAACAATGAATAGAACAGGTAGACGGTTGAAATCTTTGTATATGTTGCGTCTATATATTCTAAGAAACCTATATGCAAAGCATCTAAACAGTAACAATCGCAAATTTTTTGATCTTCAAGTTTAAGTGAACATCGAGCCCCATTGATAATCATGAAATGGAAATTATTTGTAACTTTCTACAAGTAGAACAATGAATAGTACAGGCAGACGGGTGAAATCTTTCTATATATTACTTCTAAATAGTCTAAGAAACATATATGCTAAGCATCCAAACAGTACAATTCGCCAATTTTTTGTTCTTCAAGTTTAAGTGAACTACGAGCCCCATTGTTAATCCTTAAAGGAAATTATTTTTAAATTTCGACAAGTAGAACAATGAATGGATCATGTAGACGGTTGAAATCATTGTATATATTGCTTCTATATAGTCTGCGAAATATATATGCAAAGCATCCAAACAGTACAATTCGCCAATTTTTTGTTCTTCAAGTTTAAGTGAACTAAGAGCCCCATTGTTAATCCTTTAACGGAAATTAATTCTAAGTATCTACAAGTAGAACAATGATTGGAACACGTAGACGGTTGAAATCTTTGTATATATTGCTTCCACATAGAATAAGAAACATATATGCAAAGCATCCAAACAGTACCATTCGCCAATTTTTTGTTCTTCAAGTTTAAGTGAACAATGAGCCCCATTGTTAATCCTTTATCGGAAATTATTTGTATCTTTCGACAAGTAGAACAATGAATGGAACAGGTAGACGGTTGAAATCATTTGTATATATTGCTTCTATATAGTCTAAGAAACATATATGCAAAGCATCCAAACAGTACCATTCGCCAATTTTTTGTTCTTCAAGCTTAAGTGAACTACGAGCCCCATTGTTAATCCTTTAAAGGAAATTATTTGTAACTTTCGACAAGCAGAACAATGAATGGTACAGGTAGACGGTTGAAATCTTTGTATATATTGCTTCTATATAGTCTAAGAAACATATATTCAAAGCATCCAAATAGTACCATTCGCCAATTTTTTGTTCTTCAAGTTTAAGTGAACTACGAGCCCCATTGTTAATCCTTTAAAGGAAATTATTTGTAAATTTCGGGAAGTAGAACAATGAATGGAATAGGTAGACGGTTGAAATCATTGTATATATTGCTTCTATATAGTCTAAGAAACATATATGCAAAGCATCCAAACAGTACAATTCGCCAATTTCTTGTTCTTCAAGTTTAAGTAAACTACGATCCCCATTGTTAATCCCTTAACGGAAATTATTTGTAACTTTCGACAAGTAGAACAATGAATGGAACAGGTAGACGGTTGAAATCAATGTATATATTGCTTCTATATAGTATAAGAAACATATATGCAAAGCATCCAAACAGTACAATTCGCCAATTTTTTGTTCTTCAAGTTTAAGTAAACTACAATCCCCATTGTTAATCCCTTAACGGAAATTATTTGTAACTTTCGACAAGCAGAACAGTGAATGGAACAGGTAGACGGTTGAAATCTTGTATATATTGCTCCTATATAGTATAAGAAACATATATGCAAAGCATCCAAACAGTACAATTCGCCAATTTTTTGTTCTTCAAGTTTAAGTGAACAATGAGCCCCAATGGTCAATCCGTTATCGGAAATTATTTGTAACTTTCGACAAGTAGAACAATGAATGGAACAGGTAGACGGTTGAAATCATTGTATATATTGCTTCTATATAGTCTAAGAAACATATATGCAAAGCATCCAAACAGTACCATTCGCCAATTTTTTGTTCTTCAAGTTTAAGTGAACTACGAGCCCCATTGTTAATACTTTAACGGAAATTATTTGTAACTTGCGACAAGTAGAACAATGAATGGAACAGGTAGACGGTTGAAATCAATGTATATATTGCTTCTATATAGTCTAAGAAACATATATGCTAAGCATCCAAACAGTACAATTCGCCAATTTTTTGTTCTTCAGGTTTAAGTGAACTACGAGCCCCATTGTTAATCCTTAAAGGAAATTCTTTTTAAATTTCGACAAGTAGAACAATGAATGGATCATGTAGACGGTTGAAATCATTGTATATATTGCTTCTATATAGTCTACGAAATATATATGCAAAGCATCCAAACAGTACAATTCGCCAATTTTTTGTTCTTCAAGTTTAAGTGAACTAAGAGCCCCATTGTTAATCCTTTAACGGAAATTAATTCTAAGTATCTACAAGTAGAACAATGATTGGAACACGTAGACGGTTGAAATCTTTGTATATATTGCTTCCACATAGAATAAGAAACATATATGCAAAGCATCCAAACAGTACCATTCGCCAATTTTTTGTTCTTCAAGTTTAAGTGAACAATGAGCCCCATTGTTAATCCTTTATCGGAAATTATTTGTATCTTTCGACAAGTAGAACAATGAATGGAACAGGTAGACGGTTGAAATCATTTGTATATATTGCTTCTATATAGTCTAAGAAACATGTATGCAAAGCATCCAAACAGTACCATTCGCCAATTTTTTGTTCTTCAAGTTTAAGTGAACTACGAGCCCCATTGTTAATCCTTTAAAGGAAATTATTTGTAACTTTCGACAAGCAGAACAATGAATGGTACAGGTAGACGGTTGAAATCTTTGTATATATTGCTTCTATATAGTCTAAGAAACATATATTCAAAGCATCCAAATAGTACCATTCGCCAATTTTTTGTTCTTCAAGTTTAAGTGAACTACGAGCCCCATTGTTAATCCTTTAAAGGAAATTATTTGTAAATTTCGGGAAGTAGAACAATGAATGGAATAGGTAGACGGTTGAAATCATTGTATATATTGCTTCTATATAGTCTAAGAAACATATATGCAAAGCATCCAAACAGTACAATTCGCCAATTTCTTGTTCTTCAAGTTTAAGTAAACTACGAGCCCCATTGTTAATCCTTAAAGGAAATTCTTTTTAAATTTCGACAAGTAGAACAATGAATGGATCATGTAGACGGTTGAAATCATTGTATATATTGCTTCTATATAGTCTACGAAATATATATGCAAAGCATCCAAACAGTACAATTCGCCAATTTTTTGTTCTTCAAGTTTAAGTGAACTAAGAGCCCCATTGTTAATCCTTTAACGGAAATTAATTCTAAGTATCTACAAGTAGAACAATGATTGGAACACGTAGACGGTTGAAATCTTTGTATATATTGCTTCCACATAGAATAAGAAACATATATGCAAAGCATCCAAACAGTACCATTCGCCAATTTTTTGTTCTTCAAGTTTAAGTGAACAATGAGCCCCATTGTTAATCCTTTATCGGAAATTATTTGTATCTTTCGACAAGTAGAACAATGAATGGAACAGGTAGACGGTTGAAATCATTTGTATATATTGCTTCTATATAGTCTAAGAAACATGTATGCAAAGCATCCAAACAGTACCATTCGCCAATTTTTTGTTCTTCAAGTTTAAGTGAACTACGAGCCCCATTGTTAATCCTTTAAAGGAAATTATTTGTAACTTTCGACAAGCAGAACAATGAATGGTACAGGTAGACGGTTGAAATCTTTGTATATATTGCTTCTATATAGTCTAAGAAACATATATTCAAAGCATCCAAATAGTACCATTCGCCAATTTTTTGTTCTTCAAGTTTAAGTGAACTACGAGCCCCATTGTTAATCCTTTAAAGGAAATTATTTGTAAATTTCGGGAAGTAGAACAATGAATGGAATAGGTAGACGGTTGAAATCATTGTATATATTGCTTCTATATAGTCTAAGAAACATATATGCAAAGCATCCAAACAGTACAATTCGCCAATTTCTTGTTCTTCAAGTTTAAGTAAACTACGATCCCCATTGTTAATCCCTTAACGGAAATTATTTGTAACTTTCGACAAGTAGAACAATGAATGGAACTGGTAGACGGTTGAAATCTTTTTATATATTGCTTCTATATAGTCTAAGAAACATATATGCAAAGCATCCAAACAGTACCACTCGCCAATTTTTTGTTCTTCAAGTATAAGTGAACAATGAGCCCCATTGGTCAATCCGTTATCGGAAATTATTTGTAACTTTCGACAAGTAGAACAATGAATGGAACAGGTAGACGGTTGAAATCATTGTATATATTGCTTCTATATAGTCTAAGAAACATATATGCAAAGCATCCAAACAGTACCATTCGCCAATTTTTTGTTCTTCAAGTTTAAGTGAACTACGAGCCCCATTGTTAATACTTTAACGGAAATTATTTGTAACTTGCGACAAGTAGAACAATGAGTGGAACAGGTAGACGGTTGAAATCAATGTATATATTGCTTCTATATAGTCTAAGAAACATATATGCAAAGCACCCAAACAGTACCATTCGCCAATTTTTTGTTCTTCAAGTTTAAGTGAACTTCGAGCCCCATTGTTAATCCTTTAAAGGAAATTATTTGTAATTTTCGGCAAGCAGAACAATGAATGGAACAGGTAGACGGTTGAAATCTTTGTATATATTGCTTCTATATAATCTAAGAAACATATATGCAAAGCATGCAAACAGTACCATTCGCCAATTTTTTGTTCTTCAAGTTTAAGTGAACAATGAGCCCCATTGTTAATCATTTAAAGGAAATTATTTGTAACTTTCGACAAGTAGAACAATGAATGGAACTGGTAGACGGTTGAAATATTTTTATATATTGCTTCTATATAGTCTAAGAAACATATATGCAAAGCATCCAAACAGTACCATTCGCCAATTTTTTGTTCTTCAAGTATAAGTGAACAATGAGCCCCATTGGTCAATCCGTTATCGGAAATTATTTGTAACTTTCGATAAGTAGAACAATGAATGGAACAGGTAGACGGTTGAAATCATTGTATATATTGCTTCTATATAGTCTAAGAAACATATATGCAAAGCATCCAAACAGTACCATTCGCCAATTTTTTGTTCTTCAAGTTTAAGTGAACTACGAGCCCCATTGTTAATACTTTAACGGAAATTATTTGTAACTTGCGACAAGTAGAACAATGAGTGGAACACTTAGACGGTTGAAATCAATGTATATATTGCTTCTATATAGTCTAAGAAACAAATATGCAAAGCACCCAAACAGTACCATTCGCCAATTTTTTGTTCTTCAAGTTTAAGTGAACAATGAGCCCCATTGTTAATCATTTAAAGGAAATTATTTGTAACTTTCTACAATTAGAACAATGAATGGAACTGGTAGACGGTTGAAATCTTTTTATATATTGCTTCTATATAGTCTAAGAAACCTATATGCAAAGCATCCAAACAGTACCATTCGCCAATTTTTTGTTCTTCAAGTTTAAGTGAACAATGAGCCCCATTGTTAATCATTTAAAGGAAATTATTTGTAACTTTCTACAATTAGAACAATGAATGGAACTGGTAGACGGTTGAAATCTTTTTATATATTGCTTCTATATAGTCTAAGAAACCTATATGCAAAGCATCCAAACAATACCAGTCGGCAATTTTTTGTTCTTCAAGTTTAAGTGAACAACGAGGCCCATTGATAATCATGAAACGGAAATTATTTGTAACTTTCGACAAGAAGAACAATGAATAGAACAGGTAGACGGGTGAAATCTTTGTATATGTTGCTTCTATATAGTCTACGAAACCTATATGCAAAGCATCTAAACAGTAACAATCGCGAATTTTTTGATCTTCAAGTTCAAGTGAACAGCGAGCCCCATTGATAATCATGAAATGGAAATTATTTGTAGCTTTCTACAAGTAGAACAATGAATAGTACAGGTAGACGGGTGAAATCTTTCTATATATTGCTTCTAAATAGTCTAAGAAACATATATGCAAAGCATCTAAACAGTAACATTCGCCAATTTTTTGACCTTCAAGTTTAAGTGAACAGCGAGCCCCATTGATAACCCTTTAAAGGAAATTATTTGTAAATTTCGACAAGTAGAACAATGAATGGAACACGTAGCCTGTTGAAAACATTGTATATATTGCTTCTATATAGTCTAAGAAACATATATGCAAAGCATCCAAACAGTACAATTCGCCAATTATTTGTTCTTCAAGTTTAAGTAAACTACAATCCCCATTGTTAATCCCTTAACGGAAATTATTTGTAACTTTCGACAAGCAGAACAGTGAATGGAACAGGTAGACGGTTGAAATCTTGTATATATTGCTCCTATATAGTATAAGCAACATATATGCAAAGCATCAAAACAGTACAATTCGCCAATTTTTTGTTCTTCAAGTTTAAGTGAACAATGAGCCCCAATGGTCAATCCGTTATCGGAAATTATTTGTAACTTTCGACAAGTAGAACAATGAATGGAACAGGTAGACGGTTGAAATCATTGCATATATTGCTTCTATATAGTCTAAGAAACATATATGCAAAGCATCCAAACAGTACCATTCGCAAATTTTTTGATCTTCAAGTTTAAGTGAACAGCGAGCCCCATTGATAATCATGAAATGGAAATTATTTGTAACTTTCTACAAGTAGAACAATGAATAGTACAGGTATACGGGTGAAATCTTTCTATATATTGCTTCTAAATAGTCTAAGAAACACATATGCAAAGCATCCAAACAGTACCATTCGCCAATTTATTGTTCTTCAAGTTTAAGAGCACAACTAGCCCCGTTGTTAATCCTTTAAAGGAAATTATTTGTACATTTCGACAAGTGAACAATGATTGGAACACGTAGACGGTTGAAATCTTTGTATATATTGCTTCCATATAGTCTAAGAAACATGTTCGCAAAGCATCCAAACAGTACCATTCGCCAATTTTTTGTTCTTCAAGTTTAAGTGAACAATGAGCCCCATTGTTAATCATTTAAAGGAAATTATTTGTAACTTTCTACAATTAGAACAATGAATGGAACTGGTAGACGGTTGAAATCTTTTTATATATTGCTTCTATATAGTCTAAGAAACCTATATGCAAAGCATCCAAACAGTACCATTCGCCAATTTTTTGTTCTTCAAGTTTAAGTGAACAATGAGCCCCATTGTTAATCATTTAAAGGAAATTATTTGTAACTTTCTACAATTAGAACAATGAATGGAACTGGTAGACGGTTGAAATCTTTTTATATATTGCTTCTATATAGTCTAAGAAACCTATATGCAAAGCATCCAAACAATACCAGTCGGCAATTTTTTGTTCTTCAAGTTTAAGTGAACAACGAGGCCCATTGATAATCATGAAACGGAAATTATTTGTAACTTTCGACAAGAAGAACAATGAATAGAACAGGTAGACGGGTGAAATCTTTGTATATGTTGCTTCTATATAGTCTACGAAACCTATATGCAAAGCATCTAAACAGTAACAATCACGAATTTTTTGATCTTCAAGTTCAAGTGAACAGCGAGCCCCATTGATAATCATGAAATGGAAATTATTTGTAGCTTTCTACAAGTAGAACAATGAATAGTACAGGTAGACGGGTGAAATCTTTCTATATATTGCTTCTAAATAGTCTAAGAAACATATATGCAAAGCATCTAAACAGTAACATTCGCCAATTTTTTGACCTTCAAGTTTAAGTGAACAGCGAGCCCCATTGATAACCCTTTAAAGGAAATTATTTGTAAATTTCGACAAGTAGAACAATGAATGGAACACGTAGCCTGTTGAAAACATTGTATATATTGCTTCTATATAGTCTAAGAAACATATATGCAAAGCATCCAAACAGTACAATTCGCCAATTATTTGTTCTTCAAGTTTAAGTAAACTACAATCCCCATTGTTAATCCCTTAACGGAAATTATTTGTAACTTTCGACAAGCAGAACAGTGAATGGAACAGGTAGACGGTTGAAATCTTGTATATATTGCTCCTATATAGTATAAGCAACATATATGCAAAGCATCAAAACAGTACAATTCGCCAATTTTTTGTTCTTCAAGTTTAAGTGAACAATGAGCCCCAATGGTCAATCCGTTATCGGAAATTATTTGTAACTTTCGACAAGTAGAACAATGAATGGAACAGGTAGACGGTTGAAATCATTGCATATATTGCTTCTATATAGTCTAAGAAACATATATGCAAAGCATCCAAACAGTACCATTCGCAAATTTTTTGATCTTCAAGTTTAAGTGAACAGCGAGCCCCATTGATAATCATGAAATGGAAATTATTTGTAACTTTCTACAAGTAGAACAATGAATAGTACAGGTATACGGGTGAAATCTTTCTATATATTGCTTCTAAATAGTCTAAGAAACACATATGCAAAGCATCCAAACAGTACCATTCGCCAATTTATTGTTCTTCAAGTTTAAGAGCACAACTAGCCCCGTTGTTAATCCTTTAAAGGAAATTATTTGTACATTTCGACAAGTGAACAATGATTGGAACACGTAGACGGTTGAAATCTTTGTATATATTGCTTCCATATAGTCTAAGAAACATGTTCGCAAAGCATCCAAACAGTACCATTCGCCAATTTTTTGTTCTTCAAGTTTAAGTGAACAATGAGCCCCAATGGTTAATCCTTTAAAGGAAATTATTTGTAACTTTCGACAAGTAGAACAATGAATGGAACAGGTAGACGGTTGAAATCTTTGTATATATTGCTTCTATATAGTCTAAGAAACATATGTGCAAAGCGTCCAAACAGTACAATTCGTCAATTATTTGATCTTCAAGTTTAAGTGAACTACGAGCCCCATTGTTAGTACTTTAACGGAAATTATTTGTAACTTGCGACAAGTAGAACAATGATTGGAACACGTAGACGGTTGAAATCTTTGTATATATTGCTTCCATATAGTCTAAGAAACATGTTCGCAAAGCATCCAAACAGTACCATTCGCCAATTTTTTGTTCTTCAAGTTTAAGTGAACAATGAGCCCCAATGGTTAATCCTTTAAAGGAAATTATTTGTAACTTTCGACAAGTAGAACAATGAATGGAACATGTAGACGGTTGAAATCTTTGTATATATTGCTTCTATATAGTCTAAGAAACATATATGCAAAGCGTCCAAACAGTACAATTCGTCAATTATTTGATCTTCAAGTTTAAGTGAACTACGAGCCCCATTGTTAGTACTTTAACGGAAATTATTTGTAACTTGCGACAAGTAGAACAATGATTGGAACACGTAGACGGTTGAAATCTTTGTATATATTGCTTCCATATAGTCTAAGAAACATGTACGCAAAGCATCCAAACAGTACAATTCGCCAATTTTTTGTTCTTCAAGTTTAAGTGAACTACGAGCCCCATTGTTAATACTTTAAAGGAAATTATTTGTAAATTTCGACAAGTAGAACAATGAATGGATCATGTAGACGGTTGAAATCATTGTATATACTGCTTCTATATAGCCTACGAAACATATATGCAAAGCTTCCAAACAGTACAATTCGCCAATTTTTTGTTCTTCAAGTTTAAGTGAACTACGAGCCCCATTGTTAATCTTTAAGGGAAATTAATTGTAACTTTCTACAAGTAGAACAATGATTGGAACACACAGACGGTTGAAATCTTTGTATATATTGCTTCCATATAGTCTAAGAAACATATATGCAAAGCATCCAAATAGTACCATTCGCCAATTTTTTGTTGTTCAAGTTTAAGTGAACAATGAGCCCCATTGTTAATCCTTTATCGGAAATTATTTGTAACTTTCGACAAGTAGAACAATGATTGGAACAGGTAGACGGTTGAAATCATTGTATATATTGCTTCTATATAGTCTAAGAAACATATATGCAAAGCGTCCAAACAGTACAATTCGCCAATTATTTGATCTTCAAGTTTAAGTGAACTACGAGCCCCATTGTTAATACTTTAACGGAAATTATTTGTAACTTGCGACAAGTAGAACAATGAATGGAACAGGTAGCCTGTTGAAATCTTTGTATATATTGCTTCTATATAGTCTAAGAAACATATAAGCAAAGCATCCAAACAGTACAATTCGCCAATTTTTTGTTCTTCAAGTTTAAGTGAACAATGAGCCCCAATGGTTAATCCGTTATCGGTAATTATTTGTAACTTTCGACAAGTAGAACAATGAATGGAACAGGTAGACGGTTGAAATCTTTGTATATATTGCTTCTATATAGTCTAAGAAACATATATGCAAAGCATCCAAACAGTACCATTCGCCAATTTTTTGTTCTTCAAGTTTAAGTGAACAATGAGCCCCAATGGTTAATCCGTTATCGGAAATTATTTGTAACTTTCGACAAGTAGAACAATGAATGGAACAGGTACACGGTTGAATCTTTGTATATATTGCTTCTATATAGTCTAAGAAACATATATGCAAAGCATCCAAACAGTCCCATTCGCCAATTTTTTGTTCTTCAAGTTTAAGTGAACTACGAGCCCCATTGTTAGTACTTTAACGGAAATTATTTGTAAATTTCGACAAGTAGAACAATGAATGGAACAGGTAGCCGGTTGAAATCAATGTATATATTGCTTCTATATAGTCTAAGAAACATATATGCAAAGCATCCAAACAGTACCATTCGCAATTTTTTTGTTCTTCAAGTTTAAGTGAACAACGAGCCCCATTGTTAATCCTTTAAAGGAAATTATTTGTAAATTTCGACAAGTAGAACAATGATTGGAACACGTAGACGGTTAAAATCTTTGTATATATTGCTTCCATATAGTCTAAGAAACATGTACGCAAAGCATCCAAACAGTACCATTCGCCAATTTTTTGTTCTCCAAGTTTAAGTGAACAATGAGCCCCAATGGTTAATCCTTTATCGGAAATTATTTGTAATTTTCGACAAGTAGAACAATGAATGGAACAGGTAGACGGTTGAAATTTTTGTATATATTGCTTCTATATAATCTAAGAAACATATATGCAAAGCATCCAAACAGTACCATTCGCCAATTTTTTGTTCTTCAAGTTTAAGTGAACAACGAGCCCCATTGATAATCATGAAACGGAAATTATTTGTAACTTTCTACAAGTAGAACAATGAATAGAACAGGTAGACGGTTGAAATCTTTGTATACGTTGCTTCTATATAGTCTAAGAAACCTATATGCAAAGCATCCGATCAGTACAATTCGCCAATTTTTTGTTCTTCAAGTTTAAGTGAACAATCAGCCCCAATGGTTAATACTTTATCGGAAATTATTTGTAATTTTCGGCAAGTAGAACAATGAATGGAATAGGTAGACGGTTGAAATCATTGTATATATTGCTTCTATATAGTCTAAGAAACATATATGCAAAGCATCCAAACAGTACAATTCGCCAATTTCTTGTTCTTCAAGTTTAAGTGAACTACGAGCCCCATTGTTAATCCTTAAAGGAAATTATTTTTAAATTTCGACAAGTAGAACAATGAATGGATCATGTAGACGGTTGAAATCATTGTATATATTGCTTCTATATAGTCTACGAAATATATATGCAAAGCATCCAAACAGTACAATTCGCCAATTTTTTGTTCTTCAAGTTTAAGTGAACAATGAGCCCCATTGTTAATCCTTTATCGGAAATTATTTGTATCTTTCGACAAGTAGAACAATGAATGGAACAGGTAGACGGTTGAAATCATTTGTATATATTGCTTCTATATAGTCTAAGAAACATATATGCAAAGCATCCAAACAGTACCATTCGACAATTTTTTGTTCTTCAAGTTTAAGTGAACTACGAGCCCCATTGTTAATCCTTTAAAGGAAATTATTTGTAAATTTCGACAAGTAGAACAATGAATGGAACAGGTAGACGGTTGAAATCTTTGTATATATTGCTTCCATATAGTCTAAGAAACTTGTACGCAAAGCATCCAAACAGTACCATTCGCCAATTTTTTGTTCTTCAAGTTTAAGTGAACAATGAGACCCAATGGTTAATCCTTTATCGGAAATTATTTGTAATTTTCGACAAGTAAAACAATGAATGGTACAGGTAGACGGTTGAAATCTTTGTATATATTGCTTCTATATAGTCTAAGAAACATATATGCAAAGCATCCAAACAGTACAATTCGCCAATTTCTTGTTCTTCAAGTTTAAGTAAACTACGATCCCCATTGTTAATCCCTTAAAGGAAATTATTTGTAACTTTCGACAGGTAGAACAATGAATGGAACAGGTAGACGGTTGAAATCATTGTATATATTGCTTCTATATAGTCTAAGAAACCTTTATGCAAAGCATCTAAACAGTAACAATCGCCAATTTTTTGATCTTCAAGTTTAAGTGAACAATGAGCCCCAATGGTTAATCCTTTATCGGAAATTTTTTGTAATTCTCGACAAGTAGAACAATGAATGGAACAGGTAGACGGTTGAAATCTTTGTTTATATTGCTTCTATATAATCTAAGAAACATATATGCAAAGCATCCAAACAGTACAATTCGCCAATTATTTCATCTTCATGTTTAAGTGAACTACGAGCCCCATTGTTAATCCTTTAAAGGAAATTATTTGTAAATTTCGACAAGTAGAACAATGAATGGATCATGTAGAAGGTTGAAATCATTGTATATATTGCTTCTATATAGTCTACGAAACAAATATGCAAAAGCATCCAAACAGTACAATTCGCCAAATTTTTGTTCTTCAAGTTTAAATGAACTACGAGCCCCATTGTTAATCCTTTAAAGGAAATTATTTGTAACTTGCGACAAGTAGAACAATGAATGGAACAGGTAGACGGTTGAAATCAATGTATATATTGCTTCTATATAGTCTAAGAAACATATATGCAAAGCATCCAAACAGTACCATTCGTCAATTTTTTGTTCTTCAAGTTTAAGTGAACTACGAGCCCCATTGTTAATCCTTTAAAGGAAATTATTTGTAAATTTCGACAAGTAGAACAATGAATGGAACAGGTAGACTGTTGAAATCATTGTATATATTGCTTCTATATAGTCTAAGAAACATATATGCAAAGCATCCGAACAGTACAATTCGCCAATTTTTTGTTCTTCAAGTTTAAGTGAACAATCAGCCCCAATGGTTAATACTTTATCGGAAATTATTTGTAATTTTCGGCAAGTAGAACAATGAATGGAATAGGTAGACGGTTGAAATCATTGTATATATTGCTTCTATATAGTCTAAGAAACATATATGCAAAGCATCCAAACAGTACAATTCGCCAATTTCTTGTTCTTCAAGTTTAAGTAAACTACGATCCCCATTGTTAATCCCTTAACGGAAATTATTTGTAACTTTCGACAAGTAGAACAATGAATGGAACAGGTAGACGGTTGAAATTATTGTATATATTGCTTCTATATAGTCTAAGAAACATATATGCAAATCATCCAAACAGTACAATTCGCCAATTATTTGATCTTCAAGTTTAAGTCAACTACGAGCCCCATTGTTAATACTTTAACGGAAATTATTTGTAACTTGCGACAAGTAGAACAATGAATGGAACAGGTAGACGGTTGAAATCAATGTATATATTGCTTCTATATAGTCTAAGAAACATATATGCAAAGCATCCAAATGGTACAATTCGACAATTTTTTGTTCTTCAAGTTTAAGTGAACAATGAGCCCCAATGGTTAATCCTTTATCAGAAATTATTTGTAATTTTCGACAAGTAGAACAATGAAAGGAACAGGTAGACGGTTGAAATCTAAGTATATATTGCTTCTATATAATCTAAGAAACATATATGCAAAGCATCCAAACAGAACAATTCGCCAATTATTTCATCTTCATGTTTAAGTGAACTACGAGCCCCATTGTTAATACTTTATCGGAAATTATTTGTAACTTCCGACAAGTAGAACAATGAATGGAACAGGTAGACGCTTGAAATCAATGTATATATTGCTTCTATATAGTCTAAGAAACATATATGCAAATCATCCAAACAGTACCAGTCGCCAATTTTTTGTTCTTCAAGTTTAAGTGAACAACGAGGCCCATTGATAATCATGAAACGGAAATTATTTCTATCTTTCGACAAGAAGAACAATGAATAGAACAGGTAGACGGTTGAAATCATTGTATATATTGCTTCTATATAGCCTACGAAACATATATGCAAAGCATCCAAACAGTACAATTCGCCAATTTTTTGTTCTTCAAGTTTAAGTGAACAATCAGCCCCAATGGTTAATACTTTATCGGAAATTATTTGTAATTTTCGGCAAGTAGAACAATGAATGGAATAGGTAGACGGTTGAAATCATTGTATATATTGCTTCTATATAGTCTAAGAAACATATATGCAAAGCATCCAAACAGTACAATTCGCCAATTTCTTGTTCTTCAAGTTTAAGTAAACTACGATCCCCATTGTTAATCCCTTAACGGAAATTATTTGTAACTTTCGACAAGTAGAACAATGAATGGAACAGGTAGACGGTTGAAATTATTGTATATATTGCTTCTATATAGTCTAAGAAACATATATGCAAATCATCCAAACAGTACAATTCGCCAATTATTTGATCTTCAAGTTTAAGTGAACTACGAGCCCCATTGTTAATACTTTAACGGAAATTATTTGTAACTTGCGACAAGTAGAACAATGAATGGAACAGGTAGACGGTTGAAATCAATGTATATATTGCTTCTATATAGTCTAAGAAACATATATGCAAAGCATCCAAATGGTACAATTCGACAATTTTTTGTTCTTCAAGTTTAAGTGAACAATGAGCCCCAATGGTTAATCCTTTATCAGAAATTATTTGTAACTTTCTACAAGTAGAACAATGATTGGAACACTCAGACGGTTGAAATCTTTGTATATATTGCTTCCATATAGTCTAAGAAACATATATGCAAAGCATCCAAACAGTACCATTCGCCAATTTTCTGTTCTTCAAGTTTAAGTGAACTTCGAGCCCCATTGTTAATCCTTTAAAGGAAATTATTTGTAAATTTCGACAAGTAGAACAATTAATGGAACAGGTAGACTGTTGATATCAATGTATATATTGCTTCTATATAGTCTAAGAAACATATATGCAAAGCATCCGAACAGTACAATTCGCCAATTTTTTGTTCTTCAAGTTTAAGTGAACAATCAGCCCCAATGGTTAATACTTTATCGGAAATTATTTGTAATTTTCGGCAAGTAGAACAATGAATGGAATAGGTAGACGGTTGAAATCATTGTATATATTGCTTCTATATAGTCTAAGAATCATATATGCAAAGCATCCAAACAGTACAATTCGCCAATTTCTTGTTCTTCAAGTTTAAGTGAACTACGAGCCCCATTGTTAATCCTTAAAGGAAATTATTTTTAAATTTCGACAAGTAGAACAATGAATGGATCATGTAGACGGTTGAAATCATTGTATATATTGCTTCTATATAGTCTACGAAATATATATGCAAAGCATCCAAACAGTACAATTCGCCAATTTTTTGTTCTTCAAGTTTAAGTGAACTAAGAGCCCCATTGTTAATCCTTTAACGGAAATTAATTCTAAGTATCTACAAGTAGAACAATGATTGGAACACGTAGACGGTTGAAATCTTTGTATATATTGCTTCCACATAGAATAAGAAACATATATGCAAAGCATCCAAACAGTACCATTCGCCAATTTTTTGTTCTTCAAGTTTAAGTGAACAATGAGCCCCATTGTTAATCCTTTATCGGAAATTATTTGTATCTTTCGACAAGTAGAACAATGAATGGAACAGGTAGACGGTTGAAATCATTTGTATATATTGCTTCTATATAGTCTAAGAAACATATATGCAAAGCATCCAAACAGTACCATTCGCCAATTTTTTGTTCTTCAAGTTTAAGTGAACTACGAGCCCCATTGTTAATCCTTTAAAGGAAATTATTTGTAAATTTCGACAAGTAGAACAATGAATGGGACAGGTAGACGGTTGAAATCTTTGTATATATTGCTTCCATATAGTCTAAGAAACTTGTACGCAAAGCATCCAAACAGTACCATTCGCCAATTTTTTGTTCTTCAAGTTTAAGTGAACAATGAGACCCAATGGTTAATCCTTTATCGGAAATTATTTGTAATTTTCGACAAGTAAAACAATGAATGGTACAGGTAGACGGTTGAAATCTTTGTATATATTGCTTCTATATAGTCTAAGAAACATATATGCAAAGCATCCAAACAGTACAATTCGCCAATTTCTTGTTCTTCAAGTTTAAGTAAACTACGATCCCCATTGTTAATCCCTTAAAGGAAAATATTTGTAACTTTCGACAGGTAGAACAATGAATGGAACAGGTAGACGGTTGAAATCATTGTATATATTGCTTCTATATAGTCTAAGAAACCTTTATGCAAAGCATCTAAACAGTAACAATCGCCAATTTTTTGATCTTCAAGTTTAAGTGAACAATGAGCCCCAATGGTTAATCCTTTATCGGAAATTTTTTGTAATTCTCGACAAGTAGAACAATGAATGGAACAGGTAGACGGTTGAAATCTTTGTTTATATTGCTTCTATATAATCTAAGAAACATATATGCAAAGCATCCAAACAGTACAATTCGCCAATTATTTCATCTTCATGTTTAAGTGAACTACGAGCCCCATTGTTAATCCTTTAAAGGAAATTATTTGTAACTTGCGACAAGTAGAACAATGAATGGAACAGGTAGACGGTTGAAATCAATGTATATATTGCTTCTATATAGTCTAAGAAACATATATGCAAAGCATCCAAACAGTACCATTCGTCAATTTTTTGTTCTTCAAGTTTAAGTGAACTACGAGCCCCATTGTTAATCCTTTAAAGGAAATTATTTGTAAATTTCGACAAGTAGAACAATGAATGGAACAGGTAGACTGTTGAAATCATTGTATATATTGCTTCTATATAGTCTAAGAAACATATATGCAAAGCATCCGAACAGTACAATTCGCCAATTTTTTGTTCTTCAAGTTTAAGTGAACAATCAGCCCCAATGGTTAATACTTTATCGGAAATTATTTGTAATTTTCGGCAAGTAGAACAATGAATGGAATAGGTAGACGGTTGAAATCATTGTATATATTGCTTCTATATAGTCTAAGAAACATATATGCAAAGCATCCAAACAGTACAATTCGCCAATTTCTTGTTCTTCAAGTTTAAGTAAACTACGATCCCCATTGTTAATCCCTTAACGGAAATTATTTGTAACTTTCGACAAGTAGAACAATGAATGGAACAGGTAGACGGTTGAAATTATTGTATATCTTGCTTCTATATAGTCTAAGAAACATATATGCAAATCATCCAAACAGTACAATTCGCCAATTATTTGATCTTCAAATTTAAGTGAACTACGAGCCCCATTGTTAATACTTTAACGGAAATTATTTGTAACTTGCGACAAGTAGAACAATGAATGGAACAGGTAGACGGTTGAAATCAATGTATATATTGCTTCTATATAGTCTAAGAAACATATATGCAAAGCATCCAAATGGTACAATTCGACAATTTTTTGTTCTTCAAGTTTAAGTGAACAATGAGCCCCAATGGTTAATCCTTTATCAGAAATTATTTGTAATTTTCGACAAGTAGAACAATGAATGGAACAGGTAGACGGTTGAAATCTAAGTATATATTGCTTCTATATAATCTAAGAAACATATATGCAAAGCATCCAAACAGAACAATTCGCCAATTATTTCATCTTCATGTTTAAGTGAACTACGAGCCCCATTGTTAATACTTTATCGGAAATTATTTGTAACTTCCGACAAGTAGAACAATGAATGGAACAGGTAGACGCTTGAAATCAATGTATATATTGCTTCTATATAGTCTAAGAAACATATATGCAAATCATCCAAACAGTACCAGTCGCCAATTTTTTGTTCTTCAAGTTTAAGTGAACAACGAGGCCCATTGATAATCATGAAACGGAAATTATTTCTATCTTTCGACAAGAAGAACAATGAATAGAACAGGTAGACGGTTGAAATCATTGTATATACTGCTTCTATATAGCCTACGAAACATATATGCAAAGCATCCAAACAGTACAATTCGACAATTTTTTGTTCTTCAAGTTTATGTGAACTACGAGCCCCATTGTTAATCCTTTAACGGAAATTAATTGTAACTTTCTACAAGTAGAACAATGATTGGAACACTCAGACGGTTGAAATCTTTGTATATATTGCTTCCATATAGTCTAAGAAACATATATGCAAAGCATCCAAACAGTACCATTCGCCAATTTTTTGTTCTTCAAGTTTAAGTGAACTTCGAGCCCATTGTTAATCCTTTAAAGGAAATTATTTGTAAATTTCGACAAGTAGAACAATTAATGGAACAGGTAGACTGTTGAAATCAATGTATATATTGCTTCTATATAGTCTAAGAAACATATATGCAAAGCATCCGAACAGTACAATTCGCCAATTTTTTGTTCTTCAAGTTTAAGTGAACAATCAGCCCCAATGGTTAATACTTTATCGGAAATTATTTGTAATTTTCGGCAAGTAGAACAATGAATGGAATAGGTAGACGGTTGAAATCATTGTATATATTGCTTCTATATAGTCTAAGAAACATATATGCAAAGCATCCAAACAGTACAATTCGCCAATTTCTTGTTCTTCAAGTTTAAGTGAACTACGAGCCCCATTGTTAATCCTTAAAGGAAATTATTTTTAAATTTCGACAAGTAGAACAATGAATGGATCATGTAGACGGTTGAAATCATTGTATATATTGCTTCTATATAGTCTACGAAATATATATGCAAAGCATCCAAACAGTACAATTCGCCAATTTTTTGTTCTTCAAGTTTAAGTGAACTAAGAGCCCCATTGTTAATCCTTTAACGGAAATTAATTCTAAGTATCTACAAGTAGAACAATGATTGGAACACGTAGACGGTTGAAATCTTTGTATATATTGCTTCCACATAGAATAAGAAACATATATGCAAAGCATCCAAACAGTACCATTCGCCAATTTTTTGTTCTTCAAGTTTAAGTGAACAATGAGCCCCATTGTTAATCCTTTATCGGAAATTATTTGTATCTTTCGACAAGTAGAACAATGAATGGAACAGGTAGACGGTTGAAATCATTTGTATATATTGCTTCTATATAGTCTAAGAAACATATATGCAAAGCATCCAAACAGTACCATTCGCCAATTTTTTGTTCTTCAAGTTTAAGTGAACTACGAGCCCCATTGTTAATCCTTTAAAGGAAATTATTTGTAACTTTCGACAAGCAGAACAATGAATGGTACAGGTAGACGGTTGAAATCTTTGTATATATTGCTTCTATATAGTCTAAGAAACATATATTCAAAGCATCCAAATAGTACCATTCGCCAATTTTTTGTTCTTCAAGTTTAAGTGAACTACGAGCCCCATTGTTAATCCTTTAAAGGAAATTATTTGTAAATTTCGGGAAGTAGAACAATGAATGGAATAGGTAGACGGTTGAAATCATTGTATATATTGCTTCTATATAGTCTAAGAAACATATATGCAAAGCATCCAAACAGTACAATTCGCCAATTTCTTGTTCTTCAAGTTTAAGTAAACTACGATCCCCATTGTTAATCCCTTAACGGAAATTATTTGTAACTTTCGACAAGTAGAACAATGAATGGAACAGGTAGACGGTTGAAATCAATGTATATATTGCTTCTATATAGTATAAGAAACATATATGCAAAGCATCCAAACAGTACAATTCGCCAATTTTTTGTTCTTCAAGTTTAAGTGAACAATGAGCCCCAATGGTCAATCCGTTATCGGAAATTATTTGTAAATTTCGACAAGTAGAACAATGAATGGAACAGGTAGACGGTTGAAATCATTGTATATATTGCTTCTATATAGTCTAAGAAACATATATGCAAAGCATCCAAACAGTACCATTCGCCAATTTTTTGTTCTTCAAGTTTAAGTGAACAACGAGCCGCATTGTTAATCCTTTATCGGAAATTATTTGTAATTTTCGACAAGTATAACAATGAATGGAACAGGTAGACGGTTGAAATATTTGTATATATTGCTTCTATATAATATAAGAAACATATATTCAAAGCATCCAAACAGTACCATTCGCCAAGTTTTTGGTCTTCAACTTTAAGTGGAGAATGAGCCCCAATGGTTAATCCTTTATCGGAAATTATTTGTAACTTTCGAGAAGTAGAACAATGAATAGAACAGGTAGACGGTTGAAATCTTTGTATATATTGCTTCCATATAGTCTAAGAAACATATATGCAAAGCATCCAAACAGTAGCATTCGCCAATTTTTTGTTCTTCAAGTTTAAGTGAACAATGAGCCCCAATGGTTAATCCGTTTTCGGAAATTATTTGTAACTTTCGACAAGCAGAACAATGAATGGTACAGGTAGACGGTTGAAATCTTTGTATATATTGCTTCTATATAGTCTAAGAAACATATATTCAAAGCATCCAAATAGTACCATTCGCCAATTTTTTGTTCTTCAAGTTTAAGTGAACTACGAGCCCCATTGTTAATCCTTTAAAGGAAATTATTTGTAAATTTCGGGAAGTAGAACAATGAATGGAATAGGTAGACGGTTGAAATCATTGTATATATTGCTTCTATATAGTCTAAGAAACATATATGCAAAGCATCCAAACAGTACAATTCGCCAATTTCTTGTTCTTCAAGTTTAAGTAAACTACGATCCCCATTGTTAATCCCTTAACGGAAATTATTTGTAACTTTCGACAAGTAGAACAATGAATGGAACAGGTAGACGGTTGAAATCAATGTATATATTGCTTCTATATAGTATAAGAAACATATATGCAAAGCATCCAAACAGTACAATTCGCCAATTTTTTGTTCTTCAAGTTTAAGTGAACAATGAGCCCCAATGGTCAATCCGTTATCGGAAATTATTTGTAACTTTCGACAAGCAGAACAATGAATGGTACAGGTAGACGGTTGAAATCTTTGTATATATTGCTGCTAAATAGTCTAAGAAACATATAAGCAAAGCATCCAAACAGCACCATTCGCCAATTTTCTGTTCTTCAAGTTTAAGTGAACTACGAGCCCCATTGTTAATACTTTAACGGAAATTATTTGTAACTTGCAACAAGTAGAACAATGAATGGAACAGGTAGCCTGTTGAAATCAATGTATATATTGCTTCTATTTAGTCTAAGAAACATATATGCAAAGCATCCAAACAGTACAATTCGCCAATTTCTTGTTCTTCAAGTTTAAGTAAACTACGATCCCCATTGTTAATCCCTTAACGGAAATTATTTGTAACTTTCGACAAGTAGAACAATGAATGGAACTGGTAGATGGTTGAAATCTTTTTATATATTGCTTCTATATAGTCTAAGAAACATATATGCAAAGCATCCAAACAGTACCACTCGCCAATTTTTTGTTCTTCAAGTATAAGTGAACAATGAGCCCCATTGGTCAATCCGTTATCGGAAATTATTTGTAACTTTCGACAAGTAGAACAATGAATGGAACAGGTAGACGGTTGAAATCATTGTATATATTGCTTCTATATAGTCTAAGAAACATATATGCAAAGCATCCAAACAGTACCATTCGCCAATTTTTTGTTCTTCAAGTTTAAGTGAACTACGAGCCCCATTGTTAATACTTTAACGGAAATTATTTGTAACTTGCGACAAGTAGAACAATGAGTGGAACAGGTAGACGGTTGAAATCAATGTATATATTGCTTCTATATAGTCTAAGAAACATATATGCAAAGCACCCAAACAGTACCATTCGCCAATTTTTTGTTCTTCAAGTTTAAGTGAACTTCGAGCCCCATTGTTAATCCTTTAAAGGAAATTATTTGTAATTTTCGGCAAGCAGAACAATGAATGGAACAGGTAGACGGTTGAAATCTTTGTATATATTGCTTCTATATAATCTAAGAAACATATATGCAAAGCATCCAAACAGTACCATTCGCCAATTTTTTGTTCTTCAAGTTTAAGTGAACAATGAGCCCCATTGTTAATCATTTAAAGGAAATTATTTGTAACTTTCGTCAAGTAGAACAATGAATGGAACTGGTAGACGGTTGAAATCTTTTTATATATTGCTTCTATATAGTCTAAGAAACATATATGCAAAGCATCCAAACAGTACCATTCGCCAATTTTTTGTTCTTCAAGTTTAAGTGAACAATGAGCCCCATTGTTAATCATTTAAAGGAAATTATTTGTAACTTTCGATAAGTAGAACAATGAATGGAACAGGTAGACGGTTGAAATCATTGTATATATTGCTTCTATATAGTCTAAGAAACATATATGCAAAGCATCCAAACAGTACCATTCGCCAATTTTTTGTTCTTCAAGTTTAAGTGAACTACGAGCCCCATTGTTAATACTTTAACGGAAATTATTTGTAACTTGCGACAAGTAGAACAATGAGTGGAACAGGTAGACGGTTGAAATCAATGTATATATTGCTTCTATATAGTCTAAGAAACATATATGCAAAGCACCCAAACAGTACCATTCACCAATTTTTTGTTCTTCAAGTTTAAGTGAACAATGAGCCCCATTGTTAATCATTTAAAGGAAATTATTTGTAACTTTCTACAAGTAGAACAATGAATGGAACTGGTAGACGGTTGAAATCTTTTTATATATTGCTTCTATATAGTCTAAGAAACCTATATGCAAAGCATCCAAACAATACCAGTCGGCAATTTTTTGTTCTTCAAGTTTAAGTGAACAACGAGGCCCATTGATAATCATGAAACGGAAATTATTTGTAGCTTTCTACAAGTAGAACAATGAATAGTACAGGTAGACGGGTGAAATCTTTCTATATATTGCTTCTAAATAGTCTAAGAAACATATATGCAAAGCATCTAAACAGTAACATTCGCCAATTTTTTGACCTTCAAGTTTAAGTGAACAGCGAGCCCCATTGATAACCCTTTAAAGGAAATTATTTGTAAATTTCGACAAGTAGAACAATGAATGGAACACGTAGCCTGTTGAAAACATTGTATATATTGCTTCAATATAGTCTAAGAAACATATATGCAAAGCATCCAAACAGTACAATTCGCCAATTATTTGTTCTTCAAGTTTAAGTAAACTACAATCCCCATTGTTAATCCCTTAACGGAAATTATTTGTAACTTTCGACAAGCAGAACAGTGAATGGAACAGGTAGACGGTTGAAATCTTGTATATATTGCTCCTATATAGTATAAGCAACATATATGCAAAGCATCCAAACAGTACAATTCGCCAATTTTTTGTTCTTCAAGTTTAAGTGAACAATGAGCCCCAATGGTCAATCCGTTATCGGAAATTATTTGTAACTTTCGACAAGTAGAACAATGAATGGAACAGGTAGACGGTTGAAATCATTGCATATATTGCTTCTATATAGTCTAAGAAACATATATGCAAAGCATCCAAACAGTACCATTCGCCAATTTTTTGTTCTTCAAATTTTAGTGAACTACGAGCCCCATTGTTAATCCTTTAAAGGAAATTATTTGTAAATTTCGACAAGTAGAACAATGAGTGGAACAGGTAGACGGCTGAAATCAATGTATATATTGCTTCTATATAGTCTAAGAAACATATATGCAAAGCATCCAAACAGTACCATTCGCCAATTTTTTTTCTTCAAGTTTAAGTGAACAATGAGCCCCATTGTTAATCCTTTAAAGGAAATTATTTGTAAATTTCGACAAGTAGAACAATGAATGGAACAGGTAGACTGTTGAAATCATTGTATATATTGCTTCTATATAGTCTAAGAAACATATATGCAAAGCATCCGAACAGTACAATTCGCCAATTTTTTGTTCTTCAAGTTTAAGTGAACAATCAGCCCCAATGGTTAATACTTTATCGGAAATTATTTGTAATTTTCGGCAAGTAGAACAATGAATGGAATAGGTAGACGGTTGAAATCATTGTATATATTGCTTCTATATAGTCTAAGAAACATATATGCAAAGCATCCGAACAGTACAATTCGCCAATTTCTTGTTCTTCAAGTTTAAGTAAACTACGATCCCCATTGTTAATCCCTTAACGGAAATTATTTGTAACTTTCGACAAGTAGAACAATGAATGGAACAGGTAGACGGTTGAAATTATTGTATATATTGCTTCTATATAGTCTAAGAAACATATATGCAAATCATCCAAACAGTACAATTCGCCAATTATTTGATCTTCAAGTTTAAGTGAACTACGAGCCCCATTGTTAATACTTTAACGGAAATTATTTGTAACTTGCGACAAGTAGAACAATGAATGGAACAGGTAGACGGTTGAAATCAATGTATATATTGCTTCTATATAGTCTAAGAAACATATATGCAAAGCATCCAAATGGTACAATTCGACAATTTTTTGTTATTCAAGTTTAAGTGAACAATGAGCCCCAATGGTTAATCCTTTACCAGAAATTATTTGTAACTTTCTACAAGTAGAACAATGATTGGAACACTCAGACGGTTGAAATCTTTGTATATATTGCTTCCATATAGTCTAAGAAACATATATGCAAAGCATCCAAACAGTACCATTCGCCAATTTTTTGTTCTTCAAGTTTAAGTGAACTTCGAGCCCCATTGTTAATCCTTTAAAGGAAATTATTTGTAAATTTCGACAAGTAGAACAATTAATGGAACAGGTAGACTGTTGAAATCAATGTATATATTGCTTCTATATAGTCTAAGAAACATATATGCAAAGCATCCGAACAGTACAATTCGCCAATTTTTTGTTCTTCAAGTTTAAGTGAACAATCAGCCTCAATGGTTAATACTTTATCGGAAATTATTTGTAATTTTCGGCAAGTAGAACAATGAATGGAATAGGTAGACGGTTGAAATCATTTGTATATATTGCTTCTATATAGTCTAAGAAACATATATGCAAAGCATCCAAACAGTACCATTCGACAATTTTTTGTTCTTCAAGTTTAAGTGAACTACGAGCCCCATTGTTAATCCTTTAAAGGAAATTATTTGTAAATTTCGACAAGTAGAACAATGAATGGAACAGGTAGACGGTTGAAATCTTTGTATATATTGCTTCCATATAGTCTAAGAAACTTGTACGCAAAGCATCCAAACAGTACCATTCGCCAATTTTTTGTTCTTCAAGTTTAAGTGAACAATGAGACCCAATGGTTAATCCTTTATCGGAAATTATTTGTAATTTTCGACAAGTAAAACAATGAATGGTACAGGTAGACGGTTGAAATCTTTGTATATATTGCTTCTATATAGTCTAAGAAACATATATGCAAAGCATCCAAACAGTACAATTCGCCAATTTCTTGTTCTTCAAGTTTAAGTAAACTACGATCCCCATTGTTAATCCCTTAAAGGAAATTATTTGTAACTTTCGACAGGTAGAACAATGAATGGAACAGGTAGACGGTTGAAATCATTGTATATATTGCTTCTATATAGTCTAAGAAACCTTTATGCAAAGCATCTAAACAGTAACAATCGCCAATTTTTTGATCTTCAAGTTTAAGTGAACAATGAGCCCCAATGGTTAATCCTTTATCGGAAATTTTTTGTAATTCTCGACAAGTAGAACAATGAATGGAACAGGTAGACGGTTGAAATCTTTGTTTATATTGCTTCTATATAATCTAAGAAACATATATGCAAAGCATCCAAACAGTACAATTCGCCAATTATTTCATCTTCATGTTTAAGTGAACTACGAGCCCCATTGTTAATCCTTTAAAGGAAATTATTTGTAAATTTCGACAAGTAGAACAATGAATGGATCATGTAGAAGGTTGAAATCATTGTATATATTGCTTCTATATAGTCTACGAAACAAATATGCAAAAGCATCCAAACAGTACAATTCGCCAAATTTTTGTTCTTCAAGTTTAAATGAACTACGAGCCCCATTGTTAATCCTTTAAAGGAAATTATTTGTAACTTGCGACAAGTAGAACAATGAATGGAACAGGTAGACGGTTGAAATCAATGTATATATTGCTTCTATATAGTCTAAGAAACATATATGCAAAGCATCCAAACAGTACCATTCGTCAATTTTTTGTTCTTCAAGTTTAAGTGAACTACGAGCCCCATTGTTAATCCTTTAAAGGAAATTATTTGTAAATTTCGACAAGTAGAACAATGAATGGAACAGGTAGACTGTTGAAATCATTGTATATATTGCTTCTATATAGTCTAAGAAACATATATGCAAAGCATCCGAACAGTACAATTCGCCAATTTTTTGTTCTTCAAGTTTAAGTGAACAATCAGCCCCAATGGTTAATACTTTATCGGAAATTATTTGTAATTTTCGGCAAGTAGAACAATGAATGGAATAGGTAGACGGTTGAAATCATTGTATATATTGCTTCTATATAGTCTAAGAAACATATATGCAAAGCATCCAAACAGTACAATTCGCCAATTTCTTGTTCTTCAAGTTTAAGTAAACTACGATCCCCATTGTTAATCCCTTAACGGAAATTATTTGTAACTTTCGACAAGTAGAACAATGAATGGAACAGGTAGACGGTTGAAATTATTGTATATATTGCTTCTATATAGTCTAAGAAACATATATGCAAATCATCCAAACAGTACAATTCGCCAATTATTTGATCTTCAAGTTTAAGTCAACTACGAGCCCCATTGTTAATACTTTAACGGAAATTATTTGTAATTTTCGACAAGTATAACAATGAATGGAACAGGTAGACGGTTGAAATATTTGTATATATTGCTTCTATATAATATAAGAAACATATATTCAAAGCATCCAAACAGTACCATTCGCCAAGTTTTTGGTCTTCAACTTTAAGTGGACAATGAGCCCCAATGGTTAATCCTTTATCGGAAATTATTTGTAACTTTCGAGAAGTAGAACAATGAATGGAACAGGTAGACGGTTGAAATCTAAGTATATATTGCTTCTATATAATCTAAGAAACATATATGCAAAGCATCCAAACAGAACAATTCGCCAATTATTTCATCTTCATGTTTAAGTGAACTACGAGCCCCATTGTTAATACTTTATCGGAAATTATTTGTAACTTCCGACAAGTAGAACAATGAATGGAACAGGTAGACGCTTGAAATCAATGTATATATTGCTTCTATATAGTCTAAGAAACATATATGCAAATCATCCAAACAGTACCAGTCGCCAATTTTTTGTTCTTCAAGTTTAAGTGAACAACGAGGCCCATTGATAATCATGAAACGGAAATTATTTCTATCTTTCGACAAGAAGAACAATGAATAGAACAGGTAGACGGTTGAAATCATTGTATATATTGCTTCTATATAGCCTACGAAACATATATGCAAAGCATCCAAACAGTACAATTCGCCAATTTTTTGTTCTTCAAGTTTAAGTGAACAATCAGCCCCAATGGTTAATACTTTATCGGAAATTATTTGTAATTTTCGGCAAGTAGAACAATGAATGGAATAGGTAGACGGTTGAAATCATTGTATATATTGCTTCTATATAGTCTAAGAAACATATATGCAAAGCATCCAAACAGTACAATTCGCCAATTTCTTGTTCTTCAAGTTTAAGTAAACTACGATCCCCATTGTTAATCCCTTAACGGAAATTATTTGTAACTTTCGACAAGTAGAACAATGAATGGAACTGGTAGACGGTTGAAATTATTGTATATATTGCTTCTATATAGTCTAAGAAACATATATGCAAATCATCCAAACAGTACAATTCGCCAATTATTTGATCTTCAAGTTTAAGTGAACTACGAGCCCCATTGTTAATACTTTAACGGAAATTATTTGTAACTTGCGACAAGTAGAACAATGAATGGAACAGGTAGACGGTTGAAATCAATGTATATATTGCTTCTATATAGTCTAAGAAACATATATGCAAAGCATCCAAATGGTACAATTCGACAATTTTTTGTTCTTCAAGTTTAAGTGAACAATGAGCCCCAATGGTTAATCCTTTATCAGAAATTATTTGTAACTTTCTACAAGTAGAACAATGATTGGAACACTCAGACGGTTGAAATCTTTGTATATATTGCTTCCATATAGTCTAAGAAACATATATGCAAAGCATCCAAACAGTACCATTCGCCAATTTTCTGTTCTTCAAGTTTAAGTGAACTTCGAGCCCCATTGTTAATCCTTTAAAGGAAATTATTTGTAAATTTCGACAAGTAGAACAATTAATGGAACAGGTAGACTGTTGAAATCAATGTATATATTGCTTCTATATAGTCTAAGAAACATATATGCAAAGCATCCGAACAGTACAATTCGCCAATTTTTTGTTCTTCAAGTTTAAGTGAACAATCAGCCCCAATGGTTAATACTTTATCGGAAATTATTTGTAATTTTCGGCAAGTAGAACAATGAATGGAATAGGTAGACGGTTGAAATCATTGTATATATTGCTTCTATATAGTCTAAGAATCATATATGCAAAGCATCCAAACAGTACAATTCGCCAATTTCTTGTTCTTCAAGTTTAAGTGAACTACGAGCCCCATTGTTAATCCTTAAAGGAAATTATTTTTAAATTTCGACAAGTAGAACAATGAATGGATCATGTAGACGGTTGAAATCATTGTATATATTGCTTCTATATAGTCTACGAAATATATATGCAAAGCATCCAAACAGTACAATTCGCCAATTTTTTGTTCTTCAAGTTTAAGTGAACTAAGAGCCCCATTGTTAATCCTTTAACGGAAATTAATTCTAAGTATCTACAAGTAGAACAATGATTGGAACACGTAGACGGTTGAAATCTTTGTATATATTGCTTCCACATAGAATAAGAAACATATATGCAAAGCATCCAAACAGTACCATTCGCCAATTTTTTGTTCTTCAAGTTTAAGTGAACAATGAGCCCCATTGTTAATCCTTTATCGGAAATTATTTGTATCTTTCGACAAGTAGAACAATGAATGGAACAGGTAGACGGTTGAAATCATTTGTATATATTGCTTCTATATAGTCTAAGAAACATATATGCAAAGCATCCAAACAGTACCATTCGCCAATTTTTTGTTCTTCAAGTTTAAGTGAACTACGAGCCCCATTGTTAATCCTTTAAAGGAAATTATTTGTAAATTTCGACAAGTAGAACAATGAATGGGACAGGTAGACGGTTGAAATCTTTGTATATATTGCTTCCATATAGTCTAAGAAACTTGTACGCAAAGCATCCAAACAGTACCATTCGCCAATTTTTTGTTCTTCAAGTTTAAGTGAACAATGAGACCCAATGGTTAATCCTTTATCGGAAATTATTTGTAATTTTCGACAAGTAAAACAATGAATGGTACAGGTAGACGGTTGAAATCTTTGTATATATTGCTTCTATATAGTCTAAGAAACATATATGCAAAGCATCCAAACAGTACAATTCGCCAATTTCTTGTTCTTCAAGTTTAAGTAAACTACGATCCCCATTGTTAATCCCTTAAAGGAAATTATTTGTAACTTTCGACAGGTAGAACAATGAATGGAACAGGTAGACGGTTGAAATCATTGTATATATTGCTTCTATATAGTCTAAGAAACCTTTATGCAAAGCATCTAAACAGTAACAATCGCCAATTTTTTGATCTTCAAGTTTAAGTGAACAATGAGCCCCAATGGTTAATCCTTTATCGGAAATTTTTTGTAATTCTCGACAAGTAGAACAATGAATGGAACAGGTAGACGGTTGAAATCTTTGTTTATATTGCTTCTATATAATCTAAGAAACATATATGCAAAGCATCCAAACAGTACAATTCGCCAATTATTTCATCTTCATGTTTAAGTGAACTACGAGCCCCATTGTTAATCCTTTAAAGGAAATTATTTGTAAATTTCGACAAGTAGAACAATGATTGGATCATGTAGACGGTTGAAATCATTGTATATATTGCTTCTATATAGTCTACGAAACAAATATGCAAAAGCATCCAAACAGTACAATTCGCCAAATTTTTGTTCTTCAAGTTTAAGTGAACTACGAGCCCCATTGTTAATCCTTTAAAGGAAATTATTTGTAACTTGCGACAAGTAGAACAATGAATGGAACAGGTAGACGGTTGAAATCAATGTATATATTGCTTCTATATAGTCTAAGAAACATATATGCAAAGCATCCAAACAGTACCATTCGTCAATTTTTTGTTCTTCAAGTTTAAGTGAACTACGAGCCCCATTGTTAATCCTTTAAAGGAAATTATTTGTAAATTTCGACAAGTAGAACAATGAATGGAACAGGTAGACTGTTGAAATCATTGTATATATTGCTTCTATATAGTCTAAGAAACATATATGCAAAGCATCCGAACAGTACAATTCGCCAATTTTTTGTTCTTCAAGTTTAAGTGAACAATCAGCCCCAATGGTTAATACTTTATCGGAAATTATTTGTAATTTTCGGCAAGTAGAACAATGAATGGAATAGGTAGACGGTTGAAATCATTGTATATATTGCTTCTATATAGTCTAAGAAACATATATGCAAAGCATCCAAACAGTACAATTCGCCAATTTCTTGTTCTTCAAGTTTAAGTAAACTACGATCCCCATTGTTAATCCCTTAACGGAAATTATTTGTAACTTTCGACAAGTAGAACAATGAATGGAACAGGTAGACGGTTGAAATTATTGTATATCTTGCTTCTATATAGTCTAAGAAACATATATGCAAATCATCCAAACAGTACAATTCGCCAATTATTTGATCTTCAAATTTAAGTGAACTACGAGCCCCATTGTTAATACTTTAACGGAAATTATTTGTAACTTGCGACAAGTAGAACAATGAATGGAACAGGTAGACGGTTGAAATCAATGTATATATTGCTTCTATATAGTCTAAGAAACATATATGCAAAGCATCCAAATGGTACAATTCGACAATTTTTTGTTCTTCAAGTTTAAGTGAACAATGAGCCCCAATGGTTAATCCTTTATCAGAAATTATTTGTAATTTTCGACAAGTAGAACAATGAATGGAACAGGTAGACGGTTGAAATCTAAGTATATATTGCTTCTATATAATCTAAGAAACATATATGCAAAGCATCCAAACAGAACAATTCGCCAATTATTTCATCTTCATGTTTAAGTGAACTACGAGCCCCATTGTTAATACTTTATCGGAAATTATTTGTAACTTCCGACAAGTAGAACAATGAATGGAACAGGTAGACGCTTGAAATCAATGTATATATTGCTTCTATATAGTCTAAGAAACATATATGCAAATCATCCAAACAGTACCAGTCGCCAATTTTTTGTTCTTCAAGTTTAAGTGAACAACGAGGCCCATTGATAATCATGAAACGGAAATTATTTCTATCTTTCGACAAGAAGAACAATGAATAGAACAGGTAGACGGTTGAAATCATTGTATATACTGCTTCTATATAGCCTACGAAACATATATGCAAAGCATCCAAACAGTACAATTCGACAATTTTTTGTTCTTCAAGTTTATGTGAACTACGAGCCCCATTGTTAATCCTTTAACGGAAATTAATTGTAACTTTCTACAAGTAGAACAATGATTGGAACACTCAGACGGTTGAAATCTTTGTATATATTGCTTCCATATAGTCTAAGAAACATATATGCAAAGCATCCAAACAGTACCATTCGCCAATTTTTTGTTCTTCAAGTTTAAGTGAACTTCGAGCCCATTGTTAATCCTTTAAAGGAAATTATTTGTAAATTTCGACAAGTAGAACAATTAATGGAACAGGTAGACTGTTGAAATCAATGTATATATTGCTTCTATATAGTCTAAGAAACATATATGCAAAGCATCCGAACAGTACAATTCGCCAATTTTTTGTTCATCAAGTTTAAGTGAACAATCAGCCCCAATGGTTAATACTTTATCGGAAATTATTTGTAATTTTCGGCAAGTAGAACAATGAATGGAATAGGTAGACGGTTGAAATCATTGTATATATTGCTTCTATATAGTCTAAGAAACATATATGCAAAGCATCCAAACAGTACAATTCGCCAATTTCTTGTTCTTCAAGTTTAAGTGAACTACGAGCCCCATTGTTAATCCTTAAAGGAAATTATTTTTAAATTTCGACAAGTAGAACAATGAATGGATCATGTAGACGGTTGAAATCATTGTATATATTGCTTCTATATAGTCTACGAAATATATATGCAAAGCATCCAAACAGTACAATTCGCCAATTTTTTGTTCTTCAAGTTTAAGTGAACTAAGAGCCCCATTGTTAATCCTTTAACGGAAATTAATTCTAAGTATCTACAAGTAGAACAATGATTGGAACACGTAGACGGTTGAAATCTTTGTATATATTGCTTCCACATAGAATAAGAAACATATATGCAAAGCATCCAAACAGTACCATTCGCCAATTTTTTGTTCTTCAAGTTTAAGTGAACAATGAGCCCCATTGTTAATCCTTTATCGGAAATTATTTGTATCTTTCGACAAGTAGAACAATGAATGGAACAGGTAGACCGTTGAAATCATTTGTATATATTGCTTCTATATAGTCTAAGAAACATATATGCAAAGCATCCAAACAGTACCATTCGCCAATTTTTTGTTCTTCAAGTTTAAGTGAACTACGAGCCCCATTGTTAATCCTTTAAAGGAAATTATTTGTAACTTTCGACAAGCAGAACAATGAATGGTACAGGTAGACGGTTGAAATCTTTGTATATATTGCTTCTATATAGTCTAAGAAACATATATTCAAAGCATCCAAATAGTACCATTCGCCAATTTTTTGTTCTTCAAGTTTAAGTGAACTACGAGCCCCATTGTTAATCCTTTAAAGGAAATTATTTGTAAATTTCGGGAAGTAGAACAATGAATGGAATAGGTAGACGGTTGAAATCATTGTATATATTGCTTCTATATAGTCTAAGAAACATATATGCAAAGCATCCAAACAGTACAATTCGCCAATTTCTTGTTCTTCAAGTTTAAGTAAACTACGATCCCCATTGTTAATCCCTTAACGGAAATTATTTGTAACTTTCGACAAGTAGAACAATGAATGGAACAGGTAGACGGTTGAAATCAATGTATATATTGCTTCTATATAGTATAAGAAACATATATGCAAAGCATCCAAACAGTACAATTCGCCAATTTTTTGTTCTTCAAGTTTAAGTGAACAATGAGCCCCAATGGTCAATCCGTTATCGGAAATTATTTGTAAATTTCGACAAGTAGAACAATGAATGGAACAGGTAGACGGTTGAAATCATTGTATATATTGCTTCTATATAGTCTAAGAAACATATATGCAAAGCATCCAAACAGTACCATTCGCCAATTTTTTGTTCTTCAAGTTTAAGTGAACAACGAGCCGCATTGTTAATCCTTTATCGGAAATTATTTGTAATTTTCGACAAGTATAACAATGAATGGAACAGGTAGACGGTTGAAATATTTGTATATATTGCTTCTATATAATATAAGAAACATATATTCAAAGCATCCAAACAGTACCATTCGCCAAGTTTTTGGTCTTCAACTTTAAGTGGACAATGAGCCCCAATGGTTAATCCTTTATCGGAAATTATTTGTAACTTTCGAGAAGTAGAACAATGAATAGAACAGGTAGACGGTTGAAATCTTTGTATATATTGCTTCCATATAGTCTAAGAAACATATATGCAAAGCATCCAAACAGTAGCATTCGCCAATTTTTTGTTCTTCAAGTTTAAGTGAACAATGAGCCCCAATGGTTAATCCGTTTTCGGAAATTATTTGTAACTTTCGACAAGCAGAACAATGAATGGTACAGGTAGACGGTTGAAATCTTTGTATATATTGCTTCTATATAGTCTAAGAAACATATATTCAAAGCATCCAAATAGTACCATTCGCCAATTTTTTGTTCTTCAAGTTTAAGTGAACTACGAGCCCCATTGTTAATCCTTTAAAGGAAATTATTTGTAAATTTCGGGAAGTAGAACAATGAATGGAATAGGTAGACGGTTGAAATCATTGTATATATTGCTTCTATATAGTCTAAGAAACATATATGCAAAGCATCCAAACAGTACAATTCGCCAATTTCTTGTTCTTCAAGTTTAAGTAAACTACGATCCCCATTGTTAATCCCTTAACGGAAATTATTTGTAACTTTCGACAAGTAGAACAATGAATGGAACAGGTAGACGGTTGAAATCAATGTATATATTGCTTCTATATAGTATAAGAAACATATATGCAAAGCATCCAAACAGTACAATTCGCCAATTTTTTGTTCTTCAAGTTTAAGTGAACAATGAGCCCCAATGGTCAATCCGTTATCGGAAATTATTTGTAACTTTCGACAAGTAGAACAATGAATGGAACAGGTAGACGGTTGAAATCATTGTATATATTGCTTCTATATAGTCTAAGAAACATATATGCAAAGCATCCAAACAGTACCATTCGCCAATTTTTTGTTCTTCAAGTTTAAGTGAACAACGAACCGCATTGTTAATCCTTTATCGGAAATTATTTGTAATTTTCGACAAGTATAACAATGAATGGAACAGGTAGACGGTTGAAATATTTGTATATATTGCTTCTATATAATATAAGAAACATATATTCAAAGCATCCAAACAGTACCATTCGCCAAGTTTTTGGTCTTCAACTTTAAGTGGACAATGAGCCCCAATGGTTAATCCTTTATCGGAAATTATTTGTAACTTTCGAGAAGTAGAACAATGAATAGAACAGGTAGACGGTTGAAATCTTTGTATATATTGCTTCCATATAGTCTAAGAAACATATATGCAAAGCATCCAAACAGTAGCATTCGCCAATTTTTTGTTCTTCAAGTTTAAGTGAACAATGAGCCCCAATGGTTAATCCGTTTTCGGAAATTATTTGTAACTTTCGACAAGTAGAACAATGAATGGAACAGGTAGACGGTTGAAATCTTTGTATATATTGCTTCTATATAGTCTAAGAAACATATATGCAAAGCATCCAAACAGTACAATTCGCCAATTTATTGTTCTTCAAGTTTAAGTGAACAACGAGCCCCATTGTTAATCCTTTAAAGGAAATTATTTGTAAATTTCGACAAGTAGAACAATGAATGGAACAGGTAGACTGTTGAAATCATTGTATATATTGCTTCTATATAGTCTAAGAAACATATATGCAAAGCGTCCAAACAGTACAATTCGCCAATTATTTGATCTTCAAGTTTAAGTGAACTACGAGCTCCATTGTTAATACTTTAACGGAAATTATTTGTAACTTGCGACAAGTAGAACAATGAATGGAACAGGTAGCCGGTTGAAATCAATGTATATATTGCTTCTAAAGAGTCTAAGAAACATATATGCAAAGAATCCAAACAGTACAATTCGCCAATTTTTTGTTCTTCAAGTTTAAGAGAACTACGAGCCCCATTGTTAATCCTTTATCGCAAATTATTTGTAACTTTCGACAAGTAGAACAATGAATGGAACTGGTAGACGGTTGAAATCTTTTTATATATTGCTTCTATATAGCCTAAGAAACATATATGCAAAGCATCCAAACAGTACAATTAGTCAATTTTTTGTTCTTCAAGTTTAAGTGAACTACGAGCCCCATTGTTAATACTTTAACGGAAATTATTTGTAAATTTCGACAAGTAGAACAATGATTGGAACACGTAGACGGTTGAAATCTTTGTATATATTGCGTCTATATAGTCTAAGAAACATATATGCAAAGCATCCGAACAGTACAATTCGCCAATTTATTGTTCTTCAAGTTTAAGTGAACAACGAGCCCCATTGTTAATCCTTTAAAGGAAATTATTTGTAACTTTCGACAAGCAGAACAATGAATGGTACAGGTAGACGGTTGAAATCTTTGTATATATTGCTTCTATATAGTCTAAGAAACATATATTCAAAGCATCCAAAAAGTACCATTCATCAATTTTTTGTTCTTCAAGTTTTAGTGAACAACGAGCCCCATTGTTAATCCTTTAAAGGAAATTATTTGTAAATTTCGACAAGTAGAACAATGAATGGAACAGGTAGACGGTTGAAATCTTTGTATATATTGCTTCCATATAGTCTAAGAAACTTGTACGCAAAGCATCCAAACAGTACCATTCGCCAATTTTTTGTTCTTCAAGTTTAAGTGAACAATGAGCCCCAATGGTTAATCCGTTATCGGAAATTATTTGTAACTTTCGACAAGTAGAACAATGAGTGGAACAGGTAGACGGTTGAAATCTTTGTATATATTGCTTCCATATAGTCTAAGAAACTTGTACGCAAAGCATCCAAACAGTACCATTCGCCAATTTTTTGTTCTTCAAGTTTAAGTGAACAATGAGCCCCAATGGTTAATCCTTTATCGGAAATTATTTGTAATTTTCGAAAAGTAAAACAATGAATGGAACAGGTAGACGGTTGAAATCAATGTATATATTGCTTCTATATAGTCTAAGAAACATATATGCAAAGCATCCAAAAAGTACCATTCATCAATTTTTTGTTCTTCAAGTTTTAGTGAACAACGAGCCCCATTGTTAATCCTTTAAAGGAAATTATTTGTAAATTTCGACAAGTAGAACAATGAATGGAACAGGTAGACGGTTGAAATCTTTGTATATATTGCTTCCATATAGTCTAAGAAACTTGTACGCAAAGCATCCAAACAGTACCATACGCCAATTTTTTGTTCTTCAAGTTTAAGTGAACAATGAGCCCCATTGTTAATCCTTTATCGGAAATTATTTGTAACTTTCGACAAGTAGAATAATGAATGGAACAGGTAGACGGTTGAAATCTTTGTATATATTGCTTCTATATAGTCTAAGAAACATATATGCAAAGCATCCAAACAGTACCATTCGCCAATTTTTTGTTCTTCATGTTTAAGTGAACAATGAGCCCCCATTGTTAATCCTTTAAAAGAAATTATTTGTAACTTTCGACAAGTAGAACAATGAAACGAACTGGTAGACGGTTGAAATCTGTTTATATATTGCTTCTATATAGTCTAAGAAACATATATGCAAAGCATCCAAACAGTACCAGTCGCCAATTTTTTGTTCTTCAAGTTTAAGTAAAGTACGATCCACATTGTTAATCCCTTGACGGAAATTATTTGTAACTTTCGACAAGTAGAACAATGAATGGAACAGGTAGACGGTTGAAATCATTGTATATATTGCTTCTATATAATCTAAGAAACATATATGCAAAGCATCCAAACAGTACCATTCGCCAATTTTTTGTTCTTCAAGTTTAAGTGAACAATGAGCCCCAATGGTTAATCCGTTATCGGAAATTATTTGTAACTTTCGACAAGTAGAACAATGAGTGGAACAGGTAGACGGTTGAAATCTTTGTATATATTGCTTCTATATAGTCTAAGAAACATATATGCAAAGCATCCAAACAGTACCATTCGCCAATTTTTTGTTCTTCAAGTTTAAGTGAACTACGAGCCCCATTGTTAATCCTTTAAAGGAAATTATTTGTAAATTTCGACAAGTAGAACAATGAATGGAACAGGTAGACGGTTGAAATCTTTGTATATATTGCTTCCATATAGTCTAAGAAACTTGTACGCAAAGCATCCAAACAGTACCATTCGCCAATTTTTTGTTCTTCAAGTTTAAGTGAACAATGAGCCCCAATGGTTAATCCTTTATCGGAAATTATTTGTAATTTGCGACAAGTAAAACAATGAATGGTACAGGTAGACGGTTGAAATCTTTGTATATATTGCTTCTATATAGTCTAAGAAACATATATGCAAAGCAGCCAAACAGTACAATTCGCCAATTTCTTGTTCTTCAAGTTTAAGTAAACTACGATCCCCATTGTTAATCCCTTAAAGGAAATTATTTGTAACTTTCGACAGGTAGAACAATGAATGGAACAGGTAGACGGTTGAAATCATTGTATATATTGCTTCTATATAGTCTAAGAAACCTTTATGCAAAGCATCTAAACAGTAACAATCGCCAATTTTTTGATCTTCAAGTTTAAGTGAACAATGAGCCCCAATGGTTAATCCTTTATCGGTAATTATTTGTAATTTTCGACAAGTAGAACAATGAATGGGACAGGTAGACGGTTGAAATCTTTGTATATATTGCTTCTATATAGTATAAGAAACATATATGCAAAGCATCCAAACAGTACAATTCGCCAAATTTTTGTTCTTCAAGTTTAAGTGAACAATGAGCCCCAATGGTTAATCCGTTATCGGAAATTATTTGTTAATTTCGACAAGTAGAACAATGAATGGAACAGGTAGACGGTTGAAATCTTTGTATATATTGCTTCTATATAGTCTAAGAAACATATATGCAAAGCATCCAAACAGTAACATTCGCCAATTTTTTGTTCTTCAAGTTTAAGTGAACTACGAGCCCCATTGTTAATCCTTTAAAGGAAATTATTTGTAAATTTCGACAAGTAGAACAATGAATGGATCATGTAGACGGTTGAAATCATTGTATATATTGCTTCTATATAGTCTAAGAAACATATATGCAATGCATCCGAACAGTACAATTCGCCAATTTTTTGTTCTTCAAGTTTAAGTGAACAATCAGCCCCAATGGTTAATACTTTATCGGAAATTATTTGTAATTTTCGGCAAGTAGAACAATGAATGGAATAGGTAGACGGTTGAAATCATTGTATATATTGCTTCTATATAGTCTAAGAAACATATATGCAAAGCATCCAAACAGTACAATTCGCCAATTTCTTGTTCTTCAAGTTTAAGTAAACTACGATCCCCATTGTTAATCCCTTAACGGAAATTATTTGTAACTTTCGACAAGTAGAACAATGAATGGAACAGGTAGACGGTTGAAATTATTGTATATATTGCTTCTATATAGTCTAAGAAACATATATGCAAATCATCCAAACAGTACAATTCGCCAATTATTTGATCTTCAAGTTTAAGTGAACTACGAGCCCCATTGTTAATACTTTAACGGAAATTATTTGTAACTTGCGACAAGTAGAACAATGAATGGAACAGGTAGACGGTTGAAATCAATGTATATATTGCTTCTATATAGTCTAAGAAACATATATGCAAAGCATCCAAATGGTACAATTCGACAATTTTTTGTTCTTCAAGTTTAAGTGAACAATGAGCCCCAATGGTTAATCCTTTATCAGAAATTATTTGTAATTTTCGACAAATAGAACAATGAATGGAACAGGTAGACGGTTGAAATCCAAGTATATATTGCTTCTATATAATCTAAGAAACATATATGCAAAGCATCCAAACAGAACAATTCGCCAATTATTTCATCTTCATGTTTAAGTGAACTACGAGCCCCATTGTTAATACTTTATCGGAAATTATTTGTAACTTCCGACAAGTAGAACAATGAATGGAACAGTTAGACGCTTGAAATCAATGTATATATTGCTTCTATATAGTCTAAGAAACATATATGCAAATCATCCAAACAGTACAATTCGCCAATTATTTCATCTTCATGTTTAAGTGAACTACGAGCCCCATTGTTAATACTTTAACGGAAATTATTTGTAACTTCCGACAAGTAGAACAATGAATGGAACAGGTAGACGGTTGAAATCAATGTATATATTGCTTCTATATAGTCTAAGAAACATATATGCAAAGCATCCAAACAGTACCATTCGCCAATTTTTTGTTCTTCACGTTTAAGTGAACAATGAGCCCCATTGTTAATCCTTTATCGGAAATTATATGTAACTTTCGACAAGTAGAACAATGAATGGAACAGGTAGACGGTTGAAATCTTTGTATATATTGCTTCTATATAGTCTAAGAAACATATATGCAAAGCATCCAAACAGTACAATTCGCCAATTTATTGTTCTTCAAGTTTAAGTGAACTACGAGCCCCATTGTTAATCCTTTAACGGAAATTAATTGTAACGTTCTACAAGTAGAACAATGATTGGAACACGTAGACGGTTGAAATCTTTGTATATATTGCTTCCATATAGTCTAAGAAACATATATGCAAAGCATCCAAACAGTACCATTCGCCAATTTATTGTTCTTCAAGGTTAAGAGAACAACGAGCCCCATTGTTAATCCTTTAATGGGAATTATTTGTAAATTTCGACAAGTGAACAATGATTGGAACACGTAGACGGTTGAAATCTTTGTATATATTGCTTCTATATAGTCTAAGAAACATATATGCAAAGCATCCAAACAGTACAATTCGCCAATTTATTGTTCTTCAAGTTTAAGAGAACAACGAGCCCCATTGTTAATCCTTTAATGGAAATTATTTGTAAATTTCGACAAGTGAACAATGATTGGAACACGTAGACGGTTGAAATCTGTGTATATATTGCTTCCATATAGTCTAAGAAACATATATGCAAAGCATCCATACAGTACAATTCGCCAATTTTCTGTTCTTCAAGTTTAAGTGAACAATGAGCCCCAATGGTTAATCCTTTATCGGAAATTAATTGTAACTTTCTACAAGTAGAACAATGATTGGAACACGTAGATGGTTGAAATCTTTGTATATATTGCTTCCATATAGTCTAAGAAACATATATGCAAAGCATCCAAACAGTACAATTCGCCAATTTTTTGTTCTTCAAGTTTAAGTGAACAATGAGCCCCAATGGTTAATCCTTTGTCGGTAATTATTTTTAACTTTCGACAAGTAGAACAATGAATGGAACAAGTAGACGGTACCGATAAAGGATTAACAATGTGGTTCATTGTTCACTTAAACTTGAAGAACAAAAAATTGGCGAATGGTACTGTTTGGATGCTTTGGATATATGTTTTTAGACTATATGGAAGCAATATTTACAAAGATTTCAACCGTCTACGTGTTCCAATCATTGTTCTACTTGTCGAAATTTACAAATAATATCCTTTAAAGGATTAACAATGGGGCTCGTTGTTCACTTAAACTTGAAGAAAAATAAATTGGGGTATTGTACTGTTTGGATGCTTTGCATATATGTTTCTTAGACTATATAGAAGCAATATATAAATTGATTTTAACCGTCTACCTGTTCCATTCATTGTTCTACTTGTCGAAAGTTACAAATAATTTCTGTTAAAGGATTAACAATGGGGATCGTAGTTCACTTAAACTTGAAGAACAATAAATTGGCGAATTGTACTGTTTGGATGCTTTGCATATATGTTTCTTAGACTATATAGAAGCAATATATACAATGATTTCAACCGTCTACCTGTTCCATTCATTGTTCTACTTGTCGAAAGTTAGAAATAATTTCCGCTAAAGGATTAACAATGGGGCTCGTTGTTCACTTATACTTGAAGAACAAAAAATTGGCGAATGGTACTGTTTGGATGCTTTGCATATATGTTTCTTAGACTATATAGAAGCAATATATACAAAGATTACAAACGTCTACCTGTTCCATTCATCGTTCTACTTGTCGAAAATTACAAATAATTTCCGATAAAGGATTAACCATTGGGGCTCATTGTTCACTTAAACTTGAAGAACATAAAATTGGCGAATTGTACTGTTTGGATGCTTTGCATATATGTTTCTTAGACTATATGGAAGCAATATATACAAACATTTCAACCGTCTACATGTTCCAATCATTGTTCACTTGTCGAAATTTACAAATAATTTCCTTTAAAGGATTAACAATGTGGCTCATTGTTCACTTAAACTTGAAGAACAAAAAATTGGCGAATGGTACTGTTTGGATGCTTTGCATATTTGTTTCTTAGACTATATGGAAGCAATATATACAAAGATTTCAACCGTCTACGTGTTCCAATCATTGTTCTACATGTCGAAATTTACAAATAATTTCCGATAAAGGATTAACAATGGGGCTCATTGTTCACTTAAACTTGAAGAACATAAAATTGGCGAATGGTACTGTTTGGATGCTTTGCGTACATGTTCCTTAGACTATATGGAAGCAACATATACAAAGATTTCAACCGTCTACTTGTTCCAATAATTGTTCTACTTGTCGAAATTTACAAATAATTTCCTTTAAAGGATTAACAATGGGGCTCGTTGTTCACTTAAACTTGAAGAACAATAAATTGGCGAATTGTACTGTGTGGATGCTTTGCATATATGTTTCTTAGACTATATAGAAGCAATATATACAAAGATCTCAACCGTCTACCTGTTCCATTCATTGTTCTACTTGTCGAAAGTTACAAATAATTTCCGATAAAGGATTAACCATTGGGGCTCATTGTTCACTTAATCTTGAAGAACAATAAATTGGCGAATTGTACTGTTTAGATGCTCTGCACATAGGTTTTTTAGACTATATAGAAGCAACATATACAAAGATCTCAACCGTCTACCTGTTCCATTCATTGTTCTACTTGTCGAAAGTTACAAATAATTTCCGATAAAGGATTAACAATGGGGCTCGTAGTTCACTTAAACTTGAAGAACAAGAAATTGGCGAATGGTACTGTTTGGATGCTTTGCATATATGTTTCTTAGACTATATAGAAGCAATATATACAATGATTTCAACCGTCTACCTGTTCCATTCATTGTCCTACTTGTAGAAAGTTACAATTAATTTCCGTGAAAGGATTAACAATGGGGCTCGTTGTACACTTAAACTTGAAGAACAATAAATTGGCGAATTGTACTGTGTGGATGCTTTGCATATATGTTTCTTAGACTATATAGAAGCAATATATACATTGATTTCACCCGTCTACCTGTACTATTCATTGTTCTACTTGTCGAAAGTTACAAATAATTTCCGATAAAGGATTAACAATGGGGCTCGTAGTTCCCTTAAACTTGAAGAACAATAAATTGGCGAATTGTACTGTTTGGACGCTTTGCATATATGTTTCTTAGATTATATGGAAGTAATATATACAAAGATTTCACCCGCCTACCTGTTCCATTCATTGTTCTACTTGTCGAAATTTACAAATAATTTCCGATAAAGGATTAACAATGGGGCTCGTTGTACACTTAAACTTGAAGAACAAAAAATTGGCGAATTGTACTGTTTGGATGCTTTGCATATATGTTTCTTGGACTATATAGAAGCAATATATACAAAGATTTCAACCGTCTATCTGTTCCATTCATTGTTCGACTTGTCGAAATTTACAATTAATTTCCGGTAAAGGATTAACCATTGGGGCTCATTGTTCACTTAAACATGAAAAACAATAAATTGGCGAATTGTACTGTTTAGATGCTCTGCACATAGGTTTTTTAGACTATATAGAAGCAACATATACAAAGATCTCAACCGTCTACCTGTTCCATTCATTGTTCTACTTGTCGAAAGTTACAAATAATTTCCGATAAAGGATTAACAATGGGGCTCGTAGTTCACTTAAACTTGAAGAACAAGAAATTGGCGAATGGTACTGTTTGGATGCTTTGCATATATGTTTCTTAGACTATATAGAAGCAATATATATAAAGAATTCAACCGTCTACCTGTTCCATTCATTGTTCTACTTGTCGAAAGTTACAAATAATTTCCGATAAAGGATTAACCATTGGGGCTCATTGTTCACTTAAACATGAAAAACAAAAAATTGGCGAATTGTACTGTTTGGATGCTTTGCATATATGTTTCTTAGACTATATAGAAGCAATATATACAAAGATTTCAACCGTCTACCTGTTCCATTCATTGTTCTACTTGTCGAAAGTTACAATTAATTTCCGTTAAAGGATTAACATTGGGGCTCGTAGTTCACTTAAACTTGAAGAGCAAAAAATTGTCGAATTATACTGTTTGGATGCTTTGCATATATGTTTCTTAAACTATATAGAAGCAATATATACAATGATTTCAACTGTCTACCTGTTCCATTCATTGTTCTACTTGTCGAAAGTTACAAATAATTTCCGTTAAGGGATTAACAATGGGGATCGTAGTTTACTTAAACTTGAAGAACAAAAAATTGGCGAATTGTACTGTTTGGATGCTTTGCATATATGTTTCTTAGACTATATAGAAGCAATATATACAATGATTTCAACCGTCTACCTGTTCCATTCATTGTTCTACTTGTCGAAAGTTACAAATAATTTCCCTTAAGTGATTAACAATGGGGATCGTAGTTTACTTAAACTTGAAGAACAAAAAATTGGCGAATTGTACTGTTTGGATGCTTTGCTTATATGTTTCTTAGACTATATAGAAGCAATATATACAAGGATTTCAACCGTCTACCTGTTCCATTCATTGTTCTACTTGTCGAAAGTTACAAATAATTACCGATAAAGGATTAACCATTGGGGCTCATTGTTCACTTACACTTGAAGAACAAAAAATTGGCGAATTGTACTGTTTGGATGCTTTGCATATATGTTTCATAGACTATATAGGTGCAATATATACAAAGATTTCAACCGTCTACCTGTTCCATTCATTGTTCTACTTGTCGAAAGTTACAAATAATTTCCTTTAAAGGATTAACAATGGGGCTCATTGTTCACTTAAACTTGAAGAACAAAAAATTGGCGAACTGTACTGTTTGAATGCTTTGCATATATGTTTCTTAGACTATATAGAAGCAATATATACAATGATTTCAACCGTCTACCTGTTCCATTCATTGTTCTACTTGTCGAATGTTACAAATAATTTCCGTTAAGGGATTAACAATGGGGATCGTAGTTTACTTAAACTTGAAGAACAAAAAATTGGCGAATTGTACTGTTTGGATGCTTTGCATATATGTTTCTTAGACTATATAGAAGCAATATATACAATGATTTCAACCGTCTACCTATTCCATTCATTGTTCTACTTGCCGAAATTTACAAATAATTTCCTTTAAAGGATTAACAATGGGGCTCGTAGTTCACTTAAACTTGAAGAGCAAAAAATTGTCGAATTGTACTGTTTGGATGCTTTGCATATATGTTTCTTAAACTATATAGAAGCAATATATACAAAGATTTCAATCGTCTACCTTTTCCATTCATTGTTCTACTTGTCGAAAGTTACAAATAATTTCCGATAACGGATTAAACATTGGGGCTCATTGTTCACTTAAACTTGAAGAACAAAAAATTGGCGAATTGTACTGTTTGGATGCTTTGCATATATGTTTCTTATACTATATAGAAGCAATATATACAAAGATTTCAACCGTCTACCTGTTCCATTCATTGTTCTACTTGTCGAAAGTTACAAATAATTTCCGATAAAGGATTAACAATGGGGCTCGTTGTTCACTTAAACTTGAAGAACAATAAATTGGCGATTTGTACTGTTTGGATGCTTTGCATATATGTTTCTTAGACTATATAGAAGCAATATATATAAAGAATTCAACCGTCTACCTGTTCCATTCATTGTTCTACTTGTCGAAAGTTACAAATAATTTCCGATAAAGGATTAACCATTGGGGCTCATTGTTCACTTAAACATGAAAAACAAAAAATTGGCGAATTGTACTGTTTGGATGCTTTGCATATATGTTTCTTAGACTATATAGAAGCAATATATACAAAGATTTCAACCGTCTACCTGTTCCATTCATTGTTCTACTTGTCGAAAGTTACAAATAATTTCCTTTAAAGGATTAACCATTGGGGCTCATTGTTCACTTAAACTTGAAGAACAAAAAATTGGCGAATTGTACTGTTTGGATGCTTTGCATATATGTTTCTTATACTATATAGAAGCAATATATACAAAGATTTCAACCGTCTACGTGTTCCATTCATTGTTCTACTTGTCGAAAGTTACAATTAATTTCCGTTAAAGTATTAACAATGGGGCTCGTAGTTCACTTAAACTTGAAGAGCAAAAAATTGGCGAATTGTACTGTTTGGATGCTTTGCATATATGTTTCTTGGACTATATAGAAGCAATATATACAATGATTTCAACCGTCTACCTGTTCCATTCATTGTTCTACTTGTCGAATGTTACAAATAATTTCCGTTAAGGGATTAACAATGGGGATCGTAGTTTACTTAAACTTGAAGAACAAAAAATTGGCGAATTGTACTGTTTGGATGCTTTGCATATATGTTTCTTAGACTATATAGAAGCAATATATACAATGATTTCAACCGTCTACCTATTCCATTCATTGTTCTACTTGTCGAAATTTACAAATAATTTCCTTTAAAGGATTAACAATGGGGCTCGTAGTTCACTTAAACTTGAAGTGCAAAAAATTGTCGAATTATACTGTTTGGATGCTTTGCATATATGTTTCTTAAACTATATAGAAGCAATATATACAATGATTTCAACTGTCTACCTGTTCCATTCATTGTTCTACTTGTCGAAAGTTACAAATAATTTCCGTTAAGGGATTAACAATGGGGATCGTAGTTTACTTAAACTTGAAGAACAAAAAATTGGCGAATTGTACTGTTTGGATGCTTTGCATATATGTTTCTTAGACTATATAAAAGCAATATATACAATGATTTCAACCGTCTACCTGTTCCATTCATTGTTCTACTTGTCGAAAGTTACAAATAATTTCCCTTAAGTGATTAACAATGGGGATCGTAGTTTACTTAAACTTGAAGAACAAAAAATTGGCGAATTGTACTGTTTGGATGCTTTGCTTATATGTTTCTTAGACTATATAGAAGCAATATATACAAGGATTTCAACCGTCTACCTGTTCCATTCATTGTTCTACTTGTCGAAAGTTACAAATAATTACCGATAAAGGATTAACCATTGGGGCTCATTGTTCACTTACACTTGAAGAACAAAAAATTGGCGAATTGTACTGTTTGGATGCTTTGCATATATGTTTCATAGACTATATAGGTGCAATATATACAAAGATTTCAACCGTCTACCTGTTCCATTCATTGTTCTACTTGTCGAAAGTTACAAATAATTTCCTTTAAAGGATTAACAATGGGGCTCATTGTTCACTTAAACTTGAAGAACAAAAAATTGGCGAACTGTACTGTTTGAATGCTTTGCATATATGTTTCTTAGACTATATAGAAGCAATATATACAATGATTTCAACCGTCTACCTGTTCCATTCATTGTTCTACTTGTCGAATGTTACAAATAATTTCCGTTAAGGGATTAACAATGGGGATCGTAGTTTACTTAAACTTGAAGAACAAAAAATTGGCGAATTGTACTGTTTGGATGCTTTGCATATATGTTTCTTAGACTATATAGAAGCAATATATACAATGATTTCAACCGTCTACCTATTCCATTCATTGTTCTACTTGCCGAAATTTACAAATAATTTCCTTTAAAGGATTAACAATGGGGCTCGTAGTTCACTTAAACTTGAAGAGCAAAAAATTGTCGAATTGTACTGTTTGGATGCTTTGCATATATGTTTCTTAAACTATATAGAAGCAATATATACAAAGATTTCAACCGTCTACCTTTTCCATTCATTGTTCTACTTGTCGAAAGTTACAAATAATTTCCGATAACGGATTAAACATTGGGGCTCATTGTTCACTTAAACTTGAAGAACAAAAAATTGGCGAATTGTACTGTTTGGATGCTTTGCATATATGTTTCTTATACTATATAGAAGCAATATATACAAAGATTTCAACCGTCTACCTGTTCCATTCACTGTTCTACTTGTCGAAAGTTACAAATAATTTGCGTTAAGGGATTAACAATGGGGATCGTAGTTCACTTAAACTTGAAGAACAAAAAATTGGCGAATTGTACTGTTTGGATGCTTTGCGTACATGTTTCTTAGACTATATGGAAGCAATATATACAAAGATTTCAACCATCTACGTGTTCCAATCATTGTTCTACTTGTAGAAAGTTACAATTAATTTCCGTTAAGGGATTAACAATGGGGCTCGTAGTTCACTTAAACTTGAAGAACATAAAATTGGCGAATGGTACTGTTTGGATGCTTTGCATATATGTTTCTTATACTATATAGAAGCAATATATACAAAGATTTCAACCGTCTACCTGTTCCATTCACTGTTCTACTTGTCGAAAGTTACAAATAATTTCCGTTAAGGGATTAACAATGGGGATCGTAGTTCACTTAAACTTGAAGAACAAAAAATTGGCGAATGGTACTGTTTGGATGCTTTGCATATATGTTTCTTAGACTATATAGAAGCAATATATACATTGATTTCGACCGGCTACCTGTTCCATTCATTGTTCTACTTGCCGAAAGTTACAAATAATTTCCTTTAAAGGATTAACAATGGGGCTCATTGTTCACTTAAACTTGAAGAACAAAAAATTGGCGAACTGTACTGTTTGGATGCTTTGCATATATGTTTCTTAGACTATATAGAAGCAATATATACAATGATTTCAACCGTCTACCTGTTCCATTCATTGTTCTACTTGTTGAAAGTTACAAATAATTTCCGATAAAGGATTAACAATGGGTCTCATTGTTCACTTAAACTTGAAGAACAAAAAATTGGCGAATGGTACTGTTTGGATGCTTTGCATATATGTTTCTTAGACTATATGGAAGCAATATATACAAAGATTTCAACCGTCTACCTGTTCCATTCATTGTTTTACTTGTCGAAAGTTACAAATAATTTCCTTTAAAGGATTAACAATGGGGCTCATTGTTCACTTAAACTTGAAGAACAAAAAATTGGCGAATGGTACTGTTTGGATGCTTTGCATATATGTTTCTTAGACTATATAGAAGCAATGTATACAAAGATTTCAACCGTCTACCTGTTCCATTCATTGTTCTACTTGTCGCAAGTTACAAATAATTTCCGTTAAAGTATTAACAATGGGGCTCGTAGTTCACTTAAACTTGAAGATCAAAAAATTGGCGAATTGTACTGTTTGGATGCTTTGCATATATGTTTCTTAGACTATATAGAAGCAATATATACAAAGATTTCAACCGTCTACCTGTTCCATTCATTGTTCTACTTGAAGAAAGTTGCAAATAATTTCCATTTCATGATTATCAATGGGGCTCGCAGTTCACTTAAACTTGAAGATCACAAAATTCGCGATTGTTACTGTTTAGATGCTTTGCATATAGGTTTCTTAGACTATATAGAAGCAATATATACAAAGATTTCAACCGTCTACCTGTTCCATTCATTGTTCTACTTGTCGAAAATTACAAATAATTTCCTATAAAGGATTAACCATTGGGGCTCATTGATCACTTACACTTGAAGAACAAAAAATTGGCGTATGGTACTGTTTGGATGCTTTGCATATATGTTTCTTAGACTATATAGAAGCAATATATACAATGATTTCAACAGTCTACCTGTTCCATTCATTGTTCTACTTGTCGCAAGTTACAAATAATTTCCGTTAAAGTATTAACAATGGGGCTCGTAGTTCACTTAAACTTGAAGATCAAAAAATTGGCGAATTGTACTGTTTGGATGCTTTGCATATATGTATCTTAAACTATATAGAAGCAATATATACAATGATTTCAACCGTCTACCTGTTCCATTCATTGTTCTACTTGTCGAAAGTTACAAATAATTTCCGTTAAGTGATTAACAATGGGGATCGTAGTTTACTTAAACTTGAAGAACAAAAAATTGGCGAATTGTACTGTTTGGATGCTTTGCATATATGTTTCTTAGACTATATAGAAGCAATATATACAATGATTTCAACCGTCTACCTGTTCCATTCATTGTTCTACTTGTCGAAAGTTACAAATAATTTCCGTTAAGGGATTAACAATGGGGATCGTAGTTTACTTAAACTTGAAGAACAAAAAATTGGCGAATTGTACTGTTTGGATGCTTTGCTTATATGTTTCTTAGACTATATAGAAGCAATATATACAAGGATTTCAACCGTCTACCTGGTCCATTCATTGTTCTACTTGTCGAAAGTTACAAATAATTACCGATAAAGGATTAACCATTGCGGCTCATTGTTCACTTAAACTTGAAGAACAAAAAATTGGCGAATGGTACTGTTTGGATGCTTTGCATACATGTTTCTTAGACTATATAGAAGCAATATATACATTGATTTCAACCGGCTACCTGTTCCATTCATTGTTCTACTTGTCGAAAGTTACAAATAATTTCCTATAAAGGATTAACAATGGGGCTCATTGTTCACTTAAACTTGAAGGACAAAAAATTGGCGAATGGTACTGTTTGGATGCTTTGCGTACATGTTTCTTAGACTATATGGAAGCAATATATACAAGGATTTCAACCGTCTACCTGTTCCATTCATTGTTCTACTTGTCGAAAGTTACAAATAATTACCGATAAAGGATTAACCATTGGGGCTCATTGTTCACTTAATCTTGAAGAACAAAAAATTGGCGAATTGTACTGTTTGGATGCTTTGCATATATGTTTCTTAGACTATATAGAAGCAATATATACAAAGATTTCAACCGTCTACCTGTTCCATTCATTGTTCTACTTGTCGAAAGTTACAAATAATTTCCTTTAAAGGATTAACCATTGGGGCTCATTGTTCACTTAAACTTGAAGAACAAAAAATTGGCGAATTGTACTGTTTGGATGCTTTGCATATATGTTTCTTATACTATATAGAAGCAATATATACATTGATTTCAACCGGCTACCTGTTCCATTCATTGTTCTACTTGTCGAAATTTACAAATAATTTCCGATAAAGGATTAACCATTGGGGCTCATTGTTCACTTAAACTTGAAGAACAAACAATTGGCGAATTGTACTGTTTGGATGCTCTGCATATATGTTTCTTAGACTATATAGATGCAATATATACAAAGATTTCAACCGGCTACCTGTTCCATTCATTGTTCTACTTGTCGAAATTTACAAATAATTTCCTTTAAAGGATTAACAATGGGGCTCATTGTTCACTTAAACTTGAAGAACAAAAAATTGGCGAACTGTACTGTTTGAATGCTTTGCATATATGTTTCTTAGACTATATAGAAGCAATATATACAAAGATTTCAACCGTCTACCTGTTCCATTCACTGTTCTACTTGTCGAAAGTTACAAATAATTTCCGTTAAGGGATTAACAATGGGGATCGTAGTTCACTTAAACTTGAAGAACAAAAAATTGGCGAATTGTACTGTTTGGATGCTTTGAATATATATGTTTCTTAGACTATATAGAAGCAATATATACAATGATTTCAACCGTCTACCTATTCCATTCATTGTTCTACTTGCCGAAATTTACAAATAATTTCCTTTAAAGGATTAACAATGGGGCTCGTAGTTCACTTAAACTTGAAGAGCAAAAAATTGTCGAATTGTACTGTTTGGATGCTTTGCATATATGTTTCTTAAAATATATAGAAGCAATATATACAATGATTTCAACCGTCTACCTGTTCCATTCATTGTTCTACTTGTCGAAAGTTACAAATAATTTCCGTTAAGTGATTAACAATGGGGATCGTAGTTTACTTAAACTTGAAGAACAAAAAATTGGCGAATTGTACTGTTTGGATGCTTTGCTTATATGTTTCTTAGACTATATAGAAGCAATATATACAAGGATTTCAACCGTCTACCTGTTCCATTCATTGTTCTACTTGTCGAAAGTTACAAATAATTACCGATAAAGGATTAACCATTGGGGCTCATTGTTCACTTACACTTGAAGAACAAAAAATTGGCGAATTGTACTGTTTGGATGCTTTGCATATATGTTTCATAGACTATATAGATGCAATATATACAAAGATTTCAACCGTCTACCTGTTCCATTCATTGTTCTACTTGTCGAAAGTTACAAATAATTTCCTTTAAAGGATTAACAATGGGGCTCATTGTTCACTTAAACTTGAAGAACAAAAAATTGGCGAACTGTACTGTTTGAATGCTTTGCATATATGTTTCTTAGACTATATAGAAGCAATATATACAAAGATTTCAACCGTCTACCTGTTCCATTCACTGTTCTACTTGTCGAAAGTTACAAATAATTTCCGTTAAGGGATTAACAATGGGGATCGTAGTTCACTTAAACTTGAAGAACAAAAAATTGGCGAATTGTACTGTTTGGATGCTTTGCATATATGTTTCTTAGACTATATAGAAGCAATATATACAATGATTTCTACCGTCTACCTATTCCATTCATTGTTCTACTTGCCGAAATTTACAAATAATTTCCTTTAAAGGATTAACAATGGGGCTCGTAGTTCACTTAAACTTGAAGAGCAAAAAATTGTCGAATTGTACTGTTTGGATGCTTTGCATATATGTTTCTTAAAATATATAGAAGCAATATATACAATGATTTCAACCGTCTACCTGTTCCATTCATTGTTCTACTTGTCGAAAGTTACAAATAATTTCCGTTAAGTGATTAACAATGGGGATCGTAGTTTACTTAAACTTGAAGAACAAAAAATTGGCGAATTGTACTGTTTGGATGCTTTGCTTATATGTTTCTTAGACTATATAGAAGCAATATATACAAGGATTTCAACCGTCTACCTGTTCCATTCATTGTTCTACTTGTCGAAAGTTACAAATAATTACCGATAAAGGATTAACCATTGGGGCTCATTGTTCACTTACACTTGAAGAACAAAAAATTGGCGAATTGTACTGTTTGAATGCTTTGTATATATGTTTCATAGACTATATAGATGCAATATATACAAAGATTTCAACCGTCTACCTGTTCCATTCATTGTTCTACTTGTCGAAAGTTACAAATAATTTCCTTTAAAGGATTAACAATGGGGCTCATTGTTCACTTAAACTTGAAGAACAAAAAATTGGCGAACTGTACTGTTTGAATGCTTTGCATATATGTTTCTTAGACTATATAGAAGCAATATATACAATGATTTCAACAGTCTACCTGTTCCGTTCATTGTTCTACTTGTCGAAATTTACAAATAATTTCCTTTAAAGGATTAACAATGGGGCTCGTAGTTCACTTAAACTTGAAGAACAAAAAATTGGCGAATGGTACTGTTTGGATGCTTTGCATATATGTTTCTTAGACTATATAGAAGCAATATATACAAAGATTTCAACCGTCTACCTTTTCCATTCATTGTTCTACTTGTCGAAAGTTACAAATAATTTCCGATAACGGATTAAACATTGGGGCTCATTGTTCACTTAAACTTGAAGGACAAAAAATTGGCGAATGGTACTGTTTGGATGCTTCGCGTACATGTTTCTTAGACTATATGGAAGCAATATATACAAGGATTTCAACCGTCTACCTGTTCCATTCATTGTTCTACTTGTCGAAAGTTACAAATAATTACCGATAAAGGATTAACCATTGGGGCTCATTGTTAACTTAAACTTGAAGAACAAAAAATTGGCGAATTGTACTGTTTGGATGCTTTGCATATATGTTTCTTAGACTATATAGAAGCAATATATACAAAGATTTCAACCGTCTAACTGTTCCATTCATTGTTCTACTTGTCGAAAGTTACAAATAATTTCCTTTAAAGGATTAACCATTGGGGCTCATTGTTCACTTAAACTTGAAGAACAAAAAATTGGCGAACTGTACTGTTTGGATGCTTTGCATATATGTTTCTTATACTATATAGAAGCAATATATACAAAGATTTCAACCGTCTACGTGTTCCATTCATTGTTCTACTTGTCGAAAGTTACAATTAATTTCCGTTAAAGTATTAACAATGGGGCTCGTAGTTCACTTAAACTTGAAGATCAAAAAATTGGCGAATTGTACTGTTTGGATGCTTTGCATATATGTTTCTTAGACTATATAGAAGCAATATATACAATGATTTCAACCGTCTACCTGTTCCATTCATTGTTCTACTTGTCGAAAGTTACAAATAATTTCCGTTAAGGGATTAACAATGGGGATCGTAGTTTACTTAAACTTGAAGAACAAAAAATTGGCGAATTGTACTGTTTGGATGCTTTGCTTATATGTTTCTTAGACTATATAGAAGCAATATATACAAGGATTTCAACCGTCTACCTGTTCCATTCATTGTTCTACTTGTCGAAAGTTACAAATAATTACCGATAAAGGATTAACCATTGGGGCTCATTGTTCACTTACACTTGAAGAACAAAAAATTGGCGAATTGTATTGTTTGGATGCTTTGCATATATGTTTCATAGACTATATAGATGCAATATATACAAAGATTTCAACCGTCTACCTGTTCCATTCATTGTTCTACTTGTCGAAATTTACAAATAATTTCCTTTAAAGGATTAACAATGGGGCTCATTGTTCACTTAAACTTGAAGAACAAAAAATTGGCGAACTGTACTGTTTGAATGCTTTGCATATATGTTTCTTAGACTATATAGAAGCAATATATACAATGATTTCAACAGTCTACCTGTTCCGTTCATTGTTCTACTTGTCGAAATTTACAAATAATTTCCTTTAAAGGATTAACAATGGGGCTCGTAGTTCACTTAAACTTGAAGAACAAAAAATTGGCGAATTGTACTGTTTGGATGCTTTGCGTACATGTTTCTTATACTATATGGAAGCAATATATACAAAGATTTCAACCATCTACGTGTTCCATTCATTGTTCTACTTGCCGAAATTTACAAATAATTTCCGTTAAGTGATTAACAATGGGGATCGTAGTTTACTTAAACTTGAAGAACAAAAAATTGGCGAATTGTACTGTTTGGATGCTTTGCTTATATGTTTCTTAGACTATATAGAAGCAATATATACAAGGATTTCAACCGTCTACCTGTTCCATTCATTGTTCTACTTGTCGAAAGTTACAAATAATTACCGATAAAGGATTAACAATGGGGATCGTAGTTTACTTAAACTTGAAGAACAAAAAATTGGCGAATTGTACTGTTTGGATGCTTTGCTTATATGTTTCTTAGACTATATAGAAGCAATATATACAAGGATTTCAACCGTCTACCTGTTCCATTCATTGTTCTACTTGTCGAAAGTTACAAATAATTACCGATAAAGGATTAACCATTGGGGCTCATTGTTCACTTACACTTGAAGAACAAAAAATTGGCGAATTGTACTGTTTGGATGCTTTGCATATATGTTTCATAGACTATATAGATGCAATATATACAAAGATTTCAACCGTCTACCTGTTCCATTCATTGTTCTACTTGTCGAAAGTTACAAATAATTTCCTTTAAAGGATTAACAATGGGGCTCATTGTTCACTTAAACTTGAAGAACAAAAAATTGGCGAACTGTACTGTTTGAATGCTTTGCATATATGTTTCTTAGACTATATAGAAGCAATATATACAAAGATTTCAACCGTCTACCTGTTCCATTCACTGTTCTACTTGTCGAAAGTTACAAATAATTTCCGTTAAGGGATTAACAATGGGGATCGTAGTTCACTTAAACTTGAAGAACAAAAAATTGGCGAATTGTACTGTTTGGATGCTTTGCATATATGTTTCTTAGACTATATAGAAGCAATATATACAATGATTTCAACCGTCTACCTATTCCATTCATTGTTCTACTTGCCGAAATTTACAAATAATTTCCTTTAAAGGATTAACAATGGGGCTCGTAGTTCACTTAAACTTGAAGAGCAAAAAATTGTCGAATTGTACTGTTTGGATGCTTTGCATATATGTTTCTTAAAATATATAGAAGCAATATATACAATGATTTCAACCGTCTACCTGTTCCATTCATTGTTCTACTTGTCGAAAGTTACAAATAATTTCCGTTAAGTGATTAACAATGGGGATCGTAGTTTACTTAAACTTGAAGAACAAAAAATTGGCGAATTGTACTGTTTGGATGCTTTGCTTATATGTTTCTTAGACTATATAGAAGCAATATATACAAGGATTTCAACCGTCTACCTGTTCCATTCATTGTTCTACTTGTCGAAAGTTACAAATAATTACCGATAAAGGATTAACCATTGGGGCTCATTGTTCACTTACACTTGAAGAACAAAAAATTGGCGAATTGTACTGTTTGAATGCTTTGTATATATGTTTCATAGACTATATAGATGCAATATATACAAAGATTTCAACCGTCTACCTGTTCCATTCATTGTTCTACTTGTCGAAAGTTACAAATAATTTCCTTTAAAGGATTAACAATGGGGCTCATTGTTCACTTAAACTTGAAGAACAAAAAATTGGCGAACTGTACTGTTTGAATGCTTTGCATATATGTTTCTTAGACTATATAGAAGCAATATATACAATGATTTCAACAGTCTACCTGTTCCGTTCATTGTTCTACTTGTCGAAATTTACAAATAATTTCCTTTAAAGGATTAACAATGGGGCTCGTAGTTCACTTAAACTTGAAGAACAAAAAATTGGCGAATGGTACTGTTTGGATGCTTTGCATATATGTTTCTTAGACTATATAGAAGCAATATATACAAAGATTTCAACCGTCTACCTTTTCCATTCATTGTTCTACTTGTCGAAAGTTACAAATAATTTCCGATAACGGATTAAACATTGGGGCTCATTGTTCACTTAAACTTGAAGGACAAAAAATTGGCGAATGGTACTGTTTGGATGCTTTGCGTACATGTTTCTTAGACTATATGGAAGCAATATATACAAGGATTTCAACCGTCTACCTGTTCCATTCATTGTTCTACTTGTCGAAAGTTACAAATAATTACCGATAAAGGATTAACCATTGGGGCTCATTGTTAACTTAAACTTGAAGAACAAAAAATTGGCGAATTGTACTGTTTGGATGCTTTGCATATATGTTTCTTAGACTATATAGAAGCAATATATACAAAGATTTCAACCGTCTAACTGTTCCATTCATTGTTCTACTTGTCGAAAGTTACAAATAATTTCCTTTAAAGGATTAACCATTGGGGCTCATTGTTCACTTAAACTTGAAGAACAAAAAATTGGCGAATTGTACTGTTTGGATGCTTTGCATATATGTTTCTTATACAATATAGAAGCAATATATACAAAGATTTCAACCGTCTACGTGTTCCATTCATTGTTCTACTTGTCGAAAGTTACAATTAATTTCCGTTAAAGTATTAACAATGGGGCTCGTAGTTCACTTAAACTTGAAGATCAAAAAATTGGCGAATTGTACTGTTTGGATGCTTTGCATATATGTTTCTTAGACTATATAGAAGCAATATATACAATGATTTCAACCGTCTACCTGTTCCATTCATTGTTCTACTTGTCGAAAGTTACAAATAATTTCCGTTAAGGGATTAACAATGGGGATCGTAGTTTACTTAAACTTGAAGAACAAAAAATTGGCGAATTGTACTGTTTGGATGCTTTGCTTATATGTTTCTTAGACTATATAGAAGCAATATATACAAGGATTTCAACCGTCTACCTGTTCCATTCATTGTTCTACTTGTCGAAAGTTACAAATAATTACCGATAAAGGATTAACCATTGGGGCTCATTGTTCACTTACACTTGAAGAACAAAAAATTGGCGAATTGTACTGTTTGGATGCTTTGCATATATGTTTCATAGACTATATAGATGCAATATATACAAAGATTTCAACCGTCTACCTGTTCCATTCATTGTTCTACTTGTCGAAAGTTACAAATAATTTCCTTTAAAGGATTAACAATGGGGCTCATTGTTCACTTAAACTTGAAGAACAAAAAATTGGCGAACTGTACTGTTTGAATGCTTTGCATATATGTTTCTTAGACTATATAGAAGCAATATATACAATGATTTCAACAGTCTACCTGTTCCGTTCATTGTTCTACTTGTCGAAATTTACAAATAATTTCCTTTAAAGGATTAACAATGGGGCTCGTAGTTCACTTAAACTTGAAGAACAAAAAATTGGCGAATTGTACTCTTTGGATGCTTTGCGTACATGTTTCTTATACTATATGGAAGCAATATATACAAAGATTTCAACCATCTACGTGTTCCATTCATTGTTCTACTTGTCGAAAGTTACAAATAATTTCCGTTAAGGGATTAACAATGGGGATCGTAGTTCACTTAAACTTGAAGAACAAAAAATTGGCGAATGGTACTGTTTGGATGCTTTGCATAAATGTTTCTTAGACTATATAGAAGCAATATATACATTGATTTCAACCGGCTACCTGTTCCATTCATTGTTCTACTTGTCGAAATTTACAAATAATTTCCTTTAAAGGATTAACAATGGGGCTCATTGTTCACTTAAACTTGAAGAACAAAAAATTGGCGAACTGTACTGTTTGAATGCTTTGCATATATGTTTCTTAGACTATATAGAAGCAATATATACAAAGATTTCAACCGTCTACCTGTTCCATTCACTGTTCTACTTGTCGAAAGTTACAAATAATTTCCGTTAAGGGATTAACAATGGGGATCGTAGTTCACTTAAACTTGAAGAACAAAAAATTGGCGAATTGTACTGTTTGGATGCTTTGCATATATGTTTCTTAGACTATATAGAAGCAATATATACAATGATTTCAACCGTCTACCTATTCCATTCATTGTTCTACTTGCCGAAATTTACAAATAATTTCCTTTAAAGGATTAACAATGGGGCTCGTAGTTCACTTAAACTTGAAGAGCAAAAAATTGTCGAATTGTACTGTTTGGATGCTTTGCATATATGTTTCTTAAAATATATAGAAGCAATATATACAATGATTTCAACCGTCTACCTGTTCCATTCATTGTTCTACTTGTCGAAAGTTACAAATAATTTCCGTTAAGTGATTAACAATGGGGATCGTAGTTTACTTAAACTTGAAGAACAAAAAATTGGCGAATTGTACTGTTTGGATGCTTTGCTTATATGTTTCTTAGACTATATAGAAGCAATATATACAAGGATTTCAACCGTCTACCTGTTCCATTCATTGTTCTACTTGTCGAAAGTTACAAATAATTACCGATAAAGGATTAACCATTGGGGCTCATTGTTCACTTACACTTGAAGAACAAAAAATTGGCGAATTGTACTGTTTGAATGCTTTGTATATATGTTTCATAGACTATATAGATGCAATATATACAAAGATTTCAACCGTCTACCTGTTCCATTCATTGTTCTACTTGTCGAAAGTTACAAATAATTTCCTTTAAAGGATTAACAATGGGGCTCATTGTTCACTTAAACTTGAAGAACAAAAAATTGGCGAACTGTACTGTTTGAATGCTTTGCATATATGTTTCTTAGACTATATAGAAGCAATATATACAATGATTTCAACAGTCTACCTGTTCCGTTCATTGTTCTACTTGTCGAAATTTACAAATAATTTCCTTTAAAGGATTAACAATGGGGCTCGTAGTTCACTTAAACTTGAAGAACAAAAAATTGGCGAATGGTACTGTTTGGATGCTTTGCATATATGTTTCTTAGACTATATAGAAGCAATATATACAAAGATTTCAACCGTCTACCTTTTCCATTCATTGTTCTACTTGTCGAAAGTTACAAATAATTTCCGATAACGGATTAAACATTGGGGCTCATTGTTCACTTAAACTTGAAGGACAAAAAATTGGCGAATGGTACTGTTTGGATGCTTTGCGTACATGTTTCTTAGACTATATGGAAGCAATATATACAAGGATTTCAACCGTCTACCTGTTCCATTCATTGTTCTACTTGTCGAAAGTTACAAATAATTACCGATAAAGGATTAACCATTGGGGCTCATTGTTAACTTAAACTTGAAGAACAAAAAATTGGCGAATTGTACTGTTTGGATGCTTTGCATATATGTTTCTTAGACTATATAGAAGCAATATATACAAAGATTTCAACCGTCTAACTGTTCCATTCATTGTTCTACTTGTCGAAAGTTACAAATAATTTCCTTTAAAGGATTAACCATTGGGGCTCATTGTTCACTTAAACTTGAAGAACAAAAAATTGGCGAATTGTACTGTTTGGATGCTTTGCATATATGTTTCTTATACTATATAGAAGCAATATATACAAAGATTTCAACCGTCTACGTGTTCCATTCATTGTTCTACTTGTCGAAAGTTACAATTAATTTCCGTTAAAGTATTAACAATGGGGCTCGTAGTTCACTTAAACTTGAAGATCAAAAAATTGGCGAATTGTACTGTTTGGATGCTTTGCATATATGTTTCTTAGACTATATAGAAGCAATATATACAATGATTTCAACCGTCTACCTGTTCCATTCATTGTTCTACTTGTCGAAAGTTACAAATAATTTCCGTTAAGGGATTAACAATGGGGATCGTAGTTTACTTAAACTTGAAGAACAAAAAATTGGCGAATTGTACTGTTTGGATGCTTTGCTTATATGTTTCTTAGACTATATAGAAGCAATATATACAAGGATTTCAACCGTCTACCTGTTCCATTCATTGTTCTACTTGTCGAAAGTTACAAATAATTACCGATAAAGGATTAACCATTGGGGCTCATTGTTCACTTACACTTGAAGAACAAAAAATTGGCGAATTGTACTGTTTGGATGCTTTGCATATATGTTTCATAGACTATATAGATGCAATATATACAAAGATTTCAACCGTCTACCTGTTCCATTCATTGTTCTACTTGTCGAAAGTTACAAATAATTTCCTTTAAAGGATTAACAATGGGGCTCATTGTTCACTTAAACTTGAAGAACAAAAAATTGGCGAACTGTACTGTTTGAATGCTTTGCATATATGTTTCTTAGACTATATAGAAGCAATATATACAATGATTTCAACAGTCTACCTGTTCCGTTCATTGTTCTACTTGTCGAAATTTACAAATAATTTCCTTTAAAGGATTAACAATGGGGCTCGTAGTTCACTTAAACTTGAAGAACAAAAAATTGGCGAATTGTACTGTTTGGATGCTTTGCGTACATGTTTCTTATACTATATGGAAGCAATATATACAAAGATTTCAACCATCTACGTGTTCCATTCATTGTTCTACTTGTCGAAATTTACAAATAATTTCCTTTAAAGGATTAACAATGGGGCTCATTGTTCACTTAAACTTGAAGAACAAAAAATTGGCGAACTGTACTGTTTGAATGCTTTGCATATATGTTTCTTAGACTATATAGAAGCAATATATACAATGATTTCAACCGTCTACCTGTTCCATTCATTGTTCTACTTGTCGAATGTTACAAATAATTTCCGTTAAGGGATTAACAATGGGGATCGTAGTTTACTTAAACTTGAAGAACAAAAAATTGGCGAATTGTACTGTTTGGATGCTTTGCATATATGTTTCTTAGACTATATAGAAGCAATATATACAATGATTTCAACCGTCTACCTATTCCATTCATTGTTCTACTTGCCGAAATTTACAAATAATTTCCTTTAAAGGATTAACAATGGGGCTCGTAGTTCACTTAAACTTGAAGAGCAAAAAATTGTCGAATTGTACTGTTTGGATGCTTTGCATATATGTTTCTTAAACTATATAGAAGCAATATATACAAAGATTTCAACCGTCTACCTTTTCCATTCATTGTTCTACTTGTCGAAAGTTACAAATAATTTCCGATAACGGATTAAACATTGGGGCTCATTGTTCACTTAAACTTGAAGAACAAAAAATTGGCGAATTGTACTGTTTGGATGCTTTGCATATATGTTTCTTATACTATATAGAAGCAATATATACAAAGATTTCAACCGTCTACCTGTTCCATTCACTGTTCTACTTGTCGAAAGTTACAAATAATTTCCGTTAAGGGATTAACAATGGGGATCGTAGTTCACTTAAACTTGAAGAACAAAAAATTGGCGAATTGTACTGTTTGGATGCTTTGCGTACATGTTTCTTAGACTATATGGAAGCAATATATACAAAGATTTCAACCATCTACGTGTTCCAATCATTGTTCTACTTGTAGAAAGTTACAATTAATTTCCGTTAAGGGATTAACAATGGGGCTCGTAGTTCACTTAAACTTGAAGAACAAAAAATTGGCGAATGGTACTGTTTGGATGCTTTGCATATATGTTTCTTAGACTATATAGAAGCAATATATACATTGATTTCGACCGGCTACCTGTTCCATTCATTGTTCTACTTGCCGAAAGTTACAAATAATTTCCTTTAAAGGATTAACAATGGGGCTCATTGTTCACTTAAACTTGAAGAACAAAAAATTGGCGAACTGTACTGTTTGGATGCTTTGCATATATGTTTCTTAGACTATATAGAAGCAATATATACAATGATTTCAACCGTCTACCTGTTCCATTCATTGTTCTACTTGTTGAAAGTTACAAATAATTTCCGATAAAGGATTAACAATGGGTCTCATTGTTCACTTAAACTTGAAGAACAAAAAATTGGCGAATGGTACTGTTTGGATGCTTTGCATATATGTTTCTTAGACTATATGGAAGCAATATATACAAAGATTTCAACCGTCTACCTGTTCCATTCATTGTTTTACTTGTCGAAAGTTACAAATAATTTCCTTTAAAGGATTAACAATGGGGCTCATTGTTCACTTAAACTTGAAGAACAAAAAATTGGCGAATGGTACTGTTTGGATGCTTTGCATATATGTTTCTTAGACTATATAGAAGCAATGTATACAAAGATTTCAACCGTCTACCTGTTCCATTCATTGTTCTACTTGTCGCAAGTTACAAATAATTTCCGTTAAAGTATTAACAATGGGGCTCGTAGTTCACTTAAACTTGAAGATCAAAAAATTGGCGAATTGTACTGTTTGGATGCTTTGCATATATGTTTCTTAGACTATATAGAAGCAATATATACAAAGATTTCAACCGTCTACCTGTTCCATTCATTGTTCTACTTGAAGAAAGTTGCAAATAATTTCCATTTCATGATTATCAATGGGGCTCGCAGTTCACTTAAACTTGAAGATCACAAAATTCGCGATTGTTACTGTTTAGATGCTTTGCATATAGGTTTCTTAGACTATATAGAAGCAATATATACAAAGATTTCAACCGTCTACCTGTTCCATTCATTGTTCTACTTGTCGAAAATTACAAATAATTTCCTATAAAGGATTAACCATTGGGGCTCATTGATCACTTACACTTGAAGAACAAAAAATTGGCGTATGGTACTGTTTGGATGCTTTGCATATATGTTTCTTAGACTATATAGAAGCAATATATACAATGATTTCAACAGTCTACCTGTTCCATTCATTGTTCTACTTGTCGCAAGTTACAAATAATTTCCGTTAAAGTATTAACAATGGGGCTCGTAGTTCACTTAAACTTGAAGATCAAAAAATTGGCGAATTGTACTGTTTGGATGCTTTGCATATATGTATCTTAAACTATATAGAAGCAATATATACAATGATTTCAACCGTCTACCTGTTCCATTCATTGTTCTACTTGTCGAAAGTTACAAATAATTTCCGTTAAGTGATTAACAATGGGGATCGTAGTTTACTTAAACTTGAAGAACAAAAAATTGGCGAATTGTACTGTTTGGATGCTTTGCATATATGTTTCTTAGACTATATAGAAGCAATATATACAATGATTTCAACCGTCTACCTGTTCCATTCATTGTTCTACTTGTCGAAAGTTACAAATAATTTCCGTTAAGGGATTAACAATGGGGATCGTAGTTTACTTAAACTTGAAGAACAAAAAATTGGCGAATTGTACTGTTTGGATGCTTTGCTTATATGTTTCTTAGACTATATAGAAGCAATATATACAAGGATTTCAACCGTCTACCTGTTCCATTCATTGTTCTACTTGTCGAAAGTTACAAATAATTACCGATAAAGGATTAACCATTGGGGCTCATTGTTCACTTACACTTGAAGAACAAAAAATTGGCGAATTGTACTGTTTGGATGCTTTGCATATATGTTTCATAGACTATATAGATGCAATATATACAAAGATTTCAACCGTCTACCTGTTCCATTCATTGTTCTACTTGTCGAAAGTTACAAATAATTTCCTTTAAAGGATTAACAATGGGGCTCATTGTTCACTTAAACTTGAAGAACAAAAAATTGGCGAACTGTACTGTTTGAATGCTTTGCATATATGTTTCTTAGACTATATAGAAGCAATATATACAATGATTTCAACAGTCTACCTGTTCCGTTCATTGTTCTACTTGTCGAAATTTACAAATAATTTCCTTTAAAGGATTAACAATGGGGCTCGTAGTTCACTTAAACTTGAAGAACAAAAAATTGGCGAATTGTACTGTTTGGATGCTTTGCGTACATGTTTCTTATACTATATGGAAGCAATATATACAAAGATTTCAACCATCTACGTGTTCCATTCATTGTTCTACTTGTCGAAATTTACAAATAATTTCCTTTAAAGGATTAACAATGGGGCTCATTGTTCACTTAAACTTGAAGAACAAAAAATTGGCGAACTGTACTGTTTGAATGCTTTGCATATATGTTTCTTAGACTATATAGAAGCAATATATACAATGATTTCAACCGTCTACCTGTTCCATTCATTGTTCTACTTGTCGAATGTTACAAATAATTTCCGTTAAGGGATTAACAATGGGGATCGTAGTTTACTTAAACTTGAAGAACAAAAAATTGGCGAATTGTACTGTTTGGATGCTTTGCATATATGTTTCTTAGACTATATAGAAGCAATATATACAATGATTTCAACCGTCTACCTATTCCATTCATTGTTCTACTTGCCGAAATTTACAAATAATTTCCTTTAAAGGATTAACAATGGGGCTCGTAGTTCACTTAAACTTGAAGAGCAAAAAATTGTCGAATTGTACTGTTTGGATGCTTTGCATATATGTTTCTTAAACTATATAGAAGCAATATATACAAAGATTTCAACCGTCTACCTTTTCCATTCATTGTTCTACTTGTCGAAAGTTACAAATAATTTCCGATAACGGATTAAACATTGGGGCTCATTGTTCACTTAAACTTGAAGAACAAAAAATTGGCGAATTGTACTGTTTGGATGCTTTGCATATATGTTTCTTATACTATATAGAAGCAATATATACAAAGATTTCAACCGTCTACCTGTTCCATTCACTGTTCTACTTGTCGAAAGTTACAAATAATTTCCGTTAAGGGATTAACAATGGGGATCGTAGTTCACTTAAACTTGAAGAACAAAAAATTGGCGAATTGTACTGTTTGGATGCTTTGCGTACATGTTTCTTAGACTATATGGAAGCAATATATACAAAGATTTCAACCATCTACGTGTTCCAATCATTGTTCTACTTGTAGAAAGTTACAATTAATTTCCGTTAAGGGATTAACAATGGGGCTCGTAGTTCACTTAAACTTGAAGAACAAAAAATTGGCGAATGGTACTGTTTGGATGCTTTGCATATATGTTTCTTAGACTATATAGAAGCAATATATACATTGATTTCGACCGGCTACCTGTTCCATTCATTGTTCTACTTGCCGAAAGTTACAAATAATTTCCTTTAAAGGATTAACAATGGGGCTCATTGTTCACTTAAACTTGAAGAACAAAAAATTGGCGAACTGTACTGTTTGGATGCTTTGCATATATGTTTCTTAGACTATATAGAAGCAATATATACAATGATTTCAACCGTCTACCTGTTCCATTCATTGTTCTACTTGTTGAAAGTTACAAATAATTTCCGATAAAGGATTAACAATGGGTCTCATTGTTCACTTAAACTTGAAGAACAAAAAATTGGCGAATGGTACTGTTTGGATGCTTTGCATATATGTTTCTTAGACTATATGGAAGCAATATATACAAAGATTTCAACCGTCTACCTGTTCCATTCATTGTTTTACTTGTCGAAAGTTACAAATAATTTCCTTTAAAGGATTAACAATGGGGCTCATTGTTCACTTAAACTTGAAGAACAAAAAATTGGCGAATGGTACTGTTTGGATGCTTTGCATATATGTTTCTTAGACTATATAGAAGCAATGTATACAAAGATTTCAACCGTCTACCTGTTCCATTCATTGTTCTACTTGTCGCAAGTTACAAATAATTTCCGTTAAAGTATTAACAATGGGGCTCGTAGTTCACTTAAACTTGAAGATCAAAAAATTGGCGAATTGTACTGTTTGGATGCTTTGCATATATGTTTCTTAGACTATATAGAAGCAATATATACAAAGATTTCAACCGTCTACCTGTTCCATTCATTGTTCTACTTGAAGAAAGTTGCAAATAATTTCCATTTCATGATTATCAATGGGGCTCGCAGTTCACTTAAACTTGAAGATCACAAAATTCGCGATTGTTACTGTTTAGATGCTTTGCATATAGGTTTCTTAGACTATATAGAAGCAATATATACAAAGATTTCAACCGTCTACCTGTTCCATTCATTGTTCTACTTGTCGAAAATTACAAATAATTTCCTATAAAGGATTAACCATTGGGGCTCATTGATCACTTACACTTGAAGAACAAAAAATTGGCGTATGGTACTGTTTGGATGCTTTGCATATATGTTTCTTAGACTATATAGAAGCAATATATACAATGATTTCAACAGTCTACCTGTTCCATTCATTGTTCTACTTGTCGCAAGTTACAAATAATTTCCGTTAAAGTATTAACAATGGGGCTCGTAGTTCACTTAAACTTGAAGATCAAAAAATTGGCGAATTGTACTGTTTGGATGCTTTGCATATATGTATCTTAAACTATATAGAAGCAATATATACAATGATTTCAACCGTCTACCTGTTCCATTCATTGTTCTACTTGTCGAAAGTTACAAATAATTTCCGTTAAGTGATTAACAATGGGGATCGTAGTTTACTTAAACTTGAAGAACAAAAAATTGGCGAATTGTACTGTTTGGATGCTTTGCATATATGTTTCTTAGACTATATAGAAGCAATATATACAATGATTTCAACCGTCTACCTGTTCCATTCATTGTTCTACTTGTCGAAAGTTACAAATAATTTCCGTTAAGGGATTAACAATGGGGATCGTAGTTTACTTAAACTTGAAGAACAAAAAATTGGCGAATTGTACTGTTTGGATGCTTTGCTTATATGTTTCTTAGACTATATAGAAGCAATATATACAAGGATTTCAACCGTCTACCTGTTCCATTCATTGTTCTACTTGTCGAAAGTTACAAATAATTACCGATAAAGGATTAACCATTGGGGCTCATTGTTCACTTACACTTGAAGAACAAAAAATTGGCGAATTGTACTGTTTGGATGCTTTGCATATATGTTTCATAGACTATATAGATGCAATATATACAAAGATTTCAACCGTCTACCTGTTCCATTCATTGTTCTACTTGTCGAAATTTACAAATAATTTCCTTTAAAGGATTAACAATGGGGCTCATTGTTCACTTAAACTTGAAGAACAAAAAATTGGCGAACTGTACTGTTTGAATGCTTTGCATATATGTTTCTTAGACTATATAGAAGCAATATATACAATGATTTCAACAGTCTACCTGTTCCGTTCATTGTTCTACTTGTCGAAATTTACAAATAATTTCCTTTAAAGGATTAACAATGGGGCTCGTAGTTCACTTAAACTTGAAGAACAAAAAATTGGCGAATTGTACTGTTTGGATGCTTTGCGTACATGTTTCTTATACTATATGGAAGCAATATATACAAAGATTTCAACCATCTACGTGTTCCATTCATTGTTCTACTTGTCGAAATTTACAAATAATTTCCTTTAAAGGATTAACAATGGGGCTCATTGTTCACTTAAACTTGAAGAACAAAAAATTGGCGAACTGTACTGTTTGAATGCTTTGCATATATGTTTCTTAGACTATATAGAAGCAATATATACAAAGATTTCAACCGTCTACCTGTTCCATTCACTGTTCTACTTGTCGAAAGTTACAAATAATTTCCGTTAAGGGATTAACAATGGGGATCGTAGTTCACTTAAACTTGAAGAACAAAAAATTGGCGAATTGTACTGTTTGGATGCTTTGCATATATGTTTCTTAGACTATATAGAAGCAATATATACAATGATTTCAACCGTCTACCTATTCCATTCATTGTTCTACTTGCCGAAATTTACAAATAATTTCCTTTAAAGGATTAACAATGGGGCTCTTAGTTCACTTAAACTTGAAGAGCAAAAAATTGTCGAATTGTACTGTTTGGATGCTTTGCATATATGTTTCTTAAAATATATAGAAGCAATATATACAATGATTTCAACCGTCTACCTGTTCCATTCATTGTTCTACTTGTCGAAAGTTACAAATAATTTCCGTTAAGTGATTAACAATGGGGATCGTAGTTTACTTAAACTTGAAGAACAAAAAATTGGCGAATTGTACTGTTTGGATGCTTTGCTTATATGTTTCTTAGACTATATAGAAGCAATATATACAAGGATTTCAACCGTCTACCTGTTCCATTCATTGTTCTACTTGTCGAAAGTTACAAATAATTACCGATAAAGGATTAACCATTGGGGCTCATTGTTCACTTACACTTGAAGAACAAAAAATTGGCGAATTGTACTGTTTGAATGCTTTGTATATATGTTTCATAGACTATATAGATGCAATATATACAAAGATTTCAACCGTCTACCTGTTCCATTCATTGTTCTACTTGTCGAAAGTTACAAATAATTTCCTTTAAAGGATTAACAATGGGGCTCATTGTTCACTTAAACTTGAAGAACAAAAAATTGGCGAACTGTACTGTTTGAATGCTTTGCATATATGTTTCTTAGACTATATAGAAGCAATATATACAATGATTTCAACAGTCTACCTGTTCCGTTCATTGTTCTACTTGTCGAAATTTACAAATAATTTCCTTTAAAGGATTAACAATGGGGCTCGTAGTTCACTTAAACTTGAAGAACAAAAAATTGGCGAATGGTACTGTTTGGATGCTTTGCGTACATGTTTCTTAGACTATATGGAAGCAATATATACAAGGATTTCAACCGTCTACCTGTTCCATTCATTGTTCTACTTGTCGAAAGTTACAAATAATTACCGATAAAGGATTAACCATTGGGGCTCATTGTTAACTTAAACTTGAAGAACAAAAAATTGGCGAATTGTACTGTTTGGATGCTTTGCATATATGTTTCTTAGACTATATAGAAGCAATATATACAAAGATTTCAACCGTCTAACTGTTCCATTCATTGTTCTACTTGTCGAAAGTTACAAATAATTTCCTTTAAAGGATTAACCATTGGGGCTCATTGTTCACTTAAACTTGAAGAACAAAAAATTGGCGAATTGTACTGTTTGGATGCTTTGCATATATGTTTCTTAGACTATATAGAAGCAATATATACAATGATTTCAAACGTCTACCTGTTCCATTCATTGTTCTACTTGTCGAAAGTTACAAATAATTTCCGTTAAGTGATTAACAATGGGGATCGTAGTTCACTTAAACTTGAAGAACAAAAAATTGGCGAATTGTACTGTTTGGATGCTTTGCTTATATGTTTCTTAGACTATATAGAAGCAATATATAAAAGGATTTCAACCGTCTACCTGTTCCATTCATTGTTCTACTTGTCGAAAGTTACAAATAATTACCGATAAAGGATTAACCATTGGGGCTCATTGTTCACTTACACTTGAAGAAGAAAAAATTGGCGAATTGTACGGTTTGGATGCTTTGCATATATGTTTCATAGTCTATATAGATGCAATATATACAAAGATTTCAACCGTCTACCTGTTCCATTCATTGTTCTACTTGTCGAAAGTTACAAATAATTTCCTTTAAAGGATTAACAATGGGGCTCGTAGTTCACTTAAACTTGAAGAACAAAAAATTGGCGAATGGTACTGTTTGGATGCTTTGCATATATGTTTCTTAGACTATATAGAAGCAATATATACAAAGATTTCAACCGTCTACCTTTTCCATTCATTGTTCTACTTGTCGAAAGTTACAAATAATTTCCGATAACGGATTAAACATTGGGGCTCATTGTTCACTTAAACTTGAAGAACAAAAAATTGGAGAATTGTACTGTTTGGATGCTTTGCATATATGTTTCTTATACTATATAGAAGCAATATATACAAAGATTTCAACCGTCTACCTGTTCCATTCACTGTTCTACTTGTCGAAAGTTACAAATAATTTCCGTTAAGGGATTAACAATGGGGATCGTAGTTCACTTAAACTTGAAGAACAAAAAATTGGCGAATGGTACTGTTTGGATGCTTTGCATAAATGTTTCTTAGACTATATAGAAGCAATATATACATTGATTTCAACCGGCTACCTGTTCCATTCATTGTTCTACTTGTCGAAATTTACAAATAATTTCCTTTAAAGGATTAACAATGGGGCTCATTGTTCACTTAAACTTGAGGAACAAAAAATTGGCGAACTGTACTGTTTGAATGCTTTGCATATATGTTTCTTAGACTATATAGAAGCAATATATACAAAGATTTCAACCGTCTACCTGTTCCATTCACTGTTCTACTTGTCGAAAGTTACAAATAATTTCCGTTAAGGGATTAACAATGGGGATCGTAGTTCACTTAAACTTGAAGAACAAAAAATTGGCGAATTGTACTGTTTGGATGCTTTGCATATATGTTTCTTAGACTATATAGAAGCAATATATACAATGATTTCAACCGTCTACCTATTCCATTCATTGTTCTACTTGCCGAAATTTACAAATAATTTCCGTTAAGTGATTAACAATGGGGATCGTAGTTTACTTAAACTTGAAGAACAAAAAATTGGCGAATTGTACTGTTTGGATGCTTTGCTTATATGTTTCTTAGACTATATAGAAGCAATATATACAAGGATTTCAACCGTCTACCTGTTCCATTCATTGTTCTACTTGTCGAAAGTTACAAATAATTACCGATAAAGGATTAACAATGGGGATCGTAGTTTACTTAAACTTGAAGAACAAAAAATTGGCGAATTGTACTGTTTGGATGCTTTGCTTATATGTTTCTTAGACTATATAGAAGCAATATATACAAGGATTTCAACCGTCTACCTGTTCCATTCATTGTTCTACTTGTCGAAAGTTACAAATAATTACCGATAAAGGATTAACCATTGGGGCTCATTGTTCACTTACACTTGAAGAACAAAAAATTGGCGAATTGTACTGTTTGGATGCTTTGCATATATGTTTCATAGACTATATAGATGCAATATATACAAAGATTTCAACCGTCTACCTGTTCCATTCATTGTTCTACTTGTCGAAAGTTACAAATAATTTCCTTTAAAGGATTAACAATGGGGCTCATTGTTCACTTAAACTTGAAGAACAAAAAATTGGCGAACTGTACTGTTTGAATGCTTTGCATATATGTTTCTTAGACTATATAGAAGCAATGTATACGAAGATTTCAACCGTCTACCTGTTCCATTCACTGTTCTACTTGTCGAAAGTTACAAATAATTTCCGTTAAGGGATTAACAATGGGGATCGTAGTTCACTTAAACTTGAAGAACAAAAAATTGGCGAATTGTACTGTTTGGATGCTTTGCATATATGTTTCTTAGACTATATAGAAGCAATATATACAATGATTTCAACCGTCTACCTATTCCATTCATTGTTCTACTTGCCGAAATTTACAAATAATTTCCTTTAAAGGATTAACAATGGGGCTCGTAGTTCACTTAAACTTGAAGAGCAAAAAATTGTCGAATTGTACTGTTTGGATGCTTTGCATATATGTTTCTTAAAATATATAGAAGCAATATATACAATGATTTCAACCGTCTACCTGTTCCATTCATTGTTCTACTTGTCGAAAGTTACAAATAATTTCCGTTAAGTGATTAACAATGGGGATCGTAGTTTACTTAAACTTGAAGAACAAAAAATTGGCGAATTGTACTGTTTGGATGCTTTGCTTATATGTTTCTTAGACTATATAGAAGCAATATATACAAGGATTTCAACCGTCTACCTGTTCCATTCATTGTTCTACTTGTCGAAAGTTACAAATAATTACCGATAAAGGATTAACCATTGGGGCTCATTGTTCACTTACACTTGAAGAACAAAAAATTGGCGAATTGTACTGTTTGAATGCTTTGTATATATGTTTCATAGACTATATAGATGCAATATATACAAAGATTTCAACCGTCTACCTGTTCCATTCATTGTTCTACTTGTCGAAAGTTACAAATAATTTCCTTTAAAGGATTAACAATGGGGCTCATTGTTCACTTAAACTTGAAGAACAAAAAATTGGCGAACTGTACTGTTTGAATGCTTTGCATATATGTTTCTTAGACTATATAGAAGCAATATATACAATGATTTCAACAGTCTACCTGTTCCGTTCATTGTTCTACTTGTCGAAATTTACAAATAATTTCCTTTAAAGGATTAACAATGGGGCTCGTAGTTCACTTAAACTTGAAGAACAAAAAATTGGCGAATGGTACTGTTTGGATGCTTTGCATATATGTTTCTTAGACTATATAGAAGCAATATATACAAAGATTTCAACCGTCTACCTTTTCCATTCATTGTTCTACTTGTCGAAAGTTACAAATAATTTCCGATAACGGATTAAACATTGGGGCTCATTGTTCACTTAAACTTGAAGGACAAAAAATTGGCGAATGGTACTGTTTGGATGCTTTGCGTACATGTTTCTTAGACTATATGGAAGCAATATATACAAGGATTTCAACCGTCTACCTGTTCCATTCATTGTTCTACTTGTCGAAAGTTACAAATAATTACCGATAAAGGATTAACCATTGGGGCTCATTGTTAACTTAAACTTGAAGAACAAAAAATTGGCGAATTGTACTGTTTGGATGCTTTGCATATATGTTTCTTAGACTATATAGAAGCAATATATACAAAGATTTCAACCGTCTAACTGTTCCATTCATTGTTCTACTTGTCGAAAGTTACAAATAATTTCCTTTAAAGGATTAACCATTGGGGCTCATTGTTCACTTAAACTTGAAGAACAAAAAATTGGCGAATTGTACTGTTTGGATGCTTTGCATATATGTTTCTTATACTATATAGAAGCAATATATACAAAGATTTCAACCGTCTACGTGTTCCATTCATTGTTCTACTTGTCGAAAGTTACAATTAATTTCCGTTAAAGTATTAACAATGGGGCTCGTAGTTCACTTAAACTTGAAGATCAAAAAATTGGCGAATTGTACTGTTTGGATGCTTTGCATATATGTTTCTTAGACTATATAGAAGCAATATATACAATGATTTCAACCGTCTACCTGTTCCATTCATTGTTCTACTTGTCGAAAGTTACAAATAATTTCCGTTAAGGGATTAACAATGGGGATCGTAGTTTACTTAAACTTGAAGAACAAAAAATTGGCGAATTGTACTGTTTGGATGCTTTGCTTATATGTTTCTTAGACTATATAGAAGCAATATATACAAGGATTTCAACCGTCTACCTGTTCCATTCATTGTTCTACTTGTCGAAAGTTACAAATAATTACCGATAAAGGATTAACCATTGGGGCTCATTGTTCACTTACACTTGAAGAACAAAAAATTGGCGAATTGTACTGTTTGGATGCTTTGCATATATGTTTCATAGACTATATAGATGCAATATATACAAAGATTTCAACCGTCTACCTGTTCCATTCATTGTTCTACTTGTCGAAAGTTACAAATAATTTCCTTTAAAGGATTAACAATGGGGCTCATTGTTCACTTAAACTTGAAGAACAAAAAATTGGCGAACTGTACTGTTTGAATGCTTTGCATATATGTTTCTTAGACTATATAGAAGCAATATATACAATGATTTCAACAGTCTACCTGTTCCGTTCATTGTTCTACTTGTCGAAATTTACAAATAATTTCCTTTAAAGGATTAACAATGGGGCTCGTAGTTCACTTAAACTTGAAGAACAAAAAATTGGCGAATTGTACTGTTTGGATGCTTTGCGTACATGTTTCTTATACTATATGGAAGCAATATATACAAAGATTTCAACCATCTACGTGTTCCATTCATTGTTCTACTTGTCGAAAGTTACAAATAATTTCCGTTAAGGGATTAACAATGGGGATCGTAGTTCACTTAAACTTGAAGAACAAAAAATTGGCGAATGGTACTGTTTGGATGCTTTGCATAAATGTTTCTTAGACTATATAGAAGCAATATATACATTGATTTCAACCGGCTACCTGTTCCATTCATTGTTCTACTTGTCGAAATTTACAAATAATTTCCTTTAAAGGATTAACAATGGGGCTCATTGTTCACTTAAACTTGAAGAACAAAAAATTGGCGAACTGTACTGTTTGAATGCTTTGCATATATGTTTCTTAGACTATATAGAAGCAATATATACAAAGATTTCAACCGTCTACCTGTTCCATTCACTGTTCTACTTGTCGAAAGTTACAAATAATTTCCGTTAAGGGATTAACAATGGGGATCGTAGTTCACTTAAACTTGAAGAACAAAAAATTGGCGAATTGTACTGTTTGGATGCTTTGCATATATGTTTCTTAGACTATATAGAAGCAATATATACAATGATTTCAACCGTCTACCTATTCCATTCATTGTTCTACTTGCCGAAATTTACAAATAATTTCCTTTAAAGGATTAACAATGGGGCTCGTAGTTCACTTAAACTTGAAGAGCAAAAAATTGTCGAATTGTACTGTTTGGATGCTTTGCATATATGTTTCTTAAAATATATAGAAGCAATATATACAATGATTTCAACCGTCTACCTGTTCCATTCATTGTTCTACTTGTCGAAAGTTACAAATAATTTCCGTTAAGTGATTAACAATGGGGATCGTAGTTTACTTAAACTTGAAGAACAAAAAATTGGCGAATTGTACTGTTTGGATGCTTTGCTTATATGTTTCTTAGACTATATAGAAGCAATATATACAAGGATTTCAACCGTCTACCTGTTCCATTCATTGTTCTACTTGTCGAAAGTTACAAATAATTACCGATAAAGGATTAACCATTGGGGCTCATTGTTCACTTACACTTGAAGAACAAAAAATTGGCGAATTGTACTGTTTGAATGCTTTGTATATATGTTTCATAGACTATATAGATGCAATATATACAAAGATTTCAACCGTCTACCTGTTCCATTCATTGTTCTACTTGTCGAAAGTTACAAATAATTTCCTTTAAAGGATTAACAATGGGGCTCATTGTTCACTTAAACTTGAAGAACAAAAAATTGGCGAACTGTACTGTTTGAATGCTTTGCATATATGTTTCTTAGACTATATAGAAGCAATATATACAATGATTTCAACAGTCTACCTGTTCCGTTCATTGTTCTACTTGTCGAAATTTACAAATAATTTCCTTTAAAGGATTAACAATGGGGCTCGTAGTTCACTTAAACTTGAAGAACAAAAAATTGGCGAATGGTACTGTTTGGATGCTTTGCATATATGTTTCTTAGACTATATAGAAGCAATATATACAAAGATTTCAACCGTCTACCTTTTCCATTCATTGTTCTACTTGTCGAAAGTTACAAATAATTTCCGATAACGGATTAAACATTGGGGCTCATTGTTCACTTAAACTTGAAGGACAAAAAATTGGCGAATGGTACTGTTTGGATGCTTTGCGTACATGTTTCTTAGACTATATGGAAGCAATATATACAAGGATTTCAACCGTCTACCTGTTCCATTCATTGTTCTACTTGTCGAAAGTTACAAATAATTACCGATAAAGGATTAACCATTGGGGCTCATTGTTAACTTAAACTTGAAGAACAAAAAATTGGCGAATTGTACTGTTTGGATGCTTTGCATATATGTTTCTTAGACTATATAGAAGCAATATATACAAAGATTTCAACCGTCTAACTGTTCCATTCATTGTTCTACTTGTCGAAAGTTACAAATAATTTCCTTTAAAGGATTAACCATTGGGGCTCATTGTTCACTTAAACTTGAAGAACAAAAAATTGGCGAATTGTACTGTTTGGATGCTTTGCATATATGTTTCTTATACTATATAGAAGCAATATATACAAAGATTTCAACCGTCTACGTGTTCCATTCATTGTTCTACTTGTCGAAAGTTACAATTAATTTCCGTTAAAGTATTAACAATGGGGCTCGTAGTTCACTTAAACTTGAAGATCAAAAAATTGGCGAATTGTACTGTTTGGATGCTTTGCATATATGTTTCTTAGACTATATAGAAGCAATATATACAATGATTTCAACCGTCTACCTGTTCCATTCATTGTTCTACTTGTCGAAAGTTACAAATAATTTCCGTTAAGGGATTAACAATGGGGATCGTAGTTTACTTAAACTTGAAGAACAAAAAATTGGCGAATTGTACTGTTTGGATGCTTTGCTTATATGTTTCTTAGACTATATAGAAGCAATATATACAAGGATTTCAACCGTCTACCTGTTCCATTCATTGTTCTACTTGTCGAAAGTTACAAATAATTACCGATAAAGGATTAACCATTGGGGCTCATTGTTCACTTACACTTGAAGAACAAAAAATTGGCGAATTGTACTGTTTGGATGCTTTGCATATATGTTTCATAGACTATATAGATGCAATATATACAAAGATTTCAACCGTCTACCTGTTCCATTCATTGTTCTACTTGTCGAAAGTTACAAATAATTTCCTTTAAAGGATTAACAATGGGGCTCATTGTTCACTTAAACTTGAAGAACAAAAAATTGGCGAACTGTACTGTTTGAATGCTTTGCATATATGTTTCTTAGACTATATAGAAGCAATATATACAATGATTTCAACAGTCTACCTGTTCCGTTCATTGTTCTACTTGTCGAAATTTACAAATAATTTCCTTTAAAGGATTAACAATGGGGCTCGTAGTTCACTTAAACTTGAAGAACAAAAAATTGGCGAATTGTACTGTTTGGATGCTTTGCGTACATGTTTCTTATACTATATGGAAGCAATATATACAAAGATTTCAACCATCTACGTGTTCCATTCATTGTTCTACTTGTCGAAATTTACAAATAATTTCCTTTAAAGGATTAACAATGGGGCTCATTGTTCACTTAAACTTGAAGAACAAAAAATTGGCGAACTGTACTGTTTGAATGCTTTGCATATATGTTTCTTAGACTATATAGAAGCAATATATACAAAGATTTCAACCGTCTACCTGTTCCATTCACTGTTCTACTTGTCGAAAGTTACAAATAATTTCCGTTAAGGGATTAACAATGGGGATCGTAGTTCACTTAAACTTGAAGAACAAAAAATTGGCGAATTGTACTGTTTGGATGCTTTGCATATATGTTTCTTAGACTATATAGAAGCAATATATACAATGATTTCAACCGTCTACCTATTCCATTCATTGTTCTACTTGCCGAAATTTACAAATAATTTCCTTTAAAGGATTAACAATGGGGCTCGTAGTTCACTTAAACTTGAAGAGCAAAAAATTGTCGAATTGTACTGTTTGGATGCTTTGCATATATGTTTCTTAAAATATATAGAAGCAATATATACAATGATTTCAACCGTCTACCTGTTCCATTCATTGTTCTACTTGTCGAAAGTTACAAATAATTTCCGTTAAGTGATTAACAATGGGGATCGTAGTTTACTTAAACTTGAAGAACAAAAAATTGGCGAATTGTACTGTTTGGATGCTTTGCTTATATGTTTCTTAGACTATATAGAAGCAATATATACAAGGATTTCAACCGTCTACCTGTTCCATTCATTGTTCTACTTGTCGAAAGTTACAAATAATTACCGATAAAGGATTAACCATTGGGGCTCATTGTTCACTTACACTTGAAGAACAAAAAATTGGCGAATTGTACTGTTTGAATGCTTTGTATATATGTTTCATAGACTATATAGATGCAATATATACAAAGATTTCAACCGTCTACCTGTTCCATTCATTGTTCTACTTGTCGAAAGTTACAAATAATTTCCTTTAAAGGATTAACAATGGGGCTCATTGTTCACTTAAACTTGAAGAACAAAAAATTGGCGAACTGTACTGTTTGAATGCTTTGCATATATGTTTCTTAGACTATATAGAAGCAATATATACAATGATTTCAACAGTCTACCTGTTCCGTTCATTGTTCTACTTGTCGAAATTTACAAATAATTTCCTTTAAAGGATTAACAATGGGGCTCGTAGTTCACTTAAACTTGAAGAACAAAAAATTGGCGAATGGTACTGTTTGGATGCTTTGCATATATGTTTCTTAGACTATATAGAAGCAATATATACAAAGATTTCAACCGTCTACCTTTTCCATTCATTGTTCTACTTGTCGAAAGTTACAAATAATTTCCGATAACGGATTAAACATTGGGGCTCATTGTTCACTTAAACTTGAAGGACAAAAAATTGGCGAATGGTACTGTTTGGATGCTTTGCGTACATGTTTCTTAGACTATATGGAAGCAATATATACAAGGATTTCAACCGTCTACCTGTTCCATTCATTGTTCTACTTGTCGAAAGTTACAAATAATTACCGATAAAGGATTAACCATTGGGGCTCATTGTTAACTTAAACTTGAAGAACAAAAAATTGGCGAATTGTACTGTTTGGATGCTTTGCATATATGTTTCTTAGACTATATAGAAGCAATATATACAAAGATTTCAACCGTCTAACTGTTCCATTCATTGTTCTACTTGTCGAAAGTTACAAATAATTTCCTTTAAAGGATTAACCATTGGGGCTCATTGTTCACTTAAACTTGAAGAACAAAAAATTGGCGAATTGTACTGTTTGGATGCTTTGCATATATGTTTCTTAGACTATATAGAAGCAATATATACAATGATTTCAACCGTCTACCTATTCCATTCATTGTTCTACTTGCCGAAATTTACAAATAATTTCCTTTAAAGGATTAAGAATGGGGCTCGTAGTTCACTTAAACTTGAAGAGCAAAAAATTGTCGAATTGTACTGTTTGGATGCTTTGCATATATGTTTCTTAAACTATATAGAAGCAATATATACAATGATTTCAACCGTCTACCTGTTCCATTCATTGTTCTACTTGTCGAAAGTTACAAATAATTACCGTTAAGGGATTAACAATGGGGATCGTAGTTTACTTAAACTTGAAGAACAAAAAATTGGCGAATTGTACTGTTTGGATGCTTTGCATATATGTTTCTTAGACTATATAGAAGCAATATATACAATGATTTCAAACGTCTACCTGTTCCATTCATTGTTCTACTTGTCGAAAGTTACAAATAATTTCCGTTAAGTGATTAACAATGGGGATCGTAGTTTACTTAAACTTGAAGAACAAAAAATTGGCGAATTGTACTGTTTGGATGCTTTGCTTATATGTTTCTTAGACTATATAGAAGCAATATATACAAGGATTTCAACCGTCTACCTGTTCCATTCATTGTTCTACTTGTCGAAAGTTACAAATAATTACCGATAAAGGATTAACCATTGGGGCTCATTGTTCACTTACACTTGAAGAACAAAAAATTGGCGAATTGTACTGTTTGGATGCTTTGCATATATGTTTCTTATACTATATAGAAGCAATATATACAAAGATTTCAACCGTCTACCTGTTCCATTCACTGTTCTACTTGTCGAAAGTTACAAATAATTTCCGTTAAGGGATTAACAATGGGGATCGTAGTTCACTTAAACTTGAAGAACAAAAAATTGGCGAATTGTACTGTTTGGATGCTTTGCGTACATGTTTCTTAGACTATATGGAAGCAATATATACAAAGATTTCAACCATCTACGTGTTCCAATCATTGTTCTACTTGTAGAAAGTTACAATTAATTTCCGTTAAGGGATTAACAATGGGGCTCGTAGTTCACTTAAACTTGAAGAACAAAAAATTGGCGAATGGTACTGTTTGGATGCTTTGCATAAATGTTTCTTAGACTATATAGAAGCAATATATACATTGATTTCAACCGGCTACCTGTTCCATTCATTGTTCTACTTGTCGAAATTTACAAATAATTTCCTTTAAAGGATTATCAATGGGGCTCGTTGTTCACTTAAACTTGAAGAACAAAAAAGTGGCAAATGGTACTGTTTGGGTGCTTTGCATATATGTTTCTTATACTATATAGAAGCAATATATACAAAGATTTCAACCGTCTACCTGTTCCATTCACTGTTCTACTTGTCGAAAGTTACAAATAATTTCCGTTAAGGGATTAACAATGGGGATCGTAGTTCACTTAAACTAGAAGAACAAAAAATTGGCGAATTGTACTGTTTGGATGCTTTGCGTACATGTTTCTTAGACTATATGGAAGCAATATATACAAAGATTTCAACCATCTACGTGTTCCAATCATTGTTCTAATTGTAGAAAGTTACAATTAATTTCCGTTAAGGGATTGACAATGGGGCTCGTAGTTCACTTAAACTTGAAGAACAAAAAATTGGCGAATGGTACTGTTTGGATGCTTTGCATATATGTTTCTTAGACTATATAGAAGCAATATATACATTGATTTCAACCGGCTACCTGTTCCATTCATTGTTCTACTTGTCGAAATTTACAAATAATTTCCGATAAAGGATTAACCATTGGGGCTCATTGTTCACTTAAACTTGAAGAACAAAAAATTGGCGAATTGTACTGTTTGGATGCTTTGCATATATGTTTCTTAGACTATATAGAAGCAATATATACAAAGATTTCAACCGTCTACCTTTTCCATTCATTGTTCTACTTGTCGAAAGTTACAAATAATTTTCGATAACGGATTAAACATTGGGGCTCATTGTTCACTTAAACTTGAAGAACAAAAAATTGGCGAATTGTACTGTTTGGATGCTTTGCATATATGTTTCTTAGACTATATAGAAGCAATATATACAATGATTTCAACCTTCTACCTGTTCCATTCATTGTTCTACTTGTCGAAATTTACAAATAATTTCCTTTAAAGGATTAACAATGGGGCTCGTAGTTCACTTAAACTTGAAGAACAAAAAATTGGCGAATGGTACTGTTAGGATGCTTTGCATATATGTTTCTTAGACTATATAGAAGCAATATATACATTGATTTCAACCGGCTACCTGTTCCATTCATTGTTCTACTTGTCCAAATTTACAAATAATTTCCGATAAAGGATTAACCATTGGGGCTCATTGTTCACTTAAACTTGAAGAACAAACAATTGGCGAATTGTACTGTTTGGATGCTTTGCATATATGTTTCTTAGACTATATAGATGCAATATGTACAAAGATTTCAACCGTCTACCTGTTCCATTCATTGTTCTACTTGTCGAAAGTTACAGATAATTTCCGATAAAGGATTAACAATGGGGCTCATTGTTCACTTAAACTTGGAGAACAAAAAATTGGCGAATGGTACTGTTTGGATGCTTTGCATATATGTTTCTTAGACTATATAGAAGCAATATATACAAAGATTTCAACCGTCTACCTGTTCCATTCATTGTTCTACTTGTCGAAAGTTACAAATAATTTCCTTTAAAGGATTAACAATGGGGCTCATTGTTCACTTAAACTTGAAGAACAAAAAATTGGCGAATTGTACTGTTTGGATGCTTTGCATATATGTTTCTTATACTATATAGAAGCAGTATATACAAAGATTTCAACCGTCTACCTGTCCCATTCATTGTTCTACTTGTCGAAAATTACAAATAATTACCGATAAAGGATTAACCATTGGGGCTCATTGTTCACTTAAACTTGAAGAACAAAAAATTGGCGCATCGTACTGTTTGGATGCTTTGCATATATGTTTCTTATACTATATAGAAGCAATATATACAAAGATTTCAACCGTCTACCTGTTCCATTCACTGTTCTACTTGTCGAAAGTTACAAATAATTTCCGTTAAGGGATTAACAATGGGGATCGTAGTTCACTTAAACTTGAAGAACAAAAAATTGGCGAATTGTACAGTTTGGATGCTTTGCGTACATGTTTCTTAGACTATATGGAAGCAATATATACAAAGATTTCAACCGTCTACCTTTTCCATTCATTGTTCTACTTGTCGAAAGTTACAAATAATTTCCGATAACGGATTAAACATTGGGGCTCATTGTTCACATAAACTTGAAGAACAAAAAATTGCCGAATTGTACTGTTTGGATGCTTTGCATATATGTTTCTTATACTATATAGAAGCAATATATACAAAGATTTCAACCGTCTACCTGTTCCATTCACTGTTCTACTTGTCGAAAGTTACAAATAATTTCCGTTAAGGGATTAACAATGGGGATCGTAGTTCACTTAAACTTGAAGAACAAAAAATTGGCGAATTGTACTGTTTGGATGCTTTGCGTACATGTTTCTTAGACTATATGGAAGCAATATATACAAAGATTTCAACCATCTACGTGTTCCAATCATTGTTCTACTTGTAGAAAGTTACAATTAATTTCCGTTAAGGGATTAACAATGGGGCTCGTAGTTCACTTAAACTTGAAGAACAAAAAATTGGCGAATGGTACTGTTTGGATGCTTTGCATAAATGTTTCTTAGACTATATAGAAGCAATATATACATTGATTTCAACCGGCTACCTGTTCCATTCATTGTTCTACTTGTCGAAATTTACAAATAATTTCCTTTAAAGGATTAACAATGGGGCTCGTTGTTCACTTAAACTTGAAGAACAAAAAAGTGGCGAATGGTACTGTTTGGGTGCTTTGCATATATGTTTCTTAGACTATATAGAAGCAATATATACAAAGATTTCAACCGTCTACCTGTTCCATTCATTGTTCTACTTGTCGAAAGTTACAAATAATTTCCGATAAAGGATTAACAATGGGGCTCATTGTTCACTTAAACTTGGAGAACAAAAAATTGGCGAATGGTACTGTTTGGATGCATGGCATATATGTTTCTTAGACTATATAGAAGCAATATATACAAAGATTTCAACCGTCTACCTGTTCCATTCATTGTTCTACTTGTCGAAAGTTACAAATAATTTCCTTTAAAGGATTAACAATGGGGCTCATTGTTCACTTAAACTTGAAGAACAAAAAATTGGCGAATTGTACTGTTCGGATGCTTTGCATATATGTTTCTTAGACTATATAGAAGCAATATATACAATGATTTCAACCGTCTACCTGTTCCATTCATTGTTCTACTTTTCGAATGTTACAAATAATTTCCGTTAAGGGATTAACAATGGGGATCGTAGTTTACTTAAACTTGAAGAACAAAAAATTGGCGAATTGTACTGTTTGGATGCTTTGCATATATGTTTCTTAGACTATATAGAAGCAATATATACAATGATTTCAACCGTCTACCTGTTCCATTCATTGTTCTACTTGTCGAATGTTACAAATAATTTCCGTTAAGGGATTAACAATGGGGATCGTAGTTTACTTAAACTTGAAGAACAAAAAATTGGCGAATGGTACTGTTTGGATGCTTTGCATATATGTTTCTTAGACTATATGGAAGCAATATATACAAAGATTTCAACCGTCTACGTGTTCCAATCATTGTTCTACTTGTCGAAATTTACAAATAATTTCCTTTAAAGGATTAACAATGGGGCTCGTTGTTCACTTAAACCTGAAGAACAAAAAAGTGGCGAATGGTACTGTTTGGGTGCTTTGCATATATGTTTCTTAGACTATATAGAAGCAATATATACAAAGATTTCAACCGTCTACCTGTTCCATTCATTGTTCTACTTGTCGAAAGTTACAAATAATTTCCTTTAAAGGATTAACAATGGGGCTCATTGTTCACTTAAACTTGAAGAACAAAAAATTGGCGAATTGTACTGTTTGGATGCTTTGCATATATGTTTCTTAGACTATATAGAAGCAATATATACAAAGATTTCAACCCTCTACCTGTTCCATTCATTGTTCTACTTGTCGAAAGTTACAAATAATTTCCGATAAAGGATTAACAATGGGGCTCGTAGTTCACTTAAACTTGAAGAACAAAAAATTGGCAAATGTTACTGTTTGGATGCTTTGCATATATGTTTCTTAGACTATATAGAAGCAATATATACAAAGATTTCAACCGCCTACCTGTTCCATTCATTGTTCTACTTGTCGAAAGTTACAAATAATTTCCGATAACGGATTAACCATTGGGGCTCATTGTTCACTTAAACTTGAAGAACAAAAAATTGGCGAATTGTACTGTTTGGATGCTTTGCATATATGTTTCTTATACTATATAGAAGCAATATATACAAAGATTTCAACCGTCTACCTGTTCCATTCATTGTTCTACTTGTTGAAAGTTACAAATAATTTCCTTTAAAGGATTAACAATGGGGCTCATTGTTCACTTAAACTTGGAGGACAAAAAATTGGCGAATTATACTGTTTGGATGCTTTGCATATATGTTTCTTAGACTATATAGAAGCAATATATACAATGATTTCAACCGTCTACCTGTTCCATTCATTGTTCTACTTGTCGAAAGTTACAAATAATTTCCGTTAAAGTATTAACAATGGGGCTCGTAGTTCACTTATACTTGAAGATCAAATAATTGGCGAATTGTACTGTTTGGATGATTTGCATATATGTTTCTTAGACTTTATAGAAGCAATATATACAAAGATTTCAACCCTCTACCTGTTCCATTCATTGTTCTACTTGTCGAAAGTTACAAATAATTTCCGATAAAGGATTAACAATGGGTCTCATTGTTCACTTAAACTTGAAGAACAAAAAATTGGCGAATGGTACTGTTTGGATGCTTTGCATATATGTTTCTTAGACTATATGGAAGCAATATATACAAAGATTTCAACCGTCTACGTGTTCCAATCATTGTTCTACTTGTCGAAATTTACAAATAATTTCCTTTAAAGGATTAACAATGGGGCTCATTGTTCACTTAAACTTGGAGGACAAAAAATTGGCGAATTATACTGTTTGGATGCTTTGCATATATGTTTCTTAGACTATATAGAAGCAATATATACAATGATTTCAACCGTCTACCTGTTCCATTCATTGTTCTACTTGTCGAAAGTTACAAATAATTTCCGTTAAAGTATTAACAATGGGGCTCGTAGTTCACTTATACTTGAAGATCAAATAATTGGCGAATTGTACTGTTTGGATGATTTGCATATATGTTTCTTAGACTTTATAGAAGCAATATATACAAAGATTTCAACCCTCTACCTGTTCCATTCATTGTTCTACTTGTCGAAAGTTACAAATAATTTCCGATAAAGGATTAACAATGGGTCTCATTGTTCACTTAAACTTGAAGAACAAAAAATTGGCGAATGGTACTGTTTGGATGCTTTGCATATATGTTTCTTAGACTATATGGAAGCAATATATACAAAGATTTCAACCGTCTACGTGTTCCATTCATTGTTCTACTTGTCGAAATTTACAAATAATTTCCGATAACGGATTAACAATGGGGATCGTAGTTTACTTAAACTTGAAGAACAAAAAATTGGCGAATTGTACTGTTTGGATGCTTTGCATATATGTTTCTTAGACTATATAGAAGCAATATATACAAAGGTTTCAACCGTCTACCTGTTCCATTCATTGTTCTACTTGTCGAAAGTTACAAATAATTTCCTTTAAAGGATTAACAATGGGGCTCATTGTTCACTTAAACTTGAAGAACAAAAAATTGGCGAATTGTACTGTTTGGATGCTTTGCATATATGTTTCTTAGACTATATAGAAGCAATATATACAATGATTTCAACCGTCTACCTGTTCCATTCATTGTTCTACTTGTCGAATGTTACAAATAATTTCCGTTAAGGGATTAACAATGGGGATCGTAGTTTACTTAAACTTGAAGAACAAAAAATTGGCGAATGGTACTGTTTGGATGCTTTGCATATATGTTTCTTAGACTATATGGAAGCAATATATACAAAGATTTCAACCGTCTACGTGTTCCAATCATTGTTCTACTTGTCGAAATTTACAAATAATTTCCTTTAAAGGATTAACAATGGGGCTCATTGTTCACTTAAACTTGGAGGACAAAAAATTGGCGAATTATACTGTTTGGATGCTTTGCATATATGTTTCTTAGACTATATAGAAGCAATATATACAATGATTTCAACCGTCTACCTGTTCCATTCATTGTTCTACTTGTCGAAAGTTACAAATAATTTCCGTTAAAGTATTAACAATGGGGCTCGTAGTTCACTTATACTTGAAGATCAAATAATTGGCGAATTGTACTGTTTGGATGATTTGCATATATGTTTCTTAGACTTTATAGAAGCAATATATACAAAGATTTCAACCCTCTACCTGTTCCATTCATTGTTCTACTTGTCGAAAGTTACAAATAATTTCCGATAAAGGATTAACAATGGGTCTCATTGTTCACTTAAACTTGAAGAACAAAAAATTGGCGAATGGTACTGTTTGGATGCTTTGCATATATGTTTCTTAGACTATATGGAAGCAATATATACAAAGATTTCAACCGTCTACGTGTTCCAATCATTGTTCTACTTGTCGAAATTTACAAATAATTTCCTTTAAAGGATTAACAATGGGGCTCATTGTTCACTTAAACTTGGAGGACAAAAAATTGGCGAATTATACTGTTTGGATGCTTTGCATATATGTTTCTTAGACTATATAGAAGCAATATATACAATGATTTCAACCGTCTACCTGTTCCATTCATTGTTCTACTTGTCGAAAGTTACAAATAATTTCCGTTAAAGTATTAACAATGGGGCTCGTAGTTCACTTATACTTGAAGATCAAATAATTGGCGAATTGTACTGTTTGGATGATTTGCATATATGTTTCTTAGACTTTATAGAAGCAATATATACAAAGATTTCAACCCTCTACCTGTTCCATTCATTGTTCTACTTGTCGAAAGTTACAAATAATTTCCGATAAAGGATTAACAATGGGTCTCATTGTTCACTTAAACTTGAAGAACAAAAAATTGGCGAATGGTACTGTTTGGATGCTTTGCATATATGTTTCTTAGACTATATGGAAGCAATATATACAAAGATTTCAACCGTCTACGTGTTCCAATCATTGTTCTACTTGTCGAAATTTACAAATAATTTCCTTTAAAGGATTAACAATGGAGCTCGTTGTTCACTTAAACTTGAAGAACAAAAAAGTGTCGAATGGTACTGTTTGGATGCTTTGCATATATGTTTCTTAGACTATATAGAAGCAATATATACATTGATTTCAACCGTCTACCTGTTCCATTCATTGTTCTACTTGTCGAAAGTTACAAATAAGTTCCGTTAAAGTATTAACAATGGGGCTCGTAGTTCACTTAAACTTGAAGGTCAAATAATTGGCGAATTGTACTGTTTGGATGATTTGCATATATGTATCTTAGACTTTATAGAAGCAATATATACATAGATTTCAACCGTCTACCTGTTCCATTCATTGATCTACTTGTCGAAAGTTACAAATAATTTCCGATACAGGATTAACAATGGGTCTCATTGTTCACTTAAACTTGAAGAACAAAAAATTGGCGAATGGTACTGTTTGGATGCTTTGCATATATGTTTCTTAGACTATATGGAAGCAATATATACAAAGATTTCAACCGTCTACGTGTTCCAATCATTGTTCTACTTGTCGAAATTTACAAATAATTTCCTTTAAAGGATTAACAATGGGGCTCGTTGTTCACTTAAACTTGAAGAACAAAAAAGTGGCGAATGGTACTGTTTGGATGCTTTGCATATATGTTTCTTAGACTATATAGAAGCATAAATATACATTGATTTCAACCGTCTACGTGTTCCAATCATTGTTCTACTTGTCGAAATTTACAAATAATTTCCTTTAAAGGATTAACAATGGGGCTCGTTGTTCACTTAAACTTGAAGAACAAAAAAGTGGCGAATGGTACTGTTTGGGTGCTTTGCATATATGTTTCTTAGACTATATAGAAGCAATATATACAAAGATTTCAACCGTCTACCTGTTCCATTCATTGTTCTACTTGTCGAAAGTTACAAATAATTTCCTTTAAAGGATTAACAATGGGGCTCATTGTTCACTTAAACTTGAAGAACAAAAAATTTGCGAATTGTACTGTTTGGATGCTTTGCATATATGTTTCTTAGACTATATAGAAGCAATATATACAAAGATTTCAACCCTCTACCTGTTCCATTCATTGTTCTACTTGTCGAAAGTTACAAATAATTTCCGATAAAGGATTAACAATGGGGCTCGTAGTTCACTTAAACTTGAAGAACAAAAAATTGGCAAATGTTACTGTTTGGATGCTTTGCATATATGTTTCTTAGACTATATAGAAGCAATATATACAAAGATTTCAACCGTCTACCTGTTCCATTCATTGTTCTACTTGTCGAAAGTTACAAATAATTTCCGTTAAAGTATTAACAATGGGGCTCGTAGTTCACTTAAACTTGAAGAACAAAAAATTGGCGAATGGTACTGTTTGGATGCTTTGCATATATGTTTCTTAGACTATATAGAAGCAATATATACAAAGGTTTCAACCGTCTACCTGTTCCATTCATTGTTCTACTTGTCGAAAGTTACAAATAATTTCCGTTAAGGGATTAACAATGGGGATCGTAGTTTACTTAAACTTGAAGAACAAATAATTGGCGAATTGTACTGTTTATATGCTTTGCTTATATGTTTCTTAGACTATATAGAAGCAATATATACAAGGATTTCAACCGTCTACCTGTTCCATTCATTGTTCTACTTGTCGAAAGTTACAAATAATTACCGATAAAGGATTAACCATTGGGGCTCATTGTTCACTTAAACTTGAAGAACAAAAAATTGGCGAATTGTACTGTTTGGATGCTTTGCATATATGTTTCTTAGACTATAAAGAAGCAATATATACATTGATTTCAACCGTCTACCTTTTCCATTCATTGTTCTACTTGTCGCAAGTTACAAATAATTTCCGTTAAAGTATTAACAATGGGGCTCGTAGTTCACTTAAACTTGAAGAACAAAAAATTGGCGAATTGTACTGTTTGGATGCTTTGCATATATGTATCTTAGACTATATAGAAGCAATATATACAAGGATTTCAACCGTCTACCTGTTCCATTCATTGTTCTACTTGCCGAAATTTACAAATAATTTCCTTTAAAGGATTAACAATGGGGCTCGTAGTTCACTTAAACTTGAAGAGCAAAAAATTGGCGAATTGTACTGTTTATATGCTTTGCTTATATGTTTCTTAGACTATATAGAAGCAACATATACAAAGATTTCAACCGTCTACGTGTACCAATCATTGTTCTACTTGTCGAAATTTACAAATAATTTCCTTTAAAGGATTAACAATGGGGCTCGTTGTTCACTTAAACTTGAAGAACAAAAAAGTGGCGAATGGTACTGTTTGGGTGCATTGCATATATGTTTCTTAAACTATATAGAAGCAAAATATACAAAGATTTCAACCGTCTACCTGTTCCATTCATTGTTCTACTTGTCGAAAGTTACAAATAATTTCCGATAAAGGATTAACAATGGGGCTCATTGTTCACTTAAACTTGAAGAACAAAAAATTGGCGAATGGTACTGTTTGGATGCTTTGCATATATGTTTCTTAGACTATATAGAAGCAATATATACAAAGGTTTCAACCGTCTACCTGTTCCATTCATTGTTCTACTTGTCGAAAGTTACAAATAATTTCCTTTAAAGGATTAACAATGGGGCTCATTGTTCACTTAAACTTGAAGAACAAAAAATTGGCGAATTGTACTGTTTGGATGCTTTGCATATATGTTTCTTAGACTATATAGAAGCAATATATACAATGATTTCAACCGTCTACCTGTTCCATTCATTGTTCTACTTGTCGAATGTTACAAATAATTTCCGTTAAGGGATTAACAATGGGGATCGTAGTTTACTTAAACTTGAAGAACAAAAAATTGGCGAATGGTACTGTTTGGATGCTTTGCATATATGTTTCTTAGACTATATGGAAGCAATATATACAAAGATTTCAACCGTCTACGTGTTCCAATCATTGTTCGACTTGTCGAAATTTACAAATAATTTCCTTTAAAGGATTAACAATGGGGCTCGTTGTTCACTTAAACTTGAAGAACAAAAAAGTGGCGAATGGTACTGTTTGGGTGCTTTGCATATATGTTTCTTAGACTATATAGAAGCAATATATACAAAGATTTCAACCGTCTACCTGTTCCATTCATTGTTCTACTTGTCGAAAGTTACAAATAATTTCCTTTAAAGGATTAACAATGGGGCTCATTGTTCACTTAAACTTGAAGAACAAAAAATTTGCGAATTGTACTGTTTGGATGCTTTGCATATATGTTTCTTAGACTATATAGAAGCAATATATACAAAGATTTCAACCCTCTACCTGTTCCATTCATTGTTCTACTTGTCGAAAGTTACAAATAATTTCCGATAAAGGATTAACAATGGGGCTCGTAGTTCACTTAAACTTGAAGAACAAAAAATTGGCAAATGTTACTGTTTGGATGCTTTGCATATATGTTTCTTAGACTATATAGAAGCAATATATACAAAGATTTCAACCGTCTACCTGTTCCATTCATTGTTCTACTTGTCGAAAGTTACAAATAATTTCCGTTAAAGTATTAACAATGGGGCTCGTAGTTCACTTATACTTGAAGATCAAATAATTGGCGAATTGTACTGTTTGGATGATTTGCATATATGTTTCTTAGACTTTATAGAAGCAATATATACAAAGATTTCAACCCTCTACCTGTTCCATTCATTGTTCTACTTGTCGAAAGTTACAAATAATTTCCTTTAAAGGATTAACAACGGGGCTCATTGTTCACTTAAACTTGAAGAACAAAAAATTGGCGAATTGTACTGTTTGGATGCTTTGCATATATGTTTCTTAGACTATATAGAAGCAATATATACAATGATTTCAACCGTCTACCTGTTCCATTCATTGTTCTACTTGTCGAATGTTACAAATAATTTCCGTTTCATGATTATCAATGGGGCTCGTTGTTCACTTAAACTTGAAGAACAAAAAATTGGCGAATGGTACTGTTTAGATGCTTTGCATATATGTTTCTTAGACTATATAGAAGCAATATATACAAAGATTTCAACCGTCTACCTGTTCCATTCATTGTTCTACTTGTCGAAAGTTACAAATAATTTCCGATAAAGGATTAACAATGGGGCTCGTAGTTCACTTAAACTTGAAGAACAAAAAATTGGCAAATGTTACTGTTTGGATGCTTTGCATATATGTTTCTTAGACTATATAGAAGCAATATATACAAAGATTTCAACCGTCTACCTGTTCCATTCATTGTTCTACTTGTCGAAAGTTACAAATAATTTCCGTTAAAGTATTAACAATGGGGCTCGTAGTTCACTTATACTTGAAGATCAAATAATTGGCGAATTGTACTGTTTGGATGATTTGCATATATGTTTCTTAGACTTTATAGAAGCAATATATACAAAGATTTCAACCCTCTACCTGTTCCATTCATTGTTCTACTTGTCGAAAGTTACAAATAATTTCCGATAAAGGATTAACAATGGGTCTCATTGTTCACTTAAACTTGAAGAACAAAAAATTGGCGAATGGTACTGTTTGAATGCTTTGCATATATGTTTCTTAGACTATATGGAAGCAATATATACAAAGATTTCAACCGTCTACGTGTTCCAATCATTGTTCTACTTGTCGAAATTTACAAATAATTTCCTTTAAAGGATTAACAATGGGGCTCGTTGTTCACTTAAACTTGAAGAACAAAAAAGTGTCGAATGGTACTGTTTGGATGCTTTGCATATATGTTTCTTAGACTATATAGAAGCAATATATACATTGATTTCAACCGTCTACCTGTTCCATTCATTGTTCTACTTGTCGACAGTTACAAATAAGTTCCGTTAAAGTATTAACAATGGGGCTCGTAGTTCACTTAATCTTGAAGGTCAAATAATTGTCGAATTGTACTGTTTGGATGATTTGCATATATGTATCTTAGACTTTATAGAAGCAATATATACAAAGATTTCAACCGTCTACCTGTTCCATTCATTGATCTACTTGTCGAAAGTTACAAATAATTTCCGATAAAGGATTAACAATGGGTCTCATTGTTCACTTAAACTTGAAGAACAAAAAATTTGCGAATTGTACTGTTTGGATGCTTTGCATATATGTTTCTTAGACTATATAGAAGCAATATATACAAAGATTTCAACCCTCTACCTGTTCCATTCATTGTTCTACTTGTCGAAATTTACAAATAATTTCCTTTAAAGGATTAACAATGGGGCTCGTTGTTCACTTAAACTTGAAGAACAAAAAAGTGGCGAATGGTACTGTTTGGGTGCTTTGCATATATGTTTCTTAGACTATATAGAAGCAATATATACAAAGATTTCAACCGTCTACCTGTTCCATTCATTGTTCTACTTGTCGAAAGTTACAAATAATTTCCGATAAAGGATTAACAATGGGGCTCATTGTTCACATATACTTGGAGAACAAAAAATTGGCGAATGGTACTGTTTGGATGCTTTGCATATATGTTTCTTAGACTATATAGAAGCAATATATACAAAGATTTCAACCGTCTACCTGTTCCATTCATTGTTCTACTTGTCGAAAGTTACAAATAATTTCCTTTAAAGGATTAACAATGGGGCTCATTGTTCACTTAAACTTGAAGAACAAAAAATTGGCGAATTGTACTGTTTGGATGCTTTGCATATATGTTTCTTAGACTATATAGAAGCAATATATACAATGATTTCAACCGTCTACCTGTTCCATACATTGTTCTACTTGTCGAATGTTACAAATAATTTCCGTTTCATGATTATCAATGGGGCTCGTTGTTCACTTAAACTTGAAGAACAAAAAATTGGCGAATGGTACTGTTTAGATGCTTTGCATATATGTTTCTTAGACTATATAGAAGCAATATATACAAAGATTTCAACCGTCTACCTGTTCCATTCATTGTTCTACTTGTCGAAATTTACAAATAATTTCCGATAACGGATTAACAATGGGGATCGTAGTTTACTTAAACTTGAAGAACAAAAAATTGGCGAATTGTACTGTTTGGATGCTTTGCATATATGTTTCTTAGACTATATAGAAGCAATATATACAATGATTTCAACCGTCTACCTGTTCCAGTCATTGTTCTACTTGTCGAAATTTACAAATAATTTCCTTTAAAGGATTAACAATGGGGCTCGTTGTTCACTTAATCTTGAAGAACAAAAAAGTGGCGAATGGTACTGTTTGGGTGCTTTGCATATATGTTTCTTAGACTATATAGAAGCAATATATACAAAGATTTCAACCGTCTACCTGTTCCATTCATTGTTCTACTTGTCGAAAGTTACAAATAATTTCCGATAAAGGATTAACAATGGGGCTCGTAGTTCACTTAAACTTGAAGAACAAAAAATTGTCGAATTGTACTGTTTGGATGCTTTGCATATATGTTTCTTAGACTATATAGAAGCAATATATACAATGATTTCAACTGTCTACCTATTCCATTCATTGTTCTACTTGCCGAAATTTACAAATAATTTCCTTTAAAGGATTAACAATGGGGCTCGTAGTTCACTTAAACTTGAAGAGCAAAAAATTGTCGAATTTTACTGTTTGGATGCTTTGCATATATGTTTCTTAGACTATATAGAAGCAATATATACAATGATTTCAACCGTCTACCTGTTCCATTCATTGTTCTACTTGTCGAAAGTTACAAATAATTTACGTTAAGGGATTAACAATGGGGCTCATTGTTCACTTAAACTTGAAGAACAAAAAATTGGCGAATTGTACTGTTTGGATGCTTTGCATATATGTTTCTTAGACTATATAGAAGCAATATATACAATGATTTCAACCGTCTACCTGTTCCATACATTGTTCTACTTGTCGAATGTTACAAATAATTTCCGTTTCATGATTATCAATGGGGCTCGTTGTTCACTTAAACTTGAAGAACAAAAAATTGGCGAATGGTACTGTTTAGATGCTTTGCATATATGTTTCTTAGACTATATAGAAGCAATATATACAAAGATTTCAACCGTCTACCTGTTCCATTCATTGTTCTACTTGTCGAAATTTACAAATAATTTCCGATAACGGATTAACAATGGGGATCGTAGTTCACTTAAACTTGAAGAACAAAAAATTGGCGAATTGTACTGTTTGGATGCTTTGCATATATGTATCTTAGACTATATAGAAGCAATATATACAAGGATTTCAACCGTCTACCTGTTCCATTCATTGTTCTACTTGCCGAAATTTACAAATAATTTCCTTTAAAGGATTAACAATGGGGCTCGTAGTTCACTTAAACTTGAAGAGCAAAAAATTGGCGAATTGTACTGTTTGGATGCTTTGCATAGATGTTTCTTAGACTATTTAGAAGCAATATATAGAAATATTTCACCCGTCTACCTGTACTATTCATTGTTCTACTTGTAGAAAGTTACAAATAATTTCCATTTCATGATTATCAATGGGGCTCGCTGTTCACTTAAACTTGAAGATCAATAAATAGGCGATTGTTACTGTTTAGATGCTTTGCATATAGGTTTCTTAGACTATATAGAAGCAACATATACAAAGATTTCAACCGTCTACGTGTACCAATCATTGTTCTACTTGTCGAAATTTACAAATAATTTCCTTTAAAGGATTAACAATGGGGCTCGTTGTTCACTTAAACTTGAAGAACAAAAAAGTGGCGAATGGTACTGTTTGGGTGCATTGCATATATGTTTCTTAAACTATATAGAAGCAAAATATACAAAGATTTCAACCGTCTACCTGTTCCATTCATTGTTCTACTTGTCGAAAGTTACAAATAATTTCCGATAAAGGATTAACAATGGGGCTCATTGTTCACTTAAACTTGAAGAACAAAAAATTGGCGAATGGTACTGTTTGGATGCTTTGCATATATGTTTCTTAGACTATATAGAAGCAATATATACAAAGGTTTCAACCGTCTACCTGTTCCATTCATTGTTCTACTTGTCGAAAGTTACAAATAATTTCCTTTAAAGGATTAACAATGGGGCTCATTGTTCACTTAAACTTGAAGAACAAAAAATTGGCGAATTGTACTGTTTGGATGCTTTGCATATATGTTTCTTAGACTATATAGAAGCAATATATACAATGATTTCAACCGTCTACCTGTTCCATTCATTGTTCTACTTGTCGAATGTTACAAATAATTTCCGTTAAGGGATTAACAATGGGGATCGTAGTTTACTTAAACTTGAAGAACAAAAAATTGGCGAATGGTACTGTTTGGATGCTTTGCATATATGTTTCTTAGACTATATGGAAGCAATATATACAAAGATTTCAACCGTCTACGTGTTCCAATCATTGTTCGACTTGTCGAAATTTACAAATAATTTCCTTTAAAGGATTAACAATGGGGCTCGTTGTTCACTTAAACTTGAAGAACAAAAAAGTGGCGAATGGTACTGTTTGGGTGCTTTGCATATATGTTTCTTAGACTATATAGAAGCAATATATACAAAGATTTCAACCGTCTACCTGTTCCATTCATTGTTCTACTTGTCGAAAGTTACAAATAATTTCCTTTAAAGGATTAACAATGGGGCTCATTGTTCACTTAAACTTGAAGAACAAAAAATTTGCGAATTGTACTGTTTGGATGCTTTGCATATATGTTTCTTAGACTATATAGAAGCAATATATACAAAGATTTCAACCCTCTACCTGTTCCATTCATTGTTCTACTTGTCGAAAGTTACAAATAATTTCCGATAAAGGATTAACAATGGGGCTCGTAGTTCACTTAAACTTGAAGAACAAAAAATTGGCAAATGTTACTGTTTGGATGCTTTGCATATATGTTTCTTAGACTATATAGAAGCAATATATACAAAGATTTCAACCGTCTACCTGTTCCATTCATTGTTCTACTTGTCGAAAGTTACAAATAATTTCCGTTAAAGTATTAACAATGGGGCTCGTAGTTCACTTATACTTGAAGATCAAATAATTGGCGAATTGTACTGTTTGGATGATTTGCATATATGTTTCTTAGACTTTATAGAAGCAATATATACAAAGATTTCAACCCTCTACCTGTTCCATTCATTGTTCTACTTGTCGAAAGTTACAAATAATTTCCTTTAAAGGATTAACAACGGGGCTCATTGTTCACTTAAACTTGAAGAACAAAAAATTGGCGAATTGTACTGTTTGGATGCTTTGCATATATGTTTCTTAGACTATATAGAAGCAATATATACAATGATTTCAACCGTCTACCTGTTCCATTCATTGTTCTACTTGTCGAATGTTACAAATAATTTCCGTTTCATGATTATCAATGGGGCTCGTTGTTCACTTAAACTTGAAGAACAAAAAATTGGCGAATGGTACTGTTTAGATGCTTTGCATATATGTTTCTTAGACTATATAGAAGCAATATATACAAAGATTTCAACCGTCTACCTGTTCCATTCATTGTTCTACTTGTCGAAAGTTACAAATAATTTCCGATAAAGGATTAACAATGGGGCTCGTAGTTCACTTAAACTTGAAGAACAAAAAATTGGCAAATGTTACTGTTTGGATGCTTTGCATATATGTTTCTTAGACTATATAGAAGCAATATATACAAAGATTTCAACCGTCTACCTGTTCCATTCATTGTTCTACTTGTCGAAAGTTACAAATAATTTCCGTTAAAGTATTAACAATGGGGCTCGTAGTTCACTTATACTTGAAGATCAAATAATTGGCGAATTGTACTGTTTGGATGATTTGCATATATGTTTCTTAGACTTTATAGAAGCAATATATACAAAGATTTCAACCCTCTACCTGTTCCATTCATTGTTCTACTTGTCGAAAGTTACAAATAATTTCCGATAAAGGATTAACAATGGGTCTCATTGTTCACTTAAACTTGAAGAACAAAAAATTGGCGAATGGTACTGTTTGAATGCTTTGCATATATGTTTCTTAGACTATATGGAAGCAATATATACAAAGATTTCAACCGTCTACGTGTTCCAATCATTGTTCTACTTGTCGAAATTTACAAATAATTTCCTTTAAAGGATTAACAATGGGGCTCGTTGTTCACTTAAACTTGAAGAACAAAAAAGTGTCGAATGGTACTGTTTGGATGCTTTGCATATATGTTTCTTAGACTATATAGAAGCAATATATACATTGATTTCAACCGTCTACCTGTTCCATTCATTGTTCTACTTGTCGACAGTTACAAATAAGTTCCGTTAAAGTATTAACAATGGGGCTCGTAGTTCACTTAATCTTGAAGGTCAAATAATTGTCGAATTGTACTGTTTGGATGATTTGCATATATGTATCTTAGACTTTATAGAAGCAATATATACAAAGATTTCAACCGTCTACCTGTTCCATTCATTGATCTACTTGTCGAAAGTTACAAATAATTTCCGATAAAGGATTAACAATGGGTCTCATTGTTCACTTAAACTTGAAGAACAAAAAATTTGCGAATTGTACTGTTTGGATGCTTTGCATATATGTTTCTTAGACTATATAGAAGCAATATATACAAAGATTTCAACCCTCTACCTGTTCCATTCATTGTTCTACTTGTCGAAATTTACAAATAATTTCCTTTAAAGGATTAACAATGGGGCTCGTTGTTCACTTAAACTTGAAGAACAAAAAAGTGGCGAATGGTACTGTTTGGGTGCTTTGCATATATGTTTCTTAGACTATATAGAAGCAATATATACAAAGATTTCAACCGTCTACCTGTTCCATTCATTGTTCTACTTGTCGAAAGTTACAAATAATTTCCGATAAAGGATTAACAATGGGGCTCATTGTTCACATATACTTGGAGAACAAAAAATTGGCGAATGGTACTGTTTGGATGCTTTGCATATATGTTTCTTAGACTATATAGAAGCAATATATACAAAGATTTCAACCGTCTACCTGTTCCATTCATTGTTCTACTTGTCGAAAGTTACAAATAATTTCCTTTAAAGGATTAACAATGGGGCTCATTGTTCACTTAAACTTGAAGAACAAAAAATTGGCGAATTGTACTGTTTGGATGCTTTGCATATATGTTTCTTAGACTATATAGAAGCAATATATACAATGATTTCAACCGTCTACCTGTTCCATACATTGTTCTACTTGTCGAATGTTACAAATAATTTCCGTTTCATGATTATCAATGGGGCTCGTTGTTCACTTAAACTTGAAGAACAAAAAATTGGCGAATGGTACTGTTTAGATGCTTTGCATATATGTTTCTTAGACTATATAGAAGCAATATATACAAAGATTTCAACCGTCTACCTGTTCCATTCATTGTTCTACTTGTCGAAATTTACAAATAATTTCCGATAACGGATTAACAATGGGGATCGTAGTTTACTTAAACTTGAAGAACAAAAAATTGGCGAATTGTACTGTTTGGATGCTTTGCATATATGTTTCTTAGACTATATAGAAGCAATATATACAATGATTTCAACCGTCTACCTGTTCCAGTCATTGTTCTACTTGTCGAAATTTACAAATAATTTCCTTTAAAGGATTAACAATGGGGCTCGTTGTTCACTTAATCTTGAAGAACAAAAAAGTGGCGAATGGTACTGTTTGGGTGCTTTGCATATATGTTTCTTAGACTATATAGAAGCAATATATACAAAGATTTCAACCGTCTACCTGTTCCATTCATTGTTCTACTTGTCGAAAGTTACAAATAATTTCCGATAAAGGATTAACAATGGGGCTCGTAGTTCACTTAAACTTGAAGAACAAAAAATTGTCGAATTGTACTGTTTGGATGCTTTGCATATATGTTTCTTAGACTATATAGAAGCAATATATACAATGATTTCAACTGTCTACCTATTCCATTCATTGTTCTACTTGCCGAAATTTACAAATAATTTCCTTTAAAGGATTAACAATGGGGCTCGTAGTTCACTTAAACTTGAAGAGCAAAAAATTGTCGAATTTTACTGTTTGGATGCTTTGCATATATGTTTCTTAGACTATATAGAAGCAATATATACAATGATTTCAACCGTCTACCTGTTCCATTCATTGTTCTACTTGTCGAAAGTTACAAATAATTTACGTTAAGGGATTAACAATGGGGATCGTAGTTTACTTAAACTTGAAGAACAAAAAATTGGCGAATTGTACTGTTTGGATGCTTTGCATATATGTTTCTTAGACTATATAGAAGCTATATATACAAGGATTTCAACCGTCTACCTGTTCCATTCAGTGTTCTACTTGTCGAAAGTTACAAATAATTACCGATAAAGGATTAACCATTGGGGCTCATTGTTCACTTAAACTTGAAGAACAAAAAATTTGCGAATTGTACTGTTTGGATGCTTTGCATATATGTTTCTTAGACTATATAGATGCAATATATACATAGATTTCAACCGTCTACCTGTTCCATTCATTGTTCTACTTGTCGAAATTTACAAATAATTTCCGTTAAAGTATTAATAATGGGGCTCGTAGTTCACTTAAACTTGAAGATCAAATAATTGGCGAATTGTACTGTTTGGATGATTTGCATATATGTTTCTTAGACTATATAGAAGCAATATATACAAAGATTTCAACCGTCTACCTGTTCCATTCATTGATCTACTTGTCGAAAGTTACAAATAATTTCCGATAAAGGATTAACAATGGGTCTCATTGTTCACTTAAACTTGAAGAACAAAAAATTGGCGAATGGTACTGTTTGGATGCTTTGCATATATGTTTCTTAGACTATATGGAAGCAATATATACAAAGATTTCAACCGTCTACGTGTTCCAATCATTGTTCTACTTGTCGAAATTTACAAATAATTTCCTTTAAAGGATTAACAATGGGGCTCGTTGTTCACTTAAACTTGAAGAACAAAAAAGTGGCGAATGGTACTGTTTGGATGCTTTGCATATATGTTTCTTAGACTATATAGAAGCAATATATACAAAGATTTCAACCGTCTACCTGTTCCATTCATTGTTCTACTTGTCGAAAGCTACAAATAATTTCCTTTAAAGGATTAACAATGGGGCTCGTAGTTCACTTAAACTTGAAGAACAAAAAATTGGCGAATTGTACTGTTTGGATGCTTTGCACATATGTTTCATAGACTATATAGAAGCAATATATACAATGATTTCAACCGTCTACCTGTTCCATTCCTTGTTCTACTTGTCGAAAGTTACAAATAATTTCCTTTAAAGGATTAACAATGGGGCTCGTTGTTCACTTAAACTTGAAGAACAAAAAAGTGGCGAATGGTACTGTTTGGGTGCTTTGCATATATGTTTCTTAGACTATATAGAAGCAATATATACAAAGATTTCAACCGTCTATCTGTTCCATTCATTGTTCTACTTGTCGAAAGTTACAAATAATTTCCTTTAAAGGATTAACAATGGGGCTCATTGTTCACTTAAACTTGAAGAACAAAAAATTGGCGAATTGTACTGTTTGGATGCTTGGCATATATGTTTCTTAGACTATATAGAAGCAATATATACAAAGATTTCAACCCTCTACCTGTTCCATTCATTGTTCTACTTGTCGAAAGTTACAAATAATTTCCGATAAAGGATTAACAATGGGGCTCGTAGTTCACTTAAACTTGAAGAACAAAAAATTGGCAAATGTTACTGTTTGGATGCTTTGCATATATGTTTCTTAGACTATATAGAAGCAATATATACAAAGATTTCAACCGTCTACCTGTTCCATTCATTGTTCTACTTGTCGAAAGTTACAAATAATTTCCGTTAAAGTATTAACAATGGGGCTCGTAGTTCACTTATACTTGAAGATCAAATAATTGGCGAATTGTACTGTTTGGATGATTTGCATATATGTATCTTAGACTTTATAGAAGCAATATATACAAAGATTTCAACCGTCTACCTGTTCCATTCATTGATCTACTTGTCGAAAGTTACAAATAATTTCCGATAAAGGATTAACAATGGGTCTCATTGTTCACTTAAACTTGAAGAACAAAAAATTGGCGAATGGTACTGTTTGGATGCTTTGCATATATGTTTCTTAGACTATATGGAAGCAATATATACAAAGATTTCAACCGTCTACGTGTTCCAATCATTGTTCTACTTGTCGAAATTTACAAATAATTTCCTTTAAAGGATTAACAATGGGGCTCGTTGTTCACTTAAACTTGAAGAACAAAAAAGTGGCGAATGGTACTGTTTGGGTGCTTTGCATATATGTGTCTTAGACTATATAGAAGCAATATATACAAAGATTTCAACCGTCTACCTGTTCCATTCATTGTTCTACTTGTCGAAAGTTACAAATAATTTCCGATAAAGGATTAACAATGGGGCTCATTGTTCACTTAAACTTGGAGAACAAAAAATTGGCGAATAGTACTGTTTGGATGCTTTGCATATATGTTTCTTAGACTATATAGAAGCAATATATAAAAAGATTTCAACCGTCTACCTGTTCCATTCATTGTTCTACTTGTCGAAAGTTACAAATAATTTCCTTTAAAGGATTAACAATGGGGCTCATTGTTCACTTAAACTTGAAGAACAAAAAATTGGCGAATTGTACTGTTTGGATGCTTTGCATATATGTTTCTTAGACTATATAGAAGCAATATATACAATGATTTCAACCGTCTACCTGTTCCATTCATTGTTCTACTTGTCGAATGTTACAAATAATTTCCGTTTCATGATTATCAATGGGGCTCGTTGTTCACTTAAACTTGAAGAACAAAAAATTGGCGAATGGTACTGTTTGGATGCTTTGCATATATGTTTCTTAGACTATATAGAAGCAATATATACAAAGATTTCAACCGTCTACCTGTTCCATTCATTGTTCTACTTGTCGAAATTTACAAATAATTTCCGATAACGGATTAACAATGGGGATCGTAGTTTACTTAAACTTGAAGAACAAAAAATTGGCGAATTGTACTGTTTGGATGCTTTGCATATATGTTTCTTAGACTATATAGAAGCAATATATACAATGATTTCAACCGTCTACCTGTTCCAGTCATTGTTCTACTTGTCGAAATTTACAAATAATTTCCTTTAAAGGATTAACAATGGGGCTCGTTGTTCACTTAAACTTGAAGAACAAAAAATTGGCGAATGGTACTGTTTGGGTGCTTTGCATATATGTTTCTTAGACTATATAGAAGCAATATATACAAAGATTTCAACCGTCTACCTGTTCCATTCATTGTTCTACTTGTCGAAAGTTACAAATAATTACCGATAAAGGATTAACCATTGGGGCTCATTGTTCACTTAAACTTGAAGAACAAAAAATTGGCGAATTGTACTGTTTGGATGTTTTGCATATATGTTTCTTAGACTATATAGAAGCAATCTATACAAAGATTTCAACCGTCTACCTGTTCCATTCATTGTTCTACTTGTCGAAAGTTACAAATAATTTCCTTTAAAGGATTAACAATGGGGCTCGCTGTTCACTTAAACTTGAAGATCAAAAAATCGGCGAATTGTACTGTTTGGATGCTTTGCATATATATTTCTTAGACTATATAGAAGCAATATATACAATAATTTCAACAGTCTACCTGTTCCATTCATTGTTCTACTTGTCGAAATTTACAAATAATTTCCTTTAAAAGATTAACAATGGGGCTCGTAGTTCACTTAAACTTGAAGAACAAAAAATTGGCGAATGTTACTGTATGGATGCTTTGCATATATGTTTCTTAGACTATATAGAAGCAATATATACAAAGATTTCAACCGTCTACCTGTTCCATTCATTGTTCTACTTGTCGAAATTTACAAATAATTTCCGATAACGGATTAACCATTGGGGCTCATTGTTCACTTAAACTTGAAGAACAAAAAATTAGCGAATTGTACTGTTTGGATGCTTTGCATATATGTTTCTTATACTATATAGAAGCAATATATACAAAGATTTCAACCGTCTACCTGTCCCATTCATTGTTCTACTTGTCGAAATTTACAAATAATTACCGATAAAGGATTAACCATTGGGGCTCATTGTTCACTTAAACTTGAAGAACAAAAAATTGGCGCATCGTACTGTTTGGATGCTTTGCATATATGTTTCTTATACTATATAGAAGCAATATATACAAAGATTTCAACCGTCTACCTGTTCCATTCACTGTTCTACTTGTCGAAAGTTACAAATAATTTCCGTTAAGGGATTAACAATGGGGATCGTAGTTCACTTAAACTTGAAGAACAAAAAATTGGCGAATTGTACTGTTTGGATGCTTTGCGTACATGTTTCTTAGACTATATGGAAGCAATATATACAAAGATTTCAACCGTCTACCTTTTCCATTCATTGTTCTACTTGTCGAAAGTTACAAATAATTTCCGATAACGGATTAAACATTGGGGCTCATTGTTCACTTAAACTTGAAGAACAAAAAATTGCCGAATTGTACTGTTTGGATGCTTTGCATATATGTTTCTTATACTATATAGAAGCAATATATACAAAGATTTCAACCGTCTACCTGTTCCATTCACTGTTCTACTTGTCGAAAGTTACAAATAATTTCCGTTAAGGGATTAACAATGGGGATCGTAGTTCACTTAAACTTGAAGAACAAAAAATTGGCGAATTGTACTGTTTGGATGCTTTGCGTACATGTTTCTTAGACTATATGGAAGCAATATATACAAAGATTTCAACCATCTACGTGTTCCAATCATTGTTCTACTTGTAGAAAGTTACAATTAATTTCCGTTAAGGGATTAACAATGGGGCTCGTAGTTCACTTAAACTTGAAGAACAAAAAATTGGCGAATGGTACTGTTTGGATGCTTTGCATAAATGTTTCTTAGACTATATAGAAGCAATATATACATTGATTTCAACCGGCTACCTGTTCCATTCATTGTTCTACTTGTCGAAATTTACAAATAATTTCCTATAAAGGATTAACAATGGGGCTCGTTGTTCACTTAAACTTGAAGAACAAAAAAGTGGCGAATGGTACTGTTTGGGTGCTTTGCATATATGTTTCTTAGACTATATAGAAGCAATATATACAAAGATTTCAACCGTCTACCTGTTCCATTCATTGTTCTACTTGTCGAAAATTACAAATAATTTCCGATAAAGGATTAACAATGGGGCTCATTGTTCACTTAAACTTGGAGAACAAAAAATTGGCGAATGGTACTGTTTGGATGCATGGCATATATGTTTCTTAGACTATATAGAAGCAATATATACAAAGATTTCAACCGTCTACCTGTTCCATTCATTGTTCTACTTGTCGAAAGTTACAAATAATTTCCTTTAAAGGATTAACAATGGGGCTCATTGTTCACTTAAACTTGAAGAACAAAAAATTGGCGAATTGTACTGTTTGGATGCTTTGCATATATGTTTCTTAGACTATATAGAAGCAATATATACAATGATTTCAACCGTCTACCTGTTCCAGTCATTGTTCTACTTGTCGAAATTTACAAATAATTTCCTTTAAAGGATTAACAATGGGGCTCGTTGTTCACTTAAACTTGAAGAACAAAAAATTGGCGAATGGTACTGTTTGGGTGCTTTGCATATATGTTTCTTAGACTATATAGAAGCAATATATACAAAGATTTCAACCGTCTACCTGTTCCATTCATTGTTCTACTTGTCGAAAGTTACAAATAATTACCGATAAAGGATTAACCATTGGGGCTCATTGTTCACTTAAACTTGAAGAACAAAAAATTGGCGAATTGTACTGTTTGGATGTTTTGCATATATGTTTCTTAGACTATATAGAAGCAATCTATACAAAGATTTCAACCGTCTACCTGTTCCATTCATTGTTCTACTTGTCGAAAGTTACAAATAATTTCCTTTAAAGGATTAACAATGGGGCTCGCTGTTCACTTAAACTTGAAGATCAAAAAATCGGCGAATTGTACTGTTTGGATGCTTTGCATATATATTTCTTAGACTATATAGAAGCAATATATACAATAATTTCAACAGTCTACCTGTTCCATTCATTGTTCTACTTGTCGAAATTTACAAATAATTTCCTTTAAAAGATTAACAATGGGGCTCGTAGTTCACTTAAACTTGAAGAACAAAAAATTGGCGAATGTTACTGTATGGATGCTTTGCATATATGTTTCTTAGACTATATAGAAGCAATATATACAAAGATTTCAACCGTCTACCTGTTCCATTCATTGTTCTACTTGTCGAAATTTACAAATAATTTCCGATAACGGATTAACCATTGGGGCTCATTGTTCACTTAAACTTGAAGAACAAAAAATTAGCGAATTGTACTGTTTGGATGCTTTGCATATATGTTTCTTATACTATATAGAAGCAATATATACAAAGATTTCAACCGTCTACCTGTCCCATTCATTGTTCTACTTGTCGAAATTTACAAATAATTACCGATAAAGGATTAACCATTGGGGCTCATTGTTCACTTAAACTTGAAGAACAAAAAATTGGCGCATCGTACTGTTTGGATGCTTTGCATATATGTTTCTTATACTATATAGAAGCAATATATACAAAGATTTCAACCGTCTACGTGTTCCAATCATTGTTCTACTTGTCGAAATTTACAAATAATTTCCTTTAAAGGATTAACAATGGGGCTCGTTGTTCACTTAAACTTGAAGAACAAAAAATTGGCGAATGGTACTGTTTGGATGCTTTGCATATATGTTTCTTAGACTATATAGAAGCAATATATACATTGATTTCAACCGGCTACCTGTTTCATTCATTGTTCTACTTGTCGAAAGTTACAAATAAATTCCTTTAAAGGATTAACAATGGGGCTCGTAGTTCACTTAAACTTGAAGAGAAAAAAATTGTCGAATTGTACTGTTTGGATGCTTTGCATATATGTTTCTTAAACTATATAGAAGCAATATATACAATGATTTCAACCTTCTACCTGTTCCATTCATTGTTCTACTTGTCGAAAGTTACAAATAATTTCCGTTAAGGGATTAACAATGGGGATCGTAGTTTACTTAAACTTGAAGAACAAAAAATTGGCGAATTGTACTGTTTGGATGCTTTGCATATATGTTTCTTAGACTATATAGAAGCAATATATACAATGATTTCAACCGTCTACCTGTTCCATTCATTGTTCTACTTGTCGAAAGTTACAAATAATTTCCGATAAAGGATTAACAATGGGGCTCATTGTTCACTTAAACTTGAAGGACAAAAAATTGGCGAATGGTACTGTTTGGATGCTTTGCGTACATGTTTCTTAGACTATATGGAAGCAATATATACAAGGATTTCAACCGTCTACCTGTTCCATTCATTGTTCTACTTGTCGAAAGTTACAAATAATTACCGATAAAGGATTAACCATTGGGGCTCATTGTTCACTTAAACTTGTAGAACAAAAAATTGGCGAATTGTACTGTTTGGATGCTTTGCATATATGTTTCTTAGACTATATAGAAGCAATATATACAATGATTTCAACCGTCTACCTGTTCCAGTCATTGTTCTACTTGTCGAAATTTACAAATAATTTCCTTTAAAGGATTAACAATGGGGCTCGTTGTTCACTTAAACTTGAAGAACAAAAAATTGGCGAATGGTACTGTTTGGGTGCTTTGCATATATGTTTCTTAGACTATATAGAAGCAATATATACAAAGATTTCAACCGTCTACCTGTTCCATTCATTGTTCTACTTGTCGAAAGTTACAAATAATTACCGATAAAGGATTAACCATTGGGGCTCATTGTTAACTTAAACTTGAAGAACAAAAAATTGGCGAATTGTACTGTTTGGATGCTTTGCATATATGTTTCTTATACTATATAGAAGCAAAATATACAAAGATTTCAACCGTCTACCTGTCCCATTCATTGTTCTACTTGTCGAAATTTGCAATTAATTTCCGTTAAGGGATTAACAATGGGGATCGTAGTTCACTTGAACTTGAAGAACAAAAAATTGGCGAATGGTACTGTTTGGATTCTTTGCATATATGTTTCTTAGACTATATAGAAGCAATATATACAATGATTTCAACAGTCTACCTGTTCCATTCATTGTTCTACTTGTCGAAATTTACAATTAATTTCCGTTAAAGGATTAACAATGGGGCTCTTAGTTCACTTAAACTTGAAGAACAAAACATTGGCGAATTGTACTGTTTGGATGCTTTGCATATATGTTTCGTAGACTATATAGAAGCAATATATACAATGATTTCAACCGTCTACATGATCCATTCATTGTTCTACTTGTCGAAATTTACAAATAATTTCCTTTAAAGGATTAACAATGGGGCTCGTAGTTCACTTAAACTTGAAGAACAAAAAATTGGCGAATGGTACTGTTTGGATGCTTTGCATATATGTTTCTTATACTATATAGAAGCAATATATACAAAGATTTCAACCGTCTACGTGTTCCAATCATTGTTCTACTTGTCGAAATTTACAAATAATTTCCTTTAAAGGATTAACAATGGGGCTCGTTGTTCACTTAAACTTGAAGAACAAAAAATTGGCGAATGGTACTGTTTGGATGCTTTGCATATATGTTTCTTAGACTATATAGAAGCAATATATACATTGATTTCAACCGGCTACCTGTTTCATTCATTGTTCTACTTGTCGAAAGTTACAAATAAATTCCTTTAAAGGATTAACAATGGGGCTCGTAGTTCACTTAAACTTGAAGAGAAAAAAATTGTCGAATTGTACTGTTTGGATGCTTTGCATATATGTTTCTTAAACTATATAGAAGCAATATATACAATGATTTCAACCGTCTACCTGTTCCATTCATTGTTCTACTTGTCGAAAGTTACAAATAATTTCCGTTAAGGGATTAACAATGGGGATCGTAGTTTACTTAAACTTGAAGAACAAAAAATTGGCGAATTGTACTGTTTGGATGCTTTGCATATATGTTTCTTAGACTATATAGAAGCAATATATACAATGATTTCAACCGTCTACCTGTTCCATTCATTGTTCTACTTGTCGAAAGTTACAAATAATTTCCGATAAAGGATTAACAATGGGGCTCATTGTTCACTTAAACTTGAAGGACAAAAAATTGGCGAATGGTACTGTTTGGATGCTTTGCGTACATGTTTCTTAGACTATATGGAAGCAATATATACAAGGATTTCAACCGTCTACCTGTTCCATTCATTGTTCTACTTGTCGAAAGTTACAAATAATTACCGATAAAGGATTAACCATTGGGGCTCATTGTTCACTTAAACTTGTAGCACAAAAAATTGGCGAATTGTACTGTTTTGATGCTTTGCATATATGTTTCTTAGACTATATAGAAGCAATATGTACAATGATTTCAACCGTCTACCTGTTCCAGTCATTGTTCTACTTGTCGAAATTTACAAATAATTTCCTTTAAAGGATTAACAATGGGGCTCGTTGTTCACTTAAACTTGAAGAACAAAAAATTGGCGAATGGTACTGTTTGGGTGCTTTGCATATATGTTTCTTAGACTATATAGAAGCAATATATACAAAGATTTCAACCGTCTACCTTTTCCATTCATTGTTCTACTTGTCGAAAGTTACAAATAATTACCGATAAAGGATTAACCATTGGGGCTCATTGTTCACTTAAACTTGAAGAACAAAAAATTGGCGAATTGTACTGTTTGGATGTTTTGCATATATGTTTCTTAGACTATATAGAAGCAATCTATACAAAGATTTCAACCGTCTACCTGTTCCATTCATTGTTCTACTTGTCGAAAGTTACAAATAATTTCCTTTAAAGGATTAACAATGGGGCTCGCTGTTCACTTAAACTTGAAGATCAAAAAATCGGCGAATTGTACTGTTTGGATGCTTTGCATATATATTTCTTAGACTATATAGAAGCAATATATACAATAATTTCAACAGTCTACCTGTTCCATTCATTGTTCTACTTGTCGAAATTTACAAATAATTTCCTTTAAAAGATTAACAATGGGGCTCGTAGTTCACTTAAACTTGAAGAACAAAAAATTGGCGAATGTTACTGTATGGATGCTTTGCATATATGTTTCTTAGACTATATAGAAGCAATATATACAAAGATTTCAACCGTCTACCTGTTCCATTCATTGTTCTACTTGTCGAAATTTACAAATAATTTCCGATAACGGATTAACCATTGGGGCTCATTGTTCACTTAACCTTGAAGAACAAAAAATTAGCGAATTGTACTGTTTGGATGCTTTGCATATATGTTTCTTATACTATATAGAAGCAATATATACAAAGATTTCAACCGTCTACCTGTCCCATTCATTGTTCTACTTGTCGAAAATTACAAATAATTACCGATAAAGGATTAACCATTGGTGCTCATTGTTCACTTAAACTTGAAGAACAAAAAATTGGCGCATCGTACTGTTTGGATGCTTTGCATATATGTTTCTTATACTATATAGAAGCAATATATACAAAGATTTCAACCGTCTACCTGTTCCATTCACTGTTCTACTTGTCGAAAGTTACAAATAATTTCCGTTAAGGGATTAACAATGGGGATCGTAGTTCACTTAAACTTGAAGAACAAAAAATTGGCGAATTGTACTGTTTGGATGCTTTGCGTACATGTTTCTTAGACTATATGGAAGCAATATATACAAAGATTTCAACCGTCTACCTTTTCCATTCATTGTTCTACTTGTCGAAAGTTACAAATAATTTCCGATAACGGATTAAACATTGGGGCTCATTGTTCACTTAAACTTGAAGAACAAAAAATTGCCGAATTGTACTGTTTGGATGCTTTGCATATATGTTTCTTATACTATATAGAAGCAATATATACAAAGATTTCAACCGTCTACCTGTCCCATTCATTGTTCTACTTGTCGAAAATTACAAATAATTACCGATAAAGGATTAACCATTGGGGCTCATTGTTCACTTAAACTTGAAGAACAAAAAATTGGCGCATCGTACTGTTTGGATGCTTTGCATATATGTTTCTTATACTATTTAGAAGCAATATATAGAAATATTTCACCCGTCTACCTGTACTATTCATTGTTCTACTTGTAGAAAGTTACAAATAATTTCCATTTCATGATTATCAATGGGGCTCGCTGTTCACTTAAACTTGAATATCAAAAAATTGGCGATTGTTACTGTTTAGATGCTTTGCATAAATGTTTCTTAGATTATATAGAAGCAATATATACAAAGATTTCAACCGTCTAACTGTTCCATTCATTGTTCTACTTGTCGAAAGTTACAAATAATTTCCGATAAAGGATTAACAATGGGGCTCATTGTTCACTTAAACTTGAAGGACAAAAAATTGGCGAATGGTACTGTTTGGATGCTTTGCGTACATGTTTCTTAGACTATATGGAAGCAATATATACAAGGATTTCAACCGTCTACCTGTTCCATTCATTGTTCTACTTGTCGAAAGTTACAAATAATTACCGATAAAGGATTAACCATTGGGGCTCATTGTTCACTTAAACTTGTAGAACAAAAAATTGGCGAATTGTACTGTTTGGATGCTTTGCATATATGTTTCTTAGACTATATAGAAGCAATATATACAAAGATTTCAACCGTCTACCTGTTCCATTCATTGTTCTACTTGTCGAAAGTTACAAATAATTTCCTTTAAAGGATTAACAATGGGGCTCGCTGTTCACTTAAACTTGAAGATCAAAAAATCGGCGAATTGTACTGTTTGGATGCTTTGCATATATATTTCTTAGACTATATAGAAGCAATATATACAATAATTTCAACAGTCTACCTGTTCCATTCATTGTTCTACTTGTCGAAATTTACAAATAATTTCCTTTAAAGGATTAACAATGGGGCTCGTAGTTCACTTAAACTTGAAGAACAAAAAATTGGCGAATGGTACTGTTTGGATGCTTTGCATATATGTTTCTTATACTATATAGAAGCAATATATACAAAGATTTCAACCGTCTACCTGTTCCATTCATTGTTCTACTTGTCGAAATTTACAAATAATTTCCGATAACGGATTAACCATTGGGGCTCATTGTTAACTTAAACTTGAAGAACAAAAAATTGGCGAATTGTACTGTTTGGATGCTTTGCATATATGTTTCTTATACTATATAGAAGCAATATATACAAAGATTTCAACCGTCTACCTGTCCCATTCATTGTTCTACTTGTCGAAATTTGCAATTAATTTCCGTTAAGGGATTAACAATGGGGATCGTAGTTCACTTGAACTTGAAGAACAAAAAATTGGCGAATGGTACTGTTTGGATTCTTTGCATATATGTTTCTTAGACTATATAGAAGCAATATATACAATGATTTCAACAGTCTACCTGTTCCATTCATTGTTCTACTTGTCGAAATTTACAATTAATTTCCGTTAAAGGATTAACAATGGGGCTCTTAGTTCACTTAAACTTGAAGAACAAAACATTGGCGAATTGTACTGTGTGGATGCTTTGCATATATGTTTCGTAGACTATATAGAAGCAATATATACAATGATTTCAACCGTCTACATGATCCATTCATTGTTCTACTTGTCGAAATTTACAAATAATTTCCTTTAAAGGATTAACAATGGGGCTCGTAGTTCACTTAAACTTGAAGAACAAAAAATTGGCGAATGGTACTGTTTGGATGCTTTGCATATATGTTTCTTATACTATATAGAAGCAATATATACAAAGATTTCAACCGTCTACGTGTTCCAATCATTGTTCTACTTGTCGAAATTTACAAATAATTTCCTTTAAAGGATTAACAATGGGGCTCGTTGTTCACTTAAACTTGAAGAACAAAAAATTGGCGAATGGTACTGTTTGGATGCTTTGCATATATGTTTCTTAGACTATATAGAAGCAATATATACATTGATTTCAACCGGCTACCTGTTCCATTCATTGTTCTACTTGTCGAAATTTACAACTAATTTCCGTTAAAGGATTAACAATGGGGCTCTTAGTTCACTTAAACTTGAAGAACAAAACATTGGCGAATTGTACTGTTTGGATGCTTTGCATATATGTTTCGTAGACTATATAGAAGCAATATATACAATGATTTCAACCGTCTACATGATCCATTCATTGTTCTACTTGTCGAAATTTACAAATAATTTCCTTTAAAGGATTAACAATGGGGCTCGTAGTTCACTTAAACTTGAAGAACAAAAAATTGGCGAATGGTACTGTTTGGATGCTTTGCATATATGTTTCTTAGACTATATAGAAGCAATATATACAATGATTTCAACCGTCTACCTGTTCCATTCATTGTTCTACTTGTCGAAAGTTACAAATAATTTCCGATAAAGGATTAACAATGGGGCTCATTGTTCACTTAAACTTGAAGGACAAAAAATTGGCGAATGGTACTGTTTGGATGCTTTGCGTACATGTTTCTTAGACTATATGGAAGCAATATATACAAGGATTTCAACCGTCTACCTGTTCCATTCATTGTTCTACTTGTCGAAAGTTACAAATAATTACCGATAAAGGATTAACCATTGGGGCTCATTGTTCACTTAAACTTGTAGAACAAAAAATTGGCGAATTGTACTGTTTGGATGCTTTGCATATATGTTTCTTAGACTATATAGAAGCAATATATACAATGATTTCAACCGTCTACCTGTTCCAGTCATTGTTCTACTTGTCGAAATTTACAAATAATTTCCTTTAAAGGATTAACAATGGGGCTCGTTGTTCACTTAAACTTGAAGAACAAAAAATTGGCGAATGGTACTGTTTGGGTGCTTTGCATATATGTTTCTTAGACTATATAGAAGCAATATATACAAAGATTTCAACCGTCTACCTGTTCCATTCATTGTTCTACTTGTCGAAAGTTACAAATAATTACCGATAAAGGATTAACCATTGGGGCTCATTGTTAACTTAAACTTGAAGAACAAAAAATTGGCGAATTGTACTGTTTGGATGCTTTGCATATATGTTTCTTATACTATATAGAAGCAATATATACAAAGATTTCAACCGTCTACCTGTCCCATTCATTGTTCTACTTGTCGAAATTTGCAATTAATTTCCGTTAAGGGATTAACAATGGGGATCGTAGTTCACTTGAACTTGAAGAACAAAAAATTGGCGAATGGTACTGTTTGGATTCTTTGCATATATGTTTCTTAGACTATATAGAAGCAATATATACAATGATTTCAACAGTCTACCTGTTCCATTCATTGTTCTACTTGTCGAAATTTACAACTAATTTCCGTTAAAGGATTAACAATGGGGCTCTTAGTTCACTTAAACTTGAAGAACAAAACATTGGCGAATTGTACTGTTTGGATGCTTTGCATATATGTTTCGTAGACTATATAGAAGCAATATATACAATGATTTCAACCGTCTACATGATCCATTCATTGTTCTACTTGTCGAAATTTACAAATAATTTCCTTTAAAGGATTAACAATGGGGCTCGTAGTTCACTTAAACTTGAAGAACAAAAAATTGGCGAATGGTACTGTTTGGATGCTTTGCATATATGTTTCTTATACTATATAGAAGCAATATATACAAAGATTTCAACCGTCTACGTGTTCCAATCATTGTTCTACTTGTCGAAATTTACAAATAATTTCCTTTAAAGGATTAACAATGGGGCTCGTTGTTCACTTAAACTTGAAGAACAAAAAATTGGCGAATGGTACTGTTTGGATGCTTTGCATATATGTTTCTTAGACTATATAGAAGCAATATATACATTGATTTCAACCGGCTACCTGTTTCATTCATTGTTCTACTTGTCGAAAGTTACAAATAAATTCCTTTAAAGGATTAACAATGGGGCTCGTAGTTCACTTAAACTTGAAGAGAAAAAAATTGTCGAATTGTACTGTTTGGATGCTTTGCATATATGTTTCTTAAACTATATAGAAGCAATATATACAATGATTTCAACCGTCTACCTGTTCCATTCATTGTTCTACTTGTCGAAAGTTACAAATAATTTCCGTTAAGGGATTAACAATGGGGATCGTAGTTTACTTAAACTTGAAGAACAAAAAATTGGCGAATTGTACTGTTTGGATGCTTTGCATATATGTTTCTTAGACTATATAGAAGCAATATATACAATGATTTCAACCGTCTACCTGTTCCATTCATTGTTCTACTTGTCGAAAGTTACAAATAATTTCCGATAAAGGATTAACAATGGGGCTCATTGTTCACTTAAACTTGAAGGACAAAAAATTGGCGAATGGTACTGTTTGGATGCTTTGCGTACATGTTTCTTAGACTATATGGAAGCAATATATACAAGGATTTCAACCGTCTACCTGTTCCATTCATTGTTCTACTTGTCGAAAGTTACAAATAATTACCGATAAAGGATTAACCATTGGGGCTCATTGTTCACTTAAACTTGAAGAACAAAAAATTGGCGAATTGTACTGTTTGGATGCTTTGCATATATGTTTCTTAGACTATAAAGAAGCAATATATACATTGATTTCAACCGTCTACCTTTTCCATTCATTGTTCTACTTGTCGCAAGTTACAAATAATTTCCGTTAAAGTATTAACAATGGGGCTCGTAGTTCACTAAAACTTGAAGAACAAAAAATTGGCGAATTGTACTGTTTGGATGCTTTGCATATATGTATCTTAGACTATATAGAAGCAATATATACAAGGATTTCAACCGTCTACCTGTTCCATTCATTGTTCTACTTGTCGAAAGTTACAAATAATTACCGATAAAGGATTAACCATTGGGGCTCATTGTTCACTTAAACTTGTAGAACAAAAAATTGGCGAATTGTACTGTTTGGATGCTTTGCATATATGTTTCTTAGACTATATAGAAGCAATATATACAAAGATTTCAACCGTCTACCTGTTCCATTCATTGTTCTACTTGTCGAAAGTTACAAATAATTTCCTTTAAAGGATTAACAATGGGGCTCGCTGTTCACTTAAACTTGAAGATCAAAAAATCGGCGAATTGTACTGTTTGGATGCTTTGCATATATATTTCTTAGACTATATAGAAGCAATATATACAATAATTTCAACAGTCTACCTGTTCCATTCATTGTTCTACTTGTCGAAATTTACAAATAATTTCCTTTAAAGGATTAACAATGGGGCTCGTAGTTCACTTAAACTTGAAGAACAAAAAATTGGCGAATGGTACTGTTTGGATGCTTTGCATATATGTTTCTTATACTATATAGAAGCAATATATACAAAGATTTCAACCGTCTACCTGTTCCATTCATTGTTCTACTTGTCGAAATTTACAAATAATTTCCTTTAAAGGATTAACAATGGGGCTCGTTGTTCACTTAAACTTGAAGAACAAAAAAGTGGCGAATGGTACTGTTTGGGTGCTTTGCATATATGTTTCTTAGACTATATAGAAGCAATATATACAAAGATTTCAACCGTCTACCTGTTCCATTCATTGTTCTACTTGTCGAAAGTTACAAATAATTTCCTTTAAAGGATTAACAATGGGGCTCATTGTTCACTTAAACTTGAAGAACAAAAAATTGGCGAATTGTACTGTTTGGATGCTTTGCATATATGTTTCTTAGACTATATGGAAGCAATATATACAAAGATTTCAACCGTCTACGTGTACCAATCATTGTTCTACTTGTCGAAATTTACAAATAATTTCCTTTAAAGGATTAACAATGGGGCTCGTTGTTCACTTAAACTTGAGGAACAAAAAAGTGGCGAATGGTACTGTTTGGATGCTTTGCATATATGTTTCTTAGACTATATAGAAGCAATATATACAAAGATTTCAACCGTCTACCTGTTCCATTCATTGTTCTACTTGTCGAAAGTTACAAATAATTTCCGATAACGGATTAACCATTGGGGCTCATTGTTCACTTAAACTTGAAGAACAAAAAATTGGCGAATTGTACTGTTTGGATGCTTTGCATATATGTTTCTTATACTATATAGAAGCAATATATACAAAGATTTCAACCGTCTACCTGTTCCATTCATTGTTCTACTTGTTGAAAGTTACAAATAATTTCCTTTAAAGGATTAACAATGGGGCTCATTGTTCACTTAAACTTGGAGGACAAAAAATTGGCGAATTATACTGTTTGGATGCTTTGCATATATGTTTCTTAGACTATATAGAAGCAATATATACAATGATTTCAACCGTCTACCTGTTCCATTCATTGTTCTACTTGTCGAAAGTTACAAATAATTTCCGTTAAAGTATTAACAATGGGGCTCGTAGTTCACTTATACTTGAAGATCAAATAATTGGCGAATTGTACTGTTTGGATGATTTGCATATATGTTTCTTAGACTTTATAGAAGCAATATATACAAAGATTTCAACCGTCTACCTGTTCCATTCATTGTTCTACTTGTCGAAATTTACAAATAATTTCCGATAACGGATTAACAATGGGGCTCATTGTTCACTTAAACTTGAAGATCAAAAAATTGGCGAATTGTACTGTTTGGATGCTTTGCATATATGTTTCTTAGACTATATAGAAGCAATATATACAAAGATTTCAACCGTCTACCTGTTCCATTCATTGTTCTACTTGAAGAAAGTTGCAAATAATTTCCATTTCATGATTATCAATGGGGCTCGCAGTTCACTTAAACTTGAAGATCAAAAAATTGGCGATTGTTACTGTTTAGATGCTTTGCATATAGGTTTCTTAGACTATATAGAAGCAATATATACAAAGATTTCAACCGTCTACCTGTTCCATTCATTGTTCTACTTGTCGAAAATTACAAATAATTTCCTATAAAGGATTAACCATTGGGGCTCATTGATCACTTACACTTGAAGAACAAAAAATTGGCGTATGGTACTGTTTGGATGCTTTGCATATATGTTTCTTAGACTATATAGAAGCAATATATACAATGATTTCAACAGTCTACCTGTTCCATTCATTGTTCTACTTGTCGAAATTTACAAATAATTTCCTTTAAAGGATTAACAATGGGGCTCGTAGTTCACTTAAACTTGAAGAACAAAAAATTGGCGAATGGTACTGTTAGGATGCTTTGCATATATGTTTCTTAGACTATATAGAAGCAATATATACATTGATTTCAACCGGCTACCTGTTCCATTCATTGTTCTACTTGTCGAAATTTACAAATAATTTCCTTTAAAGGATTAACAATGGGGCTCGTTGTTCACTTAAACTTGAAGAACAAAAAAGTGGCGAATGGTACTGTTTGGATGCTTTGCATATATGTTTCTTAGACTATATAGAAGCAATATATACATTGATTTCAACCGGCTACCTGTTCCATTCATTGTTCTACTTGTCGAAAGTTACAAATAATTTCCTATAGAGGATTAACAATGGGGCTCATTGTTCACTTAAACTTGAAGGACAAAAAATTGGCGAATGGTACTGTTTGGATGCTTTGCGTACATGTTTCTTAGACTATATGGAAGCAATATATACAAGGATTTCAACCGTCTACCTGTTCCATTCATTGTTCTACTTGTCGAAAGTTACAAATAATTACCGATAAAGGATTAACCATTGGGGCTCATTGTTCACTTAAACTTGAAGAACAAAAAATTGGCGAATTGTACTGTTTGGATGCTTTGCATATATGTTTCTTAGACTATATAGAAGCAATATATACAAAGATTTCAACCGTCTACCTGTTCCATTCATTGTTCTACTTGTCGAAAGTTACAAATAATTTCCGATAAAGGATTAACAATGGGGATCGCAGTTTACTTAATCTTGAAGAACAAGAAATTGGCGAATTGTGCTGTTTGGATGCTTTGCATATATGTTTCTTAGACTATATAGAAGCAATATATACAAAGATTTCAACCGTCTACCTGTTCCATTCATTGTTCTACTTGTCGAAAGTTACAAATAATTTCCTTTAAAGGATTAACAATGGGGCTCGTAGTTCACTTAAACTTGAAGAACAAAAAATTGGCGAATTGTACTGTTTGGATGCTTTGCACATATGTTTCATAGACTATATAGAAGCAATATATACAATGATTTCAACCGTCTACCTGTTCCATTCCTTGTTCTACTTGTCGAAAGTTACAAATAATTTCCGATAAAGGATTAACAATGGGTCTCATTGTTCACTTAAACTTGAAGAACAAAAAATTGGCGAATGGTACTGTTTGGATGCTTTGCATATATGTTTCTTAGACTATATGGAAGCAATATATACAAAGATTTCAACCGTCTACGTGTTCCAATCATTGTTCTACTTGTCGAAATTTACAAATAATTTCCTTTAAAGGATTAACAATGGAGCTCGTTGTTCACTTAAACTTGAAGAACAAAAAAGTGTCGAATGGTACTGTTTGGATGCTTTGCATATATGTTTCTTAGACTATATAGAAGCAATATATACATTGATTTCAACCGTCTACCTGTTCCATTCATTGTTCTACTTGTCGAAAGTTACAAATATGTTCCGTTAAAGTATTAACAATGGGGCTCGTAGTTCACTTAAACTTGAAGGTCAAATAATTGGCGAATTGTACTGTTTGGATGATTTGCATATATGTATCTTAGACTTTATAGAAGCAATATATACATAGATTTCAACCGTCTACCTGTTCCATTCATTGATCTACTTGTCGAAAGTTACAAATAATTTCCGATAAAGGATTAACAATGGGTCTCATTGTTCACTTAAACTTGAAGAACAAAAAATTGGCGAATGGTACTGTTTGGATGCTTTGCATATATGTTTCTTAGACTATATGGAAGCAATATATACAAAGATTTCAACCGTCTACGTGTTCCAATCATTGTTCTACTTGTCGAAATTTACAAATAATTTCCTTTAAAGGATTAACAATGGGGCTCGTTGTTCACTTAAACTTGAAGAACAAAAAAGTGGCGAATGGTACTGTTTGGATGCTTTGCATATATGTTTCTTAGACTATATAGAAGCAATATATACATTGATTTCAACCGTCTACCTGTTCCATTCATTGTTCTACTTGTCGCAAGTTACAAATAATTTCCGTTAAAGTATTAACAATGGGGCTCGTAGTTCACTTATACTTGAAGATCAAATAATTGGCGAATTGTACTGTTTGGATGATTTGCATATATGTTTCTTAGACTTTATAGAAGCAATATATACAAAGATTTCAACCGTCTACCTGTTCCATTCATTGTTCTACTTGTCGCAAGTTACAAATAATTTCCGTTAAAGTATTAACAATGGGGCTCGTAGTTCACTTATACTTGAAGATCAAATAATTGGCGAATGGTACTGTTTGGATGCTTTGCATATATGTTTCTTAGACTATATAGAAGCAATGTATACAAAGATTTCAACCGTCTACCTGTTCCATTCATTGTTCTACTTGTCGCAAGTTACAAATAATTTCCGTTAAAGTATTAACAATGGGGCTCGTAGTTCACTTAAACTTGAAGATCAAAAAATTGGCGAATTGTACTGTTTGGATGCTTTGCATATATGTTTCTTAGACTATATAGAAGCAATATATACAAAGATTTCAACCGTCTACCTGTTCCATTCATTGTTCTACTTGAAGAAAGTTGCAAATAATTTCCATTTCATGATTATCAATGGGGCTCGCAGTTCACTTAAACTTGAAGATCAAAAAATTGGCGATTGTTACTGTTTAGATGCTTTGCATATAGGTTTCTTAGACTATATAGAAGCAATATATACAAAGATTTCAACCGTCTACCTGTTCCATTCATTGTTCTACTTGTCGAAAATTACAAATAATTTCCTATAAAGGATTAACCATTGGGGCTCATTGATCACTTACACTTGAAGAACAAAAAATTGGCGTATGGTACTGTTTGGATGCTTTGCATATATGTTTCTTAGACTATATAGAAGCAATATATACAATGATTTCAACAGTCTACCTGTTCCATTCATTGTTCTACTTGTCGAAATTTACAAATAATTTACTTTAAAGGATTAACAATGGGGCTCGTAGTTCACTTAAACTTGAAGAACAAAAAATTGGCGAATGGTACTGTTAGGATGCTTTGCATATATGTTTCTTAGACTATATAGAAGCAATATATACATTGATTTCAACCGGCTACCTGTTCCATTCATTGTTCTACTTGTCGAAATTTACAAATAATTTCCGATAAAGGATTAACCATTGGGGCTCATTGTTCACTTAAACTTGAAGAACAAACAATTGGCGAATTGTACTGTTTGGATGCTTTGCATATATGTTTCTTAGACTATATAGATGCAATATATACAAAGATTTCAACCGGCTACCTGTTCCATTCATTGTTCTACTTGTCGAAATTTACAAATAATTTCCGATAGAGGATTAACCATTGGGGCTCATTGTTCACTTAAACTTGAAGAACAAAAAATTGGCGAATGGTACTGTTTGGATGCTTTGCATATATGTTTCTTAGACTATATAGATGCAATATATACAAAGATTTCAACCGGCTACCTGTTCCATTCATTGTTCTACTTGTCGAAATTTACAAATAATTTCCGATAAAGGATTAACCATTGGGGCTCATTGTTCACTTAAACTTGAAGAACAAACAATTGGCGAATTGTACTGTTTGGATGCTTTGCATATATGTTTCTTAGACTATGTAGATGCAATATATACAAAGATTTCAACCGGCTACCAGTTCCATTCATTGGTCTACTTGTCGAAATTTACAAATAATTTCCGATAAAGGATTAACCATTGGGGCTCATTGTTCACTTAAACTTGAAGAACAAAAAATTGGCGAATGGTACTGTTTGGATGCTTTGCATATATGTTTCTTAGACTATATAGAAGCAATATATACATTGATTTCAACCGGCTACCTGTTCCATTCATTGTTCTACTTGTCGAAAGTTACAAATAATTTCCTATAAAGGATTAACAATGGGGCTCATTGTTCACTTAAACTTGAAGGACAAAAAATTGGCGAATGGTACTGTTTGGATGCTTTGCGTACATGTTTCTTAGACTATATGGAAGCAATATATACATTGATTTCAACCGTCTACCTGTTCCATTCATTGTTCTACTTGTCGCAAGTTACAAATAATTTCCGTTAAAGTATTAACAATGGGGCTCGTAGTTCACTTATACTTGAAGATCAAATAATTGGCGAATTGTACTGTTTGGATGATTTGCATATATGTTTCTTAGACTTTATAGAAGCAATATATACAAAGATTTCAACCGTCTACCTGTTCCATTCATTGTTCTACTTGTCGCAAGTTACAAATAATTTCCGTTAAAGTATTAACAATGGGGCTCGTAGTTCACTTATACTTGAAGATCAAATAATTGGCGAATGGTACTGTTTGGATGCTTTGCATATATGTTTCTTAGACTATATAGAAGCAATGTATACAAAGATTTCAACCGTCTACCTGTTCCATTCATTGTTCTACTTGTCGCAAGTTACAAATAATTTCCGTTAAAGTATTAACAATGGGGCTCGTAGTTCACTTAAACTTGAAGATCAAAAAATTGGCGAATTGTACTGTTTGGATGATTTGCATATATGTTTCTTAGACTATATAGAAGCAATATATACAAAGATTTCAACCGTCTACCTGTTCCATTCATTGTTCTACTTGAAGAAAGTTGCAAATAATTTCCATTTCATGATTATCAATGGGGCTCGCAGTTCACTTAAACTTGAAGATCAAAAAATTGGCGATTGTTACTGTTTAGATGCTTTGCATATAGGTTTCTTAGACTATATAGAAGCAATATATACAAAGATTTCAACCGTCTACCTGTTCCATTCATTGTTCTACTTGTCGAAAATTACAAATAATTTCCTATAAAGGATTAACCATTGGGGCTCATTGATCACTTACACTTGAAGAACAAAAAATTGGCGTATGGTACTGTTTGGATGCTTTGCATATATGTTTCTTAGACTATATAGAAGCAATATATACAATGATTTCAACAGTCTACCTGTTCCATTCATTGTTCTACTTGTCGAAATTTACAAATAATTTCCTTTAAAGGATTAACAATGGGGCTCGTAGTTCACTTAAACTTGAAGAACAAAAAATTGGCGAATGGTACTGTTAGGATGCTTTGCATATATGTTTCTTAGACTATATAGAAGCAATATATACATTGATTTCAACCGGCTACCTGTTCCATTCATTGTTCTACTTGTCGAAATTTACAAATAATTTCCGATAAAGGATTAACCATTGGGGCTCATTGTTCACTTAAACTTGAAGAACAAACAATTGGCGAATTGTACTGTTTGGATGCTTTGCATATATGTTTCTTAGACTATATAGATGCAATATATACAAAGATTTCAACCGGCTACCTGTTCCATTCATTGTTCTACTTGTCGAAATTTACAAATAATTTCCGATAGAGGATTAACCATTGGGGCTCATTGTTCACTTAAACTTGAAGAACAAAAAATTGGCGAATGGTACTGTTTGGATGCTTTGCATATATGTTTCTTAGACTATATAGATGCAATATATACAAAGATTTCAACCGGCTACCTGTTCCATTCATTGTTCTACTTGTCGAAATTTACAAATAATTTCCGATAAAGGATTAACCATTGGGGCTCATTGTTCACTTAAACTTGAAGAACAAACAATTGGCGAATTGTACTGTTTGGATGCTTTGCATATATGTTTCTTAGACTATGTAGATGCAATATATACAAAGATTTCAACCGGCTACCAGTTCCATTCATTGGTCTACTTGTCGAAATTTACAAATAATTTCCGATAAAGGATTAACCATTGGGGCTCATTGTTCACTTAAACTTGAAGAACAAAAAATTGGCGAATGGTACTGTTTGGATGCTTTGCATATATGTTTCTTAGACTATATAGAAGCAATATATACATTGATTTCAACCGGCTACCTGTTCCATTCATTGTTCTACTTGTCGAAAGTTACAAATAATTTCCTATAAAGGATTAACAATGGGGCTCATTGTTCACTTAAACTTGAAGGACAAAAAATTGGCGAATGGTACTGTTTGGATGCTTTGCGTACATGTTTCTTAGACTATATGGAAGCAATATATACAAGGATTTCAACCGTCTACCTGTTCCATTCATTGTTCTACTTGTCGAAAGTTACAAATAATTACCGATAAAGGATTAACCATTGGGGCTCATTGTTCACTTAAACTTGAAGAACAAAAAATTGGCGAATTGTACTGTTTGGATGCTTTGCATATATGTTTCTTAGACTATATAGAAGCAATATATACAAAGATTTCAACCGTCTACCTGTTCCATTCATTGTTCTACTTGTTGAAAGTTACAAATAATTTCCTTTAAAGGATTAACAATGGGGCTCATTGTTCACTTAAACTTGAAGAACAAAAAATTGGCGTATGGTACTGTTTGGATGCTTTGCATATATGTTTCTTAGACTATATAGAAGCAATATATACAATGATTTCAACAGTCTACCTGTTCCATTCATTGTTCTACTTGTCGAAATTTACAAATAATTTCCTTTAAAGGATTAACAATGGGGCTCGTAGTTCACTTAAACTTGAAGAACAAAAAATTGGCGAATGGTACTGTTAGGATGCTTTGCATATATGTTTCTTAGACTATATAGAAGCAATATATACATTGATTTCAACCGGCTACCTGTTCCATTCATTGTTCTACTTGTCGAAAGTTACAAATAATTACCGATAAAGGATTAACCATTGGGGCTCATTGTTAACTTAAACTTGAAGAACAAAAAATTGGCGAATGGTACTGTTTGGATGCTTTGCATATATGTTTCTTAGACTATATAGAAGCAATATATACATTGATTTCAACCGGCTACCTGTTCCATTCATTGTTCTACTTGTCGAAAGTTACAAATAATTTCCTATAAAGGATTAACAATGGGGCTCATTGTTCACTTAAACTTGAAGGACAAAAAATTGGCGAATGGTACTGTTTGGATGCTTTGCGTACATGTTTCTTAGACTATATGGAAGCAATATATACAAGGATTTCAACCGTCTACCTGTTCCATTCATTGTTCTACTTGTCGAAAGTTACAAATAATTACCGATAAAGGATTAACCATTGGGGCTCATTGTTCACTTAAACTTGAAGAACAAAAAATTGGCGAATTGTACTGTTTGGATGCTTTGCATATATGTTTCTTAGACTATATAGAAGCAATATATACAAAGATTTCAACCGTCTACCTGTTCCATTCATTGTTCTACTTGTCGAAAGTTACAAATAATTTCCGATAAAGGATTAACAATGGGGATCGCAGTTTACTTAGTCTTGAAGAACAAGAAATTGGCGAATTGTGCTGTTTGGATGCTTTGCATATATGTTTCTTAGACTATATAGAAGCAATATATACAAAGATTTCAACCGTCTACCTGTTCCATTCATTGTTCTACTTGTCGAAAGTTACAAATAATTTCCTTTAAAGGATTAACAATGGGGCTCGTAGTTCACTTAAACTTGAAGAACAAAAAATTGGCGAATTGTACTGTTTGGATGCTTTGCACATATGTTTCATAGACTATATAGAAGCAATATATACAATGATTTCAACCGTCTACCTGTTCCATTCCTTGTTCTACTTGTCGAAAGTTACAAATAATTTCCGATAAAGGATTAACAATGGGTCTGATTGTTCACTTAAACTTGAAGAACAAAAAATTGGCGAATGGTACTGTTTGGATGCTTTGCATATATGTTTCTTAGACTATATGGAAGCAATATATACAAAGATTTCAACCGTCTACGTGTTCCAATCATTGTTCTACTTGTCGAAATTTACAAATAATTTCCTTTAAAGGATTAACAATGGAGCTCGTTGTTCACTTAAACTTGAAGAACAAAAAAGTGTCGAATGGTACTGTTTGGATGCTTTGCATATATGTTTCTTAGACTATATAGAAGCAATATATACATTGATTTCAACCGTCTACCTGTTCCATTCATTGTTCTACTTGTCGAAAGTTACAAATAAGTTCCGTTAAAGTATTAACAATGGGGCTCGTAGTTCACTTAAACTTGAAGGTCAAATAATTGGCGAATTGTACTGTTTGGATGATTTGCATATATGTATCTTAGACTTTATAGAAGCAATATATACATAGATTTCAACCGTCTACCTGTTCCATTCATTGATCTACTTGTCGAAAGTTACAAATAATTTCCGATAAAGGATTAACAATGGGTCTCATTGTTCACTTAAACTTGAAGAACAAAAAATTGGCGAATGGTACTGTTTGGATGCTTTGCATATATGTTTCTTAGACTATATAGAAGCAATATATACATTGATTTCAACCGGCTACCTGTTCCATTCATTGTTCTACTTGTCGAAAGTTACAAATAATTTCCTATAAAGGATTAACAATGGGGCTCATTGTTCACTTAAACTTGAAGGACAAAAAATTGGCGAATGGTACTGTTTGGATGCTTTGCGTACATGTTTCTTAGACTATATGGAAGCAATATATACATTGATTTCAACCGTCTACCTGTTCCATTCATTGTTCTACTTGTCGCAAGTTACAAATAATTTCCGTTAAAGTATTAACAATGGGGCTCGTAGTTCACTTATACTTGAAGATCAAATAATTGGCGAATTGTACTGTTTGGATGATTTGCATATATGTTTCTTAGACTTTATAGAAGCAATATATACAAAGATTTCAACCGTCTACCTGTTCCATTCATTGTTCTACTTGTCGCAAGTTACAAATAATTTCCGTTAAAGTATTAACAATGGGGCTCGTAGTTCACTTATACTTGAAGATCAAATAATTGGCGAATGGTACTGTTTGGATGCTTTGCATATATGTTTCTTAGACTATATAGAAGCAATGTATACAAAGATTTCAACCGTCTACCTGTTCCATTCATTGTTCTACTTGTCGCAAGTTACAAATAATTTCCGTTAAAGTATTAACAATGGGGCTCGTAGTTCACTTAAACTTGAAGATCAAAAAATTGGCGAATTGTACTGTTTGGATGATTTGCATATATGTTTCTTAGACTATATAGAAGCAATATATACAAAGATTTCAACCGTCTACCTGTTCCATTCATTGTTCTACTTGAAGAAAGTTGCAAATAATTTCCATTTCATGATTATCAATGGGGCTCGCAGTTCACTTAAACTTGAAGATCAAAAAATTGGCGATTGTTACTGTTTAGATGCTTTGCATATAGGTTTCTTAGACTATATAGAAGCAATATATACAAAGATTTCAACCGTCTACCTGTTCCATTCATTGTTCTACTTGTCGAAAATTACAAATAATTTCCTATAAAGGATTAACCATTGGGGCTCATTGATCACTTACACTTGAAGAACAAAAAATTGGCGTATGGTACTGTTTGGATGCTTTGCATATATGTTTCTTAGACTATATAGAAGCAATATATACAATGATTTCAACAGTCTACCTGTTCCATTCATTGTTCTACTTGTCGAAATTTACAAATAATTTCCTTTAAAGGATTAACAATGGGGCTCGTAGTTCACTTAAACTTGAAGAACAAAAAATTGGCGAATGGTACTGTTAGGATGCTTTGCATATATGTTTCTTAGACTATATAGAAGCAATATATACATTGATTTCAACCGGCTACCTGTTCCATTCATTGTTCTACTTGTCGAAATTTACAAATAATTTCCGATAAAGGATTAACCATTGGGGCTCATTGTTCACTTAAACTTGAAGAACAAACAATTGGCGAATTGTACTGTTTGGATGCTTTGCATATATGTTTCTTAGACTATATAGATGCAATATATACAAAGATTTCAACCGGCTACCTGTTCCATTCATTGTTCTACTTGTCGAAATTTACAAATAATTTCCGATAGAGGATTAACCATTGGGGCTCATTGTTCACTTAAACTTGAAGAACAAAAAATTGGCGAATGGTACTGTTTGGATGCTTTGCATATATGTTTCTTAGACTATATAGATGCAATATATACAAAGATTTCAACCGGCTACCTGTTCCATTCATTGTTCTACTTGTCGAAATTTACAAATAATTTCCGATAAAGGATTAACCATTGGGGCTCATTGTTCACTTAAACTTGAAGAACAAACAATTGGCGAATTGTACTGTTTGGATGCTTTGCATATATGTTTCTTAGACTATGTAGATGCAATATATACAAAGATTTCAACCGGCTACCAGTTCCATTCATTGGTCTACTTGTCGAAATTTACAAATAATTTCCGATAAAGGATTAACCATTGGGGCTCATTGTTCACTTAAACTTGAAGAACAAAAAATTGGCGAATGGTACTGTTTGGATGCTTTGCATATATGTTTCTTAGACTATATAGAAGCAATATATACATTGATTTCAACCGGCTACCTGTTCCATTCATTGTTCTACTTGTCGAAAGTTACAAATAATTTCCTATAAAGGATTAACAATGGGGCTCATTGTTCACTTAAACTTGAAGGACAAAAAATTGGCGAATGGTACTGTTTGGATGCTTTGCGTACATGTTTCTTAGACTATATGGAAGCAATATATACAAGGATTTCAACCGTCTACCTGTTCCATTCATTGTTCTACTTGTCGAAAGTTACAAATAATTACCGATAAAGGATTAACCATTGGGGCTCATTGTTCACTTAAACTTGAAGAACAAAAAATTGGCGAATTGTACTGTTTGGATGCTTTGCATATATGTTTCTTAGACTATATAGAAGCAATATATACAAAGATTTCAACCGTCTACCTGTTCCATTCATTGTTCTACTTGTTGAAAGTTACAAATAATTTCCTTTAAAGGATTAACAATGGGGCTCATTGTTCACTTAAACTTGAAGAACAAAAAATTGGCGTATGGTACTGTTTGGATGCTTTGCATATATGTTTCTTAGACTATATAGAAGCAATATATACAATGATTTCAACAGTCTACCTGTTCCATTCATTGTTCTACTTGTCGAAATTTACAAATAATTTCCTTTAAAGGATTAACAATGGGGCTCGTAGTTCACTTAAACTTGAAGAACAAAAAATTGGCGAATGGTACTGTTAGGATGCTTTGCATATATGTTTCTTAGACTATATAGAAGCAATATATACATTGATTTCAACCGGCTACCTGTTCCATTCATTGTTCTACTTGTCGAAAGTTACAAATAATTACCGATAAAGGATTAACCATTGGGGCTCATTGTTAACTTAAACTTGAAGAACAAAAATTTGGCGAATGGTACTGTTTGGATGCTTTGCATATATGTTTCTTAGACTATATAGAAGCAATATATACATTGATTTCAACCGTCTACCTGTTCCATTCATTGTTCTACTTGTCGAAAGTTACAAATAAGTTCCGTTAAAGTATTAACAATGGGGCTCGTAGTTCACTTAAACTTGAAGGTCAAATAATTGGCGAATTGTACTGTTTGGATGATTTGCATATATGTATCTTAGACTTTATAGAAGCAATATATACATAGATTTCAACCGTCTACCTGTTCCATTCATTGATCTACTTGTCGAAAGTTACAAATAATTTCCGATAAAGGATTAACAATGGGTCTCATTGTTCACTTAAACTTGAAGAACAAAAAATTGGCGAATGGTACTGTTTGGATGCTTTGCATATATGTTTCTTAGACTATATGGAAGCAATATATACAAAGATTTCAACCGTCTACGTGTTCCAATCATTGTTCTACTTGTCGAAATTTACAAATAATTTCCTTTAAAGGATTAACAATGGGGCTCGTTGTTCACTTAAACTTGAAGAACAAAAAAGTGGCGAATGGTACTGTTTGGATGCTTTGCATATATGTTTCTTAGACTATATAGAAGCAATATATACATTGATTTCAACCGTCTACCTGTTCCATTCATTGTTCTACTTGTCGCAAGTTACAAATAATTTCCGTTAAAGTATTAACAATGGGGCTCGTAGTTCACTTATACTTGAAGATCAAATAATTGGCGAATTGTACTGTTTGGATGATTTGCATATATGTTTCTTAGACTTTATAGAAGCAATATATACAAAGATTTCAACCGTCTACCTGTTCCATTCATTGTTCTACTTGTCGAAAGTTACAAATAATTTCCGATAAAGGATTAACAATGGGGATCGCAGTTTACTTAATCTTGAAGAACAAGAAATTGGCGAATTGTGCTGTTTGGATGCTTTGCATATATGTTTCTTAGACTATATAGAAGCAATATATACAAAGATTTCAACCGTCTACCTGTTCCATTCATTGTTCTACTTGTCGAAAGTTACAAATAATTTCCTTTAAAGGATTAACAATGGGGCTCGTAGTTCACTTAAACTTGAAGAACAAAAAATTGGCGAATTGTACTGTTTGGATGCTTTGCATATATGTTTCTTAGACTATATAGAAGCAATATATACAATGATTTCAACAGTCTACCTGTTCCATTCATTGTTCTACTTGTCGAAATTTACAAATAATTTCCTTTAAAGGATTAACAATGGGGCTCGTAGTTCACTTAAACTTGAAGAACAAAAAATTGGCGAATGGTACTGTTAGGATGCTTTGCATATATGTTTCTTAGACTATATAGAAGCAATATATACATTGATTTCAACCGGCTACCTGTTCCATTCATTGTTCTACTTGTCGAAATTTACAAATAATTTCCGATAAAGGATTAACCATTGGGGCTCATTGTTCACTTAAACTTGAAGAACAAACAATTGGCGAATTGTACTGTTTGGATGCTTTGCATATATGTTTCTTAGACTATATAGATGCAATATATACAAAGATTTCAACCGGCTACCTGTTCCATTCATTGTTCTACTTGTCGAAATTTACAAATAATTTCCGATAGAGGATTAACCATTGGGGCTCATTGTTCACTTAAACTTGAAGAACAAAAAATTGGCGAATGGTACTGTTTGGATGCTTTGCATATATGTTTCTTAGACTATATAGATGCAATATATACAAAGATTTCAACCGGCTACCTGTTCCATTCATTGTTCTACTTGTCGAAATTTACAAATAATTTCCGATAAAGGATTAACCATTGGGGCTCATTGTTCACTTAAACTTGAAGAACAAACAATTGGCGAATTGTACTGTTTGGATGCTTTGCATATATGTTTCTTAGACTATGTAGATGCAATATATACAAAGATTTCAACCGGCTACCAGTTCCATTCATTGGTCTACTTGTCGAAATTTACAAATAATTTCCGATAAAGGATTAACCATTGGGGCTCATTGTTCACTTAAACTTGAAGAACAAAAAATTGGCGAATGGTACTGTTTGGATGCTTTGCATATATGTTTCTTAGACTATATAGAAGCAATATATACATTGATTTCAACCGGCTACCTGTTCCATTCATTGTTCTACTTGTCGAAAGTTACAAATAATTTCCTATAAAGGATTAACAATGGGGCTCATTGTTCACTTAAACTTGAAGGACAAAAAATTGGCGAATGGTACTGTTTGGATGCTTTGCGTACATGTTTCTTAGACTATATGGAAGCAATATATACAAGGATTTCAACCGTCTACCTGTTCCATTCATTGTTCTACTTGTCGAAAGTTACAAATAATTACCGATAAAGGATTAACCATTGGGGCTCATTGTTCACTTAAACTTGAAGAACAAAAAATTGGCGAATTGTACTGTTTGGATGCTTTGCATATATGTTTCTTAGACTATATAGAAGCAATATATACAAAGATTTCAACCGTCTACCTGTTCCATTCATTGTTCTACTTGTTGAAAGTTACAAATAATTTCCTTTAAAGGATTAACAATGGGGCTCATTGTTCACTTAAACTTGAAGAACAAAAAATTGGCGTATGGTACTGTTTGGATGCTTTGCATATATGTTTCTTAGACTATATAGAAGCAATATATACAATGATTTCAACAGTCTACCTGTTCCATTCATTGTTCTACTTGTCGAAATTTACAAATAATTTCCTTTAAAGGATTAACAATGGGGCTCGTAGTTCACTTAAACTTGAAGAACAAAAAATTGGCGAATGGTACTGTTAGGATGCTTTGCATATATGTTTCTTAGACTATATAGAAGCAATATATACATTGATTTCAACCGGCTACCTGTTCCATTCATTGTTCTACTTGTCGAAAGTTACAAATAATTACCGATAAAGGATTAACCATTGGGGCTCATTGTTAACTTAAACTTGAAGAACAAAAAATTGGCGAATGGTACTGTTTGGATGCTTTGCATATATGTTTCTTAGACTATATAGAAGCAATATATACATTGATTTCAACCGGCTACCTGTTCCATTCATTGTTCTACTTGTCGAAAGTTACAAATAATTTCCTATAAAGGATTAACAATGGGGCTCATTGTTCACTTAAACTTGAAGGACAAAAAATTGGCGAATGGTACTGTTTGGATGCTTTGCGTACATGTTTCTTAGACTATATGGAAGCAATATATACAAGGATTTCAACCGTCTACCTGTTCCATTCATTGTTCTACTTGTCGAAAGTTACAAATAATTACCGATAAAGGATTAACCATTGGGGCTCATTGTTCACTTAAACTTGAAGAACAAAAAATTGGCGAATTGTACTGTTTGGATGCTTTGCATATATGTTTCTTAGACTATATAGAAGCAATATATACAAAGATTTCAACCGTCTACCTGTTCCATTCATTGTTCTACTTGTCGAAAGTTACAAATAATTTCCGATAAAGGATTAACAATGGGGATCGCAGTTTACTTAGTCTTGAAGAACAAGAAATTGGCGAATTGTGCTGTTTGGATGCTTTGCATATATGTTTCTTAGACTATATAGAAGCAATATATACAAAGATTTCAACCGTCTACTTGTTCCATTCATTGTTCTACTTGTCGAAAGTTACAAATAATTTCCTTTAAAGGATTAACAATGGGGCTCGTAGTTCACTTAAACTTGAAGAACAAAAAATTGGCGAATTGTACTGTTTGGATGCTTTGCACATATGTTTCATAGACTATATAGAAGCAATATATACAATGATTTCAACCGTCTACCTGTTCCATTCCTTGTTCTACTTGTCGAAAGTTACAAATAATTTCCGATAAAGGATTAACAATGGGTCTGATTGTTCACTTAAACTTGAAGAACAAAAAATTGGCGAATGGTACTGTTTGGATGCTTTGCATATATGTTTCTTAGACTATATGGAAGCAATATATACAAAGATTTCAACCGTCTACGTGTTCCAATCATTGTTCTACTTGTCCAAATTTACAAATAATTTCCTTTAAAGGATTAACAATGGAGCTCGTTGTTCACTTAAACTTGAAGAACAAAAAAGTGTCGAATGGTACTGTTTGGATGCTTTGCATATATGTTTCTTAGACTATATAGAAGCAATATATACATTGATTTCAACCGTCTACCTGTTCCATTCATTGTTCTACTTGTCGAAAGTTACAAATAAGTTCCGTTAAAGTATTAACAATGGGGCTCGTAGTTCACTTAAACTTGAAGGTCAAATAATTGGCGAATTGTACTGTTTGGATGATTTGCATATATGTATCTTAGACTTTATAGAAGCAATATATACATAGATTTCAACCGTCTACCTGTTCCATTCATTGATCTACTTGTCGAAAGTTACAAATAATTTCCGATAAAGGATTAACAATGGGTCTCATTGTTCACTTAAACTTGAAGAACAAAAAATTGGCGAATGGTACTGTTTGGATGCTTTGCATATATGTTTCTTAGACTATATGGAAGCAATATATACAAAGATTTCAACCGTCTACGTGTTCCAATCATTGTTCTACTTGTCGAAATTTACAAATAATTTCCTTTAAAGGATTAACAATGGGGCTCGTTGTTCACTTAAACTTGAAGAACAAAAAAGTGGCGAATGGTACTGTTTGGATGCTTTGCATATATGTTTCTTAGACTATATAGAAGCAATATATACATTGATTTCAACCGTCTACCTGTTCCATTCATTGTTCTACTTGTCGCAAGTTACAAATAATTTCCGTTAAAGTATTAACAATGGGGCTCGTAGTTCACTTATACTTGAAGATCAAATAATTGGCGAATTGTACTGTTTGGATGATTTGCATATATGTTTCTTAGACTTTATAGAAGCAATATATACAAAGATTTCAACCGTCTACCTGTTCCATTCATTGTTCTACTTGTCGAAAGTTACAAATAATTTCCGATAAAGGATTAACAATGGGGATCGCAGTTTACTTAATCTTGAAGAACAAGAAATTGGCGAATTGTGCTGTTTGGATGCTTTGCATATATGTTTCTTAGACTATATAGAAGCAATATATACAAAGATTTCAACCGTCTACCTGTTCCATTCATTGTTCTACTTGTCGAAAGTTACAAATAATTTCCTTTAAAGGATTAACAATGGGGCTCGTAGTTCACTTAAACTTGAAGAACAAAAAATTGGCGAATTGTACTGTTTGGATGCTTTGCACATATGTTTCATAGACTATATAGAAGCAATATATACAATGATTTCAACCGTCTACCTGTTCCATTCCTTGTTCTACTTGTCGAAAGTTACAAATAATTTCCGATAAAGGATTAACAATGGGTCTGATTGTTCACTTAAACTTGAAGAACAAAAAATTGGCGAATGGTACTGTTTGGATGCTTTGCATATATGTTTCTTAGACTATATGGAAGCAATATATACAAAGATTTCAACCGTCTACGTGTTCCAATCATTGTTCTACTTGTCGAAATTTACAAATAATTTCCTTTAAAGGATTAACAATGGAGCTCGTTGTTCACTTAAACTTGAAGAACAAAAAAGTGTCGAATGGTACTGTTTGGATGCTTTGCATATATGTTTCTTAGACTATATAGAAGCAATATATACATTGATTTCAACCGTCTACCTGTTCCATTCATTGTTCTACTTGTCGAAAGTTACAAATAAGTTCCGTTAAAGTATTAACAATGGGGCTCGTAGTTCACTTAAACTTGAAGGTCAAATAATTGGCGAATTGTACTGTTTGGATGATTTGCATATATGTATCTTAGACTTTATAGAAGCAATATATACATAGATTTCAACCGTCTACCTGTTCCATTCATTGATCTACTTGTCGAAAGTTACAAATAATTTCCGATAAAGGATTAACAATGGGTCTCATTGTTCACTTAAACTTGAAGAACAAAAAATTGGCGAATGGTACTGTTTGGATGCTTTGCATATATGTTTCTTAGACTATATGGAAGCAATATATACAAAGATTTCAACCTTCTACGTGTTCCAATCATTGTTCTACTTGTCGAAATTTACAAATAATTTCCTTTAAAGGATTAACAATGGGGCTCGTTGTTCACTTAAACTTGAAGAACAAAAAAGTGGCGAATGGTACTGTTTGGATGCTTTGCATATATGTTTCTTAGACTATATAGAAGCAATATATACATTGATTTCAACCGTCTACCTGTTCCATTCATTGTTCTACTTGTCGCAAGTTACAAATAATTTCCGTTAAAGTATTAACAATGGGGCTCGTAGTTCACTTATACTTGAAGATCAAATAATTGGCGAATTGTACTGTTTGGATGATTTGCATATATGTTTCTTAGACTTTATAGAAGCAATATATACAAAGATTTCAACCGTCTACCTGTTCCATTCATTGTTCTACTTGTCGAAAGTTACAAATAATTTCCGATAAAGGATTAACAATGGGGATCGCAGTTTACTTAATCTTGAAGAACAAGAAATTGGCGAATTGTGCTGTTTGGATGCTTTGCATATATGTTTCTTAGACTATATAGAAGCAATATATACAAAGATTTCAACCGTCTACCTGTTCCATTCATTGTTCTACTTGTCGAAAGTTACAAATAATTTCCTTTAAAGGATTAACAATGGGGCTCGTAGTTCACTTAAACTTGAAGAACAAAAAATTGGCGAATTGTACTGTTTGGATGCTTTGCACATATGTTTCATAGACTATATAGAAGCAATATATACAATGATTTCAACCGTCTACCTGTTCCATTCCTTGTTCTACTTGTCGAAAGTTACAAATAATTTCCGATAAAGGATTAACAATGGGTCTGATTGTTCACTTAAACTTGAAGAACAAAAAATTGGCGAATGGTACTGTTTGGATGCTTTGCATATATGTTTCTTAGACTATATGGAAGCAATATATACAAAGATTTCAACCGTCTACGTGTTCCAATCATTGTTCTACTTGTCGAAATTTACAAATAATTTCCTTTAAAGGATTAACAATGGAGCTCGTTGTTCACTTAAACTTGAAGAATAAAAAAGTGTCGAATGGTACTGTTTGGATGCTTTGCATATATGTTTCTTAGACTATATAGAAGCAATATATACATTGATTTCAACCGTCTACCTGTTCCATTCATTGTTCTACTTGTCGAAAGTTACAAATAAGTTCCGTTAAAGTATTAACAATGGGGCTCGTAGTTCACTTAAACTTGAAGGTCAAATAATTGGCGAATTGTACTGTTTGGATGATTTGCATATATGTATCTTAGACTTTATAGAAGCAATATATACATAGATTTCAACCGTCTACCTGTTCCATTCATTGATCTACTTGTCGAAAGTTACAAATAATTTCCGATAAAGGATTAACAATGGGTCTCATTGTTCACTTAAACTTGAAGAACAAAAAATTGGCGAATGGTACTGTTTGGATGCTTTGCATATATGTTTCTTAGACTATATGGAAGCAATATATACAAAGATTTCAACCGTCTACGTGTTCCAATCATTGTTCTACTTGTCGAAATTTACAAATAATTTCCTTTAAAGGATTAACAATGGGGCTCGTTGTTCACTTAAACTTGAAGAACAAAAAAGTGGCGAATGGTACTGTTTGGATGCTTTGCATATATGTTTCTTAGACTATATAGAAGCAATATATACATTGATTTCAACCGTCTACCTGTTCCATTCATTGTTCTACTTGTCGCAAGTTACAAATAATTTCCGTTAAAGTATTAACAATGGGGCTCGTAGTTCACTTATACTTGAAGATCAAATAATTGGCGAATTGTACTGTTTGGATGATTTGCATATATGTTTCTTAGACTTTATAGAAGCAATATATACAAAGATTTCAACCGTCTACCTGTTCCATTCATTGTTCTACTTGTCGAAAGTTACAAATAAGTTCCGTTAAAGTATTAACAATGGGGCTCGTAGTTCACTTAAACTTGAAGGTCAAATAATTGGCGAATTGTACTGTTTGGATGATTTGCATATATGTTTCTTAGACTTTATAGAAGCAATATATACAAAGATTTCAACCGTCTACCTGTTCCATTCATTGTTCTACTTGTCGACAGTTACAAATAATTTCCGTTAAGGCATTAACAATGGGGATCGTAGTTTACTTAATCTTGAAGAACAAGAAATTGTCGAATTGTGCTGTTTGGATGCTTTGCATATATATTTCTTAGACTATCTAGAAGCAATATATACAATAATTTCAACAGTCTACCTGTTCCATTCATTGTTCTACTTGTCGAAATTTACAAATAATTTCCTTTAAAGGATTAACAATGGGGCTCGTAGTTCACTTAAACTTGAAGAACAAAAAATTGGCGAATGGTACTGTTTGGATGCTTTGCATATATGTTTCTTAGACTATATAGAAGCAATGTATACAAAGATTTCAACCGTCTACCTGTTCCATTCATTGTTCTACTTGTCGCAAGTTACAAATAATTTCCGTTAAAGTATTAACAATGGGGCTCGTAGTTCACTTAAACTTGAAGATCAAAAAATTGGCGAATTGTACTGTTTGGATGCTTTGCATATATGTTTCTTAGACTATATAGAAGCAATATATACAAAGATTTCAACCGTCTACCTGTTCCATTCATTGTTCTACTTGAAGAAAGTTGCAAATAATTTCCATTTCATGATTATCAATGGGGCTCGCAGTTCACTTAAACTTGAAGATCAAAAAATTGGCGATTGTTACTGTTTAGATGCTTTGCATATAGGTTTCTTAGACTATATAGAAGCAGTATATACAAAGATTTCAACCGTCTACCTGTTCCATTCATTGTTCTACTTGTCGAAAATTACAAATAATTTCCTATAAAGGATTAACCATTGGGGCTCATTGATCACTTACACTTGAAGAACAAAAAATTGGCGTATGGTACTGTTTGGATGCTTTGCATATATGTTTCTTAGACTATATAGAAGCAATATATACAATGATTTCAACAGTCTACCTGTTCCATTCATTGTTCTACTTGTCGAAATTTACAAATAATTTCCTTTAAAGGATTAACAATGGGGCTCGTAGTTCACTTAAACTTGAAGAACAAAAAATTGGCGAATGGTACTGTTAGGATGCTTTGCATATATGTTTCTTAGACTATATAGAAGCAATATATACATTGATTTCAACCGGCTACCTGTTCCATTCATTGTTCTACTTGTCGAAATTTACAAATAATTTCCGATAAAGGATTAACCATTGGGGCTCATTGTTCACTTAAACTTGAAGAACAAACAATTGGCGAATTGTACTGTTTGGATGCTTTGCATATATGTTTCTTAGACTATATAGATGCAATATATACAAAGATTTCAACCGGCTACCTGTTTCATTCATTGTTCTACTTGTCGAAATTTACAAATAATTTCCGATAAAGGATTAACCATTGGGGCTCATTGTTCACTTAAACTTGAAGAACAAAAAATTGGCGAATGGTACTGTTTGGATGCTTTGCATATATGTTTCTTAGACTATATAGATGCAATATATACAAAGATTTCATCCGGCTACCTGTTCCATTCATTGTTCTACTTGTCGAAATTTACAAATAATTTCCGATAAAGGATTAACCATTGGGGCTCATTGTTCACTTAAACTTGAAGAACAAAAAATTGGCGAATGGTACTGTTTGGATGCTTTGCATATATGTTTCTTGGACTATATAGAAGCAACATATACAATGATTTCAACCGTCTACCTGTTCCATTCATTGTTCTACTTGTCGAATGTTACAAATAATTTCCGTTAAGGGATTAACAATGGGGATCGTAGTTTACTTAAACTTGAAGAACAAAAAATTGGCGAATTGTACTGTTTGGATGCTTTGCATATATGTTTCTTAGACTATATAGAAGCAATATATACAATGATTTCAACCGTCTACCTATTCCATTCATTGTTCTACTTGTCGAAATTTACAAATAATTTCCTTTAAAGGATTAACAATGGGGCTCGTAGTTCACTTAAACTTGAAGAACAAAAAATTGGCGAATGGTACTGTTTGGATGCTTTGCATATATGTTTCTTGGACTATATAGAAGCAATATATACAATGATTTCAACCGTCTACCTGTTCCATTCATTGTTCTACTTGTCGAATGTTACAAATAATTTCCGTTAAGGGATTAACAATGGGGATCGTAGTTTACTTAAACTTGAAGAACAAAAAATTGGCGAATTGTACTGTTTGGATGCTTTGCATATATGTTTCATAGACTATATAGGTGCAATATATACAAAGATTTCAACCGTCTACCTGTTCCATTCATTGTTTTACTTGTCGAAAGTTACAAATAATTTCCTTTAAAGGATTAACAATGGGGCTCATTGTTCACTTAAACTTGAAGAACAAAAAATTGGCGAACTGCACTGTTTGAATGCTTTGCATATATGTTTCTTAGACTATATAGAAGCAATATATACAATGATTTCAACCGTCTACCTGTTCCATTCATTGTTCTACTTGTCGAATGTTACAAATAATTTCCGTTAAGGGATTAACAATGGGGATCGTAGTTTACTTAAACTTGAAGAACAAAAAATTGGCGAATTGTACTGTTTGGATGCTTTGCATATATGTTTCTTAGACTATATAGAAGCAATATATACAATGATTTCAACCGTCTACCTATTCCATTCATTGTTCTACTTGTCGAAATTTACAAATAATTTCCTTTAAAGGATTAACAATGGGGCTCGTAGTTCACTTAAACTTGAAGAACAAAAAATTGGCGAATGGTACTGTTTGGATGCTTTGCATATATGTTTCTTAGACTATATAGAAGCAATGTATACAAAGATTTCAACCGTCTACCTGTTCCATTCATTGTTCTACTTGTCGCAAGTTACAAATAATTTCCGTTAAAGTATTAACAATGGGGCTCGTAGTTCACTTAAACTTGAAGATCAAAAAATTGGCGAATTGTACTGTTTGGATGCTTTGCATATATGTATCTTAAACTATATAGAAGCAATATATACAATGATTTCAACCGTCTACCTGTTCCATTCATTGTTCTACTTGTCGCAAGTTACAAATAATTTCCGTTAAAGTATTAACAATGGGGCTCGTAGTTCACTTATACTTGAAGATCAAATAATTGGCGAATTGTACTGTTTGGATGATTTGCATATATGTTTCTTAGACTTTATAGAAGCAATATATACAAAGATTTCAACCGTCTACCTGTTCCATTCATTGTTCTACTTGTCGAAAGTTACAAATAAGTTCCGTTAAAGTATTAACAATGGGGCTCGTAGTTCACTTAAACTTGAAGGTCAAATAATTGGCGAATTGTACTGTTTGGATGATTTGCATATATGTTTCTTAGACTTTATAGAAGCAATATATACAAAGATTTCAACCGTCTACCTCTTCCATTCATTGTTCTACTTGTCGACAGTTACAAATAATTTCCGTTAAGGCATTAACAATGGGGATCGTAGTTTACTTAATCTTGAAGAACAAGAAATTGTCGAATTGTGCTGTTTGGATGCTTTGCATATATGTTTCTTAGACTATATAGAAGCAATATATACAAAGATTTCAACCGTCTACCTGTTCCATTCATTGTTCTACTTGTCGAAAGTTACAAATAATTTCCTTTAAAGGATTAACAATGGGGCTCATTGTTCACTTAAACTTGAAGAACAAAAAATCGGCGAATTGTACTGTTTGGATGCTTTGCATATATATTTCTTAGACTATCTAGAAGCAATATATACAATAATTTCAACAGTCTACCTGTTCCATTCATTGTTCTACTTGTCGAAATTTACAAATAATTTCCTTTAAAGGATTAACAATGGGGCTCGTAGTTCACTTAAACTTGAAGAACAAAAAATTGGCGAATGGTACTGTTTGGATGCTTTGCATATATGTTTCTTAGACTATATAGAAGCAATGTATACAAAGATTTCAACCGTCTACCTGTTCCATTCATTGTTCTACTTGTCGCAAGTTACAAATAATTTCCGTTAAAGTATTAACAATGGGGCTCGTAGTTCACTTAAACTTGAAGATCAAAAAATTGGCGAATTGTACTGTTTGGATGCTTTGCATATATGTTTCTTAGACTATATAGAAGCAATATATACAAAGATTTCAACCGTCTACCTGTTCCATTCATTGTTCTACTTGAAGAAAGTTGCAAATAATTTCCATTTCATGATTATCAATGGGCCTCGCAGTTCACTTAAACTTGAAGATCAAAAAATTGGCGATTGTTACTGTTTAGATGCTTTGCATATAGGTTTCTTAGACTATATAGAAGCAATATATACAATGATTTCAACCGTCTACCTGTTCCATTCATTGTTCTACTTGTCGAATGTTACAAATAATTTCCGTTAAGGGATTAACAATGGGGATCGTAGTTTACTTAAACTTGAAGAACAAAAAATTGGCGAATTGTACTGTTTGGATGCTTTGCATATATGTTTCTTAGACTATATAGAAGCAATATATACAATGATTTCAACCGTCTACCTATTCCATTCATTGTTCTACTTGTCGAAATTTACAAATAATTTCCTTTAAAGGATTAACAATGGGGCTCGTAGTTCACTTAAACTTGAAGAACAAAAAATTGGCGAATGGTACTGTTTGGATGGTTTGCATATATGTTTCTTGGACTATATAGAAGCAATATATACAATGATTTCAACCGTCTACCTGTTCCATTCATTGTTCTACTTGTCGAATGTTACAAATAATTTCCGTTAAGGGATTAACAATGGGGATCGTAGTTTACTTAAACTTGAAGAACAAAAAATTGGCGAATTGTACTGTTTGGATGCTTTGCATATATGTTTCTTAGACTATATAGAAGCAATATATACAATGATTTCAACCGTCTACCTATTCCATTCATTGTTCTACTTGTCGAAATTTACAAATAATTTCCTTTAAAGGATTAACAATGGGGCTCGTAGTTCACTTAAACTTGAAGAGCAAAAAATTGTCGAATTGTACTGTTTGGATGCTTTGCATATATGTTTCTTAAACTATATAGAAGCAATATATACAATGATTTCAACCGTCTACCTGTTCCATTCATTGTTCTACTTGTCGAAAGTTACAAATAATTTCCGTTTAGGGATTAACAATGGGGATCGTAGTTTACTTAAACTTGTAGAACAAAAAATTGGCGAATGGTACTGTTAGGATGCTTTGCATATATGTTTCTTAGACTATATAGAAGCAATATATACAAGGATTTCAACCGTCTACCTGTTCCATTCATTGTTCTACTTGTCGAAAGTTACAAATAATTACCGATAAAGGATTAACCATTGGGGCTCATTGTTCACTTACACTTGAAGAACAAAAAATTGGCGAATTGTACTGTTTGGATGCTTTGCATATATGTTTCATAGACTATATAGATGCAATATATACAATGATTTCAACAGTCTACCTGTTCCATTCATTGTTCTACTTGTCGAAATTTACAAATAATTTCCTTTAAAGGATTAACAATGGGGCTCGTAGTTCACTTAAACTTGAAGAACAAAAAATTGGCGAATGGTACTGTTAGGATGCTTTGCATATATGTTTCTTAGACTATATAGAAGCAATATATACATTGATTTCAACCGGCTACCTGTTCCATTCATTGTTCTACTTGTCGAAATTTACAAATAATTTCCGATAAAGGATTAACCATTGGGGCTCATTGTTCACTTAAACTTGAAGAACAAACAATTGGCGAATTGTACTGTTTGGATGCTTTGCATATATGTTTCTTAGACTATATAGATGCAATATATACAAAGATTTCAACCGGCTACCTGTTCCATTCATTGTTCTACTTGTCGAAATTTACAAATAATTTCCGATAAAGGATTAACCATTGGGGCTCATTGTTCACTTAAACTTGAAGAACAAAAAATTGGCGAATGGTACTGTTTGGATGCTTTGCATATATGTTTCTTAGACTATATAGATGCAATATATACAAAGATTTCAACCGGCTACCTGTTCCATTCATTGTTCTACTTGTCGAAATTTACAAATAATTTCCGATAAAGGATTAACCATTGGGGCTCATTGTTCACTTAAACTTGAAGAACAAAAAATTGGCGAATGGTACTGTTTGGATGCTTTGCATATATGTTTCTTGGACTATATAGAAGCAATATATACAATGATTTCAACCGTCTACCTGTTCCATTCATTGTTCTACTTGTCGAATGTTACAAATAATTTCCGTTAAGGGATTAACAATGGGGATCGTAGTTTACTTAAACTTGAAGAACAAAAAATTGGCGAATTGTACTGTTTGGATGCTTTGCATATATGTTTCTTAGACTATATAGAAGCAATATATACAATGATTTCAACCGTCTACCTATTCCATTCATTGTTCTACTTGTCGAAATTTACAAATAATTTCCTTTAAAGGATTAACAATGGGGCTCGTAGTTCACTTAAACTTGAAGAGCAAAAAATTGTCGAATTGTACTGTTTGGATGCTTTGCATATATGTTTCTTAAACTATATAGAAGCAATATATACAATGATTTCAACCGTCTACCTGTTCCATTCATTGTTCTGCTTGTCGAAAGTTACAAATAATTTCCTTTAAGTGATTAACAATGGGGATCGTAGTTTACTTAAACTTGAAGAACAAAAAATTGGCGAATTGTACTGTTTGGATGCTTTGCTTATATGTTTCTTAGACTATATAGAAGCAATATATACAAGGATTTCAACCGTCTACCTGTTCCATTCATTGTTCTACTTGTCGAAAGTTACAAATAATTACCGATAAAGGATTAACCATTGGGGCTCATTGTTCACTTACACTTGAAGAACAAAAAATTGGCGAATTGTACTGTTTGGATGCTTTGCATATATGTTTCATAGACTATATAGGTGCAATATATACAAAGATTTCAACCGTCTACCTGTTCCATTCATTGTTTTACTTGTCGAAAGTTACAAATAATTTCCTTTAAAGGATTAACAATGGGGCTCATTGTTCACTTAAACTTGAAGAACAAAAAATTGGCGAACTGCACTGTTTGAATGCTTTGCATATATGTTTCTTAGACTATATAGAAGCAATATATACAATGATTTCAACCGTCTACCTGTTCCATTCATTGTTCTACTTGTCGAATGTTACAAATAATTTCCGTTAAGGGATTAACAATGGGGATCGTAGTTTACTTAAACTTGAAGAACAAAAAATTGGCGAATTGTACTGTTTGGATGCTTTGCATATATGTTTCTTAGACTATATAGAAGCAATATATACAATGATTTCAACCGTCTACCTATTCCATTCATTGTTCTACTTGTCGAAATTTACAAATAATTTCCTTTAAAGGATTAACAATGGGGCTCGTAGTTCACTTAAACTTGAAGAACAAAAAATTGGCGAATGGTACTGTTTGGATGCTTTGCATATATGTTTCTTAGACTATATAGAAGCAATGTATACAAAGATTTCAACCGTCTACCTGTTCCATTCATTGTTCTACTTGTCGCAAGTTACAAATAATTTCCGTTAAAGTATTAACAATGGGGCTCGTAGTTCACTTAAACTTGAAGATCAAAAAATTGGCGAATTGTACTGTTTGGATGCTTTGCATATATGTATCTTAAACTATATAGAAGCAATATATACAATGATTTCAACCGTCTACCTGTTCCATTCATTGTTCTACTTGTCGAAAGTTACAAATAATTTCCGTTAAGTGATTAACAATGGGGATCGTAGTTTACTTAAACTTGAAGAACAAAAAATTGGCGAATTGTACTGTTTGGATGCTTTGCATATATGTTTCTTAGACTATATAGAAGCAATATATACAATGATTTCAACCGTCTACCTGTTCCATTCATTGTTCTACTTGTCGAAAGATACAAATAATTTCCGTTAAGGGATTAACAATGGGGATCGTAGTTTACTTAAACTTGAAGAACAAAAAATTGGCGAATTGTACTGTTTGGATGCTTTGCTTATATGTTTCTTAGACTATATAGAAGCAATATATACAAGGATTTCAACCGTCTACCTGGTCCATTCATTGTTCTACTTGTCGAAAGTTACAAATAATTACCGATAAAGGATTAACCATTGGGGCTCATTGTTCACTTAAACTTGAAGAACAAAAAATTGGCGAATTGTACTGTTTTGATGCTTTGCATATATGTTTCATAGACTATATAGATGCAACATATACAAAGATTTCAACCGTTTACCTGTTCCATTCATTGTTCTACTTGTCGAAAGTTACAAATAATTTCCTTTAAAGGATTAACAATGGGGCTCATTGTTCACTTAAACTTGAAGAACAAAAAATTGGCGAACTGTACTGTTTGGATGCTTTGCATATATGTTTCTTAGACTATATAGAAGCAATATATACAATGATTTCAACAGTCTACCTGTTCCATTCATTGTTCTACTTGTCGAAATTTACAAATAATTTCCTATAAAGGATTAACCATTGGGGCTCATTGTTCACTTAAACTTGAAGAACAAACAATTGGCGAAGTGTACTGTTTGGATGCTTTGCATATATGTTTCTTAGACTATATAGATGCAATATATACAAAGATTTCAACCGGCTACCTGTTCCATTCATTGTTCTACTTGTCGAAATTTACAAATAATTTCCGATAAAGGATTAACCATTGGGGCTCATTGTTCACTTAAACTTGAAGAACAAAAAATTGGCGAATGGTACGGTTTGGATGCTTTGCATATATGTTTCTTAGACTATATAGAAGCAATATATACATTGATTTCAACCGGCTACCTGTTCCATTCATTGTTCTACTTGTCGAAAGTTACAAATAATTACCGATAAAGGATTAACCATTGGGGCTCATTGTTCACTTAAACTTGAAGAACAAAAAATTGGCGAATTGTACTGTTTGGATGCTTTGCATATATGTTTCATAGACTATATAGATGCAACATATACAAAGATTTCAACCGTTTACCTGTTCCATTCATTGTTCTACTTGTCGAAAGTTACAAATAATTTCCTTTAAAGGATTAACAATGGGGCTCATTGTTCACTTAAACTTGAAGAACAAAAAATTGGCGAACTGTACTGTTTGGATGCTTTGCATATATGTTTCTTAGACTATATAGAAGCAATATATACAATGATTTCAACAGTCTACCTGTTCCATTCATTGTTCTACTTGTCGAAATTTACAAATAATTTCCTATAAAGGATTAACCATTGGGGCTCATTGTTCACTTAAACTTGAAGAACAAACAATTGGCGAAGTGTACTGTTTGGATGCTTTGCATATATGTTTCTTAGACTATATAGATGCAATATATACAAAGATTTCAACCGGCTACCTGTTCCATTCATTGTTCTACTTGTCGAAATTTACAAATAATTTCCGATAAAGGATTAACCATTGGGGCTCATTGTTCACTTAAACTTGAAGAACAAAAAATTGGCGAATGGTACTGTTTGGATGCTTTGCATATATGTTTCTTAGACTATATAGAAGCAATATATACATTGATTTCAACCGGCTACCTGTTCCATTCATTGTTCTACTTGTCGAAAGTTACAAATAATTTCCTATAAAGGATTAACCATGGGGCTCATTGTTCACTTAAACTTGAAGGACAAAAAATTGGCGAATGGTACTGTTTGGATGCTTTGCGTACATGTTTCTTAGACTATATGGAAGCAATATATACAAGGATTTCAACCGTCTACCTGTTCCATTCATTGTTCTACTTGTCGAAAGTTACAAATAATTACCGATAAAGGATTAACCATTGGGGCTCATTGTTCACTTAATCTTGAAGAACAAAAAATTGGCGAATTGTACTGTTTGGATGCTTTGCATATATGTTTCTTAGACTATATAGAAGCAATATATACAAAGATTTCAACCGTCTACCTGTTCCATTCATTGTTCTACTTGTCGAAAGTTACAAATAATTTCCTTTAAAGGATTAACCATTGGGGCTCATTGTTCACTTAAACTTGAAGAACAAAAAATTGGCGAATTGTACTGTTTGGATGCTTTGCATATATGTTTCTTATACTATATAGAAGCAATATATACATTGATTTCAACCGGCTACCTGTTCCATTCATTGTTCTACTTGTCGAAATTTACAAATAATTTCCGATAAAGGATTAACCATTGGGGCTCATTGTTCACTTAAACTTGAAGAACAAACAATTGGCGAATTGTACTGTTTGGATGCTTTGCATATATGTTTCTTAGACTATATAGATGCAATATATACAAAGATTTCAACCGGCTACCAGTTCCATTCATTGTTCTACTTGTCGAAATTTACAAATAATTTCCGATAAAGGATTAACCATTGGGGCTCATTGTTCACTTAAACTTGAAGAACAAAAAATTGGCGAATGGTACTGTTTGGATGCTTTTCATATATGTTTCTTAGACTATATAGAAGCAATATATACATTGATTTCAACCGGCTACCTGTTCCATTCATTGTTCTACTTGTCGAAAGTTACAAATAATTTCCTATAAAGGATTAACAATGGGGCTCATTGTTCACTTAAACTTGAAGGACAAAAAATTGGCGAATGGTACTGTTTGGATGCTTTGCGTACATGTTTCTTAGACTATATGGAAGCAATATATACAAGGATTTCAACCGTCTACCTGTTCCATTCATTGTTCTACTTGTCGAAAGTTACAAATAATTACCGATAAAGGATTAACCATTGGGGCTCATTGTTCACTTAAACTTGAAGAACAAAAAATTGGCGAATTGTACTGTTTGGATGCTTTGCATATATGTTTCTTAGACTATATAGAAGCAATATAAACAATGTCTTCAACCGTCTACCTGTTCCATTCATTGTTCTACTTGTCGAAAGTTACAAATAATTTCCGATAAATGATTAACTATTGGGGCTCATTGTTCACTTAAACTTGAAGAACAAAAAATTGGCGAATGGTACTGTTTGGATGCTTTGCATATATGTTTCTTAGACTATATGGAAGCAATATATACAAAGATTTCAACCGTCTACGTGTTCCAATCATTGTTCTACTTGTAGAACGTTACAATTAATTTCCCTTAAAGGATTAACAATGGGGCTCGTAGTTCACTTAAACTTGAAGATCAAAAAATTGGCGATTGTTACTGTTTAGATGCTTTGCATATCGGTTTCTTAGACTATATAGAAGCAACATATACAAAGATTTAAACCGTCTACCTGTTCCAATCATTGTTCTACTTTTCGAAATTTACAAATAATTTCCATTAAAGGATTAACAATGGGGCTCGTTGTTCACTTAATCTTGAAGAACAAAAAATTGGCGAATGGTACTGTTTGGATGCTTTGCATATATGTTTCTTCGACTAAATAGAAGCAATATATACATTGATTTCAACCGTCTACCTGTTCCATTCATTGTTCTACTTGTCGAATGTTACAAATAATTTCCGTTTCATGATTAACAATGGGGCTCGTAGTTCACTTAAACTTGAAGATCAAATAATTGGCGAATTGTACTGTTTGGATGATATGCAGATATGTTTCTTAGACTGTATAGAAGCAATATAAACAATGATTTCAACCGTCTACCTGTTCTATTCATTGTTCTACTTGTCGAAAATTACAAATAATTTCCGATAAAGGATTAATTATTGAAGCTCATTGTTCACTTAAACTTGAAGAACAAAAAATTGGCGAATGGTACTGTTTGGATGCTTTGCGTACATGTTTCTTAGACTATATGGAAGCAATATATACAAAGATTTCAACCGTCTACGTGTTCCAATCATTGTTCTACTTGTAGAAAGTTACAATTAATTTCCGTTAAAGGATTAACAATGGGCTCGTAGTTCACTTAAACTTGAAGAACAAAAAATTCGTGAATTGTACAGTTTGGATGCTTTGCATATATGTTTCGTAGATTATATAGAAGAAATATATACAATGATTTCAACCGTCTACCTGATCCATTCATTGATTTACTTGTCGAAATTTACAAATAATTTCCTTTAAAGGATTAACAATGGGGTTCTTTGTTCACTTAAACTTGAAGAACAATGAATTGGCGAATTGTACTGTTTGGATGCTTTGCACATATGTTTCTTAGACTATATAGAAGCAATATATACAATGATTTCAACCGTCTACCAGTTCCATTCCTTGTTCTACTTGTCGAAAGTTACAAATAATTTCCTTTAAAGGATTAACAATGGGGCTCGTTGTTCACTTAAACTTGAAGAACAATGAATTGGCGACTTGTACTGTTTGGATGCTTTGCATATATGTTTCTTAGACTATATAGAAGCAATATATACAATGATTTCAACCGTCTACCTATTCCATTCATTATTCTACTTGCCGAAATTTACAAATAATTTCCTTTAAAGTATTAACAATGGGGTTCGTTGTTCACTTAAACTTGAAGAACAATGAATTGGCGAATGGTACTGTTTGGATGCTTTGCACATATGTTTCTTAGACTATATAGAAGCAATATATACAATGATTTCAACCGTCTACCTGTTCCATTCCTTGTTCTACTTGTCGAAAGTTACAAATAATTTCCTTTAAAGGATTAACAATGGGGCTCGTTGTTCACTTAAACTTGAAGAACAATGAATTGGCGACTTGTACTGTTTGGATGCTTTGCATATATGTTTCTTAGGCTATACTGAAGCAATATATACAATGATTTCAACCGTCTACCTATTCCACTCATTATTCTACTTGCCGAAATTTACAAATAATTTCCTTTAAAGGATTAACAATGGGGATCGTAGTTCACTTAAACTTGAAGGACAAAAAATTGGCGAATTGTACTGTTTGGATGCTTTGCATATATGTTTCGTAGACTATATAGAAGCAATATATACAATGATTTCAACCGTCTACATGATCCATTCATTGTTCTACTTGTCGAAATTTACAAATAATTTCCTTTAAAGGATTAACAATGGGGTTCGTTGTTCACTTAAACTTGAAGAACAATGAATTGGCGAATTGTACTGTTTGGATGCTTTGCACATATGTTTCTTAGACTATATAGAAGCAATATATACAATGATTTCAACCGTCTACCTGTTCCATTCATTGTTCTACTTGTCGAAAGTTACAAATAATTTCCGATAAATGATTAACTATTGGGGCTCATTGTTCACTTAAACTTGAAGAACAAAAAATTGGCGAATGGTACTGTTTGGATGCTTTGCATATATGTTTCTTAGACTATATGGAAGCAATATATACAAAGATTTCAACCGTCTACGTGTTCCAATCATTGTTCTACTTGTAGAACGTTACAATTAATTTCCCTTAAAGGATTAACAATGGGGCTCGTAGTTCACTTAAACTTGAAGATCAAAAAATTGGCGATTGTTACTGTTTAGATGCTTTGCATATCGGTTTCTTAGACTATATAGAAGCAACATATACAAAGATTTCAACCGTCTACCTATTCCATTCATTATTCTACTTGCCGAAATTTACAAATAATTTCCTTTAAAGTATTAACAATGGGGTTCGTTGTTCACTTAAACTTGAAGAACAATGAATTGGCGAATGGTACTGTTTGGATGCTTTGCACATATGTTTCTTAGACTATATAGAAGCAATATATACAATGATTTCAACCGTCTACCTGTTCCATTCCTTGTTCTACTTGTCGAAAGTTACAAATAATTTCCTTTAAAGGATTAACAATGGGGCTCGTTGTTCACTTAAACTTGAAGAACAATGAATTGGCGACTTGTACTGTTTGGATGCTTTGCATATATGTTTCTTAGGCTATACTGAAGCAATATATACAATGATTTCAACCGTCTACCTATTCCACTCATTATTCTACTTGCCGAAATTTACAAATAATTTCCTTTAAAGGATTAACAATGGGGATCGTAGTTCACTTAAACTTGAAGGACAAAAAATTGGCGAATTGTACTGTTTGGATGCTTTGCATATATGTTTCGTAGACTATATAGAAGCAATATATACAATGATTTCAACCGTCTACATGATCCATTCATTGTTCTACTTGTCGAAATTTACAAATAATTTCCTTTAAAGGATTAACAATGGGGTTCGTTGTTCACTTAAACTTGAAGAACAATGAATTGGCGAATTGTACTGTTTGGATGCTTTGCACATATGTTTCTTAGACTATATAGAAGCAATATATACAATGATTTCAACCGTCTACCAGTTCCATTCCTTGTTCTACTTGTCGAAAGTTACAAATAATTTCCTTTAAAGGATTAACAATGGGGCTCGTTGTTCACTTAAACTTGAAGAACAATGAATTGGCGACTTGTACTGTTTGGATGCTTTGCATATATGTTTCTTAGGCTATACTGAAGCAATATATACAATGATTTCAACCGTCTACCTATTCCATTCATTATTCTACTTGCCGAAATTTACAAATAATTTCCTTTAAAGGATTAACAATGGGGATCGTAGTTCACTTAAACTTGAAGGACAAAAAATTGGCGAATTGTACTGTTTGGATGCTTTGCATATATGTTTCGTAGACTATATAGAAGCAATATATACAATGATTTCAACCGGCCACATGATCCATTCATTGTTCTACTTGTCGAAATTTAGAAATAATTTCCTTTAAAGGATTAACAATGGGGTTCGTTGTTCACTTAAACTAGAAGAACAATGAATTGGCGAATTGTACTGTTTGGATGCTTTGCACATATGTTTCTTAGACTATATAGAAGCAATATATACAATGATTTCAACCGTCTACCAGTTCCATTCCTTGTTCTACTTGTCGAAAGTTACAAATAATTTCCTTTAAAGGATTAACAATGGGGCTCGTTGTTCACTTAAACTTGAAGAACAATGAATTGGCGACTTGTACTGTTTGGATGCTTTGCATATATGTTTCTTAGGCTATACTGAAGCAATATATACAATGATTTCAACCGTCTACCTATTCCATTCATTATTCTACTTGCCGAAATTTACAAATAATTTCCTTTAAAGGATTAACAATGGGACTCGTAGTTCACTTAAACTTGAAGAGCAAAAAATTGGCGAATTGTACTGTTTGTTCGCTATGCATATATGTTTCTTAGACTATATAGACGCAATATATACAATGATTTCAACCGTCTACCTATTCCATTCATTATTCTACTTGCCGAAATTTACAAATAATTTCCTTTAAAGGATTAACAATGGGGATCGTAGTTCACTTAAACTTGAAGGACAAAAAATTGGCGAATGGTACTGTTTGGATGCTTTGCATATATGTTTCTTAGACTATATGGAAGCAATATATACAAATATTTCAACCGTCTACGTGTGCCAATCATTGTTCTACTCGTCGAAATTTACAAATAATTTCCTTTAAAGGATTAACCATTGGGGCTCATTGTTCACTTAAACTTGAAGAACAGAAAATTGGCGAATTGTACTGTTTGGATGCTTTGCATGTATGTTTCTTAGACAATATAGAAGCAATATATACACTGATTTCAACCGTCTACCTGTTCCATTCATTGTTCTACTTGTCGAAATTGACAAATAATTTCCTTTAAAGGATTAACAATGGGGCTCGTTGTTCACTTAAACTTGAAGAACAAAAAATTGGCGAATTGTACTGTTTGGATGCTTTGCATATATGTTTCTTAGACTATATAGAAGCAATATATACAAAGATTTCAACCGTCTACCTGTACCATTCATTGTTCTACTTGTCACAAGTTACAAATAATTTCCGTTAAAGTATTAACAATGGGGCTCGTAGTTCTCTTAAACTTGAAGAACAAAAAATTGGCGAATTGTACTGTTTGGATGCTTTGCATATATGTTTCTTAGACTATATAGAAGCAATATATACAATGATTTCAACCGTCTACCTGTTCCATTCATTGTTCTACTTGCCGAAATTTACAAATAATTTCCTTTAAACGATTAACAATGGGGCTCGTAGTTCACTTAATCTTGAAGAGCAAAAAATTGGCGAATTGTACTGTTTGGATGCTTTGCAGGTATGTTTCTTAGACTATATAAAAGCAATATATACAAAGAGTTCAACCGTCTACCTGTTCCATTCATTGTTCTACTTGTAGAAAGTTACAATTAATTTCCGTTAAAGGATTAACAATGGGGCTCGTAGTTCACTTAAACTTGAAGAACAAAAAATTGGCGAATTGTACTGTTTGGATGCTTTGCATATATGTTTCTTAGACTATGTAGAAGCGATATATACAATGATTTCAACCGTCTACCAGTTCTATTCATATTTCTACTGTTAGAAAGTTACAAATAATTTCCGTTTCATGATTATCAATGGGGCTCGTTGTTCACTTAAACTTGAAGAACAAAAAATTGGCGTCTGGTACTGTTTGGATGCTTTGCATATATGTTTCTTAGACTATAAAAGCAATATATACAAAGATTTCAACCGTCTACCTCTTCCATTCATTATTCTACTTGTCGAAAGTTACAAATAAATTCCGGTAAAGGATTAACAATGGGGCTCGTAGTTCACTCAAAAATCGAAGAACAAAAAATTGGCGAATGGTACTGTTTGGATTCTTTGCATATATGTTTCTTAGACTATATAGAAGCAATATATACAAAGATTTCAACCGTCTACCTGTTCCAATCATTGTTATACTTGTCGAAATTTACAAATAATTTCCTTTAAAGGATTAACAATGGGGCTCGCAGTTCAATTAAACTTGAAGATCAAAAAATTGGCGAATTGTACTGTTTGGATGATTTGCATATATGTTTCTTAGATTATATAGAAGCATTATATAGAAAGATTTCAACCGCCTACCTGTTCCATTCATTGTTCTACTTGTCGAAATTAACAAATAATTTCCTTTAAAGCATTAACAATAGGGCTCGTTGTTCACTTAAACTTGAAGAACAATAAATTGGCGAATTGTACTGTTTGGATGCTTTGCATATATGTTTCTTAGACTATATAGAAGCAATATATACAAAGATCTCAACCGTCTACCTGTTCCATTCATTGTTCTACTTGTCGAAAGTTACAAATAATTTCCGTTAAAGGATTAACCATTGGGGCTCATTGTTCACTTAAACTTGAAAAACAAAAAATTGGCGAATGGTACTGTTTTGGATGCTTTGCGTACATGTTTCTTAGACTATATTTAAGCAATATATACGAAGATTTCAACCGTCTACGTGTTCCAATCATTGTTCTACTTGTCGAAAGTTACAAATAATTTCCTTTAACGGATTAACAATGGGGCTCGTTGTTCGCTTAAACTTGAAGAACAAAAAATTGGCGAATTGTACTGTTTGGATGCTTTGCATGTATGTTTCTTAGACAATATAGAAGCAATATATACACTGATTTCAACCGTCTACCTGTTCCATTCATTGTTCTACTTGTCGAAATTGACAAATAATTTCCTTTAAAGGATTAACAATGGGGCTCGTAGTTCACGTAAACTTGAAGAACAAAAAAAATTGGCGAATTGTACTGTTTGGATGCTTTGCATATATGTTTCTTAGACTATATAGAAGCAATATATACAAAGATTTCAACCGTCTACCTCTTCCATTCATTGTTCTTCTTGTGGAAAGTTACAAATAATTTCCGATAAAGGATTAACCATTGGGGCTCATTGTTCACTTAAACTTGAAGAACAATAAATTGGCGAATTGTACTGTTTAGATGCTCTGCACATAGGTTTTTTAGACTATATGGAAGCAATATATACAAAGATTTCAACCGTCTACGTGTTCCAATCATTGTTATACTTGACGAAATTTACAAATAATTTCCTTTAAAGGATTAACAATGGGGCTCGTTGTTCACTTAAACTTGAAGAACAAAAAATTGGCGAATTGTACTGTTTGGATGCTTTGCATATATGTTTCTTAGACTATATAGAAGCAATATATACAAAGATTTCAACCGTCTACCTGTACCATTCATTGTTCTACTTGTCACAAGTTACAAATAATTTCCGTTAAAGTATTAACAATGGGGCTCGTAGTTCTCTTAAACTTGAAGAACAAAAAATTGGCGAATTGTACTGTTTGGATGCTTTGCATATATGTTTCTTAGACTATATAGAAGCAATATATACAATGATTTCAACCGTCTACCTGTTCCATTCATTGTTCTACTTGCCGAAATTTACAAATAATTTCCTTTAAACGATTAACAATGGGGCTCGTAGTTCACTTAATCTTGAAGAGCAAAAAATTGGCGAATTGTACTGTTTGGATGCTTTGCAGGTATGTTTCTTAGACTATATAAAAGCAATATATACAAAGAGTTCAACCGTCTACCTGTTCCATTCATTGTTCTACTTGTAGAAAGTTACAATTAATTTCCGTTAAAGGATTAACAATGGGGCTCGTAGTTCACTTAAACTTGAAGAACAAAAAATTGGCGAATTGTACTGTTTGGATGCTTTGCATATATGTTTCATAGACTATGTAGAAGCAATATATACAAAGATTTCAACCGTCTACCTCTTCCATTCATTATTCTACTTGTCGAAAGTTACAAATAAATTCCGGTAAAGGATTAACAATGGGGCTCGTAGTTCACTCAAAAATCGAAGAACAAAAAATTGGCGAATGGTACTGTTTGGATGCTTTGCATATATGTTTCTTAGACTATATAGAAGCAATATATACAAAGATTTCAACCGTCTACCTGTTCCAATCATTGTTATACTTGTCGAAATTTACAAATAATTTCCTTTAAAGGATTAACAATGGGGCTCGCAGTTCAATTAAACTTGAAGATCAAAAAATTGGCGAATTGTACTGTTTGGATGATTTGCATATATGTTTCTTAGATTATATAGAAGCATTATATAGAAAGATTTCAACCGCCTACCTGTTCCATTCATTGTTCTACTTGTCGAAATTAACAAATAATTTCCTTTAAAGCATTAACAATAGGGCTCGTTGTTCACTTAAACTTGAAGAACAATAAATTGGCGAATTGTACTGTTTGGATGCTTTGCATATATGTTTCTTAGACTATATAGAAGCAATATATACAAAGATCTCAACCGTCTACCTGTTCCATTCATTGTTCTACTTGTCGAAAGTTACAAATAATTTCCGTTAAAGGATTAACCATTGGGGCTCATTGTTCACTTAAACTTGAAAAACAAAAAATTGGCGAATGGTACTGTTTGGATGCTTTGCGTACATGTTTCTTAGACTATATTTAAGCAATATATACGAAGATTTCAACCGTCTACGTGTTCCAATCATTGTTCTACTTGTCGAAATTTACAAATAATTTCCATTAACGGATTAACAATGGGGCTCGTTGTTCGCTTAAACTTGAAGAACAAAAAATTGGCGAATTGTACTGTTTGGATGCTTTGCATGTATGTTTCTTAGACAATATAGAAGCAATATATACACTGATTTCAACCGTCTACCTGTTCCATTCATTGTTCTACTTGTCGAAATTGACAAATAATTTCCTTTAAAGGATTAACAATGGGGCTCGTAGTTCACGTAAACTTGAAGAACAAAAAAAATTGGCGAATTGTACTGTTTGGATGCTTTGCATATATGTTTCTTGGACTATATAGAAGCAATATATACAATGATTTCAACCGTCTACCTGTTCCATTCATTGTTCTACTTGTCGAAAGTTACAAATAATTTCCGATAAAGGATTAACAATGGGTCTCATTGTTCACTTAAACTTGGAGAACAAAAAATTGGCGAATGGTACTGTTTGGATGCATGGCATATATGTTTCTTAGACTATATAGAAGCAATATATACAAAGATTTCAACCGTCTACCTGTTCCATTCATTGTTCTCCTTGTCGAAAGTTACAAATAATTTCCTTTAAAGGATTAACAATGGGGCTCATTGTTCACTTAAACTTGAAGAACAAAAAATTGGCGAATTGTACTGTTTGGATGCTTTGCGTACATGTTTCTTAGACTATATGGAAGCAATATATACAAAGATTTCAACCATCTACGTGTTCCAATCATTGTTCTACTTGTAGAAAGTTACAATTAATTTCCGTTAAGGGATTAACAATGGGGCTCGTAGTTCACTTAAACTTGAAGAACAAAAAATTGGCGAATGGTACTGTTTGGATGCTTTGCATAAATGTTTCTTAGACTATATAGAAGCAATATATACATTGATTTCAACCGGCTACCTGTTCCATTCATTGTTCTACTTGTCGAAATTTACAAATAATTTCCTTTAAAGGATTAACAATGGGGCTCGTTGTTCACTTAAACTTGAAGAACAAAAAAGTGGCGAATGGTACTGTTTGGGTGCTTTGCATATATGTTTCTTAGACTATATAGAAGCAATATATACAAAGATTTCAACCGTCTACCTGTTCCATTCATTGTTCTATTTGTCGAAAGTTACAAATAATTTCCGATAAAGGATTAACAATGGGGCTCATTGTTCACTTAAACTTGGAGAACAAAAAATTGGCGAATGGTACTGTTTGGATGCATGGCATATATGTTTCTTAGACTATATAGAAGCAATATATACAAAGATTTCAACCGTCTACCTGTTCCATTCATTGTTCTACTTGTCGAAAGTTACAAATAATTTCCTTTAAAGGATTAACAATGGGGCTCATTGTTCACTTAAACTTGAAGAACAAAAAATTGGCGAATTGTACTGTTTGGATGCTTTGCATATATGTTTCTTAGACTATATAGAAGCAATATATACAATGATTTCAACCGTCTACCTGTTCCATTCATTGTTCTACTTGTCGAAATTTACAAATAATTTCCTTTAAAGGATTAACAATGGGGCTCGTAGTTCACTTAAACTTGAAGAACAAAAAATTGGCGAATGGTACTGTTTGGATGCTTTGCATATATGTTTCTTAGACTATATAGAAGCAATATATACAAAGATTTCAACCGTCTACCTTTTCCATTCATTGTTCTACTTGTCGAAAGTTACAAATAATTTCCGATAACGGATTAAACATTGGGGCTCATTGTTCACTTAAACTTGAAGAACAAAAAATTGCCGAATTGTACTGTTTGGATGCTTTGCATATATGTTTCTTATACTATATAGAAGCAATATATACAAAGATTTCAACCGTCTACCTGTTCCATTCACTGTTCTACTTGTCGAAAGTTACAAATAATTTCCGTTAAGGGATTAACAATGGGGATCGTAGTTCACTTAAACTTGAAGAACAAAAAATTGGCGAATTGTACTGTTTGGATGCTTTGCGTACATGTTTCTTAGACTATATGGAAGCAATATATACAAAGATTTCAACCATCTACGTGTTCCAATCATTGTTCTACTTGTAGAAAGTTACAATTAATTTCCGTTAAGGGATTAACAATGGGGCTCGTAGTTCACTTAAACTTGAAGAACAAAAAATTGGCGAATGGTACTGTTTGGATGCTTTGCATAAATGTTTCTTAGACTATATAGAAGCAATATATACATTGATTTCAACCGGCTACCTGTTCCATTCATTGTTCTACTGGTCGAAATTTACAAATAATTTCCTTTAAAGGATTAACAATGGGGCTCGTTGTTCACTTAAACTTGAAGAACAAAAAAAATTGGCGAATTGTACTGTTTGGATGCTTTGCATATATGTTTCTTGGACTATATAGAAGCAATATATACAATGATTTCAACCGTCTACCTGTTCCATTCATTGTTCTACTTGTCGAAAGTTACAAATAATTTCCGATAAAGGATTAACAATGGGGCTCATTGTTCACTTAAACTTGAAGAACAAAAAATTGGCGAATGGTACTGTTTGGATGCTTTGCATAAATGTTTCTTAGACTATATAGAAGCAATATATACATTGATTTCAACCGGCTACCTGTTCCATTCATTGTTCCACTTGTCGAAATTTACAAATAATTTCCTTTAAAGGATTAACAATGGGGCTCGTTGTTCACTTAAACTTGAAGAACAAAAAAGTGGCGAATGGTACTGTTTGGGTGCTTTGCATATATGTTTCTTAGACTATATAGAAACAATATATACAAAGATTTCAACCGTCTACCTGTTCGATTCATTGTTCAACTTGTCGAAAGTTACAAATAATTTCCGATAAAGGATTAACAATGGGGCTCATTGTTCACTTAAACTTGGAGAACAAAAAATTGGCGAATGGTACTGTTTGGATGCATGGCATATATGTTTCTTAGACTATATAGAAGCAATATATACAAAGATTTCAACCGTCTACCTGTTCCATTCATTGTTCTACTTGTCGAAAGTTACAAATAATTTCCTTTAAAGGATTAACAATGGGGCTCATTGTTAACTTAAACTTGAAGAACAAAAAATTGGCGAATTGTACTGTTTGGATGCTTTGCATATATGTTTCTTAGACTATATAGAAGCAATATATACAATGATTTCAACCGTCTACCTGTTCCATTCATTGTTCTACTTGTCGAATGTTACAAATAATTTCCGTTAAGGGATTAACAATGGGGATCGTAGTTTACTTAAACTTGAAGAATAAAAAATTGGCGAATTGTACTGTTTGGATGCTTTGCATATATGTTTCTTAGACTATATAGAAGCAACATATACAATGATTTCAACCGTCTACCTATTCCATTCATTGTTCTACTTGCCGAAATTTACAAATAATTTCCTTTAAAGGATTAACAATGGGGCTCGTAGTTCACTTAAACTTGAAGAGCGAAAAATTGGCGAATTGTACTGTTTGGATGCTTTGCATAGATGTTTCTTAGACTATTTAGAAGCAATATATAGAAATATTTCACCCGTCTACCTGTACTATTCATTGTTCTACTTGTAGAAAGTTACAAATAATTTCCATATCATGATTATCAATGGGGCTCGCTGTTCACTTAAACTTGAAGATCAAAAAATTGGCGATTGTTACTGTTTAGATGCTTTGCATAAATGTTTCTTAGATTATATAGAAGCAATATATACAAAGATTTCAACCGTCTAACTGTTCCATTCATTGTTCTACTTGTCGAAAGTTACAAATAATTTCCGTTAAAGGATTAACAATGGGGCTCTTAGTTCACTTAAACTTGAAGAACAAAACATTGGCGAATTGTACTGTTTGGATGCTTTGCATATATGTTTCTTATACTATATAGAAGCAATATATACAAAGATTTCAACCGTCTACCTGTCCCATTCATTGTTCTACTTGTCGAAATTTGCAAATAATTTCCGTTAAGGGATTAACAATGGGGATCGTAGTTCACTTGAACTTGAAGAACAAAAAATTGGCGAATTGTACTGTTTGGATGCTTTGCGTACATGTTTCTTAGACTATATGGAAGCAATATATACAAAGATTTCAACCATCTACGTGTTCCAATCATTGTTCTACTTGTAGAAAGTTACAATTAATTTCCGTTAAGGGATTAACAATGGGGCTCGTAGTTCACTTAAACTTGAAGAACAAAAAATTGGCGAATGGTACTGTTTGGATGCTTTGCATAAATGTTTCTTAGACTATATAGAAGCAATATATACATTGATTTCAACCGGCTACCTGTTCCATTCATTGTTCTACTTGTCGAAATTTACAAATAATTTCCTTTAAAGGATTAACAATGGGGCTCGTTGTTCACTTAAACTTGAAGAACAAATAAGTGGCGAATGGTACTGTTTGGGTGCTTTGCATATATGTTTCTTAGACTATATAGAAGCAATATATACAAAGATTTTAACCGTCTACCTGTTCCATTCATTGTTCTATTTGTCGAAAGTTACAAATAATTTCCGATAAAGGATTAACAATGGGGCTCATTGTTCACTTAAACTTGGAGAACAAAAAATTGGCGAATGGTACTGTTTGGATGCATGGCATATATGTTTCTTAGACTATATAGAAGCAATATATATAAAGATTTCAACCGTCTACCTGTTTCATTCATTGTTCTACTTGTCGAAAGTTACAAATAATTTCCTTTAAAGGATTAACAATGGGGCTCATTGTTCACTTAAACTTGAAGAACAAAAAATTGGCGAATTGTACTGTTTGGATGCTTTGCATATATGTTTCTTAGACTATATAGAAGCAATATATACAATGATTTCAACCGTCTACCTGTTCCATTCATTGTTCTACTTGTCGAAATTTACAAATAATTTCCTTTAAAGGATTAACAATGGGGCTCGTAGTTCACTTAAACTTGAAGAACAAAAAATTGGCGAATGGTACTGTTTGGATGCTTTGCATATATGTTTCTTAGACTATATAGAAGCAATATATACAAAGATTTCAACCGTCTACCTTTTCCATTCATTGTTCTACTTGTCGAAAGTTACAAATAATTTCCGATAACGGATTAAACATTGGGGCTCATTGTTCACTTAAACTTGAAGAACAAAAAATTGCCGAATTGTACTGTTTGGATGCTTCGCATATATGATTCTTATACTATATAGAAGCAATATATACAAAGATTTCAACCGTCTACCTGTTCCATTCACTGTTCTACTTGTCGAAAGTTACAAATAATTTCCGTTAAGGGATTAACAATGGGGATCGTAGTTCACTTAAACTTGAAGAACAAAAAATTGGCGAATTGTACTGTTTGGATGCTTTGCGTACATGTTTCTTAGACTATATGGAAGCAATATATACAAAGATTTCAACCATCTACGTGTTCCAATCATTGTTCTACTTGTAGAAAGTTACAAATAATTTCCGTTAAGGGATTAACAATGGGGATCGTAGTTCACTTAAACTTGAAGAACAAAAAATTGGCGAATTGTACTGTTTGGATGCTTTGCATATATGTTTCTTATACTATATAGAAGCAATATATACATTGATTTCAACCGGCTACCTGTTCCATTCATTGTTCTACTTGTCGAAATTTACAAATAATTTCCTTTAAAGGATTAACAATGGGGCTCGTTGTTCACTTAAACTTGAAGAACAAAAAAGTGGCGAATGGTACTGTTTGGGTGCTTTGCATATATGTTTCTTAGACTATATAGAAACAATATATACAAAGATTTCAACCGTCTACCTGTTCCATTCATTGTTCTATTTGTCGAAAGTTACAAATAATTTCCGATAAAGGATTAACAATGGGGCTCATTGTTCACTTAAACTTGAAGAACAAAAAATTGGCGAATTGTACTGTTTGGATGCTTTGCATATATGTTTCTTAGACTATATAGAAGCAATATATACAATGATTTCAACCGTCTACCTGTTCCATTCATTGTTCTACTTGTCGAAATTTACAAATAATTTCCTTTAAAGGATTAACAATGGGGCTCGTAGTTCACTTAAACTTGAAGAACAAAAAATTGGCGAACGGTACTGTTTGGATGCTTTGCATATATGTTTCTTAGACTATATAGAAGCAATATATACAAAGATTTCAACCGTCTACCTTTTCCATTCATTGTTCTACTTGTCGAAAGTTACAAATAATTTCCGATAACGGATTAAACATTGGGGCTCATTGTTCACTTAAACTTGAAGAACAAAAAATTGCCGAATTGTACTGTTTGGATGCTTTGCATATATGTTTCTTATACTATATAGAAGCAATATATACAAAGATTTCAACCGTCTACCTGTTCCATTCACTGTTCTACTTGTCGAAAGTTACAAATAATTTCCGTTAAGGGATTAACAATGGGGATCGTAGTTCACTTAAACTTGAAGAACAAAAAATTGGCGAATTGTACTGTTTGGATGCTTTGCGTACATGTTTCTTAGACTATATGGAAGCAATATATACAAAGATTTCAACCATCTACGTGTTCCAATCATTGTTCTACTTGTAGAAAGTTACAATTAATTTCCGTTAAGGGATTAACAATGGGGCTCGTAGTTCACTTAAACTTGAAGAACAAAAAAGTGGCGAATGGTACTGTTTGGATGCTTTGCATAAATGTTTCTTAGACTATATAGAAGCAATATATACATTGATTTCAACCGGCTACCTGTTCCATTCATTGTTCTACTTGTCGAAATTTACAAATAATTTCCTTTAAAGGATTAACAATGGGGCTCGTTGTTCACTTAAACTTGAAGAACAAAAAAGTGGCGAATGGTACTGTTTGGGTGCTTTGCATATATGTTTCTTAGACTATATAGAAACAATATATACAAAGATTTCAACCGTCTACCTGTTCGATTCATTGTTCAACTTGTCGAAAGTTACAAATAATTTCCGATAAAGGATTAACAATGGGGGCTCATTGTTCACTTAAACTTGAAGAACAAAAAATTGGCGAATTGTACTGTTTGGATGCTTTGCATATATGTTTCATAGACTATATAGATGCAATATATACAAAGATTTCAACCGTCTACCTGTTCCATTCATTGTTCTACTTGTCGAAAGTTACAAATAATTTCCTTTAAAGGATTAACAATGGGGCTCATTGTTCACTTAAACTTGAAAAACAAAAAATTGGCGAACTGTACTGTTTGGATGCTTTGCATATATGTTTCTTAGACTATATAGAAGCAATATATACAATGATTTCAACAGTCTACCTGTTCCATTCATTGTTCTACTTGTCGAAATTTACAAATAATTTCCTTTAAAGGATTAACAATGGGGCTCGTAGTTCACTTAAACTTGAAGAACAAAAAATTGGCGAATGGTACGGTTAGGATGCTTTGCATATATGTTTCTTAGACTATATAGAAGCAATATATACATTGATTTCAACCGGCTACCTGTTCCATTCATTGTTCTACTTGTCGAAATTTACAAATAATTTCCGATAAAGGATTAACCATTGGGGCTCATTGTTCACTTAAACTTGAAGAACAAACAATTGGCGAATTGTACTGTTTGGATGCTTTGCATATATGTTTCTTAGACTATATAGAAGCAATATATACAAAGATTTCAACCGTCTACCTGTTCCATTCATTGTTCGACTTGTCGAAATTTACAATTAATTTCCGGTAAAGGATTAACAATGGGGCTCGTAGTTCACTTAAACTTCAAGTACAAAAAATTGGCGAATTGTACTGTTTGGATGCTTTGCATATATGTTTCGTAGACTATATAGAAGCAATATATATAAAGAATTCAACCGTCTACCTGTTCCATTCATTGTTCTACTTGTCGAAAGTTACAAATAATTTCCGATAAAGGATTAACCATTGGGGCTCATTATTCACTTAAACATGAAAAACAAAAAATTGGCGAATTGTACTGTTTGGATGCTTTGCATATATGTTTCTTAGACTATATAGAAGCAATATATAAAAAGATTTCAACCGTCTACCAGTTCCATTCATTGTTCTACTTGTCGAAAGTTACAAATAATTTCCGATAAAGGATTAACAATGGGGCTCGTTGTTCACTTAAACTTGAAGAACAATAAATTGGCGACTTGTACTGTTTGGATGCTTTGCATATATGTTTCTTAGACTATATAGAAGCAATATATACAATAATTTCAACCGTCTACCTATTCCATTCATTGTTCTACTTGTCGAAATTTACAAATAATTTCCTTTAAAGGATTAACAATGGGGCTCGTAGTTCACTTAAACTTGAAGAGCAAAAAATTGTCGAATTATACTGTTTGGATGCTTTGCATATATGTTTCTTAAACTATATAGAAGCAATATATACAATGATTTCAACTGTCTACCTGTTCCATTCATTGTTCTACTTGTCGAAAGTTACAAATAATTTCCGTTAAGGGATTAACAATGGGGATCGTAGTTTACTTAAACTTGAAGAACAAAAAATTGGCGAATTGTACTGTTTGGATGCTTTGCATATATGTTTCTTAGACTATATAGAAGCAATATATACAATAATTTCAACCGTCTACCTGTTCCATTCATTGTTCTACTTGTCGAAAGTTACAAATAATTTCCCTTAAGTGATTAACAATGGGGATCGTAGTTTACTTAAACTTGAAGAACAAAAAATTGGCGAATTGTACTGTTTGGATGCTTTGCTTATATGTTTCTTAGACTATATAGAAGCAATATATACAAGGATTTCAACCGTCTACCTGTTCCATTCATTGTTCTACTTGTCGAAAGTTACAAATAATTACCGATAAAGGATTAACCATTGGGGCTCATTGTTCACTTACACTTGAAGAACAAAAAATTGGCGAATTGTACTGTTTGGATGCTTTGCATATATGTTTCATAGACTATATAGGTGCAATATATACAAAGATTTCAACCGTCTACCTGTTCCATTCATTGTTCTACTTGTCGAAAGTTACAAATAATTTCCTTTAAAGGATTAACAATGGGGCTCATTGTTCACTTAAACTTGAAGAACAAAAAATTGGCGAACTGTACTGTTTGAATGCTTTGCATATATGTTTCTTAGACTATATAGAAGCAATATATACAATGATTTCAACCGTCTACCTGTTCCATTCATTGTTCTACTTGTCGAATGTTACAAATAATTTCCGTTAAGGGATTAACAATGGGGATCGTAGTTTACTTAAACTTGAAGAACAAAAAATTGGCGAATTGTACTGTTTGGATGCTTTGCATATATGTTTCTTAGACTATATAGAAGCAATATATACAATGATTTCAACCGTCTACCTATTCCATTCATTGTTCTACTTGCCGAAATTTACAAATAATTTCCTTTAAAGGATTAACAATGGGGCTCGTAGTTCACTTAAACTTGAAGAGCAAAAAATTGTCGAATTGTACTGTTTGGATGCTTTGCATATATGTTTCTTAAACTATATAGAAGCAATATATACAAAGATTTCAACCGTCTACCTTTTCCATTCATTGTTCTACTTGTCGAAAGTTACAAATAATTTCCGATAACGGATTAAACATTGGGGCTCATTGTTCACTTAAACTTGAAGAACAAAAAATTGGCGAATTGTACTGTTTGGATGCTTTGCATATATGTTTCTTATACTATATAGAAGCAATATATACAAAGATTTCAACCGTCTACCTGTTCCATTCATTGTTCTACTTGTCGAAAGTTACAAATAATTTCCGATAAAGGATTAACAATGGGGCTCGTTGTTCACTTAAACTTGAAGAACAATAAATTGGCGATTTGTACTGTTTGGATGCTTTGCATATATGTTTCTTAGACTATATAGAAGCAATATATATAAAGAATTCAACCGTCTACCTGTTCCATTCATTGTTCTACTTGTAGAAAGTTACAATTAATTTCCGTTAAGGGATTAACAATGGAGCTCGTAGTTCACTTAAACTTGAAGAACAAAAAATTGGCGAATGGTACTGTTTGGATGCTTTGCATAAATGTTTCTTAGACTATATAGAAGCAATATATACATTGATTTCAACCGGCTACCTGTTCCATTCATTGTTCTACTTGTCGAAAGTTACAAATAATTTCCGATAAAGGATTAACCATTGGGGCTCATTGTTCACTTAAACATGAAAAACAAAAAATTGGCGAATTGTACTGTTTGGATGCTTTGCATATATGTTTCTTAGACTATATAGAAGCAATATATAAAAAGATTTCAACCGTCTACCTGTTCCATTCATTGTTCTACTTGTCGAAAGTTACAAATAATTTCCTTTAAAGGATTAACCATTGGGGCTCATTGTTCACTTAAACTTGAAGAACAAAAATTGGCGAATTGTACTGTTTGGATGCTTTGCATATATGTTTCTTATACTATATAGAAGCAATATATACAAAGATTTCAACCGTCTACGTGTTCCATTCATTGTTCTACTTGTCGAAAGTTACAATTAATTTCCGTTAAAGTATTAACAATGGGGCTCGTAGTTCACTTAAACTTGAAGAGCAAAAAATTGGCGAATTGTACTGTTTGGATGCTTTGCATATATGTTTCTTGGACTATATAGAAGCAATATATACAATGATTTCAACCGTCTACCTGTTCCATTCATTGTTCTACTTGTCGAATGTTACAAATAATTTCCGTTAAGGGATTAACAATGGGGATCGTAGTTTACTTAAACTTGAAGAACAAAAAATTGGCGAATTGTACTGTTTGGATGCTTTGCATATATGTTTCTTAGACTATATAGAAGCAATATATACAATGATTTCAACCGTCTACCTATTCCATTCATTGTTCTACTTGTCGAAATTTACAAATAATTTCCTTTAAAGGATTAACAATGGGGCTCGTAGTTCACTTAAACTTGAAGAGCAAAAAATTGTCGAATTGTACTGTTTGGATGCTTTGCATATATGTTTCTTAAACTATATAGAAGCAATATATACAATGATTTCAACTGTCTACCTGTTCCATTCATTGTTCTACTTGTCGAAAGTTACAAATAATTTCCGTTAAGGGATTAACAATGGGGATCGTAGTTTACTTAAACTTGAAGAACAAAAAATTGGCGAATTGTACTGTTTGGATGCTTTGCATATATGTTTCTTAGACTATATAGAAGCAATATATACAATGATTTCAACCGTCTACCTGTTCCATTCATTGTTCTACTTGTCGAAAGTTACAAATAATTTCCCTTAAGTGATTAACAATGGGGATCGTAGTTTACTTAAACTTGAAGAACAAAAAATTGGCGAATTGTACTGTTTGGATGCTTTGCTTATATGTTTCTTAGACTATATAGAAGCAATATATACAAGGATTTCAACCGTCTACTTGTTCCATTCATTGTTCTACTTGTCGAAAGTTACAAATAATTACCGATAAAGGATTAACCATTGGGGCTCATTGTTCACTTACACTTGAAGAACAAAAAATTGGCGAATTGTACTGTTTGGATGCTTTGCATATATGTTTCATAGACTATATAGGTGCAATATATACAAAGATTTCAACCGTCTACCTGTTCCATTCATTGTTCTACTTGTCGAAAGTTACAAATAATTTCCTTTAAAGGATTAACAATGGGGCTCATTTTTCACTTAAACTTGAAGAACAAAAAATTGGCGAACTGTACTGTTTGAATGCTTTGCATATATGTTTCTTAGACTATATAGAAGCAATATATACAATGATTTCAACCGTCTACCTGTTCCATTCATTGTTCTACTTGTCGAATGTTACAAATAATTTCCGTTAAGGGATTAACAATGGGGATCGTAGTTTACTTAAACTTGAAGAACAAAAAATTGGCGAATTGTACTGTTTGGATGCTTTGCATATATGTTTCTTAGACTATATAGAAGCAATATATACAATGATTTCAACCGTCTACCTATTCCATTCATTGTTCTACTTGCCGAAATTTACAAATAATTTCCTTTAAAGGATTAACAATGGGGCTCGTAGTTCACTTAAACTTGAAGAACAAAAAATTGGCGAATGGTACTGTTTGGATGCTTTGCATATATGTTTCTTAGACTATATAGAAGCAATATATACAAAGATTTCAACCGTCTACCTTTTCCATTCATTGTTCTACTTGTCAAAAGTTACAAATAATTTCCGTTAAGGGATTAACAATGGGGATCGTAGTTCACTTAAACTTGAAGAACAAAAAATTGGCGAATTGTACTGTTTGGATGCTTTGCATATATGTTTCTTATACTATATAGAAGCAATAAATACAAAGATTTCAACCGTCTACCTGTTCCATTCACTGTTCTACTTGTCGAAAGTTACAAATAATTTCCGTTAAGGGATTAACAATGGGGATCGTAGCTCACTTAAACTTGAAGAACAAAAAATTGGCGAATTGTACTGTTTGGATGATTTGCGTACATGTTTCTTAGACTATATGGAAGCAATATATACAAAGATTTCAACCATCTACGTGTTCCAATCATTGTTCTACTTGTAGAAAGTTACAATTAATTTCCGTTAAGGGATTAACAATGGGGCTCGTAGTTCACTTAAACTTGAAGAACATAAAATTGGCGAATGGTACTGTTTGGATGCTTTGCATATATGTTTCTTAGACTATATAGAAGCAATATATACATTGATTTCAACCGGCTACCTGTTCCATTCATTGTTCTACTTGTCGAAATTTACAAATAATTTCCGATAAAGGATTAACCATTGGGGCTCATTGTTCACTTAAACTTGAAGAACAAAAAATTGGCGAATTGTACTGTTTGGATGCTTTGCATATATGTTTCTTAGACTATATAGAAGCAATATATAAAAAGATTTCAACCGTCTACCAGTTCCATTCCTTGTTCTACTTGTCGAAAGTTACAAATAATTTCCGATAAAGGATTAACAATGGGGCTCGTTGTTCACTTAAACTTGAAGAACAATAAATTGGCGATTTGTACTGTTTGGATGCTTTGCATATATGTTTCTTAGACTATATAGAAGCAATATATACAATAATTTCAACCGTCTACCTATTCCATTCATTGTTCTACTTGTCGAAATTTACAAATAATTTCCTTTAAAGGATTAACAATGGGGCTCGTAGTTCACTTAAACTTGAAGAGCAAAAAATTGTCGAATTATACTGTTTGGATGCTTTGCATATATGTTTCTTAAACTATATAGAAGCAATATATACAATGATTTCAACTGTCTACCTGTTCCATTCATTGTTCTACTTGTCGAAAGTTACAAATAATTTCCGTTAAGGGATTAACAATGGGGATCGTAGTTTACTTAAACTTGAAGAACAAAAAATTGGCGAATTGTACTGTTTGGATGCTTTGCATATATGTTTCTTAGACTATATAGAAGCAATATATACAATAATTTCAACCGTCTACCTGTTCCATTCATTGTTCTACTTGTCGAAAGTTACAAATAATTTCCCTTAAGTGATTAACAATGGGGATCGTAGTTTACTTAAACTTGAAGAACAAAAAATTGGCGAATTGTACTGTTTGGATGCTTTGCTTATATGTTACTTAGACTATATAGAAGCAATATATACAAGGATTTCAACCGTCTACCTGTTCCATTCATTGTTCTACTTGTCGAAAGTTACAAATAATTACCGATAAAGGATTAACCATTGGGGCTCATTGTTCACTTACACTTGAAGAACAAAAAATTGGCGAATTGTACTGTTTGGATGCTTTGCATATATGTTTCATAGACTATATAGGTGCAATATATACAAAGATTTCAACCGTCTACCTGTTCCATTCATTGTTCTACTTGTCGAAAGTTACAAATAATTTCCTTTAAAGGATTAACAATGGGGCTCATTGTTCACTTAAACTTGAAGAACAAAAAATTGGCGAACTGTACTGTTTGAATGCTTTGCATATATGTTTCTTAGACTATATAGAAGCAATATATACAATGATTTCAACCGTCTACCTGTTCCATTCATTGTTCTACTTGTCGAATGTTACAAATAATTTCCGTTAAGGGATTAACAATGGGGATCGTAGTTTACTTAAACTTGAAGAACAAAAAATTGGCGAATTGTACTGTTTGGATGCTTTGCATATATGTTTCTTAGACTATATAGAAGCAATATATACAATGATTTCAACCGTCTACCTATTCCATTCATTGTTCTACTTGCCGAAATTTACAAATAATTTCCTTTAAAGGATTAACAATGGGGCTCGTAGTTCACTTAAACTTGAAGAGCAAAAAATTGTCGAATTGTACTGTTTGGATGCTTTGCATATATGTTTCTTATACTATATAGAAGCAATATATACAAAGATTTCAACCGTCTACCTTTTCCATTCATTGTTCTACTTGTCGAAAGTTACAAATAATTTCCGATAACGGATTAAACATTGGGGTTCATTGTTCACTTAAACTTGAAGAACAAAAAATTGGCGAATTGTACTGTTTGGATGCTTTGCATATATGTTTCTTATACTATATAGAAGCAATATATACAAAGATTTCAACCGTCTACCTGTTCCATTCATTGTTCTACTTGTCGAAAGTTACAAATAATTTCCGATAAAGGATTAACAATGGGGCTCGTTGTTCACTTAAACTTGAAGAACAATAAATTGGCGATTTGTACTGTTTGGATGCTTTGCATATATGTTTCTTAGACTATATAGAAGCAATATATATAAAGAATTCAACCGTCTACCTGTTCCATTCATTGTTCTACTTGTCGAAAGTTACAAATAATTTCCCTTAAGTGATTAACAATGGGGATCGTAGTTTACTTAAACTTGAAGAACAAAAAATTGGCGAATTGTACTGTTTGGATGCTTTGCTTATATGTTTCTTAGACTATATAGAAGCAATATATACAAGGATTTCAACCGTCTACCTGTTCCATTCATTGTTCTACTTGTCGAAAGTTACAAATAATTACCGATAAAGGATTAACCATTGGGGCTCATTGTTCACTTACACTTGAAGAACAAAAAATTGGCGAATTGTACTGTTTGGATGCTTTGCATATATGTTTCATAGACTACATAGGTGCAATATATACAAAGATTTCAACCGTCTACCTGTTCCATTCATTGTTCTACTTGTCGAAAGTTACAAATAATTTCCTTTAAAGGATTAACAATGGGGCTCATTGTTCACTTAAACTTGAAGAATAAAAAATTGGCGAACTGTACTGTTTGAATGCTTTGCATATATGTTTCTTAGACTATATAGAAGCAATATATACAATGATTTCAACCGTCTACCTGTTCCATTCATTGTTCTACTTGTCGAATGTTACAAATAATTTCCGTTAAGGGATTAACAATGGGGATCGTAGTTTACTTAAACTTGAAGAACAAAAAATTGGCGAATTATACTGTTTGGATGCTTTGCATATATGTTTCTTAGACTATATAGAAGCAATATATACAATGATTTCAACCGTCTACCTATTCCATTCATTGTTCTACTTGCCGAAATTTACAAATAATTTCCTTTAAAGGATTAACAATGGGGCTCGTAGTTCACTTAAACTTGAAGAACAAAAAATTGGCGAATGGTACTGTTTGGATGCTTTGCATATATGTTTCTTAGACTATATAGAAGCAATATATACAAAGATTTCAACCGTCTACCTTTTCCATTCATTGTTCTACTTGTCGAAAGTTACAAATAATTTCCGTTAAGGGATTAACAATGGGGATCGTAGTTCACTTAAACTTGAAGAACAAAAAATTGGCGAATTGTACTGTTTGGATGCTTTGCATATATGTTTCTTATACTATATAGAAGCAATATATACAAAGATTTCAACCGTCTACCTGCTCCATTCACTGTTCTACTTGTCGAAAGTTACAAATAATTTCCGTTAAGGGATTAACAATGGGGATCGTAGCTCACTTAAACTTGAAGAACAAAAAATTGGCGAATTGTACTGTTTGGATGCTTTGCGTACATGTTTCTTAGACTATATGGAAGCAATATATACAAAGATTTCAACCATCTACGTGTTCCAATCATTGTTCTACTTGTAGAAAGTTACAATTAATTTCCGTTAAGGGATTAACAATGGGGCTCGTAGTTCACTTAAACTTGAAGAACAAAAAATTGGCGAATGGTACTGTTTGGATGCTTTGCATATATGTTTCTTAGACTATATAGAAGCAATATATACATTGATTTCAACCGGCTACCTGTTCCATTCATTGTTCTACTTGTCGAAATTTACAAATAATTTCCGATAAAGGATTAACCATCGGGGCTCATTGTTCACTTAAACTTGAAGAACAAAAAATTGGCGAATTGTACTGTTTGGATGCTTTGCATATATGTTTCTTAGACTATATAGAATCAATATATAGAAGGATTTCACCGGACTACCTGTACTATTCATTGTTCTACTTGTAGAAAGTTACAAATAATTTCCGATAAAGGATTAACAATGGGGCTCGTAGTTCACTTAAACTTGAAGAACAAAAAATTGGCGAATGGTACTGTTTGAATGCTTTGCATATATGTTTCTTAGACTATATAGAAGCAATATATACAATGATTTCAACCGTCTACCTGTTCCATTCATTGTTCTACTTGTCGAATGTTACAAATAATTTCCGTTAAGGGATTAACAATGGGGATCGTAGTTTACTTAAACTTGAAGAACAAAAAATTGGCGAATTGTACTGTTTGGATGCTTTGCATATATGTTTCTTAGACTATATAGAAGCAATATATACAATGATTTCAACCGTCTACCTATTCCATTCATTGTTCTACTTGCCGAAATTTACAAATAATTTCCTTTAAAGGATTAACAATGGGGCTCGTAGTTCACTTAAACTTGAAGAACAAAAAATTGGCGAATGGTACTGTTTGGATGCTTTGCATATATGTTTGTTAGACTATATAGAAGCAATATATACAAAGATTTCAACCGTCTACCTTTTCCATTCATTGTTCTACTTGTCGAAAGTTACAAATAATTTCCGTTAAGGGATTAACAATGGGGATCGTAGTTCACTTAAACTTGAAGAACAAAAAATTGGCGAATGGTACTGTTTGGATGCTTTGCATAAATGTTTCTTAGACTATATAGAAGCAATATATACATTGATTTCAACCGGCTACCTGTTCCATTCATTGTTCTACTTGTCGAAATTTACAAATAATTTCCTTTAAAGGATTAACAATGGGGCTCGTTGTTCACTTAAACTTGAAGAACAAAAAAGTGGCGAATGGTACTGTTTGGGTGCTTTGCATATATGTTTCTTAGACTATATAGAAGCAATATATACAAAGATTTCGACCGTCTACCTGTTCCATTCATTGTTCTACTTGTCGAAAGTTACAAATAATTTCCGATAAAGGATTAACAATGGGGCTCATTGTTCACTTAAACTTGGAGAACAAAAAATTGGCGAATGGTACTGTTTGGATGCATGGCATATATGTTTCTTAGACTATATAGAAGCAATATATACAAAGATTTCAACCGTCTACCTGTTCCATTCATTGTTCTACTTGTCGAAAGTTACAAATAATTTCCTTTAAAGGATTAACAATGGGGCTCATTGTTCACTTAAACTTGAAGAACAAAAAATTGGCGAATTGTACTGTTTGGATGCTTTGCATATATGTTTCTTAGACTATATAGAAGCAATATATACAAAGATTTCAACCGTCTACCTGTTCCATTCATTGTTCTACTTGTCGAATGTTACAAATAATTTCCGTTAAGGGATTAACAATGGGGATCGTAGTTTACTTAAACTTGAAGAACAAAAAATTGGCGAATTGTACTGTTTGGATGCTTTGCATATATGTTTCTTAGACTATATAGAAGCAACATATACAATGATTTCAACCGTCTACCTATTCCATTCATTGTTCTACTTGCCGAAATTTACAAATAATTTCCTTTAAAGGATTAACAATGGGGCTCGTAGTTCACTTAAACTTGAAGAGCGAAAAATTGGCGAATTGTACTGTTTGGATGCTTTGCATAGATGTTTCTTAGACTATTTAGAAGCAATATATATAAATATTTCACCCGTCTACCTGTACTATTCATTGTTCTACTTGTAGAAAGTTACAAATAATTTCCATTTCATGATTATCAATGGGGCTCGCTGTTCACTTAAACTTGAAGATCAAAAAATTGGCGATTGTTACTGTTTAGATGCTTTGCATAAATGTTTCTTAGATTATATAGAAGCAATATATACAAAGATTTCAACCGTCTAACCGTTCCATTCATTGTTCTACTTGTCGAAAGTTACAAATAATTTCCGATAAAGGATTAACAATGGGGCTCATTGTTCACTTAAACTTGAAGGACAAATAATTGGCGAATGGTACTGTTTGGATGCTTTGGATACATGTTTCTTAGACTATATGGAAGCAATATATACAAGGATTTCAACCGTCTACCTGTTCCATTCATTGTTCTACTTGTCGAAAGTTACAAATAATTACCGATAAAGGATTAACCATTGGGGCTCATTGTTCACTTAAACTTGAAGAACAAAAAATTGGCGAATTGTACTGTTTGGATGCTTTGCATATATGTTTCTTAGACTATATAGAAGCAATATATACAAAGATTTCAACCGTCTACCTGTTCCATTCATTGTTCTACTTGTCGAAAGTTACAAATAATTTCCTTTAAAGGATTAACAATGGGGCTCGCTGTTCACTTAAACTTGAAGATCAAAAAGTCGGCGAATTGTACTGTTTGGATGCTTTGCATATATATTTCTTAGACTATATAGAAGCAATATATACAATAATTTCAACAGTCTACCTGTTCCATTCATTGTTCTACTTGTCGAAATTTACAAATAATTTCCTTTAAAGGATTAACAATGGGGCTCGTAGTTCACTTAAACTTGAAGAACAAAAAATTGGCGAATGGTACTGTTTGGATGCTTTGCATATATGTTTCTTAGACTATATAGAAGCAATATATACAATGATTTCAACAGTCTACCTGTTCCATTCATTGTTCTATTTGGCGAAATTTACAAATAATTTCCGATAACGGATTAAACATTGGGGCTCATTGTTCACTTAAACTTGGAGAACAAAAAATTGGCGAATGGTACTGTTTGGATGCATGGCATATATGTTTCTTAGACTATATAGAAGCAATATATACAAAGATTTCAACCGTCTACCTGTTCCATTCATTGTTCTACTTGTCGAAAGTTACAAATAATTTCCTTTAAAGGATTAACAATGGGGCTCGTTGTTCACTTAAACTTGAAGAACAAAAAAGTGGCGAATGGTACTGTTTGGGTGCTTTGCATATATGTTTCTTAGACTATATAGAAGCAATATATACAAAGATTTCAACCGTCTACCTGTTCCATTCATTGTTCTACTTGTCGAAAGTTACAAATAATTTCCGATAAAGGATTAACAATGGGGCTCATTGTTCACTTAAACTTGGAGAACAAAAAATTGGCGAATGGTACTGTTTGGATGCATGGCATATATGTTTCTTAGACTATATAGAAGCAATATATACAAAGATTTCAACCGTCTACCTGTTCCATTCATTGTTCTACTTGTCGAAAGTTACAAATAATTTCCTTTAAAGGATTAACAATGGGGCTCATTGTTCACTTAAACTTGAAGAACAAAAAATTGGCGAATTGTACTGTTTGGATGCTTTGCATATATGTTTCTTAGACTATATAGAAGCAATATATACAAAGATTTCAACCGTCTACCTGTTCCATTCACTGTTCTACTTGTCGAAAGTTACAAATAATTTCCGTTAAGGGATTAACAATGGGGATCGTAGCTCACTTAAACTTGAAGAACAAAAAATTGGCGAATTGTACTGTTTGGATGCTTTGCGTACATGTTTCTTAGACTATATGGAAGCAATATATACAAAGATTTCAACCATCTACGTGTTCCAATCATTGTTCTACTTGTAGAAAGTTACAATTAATTTCCGTTAAGGGATTAACAATGGGGCTCGTAGTTCACTTAAACTTGAAGAACAAAAAATTGGCGAATGGTACTGTTTGGATGCTTTGCATATATGTTTCTTAGACTATATAGAAGCAATATATACATTGATTTCAACCGGCTACCTGTTCCATTCATTGTTCTACTTGTCGAAATTTACAAATAATTTCCGATAAAGGATTAACCATTGGGGCTCATTGTTCACTTAAACTTGAAGAACAAAAAATTGGCGAATTGTACTGTTTGGATGCTTTGCATATATGTTTCTTAGACTATATAGAAGCAATATATAGAAGGATTTCACCGGACTACCTGTACTATTCATTGTTCTACTTGTAGAAAGTTACAAATAATTTCCGATAAAGGATTAACAATGGGGCTCGTAGTTCACTTAAACTTGAAGAACAAAAAATTGGCGAATGGTACTGTTTGGATGCTTTGAATATATGTTTCTTATATTATATAGAAGCAATATATACAAATATTTCAACCGTCTACCTGTTCCATTCATTGTTCTACTTGCCGAAATTTACAAATAATTTCCTTTAAACGATTAACAATGGGGCTCGTAGTTCACTTAATCTTGAAGAGCAAAAAATTGGCGAATTGTATTGTTTGGATGCTTTGCAGGTATGTTTCTTAGACTATATAAAAGCAATATATACAAAGAGTTCAACCGTCTACCTGTTCCATTCATTGTTCTACTTGTAGAAAGTTACAATTAATTTCCGTTAAAGGATTAACAATGGGGCTCGTAGTTCACTTAAACTTGAAGAACAAAAAATTGGCGAATTGTACTGTTTGGATGCTTTGCATATATGTTTCTTAGACTATGTAGAAGCAATATATACAATGATTTCAACCGTCTACCTGTTCTATTCATATTTCTACTGTTAGAAAGTTACAAATAATTTCCGTTTCATGATTATCAATGGGGCTCGTTGTTCACTTAAACTTGAAGAACAAAAAGTTGGCGTCTGGTACTGTTTGGATGCTTTGCATATATGTTTCTTAGACTATATAGAAGCAATATATACAAAGATTTCAACCGTCTACCTCTTCCATTCATTATTCTACTTGTCGAAAGTTACAAATAAATTCCGGTAAAGGATTAACAATGGGGCTCGTAGTTCACTCAAAAATCGAAGAAAAAAAAATTGGCGAATGGTACTGTTTGGATGCTTTGCATATATGTTTCTTAGACTATATAGAAGCAATATATACAAAGATTTCAACCGTCTACCTGTTCCAATCATTGTTATACTTGTCGAAATTTACAAATAATTTCCTTTAAAGGATTAACAATGGGGCTCGCAGTTCAATTAAAATTGAAGATCAAAAAATTGGCGAATTGTACTGTTTGGATGATTTGCATATATGTTTCTTAGATTATATAGAAGCATTATATAGAAAGATTTCAACCGCCTACCTGTTCCATCCATTGTTCTACTTGTCGAAATTAACAAATAATTTCCTTTAAAGCATTAACAATAGGGCTCGTTGTTCACTTAAACTTGAAGAACAATAAATTGGCGAATTGTACTGTTTGGATGCTTTGCATATATGTTTCTTAGACTATATAGAAGCAATATATACAAAGATTTCAACCGTCTAACTGTTCAATTCATTGTTCTACTTGTCGAAAATTACAAATAATTTCCGATAAAGGATTAACAATGGGGCTCATTGTTCACTTATACTTGAAGAACATAAAATTGGCGAATGGTACTGTTTGGATGCTTTGCGTACATGTTCCTTAGACTATATGGAAGCAACATATACAAAGACTTCAACCGTCTACTTGTTCCAATCATTGTTCTACTAGTACAAAGTTACAATTAATTTCCTTTAAAGGATTAACGATGGGGCTCGTAGATCACTTAAACTTGAAGAGCAAAAAATTGGCGAATTGTACTGTTTGGACGCATTGCATATATGTTTCTTAGACTATATGGTAGCAATATATACAAAGATTTCAACCGTCTACGTGTTCCAATCATTGTTCTACTTGTAGAAAGTTACAATTAATTTCCGTTAAAGGATTAACAATGGGGCTCGTAGTTCACTTAAAGTTGAAGATCAAAAAATTGGCGATTGTTACTGTTTAGATGCTTTGCATATATGTTTCTTAGATTATATAGAAGCAATATATACAAAGATTTCAACCGTCTACCTTTTCCATTCATTGTTCTACTTGTCGAAAGTTACAAATAATTTCCGATAAAGGATTAACCATGGGGCTCGTAGTTCACTTAAAGTTGAAGATCAAAAAATTGGCGATTGTTACTGTTTAGATGCTTTGCATATATGTTTCTTAGATTATATAGAAGCAATATATACAAAGATTTCAACCGTCTACCTGTTCCATTCATTGTTCTACTTGTCGAAAGTTACAAATAATTTCCGATAAAGGATTAACCATGGGGGCTCATAGTTAACTTAAATTTGAAGAACAAAAAATTGGCGACTGGTACTGTTTGGATGCTTTGCATATATGTTTCTTAGACGATATGGAAGCAATATATACAAAGATTTCAACCGTCTATGTGTTCCAATCATTGTTCTACTTGTAGAAAGTTACAATTAATTTCCGTTAAAGGATTAACCATTGGGGCTCATTGTTCACTTAAACTTGAAGAACAATTTATTGGCGAATTGTACTGTTTGGATGCTTTGCATATATGTTTCTTAGACTATATAGAAGTAATATATGCAAAGATTTCACCCGCCTACCTGTTCCATTCATTGTTCTTCTTGTCGAAAGTTACAAATAATTTCTGTTAAAGGATTAACAATGGGGCTCATTGTTCACTTAAACTTGACGAACAAAAAATTGGCGAACTGTACTGTTTGAATGCTTTGCATATATGTTTCTTAGACTATATAGAAGCAATATATACAATGATTTCAACCGTCTACCTGTTCCATTCATTGTTCTACTTGTCGAATGTTACAAATAATTTCCGTTAAGGGATTAACAATGGGGATCGTAGTTTACTTAAACTTGAAGAACAAAAAATTGGCGAATTGTACTGTTTGGATGCTTTGCATATATGTTTCTTAGACTATATAGAAGCAATATATACAATGATTTCAACCGTCTACCTATTCCATTCATTGTTCTACTTGCCGAAATTTACAAATAATTTCCTTTAAAGGATTAACAATGGGGCTCGTAGTTCACTTAAACTTGAAGAACAAAAAATTGGCGAATGGTACTGTTTGGATGCTTTGCATATATGTTTCTTAGACTATATAGAAGCAATATATACAAAGATTTCAACCGTCTACCTTTTCCATTCATTGTTCTACTTGTCGAAAGTTACAAATAATTTCCGTTAAGGGATTAACAATGGGGATCGTAGTTCACTTAAACTTGAAGAACAAAAAATTGGCGAATGGTACTGTTTGGATGCTTTGCATAAATGTTTCTTAGACTATATAGAAGCAATATATACATTGATTTCAACCGGCTACCTGTTCCATTCATTGTTCTACTTGTCGAAAGTTACAAATATTTTCCGATAAAGGATTAACAATGGGGCTCATTGTTCACTTAAACTTGGAGAACAAAAAATTGGCGAATGGTACTGTTTGGATGCATGGCATATATGTTTCTTAGACTATATAGAAGCAATATATACAAAGATTTCAACCGTCTACCTGTTCCATTCATTGTTCTACTTGTCGAAAGTTACAAATAATTTCCGATAAAGGATTAACAATGGGGCTCATTGTTCACTTAAACTTGGAGAACAAAAAATTGGCGAATGGTACTGTTTGGATGCATGGCATATATGTTTCTTAGACTATATAGAAGCAATATATACAAAGATTTCAACCGTCTACCTGTTCCATTCATTGTTCTACTTGTCGAATGTTACAAATAATTTCCGTTAAGGGATTAACAATGGGGATCGTAGTTTACTTAAACTTGAAGAACAAAAAATTGGCGAATTGTACTGTTTGGATGCTTTGCATATATGTTTCTTAGACTATATAGAAGCAACATATACAATGATTTCAACCGTCTACCTATTCCATTCATTGTTCTACTTGCCGAAATTTACAAATAATTTCCTTTAAAGGATTAACAATGGGGCTCGTAGTTCACTTAAACTTGAAGAGCGAAAAATTGGCGAATTGTACTGTTTGGATGCTTTGCATAGATGTTTCTTAGACTATTTAGAAGCAATATATATAAATATTTCACCCGTCTACCTGTACTATTCATTGTTCTACTTGTAGAAAGTTACAAATAATTTCCATTTCATGATTATCAATGGGGCTCGCTGTTCACTTAAACTTGAAGATCAAAAAATTGGCGATTGTTACTGTTTAGATGCTTTGCATAAATGTTTCTTAGATTATATAGAAGCAATATATACAAAGATTTCAACCGTCTAACCGTTCCATTCATTGTTCTACTTGTCGAAAGTTACAAATAATTTCCGATAAAGGATTAACAATGGGGCTCATTGTTCACTTAAACTTGAAGGACAAATAATTGGCGAATGGTACTGTTTGGATGCTTTGGATACATGTTTCTTAGACTATATGGAAGCAATATATACAAGGATTTCAACCGTCTACCTGTTCCATTCATTGTTCTACTTGTCGAAAGTTACAAATAATTACCGATAAAGGATTAACCATTGGGGCTCATTGTTCACTTAAACTTGGAGAACAAAAAATTGGCGAATGGTACTGTTTGGATGCATGGCATATATGTTTCTTAGACTATATAGAAGCAATATATACAAAGATTTCAACCGTCTACCTGTTCCATTCATTGTTCTACTTGTCGAAAGTTACAAATAATTACCTTTAAAGGATTAACAATGGGGCTCGTTCTTCACTTAAACTTGAAGAACAAAAAAGTGGCGAATGGTACTGTTTGGGTGCTTTGCATATATGTTTCTTAGACTATATAGAAGCAATATATACAAAGATTTCAACCGTCTACCTGTTCGATTCATTGTTCAACTTGTCGAAAGTTACAAATAATTTCCGATAAAGGATTAACAATGGGGCTCATTGTTCACTTAAACTTGGAGAACAAAAAATTGGCGAATGGTACTGTTTGGATGCATGGCATATATGTTTCTTAGACTATATAGAAGCAATATATACAAAGATTTCAACCGTCTACCTGTTCCATTCATTGTTCTACTTGTCGAAAGTTACAAATAATTTCCTTTAAAGGATTAACAATGGGGCTCATTGTTCACTTAAACTTGAAGAACAAAAAATTGGCGAATTGTACTGTTTGGATGCTTTGCATATATGTTTCTTAGACTATATAGAAGCAATATATACAATGATTTCAACCGTCTACCTGTTCCATTCATTGTTCTACTTGTCGAATGTTACAAATCATTTCCGTTAAGGGATTAACAATGGGGATCGTAGTTTACTTAAACTTGAAGAACAAAAAATTGGCGAATTGTACTGTTTGGATGCTTTGCATATATGTTTCTTAGACTATATAGAAGCAATATATACAATGATTTCAACCGTCTACCTGTTCCATTCATTGTTCTACTTGTCGAATGTTACAAATAATTTCCGTTAAGGGATTAACAATGGGGATCGTAGTTTACTTAAACTTGAAGAACAAAAAATTGGCGAATTGTACTGTTTGGATGCTTTGCATATATGTTTCTTAGACTATATAGAAGCAACATATACAATGATTTCAACCGTCTACCTATTCCATTCATTGTTCTACTTGCCGAAATTTACAAATAATTTCCTTTAAAGGATTAACAATGGGGCTCGTAGTTCACTTAAACTTGAAGAGCGAAAAATTGGCGAATTGTACTGTTTGGATGCTTTGCATAGATGTTTCTTAGACTATTTAGAAGCAATATATATAAATATTTCACCCGTCTACCTGTACTATTCATTGTTCTACTTGTAGAAAGTTACAAATAATTTCCATTTCATGATTATCAATGGGGCTCGCTGTTCACTTAAACTTGAAGATCAAAAAATTGGCGATTGTTACTGTTTAGATGCTTTGCATAAATGTTTCTTAGATTATATAGAAGCAATATATACAAAGATTTCAACCGTCTAACCGTTCCATTCATTGTTCTACTTGTCGAAAGTTACAAATAATTTCCGATAAAGGATTAACAATGGGGCTCATTGTTCACTTAAACTTGAAGGACAAATAATTGGCGAATGGTACTGTTTGGATGCTTTGGATACATGTTTCTTAGACTATATGGAAGCAATATATACAAGGATTTCAACCGTCTACCTGTTCCATTCATTGTTCTACTTGTCGAAAGTTACAAATAATTACCGATAAAGGATTAACCATTGGGGCTCATTGTTCACTTAAACTTGAAGAACAAAAAATTGGCGAATTGTACTGTTTGGATGCTTTGCATATATGTTTCTTAGACTATATGGAAGCAATATATACAAGGATTTCAACCGTCTACCTGTTCCATTCATTGTTCTACTTGTCGAAAGTTACAAATAATTACCTTTAAAGGATTAACAATGGGGCTCGTTGTTCACTTAAACTTGAAGAACAAAAAAGTGGCGAATGGTACTGTTTGGGTGCTTTGCATATATGTTTCTTAGACTATATAGAAGCAATATATACAAAGATTTCAACCGTCTACCTGTTCGATTCATTGTTCAACTTGTCGAAAGTTACAAATAATTTCCGATAAAGGATTAACAATGGGGCTCATTGTTCACTTAAACTTGGAGAACAAAAAATTGGCGAATGGTACTGTTTGGATGCATGGCATATATGTTTCTTATACTATATAGAAGCAATATATACAAAGATTTCAACCGTCTACCTGTCCCATTCATTGTTCTACTTGTCGAAATTAGCAAATAATTTCCGTTAAGGGATTAACAATGGGGATCGTAGTTCACTTGAACTTGAAGAACAAAAAATTGGCGAATGGTACTGTTTGGATTCTTTGCATATATGTTTCTTAGACTATATAGAAGCAATATATACAATGATTTCAACAGTCTACCTGTTCCATTCATTGTTCTACTTGTCGAAATTTACAATTAATTTCCGTTAAAGGATTAACAATGGGGCTCTTAGTTCACTTAAACTTGAAGAACAAAACGTTGGCGAATTGTACTGTTTGGATGCTTTGCATATATGTTTCGTAGACTATATAGAAGCAATATATACAATGATTTCAACCGTCTACATGATCCATTCATTGTTCTACTTGTCGAAATTTACAAATAATTTCCTTTAAAGGATTAACAATGGGGCTCGTAGTTCACTTAAACTTGAAGAGCGAAAAATTGGCGAATTGTACTTTTTGGATGCTTTGCATAGATGTTTCTTAGACTATTTAGAAGCAATATATATAAATATTTCACCCGTCTACCTGTACTATTCATTGTTCTACTTGTAGAAAGTTACAAATAATTTCCATTTCATGATTATCAATGGGGCTCGCTGTTCACTTAAACTTGAAGATCAAAAAATTGGCGATTGTTACTGTTTAGATGCTTTGCATAAATGTTTCTTAGATTATATAGAAGCAATATATACAAAGATTTCAACCGTCTAACCGTTCCATTCATTGTTCTACTTGTCGAAAGTTACAAATAATTTCCGATAAAGGATTAACAATGGGGCTCATTGTTCACTTAAACTTGAAGGACAAATAATTGGCGAATGGTACTGTTTGGATGCTTTGGATACATGTTTCTTAGACTATATGGAAGCAATATATACAAGGATTTCAACCGTCTACCTGTTCCATTCATTGTTCTACTTGTCGAAAGTTACAAATAATTACCGATAAAGGATTAACCATTGGGGCTCATTGTTCACTTACACTTGAAGAACAAAAAATTGGCGAATTGTACTGTTTGGATGCTTTGCATATATGTTTCTTAGACTATATAGAAGCAATATATACAAAGATTTCAACCGTCTACCTGTTCCATTCATTGTTCTACTTGTCGAAAGTTACAAATAATTTCCTTTAAAGGATTAACAATGGGGCTCGCTGTTCACTTAAACTTGAAGATCAAAAAGTCGGCGAATTGTACTGTTTGGATGCTTTGCATATATATTTCTTAGACTATATAGAAGCAATATATACAATAATTTCAACAGTCTACCTGTTCCATTCATTGTTCTACTTGTCGAAATTTACAAATAATTTCCTTTAAAGGATTAACAATGGGGCTCGTAGTTCACTTAAACTTGAAGAACAAAAAATTGGCGAATGGTACTGTTTGGATGCTTTGCATATATGTTTCTTAGACTATATAGAAGCAATATATACAATGATTTCAACAGTCTACCTGTTCCATTCATTGTTCTATTTGGCGAAATTTACAAATAATTTCCGATAACGGATTAAACATTGGGGCTCATTGTTCACTTAAACTTGGAGAACAAAAAATTGGCGAATGGTACTGTTTGGATGCATGGCATATATGTTTCTTAGACTATATAGAAGCAATATATACAAAGATTTCAACCGTCTACCTGTTCCATTCATTGTTCTACTTGTCGAAAGTTACAAATAATTTCCTTTAAAGGATTAACAATGGGGCTCATTGTTCACTTAAACTTGAAGAACAAAAAATTGGCGAATTGTACTGTTTGGATGCTTTGCATATATGTTTCTTAGACTATATAGAAGCAATATATACAATGATTTCAACCGTCTACCTGTTCCATTCATTGTTCTACTTGTCGAATGTTACAAATAATTTCCGTTAAGGGATTAACAATGGGGATCGTAGTTTACTTAAACTTGAAGAACAAAAAATTGGCGAATTGTACTGTTTGGATGCTTTGCATATATGTTTCTTAGACTATATAGAAGCAACATATACAATGATTTCAACCGTCTACCTATTCCATTCATTGTTCTACTTGCCGAAATTTACAAATAATTTCCTTTAAAGGATTAACAATGGGGCTCGTAGTTCACTTAAACTTGAAGAGCGAAAAATTGGCGAATTGTACTGTTTGGATGCTTTGCATAGATGTTTCTTAGACTATTTAGAAGCAATATATATAAATATTTCACCCGTCTACCTGTACTATTCATTGTTCTACTTGTAGAAAGTTACAAATAATTTCCATTTCATGATTATCAATGGGGCTCGCTGTTCACTTAAACTTGAAGATCAAAAAATTGGCGATTGTTACTGTTTAGATGCTTTGCATAAATGTTTCTTAGATTATATAGAAGCAATATATACAAAGATTTCAACCGTCTAACCGTTCCATTCATTGTTCTACTTGTCGAAAGTTACAAATAATTTCCGATAAAGGATTAACAATGGGGCTCATTGTTCACTTAAACTTGAAGGACAAATAATTGGCGAATGGTACTGTTTGGATGCTTTGGATACATGTTTCTTAGACTATATGGAAGCAATATATACAAGGATTTCAACCGTCTACCTGTTCCATTCATTGTTCTACTTGTCGAAAGTTACAAATAATTACCGATAAAGGATTAACCATTGGGGCTCATTGTTCACTTAAACTTGAAGAACAAAAAATTGGCGAATTGTACTGTTTGGATGCTTTGCATATATGTTTCTTAGACTATATAGAAGCAATATATACAAAGATTTCAACCGTCTACCTGTTCCATTCATTGTTCTACTTGTCGAAAGTTACAAATAATTTCCTTTAAAGGATTAACAATGGGGCTCGCTGTTCACTTAAACTTGAAGATCAAAAAGTCGGCGAATTGTACTGTTTGGATGCTTTGCATATATATTTCTTAGACTATATAGAAGCAATATATACAATAATTTCAACAGTCTACCTGTTCCATTCAATGTTCTACATGTCGAAATTTACAAATAATTTCCTTTAAAGGATTAACAATGGGGCTCGTAGTTCACTTAAACTTGAAGAACAAAAAATTGGCGAATGGTACTGTTTGGATGCTTTGCATATATGTTTCTTAGACTATATAGAAGCAATATATACAATGATTTCAACAGTCTACCTGTTCCATTCATTGTTCTATTTGGCGAAATTTACAAATAATTTCCGATAACGGATTAAACATTGGGGCTCATTGTTCACTTAAACTTGAAGAACAAAAAATTGGCGAATTGTACTGTTTGGATGCTTTGCATATATGTTTCTTATACTATATAGAAGCAATATATACAAAGATTTCAACCGTCTACCTGTTCCATTCACTGTTCTACTTGTCGAAAGTTACAAATAATTTCCGTTAAGGGATAAACAATGGGGATCGTAGTTCACTTAAACTTGAAGAACAAAAAATTGGCGAATTGTACTGTTTGGATGCTTTGCGTACATGTTTCTTAGACTATATGGAAGCAATATATACAAAGATTTCAACCATCTACGTGTTCCAATCATTGTTCTACTTGTAGAAAGTTACAATTAATTTCCGTTAAGGGATTAACAATGGGGCTCGTAGTTCACTTAAACTTGAAGAACAAAAAATTGGCGAATGGTACTGTTTGGATGCTTTGCATATATGTTTCATAGACTATATAGGTGCAATATATACAAAGATTTCAACCGTCTACCTGTTCCATTCATTGTTCTACTTGTCGAAAGTTACAAATAATTTCCTTTAAAGGATTAACAATGGGGCTCATTGTTCACTTAAACTTGAAGAACAAAAAATTGGCGAACTGTACTGTTTGAATGCTTTGCATATATGTTTCTTAGACTATATAGAAGCAATATATACAATGATTTCAACCGTCTACCTGTTCCATTCATTGTTCTACTTGTCGAATGTTACAAATAATTTCCGTTAAGGGATTAACAATGGGGATCGTAGTTTACTTAAACTTGAAGAACAAAAAATTGGCGAATTGTACTGTTTGGATGCTTTGCATATATGTTTCTTAGACTATATAGAAGCAATATATACAATGATTTCAACCGTCTACCTATTCCATTCATTGTTCTACTTGCCGAAATTTACAAATAATTTCCTTTAAAGGATTAACAATGGGGCTCGTAGTTCACTTAAACTTGAAGAGCAAAAAATTGTCGAATTGTACTGTTTGGATGCTTTGCATATATGTTTCTTAAACTATATAGAAGCAATATATACAAAGATTTCAAACGTCTACCTTTTCCATTCATTGTTCTACTTGTCGAAAGTTACAAATAATTTCCGATAACGGATTAAACATTGGGGCTCATTGTTCACTTAAACTTGAAGAACAAAAAATTGGCGATTTGTACTGTTTGGATGCTTTGCATATATGTTTCTTAGACTATATAGAAGCAATATATATAAAGAATTCAACCGTCTACCTGTTCCATTCATTGTTCTACTTGTCGAAAGTTACAAATAATTTCCGATAAAGGATTAACCATTGGGGCTCATTGTTCACTTAAACATGAAAAACAAAAAATTGGCGAATTGTACTGTTTGGATGCTTTGCATATATGTTTCTTATACTATATAGAAGCAATATATACAAAGATTTCAACCGTCTACCTGTTCCATTCATTGTTCTACTTGTCGAAAGTTACAAATAATTTCCGATAAAGGAATAACAATGGGGCTCGTTGTTCACTTAAACTTGAAGAACAATAAATTGGCGATTTGTACTGTTTGGATGCTTTGCATATATGTTTCTTAGACTATATAGAAGCAATATATATAAAGAATTCAACCGTCTACCTGTTCCATTCATTGTTCTACTTGTCGAAAGTTACAAATAATTTCCGATAAAGGATTAACCATTGGGGCTCATTGTTCACTTAAACATGAAAAACAAAAAATTGGCGAATTGTACTGTTTGGATGCTTTGCATATATGTTTCTTAGACTATATAGAAGCAATATATACAAAGATTTCAACCGTCTACCTGTTCCATTCATTGTTCTACTTGTCGAAAGTTACAAATAATTTCCTTTAAAGGATTAACCATTGGGGCTCATTGTTCACTTAAACTTGAAGAACAAAAAATTGGCGAATTGTACTGTTTGGATGCTTTGCATATATGTTTCTTATACTATATAGAAGCAATATATACAAAGATTTCAACCGTCTACGTGTTCCATTCATTGTTCTACTTGTCGAAAGTTACAATTAATTTCCGTTAAAGTATTAACAATGGGGCTCGTAGTTCACTTAAACTTGAAGAGCAAAAAATTGGCGAATTGTACTGTTTGGATGCTTTGCATATATGTTTCTTGGACTATATAGAAGCAATATATACAATGATTTCAACCGTCTACCTGTTCCATTCATTGTTCTACTTGTCGAATGTTACAAATAATTTCCGTTAAGGGATTAACAATGGGGATCGTAGTTTACTTAAACTTGAAGAACAAAAAATTGGCGAATTGTACTGTTTGGATGCTTTGCATATATGTTTCTTAGACTATATAGAAGCAATATATACAATGATTTCAACCGTCTACCTATTCCATTCATTGTTCTACTTGTCGAAATTTACAAATAATTTCCTTTAAAGGATTAACAATGGGGCTCATTGTTCACTTACACTTGAAGAACAAAAAATTGGCGAATTGTACTGTTTGGATGCTTTGCATATATGTTTCTTAGACTATATAGAAGCAATATATACAAAGATTTCAACCGTCTACCTGTTCCATTCATTGATCTACTTGTCGAAAGTTACAAATAATTTCCGATAAAGGATTAACAATGGGTCTCATTGTTCACTTAAACTTGAAGAACAAAAAATTGGAGAATGGTACGGTTTGGATGCTTTGCATATATGTTTCTTAGACTATATGGAAGCAATATATACAAAGATTTCAACCGTCTACGTGTTCCAATCATTGTTCTACTTGTCGAAATTTACAAATAATTTCCTTTAAAGGATTAACAATGGGGCTCGTTGTTCACTTAAACTTGAAGAACAAAAAGTGGCGAATGGTACTGTTTGGATGCTTTGCATATATGTTTCTTAGACTATATAGAAGCAATATATACAAAGATTTCAACCGTCTACCTGTTCCATTCATTGTTCTACTTGTCGAAAGTTACAAATAATTTCCGATAACGGATTAACCATTGGGGCTCATTGTTCACTTAAACTTGAAGAACAAAAAATTGGCGAATTGTACTGTTTGGATGCTTTGCATATATGTTTCTTATACTATATAGAAGCAATATATACAAAGATTTCAACCCTCTACCTGTTCCATTCATTGTTCTACTTGTCGAAAGTTACAAATAATTTCCGATAAAGGATTAATAATGGGTCTCATTGTTCACTTAAACTTGAAGAACAAAAAATTGGCGAATGGTACTGTTTGGATGCTTTGCATATATGTTTCTTAGACTATATGGAAGCAATATATACAAAGATTTCAACCGTCTACGTGTTCCAATCATTGTTCTACTTGTCGAAATTTACAAATAATTTCCTTTAAAGGATTAACAATGGGGCTCGTTGTTCACTTAAAGTTGAAGAACAAAAAAGTGTCGAATGGTACTGTTTGGATGCTTTGCATATATGTTTCTTAGACTATATAGAAGCAATATATACATTGATTTCAACCGTCTACCTGTTCCATTCATTGTTCTACTTGTCGAAAGTTACAAATAAGTTCCGTTAAAGTATTAACAATGGGGCTCGTAGTTTACTTAAACTTGAAGGTCAAATAATTGGCGAATTGTACTGTTTGGTTGATTTGCATATATGTATCTTAGACTTTATAGAAGCAATATATACAAAGATTTCAACCGTCTACCTGTTCCATTCATTGATCTACTTGTCGAAAGTTACAAATAATTTCCGATAAAGGATTAACAATGGGTCTCATTGTTCACTTAAACTTGAAGAACAAAAAATTGGCGAATGGTACTGTTTGGATGCTTTGCATATATGTTTCTTAGACTATATGGAAGCAATATATACAAAGATGTCAACCGTCTACGTGTTCCAATCATTGTTCTACTTGTCGAAATTTACAAATAATTTCCTTTAAAGGATTAACAATGGGGCTCGTAGTTCACTTAAACTTGAAGAACAAAAAATTGGCGAATGTTACTGTTTGGATGCTTTGCATATATGTTTCTTAGACTATATAGAAGCAATATATACAAAGATTTCAACCGTCTACCTGTTCCATTCATTGTTCTACTTGTCGAAATTAACAAATAATTTCCGATAACGGATTAACCATTGGGGCTCATTGTTCACTTAAACTTGAAGAACAAAAATTTGGCGAATTGTACTGTTTGGATGCTTTGCATATATGTTTCTTATACTATATAGAAACAATATATACAAAGATTTCAACCGTCTACCTGTCCCATTCATTGTTCTACTTGTCGAAAATTACAAATAATTACCGATAAAGGATTAACCATTGGGGCTCATTGTTCACTTAAACTTGAAGAACAAAAAATTGGCGCATCGTACTGTTTGGATGCTTTGCGTACATGTTTCTTAGACTATATGGAAGCAATATATACAAAGATTTCAACCATCTACGTGTTCCAATCATTGTTCTACTTGTAGAAAGTTACAATTAATTTCCGTTAAGGGATTAACAATGGGGCTCGTAGTTCACTTAAACTTGAAGAACATAAAATTGGCGAATGGTACTGTTTGGATGCTTTGCATATATGTTTCTTAGACTATATAGAAGCAATATATACATTGATTTCAACCGGCTACCTGTTCCATTCATTGTTCTACTTGTCGAAATTTACAAATAATTTCCGATAAAGGATTAACCATTGGGGCTCATTGTTCACTTAAACTTGAAGAACAAAAAATTGGCGAATTGTACTGTTTGGATGCTTTGCATATATGTTTCTTATACTATATAGAAGCAATATATACAAAGATTTCAACCGGCTACCTGTTCCATTCATTGTTCTACTTGTCGAAATTTACAATTAATTTCCTTTAAAGTATTAACAATGGGGCTCGTAGTTCACTTAAACTTGAAGAGCAAAAAATTGTCGAATTGTACTGTTTGGATGCTTTGCATATATGTTTCTTAAACTATATAGAAGCAATATATACAAAGATTTCAACCGTCTACCTTTTCCATTCATTGTTCTACTTGTCGAAAGTTACAAATAATTTCCGATAACGGATTAAACATTGGGGCTCATTGTTCACTTAAACTTGAAGAACAAAAAATTGGCGAACTGTACTGTTTGAATGCTTTGCATATATGTTTCTTAGACTATATAGAAGCAATATATACAATGATTTCAACCGTCTACCTGTTCCATTCATTGTTCTACTTGTCGAATGTTACAAATAATTTCCGTTAAGGGATTAACATTGGGGATCGTAGTTTACTTAAACTTGAAGAACAAAAAATTGGCGAATTGTACTGTTTGGATGCTTTGCATATATGTTTCTTAGACTATATAGAAGCAATATATACAATGATTTCAACCGTCTACCTATTCCATTCATTGTTCTACTTGCCGAAATTTACAAATAATTTCCTTTAAAGGATTAACAATGGGGCTCGTAGTTCACTTAAACTTGAAGAGCAAAAAATTGTCGAATTGTACTGTTTGGATGCTTTGCATATATGTTTCTTAAACTATATAGAAGCAATATATACAAAGATTTCAACCGTCCACCTTTTCCATTCATTGTTCTACTTGTCGAAAGTTACAAATAATTTCCGATAACGGATTAAACATTGGGGCTCATTGTTCACTTAAACTTGAAGAACAAAAAATTGGCGAATTGTACTGTTTGGATGCTTTGCATATATGTTTCTTATACTATATAGAAGCAATATATACAAAGATTTCAACCGTCTACCTGTTCCATTCACTGTTCTACTTGTCGAAAGTTACAAATAATTTCCGTTAAGGGATTAACAATGGGGATCGTAGTTCACTTAAACTTGAAGAACAAAAAATTGGCGAATTGTACTGTTTGGATGCTTTGCGTACATGTTTCTTAGACTATATGGAAGCAATATATACAAAGATTTCAACCATCTACGTGTTCCAATCATTGTTCTACTTGTAGAAAGTTACAATTAATTTCCGTTAAGGGATTAACAATGGGGCTCGTAGTTCACTTAAACTTGAAGAACAAAAAATTGGCGAATGGTACTGTTTGGATGCTTTGCATATATGTTTCTTAGACTATATAGAAGCAATATATACATTGATTTCGACCGGCTACCTGTTCCATTCATTGTTCTACTTGTCGAAATTTACAAATAATTTCCGATAAAGGATTAACCATTGGGGCTCATTGTTCACTTAAACTTGAAGAACAAAAAATTGGCGAATTGTACTGTTTGGATGCTTTGCATATATGTTTCTTATACTATATAGAAGCAATATATACAATGATTTCAACCGTCTACCTGTTCCATTCATTGTTCTACTTGTCGAAAGTTACAAATAATTTCCGTTAAGGGATTAACAATGGGGATCGTAGTTTACTTAAACTTGAAGAACAAAAAATTGGCGAATTGTACTGTTTGGATGCTTTGCATATATGTTTCTTAGACTATATAGAAGCTATATATACAAGGATTTCAACCGTCTACCTGTTCCATTCAGTGTTCTACTTGTCGAAAGTTACAAATAATTACCGATAAAGGATTAACCATTGGGGCTCATTGTTCACTTAAACTTGAAGAACAAAAAATTTGCGAATTGTACTGTTTGGATGCTTTGCATATATGTTTCTTAGACTATATAGATGCAATATATACATAGATTTCAACCGTCTACCTGTTCCATTCATTGTTCTACTTGTCGAAATTTACAAATAATTTCCGTAAAAGTATTAATAATGGGGCTCGTAGTTCACTTAAACTTGAAGATCAAATAATTGGCGAATTGTACTGTTTGGATGATTTGCATATATGTTTCTTAGACTATATAGAAGCAATATATACAAAGATTTCAACCGTCTACCTGTTCCATTCATTGATCTACTTGTCGAAAGTTACAAATAATTTCCGATAAAGGATTAACAATGGGTCTCATTGTTCACTTAAACTTGAAGAACAAAAAATTGGCGAATGGTACTGTTTGGATGCTTTGCATATATGTTTCTTAGACTATATGGAAGCAATATATACAAAGATTTCAACCGTCTACGTGTTCCAATCATTGTTCTACTTGTCGAAATTTACAAATAATTTCCTTTAAAGGATTAACAATGGGGCTCGTTGTTCACTTAAACTTGAAGAACAAAAAGTGGCGAATGGTACTGTTTGGATGCTTTGCATATATGTTTCTTAGACTATATAGAAGCAATATATACAAAGATTTCAACCGTCTACCTGTTCCATTCATTGTTCTACTTGTCGAAAGTTACAAATAATTTCCGATAACGGATTAACCATTGGGGCTCATTGTTCACTTAAACTTGAAGAACAAAAAATTTGCGAATTGTACTGTTTGGATGCTTTGCATATATGTTTCTTATACTATATAGAAGCAATATATACAAAGATTTCAACCCTCTACCTGTTCCATTCATTGTTCTACTTGTCGGAAGTTACAAATAATTTCCGATAAAGGATTAATAATGGGTCTCATTGTTTACTTAAACTTGAAGAACAAAAAATTGGCGAATGGTACTGTTTGGATGCTTTGCATATATGTTTCTTAGACTATATGGAAGCAATATATACAAAGATTTCAACCGTCTACGTGTTCCAATCATTGTTCTACTTGTCGAAATTTACAAATAATTTCCTTTAAAGGATTAACAATGGGGCTCGTCGTTCACTTAAAGTTGAAGAACAAAAAAGTGTCGAATGGTACTGTTTGGATGCTTTGCATATATGTTTCTTAGACTATATAGAAGCAATATATACATTGATTTCAACCGTCTACCTGTTCCATTCATTGTTCTACTTGTCGAAAGTTACAAATAAGTTCCGTTAAAGTATTAACAATGGGGCTCGTAGTTTACTTAAACTTGAAGGTCACATAATTGGCGAATTGTACTGTTTGGTTGATTTGCATATATGTATCTTAGACTTTATAGAAGCAATATATACAAAGATTTCAACCGTCTACCTGTTCCATTCATTGTTCTACTTGTCGAAAGTTACAAATAATTTCCGTTAAAGTATTAACAATGGGGCTCGTAGTTCACTTATACTTGAAGATCAAATAATTGGCGAATTGTACTGTTTGGATGATTTGCATATATGTTTCTTAGACTTTATAGAAGCAATATATACAAAGATTTCAACCCTCTACCTGTTCCATTCATTGTTCTACTTGTCGAAAGTTACAAATAATTTCCGATAAAGGATTAACAATGGGTCTCATTGTTCACTTAAACTTGAAGAACAAAAAATTGGCGAATGGTACTCTTTGGATGCTTTGCATATATGTTTCTTAGACTATATGGAAGCAATATATACAAAGATTTCAACCGTCTACGTGTTCCAATCATTGTTCTACTTGTCGAAAGTTACAAATAATTTCCTTTAAAGGATTAACAATGGGGCTCGTTGTTCACTTAAACTTGAAGATCAAATAATTGGCGAATTGTACTGTTTGGATGATTTGCATATATGTTTCTTAGACTTTATAGAAGCAATATATACAAAGATTTCAACCGTCTACCTGTTCCATTCATTGTTCTACTTGTCGAAATTTACAAATAATTTCCTTTAAAGGATTAACAATGGGGCTCGTAGTTCACTTAAACTTGAAGAACAAAAAATTGGCGAATTGTACTGTTTGGATGCTTTGCACATATGTTTCATAGACTATATAGAAGCAATATATACAATGATTTCAACCGTCTACCTGTTCCATTCCTTGTTCTACTTGTCGAAAGTTACAAATAATTTCCTTTAAAGGATTAACAATGGGGCTCGTAGTTCACTTAAACTTGAAGAGCAAAAAATTGTCGAATTGTACTGTTTGGATGCTTTGCATATATGTTTCTTAAACTATATAGAAGCAATATATACAATGATTTCAACCGTCTACCTGTTCCATTCATTGTTCTACTTGTCGAAAGTTACAAATAATTTCCGTTAAGGGATTAACAATGGGGATCGTAGTTTACTTAAACTTGTAGAACAAAAAATTGGCGAATTGTACTGTTTGGATGCTTTGCATATATGTTTCTTAGACTATATAGAAGCAATATATACAATGATTTCAACCGTCTACCTGTTCCATTCATTGTTCTACTTGTCGAAAGTTACAAATAATTTCCTTTAAGTGATTAACAATGGGGATCGTAGTTTACTTAAACTTGAAGAACAAAAAATTGGCGAATTGTACTGTTTGGATGCTTTGCTTATATGTTTCTTAGACTATATAGAAGCAATATATACAAGGATTTCAACCGTCTACCTGTTCCATTCATTGTTCTACTTGTCGAAAGTTACAAATAATTACCGATAAAGGATTAACCATTGGGGCTCATTGTTCACTTACACTTGAAGAACAAAAAATTGGCGAATTGTACTGTTTGGATGCTTTGCATATATGTTTCATAGACTATATAGGTGCAATATATACAAAGATTTCAACCGTCTACCTGTTCCATTCATTGTTTTACTTGTCGAAAGTTACAAATAATTTCCTTTAAAGGATTAACAATGGGGCTCATTGTTCACTTAAACTTGAAGAACAAAAAATTGGCGAACTGCACTGTTTGAATGCTTTGCATATATGTTTCTTAGACTATATAGAAGCAATATATACAATGATTTCAACCGTCTACCTGTTCCATTCATTGTTCTACTTGTCGAATGTTACAAATAATTTCCGTTAAGGGATTAACAATGGGGATCGTAGTTTACTTAAACTTGAAGAACAAAAAATTGGCGAATTGTACTGTTTGGATGCTTTGCATATATGTATCTTAGACTATATAGAAGCAATATATACAATGATTTCAACCGTCTACCTATTCCATTCATTGTTCTACTTGTCGAAATTTACAAATAATTTCCTTTAAAGGATTAACAATGGGGCTCGTAGTTCACTTAAACTTGAAGAACAAAAAATTGGCGAATGGTACTGTTTGGATGCTTTGCATATATGTTTCTTAGACTATATAGAAGCAATGTATACAAAGATTTCAACCGTCTACCTGTTCCATTCATTGTTCTACTTGTCGCAAGTTACAAATAATTTCCGTTAAAGTATTAACAATGGGGCTCGTAGTTCACTTAAACTTGAAGATCAAAAAATTGGCGAATTGTACTGTTTGGATGCTTTGCATATATGTATCTTAAACTATATAGAAGCAATATATACAATGATTTCAACCGTCTACCTGTTCCATTCATTGTTCTACTTGTCGAAAGTTACAAATAATTTCCGTTAAGTGATTAACAATGGGGATCGTAGTTTACTTAAACTTGAAGAACAAAAAATTGGCGAATTGTACTGTTTGGATGCTTTGCATATATGTTTCTTAGACTATATAGAAGCAATATATACATTGATTTCAACCGGCTACCTGTACCATTCATTGTTCTACTTGTCGAAAGTTACAAATAATTTCCTATAAAGGATTAACAATGGGGCTCATTGTTCACTTAAACTTGAAGGACAAAAAATTGGCGAATGGTACTGTTTGGATGCTTTGCGTACATGTTTCTTAGACTATATGGAAGCAATATATACAAGGATTTCAACCGTCTACCTGTTCCATTCATTGTTCTACTTGTCGAAAGTTACAAATAATTACCGATAAAGGATTAACCATTGGGGCTCATTGTTCACTTAAACTTGAAGAACAAAAAATTGGCGAATTGTACTGTTTGGATGCTTTGCATATATGTTTCTTAGACTATATAGAAGCAATATATACAATGATTTCAACCGTCTACCTGTTCCATTCATTGTTCTACTTGTCGAAAGTTACAAATAATTTCCTTTAAGTGATTAACAATGGGGATCGTAGTTTACTTAAACTTGAAGAACAAAAAATTGGCGAATTGTACTGTTTGGATGCTTTGCATATATGTTTCTTAGACTATATAGAAGCAATATATACAATGATTTCAACCGTCTACCTATTCCATTCATTGTTCTACTTGTCGAAATTTACAAATAATTTCCTTTAAAGGATTAACAATGGAGCTCGTTGTTCACTTAAACTTGAAGAACAAAAAAGTGTCGAATGGTACTGTTTGGATGCTTTGCATATATGTTTCTTAGACTATATAGAAGCAATATATACATTGATTTCAACCGTCTACCTGTTCCATTCATTGTTCTACTTGTCGAAAGTTACAAATAAGTTCCGTTAAAGTATTAACAATGGGGCTCGTAGTTCACTTAAACTTGAAGGTCAAATAATTGGCGAATTGTACTGTTTGGATGATTTGCATATATGTATCTTAGACTTTATAGAAGCAATATATACAAAGATTTCAACCGTCTACCTGTTCCATTCATTGATCTACTTGTCGAAAGTTACAAATAATTTCCGATAAAGGATTAACAATGGGTCTCATTGTTCACTTAAACTTGAAGAACAAAAAATTGGCGAATTGTGCTGTTTGGATGCTTTGCATATATGTTTCTTAGACTATATAGAAGCAATATATACAAAGATTTCAACCGTCTACCTGTTCCATTCATTGTTCTACTTGTCGAAAGTTACAAATAATTTCCTTTAAAGGATTAACAATGGGGCTCATTGTTCACTTAAACTTGAAGAACACAAAATCGGCGAATTGTACTGTTTGGATGCTTTGCATATATATTTCTTAGACTATATAGAAGCAATATATACAATAATTTCAACAGTCTACCTGTTCCATTCATTGTTCTACTTGTCGAAATTTACAAATAATTTCCTTTAAAGGATTAACAATGGGGCTCGCTGTTCACTTAAACTTGAAGATCAAAAAATCGGCGAATTGTACTGTTTGGATGCTTTGCATATATATTTCTTAGACTATATAGAAGCAATATATACAATAATTTCAACAGTCTACCTGTTCCATTCATTGTTCTACTTGTCGAAATTTACAAATAATTTCCTTTAAAGGATTAACAATGGGGCTCGTAGTTCACTTAAACTTGAAGAACAAAAAATTGGCGAATGTTACTGTTTGGATGCTTTGCATATATGTTTCTTAGACTATATAGAAGCAATATATACAAAGATTTCAACCGTCTACCTGTCCCATTCATTGTTCTACATGTCGAAAGTTACAAATAATTTCCGATAAAGGATTAACAATGGGGCTCGTTGTTCACTTAAACTTGAAGAACAAAAAAGTGTCGAATGGTACTGTTTGGATGCTTTGCATATATGTTTCTTAGACTATATAGAAGCAATATATACATTGATTTCAACCGTCTACCTGTTCCATTCATTGTTCTACTTGTCGAAAGTTACAAATAAGTTCCGTTAAAGTATTAACAATGGGGCTCGTAGTTCACTTAAACTTGAAGGTCAAATAATTGGCGAATTGTACTGTTTGGATGATTTGCATATATGTATCTTAGACTTTATAGAAGCAATATATACAAAGATTTCAACCGTCTACCTGTTCCATTCATTGATCTACTTGTCGAAAGTTACAAATAATTTCCGATAAAGGATTAACAATGGGTCTCATTGTTCACTTAAACTTGAAGAACAAAAAATTGGCGAATTGTGCTGTTTGGATGCTTTGCATATATGTTTCTTAGACTATATAGAAGCAATATATACAAAGATTTCAACCGTCTACCTGTTCCATTCATTGTTCTACTTGTCGAAAGTTACAAATAATTTCCTTTAAAGGATTAACAATGGGGCTCATTGTTCACTTAAACTTGAAGAACACAAAATCGGCGAATTGTACTGTTTGGATGCTTTGCATATATATTTCTTAGACTATATAGAAGCAATGTATACAAAGATTTCAACCGTCTACCTGTTCCATTCATTGTTCTACTTGTCGCAAGTTACAAATAATTTCCGTTAAAGTATTAACAATGGGGCTCGTAGTTCACTTAAACTTGAAGATCAAAAAATTGGCGAATTGTACTGTTTGGATGCTTTGCATATATGTTTCTTAGACTATATAGAAGCAATATATACAAAGATTTCAACCGTCTACCTGTTCCATTCATTGTTCTACTTGAAGAAAGTTGCAAATAATTTCCATTTCATGATTATCAATGGGGCTCGCAGTTCACTTAAACTTGAAGATCAAAAAATTGGCGATTGTTACTGTTTAGATGCTTTGCATATAGGTTTCTTAGACTATATAGAAGCAATATATACAAAGATTTCAACCGTCTACCTGTTCCATTCATTGTTCTACTTGTCGAAAATTACAAATAATTTCCTATAAAGGATTAACCATTGGGGCTCACTGATCACTTACACTTGAAGAACAAAAAATTGGCGTATGGTACTGTTTGGATGCTTTGCATATATGTTTCTTAGACTATATAGAAGCAATATATACAATGATTTCAACAGTCTACCTGTTCCATTCATTGTTCTACTTGTCGAAATTTACAAATAATTTCCTTTAAAGGATTAACAATGGGGCTCGTAGTTCACTTAAACTTGAAGAACAAAAAATTGGCGAATGGTACTGTTAGGATGCTTTGCATATATGTTTCTTAGACTATATAGAAGCAATATATACATTGATTTCAACCGGCTACCTGTTCCATTCATTGTTCTACTTGTCGAAATTTACAAATAATTTCCGATAAAGGATTAACCATTGGGGCTCATTGTTCACTTAAACTTGAAGAACAAACAATTGGCGAATTGTACTGTTTGGATGCTTTGCATATATGTTTCTTAGACTATATAGATGCAATATATACAAAGATTTCAACCGGCTACCTGTTCCATTCATTGTTCTACTTGTCGAAATTTACAAATAATTTCCGATAAAGGATTAACCATTGGGGCTCATTGTTCACTTAAACTTGAAGAACAAAAAATTGGCGAATGGTACTGTTTGGATGCTTTGCATATATGTTTCTTAGACTATATAGAAGCAATATATACATTGATTTCAACCGGCTACCTGTTCCATTCATTGTTCTACTTGTCGAAAGTTACAAATAATTTCCTATAAAGGATTAACAATGGGGCTCATTGTTCACTTAAACTTGAAGGACAAAAAATTGGCGAATGGTACTGTTTGGATGCTTTGCGTACATGTTTCTTAGACTATATGGAAGCAATATATACAAGGATTTCAACCGTCTACCTGTTCCATTCATTGTTCTACTTGTCGAAAGTTACAAATAATTACCGATAAAGGATTAACCATTGGGGCTCATTGTTCACTTAAACTTGAAGAACAAAAAATTGGCGAATTGTACTGTTTGGATGCTTTGCATATATGTTTCTTAGACTATATAGAAGCAATATATACAATGATTTCAACCGTCTACCTGTTCCATTCATTGTTCTACTTGTCGAAAGTTACAAATAATTTCCTTTAAGTGATTAACAATGGGGATCGTAGTTTACTTAAACTTGAAGAACAAAAAATTGGCGAATTGTACTGTTTGGATGCTTTGCATATATGTTTCTTAGACTATATAGAAGCAATATATACAATGATTTCAACCGTCTACCTATTCCATTCATTGTTCTACTTGTCGAAATTTACAAATAATTTCCTTTAAAGGATTAACAATGGGGCTCGTAGTTCACTTAAACTTGAAGAGCAAAAAATTGTCGAATTGTACTGTTTGGATGCTTTGCATATATGTTTCTTAAACTATATAGAAGCAATATATACAATGATTTCAACCGTCTACCTGTTCCATTCATTGTTCTACTTGTCGAAAGTTACAAATAATTTCCGTTAAGGGATTAACAATGGGGATCGTAGTTTACTTAAACTTGTAGAACAAAAAATTGGCGAATTGTACTGTTTGGATGCTTTGCATATATGTTTCTTAGACTATATAGAAGCAATATATACAATGATTTCAACCGTCTACCTGTTCCATTCATTGTTCTACTTGTCGAAAGTTACAAATAATTTCCTTTAAGGGATTAACAATGGGGATCGTAGTTTACTTAAACTTGAAGAACAAAAAATTGGCGAATTGTACTGTTTGGATGCTTTGCTTATATGTTTCTTAGACTATATAGAAGCAATATATACAAGGATTTCAACCGTCTACCTGTTCCATTCATTGTTCTACTTGTCGAAAGTTACAAATAATTACCGATAAAGGATTAACCATTGGGGCTCATTGTTCACTTACACTTGAAGAACAAAAAATTGGCGAATTGTACTGTTTGGATGCTTTGCATATATGTTTCATAGACTATATAGGTGCAATATATACAAAGATTTCAACCGTCTACCTGTTCCATTCATTGTTTTACTTGTCGAAAGTTACAAATAATTTCCTTTAAAGGATTAACAATGGGGCTCATTGTTCACTTAAACTTGAAGAACAAAAAATTGTTGAACTGCACTGTTTGAATGCTTTGCATATATGTTTCTTAGACTATATAGAAGCAATATATACAATGATTTCAACCGTCTACCTGTTCCATTCATTGTTCTACTTGTCGAATGTTACAAATAATTTCCGTTAAGGGATTAACAATGGGGATCGTAGTTTACTTAAACTTGAAGAACAAAAAATTGGCGAATTGTACTGTTTGGATGCTTTGCATATATGTTTCTTAGACTATATAGAAGCAATATATTCAATGATTTCAACCGTCTACCTATTCCATTCATTGTTCTACTTGTCGAAATTTACAAATAATTTCCTTTAAAGGATTAACAATGGGGCTCGTAGTTCACTTAAACTTGAAGAGCAAAAAATTGTCGAATTGTACTGTTTGGATGCTTTGCATATATGTTTCTTAAACTATATAGAAGCAATATATACAATGATTTCAACCGTCTACCTGTTCCATTCATTGTTCTACTTGTCGAAAGTTACAAATAATTTCCGTTAAGGGATTAACAATGGGGATCGTAGTTTACTTAAACTTGTAGAACAAAAAATTGGCGAATTGTACTGTTTGGATGCTTTGCATATATGTTTCTTAGACTATATAGAAGCAATATATACAATGATTTCAACCGTCTACCTGTTCCATTCATTGTTCTACTTGTCGAAAGTTACAAATAATTTCCTTTAAGGGATTAACAATGGGGATCGTAGTTTACTTAAACTTGAAGAACAAAAAATTGGCGAATTGTACTGTTTGGATGCTTTGCTTATATGTTTCTTAGACTATATAGAAGCAATATATACAAGGATTTCAACCGTCTACCTGTTCCATTCATTGTTCTACTTGTCGAAAGTTACAAATAATTACCGATAAAGGATTAACCATTGGGGCTCATTGTTCACTTACACTTGAAGAACAAAAAATTGGCGAATTGTACTGTTTGGATGCTTTGCATATATGTTTCATAGACTATATAGGTGCAATATATACAAAGATTTCAACCGTCTACCTGTTCCATTCATTGTTTTACTTGTCGAAAGTTACAAATAATTACCGTTAAGGGATTAACAATGGGGATCGTAGTTTACTTAAACTTGAAGAACAAAAAATTGGCGAATTGTACTGTTTGGATGCTTTGCATATATGTATCTTAGACTATATAGAAGCAATATATACAATGATTTCAACCGTCTACCTATTCCATTCATTGTTCTACTTGTCGAAAGTTACAAATAATTTCCTTTAAAGGATTAACCATTGGGGCTCATTGTTCACTTAAACTTGAAGAACAAAAAATTGGCAAATTGTACTGTTTGGATGCTTTGCATATATGTTTCTTATACTATATAGAAGCAATATATACAAAGATTTCAACCGTCTACGTGTTCCATTCATTGTTCTACTTGTCGAAAGTTACAATTAATTTCCGTTAAAGTATTAACAATGGGGCTCGTAGTTCACTTAAACTTGAAGAGCAAAAAATTGGCGAATTGTACTGTTTGGATGCTTTGCATATATGTTTCTTGGACTATATAGAAGCAATATATACAATGATTTCAACCGTCTACCTGTTCCATTCATTGTTCTACTTGTCGAATGTTACAAATAGTTTCCGTTAAGGGATTAACAATGTGGATCGTAGTTTACTTAAACTTGAAGAACAAAAAATTGGCGAATTGTACTGTTTGGATGCTTTGCATATATGTTTCTTAGACTATATAGAAGCAATATATACAATGATTTCAACCGTCTACCTATTCCATTCATTGTTCTACTTGCCGAAATTTACAAATAATTTCCTTTAAAGGATTAACAATGGGGCTCGTAGTTCACTTAAACTTGAAGAGCAAAAAATTGTCGAATTGTACTGTTTGGATGCTTTGCATATATGTTTCTTAAACTATATAGAAGCAATATATACAATGATTTCAACCGTCTACCTGTTCCATTCATTGTTCTACTTGTCGAAAGTTACAAATAATTACCGTTAAGGGATTAACAATGGGGATCGTAGTTTACTTAAACTTGAAGAACAAAAAATTGGCGAATTGTACTGTTTGGATGCTTTGCATATATGTTTCTTAGACTATATAGAAGCAATATATACAATGATTTCAACCGTCTCCCTGTTCCATTCATTGTTCTACTTGTCGAAAGTTACAAATAATTTCCGTTAAGGGATTAACAATGGGGATCGTAGTTTACTTAAACTTGAAGATCAAATAATTGGCGAATTGTACTGTTTGGATGATATGCAGATATGTTTCTTAGACTATATAGAAGCAATATAAACAATGATTTCAACCGTCTACCTGTTCCATTCATTGGCGAATGGTACTGTTTGGATGCTTTGCATATATGTTTCTTAGACTATATGGAAGCAATATATACAAAGATTTCAACCGTATACGTGTTCCAATCATTGTTCTACTTGTAGAAAGTTACAATTAATTTCCGTTAAAGGATTAACAATGGGGCTCGTAGTTCACTTAAACGTGAAGAACAAAAAATTGGCGAATTGTACTGTTGGATGCTTTGCATATATGTTTCGTAGACTATATAGAAGCAATATATACAATGATTTCAACCGTCTACATGATCCATTCATTGTTCTACTTGTCGAAATTTACAAATAATTTCCTTTAAAGGATTATCAATGGGGCTCGCTGTTCACTTAAACTTGAAGAACAAAAAATTGGCGAATGGTACTGTTTGGATGCATTGCATATATGTTTCTTAGATTATATAGAAGCAATATATACAAAGATTTCAACCGTCTACCTCATCCATTCATTGTTCTACTTGTCGAAAGTTACAAATAATTTCCTTTAAAGGATTAACAATGGGGCTCATTGTTCACTTAAACTTGAAGAACACAAAATCGGCGAATTGTACTGTTTGGATGCTTTGCATATATATTTCTTAGACTATATAGAAGCAATATATACAATAATTTCAACAGTCTACCTGTTCCATTCATTGTTCTACTTGTCGAAATTTACAAATAATTTCCTTTAAAGGATTATCAATGGGGCTCGCTGTTCACTTAAACTTGAAGAACAAAAAATTGGCGAATGGTACTGTTTGGATGCATTGCATATATGTTTCTTAGATTATATAGAAGCAATATATACAAAGATTTCAACCGTCTACCTCATCCATTCATTGTTCTACTTGTCGAAAGTTACAAATAATTTCCTTTAAAGGATTAACAATGGGGCTCATTGTTCACTTAAACTTGAAGAACACAAAATCGGCGAATTGTACTGTTTGGATGCTTTGCATATATATTTCTTAGACTATATAGAAGCAATATATACAATAATTTCAACAGTCTACCTGTTCCATTCATTGTTCTACTTGTCGAAATTTACAAATAATTTCCTTTAAAGGATTAACAATGGGGCTCGTAGTTCACTTAAACTTGAAGAACAAAAAATTGGCGAATGGTACTGTTTGGATGCTTTGCATATATGTTTCTTAGACTATATAAAAGCAATGTATACAAAGATTTCAACCGTCTACCTGTTCCATTCATTGTTCTACTTGTCGCAAGTTACAAATAATTTCCGTTAAAGTATTAACAATGGGGCTCGTAGTTCACTTAAACTTGAAGATCAAAAAATTGGCGAATTGTACTGTTTGGATGCTTTGCATATATGTTTCTTAGACTATATAGAAGCAATATATACAAAGATTTCAACCGTCTACCTGTTCCATTCATTGTTCTACTTGAAGAAAGTTGCAAATAATTTCCATTTCATGATTATCAATGGGGCTCGCAGTTCACTTAAACTTGAAGATCAAAAAATTGGCGATTGTTACTGTTTAGATGCTTTGCATATAGGTTTCTTAGACTATATAGAAGCAATATATACAAAGATTTCAACCGTCTACCTGTTCCATTCATTGTTCTACTTGTCGAAAATTACAAATAATTTCCTATAAAGGATTAACCATTGGGGCTCACTGATCACTTACACTTGAAGAACAAAAAATTGGCGTATGGTACTGTTTGGATGCTTTGCATATATGTTTCTTAGACTATATAGAAGCAATATATACAATGATTTCAACAGTCTACCTGTTCCATTCATTGTTCTACTTGTCGAAATTTACAAATAATTTCCTTTAAAGGATTAACAATGGGGCTCGTAGTTCACTTAAACTTGAAGAACAAAAAATTGTCGAATTGTACTGTTTGGATGCTTTGCATATATGTTTCTTAGACTATTTATAAGTAATATATAGAAAGATTTCACCCGTCTACCTGTACTATTCATTGTTCTACTTGTAGAAAGTTACAAATAATTTCCGTTTCATGATTATCAATGGGGCTCGTTGTTCACTTAAACTTGAAGAACAAAAAATTGGCGAATGGTACTGTTTGGATGCTTTGCATATATGTTTCTTAGATTATATAGAAGCAATATATACAAAGATTTCAACCGTCTACCTGTTCTATTCATTGTTCTACTTGTCGAAAGTTACAAATAATTTCCGTTAATGGATTAACAATGGGGCTCGTTGTTCACTTAAACTTGAAGAACAATAAATTGGCGAATTGTACTGTTTGGATGCTTTGCATATATGTTTCTTAGACTATATAGAAGCAATATATACAAAGAATTCAACCGTCTACCTGTTCCATTCATTGTTCTACTTGTCGAATGTTACAAATAATTTCCGATAAAGGATTAACCATTGGGGTTCATTGTTCACTTAAACTTGAATAACAAAAAATTGGCGAATGGTACTGTTTGGATGCTTTGCATGTATGTTTCTTAGACTATATGGAAGCAATATATACAAAGATTTCAACCGTCTACGTGTTCCAATCATTGTTCTACTTGTAGAAAGTTACAATTAATTTCCGTTAAAGGATTAACAATGGGGCTCGTAGTTCACTTAAACTTGAAGAACAAAAAATTGGCGAATTGTACTGTTTGGATGCTTTGCATATATGTTTCTTAGACTATATAGAAGCAATATATACATTGATTTCAACCGTCTACCTGTTCCATTCATTGTTCTACTTGTCGCAAGTTACAAATAATTTCCGTTAAAGTATTAATAATGGGGCTCGTAGTTCACTTAAACTTGAAGATCAAATAATTGTCGAATTGTACTGTTTGGATGATATGCAGATATGTTTCTTAGACTATATAGAAGCAATATAAACAATGTTTTCAACCGTCTACCTGTTCCATTCATTGTTCTACTTGTCGAAAGTTACAAATAATTTCCGATAAATGATTAACTATTGGGGCTCATTGTTCACTTAAACTTGAAGAACAAAAAATTGGCGAATGGTACTGTTTGGATGCTCTGCATATATGTTTCTTATACTATATGGAAGCAATATATACAAAGATTTCAACCGTCTACGTGTTCCAAACATTGTTCTACTTGTAGAACGTTACAATTAATTTCCGTTAAAGGATTAACAATGGGGCTCGTAGTTCACTTAAACTTGAAGATCAAAAAATTGGCGATTGTTACTGTTTAGATGCTTTGCATATCGGTTTCTTAGACTATATAGAAGCAATATATACAAAGATTTCAACCGTCTACCTGTTCCATTCATTGTTTTACTTGTCGAAAGTTAGAAATAATTACCGTTAAAGAAATAACAATGGGGATCGTAGTTCACTGAAACTTGAAGAACAATAAATTGGCGAATTGTACTGTTTGGATGCTTTGCACATATGTTTCTTAGACTATATAGAAGCAATATATACAATGATTTCAACCGTCTACATGATCCATTCATTGTTCTACTTGTCGAAATTTAGAAATAATTTCCTTTAAAGGATTAACAATGGGGTTCTTTGTTCACTTAAACTTGAAGAACAATGAATTGGCGAATTGTACTGTTTGGATGCTTTGCACATATGTTTCTTAGACTATATAGAAGCAATATATACAATGATTTCAACAGTCTACCTGTTGCATTCATTGTTCTACTTGTCGAAAATTACAAATAATTTCCGATAAAGGATTAATCATTGAAGCTCATTGTTCACTTAAACTTGAAGAACAAAAAATTGGCGAATGGTACTGTTTGGATGCTTTGCGTACATGTTTCTTAGACTATATGGAAGCAATATATACAAAGATTTCAACCGTCTACGTGTTCCAATCATTGTTCTACTTGTAGAAAGTTACAATTAATTTCCGTTAAAGGATTAACAATGGGCTCGTAGTTCACTTAAACTTGAAGAACAAAAAATTCGTGAATTGTACAGTTTGGATGCTTTGCATATATGTTTCGTAGATTATATAGAAGCAATATATACAATGATTTCAACCGTCTACCTGATCCATTCATTGATTTACTTGTCGAAATTTACAAATAATTTCCTTTAAAGGATTCACAATGGGGCTCGTAGTTCACTTAAACTTGAAGAACAAAAAATTGGCGAATTGTACTGTTTGGATGCTTTGCATATATGTTTCTTAGACTATATAGAAGCAATATATACAAAGATTTCAACCGTCTACCTGTTCCATTCATTGTTTTACTTGTCGAAAGTTAGAAATAATTACCGTTAAAGAAATAACAATGGGGATCGTAGTTCACTGAAACTTGAAGAACAATAAATTGGCGAATTGTACTGTTTGGATGCTTTGCACATATGTTTCTTAGACTATATAGAAGCAATATATACAATGATTTCAACCGTCTACATGATCCATTCATTGTTCTACTTGTCGAAATTTAGAAATAATTTCCTTTAAAGGATTAACAATGGGGTTCTTTGTTCACTTAAACTTGAAGAACAATGAATTGGCGAATTGTACTGTTTGGATGCTTTGCACATATGTTTCTTAGACTATATAGAAGCAATATATACAATGAATTCAACCGTCTACCAGTTCCATTCCTTGTTCTACTTGTCGAAAGTTACAAATAATTTCCTTTAAAGGATTAACAATGGGGCTCGTTGTTCACTTAAACTTGAAGAACAATGAATTGGCGACTTGTACTGTTTGGATGCTTTGCATATATGTTTCTTAGGCTATACTGAAGCAATATATACAATGATTTCAACCGTCTACCTATTCCATTCATTATTCTACTTGCCGAAATTTACAAATAATTTCCTTTAAAGGATTAACAATGGGGCTCGTTGTTCACTTAAACTTGAAGAACAATGAATTGGCGACTTGTACTGTTTGGATGCTTTGCACATATGTTTCTTAGACTATATAGAAGCAATATATACAATGATTTCAACCGTCTACCTGTTCCATTCCTTGTTCTACTTGTCGAAAGTTACAAATAATTTCCTTTAAAGGATTAACAATGGGGCTCGTTGTTCACTTAAACTTGAAGAACAATGAATTGGCGACTTGTACTGTTTGGATGCTTTGCACATATGTTTCTTAGACTATATAGAAGCAATATATACAATGATTTCAACCGTCTACATGATCCATTCATTGTTCTACTTGTCGAAATTTAGAAATAATTTCCTTTAAAGGATTAACAATGGGGTTCTTTGTTCACTGAAACTTGAAGAACAATAAATTGGCGAATTGTACTGTTTGGATGCTTTGCACATATGTTTCTTAGACTATATAGAAGCAATATATACAATGATTTCAACCGTCTACATGATCCATTCATTGTTCTACTTGTCGAAATTTAGAAATAATTTCCTTTAAAGGATTAACAATGGGGTTCTTTGTTCACTTAAACTTGAAGAACAATGAATTGGCGAATTGTACTGTTTGGATGCTTTGCACATATGTTTCTTAGACTATATAGAAGCAATATATACAATGATTTCAACAGTCTACCTGTTGCATTCATTGTTCTACTTGTCGAAAATTACAAATAATTTCCGATAAAGGATTAATCATTGAAGCTCATTGTTCACTTAAACTTGAAGAACAAAAAATTGGCGAATGGTACTGTTTGGATGCTTTGCGTACATGTTTCTTAGACTATATGGAAGCAATATATACAAAGATTTCAACCGTCTACGTGTTCCAATCATTGTTCTACTTGTAGAAAGTTACAATTAATTTCCGTTAAAGGATTAACAATGGGCTCGTAGTTCACTTAAACTTGAAGAACAAAAAATTCGTGAATTGTACAGTTTGGATGCTTTGCATATATGTTTCCTAGATTATATAGAAGCAATATATACAATGATTTCAACCGTCTACCTGATCCATTCATTGATTTACTTGTCGAAATTTACAAATAATTTCCTTTAAAGGATTAACAATGGGGTTCTTTGTTCACTTAAACTTGAAGAACAATGAATTGGCGAATTGTACTGTTTGGATGCTTTGCACATATGTTTCTTAGACTATATAGAAGCAATATATACAATGATTTCAACCGTCTACCAGTTCCATTCCTTGTTCTACTTGTCGAAAGTTACAAATAATTTCCTTTAAAGGATTAACAATGGGGCTCGTTGTTCACTTAAACTTGAAGAACAATGAATTGGCGACTTGTACTGTTTGGATGCTTTGCATATATGTTTCTTAGGCTATACTGAAGCAATATATACAATGATTTCAACCGTCTACCTATTCCATTCATTATTCTACTTGCCGAAATTTACAAATAATTTCCTTTAAAGGATTAACAATGGGGCTCGTTGTTCACTTAAACTTGAAGAACAAAAAATTGGCGAATGGTACGGTTTGGATGCTTTGCATATATGTTTCTTAGACTATACAGAAGCAATATATACAATGATTTCAACCGTCTACCTGTTCCAGTCACTGTTCTACTTGTCGAAATTTAGAAATAATTTCCTTTAAAGGATTAACAATGGGGTTCTTTGTTCACTTAAACTTGAAGAACAATGAATTGGCGAATTGTACTGTTTGGATGCTTTGGACATATGTTTCTTAGACTATATAGAAGCAATATATACAATGATTTCAACCGTCTACCAGTTCCATTCCTTGTTCTACTTGTCGAAAGTTACAAATAATTTCCTTTAAAGGATTAACAATGGGGCTCATTGTTCACTTAAACTTGAAGAACATAAAATTGGCGAATTGTACTGTTTGGATGCTTTGCATATATGTTTCATAGACTATATAGAAGCAATATATACAAAGATTTCAACCGTCTACCTGTTCCATTCATTGTTCTATTTGTCGAAAGTTACAAATAATTTCCGATAAAGGATTAACAATGGGGCTCATTGTTCACTTAAACTTGGAGAACAAAAAATTGGCGAATGGTACTGTTTGGATGCTTTGCATATATGTTTCTTAGACTATATAGAAGCAACATATACAAAGATTTCAACCGTCTACCTGTTCCATTCATTGTTCTACTTGTCGAAAGTTACAAATAATTTCCTTTAAAGGATTAACAATGGGGCTCATTGTTCACTTAAACTTGAAGAACAAAAAATTGGCGAATGTTACTGTTTAGATGCTTTGCATATAGGTTTCTTAGACTATATAGAAGCAGCATATACAAAGATTTCAACCGTCTACCTGTTCTATTCATTGTTCTACTTGTAGAAAGTTACAAATAATTCCCGTTTCATGATTATCAATGGGGCTCGCTGTTCACTTAAACTTGAAGATCAAAAAATTGGCGATTGTTACTGTTTAGATGCTTTGCATATCGGTTTCTTAGACTATATAGAAGCAACATATACAAAGATTTAAACCGTCTACCTGTTCCAATCATTGTTCAACTTTTCGAAATTTACAAATAATTTCCATTAAAGGATTAACAATGGGGCTCGTTGTTCACTTAATCTTGAAGAACAAAAAATTGGCGAATGGTACTGTTTGGATGCTTTGCATATATGTTTCTTCGACTATATAGAAGCAATATATACATTGATTTCAACCGTCTACCTGTTCCATTCATTGTTCTACTTGTCGAATGTTACAAATAATTTCCGTTTCATGATTAACAATGGGGCTCGTAGTTCACTTAAACTTGAAGATCAAATAATTGGCGAATTGTACTGTTTGGATAATATGCAGATATGTTTCTTAGACTTTATAGAAGCAATATAAACAATGATTTCAACCGTCTACCTGTTCCATTCATTGGCGAATGGTACTGTTTGGATGCTTTGCATATATGTTTCTTAGACTATATGGAAGCAATATATACAAAGATTTCAACCGTATACGTGTTCCAATCATTGTTCTACTTGTAGAAAGTTACAATTAATTTCCGTTAAAGGATTAACAATGGGGCTCGTAGTTCACTTAAACTTGAAGAACAAAAAATTGGCGAATTGTACTGTTGGATGCTTTGCATATATGTTTCGTAGACTATATAGAAGCAATATATACAATGATTTCAACCGTCTACATGATCCATTCATTGTTCTACTTGTCGAAATTTACAAATAATTTCCTTTAAAGGATTATCAATGGGGCTCGCTGTTCACTTAAACTTGAAGAACAAAAAATTGGCGAATGGTACTGTTTGGATGCTTTGCATATAGGTTTCTTAGACTATATAGAAGCAACATATACAAAGATTTCAACCGTCTACATGATCCATTCATTGGCGAATGGTACTGTTTGGATGCTTTGCATATATGTTTCTTAGGCTATACTGAAGCAATATATACAATGATTTCAACCGTCTACCTGTTCCATTCATTGTTCTACTTGTCGAAAGTTACAAATAATTTCCTTTAAAGGATTAACAATGGGGCTCATTGTTCACTTAAACTTGAAGAACAAAAAATTGGCGAATGTTACTGTTTAGATGCTTTGCATATAGGTTTCTTAGACTATATAGAAGCAACATATACAAAGATTTCAACCGTCTACATGATCCATTCATTGTTCTACTTGTCGAAATTTACAAATAATTTCCTTTAAAGGATTAACAATGGGGTTCGTTGTTCACTTAAACTTGAAGAACAATGAATTGGCGAATTGTACTGTTTGGATGCTTTGCACAAATGTTTCTTAGACTATATAGAAGCAATATATACAATGATTTCATCCGTCTACCTTTTCCATTCATTGTTCTACTTGTCGAAAGTTACAAATAATTTCCGATAACGGATTAACCATTGGGGCTCGTTGTTCACTTAAACTTGAAGAACAATGAATTGGCGACTTGTACTGTTTGGATGCTTTGCATATATGTTTCTTAGGCTATACTGAAGCAATATATACAATGATTTCAACCGTCTACCTATTCCATTCATTATTCTACTTGCCGAAATTTACAAATAATTTCCTTTAAAGGATTAACAATGGGGCTCGTAGTTCACTTAAACTTGAAGAGCAAAAAATTGGCGAATTGTACTGTTTGTTCGCTATGCATATATGTTTCTTAGACTATATAGACGCAATATATACAATGATTTCAACCGTCTACCTATTCCATTCATTATTCTACTTGCCGAAATTTACAAATAATTTCCTTTAAAGGATTAACAATGGGGATCGTAGTTCACTTAAACTTGAAGGACAAAAAATTGGCGAATGGTACTGTTTGGATGCTTTGCATATATGTTTCTTAGACTATATGGAAGCAATATATACAAATATTTCAACCGTCTACGTGTGCCAATCATTGTTCTACTCGTCGAAATTTACAAATAATTTCCTTTAAAGGATTAACAATGGGGCTCATTGTTCACTTAAACTTGAAGAACATAAAATTGGCGAATTGTACTGTTTGGATGCTTTGCATATATGTTTCATAGACTATATAGAAGCAATATATACAAAGATTTCAACCGTCTACCTGTTCCATTCATTGTTCTATTTGTCGAAAGTTACAAATAATTTCCGATAAAGGATTAACAATGGGGCTCATTGTTCACTTAAACTTGGAGAACAAAAAATTGGCGAATGGTACTGTTTGGATGCTTTGCATATAGGTTTCTTAGACTATATAGAAGCAATATATACATTGATTTCAACCGTCTACCTGTTCCATTCATTGTTCTACTTGTCGAATGTTACAAATAATTTCCGTTTCATGATTAACAATGGGGCTCGTAGTTCTCTTAAACTTGAAGATCAAATAATTGGCGAATTGTACTGTTTGGATGATATGCAGATATGTTTCTTAGACTATATAGAAGCAATATAAACAATGATTTCAACCGTCTACCTTTTCTATTCATTGTTCTACTTGTCGAAAATTACAATTAATTTCCGATAAAGGATTAATCATTGAAGCTCATTGTTCACTTAACCTTGAAGAACAAAAAATTGGCGAATGGTACTGTTTGGATGCTTTGCATATATGTTTCTTAGACTATATAGAAGCAATATATAGAAAGATTTCAACCGTCGGCGTGTTCCAATCATTGTTCTACTTGTCGAAATTTACAAATAATTTCCTTTAAAGGATTAACAATGGGGCTCGTAGTTCACTTAAACTTGAAGAACAAAAAATTGGCGAATGGTACTGTTTGGATGCTTTGCGTACATGTTTCTTAGACTATATGGAAGCAATATATACAAAGATTTCAACCGTCGGCGTGTTCCAATCATTGTTCTACTTGTCGAAATTTACAAATAATTTCCTTTAAAGGATTAACCATTGGGGCTCATTGTTCACTTAAACTTGAAGAACAAAAAATTGGCGAATTGTACTGTTTGGATGCTTTGCATATATGTTTCATAGACTATATAGATGCAACATATACAAAGATTTCAACCGTCTACCTGTTCCATTCATTGTTCTACTTGTCGAAAGTTACAAATAATTTCCTTTAAAGGATTAACAATGGGGCTCATTGTTCACTTAAACTTGAAGAACAAAAAATTGGCGAACTGTACTGTTTGGATGCTTTGCATATATGTTTCTTAGACTATATAGAAGCAATATATACAATGATTTCAACAGTCTACCTGTTGCATTCATTGTTCTACTTGTCGAAATTTACAAATAATTTCCTATAAAGGATTAACAATGGGGCTCGTAGTTCACTTAAACTTGAAGAACAAAAAATTGGCGAATGGTACTGTTAGGATGCTTTGCATATATGTTTCTTAGACTATATAGAAGCAATATATACATTGATTTCAACCGGCTACCTGTTCCATTCATTGTTCTACTTGTCGAAATTTACAAATAATTTCCGATAAAGGATTAACCATTGGGGCTCATTGTTCACTTAAACTTGAAGAACAAACAATTGGCGAATTGTACTGTTTGGATGCTTTGCATATATGTTTCTTCGACTATATAGAAGCAATATATACATTGATTTCAACCGTCTACCTGTTCCATTCATTGTTCTACTTGTCGAATGTTACAAATAATTTCCGTTTCATGATTAACAATGGGGCTCGTAGTTCACTTAAACTTGAAGATCAAATAATTGGCGAATTGTACTGTTTGGATGATATGCAGATATGTTTCTTAGACTATATAGAAGCAATATAAACAATGATTTCAACCGTCTACCTTTTCTATTCATTGTTCTACTTGTCGAAAATTACAAATAATTTCCGATAAAGGATTAATCATTGAAGCTCATTGTTCACTTAAACTTGAAGAACAAAAAATTGGCGAATGGTACTGTTTGGATGCTTTGCGTACATGTTTCTTAGACTATATGGAAGCAATATATACAAAGATTTCAACCGTCTACGTGTTCCAATCATTGTTCTACTTGTAGAAAGTTACAATTAATTTCCGTTAAAGGATTAACAATGGGCTCGTAGTTCACTTAAACTTGAAGAACAAAAAATTCGTGAATTGTACAGTTTGGATGCTTTGCATATATGTTTCGTAGATTATATAGAAGCAATATATACAATGATTTCAACCGTCTACCTGATCCATTCATTGATTTACTTGTCGAAATTTACAAATAATTTCCTTTAAAGGATTCACAATGGGGCTCGTAGTTCACTTAAACTTGAAGAACAAAAAATTGGAGAGTTGTACTGTTTGGATGCTTTGCATATATGTTTCTTAGACTATATAGAAGCAATATATACAAAGATTTCAACCGTCTACCTGTTCCATTCATTGTTTTACTTGTCGAAAGTTAGAAATAATTACCGTTAAAGAAATAACAATGGGGATCGTAGTTCACTGAAACTTGAAGAACAATAAATTGGCGAATTGTACTGTTTGGATGCTTTGCACATATGTTTCTTAGACTATATAGAAGCAATATATACAATGATTTGAACCGTCTACATGATCCATTCATTGTTCTACTTGTCGAAATTTAGAAATAATTTCCTTTAAAGGATTAACAATGGGGTTCTTTGTTCACTTAAACTTGAAGAACAATGAATTGGCGAATTGTACTGTTTGGATGCTTTGCACATATGTTTCTTAGACTATATAGAAGCAATATATACAATGATTTCAACCGTCTACCAGTTCCATTCCTTGTTCTACTTGTCGAAATTTACAAATAATTTCCTTTAAAGGATTAACAATGGGGCTCGTTGTTCACTTAAACTTGAAGAACAATGAATTGGCGACTTGTACTGTTTGGATGCTTTGCATATATGTTTCTTAGGCTATACTGAAGCAATATATACAATGATTTCAACCGTCTACCTATTCCATTCATTATTCTACTTGCCGAAATTTACAAATAATTTCCTTTAAAGGATTAACAATGGGGCTCGTTGTTCACTTAAACTTGAAGAACAATAAATTGGCGAATGGTACTGTTTGGATGCTTTGCATATATGTTTCTTAGACTATACAGAAGCAATATATACAATGATTTCAACCGTCTACCTGTTCCAGTCACTGTTCTACTTGTCGAAATATACAAATAATTTCCTTTAAAGGATTAACAATGGGGTTCGTTGTTCACTTAAACTTGAAGAACAATGAATTGGCGACTTGTACTGTTTGGATGCTTTGCATATATGTTTCTTCGACTATATGGAAGCAATATATACAAATATTTCAACCGTCTACGTGTGCCAATCATTGTTCTACTCGTCGAAATTTACAAATAATTTCCTTTAAAGGATTAACAATGGGGCTCATTGTTCACTTAAACTTGAAGAACATAAAATTGGCGAATTGTACTGTTTGGATGCTTTGCATATATGTTTCATAGACTATATAGAAGCAATATATACAAAGATTTCAACCGTCTACCTGTTCCATTCATTGTTCTATTTGTCGAAAGTTACAAATAATTTCCGATAAAGGATTAACAATGGGGCTCATTGTTCACTTAAACTTGGAGAACAAAAAATTGGCGAATGGTACTGTTTGGATGCTTTGCATATAGGTTTCTTAGACTATATAGAAGCAATATATACATTGATTTCAACCGTCTACCTGTTCCATTCATTGTTCTACTTGTCGAATGTTACAAATAATTTCCGTTTCATGATTAACAATGGGGCTCGTAGTTCACTTAAACTTGAAGATCAAATAATTGGCGAATTGTACTGTTTGGATGATATGCAGATATGTTTCTTAGACTATATAGAAGCAATATAAACAATGATTTCAACCGTCTACCTTTTCTATTCATTGTTCTACTTGTCGAAAATTACAAATAATTTCCGATAAAGGATTAATCATTGAAGCTCATTGTTCACTTAACCTTGAAGAACAAAAAATTGGCGAATGGTACTGTTTGGATGCTTTGCATATATGTTTCTTAGACTATATAGAAGCAATATATAGAAAGATTTCAACCGTCTAACTGTTCCATTCATTGTTCTACTTGTCGAAAGTTAGAAATAATTTCCGTTAAGGGATTAACAATGGGACTCGTAGTTCACTTAAACTTGAAGAACAAAAAATTGGCGAATTGTACTGTTTGGATGCTTTGCATATAGGTTTCTTAGACTATATAGAAGCAACATATACAAAGATTTCAACCGTCTTACAGTTCCATTCATTGTTCTACTTGTCGAAAGTTACAAATAATTTCCGATAAAGGATTAACAATGGGGCTCATTGTTCACTTAAACTTGAAGAACAAAGAATTGGCGAATGGTACTGTTTAGATGCTTTGCACATATGTTTCTTAGACTATATAGAAGCAATATATACATTGATTTCAACCGTCTACCTGTTCCATTCATTGTTCTACTTGTCGCAAGTTACAAATAATTTCCTTTAAAGGATTAGCAATGGGGCTCGTAGTTCACTTAAACTTGAAGAACAAAAAATTGGCGAATTGTACTGTTTGGATGCTTTGCATATATGTTTCTTAGACTATATAGAAGCAATATATACAAAGATTTCAACCGTCTACGTGTTCCAATCATTGTTCTACTTGTAGAAAGTTACAATTAATTTCCGTTAAAGGATTAACAATGGGGCTCATTGTTCACTTAAACTTGAAGAACAAAAAATTGGAGAATGGTACTGTTTGGATGCTTTGCGTACATGTTTCTTAGACTATATGGAAGCAATATATATAATGATTTCAACCGTCTACCTGTTCCATTCATTGTTCTACTTGTCGCAAGTTACAAATAATTTCCGTTAAAGTATTAACAATGGGGCTCGTAGTTCACTTAAACTTGAAGATCAAATAATTGGCGAATTGTACTGTTTGGATGATATGCAGATATGTTTCTTAGACTATATAGAAGCAATATATATAATGATTTCAACCGTCTACCTGTTCCATTCCTTGTTCTACTTGTCGAAAGTTACAAATAATTTCCTTTAAAGGATTAACAATGGGGCTCGTTGTTCACTTAAACTTGAAGAACAATGAATTGGCGACTGGTACTGTTTGGATGCTTTGCATATATGTTTCTTAGACTATATAGAAGCTATATATACAAAGATTTCAACCGTCTACCTGTTCCATTCATTGTTCTACTTGTCGAAAATTACAAATAATTTCCGATAAAGGATTAACAATGGGGCTCATTGTTCACTTAACCTTGAAGAACAAAAAATTGGCGAATGGTACTGTTTGGATGCTTTGCATATATGTTTCTTAGACTATATGGAAGCAATATATACAAATATTTCAACCGTCTACGTGTGCCAATCATTGTTCTACTCGTCGAAATTTACAAATAATTTCCTTTAAAGGATTAACAATGGGGCTCATTGTTCACTTAAACTTGAAGAACAAAAAATTGGCGAATGTTACTGTTTGGATGCTTTGCGTACATGTTTCTTAGACTATATGGAAGCAATATATACAAAGATTTCAACCGTATACGTGTTCCAATCATTGTTCTACTTGTAGAAAGTTACAATTAATTTCCGTTAAAGGATTAACAATGGGGCTCATTGTTCACTTAAACTTGAAGAACATAAAATTGGCGAATTGTACTGTTTGGATGCTTTGCATATATGTTTTTCAGACTATATAGAAGCAATATATACAAAGATTTCAACCGTCTACCTGTTCCATTCATTGTTCTACTTGTCGAAAGTTACAAATAATTTCCGATAAAGGATTAACATTGGGGCTCATTGTTCACTTAAACTTGAAGAACAAAAAATTGGCGAATGGTACTGTTTGGATGCTTTGCATATATGTTTCTTAGACTATATGGAAGCAATATACCATATACAAATATTTCAACCGTCTACGTGTGCCAATCATTGTTCTACCTGTCGAAATTTACAAATAATTTCCTTTAAAGGATTAACAATGGGGCTCGTTGTTCACTTAAACTTGAAGAACAATAAATTGGCGAATTGTACTGTTTGGATGCTATGCATATATGTTTCTTAGACTATATAGAAGCAATATATACAAAGATTTCAACCGTCTACGTGTTCCAATCATTGTTCTACTTGTAGAAAGTTACAATTAATTTCCGTTAAAGGATTAACAATGGGGCTCATTGTTCACTTAAACTTGAAGAACAAAAAATTGGCGAATGGTACTGTTTGGATGCTTTGCGTACATGTTTCTTAGACTATATGGAAGCAATATATACAAAGATTTCAACCGTCGGCGTGTTCCAATCATTGTTCTACTTGTCGAAATTTACAAATAATTTCCTTTAAAGGATTAACAATGGGGCTCGTAGTTCACTTAAACTTGAAGAACAAAAAATTGGCGAATGGTACTGTTTGGATGCTTTGCGTACATGTTTCTTAGACTATATGGAAGCAATATATACAAAGATTTCAACCGTCGGCGTGTTCCAATCATTGTTCTACTTGTCGAAATTTACAAATAATTTCCTTTAAAGGATTAACCATTGGGGCTCATTGTTCACTTAAACTTGAAGAACAAAAAATTGGCGAATTGTACTGTTTGGATGCTTTGCATATATGTTTCATAGACTATATAGATGCAACATATACAAAGATTTCAACCGTCTACCTGTTCCATTCATTGTTCTACTTGTCGAAAGTTACAAATAATTTCCTTTAAAGGATTAACAATGGGGCTCATTGTTCACTTAAACTTGAAGAACAAAAAATTGGCGAACTGTACTGTTTGGATGCTTTGCATATATGTTTCTTAGACTATATAGAAGCAATATATACAATGATTTCAACAGTCTACCTGTTGCATTCATTGTTCTACTTGTCGAAATTTACAAATAATTTCCTATAAAGGATTAACAATGGGGCTCGTAGTTCACTTAAACTTGAAGAACAAAAAATTGGCGAATGGTACTGTTAGGATGCTTTGCATATATGTTTCTTAGACTATATAGAAGCAATATATACATTGATTTCAACCGGCTACCTGTTCCATTCATTGTTCTACTTGTCGAAATTTACAAATAATTTCCGATAAAGGATTAACCATTGGGGCTCATTGTTCACTTAAACTTGAAGAACAAACAATTGGCGAATTGTACTGTTTGGATGCTTTGCATATATGTTTCTTCGACTATATAGAAGCAATATATACATTGATTTCAACCGTCTACCTGTTCCATTCATTGTTCTACTTGTCGAATGTTACAAATAATTTCCGTTTCATGATTAACAATGGGGCTCGTAGTTCACTTAAACTTGAAGATCAAATAATTGGCGAATTGTACTGTTTGGATGATATGCAGATATGTTTCTTAGACTATATAGAAGCAATATAAACAATGATTTCAACCGTCTACCTTTTCTATTCATTGTTCTACTTGTCGAAAATTACAAATAATTTCCGATAAAGGATTAATCATTGAAGCTCATTGTTCACTTAAACTTGAAGAACAAAAAATTGGCGAATGGTACTGTTTGGATGCTTTGCGTACATGTTTCTTAGACTATATGGAAGCAATATATACAAAGATTTCAACCGTCTACGTGTTCCAATCATTGTTCTACTTGTAGAAAGTTACAATTAATTTCCGTTAAAGGATTAACAATGGGCTCGTAGTTCACTTAAACTTGAAGAACAAAAAATTCGTGAATTGTAAAGTTTGGATGCTTTGCATATATGTTTCGTAGATTATATAGAAGCAATATGTACAATGATTTCAACCGTCTACCTGATCCATTCATTGATTTACTTGTCGAAATTTACAAATAATTTCCTTTAAAGGATTCACAATGGGGCTCGTAGTTCACTTAAACTTGAAGAACAAAAAATTGGAGAGTTGTACTGTTTGGATGCTTTGCATATATGTTTCTTAGACTATATAGAAGCAATATATACAAAGATTTCAACCGTCTACCTGTTCCATTCATTGTTTTACTTGTCGAAAGTTAGAAATAATTACCGTTAAAGAAATAACAATGGGGATCGTAGTTCACTGAAACTTGAAGAACAATAAATTGGCGAATTGTACTGTTTGGATGCTTTGCACATATGTTTCTTAGACTATATAGAAGCAATATATACAATGATTTGAACCGTCTACATGATCCATTCATTGTTCTACTTGTCGAAATTTAGAAATAATTTCCTTTAAAGGATTAACAATGGGGTTCTTTGTTCACTTAAACTTGAAGAACAATGAATTGGCGAATTGTACTGTTTGGATGCTTTGCACATATGTTTCTTAGACTATATAGAAGCAATATATACAATGATTTCAACCGTCTACCAGTTCCATTCCTTGTTCTACTTGTCGAAAGTTACAAATAATTTCCTTTAAAGGATTAACAATGGGGCTCGTTGTTCACTTAAACTTGAAGAACAATGAATTGGCGACTTGTACTGTTTGGATGCTTTGCATATATGTTTCTTAGGCTATACTGAAGCAATATATACAATGATTTCAACCGTCTACCTATTCCATTCATTATTCTACTTGCCGAAATTTACAAATAATTTCCTTTAAAGGATTAACAATGGGGCTCGTTGTTCACTTAAACTTGAAGAACAAAAAATTGGCGAATGGTACTGTTTGGATGCTTTGCATATATGTTTCTTAGACTATACAGAAGCAATATATACAATGATTTCAACCGTCTACCTGTTCCAGTCACTGTTCTACTTGTCGAAATATACAAATAATTTCCTTTAAAGGATTAACAATGGGGTTCGTTGTTCACTTAAACTTGAAGAACAATGAATTGGCGACTTGTACTGTTTGGATGCTTTGCACATATGTTTCTTAGACTATATAGAAGCAATATATACAAAGATTTCAACCGTCTACCTATTCCATTCATTATTCTACTTGCCGAAATTTACAAATAATTTCCTTTAAAGGATTAACAATGGGGATCGTAGTTCACTTAAACTTGAAGGACAAAAAATTGGCGAATTGTACTGTTTGGATGCTTTGCATATATGTTTCGTAGACTATATAGAAGCAATATATACAATGATTTCAACCGTCTACATGATCCATTCATTGTTCTACTTGTCGAAATTTACAAATAATTTCCTTTAAAGGATTAACAATGGGGTTCGTTGTTCACTTAAACTTGAAGAACAATGAATTGGCGAATTGTACTGTTTGGATGCTTTGCACATATGTTTCTTAGACTATATAGAAGCAATATATACAATGATTTCAACCGTCTACCAGTTCCATTCCTTGTTCTACTTGTCGAAAGTTACAAATAATTTCCTTTAAAGGATTAACAATGGGGCTCGTTGTTCACTTAAACTTGAAGAACAATGAATTGGCGACTTGTACTGTTTGGATGCTTTGCATATATGTATCTTAGGCTATACTGAAGCAATATATACAATGATTTCAACCGTCTACCTATTCCATTCATTATTCTACTTGCCGAAATTTACAAATAATTTCCTTTAAAGGATTAACAATGGGGATCGTAGTTCACTTAAACTTGAAGGACAAAAAATTGGCGAATTGTACTGTTTGGATGCTTTGCATATATGTTTCGTAGACTATATAGAAGCAATATATACAATGATTTCAACCGTCTACATGATCCATTCATTGTTCTACTTGTCGAAATTTAGAAATAATTTCCTTTAAAGGATTAACAATGGGGTTCGTTGTTCACTTAAACTAGAAGAACAATGAATTGGCGAATTGTACTGTTTGGATGCTTTGCATATATGTTTCGTAGACTATATAGAAGCAATATATACAATGATTTCAACCGTCTACATGATCCATTCATTGTTCTACTTGTCGAAATTTACAAATAATTTCCTTTAAAGGATTAACAATGGGGCTCATTGTTCACTTAAACTTGGAGAACAAAAAATTGGCGAATGGTACTGTTTGGATGCTTTGCATATATGTTTCTTAGACTATATAGAAGCAATATATACAAAGATTTCAACCGTCTACCTGTTCCATTCATTGTTCTACTTGTCGAAAGTTACAAATAATTTCCTTTAAAGGATTAACAATGGGGCTCGTTGTTCACTTAAACTTGAAGAACAATGAATTGGCGACTTGTACTGTTTGGATGCTTTGCATATATGTTTCTTAGGCTATACTGAAGCAATATATACAATGATTTCAACCGTCTACCTATTCCATTCATTATTCTACTTGCCGAAATTTACAAATAATTTCCTTTAAAGGATTAACAATGGGGCTCGTAGTTCACTTAAACTTGAAGAGCAAAAAATTGGCGAATTGTACTGTTTGTTCGCTATGCATATATGTTTCTTAGACTATATAGACGCAATATATACAATGATTTCAACCGTCTACCTATTCCATTCATTATTCTACTTGCCGAAATTTACAAATAATTTCCTTTAAAGGATTAACAATGGGGATCGTAGTTCACTTAAACTTGAAGGACAAAAAATTGGCGAATGGTACTGTTTGGATGCTTTGCATATATGTTTCTTAGACTATATGGAAGCAATATATACAAATATTTCAACCGTCTACGTGTGCCAATCATTGTTCTACTCGTCGAAATTTACAAATAATTTCCTTTAAAGGATTAACAATGGGGCTCATTGTTCACTTAAACTTGAAGAACATAAAATTGGCGAATTGTACTGTTTGGATGCTTTGCATATATGTTTTTCAGACTATATAGAAGCAATATATACAAAGATTTCAACCGTCTACCTGTTCCATTCATTGTTCTACTTGTCGAAAGTTACAAATAATTTCCGATAAAGGATTAACAATGGGGCTCATTGTTCACTTAAACTTGAAGAACAAAAAATTGGCGAATGGTACTGTTTGGATGCTTTGCATATATGTTTCTTAGACTATATAGAAGCAATATATACAATGATTTCAACCGTCTACATGATCCATTCATTGTTCTACTTGTCGAAAGTTACAAATAATTTCCGATAAAGGATTAACAATGGAGCTCATTGTTCACTTAAACTTGAAGAACAAAAAATTGACGAATGGTACTGTTTGGATGCTTTGCGTACATGTTTCTTAGACCATATGGAAGCAATATATACAAAGATTTCAACCGTCTACGTGTTCCAATCATTGTTCTACTTGTCGAAATTTACAAATAATTTCCTTTAAAGGATTAACAATGGGGCTCGTTGTTCACTTAAACTTGAAGAACAATAAATTGGCGAATTGTACTGTTTGGATGCTTTGCATATATGTTTCTTAGACTATATAGAAGCAATATATAGAAAGATTTCAACCGTCTAACTGTTCCATTCATTGTTCTACTTGTCGAAAGTTAGAAATAATTTCCGTTAAGGGATTAACAATGGGACTCGTAGTTCACTTAAACTTGAAGAACAAAAAATTGGCGAATTGTACTGTTTGGATGCTTTGCATATATGTTTCGTAGACTATATAGAAGCAATATATACAATGATTTCAACCGTCTACATGATCCATTCATTGTTCTACTTGTCGAAATTTACAAATAATTTCCTTTAAAGGATTAACAATGGGGTTCGTTGTTCACTTAAACTTGAAGAACAATGAATTGGCGAATTGTACTGTTTGGATGCTTTGCTTATATGTTTCTTAGACTATATAGAAGCAATATATACAAGGATTTCAACCGTCTACCTGGTCCATTCATTGTTCTACTTGTCGAAAGTTACAAATAATTACCGATAAAGGATTAACCATTGGGGCTCATTGTTCACTTAAACTTGAAGAACAAAAAATTGGCGAATTGTACTGTTTGGATGCTTTGCATATATGTTTCATAGACTATATAGATGCAACATATACAAAGATTTCAACCGTCTACCTGTTCCATTCATTGTTCTACTTGTCGAAAGTTACAAATAATTTCCTTTAAAGGATTAACAATGGGGCTCATTGTTCACTTAAACTTGAAGAACAAAAAATTGGCGAATGGTACTGTTTGGATGCTTTGCATATATGTTTCCTAGACTATACAGAAGCAATATATACAATGATTTCAACCGTCTACCAGTTCCAGTCACTGTTCTACTTGTCGAAATATACAAATAATTTCCTTTAAAGGATTAACAATGGGGTTCGTTGTTCACTTAAACTTGAAGAACAATGAATTGGCGACTTGTACTGTTTGGATGCTTTGCACATATGTTTCTTAGACTATATAGAAGCAATATATACAAAGATTTCAACCGTCTACCTATTCCATTCATTATTCTACTTGCCGAAATTTACAAATAATTTCCTTTAAAGGATTAACAATGGGGATCGTAGTTCACTTAAACTTGAAGGACAAAAAATTGGCGAATTGTACTGTTTGGATGCTTTGCATATATGTTTCGTAGACTATATAGAAGCAATATATACAATGATTTCAACCGTCTACATGATCCATTCATTGTTCTACTTGTCGAAATTTACAAATAATTTCCTTGAAAGGATTAACAATGGGGTTCGTTGTTCACTTAAACTTGAAGAACAATGAATTGGCGAATTGTACTGTTTGGATGCTTTGCACATATGTTTCTTAGACTATATAGAAGCAATATATACAATGATTTCAACCGTCTACCAGTTCCATTCCTTGTTCTACTTGTCGAAAGTTACAAATAATTTCCTTTAAAGGATTAACAATGGGGCTCGTTGTTCACTTAAACTTGAAGAACAATGAATTGGCGACTTGTACTGTTTGGATGCTTTGCATATATGTTTCTTAGGCTATACTGAAGCAATATATACAATGATTTCAACCGTCTACCTATTCCATTCATTATTCTACTTGCCGAAATTTACAAATAATTTCCTTTAAAGGATTAACAATGGGGATCGTAGTTCACTTAAACTTGAAGGACAAAAAATTGGCGAATTGTACTGTTTGGATGCTTTGCATATATGTTTCGTAGACTATATAGAAGCAATATATACAATGATTTCAACCGTCTACATGATCCATTCATTGTTCTACTTGTCGAAATTTAGAAATAATTTCCTTTAAAGGATTAACAATGGGGTTCGTTGTTCACTTAAACTAGAAGAACAATGAATTGGCGAATTGTACTGTTTGGATGCTTTGCACATATGTTTCTTAGACTATATAGTAGCAATATATACAATGATTTCAACCGTCTACCAGTTCCATTCCTTGTTCTACTTGTCGAAAGTTACAAATAATTTCCTTTAAAGGATTAACAATGGGGCTCGTTGTTCACTTAAACTTGAAGAACAATGAATTGGCGACTTGTACTGTTTGGATGCTTTGCATATATGTTTCTTAGGCTATACTGAAGCAATATATACAAAGATTTCAACCGTCTACCTGTTCCATTCATTATTCTACTTGCCGAAATTTACAAATAATTTCCTTTAAAGGATTAACAATGGGGCTCGTAGTTCACTTAAACTTGAAGAGCAAAAAATTGGCGAATTGTACTGTTTGTTCGCTATGCATATATGTTTCTTAGACTATATAGACGCAATATATACAATGATTTCAACCGTCTACCTATTCCATTCATTATTCTACTTGCCGAAATTTACAAACAATTTCCTTTAAAGGATTAACAATGGGGATCGTAGTTCACTTAAACTTGAAGGACAAAAAATTGGCGAATGGTACTGTTTGGATGCTTTGCATATATGTTTCTTAGACTATATGGAAGCAATATATACAAATATTTCAACCGTCTACGTGTGCCAATCATTGTTCTACTCGTCGAAATTTACAAATAATTTCCTTTAAAGGATTAACAATGGGGCTCATTGTTCACTTAAACTTGAAGAACATAAAATTGGCGAATTGTACTGGTTGGATGCTTTGCATATATGTTTTTCAGACTATATAGAAGCAATATATACAAAGATTTCAACCGTCTACCTGTTCCATTCATTGTTCTACTTGTCGAAAGTTACAAATAATTTCCGATAAAGGATTAACAATGGGGCTCATTGTTCACTTAAACTTGAAGAACAAAAAATTGGCGAATGGTACTGTTTGGATGCTTTGCATATATGTTTCTTAGACTATATAGAAGCAATATATACAATGATTTCAACCGTCTACATGATCCATTCATTGTTCTACTTGTCGAAAGTTACAAATAATTTCCGATAAAGGATTAACAATGGAGCTCATTGTTCACTTAAACTTGAAGAACAAAAAATTGACGAATGGTACTGTTTGGATGCTTTGCGTACATGTTTCTTAGACCATATGGAAGCAATATATACAAAGATTTCAACCGTCTACGTGTTCAAATCATTGTTCTACTTGTCGAAAGTTACAAATAATTTCCGTTAAGGGATAAACAATGGGGATCGTAGTTTACTTAAACTTGAAGAACAAAAAATTGGCGAATTGTACTGTTTGGATGCTTTGCATATAGGTTTCTTAGACTATATAGAAGCAACATATACAAAGATTTCAACCGTCTTACAGTTCCATTCATTTTTCTACTTGTCGAAAGTTACAAATAATTTCCGATAAAGGATTAACAATGGGGCTCATTGTTTACTTAAACTTGAAGAACAAAGAATTGGCGAATGGTACTGTTTAGATGCTTTGCATATATGTTTCTTAGACTATATAGAAGCAATATATACATTGATTTCAACCGTCTACCTGTTCCATTCATTGTTCTACTTGTCGCAAGTTACAAATAATTTCCGTTAAAGTATTAACAATGGGGCTCGTAGTTCACTTAAACTTGAAGATCAAATAATTGGCGAATTGTACTGTTTGGATGATATGCAGATATGTTTCTTAGACTATATAGAAGCAATATATATAATGATTTCAACCGTCTACCTGTTCCATTCCTTGTTCTACTTGTCGAAAGTTACAAATAATTTCCTTTAAAGGATTAACAATGGGGCTCGTTGTTCACTTAAACTTGAAGAACAATGAATTGGCGACTGGTACTGTTTGGATGCTTTGCATATATGTTTCTTAGACTATATAGAAGCTATATATACAAAGATTTCAACCGTCTACCTGTTCCATTCATTGTTCTACTTGTCGAAATTTACAAATAATTTCCTTTAAAGGATTAACAATGGGGATCGTAGTTCACTTAAACTTGAAGGACAAAAAATTGGCGAATGGTACTGTTTGGATGCTTTGCATATATGTTTCTTAGACTATATGGAAGCAATATATACAAATATTTCAACCGTCTACGTGTGCCAATCATTGTTCTACTCGTCGAAATTTACAAATAATTTCCTTTAAAGGATTAACAATGGGGCTCATTGTTCACTTAAACTTGAAGAACAATGAATTGGCGACTTGTACTGTTTGGATGCTTTGCATATATGTTTCTTAGACTATATAGAAGCAATATATACAATGATTTCAACCGTCTACATGATCCATTCATTGTTCTACTTGTCGAAATTTACAAATAATTTCCTTTAAAGGATTAACAATGGGGCTCGTAGTTCACTTAAACTTGAAGAACAAAAAATTGGCGAATTGTACTGTTTGGATGCATTGCATGTATGTTTCTTATACTATATAGAAGCAATATATACAAAGATTTCAACCGTCTACCTGTTCCATTCAATGTTCTACTTGTCGAAAGTTACAAATAATTTCCGATAAAGGATTAACAATGGAGCTCATTGTTCACTTAAACTTGAAGAACAAAAAATTGACGAATGGTACTGTTTGGATGCTTTGCGTACATGTTTCTTAGACCATATGGAAGCAATATATACAAAGATTTCAACCGTCTACGTGTTCCAATCATTGTTCTACTTGTCGAAATTTACAAATAATTTCCTTTAAAGGATTAACAATGGGGCTCGTTGTTCACTTAAACTTGAAGAACAATAAATTGGCGAATTGTACTGTTTGGATGCTTTGCATATATGTTTCTTAGACTATATAGAAGCAATATATAGAAAGATTTCAACCGTCTAACTGTTCCATTCATTGTTCTACTTGTCGAAAGTTAGAAATAATTTCCGTTAAGGGATTAACAATGGGACTCGTAGTTCACTTAAACTTGAAGAACAAAAAATTGGCGAATTGTACTGTTTGGATGCTTTGCATATAGGTTTCTTAGACTATATAGAAGCAACATATACAAAGATTTCAACCGTCTTACAGTTCCATTCATTGTTCTACTTGTCGAAAGTTACAAATAATTTCCGATAAAGGATTAACAATGGGGCTCATTGTTCACTTAAACTTGAAGAACAAAGAATTGGCGAATGGTACTGTTTAGATGCTTTGCATATATGTTTCTTAGACTATATAGAAGCAATATATACATTGATTTCAACCGTCTTCCTGTTCCATTCATTGTTCTACTTGTCGCAAGTTACAAATAATTTCCTTTAAAGGATTAACAATGGGGCTCGTAGTTTACTTAAACTTGAAGAACAAAAAATTGGCGAATTGTACTGTTTGGATGCTTTGCATATATGTTTCTTAGACTATATAGAAGCAATATATACAATGATTTCAACCGTCTACCTGTTCCATTCATTGTTCTACTTGTCGAAAGTTACAAATAATTTCCGTTAAGGGATAAACAATGGGGATCGTAGTTTACTTAAACTTGAAGAACAAAAAATTGGCGAATTGTACTGTTTGGATGCTTTGCTTATATGTTTCTTAGACTATATAGAAGCAATATATACAAGGATTTCAACCGTCTACGTGTTCCAATCATTGTTCTACTTGTCGAAAGTTACAAATAATTTCCGATAAAGGATTAACATTGGGGCTCATTGTTCACTTAAACTTGAAGAACAAAAAATTGGCGAATGGTACTGTTTGGATGCTTTGCATATATGTTTCTTAGACTATATGGAAGCAATATATACAAATATTTCAACCGTCTACGTGTGCCAATCATTGTTCTACCTGTCGAAATTTACAAATAATTTCCTTTAAAGGATTAACAATGGGGCTCGTTGTTCACTTAAACTTGAAGAACAATAAATTGGCGAATTGTACTGTTTGGATGCTATGCATATATGTTTCTTAGACTATATAGAAGCAATATATACAAAGATTTCAACCGTCTACGTGTTCCAATCATTGTTCTACTTGTAGAAAGTTACAATTAATTTCCGTTAAAGGATTAACAATGGGGCTCATTGTTCACTTAAACTTGAAGAACAAAAAATTGGCGAATGGTACTGTTTGGATGCTTTGCGTACATGTTTCTTAGACTATATGGAAGCAATATATACAAAGATTTCAACCGTCGGCGTGTTCCAATCATTGTTCTACTTGTCGAAATTTACAAATAATTTCCTTTAAAGGATTAACAATGGGGCTCGTAGTTCACTTAAACTTGAAGAACAAAAAATTGGCGAATGGTACTGTTTGGATGCTTTGCGTACATGTTTCTTAGACTATATGGAAGCAATATATACAAAGATTTCAACCGTCGGCGTGTTCCAATCATTGTTCTACTTGTCGAAATTTACAAATAATTTCCTTTAAAGGATTAACAATGGGGCTCATTGTTCACTTAAACTTGAAGAACAAAAAATTGGCGAATGGTACTGTTTGGATGCTTTGCGTACATGTTTCTTAGACCATATGGAAGCAATATATACAAAGATTTCAACCGTCTACGTGTTCCAATCATTGTTCTACTTGTCGAAATTTACAAATAATTTCCTTTAAAGGATTAACAATGGGGCTCGTTGTTCACTTAAACTTGAAGAACAATAAATTGGCGAATTGTACTGTTTGGATGCTTTGCATATATGTTTCTTAGACTATATAGAAGCAATATATACAATGATTTCAACCGTCTACCTGTTCCATTCATTGTTCTACTTGTCGCAAGTTACAAATAATTTCCGTTAAAGTATTAACAATGGGGCTCGTAGTTCACTTAAACTTGAAGATCAAAAAATTGGCGAATTGTACTGTTTGAATGCTTTGCATATATGTATCTTAAACTATATAGAAGCAATATATACAATGATTTCAACCGTCTACCTGTTCCATTCATTGTTCTACTTGTCGAAAGTTACAAATAATTTCCGTTAAGTGATTAACAATGGGGATCGTAGTTTACTTAAACTTGAAGAACAAAAAATTGGCGAATTGTACTGTTTGGATGCTTTGCATATATGTTTCTTAGACTATATAGAAGCAATATATACAATGATTTCAACCGTCTACCTGTTCCATTCATTGTTCTACTTGTCGAAAGTTACAAATAATTTCCGTTAAGGGATAAACAATGGGGATCGTAGTTTACTTAAACTTGAAGAACAAAAAATTGGCGAATTGTACTGTTTGGATGCTTTGCTTATATGTTTCTTAGACTATATAGAAGCAATATATACAAGGATTTCAACCGTCTACCTGGTCCATTCATTGTTCTACTTGTCGAAAGTTACAAATAATTACCGATAAAGGATTAACCATTGGGGCTCATTGTTCACTTAAACTTGAAGAACAAAAAATTGGCGTATTGTACTGTTTGGATGCTTTGCATATATGTTTCATAGACTATATAGATGCAACATATACAAAGATTTCAACCGTCTACCTGTTCCATTCATTGTTCTACTTGTCGAAAGTTACAAATAATTTCCTTTAAAGGATTAACAATGGGGCTCATTGTTCACTTAAACTTGAAGAACAAAAAATTGGCGAACTGTACTGTTTGGATGCTTTGCATATATGTTTCTTAGACTATATAGAAGCAATATATACAATGATTTCAACAGTCTACCTGTTCCATTCATTGTTCTACTTGTCGAAATTTACAAATAATTTCCTATAAAGGATTAACAATGGGGCTCGTAGTTCACTTAAACTTGAAGAACAAAAAATTGGCGAATGGTACTGTTAGGATGCTTTGCATATATGTTTCTTAGACTATATAGAAGCAATATATACATTGATTTCAACCGGCTACCTGTTCCATTCATTGTTCTACTTGTCGAAATTTACAAATAATTTCCGATAAAGGATTAACCATTGGGGCTCATTGTTCACTTAAACTTGAAGAACAAACAATTGGCGAATTGTACTGTTTGGATGCTTTGCATATATGTTTCTTAGACTATATAGATGCAATATATACAAAGATTTCAACCGGCTACCTGTTCCATTCATTGTTCTACTTGTCGAAATTTACAAATAATTTCCGATAAAGGATTAACCATTGGGGCTCATTGTTCACTTAAACTTGAAGAGCAAAAAATTGGCGAATGGTACTGTTTGGATGCTTTGCATACATGTTTCTTAGACTATATAGAAGCAATATATACATTGATTTCAACCGGCTACCTGTTCCATTCATTGTTCTACTTGTCGAAAGTTACAAATAATTTCCTATATAGGATTAACAATGGGGCTCATTGTTCACTTAAACTTGAAGGACAAAAAATTGGCGAATGGTACTGTTTGGATGCTTTGCGTACATGTTTCTTAGACTATATGGAAGCAATATATACAAGGATTTCAACCGTCTACCTGTTCCATTCATTGTTCTACTTGTCGAAAGTTACAAATAATTACCGATAAAGGATTAACCATTGGGGCTCATTGTTCACTTAATCTTGAAGAACAAAAAATTGGCGAATTGTACTGTTTGGATGCTTTGCATATATGTTTCTTAGACTATATAGAAGCAATATATACAAAGATTTCAACCGTCTACCTGTTCCATTCATTGTTCTACTTGTCGAAAGTTACAAATAATTTCCTTTAAAGGATTAACCATTGGGGCTCATTGTTCACTTAAACTTGAAGAACAAAAAATTGGCGAATTGTACTGTTTGGATGCTTTGCATATATGTTTCTTATACTATATAGAAGCAATATATACATTGATTTCAACCGGTTACCTGTTCCATTCATTGTTCTACTTGTCGAAATTTACAAATAATTTCCGATAAAGGATTAACCATTGGGGCTCATTGTTCACTTAAACTTGAAGAACAAACAATTGGCGAATTGTACTGTTTGGATGCTTTGCATATTTGTTTCTTAGACTATATAGATGCAATATATACAAAGATTTCAACCGGCTACCTGTCCCATTCATTGTTCTACTTGTCGAAATTTACAAATAATTTCCTTTAAAGGATTAACAATGGGGCTCATTGTTCACTTAAACTTGAAGAACAAAAAATTGGCGAACTGTACTGTTTGAATGCTTTGCATATATGTTTCTTAGACTATATAGAAGCAATATATACAAAGATTTCAACCGTCTACCTGTTCCATTCACTGTTCTACTTGTCGAAAGTTACAAATAATTTCCGTTAAGGGATTAACAATGGGGATCGTAGTTCACTTAAACTTGAAGAACAAAAAATTGGCGAATTGTACTGTTTGGATGCTTTGCATATATGTTTCTTAGACTATATAGAAGCAATATATACAATGATTTCAACCGTCTACCTATTCCATTCATTGTTCTACTTGCCGAAATTTACAAATAATTTCCTTTAAAGGATTAACAATGGGGCTCGTAGTTCACTTAAACTTGAAGAGCAAAAAATTGTCGAATTGTACTGTTTGGATGCTTTGCATATATGTTTCTTAAAATATATAGAAGCAATATATACAATGATTTCAACCGTCTACCTGTTCCATTCATTGTTCTACTTGTCGAAAGTTACAAATAATTTCCGTTAAGTGATTAACAATGGGGATCGTAGTTTACTTAAACTTGAAGAACAAAAAATTGGCGAATTGTACTGTTTGGATGCTTTGCTTATATGTTTCTTAGACTATATAGAAGCAATATATACAAGGATTTCAACCGTCTACCTGTTCCATTCATTGTTCTACTTGTCGAAAGTTACAAATAATTACCGATAAAGGATTAACCATTGGGGCTCATTGTTCACTTACACTTGAAGAACAAAAAATTGGCGAATTGTACTGTTTGGATGCTTTGCATATATGTTTCATAGACTATATAGATGCAATATATACAAAGATTTCAACCGTCTACCTGTTCCATTCATTGTTCTACTTGTCGAAAGTTACAAATAATTTCCTTTAAAGGATTAACAATGGGGCTCATTGTTCACTTAAACTTGAAGAACAAAAAATTGGCGAACTGTACTGTTTGAATGCTTTGCATATATGTTTCTTAGACTATATAGAAGCAATATATACAATGATTTCAACAGTCTACCTGTTCCGTTCATTGTTCTACTTGTCGAAATTTACAAATAATTTCCTTTAAAGGATTAACAATGGGGCTCGTAGTTCACTTAAACTTGAAGAACAAAAAATTGGCGAATTGTACTGTTTGGATGCTTTGCGTACATGTTTCTTATACTATATGGAAGCAATATATACAAAGATTTCAACCATCTACGTGTTCCATTCATTGTTCTACTTGTCGAAATTTACAAATAATTTCCTTTAAAGGATTAACAATGGGGCTCATTGTTCACTTAAACTTGAAGAACAAAAAATTGGCGAATGGTACTGTTTGGATGCTTTGCATATATGTTTCTTAGACTATATAGAAGCAATATATACAATGATTTCAACCGTCTACATGATCCATTCATTGTTCTACTTGTCGAAAGTTACAAATAATTTCCGATAAAGGATTAACAATGGAGCTCATTGTTCACTTAAACTTGAAGAACAAAAAATTGACGAATGGTACTGTTTGGATGCTTTGCGTACATGTTTCTTAGACCATATGGAAGCAATATATACAAAGATTTCAACCGTCTACGTGTTCCAATCATTGTGCTACTTGTCGAAAGTTACAAATAATTTCCGTTAAGGGATAAACAATGGGGATCGTAGTTTACTTAAACTTGAAGAACAAAAAATTGGCGAATTGTACTGTTTGGATGCTTTGCATATAGGTTTCTTAGACTATATAGAAGCAACATATACAAAGATTTCAACCGTCTTACAGTTCCATTCATTGTTCTACTTGTCGAAAGTTACAAATAATTTCCGATAAAGGATTAACAATGGGGCTCATTGTTTACTTAAACTTGAAGAACAAAGAATTGGCGAATGGTACTGTTTAGATGCTTTGCATATATGTTTCTTAGACTATATAGAAGCAATATATACATTGATTTCAACCGTCTACCTGTTCCATTCATTGTTCTACTTGTCGCAAGTTACAAATAATTTCCGTTAAAGTATTAACAATGGGGCTCGTAGTTCACTTAAACTTGAAGATCAAATAATTGGCGAATTGTACTGTTTGGATGATATGCAGATATGTTTCTTAGACTATATAGAAGCAATATATATAATGATTTCAACCGTCTACCTGTTCCATTCCTTGTTCTACTTGTCGAAAGTTACAAATAATTTCCTTTAAAGGATTAACAATGGGGCTCGTTGTTCACTTAAACTTGAAGAACAATGAATTGGCGACTGGTACTGTTTGGATGCTTTGCATATATGTTTCTTAGACTATATAGAAGCTATATATACAAAGATTTCAACCGTCTACCTGTTCCATTCATTGTTCTACTTGTCGAAATTTACAAATAATTTCCTTTAAAGGATTAACAATGGGGATCGTAGTTCACTTAAACTTGAAGGACAAAAAATTGGCGAATGGTACTGTTTGGATGCTTTGCATATATGTTTCTTAGACTATATGGAAGCAATATATACAAATATTTCAACCGTCTACGTGTGCCAATCATTGTTCTACTCGTCGAAATTTACAAATAATTTCCTTTAAAGGATTAACAATGGGGCTCATTGTTCACTTAAACTTGAAGAACAATGAATTGGCGACTTGTACTGTTTGGATGCTTTGCATATATGTTTCTTAGACTATATAGAAGCAATATATACAATGATTTCAACCGTCTACATGATCCATTCATTGTTCTACTTGTCGAAATTTACAAATAATTTCCTTTAAAGGATTAACAATGGGGCTCGTAGTTCACTTAAACTTGAAGAACAAAAAATTGGCGAATTGTACTGTTTGGATGCATTGCATGTATGTTTCTTATACTATATAGAAGCAATATATACAAAGATTTCAACCGTCTACCTGTTCCATTCAATGTTCTACTTGTCGAAAGTTACAAATAATTTCCGATAAAGGATTAACAATGGAGCTCATTGTTCACTTAAACTTGAAGAACAAAAAATTGACGAATGGTACTGTTTGGATGCTTTGCGTACATGTTTCTTAGACCATATGGAAGCAATATATACAAAGATTTCAACCGTCTACGTGTTCCAATCATTGTTCTACTTGTCGAAATTTACAAATAATTTCCTTTAAAGGATTAACAATGGGGCTCGTTGTTCACTTAAACTTGAAGAACAATAAATTGGCGAATTGTACTGTTTGGATGCTTTGCATATATGTTTCTTAGACTATATAGAAGCAATATATAGAAAGATTTCAACCGTCTAACTGTTCCATTCATTGTTCTACTTGTCGAAAGTTAGAAATAATTTCCGTTAAGGGATTAACAATGGGACTCGTAGTTCACTTAAACTTGAAGAACAAAAAATTGGCGAATTGTACTGTTTGGATGCTTTGCATATAGGTTTCTTAGACTATATAGAAGCAACATATACAAAGATTTCAACCGTCTTACAGTTCCATTCATTGTTCTACTTGTCGAAAGTTACAAATAATTTCCGATAAAGGATTAACAATGGGGCTCATTGTTCACTTAAACTTGAAGAACAAAGAATTGGCGAATGGTACTGTTTAGATGCTTTGCATATATGTTTCTTAGACTATATAGAAGCAATATATACATTGATTTCAACCGTCTACCTGTTCCATTCATTGTTCTACTTGTCGCAAGTTACAAATAATTTCCTTTAAAGGATTAACAATGGGGCTCGTAGTTTACTTAAACTTGAAGAACAAAAAATTGGCGAATTGTACTGTTTGGATGCTTTGCATATATGTTTCTTAGACTATATAGAAGCAATATATACAATGATTTCAACCGTCTACCTGTTCCATTCATTGTTCTACTTGTCGAAAGTTACAAATAATTTCCGTTAAGGGATAAACAATGGGGATCGTAGTTTACTTAAACTTGAAGAACAAAAAATTGGCGAATTGTACTGTTTGGATGCTTTGCTTATATGTTTCTTAGACTATATAGAAGCAATATATACAAGGATTTCAACCGTCTACGTGTTCCAATCATTGTTCTACTTGTCGAAAGTTACAAATAATTTCCGATAAAGGATTAACATTGGGGCTCATTGTTCACTTAAACTTGAAGAACAAAAAATTGGCGAATGGTACTGTTTGGATGCTTTGCATATATGTTTCTTAGACTATATGGAAGCAATATATACAAATATTTCAACCGTCTACGTGTGCCAATCATTGTTCTACCTGTCGAAATTTACAAATAATTTCCTTTAAAGGATTAACAATGGGGCTCGTTGTTCACTTAAACTTGAAGAACAATAAATTGGCGAATTGTACTGTTTGGATGCTATGCATATATGTTTCTTAGACTATATAGAAGCAATATATACAAAGATTTCAACCGTCTACGTGTTCCAATCATTGTTCTACTTGTAGAAAGTTACAATTAATTTCCGTTAAAGGATTAACAATGGGGCTCATTGTTCACTTAAACTTGAAGAACAAAAAATTGGCGAATGGTACTGTTTGGATGCTTTGCGTACATGTTTCTTAGACTATATGGAAGCAATATATACAAAGATTTCAACCGTCGGCGTGTTCCAATCATTGTTCTACTTGTCGAAATTTACAAATAATTTCCTTTAAAGGATTAACAATGGGGCTCGTAGTTCACTTAAACTTGAAGAACAAAAAATTGGCGAATGGTACTGTTTGGATGCTTTGCGTACATGTTTCTTAGACTATATGGAAGCAATATATACAAAGATTTCAACCGTCGGCGTGTTCCAATCATTGTTCTACTTGTCGAAATTTACAAATAATTTCCTTTAAAGGATTAACAATGGGGCTCATTGTTCACTTAAACTTGAAGAACAAAAAATTGGCGAATGGTACTGTTTGGATGCTTTGCGTACATGTTTCTTAGACCATATGGAAGCAATATATACAAAGATTTCAACCGTCTACGTGTTCCAATCATTGTTCTACTTGTCGAAATTTACAAATAATTTCCTTTAAAGGATTAACAATGGGGCTCGTTGTTCACTTAAACTTGAAGAACAATAAATTGGCGAATTGTACTGTTTGGATGCTTTGCATATATGTTTCTTAGACTATATAGAAGCAATATATACAATGATTTCAACCGTCTACCTGTTCCATTCATTGTTCTACTTGTCGCAAGTTACAAATAATTTCCGTTAAAGTATTAACAATGGGGCTCGTAGTTCACTTAACCTTGAAGATCAAAAAATTGGCGAATTGTACTGTTTGAATGCTTTGCATATATGTATCTTAAACTATATAGAAGCAATATATACAATGATTTCAACCGTCTACCTGTTCCATTCATTGTTCTACTTGTCGAAAGTTACAAATAATTTCCGTTAAGTGATTAACAATGGGGATCGTAGTTTACTTAAACTTGAAGAACAAAAAATTGGCGAATTGTACTGTTTGGATGCTTTGCATATATGTTTCTTAGACTATATAGAAGCAATATATACAATGATTTCAACCGTCTACCTGTTCCATTCATTGTTCTACTTGTCGAAAGTTACAAATAATTTCCGTTAAGGGATAAACAATGGGGATCGTAGTTTACTTAAACTTGAAGAACAAAAAATTGGCGAATTGTACTGTTTGGATGCTTTGCTTATATGTTTCTTAGACTATATAGAAGCAATATATACAAGGATTTCAACCGTCTACCTGGTCCATTCATTGTTCTACTTGTCGAAAGTTACAAATAATTACCGATAAAGGATTAACCATTGGGGCTCATTGTTCACTTAAACTTGAAGAACAAAAAATTGGCGTATTGTACTGTTTGGATGCTTTGCATATATGTTTCATAGACTATATAGATGCAACATATACAAAGATTTCAACCGTCTACCTGTTCCATTCATTGTTCTACTTGTCGAAAGTTACAAATAATTTCCTTTAAAGGATTAACAATGGGGCTCATTGTTCACTTAAACTTGAAGAACAAAAAATTGGCGAACTGTACTGTTTGGATGCTTTGCATATATGTTTCTTAGACTATATAGAAGCAATATATACAATGATTTCAACAGTCTACCTGTTCCATTCATTGTTCTACTTGTCGAAATTTACAAATAATTTCCTATAAAGGATTAACAATGGGGCTCGTAGTTCACTTAAACTTGAAGAACAAAAAATTGGCGAATGGTACTGTTAGGATGCTTTGCATATATGTTTCTTAGACTATATAGAAGCAATATATACATTGATTTCAACCGGCTACCTGTTCCATTCATTGTTCTACTTGTCGAAATTTACAAATAATTTCCGATAAAGGATTAACCATTGGGGCTCATTGTTCACTTAAACTTGAAGAACAAACAATTGGCGAATTGTACTGTTTGGATGCTTTGCATATATGTTTCTTAGACTATATAGATGCAATATATACAAAGATTTCAACCGGCTACCTGTTCCATTCATTGTTCTACTTGTCGAAATTTACAAATAATTTCCGATAAAGGATTAACCATTGGGGCTCATTGTTCACTTAAACTTGAAGAACAAAAAATTGGCGAATGGTACTGTTTGGATGCTTTGCATACATGTTTCTTAGACTATATAGAAGCAATATATACATTGATTTCAACCGGCTACCTGTTCCATTCATTGTTCTACTTGTCGAAAGTTACAAATAATTTCCTATAAAGGATTAACAATGGGGCTCATTGTTCACTTAAACTTGAAGGACAAAAAATTGGCGAATGGTACTGTTTGGATGCTTTGCGTACATGTTTCTTAGACTATATGGAAGCAATATATACAAGGATTTCAACCGTCTACCTGTTCCATTCATTGTTCTACTTGTCGAAAGTTACAAATAATTACCGATAAAGGATTAACCATTGGGGCTCATTGTTCACTTAATCTTGAAGAACAAAAAATTGGCGAATTGTACTGTTTGGATGCTTTGCATATATGTTTCTTAGACTATATAGAAGCAATATATACAAAGATTTCAACCGTCTACCTGTTCCATTCATTGTTCTACTTGTCGAAAGTTACAAATAATTTCCTTTAAAGGATTAACCATTGGGGCTCATTGTTCACTTAAACTTGAAGAACAAAAAATTGGCGAATTGTACTGTTTGGATGCTTTGCATATATGTTTCTTATACTATATAGAAGCAATATATACATTGATTTCAACCGGTTACCTGTTCCATTCATTGTTCTACTTGTCGAAATTTACAAATAATTTCCGATAAAGGATTAACCATTGGGGCTCATTGTTCACTTAAACTTGAAGAACAAACAATTGGCGAATTGTACTGTTTGGATGCTTTGCATATTTGTTTCTTAGACTATATAGATGCAATATATACAAAGATTTCAACCGGCTACCTGTTCCATTCATTGTTCTACTTGTCGAAATTTACAAATAATTTCCTTTAAAGGATTAACAATGGGGCTCATTGTTCACTTAAACTTGAAGAACAAAAAATTGGCGAACTGTACTGTTTGAATGCTTTGCATATATGTTTCTTAGACTATATAGAAGCAATATATACAAAGATTTCAACCGTCTACCTGTTCCATTCACTGTTCTACTTGTCGAAAGTTACAAATAATTTCCGTTAAGGGATTAACAATGGGGATCGTAGTTCACTTAAACTTGAAGAACAAAAAATTGGCGAATTGTACTGTTTGGATGCTTTGCATATATGTTTCTTAGACTATATAGAAGCAATATATACAAAGATTTCAACCGTCTACCTGTTCCATTCATTGTTCTACTTGTCGAAAGTTACAAATAATTTCCTTTAAAGGATTAACCATTGGGGCTCATTGTTCACTTAAACTTGAAGAACAAAAAATTGGCGAATTGTACTGTTTGGATGCTTTGCATATATGTTTCTTATACTATATAGAAGCAATATATACATTGATTTCAACCGGTTACCTGTTCCATTCATTGTTCTACTTGTCGAAATTTACAAATAATTTCCGATAAAGGATTAACCATTGGGGCTCATTGTTCACTTAAACTTGAAGAACAAACAATTGGCGAATTGTACTGTTTGGATGCTTTGCATATTTGTTTCTTAGACTATATAGATGCAATATATACAAAGATTTCAACCGGCTACCTGTTCCATTCATTGTTCTACTTGTCGAAATTTACAAATAATTTCCTTTAAAGGATTAACAATGGGGCTCATTGTTCACTTAAACTTGAAGAACAAAAAATTGGCGAACTGTACTGTTTGAATGCTTTGCATATATGTTTCTTAGACTATATAGAAGCAATATATACAAAGATTTCAACCGTCTACCTGTTCCATTCACTGTTCTACTTGTCGAAAGTTACAAATAATTTCCGTTAAGGGATTAACAATGGGGATCGTAGTTCACTTAAACTTGAAGAACAAAAAATTGGCGAATTGTACTGTTTGGATGCTTTGCATATATGTTTCTTAGACTATATAGAAGCAATATATACAATGATTTCAACCGTCTACCTATTCCATTCATTGTTCTACTTGCCGAAATTTACAAATAATTTCCTTTAAAGGATTAACAATGGGGCTCGTAGTTCACTTAAACTTGAAGAGCAAAAAATTGTCGAATTGTACTGTTTGGATGCTTTGCGTACATGTTTCTTATACTATATGGAAGCAATATATACAAAGATTTCAACCGTCTACGTGTTCCAATCATTGTTCTACTTGTAGAAAGTTACAATTAATTTCCGTTAAAGGATTAACAATGGGGCTCATTGTTCACTTAAACTTGAAGAACAAAAAATTGGCGAATGGTACTGTTTGGATGCTTTGCGTACATGTTTCTTAGACTATATGGAAGCAATATATACAAAGATTTCAACCGTCGGCGTGTTCCAATCATTGTTCTACTTGTCGAAATTTACAAATAATTTCCTTTAAAGGATTAACAATGGGGCTCGTAGTTCACTTAAACTTGAAGAACAAAAAATTGGCGAATGGTACTGTTTGGATGCTTTGCGTACATGTTTCTTAGACTATATGGAAGCAATATATACAAAGATTTCAACCGTCGGCGTGTTCCAATCATTGTTCTACTTGTCGAAATTTACAAATAATTTCCTTTAAAGGATTAACAATGGGGCTCATTGTTCACTTAAACTTGAAGAACAAAAAATTGGCGAATGGTACTGTTTGGATGCTTTGCGTACATGTTTCTTAGACCATATGGAAGCAATATATACAAAGATTTCAACCGTCTACGTGTTCCAATCATTGTTCTACTTGTCGAAATTTACAAATAATTTCCTTTAAAGGATTAACAATGGGGCTCGTTGTTCACTTAAACTTGAAGAACAATAAATTGGCGAATTGTACTGTTTGGATGCTTTGCATATATGTTTCTTAGACTATATAGAAGCAATATATACAATGATTTCAACCGTCTACCTGTTCCATTCATTGTTCTACTTGTCGCAAGTTACAAATAATTTCCGTTAAAGTATTAACAATGGGGCTCGTAGTTCACTTAAACTTGAAGATCAAAAAATTGGCGAATTGTACTGTTTGAATGCTTTGCATATATGTATCTTAAACTATATAGAAGCAATATATACAATGATTTCAACCGTCTACCTGTTCCATTCATTGTTCTACTTGTCGAAAGTTACAAATAATTTCCGTTAAGTGATTAACAATGGGGATCGTAGTTTACTTAAACTTGAAGAACAAAAAATTGGCGAATTGTACTGTTTGGATGCTTTGCATATATGTTTCTTAGACTATATAGAAGCAATATATACAATGATTTCAACCGTCTACCTGTTCCATTCATTGTTCTACTTGTCGAAAGTTACAAATAATTTCCGTTAAGGGATAAACAATGGGGATCGTAGTTTACTTAAACTTGAAGAACAAAAAATTGGCGAATTGTACTGTTTGGATGCTTTGCTTATATGTTTCTTAGACTATATAGAAGCAATATATACAAGGATTTCAACCGTCTACCTGGTCCATTCATTGTTCTACTTGTCGAAAGTTACAAATAATTACCGATAAAGGATTAACCATTGGGGCTCATTGTTCACTTAAACTTGAAGAACAAAAAATTGGCGTATTGTACTGTTTGGATGCTTTGCATATATGTTTCATAGACTATATAGATGCAACATATACAAAGATTTCAACCGTCTACCTGTTCCATTCATTGTTCTACTTGTCGAAAGTTACAAATAATTTCCTTTAAAGGATTAACAATGGGGCTCATTGTTCACTTAAACTTGAAGAACAAAAAATTGGCGAACTGTACTGTTTGGATGCTTTGCATATATGTTTCTTAGACTATATAGAAGCAATATATACAATGATTTCAACAGTCTACCTGTTCCATTCATTGTTCTACTTGTCGAAATTTACAAATAATTTCCTATAAAGGATTAACAATGGGGCTCGTAGTTCACTTAAACTTGAAGAACAAAAAATTGGCGAATGGTACTGTTAGGATGCTTTGCATATATGTTTCTTAGACTATATAGAAGCAATATATACATTGATTTCAACCGGCTACCTGTTCCATTCATTGTTCTACTTGTCGAAATTTACAAATAATTTCCGATAAAGGATTAACCATTGGGGCTCATTGTTCACTTAAACTTGAAGAACAAACAATTGGCGAATTGTACTGTTTGGATGCTTTGCATATATGTTTCTTAGACTATATAGATGCAATATATACAAAGATTTCAACCGGCTACCTGTTCCATTCATTGTTCTACTTGTCGAAATTTACAAATAATTTCCGATAAAGGATTAACCATTGGGGCTCATTGTTCACTTAAACTTGAAGAACAAAAAATTGGCGAATGGTACTGTTTGGATGCTTTGCATACATGTTTCTTAGACTATATAGAAGCAATATATACATTGATTTCAACCGGCTACCTGTTCCATTCATTGTTCTACTTGTCGAAAGTTACAAATAATTTCCTATAAAGGATTAACAATGGGGCTCATTGTTCACTTAAACTTGAAGGACAAAAAATTGGCGAATGGTACTGTTTGGATGCTTTGCGTACATGTTTCTTAGACTATATGGAAGCAATATATACAAGGATTTCAACCGTCTACCTGTTCCATTCATTGTTCTACTTGTCGAAAGTTACAAATAATTACCGATAAAGGATTAACCATTGGGGCTCATTGTTCACTTAATCTTGAAGAACAAAAAATTGGCGAATTGTACTGTTTGGATGCTTTGCATATATGTTTCTTAGACTATATAGAAGCAATATATACAAAGATTTCAACCGTCTACCTGTTCCATTCATTGTTCTACTTGTCGAAAGTTACAAATAATTTCCTTTAAAGGATTAACCATTGGGGCTCATTGTTCACTTAAACTTGAAGAACAAAAAATTGGCGAATTGTACTGTTTGGATGCTTTGCATATATGTTTCTTATACTATATAGAAGCAATATATACATTGATTTCAACCGGTTACCTGTTCCATTCATTGTTCTACTTGTCGAAATTTACAAATAATTTCCGATAAAGGATTAACCATTGGGGCTCATTGTTCACTTAAACTTGAAGAACAAACAATTGGCGAATTGTACTGTTTGGATGCTTTGCATATTTGTTTCTTAGACTATATAGATGCAATATATACAAAGATTTCAACCGGCTACCTGTTCCATTCATTGTTCTACTTGTCGAAATTTACAAATAATTTCCTTTAAAGGATTAACAATGGGGCTCATTGTTCACTTAAACTTGAAGAACAAAAAATTGGCGAACTGTACTGTTTGAATGCTTTGCATATATGTTTCTTAGACTATATAGAAGCAATATATACAAAGATTTCAACCGTCTACCTGTTCCATTCACTGTTCTACTTGTCGAAAGTTACAAATAATTTCCGTTAAGGGATTAACAATGGGGATCGTAGTTCACTTAAACTTGAAGAACAAAAAATTGGCGAATTGTACTGTTTGGATGCTTTGCACATATGTTTCTTAGACTATATAGAAGCAATATATACAATGATTTCAACCGTCTACCTATTCCATTCATTGTTCTACTTGCCGAAATTTACAAATAATTTCCTTTAAAGGATTAACAATGGGGCTCGTAGTTCACTTAAACTTGAAGAGCAAAAAATTGTCGAATTGTACTGTTTGGATGCTTTGCATATATGTTTCTTAAAATATATAGAAGCAATATATACAATGATTTCAACCGTCTACCTGTTCCATTCATTGTTCTACTTGTCGAAAGTTACAAATAATTTCCGTTAAGTGATTAACAATGGGGATCGTAGTTTACTTAAACTTGAAGAACAAAAAATTGGCGAATTGTACTGTTTGGATGCTTTGCTTATATGTTTCTTAGACTATATAGAAGCAATATATACAAGGATTTCAACCGTCTACCTGTTCCATTCATTGTTCTACTTGTCGAAAGTTACAAATAATTACCGATAAAGGATTAACCATTGGGGCTCATTGTTCACTTACACTTGAAGAACAAAAAATTGGCGAATTGTACTGTTTGGATGCTTTGCATATATGTTTCATAGACTATATAGATGCAATATATACAAAGATTTCAACCGTCTACCTGTTCCATTCATTGTTCTACTTGTCGAAAGTTACAAATAATTTCCTTTAAAGGATTAACAATGGGGCTCATTGTTCACTTAAACTTGAAGAACAAAAAATTGGCGAACTGTACTGTTTGAATGCTTTGCATATATGTTTCTTAGACTATATAGAAGCAATATATACAATGATTTCAACAGTCTACCTGTTCCGTTCATTGTTCTACTTGTCGAAATTTACAAATAATTTCCTTTAAAGGATTAACAATGGGGCTCGTAGTTCACTTAAACTTGAAGAACAAAAAATTGGCGAATTGTACTGTTTGGATGCTTTGCGTACATGTTTCTTATACTATATGGAAGCAATATATACAAAGATTTCAACCATCTACGTGTTCCATTCATTGTTCTACTTGTCGAAATTTACAAATAATTTCCTTTAAAGGATTAACAATGGGGCTCATTGTTCACTTAAACTTGAAGAACAAAAAATTGGCGAACTGTACTGTTTGAATGCTTTGCATATATGTTTCTTAGACTATATAGAAGCAATATATACAAAGATTTCAACCGTCTACCTGTTCCATTCATTATTCTACTTGCCGAAATTTACAAATAATTTCCTTTAAAGGATTAACAATGGGGCTCGTAGTTCACTTAAACTTGAAGAACAAAAAATTGACGAATGGTACTGTTTGGATGCTTTGCATATATGTTTCTTAGACTATATGGAAGCAATATATACAAATATTTCAACCGTCTACGTGTGCCAATCATTGTTCTACTCGTCGAAATTTACAAATAATTTCCTTTAAAGGATTAACAATGGGGCTCATTGTTCACTTAAACTTGAAGAACATAAAATTGGCGAATTGTACTGTTTGGATGCTTTGCATATATGTTTTTCAGACTATATAGAAGCAATATATACAAAGATTTCAACCGTCTACCTGTTCCATTCATTGTTCTACTTGTCGAAAGTTACAAATAATTTCCGATAAAGGATTAACAATGGGGCTCATTGTTCACTTAAACTTGAAGAACAAAAAATTGGCGAATGGTACTGTTTGGATGCTTTGCATATATGTTTCTTAGACTATATAGAAGCAATATATACAATGATTTCAACCGTCTACATGATCCATTCATTGTTCTACTTGTCGAAAGTTACAAATAATTTCCGATAAAGGATTAACAATGGAGCTCATTGTTCACTTAAACTTGAAGAACAAAAAATTGACGAATGGTACTGTTTGGATGCTTTGCGTACATGTTTCTTAGACCATATGGAAGCAATATATACAAAGATTTCAACCGTCTACGTGTTCCAATCATTGTTCTACTTGTCGAAAGTTACAAATAATTTCCGTTAAGGGATAAACAATGGGGATCGTAGTTTACTTAAACTTGAAGAACAAAAAATTGGCGAATTGTACTGTTTGGATGCTTTGCATATAGGTTTCTTAGACTATATAGAAGCAACATATACAAAGATTTCAACCGTCTTACAGTTCCATTCATTGTTCTACTTGTCGAAAGTTACAAATAATTTCCGATAAAGGATTAACAATGGGGCTCATTGTTTACTTAAACTTGAAGAACAAAGAATTGGCGAATGGTACTGTTTAGATGCTTTGCATATATGTTTCTTAGACTATATAGAAGCAATATATACATTGATTTCAACCGTCTACCTGTTCCATTCATTGTTCTACTTGTCGCAAGTTACAAATAATTTCCGTTAAAGTATTAACAATGGGGCTCGTAGTTCACTTAAACTTGAAGATCAAATAATTGGCGAATTGTACTGTTTGGATGATATGCAGATATGTTTCTTAGACTATATAGAAGCAATATATATAATGATTTCAACCGTCTACCTGTTCCATTCCTTGTTCTACTTGTCGAAAGTTACAAATAATTTCCTTTAAAGGATTAACAATGGGGCTCGTTGTTCACTTAAACTTGAAGAACAATGAATTGGCGACTGGTACTGTTTGGATGCTTTGCATATATGTTTCTTAGACTATGTAGAAGCTATATATACAAAGATTTCAACCGTCTACCTGTTCCATTCATTGTTCTACTTGTCGAAATTTACAAATAATTTCCTTTAAAGGATTAACAATGGGGATCGTAGTTCACTTAAACTTGAAGGACAAAAAATTGGCGAATGGTACTGTTTGGATGCTTTGCATATATGTTTCTTAGACTATATGGAAGCAATATATACAAATATTTCAACCGTCTACGTGTGCCAATCATTGTTCTACTCGTCGAAATTTACAAATAATTTCCTTTAAAGGATTAACAATGGGGCTCATTGTTCACTTAAACTTGAAGAACAATGAATTGGCGACTTGTACTGTTTGGATGCTTTGCATATATGTTTCTTAGACTATATAGAAGCAATATATACAATGATTTCAACCGTCTACATGATCCATTCATTGTTCTACTTGTCGAAATTTACAAATAATTTCCTTTAAAGGATTAACAATGGGGCTCGTAGTTCACTTAAACTTGAAGAACAAAAAATTGGCGAATTGTACTGTTTGGATGCATTGCATGTATGTTTCTTATACTATATAGAAGCAATATATACAAAGATTTCAACCGTCTACCTGTTCCATTCAATGTTCTACTTGTCGAAAGTTACAAATAATTTCCGATAAAGGATTAACAATGGAGCTCATTGTTCACTTAAACTTGAAGAACAAAAAATTGACGAATGGTACTGTTTGGATGCTTTGCGTACATGTTTCTTAGACCATATGGAAGCAATATATACAAAGATTTCAACCGTCTACGTGTTCCAATCATTGTTCTACTTGTCGAAATTTACAAATAATTTCCTTTAAAGGATTAACAATGGGGCTCGTTGTTCACTTAAACTTGAAGAACAATAAATTGGCGAATTGTACTGTTTGGATGCTTTGCATATATGTTTCTTAGACTATATAGAAGCAATATATAGAAAGATTTCAACCGTCTAACTGTTCCATTCATTGTTCTACTTGTCGAAAGTTAGAAATAATTTCCGTTAAGGGATTAACAATGGGACTCGTAGTTCACTTAAACTTGAAGAACAAAAAATTGGCGAATTGTACTGTTTGGATGCTTTGCATATAGGTTTCTTAGACTATATAGAAGCAACATATACAAAGATTTCAACCGTCTTACAGTTCCATTCATTGTTCTACTTGTCGAAAGTTACAAATAATTTCCGATAAAGGATTAACAATGGGGCTCATTGTTCACTTAAACTTGAAGAACAAAGAATTGGCGAATGGTACTGTTTAGATGCTTTGCATATATGTTTCTTAGACTATATAGAAGCAATATATACATTGATTTCAACCGTCTACCTGTTCCATTCATTGTTCTACTTGTCGCAAGTTACAAATAATTTCCTTTAAAGGATTAACAATGGGGCTCGTAGTTTACTTAAACTTGAAGAACAAAAAATTGGCGAATTGTACTGTTTGGATGCTTTGCATATATGTTTCTTAGACTATATAGAAGCAATATATACAATGATTTCAACCGTCTACCTGTTCCATTCATTGTTCTACTTGTCGAAAGTTACAAATAATTTCCGTTAAGGGATAAACAATGGGGATCGTAGTTTACTTAAACTTGAAGAACAAAAAATTGGCGAATTGTACTGTTTGGATGCTTTGCTTATATGTTTCTTAGACTATATTGAAGCAATATATACAAGGATTTCAACCGTCTACGTGTTCCAATCATTGTTCTACTTGTCGAAAGTTACAAATAATTTCCGATAAAGGATTAACATTGGGGCTCATTGTTCACTTAAACTTGAAGAACAAAAAATTGGCGAATGGTACTGTTTGGATGCTTTGCATATATGTTTCTTAGACTATATGGAAGCAATATATACAAATATTTCAACCGTCTACGTGTGCCAATCATTGTTCTACCTGTCGAAATTTACAATTAATTTCCGTTAAAGGATTAACAATGGGGCTCATTGTTCACTTAAACTTGAAGAACAAAAAATTGGCGAATGGTACTGTTTGGATGCTTTGCGTACATGTTTCTTAGACTATATGGAAGCAATATATACAATGATTTCAACCGTCGGCGTGTTCCAATCATTGTTCTACTTGTCGAAATTTACAAATAATTTCCTTTAAAGGATTAACAATGGGGCTCGTAGTTCACTTAAACTTGAAGAACAAAAAATTGGCGAATGGTACTGTTTGGATGCTTTGCGTACATGTTTCTTAGACTATATGGAAGCAATATATACAAAGATTTCAACCGTTGGCGTGTTCCAATCATTGTTCTACTTGTCGAAATTTACAAATAATTTCCTTTAAAGGATTAACAATGGGGCTCATTGTTCACTTAAACTTGAAGAACAAAAAATTGGCGAATGGTACTGTTTGGATGCTTTGCGTACATGTTTCTTAGACCATATGGAAGCAATATATACAAAGATTTCAACCGTCTACGTGTTCCAATCATTGTTCTACTTGTCGAAATTTACAAATAATTTCCTTTAAGGGATTAACAATGGGGCTCGTTGTTCACTTAAACTTGAAGAACAATAAATTGGCGAATTGTACTGTTTGGATGCTTTGCATATATGTTTCTTAGACTATATAGAAGCAATATATACAATGATTTCAACCGTCTACCTGTTCCATTCATTGTTCTACTTGTCGCAAGTTACAAATAATTTCCGTTAAAGTATTAACAATGGGGCTCGTAGTTCACTTAAACTTGAAGAGCAAAAAATTGGCGAATTGTACTGTTTGGATGCTTTGCATATATGTTTCTTGGACAATATAGAAGCAATATATACAATGATTTCAACCGTCTACCTGTTCCATTCATTGTTCTACTTGTCGAATGTTACAAATAGTTTCCGTTACGGGATTAACAATGTGGATCGTAGTTTACTTAAACTTGAAGAACAAAAAATTGGCGAATTGTACTGTTTGGATGCTTTGCATATATGTTTCTTAGACTATATAGAAGCAATATATACAATGATTTCAACCGTCTACCTATTCCATTCATTGTTCTACTTGCCGAAATTTACAAATAATTTCCTTTAAAGGATTAAGAATGGGGCTCGTAGTTCACTTAAACTTGAAGAGCAAAAAATTGTCGAATTGTACTGTTTGGATGCTTTGCATATATGTTTCTTAAACTATATAGAAGCAATATATACAATGATTTCAACCGTCTACCTGTTCCATTCATTGTTCTACTTGTCGAAAGTTACAAATAATTACCGTTAAGGGATTAACAATGGGGATCGTAGTTTACTTAAACTTGAAGAACAAAAAATTGGCGAATTGTACTGTTTGGATGCTTTGCATATATGTTTCTTAGACTATATAGAAGCAATATATACAATGATTTCAAACGTCTACCTGTTCCATTCATTGTTCTACTTGTCGAAAGTTACAAATAATTTCCGTTAAGTGATTAACAATGGGGATCGTAGTTTACTTAAACTTGAAGAACAAAAAATTGGCGAATTGTACTGTTTGGATGCTTTGCTTATATGTTTCTTAGACTATATAGAAGCAATATATACAAGGATTTCAACCGTCTACCTGTTCCATTCATTGTTCTACTTGTCGAAAGTTACAAATAATTACCGATAAAGGATTAACCATTGGGGCTCATTGTTCACTTACACTTGAAGAAGAAAAAATTGGCGAATTGTACGGTTTGGATGCTTTGCATATATGTTTCATAGTCTATATAGATGCAATATATACAAAGATTTCAACCGTCTACCTGTTCCATTCATTGTTCTACTTGTCGAAAGTTACAAATAATTTCCTTTAAAGGATTAACAATGGGGCTCGTAGTTCACTTAAACTTGAAGAACAAAAAATTGGCGAATGGTACTGTTTGGATGCTTTGCATATATGTTTCTTAGACTATATAGAAGCAATATATACAAAGATTTCAACCGTCTACCTTTTCCATTCATTGTTCTACTTGTCGAAAGTTACAAATAATTTCCGATAACGGATTAAACATTGGGGCTCATTGTTCACTTAAACTTGAAGAACAAAAAATTGGCGAATTGTACTGTTTGGATGCTTTGCATATATGTTTCTTATACTATATAGAAGCAATATATACAAAGATTTCAACCGTCTACCTGTTCCATTCACTGTTCTACTTGTCGAAAGTTACAAATAATTACCGTTAAGGGATTAACAATGGGGATCGTAGTTTACTTAAACTTGAAGAACAAAAAATTGGCGAATTGTACTGTTTGGATGCTTTGCGTACATGTTTCTTAGACTATATGGAAGCAATATATACAATGATTTCAAACGTCTACCTGTTCCATTCATTGTTCTACTTGTCGAAAGTTACAAATAATTTCCGTTAAGTGATTAACAATGGGGATCGTAGTTTACTAAAACTTGAAGGACAAAAAATTGGCGAATGGTACTGTTTGGATGCTTTGCTTATATGTTTCTTAGACTATATGGAAACAATATATACAAGGATTTCAACCGTCTACCTGTTCCATTCATTGTTCTACTTGTCGAAAGTTACAAATAATTACCGATAAAGGATTAACCATTGGGGCTCATTGTTAACTTAAACTTGAAGAACAAAAAATTGGCGAATTGTACTGTTTGGATGCTTTGCATATATGTTTCTTAGACTATATAGAAGCAATATATACAAAGATTTCAACCGTCTAACTGTTCCATTCATTGTTCTACTTGTCGAAAGTTACAAATAATTTCCTTTAAAGGATTAACCATTGGGGCTCATTGTTCACTTAAACTTGAAGAACAAAAAATTGGCGAATTGTACTGTTTGGATGCTTTGCATATATGTTTCTTATACTATATAGAAGCAATATATACAAAGATTTCAACCGTCTACGTGTTCCATTCATTGTTCTACTTGTCGAAAGTTACAATTAATTTCCGTTAAAGTATTAACAATGGGGCTCGTAGTTCACTTAAACTTGAAGAGCAAAAAATTGGCGAATTGTACTGTTTGGATGCTTTGCATATATGTTTCTTGGACAATATAGAAGCAATATATACAATGATTTCAACCGTCTACCTGTTCCATTCATTGTTCTACTTGTCGAATGTTACAAATAGTTTCCGTTACGGGATTAACAATGTGGATCGTAGTTTACTTAAACTTGAAGAACAAAAAATTGGCGAATTGTACTGTTTGGATGCTTTGCATATATGTTTCTTAGACTATATAGAAGCAATATATACAATGATTTCAACCGTCTACCTATTCCATTCATTGTTCTACTTGCCGAAATTTACAAATAATTTCCTTTAAAGGATTAAGAATGGGGCTCGTAGTTCACTTAAACTTGAAGAGCAAAAAATTGTCGAATTGTACTGTTTGGATGCTTTGCATATATGTTTCTTAAACTATATAGAAGCAATATATACAATGATTTCAACCGTCTACCTGTTCCATTCATTGTTCTACTTGTCGAAAGTTACAAATAATTACCGTTAAGGGATTAACAATGGGGATCGTAGTTTACTTAAACTTGAAGAACAAAAAATTGGCGAATTGTACTGTTTGGATGCTTTGCATATATGTTTCTTAGACTATATAGAAGCAATATATACAATGATTTCAAACGTCTACCTGTTCCATTCATTGTTCTACTTGTCGAAAGTTACAAATAATTTCCGTTAAGTGATTAACAATGGGGATCGTAGTTTACTTAAACTTGAAGAACAAAAAATTGGCGAATTGTACTGTTTGGATGCTTTGCTTATATGTTTCTTAGACTATATAGAAGCAATATATACAAGGATTTCAACCGTCTACCTGTTCCATTCATTGTTCTACTTGTCGAAAGTTACAAATAATTACCGATAAAGGATTAACCATTGGGGCTCATTGTTCACTTACACTTGAAGAAGAAAAAATTGGCGAATTGTACGGTTTGGATGCTTTGCATATATGTTTCATAGTCTATATAGATGCAATATATACAAAGATTTCAACCGTCTACCTGTTCCATTCATTGTTCTACTTGTTGAAAGTTACAAATAATTTCCTTTAAAGGATTAACAATGGGGCTCGTAGTTAACTTAAACTTGAAGAACAAAAAATTGGCGAATGGTACTGTTTGGATGCTTTGCATATATGTTTCTTAGACTATATAGAAGCAATATATACAAAGATTTCAACCGTCTACCTTTTCCATTCATTGTTCTACTTGTCGAAAGTTACAAATAATTTCCGATAACGGATTAAACATTGGGGCTCATTGTTCACTTAAACTTGAAGAACAAAAAATTGGCGAATTGTACTGTTTGGATGCTTTGCATATATGTTTCTTATACTATATAGAAGCAATATATACAAAGATTTCAACCGTCTACCTGTTCCATTCACTGTTCTACTTGTCGAAAGTTACAAATAATTTCCGTTAAGGGATTAACAATGGGGATCGTAGTTCACTTAAACTTGAAGAACAAAAAATTGGCGAATTGTACTGTTTGGATGCTTTGCGTACATGTTTCTTAGACTATATGGAAGCAATATATACAAAGATTTCAACCATCTACGTGTTCCAATCATTGTTCTAATTGTAGAAAGTTACAATTAATTTCCGTTAAGGGATTGACAATGGGGCTCGTAGTTCACTTAAACTTGAAGAACAAAAAATTGGCGAATGGTACTGTTTGGATGCTTTGCATATATGTTTCTTAGACAATATAGAAGCAATATATACATTGATTTCAACCGGCTACCTGTTCCATTCATTGTTCTACTTGTCGAAATTTACAAATAATTTCCGATAAAGGATTAACCATTGGGGCTCATTGTTCACTTAAACTTGAAGAACAAAAAATTGGCGAATTGTACTGTTTGGATGCTTTGCATATATGTTTCTTAGACTATATAGAAGCAATATATACAAAGATTTCAACCGTCTACCTTTTCCATTCATTGTTCTACTTGTCGAAAGTTAGAAATAATTTTCGATAACGGATTAAACATTGGGGCTCATTGTTCACTTAAACTTGAAGAACAAAAAATTGGCGAATTGTACTGTTTGGATGCTTTGCATATATGTTTCTTAGACTATATAGAAGCAATATATACAATGATTTCAACCTTCTACCTGTTCCATTCATTGTTCTACTTGTCGAAATTTACAAATAATTCCCTTTAAAGGATTAACAATGGGGCTCGTAGTTCACTTAAACTTGAAGAACAAAAAATTGGCGAATGGTACTGTTAGGATGCTTTGCATATATGTTTCTTAGACTATATAGAAGCAATATATACATTGATTTCAACCGGCTACCTGTTCCATTCATTGTTCTACTTGTCCAAATTTACAAATAATTTCCGATAAAGGATTAACCATTGGGGCTCATTGTTCACTTAAACTTGAAGAACAAACAATTGGCGAATTGTACTGTTTGGATGCTTTGCATATATGTTTCTTAGACTATATAGATGCAATATGTACAAAGATTTCAACCGGCTACCTGTTCCATTCATTGTTCTACTTGTCGAAATTTACAAATAATTTCCGATAAAGGATTAACCATTGGGGCTCATTGTTCACTTAAACTTGAAGAACAAAAAATTGGCGAATGGTACTGTTTGGATGCTTTGCATATATGTTTCTTAGACTATATAGAAGCAATATATACATTGATTTCAACCGGCTACCTGTTCCATTCATTGTTCTACTTGTCGAAAGTTACAAATAATATCCTATAAAGGATTAACAATGGGGCTCATTGTTCACTTAAACTTGAAGGACAAAAAATTGGCGAATGGTACTGTTTGGATGCTTTGCGTACATGTTTCTTAGACTATATGGAAGCAATATATACAAGGATTTCAACCGTCTACCTGTTCCATTCATTGTTCTACTTGTCGAAAGTTACAAATAATTACCGATAAAGGATTAACCATTGGGGCTCATTGTTAACTTAAACTTGAAGAACAAAAAATTGGCGAATTGTACTGTTTGGATGCTTTGCATATATGTTTCTTAGACTATATAGAAGCAATATATACAAAGATTTCAACCGTCTAACTGTTCCATTCATTGTTCTACTTGTCGAAAGTTACAAATAATTTCCTTTAAAGGATTAACCATTGGGGCTCATTGTTCACTTAAACTTGAAGAACAAAAAATTGGCGAATTGTACTGTTTGGATGCTTTGCATATATGTTTCTTATACTATATAGAAGCAATATATACAAAGATTTCAACCGTCTACGTGTTCCATTCATTGTTCTACTTGTCGAAAGTTACAATTAATTTCCGTTAAAGTATTAACAATGGGGCTCGTAGTTCACTTAAACTTGAAGAGCAAAAAATTGGCGAATTGTACTGTTTGGATGCTTTGCATATATGTTTCTTGGACAATATAGAAGCAATATATACAATGATTTCAACCGTCTACCTGTTCCATTCATTGTTCTACTTGTCGAATGTTACAAATAGTTTCCGTTACGGGATTAACAATGTGGATCGTAGTTTACTTAAACTTGAAGAACAAAAAATTGGCGAATTGTACTGTTTGGATGCTTTGCATATATGTTTCTTAGACTATATAGAAGCAATATATACAATGATTTCAACCGTCTACCTATTCCATTCATTGTTCTACTTGCCGAAATTTACAAATAATTTCCTTTAAAGGATTAAGAATGGGGCTCGTAGTTCACTTAAACTTGAAGAGCAAAAAATTGTCGAATTGTACTGTTTGGATGCTTTGCATATATGTTTCTTAAACTATATAGAAGCAATATATACAATGATTTCATACGTCTACCTGTTCCATTCATTGTTCTACTTGTCGAAAGTTACAAATAATTACCGTTAAGGGATTAACAATGGGGATCGTAGTTTACTTAAACTTGAAGAACAAAAAATTGGCGAATTGTACTGTTTGGATGCTTTGCATATATGTTTCTTAGACTATATAGAAGCAATATATACAATGATTTCAAACGTCTACCTGTTCCATTCATTGTTCTACTTGTCGAAAGTTACAAATAATTTCCGTTAAGTGATTAACAATGGGGATCGTAGTTTACTTAAACTTGAAGAACAAAAAATTGGCGAATTGTACTGTTTGGATGCTTTGCTTATATGTTTCTTAGACTATATAGAAGCAATATATACAAGGATTTCAACCGTCTACCTGTTCCATTCATTGTTCTACTTGTCGAAAGTTACAAATAATTACCGATAAAGGATTAACCATTGGGGCTCATTGTTCACTTACACTTGAAGAAGAAAAAATTGGCGAATTGTACGGTTTGGATGCTTTGCATATATGTTTCATAGTCTATATAGATGCAATATATACAAAGATTTCAACCGTCTACCTGTTCCATTCATTGTTCTACTTGTCGAAAGTTACAAATAATTTCCTTTAAAGGATTAACAATGGGGCTCGTAGTTCACTTAAACTTGAAGAACAAAAAATTGGCGAATGGTACTGTTTGGATGCTTTGCATATATGTTTCTTAGACTATATAGAAGCAATATATACAAAGATTTCAACCGTCTACCTTTTCCATTCATTGTTCTACTTGTCGAAAGTTACAAATAATTTCCGATAACGGATTAAACATTGGGGCTCATTGTTCACTTAAACTTGAAGAACAAAAAATTGGCGAATTGTACTGTTTGGATGCTTTGCATATATGTTTCTTATACTATATAGAAGCAATATATACAAAGATTTCAACCGTCTACCTGTTCCATTCACTGTTCTACTTGTCGAAAGTTACAAATAATTTCCGTTAAGGGATTAACAATGGGGATCGTAGTTCACTTAAACTTGAAGAACAAAAAATTGGCGAATTGTACTGTTTGGATGCTTTGCGTACATGTTTCTTAGACTATATGGAAGCAATATATACAAAGATTTCAACCATCTACGTGTTCCAATCATTGTTCTACTTGTAGAAAGTTACAATTAATTTCCGTTAAGGGATTAACAATGGGGCTCGTAGTTCACTTAAACTTGAAGAACAAAAAATTGGCGAATGGTACTGTTTGGATGCTTTGCATAAATGTTTCTTAGACTATATAGAAGCAATATATACATTGATTTCAACCGGCTACCTGTTCCATTCATTGTTCTACTTGTCGAAATTTACAAATAATTTCCTTTAAAGGATTATCAATGGGGCTCGTTGTTCACTTAAACTTGAAGAACAATAAAGTGGCAAATGGTACTGTTTGGGTGCTTTGCATATATGTCTCTTATACTATATAGAAGCAATATATACAAAGATTTCAACCGTCTACCTGTTCCATTCACTGTTCTACTTGTCGAAAGTTACAAATAATTTCCGTTAAGGGATTAACAATGGGGATCGTAGTTCACTTAAACTTGAAGAACAAAAAATTGGCGAATTGTACTGTTTGGATGCTTTGCGTACATGTTTCTTAGACTATATGGAAGCAATATATACAAAGATTTCAACCATCTACGTGTTCCAATCATTGTTCTAATTGTAGAAAGTTACAATTAATTTCCGTTAAGGGATTGACAATGGGGCTCGTAGTTCACTTAAACTTGAAGAACAAAAAATTGGCGAATGGTACTGTTTGGATGCTTTGCATATATGTTTCTTAGACTATATAGAAGCAATATATACATTGATTTCAACCGGCTACCTGTTCCATTCATTGTTCTACTTGTCGAAATTTACAAATAATTTCCGATAAAGGATTAACCATTGGGGCTCATTGTTCACTTAAACTTGAAGAACAAAAAATTGGCGAATTGTACTGTTTGGATGCTTTGCATATATGTTTCTTAGACTATATAGAAGCAATATATACAAAGATTTCAACCGTCTACCTTTTCCATTCATTGTTCTACTTGTCGAAAGTTACAAATAATTTTCGATAACGGATTAAACATTGGGGCTCATTGTTCACTTAAACTTGAAGAACAAAAAATTGGCGAATTGTACTGTTTGGATGCTTTGCATATATGTTTCTTAGACTATATAGAAGCAATATATACATTGATTTCAACCGGCTACCTGTTCCATTCATTGTTCTACTTGTCCAAGTTTACAAATAATTTCCGATAAAGGATTAACCATTGGGGCTCATTGTTCACTTAAACTTGAAGAACAAACAATTGGCGAATTGTACTGTTTGGATGCTTTGCATATATGTTTCTTAGACTATATAGATGCAATATGTACAAAGATTTCAACCGTCTACCTGTTCCATTCATTGTTCTACTTGTCCAAATTTACAAATAATTTCCGATAAAGGATTAACCATTGGGGCTCATTGTTCACTTAAACTTGAAGAACAAACAATTGGCGAATTGTACTGTTTGGATGCTTTGCATATATGTTTCTTAGACTATATAGATGCAATATGTACAAAGATTTCAACCGTCTACCTGTTCCATTCATTGTTCTACTTGTCGAAAGTTACAAATAATTACCGTTAAGGGATTAACAATGGGGATCGTAGTTTACTTAAACTTGAAGAACAAAAAATTGGCGAATTGTACTGTTTGGATGCTTTGCATATATGTTTCTTAGACTATATAGAAGCAATATATACAATGATTTCAAACGTCTACCTGTTCCATTCATTGTTCTACTTGTCGAAAGTTACAAATAATTTCCGTTAAGTGATTAACAATGGGGATCGTAGTTTACTTAAACTTGAAGAACAAAAAATTGGCGAATTGTACTGTTTGGATGCTTTGCTTATATGTTTCTTAGACTATATAGAAGCAATATATACAAGGATTTCAACCGTCTACCTGTTCCATTCATTGTTCTACTTGTCGAAAGTTACAAATAATTACCGATAAAGGATTAACCATTGGGGCTCATTGTTCACTTACACTTGAAGAAGAAAAAATTGGCGAATTGTACGGTTTGGATGCTTTGCATATATGTTTCATAGTCTATATAGATGCAATATATACAAAGATTTCAACCGTCTACCTGTTCCATTCATTGTTCTACTTGTTGAAAGTTACAAATAATTTCCTTTAAAGGATTAACAATGGGGCTCGTAGTTCACTTAAACTTGAAGAACAAAAAATTGGCGAATGGTACTGTTTGGATGCTTTGCATATATGTTTCTTAGACTATATAGAAGCAATATATACAAAGATTTCAACCGTCTACCTTTTCCATTCATTGTTCTACTTGTCGAAAGTTACAAATAATTTCCGATAACGGATTAAACATTGGGGCTCATTGTTCACTTAAACTTGAAGAACAAAAAATTGGCGAATTGTACTGTTTGGATGCTTTGCATATATGTTTCTTATACTATATAGAAGCAATATATACAAAGATTTCAACCGTCTACCTGTTCCATTCACTGTTCTACTTGTCGAAAGTTACAAATAATTTCCGTTAAGGGATTAACAATGGGGATCGTAGTTCACTTAAACTTGAAGAACAAAAAATTGGCGAATTGTACTGTTTGGATGCTTTGCGTACATGTTTCTTAGACTATATGGAAGCAATATATACAAAGATTTCAACCATGTACGTGTTCCAATCATTGTTCTAATTGTAGAAAGTTACAATTAATTTCCGTTAAGGGATTGACAATGGGGCTCGTAGTTCACTTAAACTTGAAGAACAAAAAATTGGCGAATGGTACTGTTTGGATGCTTTGCATATATGTTTCTTAGACAATATAGAAGCAATATATACATTGATTTCAACCGGCTACCTGTTCCATTCATTGTTCTACTTGTCGAAATTTACAAATAATTTCCGATAAAGGATTAACCATTGGGGCTCATTGTTCACTTAAACTTGAAGAACAAAAAATTGGCGAATTGTACTGTTTGGATGCTTTGCATATATGTTTCTTAGACTATATAGAAGCAATATATACAAAGATTTCAACCGTCTACCTTTTCCATTCATTGTTCTACTTGTCGAAAGTTAGAAATAATTTTCGATAACGGATTAAACATTGGGGCTCATTGTTCACTTAAACTTGAAGAACAAAAAATTGGCGAATTGTACTGTTTGGATGCTTTGCATATATGTTTCTTAGACTATATAGAAGCAATATATACAATGATTTCAACCTTCTACCTGTTCCATTCATTGTTCTACTTGTCGAAATTTACAAATAATTCCCTTTAAAGGATTAACAATGGGGCTCGTAGTTCACTTAAACTTGAAGAACAAAAAATTGGCGAATGGTACTGTTAGGATGCTTTGCATATATGTTTCTTAGACTATATAGAAGCAATATATACATTGATTTCAACCGGCTACCTGTTCCATTCATTGTTCTACTTGTCCAAATTTACAAATAATTTCCGATAAAGGATTAACCATTGGGGCTCATTGTTCACTTAAACTTGAAGAACAAACAATTGGCGAATTGTACTGTTTGGATGCTTTGCATATATGTTTCTTAGACTATATAGATGCAATATGTACAAAGATTTCAACCGGCTACCTGTTCCATTCATTGTTCTACTTGTCGAAATTTACAAATAATTTCCGATAAAGGATTAACCATTGGGGCTCATTGTTCACTTAAACTTGAAGAACAAAAAATTGGCGAATGGTACTGTTTGGATGCTTTGCATATATGTTTCTTAGACTATATAGAAGCAATATATACATTGATTTCAACCGGCTACCTGTTCCATTCATTGTTCTACTTGTCGAAAGTTACAAATAATATCCTATAAAGGATTAACAATGGGGCTCATTGTTCACTTAAACTTGAAGGACAAAAAATTGGCGAATGGTACTGTTTGGATGCTTTGCGTACATGTTTCTTAGACTATATGGAAGCAATATATACAAGGATTTCAACCGTCTACCTGTTCCATTCATTGTTCTACTTGTCGAAAGTTACAAATAATTACCGATAAAGGATTAACCATTGGGGCTCATTGTTAACTTAAACTTGAAGAACAAAAAATTGGCGAATTGTACTGTTTGGATGCTTTGCATATATGTTTCTTAGACTATATAGAAGCAATATATACAAAGATTTCAACCGTCTAACTGTTCCATTCATTGTTCTACTTGTCGAAAGTTACAAATAATTTCCTTTAAAGGATTAACCATTGGGGCTCATTGTTCACTTAAACTTGAAGAACAAAAAATTGGCGAATTGTACTGTTTGGATGCTTTGCATATATGTTTCTTATACTATATAGAAGCAATATATACAAAGATTTCAACCGTCTACGTGTTCCATTCATTGTTCTACTTGTCGAAAGTTACAATTAATTTCCGTTAAAGTATTAACAATGGGGCTCGTAGTTCACTTAAACTTGAAGAGCAAAAAATTGGCGAATTGTACTGTTTGGATGCTTTGCATATATGTTTCTTGGACAATATAGAAGCAATATATACAATGATTTCAACCGTCTACCTGTTCCATTCATTGTTCTACTTGTCGAATGTTACAAATAGTTTCCGTTACGGGATTAACAATGTGGATCGTAGTTTACTTAAACTTGAAGAACAAAAAATTGGCGAATTGTACTGTTTGGATGCTTTGCATATATGTTTCTTAGACTATATAGAAGCAATATATACAATGATTTCAACCGTCTACCTATTCCATTCATTGTTCTACTTGCCGAAATTTACAAATAATTTCCTTTAAAGGATTAAGAATGGGGCTCGTAGTTCACTTAAACTTGAAGAGCAAAAAATTGTCGAATTGTACTGTTTGGATGCTTTGCATATATGTTTCTTAAACTATATAGAAGCAATATATACAATGATTTCAACCGTCTACCTGTTCCATTCATTGTTCTACTTGTCGAAAGTTACAAATAATTACCGTTAAGGGATTAACAATGGGGATCGTAGTTTACTTAAACTTGAAGAACAAAAAATTGGCGAATTGTACTGTTTGGATGCTTTGCATATATGTTTCTTAGACTATATAGAAGCAATATATACAATGATTTCAAACGTCTACCTGTTCCATTCATTGTTCTACTTGTCGAAAGTTACAAATAATTTCCGTTAAGTGATTAACAATGGGGATCGTAGTTTACTTAAACTTGAAGAACAAAAAATTGGCGAATTGTACTGTTTGGATGCTTTGCTTATATGTTTCTTAGACTATATAGAAGCAATATATACAAGGATTTCAACCGTCTACCTGTTCCATTCATTGTTCTACTTGTCGAAAGTTACAAATAATTACCGATAAAGGATTAACCATTGGGGCTCATTGTTCACTTACACTTGAAGAAGAAAAAATTGGCGAATTGTACGGTTTGGATGCTTTGCATATATGTTTCATAGTCTATATAGATGCAATATATACAAAGATTTCAACCGTCTACCTGTTCCATTCATTGTTCTACTTGTCGAAAGTTACAAATAATTTCCTTTAAAGGATTAACAATGGGGCTCGTAGTTCACTTAAACTTGAAGAACAAAAAATTGGCGAATGGTACTGTTTGGATGCTTTGCATATATGTTTCTTAGACTATATAGAAGCAATATATACAAAGATTTCAACCGTCTACCTTTTCCATTCATTGTTCTACTTGTCGAAAGTTACAAATAATTTCCGATAACGGATTAAACATTGGGGCTCATTGTTCACTTAAACTTGAAGAACAAAAAATTGGCGAATTGTACTGTTTGGATGCTTTGCATATATGTTTCTTATACTATATAGAAGCAATATATACAAAGATTTCAACCGTCTACCTGTTCCATTCACTGTTCTACTTGTCGAAAGTTACAAATAATTTCCGTTAAGGGATTAACAATGGGGATCGTAGTTCACTTAAACTTGAAGAACAAAAAATTGGCGAATTGTACTGTTTGGATGCTTTGCGTACATGTTTCTTAGACTATATGGAAGCAATATATACAAAGATTTCAACCATCTACGTGTTCCAATCATTGTTCTAATTGTAGAAAGTTACAATTAATTTCCGTTAAGGGATTGACAATGGGGCTCGTAGTTCACTTAAACTTGAAGAACAAAAAATTGGCGAATGGTACTGTTTGGATGCTTTGCATATATGTTTCTTAGACTATATAGAAGCAATATATACATTGATTTCAACCGGCTACCTGTTCCATTCATTGTTCTACTTGTCGAAATTTACAAATAATTTCCGATAAAGGATTAACCATTGGGGCTCATTGTTCACTTAAACTTGAAGAACAAAAAATTGGCGAATTGTACTGTTTGGATGCTTTGCATATATGTTTCTTAGACTATATAGAAGCAATATATACAAAGATTTCAACCGTCTACCTTTTCCATTCATTGTTCTACTTGTCGAAAGTTACAAATAATTTTCGATAACGGATTAAACATTGGGGCTCATTGTTCACTTAAACTTGAAGAACAAAAAATTGGCGAATTGTACTGTTTGGATGCTTTGCATATATGTTTCTTAGACTATATAGAAGCAATATATACAATGATTTCAACCTTCTACCTGTTCCATTCATTGTTCTACTTGTCGAAATTTACAAATAATTTCCTTTAAAGGATTAACAATGGGGCTCGTAGTTCACTTAAACTTGAAGAACAAAAAATTGGCGAATGGTACTGTTAGGATGCTTTGCATATATGTTTCTTAGACTATATAGAAGCAATATATACATTGATTTCAACCGGCTACCTGTTCCATTCATTGTTCTACTTGTCCAAATTTACAAATAATTTCCGATAAAGGATTAACCATTGGGGCTCATTGTTCACTTAAACTTGAAGAACAAACAATTGGCGAATTGTACTGTTTGGATGCTTTGCATATATGTTTCTTAGACTATATAGATGCAATATGTACAAAGATTTTAACCGTCTACCTGTTCCATTCATTGTTCTACTTGTCGAAAGTTACAAATAATTTCCGATAAAGGATTAACAATGGGGCTCATTGTTCACTTAAACTTGGAGAACAAAAAATTGGCGAATGGTACTGTTTGGATGCTTTGCATATATGTTTCTTAGACTATATAGAAGCAATATATACAAAGATTTCAACCGTCTACCTGTTCCATTCATTGTTCTACTTGTCGAAAGTTACAAATAATTTCCTTTAAAGGATTAACAATGGGGCTCATTGTTCACTTAAACTTGAAGAACAAAAAATTGGCGAATTGTACTGTTTGGATGCTTTGCATATATGTTTCTTAGACTATATAGAAGCAATATATACAATGATTTCAACCGTCTACCTGTTCCATTCATTGTTCTTCTTGTCGAATGTTACAAATAATTTCCGTTTCATGATTATCAATGGGAGTCGTTGTTCACTTAAACTTGAAGAACAAAAAATTGGCGAATGGTACTGTTTGGATGCTTTGCATATATGTTTCTTAGACTATATAGAAGCAATATATACAAAGATTTCAACCGTCTACCTGTTCCATTCATTGTTCTACTTGTCGAAATTTACAAATAATTTCCGATAACGGATTAACAATGGGGATCGTAGTTTACTTAAACTTGAAGAACAAAAAATTGGCGAATTGTACTGTTTGGATGCTTTGCATATATGTTTCTTAGACTATATAGAAGCAATATATACAATGATTTCAACCGTCTACCTGTTCCAATCATTGTTCTACTTGTCGAAATTTACAAATAATTTCCTTTAAAGGATTAACAATGAGGCTCGCTGTTCACTTAAACTTGAAGATCAAAACATTGGCGAATGTTACTGTTTAGATGCTTTGCATATAGGTTTCTTAGACTATATAGAAGCAACATATACAAAGATTTCAACCGTCTACCTGTTCTATTCATTGTTCTACTTGTAGAAAGTTACAAATAATTCCCGTTTCATGATTATCAATGGGGCTCGCTGTTCACTTAAACTTGAAGATCAAAACATTGGCAATTGTTACTGTTTGGATGCTTTGCATATAGGTTTCTTAGACTATATAGAAGCAGCATATACAAAGATTTCAACCGTCTACCTGTTCTATTCATTGTTCTACTTGTAGAAAGTTACAAATAATTCCCGTTTCATGATTATCAATGGGGCTCGCTGTTCACTTAAACTTGAAGATCAAAAAATTGGCGATTGTTACTGTTTAGATGCTTTGCATATCGGTTTCTTAGACTATATAGAAGCAACATATACAAAGATTTAAACCGTCTACCTGTTCCAATCATTGTTCTACTTTTCGAAATTTACAAATAATTTCCATTAAAGGATTAACAATGGGGCTCGTTGTTCACTTAATCTTGAAAAACAAAAAATTGGCGAATGGTACTGTTTGGATGCTTTGCATATATGTTTCATAGTCTATATAGATGCAATATATACAAAGATTTTAACCGTCTACCTGTTCCATTCATTGTTCTACTTGTCGAAAGTTACAAATAATTTCCTTTAAAGGATTAACAATGGGGCTCGTAGTTCACTTAAACTTGAAGAACAAAAAATTGGCGAATGGTACTGTTTGGATGCTTTGCATATATGTTTCTTAGACTATATAGAAGCAATATATACAAAGATTTCAACCGTCTACCTTTTCCATTCATTGTTCTACTTGTCGAAAGTTACAAATAATTTCCGATAACGGATTAAACATTGGGGCTCATTGTTCACTTAAACTTGAAGAACAAAAAATTGGCGAATTGTACTGTTTGGATGCTTTGCATATATGTTTCTTATACTATATAGAAGCAATATATACAAAGATTTCAACCGTCTACCTGTTCCATTCACTGTTCTACTTGTCGAAAGTTACAAATAATTTCCGTTAAGGGATTAACAATGGGGATCGTAGTTCACTTAAACTTGAAGAACAAAAAATTGGCGAATTGTACTGTTTGGATGCTTTGCGTACATGTTTCTTAGACTATATGGAAGCAATATATACAAAGATTTCAACCATCTACGTGTTCCAATCATTGTTCTACTTGTCCAAATTTACAAATAATTTCCGATAAAGGATTAACCATTGGGGCTCATTGTTCACTTAAACTTGAAGAACAAACAATTGGCGAATTGTACTGTTTGGATGCTTTGCATATATGTTTCTTAGACTATATAGATGCAATATGTACAAAGATTTCAACCGTCTACCTGTTCCATTCATTGTTCTACTTGTCGAAAGTTACAAATAATTTCCGATAAAGGATTAACAATGGGGCTCATTGTTCACTTAAACTTGGAGAACAAAAAATTGGCGAATGGTACTGTTTGGATGCTTTGCATATATGTTTCTTAGACTATATAGAAGCAATATATACAAAGATTTCAACCGTCTACCTGTTCCATTCATTGTTCTACTTGTCGAAAGTTACAAATAATTTCCTTTAAAGGATTAACAATGGGGCTCATTGTTCACTTAAACTTGAAGAACAAAAAATTGGCGAATTGTACTGTTTGGATGCTTTGCATATATGTTTCTTAGACTATATAGAAGCAATATATACAATGATTTCAACCGTCTACCTGTTCCATTCATTGTTCTTCTTGTCGAATGTTACAAATAATTTCCGTTTCATGATTATCAATGGGAGTCGTTGTTCACTTAAACTTGAAGAACAAAAAATTGGCGAATGGTACTGTTTGGATGCTTTGCATATATGTTTCTTAGACTATATAGAAGCAATATATACAAAGATTTCAACCGTCTACCTGTTCCATTCATTGTTCTACTTGTCGAAATTTACAAATAATTTCCGATAACGGATTAACAATGGGGATCGTAGTTTACTTAAACTTGAAGAACAAAAAATTGGCGAATTGTACTGTTTGGATGCTTTGCATATATGTTTCTTAGACTATATAGAAGCAATATATACAATGATTTCAACCGTCTACCTGTTCCAATCATTGTTCTACTTGTCGAAATTTACAAATAATTTCCTTTAAAGGATTAACAATGAGGCTCGCTGTTCACTTAAACTTGAAGATCAAAACATTGGCGAATGTTACTGTTTAGATGCTTTGCATATAGGTTTCTTAGACTATATAGAAGCAACATATACAAAGATTTCAACCGTCTACCTGTTCTATTCATTGTTCTACTTGTAGAAAGTTACAAATAATTCCCGTTTCATGATTATCAATGGGGCTCGCTGTTCACTTAAACTTGAAGATCAAAACATTGGCAATTGTTACTGTTTGGATGCTTTGCATATAGGTTTCTTAGACTATATAGAAGCAGCATATACAAAGATTTCAACCGTCTACCTGTTCTATTCATTGTTCTACTTGTAGAAAGTTACAAATAATTCCCGTTTCATGATTATCAATGGGGCTCGCTGTTCACTTAAACTTGAAGATCAAAAAATTGGCGATTGTTACTGTTTAGATGCTTTGCATATCGGTTTCTTAGACTATATAGAAGCAACATATACAAAGATTTAAACCGTCTACCTGTTCCAATCATTGTTCTACTTTTCGAAATTTACAAATAATTTCCATTAAAGGATTAACAATGGGGCTCGTTGTTCACTTAATCTTGAAGAACAAAAAATTGGCGAATGGTACTGTTTGGATGCTTTGCATATATGTTTCATAGTCTATATAGATGCAATATATACAAAGATTTCAACCGTCTACCTGTTCCATTCATTGTTCTACTTGTCGAAAGTTACAAATAATTTCCTTTAAAGGATTAACAATGGGGCTCGTAGTTCACTTAAACTTGAAGAACAAAAAATTGGCGAATGGTACTGTTTGGATGCTTTGCATATATGTTTCTTAGACTATATAGAAGCAATATATACAAAGATTTCAACCGTCTACCTTTTCCATTCATTGTTCTACTTGTCGAAAGTTACAAATAATTTCCGATAACGGATTAAACATTGGGGCTCATTGTTCACTTAAACTTGAAGAACAAAAAATTGGCGAATTGTACTGTTTGGATGCTTTGCATATATGTTTCTTATACTATATAGAAGCAATATATACAAAGATTTCAACCGTCTACCTGTTCCATTCACTGTTCTACTTGTCGAAAGTTACAAATAATTTCCGTTAAGGGATTAACAATGGGGATCGTAGTTCACTTAAACTTGAAGAACAAAAAATTGGCGAATTGTACTGTTTGGATGCTTTGCGTACATGTTTCTTAGACTATATGGAAGCAATATATACAAAGATTTCAACCATCTACGTGTTCCAATCATTGTTCTACTTGTAGAAAGTTACAATTAATTTCCGTTAAGGGATTAACAATGGGGCTCGTAGTTCACTTAAACTTGAAGAACAAAAAATTGGCGAATGGTACTGTTTGGATGCTTTGCATAAATGTTTCTTAGACTATATAGAAGCAATATATACATTGATTTCAACCGGCTACCTGTTCCATTCATTGTTCTACTTGTCGAAATTTACAAATAATTTCCTTTAAAGGATTATCAATGGGGCTCGTTGTTCACTTAAACTTGAAGAACAAAAAAGTGGCAAATGGTACTGTTTGGGTGCTTTGCATATATGTTTCTTATACTATATAGAAGCAATATATACAAAGATTTCAACCGTCTACCTGTTCCATTCACTGTTCTACTTGTCGAAAGTTACAAATAATTTCCGTTAAGGGATTAACAATGGGGATCGTAGTTCACTTAAACTTGAAGAACAAAAAATTGGCGAATTGTACTGTTTGGATGCTTTGCGTACATGTTTCTTAGACTATATGGAAGCAATATATACAAAGATTTCAACCATCTACGTGTTCCAATCATTGTTCTAATTGTAGAAAGTTACAATTAATTTCCGTTAAGGGATTGACAATGGGGCTCGTAGTTCACTTAAACTTGAAGAACAAAAAAGTGGCAAATGGTACTGTTTGGGTGCTTTGCATATATGTTTCTTATACTATATAGAAGCAATATATACAATGATTTCAACCTTCTACCTGTTCCATTCATTGTTCTACTTGTCGAAATTTACAAATAATTTCCTTTAAAGGATTAACAATGGGGCTCGTAGTTCACTTAAACTTGAAGAACAAGAAATTGGCGAATGGTACTGTTAGGATGCTTTGCATATATGTTTCTTAGACTATATAGAAGCAATATATACATTGATTTCAACCGGCTACCTGTTCCATTCATTGTTCTACTTGTCCAAATTTACAAATAATTTCCGATAAAGGATTAACCATTGGGGCTCATTGTTCACTTAAACTTGAAGAACAAACAATTGGCGAATTGTACTGTTTGGATGCTTTGCATATATGTTTCTTAGACTATATAGATGCAATATGTACAAAGATTTCAACCGTCTACCTGTTCCATTCATTGTTCTACTTGTCGAAAGTTACAAATAATTTCCGATGAAGGATTAACAATGGGGCTCATTGTTCACTTAAACTTGAAGAACAAAAAATTGGCGAATGGTACTGTTTGGATGCTTTGCATATATGTTTCTTATACTATATAGAAGCAATATATACAATGATTTCAACAGTCTACCTGTTCCATTCATTGTTCTACTTGTCGAAATTTACAATTAATTTCCGTTAAAGGATTAACAATGGGGCTCTTAGTTCACTTAAACTTGAAGAACAAAACATTGGCGAATTGTACTGTTTGGATGCTTTGCATATATGTTTCGTAGACTATATAGAAGCAATATATACAATGATTTCAACCGTCTACATGATCCATTCATTGTTCTACTTGTCGAAATTTACAAATAATTTCCTTTAAAGGATTAACAATGGGGCTCGTAGTTCACTTAAACTTGAAGAACAAAAAATTGGCGAATGGTACTGTTTGGATGCTTTGCATATATGTTTCTTAGACTATATAGAAGCATTATATACAAAGATTTCAACCGTCTACCTGTTCCATTCATTGTTCTACTTGTCGAAATTTACAAATAATTTCCGATAACGGATTAACAATGGGGATCGTAGTTTACTTAAACTTGAAGAACAAAAAATTGGCGAATTGTACTGTTTGGATGCTTTGCATATATGTTTCTTAGACTATATAGAAGCAATATATACAAAGGTTTCAACCGTCTACCTGTTCCATTCATTGTTCTACTTGTCGAAAGTTACAAATAATTTCCTTTAAAGGATTAACAATGGGGCTCATTGTTCACTTAAACTTGAAGAACAAAAAATTGGCGAATTGTACTGTTTGGATGCTTTGCATATATGTTTCTTAGACTATATAGAAGCAATATATACAATGATTTCAACCGTCTACCTGTTCCATTCATTGTTCTACTTGTCGAATGTTACAAATAATTTCCGTTAAGGGATTAACAATGGGGATCGTAGTTTACTTAAACTTGGAGAACAAAAAATTGGCGAATGGTACTGTTTGGATGCTTTGCATATATGTTTCTTAGACTATATAGAAGCAATATATACAAAGATTTCAACCGTCTACCTGTTCCATTCATTGTTCTACTTGTCGAAAGTTACAAATAATTTCCTTTAAAGGATTAACAATGGGGCTCATTGTTCACTTAAACTTGAAGAACAAAAAATTGGCGAATTGTACTGTTTGGATGCTTTGCATATATGTTTCTTAGACTATATAGAAGCAATATATACAATGATTTCAACCGTCTACCTGTTCCATTCATTGTTCTTCTTGTCGAATGTTACAAATAATTTCCGTTTCATGATTATCAATGGGAGTCGTTGTTCACTTAAACTTGAAGAACAAAAAATTGGCGAATGGTACTGTTTGGATGCTTTGCATATATGTTTCTTAGACTATATAGAAGCAATATATACAAAGATTTCAACCGTCTACCTGTTCCATTCATTGTTCTACTTGTCGAAATTTACAAATAATTTCCTTTAAAGGATTAACAATGGGGCTCGTAGTTCACTTAAACTTGAAGAACAAAACATTGGCGAATTGTACTGTTTGGATGCTTTGCATATATGTTTCGTAGACTATATAGAAGCAATATATACAATGATTTCAACCGTCTACATGATCCATTCATTGTTCTACTTGTCGAAATTTACAAATAATTTCCTTTAAAGGATTAACAATGGGGCTCGTAGTTCACTTAAACTTGAAGAACAAAAAATTGGCGAATGGTACTGTTTGGATGCTTTGCATATATGTTTCTTAGACTATATAGAAGCAATATATACAAAGATTTCAACCGTCTACCTGTTCCATTCATTGTTCTACTTGTCGAAATTTACAAATAATTTCCGATAACGGATTAACAATGGGGATCGTAGTTTACTTAAACTTGAAGAACAAAAAATTGGCGAATTGTACTGTTTGGATGCTTTGCATATATGTTTCTTAGACTATATAGAAGCAATATATACAAAGGTTTCAACCGTCTACCTGTTCCATTCATTGTTCTACTTGTCGAAAGTTACAAATAATTTCCTTTAAAGGATTAACAATGGGGCTCATTGTTCACTTAAACTTGAAGAACAAAAAATTGGCGAATTGTACTGTTTGGATGCTTTGCATATATGTTTCTTAGACTATATAGAAGCAATATATACAATGATTTCAACCGTCTACCTGTTCCATTCATTGTTCTACTTGTCGAATGTTACAAATAATTTCCGTTAAGGGATTAACAATGGGGATCGTAGTTTACTTAAACTTGGAGAACAAAAAATTGGCGAATGGTACTGTTTGGATGCTTTGCATATATGTTTCTTAGACTATATAGAAGCAATATATACAAAGATTTCAACCGTCTACCTGTTCCATTCATTGTTCTACTTGTCGAAAGTTACAAATAATTTCCTTTAAAGGATTAACAATGGGGCTCATTGTTCACTTAAACTTGAAGAACAAAAAATTGGCGAATTGTACTGTTTGGATGCTTTGCATATATGTTTCTTAGACTATATAGAAGCAATATATACAATGATTTCAACCGTCTACCTGTTCCATTCATTGTTCTTCTTGTCGAATGTTACAAATAATTTCCGTTTCATGATTATCAATGGGAGTCGTTGTTCACTTAAACTTGAAGAACAAAAAATTGGCGAATGGTACTGTTTGGATGCTTTGCATATATGTTTCTTAGACTATATAGAAGCAATATATACAAAGATTTCAACCGTCTACCTGTTCCATTCATTGTTCTACTTGTCGAAATTTACAAATAATTTCCGATAACGGATTAACAATGGGGATCGTAGTTTACTTAAACTTGAAGAACAAAAAATTGGCGAATTGTACTGTTTGGATGCTTTGCATATATGTTTCTTAGACTATATAGAAGCAATATATACAATGATTTCAACCGTCTACCTGTTCCAATCATTGTTCTACTTGTCGAAATTTACAAATAATTTCCTTTAAAGGATTAACAATGAGGCTCGCTGTTCACTTAAACTTGAAGATCAAAACATTGGCGAATGTTACTGTTTAGATGCTTTGCATATAGGTTTCTTAGACTATATAGAAGCAACATATACAAAGATTTCAACCGTCTACCTGTTCTATTCATTGTTCTACTTGTAGAAAGTTACAAATAATTCCCGTTTCATGATTATCAATAGTGCTCGCTGTTCACTTAAACTTGAAGATCAAAACATTGGCAATTGTTACTGTTTGGATGCTTTGCATATAGGTTTCTTAGACTATATAGAAGCAGCATATACAAAGATTTCAACCGTCTACCTGTTCTATTCATTGTTCTACTTGTAGAAAGTTACAAATAATTCCCGTTTCATGATTATCAATGGGGCTCGCTGTTCACTTAAACTTGAAGATCAAAAAATTGGCGATTGTTACTGTTTAGATGCTTTGCATATCGGTTTCTTAGACTATATAGAAGCAACATATACAAAGATTTAAACCGTCTACCTGTTCCAATCATTGTTCTACTTTTCGAAATTTACAAATAATTTCCATTAAAGGATTAACAATGGGGCTCGTTGTTCACTTAATCTTGAAGAACAAAAAATTGGCGAATGGTACTGTTTGGATGCTTTGCATATATGTTTCTTCGACTATATAGAAGCAATATATACATTGATTTCAACCGTCTACCTGTTCCATTCATTGTTCTACTTGTCGAATGTTACAAATAATTTCCGTTTCATGATTAACAATGGGGCTCGTAGTTCACTTAAACTTGAAGATCAAATAATTGGCGAATTGTACTGTTTGGATGATATGCAGATATGTTTCTTAGACTATATAGAAGCAATATAAACAATGATTTCAACCGTCTACCTGTTCCATTCATTGTTCTACTTGTCGAAAGTTACAAATAATTTCCGATAAAGGATTAACCATTGGGGCTCATTGTTCACTTAAACTTGAAGAACAAAAAATTGGCGAATGGTACTGTTTGGATGCTTTGCATATATGTTTCTTAGACTATATGGAAGCAATATATACAAAGATTTCAACCGTATACGTGTTCCAATCATTGTTCTACTTGTAGAAAGTTACAATTAATTTCCGTTAAAGGATTAACAATGGGGCTCGTAGTTCACTTAAACTTGAAGAACAAAAAATTGGCGAATTGTACTGTTGGATGCTTTGCATATATGTTTCGTAGACTATATAGAAGCAATATAAACAATGATTTCAACCGTCTAACTGTTCCATTCATTGTTCTACTTGTCGAAAGTTACAAATAATTTCCTTTAAAGGATTAACCATTGGGGCTCATTGTTCACTTAAACTTGAAGAACAAAAAATTGGCGAATTGTACTGTTTGGATGCTTTGCATATATGTTTCTTATACTATATAGAAGCAATATATACAAAGATTTCAACCGTCTACGTGTTCCATTCATTGTTCTACTTGTCGAAAGTTACAATTAATTTCCGTTAAAGTATTAACAATGGGGCTCGTAGTTCACTTAAACTTGAAGAGCAAAAAATTGGCGAATTGTACTGTTTGGATGCTTTGCATATATGTTTCTTGGACAATATAGAAGCAATATATACAATGATTTCAACCGTCTACCTGTTCCATTCATTGTTCTACTTGTCGAATGTTACAAATAGTTTCCGTTACGGGATTAACAATGTGGATCGTAGTTTACTTAAACTTGAAGAACAAAAAATTGGCGAATTGTACTGTTTGGATGCTTTGCATATATGTTTCTTAGACTATATAGAAGCAATATATACAATGATTTCAACCGTCTACCTATTCCATTCATTGTTCTACTTGCCGAAATTTACAAATAATTTCCTTTAAAGGATTAAGAATGGGGCTCGTAGTTCACTTAAACTTGAACAGCAAAAAATTGTCGAATTGTACTGTTTGGATGCTTTGCATATATGTTTCTTAAACTATATAGAAGCAATATATACAATGATTTCAACCGTCTACCTGTTCCATTCATTGTTCTACTTGTCGAAAGTTACAAATAATTACCGTTAAGGGATTAACAATGGGGATCGTAGTTTACTTAAACTTGAAGAACAAAAAATTGGCGAATTGTACTGTTTGGATGCTTTGCATATATGTTTCTTAGACTATATAGAAGCAATATATACAATGATTTCAAACGTCTACCTGTTCCATTCATTGTTCTACTTGTCGAAAGTTACAAATAATTTCCGTTAAGTGATTAACAATGGGGATCGTAGTTTACTTAAACTTGAAGAACAAAAAATTGGCGAATTGTACTGTTTGGATGCTTTGCTTATATGTTTCTTAGACTATATAGAAGCAATATATACAAGGATTTCAACCGTCTACCTGTTCCATTCATTGTTCTACTTGTCGAAAGTTACAAATAATTACCGATAAAGGATTAACCATTGGGGCTCATTGTTCACTTACACTTGAAGAAGAAAAAATTGGCGAATTGTACGGTTTGGATGCTTTGCATATATGTTTCATAGTCTATATAGATGCAATATATACAAAGATTTCAACCGTCTACCTGTTCCATTCATTGTTCTACTTGTCGAAAGTTACAAATAATTTCCTTTAAAGGATTAACAATGGGGCTCGTAGTTCACTTAAACTTGAAGAACAAAAAATTGGCGAATGGTACTGTTTGGATGCTTTGCATATATGTTTCTTAGACTATATAGAAGCAATATATACAAAGATTTCAACCGTCTACCTTTTCCATTCATTGTTCTACTTGTCGAAAGTTACAAATAATTTCCGATAACGGATTAAACATTGGGGCTCATTGTTCACTTAAACTTGAAGAACAAAAAATTGGCGAATTGTACTGTTTGGATGCTTTGCATATATGTTTCTTATACTATATAGAAGCAATATATACAAAGATTTCAACCGTCTACCTGTTCCATTCACTGTTCTACTTGTCGAAAGTTACAAATAATTTCCGTTAAGGGATTAACAATGGGGATCGTAGTTCACTTAAACTTGAAGAACAAAAAATTGGCGAATTGTACTGTTTGGATGCTTTGCGTACATGTTTCTTAGACTATATGGAAGCAATATATACAAAGATTTCAACCATCTACGTGTTCCAATCATTGTTCTAATTGTAGAAAGTTACAATTAATTTCCGTTAAGGGATTGACAATGGGGCTCGTAGTTCACTTAAACTTGAAGAACAAAAAATTGGCGAATGGTACTGTTTGGATGCTTTGCATATATGTTTCTTAGACAATATAGAAGCAATATATACATTGATTTCAACCGGCTACCTGTTCCATTCATTGTTCTACTTGTCGAAATTTACAAATAATTTCCGATAAAGGATTAACCATTGGGGCTCATTGTTCACTTAAACTTGAAGAACAAAAAATTGGCGAATTGTACTGTTTGGATGCTTTGCATATATGTTTCTTAGACTATATAGAAGCAATATATACAAAGATTTCAACCGTCTACCTTTTCCATTCATTGTTCTACTTGTCGAAAGTTACAAATAATTTTCGATAACGGATTAAACATTGGGGCTCATTGTTCACTTAAACTTGAAGAACAAAAAATTGGCGAATTGTACTGTTTGGATGCTTTGCATATATGTTTCTTAGACTATATAGAAGCAATATATACAATGATTTCAACCTTCTACCTGTTCCATTCATTGTTCTACTTGTCGAAATTTACAAATAATTCCCTTTAAAGGATTAACAATGGGGCTCGTAGTTCACTTAAACTTGAAGAACAAAAAATTGGCGAATGGTACTGTTAGGATGCTTTGCATATATGTTTCTTAGACTATATAGAAGCAATATATACATTGATTTCAACCGGCTACCTGTTCCATTCATTGTTCTACTTGTCCAAATTTACAAATAATTTCCGATAAAGGATTAACCATTGGGGCTCATTGTTCACTTAAACTTGAAGAACAAACAATTGGCGAATTGTACTGTTTGGATGCTTTGCATATATGTTTCTTAGACTATATAGATGCAATATGTACAAAGATTTCAACCGGCTACCTGTTCCATTCATTGTTCTACTTGTCGAAATTTACAAATAATTTCCGATAAAGGATTAACCATTGGGGCTCATTGTTCACTTAAACTTGAAGAACAAAAAATTGGCGAATGGTACTGTTTGGATGCTTTGCATATATGTTTCTTAGACTATATAGAATCAATATATACATTGATTTCAACCGGCTACCTGTTCCATTCATTGTTCTACTTGTCGAAAGTTACAAATAATATCCTATAAAGGATTAACAATGGGGCTCATTGTTCACTTAAACTTGAAGGACAAAAAATTGGCGAATGGTACTGTTGGGATGCTTTGCGTACATGTTTCTTAGACTATATGGAAGCAATATATACAAGGATTTCAACCGTCTACCTGTTCCATTCATTGTTCTACTTGTCGAAAGTTACAAATAATTACCGATAAAGGATTAACCATTGGGGCTCATTGTTAACTTAAACTTGAAGAACAAAAAATTGGCGAATTGTACTGTTTGGATGCTTTGCATATATGTTTCTTAGACTATATAGAAGCAATATATACAAAGATTTCAACCGTCTAACTGTTCCATTCATTGTTCTACTTGTCGAAAGTTACAAATAATTTCCTTTAAAGGATTAACCATTGGGGCTCATTGTTCACTTAAACTTGAAGAACAAAAAATTGGCGAATTGTACTGTTTGGATGCTTTGCATATATGTTTCTTATACTATATAGAAGCAATATATACAAAGATTTCAACCGTCTACGTGTTCCATTCATTGTTCTACTTGTCGAAAGTTACAATTAATTTCCGTTAAAGTATTAACAATGGGGCTCGTAGTTCACTTAAACTTGAAGAGCAAAAAATTGGCGAATTGTACTGTTTGGATGCTTTGCATATATGTTTCTTGGACAATATAGAAGCAATATATACAATGATTTCAACCGTTTACCTGTTCCATTCATTGTTCTACTTGTCGAATGTTACAAATAGTTTCCGTTACGGGATTAACAATGTGGATCGTAGTTTACTTAAACTTGAAGAACAAAAAATTGGCGAATTGTACTGTTTGGATGCTTTGCATATATGTTTCTTAGACTATATAGAAGCAATATATACAATGATTTCAACCGTCTACCTATTCCATTCATTGTTCTACTTGCCGAAATTTACAAATAATTTCCTTTAAAGGATTAAGAATGGGGCTCGTAGTTCACTTAAACTTGAAGAGCAAAAAATTGTCGAATTGTACTGTTTGGATGCTTTGCATATATGTTTCTTAAACTATATAGAAGCAATATATACAATGATTTCAACCGTCTACCTGTTCCATTCATTGTTCTACTTGTCGAAAGTTACAAATAATTACCGTTAAGGGATTAACAATGGGGATCGTAGTTTACTTAAACTTGAAGAACAAAAAATTGGCGAATTGTACTGTTTGGATGCTTTGCATATATGTTTCTTAGACTATATAGAAGCAATATATACAATGATTTCAAACGTCTACCTGTTCCATTCATTGTTCTACTTGTCAAAAGTTACAAATAATTTCCGTTAAGTGATTAACAATGGGGATCGTAGTTTACTTAAACTTGAAGAACAAAAAATTGGCGAATTGTACTGTTTGGATGCTTTGCTTATATGTTTCTTAGACTATATAGAAGCAATATATACAAGGATTTCAACCGTCTACCTGTTCCATTCATTGTTCTACTTGTCGAAAGTTACAAATAATTACCGATAAAGGATTAACCATTGGGGCTCATTGTTCACTTACACTTGAAGAAGAAAAAATTGGCGAATTGTACGGTTTGGATGCTTTGCATATATGTTTCATAGTCTATATAGATGCAATATATACAAAGATTTCAACCGTCTACCTGTTCCATTCATTGTTCTACTTGTCGAAAGTTACAAATAATTACCGTTAAGGGATTAACAATGGGGATCGTAGTTTACTTAAACTTGAAGAACAAAAAATTGGCGAATTGTACTGTTTGGATGCTTTGCATATATGTTTCTTAGACTATATAGAAGCAATATATACAATGATTTCAAACGTCTACCTGTTCCATTCATTGTTCTACTTGTCAAAAGTTACAAATAATTTCCGTTAAGTGATTAACAATGGGGATCGTAGTTTACTTAAACTTGAAGAACAAAAAATTGGCGAATTGTACTGTTTGGATGCTTTGCATATATGTTTCTTAGACTATATAGAAGCAATATATACAATGATTTCAACCGTCTACCTATTCCATTCATTGTTCTACTTGCCGAAATTTACAAATAATTTCCTTTAAAGGATTAAGAATGGGGCTCGTAGTTCACTTAAACTTGAAGAGCAAAAAATTGTCGAATTGTACTGTTTGGATGCTTTGCATATATGTTTCTTAAACTATATAGAAGCAATATATACAATGATTTCAACCGTCTACCTGTTCCATTCATTGTTCTACTCGTCGAAAGTTACAAATAATTACCGTTAAGGGATTAACAATGGGGATCGTAGTTTACTTAAACTTGAAGAACAAAAAATTGGCGAATTGTACTGTTTGGATGCTTTGCATATATGTTTCTTAGACTATATAGAAGCAATATATACAATGATTTCAAACGTCTACCTGTTCCATTCATTGTTCTACTTGTCGAAAGTTACAAATAATTTCCGTTAAGTGATTAACAATGGGGATCGTAGTTTACTTAAACTTGAAGAACAAAAAATTGGCGAATTGTACTGTTTGGATGCTTTGCTTATATGTTTCTTAGACTATATAGAAGCAATATATACAAGGATTTCAACCGTCTACCTGTTCCATTCATTGTTCTACTTGTCGAAAGTTACAAATAATTACCGATAAAGGATTAACCATTGGGGCTCATTGTTCACTTACACTTGAAGAAGAAAAAATTGGCGAATTGTACGGTTTGGATGCTTTGCATATATGTTTCATAGTCTATATAGATGCAATATATACAAAGATTTCAACCGTCTACCTGTTCCATTCATTGTTCTACTTGTCGAAAGTTACAAATAATTTCCTTTAAAGGATTAACAATGGGGCTCGTAGTTCACTTAAACTTGAAGAACAAAAAATTGGCGAATGGTACTGTTTGGATGCTTTGCATATATGTTTCTTAGACTATATAGAAGCAATATATACAAAGATTTCAACCGTCTACCTTTTCCATTCATTGTTCTACTTGTCGAAAGTTACAAATAATTTCCGATAACGGATTAAACATTGGGGCTCATTGTTCACTTAAACTTGAAGAACAAAAAATTGGCGAATGGTACTGTTTGGATGCTTTGCATACATGTTTCTTAGACTATATGGAAGCAATATATACAATGATTTCAACCGTTTACCTGTTCCATTCATTGTTCTACTTGTCGAATGTTACAAATAGTTTCCGTTACGGGATTAACAATGTGGATCGTAGTTTACTTAAACTTGAAGAACAAAAAATTGGCGAATTGTACTGTTTGGATGCTTTGCATATATGTTTCTTAGACTATATAGAAGCAATATATACAATGATTTCAACCGTCTACCTATTCCATTCATTGTTCTACTTGCCGAAATTTACAAATAATTTCCTTTAAAGGATTAAGAATGGGGCTCGTAGTTCACTTAAACTTGAAGAGCAAAAAATTGTCGAATTGTACTGTTTGGATGCTTTGCATATATGTTTCTTAAACTATATAGAAGCAATATATACAATGATTTCAACCGTCTACCTGTTCCATTCATTGTTCTACTTGTCGAAAGTTACAAATAATTACCGTTAAGGGATTAACAATGGGGATCGTAGTTTACTTAAACTTGAAGAACAAAAAATTGGCGAATTGTACTGTTTGGATGCTTTGCATATATGTTTCTTAGACTATATAGAAGCAATATATACAATGATTTCAAACGTCTACCTGTTCCATTCATTGTTCTACTTGTCAAAAGTTACAAATAATTTCCGTTAAGTGATTAACAATGGGGATCGTAGTTTACTTAAACTTGAAGAACAAAAAATTGGCGAATTGTACTGTTTGGATGCTTTGCTTATATGTTTCTTAGACTATATAGAAGCAATATATACAAGGATTTCAACCGTCTACCTGTTCCATTCATTGTTCTACTTGTCGAAAGTTACAAATAATTACCGATAAAGGATTAACCATTGGGGCTCATTGTTCACTTACACTTGAAGAAGAAAAAATTGGCGAATTGTACGGTTTGGATGCTTTGCATATATGTTTCATAGTCTATATAGATGCAATATATACAAAGATTTCAACCGTCTACCTGTTCCATTCATTGTTCTACTTGTCGAAAGTTACAAATAATTTCCTTTAAAGGATTAACAATGGGGCTCGTAGTTCACTTAAACTTGAAGAACAAAAAATTGGCGAATGGTACTGTTTGGATGCTTTGCATATATGTTTCTTAGACTATATAGAAGCAATATATACAAAGATTTCAACCGTCTACCTTTTCCATTCATTGTTCTACTTGTCGAAAGTTACAAATAATTTCCGATAACGGATTAAACATTGGGGCTCATTGTTCACTTAAACTTGAAGAACAAAAAATTGGCGAATTGTACTGTTTGGATGCTTTGCATATATGTTTCTTAGACTATATAGAAGCAATATATACAATGATTTCAACCGTCTACCTATTCCATTCATTGTTCTACTTGCCGAAATTTACAAATAATTTCCTTTAAAGGATTAAGAATGGGGCTCGTAGTTCACTTAAACTTGAAGAGCAAAAAATTGTCGAATTGTACTGTTTGGATGCTTTGCATATATGTTTCTTAAACTATATAGAAGCAATATATACAATGATTTCAACCGTCTACCTGTTCCATTCATTGTTCTACTCGTCGAAAGTTACAAATAATTACCGTTAAGGGATTAACAATGGGGATCGTAGTTTACTTAAACTTGAAGAACAAAAAATTGGCGAATTGTACTGTTTGGATGCTTTGCATATATGTTTCTTAGACTATATAGAAGCAATATATACAATGATTTCAAACGTCTACCTGTTCCATTCATTGTTCTACTTGTCGAAAGTTACAAATAATTTCCGTTAAGTGATTAACAATGGGGATCGTAGTTTACTTAAACTTGAAGAACAAAAAATTGGCGAATTGTACTGTTTGGATGCTTTGCTTATATGTTTCTTAGACTATATAGAAGCAATATATACAAGGATTTCAACCGTCTACCTGTTCCATTCATTGTTCTACTTGTCGAAAGTTACAAATAATTACCGATAAAGGATTAACCATTGGGGCTCATTGTTCACTTACACTTGAAGAAGAAAAAATTGGCGAATTGTACGGTTTGGATGCTTTGCATATATGTTTCATAGTCTATATAGATGCAATATATACAAAGATTTCAACCGTCTACCTGTTCCATTCATTGTTCTACTTGTCGAAAGTTACAAATAATTTCCTTTAAAGGATTAACAATGGGGCTCGTAGTTCACTTAAACTTGAAGAACAAAAAATTGGCGAATGGTACTGTTTGGATGCTTTGCATATATGTTTCTTAGACTATATAGAAGCAATATATACAAAGATTTCAACCGTCTACCTTTTCCATTCATTGTTCTACTTGTCGAAAGTTACAAATAATTTCCGATAACGGATTAAACATTGGGGCTCATTGTTCACTTAAACTTGAAGAACAAAAAATTGGCGAATTGTACTGTTTGGATGCTTTGCATATATGTTTCTTATACTATATAGAAGCAATATATACAAAGATTTCAACCGTCTACCTGTTCCATTCACTGTTCTACTTGTCGAAAGTTACAAATAATTTCCGTTAAGGGATTAACAATGGGGATCGTAGTTCACTTAAACTTGAAGAACAAAAAATTGGCGAATTGTACTGTTTGGATGCTTTGCGTACATGTTTCTTAGACTATATGGAAGCAATATATACAAAGATTTCAACCATCTACGTGTTCCAATCATTGTTCTACTTGTAGAAAGTTACAATTAATTTCCGTTAAGGGATTAACAATGGGGCTCGTAGTTCACTTAAACTTGAAGAACAAAAAATTGGCGAATGGTACTGTTTGGATGCTTTGCATAAATGTTTCTTAGACTATATAGAAGCAATATATACATTGATTTCAACCGGCTACCTGTTCCATTCATTGTTCTACTTGTCGAAATTTACAAATAATTTCCTTTAAAGGATTATCAATGGGGCTCGTTGTTCACTTAAACTTGAAGAACAAAAAAGTGGCAAATGGTACTGTTTGGGTGCTTTGCATATATGTTTCTTATACTATATAGAAGCAATATATACAAAGATTTCAACCGTCTACCTGTTCCATTCACTGTTCTACTTGTCGAAAGTTACAAATAATTTCCGTTAAGGGATTAACAATGGGGATCGTAGTTCACTTAAACTTGAAGAACAAAAAATTGGCGAATTGTACTGTTTGGATGCTTTGCGTACATGTTTCTTAGACTATATGGAAGCAATATATACAAAGATTTCAACCATCTACGTGTTCCAATCATTGTTCTAATTGTAGAAAGTTACAATTAATTTCCGTTAAGGGATTGACAATGGGGCTCGTAGTTCACTTAAACTTGAAGATCAAAACATTGGCGAATGTTACTGTTTAGATGCTTTGCATATAGGTTTCTTAGACTATATAGAAGCAACATATACAAAGATTTCAACCGTCTACCTGTTCTATTCATTGTTCTACTTGTAGAAAGTTACAAATAATTCCCGTTTCATGATTATCAATGGGGCTCGCTGTTCACTTAAACTTGAAGATCAAAACATTGGCAATTGTTACTGTTTGGATGCTTTGCATATAGGTTTCTTAGACTATATAGAAGCAGCATATACAAAGATTTCAACCGTCTACCTGTTCTATTCATTGTTCTACTTGTAGAAAGTTACAAATAATTCCCGTTTCATGATTATCAAAGGGGCTCGCTGTTCACTTAAACTTGAAGATCAAAAAATTGGCGATTGTTACTGTTTAGATGCTTTGCATATCGGTTTCTTAGACTATATAGAAGCAACATATACAAAGATTTAAACCGTCTACCTGTTCCAATCATTGTTCTACTTTTCGAAATTTACAAATAATTTCCATTAAAGGATTAACAATGGGGCTCGTTGTTCACTTAATCTTGAAGAACAAAAAATTGGCGAATGGTACTGTTTGGATGCTTTGCATATATGTTTCTTCGACTATATAGAAGCAATATATACATTGATTTCAACCGTCTACCTGTTCCATTCATTGTTCTACTTGTCGAATGTTACAAATAATTTCCGTTTCATGATTAACAATGGGGCTCGTAGTTCACTTAAACTTGAAGATCAAATAATTGGCGAATTGTACTGTTTGGATGATATGCAGATATGTTTCTTAGACTATATAGAAGCAATATAAACAATGATTTCAACCGTCTACCTGTTCCATTCATTGTTCTACTTGTCGAAAGTTACAAATAATTTCCGATAAAGGATTAACCATTGGGGCTCATTGTTCACTTAAACTTGAAGAACAAAAAATTGGCGAATGGTACTGTTTGGATGCTTTGCATATATGTTTCTTAGACTATATGGAAGCAATATATACAAAGATTTCAACCGTATACGTGTTCCAATCATTGTTCTACTTGTAGAAAGTTACAATTAATTTCCGTTAAAGGATTAACAATGGGGCTCGTAGTTCACTTAAACTTGAAGAACAAAAAATTGGCGAATTGTACTGTTGGATGCTTTGCATATATGTTTCGTAGACTATATAGAAGCAATATATACAATGATTTCAACCGTCTACATGATCCATTCATTGTTCTACTTGTCGAAATTTACAAATAATTTCCTTTAAAGGATTATCAATGGGGCTCGCTGTTCACTTAAACTTGAAGAACAAAAAATTGGCGAATGGTACTGTTTGGATGCTTTGCATATATGTTTCTTAGATTATATAGAAGCAATACATACAAAGATTTCAACCGTCTACCTCATCCATTCATTGTTCTACTTGTCGAAAGTTACAAATAATTTCCGATAAAGGATTAACGATTGGGGCTCATTGTTCACTTAAACTTGAAGAACAAAAAATTGGCGAATTGTACTGTTTGGATGCTTTGCATATATGTTTCTTAGACTATATGGAAGCAATATATACAAAGATTTCAACCGTCTACCTGTTCCAATCATTGTTCAACTTGTAGAAAATTACAATTAATTTCCGTTAAAGGATTAACAATGGGGCTCGTAGTTCACTTAAACTTGAAGAACAAAAAATTGGCGAATTGTACTGTTTGGATGCTTTGCATATATGTTTCTTAGACTATATAGAAGCAATATATACATTGATTTCAACCGTCTACCTGTTCCATTCATTGTTCTACTTGTCGAAAATTACAAATAATTTCCGATAAAGGATTTACAATGGGGCTCTTTGTTCACTTAAACTTGAAGAACAAAAAATTGGCGAATGGTACTGTTTGGATGCTTTGCATATATGTTTCGTAGACTATATAGAAGCAATATATACAATGATTTCAACCGTCTACATGATCCATTCATTGTTCTACTTGTCGAAATTTACAAATAATTTCCTTTAAAGGATTAACAATGGGGCTCGTAGTTCACTTAAACTTGAAGAACAAAAAATTGTCGAATTGTACTGTTTGGATGCTTTGCATATATGTTTCTTAGACTATTTATAAGTAATATATAGAAAGATTTCACCCGTCTACCTGTACTATTCATTGTTCTACTTGTAGAAAGTTACAAATAATTTCCGTTTCATGATTATCAATGGGGCTCGTTGTTCACTTAAACTTGAAGAACAAAAAATTGGCGAATGGTACTGTTTGGATGCTTTGCATATATGTTTCTTAGATTATATAGAAGCAATATATACAAAGATTTCAACCGTCTACCTGTTCTATTCATTGTTCTACTTGTCGAAATTTACAAATAATTTCCGTTAATGGATTAACAATGGGGCTCGTTGTTCACGTAAACTTGAAGAACAATAAATTGGCGAATTGTACTGTTTGGATGCTTTGCATATATGTTTCTTAGACTATATAGAAGCAATATATACAAAGAATTCAACCGTCTACCTGTTCCATTCATTGTTCTACTTGTCGAATGTTACAAATAATTTCCGATAAAGGATTAACCATTGGGGTTCATTGTTCACTTAAACTTGAATAACAAAAAATTGGCGAATGGTACTGTTTGGATGCTTTGCATGTATGTTTCGTAGACTATATGGAAGCAATATATACAAAGATTTCAACCGTCTACGTGTTCCAATCATTGTTCTACTTGTAGAAAGTTACAATTAATTTCCGTTAAAGGATTAACAATGGGGCTCGTAGTTCACTTAAACTTGAAGAACAAAAAATTGGCGAATTGTACTGTTTGGATGCTTTGCATATATGTTTCTTAGACTATATAGAAGCAATATATACATTGATTTCAACCGTCTACCTGTTCCACTCATTGTTCTACTTGTCGCAAGTTACAAATAATTTCCGTTAAAATATTAACAATGGGGCTCGTAGTTCACTTAAACTTGAAGATCAAATAATTGTCGAATTGTACTGTTTGGATGATATGCAGATATGTTTCTTAGACTATATAGAAGCAATATAAACAATGTTTTCAACCGTCTACCTGTTCCATTCATTGTTCTACTTGTCGAAAGTTACAAATAATTTCCGTTAATGGATTAACAATGGGGCTCGTTGTTCACTTAAACTTGAAGAACAAAAAATTGGCGAATGGTACTGTTTGGATGCTTTGCATATATGTTTCTTATACTATATGGAAGCAATATATACAATGATTTCAACCGTCTACCAGTTCCATTCCTTGTTCTACTTGTCGAAAGTTACAAATAATTTCCTTTAAAGGATTAACAATGGGGCTCGTTGTTCACTTAAACTTGAAGAACAATGAATTGGCGACTTGTACTGTTTGGATGCTTTGCATATATGTTTCTTAGGCTATACTGAAGCAATATATACAATGATTTCAACCGTCTACCTATTCCATTCATTATTCTACTTGCCGAAATTTACAAATAATTTCCTTTAAAGGATTAACAATGGGGCTCGTTGTTCACTTAAACTTGAAGAACAATGAATTGGCGACTTGTACTGTTTGGATGCTTTGCACATATGTTTCTTAGACTATATAGAAGCAATATATACAATGATTTCAACCGTCTACCTGTTCCATTCCTTGTTCTACTTGTCGAAAGTTACAAATAATTTCCTTTAAAGGATTAACAATGGGGCTCGTTGTTCACTTAAACTTGAAGAACAAAAAATTGGCGAATTGTACTGTTTGGATGCTTTGCTTATATGTTTCTTAGACTATATAGAAGCAATATATACAAGGATTTCAACCGTCTACCTGTTCCATTCATTGTTCTACTTGTCGAAAGTTACAAATAATTACCGATAAAGGATTAACCATTGGGGCTCATTGTTCACTTACACTTGAAGAACAAAAAATTGGCGAATTGTACTGTTTGGATGCTTTGCATATATGTTTCATAGACTATATAGGTGCAATATATACAAAGATTTCAACCGTCTACCTGTTCCATTCATTGTTCTACTTGTCGAAAGTTACAAATAATTTCCTTTAAAGGATTAACAATGGGGCTCATTGTTCACTTAAACTTGAAGAACAAAAAATTGGCGAACTGTACTGTTTGAATGCTTTGAATATATGTTTCTTAGACTATATAGAAGCAATATATACAATGATTTCAACCGTCTACCTGTTCCATTCATTGTTCTACTTGTCGAATGTTACAAATAATTTCCGTTAAGGGATTAACAATGGGGATCGTAGTTTACTTAAACTTGAAGAACAAAAAATTGGCGAATTGTACTGTTTGGATGCTTTGCATATATGTTTCTTAGACTATATAGAAGCAATATATACAATGATTTCAACCGTCTACCTATTCCATTCATTGTTCTACTTGCCGAAATTTACAAATAATTTCCTTTAAAGGATTAACAATGGGGCTCGTAGTTCACTTAAACTTGAAGAGCAAAAAATTGTCGAATTGTACTGTTTGGATGCTTTGCATATATGTTTCTTAAACTATATAGAAGCAATATATACAATGATTTCAACCGTCTACCTGTTCCATTCATTGTTCTACTTGTCGAAAGTTACAAATAATTTCCGTTAAGGGATTAACAATGGGGATCGTAGTTTACTTAAACTTGTAGAACAAAAAATTGGCGAATTGTACTGTTTGGATGCTTTGCATATATGTTTCTTAGACTATATAGAAGCAATATATACAATGATTTCAACCGTCTACCTGTTCCATTCATTGTTCTACTTGTCGAAAGTTACAAATAATTTCCTTTAAGTGATTAACAATGGGGATCGTAGTTTACTTAAACTTGAAGAACATAAAATTGGCGAATTGTACTGTTTGGATGCTTTGCTTATATGTTTCTTAGACTATATAGAAGCAATATATACAAGGATTTCAACCGTCTACCTGTTCCATTCATTGTTCTACTTGTCGAAAGTTACAAATAATTACCGATAAAGGATTAACCATTGGGGCTCATTGTTCACTTACACTTGAAGAACAAAAAATTGGCGAATTGTACTGTTTGGATGCTTTGCATATATGTTTCATAGACTATATAGGTGCAATATATACAAAGATTTCAACCGTCTACCTGTTCCATTCATTGTTCTACTTGTCGAAAGTTACAAATAATTTCCTTTAAAGGATTAACAATGGGGCTCATTGTTCACTTAAACTTGAAGAACAAAAAATTGGCGAACTGTACTGTTTGAATGCTTTGCATATATGTTTCTTAGACTATATAGAAGCAATATATACAATGATTTCAACCGTCTACCTGTTCCATTCATTGTTCTACTTGTCGAATGTTACAAATAATTTCCGTTAAGGGATTAACAATGGGGATCGTAGTTTACTTAAACTTGAAGAACAAAAAATTGGCGAATTGTACTGTTTGGATGCTTTGCATATATGTTTCTTAGACTATATAGAAGCAATATATACAATGATTTCAACCGTCTACCTATTCCATTCATTGTTCTACTTGCCGAAATTTACAAATAATTTCCTTTAAAGGATTAACAATGGGGCTCGTAGTTCACTTAAACTTGAAGAGCAAAAAATTGTCGAATTGTACTGTTTGGATGCTTTGCATATATGTTTCTTCAACTATATAGAAGCAATATATACAATGATTTCAACCGTCTACCTGTTCCATTCATTGTTCTACTTGTCGAAAGTTACAAATAATTTCCTTTAAAGGATTAACAATGGGGCTCGCTGTTCACTTAAACTTGAAGATCAAAAAATCGGCGAATTGTACTGTTTGGATGCTTTGCATATATATTTCTTAGACTATATAGAAGCAATATATACAAAGATTTCAACCGTCTACCTGTTCCATTCACTGTTCTACTTGTCGAAAGTTACAAATAATTTCCGTTAAGGGATTAACAATGGGGATCGTAGTTCACTTAAACTTGAAGAACAAAAAATTGGCGAATTGTACTGTTTGGATGCTTTGCGTACATGTTTCTTAGACTATATGGAAGCAATATATACAAAGATTTCAACCGTCTACCTTTTCCATTCATTGTTCTACTTGTCGAAAGTTACAAATAATTTCCGATAACGGATTAAACATTGGGGCTCATTGTTCACATAAACTTGAAGAACAAAAAATTGCCGAATTGTACTGTTTGGATGCTTTGCATATATGTTTCTTATACTATATAGAAGCAATATATACAAAGATTTCAACCGTCTACCTGTTCCATTCACTGTTCTACTTGTCGAAAGTTACAAATAATTTCCGTTAAGGGATTAACAATGGGGATCGTAGTTCACTTAAACTTGAAGAACAAAAAATTGGCGAATTGTACTGTTTGGATGCTTTGCGTACATGTTTCTTAGACTATATGGAAGCAATATATACAAAGATTTCAACCATCTACGTGTTCCAATCATTGTTCTACTTGTAGAAAGTTACAATTAATTTCCGTTAAGGGATTAACAATGGGGCTCGTAGTTCACTTAAACTTGAAGAACAAAAAATTGGCGAATGGTACTGTTTGGATGCTTTGCATAAATGTTTCTTAGACTATATAGAAGCAATATATACATTGATTTCAACCGGCTACCTGTTCCATTCATTGTTCTACTTGTCGAAATTTACAAATAATTTCCTTTAAAGGATTAACAATGGGGCTCGTTGTTCACTTAAACTTGAAGAACAAAAAAGTGGCGAATGGTACTGTTTGGGTGCTTTGCATATATGTTTCTTAGACTATATAGAAGCAATATATACAAAGATTTCAACCGTCTACCTGTTCCATTCATTGTTCTACTTGTCGAAAGTTACAAATAATTTCCGATAAAGGATTAACAATGGGGCTCATTGTTCACTTAAACTTGGAGTACAAAAAATTGGCGAATGGTACTGTTTGGATGCATGGCATATATGTTTCTTAGACTATATAGAAGCAATATATACAAAGATTTCAACCGTCTACCTGTTCCATTCATTGTTCTACTTGTCGAAAGTTACAAATAATTTCCTTTAAAGGATTAACAATGGGGCTCATTGTTAACTTAAACTTGAAGAACAAAAAATTGGCGAATTGTACTGTTTGGATGCTTTGCATATATGTTTCTTAGACTATATAGAAGCAATATATACAATGATTTCAACCGTCTACCTGTTCCATTCATTGTTCTACTTTTCGAATGTTACAAATAATTTCCGTTAAGGGATTAACAATGGGGATCGTAGTTTACTTAAACTTGAAGAACAAAAAATTGGCGAATTGTACTGTTTGGATGCTTTGCATATATGTTTCTTAGACTATATAGAAGCAACATATACAATGATTTCAACCGTCTACCTATTCCATTCATTGTTCTACTTGCCGAAATTTACAAATAATTTCCTTTAAAGGATTAACAATGGGGCTCGTAGTTCACTTAAAATTGAAGAGCGAAAAATTGGCGAATTGTACTGTTTGGATGCTTTGCATAGATGTTTCTTAGACTATTTAGAAGCAATATATAGAAATATTTCACCCGTCTACCTGTACTATTCATTGTTCTACTTGTAGAAAGTTAGAAATAATTTCCATTTCATGATTATCAATGGGGCTCGCTGTTCACTTAAACTTGAATATCAAAAAATTGGCGATTGTTACTGTTTAGATGCTTTGCATAAATGTTTCTTAGATTATATAGAAGCAATATATACAAAGATTTCAACCGTCTAACTGTTCCATTCATTGTTCTACTTGTCGAAAGTTACAAATAATTTCCGATAAAGGATTAACAATGGGGCTCATTGTTCACTTAAACTTGAAGGACAAAAAATCGGCGAATGGTACTGTTTGGATGCTTTGCGTACATGTTTCTTAGACTATATGGAAGCAATATATACAAGGATTTCAACCGTCTACCTGTTCCATTCATTGTTCTACTTGTCGAAAGTTACAAATAATTACCGATAAAGGATTAACCATTGGGGCTCATTGTTCACTTAAACTTGTAGAACAAAAAATTGGCGAATTGTACTGTTTGGATGCTTTGCATATATGTTTCTTAGACTATATAGAAGCAATATATACAAAGATTTCAACCGTCTACCTGTTCCATTCATTGTTCTACTTGTCGAAAGTTACAAATAATTTCCTTTAAAGGATTAACAATGGGGCTCGCTGTTCAATTAAACTTGAAGATCAAAAAATCGGCGAATTGTACTGTTTGGATGCTTTGCATATATATTTCTTAGACTATATAGAAGCAATATATACAATAATTTCAACAGTCTACCTGTTCCATTCATTGTTCTACTTGTCGAAATTTACAAATAATTTCCTTTAAAGGATTAACAATGGGGCTCGTAGTTCACTTAAACTTGAAGAACAAAAAATTGGCGAATGGTACTGTTTGGATGCTTTGCATATATGTTTCTTATACTATATAGAAGCAATATATACAATGATTTCAACAGTCTACCTGTTCCATTCATTGTTCTACTTGTCGAAATTTACAATTAATTTCCGTTAAAGGATTAACAATGGGGCTCTTAGTTCACTTAAACTTGAAGAACAAAACATTGGCGAATTGTACTGTTTGGATGCTTTGCATATATGTTTCGTAGACTATATAGAAGCAATATATACAATGATTTCAACCGTCTACATGATCCATTCATTGTTCTACTTGTCGAAATTTACAAATAATTTCCTTTAAAGGATTAACAATGGGGCTCGTAGTTCACTTATACTTGAAGATCAAATAATTGGCGAATGGTACTGTTTGGATGATTTGCATATATGTTTCTTAGACTTTATAGAAGCAATATATACAAAGATTTCAACCCTCTACCTGTTCCATTCATTGTTCTACTTGTCGAAAGTTACAAATAATTTCCGTTAAGGGATTAACAATGGGGATCGTAGTTCACTTAAACTTGAAGATCAAATAATTGTCGAATTGTACTGTTTGGATGATATGCAGATATGTTTCTTAGACTATATAGAAGCAATATAAACAATGTTTTCAACCGTCTACCTGTTCCATTCATTGTTCTACTTGTCGAAAGTTACAAATAATTTCCGTTAATGGATTAACAATGGGGCTCGTTGTTCACTTAAACTTGAAGAACAAAAAATTGGCGAATGGTACTGTTTGGATGCTTTGCATATATGTTTCTTATACTATATGGAAGCAATATATACAATGATTTCAACCGTCTACCAGTTCCATTCCTTGTTCTACTTGTCGAAAGTTACAAATAATTTCCTTTAAAGGATTAACAATGGGGCTCGTTGTTCACTTAAACTTGAAGAACAATGAATTGGCGACTTGTACTGTTTGGATGCTTTGCATATATGTTTCTTAGGCTATACTGAAGCAATATATACAATGATTTCAACCGTCTACCTATTCCATTCATTATTCTACTTGCCGAAATTTACAAATAATTTCCTTTAAAGGATTAACAATGGGGCTCGTTGTTCACTTAAACTTGAAGAACAATGAATTGGCGACTTGTACTGTTTGGATGCTTTGCACATATGTTTCTTAGACTATATAGAAGCAATATATACAATGATTTCAACCGTCTACCTGTTCCATTCCTTGTTCTACTTGTCGAAAGTTACAAATAATTTCCTTTAAAGGATTAACAATGGGGCTCGTTGTTCACTTAAACTTGAAGAACAAAAAATTGGCGAATTGTACTGTTTGGATGCTTTGCTTATATGTTTCTTAGACTATATAGAAGCAATATATACAAGGATTTCAACCGTCTACCTGTTCCATTCATTGTTCTACTTGTCGAAAGTTACAAATAATTACCGATAAAGGATTAACCATTGGGGCTCATTGTTCACTTACACTTGAAGAACAAAAAATTGGCGAATTGTACTGTTTGGATGCTTTGCATATATGTTTCATAGACTATATAGGTGCAATATATACAAAGATTTCAACCGTCTACCTGTTCCATTCATTGTTCTACTTGTCGAAAGTTACAAATAATTTCCTTTAAAGGATTAACAATGGGGCTCATTGTTCACTTAAACTTGAAGAACAAAAAATTGGCGAACTGTACTGTTTGAATGCTTTGAATATATGTTTCTTAGACTATATAGAAGCAATATATACAATGATTTCAACCGTCTACCTGTTCCATTCATTGTTCTACTTGTCGAATGTTACAAATAATTTCCGTTAAGGGATTAACAATGGGGATCGTAGTTTACTTAAACTTGAAGAACAAAAAATTGGCGAATTGTACTGTTTGGATGCTTTGCATATATGTTTCTTAGACTATATAGAAGCAATATATACAATGATTTCAACCGTCTACCTATTCCATTCATTGTTCTACTTGCCGAAATTTACAAATAATTTCCTTTAAAGGATTAACAATGGGGCTCGTAGTTCACTTAAACTTGAAGAGCAAAAAATTGTCGAATTGTACTGTTTGGATGCTTTGCATATATGTTTCTTAAACTATATAGAAGCAATATATACAATGATTTCAACCGTCTACCTGTTCCATTCATTGTTCTACTTGTCGAAAGTTACAAATAATTTCCGTTAAGGGATTAACAATGGGGATCGTAGTTTACTTAAACTTGTAGAACAAAAAATTGGCGAATTGTACTGTTTGGATGCTTTGCATATATGTTTCTTAGACTATATAGAAGCAATATATACAATGATTTCAACCGTCTACCTGTTCCATTCATTGTTCTACTTGTCGAAAGTTACAAATAATTTCCTTTAAGTGATTAACAATGGGGATCGTAGTTTACTTAAACTTGAAGAACATAAAATTGGCGAATTGTACTGTTTGGATGCTTTGCTTATATGTTTCTTAGACTATATAGAAGCAATATATACAAGGATTTCAACCGTCTACCTGTTCCATTCATTGTTCTACTTGTCGAAAGTTACAAATAATTACCGATAAAGGATTAACCATTGGGGCTCATTGTTCACTTACACTTGAAGAACAAAAAATTGGCGAATTGTACTGTTTGGATGCTTTGCATATATGTTTCATAGACTATATAGGTGCAATATATACAAAGATTTCAACCGTCTACCTGTTCCATTCATTGTTCTACTTGTCGAAAGTTACAAATAATTTCCTTTAAAGGATTAACAATGGGGCTCATTGTTCACTTAAACTTGAAGAACAAAAAATTGGCGAACTGTACTGTTTGAATGCTTTGCATATATGTTTCTTAGACTATATAGAAGCAATATATACAATGATTTCAACCGTCTACCTGTTCCATTCATTGTTCTACTTGTCGAATGTTACAAATAATTTCCGTTAAGGGATTAACAATGGGGATCGTAGTTTACTTAAACTTGAAGAACAAAAAATTGGCGAATTGTACTGTTTGGATGCTTTGCATATATGTTTCTTAGACTATATAGAAGCAATATATACAATGATTTCAACCGTCTACCTATTCCATTCATTGTTCTACTTGCCGAAATTTACAAATAATTTCCTTTAAAGGATTAACAATGGGGCTCGTAGTTCACTTAAACTTGAAGAGCAAAAAATTGTCGAATTGTACTGTTTGGATGCTTTGCATATATGTTTCTTCAACTATATAGAAGCAATATATACAATGATTTCAACCGTCTACCTGTTCCATTCATTGTTCTACTTGTCGAAAGTTACAAATAATTTCCTTTAAAGGATTAACAATGGGGCTCGCTGTTCACTTAAACTTGAAGATCAAAAAATCGGCGAATTGTACTGTTTGGATGCTTTGCATATATATTTCTTAGACTATATAGAAGCAATATATACAAAGATTTCAACCGTCTACCTGTTCCATTCACTGTTCTACTTGTCGAAAGTTACAAATAATTTCCGTTAAGGGATTAACAATGGGGATCGTAGTTCACTTAAACTTGAAGAACAAAAAATTGGCGAATTGTACTGTTTGGATGCTTTGCGTACATGTTTCTTAGACTATATGGAAGCAATATATACAAAGATTTCAACCGTCTACCTTTTCCATTCATTGTTCTACTTGTCGAAAGTTACAAATAATTTCCGATAACGGATTAAACATTGGGGCTCATTGTTCACATAAACTTGAAGAACAAAAAATTGCCGAATTGTACTGTTTGGATGCTTTGCATATATGTTTCTTATACTATATAGAAGCAATATATACAAAGATTTCAACCGTCTACCTGTTCCATTCACTGTTCTACTTGTCGAAAGTTACAAATAATTTCCGTTAAGGGATTAACAATGGGGATCGTAGTTCACTTAAACTTGAAGAACAAAAAATTGGCGAATTGTACTGTTTGGATGCTTTGCGTACATGTTTCTTAGACTATATGGAAGCAATATATACAAAGATTTCAACCATCTACGTGTTCCAATCATTGTTCTACTTGTAGAAAGTTACAATTAATTTCCGTTAAGGGATTAACAATGGGGCTCGTAGTTCACTTAAACTTGAAGAACAAAAAATTGGCGAATGGTACTGTTTGGATGCTTTGCATAAATGTTTCTTAGACTATATAGAAGCAATATATACATTGATTTCAACCGGCTACCTGTTCCATTCATTGTTCTACTTGTCGAAATTTACAAATAATTTCCTTTAAAGGATTAACAATGGGGCTCGTTGTTCACTTAAACTTGAAGAACAAAAAAGTGGCGAATGGTACTGTTTGGGTGCTTTGCATATATGTTTCTTAGACTATATAGAAGCAATATATACAAAGATTTCAACCGTCTACCTGTTCCATTCATTGTTCTACTTGTCGAAAGTTACAAATAATTTCCGATAAAGGATTAACAATGGGGCTCATTGTTCACTTAAACTTGGAGAACAAAAAATTGGCGAATGGTACTGTTTGGATGCATGGCATATATGTTTCTTAGACTATATAGAAGCAATATATACAAAGATTTCAACCGTCTACCTGTTCCATTCATTGTTCTACTTGTCGAAAGTTACAAATAATTTCCTTTAAAGGATTAACAATGGGGCTCATTGTTAACTTAAACTTGAAGAACAAAAAATTGGCGAATTGTACTGTTTGGATGCTTTGCATATATGTTTCTTAGACTATATAGAAGCAATATATACAATGATTTCAACCGTCTACCTGTTCCATTCATTGTTCTACTTTTCGAATGTTACAAATAATTTCCGTTAAGGGATTAACAATGGGGATCGTAGTTTACTTAAACTTGAAGAACAAAAAATTGGCGAATTGTACTGTTTGGATGCTTTGCATATATGTTTCTTAGACTATATAGAAGCAACATATACAATGATTTCAACCGTCTACCTATTCCATTCATTGTTCTACTTGCCGAAATTTACAAATAATTTCCTTTAAAGGATTAACAATGGGGCTCGTAGTTCACTTAAAATTGAAGAGCGAAAAATTGGCGAATTGTACTGTTTGGATGCTTTGCATAGATGTTTCTTAGACTATTTAGAAGCAATATATAGAAATATTTCACCCGTCTACCTGTACTATTCATTGTTCTACTTGTAGAAAGTTAGAAATAATTTCCATTTCATGATTATCAATGGGGCTCGCTGTTCACTTAAACTTGAATATCAAAAAATTGGCGATTGTTACTGTTTAGATGCTTTGCATAAATGTTTCTTAGATTATATAGAAGCAATATATACAAAGATTTCAACCGTCTAACTGTTCCATTCATTGTTCTACTTGTCGAAAGTTACAAATAATTTCCGATAAAGGATTAACAATGGGGCTCATTGTTCACTTAAACTTGAAGGACAAAAAATCGGCGAATGGTACTGTTTGGATGCTTTGCGTACATGTTTCTTAGACTATATGGAAGCAATATATACAAGGATTTCAACCGTCTACCTGTTCCATTCATTGTTCTACTTGTCGAAAGTTACAAATAATTACCGATAAAGGATTAACCATTGGGGCTCATTGTTCACTTAAACTTGTAGAACAAAAAATTGGCGAATTGTACTGTTTGGATGCTTTGCATATATGTTTCTTAGACTATATAGAAGCAATATATACAAAGATTTCAACCGTCTACCTGTTCCATTCATTGTTCTACTTGTCGAAAGTTACAAATAATTTCCTTTAAAGGATTAACAATGGGGCTCGCTGTTCAATTAAACTTGAAGATCAAAAAATCGGCGAATTGTACTGTTTGGATGCTTTGCATATATATTTCTTAGACTATATAGAAGCAATATATACAATAATTTCAACAGTCTACCTGTTCCATTCATTGTTCTACTTGTCGAAATTTACAAATAATTTCCTTTAAAGGATTAACAATGGGGCTCGTAGTTCACTTAAACTTGAAGAACAAAAAATTGGCGAATGGTACTGTTTGGATGCTTTGCATATATGTTTCTTATACTATATAGAAGCAATATATACAATGATTTCAACAGTCTACCTGTTCCATTCATTGTTCTACTTGTCGAAATTTACAATTAATTTCCGTTAAAGGATTAACAATGGGGCTCTTAGTTCACTTAAACTTGAAGAACAAAACATTGGCGAATTGTACTGTTTGGATGCTTTGCATATATGTTTCGTAGACTATATAGAAGCAATATATACAATGATTTCAACCGTCTACATGATCCATTCATTGTTCTACTTGTCGAAATTTACAAATAATTTCCTTTAAAGGATTAACAATGGGGCTCGTAGTTCACTTATACTTGAAGATCAAATAATTGGCGAATGGTACTGTTTGGATGATTTGCATATATGTTTCTTAGACTTTATAGAAGCAATATATACAAAGATTTCAACCCTCTACCTGTTCCATTCATTGTTCTACTTGCCGAAATTTACAAATAATTTCCTTTAAAGGATTAACAATGGGGCTCGTAGTTCACTTAAACTTGAAGAGCAAAAAATTGTCGAATTGTACTGTTTGGATGCTTTGCATATATGTTTCTTAAACTATATAGAAGCAATATATACAATGATTTCAACCGTCTACCTGTTCCATTCATTGTTCTACTTGTCGAAAGTTACAAATAATTTCCGTTAAGGGATTAACAATGGGGATCGTAGTTTACTTAAACTTGTAGAACAAAAAATTGGCGAATTGTACTGTTTGGATGCTTTGCATATATGTTTCTTAGACTATATAGAAGCAATATATACAATGATTTCAACCGTCTACCTGTTCCATTCATTGTTCTACTTGTCGAAAGTTACAAATAATTTCCTTTAAGTGATTAACAATGGGGATCGTAGTTTACTTAAACTTGAAGAACATAAAATTGGCGAATTGTACTGTTTGGATGCTTTGCTTATATGTTTCTTAGACTATATAGAAGCAATATATACAAGGATTTCAACCGTCTACCTGTTCCATTCATTGTTCTACTTGTCGAAAGTTACAAATAATTACCGATAAAGGATTAACCATTGGGGCTCATTGTTCACTTACACTTGAAGAACAAAAAATTGGCGAATTGTACTGTTTGGATGCTTTGCATATATGTTTCATAGACTATATAGGTGCAATATATACAAAGATTTCAACCGTCTACCTGTTCCATTCATTGTTCTACTTGTCGAAAGTTACAAATAATTTCCTTTAAAGGATTAACAATGGGGCTCATTGTTCACTTAAACTTGAAGAACAAAAAATTGGCGAACTGTACTGTTTGAATGCTTTGCATATATGTTTCTTAGACTATATAGAAGCAATATATACAATGATTTCAACCGTCTACCTGTTCCATTCATTGTTCTACTTGTCGAATGTTACAAATAATTTCCGTTAAGGGATTAACAATGGGGATCGTAGTTTACTTAAACTTGAAGAACAAAAAATTGGCGAATTGTACTGTTTGGATGCTTTGCATATATGTTTCTTAGACTATATAGAAGCAATATATACAATGATTTCAACCGTCTACCTATTCCATTCATTGTTCTACTTGCCGAAATTTACAAATAATTTCCTTTAAAGGATTAACAATGGGGCTCGTAGTTCACTTAAACTTGAAGAGCAAAAAATTGTCGAATTGTACTGTTTGGATGCTTTGCATATATGTTTCTTCAACTATATAGAAGCAATATATACAATGATTTCAACCGTCTACCTGTTCCATTCATTGTTCTACTTGTCGAAAGTTACAAATAATTTCCTTTAAAGGATTAACAATGGGGCTCGCTGTTCACTTAAACTTGAAGATCAAAAAATCGGCGAATTGTACTGTTTGGATGCTTTGCATATATATTTCTTAGACTATATAGAAGCAATATATACAAAGATTTCAACCGTCTACCTGTTCCATTCACTGTTCTACTTGTCGAAAGTTACAAATAATTTCCGTTAAGGGATTAACAATGGGGATCGTAGTTCACTTAAACTTGAAGAACAAAAAATTGGCGAATTGTACTGTTTGGATGCTTTGCGTACATGTTTCTTAGACTATATGGAAGCAATATATACAAAGATTTCAACCGTCTACCTTTTCCATTCATTGTTCTACTTGTCGAAAGTTACAAATAATTTCCGATAACGGATTAAACATTGGGGCTCATTGTTCACATAAACTTGAAGAACAAAAAATTGCCGAATTGTACTGTTTGGATGCTTTGCATATATGTTTCTTATACTATATAGAAGCAATATATACAAAGATTTCAACCGTCTACCTGTTCCATTCACTGTTCTACTTGTCGAAAGTTACAAATAATTTCCGTTAAGGGATTAACAATGGGGATCGTAGTTCACTTAAACTTGAAGAACAAAAAATTGGCGAATTGTACTGTTTGGATGCTTTGCGTACATGTTTCTTAGACTATATGGAAGCAATATATACAAAGATTTCAACCATCTACGTGTTCCAATCATTGTTCTACTTGTAGAAAGTTACAATTAATTTCCGTTAAGGGATTAACAATGGGGCTCGTAGTTCACTTAAACTTGAAGAACAAAAAATTGGCGAATGGTACTGTTTGGATGCTTTGCATAAATGTTTCTTAGACTATATAGAAGCAATATATACATTGATTTCAACCGGCTACCTGTTCCATTCATTGTTCTACTTGTCGAAATTTACAAATAATTTCCTTTAAAGGATTAACAATGGGGCTCGTTGTTCACTTAAACTTGAAGAACAAAAAAGTGGCGAATGGTACTGTTTGGGTGCTTTGCATATATGTTTCTTAGACTATATAGAAGCAATATATACAAAGATTTCAACCGTCTACCTGTTCCATTCATTGTTCTACTTGTCGAAAGTTACAAATAATTTCCGATAAAGGATTAACAATGGGGCTCATTGTTCACTTAAACTTGGAGAACAAAAAATTGGCGAATGGTACTGTTTGGATGCATGGCATATATGTTTCTTAGACTATATAGAAGCAATATATACAAAGATTTCAACCGTCTACCTGTTCCATTCATTGTTCTACTTGTCGAAAGTTACAAATAATTTCCTTTAAAGGATTAACAATGGGGCTCATTGTTAACTTAAACTTGAAGAACAAAAAATTGGCGAATTGTACTGTTTGGATGCTTTGCATATATGTTTCTTAGACTATATAGAAGCAATATATACAATGATTTCAACCGTCTACCTGTTCCATTCATTGTTCTACTTTTCGAATGTTACAAATAATTTCCGTTAAGGGATTAACAATGGGGATCGTAGTTTACTTAAACTTGAAGAACAAAAAATTGGCGAATTGTACTGTTTGGATGCTTTGCATATATGTTTCTTAGACTATATAGAAGCAACATATACAATGATTTCAACCGTCTACCTATTCCATTCATTGTTCTACTTGCCGAAATTTACAAATAATTTCCTTTAAAGGATTAACAATGGGGCTCGTAGTTCACTTAAAATTGAAGAGCGAAAAATTGGCGAATTGTACTGTTTGGATGCTTTGCATAGATGTTTCTTAGACTATTTAGAAGCAATATATAGAAATATTTCACCCGTCTACCTGTACTATTCATTGTTCTACTTGTAGAAAGTTAGAAATAATTTCCATTTCATGATTATCAATGGGGCTCGCTGTTCACTTAAACTTGAATATCAAAAAATTGGCGATTGTTACTGTTTAGATGCTTTGCATAAATGTTTCTTAGATTATATAGAAGCAATATATACAAAGATTTCAACCGTCTAACTGTTCCATTCATTGTTCTACTTGTCGAAAGTTACAAATAATTTCCGATAAAGGATTAACAATGGGGCTCATTGTTCACTTAAACTTGAAGGACAAAAAATCGGCGAATGGTACTGTTTGGATGCTTTGCGTACATGTTTCTTAGACTATATGGAAGCAATATATACAAGGATTTCAACCGTCTACCTGTTCCATTCATTGTTCTACTTGTCGAAAGTTACAAATAATTACCGATAAAGGATTAACCATTGGGGCTCATTGTTCACTTAAACTTGTAGAACAAAAAATTGGCGAATTGTACTGTTTGGATGCTTTGCATATATGTTTCTTAGACTATATAGAAGCAATATATACAAAGATTTCAACCGTCTACCTGTTCCATTCATTGTTCTACTTGTCGAAAGTTACAAATAATTTCCTTTAAAGGATTAACAATGGGGCTCGCTGTTCAATTAAACTTGAAGATCAAAAAATCGGCGAATTGTACTGTTTGGATGCTTTGCATATATATTTCTTAGACTATATAGAAGCAATATATACAATAATTTCAACAGTCTACCTGTTCCATTCATTGTTCTACTTGTCGAAATTTACAAATAATTTCCTTTAAAGGATTAACAATGGGGCTCGTAGTTCACTTAAACTTGAAGAACAAAAAATTGGCGAATGGTACTGTTTGGATGCTTTGCATATATGTTTCTTATACTATATAGAAGCAATATATACAATGATTTCAACAGTCTACCTGTTCCATTCATTGTTCTACTTGTCGAAATTTACAATTAATTTCCGTTAAAGGATTAACAATGGGGCTCTTAGTTCACTTAAACTTGAAGAACAAAACATTGGCGAATTGTACTGTTTGGATGCTTTGCATATATGTTTCGTAGACTATATAGAAGCAATATATACAATGATTTCAACCGTCTACATGATCCATTCATTGTTCTACTTGTCGAAATTTACAAATAATTTCCTTTAAAGGATTAACAATGGGGCTCGTAGTTCACTTATACTTGAAGATCAAATAATTGGCGAATGGTACTGTTTGGATGATTTGCATATATGTTTCTTAGACTTTATAGAAGCAATATATACAAAGATTTCAACCCTCTACCTGTTCCATTCATTGTTCTACTTGTCGAAAGTTACAAATAATTTCCGATAAAGGATTAACAATGGGTCTCATTGTTCACTTAAACTTGAAGAACAAAAAATTGGCGAATGGTACTGTTTGGATGCTTTGCATATATGTTTCTTAGACTATATGGAAGCAATATATACAAAGATTTCAACCGTCTACGTGTTCCAATCATTGTTCTACTTGTCGAAATTTACAAATAATTTCCTTTAAAGGATTAACAATGGGGCTCGTTGTTCACTTAAACTTGAAGAACAAAAAAGTGGCGAATGGTACTGTTTGGGTGCTTTGCATATATGTTTCTTAGACTATATAGAAGCAATATATACAAAGATTTCAACCGTCTACCTGTTCCATTCATTGTTCTACTTGTCGAAAGTTACAAATAATTTCCTTTAAAGGATTAACAATGGGGCTCATTGTTCACTTAAACTTGAAGAACAAAAAATTGGCGAATTGTACTGTTTGGATGCTTTGCATATATGTTTCTTAGACTATATAGAAGCAATATATACAAAGATTTCAACCCTCTACCTGTTCCATTCATTGTTCTACTTGTCGAAAGTTACAAATAATTTCCGATAAAGGATTAACAATGGGGCTCGTAGTTCACTTAAACTTGAAGAACAAAAAATTGGCAAATGTTACTGTTTGGATGCTTTGCATATATGTTTCTTAGACTATATAGAAGCAATATATACAAAGATTTCAACCGTCTACCTGTTCCATTCATTGTTCTACTTGTCGAAAGTTACAAATAATTTCCGATAACGGATTAACCATTGGGGCTCATTGTTCACTTAAACTTGAAGAACAAAAAATTGGCGAATTGTACTGTTTGGATGCTTTGCATATATGTTTCTTATACTATATAGAAGCAATATATACAAAGATTTCAACCGTCTACCTGTTCCATTCATTGTTCTACTTGTTGAAAGTTACAAATAATTTCCTTTAAAGGATTAACAATGGGGCTCATTGTTCACTTAAACTTGGAGGACAAAAAATTGGCGAATTATACTGTTTGGATGCTTTGCATATATGTTTCTTAGACTATATAGAAGCAATATATACAATGATTTCAACCGTCTACCTGTTCCATTCATTGTTCTACTTGTCGAAAGTTACAAATAATTTCCGTTAAAGTATTAACAATGGGGCTCGTAGTTCACTTATACTTGAAGATCAAATAATTGGCGAATTGTACTGTTTGGATGATTTGCATATATGTTTCTTAGACTTTATAGAAGCAATATATACAAAGATTTCAACCCTCTACCTGTTCCATTCATTGTTCTACTTGTCGAAAGTTACAAATAATTTCCGATAAAGGATTAACAATGGGTCTCATTGTTCACTTAAACTTGAAGAACAAAAAATTGGCGAATGGTACTGTTTGGATGCTTTGCATATATGTTTCTTAGACTATATGGAAGCAATATATACAAAGATTTCAACCGTCTACGTGTTCCAATCATTGTTCTACTTGTCGAAATTTACAAATAATTTCCTTTAAAGGATTAACAATGGGGCTCATTGTTCACTTAAACTTGGAGGACAACAAATTGGCGAATTATACTGTTTGGATGCTTTGCATATATGTTTCTTAGACTATATAGAAGCAATATATACAATGATTTCAACCGTCTACCTGTTCCATTCATTGTTCTACTTGTCGAAAGTTACAAATAATTTCCGTTAAAGTATTAACAATGGGGCTCGTAGTTCACTTATACTTGAAGATCAAATAATTGGCGAATTGTACTGTTTGGATGATTTGCATATATGTTTCTTAGACTTTATAGAAGCAATATATACAAAGATTTCAACCCTCTACCTGTTCCATTCATTGTTCTACTTGTCGAAAGTTACAAATAATTTCCGATAAAGGATTAACAATGGGTCTCATTGTTCACTTAAACTTGAAGAACAAAAAATTGGCGAATGGTACTGTTTGGATGCTTTGCATATATGTTTCTTAGACTATATGGAAGCAATATATACAAAGATTTCAACCGTCTACGTGTTCCAATCATTGTTCTACTTGTCGAAATTTACAAATAATTTCCTTTAAAGGATTAACAATGGAGCTCGTTGTTCACTTAAACTTGAAGAACAAAAAAGTGTCGAATGGTACTGTTTGGATGCTTTGCATATATGTTTCTTAGACTATATAGAAGCAATATATACATTGATTTCAACCGTCTACCTGTTCCATTCATTGTTCTACTTGTCGAAAGTTACAAATAAGTTCCGTTAAAGTATTAACAATGGGGCTCGTAGTTCACTTAAACTTGAAGGTCAAATAATTGGCGAATTGTACTGTTTGGATGATTTGCATATATGTATCTTAGACTTTATAGAAGCAATATATACATAGATTTCAACCGTCTACCTGTTCCATTCATTGATCTACTTGTCGAAAGTTACAAATAATTTCCGATAAAGGATTAACAATGGGTCTCATTGTTCACTTAAACTTGAAGAACAAAAAATTGGCGAATGGTACTGTTTGGATGCTTTGCATATATGTTTCTTAGACTATATGGAAGCAATATATACAAAGATTTCAACCGTCTACGTGTTCCAATCATTGTTCTACTTGTCGAAATTTACAAATAATTTCCTTTAAAGGATTAACAATGGGGCTCGTTGTTCACTTAAACTTGAAGAACAAAAAAGTGGCGAATGGTACTGTTTGGATGCTTTGCATATATGTTTCTTAGACTATATAGAAGCATAAATATACATTGATTTCAACCGTCTACCTGTTCCATTCATTGTTCTACTTGTCGCAAGTTACAAATAATTTCCGTTAAAGTATTAACAATGGGGCTCGTAGTTCACTTATACTTGAAGATCAAATAATTGGCGAATTGTACTGTTTGGATGATTTGCATATATGTTTCTTAGACTTTATAGAAGCAATATATACAAAGATTTCAACCGTCTACCTGTTCCATTCATTGTTCTAATTGTCGAAAGTTACAAATAATTTCCGATAAAGGATTAACAATGGGGATCGTAGTTTACTTAATCTTGAAGAACAAGAAATTGGCGAATTGTGCTGTTTGGATGCTTTGCATATATGTTTCTTAGACTATATAGAAGCAATATATACAAAGATTTCAACCGTCTACCTGTTCCATTCATTGTTCTACTTGTCGAAAGTTACAAATAATTTCCTTTAAAGGATTAACAATGGGGCTCGTAGTTCACTTAAACTTGAAGAACAAAAAATTGGCGAATTGTACTGTTTGGATGCTTTGCACATATGTTTCATAGACTATATAGAAGCAATATATACAATGATTTCAACCGTCTACCTGTTCCATTCCTTGTTCTACTTGTCGAAAGTTACAAATAATTTCCTTTAAAGGATTAACAATGGGGCTCGTTGTTCACTTAAACTTGAAGATCAAATAATTGGCGAATTGTACTGTTTGGATGATTTGCATATATGTTTCTTAGACTTTATAGAAGCAATATATACAAAGATTTCAACCGTCTACCTGTTCCATTCATTGTTCTACTTGTCGACAGTTACAAATAATTTCCGTTAAGGCATTAACAATGGGGATCGTAGTTTACTTAATCTTGAAGAACAAGAAATTGGCGAATTGTGCTGTTTGGATGCTTTGCATATATGTTTCTTAGACTATATAGAAGCAATATATACAAAGATTTCAACCGTCTACCTGTTCCATTCATTGTTCTACTTGTCGAAAGTTACAATTAATTTCCGTTAAGGGATTAACAATGGGGCTCGTAGTTCACTTAAACTTGAAGAACAAAAAATTGGCGAATGGTACTGTTTGGATGCTTTGCATAAATGTTTCTTAGACTATATAGAAGCAATATATACATTGATTTCAACCGGCTACCTGTTCCATTCATTGTTCTACTTGTCGAAATTTACAAATAATTTCCTTTAAAGGATTAACAATGGGGCTCGTTGTTCACTTAAACTTGAAGAACAAAAAAGTGGCGAATGGTACTGTTTGGGTGCTTTGCATATATGTTTCTTAGACTATATAGAAGCAATATATACAAAGATTTCAACCGTCTACCTGTTCCATTCATTGTTCTACTTGTCGAAAGTTACAAATAATTTCCGATAAAGGATTAACAATGGGGCTCATTGTTCACTTAAACTTGGAGAACAAAAAATTGGCGAATGGTACTGTTTGGATGCATGGCATATATGTTTCTTAGACTATATAGAAGCAATATATACAAAGATTTCAACCGTCTACCTGTTCCATTCATTGTTCTACTTGTCGAATGTTACAAATAATTTCCGTTAAGGGATTAACAATGGGGATCGTAGTTTACTTAAACTTGAAGAACAAAAAATTGGCGAATGGTACTGTTTGGATGCTTTGCATATATGTTTCTTAGACTATATGGAAGCAATATATACAAAGATTTCAACCGTCTACGTGTTCCAATCATTGTTCTACTTGTCGAAATTTACAAATAATTTCCTTTAAAGGATTAACAATGGGGCTCGTTGTTCACTTAAACTTGAAGAACAAAAAAGTGGCGAATGGTACTGTTTGGGTGCTTTGCATATATGTTTCTTAGACTATATAGAAGCAATATATACAAAGATTTCAACCGTCTACCTGTTCCATTCATTGTTCTACTTGTCGAAAGTTACAAATAATTTCCTTTAAAGGATTAACAATGGGGCTCATTGTTCACTTAAACTTGAAGAACAAAAAATTGGCGAATTGTACTGTTTGGATGCTTTGCATATATGTTTCTTAGACTATATAGAAGCAATATATACAAAGATTTCAACCCTCTACCTGTTCCATTCATTGTTCTACTTGTCGAAAGTTACAAATAATTTCCGATAAAGGATTAACAATGGGGCTCGTAGTTCACTTAAACTTGAAGAACAAAAAATTGGCAAATGTTACTGTTTGGATGCTTTGCATATATGTTTCTTAGACTATATAGAAGCAATATATACAAAGATTTCAACCGTCTACGTGTTCCAATCATTGTTCTACTTGTCGAAATTTACAAATAATTTCCTTTAAAGGATTAACAATGGGGCTCGTTGTTCACTTAAACTTGAAGAACAAAAAAGTGTCGAATGGTACTGTTTGGATGCTTTGCATATATGTTTCTTAGACTATATAGAAGCAATATATACATTGATTTCAACCGGCTACCTGTTCCATTCATTGTTCTACTTGTCGAAATTTACAAATAATTTCCGATAAAGGATTAACCATTGGGGCTCATTGTTCACTTAAACTTGAAGAACAAAAAATTGGCGAATTGTACTGTTTGGATGATTTGCATATATGTATCTTAGACTTTATAGAAGCAATATATACAAAGATTTCAACCGTCTACCTGTTCCATTCATTGATCTACTTGTCGAAAGTTACAAATAATTTCCGATAAAGGATTAACAATGGGTCTCATTGTTCACTTAAACTTGAAGAACAAAAAATTGGCGAATGGTACTGTTTGGATGCTTTGCATATATGTTTCTTAGACTATATGGAAGCATAAATATACATTGATTTCAACCGTCTACCTGTTCCATTCATTGATCTACTTGTCGAAAGTTACAAATAATTTCCTTTAAAGGATTAACAATGGAGCTCGTTGTTCACTTAAACTTGAAGAACAAAAAAGTGTCGAATGGTACTGTTTGGATGCTTTGCATATATGTTTCTTAGACTATATAGAAGCAATATATACATTGATTTCAACCGTCTACCTGTTCCATTCATTGTTCTACTTGTCGAAAGTTACAAATAAGTTCCGTTAAAGTATTAACAATGGGGCTCGTAGTTCACTTAAACTTGAAGGTCAAATAATTGGCGAATTGTACTGTTTGGATGATTTGCATATATGTATCTTAGACTTTATAGAAGCAATATATACATAGATTTCAACCGTCTACCTGTTCCATTCATTGATCTACTTGTCGAAAGTTACAAATAATTTCCGATAAAGGATTAACAATGGGTCTCATTGTTCACTTAAACTTGAAGAACAAAAAATTGGCGAATGGTACTGTTTGGATGCTTTGCATATATGTTTCTTAGACTATATGGAAGCAATATATACAAAGATTTCAACCGTCTACGTGTTCCAATCATTGTTCTACTTGTCGAAATTTACAAATAATTTCCTTTAAAGGATTAACAATGGGGCTCGTTGTTCACTTAAACTTGAAGAACAAAAAAGTGGCGAATGGTACTGTTTGGATGCTTTGCATATATGTTTCTTAGACTATATAGAAGCATAAATATACATTGATTTCAACCGTCTACCTGTTCCATTCATTGTTCTACTTGTCGCAAGTTACAAATAATTTCCGTTAAAGTATTAACAATGGGGCTCGTAGTTCACTTATACTTGAAGATCAAATAATTGGCGAATTGTACTGTTTGGATGATTTGCATATATGTTTCTTAGACTTTATAGAAGCAATATATACAAAGATTTCAACCGTCTACCTGTTCCATTCATTGTTCTAATTGTCGAAAGTTACAAATAATTTCCGATAAAGGATTAACAATGGGGATCGTAGTTTACTTAATCTTGAAGAACAAGAAATTGGCGAATTGTGCTGTTTGGATGCTTTGCATATATGTTTCTTAGACTATATAGAAGCAATATATACAAAGATTTCAACCGTCTACCTGTTCCATTCATTGTTCTACTTGTCGAAAGTTACAAATAATTTCCTTTAAAGGATTAACAATGGGGCTCGTAGTTCACTTAAACTTGAAGAACAAAAAATTGGCGAATTGTACTGTTTGGATGCTTTGCACATATGTTTCATAGACTATATAGAAGCAATATATACAATGATTTCAACCGTCTACCTGTTCCATTCCTTGTTCTACTTGTCGAAAGTTACAAATAATTTCCTTTAAAGGATTAACAATGGGGCTCGTTGTTCAGTTAAACTTGAAGATCAAATAATTGGCGAATTGTACTGTTTGGATGATTTGCATATATGTTTCTTAGACTTTATAGAAGCAATATATACAAAGATTTCAACCGTCTACCTGTTCCATTCATTGTTCTACTTGTCGACAGTTACAAATAATTTCCGTTAAGGCATTAACAATGGGGATCGTAGTTTACTTAATCTTGAAGAACAAGAAATTGGCGAATTGTGCTGTTTGGATGCTTTGCATATATGTTTCTTAGACTATATAGAAGCAATATATACAAAGATTTCAACCGTCTACCTGTTCCATTCATTGTTCTACTTGTCGAAAGTTACAATTAATTTCCGTTAAGGGATTAACAATGGGGCTCGTAGTTCACTTAAACTTGAAGAACAAAAAATTGGCGAATGGTACTGTTTGGATGCTTTGCATAAATGTTTCTTAGACTATATAGAAGCAATATATACATTGATTTCAACCGGCTACCTGTTCCATTCATTGTTCTACTTGTCGAAATTTACAAATAATTTCCTTTAAAGGATTAACAATGGGGCTCGTTGTTCACTTAAACTTGAAGAACAAAAAAGTGGCGAATGGTACTGTTTGGGTGCTTTGCATATATGTTTCTTAGACTATATAGAAGCAATATATACAAAGATTTCAACCGTCTACCTGTTCCATTCATTGTTCTACTTGTCGAAAGTTACAAATAATTTCCGATAAAGGATTAACAATGGGGCTCATTGTTCACTTAAACTTGGAGAACAAAAAATTGGCGAATGGTACTGTTTGGATGCATGGCATATATGTTTCTTAGACTATATAGAAGCAATATATACAAAGATTTCAACCGTCTACCTGTTCCATTCATTGTTCTACTTGTCGAATGTTACAAATAATTTCCGTTAAGGGATTAACAATGGGGATCGTAGTTTACTTAAACTTGAAGAACAAAAAATTGGCGAATGGTACTGTTTGGATGCTTTGCATATATGTTTCTTAGACTATATGGAAGCAATATATACAAAGATTTCAACCGTCTACGTGTTCCAATCATTGTTCTACTTGTCGAAATTTACAAATAATTTCCTTTAAAGGATTAACAATGGGGCTCGTTGTTCACTTAAACTTGAAGAACAAAAAAGTGGCGAATGGTACTGTTTGGGTGCTTTGCATATATGTTTCTTAGACTATATAGAAGCAATATATACAAAGATTTCAACCGTCTACCTGTTCCATTCATTGTTCTACTTGTCGAAAGTTACAAATAATTTCCTTTAAAGGATTAACAATGGGGCTCATTGTTCACTTAAACTTGAAGAACAAAAAATTGGCGAATTGTACTGTTTGGATGCTTTGCATATATGTTTCTTAGACTATATAGAAGCAATATATACAAAGATTTCAACCCTCTACCTGTTCCATTCATTGTTCTACTTGTCGAAAGTTACAAATAATTTCCGATAAAGGATTAACAATGGGGCTCGTAGTTCACTTAAACTTGAAGAACAAAAAATTGGCAAATGTTACTGTTTGGATGCTTTGCATATATGTTTCTTAGACTATATAGAAGCAATATATACAAAGATTTCAACCGTCTACGTGTTCCAATCATTGTTCTACTTGTCGAAATTTACAAATAATTTCCTTTAAAGGATTAACAATGGGGCTCGTTGTTCACTTAAACTTGAAGAACAAAAAAGTGTCGAATGGTACTGTTTGGATGCTTTGCATATATGTTTCTTAGACTATATAGAAGCAATATATACATTGATTTCAACCGGCTACCTGTTCCATTCATTGTTCTACTTGTCGAAATTTACAAATAATTTCCGATAAAGGATTAACCATTGGGGCTCATTGTTCACTTAAACTTGAAGAACAAAAAATTGGCGAATTGTACTGTTTGGATGATTTGCATATATGTATCTTAGACTTTATAGAAGCAATATATACAAAGATTTCAACCGTCTACCTGTTCCATTCATTGATCTACTTGTCGAAAGTTACAAATAATTTCCGATAAAGGATTAACAATGGGTCTCATTGTTCACTTAAACTTGAAGAACAAAAAATTGGCGAATGGTACTGTTTGGATGCTTTGCATATATGTTTCTTAGACTATATGGAAGCATAAATATACATTGATTTCAACCGTCTACCTGTTCCATTCATTGTTCTACTTGTCGCAAGTTACAAATAATTTCCGTTAAAGTATTAACAATGGGGCTCGTAGTTCACTTATACTTGAAGATCAAATAATTGGCGAATTGTACTGTTTGGATGATTTGCATATATGTTTCTTAGACTTTATAGAAGCAATATATACAAAGATTTCAACCGTCTACCTGTTCCATTCATTGTTCTAATTGTCGAAAGTTACAAATAATTTCCGATAAAGGATTAACAATGGGGATCGTAGTTTACTTAATCTTGAAGAACAAGAAATTGGCGAATTGTGCTGTTTGGATGCTTTGCATATATGTTTCTTAGACTATATAGAAGCAATATATACAAAGATTTCAACCGTCTACCTGTTCCATTCATTGTTCTACTTGTCGAAAGTTACAAATAATTTCCTTTAAAGGATTAACAATGGGGCTCGTAGTTCACTTAAACTTGAAGAACAAAAAATTGGCGAATTGTACTGTTTGGATGCTTTGCACATATGTTTCATAGACTATATAGAAGCAATATATACAATGATTTCAACCGTCTACCTGTTCCATTCCTTGTTCTACTTGTCGAAAGTTACAAATAATTTCCTTTAAAGGATTAACAATGGGGCTCGTTGTTCACTTAAACTTGAAGATCAAATAATTGGCGAATTGTACTGTTTGGATGATTTGCATATATGTTTCTTAGACTTTATAGAAGCAATATATACAAAGATTTCAACCGTCTACCTGTTCCATTCATTGTTCTACTTGTCGACAGTTACAAATAATTTCCGTTAAGGCATTAACAATGGGGATCGTAGTTTACTTAATCTTGAAGAACAAGAAATTGGCGAATTGTGCTGTTTGGATGCTTTGCATATATGTTTCTTAGACTATATAGAAGCAATATATACAAAGATTTCAACCGTCTACCTGTTCCATTCATTGTTCTACTTGTCGAAAGTTACAATTAATTTCCGTTAAGGGATTAACAATGGGGCTCGTAGTTCACTTAAACTTGAAGAACAAAAAATTGGCGAATGGTACTGTTTGGATGCTTTGCATAAATGTTTCTTAGACTATATAGAAGCAATATATACAAAGATTTCAACCGTCTACCTGTTCCATTCATTGTTCTACTTGTCGAAAGTTACAAATAATTTCCGTTAAAGTATTAACAATGGGGCTCGTAGTTCACTTATACTTGAAGATCAAATAATTGGCGAATTGTACTGTTTGGATGATTTGCATATATGTTTCTTAGACTTTATAGAAGCAATATATACAAAGATTTCAACCCTCTACCTGTTCCATTCATTGTTCTACTTGTCGAAAGTTACAAATAATTTCCGATAAAGGATTAACAATGGGTCTCATTGTTCACTTAAACTTGAAGAACAAAAAATTGGCGAATGGTACTGTTTGAATGCTTTGCATATATGTTTCTTAGACTATATGGAAGCAATATATACAAAGATTTCAACCGTCTACGTGTTCCAATCATTGTTCTACTTGTCGAAATTTACAAATAATTTCCTTTAAAGGATTAACAATGGGGCTCGTTGTTCACTTAAACTTGAAGAACAAAAAAGTGTCGAATGGTACTGTTTGGATGCTTTGCATATATGTTTCTTAGACTATATAGAAGCAATATATACATTGATTTCAACCGTCTACCTGTTCCATTCATTGTTCTACTTGTCGACAGTTACAAATAAGTTCCGTTAAAGTATTAACAATGGGGCTCGTAGTTCACTTAATCTTGAAGGTCAAATAATTGGCGAATTGTACTGTTTGGATGATTTGCATATATGTATCTTAGACTTTATAGAAGCAATATATACAAAGATTTCAACCGTCTACCTGTTCCATTCATTGATCTACTTGTCGAAAGTTACAAATAATTTCCGATAAAGGATTAACAATGGGTCTCATTGTTCACTTAAACTTGAAGAACAAAAAATTTGCGAATTGTACTGTTTGGATGCTTTGCATATATGTTTCTTAGACTATATAGAAGCAATATATACAAAGATTTCAACCCTCTACCTGTTCCATTCATTGTTCTACTTGTCGAAATTTACAAATAATTTCCTTTAAAGGATTAACAATGGGGCTCGTTGTTCACTTAAACTTGAAGAACAAAAAAGTGGCGAATGGTACTGTTTGGGTGCTTTGCATATATGTTTCTTAGACTATATAGAAGCAATATATACAAAGATTTCAACCGTCTACCTGTTCCATTCATTGTTCTACTTGTCGAAAGTTACAAATAATTTCCGATAAAGGATTAACAATGGGGCTCATTGTTCACTTATACTTGGAGAACAAAAAATTGGCGAATGGTACTGTTTGGATGCTTTGCATATATGTTTCTTAGACTATATAGAAGCAATATATACAAAGATTTCAACCGTCTACCTGTTCCATTCATTGTTCTACTTGTCGAAAGTTACAAATAATTTCCTTTAAAGGATTAACAATGGGGCTCATTGTTCACTTAAACTTGAAGAACAAAAAATTGGCGAATTGTACTGTTTGGATGCTTTGCATATATGTTTCTTAGACTATATAGAAGCAATATATACAATGATTTCAACCGTCTACCTGTTCCATTCATTGTTCTACTTGTCGAATGTTACAAATAATTTCCGTTTCATGATTATCAATGGGGCTCGTTGTTCACTTAAACTTGAAGAACAAAAAATTGGCGAATGGTACTGTTTAGATGCTTTGCATATATGTTTCTTAGACTATATAGAAGCAATATATACAAAGATTTCAACCGTCTACCTGTTCCATTCATTGTTCTACTTGTCGAAAGTTACAAATAATTTCCTTTAAAGGATTAACAATGGGGCTCATTGTTCACTTAAACTTGAAGAACAAAAAATTGGCGAATTGTACTGTTTGGATGCTTTGCATATATGTTTCTTAGACTATATAGAAGCAATATATACAAAGATTTCAACCCTCTACCTGTTCCATTCATTGTTCTACTTGTCGAAATTTACAAATAATTTCCTTTAAAGGATTAACAATGGGGCTCGTTGTTCACTTAAACTTGAAGAACAAAAAATTGGCGAATGGTACTGTTTGGATGCTTTGCATATATGTTTCTTAGACTATATAGAAGCAATATATACAAAGATTTCAACCGTCTACCTGTTCCATTCGTTGTTCTACTTGTCGAAATTTACAAATAATTTCCGATAACGGATTAACAATGGGGATCGTAGTTTACTTAAACTTGAAGAACAAAAAATTGGCGAATTGTACTGTTTGGATGCTTTGCATATATGTTTCTTAGACTATATAGAAGCAATATATACAATGATTTCAACCGTCTACCTGTTCCAGTCATTGTTCTACTTGTCGAAATTTACAAATAATTTCCTTTAAAGGATTAACAATGGGGCTCGTTGTTCACTTAAACTTGAAGAACAAAAAAGTGGCGAATGGTACTGTTTGGGTGCTTTGCATATATGTTTCTTAGACTATATAGAAGCAATATATACAAAGATTTCAACCGTCTACCTGTTCCATTCATTGTTCTACTTGTCGAAAGTTACAAATAATTACAGATAAAGGATTAACAATGGGGATCGTAGTTCACTCAAACTTGAAGAACAAAAAATTGGCGAATTGTACTGTTTGGATGCTTTGCGTACATGTTTCTTAGACTATATGGAAGCAATATATACAAAGATTTCAACCGTCTACCTTTTCCATTCATTGTTCTACTTGTCGAAAGTTACAAATAATTTCCGATAACGGATTAAACATTGGGGCTCATTGTTCACTTAAACTTGAAGAACAAAAAATTGGCGAATTGTACTGTTTGGATGCTTTGCATATATGTTTCTTATACTATATAGAAGCAATATATACAAAGATTTCAACCGTCTACCTGTCCCATTCATTGTTCTACTTGTCGAAAATTACAAATAATTACCGATAAAGGATTAACCATTGGGGCTCATTGTTCACTTAAACTTGAAGAACAAAAAATTGGCGCATCGTACTGTTTGGATGCTTTGCATATATGTTTCTTATACTATATAGAAGCAATATATACAAAGATTTCAACCGTCTACCTGTTCCATTCACTGTTCTACTTGTCGAAAGTTACAAATAATTTCCGTTAAGGGATTAACAATGGGGATCGTAGTTCACTTAAACTTGAAGAACAAAAAATTGGCGAATTGTACTGTTTGGATGCTTTGCGTACATGTTTCTTAGACTATATAGAAGCAATATATTCATTGATTTCATCCGGCTACCTGTTCCATTCATTGTTCTACTTGTCGAAATTTACAAATAATTTCCTTTAAAGGATTAACAATGGGGCTCGTTGTTCACTTAAACTTGAAGAACAAAAAAGTGGCGAATGGTACTGTTTGGGTGCTTTGCATATATGTTTCTTAGACTATATAGAAGCAATATATACAAAGATTTCAACCGTCTACCTGTTCCATTCATTGTTCTACTTGTCGAAAGTTACGAATAATTTCCGATAAAGGATTAACAATGGGGCTCATTGTTCACTTAAACTTGGAGAACAAAAAATTGGCGAATGGTACTGTTTGGATGCATGGCATATATGTTTCTTAGACTATATAGAAGCAATATATACAAAGATTTCAACCGTCTACCTGTTCCATTCATTGTTCTACTTGTCGAAAGTTACAAATAATTTCCTTTAAAGGATTAACAATGGGGCTCATTGTTCACTTAAACTTGAAAAACAAAAAATTGGCGAATTGTACTGTTTGGATGCTTTGCATATATGTTTCTTAGACTATATACAAGCAATATATACAATGATTTCAACCGTCTACCTGTTCCATTCATTGTTCTACTTGTCGAATGTTACAAATAATTTCCGTTAAGGGATTAACAATGGGGATCGTAGTTTACTTAAACTTGAAGAACAAAAAATTGGCGAATTGTACTGTTTGGATGCTTTGCATATATGTTTCTTAGACTATATAGAAGCAATATATACATTGATTTCAACCGGCTACCTGTTTCATTCATTGTTCTACTTGTCGAAAGTTACAAATAAATTCCTTTAAAGGATTAACAATGGGGCTCGTAGTTCACTTAAACTTGAAGAGAAAAAAATTGTCGAATTGTACTGTTTGGATGCTTTGCATATATGTTTCTTAAACTATATAGAAGCAATATATACAATGATTTCAACCGTCTACCTGTTTCATTCATTGTTCTACTTGTCGAAAGTTACAAATAATTTCCGTTAAGGGATTAACAATGGGGATCGTAGTTTACTTAAACTTGAAGAACAAAAAATTGGCGAATTGTACTGTTTGGATGCTTTGCATATATGTTTCTTAGACTATATAGAAGCAATATATACAATGATTTCAACCGTCTACCTGTTCCATTCATTGTTCTACTTGTCGAAAGTTAGAAATAATTTCCGTTAAGGGATTAACAATGGGGATCGTAGTTTACTTAAACTTGAAGAACAAATAATTGGCGAATTGTACTGTTTATATGCTTTGCTTATATGTTTCTTAGACTATATAGAAGCAATATATACAAGGATTTCAACCGTCTACCTGTTCCATTCATTGTTCTACTTGCCGAAATTTACAAATAATTTCCTTTAAAGGATTAAGAATGGGGCTCGTAGTTCACTTAAACTTGAAGAGCAAAAAATTGGCGAATTGTACTGTTTGGATGCTTTGCATAGATGTTTCTTAGACTATTTAGAAGCAATATATAGAAATATTTCACCCGTCTACCTGTACTATTCATTGTTCTACTTGTAGAAAGTTACAATTAATTTCCATTTCATGATTATCAATGGGGCTCGCTGTTCACTTAAACTTGAAGATCAATAAATAGGCGATTGTTACTGTTTAGATGCTTTGCATATAGGTTTCTTAGACTATATAGAAGCAACATATACAAAGATTTCAACCGTCTACGTGTACCAATCATTGTTCTACTTGTCGAAATTTACAAATAATTTCCTTTAAAGGATTAACAATGGGGCTCGTTGTTCACTTAAACTTGAAGAACAAAAAAGTGGCGAATGGTACTGTTTGGGTGCATTGCATATATGTTTCTTAAACTATATAGAAGCAATATATACAAAGATTTCAACCGTCTACCTGTTCCATTCATTGTTCTACTTGTCGAAAGTTACAAATAATTTCCTTTAAAGGATTAACAATGGGGCTCATTGTTCACTTAAACTTGAAGAACAAAAAATTGGCGAATTGTACTGTTTGGATGCTTTGCATATATGTTTCTTAGACAATATAGAAGCAATATATACAATGATTTCAACCGTCTACGTGTTCCAATCATTGTTCTACTTGTCGAAATTTACAAATAATTTCCTTTAAAGGATTAACAATGGGGCTCGTTGTTCACTTAAACTTGAAGAACAAAAAAGTGTCGAATGGTACTGTTTGGATGCTTTGCATATATGTTTCTTAGACTATATAGAAGCAATATATACATTGATTTCAACCGTCTACCTGTTCCATTCATTGTTCTACTTGTCGACAGTTACAAATAAGTTCCGTTAAAGTATTAACAATGGGGCTCGTAGTTCACTTAATCTTGAAGGTCAAATAATTGGCGAATTGTACTGTTTGGATGATTTGCATATATGTATCTTAGACTTTATAGAAGCAATATATACAAAGATTTCAACCGTCTACCTGTTCCATTCATTGATCTACTTGTCGAAAGTTACAAATAATTTCCGATAAAGGATTAACAATGGGTCTCATTGTTCACTTAAACTTGAAGAACAAAAAATTTGCGAATTGTACTGTTTGGATGCTTTGCATATATGTTTCTTAGACTATATAGAAGCAATATATACAAAGATTTCAACCCTCTACCTGTTCCATTCATTGTTCTACTTGTCGAAATTTACAAATAATTTCCTTTAAAGGATTAACAATGGGGCTCGTTGTTCACTTAAACTTGAAGAACAAAAAAGTGGCGAATGGTACTGTTTGGGTGCTTTGCATATATGTTTCTTAGACTATATAGAAGCAATATATACAAAGATTTCAACCGTCTACCTGTTCCATTCATTGTTCTACTTGTCGAAAGTTACAAATAATTTCCGATAAAGGATTAACAATGGGGCTCATTGTTCACTTATACTTGGAGAACAAAAAATTGGCGAATGGTACTGTTTGGATGCTTTGCATATATGTTTCTTAGACTATATAGAAGCAATATATACAAAGATTTCAACCGTCTACCTGTTCCATTCATTGTTCTACTTGTCGAAAGTTACAAATAATTTCCTTTAAAGGATTAACAATGGGGCTCATTGTTCACTTAAACTTGAAGAACAAAAAATTGGCGAATTGTACTGTTTGGATGCTTTGCATATATGTTTCTTAGACTATATAGAAGCAATATATACAATGATTTCAACCGTCTACCTGTTCCATTCATTGTTCTACTTGTCGAATGTTACAAATAATTTCCGTTTCATGATTATCAATGGGGCTCGTTGTTCACTTAAACTTGAAGAACAAAAAATTGGCGAATGGTACTGTTTAGATGCTTTGCATATATGTTTCTTAGACTATATAGAAGCAATATATACAAAGATTTCAACCGTCTACCTGTTCCATTCATTGTTCTACTTGTCGAAAGTTACAAATAATTTCCTTTAAAGGATTAACAATGGGGCTCATTGTTCACTTAAACTTGAAGAACAAAAAATTGGCGAATTGTACTGTTTGGATGCTTTGCATATATGTTTCTTAGACTATATAGAAGCAATATATACAAAGATTTCAACCCTCTACCTGTTCCATTCATTGTTCTACTTGTCGAAATTTACAAATAATTTCCTTTAAAGGATTAACAATGGGGCTCGTTGTTCACTTAAACTTGAAGAACAAAAAATTGGCGAATGGTACTGTTTGGATGCTTTGCATATATGTTTCTTAGACTATATAGAAGCAATATATACAAAGATTTCAACCGTCTACCTGTTCCATTCATTGTTCTACTTGTCGAAATTTACAAATAATTTCCGATAACGGATTAACAATGGGGATCGTAGTTTACTTAAACTTGAAGAACAAAAAATTGGCGAATTGTACTGTTTGGATGCTTTGCATATATGTTTCTTAGACTATATAGAAGCAATATATACAATGATTTCAACCGTCTACCTGTTCCAGTCATTGTTCTACTTGTCGAAATTTACAAATAATTTCCTTTAAAGGATTAACAATGGGGCTCGTTGTTCACTTAAACTTGAAGAACAAAAAAGTGGCGAATGGTACTGTTTGGGTGCTTTGCATATATGTTTCTTAGACTATATAGAAGCAATATATACAAAGATTTCAACCGTCTACCTGTTCCATTCATTGTTCTACTTGTCGAAAGTTACGAATAATTTCCGATAAAGGATTAACAATGGGGCTCATTGTTCACTTAAACTTGGAGAACAAAAAATTGGCGAATGGTACTGTTTGGATGCATGGCATATATGTTTCTTAGACTATATAGAAGCAATATATACAAAGATTTCAACCGTCTACCTGTTCCATTCATTGTTCTACTTGTCGAAAGTTACAAATAATTTCCTTTAAAGGATTAACAATGGGGCTCATTGTTCACTTAAACTTGAAAAACAAAAAATTGGCGAATTGTACTGTTTGGATGCTTTGCATATATGTTTCTTAGACTATATACAAGCAATATATACAATGATTTCAACCGTCTACCTGTTCCATTCATTGTTCTACTTGTCGAATGTTACAAATAATTTCCGTTAAGGGATTAACAATGGGGATCGTAGTTTACTTAAACTTGAAGAACAAAAAATTGGCGAATTGTACTGTTTGGATGCTTTGCATATATGTTTCTTAGACTATATAGAAGCAATATATACATTGATTTCAACCGGCTACCTGTTTCATTCATTGTTCTACTTGTCGAAAGTTACAAATAAATTCCTTTAAAGGATTAACAATGGGGCTCGTAGTTCACTTAAACTTGAAGAGAAAAAAATTGTCGAATTGTACTGTTTGGATGCTTTGCATATATGTTTCTTAAACTATATAGAAGCAATATATACAATGATTTCAACCGTCTACCTGTTTCATTCATTGTTCTACTTGTCGAAAGTTACAAATAATTTCCGTTAAGGGATTAACAATGGGGATCGTAGTTTACTTAAACTTGAAGAACAAAAAATTGGCGAATTGTACTGTTTGGATGCTTTGCATATATGTTTCTTAGACTATATAGAAGCAATATATACAATGATTTCAACCGTCTACCTGTTCCATTCATTGTTCTACTTGTCGAAAGTTAGAAATAATTTCCGTTAAGGGATTAACAATGGGGATCGTAGTTTACTTAAACTTGAAGAACAAATAATTGGCGAATTGTACTGTTTATATGCTTTGCTTATATGTTTCTTAGACTATATAGAAGCAATATATACAAGGATTTCAACCGTCTACCTGTTCCATTCATTGTTCTACTTGCCGAAATTTACAAATAATTTCCTTTAAAGGATTAACAATGGGGCTCGTAGTTCACTTAAACTTGAAGAGCAAAAAATTGGCGAATTGTACTGTTTGGATGCTTTGCATAGATGTTTCTTAGACTATTTAGAAGCAATATATAGAAATATTTCACCCGTCTACCTGTACTATTCATTGTTCTACTTGTAGAAAGTTACAATTAATTTCCATTTCATGATTATCAATGGGGCTCGCTGTTCACTTAAACTTGAAGATCAATAAATAGGCGATTGTTACTGTTTAGATGCTTTGCATATAGGTTTCTTAGACTATATAGAAGCAACATATACAAAGATTTCAACCGTCTACGTGTACCAATCATTGTTCTACTTGTCGAAATTTACAAATAATTTCCTTTAAAGGATTAACAATGGGGCTCGTTGTTCACTTAAACTTGAAGAACAAAAAAGTGGCGAATGGTACTGTTTGGGTGCATTGCATATATGTTTCTTAAACTATATAGAAGCAATATATACAAAGATTTCAACCGTCTACCTGTTCCATTCATTGTTCTACTTGTCGAAAGTTACAAATAATTTCCTTTAAAGGATTAACAATGGGGCTCATTGTTCACTTAAACTTGAAGAACAAAAAATTGGCGAATTGTACTGTTTGGATGCTTTGCATATATGTTTCTTAGACTATATAGAAGCAATATATACAATGATTTCAACCGTCTACGTGTTCCAATCATTGTTCTACTTGTCGAAATTTACAAATAATTTCCTTTAAAGGATTAACAATGGGGCTCGTTGTTCACTTAAACTTGAAGAACAAAAAAGTGTCGAATGGTACTGTTTGGATGCTTTGCATATATGTTTCTTAGACTATATAGAAGCAATATATACATTGATTTCAACCGTCTACCTGTTCCATTCATTGTTCTACTTGTCGACAGTTACAAATAAGTTCCGTTAAAGTATTAACAATGGGGCTCGTAGTTCACTTAATCTTGAAGGTCAAATAATTGGCGAATTGTACTGTTTGGATGATTTGCATATATGTATCTTAGACTTTATAGAAGCAATATATACAAAGATTTCAACCGTCTACCTGTTCCATTCATTGATCTACTTGTCGAAAGTTACAAATAATTTCCGATAAAGGATTAACAATGGGTCTCATTGTTCACTTAAACTTGAAGAACAAAAAATTTGCGAATTGTACTGTTTGGATGCTTTGCATATATGTTTCTTAGACTATATAGAAGCAATATATACAAAGATTTCAACCCTCTACCTGTTCCATTCATTGTTCTACTTGTCGAAATTTACAAATAATTTCCTTTAAAGGATTAACAATGGGGCTCGTTGTTCACTTAAACTTGAAGAACAAAAAAGTGGCGAATGGTACTGTTTGGGTGCTTTGCATATATGTTTCTTAGACTATATAGAAGCAATATATACAAAGATTTCAACCGTCTACCTGTTCCATTCATTGTTCTACTTGTCGAAAGTTACAAATAATTTCCGATAAAGGATTAACAATGGGGCTCATTGTTCACTTATACTTGGAGAACAAAAAATTGGCGAATGGTACTGTTTGGATGCTTTGCATATATGTTTCTTAGACTATATAGAAGCAATATATACAAAGATTTCAACCGTCTACCTGTTCCATTCATTGTTCTACTTGTCGAAAGTTACAAATAATTTCCTTTAAAGGATTAACAATGGGGCTCATTGTTCACTTAAACTTGAAGAACAAAAAATTGGCGAATTGTACTGTTTGGATGCTTTGCATATATGTTTCTTAGACTATATAGAAGCAATATATACAATGATTTCAACCGTCTACCTGTTCCATTCATTGTTCTACTTGTCGAATGTTACAAATAATTTCCGTTTCATGATTATCAATGGGGCTCGTTGTTCACTTAAACTTGAAGAACAAAAAATTGGCGAATGGTACTGTTTAGATGCTTTGCATATATGTTTCTTAGACTATATAGAAGCAATATATACAAAGATTTCAACCGTCTACCTGTTCCATTCATTGTTCTACTTGTCGAAAGTTACAAATAATTTCCTTTAAAGGATTAACAATGGGGCTCATTGTTCACTTAAACTTGAAGAACAAAAAATTGGCGAATTGTACTGTTTGGATGCTTTGCATATATGTTTCTTAGACTATATAGAAGCAATATATACAAAGATTTCAACCCTCTACCTGTTCCATTCATTGTTCTACTTGTCGAAATTTACAAATAATTTCCTTTAAAGGATTAACAATGGGGCTCGTTGTTCACTTAAACTTGAAGAACAAAAAAGTGGCGAATGGTACTGTTTGGGTGCTTTGCATATATGTTTCTTAGACTATATAGAAGCAATATATACAAAGATTTCAACCGTCTACCTGTTCCATTCATTGTTCTACTTGTCGAAAGTTACAAATAATTTCCGATAAAGGATTAACAATGGGGCTCATTGTTCACTTATACTTGGAGAACAAAAAATTGGCGAATGGTACTGTTTGGATGCTTTGCATATATGTTTCTTAGACTATATAGAAGCAATATATACAAAGATTTCAACCGTCTACCTGTTCCATTCATTGTTCTACTTGTCGAAAGTTACAAATAATTTCCTTTAAAGGATTAACAATGGGGCTCATTGTTCACTTAAACTTGAAGAACAAAAAATTGGCGAATTGTACTGTTTGGATGCTTTGCATATATGTTTCTTAGACTATATAGAAGCAATATATACAATGATTTCAACCGTCTACCTGTTCCATTCATTGTTCTACTTGTCGAATGTTACAAATAATTTCCGTTTCATGATTATCAATGGGGCTCGTTGTTCACTTAAACTTGAAGAACAAAAAATTGGCGAATGGTACTGTTTAGATGCTTTGCATATATGTTTCTTAGACTATATAGAAGCAATATATACAAAGATTTCAACCGTCTACCTGTTCCATTCATTGTTCTACTTGTCGAAAGTTACAAATAATTTCCTTTAAAGGATTAACAATGGGGCTCATTGTTCACTTAAACTTGAAGAACAAAAAATTGGCGAATTGTACTGTTTGGATGCTTTGCATATATGTTTCTTAGACTATATAGAAGCAATATATACAAAGATTTCAACCCTCTACCTGTTCCATTCATTGTTCTACTTGTCGAAATTTACAAATAATTTCCTTTAAAGGATTAACAATGGGGCTCGTTGTTCACTTAAACTTGAAGAACAAAAAATTGGCGAATGGTACTGTTTGGATGCTTTGCATATATGTTTCTTAGACTATATAGAAGCAATATATACAATGATTTCAACCGTCTACCTGTTCCAGTCATTGTTCTACTTGTCGAAATTTACAAATAATTTCCTTTAAAGGATTAACAATGGGGCTCGTTGTTCACTTAAACTTGAAGAACAAAAAAGTGGCGAATGGTACTGTTTGGGTGCTTTGCATATATGTTTCTTAGACTATATAGAAGCAATATATACAAAGATTTCAACCGTCTACCTGTTCCATTCATTGTTCTACTTGTCGAAAGTTACAAATAATTACAGATAAAGGATTAACAATGGGGATCGTAGTTCACTCAAACTTGAAGAACAAAAAATTGGCGAATTGTACTGTTTGGATGCTTTGCGTACATGTTTCTTAGACTATATGGAAGCAATATATACAAAGATTTCAACCGTCTACCTTTTCCATTCATTGTTCTACTTGTCGAAAGTTACAAATAATTTCCGATAACGGATTAAACATAGGGGCTCATTGTTCACTTAAACTTGAAGAACAAAAAATTGGCGAATTGTACTGATTGGATGCTTTGCATATATGTTTCTTATACTATATAGAAGCAATATATACAAAGATTTCAACCGTCTACCTGTCCCATTCATTGTTCTACTTGTCGAAAATTACAAATAATTACCGATAAAGGATTAACCATTGGGGCTCATTGTTCACTTAAACTTGAAGAACAAAAAATTGGCGCATCGTACTGTTTGGATGCTTTGCATATATGTTTCTTATACTATATAGAAGCAATATATACAAAGATTTCAACCGTCTACCTGTTCCATTCACTGTTCTACTTGTCGAAAGTTACAAATAATTTCCGTTAAGGGATTAACAATGGGGATCGTAGTTCACTTAAACTTGAAGAACAAAAAATTGGCGAATTGTACTGTTTGGATGCTTTGCGTACATGTTTCTTAGACTATATAGAAGCAATATATACATTGATTTCATCCGGCTACCTGTTCCATTCATTGTTCTACTTGTCGAAATTTACAAATAATTTCCTTTAAAGGATTAACAATGGGGCTCGTTGTTCACTTAAACTTGAAGAACAAAAAATTGGCGAATGGTACTGTTTGGATGCTTTGCATATATGTTTCTTAGACTATATAGAAGCAATATATACAATGATTTCAACCGTCTACCTGTTCCAGTCATTGTTCTACTTGTCGAAATTTACAAATAATTTCCTTTAAAGGATTAACAATGGGGCTCGTTGTTCACTTAAACTTGAAGAACAAAAAAGTGGCGAATGGTACTGTTTGGGTGCTTTGCATATATGTTTCTTAGACTATATAGAAGCAATATATACAAAGATTTCAACCGTCTACCTGTTCCATTCATTGTTCTACTTGTCGAAAGTTACAAATAATTACAGATAAAGGATTAACAATGGGGATCGTAGTTCACTCAAACTTGAAGAACAAAAAATTGGCGAATTGTACTGTTTGGATGCTTTGCGTACATGTTTCTTAGACTATATGGAAGCAATATATACAAAGATTTCAACCGTCTACCTTTTCCATTCATTGTTCTACTTGTCGAAAGTTACAAATAATTTCCGATAACGGATTAAACATAGGGGCTCATTGTTCACTTAAACTTGAAGAACAAAAAATTGGCGAATTGTACTGATTGGATGCTTTGCATATATGTTTCTTATACTATATAGAAGCAATATATACAAAGATTTCAACCGTCTACCTGTCCCATTCATTGTTCTACTTGTCGAAAATTACAAATAATTACCGATAAAGGATTAACCATTGGGGCTCATTGTTCACTTAAACTTGAAGAACAAAAAATTGGCGCATCGTACTGTTTGGATGCTTTGCATATATGTTTCTTATACTATATAGAAGCAATATATACAAAGATTTCAACCGTCTACCTGTTCCATTCACTGTTCTACTTGTCGAAAGTTACAAATAATTTCCGTTAAGGGATTAACAATGGGGATCGTAGTTCACTTAAACTTGAAGAACAAAAAATTGGCGAATTGTACTGTTTGGATGCTTTGCGTACATGTTTCTTAGACTATATAGAAGCAATATATACATTGATTTCATCCGGCTACCTGTTCCATTCATTGTTCTACTTGTCGAAATTTACAAATAATTTCCTTTAAAGGATTAACAATGGGGCTCGTTGTTCACTTAAACTTGAAGAACAAAAAAGTGGCGAATGGTACTGTTTGGGTGCTTTGCATATATGTTTCTTAGACTATATAGAAGCAATATATACAAAGATTTCAACCGTCTACCTGTTCCATTCATTGTTCTACTTGTCGAAAGTTACGAATAATTTCCGATAAAGGATTAACAATGGGGCTCATTGTTCACTTAAACTTGGAGAACAAAAAATTGGCGAATGGTACTGTTTGGATGCATGGCATATATGTTTCTTAGACTATATAGAAGCAATATATACAAAGATTTCAACCGTCTACCTGTTCCATTCATTGTTCTACTTGTCGAAAGTTACAAATAATTTCCTTTAAAGGATTAACAATGGGGCTCATTGTTCACTTAAACTTGAAAAACAAAAAATTGGCGAATTGTACTGTTTGGATGCTTTGCATATATGTTTCTTAGACTATATACAAGCAATATATACAATGATTTCAACCGTCTACCTGTTCCATTCATTGTTCTACTTGTCGAATGTTACAAATAATTTCCGTTAAGGGATTAACAATGGGGATCGTAGTTTACTTAAACTTGAAGAACAAAAAATTGGCGAATTGTACTGTTTGGATGCTTTGCATATATGTTTCTTAGACTATATAGAAGCAATATATACATTGATTTCAACCGGCTACCTGTTTCATTCATTGTTCTACTTGTCGAAAGTTACAAATAATTTCCGTTAAGGGATTAACAATGGGGATCGTAGTTTACTTAAACTTGAAGAACAAAAAATTGGCGAATTGTACTGTTTGGATGCTTTGCATATATGTTTCTTAGACTATATAGAAGCAATATATACAATGATTTCAACCGTCTACCTGTTCCATTCATTGTTCTACTTGTCGAAAGTTAGAAATAATTTCCGTTAAGGGATTAACAATGGGGATCGTAGTTTACTTAAACTTGAAGAACAAATAATTGGCGAATTGTACTGTTTATATGCTTTGCTTATATGTTTCTTAGACTATATAGAAGCAATATATACAAGGATTTCAACCGTCTACCTGTTCCATTCATTGTTCTACTTGCCGAAATTTACAAATAATTTCCTTTAAAGGATTAACAATGGGGCTCGTAGTTCACTTAAACTTGAAGAGCAAAAAATTGGCGAATTGTACTGTTTGGATGCTTTGCATAGATGTTTCTTAGACTATTTAGAAGCAATATATAGAAATATTTCACCCGTCTACCTGTACTATTCATTGTTCTACTTGTAGAAAGTTACAAATAATTTCCATTTCATGATTATCAATGGGGCTCGCTGTTCACTTAAACTTGAAGATCAATAAATAGGCGATTGTTACTGTTTAGATGCTTTGCATATAGGTTTCTTAGACTATATAGAAGCAACATATACAAAGATTTCAACCGTCTACGTGTACCAATCATTGTTCTACTTGTCGAAATTTACAAATAATTTCCTTTAAAGGATTAACAATGGGGCTCGTTGTTCACTTAAACTTGAAGAACAAAAAAGTGGCGAATGGTACTGTTTGGGTGCATTGCATATATGTTTCTTAAACTATATAGAAGCAATATATACAAAGATTTCAACCGTCTACCTGTTCCATTCATTGTTCTACTTGTCGAAAGTTACAAATAATTTCCGATAAAGGATTAACAATGGGGCTCATTGTTCACTTAAACTTGAAGAACAAAAAATTGGCGAATGGTACTGTTTGGATGCTTTGCATATATGTTTCTTAGACTATATAGAAGCAATATATACAAAGGTTTCAACCGTCTACCTGTTCCATTCATTGTTCTACTTGTCGAAAGTTACAAATAATTTCCTTTAAAGGATTAACAATGGGGCTCATTGTTCACTTAAACTTGAAGAACAAAAAATTGGCGAATTGTACTGTTTGGATGCTTTGCATATATGTTTCTTAGACTATATAGAAGCAATATATACAATGATTTCAACCGTCTACCTGTTCCATTCATTGTTCTACTTGTCGAATGTTACAAATAATTTCCGTTAAGGGATTAACAATGGGGATCGTAGTTTACTTAAACTTGAAGAACAAAAAATTGGCGAATGGTACTGTTTGGATGCTTTGCATATATGTTTCTTAGACTATATGGAAGCAATATATACAAAGATTTCAACCGTCTACGTGTTCCAATCATTGTTCTACTTGTCGAAATTTACAAATAATTTCCTTTAAAGGATTAACAATGGGGCTCGTTGTTCACTTAAACTTGAAGAACAAAAAAGTGGCGAATGGTACTGTTTGGGTGCTTTGCATATATGTTTCTTAGACTATATAGAAGCAATATATACAAAGATTTCAACCGTCTACCTGTTCCATTCATTGTTCTACTTGTCGAAAGTTACAAATAATTTCCTTTAAAGGATTAACAATGGGGCTCATTGTTCACTTAAACTTGAAGAACAAAAAATTTGCGAATTGTACTGTTTGGATGCTTTGCATATATGTTTCTTAGACTATATAGAAGCAATATATACAAAGATTTCAACCCTCTACCTGTTCCATTCATTGTTCTACTTGTCGAAAGTTACAAATAATTTCCGATAAAGGATTAACAATGGGGCTCGTAGTTCACTTAAACTTGAAGAACAAAAAATTGGCAAATGTTACTGTTTGGATGCTTTGCATATATGTTTCTTAGACTATATAGAAGCAATATATACAAAGATTTCAACCGTCTACCTGTTCCATTCATTGTTCTACTTGTCGAAAGTTACAAATAATTTCCGTTAAAGTATTAACAATGGGGCTCGTAGTTCACTTATACTTGAAGATCAAATAATTGGCGAATTGTACTGTTTGGATGATTTGCATATATGTTTCTTAGACTTTATAGAAGCAATATATACAAAGATTTCAACCCTCTACCTGTTCCATTCATTGTTCTACTTGTCGAAAGTTACAAATAATTTCCGATAAAGGATTAACAATGGGTCTCATTGTTCACTTAAACTTGAAGAACAAAAAATTGGCGAATGGTACTGTTTGAATGCTTTGCATATATGTTTCTTAGACTATATGGAAGCAATATATACAAAGATTTCAACCCTCTACCTGTTCCATTCATTGTTCTACTTGTCGAAAGTTACAAATAATTTCCGATAAAGGATTAACAATGGGGCTCGTAGTTCACTTAAACTTGAAGGTCAAATAATTGGCGAATTGTACTGTTTGGATGATTTGCATATATGTTTCTTAGACTATATAGAAGCAATATATACAAGGATTTCAACCGTCTACCTGTTCCATTCATTGTTCTACTTGTCGAAAGTTACAAATAATTTCCTTTAAAGGATTAACAATGGGGCTCATTGTTCACTTAAACTTGACGAACAAAAAATTGGCGAATTGTACTGTTTGGATGCTTTGCATATATGTTTCTTAGACTATATAGAAGCAATATATACAATGATTTCAACCGTCTACCTGTTCCATTCATTGTTCTACTTGTCGAATGTTACAAATAATTTCCGTTAAGGGATTAACAATGGGGATCGTAGTTTACTTAAACTTGAAGAACAAAAAATTGGCGAATGGTACTGTTTGGATGCTTTGCATATATGTTTCTTAGACTATATGGAAGCAATATATACAAAGATTTCAACCGTCTACGTGTTCCAATCATTGTTCTACTTGTCGAAAGTTACAAATAATTTCCTTTAAAGGATTAACAATGGGGCTCATTGTTCACTTAAACTTGAAGAACAAAAAATTGGCGAATTGTACTGTTTGGATGCTTTGCATATATGTTTCTTAGACTATATAGAAGCAATATATACAATGATTTCAACCGTCTACCTGTTCCATTCATTGTTCTACTTGTCGAATGTTACAAATAATTTCCGTTTCATGATTATCAATGGGGCTCGTTGTTCACTTAAACTTGAAGAACAAAAAATTTGCGAATTGTACTGTTTGGATGCTTTGCATATATGTTTCTTAGACTATATAGATGCAATATATACATAGATTTCAACCGTCTACCTGTTCCATTCATTGTTCTACTTGTCGAAATTTACAAATAATTTCCGTTAAAGTATTAATAATGGGGCTCGTAGTTCACTTAAACTTGAAGATCAAATAATTGGCGAATTGTACTGTTTGGATGATTTGCATATATGTTTCTTAGACTATATAGAAGCAATATATACAAAGATTTCAACCGTCTACCTGTTCCATTCATTGATCTACTTGTCGAAAGTTACAAATAATTTCCGATAAAGGATTAACAATGGGTCTCATTGTTCACTTAAACTTGAAGAACAAAAAATTGGCGAATGGTACTGTTTGGATGCTTTGCATATATGTTTCTTGGACTATATGGAAGCAATATATACAAAGATTTCAACCGTCTACGTGTTCCAATCATTGTTCTACTTGTCGAAATTTACAAATAATTTCCTTTAAAGGATTAACAATGGGGCTCGTTGTTCACTTAAACTTGGAGGACAAAAAATTGGCGAATTATACTGTTTGGATGCTTTGCATATATGTTTCTTAGACTATATAGAAGCAATATATACAATGATTTCAACCGTCTACCTGTTCCATTCATTGTTCTACTTGTCGAAAGTTACAAATAATTTCCGTTAAAGTATTAACAATGGGGCTCGTAGTACACTTATACTTGAAGATCAAATAATTGGCGAATTGTACTGTTTGGATGATTTGCATATATGTTTCTTAGACTTTATAGAAGCAATATATACAAAGATTTCAACCCTCTACCTGTTCCATTCATTGTTCTACTTGTCGAAAGTTACAAATAATTTCCGATAAAGGATTAACAATGGGTCTCATTGTTCACTTAAACTTGAAGAACAAAAAATTGGCGAATGGTACTGTTTGGATGCTTTGCATATATGTTTCTTAGACTATATGGAAGCAATATATACAAAGATTTCAACCGTCTACGTGTTCCAATCATTGTTCTACTTGTCGAAATTTACAAATAATTTCCTTTAAAGGATTAACAATGGGGCTCGTTGTTCACTTAAACTTGAAGAACAAAAAAGTGGCGAATGGTACTGTTTGGATGCTTTGCATATATGTTTCTTAGACTATATAGAAGCAATATATACATTGATTTCAACCGTCTACCTGTTCCATTCATTGTTCTACTTGTCGCAAGTTACAAATAATTTCCGTTAAAGTATTAACAATGGGGCTCGTAGTTCACTTATACTTGAAGATCAAATAATTGGCGAATTGTACTGTTTGGATGATTTGCATATATGTTTCTTAGACTTTATAGAAGCAATATATACAAAGATTTCAACCGTCTACCTGTTCCATTCATTGTTCTAATTGTCGAAAGTTACAAATAATTTCCGATAAAGGATTAACAATGGGGATCGTAGTTTACTTAATCTTGAAGAACAAGAAATTGGCGAATTGTGCTGTTTGGATGCTTTGCATATATGTTTCTTAGACTATATAGAAGCAATATATACAAAGATTTCAACCGTCTACCTGTTCCATTCATTGTTCTACTTGTCGAAAGCTACAAATAATTTCCTTTAAAGGATTAACAATGGGGCTCGTAGTTCACTTAAACTTGAAGAACAAAAAATTGGCGAATTGTACTGTTTGGATGCTTTGCACATATGTTTCATAGACTATATAGAAGCAATATATACAATGATTTCAACCGTCTACCTGTTCCATTCCTTGTTCTACTTGTCGAAAGTTACAAATAATTTCCTTTAAAGGATTAACAATGGGGCTCGTTGTTCACTTAAACTTGAAGATCAAATAATTGGCGAATTGTACTGTTTGGATGATTTGCATATATGTTTCTTAGACTTTATAGAAGCAATATATACAAAGATTTCAACCGTCTACCTGTTCCATTCATTGTTCTACTTGTCGAAATTTACAAATAATTTCCGATAAAGGATTAACCATTGGGGCTCATTGTTCACTTAAACTTGAAGAACAAAAAATTGGCGAATTGTACTGTTTGGATGCTTTGCATATATGTTTCTTAGACTATATAGAAGCAATATATACAATGATTTCAACCGTCTACCTGTTCCAGTCATTGTTCTACTTGTCGAAATTTACAAATAATTTCCTTTAAAGGATTAACAATGGGGCTCGTTGTTCACTTAAACTTGAAGAACAAAAAATTGGCGAATGGTACTGTTTGGGTGCTTTGCATATATGTTTCTTAGACTATATAGAAGCAATATATACAAAGATTTCAACCGTCTACCTGTTCCATTCATTGTTCTACTTGTCGAAAGTTACAAATAATTACCGATAAAGGATTAACCATTGGGGCTCATTGTTCACTTAAACTTGAAGAACAAAAAATTGGCGAATTGTACTGTTTGGATGTTTTGCATATATGTTTCTTAGACTATATAGAAGCAATCTATACAAAGATTTCAACCGTCTACCTGTTCCATTCATTGTTCTACTTGTCGAAAGTTACAAATAATTTCCTTTAAAGGATTAACAATGGGGCTCGCTGTTCACTTAAACTTGAAGATCAAAAAATCGGCGAATTGTACTGTTTGGATGCTTTGCATATATATTTCTTAGACTATATAGAAGCAATATATACAATAATTTCAACAGTCTACCTGTTCCATTCATAGTTCTACTTGTCGAAATTTACAAATAATTTCCTTTAAAAGATTAACAATGGGGCTCGTAGTTCACTTAAACTTGAAGAACAAAAAATTGGCGAATGTTACTGTATGGATGCTTTGCATATATGTTTCTTAGACTATATAGAAGCAATATATACAAAGATTTCAACCGTCTACCTGTTCCATTCATTGTTCTACTTGTCGAAATTTACAAATAATTTCCGATAACGGATTAACCATTGGGGCTCATTGTTCACTTAAACTTGAAGAACAAAAAATTAGCGAATTGTACTGTTTGGATGCTTTGCATATATGTTTCTTATACTATATAGAAGCAATATATACAAAGATTTCAACCGTCTACCTGTCCCATTCATTGTTCTACTTGTCGAAAATTACAAATAATTACCGATAAAGGATTAACCATTGGGGCTCATTGTTCACTTAAACTTGAAGAACAAAAAATTGGCGCATCGTACTGTTTGGATGCTTTGCATATATGTTTCTTATACTATATAGAAGCAATATATACAAAGATTTCAACCGTCTACCTGTTCCATTCACTGTTCTACTTGTCGAAAGTTACAAATAATTTCCGTTAAGGGATTAACAATGGGGATCGTAGTTCACTTAAACTTGAAGAACAAAAAATTGGCGAATTGTACTGTTTGGATGCTTTGCGTACATGTTTCTTAGACTATATGGAAGCAATATATACAAAGATTTCAACCGTCTACCTTTTCCATTCATTGTTCTACTTGTCGAAAGTTACAAATAATTTCCGATAACGGATTAAACATTGGGGCTCATTGTTCACTTAAACTTGAAGAACAAAAAATTGCCGAATTGTACTGTTTGGATGCTTTGCATATATGTTTCTTATACTATATAGAAGCAATATATACAAAGATTTCAACCGTCTACCTGTTCCATTCACTGTTCTACTTGTCGAAAGTTACAAATAATTTCCGTTAAGGGATTAACAATGGGGATCGTAGTTCACTTAAACTTGAAGAACAAAAAATTGGCGAATTGTACTGTTTGGATGCTTTGCGTACATGTTTCTTAGACTATATGGAAGCAATATATACAAAGATTTCAACCATCTACGTGTTCCAATCATTGTTCTACTTGTAGAAAGTTACAATTAATTTCCGTTAAGGGATTAACAATGGGGCTCGTAGTTCACTTAAACTTGAAGAACAAAAAATTGGCGAATGGTACTGTTTGGATGCTTTGCATAAATGTTTCTTAGACTATATAGAAGCAATATATACATTGATTTCAACCGGCTACCTGTTCCATTCATTGTTCTACTTGTCGAAATTTACAAATAATTTCCTTTAAAGGATTAACAATGGGGCTCGTTGTTCACTTAAACTTGAAGAACAAAAAAGTGGCGAATGGTACTGTTTGGGTGCTTTGCATATATGTTTCTTAGACTATATAGAAGCAATATATACAAAGATTTCAACCGTCTACCTGTTCCATTCATTGTTCTACTTGTCGAAAGTTACAAATAATTTCCGATAAAGGATTAACAATGGGGCTCATTGTTCACTTAAACTTGGAGAACAAAAAATTGGCGAATGGTACTGTTTGGATGCATGGCATATATGTTTCTTAGACTATATAGAAGCAATATATACAAAGATTTCAACCGTCTACCTGTTCCATTCATTGTTCTACTTGTCGAAAGTTACAAATAATTTCCTTTAAAGGATTAACAATGGGGCTCATTGTTCACTTAAACTTGAAGAACAAAAAATTGGCGAATTGTACTGTTTGGATGCTTTGCATATATGTTTCTTAGACTATATAGAAGCAATATATACAATGATTTCAACCGTCTACCTGTTCCATTCACTGTTCTACTTGTCGAATGTTACAAATAATTTCCGTTAAGGGATTAACAATGGGGATCGTAGTTTACTTAAACTTGAAGAACAAAAAATTGGCGAATTGTACTGTTTGGATGCTTTGCATATATGTTTCTTAGACTATATAGAAGCAACATATACAATGATTTCAACCGTCTACCTATTCCATTCATTGTTCTACTTGCCGAAATTTACAAATAATTTCCTTTAAAGGATTAACAATGGGGCTCGTAGTTCACTTAAAATTGAAGAGCGAAAAATTGGCGAATTGTACTGTTTGGATGCTTTGCATAGATGTTTCTTAGACTATTTAGAAGCAATATATAGAAATATTTCACCCGTCTACCTGTACTATTCATTGTTCTACTTGTAGAAAGTTACAAATAATTTCCATTTCATGATTATCAATGGGGCTCGCTGTTCACTTAAACTTGAATATCAAAAAATTGGCGATTGTTACTGTTTAGATGCTTTGCATAAATGTTTCTTAGATTATATAGAAGCAATATATACAAAGATTTCAACCGTCTAACTGTTCCATTCATTGTTCTACTTGTCGAAAGTTACAAATAATTTCCGATAAAGGATTAACAATGGGGCTCATTGTTCACTTAAACTTGAAGGACAAAAAATTGGCGAATGGTACTGTTTGGATGCTTTGCGTACATGTTTCTTAGACTATATGGAAGCAATATATACAAGGATTTCAACCGTCTACCTGTTCCATTCATTGTTCTACTTGTCGAAAGTTACAAATAATTTCCTTTAAAGGATTAACAATGGGGCTCATTGTTCACTTAAACTTGAAGAACAAAAAATTGGCGAATGGTACTGTTTGGATGCTTTGCATATATGTTTCTTAGACTATATGGAAGCAATATATACAAAGATTTCAACCGTCTACGTGTTCCAATCATTGTTCTACTTGTCGAAATTTACAAATAATTTCCTTTAAAGGATTAACAATGGGGCTCGTTGTTCACTTAAACTTGAAGAACAAAAAAGTGGCGAATGGTACTGTTTGGATGCTTTGCATATATGTTTCTTAGACTATATAGAAGCAATATATACATTGATTTCAACCGTCTACCTGTTCCATTCATTGTTCTACTTGTCGCAAGTTACAAATAATTTCCGTTAAAGTATTAACAATGGGGCTCGTAGTTCACTTATACTTGAAGATCAAATAATTGGCGAATTGTACTGTTTGGATGATTTGCATATATGTTTCTTAGACTTTATAGAAGCAATATATACAAAGATTTCAACCGTCTACCTGTTCCATTCATTGTTCTAATTGTCGAAAGTTACAAATAATTTCCGATAAAGGATTAACAATGGGGATCGTAGTTTACTTAATCTTGAAGAACAAGAAATTGGCGAATTGTGCTGTTTGGATGCTTTGCATATATGTTTCTTAGACTATATAGAAGCAATATATACAAAGATTTCAACCGTCTACCTGTTCCATTCATTGTTCTACTTGTCGAAAGCTACAAATAATTTCCTTTAAAGGATTAACAATGGGGCTCGTAGTTCACTTAAACTTGAAGAACAAAAAATTGGCGAATTGTACTGTTTGGATGCTTTGCACATATGTTTCATAGACTATATAGAAGCAATATATACAATGATTTCAACCGTCTACCTGTTCCATTCCTTGTTCTACTTGTCGAAAGTTACAAATAATTTCCTTTAAAGGATTAACAATGGGGCTCGTTGTTCACTTAAACTTGAAGATCAAATAATTGGCGAATTGTACTGTTTGGATGATTTGCATATATGTTTCTTAGACTTTATAGAAGCAATATATACAAAGATTTCAACCGTCTACCTGTTCCATTCATTGTTCTACTTGTCGAAATTTACAAATAATTTCCGATAAAGGATTAACCATTGGGGCTCATTGTTCACTTAAACTTGAAGAACAAAAAATTGGCGAATTGTACTGTTTGGATGCTTTGCATATATGTTTCTTAGACTATATAGAAGCAATATATACAATGATTTCAACCGTCTACCTGTTCCAGTCATTGTTCTACTTGTCGAAATTTACAAATAATTTCCTTTAAAGGATTAACAATGGGGCTCGTTGTTCACTTAAACTTGAAGAACAAAAAATTGGCGAATGGTACTGTTTGGGTGCTTTGCATATATGTTTCTTAGACTATATAGAAGCAATATATACAAAGATTTCAACCGTCTACCTGTTCCATTCATTGTTCTACTTGTCGAAAGTTACAAATAATTACCGATAAAGGATTAACCATTGGGGCTCATTGTTCACTTAAACTTGAAGAACAAAAAATTGGCGAATTGTACTGTTTGGATGTTTTGCATATATGTTTCTTAGACTATATAGAAGCAATCTATACAAAGATTTCAACCGTCTACCTGTTCCATTCATTGTTCTACTTGTCGAAAGTTACAAATAATTTCCTTTAAAGGATTAACAATGGGGCTCGCTGTTCACTTAAACTTGAAGATCAAAAAATCGGCGAATTGTACTGTTTGGATGCTTTGCATATATATTTCTTAGACTATATAGAAGCAATATATACAATAATTTCAACAGTCTACCTGTTCCATTCATAGTTCTACTTGTCGAAATTTACAAATAATTTCCTTTAAAAGATTAACAATGGGGCTCGTAGTTCACTTAAACTTGAAGAACAAAAAATTGGCGAATGTTACTGTATGGATGCTTTGCATATATGTTTCTTAGACTATATAGAAGCAATATATACAAAGATTTCAACCGTCTACCTGTTCCATTCATTGTTCTACTTGTCGAAATTTACAAATAATTTCCGATAACGGATTAACCATTGGGGCTCATTGTTCACTTAAACTTGAAGAACAAAAAATTAGCGAATTGTACTGTTTGGATGCTTTGCATATATGTTTCTTATACTATATAGAAGCAATATATACAAAGATTTCAACCGTCTACCTGTCCCATTCATTGTTCTACTTGTCGAAAATTACAAATAATTACCGATAAAGGATTAACCATTGGGGCTCATTGTTCACTTAAACTTGAAGAACAAAAAATTGGCGCATCGTACTGTTTGGATGCTTTGCATATATGTTTCTTATACTATATAGAAGCAATATATACAAAGATTTCAACCGTCTACCTGTTCCATTCACTGTTCTACTTGTCGAAAGTTACAAATAATTTCCGTTAAGGGATTAACAATGGGGATCGTAGTTCACTTAAACTTGAAGAACAAAAAATTGGCGAATTGTACTGTTTGGATGCTTTGCGTACATGTTTCTTAGACTATATGGAAGCAATATATACAAAGATTTCAACCGTCTACCTTTTCCATTCATTGTTCTACTTGTCGAAAGTTACAAATAATTTCCGATAACGGATTAAACATTGGGGCTCATTGTTCACTTAAACTTGAAGAACAAAAAATTGCCGAATTGTACTGTTTGGATGCTTTGCATATATGTTTCTTATACTATATAGAAGCAATATATACAAAGATTTCAACCGTCTACCTGTTCCATTCACTGTTCTACTTGTCGAAAGTTACAAATAATTTCCGTTAAGGGATTAACAATGGGGATCGTAGTTCACTTAAACTTGAAGAACAAAAAATTGGCGAATTGTACTGTTTGGATGCTTTGCGTACATGTTTCTTAGACTATATGGAAGCAATATATACAAAGATTTCAACCATCTACGTGTTCCAATCATTGTTCTACTTGTAGAAAGTTACAATTAATTTCCGTTAAGGGATTAACAATGGGGCTCGTAGTTCACTTAAACTTGAAGAACAAAAAATTGGCGAATGGTACTGTTTGGATGCTTTGCATAAATGTTTCTTAGACTATATAGAAGCAATATATACATTGATTTCAACCGGCTACCTGTTCCATTCATTGTTCTACTTGTCGAAATTTACAAATAATTTCCTTTAAAGGATTAACAATGGGGCTCGTTGTTCACTTAAACTTGAAGAACAAAAAAGTGGCGAATGGTACTGTTTGGGTGCTTTGCATATATGTTTCTTAGACTATATAGAAGCAATATATACAAAGATTTCAACCGTCTACCTGTTCCATTCATTGTTCTACTTGTCGAAAGTTACAAATAATTTCCGATAAAGGATTAACAATGGGGCTCATTGTTCACTTAAACTTGGAGAACAAAAAATTGGCGAATGGTACTGTTTGGATGCATGGCATATATGTTTCTTAGACTATATAGAAGCAATATATACAAAGATTTCAACCGTCTACCTGTTCCATTCATTGTTCTACTTGTCGAAAGTTACAAATAATTTCCTTTAAAGGATTAACAATGGGGCTCATTGTTCACTTAAACTTGAAGAACAAAAAATTGGCGAATTGTACTGTTTGGATGCTTTGCATATATGTTTCTTAGACTATATAGAAGCAATATATACAATGATTTCAACCGTCTACCTGTTCCATTCACTGTTCTACTTGTCGAATGTTACAAATAATTTCCGTTAAGGGATTAACAATGGGGATCGTAGTTTACTTAAACTTGAAGAACAAAAAATTGGCGAATTGTACTGTTTGGATGCTTTGCATATATGTTTCTTAGACTATATAGAAGCAACATATACAATGATTTCAACCGTCTACCTATTCCATTCATTGTTCTACTTGCCGAAATTTACAAATAATTTCCTTTAAAGGATTAACAATGGGGCTCGTAGTTCACTTAAAATTGAAGAGCGAAAAATTGGCGAATTGTACTGTTTGGATGCTTTGCATAGATGTTTCTTAGACTATTTAGAAGCAATATATAGAAATATTTCACCCGTCTACCTGTACTATTCATTGTTCTACTTGTAGAAAGTTACAAATAATTTCCATTTCATGATTATCAATGGGGCTCGCTGTTCACTTAAACTTGAATATCAAAAAATTGGCGATTGTTACTGTTTAGATGCTTTGCATAAATGTTTCTTAGATTATATAGAAGCAATATATACAAAGATTTCAACCGTCTAACTGTTCCATTCATTGTTCTACTTGTCGAAAGTTACAAATAATTTCCGATAAAGGATTAACAATGGGGCTCATTGTTCACTTAAACTTGAAGGACAAAAAATTGGCGAATGGTACTGTTTGGATGCTTTGCGTACATGTTTCTTAGACTATATGGAAGCAATATATACAAGGATTTCAACCGTCTACCTGTTCCATTCATTGTTCTACTTGTCGAAAGTTACAAATAATTACCGATAAAGGATTAACCATTGGGGCTCATTGTTCACTTAAACTTGTAGAACAAAAAATTGGCGAATTGTACTGTTTGGATGCTTTGCATATATGTTTCTTAGACTATATAGAAGCAATATATACAAAGATTTCAACCGTCTACCTGTTCCATTCATAGTTCTACTTGTCGAAAGTTACAAATAATTTCCTTTAAAGGATTAACAATGGGGCTCGCTGTTCACTTAAACTTGAAGATCAAAAAATCGGCGAATTGAACTGTTTGGATGCTTTGCATATATATTTCTTAGACTATATAGAAGCAATATATACAATAATTTCAACAGTCTACCTGTTCCATTCATTGTTCTACTTGTAGAAATTTACAAATAATTTCCTTTAAAGGATTAACAATGGGGCTCGTAGTTCACTTAAACTTGAAGAACAAAAAATTGGCGAATGGTACTGTTTGGATGCTTTGCATATATGTTTCTTATACTATATAGAAGCAATATATACAAAGATTTCAACCGTCTACCTGTTCCATTCATTGTTCTACTTGTCGAAATTTACAAATAATTTCCGATAACGGATTATCCATTGGGGCTCATTGTTAACTTAAACTTGAAGAACAAAAAATTGGCGAATTGTACTGTTTGGATGCTTTGCATATATGTTTCTTATACTATATAGAAGCAATATATACAAAGATTTCAACCGTCTACCTGTCCCATTCATTGTTCTACTTGTCGAAATTTGCAATTAATTTCCGTTAAGGGATTAACAATGGGGATCGTAGTTCACTTGAACTTGAAGAACAAAAAATTGGCGAATGGTACTGTTTGGATTCTTTGCATATATGTTTCTTAGACTATATAGAAGCAATATATACAATGATTTCAACAGTCTACCTGTTCCATTCATTGTTCTACTTGTCGAAATTTACAATTAATTTCCGTTAAAGGATTAACAATGGGGCTCTTAGTTCACTTAAACTTGAAGAACAAAACATTGGCGAATTGTACTGTTTGGATGCTTTGCATATATGTTTCGTAGACTATATAGAAGCAATATATACAATGATTTCAACCGTCTACATGATCCATTCATTGTTCTACTTGTCGAAATTTACAAATAATTTCCTTTAAAGGATTAACAATGGGGCTCGTAGTTCACTTAAACTTGAAGAACAAAAAATTGGCGAATGGTACTGTTTGGATGCTTTGCATATATGTTTCTTATACTATATAGAAGCAATATATACAAAGATTTCAACCGTCTACGTGTTCCAATCATTGTTCTACTTGTCGAAATTTACAAATAATTTCCTTTAAAGGATTAACAATGGGGCTCGTTGTTCACTTAAACTTGAAGAACAAAAAATTGGCGAATGGTACTGTTTGGATGCTTTGCATATATGTTTCTTAGACTATATAGAAGCAATATATACATTGATTTCAACCGGCTACCTGTTTCATTCATTGTTCTACTTGTCGAAAGTTACAAATAAATTCCTTTAAAGGATTAACAATGGGGCTCGTAGTTCACTTAAACTTGAAGAGAAAAAAATTGTCGAATTGTACTGTTTGGATGCTTTGCATATATGTTTCTTAAACTATATAGAAGCAATATATACAATGATTTCAACCGTCTACCTGTTCCATTCATTGTTCTACTTGTCGAAAGTTACAAATAATTTCCGTTAAGGGATTAACAATGGGGATCGTAGTTTACTTAAACTTGAAGAACAAAAAATTGGCGAATTGTACTGTTTGGATGCTTTGCATATATGTTTCTTAGACTATATAGAAGCAATATATACAATGATTTCAACCGTCTACCTGTTCCATTCATTGTTCTACTTGTCGAAAGTTACAAATAATTTCCGATAAAGGATTAACAATGGGGCTCATTGTTCACTTAAACTTGAAGGACAAAAAATTGGCGAATGGTACTGTTTGGATGCTTTGCGTACATGTTTCTTAGACTATATGGAAGCAATATATACAAGGATTTCAACCGTCTACCTGTTCCATTCATTGTTCTACTTGTCGAAAGTTACAAATAATTACCGATAAAGGATTAACCATTGGGGCTCATTGTTCACTTAAACTTGTAGAACAAAAAATTGGCGAATTGTACTGTTTGGATGCTTTGCATATATGTTTCTTAGACTATATAGAAGCAATATATACAATGATTTCAACCGTCTACCTGTTCCAGTCATTGTTCTACTTGTCGAAATTTACAAATAATTTCCTTTAAAGGATTAACAATGGGGCTCGTTGTTCACTTAAACTTGAAGAACAAAAAATTGGCGAATGGTACTGTTTGGGTGCTTTGCATATATGTTTCTTAGACTATATAGAAGCAATATATACAAAGATTTCAACCGTCTACCTGTTCCATTCATTGTTCTACTTGTCGAAAGTTACAAATAATTACCGATAAAGGATTAACCATTGGGGCTCATTGTTAACTTAAACTTGAAGAACAAAAAATTGGCGAATTGTACTGTTTGGATGCTTTGCATAAATGTTTCTTATACTATATAGAAGCAATATATACAAAGATTTCAACCGTCTACCTGTCCCATTCATTGTTCTACTTGTCGAAATTTGCAATTAATTTCCGTTAAGGGATTAACAATGGGGATCGTAGTTCACTTGAACTTGAAGAACAAAAAATTGGCGAATGGTACTGTTTGGATTCTTTGCATATATGTTTCTTAGACTATATAGAAGCAATATATACAATGATTTCAACAGTCTACCTGTTCCATTCATTGTTCTACTTGTCGAAATTTACAATTAATTTCCGTTAAAGGATTAACAATGGGGCTCTTAGTTCACTTAAACTTGAAGAACAAAACATTGGCGAATTGTACTGTTTGGATGCTTTGCATATATGTTTCGTAGACTATATAGAAGCAATATATACAATGATTTCAACCGTCTACATGATCCATTCATTGTTCTACTTGTCGAAATTTACAAATAATTTCCTTTAAAGGATTAACAATGGGGCTCGTAGTTCACTTAAACTTGAAGAACAAAAAATTGGCGAATGGTACTGTTTGGATGCTTTGCATATATGTTTCTTATACTATATAGAAGCAATACATACAAAGATTTCAACCGTCTACGTGTTCCAATCATTGTTCTACTTGTCGAAATTTACAAATAATTTCCTTTAAAGGATTAACAATGGGGCTCGTTGTTCACTTAAACTTGAAGAACAAAAAATTGGCGAATGGTACTGTTTGGATGCTTTGCATATATGTTTCTTAGACTATATAGAAGCAATATATACATTGATTTCAACCGGCTACCTGTTTCATTCATTGTTCTACTTGTCGAAAGTTACAAATAAATTCCTTTAAAGGATTAACAATGGGGCTCGTAGTTCACTTAAACTTGAAGAGAAAAAAATTGTCGAATTGTACTGTTTGGATGCTTTGCATATATGTTTCTTAAACTATATAGAAGCAATATATACAATGATTTCAACCGTCTACCTGTTCCATTCATTGTTCTACTTGTCGAAAGTTACAAATAATTTCCGTTAAGGGATTAACAATGGGGATCGTAGTTTACTTAAACTTGAAGAACAAAAAATTGGCGAATTGTACTGTTTGGATGCTTTGCATATATGTTTCTTAGACTATATAGGAGCAATATATACAATGATTTCAACCGTCTACCTGTTCCATTCATTGTTCTACTTGTCGAAAGTTACAAATAATTTCCGATAAAGGATTAACAATGGGGCTCATTGTTCACTTAAACTTGAAGGACAAAAAATTGGCGAATGGTACTGTTTGGATGCTTTGCGTACATGTTTCTTAGACTATATGGAAGCAATATATACAAGGATTTCAACCGTCTACCTGTTCCATTCATTGTTCTACTTGTCGAAAGTTACAAATAATTACCGATAAAGGATTAACCATTGGGGCTCATTGTTCACTTAAACTTGTAGAACAAAAAATTGGCGAATTGTACTGTTTGGATGCTTTGCATATATGTTTCTTAGACTATATAGAAGCAATATATACAATGATTTCAACCGTCTACCTGTTCCAGTCATTGTTCTACTTGTCGAAATTTACAAATAATTTCCTTTAAAGGATTAACAATGGGGCTCGTTGTTCACTTAAACTTGAAGAACAAAAAATTGGCGAATGGTACTGTTTGGGTGCTTTGCATATATGTTTCTTAGACTATATAGAAGCAATATATACAAAGATTTCAACCGTCTACCTTTTCCATTCATTGTTCTACTTGTCGAAAGTTACAAATAATTACCGATAAAGGATTAACCATTGGGGCTCATTGTTCACTTAAACTTGAAGAACAAAAAATTGGCGAATTGTACTGTTTGGATGTTTTGCATATATGTTTCTTAGACTATATAGAAGCAATCTATACAAAGATTTCAACCGTCTACCTGTTCCATTCATTGTTCTACTTGTCGAAAGTTACAAATAATTTCCTTTAAAGGATTAACAATGGGGCTCGCTGTTCACTTAAACTTGAAGATCAAAAAATCGGCGAATTGTACTGTTTGGATGCTTTGCATATATATTTCTTAGACTATATAGAAGCAATATATACAATAATTTCAACAGTCTACCTGTTCCATTCATTGTTCTACTTGTCGAAATTTACAAATAATTTCCTTTAAAAGATTAACAATGGGGCTCGTAGTTCACTTAAACTTGAAGAACAAAAAATTGGCGAATGTTACTGTATGGATGCTTTGCATATATGTTTCTTAGACTATATAGAAGCAATATATACAAAGATTTCAACCGTCTACCTGTTCCATTCATTGTTCTACTTGTCGAAATTTACAAATAATTTCCGATAACGGATTAACCATTGGGGCTCATTGTTCACTTAACCTTGAAGAACAAAAAATTAGCGAATTGTACTGTTTGGATGCTTTGCATATATGTTTCTTATACTATATAGAAGCAATATATACAAAGATTTCAACCGTCTACCTGTCCCATTCATTGTTCTACTTGTCGAAAATTACAAATAATTACCGATAAAGGATTAACCATTGGGGCTCATTGTTCACTTAAACTTGAAGAACAAAAAATTGGCGCATCGTACTGTTTGGATGCTTTGCATATATGTTTCTTATACTATATAGAAGCAATATATACAAAGATTTCAACCGTCTACCTGTTCCATTCACTGTTCTACTTGTCGAAAGTTACAAATAATTTCCGTTAAGGGATTAACAATGGGGATCGCAGTTCACTTAAACTTGAAGAACAAAAAATTGGCGAATTGTACTGTTTGGATGCTTTGCGTACATGTTTCTTAGACTATATGGAAGCAATATATACAAAGATTTCAACCGTCTACCTTTTCCATTCATTGTTCTACTTGTCGAAAGTTACAAATAATTTCCGATAACGGATTAAACATTGGGGCTCATTGTTCACTTAAACTTGAAGAACAAAAAATTGCCGAATTGTACTGTTTGGATGCTTTGCATATATGTTTCTTATACTATATAGAAGCAATATATACAAAGATTTCAACCGTCTACCTGTTCCATTCACTGTTCTACTTGTCGAAAGTTACAAATAATTTCCGTTAAGGGATTAACAATGGGGATCGCAGTTCACTTAAACTTGAAGAACAAAAAATTGGCGAATTGTACTGTTTGGATGCTTTGCGTACATGTTTCTTAGACTATATGGAAGCAATATATACAAAGATTTCAACCGTCTACCTTTTCCATTCATTGTTCTACTTGTCGAAAGTTACAAATAATTTCCGATAACGGATTAAACATTGGGGCTCATTGTTCACTTAAACTTGAAGAACAAAAAATTGCCGAATTGTACTGTTTGGATGCTTTGCATATATGTTTCTTATACTATATAGAAGCAATATATACAAAGATTTCAACCGTCTACCTGTCCCATTCATTGTTCTACTTGTCGAAAATTACAAATAATTACCGATAAAGGATTAACCATTGGGGCTCATTGTTCACTTAAACTTGAAGAACAAAAAATTGGCGCATCGTACTGTTTGGATGCTTTGCATATATGTTTCTTATACTATTTAGAAGCAATATATAGAAATATTTCACCCGTCTACCTGTACTATTCATTGTTCTACTTGTAGAAAGTTACAAATAATTTCCATTTCATGATTATCAATGGGGCTCGCTGTTCACTTAAACTTGAATATCAAAAAATTGGCGATTGTTACTGTTTAGATGCTTTGCATAAATGTTTCTTAGATTATATAGAAGCAATATATACAAAGATTTCAACCGTCTAACTGTTCCATTCATTGTTCTACTTGTCGAAAGTTACAAATAATTTCCGATAAAGGATTAACAATGGGGCTCATTGTTCACTTAAACTTGAAGGACAAAAAATTGGCGAATGGTACTGTTTGGATGCTTTGCGTACATGTTTCTTAGACTATATGGAAGCAATATATACAAGGATTTCAACCGTCTACCTGTTCCATTCATTGTTCTACTTGTCGAAAGTTACAAATAATTACCGATAAAGGATTAACCATTGGGGCTCATTGTTCACTTAAACTTGTAGAACAAAAAATTGGCGAACTGTACTGTTTGGATGCTTTGCATATATGTTTCTTAGACTATATAGAAGCAATATATACAAAGATTTCAACCGTCTACCTGTTCCATTCATTGTTCTACTTGTCGAAAGTTACAAATAATTTCCTTTAAAGGATTAACAATGGGGCTCGCTGTTCACTTAAACTTGAAGATCAAAAAATCGGCGAATTGTACTGTTTGGATGCTTTGCATATATATTTCTTAGACTATATAGAAGCAATATATACAATAATTTCAACAGTCTACCTGTTCCATTCATTGTTCTACTTGTCGAAATTTACAAATAATTTCCTTTAAAGGATTAACAATGGGGCTCGTAGTTCACTTAAACTTGAAGAACAAAAAATTGGCGAATGGTACTGTTTGGATGCTTTGCATATATGTTTCTTATACTATATAGAAGCAATATATACAAAGATTTCAACCGTCTACCTGTTCCATTCATTGTTCTACTTGTCGAAATTTACAAATAATTTCCGATAACGGATTAACCATTGGGGCTCATTGTTAACTTAAACTTGAAGAACAAAAAATTGGCGAATTGTACTGTTTGGATGCTTTGCATATATGTTTCTTATACTATATAGAAGCAATATATACAAAGATTTCAACCGTCTACCTGTCCCATTCATTGTTCTGCTTGTCGAAATTTGCAATTAATTTCCGTTAAGGGATTAACAATGGGGATCGTAGTTCACTTGAACTTGAAGAACAAAAAATTGGCGAATGGTACTGTTTGGATTCTTTGCATATATGTTTCTTAGACTATATAGAAGCAATATATACAATGATTTCAACAGTCTACCTGTTCCATTCATTGTTCTACTTGTCGAAATTTACAATTAATTTCCGTTAAAGGATTAACAATGGGGCTCTTAGTTCACTTAAACTTGAAGAACAAAACATTGGCGAATTGTACTGTTTGGATGCTTTGCATATATGTTTCGTAGACTATATAGAAGCAATATATACAATGATTTCAACCGTCTACATGATCCATTCATTGTTCTACTTGTCGAAATTTACAAATAATTTCCTTTAAAGGATTAACAATGGGGCTCGTAGTTCACTTAAACTTGAAGAACAAAAAATTGGCGAATGGTACTGTTTGGATGCTTTGCATATATGTTTCTTATACTATATAGAAGCAATATATACAAAGATTTCAACCGTCTACGTGTTCCAATCATTGTTCTACTTGTCGAAATTTACAAATAATTTCCTTTAAAGGATTAACAATGGGGCTCGTTGTTCACTTAAACTTGAAGAACAAAAAATTGGCGAATGGTACTGTTTGGATGCTTTGCATATATGTTTCTTAGACTATATAGAAGCAATATATACATTGATTTCAACCGGCTACCTGTTTCATTCATTGTTCTACTTGTCGAAAGTTACAAATAAATTCCTTTAAAGGATTAACAATGGGGCTCGTAATTCACTTAAACTTGAAGAGAAAAAAATTGTCGAATTGTACTGTTTGGATGCTTTGCATATATGTTTCTTAAACTATATAGAAGCAATATATACAATGATTTCAACCGTCTACCTGTTCCATTCATTGTTCTACTTGTCGAAAGTTACAAATAATTTCCGTTAAGGGATTAACAATGGGGATCGTAGTTCACTTAAACTTGAAGAACAAAAAATTGGCGAATGGTACTGTTTGGATGCTTTGCATATATGTTTCTTATACTATATAGAAGCAATATATACAAAGATTTCAACCGTCTACGTGTTCCAATCATTGTTCTACTTGTCGAAATTTACAAATAATTTCCTTTAAAGGATTAACAATGGGGATCGTAGTTTACTTAAACTTGAAGAACAAAAAATTGGCGAATGGTACTGTTTGGATGCTTTGCATATATGTTTCTTAGACTATATAGAAGCAATATATACAATGATTTCAACCGTCTACCTGTTCCAGTCATTGTTCTACTTGTCGAAATTTACAAATAATTTCCTTTAAAGGATTAACAATGGGGCTCGTTGTTCACTTAAACTTGAAGAACAAAAAATTGGCGAATGGTACTGTTTGGGTGCTTTGCATATATGTTTCTTAGACTATATAGAAGCAATATATACAAAGATTTCAACCGTCTACCTGTTCCATTCATTGTTCTACTTGTCGAAAGTTACAAATAATTACCGATAAAGGATTAACCATTGGGGCTCATTGTTAACTTAAACTTGAAGAACAAAAAATTGGCGAATTGTACTGTTTGGATGCTTTGCATATATGTTTCTTATACTATATAGAAGCAATATATACAAAGATTTCAACCGTCTACCTGTCCCATTCATTGTTCTACTTGTCGAAATTTGCAATTAATTTCCGTTAAGGGATTAACAATGGGGATCGTAGTTCACTTGAACTTGAAGAACAAAAAATTGGCGAATGGTACTGTTTGGATTCTTTGCATATATGTTTCTTAGACTATATAGAAGCAATATATACAATGATTTCAACAGTCTACCTGTTCCATTCATTGTTCTACTTGTCGAAATTTACAATTAATTTCCGTTAAAGGATTAACAATGGGGCTCTTAGTTCACTTAAACTTGAAGAACAAAACATTGGCGAATTGTACTGTTTGGATGCTTTGCATATATGTTTCGTAGACTATATAGAAGCAATATATACAATGATTTCAACCGTCTACATGATCCATTCATTGTTCTACTTGTCGAAATTTACAAATAATTTCCTTTAAAGGATTAACAATGGGGCTCGTAGTTCACTTAAACTTGAAGAACAAAAAATTGGCGAATGGTACTGTTTGGATGCTTTGCATATATGTTTCTTATACTATATAGAAGCAATATATACAAAGATTTCAACCGTCTACGTGTTCCAATCATTGTTCTACTTGTCGAAATTTACAAATAATTTCCTTTAAAGGATTAACAATGGGGATCGTAGTTTACTTAAACTTGAAGAACAAAAAATTGGCGAATTGTACTGTTTGGATGCTTTGCATATATGTTTCTTAGACTATATAGAAGCAATATATACAATGATTTCAACCGTCTACCTGTTCCATTCATTGTTCTACTTGTCGAAAGTTACAAATAATTTCCGATAAAGGATTAACAATGGGGCTCATTGTTCACTTAAACTTGAAGGACAAAAAATTGGCGAATGGTACTGTTTGGATGCTTTGCGTACATGTTTCTTAGACTATATGGAAGCAATATATACAAGGATTTCAACCGTCTACCTGTTCCATTCATTGTTCTACTTGTCGAAAGTTACAAATAATTACCGATAAAGGATTAACCATTGGGGCTCATTGTTCACTTAAACTTGTAGAACAAAAAATTGGCGAATTGTACTGTTTGGATGCTTTGCATATATGTTTCTTAGACTATATAGAAGCAATATATACAATGATTTCAACCGTCTACCTGTTCCAGTCATTGTTCTACTTGTCGAAATTTACAAATAATTTCCTTTAAAGGATTAACAATGGGGCTCGTTGTTCACTTAAACTTGAAGAACAAAAAATTGGCGAATGGTACTGTTTGGGTGCTTTGCATATATGTTTCTTAGACTATATAGAAGCAATATATACAATGATTTCAACAGTCTACCTGTTCCATTCATTGTTCTACTTGTCGAAATTTACAATTAATTTCCGTTAAAGGATTAACAATGGGGCTCTTAGTTCACTTAAACTTGAAGAACAAAACATTGGCGAATTGTACTGTTTGGATGCTTTGCATATATGTTTCGTAGACTATATAGAAGCAATATATACAATGATTTCAACCGTCTACATGATCCATTCATTGTTCTACTTGTCGAAATTTACAAATAATTTCCTTTAAAGGATTAACAATGGGGCTCGTAGTTCACTTAAACTTGAAGAACAAAAAATTGGCGAATGGTACTGTTTGGATGCTTTGCATATATGTTTCTTATACTATATAGAAGCAATATATACAAAGATTTCAACCGTCTACGTGTTCCAATCATTGTTCTACTTGTCGAAATTTACAAATAATTTCCTTTAAAGGATTAACAATGGGGCTCGTTGTTCACTTAAACTTGAAGAACAAAAAATTGGCGAATGGTACTGTTTGGATGCTTTGCATATATGTTTCTTAGACTATATAGAAGCAATATATACATTGATTTCAACCGGCTACCTGTTTCATTCATTGTTCTACTTGTCGAAAGTTACAAATAAATTCCTTTAAAGGATTAACAATGGGGCGCGTAGTTCACTTAAACTTGAAGAGAAAAAAATTGTCGAATTGTACTGTTTGGATGCTTTGCATATATGTTTCTTAAACTATATAGAAGCAATATATACAATGATTTCAACCGTCTACCTGTTCCATTCATTGTTCTACTTGTCGAAAGTTACAAATAATTTCCGTTAAGGGATTAACAATGGGGATCGTAGTTTACTTAAACTTGAAGAACAAAAAATTGGCGAATTGTACTGTTTGGATGCTTTGCATATATGTTTCTTAGACTATATAGAAGCAATATATACAATGATTTCAACCGTCTACCTGTTCCATTCATTGTTCTACTTGTCGAAAGTTACAAATAATTTCCGATAAAGGATTAACAATGGGGCTCATTGTTCACTTAAACTTGAAGGACAAAAAATTGGCGAATGGTACTGTTTGGATGCTTTGCGTACATGTTTCTTAGACTATATGGAAGCAATATATACAAGGATTTCAACCGTCTACCTGTTCCATTCATTGTTCTACTTGTCGAAAGTTACAAATAATTACCGATAAAGGATTAACCATTGGGGCTCATTGTTCACTTAAACTTGTAGAACAAAAAATTGGCGAATTGTACTGTTTGGATGCTTTGCATATATGTTTCTTAGACTATATAGAAGCAATATATACAATGATTTCAACCGTCTACCTGTTCCAGTCATTGTTCTACTTGTCGAAATTTACAAATAATTTCCTTTAAAGGATTAACAATGGGGCTCGTTGTTCACTTAAACTTGAAGAACAAAAAATTGGCGAATGGTACTGTTTGGGTGCTTTGCATATATGTTTCTTAGACTATATAGAAGCAATATATACAAAGATTTCAACCGTCTACCTTTTCCATTCATTGTTCTACTTGTCGAAAGTTACAAATAATTACCGATAAAGGATTAACCATTGGGGCTCATTGTTCACTTAAACTTGAAGAACAAAAAATTGGCGAATTGTACTGTTTGGATGTTTTGCATATATGTTTCTTAGACTATATAGAAGCAATCTATACAAAGATTTCAACCGTCTACCTGTTCCATTCATTGTTCTACTTGTCGAAAGTTACAAATAATTTCCTTTAAAGGATTAACAATGGGGCTCGCTGTTCACTTAAACTTGAAGATCAAAAAATCGGCGAATTGTACTGTTTGGATGCTTTGCATATATATTTCTTAGACTATATAGAAGCAATATATACAATAATTTCAACAGTCTACCTGTTCCATTCATTGTTCTACTTGTCGAAATTTACAAATAATTTCCTTTAAAAGATTAACAATGGGGCTCGTAGTTCACTTAAACTTGAAGAACAAAAAATTGGCGAATGTTACTGTATGGATGCTTTGCATATATGTTTCTTAGACTATATAGAAGCAATATATACAAAGATTTCAACCGTCTACCTGTTCCATTCATTGTTCTACTTGTCGAAATTTACAAATAATTTCCGATAACGGATTAACCATTGGGGCTCATTGTTCACTTAACCTTGAAGAACAAAAAATTAGCGAATTGTACTGTTTGGATGCTTTGCATATATGTTTCTTATACTATATAGAAGCAATATATACAAAGATTTCAACCGTCTACCTGTCCCATTCATTGTTCTACTTGTCGAAAATTACAAATAATTACCGATAAAGGATTAACCATTGGGGCTCATTGTTCACTTAAACTTGAAGAACAAAAAATTGGCGCATCGTACTGTTTGGATGCTTTGCATATATGTTTCTTATACTATATAGAAGCAATATATACAAAGATTTCAACCGTCTACCTGTTCCATTCACTGTTCTACTTGTCGAAAGTTACAAATAATTTCCGTTAAGGGATTAACAATGGGGATCGTAGTTCACTTAAACTTGAAGAACAAAAAATTGGCGAATTGTACTGTTTGGATGCTTTGCGTACATGTTTCTTAGACTATATGGAAGCAATATATACAAAGATTTCAACCGTCTACCTTTTCCATTCATTGTTCTACTTGTCGAAAGTTACAAATAATTTCCGATAACGGATTAAACATTGGGGCTCATTGTTCACTTAAACTTGAAGAACAAAAAATTGCCGAATTGTACTGTTTGGATGCTTTGCATATATGTTTCTTATACTATATAGAAGCAATATATACAAAGATTTCAACCGTCTACCTGTTCCATTCACTGTTCTACTTGTCGAAAGTTACAAATAATTTCCGTTAAGGGATTAACAATGGGGATCGTAGTTCACTTAAACTTGAAGAACAAAAAATTGGCGAATTGTACTGTTTGGATGCTTTGCGTACATGTTTCTTAGACTATATGGAAGCAATATATACAAAGATTTCAACCATCTACGTGTTCCAATCATTGTTCTACTTGTAGAAAGTTACAATTAATTTCCGTTAAGGGATTAACAATGGGGCTCGTAGTTCACTTAAACTTGAAGAACAAAAAATTGGCGAATGGTACTGTTTGGATGCTTTGCATAAATGTTTCTTAGACTATATAGAAGCAATATATACATTGATTTCAACCGGCTACCTGTTCCATTCATTGTTCTACTTGTCGAAATTTACAAATAATTTCCTTTAAAGGATTAACAATGGGGCTCGTTGTTCACTTAAACTTGAAGAACAAAAAAGTGGCGAATGGTACTGTTTGGGTGCTTTGCATATATGTTTCTTAGACTATATAGAAGCAATATATACAAAGATTTCAACCGTCTACCTGTTCCATTCATTGTTCTACTTGTCGAAAGTTACAAATAATTTCCGATAAAGGATTAACAATGGGGCTCATTGTTCACTTAAACTTGGAGAACAAAAAATTGGCGAATGGTACTGTTTGGATGCATGGCATATATGTTTCTTAGACTATATAGAAGCAATATATACAAAGATTTCAACCGTCTACCTGTTCCATTCATTGTTCTACTTGTCGAAAGTTACAAATAATTTCCTTTAAAGGATTAACAATGGGGCTCATTGTTCACTTAAACTTGAAGAACAAAAAATTGGCGAATTGTACTGTTTGGATGCTTTGCATATATGTTTCTTAGACTATATAGAAGCAATATATACAATGATTTCAACCGTCTACCTGTTCCATTCACTGTTCTACTTGTCGAATGTTACAAATAATTTCCGTTAAGGGATTAACAATGGGGATCGTAGTTTACTTAAACTTGAAGAACAAAAAATTGGCGAATTGTACTGTTTGGATGCTTTGCATATATGTTTCTTAGACTATATAGAAGCAACATATACAATGATTTCAACCGTCTACCTATTCCATTCATTGTTCTACTTGCCGAAATTTACAAATAATTTCCTTTAAAGGATTAACAATGGGGCTCGTAGTTCACTTAAAATTGAAGAGCGAAAAATTGGCGAATTGTACTGTTTGGATGCTTTGCATAGATGTTTCTTAGACTATTTAGAAGCAATATATAGAAATATTTCACCCGTCTACCTGTACTATTCATTGTTCTACTTGTAGAAAGTTACAAATAATTTCCATTTCATGATTATCAATGGGGCTCGCTGTTCACTTAAACTTGAATATCAAAAAATTGGCGATTGTTACTGTTTAGATGCTTTGCATAAATGTTTCTTAGATTATATAGAAGCAATATATACAAAGATTTCAACCGTCTAACTGTTCCATTCATTGTTCTACTTGTCGAAAGTTACAAATAATTTCCGATAAAGGATTAACAATGGGGCTCATTGTTCACTTAAACTTGAAGGACAAAAAATTGGCGAATGGTACTGTTTGGATGCTTTGCGTACATGTTTCTTAGACTATATGGAAGCAATATATACAAGGATTTCAACCGTCTACCTGTTCCATTCATTGTTCTACTTGTCGAAAGTTACAAATAATTACCGATAAAGGATTAACCATTGGGGCTCATTGTTCACTTAAACTTGTAGAACAAAAAATTGGCGAATTGTACTGTTTGGATGCTTTGCATATATGTTTCTTAGACTATATAGAAGCAATATATACAAAGATTTCAACCGTCTACCTGTTCCATTCATTGTTCTACTTGTCGAAAGTTACAAATAATTTCCTTTAAAGGATTAACAATGGGGCTCGCTGTTCACTTAAACTTGAAGATCAAAAAATCGGCGAATTGTACTGTTTGGATGCTTTGCATATATATTTCTTAGACTATATAGAAGCAATATATACAATAATTTCAACAGTCTACCTGTTCCATTCATTGTTCTACTTGTCGAAATTTACAAATAATTTCCTTTAAAGGATTAACAATGGGGCTCGTAGTTCACTTAAACTTGAAGAACAAAAAATTGGCGAATGGTACTGTTTGGATGCTTTGCATATATGTTTCTTATACTATATAGAAGCAATATACACAAAGATTTCAACCGTCTACCTGTTCCATTCATTGTTCTACTTGTCGAAATTTACAAATAATTTCCGATAACGGATTAACCATTGGGGCTCATTGTTAACTTAAACTTGAAGAACAAAAAATTGGCGAATTGTACAGTTTGGATGCTTTGCATATATGTTTCTTATACTATATAGAAGCAATATATACAAAGATTTCAACCGTCTACCTGTCCCATTCATTGTTCTACTTGTCGAAATTTGCAATTAATTTCCGTTAAGGGATTAACAATGGGGATCGTAGTTCACTTGAACTTGAAGAACAAAAAATTGGCGAATGGTACTGTTTGGATTCTTTGCATATATGTTTCTTAGACTATATAGAAGCAATATATACAATGATTTCAACAGTCTACCTGTTCCATTCATTGTTCTACTTGTCGAAATTTACAATTAATTTCCGTTAAAGGATTAACAATGGGGCTCTTAGTTCACTTAAACTTGAAGAACAAAACATTGGCGAATTGTACTGTTTGGATGCTTTGCATATATGTTTCGTAGACTATATAGAAGCAATATATACAATGATTTCAACCGTCTACATGATCCATTCATTGTTCTACTTGTCGAAATTTACAAATAATTTCCTTTAAAGGATTAACAATGGGGCTCGTAGTTCACTTAAACTTGAAGAACAAAAAATTGGCGAATGGTACTGTTTGGATGCTTTGCATATATGTTTCTTATACTATATAGAAGCAATATATACAAAGATTTCAACCGTCTACGTGTTCCAATCATTGTTCTACTTGTCGAAATTTACAAATAATTTCCTTTAAAGGATTAACAATGGGGCTCGTTGTTCACTTAAACTTGAAGAACAAAAAATTGGCGAATGGTACTGTTTGGATGCTTTGCATATATGTTTCTTAGACTATATAGAAGCAATATATACATTGATTTCAACCGGCTACCTGTTTCATTCATTGTTCTACTTGTCGAAAGTTACAAATAAATTCCTTTAAAGGATTAACAATGGGGCTCGTAGTTCACTTAAACTTGAAGAGAAAAAAATTGTCGAATTGTACTGTTTGGATGCTTTGCATATATGTTTCTTAAACTATATAGAAGCAATATATACAATGATTTCAACCGTCTACCTGTTCCATTCATTGTTCTACTTGTCGAAAGTTACAAATAATTTCCGTTAAGGGATTAACAATGGGGATCGTAGTTTACTTAAACTTGAAGAACAAAAAATTGGCGAATTGTACTGTTTGGATGCTTTGCATATATGTTTCTTAGACTATATAGAAGCAATATATACAATGATTTCAACCGTCTACCTGTTCCATTCATTGTTCTACTTGTCGAAAGTTACAAATAATTTCCGATAAAGGATTAACAATGGGGCTCATTGTTCACTTAAACTTGAAGGACAAAAAATTGGCGAATGGTACTGTTTGGATGCTTTGCGTACATGTTTCTTAGACTATATGGAAGCAATATATACAAGGATTTCAACCGTCTACCTGTTCCATTCATTGTTCTACTTGTCGAAAGTTACAAATAATTACCGATAAAGGATTAACCATTGGGGCTCATTGTTCACTTAAACTTGTAGAACAAAAAATTGGCGAATTGTACTGTTTGGATGCTTTGCATATATGTTTCTTAGACTATATAGAAGCAATATATACAATGATTTCAACCGTCTACCTGTTCCAGTCATTGTTCTACTTGTCGAAATTTACAAATAATTTCCTTTAAAGGATTAACAATGGGGCTCGTTGTTCACTTAAACTTGAAGAACAAAAAATTGGCGAATGGTACTGTTTGGGTGCTTTGCATATATGTTTCTTAGACTATATAGAAGCAATATATACAAAGATTTCAACCGTCTACCTGTTCCATTCATTGTTCTACTTGTCGAAAGTTACAAATAATTACCGATAAAGGATTAACCATTGGGGCTCATTGTTAACTTAAACTTGAAGAACAAAAAATTGGCGAATTGTACTGTTTGGATGCTTTGCATATATGTTTCTTATACTATATAGAAGCAATATATACAAAGATTTCAACCGTCTACCTGTCCCATTCATTGTTCTACTTGTCGAAATTTGCAATTAATTTCCGTTAAGGGATTAACAATGGGGATCGTAGTTCACTTGAACTTGAAGAACAAAAAATTGGCGAATGGTACTGTTTGGATTCTTTGCATATATGTTTCTTAGACTATATAGAAGCAATATATACAATGATTTCAACAGTCTACCTGTTCCATTCATTGTTCTACTTGTCGAAATTTACAATTAATTTCCGTTAAAGGATTAACAATGGGGCTCTTAGTTCACTTAAACTTGAAGAACAAAACATTGGCGAATTGTACTGTTTGGATGCTTTGCATATATGTTTCGTAGACTATATAGAAGCAATATATACATTGATTTCAACCGGCTACCTGTTTCATTCATTGTTCTACTTGTCGAAAGTTACAAATAAATTCCTTTAAAGGATTAACAATGGGGCTCGTAGTTCACTTAAACTTGAAGAGAAAAAAATTGTCGAATTGTACTGCTTGGATGCTTTGCATATATGTTTCTTAAACTATATAGAAGCAATATATACAATGATTTCAACCGTCTACCTGTTCCATTCATTGTTCTACTTGTCGAAAGTTACAAATAATTTCCGTTAAGGGATTAACAATGGGGATCGTAGTTTACTTAAACTTGAAGAACAAAAAATTGGCGAATTGTACTGTTTGGATGCTTTGCATATATGTTTCTTAGACTATATAGAAGCAATATATACAATGATTTCAACCGTCTACCTGTTCCATTCATTGTTCTACTTGTCGAAAGTTACAAATAATTTCCGATAAAGGATTAACAATGGGGCTCATTGTTCACTTAAACTTGAAGGACAAAAAATTGGCGAATGGTACTGTTTGGATGCTTTGCGTACATGTTTCTTAGACTATATGGAAGCAATATATACAAGGATTTCAACCGTCTACCTGTTCCAGTCATTGTTCTACTTGTCGAAATTTACAAATAATTTCCTTTAAAGGATTAACAATGGGGCTCGTTGTTCACTTAAACTTGAAGAACAAAAAATTGGCGAATGGTACTGTTTGGGTGCTTTGCATATATGTTTCTTAGACTATATAGAAGCAATATATACAAAGATTTCAACCGTCTACCTTTTCCATTCATTGTTCTACTTGTCGAAAGTTACAAATAATTACCGATAAAGGATTAACCATTGGGGCTCATTGTTCACTTAAACTTGAAGAACAAAAAATTGGCGAATTGTACTGTTTGGATGTTTTGCATATATGTTTCTTAGACTATATAGAAGCAATCTATACAAAGATTTCAACCGTCTACCTGTTCCATTCATTGTTCTACTTGTCGAAAGTTACAAATAATTTCCTTTAAAGGATTAACAATGGGGCTCGCTGTTCACTTAAACTTGAAGATCAAAAAATCGGCGAATTGTACTGTTTGGATGCTTTGCATATATATTTCTTAGACTATATAGAAGCAATATATACAATAATTTCAACAGTCTACCTGTTCCATTCATTGTTCTACTTGTCGAAATTTACAAATAATTTCCTTTAAAAGATTAACAATGGGGCTCGTAGTTCACTTAAACTTGAAGAACAAAAAATTGGCGAATGTTACTGTATGGATGCTTTGCATATATGTTTCTTAGACTATATAGAAGCAATATATACAAAGATTTCAACCGTCTACCTGTTCCATTCATTGTTCTACTTGTCGAAATTTACAAATAATTTCCGATAACGGATTAACCATTGGGGCTCATTGTTCACTTAACCTTGAAGAACAAAAAATTAGCGAATTGTACTGTTTGGATGCTTTGCATATATGTTTCTTATACTATATAGAAGCAATATATACAAAGATTTCAACCGTCTACCTGTCCCATTCATTGTTCTACTTGTCGAAAATTACAAATAATTACCGATAAAGGATTAACCATTGGGGCTCATTGTTCACTTAAACTTGAAGAACAAAAAATTGGCGCATCGTACTGTTTGGATGCTTTGCATATATGTTTCTTATACTATATAGAAGCAATATATACAAAGATTTCAACCGTCTACCTGTTCCATTCACTGTTCTACTTGTCGAAAGTTACAAATAATTTCCGTTAAGGGATTAACAATGGGGATCGCAGTTCACTTAAACTTGAAGAACAATAAATTGGCGAATTGTACTGTTTGGATGCTTTGCGTACATGTTTCTTAGACTATATGGAAGCAATATATACAAAGATTTCAACCGTCTACCTTTTCCATTCATTGTTCTACTTGTCGAAAGTTACAAATAATTTCCGATAACGGATTAAACATTGGGGCTCATTGTTCACTTAAACTTGAAGAACAAAAAATTGCCGAATTGTACTGTTTGGATGCTTTGCATATATGTTTCTTATACTATATAGAAGCAATATATACAAAGATTTCAACCGTCTACCTGTCCCATTCATTGTTCTACTTGTCGAAAATTACAAATAATTACCGATAAAGGATTAACCATTGGGGCTCATTGTTCACTTAAACTTGAAGAACAAAAAATTGGCGCATCGTACTGTTTGGATGCTTTGCATATATGTTTCTTATACTATTTAGAAGCAATATATAGAAATATTTCACCCGTCTACCTGTACTATTCATTGTTCTACTTGTAGAAAGTTACAAATAATTTCCATTTCATGATTATCAATGGGGCTCGCTGTTCACTTAAACTTGAATATCAAAAAATTGGCGATTGTTACTGTTTAGATGCTTTGCATAAATGTTTCTTAGATTATATAGAAGCAATATATACAAAGATTTCAACCGTCTAACTGTTCCATTCATTGTTCTACTTGTCGAAAGTTACAAATAATTTCCGATAAAGGATTAACAATGGGGCTCATTGTTCACTTAAACTTGAAGGACAAAAAATTGGCGAATGGTACTGTTTGGATGCTTTGCGTACATGTTTCTTAGACTATATGGAAGCAATATATACAAGGATTTCAACCGTCTACCTGTTCCATTCATTGTTCTACTTGTCGAAAGTTACAAATAATTTCCGATAAAGGATTAACAATGGGGCTCATTGTTCACTTAAACTTGAAGGACAAAAAATTGGCGAATGGTACTGTTTGGATGCTTTGCGTACATGTTTCTTAGACTATATGGAAGCAATATATACAAGGATTTCAACCGTCTACCTGTTCCATTCATTGTTCTACTTGTCGAAAGTTACAAATAATTACCGATAAAGGATTAACCATTGGGGCTCATTGTTCACTTAAACTTGTAGAACAAAAAATTGGCGAATTGTACTGTTTGGATGCTTTGCATATATGTTTCTTAGACTATATAGAAGCAATATATACAATGATTTCAACCGTCTACCTGTTCCAGTCATTGTTCTACTTGTCGAAATTTACAAATAATTTCCTTTAAAGGATTAACAATGGGGCTCGTTGTTCACTTAAACTTGAAGAACAAAAAATTGGCGAATGGTACTGTTTGGGTGCTTTGCATATATGTTTCTTAGACTATATAGAAGCAATATATACAAAGATTTCAACCGTCTACCTGTTCCATTCATTGTTCTACTTGTCGAAAGTTACAAATAATTACCGATAAAGGATTAACCATTGGGGCTCATTGTTAACTTAAACTTGAAGAACAAAAAATTGGCGAATTGTACTGTTTGGATGCTTTGCATATATGTTTCTTATACTATATAGAAGCAATATATACAAAGATTTCAACCGTCTACCTGTCCCATTCATTGTTCTACTTGTCGAAATTTGCAATTAATTTCCGTTAAGGGATTAACAATGGGGATCGTAGTTCACTTGAACTTGAAGAACAAAAAATTGGCGAATGGTACTGTTTGGATTCTTTGCATATATGTTTCTTAGACTATATAGAAGCAATATATACAATGATTTCAACAGTCTACCTGTTCCATTCATTGTTCTACTTGTCGAAATTTACAATTAATTTCCGTTAAAGGATTAACAATGGGGCTCTTAGTTCACTTAAACTTGAAGAACAAAACATTGGCGAATTGTACTGTTTGGATGCTTTGCATATATGTTTCGTAGACTATATAGAAGCAATATATACAATGATTTCAACCGTCTACATGATCCATTCATTGTTCTACTTGTCGAAAGTTACAAATAATTTCCGTTAAGGGATTAACAATGGGGATCGTAGTTTACTTAAACTTGAAGAACAAAAAATTGGCGAATTGTACTGTTTATATGCTTTGCTTATATGTTTCTTAGACTATATAGAAGCAATATATACAAGGATTTCAACCGTCTACCTGTTCCATTCATTGTTCTACTTGTCGAAAGTTACAAATAATTACCGATAAAGGATTAACCATTGGGGCTCATTGTTCACTTAAACTTGAAGAACAAAAAATTGGCGAATTGTACTGTTTGGATGCTTTGCATATATGTTTCTTAGACTATAAAGAAGCAATATATACATTGATTTCAACCGTCTACCTTTTCCATTCATTGTTCTACTTGTCGCAAGTTACAAATAATTTCCGTTAAAGTATTAACAATGGGGCTCGTAGTTCACTTAAACTTGAAGAACAAAAAATTGGCGAATTGTACTGTTTGGATGCTTTGCATATATGTATCTTAGACTATATAGAAGCAATATATACAAGGATTTCAACCGTCTACCTGTTCCATTCATTGTTCTACTTGTCGAAAGTTACAAATAATTACCGATAAAGGATTAACCATTGGGGCTCATTGTTCACTTAAACTTGTAGAACAAAAAATTGGCGAATTGTACTGTTTGGATGCTTTGCATATATGTTTCTTAGACTATATAGAAGCAATATATACAAAGATTTCAACCGTCTACCTGTTCCATTCATTGTTCTACTTGTCGAAAGTTACAAATAATTTCCTTTAAAGGATTAACAATGGGGCTCGCTGTTCACTTAAACTTGAAGATCAAAAAATCGGCGAATTGTACTGTTTGGATGCTTTGCATATATATTTCTTAGACTATATAGAAGCAATATATACAATAATTTCAACAGTCTACCTGTTCCATTCATTGTTCTACTTGTCGAAATTTACAAATAATTTCCGATAACGGATTAACCATTGGGGCTCATTGTTAACTTAAACTTGAAGAACAAAAAATTGGCGAATTGTACTGTTTGGATGCTTTGCATATATGTTTCTTAGACTATAAAGAAGCAATATATACATTGATTTCAACCGTCTACCTTTTCCAATCATTGTTCTACTTGTCGCAAGTTACAAATAATTTCCGTTAAAGTATTAACAATGGGGCTCGTAGTTCACTTAAACTTGAAGAACAAAAAATTGGCGAATTGTACTGTTTGGATGCTTTGCATATATGTATCTTAGACTATATAGAAGCAATATATACAAGGATTTCAACCGTCTACCTGTTCCATTCATTGTTCTACTTGTCGAAAGTTACAAATAATTACCGATAAAGGATTAACCATTGGGGCTCATTGTTCACTTAAACTTGTAGAACAAAAAATTGGCGAATTGTACTGTTTGGATGCTTTGCATATATGTTTCTTAGACTATATAGAAGCAATATATACAAAGATTTCAACCGTCTACCTGTTCCATTCATTGTTCTACTTGTCGAAAGTTACAAATAATTTCCTTTAAAGGATTAACAATGGGGCTCGCTGTTCACTTAAACTTGAAGATCAAAAAATCGGCGAATTGTACTGTTTGGATGCTTTGCATATATATTTCTTAGACTATATAGAAGCAATATATACAATAATTTCAACAGTCTACCTGTTCCATTCATTGTTCTACTTGTCGAAATTTACAAATAATTTCCGATAACGGATTAACCATTGGGGCTCATTGTTAACTTAAACTTGAAGAACAAAAAATTGGCGAATTGTACTGTTTGGATGCTTTGCATATATGTTTCTTATACTATATAGAAGCAATATATACAAAGATTTCAACCGTCTACCTGTCCCATTCATTGTTCTACTTGTCGAAATTTGCAATTAATTTCCGTTAAGGGATTAACAATGGGGATCGTAGTTCACTTGAACTTGAAGAACAAAAAATTGGCGAATGGTACTGTTTGGATTCTTTGCATATATGTTTTTTAGACTATATAGAAGCAATATATACAATGATTTCAACAGTCTACCTGTTCCATTCATTGTTCTACTTGTCGAAATTTACAATTAATTTCCGTTAAAGGATTAACAATGGGGCTCTTAGTTCACTTAAACTTGAAGAACAAAACATTGGCGAATTGTACTGTTTGGATGCTTTGCATATATGTTTCGTAGACTATATAGAAGCAATATATACAATGATTTCAACCGTCTACATGATCCATTCATTGTTCTACTTGTCGAAATTTACAAATAATTTCCTTTAAAGGCTTAACAATGGGGCTCGTAGTTCACTTAAACTTGAAGAACAAAAAATTGGCGAATGGTACTGTTTGGATGCTTTGCATATATGTTTCTTATACTATATAGAAGCAATATATACAAAGATTTCAACCGTCTACGTGTTCCAATCATTGTTCTACTTGTCGAAAGTTACAAATAATTACCGATAAAGGATTAACCATTGGGGCTCATTGTTCACTTAAACTTGAAGAACAAAAAATTGGCGAATTGTACTGTTTGGATGCTTTGCATATATGTTTCTTAGACTATAAAGAAGCAATATATACATTGATTTCAACCGTCTACCTTTTCCATTCATTGTTCTACTTGTCGCAAGTTACAAATAATTTCCGTTAAAGTATTAACAATGGGGCTCGTAGTTCACTTAAACTTGAAGAACAAAAAATTGGCGAATTGTACTGTTTGGATGCTTTGCATATATGTATCTTAGACTATATAGAAGCAATATATACAAGGATTTCAACCGTCTACCTGTTCCATTCATTGTTCTACTTGTCGAAAGTTACAAATAATTACCGATAAAGGATTAACCATTGGGGCTCATTGTTCACTTAAACTTGTAGAACAAAAAATTGGCGAATTGTACTGTTTGGATGCTTTGCATATATGTTTCTTAGACTATATAGAAGCAATATATACAAAGATTTCAACCGTCTACCTGTTCCATTCATTGTTCTACTTGTCGAAAGTTACAAATAATTTCCTTTAAAGGATTAACAATGGGGCTCGCTGTTCACTTAAACTTGAAGATCAAAAAATCGGCGAATTGTACTGTTTGGATGCTTTGCATATATATTTCTTAGACTATATAGAAGCAATATATACAATAATTTCAACAGTCTACCTGTTCCATTCATTGTTCTACTAGTCGAAATTTACAAATAATTTCCGATAACGGATTAACCATTGGGGCTCATTGTTAACTTAAACTTGAAGAACAAAAAATTGGCGAATTGTACTGTTTGGATGCTTTGCATATATGTTTCTTAGACTATAAAGAAGCAATATATACATTGATTTCAACCGTCTACCTTTTCCATTCATTGTTCTACTTGTCGCAAGTTACAAATAATTTCCGTTAAAGTATTAACAATGGGGCTCGTAGTTCACTTAAACTTGAAGAACAAAAAATTGGCGAATTGTACTGTTTGGATGCTTTGCATATATGTATCTTAGACTATATAGAAGCAATATATACAAGGATTTCAACCGTCTACCTGTTCCATTCATTGTTCTACTTGTCGAAAGTTACAAATAATTACCGATAAAGGATTAACCATTGGGGCTCATTGTTCACTTAAACTTGTAGAACAAAAAATTGGCGAATTGTACTGTTTGGATGCTTTGCATATATGTTTCTTAGACTATATAGAAGCAATATATACAAAGATTTCAACCGTCTACCTGTTCCATTCATTGTTCTACTTGTCGAAAGTTACAAATAATTTCCTTTAAAGGATTAACAATGGGGCTCGCTGTTCACTTAAACTTGAAGATCAAAAAATCGGCGAATTGTACTGTTTGGATGCTTTGCATATATATTTCTTAGACTATATAGAAGCAATATATACAATAATTTCAACAGTCTACCTGTTCCATTCATTGTTCTACTTGTCGAAATTTACAAATAATTTCCGTTAAGGGATTAACAATGGGGATCGTAGTTCACTTAAACTTGAAGAACAAAAAATTGGCGAATTGTACTGTTTGGATGCTTTGCATATATGTTTCTTATACTATATAGAAGCAATATATACAAAGATTTCAACCGTCTACCTGTCCCATTCATTGTTCTACTTGTCGAAATTTGCAATTAATTTCCGTTAAGGGATTAACAATGGGGATCGTAGTTCACTTGAACTTGAAGAACAAAAAATTGGCGAATGGTACTGTTTGGATTCTTTGCATATATGTTTTTTAGACTATATAGAAGCAATATATACAATGATTTCAACAGTCTACCTGTTCCATTCATTGTTCTACTTGTCGAAATTTACAATTAATTTCCGTTAAAGGATTAACAATGGGGCTCTTAGTTCACTTAAACTTGAAGAACAAAACATTGGCGAATTGTACTGTTTGGATGCTTTGCATATATGTTTCGTAGACTATATAGAAGCAATATATACAATGATTTCAACCGTCTACATGATCCATTCATTGTTCTACTTGTCGAAATTTACAAATAATTTCCTTTAAAGGATTAACAATGGGGCTCGTAGTTCACTTAAACTTGAAGAACAAAAAATTGGCGAATGGTACTGTTTGGATGCTTTGCATATATGTTTCTTATACTATATAGAAGCAATATATACAAAGATTTCAACCGTCTACGTGTTCCAATCATTGTTCTACTTGTCGAAATTTACAAATAATTTCCTTTAAAGGATTAACAATGGGGCTCGTTGTTCACTTAAACTTGAAGAACAAAAAATTGGCGAATGGTACTGTTTGGATGCTTTGCATATATGTTTCTTAGACTATATAGAAGCAATATATACATTGATTTCAACCGGCTACCTGTTTCATTCATTGTTCTACTTGTCGAAAGTTACAAATAAATTCCTTTAAAGGATTAACAATGGGGCTCGTAGTTCACTTAAACTTGAAGAGAAAAAAATTGTCGAATTGTACTGTTTGGATGCTTTGCATATATGTTTCTTAAACTATATAGAAGCAATATATACAATGATTTCAACCGTCTACCTGTTCCATTCATTGTTCTACTTGTCGAAAGTTACAAATAATTTCCGTTAAGGGATTAACAATGGGGATCGTAGTTTACTTAAACTTGAAGAACAAAAAATTGGCGAATTGTACTGTTTGGATGCTTTGCATATATGTTTCTTAGACTATATAGAAGCAATATATACAATGATTTCAACCGTCTACCTGTTCCATTCATTGTTCTACTTGTCGAAAGTTACAAATAATTTCCGTTAAGGGATTAACAATGGGGATCGTAGTTTACTTAAACTTGAAGAACAAAAAATTGGCGAATTGTACTGTTTATATGCTTTGCTTATATGTTTCTTAGACTATATAGAAGCAATATATACAAGGATTTCAACCGTCTACCTGTTCCATTCATTGTTCTACTTGTCGAAAGTTACAAATAATTACCGATAAAGGATTAACCATTGGGGCTCATTGTTCACTTAAACTTGAAGAACAAAAAATTGGCGAATTGTACTGTTTGGATGCTTTGCATATATGTTTCTTAGACTATAAAGAAGCAATATATACATTGATTTCAACCGTCTACCTTTTCCATTCATTGTTCTACTTGTCGCAAGTTACAAATAATTTCCGTTAAAGTATTAACAATGGGGCTCGTAGTTCACTTAAACTTGAAGAACAAAAAATTGGCGAATTGTACTGTTTGGATGCTTTGCATATATGTATCTTAGACTATATAGAAGCAATATATACAAGGATTTCAACCGTCTACCTGTTCCATTCATTGTTCTACTTGTCGAAAGTTACAAATAATTACCGATAAAGGATTAACCATTGGGGCTCATTGTTCACTTAAACTTGTAGAACAAAAAATTGGCGAATTGTACTGTTTGGATGCTTTGCATATATGTTTCTTAGACTATATAGAAGCAATATATACAAAGATTTCAACCGTCTACCTGTTCCATTCATTGTTCTACTTGTCGAAAGTTACAAATAATTTCCTTTAAAGGATTAACAATGGGGCTCGCTGTTCACTTAAACTTGAAGATCAAAAAATCGGCGAATTGTACTGTTTGGATGCTTTGCATATATATTTCTTAGACTATATAGAAGCAATATATACAATAATTTCAACAGTCTACCTGTTCCATTCATTGTTCTACTTGTCGAAATTTACAAATAATTTCCTTTAAAGGATTAACAATGGGGCTCGTAGTTCACTTAAACTTGAAGAACAAAAAATTGGCGAATGGTACTGTTTGGATGCTTTGCATATATGTTTCTTATACTATATAGAAGCAATATATACAAAGATTTCAACCGTCTACCTGTTCCATTCATTGTTCTACTTGTCGAAATTTACAAATAATTTCCGATAACGGATTAACAATGGGGCTCATTGTTCACTTAAACTTGAAGAACAAAAAATTGGCGAATGGTACTGTTTGGATGCTTTGCATATATGTTTCTTAGACTATATAGAAGCAATATATACAAAGGTTTCAACCGTCTACCTGTTCCATTCATTGTTCTACTTGTCGAAAGTTACAAATAATTTCCTTTAAAGGATTAACAATGGGGCTCATTGTTCACTTAAACTTGAAGAACAAAAAATTGGCGAATTGTACTGTTTGGATGCTTTGCATATATGTTTCTTAGACTATATAGAAGCAATATATACAATGATTTCAACCGTCTACCTGTTCCATTCATTGTTCTACTTGTCGAATGTTACAAATAATTTCCGTTAAGGGATTAACAATGGGGATCGTAGTTTACTTAAACTTGAAGAACAAAAAATTGGCGAATGGTACTGTTTGGATGCTTTGCATATATGTTTCTTAGACTATATGGAAGCAATATATACAAAGATTTCAACCGTCTACGTGTTCCAATCATTGTTCTACTTGTCGAAATTTACAAATAATTTCCTTTAAAGGATTAACAATGGGGCTCGTTGTTCACTTAAACTTGAAGAACAAAAAATTGGCGAATGGTACTGTTTGAATGCTTTGCATATATGTTTCTTAGACTATATGGAAGCAATATATACAAAGATTTCAACCGTCTACGTGTTCCAATCATTGTTCTACTTGTCGAAATTTACAAATAATTTCCTTTAAAGGATTAACAATGGGGCTCGTTGTTCACTTAAACTTGAAGAACAAAAAAGTGGCGAATGGTACTGTTTGGGTGCTTTGCATATATGTTTCTTAGACTATGTAGAAGCAATATATACAAAGATTTCAACCGTCTACCTGTTCCATTCATTGTTCTACTTGTCGAAAGTTACAAATAATTTCCGATAAAGGATTAACAATGGGGCTCATTGTTCACTTATACTTGGAGAACAAAAAATTGGCGAATGGTACTGTTTGGATGCTTTGCATATATGTTTCTTAGACTATATAGAAGCAATATATACAAAGGTTTCAACCGTCTACCTGTTCCATTCATTGTTCTACTTGTCGAAAGTTACAAATAATTTCCTTTAAAGGATTAACAATGGGGCTCATTGTTCACTTAAACTTGAAGAACAAAAAATTGGCGAATTGTACTGTTTGGATGCTTTGCATATATGTTTCTTAGACTATATAGAAGCAATATATACAATGATTTCAACCGTCTACCTGTTCCATTCATTGTTCTACTTGTCGAATGTTACAAATAATTTCCGTTAAGGGATTAACAATGGGGATCGTAGTTTACTTAAACTTGAAGAACCAAAAATTGGCGAATGGTACTGTTTGGATGCTTTGCATATATGTTTCTTAGACTATATGGAAGCAATATATACAAAGATTTCAACCGTCTACGTGTTCCAATCATTGTTCTACTTGTCGAAATTTACAAATAATTTCCTTTAAAGGATTAACAATGGGGCTCGTTGTTCACTTAAACTTGAAGAACAAAAAAGTGGCGAATGGTACTGTTTGGGTGCTTTGCATATATGTTTCTTAGACTATATAGAAGCAATATATACAAAGATTTCAACCGTCTACCTGTTCCATTCATTGTTCTACTTGTCGAAAGTTACAAATAATTTCCTTTAAAGGATTAACAATGGGGCTCATTGTTCACTTAAACTTGAAGAACAAAAAATTGGCGAATTGTACTGTTTGGATGCTTTGCATATATGTTTCTTAGACTATATAGAAGCAATATATACAAAGATTTCAACCCTCTACCTGTTCCATTCATTGTTCTACTTGTCGAAAGTTACAAATAATTTCCGATAAAGGATTAACAATGGGGCTCGTAGTTCACTTAAACTTGAAGAACAAAAAATTGGCAAATGTTACTGTTTGGATGCTTTGCATATATGTTTCTTAGACTATATAGAAGCAATATATACAAAGATTTCAACCGTCTACCTGTTCCATTCATTGTTCTACTTGTCGAAAGTTACAAATAATTTCCGTTAAAGTATTAACAATGGGGCTCGTAGTTCACTTATACTTGAAGATCAAATAATTGGCGAATTGTACTGTTTGGATGATTTGCATATATGTTTCTTAGACTTTATAGAAGCAATATATACAAAGATTTCAACCCTCTACCTGTTCCATTCATTGTTCTACTTGTCGAAAGTTACAAATAATTTCCGATAAAGGATTAACAATGGGTCTCATTGTTCACTTAAACTTGAAGAACAAAAAATTGGCGAATGGTACTGTTTGAATGCTTTGCATATATGTTTCTTAGACTATATGGAAGCAATATATACAAAGATTTCAACCGTCTACGTGTTCCAATCATTGTTCTACTTGTCGAAATTTACAAATAATTTCCTTTAAAGGATTAACAATGGGGCTCGTTGTTCACTTAAACTTGAAGAACAAAAAAGTGTCGAATGGTACTGTTTGGATGCTTTGCATATATGTTTCTTAGACTATATAGAAGCAATATATACATTGATTTCAACCGTCTACCTGTTCCATTCATTGTTCTACTTGTCGAAAGTTACAAATAAGTTCCGTTAAAGTATTAACAATGGGGCTCGTAGTTCACTTAAACTTGAAGTTCAAATAATTGGCGAATTGTACTGTTTGGATGATTTGCATATATGTATCTTAGACTTTATAGAAGCAATATATACAAAGATTTCAACCGTCTACCTGTTCCATTCATTGATCTACTTCTCGAAAGTTACAAATAATTTCCGATAAAGGATTAACAATGGGTCTCATTGTTCACTTAAACTTGAAGAACAAAAAATTTGCGAATGGTACTGTTTGGATGCTTTGCATATATGTTTCTTAGACTATATGGAAGCAATATATACAAAGATTTCAACCGTCTACGTGTTCCAATCATTGTTCTACTTGTCGAAATTTACAAATAATTTCCTTTAAAGGATTAACAATGGGGCTCGTTGTTCACTTAAACTTGAAGAACAAAAAAGTGGCGAATGGTACTGTTTGGGTGCTTTGCATATATGTTTCTTAGACTATATAGAAGCAATATATACAAAGATTTCAACCGTCTACCTGTTCCATTCATTGTTCTACTTGTCGAAAGTTACAAATAATTTCCGATAAAGGATTAACAATGGGGCTCATTGTTCACTTATACTTGGAGAACAAAAAATTGGCGAATGGTACTGTTTGGATGCTTTGCATATATGTTTCTTAGACTATATAGAAGCAATATATACAAAGATTTCAACCGTCTACCTGTTCCATTCATTGTTCTACTTGTCGAAAGTTACAAATAATTTCCTTTAAAGGATTAACAATGGGGCTCATTGTTCACTTAAACTTGAAGAACAAAAAATTGGCGAATTGTACTGTTTGGATGCTTTGCATATATGTTTCTTAGACTATATAGAAGCAATATATACAATGATTTCAACCGTCTACCTGTTCCATTCATTGTTCTACTTGTCGAATGTTACAAATAATTTCCGTTTCATGATTATCAATGGGGCTCGTTGTTCACTTAAACTTGAAGAACAAAAAATTGGCGAATGGTACTGTTTGGATGCTTTGCATATATGTTTCTTAGACTATATAGAAGCAATATATACAAAGATTTCAACCGTCTACCTGTTCCATTCATTGTTCTACTTGTCGAAATTTACAAATAATTTCCGATAACGGATTAACAATGGGGATCGTAGTTTACTTAAACTTGAAGAACAAAAAATTGGCGAATTGTACTGTTTGGATGCTTTGCATATATGTTTCTTAGACTATATAGAAGCAATATATACAATGATTTCAACCGTCTACCTGTTCCAGTCATTGTTCTACTTGTCGAAATTTACAAATAATTTCCTTTAAAGGATTAACAATGGGGCTCGTTGTTCACTTAATCTTGAAGAACAAAAAAGTGGCGAATGGTACTGTTTGGGTGCTTTGCATATATGTTTCTTAGACTATATAGAAGCAATATGTACAATGATTTCAACTGTCTACCTATTCCATTCATTTTTCTACTTGCTGAAATTTACAAATAATTTCCTTTAAAGGATTAACAATGGGGCTCGTAGTTCACTTAAACTTGAAGAGCAAAAAATTGTCGAATTTTACTGTTTGGATGCTTTGCATATATGTTTCTTAGACTATATAGAAGCAATATATACAATGATTTCAACCGTCTACCTGTTCCATTCATTGTTCTACTTGTCGAAAGTTACAAATAATTTCCGATAAAGGATTAACAATGGGGCTCGTAGTTCACTTAAACTTGAAGAACAAAAAATTGGCAAATGTTACTGTTTGGATGCTTTGCATATATGTTTCTTAGACTATATAGAAGCAATATATACAAAGATTTCAACCGTCTACCTGTTCCATTCATTGTTCTACTTGTCGAAAGTTACAAATAATTTCCGTTAAAGTATTAACAATGGGGCTCGTAGTTCACTTATACTTGAAGATCAAATAATTGGCGAATTGTACTGTTTGGATGATTTGCATATATGTTTCTTAGACTTTATAGAAGCAATATATACAAAGATTTCAACCCTCTACCTGTTCCATTCATTGTTCTACTTGTCGAAAGTTACAAATAATTTCCGATAAAGGATTAACAATGGGTCTCATTGTTCACTTAAACTTGAAGAACAAAAAATTGGCGAATGGTACTGTTTGAATGCTTTGCATATATGTTTCTTAGACTATATGGAAGCAATATATACAAAGATTTCAACCGTCTACGTGTTCCAATCATTGTTCTACTTGTCGAAATTTACAAATAATTTCCTTTAAAGGATTAACAATGGGGCTCGTTGTTCACTTAAACTTGAAGAACAAAAAAGTGTCGAATGGTACTGTTTGGATGCTTTGCATATATGTTTCTTAGACTATATAGAAGCAATATATACATTGATTTCAACCGTCTACCTGTTCCATTCATTGTTATACTTGTCGAAAGTTACAAATAAGTTCCGTTAAAGTATTAACAATGGGGCTCGTAGTTCACTTAAACTTGAAGGTCAAATAATTGGCGAATTGTACTGTTTGGATGATTTGCATATATGTATCTTAGACTTTATAGAAGCAATATATACAAAGATTTCAACCGTCTACCTGTTCCATTCATTGATCTACTTGTCGAAAGTTACAAATAATTTCCGATAAAGGATTAACAATGGGTCTCATTGTTCACTTAAACTTGAAGAACAAAAAATTTGCGAATGGTACTGTTTGGATGCTTTGCATATATGTTTCTTAGACTATATGGAAGCAATATATACAAAGATTTCAACCGTCTACGTGTTCCAATCATTGTTCTACTTGTCGAAATTTACAAATAATTTCCTTTAAAGGATTAACAATGGGGCTCGTTGTTCACTTAAACTTGAAGAACAAAAAAGTGGCGAATGGTACTGTTTGGGTGCTTTTCATATATGTTTCTTAGACTATATAGAAGCAATATATACAAAGATTTCAACCGTCTACCTGTTCCATTCATTGTTCTACTTGTCGAAAGTTACAAATAATTTCCGATAAAGGATTAACAATGGGGCTCATTGTTCACTTATACTTGGAGAACAAAAAATTGGCGAATGGTACTGTTTGGATGCTTTGCATATATGTTTCTTAGACTATATAGAAGCAATATATACAAAGATTTCAACCGTCTACCTGTTCCATTCATTGTTCTACTTGTCGAAAGTTACAAATAATTTCCTTTAAAGGATTAACAATGGGGCTCATTGTTCACTTAAACTTGAAGAACAAAAAATTGGCGAATTGTACTGTTTGGATGCTTTGCATATATGTTTCTTAGACTATATAGAAGCAATATATACAATGATTTCAACCGTCTACCTGTTCCATTCATTGTTCTACTTGTCGAATGTTACAAATAATTTCCGTTTCATGATTATCAATGGGGCTCGTTGTTCACTTAAACTTGAAGAACAAAAAATTGGCGAATGGTACTGTTTGGATGCTTTGCATATATGTTTCTTAGACTATATAGAAGCAATATATACAAAGATTTCAACCGTCTACCTGTTCCATTCATTGTTCTACTTGTCGAAATTTACAAATAATTTCCGATAACGGATTAACAATGGGGATCGTAGTTTACTTAAACTTGAAGAACAAAAAATTGGCGAATTGTACTGTTTGGATGCTTTGCATATATGTTTCTTAGACTATATAGAAGCAATATATACAATGATTTCAACCGTCTACCTGTTCCAGTCATTGTTCTACTTGTCGAAATTTACAAATAATTTCCTTTAAAGGATTAACAATGGTGCTCGTTGTTCACTTAATCTTGAAGAACAAAAAAGTGGCGAATGGTACTGTTTGGGTGCTTTGCATATATGTTTCTTAGACTATATAGAAGCAATATATACAAAGATTTCAACCGTCTACCTGTTCCATTCATTGTTCTACTTGTCGAAAGTTACAAATAATTTCCGATAAAGGATTAACAATGGGGCTCGTAGTTCACTTAAACTTGAAGAACAAAAAATTGTCGAATTGTACTGTTTGGATGCTTTGCATATATGTTTCTTAGACTATATAGAAGCAATATATACAATGATTTCAACTGTCTACCTATTCCATTCATTTTTCTACTTGCTGAAATTTACAAATAATTTCCTTTAAAGGATTAACAATGGGGCTCGTAGTTCACTTAAACTTGAAGAGCAAAAAATTGTCGAATTTTACTGTTTGGATGCTTTGCATATATGTTTCTTAGACTATATAGAAGCAATATATACAATGATTTCAACCGTCTACCTGTTCCATTCATTGTTCTACTTGTCGAAAGTTACAAATAATTTACGTTAAGGGATTAACAATGGGGATCGTAGTTTACTTAAACTTGAAGAACACAAAATTGGCGAATTGTACTGTTTGGATGCTTTGCATATATGTTTCTTAGACTATATAGAAGCTATATATACAAGGATTTCAACCGTCTACCTGTTCCATTCAGTGTTCTACTTGTCGAAAGTTAGAAATAATTACCGATAAAGGATTAACCATTGGGGCTCATTGTTCACTTAAACTTGAAGAACAAAAAATTTGCGAATTGTACTGTTTGGATGCTTTGCATATATGTTTCTTAGACTATATAGATGCAATATATACATAGATTTCAACCGTCTACCTGTTCCATTCATTGTTCTACTTGTCGAAATTTACAAATAATTTCCGTTAAAGTATTAATAATGGGGCTCGTAGTTCACTTAAACTTGAAGATCAAATAATTGGCGAATTGTACTGTTTGGATGATTTGCATATATGTTTCTTAGACTATATAGAAGCAATATATACAAAGATTTCAACCGTCTACCTGTTCCATTCATTGATCTACTTGTCGAAAGTTACAAATAATTTCCGATAAAGGATTAACAATGGGTCTCATTGTTCACTTAAACTTGAAGAACAAAAAATTGGCGAATGGTACTGTTTGGATGCTTTGCATATATGTTTCTTAGACTATATGGAAGCAATATATACAAAGATTTCAACCGTCTACGTGTTCCAATCATTGTTGTACTTGTCGAAATTTACAAATAATTTCCTTTAAAGGATTAACAATGGGGCTCGTTGTTCACTTAAACTTGAAGAACAAAAAAGTGGCGAATGGTACTGTTTGGATGCTTTGCATATATGTTTCTTAGACTATATAGAAGCAATATATACAAAGATTTCAACCGTCTACCTGTTCCATTCATTGTTCTACTTGTCGAAAGTTACAAATAATTTCCGATAACGGATTAACCATTGGGGCTCATTGTTCACTTAAACTTGAAGAACAAAAAATTGGCGAATTGTACTGTTTGGATGCTTTGCATATATGTTTCTTATACTATATAGAAGCAATATATACAAAGATTTCAACCGTCTACCTGTTCCATTCATTGTTCTACTTGTTGAAAGTTACAAATAATTTCTTTTAAAGGATTAACAATGGGGCTCATTGTTCACTTAAACTTGGAGGACAAAAAATTGGCGAATTATACTGTTTGGATGCTTTGCATATATGTTTCTTAGACTATATAGAAGCAATATATACAATGATTTCAACCGTCTACCTGTTCCATTCATTGTTCTACTTGTCGAAAGTTACAAATAATTTCCGTTAAAGTATTAACAATGGGGCTCGTAGTTCACTTATACTTGAAGATCAAATAATTGGCGAATTGTACTGTTTGGATGATTTGCATATATGTTTCTTAGACTTTATAGAAGCAATATATACAAAGATTTCAACCCTCTACCTGTTCCATTCATTGTTCTACTTGTCGAAAGTTACAAATAATTTCCGATAAAGGATTAACAATGGGTCTCATTGTTCACTTAAACTTGAAGAACAAAAAATTGGCGAATGGTACTGTTTGGATGCTTTGCATATATGTTTCTTAGACTATATAGATGCAATATATACAAAGATTTCAACCGGCTACCAGTTCCATTCATTGGTCTACTTGTCGAAATTTACAAATAATTTCCGATAAAGGATTAACCATTGGGGCTCATTGTTCACTTAAACTTGAAGAACAAAAAATTGGCGAATGGTACTGTTTGGATGCTTTGCATATATGTTTCTTAGACTATATAGAAGCAATATATACATTGATTTCAACCGGCTACCTGTTCCATTCATTGTTCTACTTGTCGAAAGTTACAAATAATTTCCTATAAAGGATTAACAATGGGGCTCATTGTTCACTTAAACTTGAAGGACAAAAAATTGGCGAATGGTACTGTTTGGATGCTTTGCGTACATGTTTCTTAGACTATATGGAAGCAATATATACAAGGATTTCAACCGTCTACCTGTTCCATTCATTGTTCTACTTGTCGAAAGTTACAAATAATTACCGATAAAGGATTAACCATTGGGGCTCATTTTTCACTTAAACTTGAAGAACAAAAAATTGGCGAATTGTACTGTTTGGATGCTTTGCATATATGTTTCTTAGACTATATAGAAGCAATATATACAAAGATTTCAACCGTCTACCTGTTCCATTCATTGTTCTACTTGTCGAAAGTTACAAATAATTTCCTTTAAAGGATTAACCATTGGGGCTCATTGTTCACTTAAACTTGAAGAACAAAAAATTGGCGAATTGTACTGTTTGGATGCTTTGCATATATGTTTCTTATACTATATAGAAGCAATATATACAAAGATTTCAACCGTCTACGTGTTCCATTCATTGTTCTACTTGTCGAAAGTTACAATTAATTTCCGTTAAAGTATTAACAATGGGGCTCGTACTTCACTTAAACTTGAAGAGCAAAAAATTGGCGAATTGTACTGTTTGGATGCTTTGCATATATGTTTCTTGGACTATATAGAAGCAATATATACAATGATTTCAACCGTCTACCTGTTCCATTCATTGTTCTACTTGTCGAATGTTACAAATAATTTCCGTTAAGGGATTAACAATGGGGATCGTAGTTTACTTAAACTTGATGAACAAAAAATTGGCGAATTGTACTGTTTGGATGCTTTGCATATATGTTTCTTAGACTATATAGAAGCAATATATACAATGATTTCAACCGTCTACCTGTTCCATTCATTGTTCTACTTGTCGAATGTTACAAATAATTTCCGTTTCATGATTATCAATGGGGCTCGTTGTTCACTTAAACTTGAAGAACAAAAAATTGGCGAATGGTACTGTTTGGATGCTTTGCATATATGTTTCTTAGACTATATAGAAGCAATATATACAAAGATTTCAACCGTCTACCTGTTCCATTCATTGTTCTACTTGTCGAAATTTACAAATAATTTCCGATAACGGATTAACAATGGGGATCGTAGTTTACTTAAACTTGAAGAACAAAAAATTGGCGAATTGTACTGTTTGGATGCTTTGCATATATGTTTCTTAGACTATATAGATGCAATATATACATAGATTTCAACCGTCTACCTGTTCCATTCATTGTTCTACTTGTCGAAATTTACAAATAATTTCCGTTAAAGTATTAATAATGGGGCTCGTAGTTCACTTAAACTTGAAGATCAAATAATTGGCGAATTGTACTGTTTGGATGATTTGCATATATGTTTCTTAGACTATATAGAAGCAATATATACAAAGATTTCAACCGTCTACCTGTTCCATTCATTGATCTACTTGTCGAAAGTTACAAATAATTTCCGATAAAGGATTAACAATGGGTCTCATTGTTCACTTAAACTTGAAGAACAAAAAATTGGCGAATGGTACTGTTTGGATGCTTTGCATATATGTTTCTTAGACTATATGGAAGCAATATATACAAAGATTTCAACCGTCTACGTGTTCCAATCATTGTTCTACTTGTCGAAATTTACAAATAATTTCCTTTAAAGGATTAACAATGGGGCTCGTTGTTCACTTAAACTTGAAGAACAAAAAAGTGGCGAATGGTACTGTTTGGATGCTTTGCATATATGTTTCTTAGACTATATAGAAGCAATATATACAAAGATTTCAACCGTCTACCTGTTCCATTCATTGTTCTACTTGTCGAAAGTTACAAATAATTTCCGATAACGGATTAACCATTGGGGCTCATTGTTCACTTAAACTTGAAGAACAAAAAATTGGCGAATTGTACTGTTTGGATGCTTTGCATATATGTTTCTTATACTATATAGAAGCAATATATACAAAGATTTCAACCGTCTACCTGTTCCATTCATTGTTCTACTTGTTGAAAGTTACAAATAATTTCTTTTAAAGGATTAACAATGGGGCTCATTGTTCACTTAAACTTGGAGGACAAAAAATTGGCGAATTATACTGTTTGGATGCTTTGCATATATGTTTCTTAGACTATATAGAAGCAATATATACAATGATTTCAACCGTCTACCTGTTCCATTCATTGTTCTACTTGTCGAAAGTTACAAATAATTTCCGTTAAAGTATTAACAATGGGGCTCGTAGTTCACTTATACTTGAAGATCAAATAATTGGCGAATTGTACTGTTTGGATGATTTGCATATATGTTTCTTAGACTTTATAGAAGCAATATATACAAAGATTTCAACCCTCTACCTGTTCCATTCATTGTTCTACTTGTCGAAAGTTACAAATAATTTCCGATAAAGGATTAACAATGGGTCTCATTGTTCACTTAAACTTGAAGAACAAAAAATTGGCGAATGGTACTGTTTGGATGCTTTGCATATATGTTTCTTAGACTATATAGATGCAATATATACAAAGATTTCAACCGGCTACCAGTTCCATTCATTGGTCTACTTGTCGAAATTTACAAATAATTTCCGATAAAGGATTAACCATTGGGGCTCATTGTTCACTTAAACTTGAAGAACAAAAAATTGGCGAATGGTACTGTTTGGATGCTTTGCATATATGTTTCTTAGACTATATAGAAGCAATATATACATTGATTTCAACCGGCTACCTGTTCCATTCATTGTTCTACTTGTCGAAAGTTACAAATAATTTCCTATAAAGGATTAACAATGGGGCTCATTGTTCACTTAAACTTGAAGGACAAAAAATTGGCGAATGGTACTGTTTGGATGCTTTGCGTACATGTTTCTTAGACTATATGGAAGCAATATATACAAGGATTTCAACCGTCTACCTGTTCCATTCATTGTTCTACTTGTCGAAAGTTACAAATAATTACCGATAAAGGATTAACCATTGGGGCTCATTTTTCACTTAAACTTGAAGAACAAAAAATTGGCGAATTGTACTGTTTGGATGCTTTGCATATATGTTTCTTAGACTATATAGAAGCAATATATACAAAGATTTCAACCGTCTACCTGTTCCATTCATTGTTCTACTTGTCGAAAGTTACAAATAATTTCCTTTAAAGGATTAACCATTGGGGCTCATTGTTCACTTAAACTTGAAGAACAAAAAATTGGCGAATTGTACTGTTTGGATGCTTTGCATATATGTTTCTTATACTATATAGAAGCAATATATACAAAGATTTCAACCGTCTACGTGTTCCATTCATTGTTCTACTTGTCGAAAGTTACAATTAATTTCCGTTAAAGTATTAACAATGGGGCTCGTACTTCACTTAAACTTGAAGAGCAAAAAATTGGCGAATTGTACTGTTTGGATGCTTTGCATATATGTTTCTTGGACTATATAGAAGCAATATATACAATGATTTCAACCGTCTACCTGTTCCATTCATTGTTCTACTTGTCGAATGTTACAAATAATTTCCGTTAAGGGATTAACAATGGGGATCGTAGTTTACTTAAACTTGATGAACAAAAAATTGGCGAATTGTACTGTTTGGATGCTTTGCATATATGTTTCTTAGACTATATAGAAGCAATATATACAATGATTTCAACCGTCTACCTATTCCATTCATTGTTCTACTTGTCGAAATTTACAAATAATTTCCTTTAAAGGATTAACAATGGGGCTCGTAGTTCACTTAAACTTGAAGAGCAAAAAATTGTCGAATTGTACTGTTTGGATGCTTTGCATATATGTTTCTTAAACTATATAGAAGCAATATATACAATGATTTCAACCGTCTACCTGTTCCATTCATTGTTCTACTTGTCGAAAGTTACAAATAATTTCCGTTAAGGGATTAACAATGGGGATCGTAGTTTACTTAAACTTGTAGAACAAAAAATTGGCGAATTGTACTGTTTGGATGCTTTGCATATATGTTTCTTAGACTATATAGAAGCAATATATACAATGATTTCAACCGTCTACCTGTTCCATTCATTGTTCTACTTGTCGAAAGTTACAAATAATTTCCTTTAAGTGATTAACAATGGGGATCGTAGTTTACTTAAACTTGAAGAACAAAAAATTGGCGAATTGTACTGTTTGGATGCTTTGCTTATATGTTTCTTAGACTATATAGAAGCAATATATACAATGACTTCAACCGTCTACCTGTTCCATTCATTGTTCTACTTGTCGAAAGTTACAAATAATTACCGATAAAGGATTAACCATTGGGGCTCATTGTTCACTTACACTTGAAGAACAAAAAATTGGCGAATTGTACTGTTTGGATGCTTTGCATATATGTTTCATAGACTATATAGGTGCAATATATACAAAGATTTCAACCGTCTACCTGTTCCATTCATTGTTCTACTTGTCGAAAGTTACAAATAATTTCCTTTAAAGGATTAACAATGGGGCTCATTGTTCACTTAAACTCGAAGAACAAAAAATTGGCGAATTGTACTGTTTGGATGCTTTGCATATATGTTTCTTAGACTATATAGAAGCAATATATACAAAGATTTCAACCGTCTACCTGTTCCATTCATTGTTCTACTTGTCGAAAGTTACAAATAATTTCCTTTAAAGGATTAACCATTGGGGCTCATTTTTCACTTAAACTTGAAGAACAAAAAATTGGCGAATTGTACTGTTTGGATGCTTTGCATATATGTTTCTTATACTATATAGAAGCTACATATACAAAGATGTCAACCGTCTACGTGTTCCATTCATTGTTCTACTTGTCGAAAGTTACAATTAATTTCCGTTAAAGTATTAACAATGGGGCTCGTAGTTCACTTAAACTTGAAGAGCAAAAAATTGGCGAATTGTACTGTTTGGATGCTTTGCATATATGTTTCTTAGACTATATAGAAGCAATATATACAATGATTTCAACCGTCTACCTGTTCCATTCATTGTTCTACTTGTCGAATGTTACAAATAATTTCCTTTAAAGGATTAACAATGGGGCTCGTAGTTCACTTAAACTTGAAGAGCAAAAAATTGTCGAATTGTACTGTTTGGATGCTTTGCATATATGTTTCTTAAACTATATAGAAGCAATATATACAATGATTTCAACCGTCTACCTGTTCCATTCATTGTTCTACTTGTCGAAAGTTACAAATAATTTCCGTTAAGGGATTAACAATGGGGATCGTAGTTTACTTAAACTTGAAGAACAAAAAATTGGCGAATTGTACTGTTTGGATGCTTTGCATATATGTTTCTTAGACTATATAGAAGCAATATATACAATGATTTCAACCGTCTACCTGTTCCATTCATTGTTCTACTTGTCGAAAGTTACAAATAATTTCCGTTAAGTGATTAACAATGGGGATCGTAGTTTAATTAAACTTGAAGAACAAAAAATTGGCGAATGGTACTGTTTGGATGCTTTGCATATATGTTTCTTAGACTATATAGAAGCAATATATACAAAGATTTCAACCGTCTACCTTTTCCATTCATTGTTCTACTTGTCGAAAGTTACAAATAATTTCCGATAACGGATTAAACATTGGGGCTCATTGTTCACTTAAACTTGAAGAACAAACAATTGGCGAATTGTACTGTTTGGATGCTTTGCATATATGTTTCTTAGACTATATAGATGCAATATATACAAAGATTTCAACCGGCTACCAGTTCCATTCATTGTTCTACTTGTCGAAATTTACAAATAATTTCCGATAAAGGATTAACCATTGGGGCTCATTGTTCACTTAAACTTGAAGAACAAAAAATTGGCGAATGGTACTGTTTGGATGCTTTGCATATATGTTTCTTATACTATATAGAAGCAATATATACAAAGATTTCAACCGTCTACCTGTTCCATTCATTGTTCTACTTGTTGAAAGTTACAAATAATTTCCTTTAAAGGATTAACAATGGGGCTCATTGTTCACTTAAACTTGGAGGACAAAAAATTGGCGAATTATACTGTTTGGATGCTTTGCATATATGTTTCTTAGACTATATAGAAGCAATATATACAATGATTTCAACCGTCTACCTGTTCCATTCATTGTTCTACTTGTCGAAAGTTACAAATAATTTCCGTTAAAGTATTAACAATGGGGCTCGTAGTTCACTTATACTTGAAGATCAAATAATTGGCGAATTGTACTGTTTGGATGATTTGCATATATGTTTCTTAGACTTTATAGAAGCAATATATACAAAGATTTCAACCCTCTACCTGTTCCATTCATTGTTCTACTTGTCGAAAGTTACAAATAATTTCCGATAAAGGATTAACAATGGGTCTCATTGTTCACTTAAACTTGAAGAACAAAAAATTGGCGAATGGTACTGTTTGGATGCTTTGCATATATGTTTCTTAGACTATATGGAAGCAATATATACAAAGATTTCAACCGTCTACGTGTTCCAATCATTGTTCTACTTGTCGAAATTTACAAATAATTTCCTTTAAAGGATTAACAATGGAGCTCGTTGTTCACTTAAACTTGAAGAACAAAAAAGTGTCGAATGGTACTGTTTGGATGCTTTGCATATATGTTTCTTAGACTATATAGAAGCAATATATACATTGATTTCAACCGTCTACCTGTTCCATTCATTGTTCTACTTGTCGAAAGTTACAAATAAGTTCCGTTAAAGTATTAACAATGGGGCTCGTAGTTCACTTAAACTTGAAGGTCAAATAATTGGCGAATTGTACTGTTTGGATGATTTGCATATATGTATCTTAGACTTTATAGAAGCAATATATACATAGATTTCAACCGTCTACCTGTTCCATTCATTGATCTACTTGTCGAAAGTTACAAATAATTTCCGATAAAGGATTAACAATGGGTCTCATTGTTCACTTAAACTTGAAGAACAAAAAATTGGCGAATGGTACTGTTTGGATGCTTTGCATATATGTTTCTTAGACTATATGGAAGCAATATATACAAAGATTTCAACCGTCTACGTGTTCCAATCATTGTTCTACTTGTCGAAATTTACAAATAATTTCCTTTAAAGGATTAACAATGGGGCTCGTTGTTCACTTAAACTTGAAGAACAAAAAATTGGCGAATGGTACTGTTTGGATGCTTTGCATATATGTTTCTTAGACTATATAGAAGCAATATATACATTGATTTCAACCGTCTACCTGTTCCATTCATTGTTCTACTTGTCGCAAGTTACAAATAATTTCCGTTAAAGTATTAACAATGGGGCTCGTAGTTCACTTATACTTGAAGATCAAATAATTGGCGAATTGTACTGTTTGGATGATTTGCATATATGTTTCTTAGACTTTATAGAAGCAATATATACAAAGATTTCAACCGTCTACCTGTTCCATTCATTGTTCTAATTGTCGAAAGTTACAAATAATTTCCGATAAAGGATTAACAATGGGGATCGTAGTTTACTTAATCTTGAAGAACAAGAAATTGGCGAATTGTGCTGTTTGGATGCTTTGCATATATGTTTCTTAGACTATATAGAAGCAATATATACAAAGATTTCAACCGTCTACCTGTTCCATTCATTGTTCTACTTGTCGAAAGTTACAAATAATTTCCTTTAAAGGATTAACAATGGGGCTCGTAGTTCACTTAAACTTGAAGAACAAAAAATTGGCGAATTGTACTGTTTGGATGCTTTGCACATATGTTTCATAGACTATATAGAAGCAATATATACAATGATTTCAACCGTCTACCTGTTCCATTCCTTGTTCTACTTGTCGAAAGTTACAAATAATTTCCTTTAAAGGATTAACAATGGGGCTCGTTGTTCACTTAAACTTGAAGATCAAATAATAGGCGAATTGTACTGTTTGGATGATTTGCATATATGTTTCTTATACTTTATAGAAGCAATATATACAAAGATTTCAACCCTCTACCTGTTCCATTCATTGTTCTACTTGTCGAAAGTTACAAATAATTTCCGATAAAGGATTAACAATGGGTCTCATTGTTCACTTAAACTTGAAGAACAAAAAATTGGCGAATGGTACTGTTCGGATGCTTTGCATATATGTTTCTTAGACTATATGGAAGCAATATATACAAAGATTTCAACCGTCTACGTGTTCCAATCATTGTTCTACTTGTCGAAATTTACAAATAATTTCCTTTAAAGGATTAACAATGGAGCTCGTTGTTCACTTAAACTTGAAGAACAAAAAAGTGTCGAATGGTACTGTTTGGATGCTTTGCATATATGTTTCTTAGACTATATAGAAGCAATATATACATTGATTTCAACCGTCTACCTGTTCCATTCATTGTTCTACTTGTCGAAAGTTACAAATAAGTTCCGTTAAAGTATTAACAATGGGGCTCGTAGTTCACTTAAACTTGAAGGTCAAATAATTGGCGAATTGTACTGTTTGGATGATTTGCATATATGTATCTTAGACTTTATAGAAGCAATATATACATAGATTTCAACCGTCTACCTGTTCCATTCATTGATCTACTTGTCGAAAGTTACAAATAATTTCCGATAAAGGATTAACAATGGGTCTCATTGTTCACTTAAACTTGAAGAACAAAAAATTGGCGAATGGTACTGTTTGGATGCTTTGCATATATGTTTCTTAGACTATATGGAAGCAATATATACAAAGATTTCAACCGTCTACGTGTTCCAATCATTGTTCTACTTGTCGAAATTTACAAATAATTTCCTTTAAAGGATTAACAATGGGGCTCGTTGTTCACTTAAACTTGAAGAACAAAAAATTGGCGAATGGTACTGTTTGGATGCTTTGCATATATGTTTCTTAGACTATATAGAAGCAATATATACATTGATTTCAACCGTCTACCTGTTCCATTCATTGTTCTACTTGTCGCAAGTTACAAATAATTTCCGTTAAAGTATTAACAATGGGGCTCGTAGTTCACTTATACTTGAAGATCAAATAATTGGCGAATTGTACTGTTTGGATGATTTGCATATATGTTTCTTAGACTTTATAGAAGCAATATATACAAAGATTTCAACCGTCTACCTGTTCCATTCATTGTTCTACTTGTCGAAAGTTACAAATAATTTCCGATAAAGGATTAACAATGGGGATCGTAGTTTACTTAATCTTGAAGAACAAGAAATTGGCGAATTGTGCTGTTTGGATGCTTTGCATATATGTTTCTTAGACTATATAGAAGCAATATATACAAAGATTTCAACCGTCTACCTGTTCCATTCATTGTTCTACTTGTCGAAAGTTACAAATAATTTCCTTTAAAGGATTAACAATGGGGCTCGTAGTTCACTTAAACTTGAAGAACAAAAAATTGGCGAATTGTACTGTTTGGATGCTTTGCACATATGTTTCATAGACTATATAGAAGCAATATATACAATGATTTCAACCGTCTACCTGTTCCATTCCTTGTTCTACTTGTCGAAAGTTACAAATAATTTCCTTTAAAGGATTAACAATGGGGCTCGTTGTTCACTTAAACTTGAAGATCAAATAATTGGCGAATTGTACTGTTTGGATGATTTGCATATATGTTTCTTAGACTTTATAGAAGCAATATATACAAAGATTTCAACCGTCTACCTGTTCCATTCATTGTTCTACTTGTCGACAGTTACAAATAATTTCCGTTAAGGCATTAACAATGGGGATCGTAGTTTACTTAAACTTGAAGAACAAAAAATCGGCGAATTGTACTGTTTGGATGCTTTGCATATATATTTCTTAGACTATATAGAAGCAATATATACAATAATTTCAACAGTCTACCTGTTCCATTCATTGTTCTACTTGTCGAAATTTACAAATAATTTCCTTTAAAGGATTAACAATGGGGCTCGTAGTTCACTTAAACTTGAAGAACAAAAAATTGGCGAATGGTACTGTTTGGATGCTTTGCATATATGTTTCTTAGACTATATAGAAGCAATGTATACAAAGATTTCAACCGTCTACCTGTTCCATTCATTGTTCTACTTGTCGCAAGTTACAAATAATTTCCGTTAAAGTATTAACAATGGGGCTCGTAGTTCACTTAAACTTGAAGATCAAAAAATTGGCGAATTGTACTGTTTGGATGCTTTGCATATATGTTTCTTAGACTATATAGAAGCAATATATACAAAGATTTCAACCGTCTACCTGTTCCATTCATTGTTCTACTTGAAGAAAGTTGCAAATAATTTCCATTTCATGATTATCAATGGGGCTCGCAGTTCACTTAAACTTGAAGATCAAAAAATTGGCGATTGTTACTGTTTAGATGCTTTGCATATAGGTCTCTTAGACTATATAGAAGCAATATATACAAAGATTTCAACCGTCTACCTGTTCCATTCATTGTTCTACTTGTCGAAAATTACAAATAATTTCCTATAAAGGATTAACCATTGGGGCTCATTGATCACTTACACTTGAAGAACAAAAAATTGGCGTATGGTACTGTTTGGATGCTTTGCATATATGTTTCTTAGACTATATAGAAGCAATATATACAATGATTTCAACAGTCTACCTGTTCCATTCATTGTTCTACTTGTCGAAATTTACAAATAATTTCCTTTAAAGGATTAACAATGGGGCTCGTAGTTCACTTAAACTTGAAGAACAAAAAATTGGCGAATGGTACTGTTAGGATGCTTTGCATATATGTTTCTTAGACTATATAGAAGCAATATATACATTGATTTCAACCGGCTACCTGTTCCATTCATTGTTCTACTTGTCGAAATTTACAAATAATTTCCGATAAAGGATTAACCATTGGGGCTCATTGTTCACTTAAACTTGAAGAACAAACAATTGGCGAATGGTACTGTTTGGATGCTTTGCATATATGTTTCTTAGACTATATAGATGCAATATATACAAAGATTTCAACCGGCTACCTGTTCCATTCATTGTTCTACTTGTCGAAATTTACAAATAATTTCCGATAAAGGATTAACCATTGGGGCTCATTGTTCACTTAAACTTGAAGAACAAAAAATTGGCGAATGGTACTGTTTGGATGCTTTGCATATATGTTTCTTAGACTATATAGAAGCAATATATACATTGATTTCAACCGGCTACCTGTTCCATTCATTGTTCTACTTGTCGAAAGTTACAAATAATTTCCTATAAAGGATTAACAATGGGGCTCGTAGTTCACTTAAACTTGAAGAACAAAAAATTGGCGAATGGTACTGTTAGGATGCTTTGCATATATGTTTCTTAGACTATATGGAAGCAATATATACAAGGATTTCAACCGTCTACCTGTTCCATTCATTGTTCTACTTGTCGAAAGTTACAAATAATTACCGATAAAGGATTAACCATTGGGGCTCATTGTTCACTTAAACTTGAAGAACAAAAAATTGGCGAATTGTACTGTTTGGATGCTTTGCATATATGTTTCTTAGACTATATAGAAGCAATATATACAAAGATTTCAACCGTCTACCTGTTCCATTCATTGTTCTACTTGTCGAAAGTTACAAATAATTTCCGATAAAGGATTAACAATGGGGATCGCAGTTTACTTAATCTTGAAGAACAAGAAATTGGCGAATTGTGCTGTTTGGATGCTTTGCATATATGTTTCTTAGACTATATAGAAGCAATATATACAAAGATTTCAACCGTCTACCTGTTCCATTCATTGTTCTACTTGTCGAAAGTTACAAATAATTTCCTTTAAAGGATTAACAATGGGGCTCGTAGTTCACTTAAACTTGAAGAACAAAAAATTGGCGAATTGTACTGTTTGGATGCTTTGCACATATGTTTCATAGACTATATAGAAGCAATATATACAATGATTTCAACCGTCTACCTGTTCCAGTCCTTGTTCTACTTGTCGAAAGTTACAAATAATTTCCGATAAAGGATTAACAATGGGTCTCATTGTTCACTTAAACTTGAAGAACAAAAAATTGGCGAATGGTACTGTTTGGATGCTTTGCATATATGTTTCTTAGACTATATGGAAGCAATATATACAAAGATTTCAACCGTCTACGTGTTCCAATCATTGTTCTACTTGTCGAAATTTACAAATAATTTCCTTTAAAGGATTAACAATGGAGCTCGTTGTTCACTTAAACTTGAAGAACAAAAAAGTGTCGAATGGTACTGTTTGGATGCTTTGCATATATGTTTCTTAGACTATATAGAAGCAATATATACATTGATTTCAACCGTCTACCTGTTCCATTCATTGTTCTACTTGTCGAAAGTTACAAATAAGTTCCGTTAAAGTATTAACAATGGGGCTCGTAGTTCACTTAAACTTGAAGGTCAAATAATTGGCGAATTGTACTGTTTGGATGATTTGCATATATGTATCTTAGACTTTATAGAAGCAATATATACATAGATTTCAACCGTCTACCTGTTCCATTCATTGATCTACTTGTCGAAAGTTACAAATAATTTCCGATAAAGGATTAACAATGGGTCTCATTGTTCACTTAAACTTGAAGAACAAAAAATTGGCGAATGGTACTGTTTGGATGCTTTGCATATATGTTTCTTAGACTATATGGAAGCAATATATACAAAGATTTCAACCGTCTACGTGTTCCAATCATTGTTCTACTTGTCGAAATTTACAAATAATTTCCTTTAAAGGATTAACAATGGGGCTCGTTGTTCACTTAAACTTGAAGAACAAAAAAGTGGCGAATGGTACTGTTTGGATGCTTTGCATATATGTTTCTTAGACTATATAGAAGCAATATATACATTGATTTCAACCGTCTACCTGTTCCATTCATTGTTCTACTTGTCGCAAGTTACAAATAATTTCCGTTAAAGTATTAACAATGGGGCTCGTAGTTCACTTATACTTGAAGATCAAATAATTGGCGAATTGTACTGTTTGGATGATTTGCATATATGTTTCTTAGACTTTATAGAAGCAATATATACAAAGATTTCAACCGTCTACCTGTTCCATTCATTGTTCTACTTGTCGAAAGTTACAAATAAGTTCCGTTAAAGTATTAACAATGGGGCTCGTAGTTCACTTAAACTTGAAGGTCAAATAATTGGCGAATTGTACTGTTTGGATGATTTGCATATATGTTTCTTAGACTTTATAGAAGCAATATATACAAAGATTTCAACCGTCTACCTGTTCCATTCATTGTTCTACTTGTCGACAGTTACAAATAATTTCCGTTAAGGCATTAACAATGGGGATCGTAGTTTACTTAATCTTGAAGAACAAGAAATTGTCGAATTGTGCTGTTTGGATGCTTTGCATATATGTTTCTTAGACTATATAGAAGCAATATATACAAAGATTTCAACCGTCTACCTGTTCCATTCATTGTTCTACTTGTCGAAAGTTACAAATAATTTCCTTTAAAGGATTAACAATGGGGCTCATTGTTCACTTAAACTTGAAGATCAAAAAATCGGCGAATTGTACTGTTTGGATGCTTTGCATATATATTTCTTAGACTATCTAGAAGCAATATATACAATAATTTCAACAGTCTACCTGTTCCATTCATTGTTCTACTTGTCGAAATTTACAAATAATTTCCTTTAAAGGATTAACAATGGGGCTCGTAGTTCACTTAAACTTGAAGAACAAAAAATTGGCGAATGGTACTGTTTGGTTGCTTTGCATATATGTTTCTTAGACTATATAGAAGCAATGTATACAAAGATTTCAACCGTCTACCTGTTCCATTCATTGTTCTACTTGTCGCAAGTTACAAATAATTTCCGTTAAAGTATTAACAATGGGGCTCGTAGTTCACTTAAACTTGAAGATCAAAAAATTGGCGAATTGTACTGTTTGGATGCTTTGCATATATGTTTCTTGGACTATATAGAAGCAATATATACAATGATTTCAACCGTCTACCTGTTCCATTCATTGTTCTACTTGTCGAATGTTACAAATAATTTCCGTTAAGGGATTAACAATGGGGATCGTAGTTTACTTAAACTTGAAGAACAAAAAATTGGCGAATTGTACTGTTTGGATGCTTTGCATATATGTTTCTTAGACTATATAGAAGCAATATATACAATGATTTCAACCGTCTACCTATTCCATTCATTGTTCTACTTGTCGAAATTTACAAATAATTTCCTTTAAAGGATTAACAATGGGGCTCGTAGTTCACTTAAACTTGAAGAACAAAAAATTGGCGAATGGTACTGTTTGGATGCTTTGCATATATGTTTCTTAGACTATATGGAAGCAATATATACAAAGATTTCAACCGTCTACGTGTTCCAATCATTGTTCTACTTGTCGAAATTTACAAATAATTTCCTTTAAAGGATTAACAATGGGGCTCGTTGTTCACTTAAACTTGAAGAACAAAAAAGTGGCGAATGGTACTGTTTGGATGCTTTGCATATATGTTTCTTAGACTATATAGAAGCAATATATACATTGATTTCAACCGTCTACCTGTTCCATTCATTGTTCTACTTGTCGCAAGTTACAAATAATTTCCGTTAAAGTATTAACAATGGGGCTCGTAGTTCACTTATACTTGAAGATCAAATAATTGGCGAATTGTACTGTTTGGATGATTTGCATATATGTTTCTTAGACTTTATAGAAGCAATATATACAAAGATTTCAACCGTCTACCTGTTCCATTCATTGTTCTACTTGTCGAAAGTTACAAATAAGTTCCGTTAAAGTATTAACAATGGGGCTCGTAGTTCACTTAAACTTGAAGGTCAAATAATTGGCGAATTGTACTGTTTGGATGATTTGCATATATGTTTCTTAGACTTTATAGAAGCAATATATACAAAGATTTCAACCGTCTACCTGTTCCATTCATTGTTCTACTTGTCGACAGTTACAAATAATTTCCGTTAAGGCATTAACAATGGGGATCGTAGTTTACTTAATCTTGAAGAACAAGAAATTGTCGAATTGTGCTGTTTGGATGCTTTGCATATATGTTTCTTAGACTATATAGAAGCAATATATACAAAGATTTCAACCGTCTACCTGTTCCATTCATTGTTCTACTTGTCGAAAGTTACAAATAATTTCCTTTAAAGGATTAACAATGGGGCTCATTGTTCACTTAAACTTGAAGATCAAAAAATCGGCGAATTGTACTGTTTGGATGCTTTGCATATATATTTCTTAGACTATCTAGAAGCAATATATACAATAATTTCAACAGTCTACCTGTTCCATTCATTGTTCTACTTGTCGAAATTTACAAATAATTTCCTTTAAAGGATTAACAATGGGGCTCGTAGTTCACTTAAACTTGAAGAACAAAAAATTGGCGAATGGTACTGTTTGGATGCTTTGCATATATGTTTCTTAGACTATATAGAAGCAATGTATACAAAGATTTCAACCGTCTACCTGTTCCATTCATTGTTCTACTTGTCGCAAGTTACAAATAATTTCCGTTAAAGTATTAACAATGGGGCTCGTAGTTCACTTAAACTTGAAGATCAAAAAATTGGCGAATTGTACTGTTTGGATGCTTTGCATATATGTTTCTTAGACTATATAGAAGCAATATATACAAAGATTTCAACCGTCTACCTGTTCCATTCATTGTTCTACTTGAAGAAAGTTGCAAATAATTTCCATTTCATGATTATCAATGGGGCTCGCAGTTCACTTAAACTTGAAGATCAAAAAATTGGCGATTGTTACTGTTTAGATGCTTTGCATATAGGTTTCTTAGACTATATAGAAGCAGTATATACAAAGATTTCAACCGTCTACCTGTTCCATTCATTGTTCTACTTGTCGAAAATTACAAATAATTTCCTATAAAGGATTAACCATTGGGGCTCATTGATCACTTACACTTGAAGAACAAAAAATTGGCGTATGGTACTGTTTGGATGCTTTGCATATATGTTTCTTAGACTATATAGAAGCAATATATACAATGATTTCAACAGTCTACCTGTTCCATTCATTGTTCTACTTGTCGAAATTTACAAATAATTTCCTTTAAAGGATTAACAATGGGGCTCGTAGTTCACTTAAACTTGAAGAACAAAAAATTGGCGAATGGTACTGTTAGGATGCTTTGCATATATGTTTCTTAGACTATATAGAAGCAATATATACATTGATTTCAACCGGCTACCTGTTCCATTCATTGTTCTACTTGTCGAAATTTACAAATAATTTCCGATAAAGGATTAACCATTGGGGCTCATTGTTCACTTAAACTTGAAGAACAAACAATTGGCGAATTGTACTGTTTGGATGCTTTGCATATATGTTTCTTAGACTATATAGATGCAATATATACAAAGATTTCAACCGGCTACCTGTTCCATTCATTGTTCTACTTGTCGAAATTTACAAATAATTTCCGATAAAGGATTAACCATTGGGGCTCATTGTTCACTTAAACTTGAAGAACAAAAAATTGGCGAATGGTACTGTTTGGATGCTTTGCATATATGTTTCTTAGACTATATAGATGCAATATATACAAAGAATTCAACCGGCTACCTGTTCCATTCATTGTTCTACTTGTCGAAATTTACAAATAATTTCCGATAAAGGATTAACCATTGGGGCTCATTGTTCACTTAAACTTGAAGAACAAAAAATTGGCGAATGGTACTGTTTGGATGCTTTGCATATATGTTTCTTGGACTATATAGAAGCAATATATACAATGATTTCAACCGTCTACCTGTTCCATTCATTGTTCTACTTGTCGAATGTTACAAATAATTTCCGTTAAGGGATTAACAATGGGGATCGTAGTTTACTTAAACTTGAAGAACAAAAAATTGGCGAATTGTACTGTTTGGATGCTTTGCATATATGTTTCTTAGACTATATAGAAGCAATATATACAATGATTTCAACCGTCTACCTATTCCATTCATTGTTCTACTTGTCGAAATTTACAAATAATTTCCTTTAAAGGATTAACAATGGGGCTCGTAGTTCACTTAAACTTGAAGAACAAAAAATTGGCGAATGGTACTGTTTGGATGCTTTGCATATATGTTTCTTGGACTATATAGAAGCAATATATACAATGATTTCAACCGTCTACCTGTTCCATTCATTGTTCTACTTGTCGAAAGTTACAAATAAGTTCCGTTAAAGTATTAACAATGGGGCTCGTAGTTCACTTAAACTTGAAGGTCAAATAATTGGCGAATTGTACTGTTTGGATGATTTGCATATATGTTTCTTAGACTTTATAGAAGCAATATATACAAAGATTTCAACCGTCTACCTGTTCCATTCATTGTTCTACTTGTCGACAGTTACAAATAATTTCCGTTAAGGCATTAACAATGGGGATCGTAGTTTACTTAATCTTGAAGAACAAGAAATTGTCGAATTGTGCTGTTTGGATGCTTTGCATATATGTTTCTTAGACTATATAGAAGCAATATATACAAAGATTTCAACCGTCTACCTGTTCCATTCATTGTTCTACTTGTCGAAAGTTACAAATAATTTCCTTTAAAGGATTAACAATGGGGCTCATTGTTCACTTAAACTTGAAGATCAAAAAATCGGCGAATTGTACTGTTTGGATGCTTTGCATATATATTTCTTAGACTATCTAGAAGCAATATATACAATAATTTCAACAGTCTACCTGTTCCATTCATTGTTCTACTTGTCGAAATTTACAAATAATTTCCTTTAAAGGATTAACAATGGGGCTCGTAGTTCACTTAAACTTGAAGAACAAAAAATTGGCGAATGGTACTGTTTGGATGCTTTGCATATATGTTTCTTAGACTATATAGAAGCAATGTATACAAAGATTTCAACCGTCTACCTGTTCCATTCATTGTTCTACTTGTCGCAAGTTACAAATAATTTCCGTTAAAGTATTAACAATGGGGCTCGTAGTTCACTTAAACTTGAAGATCAAAAAATTGGCGAATTGTACTGTTTGGATGCTTTGCATATATGTTTCTTGGACTATATAGAAGCAATATATACAATGATTTCAACCGTCTACCTGTTCCATTCATTGTTCTACTTGTCGAATGTTACAAATAATTTCCGTTAAGGGATTAACAATGGGGATCGTAGTTTACTTAAACTTGAAGAACAAAAAATTGGCGAATTGTACTGTTTGGATGCTTTGCATATATGTTTCTTAGACTATATAGAAGCAATATATACAATGATTTCAACCGTCTACCTATTCCATTCATTGTTCTACTTGTCGAAATTTACAAATAATTTCCTTTAAAGGATTAACAATGGGGCTCGTAGTTCACTTAAACTTGAAGAACAAAAAATTGGCGAATGGTACTGTTTGGATGCTTTGCATATATGTTTCTTAGACTATATGGAAGCAATATATACAAAGATTTCAACCGTCTACGTGTTCCAATCATTGTTCTACTTGTCGAAATTTACAAATAATTTCCTTTAAAGGATTAACAATGGGGCTCGTTGTTCACTTAAACTTGAAGAACAAAAAAGTGGCGAATGGTACTGTTTGGATGCTTTGCATATATGTTTCTTAGACTATATAGAAGCAATATATACATTGATTTCAACCGTCTACCTGTTCCATTCATTGTTCTACTTGTCGCAAGTTACAAATAATTTCCGTTAAAGTATTAACAATGGGGCTCGTAGTTCACTTATACTTGAAGATCAAATAATTGGCGAATTGTACTGTTTGGATGATTTGCATATATGTTTCTTAGACTTTATAGAAGCAATATATACAAAGATTTCAACCGTCTACCTGTTCCATTCATTGTTCTACTTGTCGAAAGTTACAAATAAGTTCCGTTAAAGTATTAACAATGGGGCTCGTAGTTCACTTAAACTTGAAGGTCAAATAATTGGCGAATTGTACTGTTTGGATGATTTGCATATATGTTTCTTAGACTTTATAGAAGCAATATATACAAAGATTTCAACCGTCTACCTGTTCCATTCATTGTTCTACTTGTCGACAGTTACAAATAATTTCCGTTAAGGCATTAACAATGGGGATCGTAGTTTACTTAATCTTGAAGAACAAGAAATTGTCGAATTGTGCTGTTTGGATGCTTTGCATATATGTTTCTTAGACTATATAGAAGCAATATATACAAAGATTTCAACCGTCTACCTGTTCCATTCATTGTTCTACTTGTCGCAAGTTACAAATAATTTCCGTTAAAGTATTAACAATGGGGCTCGTAGTTCACTTAAACTTGAAGATCAAAAAATTGGCGAATTGTACTGTTTGGATGCTTTGCATATATGTTTCTTAGACTATATAGAAGCAATATATACAAAGATTTCAACCGTCTACCTGTTCCATTCATTGTTCTACTTGAAGAAAGTTGCAAATAATTTCCATTTCATGATTATCAATGGGGCTCGCAGTTCACTTAAACTTGAAGATCAAAAAATTGGCGATTGTTACTGTTTAGATGCTTTGCATATAGGTTTCTTAGACTATATAGAAGCAGTATATACAAAGATTTCAACCGTCTACCTGTTCCATTCATTGTTCTACTTGTCGAAAATTACAAATAATTTCCTATAAAGGATTAACCATTGGGGCTCATTGATCACTTACACTTGAAGAACAAAAAATTGGCGTATGGTACTGTTTGGATGCTTTGCATATATGTTTCTTAGACTATATAGAAGCAATATATACAATGATTTCAACAGTCTACCTGTTCCATTCATTGTTCTACTTGTCGAAATTTACAAATAATTTCCTTTAAAGGATTAACAATGGGGCTCGTAGTTCACTTAAACTTGAAGAACAAAAAATTGGCGAATGGTACTGTTAGGATGCTTTGCATATATGTTTCTTAGACTATATAGAAGCAATATATACATTGATTTCAACCGGCTACCTGTTCCATTCATTGTTCTACTTGTCGAAATTTACAAATAATTTCCGATAAAGGATTAACCATTGGGGCTCATTGTTCACTTAAACTTGAAGAACAAACAATTGGCGAATTGTACTGTTTGGATGCTTTGCATATATGTTTCTTAGACTATATAGATGCAATATATACAAAGATTTCAACCGGCTACCTGTTCCATTCATTGTTCTACTTGTCGAAATTTACAAATAATTTCCGATAAAGGATTAACCATTGGGGCTCATTGTTCACTTAAACTTGAAGAACAAAAAATTGGCGAATGGTACTGTTTGGATGCTTTGCATATATGTTTCTTAGACTATATAGATGCAATATATACAAAGAATTCAACCGGCTACCTGTTCCATTCATTGTTCTACTTGTCGAAATTTACAAATAATTTCCGATAAAGGATTAACCATTGGGGCTCATTGTTCACTTAAACTTGAAGAACAAAAAATTGGCGAATGGTACTGTTTGGATGCTTTGCATATATGTTTCTTGGACTATATAGAAGCAATATATACAATGATTTCAACCGTCTACCTGTTCCATTCATTGTTCTACTTGTCGAATGTTACAAATAATTTCCGTTAAGGGATTAACAATGGGGATCGTAGTTTACTTAAACTTGAAGAACAAAAAATTGGCGAATTGTACTGTTTGGATGCTTTGCATATATGTTTCTTAGACTATATAGAAGCAATATATACAATGATTTCAACCGTCTACCTATTCCATTCATTGTTCTACTTGTCGAAATTTACAAATAATTTCCTTTAAAGGATTAACAATGGGGCTCGTAGTTCACTTAAACTTGAAGAACAAAAAATTGGCGAATGGTACTGTTTGGATGCTTTGCATATATGTTTCTTGGACTATATAGAAGCAATATATACAATGATTTCAACCGTCTACCTGTTCCATTCATTGTTCTACTTGTCGAATGTTACAAATAATTTCCGTTAAGGGATTAACAATGGGGATCGTAGTTTACTTAAACTTGAAGAACAAAAAATTGGCGAATTGTACTGTTTGGATGCTTTGCATATATGTTTCTTAGACTATATAGAAGCAATATATACAATGATTACAACCGTCTACCTATTCCATTCATTGTTCTACTTGTCGAAATTTACAAATAATTTCCTTTAAAGGATTAACAATGGGGCTCGTAGTTCACTTAAACTTGAAGAGCAAAAAATTGTCGAATTGTACTGTTTGGATGCTTTGCATATATGTTTCTTAAACTATATAGAAGCAATATATACAATGATTTCAACCGTCTACCTGTTCCATTCATTGTTCTACTTGTCGAAAGTTACAAATAATTTCCGTTTAGGGATTAACAATGGGGATCGTAGTTTACTTAAACTTGTAGAACAAAAAATTGGCGAATTGTACTGTTTGGATGCTTTGCATATATGTTTCTTAGACTATATAGAAGCAATATATACAATGATTTCAACCGTCTACCTGTTCCATTCATTGTTCTGCTTGTCGAAAGTTACAAATAATTTCCTTTAAGTGATTAACAATGGGGATCGTAGTTTACTTAAACTTGAAGAACAAAAAATTGGCGAATTGTACTGTTTGGATGCTTTGCTTATATGTTTCTTAGACTATATAGAAGCAATATATACAAGGATTTCAACCGTCTACCTGTTCCATTCATTGTTCTACTTGTCGAAAGTTACAAATAATTACCGATAAAGGATTAACCATTGGGGCTCATTGTTCACTTACACTTGAAGAACAAAAAATTGGCGAATTGTACTGTTTGGATGCTTTGCATATATGTTTCATAGACTATATAGGTGCAATATATACAAAGATTTCAACCGTCTACCTGTTCCATTCATTGTTTTACTTGTCGAAAGTTACAAATAATTTCCTTTAAAGGATTAACAATGGGGCTCATTGTTCACTTAAACTTGAAGAACAAAAAATTGGCGAACTGTACTGTTTGGATGCTTTGCATATATGTTTCTTAGACTATATAGAAGCAATATATACAATGATTTCAACAGTCTACCTGTTCCATTCATTGTTCTACTTGTCGAAATTTACAAATAATTTCCTATAAAGGATTAACCATTGGGGCTCATTGTTCACTTAAACTTGAAGAACAAACAATTGGCGAAGTGTACTGTTTGGATGCTTTGCATATATGTTTCTTAGACTATATAGATGCAATATATACAAAGATTTCAACCGGCTACCTGTTCCATTCATTGTTCTACTTGTCGAAATTTACAAATAATTTCCGATAAAGGATTAACCATTGGGGCTCATTGTTCACTTAAACTTGAAGAACAAAAAATTGGCGAATGGTACTGTTTGGATGCTTTGCATATATGTTTCTTAGACTATATAGAAGCAATATATACAAAGATTTCAACCGTCTACCAGTTCCATTCATTGTTCTACTTGTCGAAAGTTACAAATAATTTCCGATAAAGGATTAACAATGGGGCTCGTTGTTCGCTTAAACTTGAAGAACAAAAAATTGGCGAATTGTACTGTTTAGATGCTTTGCATGTATGTTTCTTAGACAATATAGAAGCAATATATACACTGATTTCAACCGTCTACCTGTTCCATTCATTGTTCTACTTGTCGAAATTGACAAATAATTTCCTTTAAAGGATTAACAATGGGGCTCGTAGTTCACGTAAACTTGAAGAACAAAAAAAATTGGCGAATTGTACTGTTTGGATGCTTTGCATATATGTTTCTTGGACTATATAGAAGCAATATATACAATGATTTCAACCGTCTACCTGTTCCATTCATTGTTCTACTTGTCGAAAGTTACAAATAATTTCCGATAAAGGATTAACAATGGGGCTCATTGTTCACTTAAACTTGGAGAACAAAAAATTGGCGAATGGTACTGTTTGGATGCATGGCATATATGTTTCTTAGACTATATAGAAGCAATATATACAAAGATTTCAACCGTCTACCTGTTCCATTCATTGTTCTCCTTGTCGAAAGTTACAAATAATTTCCTTTAAAGGATTAACAATGGGGCTCATTGTTCACTTAAACTTGAAGAACAAAAAATTGGCGAATTGTACTGTTTGGATGCTTTGCGTACATGTTTCTTAGACTATATGGAAGCAATATATACAAAGATTTCAACCATCTACGTGTTCCAATCATTGTTCTACTTGTAGAAAGTTACAATTAATTTCCGTTAAGGGATTAACAATGGGGCTCGTAGTTCACTTAAACTTGAAGAACAAAAAATTGGCGAATGGTACTGTTTGGATGCTTTGCATAAATGTTTCTTAGACTATATAGAAGCAATATATACATTGATTTCAACCGGCTACCTGTTCCATTCATTGTTCTACTTGTCGAAATTTACAAATAATTTCCTTTAAAGGATTAACAATGGGGCTCGTTGTTCACTTAAACTTGAAGAACAAAAAAGTGGCGAATGGTACTGTTTGGGTGCTTTGCATATATGTTTCTTAGACTATATAGAAGCAATATATACAAAGATTTCAACCGTCTACCTGTTCCATTCATTGTTCTATTTGTCGAAAGTTACAAATAATTTCCGATAAAGGATTAACAATGGGGCTCATTGTTCACTTAAACTTGGAGAACAAAAAATTGGCGAATGGTACTGTTTGGATGCATGGCATATATGTTTCTTAGACTATATAGAAGCAATATATACAAAGATTTCAACCGTCTACCTGTTCCATTCATTGTTCTACTTGTCGAAAGTTACAAATAATTTCCTTTAAAGGATTAACAATGGGGCTCATTGTTCACTTAAACTTGAAGAACAAAAAATTGGCGAATTGTACTGTTTGGATGCTTTGCATATATGTTTCTTAGACTATATAGAAGCAATATATACAATGATTTCAACCGTCTACCTGTTCCATTCATTGTTCTACTTGTCGAAATTTACAAATAATTTCCTTTAAAGGATTAACAATGGGGCTCGTAGTTCACTTAAACTTGAAGAACAAAAAATTGGCGAATGGTACTGTTTGGATGCTTTGCATATATGTTTCTTAGACTATATAGAAGCAATATATACAAAGATTTCAACCGTCTACCTTTTCCATTCATTGTTCTACTTGTCGAAAGTTACAAATAATTTCCGATAACGGATTAAACATTGGGGCTCATTGTTCACTTAAACTTGAAGAACAAAAAATTGCCGAATTGTACTGTTTGGATGCTTTGCATATATGTTTCTTATACTATATAGAAGCAATATATACAAAGATTTCAACCGTCTACCTGTTCCATTCACTGTTCTACTTGTCGAAAGTTACAAATAATTTCCGTTAAGGGATTAACAATGGGGATCGTAGTTCACTTAAACTTGAAGAACAAAAAATTGGCGAATTGTACTGTTTGGATGCTTTGCGTACATGTTTCTTAGACTATATGGAAGCAATATATACAAAGATTTCAACCATCTACGTGTTCCAATCATTGTTCTACTTGTAGAAAGTTACAATTAATTTCCGTTAAGGGATTAACAATGGGGCTCGTAGTTCACTTAAACTTGAAGAACAAAAAATTGGCGAATGGTACTGTTTGGATGCTTTGCATAAATGTTTCTTAGACTATATAGAAGCAATATATACAATGATTTCAACCGTCTACCTGTTCCATTCATTGTTCTACTTGTCGAAAGTTACAAATAATTTCCGTTAAGTGATTAACAATGGGGATCGTAGTTTACTTAAACTTGAAGAACAAAAAATTGGCGAATTGTACTGTTTGGATGCTTTGCATATATGTTTCTTAGACTATATAGAAGCAATATATACAATGATTTCAACCGTCTACCTGTTCCATTCATTGTTCTACTTGTCGAAAGATACAAATAATTTCCGTTAAGGGATTAACAATGGGGATCGTAGTTTACTTAAACTTGAAGAACAAAAAATTGGCGAATTGTACTGTTTGGATGCTTTGCTTATATGTTTCTTAGACTATATAGAAGCAATATATACAAGGATTTCAACCGTCTACCTGGTCCATTCATTGTTCTACTTGTCGAAAGTTACAAATAATTACCGATAAAGGATTAACCATTGGGGCTCATTGTTCACTTAAACTTGAAGAACAAAAAATTGGCGAATTGTACTGTTTGGATGCTTTGCATATATGTTTCATAGACTATATAGATGCAACATATACAAAGATTTCAACCGTTTACCTGTTCCATTCATTGTTCTACTTGTCGAAAGTTACAAATAATTTCCTTTAAAGGATTAACAATGGGGCTCATTGTTCACTTAAACTTGAAGAACAAAAAATTGGCGAACTGTACTGTTTGGATGCTTTGCATATATGTTTCTTAGACTATATAGAAGCAATATATACAATGATTTCAACAGTCTACCTGTTCCATTCATTGTTCTACTTGTCGAAATTTACAAATAATTTCCTATAAAGGATTAACCATTGGGGCTCATTGTTCACTTAAACTTGAAGAACAAACAATTGGCGAAGTGTACTGTTTGGATGCTTTGCATATATGTTTCTTAGACTATATAGATGCAATATATACAAAGATTTCAACCGGCTACCTGTTCCATTCATTGTTCTACTTGTCGAAATTTACAAATAATTTCCGATAAAGGATAAACCATTGGGGCTCATTGTTCACTTAAACTTGAAGAACAAAAAATTGGCGAATGGTACTGTTTGGATGCTTTGCATATATGTTTCTTAGACTATATAGAAGCAATATATACATTGATTTCAACCGGCTACCTGTACCATTCATTGTTCTACTTGTCGAAAGTTACAAATAATTACCGATAAAGGATTAACCATTGGGGCTCATTGTTCACTTAATCTTGAAGAACAAAAAATTGGCGAATTGTACTGTTTGGATGCTTTGCATATATGTTTCTTAGACTATATAGAAGCAATATATACAATGATTTCAACCGTCTACCTGTTCCATTCATTGTTCTACTTGCCGAAATTTACAAATAATTTCCTTTAAACGATTAACAATGGGGCTCGTAGTTCACTTAATCTTGAAGAGCAAAAAATTGGCGAATTGTACTGTTTGGATGCTTTGCAGGTATGTTTCTTAGACTATATAAAAGCAATATATACAAAGAGTTCAACCGTCTACCTGTTCCATTCATTGTTCTACTTGTAGAAAGTTACAATTAATTTCCGTTAAACGATTAACAATGGGGCTCGTAGTTCACTTAATCTTGAAGAGCAAAAAATTGGCGAATTGTACTGTTTGGATGCTTTGCAGGTATGTTTCTTAGACTATATAAAAGCAATATATACAAAGAGTTCAACCGTCTACCTGTTCCATTCATTGTTCTACTTGTAGAAAGTTACAATTAATTTCCGTTAAAGGATTAACAATGGGGCTCATTGTTCACTTAAACTTGAAGAACAAAAAATTGGCGAATTGTACTGTTTGGATGCTTTGCATATATGTTTCTTAGACTATATAGAAGCAATATATACAATGATTTCAACCGTCTACCTGTTCCATTCATTGTTCTACTTGTCGAAATTTACAAATAATTTCCTTTAAAGGATTAACAATGGGGCTCGTAGTTCACTTAAACTTGAAGAACAAAAAATTGGCGAATGGTACTGTTTGGATGCTTTGCATATATGTTTCTTAGACTATATAGAAGCAATATATACAAAGATTTCAACCGTCTACCTTTTCCATTCATTGTTCTACTTGTCGAAAGTTACAAATAATTTCCGATAACGGATTAAACATTGGGGCTCATTGTTCACTTAAACTTGAAGAACAAAAAATTGCCGAATTGTACTGTTTGGATGCTTTGCATATATGTTTCTTATACTATATAGAAGCAATATATACAAAGATTTCAACCGTCTACCTGTTCCATTCACTGTTCTACTTGTCGAAAGTTACAAATAATTTCCGTTAAGGGATTAACAATGGGGATCGTAGTTCACTTAAACTTGAAGAACAAAAAATTGGCGAATTGTACTGTTTGGATGCTTTGCGTACATGTTTCTTAGACTATATGGAAGCAATATATACAAAGATTTCAACCATCTACGTGTTCCAATCATTGTTCTACTTGTAGAAAGTTACAATTAATTTCCGTTAAGGGATTAACAATGGGGCTCGTAGTTCACTTAAACTTGAAGAACAAAAAATTGGCGAATGGTACTGTTTGGATGCTTTGCATAAATGTTTCTTAGACTATATAGAAGCAATATATACAATGATTTCAACCGTCTACCTGTTCCATTCATTGTTCTACTTGTCGAAAGTTACAAATAATTTCCGTTAAGTGATTAACAATGGGGATCGTAGTTTACTTAAACTTGAAGAACAAAAAATTGGCGAATTGTACTGTTTGGATGCTTTGCATATATGTTTCTTAGACTATATAGAAGCAATATATACATTGATTTCAACCGGCTACCTGTACCATTCATTGTTCTACTTGTCGAAAGTTACAAATAATTACCGATAAAGGATTAACCATTGGGGCTCATTGTTCACTTAATCTTGAAGAACAAAAAATTGGCGAATTGTACTGTTTGGATGCTTTGCATATATGTTTCTTAGACTATATAGAAGCAATATATACAATGATTTCAACCGTCTACCTGTTCCATTCATTGTTCTACTTGCCGAAATTTACAAATAATTTCCTTTAAACGATTAACAATGGGGCTCGTAGTTCACTTAATCTTGAAGAGCAAAAAATTGGCGAATTGTACTGTTTGGATGCTTTGCATATATGTTTCTTATACTATATAGAAGCAATATATACAAAGATTTCAACCGTCTACCTGTTCCATTCATTGTTCTACTTGTCGAAAGTTACAAATAATTTCCTTTAAAGGATTAACCATTGGGGCTCATTGTTCACTTAAACTTGAAGAACAAAAAATTGGCGAATTGTACTGTTTGGATGCTTTGCATATATGTTTCTTATACTATATAGAAGCAGTATATACAAAGATTTCAACCGTCTACGTGTTCCATTCATTGTTCTACTTGTCGAAAGTTACAATTAATTTCCGTTAAAGTATTAACAATGGGGCTCGTAGTTCACTCAAACTTGAAGAGCAAAAAATTGGCGAATTGTACTGTTTGGATGCTTTGCATATATGTTTCTTGGACTATATAGAAGCAATATATACAATGATTTCAACCGTCTACCTGTTCCATTCATTGTTCTACTTGTCGAATGTTACAAATAATTTCCGTTAGGGGATTAACAATGGGGATCGTAGTTTACTTAAACTTGAAGAACAAAAAATTGGCGAATTGTACTGTTTGGATGCTTTGCATATATGTTTCTTAGACTATATAGAAGCAATATATACAATGATTTCAACCGTCTACCTATTCCATTCATTGTTCTACTTGTCGAAATTTACAAATAATTTCCTTTAAAGGATTAACAATGGGGCTCGTAGTTCACTTAAACTTGAAGAGCAAAAAATTGTCGAATTATACTGTTTGGATGCTTTGCATATATGTTTCTTAAACTATATAGAAGCAATATATACAATGATTTCAACTGTCTACCTGTTCCATTCATTGTTCTACTTGTCGAAAGTTACAAATAATTTCCGTTAAGGGATTAACAATGGGGATCGTAGTTTACTTAAACTTGAAGAACAAAAAATTGGCGAATTGTACTGTTTGGATGCTTTGCATATATGTTTCTTAGACTATATAGAAGCAATATATACAATGATTTCAACCGTCTACCTATTCCATTCATTGTTCTACTTGTCGAAATTTACAAATAATTTCCGTTAAGGGATTAACAATGGGGATCGTAGTTTACTTAAACTTGAAGAACAAAAAATTGGCGAATTGTACTGTTTGGATGCTTTGCATATATGTTTCTTAGACTATATAGAAGCAATATATACAATGATTTCAACCGTCTACCTGTTCCATTCACTGTTCTACTTGTCGAAAGTTACAAATAATTTCCGTTAAGGGATTAACAATGGGGATCGTAGTTTACTTAAACTTGAAGAACAAAAAATTGGCGAATTGTACTGTTTGGATGCTTTGCTTATATGTTTCTTAGACTATATAGAAGCAATATATACAATGATTTCAACCGTCTACCTGTTCCATTCATTGTTCTACTTGTCGAATGTTACAAATAATTTCCGTTAAGGGATTAACAATGGGGATCGTAGTTTACTTAAACTTGAAGAACAAAAAATTGGCGAATTGTACTGTTTGGATGCTTTGCATATATGTTTCTTAGACTATATAGAAGCAATATATACAATGATTTCAACCGTCTACCTATTCCATTCATTGTTCTACTTGCCGAAATTTACAAATAATTTCCTTTAAAGGATTAACAATGGGGCTCGTAGTTCACTTAAACTTGAAGAACAAAAAATTGGCGAATGGTACTGTTTGGATGCTTTGCATATATGTTTCTTAGACTATATAGAAGCAATATATACAAAGATTTCAACCGTCTACCTTTTCCATTCATTGTTCTACTTGTCGAAAGTTACAAATAATTTCCGTTAAGGGATTAACAATGGGGATCGTAGTTCACTTAAACTTGAAGAACAAAAAATTGGCGAATTGTACTGTTTGGATGCTTTGCATATATGTTTCTTATACTATATAGAAGCAATATATACAAAGATTTCAACCGTCTACCTGTTCCATTCACTGTTCTACTTGTCGAAAGTTACAAATAATTTCCGTTAAGGGATTAACAATGGGGATCGTAGCTCACTTAAACTTGAAGAACAAAAAATTGGCGAATTGTACTGTTTGGATGCTTTGCGTACATGTTTCTTAGACTATATGGAAGCAATATATACAAAGATTTCAACCATCTACGTGTTCCAATCATTGTTCTACTTGTAGAAAGTTACAATTAATTTCCGTTAAGGGATTAACAATGGGGCTCGTAGTTCACTTAAACTTGAAGAACAAAAAATTGGCGAATGGTACTGTTTGGATGCTTTGCATATATGTTTCTTAGACTATATAGAAGCAATATATAAAAAGATTTCAACCGTCTACCAGTTCCATTCATTGTTCTACTTGTCGAAAGTTACAAATAATTTCCGATAAAGGATTAACAATGGGGCTCGTTGTTCACTTAAACTTGAAGAACAATAAATTGGCGATTTGTACTGTTTGGATGCTTTGCATATGTTTCTTAGACTATATAGAAGCAATATATATAAAGAATTCAACCGTCTACCTGTTCCATTCAGTGTTCTACTTGTCGAAAGTTACAAATAATTTCCGATAAAGGATTAACCATTGGGGCTCATTGTTCACTTAAACATGAAAAACAAAAGATTGGCGAATTGTACTGTTTGGATGCTTTGCATATATGTTTCTTAGACTATATAGAAGCAATATATAAAAAGATTTCAACCGTCTACCAGTTCCATTCATTGTTCTACTTGTCGAAATTTACAAATAATTTCCTTTAAAGGATTAACAATGGGGCTCGTAGTTCACTTAAACTTGAAGAACAAAAAATTGGCGAATGGTACGGTTAGGATGCTTTGCATATATGTTTCTTAGACTATATAGAAGCAATATATACATTGATTTCAACCGGCTACCTGTTCCATTCATTGTTCTACTTGTCGAAATTTACAAATAATTTCCGATAAAGGATTAACCATTGGGGCTCATTGTTCACTTAAACTTGAAGAACAAACAATTGGCGAATTGTGCTGTTTGGATGCTTTGCATATATGTTTCTTAGACTATATAGATGCAATATATACAAAGATTTCAACCGGCTACCTGTTCCATTCATTGTTCTACTTGTCGAAATTTACAAATAATTTCCGATAAAGGATTAACCATTGGGGCTCATTGTTCACTTAAACTTGAAGAACAAAAAATTGGCGAATGGTACTGTTTGGATGCTTTGCATATATGTTTCTTAGACTATATAGAAGCAATATATACATTGATTTCAACCGGCTACCTGTTCCATTCATTGTTCTACTTGTCGAAAGTTACAAATAATTTCCTATAAAGGATTAACAATGGGGCTCATTGTTCACTTAAACTTGAAGGACAAAAAATTGGCGAATGGTACTGTTTGGATGCTTTGCATATATGTTTCTTAGACTATATAGAAGCAATATATACATTGATTTCAACCGGCTACCTGTTCCATTCATTGTTCTACTTGTCGAAAGTTACAAATAATTTCCTATAAAGGATTAACAATGGGGCTCATTGTTCACTTAAACTTGAAGGACAAAAAATTGGCGAATGGTACTGTTTGGATGCTTTGCGTACATGTTTCTTAGACTATATGGAAGCAATATATACAAGGATTTCAACCGTCTACCTGTTCCATTCATTGTTCTACTTGTCGAAAGTTACAAATAATTACCGATAAAGGATTAACCATTGGGGCTCATTGTTCACTTAAACTTGAAGAACAAAAAATTGGCGAATTGTACTGTTTGGATGCTTTGCATATATGTTTCTTAGACTATATAGAAGCAATATATAAAAAGATTTCAACCGTCTACCAGTTCCATTCATTGTTCTACTTGTCGAAAGTTACAAATAATTTCCGATAAAGGATTAACAATGGGGCTCGTTGTTCACTTAAACTTGAAGAACAATAAATTGGCGATTTGTACTGTTTGGATGCTTTGCATATATGTTTCTTAGACTATATAGAAGCAATATATACAATAATTTCAACCGTCTACCTATTCCATTCATTGTTCTACTTGTCGAAATTTACAAATAATTTCCTTTAAAGGATTAACAATGGGGCTCGTAGTTCACTTAAACTTGAAGAGCAAAAAATTGTCGAATTATACTGTTTGGATGCTTTGCATATATGTTTCTTAAACTATATAGAAGCAATATATACAATGATTTCAACTGTCTACCTGTTCCATTCATTGTTCTACTTGTCGAAAGTTACAAATAATTTCCGTTAAGGGATTAACAATGGGGATCGTAGTTTACTTAAACTTGAAGAACAAAAAATTGGCGAATTGTACTGTTTGGATGCTTTGCATATATGTTTCTTAGACTATATAGAAGCAATATATACAATAATTTCAACCGTCTACCTGTTCCATTCATTGTTCTACTTGTCGAAAGTTACAAATAATTTCCCTTAAGTGATTAACAATGGGGATCGTAGTTTACTTAAACTTGAAGAACAAAAAATTGGCGAATTGTACTGTTTGGATGCTTTGCTTATATGTTTCTTAGACTATATAGAAGCAATATATACAAGGATTTCAACCGTCTACCTGTTCCATTCATTGTTCTACTTGTCGAAAGTTACAAATAATTACCGATAAAGGATTAACCATTGGGGCTCATTGTTCACTTACACTTGAAGAACAAAAAATTGGCGAATTGTACTGTTTGGATGCTTTGCATATATGTTTCATAGACTATATAGGTGCAATATATACAAAGATTTCAACCGTCTACCTGTTCCATTCATTGTTCTACTTGTCGAAAGTTACAAATAATTTCCTTTAAAGGATTAACAATGGGGCTCATTGTTCACTTAAACTTGAAGAACAAAAAATTGGCGAACTGTACTGTTTGAATGCTTTGCATATATGTTTCTTAGACTATATAGAAGCAATATATACAATGATTTCAACCGTCTACCTGTTCCATTCATTGTTCTACTTGTCGAATGTTACAAATAATTTCCGTTAAGGGATTAACAATGGGGATCGTAGTTTACTTAAACTTGAAGAACAAAAAATTGGCGAATTGTACTGTTTGGATGCTTTGCATATATGTTTCTTAGACTATATAGAAGCAATATATACAATGATTTCAACCGTCTACCTATTCCATTCATTGTTCTACTTGCCGAAATTTACAAATAATTTCCTTTAAAGGATTAACAATGGGGCTCGTAGTTCACTTAAACTTGAAGAGCAAAAAATTGTCGAATTGTACTGTTTGGATGCTTTGCATATATGTTTCTTAAACTATATAGAAGCAATATATACAAAGATTTCAACCGTCTACCTTTTCCATTCATTGTTCTACTTGTCGAAAGTTACAAATAATTTCCGATAACGGATTAAACATTGGGGCTCATTGTTCACTTAAACTTGAAGAACAAAAAATTGGCGAATTGTACTGTTTGGATGCTTTGCATATATGTTTCTTATACTATATAGAAGCAATATATACAAAGATTTCAACCGTCTACCTGTTCCATTCATTGTTCTACTTGTCGAAAGTTACAAATAATTTCCGATAAAGGATTAACAATGGGGCTCGTTGTTCACTTAAACTTGAAGAACAATAAATTGGCGATTTGTACTGTTTGGATGCTTTGCATATATGTTTCGTAGACTATATAGAAGCAATATATATAAAGAATTCAACCGTCTACCTGTTCCATTCATTGTTCTACTTGTCGAAAGTTACAAATAATTTCCGATAAAGGATTAACCATTGGGGCTCATTATTCACTTAAACATGAAAAACAAAAAATTGGCGAATTGTACTGTTTGGATGCTTTGCATATATGTTTCTTAGACTATATAGAAGCAATATATAAAAAGATTTCAACCGTCTACCAGTTCCATTCATTGTTCTACTTGTCGAAAGTTACAAATAATTTCCGATAAAGGATTAACAATGGGGCTCGTTGTTCACTTAAACTTGAAGAACAATAAATTGGCGATTTGTACTGTTTGGATGCTTTGCATATATGTTTCTTAGACTATATAGAAGCAATATATACAATAATTTCAACCGTCTACCTATTCCATTCATTGTTCTACTTGTCGAAATTTACAAATAATTTCCTTTAAAGGATTAACAATGGGGCTCGTAGTTCACTTAAACTTGAAGAGCAAAAAATTGTCGAATTATACTGTTTGGATGCTTTGCATATATGTTTCTTAAACTATATAGAAGCAATTATACAATGATTTCAACTGTCTACCTGTTCCATTCATTGTTCTACTTGTCGAAAGTTACAAATAATTTCCGTTAAGGGATTAACAATGGGGATCGTAGTTTACTTAAACTTGAAGAACAAAAAATTGGCGAATTGTACTGTTTGGATGCTTTGCATATATGTTTCTTAGACTATATAGAAGCAATATATACAATAATTTCAACCGTCTACCTGTTCCATTCATTGTTCTACTTGTCGAAAGTTACAAATAATTTCCCTTAAGTGATTAACAATGGGGATCGTAGTTTACTTAAACTTGAAGAACAAAAAATTGGCGAATTGTACTGTTTGGATGCTTTGCTTATATGTTTCTTAGACTATATAGAAGCAATATATACAAGGATTTCAACCGTCTACCTGTTCCATTCATTGTTCTACTTGTCGAAAGTTACAAATAATTACCGATAAAGGATTAACCATTGGGGCTCATTGTTCACTTACACTTGAAGAACAAAAAATTGGCGAATTGTACTGTTTGGATGCTTTGCATATATGTTTCTTATACTATATAGAAGCAATATATACAAAGATTTCAACCGTCTACCTGTTCCATTCATTGTTCTACTTGTCGAAAGTTACAAATAATTTCCGATAAAGGATTAACAATGGGGCTCGTTGTTCACTTAAACTTGAAGAACAATAAATTGGCGATTTGTACTGTTTGGATGCTTTGCATATATGTTTCTTAGACTATATAGAAGCAATATATATAAAGAATTCAACCGTCTACCTGTTCCATTCATTGTTCTACTTGTAGAAAGTTACAATTAATTTCCGTTAAGGGATTAACAATGGAGCTCGTAGTTCACTTAAACTTGAAGAAAAAAAAATTTGCGAATGGTACTGTTTGGATGCTTTGCATAAATGTTTCTTAGACTATATAGAAGCAATATATACATTGATTTCAACCGGCTACCTGTTCCATTCATTGTTCTACTTGTCGAAAGTTACAAATAATTTCCGATAAAGGATTAACCATTGGGGCTCATTGTTCACTTAAACATGAAAAACAAAAAATTGGCGAATTGTACTGTTTGGATGCTTTGCATATATGTTTCTTAGACTATATAGAAGCAATATATACAAAGATTTCAACCGTCTACCTGTTCCATTCATTGTTCTACTTGTCGAAAGTTACAAATAATTTCCTTTAAAGGATTAACCATTGGGGCTCATTGTTCACTTAAACTTGAAGAACAAAAAATTGGCGAATTGTACTGTTTGGATGCTTTGCATATATGTTTCTTATACTATATAGAAGCAACATATACAAAGATTTCAACCGTCTACGTGTTCCATTCATTGTTCTACTTGTCGAAAGTTACAATTAATTTCCGTTAAGGGATTAACAATGGGGCTCGTAGTTCACTTAAACTTGAAGAGCAAAAAATTGGCGAATTGTACTGTTTGGATGCTTTGCATATATGTTTCTTGGACTATATAGAAGCAATATATACAATGATTTCAACCGTCTACCTGTTCCATTCATTGTTCTACTTGTCGAAAATTACAAATAATTTCCGATAAAGGATTAACAATGGGGCTCATTGTTCACTTAAACTTGGAGAACAAAAAATTGGCGAATGGTACTGTTTGGATGCATGGCATATATGTTTCTTAGACTATATAGAAGCAATATATACAAAGATTTCAACCGTCTACCTGTTCCATTCATTGTTCTCCTTGTCGAAAGTTACAAATAATTTCCTTTAAAGGATTAACAATGGGGCTCATTGTTCACTTAAACTTGAAGAACAAAAAATTGGCGAATTGTACTGTTTGGATGCTTTGCGTACATGTTTCTTAGACTATATGGAAGCAATATATACAAAGATTTCAACCATCTACGTGTTCCAATCATTGTTCTACTTGTAGAAAGTTACAATTAATTACCGATAAAGGATTAACCATTGGGGCTCATTGTTCACTTAAACTTGAAGAACAAAAAATTGGCGAATTGTACTGTTTGGATGCTTTGCATATATGTTTCTTAGACTATATAGAAGCAATATATACAAAGATTTCAACCGTCTACCTGTTCCATTCATTGTTCGACTTGTCGAAATTTACAATTAATTTCCGGTAAAGGATTAACAATGGGGCTCGTAGTTCACTTAAACTTCAAGTACAAAAAATTGGCGAATTGTACTGTTTGGATGCTTTGCATATATGTTTCGTATACTATATAGAAGCAATATATATAAAGAATTCAACCGTCTACCTGTTCCATTCATTGTTCTACTTGTCGAAAGTTACAAATAATTTCCGATAAAGGATTAACCATTGGGGCTCATTATTCACTTAAACATGAAAAACAAAAGATTGGCGAATTGTACTGTTTGGATGCTTTGCATATATGTTTCTTAGACTATATAGAAGCAATATATAAAAAGATTTCAACCGTCTACCTGTTCCATTCATTGTTCTACTTGTCGAAAGTTACAAATAATTTCCTTTAAAGGATTAACAATGGGGCTCATTGTTAACTTAAACTTGAAGAACAAAAAATTGGCGAATTGTACTGTTTGGATGCTTTGCATATATGTTTCTTAGACTATATAGAAGCAATATATACAATGATTTCAACCGTCTACCTGTTCCATTCATTGTTCTACTTGTCGAATGTTACAAATAATTTCCGTTAAGGGATTAACAATGGGGATCGTAGTTTACTTAAACTTGAAGAACAAAAAATTGGCGAATTGTACTGTTTGGATGCTTTGCATATATGTTTCTTAGACTATATAGAAGCAACATATACAATGATTTCAACCGTCTACCTATTCCATTCATTGTTCTACTTGCCGAAATTTACAAATAATTTCCTTTAAAGGATTAACAATGGGGCTCGTAGTTCACTTAAACTTGAAGAGCGAAAAATTGGCGAATTGTACTGTTTGGATGCTTTGCATAGATGTTTCTTAGACTATTTAGAAGCAATATATAGAAATATTTCACCCGTCTACCTGTACTATTCATTGTTCTACTTGTAGAAAGTTACAAATAATTTCCATTTCATGATTATCAATGGGGCTCGCTGTTCACTTAAACTTGAAGATCAAAAAATTGGCGATTGTTACTGTTTAGATGCTTTGCATAAATGTTTCTTAGATTATATAGAAGCAATATATACAAAGATTTCAACCGTCTAACTGTTCCATTCATTGTTCTACTTGTCGAAAGTTACAAATAATTTCCGTTAAAGGATTAACAATGGGGCTCTTAGTTCACTTAAACTTGAAGAACAAAACATTGGCGAATTGTACTGTTTGGATGCTTTGCATATATGTTTCTTATACTATATAGAAGCAATATATACAAAGATTTCAACCGTCTACCTGTTCCATTCACTGTTCTACTTGTCGAAATTTACAAATAATTTCCGTTAAGGGATTAACAATGGGGATCGTAGTTCACTTAAACTTGAAGAACAAAAAATTGGCGAATTGTACTGTTTGGATGCTTTGCGTACATGTTTCTTAGACTATATGGAAGCAATATATACAAAGATTTCAACCATCTACGTGTTCCAATCATTGTTCTACTTGTAGAAAGTTACAATTAATTTCCGTTAAGGGATTAACAATGGGGCTCGTAGTTCACTTAAACTTGAAGAACAAAAAATTGGCGAATGGTACTGTTTGGATGCTTTGCATAAATGTTTCTTAGACTATATAGAAGCAATATATACATTGATTTCAACCGGCTACCTGTTCCATTCATTGTTCTACTTGTCGAAATTTACAAATAATTTCCTTTAAAGGATTAACAATGGGGCTCGTTGTTCACTTAAACTTGAAGAACAAAAAAGTGGCGAATGGTACTGTTTGGGTGCTTTGCATATATGTTTCTTAGACTATATAGAAGCAATATATACAAAGATTTCAACCGTCTACCTGATCGATTCATTGTTCAACTTGTCGAAAGTTACAAATAATTTCCGATAAAGGATTAACAATGGGGCTCATTGTTCACTTAAACTTGGAAAACAAAAAATTGGCGAATGGTACTGTTTGGATGCATGGCATATATGTTTCTTAGACTATATAGAAGCAATATATACAAAGATTTCAACCGTCTACCTGTTCCATTCATTGTTCTACTTGTCGAAAGTTACAAATAATTTCCTTTAAAGGATTAACAATGAAGCTCATTGTTAACTTAAACTTGAAGAACAAAAAATTGGCGAATTGTACTGTTTGGATGCTTTGCATATATGTTTCTTAGACTATATAGAAGCAATATATACAATGATTTCAACCGTCTACCTGTTCCATTCATTGTTCTACTTGTCGAATGTTACAAATAATTTCCGTTAAGGGATTAACAATGGGGATCGTAGTTTACTTAAACTTGAAGAACAAAAAATTGGCGAATTGTACTGTTTGGATGCTTTGCATATATGTTTCTTAGACTATATAGAAGCAACATATACAATGATTTCAACCGTCTACCTATTCCATTCATTGTTCTACTTGCCGAAATTTACAAATAATTTCCTTTAAAGGATTAACAATGGGGCTCGTAGTTCACTTAAACTTGAAGAGCGAAAAATTGGCGAATTGTACTGTTTGGATGCTTTGCATAGATGTTTCTTAGACTATTTAGAAGCAATATATAGAAATATTTCACCCGTCTACCTGTACTATTCATTGTTCTACTTGTAGAAAGTTACAAATAATTTCCATTTCATGATTATCAATGGGGCTCGCTGTTCACTTAAACTTGAAGATCAAAAAATTGGCGATTGTTACTGTTTAGATGCTTTGCATAAATGTTTCTTAGATTATATAGAAGCAATATATACAAAGATTTCAACCGTCTAACTGTTCCATTCATTGTTCTACTTGTCGAAAGTTACAAATAATTTCCGTTAAAGGATTAACAATGGGGCTCTTAGTTCACTTAAACTTGAAGAACAAAACATTGGCGAATTGTACTGTTTGGATGCTTTGCATATATGTTTCTTATACTATATAGAAGCAATATATACAAAGATTTCAACCGTCTACCTGTCCCATTCATTGTTCTACTTGTCGAAATTTGCAAATAATTTCCGTTAAGGGATTAACAATGGGGATCGTAGTTCACTTGAACTTGAAGAACAAAAAATTGGCGAATGGTACTGTTTGGATTCTTTGCATATATGTTTCTTAGACTATATAGAAGCAATATATACAATGATTTCAACAGTCTACCTGTTCCATTCATTGTTCTACTTGTCGAAATTTACAATTAATTTCCGTTAAAGGATTAACAATGGGGCTCTTAGTTCACTTAAACTTGAAGAACAAAAAATTGGCAAATTGTACTGTTTGGATGCTTTGCATATATGTTTCATAGACTATATAGATGCAATATATACAAAGATTTCAACCGTCTACCTGTTCCATTCATTGTTCTACTTGTCGAAAGTTACAAATAATTTCCTTTAAAGGATTAACAATGGGGCTCATTGTTCACTTAAACTTGAAGAACAAAAAATTGGCGAACTGTACTGTTTGGATGCTTTGCATATATGTTTCTTAGACTATATAGAAGCAATATATACAATGATTTCAACAGTCTACCTGTTCCATTCATTGTTCTACTTGTCGAAATTAACAAATAATTTCCTTTAAAGGATTAACAATGGGGCTCGTAGTTCACTTAAACTTGAAGAACAAAAAATTGGCGAATGGTACGGTTAGGATGCTTTGCATATATGTTTCTTAGACTATATAGAAGCAATATATACATTGATTTCAACCGGCTACCTGTTCCATTCATTGTTCTACTTGTCGAAATTTACAAATAATTTCCGATAAAGGATTAACCATTGGGGCTCATTGTTCACTTAAACTTGAAGAACAAACAATTGGCGAATGGTACTGTTTGGATGCTTTGCATAAATGTTTCTTAGACTATATAGATGCAATATATACAAAGATTTCAACCGGCTACCTGTTCCATTCATTGTTCTACTTGTCGAAATTTACAAATAATTTCCGATAAAGGATTAACCATTGGGGCTCATTGTTCACTTAAACTTGAAGAACAAAAAATTGGCGAATGGTACTGTTTGGATGCTTTGCATATATGTTTCTTAGACTATATAGAAGCAATATATACATTGATTTCAACCGGCTACCTGTTCCATTCATTGTTCTACTTGTCGAAAGTTACAAATAATTTCCTATAAAGGATTAACAATGGGGCTCATTGTTCACTTAAACTTGAAGGACAAAAAATTGGCGAATGGTACTGTTTGGATGCTTTGCGTACATGTTTCTTAGACTATATGGAAGCAATATATACAAGGATTTCAACCGTCTACCTGTTCCATTCATTGTTCTACTTGTCGAAAGTTACAAATAATTACCGATAAAGGATTAACCATTGGGGCTCATTGTTCACTTAAACTTGAAGAACAAAAAATTGGCGAATTGTACTGTTTGGATGCTTTGCATATATGTTTCTTAGACTATATAGAAGCAATATATACAAAGATTTCAACCGTCTACCTGTTCCATTCATTGTTCGACTTGTCGAAATTTACAATTAATTTCCGGTAAAGGATTAACAATGGGGCTCGTAGTTCACTTAAACTTCAAGTACAAAAAATTGGCGAATTGTACTGTTTGGATGCTTTGCATATATGTTTCGTAGACTATATAGAAGCAATATATATAAAGAATTCAACCGTCTACCTGTTCCATTCATTGTTCTACTTGTCGAAAGTTACAAATAATTTCCGATAAAGGATTAACCATTGGGGCTCATTATTCACTTAAACATGAAAAACAAAAAATTGGCGAATTGTACTGTTTGGATGCTTTGCATATATGTTTCTTAGACTATATAGAAGCAATATATAAAAAGATTTCAACCGTCTACCAGTTCCATTCATTGTTCTACTTGTCGAAAGTTACAAATAATTTCCGATAAAGGATTAACAATGGGGCTCGTTGTTCACTTAAACTTGAAGAACAATAAATTGGCGATTTGTACTGTTTGGATGCTTTGCATATATGTTTCTTAGACTATATAGAAGCAATATATATAAAGAATTCAACCGTCTATCTGTTCCATTCAGTGTTCTACTTGTCGAAAGTTACAAATAATTTCCGATAAAGGATTAACCATTGGGGCTCATTGTTCACTTAAACATGAAAAACAAAAAATTGGCGAATTGTACTGTTTGGATGCTTTGCATATATGTTTCTTAGACTATATAGAAGCAATATATACAAAGATTTCAACCGTCTACCTGTTCCATTCATTGTTCTACTTGTCGAAAGTTACAAATAATTTCCTTTAAAGGATTAACCATTGGGGCTCATTGTTCACTTAAACTTGAAGAACAAAAAATTGGCGAATTGTACTGTTTGGATGCTTTGCATATATGTTTCTTATACTATATAGAAGCAATATATACAAAGATTTCAACCGTCTACGTGTTCCATTCATTGTTCTACTTGTCGAAAGTTACAATTAATTTCCGTTAAAGTATTAACAATGGGGCTCGTAGTTCACTCAAACTTGAAGAGCAAAAAATTGGCGAATTGTACTGTTTGGATGCTTTGCATATATGTTTCTTGGACTATATAGAAGCAATATATACAATGATTTCAACCGTCTACCTGTTCCATTCATTGTTCTACTTGTCGAATGTTACAAATAATTTCCGTTAAGGGATTAACAATGGGGATCGTAGTTTACTTAAACTTGAAGAACAAAAAATTGGCGAATTGTACTGTTTGGATGCTTTGCATATATGTTTCTTAGACTATATAGAAGCAATATATACAATGATTTCAACCGTCTACCTATTCCATTCATTGTTCTACTTGTCGAAATTTACAAATAATTTCCTTTAAAGGATTAACAATGGGGCTCGTAGTTCACTTAAACTTGAAGAGCAAAAAATTGTCGAATTATACTGTTTGGATGCTTTGCATATATGTTTCTTAAACTATATAGAAGCAATATATACAATGATTTCAACTGTCTACCTGTTCCATTCATTGTTCTACTTGTCGAAAGTTACAAATAATTTCCGTTAAGGGATTAACAATGGGGATCGTAGTTTACTTAAACTTGAAGAACAAAAAATTGGCGAATTGTACTGTTTGGATGCTTTGCATATATGTTTCTTAAACTATATAGAAGCAATATATACAATGATTTCAACCGTCTACCTGTTCCATTCATTGTTCTACTTGTCGAAAGTTACAAATAATTTCCGTTAAGGGATTAACAATGGGGATCGTAGTTTACTTAAACTTGAAGAACAAAAAATTGGCGAATTGTACTGTTTGGATGCTTTGCATATATGTTTCTTAGACTATATAGAAGCAATATATACAATGATTTCAACCGTCTACCTATTCCATTCATTGTTCTACTTGTCGAAATTTACAAATAATTTCCTTTAAAGGATTAACAATGGGGCTCGTAGTTCACTTAAACTTGAAGAGCAAAAAATTGTCGAATTATACTGTTTGGATGCTTTGCATATATGTTTCTTAAACTATATAGAAGCAATATATACAATGATTTCAACTGTCTACCTGTTCCATTCATTGTTCTACTTGTCGAAAGTTACAAATAATTTCCGTTAAGGGATTAACAATGGGGATCGTAGTTTACTTAAACTTGAAGAACAAAAAATTGGCGAATTGTACTGTTTGGATGCTTTGCATATATGTTTCTTAGACTATATAGAAGCAATATATACAATGATTTCAACCGTCTACCTGTTCCATTCATTGTTCTACTTGTCGAAAGTTACATATAATTTCCCTTAAGTGATTAACAATGGGGATCGTAGTTTACTTAAACTTGAAGAACAAAAAATTGGCGAATTGTACTGTTTGGATGCTTTGCTTATATGTTTCTTAGACTATATAGAAGCAATATATACAAGGATTTCAACCGTCTACCTGTTCCATTCATTGTTCTACTTGTCGAAAGTTACAAATAATTTCCCTTAAGTGATTAACAATGGGGATCGTAGTTTACTTAAACTTGAAGAACAAAAAATTGGCGAATTGTACTGTTTGGATGCTTTGCTTATATGTTTCTTAGACTATATAGAAGCAATATATACAAGGATTTCAACCGTCTACCTGTTCCATTCATTGTTCTACTTGTCGAAAGTTACAAATAATTACCGATAAAGGATTAACCATTGGGGCTCATTGTTCACTTACACTTGAAGAACAAAAAATTGGCGAATTGTACTGTTTGGATGCTTTGCATATATGTTTCATAGACTATATAGGTGCAATATATACAAAGATTTCAACCGTCTACCTGTTCCATTCATTGTTCTACTTGTCGAAAGTTACAAATAATTTCCTTTAAAGGATTAACAATGGGGCTCATTGTTCACTTAAACTTGAAGAACAAAAAATTGGCGAACTGTACTGTTTGAATGCTTTGCATATATGTTTCTTAGACTATATAGAAGCAATATATACAAAGATTTCAACCGTCTACCTGTTCCATTCATTGTTCTACTTGCCGAAATTTACAAATAATTTCCTTTAAAGGATTAACAATGGGGCTCGTAGTTCACTTAAACTTGAAGAGCAAAAAATTGTCGAATTGTACTGTTTGGATGCTTTGCATATATGTTTCTTAAACTATATAGAAGCAATATATACAAAGATTTCAACCGTCTACCATTTCCATTCATTGTTCTACTTGTCGAAAGTTACAAATAATTTCCGATAACGGATTAAACATTGGGGCTCATTGTTCACTTAAACTTGAAGAACAAAAAATTGGCGAATTGTACTGTTTGGATGCTTTGCATATATGTTTCTTATACTATATAGAAGCAATATATACAAAGATTTCAACCGTCTACCTGTTCCATTCATTGTTCTACTTGTCGAAAGTTACAAATAATTTCCGATAAAGGATTAACAATGGGGCTCGTTGTTCACTTAAACTTGAAGAACAATAAATTGGCGATTTGTACTGTTTGGATGCTTTGCATATATGTTTCTTAGACTATATAGAAGCAATATATATAAAGAATTCAACCGTCTACCTGTTCCATTCATTGTTCTACTTGTCGAAAGTTACAAATAATTTCCGATAAAGGATTAACCATTGGGGCTCATTGTTCACTTAAACATGAAAAACAAAAAATTGGCGAATTGTACTGTTTGGATGCTTTGCATATATGTTTCTTAGACTATATAGAAGCAATATATACAAAGATTTCAACCGTCTACCTGTTCCATTCATTGTTCTACTTGTCGAAAGTTACAAATAATTTCCTTTAAAGGATTAACCATTGGGGCTCATTGTTCACTTAAACTTGAAGAACAAAAAATTGGCGAATTGTACTGTTTGGATGCTTTGCATATATGTTTCTTATACTATATAGAAGCAATATATACAAAGATTTCAACCGTCTACGTGTTCCATTCATTGTTCTACTTGTCGAAAGTTACAATTAATTTCCGTTAAAGTATTAACAATGGGGCTCGTAGTTCACTTAAACTTGAAGAGCAAAAAATTGGCGAATTGTACTGTTTGGATGCTTTGCATATATGTTTCTTGGACTATATAGAAGCAATATATACAATGATTTCAACCGTCTACCTGTTCCATTCATTGTTCTACTTGTCGAATGTTACAAATAATTTCCGTTAAGGGATTAACAATGGGGATCGTAGTTTACTTAAACTTGAAGAACAAAAAATTGGCGAATTGTACTGTTTGGATGCTTTGCATATATGTTTCTTAGACTATATAGAAGCAATATATACAATGATTTCAACCGTCTACCTATTCCATTCATTGTTCTACTTGTCGAAATTTACAAATAATTTCCTTTAAAGGATTAACAATGGGGCTCGTAGTTCACTTAAACTTGAAGAGCAAAAAATTGTCGAATTATACTGTTTGGATGCTTTGCATATATGTTTCTTAGACTATATAGAAGCAATATATACAATGATTTCAACCGTCTACCTGTTCCATTCATTGTTCTACTTGTCGAAAGTTACAAATAATTTCCGATAACGGATTAAACATTGGGGCTCATTGTTCACTTAAACTTGAAGAACAAAAAATTGGCGAATTGTACTGTTTGGATGCTTTGCATATATGTTTCTTATACTATATAGAAGCAATATATACAAAGATTTCAACCGTCTACCTGTTCCATTCACTGTTCTACTTGTCGAAAGTTACAAATAATTTCCGTTAAGGGATTAACAATGGGGATCGTAGTTTACTTAAACTTGAAGAACAAAAAATTGGCGAATTGTACTGTTTGGATGCTTTGCATATATGTTTCTTAGACTATATAGAAGCAATATATACATTGATTTCAACCGGCTACCTGTTCCATTCATTGTTCTACTTGTCGAAATTTACAAATAATTTCCGATAAAGGATTAACCATTGGGGCTCATTGTTCACTTAAACTTGAAGAACAAAAAATTGGCGAATTGTACTGTTTGGATGCTTTGCATATATGTTTCTTATACTATATAGAAGCAATATATACAAAGATTTCAACCGTCTACGTGTTCCATTCATTGTTCTACTTGTCGAAAGTTACAATTAATTTCCGTTAAAGTATTAACAACGGGGCTCGTAGTTCACTTAAACTTGAAGAGCAAAAAATTGGCGAATTGTACTGTTTGGATGCTTTGCATATATGTTTCTTGGACTATATAGAAGCAATATATACAATGATTCAACCGTCTACCTGTTCCATTCATTGTTCTACTTGTCGAAAGTAACAAATAATTTCCGATAAAGGATTAACAATGGGGCTCATTGTTCACTTAAACTTGGAGAACAAAAAATTGGCGAATGGTACTGTTTGGATGCATGGCATATATGTTTCTTAGACTATATAGAAGCAATATATACAAAGATTTCAACCGTCTACCTGTTCCATTCATTGTTCTACTTGTCGAAAGTTACAAATAATTTCCTTTAAAGGATTAACAATGGGGCTCATTGTTCACTTAAACTTGAAGAACAAAAAATTGGCGAATTGTACTGTTTGGATGCTTTGCGTACATGTTTCTTAGACTATATGGAAGCAATATATACAAAGATTTCAACCATCTACGTGTTCGAATCATTGTTCTACTTGTAGAAAGTTACAATTAATTTCCGTTAAGGGATTAACAATGGGGATCGTAGTTCACTTAAACTTGAAGAACAAAAAATTGGCGAATTGTACTGTTTGGATGCTTTGCGTACATGTTTCTTAGACTATATGGAAGCAATATATACAAAGATTTCAACCATCTACGTGTTCGAATCATTGTTCTACTTGTAGAAAGTTACAATTAATTTCCGTTAAGGGATTAACAATGGGGCTCGTAGTTCACTTAAACTTGAAGAACAAAAAATTGGCGAATGGTACTGTTTTGATGCTTTGCATATATGTTTCTTAGACTATATAGAAGCAATATATACATTGATTTCAACCGGCTACCTGTTCCATTCATTGTTCTACTTGTCGAAATTTACAAATAATTTCCGATAAAGGATTAACCATTGGGGCTCATTGTTCACTTAAACTTGAAGAACAAAAAATTGGCGAATTGTACTGTTTGGATGCTTTGCATATATGTTTCTTATACTATATAGAAGCAATATATACAAAGATTTCAACCGTCTACGTGTTCCATTCATTGTTCTACTTGTCGAAAGTTACAATTAATTTCCGTTAAAGTATTAACAATGGGGCTCATTGTTCACTTACACTTGAAGACCAAAAAATTGGCGAATTGTACTGTTTGGATGCTTTGCATATATGTTTCATAGACTATATAGGTGCAATATATACAAAGATTTCAACCGTCTACCTGTTCCATTCATTGTTCTACATGTCGAAAGTTACAAATAATTTCCTTTAAAGGATTAACAATGGGGCTCATTGTTCACTTAAACTTGAAGAACAAAAAATTGGCGAACTGTACTGTTTGAATGCTTTGCATATATGTTTCTTAGACTATATAGAAGCAATATATACAATGATTTCAACCGTCTACCTGTTCCATTCATTGTTCTACTTGTCGAATGTTACAAATAATTTCCGTTAAGGGATTAACAATGGGGATCGTAGTTTACTTAAACTTGAAGAACAAAAAATTGGCGAATTGTACTGTTTGGATGCTTTGCATATATGTTTCTTAGACTATATAGAAGCAATATATACAATGATTTCAACCGTCTACCTATTCCATTCATTGTTCTACTTGCCGAAATTTACAAATAATTTCCTTTAAAGGATTAACAATGGGGCTCGTAGTTCACTTAAACTTGAAGAGCAAAGAATTGTCGAATTGTACTGTTTGGATGCTTTGCATATATGTTTCTTAAACTATATAGAAGCAATATATACAAAGATTTCAACCGTCTACCTTTTCCATTCATTGTTCTACTTGTCGAAAGTTACAAATAATTTCCGATAACGGATTAAACATTGGGGCTCATTGTTCACTTAAACTTGAAGAACAAAAAATTGGCGAATTGTACTGTTTGGATGCTTTGCATATATGTTTCTTATACTATATAGAAGCAATATATACAAAGATTTCAACCGTCTACCTGTTCCATTCACTGTTCTACTTGTCGAAAGTTACAAATAATTTCCGTTAAGGGATTAACAATGGGGATCGTAGTTCACTTAAACTTGAAGAACAAAAAATTGGCGAATTGTACTGTTTGGATGCTTTGCATATATGTTTCTTAGACTATATAGAAGCAATATATACATTGATTTCAACCGGCTACCTGTTCCATTCATTGTTCTACTTGTCGAAATTTACAAATAATTTCCGATAAAGGATTAACCATTGGGGCTCATTGTTCACTTAAACTTGAAGAACAAAAAATTGGCGAATTGTACTGTTTGGATGCTTTGCATATATGTTTCTTATACTATATAGAAGCAATATATACAAAGATTTCAACCGTCTACGTGTTCCATTCATTGTTCTACTTGTCGAAAGTTACAATTAATTTCCGTTAAAGTATTAACAATGGGGCTCGTAGTTCACTTAAACTTGAAGAGCAAAAAATTGGCGAATTGTACTGTTTGGATGCTTTGCATATATGTTTCTCAGACTATATAGAAGCAATATATACAATGATTTCAACCGTCTACCTATTCCATTCATTGTTCTACTTGTCGAAATTTACAAATAATTTCCTTTAAAGGATTAACAATGGGGCTCGTAGTTCACTTAAACTTGAAGAACAAAAAATTGGCGAATTGTACTGTTTGGATGCTTTGCATATATGTTTCTTATACTATATAGAAGCAATATATACAAAGATTTCAACCGGCTACGTGTTCCATTCATTGTTCTACTTGTCGAAAGTTACAATTAATTTCCGTTAAAGTATTAACAATGGGGCTCATTGTTCACTTACACTTGAAGACCAAAAAATTGGCGAATTGTACTGTTTGGATGCTTTGCATATATGTTTCTTATACTATATAGAAGCAATATATACAAAGATTTCAACCGTCTACGTGTTCCATTCATTGTTCTACTTGTCGAAAGTTACAATTAATTTCCGTTAAAGTATTAACAATGGGGCTCATTGTTCACTTACACTTGAAGACCAAAAAATTGGCGAATTGTACTGTTTGGATGCTTTGCATATATGTTTCATAGACTATATAGGTGCAATATATACAAAGATTTCAACCGTCTACCTGTTCCATTCATTGTTCTACATGTCGAAAGTTACAAATAATTTCCTTTAAAGGATTAACAATGGGGCTCATTGTTCACTTAAACTTGAAGAACAAAAAATTGGCGAACTGTACTGTTTGAATGCTTTGCATATATGTTTCTTAGACTATATAGAAGCAATATATACAATGATTTCAACCGTCTACCTGTTCCATTCATTGTTCTACTTGTCGAATGTTACAAATAATTTCCGTTAAGGGATTAACAATGGGGATCGTAGTTTACTTAAACTTGAAGAACAAAAAATTGGCGAATTGTACTGTTTGGATGCTTTGCATATATGTTTCTTAGACTATATAGAAGCAATATATACAATGATTTCAACCGTCTACCTATTCCATTCATTGTTCTACTTGCCGAAATTTACAAATAATTTCCTTTAAAGGATTAACAATGGGGCTCGTAGTTCACTTAAACTTGAAGAGCAAAGAATTGTCGAATTGTACTGTTTGGATGCTTTGCATATATGTTTCTTAAACTATATAGAAGCAATATATACAAAGATTTCAACCGTCTACCTTTTCCATTCATTGTTCTACTTGTCGAAAGTTACAAATAATTTCCGATAACGGATTAAACATTGGGGCTCATTGTTCACTTAAACTTGAAGAACAAAAAATTGGCGAATTGTACTGTTTGGATGCTTTGCATATATGTTTCTTATACTATATAGAAGCAATATATACAAAGATTTCAACCGTCTACCTGTTCCATTCACTGTTCTACTTGTCGAAAGTTACAAATAATTTCCGTTAAGGGATTAACAATGGGGATCGTAGTTCACTTAAACTTGAAGAACAAAAAATTGGCGAACTGTACTGTTTGAATGCTTTGCATATATGTTTCTTAGACTATATAGAAGCAATATATACAATGATTTCAACCGTCTACCTGTTCCATTCATTGTTCTACTTGTCGAATGTTACAAATAATTTCCGTTAAGGGATTAACAATGGGGATCGTAGTTTACTTAAACTTGAAGAACAAAAAATTGGCGAATTGTACTGTTTGGATGCTTTGCATATATGTTTCTTAGACTATATAGAAGCAATATATACAATGATTTCAACCGTCTACCTATTCCATTCATTGTTCTACTTGCCGAAATTTACAAATAATTTCCTTTAAAGGATTAACAATGGGGCTCGTAGTTCACTTAAACTTGAAGAGCAAAGAATTGTCGAATTGTACTGTTTGGATGCTTTGCATATATGTTTCTTAAACTATATAGAAGCAATATATACAAAGATTTCAACCGTCTACCTTTTCCATTCATTGTTCTACTTGTCGAAAGTTACAAATAATTTCCGATAACGGATTAAACATTGGGGCTCATTGTTCACTTAAACTTGAAGAACAAAAAATTGGCGAATTGTACTGTTTGGATGCTTTGCATATATGTTTCTTATACTATATAGAAGCAATATATACAAAGATTTCAACCGTCTACCTGTTCCATTCACTGTTCTACTTGTCGAAAGTTACAAATAATTTCCGTTAAGGGATTAACAATGGGGATCGTAGTTTACTTAAACTTGAAGAACAAAAAATTGGCGAATTGTACTGTTTGGATGCTTTGCATATATGTTTCTTAGACTATATAGAAGCAATATATACATTGATTTCAACCGGCTACCTGTTCCATTCATTGTTCTACTTGTCGAAATTTACAAATAATTTCCGATAAAGGATTAACCATTGGGGCTCATTGTTCACTTAAACTTGAAGAACAAAAAATTGGCGAATTGTACTGTTTGGATGCTTTGCATATATGTTTCTTATACTATATAGAAGCAATATATACAAAGATTTCAACCGTCTACGTGTTCCATTCATTGTTCTACTTGTCGAAAGTTACAATTAATTTCCGTTAAAGTATTAACAATGGGGCTCGTAGTTCACTTAAACTTGAAGAGCAAAAAATTGGCGAATTGTACTGTTTGGATGCTTTGCATATATGTTTCTCAGACTATATAGAAGCAATATATACAATGATTTCAACCGTCTACCTATTCCATTCATTGTTCTACTTGTCGAAATTTACAAATAATTTCCTTTAAAGGATTAACAATGGGGCTCGTAGTTCACTTAAACTTGAAGAGCAAAAAATTGTCGAATTATACTGTTTGGATGCTTTGCATATATGTTTCTTAAACTATATAGAAGCAATATATACAATGATTTCAACTGTCTACCTGTTCCATTCATTGTTCTACTTGTCGAAAGTTACAAATAATTTCCGTTAAGGGATTAACAATGGGGATCGTAGTTTACTTAAACTTGAAGAACAAAAAATTGGCGAATTGTACTGTTTGGATGCTTTGCATATATGTTTCTTAGACTATATAGAAGCAATATATACAATGATTTCAACCGTCTACCTGTTCCATTCATTGTTCTACTTGTCGAAAGTTACAAATAATTTCCCTTAAGTGATTAACAATGGGGATCGTAGTTTACTTAAACTTGAAGAACAAAAAATTGGCGAATTGTACTGTTTGGATGCTTTGCTTATATGTTTCTTAGACTATATAGAAGCAATATATACAAGGATTTCAACCGTCTACCTGTTCCATTCATTGTTCTACTTGTCGAAAGTTACAAATAATTTCCTTTAAAGGATTAACAATGGGGCTCATTGTTCACTTAAACTTGAAGAACAAAAAATTGGCGAATTGTACTGTTTGGATGCTTTGCGTACATGTTTCTTAGACTATATGGAAGCAATATATACAAAGATTTCAACCGTCTACCTGTTCCATTCATTGTTCTACTTGTCGAAAGTTACAAATAATTTCCTTTAAAGGATTAACAATGGGGCTCATTGTTCACTTAAACTTGAAGAACAAAAAATTGGCGAATTGTACTGTTTGGATGCTTTGCGTACATGTTTCTTAGACTATATGGAAGCAATATATACAAAGATTTCAACCATCTACGTGTTCGAATCATTGTTCTACTTGTAGAAACTTACAATTAATTTCCGTTAAGGGATTAACAATGGGGCTCGTAGTTCACTTAAACTTGAAGAACAAAAAATTGGCGAATGGTACTGTTTGGATGCTTTGCATATATGTTTCTTAGACTATATAGAAGCAATATATACATTGATTTCAACCGGCTACCTGTTCCATTCATTGTTCTACTTGTCGAAATTTACAAATAATTTCCGATAAAGGATTAACCATTGGGGCTCATTGTTCACTTAAACTTGAAGAACAAAAAATTGGCGAATTGTACTGTTTGGATGCTTTGCATATATGTTTCTTATACTATATAGAAGCAATATATACAAAGATTTCAACCGTCTACGTGTTCCATTCATTGTTCTACTTGTCGAAAGTTACAATTAATTTCCGTTAAAGTATTAACAATGGGGCTCGTAGTTCACTTAAACTTGAAGAGCAAAAAATTGGCGAATTGTACTGTTTGGATGCTTTGCATATATGTTTCTTGGACTATATAGAAGCAATATATACAATGATTCAACCGTCTACCTGTTCCATTCATTGTTCTACTTGTCGAAAGTAACAAATAATTTCCGTTAAGGGATTAACAATGGGGATCGTAGTTCACTTGAACTTGAAGAACAAAAAATTGGCGAATGGTACTGTTTGGATGCATGGCATATATGTTTCTTAGACTATATAGAAGCAATATATACAAAGATTTCAACCGTCTACCTGTTCCATTCATTGTTCTACTTGTCGAAAGTTACAAATAATTTCCTTTAAAGGATTAACAATGGGGCTCATTGTTCACTTAAACTTGAAGAACAAAAAATTGGCGAATTGTACTGTTTGGATGCTTTGCGTACATGTTTCTTAGACTATATGGAAGCAATATATACAAAGATTTCAACCATCTACGTGTTCCAATCATTGTTCTACTTGTAGAAAGTTACAATTAATTTCCGTTAAGGGATTAACAATGGGGCTCGTAGTTCACTTAAACTTGAAGAACAAAAAATTGGCGAATGGTACGGTTTGGATGCTTTGCATAAATGTTTCTTAGACTATATAGAAGCAATATATACATTGATTTCAACCGGCTACCTGTTCCATTCATTGTTCTACTTGTCGAAATTTACAAATAATTTCCTTTAAAGGATTAACAATGGGGCTCGTTGTTCACTTAAACTTGAAGAACAAAAAAGTGGCGAATGGTACTGTTTGGATGCTTTGCATATATGTTTCTTAGACTATATGGAAGCAATATATACAAAGATTTCAACCGTCTACATGTTCCAATCATTGTTCTACTTGTCGAAATTTACAAATAATTTCCTTTAAAGGATTAACAATGGGGCTCGTTGTTCACTTAAAGTTGAAGAACAAAAAAGTGTCGAATGGTACTGTTTGGATGCTTTGCATATATGTTTCTTAGACTATATAGAAGCAATATATACATTGATTTCAACCGTCTACCTGTTCCATTCATTGTTCTACTTGTCGAAAGTTACAAATAAGTTCCGTTAAAGTATTAACAATGGGGCTCGTAGTTTACTTAAACTTGAAGGTCAAATAATTGGCGAATTGTACTGTTTGGATGATTTGCATATATGTATCTTAGACTTTATAGAAGCAATATATACAAAGATTTCAACCGTCTACCTGTTCCATTCATTGATCTACTTGTCGAAAGTTACAAATAATTTCCGATAAAGGATTAACAATGGGTCTCATTGTTCACTTAAACTTGAAGAACAAAAAATTGGCGAATGGTACTGTTTGGATGCTTTGCATATATGTTTCTTAGACTATATGGAAGCAATATATACAAAGATTTCAACCGTCTACGTGTTCCAATCATTGTTCTACTTGTCGAAATTTACAAATAATTTCCTTTAAAGGATTAACAATGGGGCTCGTTGTTCACTTAAACTTGAAGAACAAAAAAGTGGCGAATGGTACTGTTTGGGTGCTTTGCATATATGTTTCTTAGACTATGTAGAAGCAATATATACAAAGATTTCAACCGTCTACCTGTTCCATTCATTGTTCTACTTGTCGAAAGTTACAAATAATTTCCGATAAAGGATTAACAATGGGGCTCATTGTTCACTTAAACTTGGAGAACAAAAAATTGGCGAATGGTACTGTTTGGGTGCTTTGCATATATGTTTCTTAGACTATATAGAAGCAATATATACAAAGATTTCAACCGTCTACCTGTTCCATTCATTGTTCTACTTGTCGAAAGTTACAAATAATTTCCGATAAAGGATTAACAATGGGGCTCATTGTTCACTTAAACTTGGAGAACAAAAAATTGGCGAATGGTACTGTTTGGATGCTTTGCATATATGTTTCTTAGACTATATAGAAGCAATATATACAAAGATTTCAACCGTCTACCTGTTCCATTCATTGTTCTACTTGTCGAAAGTTACAAATAATTTCCTTTAAAGGATTAACAATGGGGCTCATTGTTCACTTAAACTTGAAGAACAAAAAATTGGCGAATTGTACTGTTTGGATGCTTTGCATATATGTTTCTTAGACTATATAGAAGTAATATATACAATGATTTCAACCGTCTACCTGTTCCATTCATTGTTCTACTTGTCGAAATTTACAAATAATTTCCTTTAAAGGATTAACAATGGGGCTCGTAGTTCACTTAAACTTGAAGAACAAAAAATTGGCGAATGTTACTGTTTGGATGCTTTGCATATATGTTTCTTAGACTATATAGAAGCAATATATACAAAGATTTCAACCGTCTACCTGTTCCATTCATTGTTCTACTTGTCGAAATTTACAAATAATTTCCGATAACGGATTAACCATTGGGGCTCATTGTTCACTTAAACTTGAAGAACAAAAATTTGGCGAATTGTACTGTTTGGATGCTTTGCATATATGTTTCTTATACTATATAGAAGCAATATATACAAAGATTTCAACCGTCTACCTGTCCCATTCATTGTTCTACTTGTCGAAAATTACAAATAATTACCGATAAAGGATTAACCATTGGGGCTCATTGTTCACTTAAACTTGAAGAACAAAAAATTGGCGCATCGTACTGTTTGGATGCTTTGCATATATGTTTCTTAGACTATATAGAAGCAATATATACAAAGATTTCAACCGTCTACCTGTTCCATTCATTGTTCTACATGTCGAAAGTTACAAATAATTTCCGATAAAGGATTAACAATGGGGCTCGTAGTTCACTTAAACTTGAAGAACAAAAAATTGTCGAATTGTACTGTTTGGATGCTTTGCATATATGTTTCTTAGACTATATAGAAGCAATATATACAATGATTTCAACTGTCTACCTATTCCATTCATTGTTCTACTTGCCGAAATTTACAAATAATTTCCTTTAAAGGATTAACAATGGGGCTCGTAGTTCACTTAAACTTGAAGAGCAAAAAATTGTCGAATTTTACTGTTTGGATGCTTTGCATATATGTTTCTTAGACTATATAGAAGCAATATATACAATGATTTCAACCGTCTACCTGTTCCATTCATTGTTCTACTTGTCGAAAGTTACAAATAATTTCCGTTAAGGGATTAACAATGGGGATCGTAGTTTACTTAAACTTGAAGAACAAAAAATTGGCGAATTGTACTGTTTGGATGCTTTGCATATATGTTTCTTAGACTATATAGAAGCTATATATACAAGGATTTCAACCGTCTACCTGTTCCATTCAGTGTTCTACTTGTCGAAAGTTACAAATAATTACCGATAAAGGATTAACCATTGGGGCTCATTGTTCACTTAAACTTGAAGAACAAAAAATTTGCGAATTGTACTGTTTGGATGCTTTGCATATATGTTTCTTAGACTATATAGATGCAATATATACATAGATTTCAACCGTCTACCTGTTCCATTCATTGTTCTACTTGTCGAAATTTACAAATAATTTCCGTTAAAGTATTAATAATGGGGCTCGTAGTTCACTTAAACTTGAAGATCAAATAATTGGCGAATTGTACTGTTTGGATGATTTGCATATATGTTTCTTAGACTATATAGAAGCAATATATACAAAGATTTCAACCGTCTACCTGTTCCATTCATTGATCTACTTGTCGAAAGTTACAAATAATTTCCGATAAAGGATTAACAATGGGTCTCATTGTTCACTTAAACTTGAAGAACAAAAAATTGGCGAATGGTACTGTTTGGATGCTTTGCATATATGTTTCTTAGACTATATGGAAGCAATATATACAAAGATTTCAACCGTCTACGTGTTCCAATCATTGTTCTACTTGTCGAAATTTACAAATAATTTCCTTTAAAGGATTAACAATGGGGCTCGTTGTTCACTTAAACTTGAAGAACAAAAAAGTGGCGAATGGTACTGTTTGGATGCTTTGCATATATGTTTCTTAGACTATATAGAAGCAATATATACAAAGATTTCAACCGTCTACCTGTTCCATTCATTGTTCTACTTGTCGAAAGTTACAAATAATTTCCGATAACGGATTAACCATTGGGGCTCATTGTTCACTTAAACTTGAAGAACAAAAAATTGGCGAATTGTACTGTTTGGATGCTTTGCATATATGTTTCTTAGACTTTATAGAAGCAACATATACAAAGATTTCAACCGTCTACCTGTTCCATTCATTGTTCTACTTGTCGAAAGTTACAAATAATTTCCGATAAAGGATTAACAATGGGGCTCGTAGTTCACTTAAACTTGAAGAGCAAAAAATTGGCGAATTGTACTGTTTGGATGCTTTGCATATATGTTTCTTATACTATATAGAAGCAATATATACAAAGATTTCAACCGTCTACGTGTTCCAATCATTGTTCTACTTGTCGAAATTTACAAATAACTTCCTTTAAAGGATTAACAATGGGGCTCGTTGTTCACTTAAACTTGAAGAACAAAAAAGTGGCGAATGGTACTGTTTGGATGCTTTGCATATATGTTTCTTAGACTATATGGAAGCAATATATACAAAGATTTCAACCGTCTACGTGTTCCAATCATTGTTCTACTTGTCGAAATTTATAAATAATTTCCTTTAAAGGATTAACAATGGGGCTCGTTGTTCACTTAAACTTGAAGAACAAAAAAGTGGCGAATGGTACTGTTTGGATGCTTTGCATATATGTTTCTTAGACTATATAGAAGCAATATATACAAAGATTTCAACCCTCTACCTGTTCCATTCATTGTTCTACTTGTCGAAAGTTACAAATAATTTCCGTTAAAGTATTAACAATGGGGCTCGTAGTTCACTTATACTTGAAGATCAAATAATTGGCGAATTGTACTGTTTGGATGCTTTGCATATATGTTTCTTAGACTATATAGAAGCAATATATATAAAGAATTCAACCGTCTACCTGTTCCATTCATTGTTCTACTTGTCGAAAGTTACAAATAATTTCCGATAAAGGATTAACCATTGGGGCTCATTGTTCACTTAAACTTGAAGAACAAAAAATTGGCGAATTGTACTGTTTGGATGCTTTGCATATATGTTTCTTATACTATATAGAAGCAATATATACAAAGATTTCAACCGTCTACGTGTTCCATTCATTGTTCTACTTGTCGAATGTTACAAATAATTTCCGTTAAGGGATTAACAATGGGGATCGTAGTTTACTTAAACTTGAAGAACAAAAAATTGGCGAATTGTACTGTTTGGATGCTTTGCATATATGTTTCTTAGACTATATAGAAGCAATATATACAATGATTTCAACCGTCTACCTATTCCATTCATTGTTCTACTTGTCGAAATTTACAAATAATTTCCTTTAAAGGATTAACAATGGGGCTCGTAGTTCACTTAAACTTGAAGAGCAAAAAATTGTCGAATTATACTGTTTGGATGCTTTGCATATATGTTTCTTAGACTATATAGAAGCAATATATACAATGATTTCAACCGTCTACCTGTTCCATTCATTGTTCTACTTGTCGAAAGTTACAAATAATTTCCGATAACGGATTAAACATTGGGGCTCATTGTTCACTTAAACTTGAAGAACAAAAAATTGGCGAATTGTACTGTTTGGATGCTTTGCATATATGTTTCTTAGACTTTATAGAAGCAACATATACAAAGATTTCAACCGTCTACCTGTTCCATTCATTGTTCTACTTGTCGAAAGTTACAAATAATTTCCGATAAAGGATTAACAATGGGGCTCGTAGTTCACTTAAACTTGAAGAGCAAAAAATTGGCGAATTGTACTGTTTGGATGCTTTGCATATATGTTTCTTATACTATATAGAAGCAATATATACAAAGATTTCAACCGTCTACGTGTTCCAATCATTGTTCTACTTGTCGAAATTTACAAATAACTTCCTTTAAAGGATTAACAATGGGGCTCGTTGTTCACTTAAACTTGAAGAACAAAAAAGTGGCGAATGGTACTGTTTGGATGCTTTGCATATATGTTTCTTAGACTATATGGAAGCAATATATACAAAGATTTCAACCGTCTACGTGTTCCAATCATTGTTCTACTTGTCGAAATTTATAAATAATTTCCTTTAAAGGATTAACAATGGGGCTCGTTGTTCACTTAAACTTGAAGAACAAAAAAGTGGCGAATGGTACTGTTTGGATGCTTTGCATATATGTTTCTTAGACTATATAGAAGCAATATATACAAAGATTTCAACCCTCTACCTGTTCCATTCATTGTTCTACTTGTCGAAAGTTACAAATAATTTCCGTTAAAGTATTAACAATGGGGCTCGTAGTTCACTTATACTTGAAGATCAAATAATTGGCGAATTGTACTGTTTGGATGCTTTGCATATATGTTTCTTAGACTATATAGAAGCAATATATATAAAGAATTCAACCGTCTACCTGTTCCATTCATTGTTCTACTTGTCGAAAGTTACAAATAATTTCCGATAAAGGATTAACCATTGGGGCTCATTGTTCACTTAAACTTGAAGAACAAAAAATTGGCGAATTGTACTGTTTGGATGCTTTGCATATATGTTTCTTATACTATATAGAAGCAATATATACAAAGATTTCAACCGTCTACGTGTTCCATTCATTGTTCTACTTGTCGAATGTTACAAATAATTTCCGTTAAGGGATTAACAATGGGGATCGTAGTTTACTTAAACTTGAAGAACAAAAAATTGGCGAATTGTACTGTTTGGATGCTTTGCATATATGTTTCTTAGACTATATAGAAGCAATATATACAATGATTTCAACCGTCTACCTATTCCATTCATTGTTCTACTTGTCGAAATTTACAAATAATTTCCTTTAAAGGATTAACAATGGGGCTCGTAGTTCACTTAAACTTGAAGAGCAAAAAATTGTCGAATTATACTGTTTGGATGCTTTGCATATATGTTTCTTAGACTATATAGAAGCAATATATACAATGATTTCAACCGTCTACCTGTTCCATTCATTGTTCTACTTGTCGAAAGTTACAAATAATTTCCGATAACGGATTAAACATTGGGGCTCATTGTTCACTTAAACTTGAAGAACAAAAAATTGGCGAATTGTACTGTTTGGATGCTTTGCATATATGTTTCTTATACTATATAGAAGCAATATATACAAAGATTTCAACCGTCTACCTGTTCCATTCACTGTTCTACTTGTCGAAAGTTACAAATAATTTCCGTTAAGGGATTAACAATGGGGATCGTAGTTTACTTAAACTTGAAGAACAAAAAATTGGCGAATTGTACTGTTTGGATGCTTTGCATATATGTTTCTTAGACTATATAGAAGCAATATATACATTGATTTCAACCGGCTACCTGTTCCATTCATTGTTCTACTTGTCGAAATTTACAAATAATTTCCGATAAAGGATTAACCATTGGGGCTCATTGTTCACTTAAACTTGAAGAACAAAAAATTGGCGAATTGTACTGTTTGGATGCTTTGCATATATGTTTCTTATACTATATAGAAGCAATATATACAAAGATTTCAACCGTCTACGTGTTCCATTCATTGTTCTACTTGTCGAAAGTTACAATTAATTTCCGTTAAAGTATTAACAACGGGGCTCGTAGTTCACTTAAACTTGAAGAGCAAAAAATTGGCGAATTGTACTGTTTGGATGCTTTGCATATATGTTTCTTGGACTATATAGAAGCAATATATACAATGATTCAACCGTCTACCTGTTCCATTCATTGTTCTACTTGTCGAAAGTAACAAATAATTTCCGATAAAGGATTAACAATGGGGCTCATTGTTCACTTAAACTTGGAGAACAAAAAATTGGCGAATGGTACTGTTTGGATGCATGGCATATATGTTTCTTAGACTATATAGAAGCAATATATACAAAGATTTCAACCGTCTACCTGTTCCATTCATTGTTCTACTTGTCGAAAGTTACAAATAATTTCCTTTAAAGGATTAACAATGGGGCTCATTGTTCACTTAAACTTGAAGAACAAAAAATTGGCGAATTGTACTGTTTGGATGCTTTGCGTACATGTTTCTTAGACTATATGGAAGCAATATATACAAAGATTTCAACCATCTACGTGTTCGAATCATTGTTCTACTTGTAGAAAGTTACAATTAATTTCCGTTAAGGGATTAACAATGGGGATCGTAGTTCACTTAAACTTGAAGAACAAAAAATTGGCGAATTGTACTGTTTGGATGCTTTGCGTACATGTTTCTTAGACTATATGGAAGCAATATATACAAAGATTTCAACCATCTACGTGTTCGAATCATTGTTCTACTTGTAGAAAGTTACAATTAATTTCCGTTAAGGGATTAACAATGGGGCTCGTAGTTCACTTAAACTTGAAGAACAAAAAATTGGCGAATGGTACTGTTTTGATGCTTTGCATATATGTTTCTTAGACTATATAGAAGCAATATATACATTGATTTCAACCGGCTACCTGTTCCATTCATTGTTCTACTTGTCGAAATTTACAAATAATTTCCGATAAAGGATTAACCATTGGGGCTCATTGTTCACTTAAACTTGAAGAACAAAAAATTGGCGAATTGTACTGTTTGGATGCTTTGCATATATGTTTCTTATACTATATAGAAGCAATATATACAAAGATTTCAACCGTCTACGTGTTCCATTCATTGTTCTACTTGTCGAAAGTTACAATTAATTTCCGTTAAAGTATTAACAATGGGGCTCATTGTTCACTTACACTTGAAGACCAAAAAATTGGCGAATTGTACTGTTTGGATGCTTTGCATATATGTTTCATAGACTATATAGGTGCAATATATACAAAGATTTCAACCGTCTACCTGTTCCATTCATTGTTCTACATGTCGAAAGTTACAAATAATTTCCTTTAAAGGATTAACAATGGGGCTCATTGTTCACTTAAACTTGAAGAACAAAAAATTGGCGAACTGTACTGTTTGAATGCTTTGCATATATGTTTCTTAGACTATATAGAAGCAATATATACAATGATTTCAACCGTCTACCTGTTCCATTCATTGTTCTACTTGTCGAATGTTACAAATAATTTCCGTTAAGGGATTAACAATGGGGATCGTAGTTTACTTAAACTTGAAGAACAAAAAATTGGCGAATTGTACTGTTTGGATGCTTTGCATATATGTTTCTTAGACTATATAGAAGCAATATATACAATGATTTCAACCGTCTACCTATTCCATTCATTGTTCTACTTGCCGAAATTTACAAATAATTTCCTTTAAAGGATTAACAATGGGGCTCGTAGTTCACTTAAACTTGAAGAGCAAAGAATTGTCGAATTGTACTGTTTGGATGCTTTGCATATATGTTTCTTAAACTATATAGAAGCAATATATACAAGGATTTCAACCGTCTACCTATTCCATTCATTGTTCTACTTGCCGAAATTTACAAATAATTTCCTTTAAAGGATTAACAATGGGGCTCGTAGTTCACTTAAACTTGAAGAGCAAAGAATTGTCGAATTGTACTGTTTGGATGCTTTGCATATATGTTTCTTAAACTATATAGAAGCAATATATACAAAGATTTCAACCGTCTACCTTTTCCATTCATTGTTCTACTTGTCGAAAGTTACAAATAATTTCCGATAACGGATTAAACATTGGGGCTCATTGTTCACTTAAACTTGAAGAACAAAAAATTGGCGAATTGTACTGTTTGGATGCTTTGCATATATGTTTCTTAGACTATATAGAAGCAATATATACAATGATTTCAACCGTCTACCTATTCCATTCATTGTTCTACTTGCCGAAATTTACAAATAATTTCCTTTAAAGGATTAACAATGGGGCTCGTAGTTCACTTAAACTTGAAGAGCAAAGAATTGTCGAATTGTACTGTTTGGATGCTTTGCATATATGTTTCTTAAACTATATAGAAGCAATATATACAAAGATTTCAACCGTCTACCTTTTCCATTCATTGTTCTACTTGTCGAAAGTTACAAATAATTTCCGATAACGGATTAAACATTGGGGCTCATTGTTCACTTAAACTTGAAGAACAAAAAATTGGCGAATTGTACTGTTTGGATGCTTTGCATATATGTTTCTTATACTATATAGAAGCAATATATACAAAGATTTCAACCGTCTACCTGTTCCATTCACTGTTCTACTTGTCGAAAGTTACAAATAATTTCCGTTAAGGGATTAACAATGGGGATCGTAGTTTACTTAAACTTGAAGAACAAAAAATTGGCGAATTGTACTGTTTGGATGCTTTGCATATATGTTTCTTAGACTATATAGAAGCAATATATACATTGATTTCAACCGGCTACCTGTTCCATTCATTGTTCTACTTGTCGAAATTTACAAATAATTTCCGATAAAGGATTAACCATTGGGGCTCATTGTTCACTTAAACTTGAAGAACAAAAAATTGGCGAATTGTACTGTTTGGATGCTTTGCATATATGTTTCTTATACTATATAGAAGCAATATATACAAAGATTTCAACCGTCTACGTGTTCCATTCATTGTTCTACTTGTCGAAAGTTACAATTAATTTCCGTTAAAGTATTAACAATGGGGCTCGTAGTTCACTTAAACTTGAAGAGCAAAAAATTGGCGAATTGTACTGTTTGGATGCTTTGCATATATGTTTCTCAGACTATATAGAAGCAATATATACAATGATTTCAACCGTCTACCTATTCCATTCATTGTTCTACTTGTCGAAATTTACAAATAATTTCCTTTAAAGGATTAACAATGGGGCTCGTAGTTCACTTAAACTTGAAGAGCAAAAAATTGTCGAATTATACTGTTTGGATGCTTTGCATATATGTTTCTTAAACTATATAGAAGCAATATATACAATGATTTCAACTGTCTACCTGTTCCATTCATTGTTCTACTTGTCGAAAGTTACAAATAATTTCCGTTAAGGGATTAACAATGGGGATCGTAGTTTACTTAAACTTGAAGAACAAAAAATTGGCGAATTGTACTGTTTGGATGCTTTGCATATATGTTTCTTAGACTATATAGAAGCAATATATACAATGATTTCAACCGTCTACCTGTTCCATTCATTGTTCTACTTGTCGAAAGTTACAAATAATTTCCCTTAAGTGATTAACAATGGGGATCGTAGTTTACTTAAACTTGAAGAACAAAAAATTGGCGAATTGTACTGTTTGGATGCTTTGCTTATATGTTTCTTAGACTATATAGAAGCAATATATACAAGGATTTCAACCGTCTACCTGTTCCATTCATTGTTCTACTTGTCGAAAGTTACAAATAATTTCCTTTAAAGGATTAACAATGGGGCTCATTGTTCACTTAAACTTGAAGAACAAAAAATTGGCGAATTGTACTGTTTGGATGCTTTGCGTACATGTTTCTTAGACTATATGGAAGCAATATATACAAAGATTTCAACCGTCTACCTGTTCCATTCATTGTTCTACTTGTCGAAAGTTACAAATAATTTCCTTTAAAGGATTAACAATGGGGCTCATTGTTCACTTAAACTTGAAGAACAAAAAATTGGCGAATTGTACTGTTTGGATGCTTTGCGTACATGTTTCTTAGACTATATGGAAGCAATATATACAAAGATTTCAACCATCTACGTGTTCGAATCATTGTTCTACTTGTAGAAAGTTACAATTAATTTCCGTTAAGGGATTAACAATGGGGCTCGTAGTTCACTTAAACTTGAAGAACAAAAAATTGGCGAATGGTACTGTTTGGATGCTTTGCATATATGTTTCTTAGACTATATAGAAGCAATATATACATTGATTTCAACCGGCTACCTGTTCCATTCATTGTTCTACTTGTCGAAATTTACAAATAATTTCCGATAAAGGATTAACCATTGGGGCTCATTGTTCACTTAAACTTGAAGAACAAAAAATTGGCGAATTGTACTGTTTGGATGCTTTGCATATATGTTTCTTATACTATATAGAAGCAATATATACAAAGATTTCAACCGTCTACGTGTTCCATTCATTGTTCTACTTGTCGAAAGTTACAATTAATTTCCGTTAAAGTATTAACAATGGGGCTCGTAGTTCACTTAAACTTGAAGAGCAAAAAATTGGCGAATTGTACTGTTTGGATGCTTTGCATATATGTTTCTTGGACTATATAGAAGCAATATATACAATGATTCAACCGTCTACCTGTTCCATTCATTGTTCTACTTGTCGAAAGTAACAAATAATTTCCGTTAAGGGATTAACAATGGGGATCGTAGTTCACTTGAACTTGAAGAACAAAAAATTGGCGAATGGTACTGTTTGGATGCATGGCATATATGTTTCTTAGACTATATAGAAGCAATATATACAAAGATTTCAACCGTCTACCTGTTCCATTCATTGTTCTACTTGTCGAAAGTTACAAATAATTTCCTTTAAAGGATTAACAATGGGGCTCATTGTTCACTTAAACTTGAAGAACAAAAAATTGGCGAATTGTACTGTTTGGATGCTTTGCGTACATGTTTCTTAGACTATATGGAAGCAATATATACAAAGATTTCAACCATCTACGTGTTCCAATCATTGTTCTACTTGTAGAAAGTTACAATTAATTTCCGTTAAGGGATTAACAATGGGGCTCGTAGTTCACTTAAACTTGAAGAACAAAAAATTGGCGAATGGTACGGTTTGGATGCTTTGCATAAATGTTTCTTAGACTATATAGAAGCAATATATACATTGATTTCAACCGGCTACCTGTTCCATTCATTGTTCTACTTGTCGAAATTTACAAATAATTTCCTTTAAAGGATTAACAATGGGGCTCGTTGTTCACTTAAACTTGAAGAACAAAAAAGTGGCGAATGGTACTGTTTGGATGCTTTGCATATATGTTTCTTAGACTATATGGAAGCAATATATACAAAGATTTCAACCGTCTACATGTTCCAATCATTGTTCTACTTGTCGAAATTTACAAATAATTTCCTTTAAAGGATTAACAATGGGGCTCGTTGTTCACTTAAAGTTGAAGAACAAAAAAGTGTCGAATGGTACTGTTTGGATGCTTTGCATATATGTTTCTTAGACTATATAGAAGCAATATATACATTGATTTCAACCGTCTACCTGTTCCATTCATTGTTCTACTTGTCGAAAGTTACAAATAAGTTCCGTTAAAGTATTAACAATGGGGCTCGTAGTTTACTTAAACTTGAAGGTCAAATAATTGGCGAATTGTACTGTTTGGATGATTTGCATATATGTATCTTAGACTTTATAGAAGCAATATATACAAAGATTTCAACCGTCTACCTGTTCCATTCATTGATCTACTTGTCGAAAGTTACAAATAATTTCCGATAAAGGATTAACAATGGGTCTCATTGTTCACTTAAACTTGAAGAACAAAAAATTGGCGAATGGTACTGTTTGGATGCTTTGCATATATGTTTCTTAGACTATATGGAAGCAATATATACAAAGATTTCAACCGTCTACGTGTTCCAATCATTGTTCTACTTGTCGAAATTTACAAATAATTTCCTTTAAAGGATTAACAATGGGGCTCGTTGTTCACTTAAACTTGAAGAACAAAAAAGTGGCGAATGGTACTGTTTGGGTGCTTTGCATATATGTTTCTTAGACTATGTAGAAGCAATATATACAAAGATTTCAACCGTCTACCTGTTCCATTCATTGTTCTACTTGTCGAAAGTTACAAATAATTTCCGATAAAGGATTAACAATGGGGCTCATTGTTCACTTAAACTTGGAGAACAAAAAATTGGCGAATGGTACTGTTTGGGTGCTTTGCATATATGTTTCTTAGACTATATAGAAGCAATATATACAAAGATTTCAACCGTCTACCTGTTCCATTCATTGTTCTACTTGTCGAAAGTTACAAATAATTTCCGATAAAGGATTAACAATGGGGCTCATTGTTCACTTAAACTTGGAGAACAAAAAATTGGCGAATGGTACTGTTTGGATGCTTTGCATATATGTTTCTTAGACTATATAGAAGCAATATATACAAAGATTTCAACCGTCTACCTGTTCCATTCATTGTTCTACTTGTCGAAAGTTACAAATAATTTCCTTTAAAGGATTAACAATGGGGCTCATTGTTCACTTAAACTTGAAGAACAAAAAATTGGCGAATTGTACTGTTTGGATGCTTTGCATATATGTTTCTTAGACTATATAGAAGTAATATATACAATGATTTCAACCGTCTACCTGTTCCATTCATTGTTCTACTTGTCGAAATTTACAAATAATTTCCTTTAAAGGATTAACAATGGGGCTCGTAGTTCACTTAAACTTGAAGAACAAAAAATTGGCGAATGTTACTGTTTGGATGCTTTGCATATATGTTTCTTAGACTATATAGAAGCAATATATACAAAGATTTCAACCGTCTACCTGTTCCATTCATTGTTCTACTTGTCGAAATTTACAAATAATTTCCGATAACGGATTAACCATTGGGGCTCATTGTTCACTTAAACTTGAAGAACAAAAATTTGGCGAATTGTACTGTTTGGATGCTTTGCATATATGTTTCTTATACTATATAGAAGCAATATATACAAAGATTTCAACCGTCTACCTGTCCCATTCATTGTTCTACTTGTCGAAAATTACAAATAATTACCGATAAAGGATTATCCATTGGGGCTCATTGTTCACTTAAACTTGAAGAACAAAAAATTGGCGCATCGTACTGTTTGGATGCTTTGCATATATGTTTCTTAGACTATATAGAAGCAATATATACAAAGATTTCAACCGTCTACCTGTTCCATTCATTGTTCTACATGTCGAAAGTTACAAATAATTTCCTTTAAAGGATTAACAATGGGGCTCGCTGTTCACTTAAACTTGAAGATCAAAAAATCGGCGAATTGTACTGTTTGGATGCTTTGCATATATATTTCTTAGACTATATAGAAGCAATATATACAATAATTTCAACAGTCTACCTGTTCCATTCATTGTTCTACTTGTCGAAATTTACAAATAATTTCCTTTAAAGGATTAACAATGGGGCTCGTAGTTCACTTAAACTTGAAGAACAAAAAATTGGCGAATGTTACTGTTTGGATGCTTTGCATATATGTTTCTTAGACTATATAGAAGCAATATATACAAAGATTTCAACCGTCTACCTGTTCCATTCATTGTTCTACTTGTCGAAATTTGCAAATAATTTCCGATAACGGATTAACCATTGGGGCTCATTGTTCACTTAAACTTGAAGAACAAAAAATTGGCGAATTGTACTGTTTGGATGCTTTGCATATATGTTTCTTATACTATATAGAAGCAATATATACAAAGATTTCAACCGTCTACCTGTCCCATTCATTGTTCTACTTGTCGAAAATTACAAATAATTACCGATAAAGGATTAACCATTGGGGCTCATTGTTCACTTAAACTTGAAGAACAAAAAATTGGCGCATCGTACTGTTTGGATGCTTTGCATATATGTTTCTTAGACTATATAGAAGCAATATATACAAAGATTTCAACCGTCTACCTGTTCCATTCATTGTTCTACATGTCGAAAGTTACAAATAATTTCCGATAAAGGATTAACAATGGGGCTCGTAGTTCACTTAAACTTGAAGAACAAAAAATTGTCGAATTGTACTGTTTGGATGCTTTGCATATATGTTTCTTAGACTTTATAGAAGCAATATATACAAAGATTTCAACCGTCTACCTGTTCCATTCATTGTTCTACTTGTCGAAAGTTACAAATAATTTCCTTTAAAGGATTAACAATGGGGCTCATTGTTCACTTAAACTTGGAGGACAAAAAATTGGCGAATTATACTGTTTGGATGCCTTGCATATATGTTTCTTAGACTATATAGAAGCAATATATACAAAGATTTCAACCGTCTACCTGTTCCATTCATTGTTCTACTTGTCGAAATTTACAAATAATTTCCGATAACGGATTAACCATTGGGGCTCATTGTTCACTTAAACTTGAAGAACAAAAAATTGGCGAATTGTACTGTTTGGATGCTTTGCATATATGTTTCTTATACTATATAGAAGCTATATATACAAAGATTTCAACCGTCTACCTGTTCCATTCATTGTTCTACTTGTCGAAATTTACAAATAATTTCCGATAAAGGATTAACCATTGGGGCTCATTGTTCACTTAAACTTGAAGAACAAACAATTGGCGAATTGTACTGTTTGGATGCTTTGCATATATGTTTCTTAGACTATATAGATGCAATATATACAAAGATTTCAACCGGCTACCTGTTCCATTCATTGTTCTACTTGTCGAAATTTACAAATAATTTCCGATAAAGGATTAACCATTGGGGCTCATTGTTCACTTAAACTTGAAGAACAAACAATTGGCGAATTGTACTGTTTGGATGCTTTGCATATATGTTTCTTAGACTATATAGATGCAATATATACAAAGATTTCAACCGGCTACCTGTTCCATTCATTGTTCTACTTGTCGAAATTTACAAATAATTTCCGATAAAGGATTAACCATTGGGGCTCATTGTTCACTTAAACTTGAAGAACAAAAAATTGGCGAATGGTACTGTTTGGATGCTTTGCATATATGTTTCTTGGACTATATAGAAGCAATATATACAATGATTTCAACCGTCTACCTGTTCCATTCATTGTTCTACTTGTCGAATGTTACAAATAATTTCCGTTAAGGGATTAACAATGGGGATCGTAGTTTACTTAAACTTGAAGAACAAAAAATTGGCGAATTGTACTGTTTGGATGCTTTGCATATATGTTTCTTAGACTATATAGAAGCAATATATACAATGATTTCAACCGTCTACCTATGCCATTCATTGTTCTACTTGTCGAAATTTACAAATAATTTCCTTTAAAGGATTAACAATGGGGCTCGTAGTTCACTTAAACTTGAAGAGCAAAAAATTGTCGAATTGTACTGTTTGGATGCTTTGCATATATGTTTCTTAAACTATATAGAAGCAATATATACAATGATTTCAACCGTCTACCTGTTCCATTCATTGTTCTACTTGTCGAAAGTTACAAATAATTTCCGTTAAGGGATTAACAATGGGGATCGTAGTTTACTTAAACTTGTAGAACAAAAAATTGGCGAATTGTACTGTTTGGATGCTTTGCATATATGTTTCTTAGACTATATAGAAGCAATATATACAATGATTTCAACCGTCTACCTGTTCCATTCATTGTTCTACTTGTCGAAAGTTACAAATAATTTCCTTTAAGTGATTAACAATGGGGATCGTAGTTTACTTAAACCTGAAGAACAAAAAATTGGCGAATGGTACTGTTTGGATGCTTTGCATATATGTTTCTTAGACTATATAGAAGCAATGTATACAAAGATTTCAACCGTCTACCTGTTCCATTCATTGTTCTACTTGTCGCAAGTTACAAATAATTTCCGTTAAAGTATTAACAATGGGGCTCGTAGTTCACTTAAACTTGAAGATCAAAAAATTGGCGAATTGTACTGTTTGGATGCTTTGCATATATGTTTCTTAGACTATATAGAAGCAATATATACAAATATTTCAACCGTCTACCTGTTCCATTCATTGTTCTACTTGAAGAAAGTTGCAAATAATTTCCATTTCATGATTATCAATGGGGCTCGCAGTTCACTTAAACTTGAAGATCACAAAATTGGCGATTGTTACTGTTTAGATGCTTTGCATATAGGTTTCTTAGACTATATAGAAGCAATATATACAAAGATTTCAACCGTCTACCTGTTCCATTCATTGTTCTACTTGTCGAAAATTACAAATAATTTCCTATAAAGGATTAACCATTGGGGCTCATTGTTCACTTACACTTGAAGAACAAAAAATTGGCGAATTGTACTGTTTGGATGCTTTGCATATATGTTTCATAGACTATATAGGTGCAATATATACAAAGATTTCAACCGTCTACCTGTTCCATTAATTGTTTTACTTGTCGAAAGTTACAAATAATTTCCTTTAAAGGATTAACAATGGGGCTCATTGTTCACTTAAACTTGAAGAACAAAAAATTGGCGAATGGTACTGTTTGGATGCTTTGCATATATGTTTCTTAGACTATATAGAAGCAATGTATACAAAGATTTCAACCGTCTACCTGTTCCATTCATTGTTCTACTTGTCGCAAGTTACAAATAATTTCCGTTAAAGTATTAACAATGGGGCTCGTAGTTCACTTAAACTTGAAGATCAAAAAATTGGCGAATTGTACTGTTTGGATGCTTTGCATATATGTTTCTTAGACTATATAGAAGCAATATATACAAAGATTTCAACCGTCTACCTGTTCCATTCATTGTTCTACTTGAAGAAAGTTGCAAATAATTTCCATTTCATGATTATCAATGGGGCTCGCAGTTCACTTAAACTTGAAGATCACAAAATTGGCGATTGTTACTGTTTAGATGCTTTGCATATAGGTTTCTTAGACTATATAGAAGCAATATATACAAAGATTTCAACCGTCTACCTGTTCCATTCATTGTTCTACTTGTCGAAAATTACAAATAATTTCCTATAAAGGATTAACCATTGGGGCTCATTGATCACTTACACTTGAAGAACAAAAAATTGGCGTATGGTACTGTTTGGATGCTTTGCATATGTGTTTCTTAGACTATATAGAAGCAATATATACAATGATTTCAACAGTCTACCTGTTCCATTCATTGTTCTACTTGTCGAAATTTACAAATAATTTCCTTTAAAGGATTAACAATGGGGCTCGTAGTTCACTTAAACTTGAAGAACAAAAAATTGGCGAATGGTACTGTTAGGATGCTTTGCATATATGTTTCTTAGACTATATAGAAGCAATATATACATTGATTTCAACCGGCTACCTGTTCCATTCATTGTTCTACTTGTCGAAATTTACAAATAATTTCCGATAAAGGATTAACCATTGGGGCTCATTGTTCACTTAAACTTGAAGAACAAAAAATTGGCGAATGATACTGTTTGGATGCTTTGCATATATGTTTCTTAGACTATATAGAAGCAATATATACATTGATTTCAACCGGCTACCTGTTCCATTCATTGTTCTACTTGTCGCAAGTTACAAATAATTTCCGTTAAAGTATTAACAATGGGGCTCGTAGTTCACTTAAACTTGAAGATCAAAAAATTGGCGAATTGTACTGTTTGGACGCTTTGCATATATGTTTCTTAGACTATATAGAAGCAATATATACAAAGATTTCAACCGTCTACCTGTTCCATTCATTGTTCTACTTGTCGAAAGTTACAAATAATTTCCTTTAAAGGATTAACAATGGGGCTCATTGTTCACTTAAACTTGAAGAACAAAAAATTGGCGAATTGTACTGTTTGGATGCTTTGCATATATGTTTCTTAGACTATATAGAAGCAATATATACAATGATTTCAACCGTCTACCTGTTCCATTCATTGTTCTACTTGTCGAAATTTACAAATAATTTCCTTTAAAGGATTAACAATGGGGCTCGTAGTTCACTTAAACTTGAAGAACAAAAAATTGGCGAATGGTACTGTTTGGATGCTTTGCATATATGTTTCTTAGACTATATAGAAGCAATATATACAAAGATTTCAACCGTCTACCTCATCCATTCATTGTTCTACTTGTCGAAAGTTACAAATAATTTCCGATAAAGGATTAACGATTGGGGCTCATTGTTCACTTAAACTTGAAGGACAAAAAATTGGCGAATGGTACTGTTTGGATGCTTTGCGTACATGTTTCTTAGACTATATGGAAGCAATATATACAAGGATTTCAACCGTCTACCTGTTCCATTCATTGTTCTACTTGTCGAAAGTTACAAATAATTACCGATAAAGGATTAACCATTGGGGCTCATTGTTCACTTAAACTTGAAGAACAAAAAATTGGCGAATTGTACTGTTTGGATGCTTTGCATATATGTTTCTTAGACTATATAGAAGCAATCTATACAAAGATTTCAACCGTCTACCTGTTCCATTCATTGTTCTACTTGTCGAAAGTTACAAATAATTTCCTTTAAAGGATTAACAATGGGGCTCGCTGTTCACTTAAACTTGAAGATCAAAAAATCGGCGAATTGTACTGTTTGGATGCTTTGCATATATATTTCTTAGACTATATAGAAGCAATATATACAATAATTTCAACAGTCTACCTGTTCCATTCATTGTTCTACTTGTCGAAATTTACAAATAATTTCCTTTAAAGGATTAACAATGGGGCTCGTAGTTCACTTAAACTTGAAGAACAAAAAATTGGCGAATGTTACTGTTTGGATGCTTTGCATATATGTTTCTTAGACTATATAGAAGCAATATATACAAAGATTTCAACCGTCTACCTGTTCGATTCATTGTTCAACTTGTCGAAAGTTACAAATAATTACCGATAAAGGATTAACCATTGGGGCTCATTGTTCACTTAAACTTGAAGAACAAAAAATTGGCGAATTGTACTGTTTGGATGCTTTGCATATATGTTTCTTAGACTATATAGAAGCAATCTATACAAAGATTTCAACCGTCTACCTGTTCCATTCATTGTTCTACTTGTCGAAAGTTACAAATAATTTCCTTTAAAGGATTAACAATGGGGCTCGCTGTTCACTTAAACTTGAAGATCAAAAAATCGGCGAATTGTACTGTTTGGATGCTTTGCATATATATTTCTTAGACTATATAGAAGCAATATATACAATAATTTCAACAGTCTACCTGTTCCATTCATTGTTCTACTTGTCGAAATTTACAAATAATTTCCTTTAAAGGATTAACAATGGGGCTCGTAGTTCACTTAAACTTGAAGAACAAAAAATTGGCGAATGTTACTGTTTGGATGCTTTGCATATATGTTTCTTAGACTATATAGAAGCAATATATACAAAGATTTCAACCGTCTACCTGTTCCATTCATTGTTCTACTTGTTGAAAGTTACAAATAATTTCCTTTAAAGGATTAACAATGGGGCTCATTGTTCACTTAAACTTGGAGGACAAAAAATTGGCGAATTATACTGTTTGGATGCTTTGCATATATGTTTCTTAGACTATATAGAAGCAATATATACAATGATTTCAACCGTCTACCTGTTCCATTCATTGTTCTACTTGTCGAAAGTTACAAATAATTTCCGTTAAAGTATTAACAATGGGGCTCGTAGTTCACTTATACTTGAAGATCAAATAATTGGCGAATTGTACTGTTTGGATGATTTGCATATATGTTTCTTAGACTTTATAGAAGCAATATATACAAAGATTTCAACCGTCTACCTGTTCCATTCATTGTTCTACTTGTCGAAAGTTACAAATAATTTCCGATAAAGGATTAACAATGGGTCTCATTGTTCACTTAAACTTGAAGAACATAAAATTGGCGAATGGTACTGTTTGGATGCTTTGCATATATGTTTCTTAGACTATATGGAAGCAATATATACAAAGATTTCAACCGTCTACGTGTTCCAATCATTGTTCTACTTGTCGAAATTTACAAATAATTTCCTTTAAAGGATTAACAATGGGGCTCGTTGTTCACTTAAAGTTGAAGAACAAAAAAGTGTCGAATGGTACTGTTTGGATGCGTTGCATATATATTTCTTAGACTATATAGAAGCAATATATACATTGATTTCAACCGTCTACCTGTTCCATTCATTGTTCTACTTGTCGAAAGTTACAAATAAGTTCCGTTAAAGTATTAACAATGGGGCTCGTAGTTTACTTAAACTTGAAGGTCAAATAATTGGCGAATTGTACTGTTTGGATGATTTGCATATATGTATCTTAGACTTTATAGAAGCAATATATACAAAGATTTCAACCGTCTACCTGTTCCATTCATTGATCTACTTGTCGAAAGTTACAAATAATTTCCGATAAAGGATTAACAATGGGTCTCATTGTTCACTTAAACTTGAAGAACAAAAAAGTGGCGAATGGTACTGTTTGGATGCTTTGCATATATGTTTCTTAGACTATATAGAAGCAATATATACAAAGATTTCAACCGTCTACCTGTTCCATACATTGTTCAACTTGTCGAAAGTTACAAATAATTACCGATAAAGGATTAACCATTGGGGCTCATTGTTCACGTAAACTTGAAGAACAAAAAATTGGCGAATGGTACTGTTTGGATGCTTTGCGTACATGTTTCTTAGACTATATGGAAGCAATATATACAAGGATTTCAACCGTCTACCTGTTCCATTCATTGTTCTACTTGTCGAAAGTTACAAATAATTACCGATAAAGGATTAACCATTGGGGCTCATTGTTCACTTAAACTTGAAGAACAAAAAATTGGCGAATTGTACTGTTTGGATGCTTTGCATATATGTTTCTTAGACTATATAGAAGCAATCTATACAAAGATTTCAACCGTCTACCTGTTCCATTCATTGTTCTACTTGTCGAAAGTTACAAATAATTTCCTTTAAAGGATTAACAATGGGGCTCGCTGTTCACTTAAACTTGAAGATCAAAAAATCGGCGAATTGTACTGTTTGGATGCTTTGCATATATATTTCTTAGACTATATAGAAGCAATATATACAATAATTTCAACAGTCTACCTGTTCCATTCATTGTTCTACTTGTCGAAATTTACAAATAATTTCCTTTAAAAGATTAACAATGGGGCTCGTAGTTCACTTAAACTTGAAGAACAAAAAATTGGCGAATGTTACTGTTTGGATGCTTTGCATATATGTTTCTTAGACTATATAGAAGCAATATATACAAAGATTTCAACCGTCTACCTGTTCGATTCATTGTTCAACTTGTCGAAAGTTACAAATAATTACCGATAAAGGATTAACCATTGGGGCTCATTGTTCACTTAAACTTGAAGAACAAAAAATTGGCGAATTGTACTGTTTGGATGCTTTGCATATATGTTTCTTAGACTATATAGAAGCAATCTATACAAAGATTTCAACCGTCTACCTGTTCCATTCATTGTTCTACTTGTCGAAAGTTACAAATAATTTCCTTTAAAGGATTAACAATGGGGCTCGCTGTTCACTTAAACTTGAAGATCAAAAAATCGGCGAATTGTACTGTTTGGATGCTTTGCATATATATTTCTTAGACTATATAGAAGCAATATATACAATAATTTCAACAGTCTACCTGTTCCATTCATTGTTCTACTTGTCGAAATTTACAAATAATTTCCTTTAAAGGATTAACAATGGGGCTCGTAGTTCACTTAAACTTGAAGAACAAAAAATTGGCGAATGTTACTGTTTGGATGCTTTGCATATATGTTTCTTAGACTATATAGAAGCAATATATACAAAGATTTCAACCGTCTACCTGTTCCATTCATTGTTCTACTTGTTGAAAGTTACAAATAATTTCCTTTAAAGGATTAACAATGGGGCTCATTGTTCACTTAAACTTGGAGGACAAAAAATTGGCGAATTATACTGTTTGGATGCTTTGCATATATGTTTCTTAGACTATATAGAAGCAATATATACAATGATTTCAACCGTCTACCTGTTCCATTCATTGTTCTACTTGTCGAAAGTTACAAATAATTTCCGTTAAAGTATTAACAATGGGGCTCGTAGTTCACTTATACTTGAAGATCAAATAATTGGCGAATTGTACTGTTTGGATGATTTGCATATATGTTTCTTAGACTTTATAGAAGCAATATATACAAAGATTTCAACCGTCTACCTGTTCCATTCATTGTTCTACTTGTCGAAAGTTACAAATAATTTCCGATAAAGGATTAACAATGGGTCTCATTGTTCACTTAAACTTGAAGAACATAAAATTGGCGAATGGTACTGTTTGGATGCTTTGCATATATGTTTCTTAGACTATATGGAAGCAATATATACAAAGATTTCAACCGTCTACGTGTTCCAATCATTGTTCTACTTGTCGAAATTTACAAATAATTTCCTTTAAAGGATTAACAATGGGGCTCGTTGTTCACTTAAAGTTGAAGAACAAAAAAGTGTCGAATGGTACTGTTTGGATGCGTTGCATATATATTTCTTAGACTATATAGAAGCAATATATACATTGATTTCAACCGTCTACCTGTTCCATTCATTGTTCTACTTGTCGAAAGTTACAAATAAGTTCCGTTAAAGTATTAACAATGGGGCTCGTAGTTTACTTAAACTTGAAGGTCAAATAATTGGCGAATTGTACTGTTTGGATGATTTGCATATATGTATCTTAGACTTTATAGAAGCAATATATACAAAGATTTCAACCGTCTACCTGTTCCATTCATTGATCTACTTGTCGAAAGTTACAAATAATTTCCGATAAAGGATTAACAATGGGTCTCATTGTTCACTTAAACTTGAAGAACAAAAAAGTGGCGAATGGTACTGTTTGGATGCTTTGCATATATGTTTCTTAGACTATATAGAAGCAATATATACAAAGATTTCAACCGTCTACCTGTTCCATACATTGTTCAACTTGTCGAAAGTTACAAATAATTACCGATAAAGGATTAACCATTGGGGCTCATTGTTCACGTAAACTTGAAGAACAAAAAATTGGCGAATTGTACTGTTTGGATGCTTTGCATATATGTTTCTTAGACTATATAGAAGCAATCTATACAAAGATTTCAACCGTCTACCTGTTCCATTCATTGTTCTACTTGTCGAAAGTTACAAATAATTACCGATAAAGGATTAACCATTGGGGCTCATTGTTCACTTAAACTTGAAGAACAAAAAATTGGCAAATTGTACTGTTTGGATGCTTTGCATATATGTTTCTTAGACTATATAGAAGCAATCTATACAAAGATTTCAACCGTCTACCTGTTCCATTCATTGTTCTACTTGTCGAAAGTTACAAATAATTTCCTTTAAAGGATTAACAATGGGGCTCGCTGTTCACTTAAACTTGAAGATCAAAAAATCGGCGAATTGTACTGTTTGGATGCTTTGCATATATATTTCTTAGACTATATAGAAGCAATATATACAATAATTTCAACAGTCTACCTGTTCCATTCATTGTTCTACTTGTCGAAATTTACAAATAATTTCCTTTAAAGGATTAACAATGGGGCTCGTAGTTCACTTAAACTTGAAGAACAAAAAATTGGCGAATGTTACTGTTTGGATGCTTTGCATATATGTTTCTTAGACTATATAGAAGCAATATATACAAAGATTTCAACCGTCTACCTGTTCCATTCATTGTTCTACTTGTCGAAATTTACAAATAATTTCCGATAACGGATTAACCATTGGGGCTCATTGTTCACTTAAACTTGAAGAACAAAAAATTGGCGAATTGTACTGTTTGGATGCTTTGCATATATGTTTCTTATACTATATAGAAGCTATATATACAAAGATTTCAACCGTCTACCTGTTCCATTCATTGTTCTACTTGTCGAAAGTTACAAATAATTTCCGATAACGGATTAACCATTGGGGCTCATTGTTCACTTAAACTTGAAGAACAAAAAATTGGCGAATTGTACTGTTTGGATGCTTTGCATATATGTTTCTTATACTATATAGAAGCAATATATACAAAGATTTCAACCGTCTACCTGTCCCATTCATTGTTCTACTTGTCGAAAATTACAAATAATTACCGATAAAGGATTAACCATTGGGGCTCATTGTTCACTTAAACTAGAAGAACAAAAAATTGGCGCATCGTACTGTTTGGATGCTTTGCATATATGTTTCTTAGACTATATAGAAGCAATATATACAAAGATTTCAACCGTCTACCTGTTCCATTCATTGTTCTACATGTCGAAAGTTACAAATAATTTCCGATAAAGGATTAACAATGGGGCTCGTAGTTCACTTAAACTTGAAGAACAAAAAATTGTCGAATTGTACTGTTTGGATGCTTTGCATATATGTTTCTTAGACTATATAGAAGCAATATATACAATGATTTCAACTGTCTACCTATTCCATTCATTGTTCTACTTGCCGAAATTTACAAATAATTTCCTTTAAAGGATTAACAATGGGGCTCGTAGTGCACTTAAACTTGAAGAGCAAAAAATTGTCGAATTTTACTGTTTGGATGCTTTGCATATATGTTTCTTAGACTATATAGAAGCAATATATACAATGATTTCAACCGTCTACCTGTTCCATTCATTGTTCTACTTGTCGAAAGTTACAAATAATTTCCGTTAAGGGATTAACAATGGGGATCGTAGTTTACTTAAACTTGAAGGACAAAAAATTGGCGAATTGTACTGTTTGGATGCTTTGCATATATGTTTCTTAGACTATATAGAAGCTATATATACAAGGATTTCAACCGTCTACCTGTTCCATTCAGTGTTCTACTTGTCGAAAGTTACAAATAATTACCGATAAAGGATTAACCATTGGGGCTCATTGTTCACTTAAACTTGAAGAACAAAAAATTGGCGAATTGTACTGTTTGGATGCTTTGCATATATGTTTCTTAGACTATATAGAAGCTATATATACAAAGATTTCAACCGTCTACCTGTTCCATTCATTGTTCTACTTGTCGAAAGTTACAAATAATTTCCGATAACGGATTAACCATTGGGGCTCATTGTTCACTTAAACTTGAAGAACAAAAAATTGGCGAATTGTACTGTTTGGATGCTTTGCATATATGTTTCTTATACTATATAGAAGCAATATATACAAAGATTTCAACCGTCTACCTGTTCCATTCATTGTTCTACTTGTTGAAAGTTACAAATAATTTCCTTTAAAGGATTAACAATGGGGCTCATTGTTCACTTAAACTTGGAGGACAAAAAATTGGCGAATTATACTGTTTGGATGCTTTGCATATATGTTTCTTAGACTATATAGAAGCAATATATACAATGATTTCAACCGTCTACCTGTTCCATTCATTGTTCTACTTGTCGAAAGTTACAAATAATTTCCGTTAAAGTATTAACAATGGGGCTCGTAGTTCACTTATACTTGAAGATCAAATAATTGGCGAATTGTACTGTTTGGATGATTTGCATATATGTTTCTTAGACTTTATAGAAGCAATATATACAAAGATTTCAACCGTCTACCTGTTCCATTCATTGTTCTACTTGTCGAAAGTTACAAATAATTTCCGATAAAGGATTAACAATGGGTCTCATTGTTCACTTAAACTTGAAGAACAAAAAATTGGCGAATGGTACTGTTTGGATGCTTTGCATATATGTTTCTTAGACTATATGGAAGCAATATATACAAAGATTTCAACCGTCTACGTGTTCCAATCATTGTTCTACTTGTCGAAATTTACAAATAATTTCCTTTAAAGGATTAACAATGGGGCTCGTTGTTCACTTAAAGTTGAAGAACAAAAAAGTGTCGAATGGTACTGTTTGGATGCTTTGCATATATATTTCTTAGACTATATAGAAGCAATATATACATTGATTTCAACCGTCTACCTGTTCCATTCATTGTTCTACTTGTCGAAAGTTACAAATAAGTTCCGTTAAAGTATTAACAATGGGGCTCGTAGTTTACTTAAACTTGAAGGTCAAATAATTGGCGAATTGTACTGTTTGGATGATTTGCATATATGTATCTTAGACTTTATAGAAGCAATATATACAAAGATTTCAACCGTCTACCTGTTCCATTCATTGATCTACTTGTCGAAAGTTACAAATAATTTCCGATAAAGGATTAACAATGGGTCTCATTGTTCACTTAAACTTGAAGAACAAAAAAGTGGCGAATGGTACTGTTTGGATGCTTTGCATATATGTTTCTTAGACTATATAGAAGCAATATATACAAAGATTTCAACCGTCTACCTGTTCCATTCATTGTTCAACTTGTCGAAAGTTACAAATAATTACCGATAAAGGATTAACCATTGGGGCTCATTGTTCACTTAAACTTGAAGAACAAAAAATTGGCGAATTGTACTGTTTGGATGCTTTGCATATATGTTTCTTAGACTATATAGAAGCAATCTATACAAAGATTTCAACCGTCTACCTGTTCCATTCATTGTTCTACTTGTCGAAAGTTACAAATAATTTCCTTTAAAGGATTAACAATGGGGCTCGCTGTTCACTTAAACTTGAAGATCAAAAAATCGGCGAATTGTACTGTTTGGATGCTTTGCATATATATTTCTTAGACTATATAGAAGCAATATATACAATAATTTCAACAGTCTACCTGTTCCATTCATTGTTCTACTTGTCGAAATTTACAAATAATTTCCTTTAAAGGATTAACAATGGGGCTCGTAGTTCACTTAAACTTGAAGAACAAAAAATTGGCGAATGTTACTGTTTGGATGCTTTGCATATATGTTTCTTAGACTATATAGAAGCAATATATACAAAGATTTCAACCGTCTACCTGTTCCATTCATTGTTCTACTTGTCGAAATTTACAAATAATTTCCGATAACGGATTAACCATTGGGGCTCATTGTTCACTTAAACTTGAAGAACAAAAAATTGGCGAATTGTACTGTTTGGATGCTTTGCATATATGTTTCTTAGACTATATAGAAGCTATATATACAAAGATTTCAACCGTCTACCTGTTCCATTCATTGTTCTACTTGTCGAAAGTTACAAATAATTTCCGATAACGGATTAACCATTGGGGCTCATTGTTCACTTAAACTTGAAGAACAAAAAATTGGCGAATTGTACTGTTTGGATGCTTTGCATATATGTTTCTTATACTATATAGAAGCAATATATACAAAGATTTCAACCGTCTACCTGTTCCATTCATTGTTCTACTTGTTGAAAGTTACAAATAATTTCCTTTAAAGGATTAACAATGGGGCTCATTGTTCACTTAAACTTGGAGGACAAAAAATTGGCGAATTATACTGTTTGGATGCTTTGCATATATGTTTCTTAGACTATATAGAAGCAATATATACAATGATTTCAACCGTCTACCTGTTCCATTCATTGTTCTACTTGTCGAAAGTTACAAATAATTTCCGTTAAAGTATTAACAATGGGGCTCGTAGTTCACTTATACTTGAAGATCAAATAATTGGCGAATTGTACTGTTTGGATGATTTGCATATATGTTTCTTAGACTTTATAGAAGCAATATATACAAAGATTTCAACCGTCTACCTGTTCCATTCATTGTTCTACTTGTCGAAAGTTACAAATAATTTCCGATAAAGGATTAACAATGGGTCTCATTGTTCACTTAAACTTGAAGAACAAAAAATTGGCGAATGGTACTGTTTGGATGCTTTGCATATATGTTTCTTAGACTATATGGAAGCAATATATACAAAGATTTCAACCGTCTACGTGTTCCAATCATTGTTCTACTTGTCGAAATTTACAAATAATTTCCTTTAAAGGATTAACAATGGGGCTCGTTGTTCACTTAAAGTTGAAGAACAAAAAAGTGTCGAATGGTACTGTTTGGATGCTTTGCATATATATTTCTTAGACTATATAGAAGCAATATATACATTGATTTCAACCGTCTACCTGTTCCATTCATTGTTCTACTTGTCGAAAGTTACAAATAAGTTCCGTTAAAGTATTAACAATGGGGCTCGTAGTTTACTTAAACTTGAAGGTCAAATAATTGGCGAATTGTACTGTTTGGATGATTTGCATATATGTATCTTAGACTTTATAGAAGCAATATATACAAAGATTTCAACCGTCTACCTGTTCCATTCATTGATCTACTTGTCGAAAGTTACAAATAATTTCCGATAAAGGATTAACAATGGGTCTCATTGTTCACTTAAACTTGAAGAACAAAAAAGTGGCGAATGGTACTGTTTGGATGCTTTGCATATATGTTTCTTAGACTATATAGAAGCAATATATACAAAGATTTCAACCGTCTACCTGTTCCATTCATTGTTCAACTTGTCGAAAGTTACAAATAATTACCGATAAAGGATTAACCATTGGGGCTCATTGTTCACTTAAACTTGAAGAACAAAAAATTGGCGAATTGTACTGTTTGGATGCTTTGCATATATGTTTCTTAGACTATATAGAAGCAATCTATACAAAGATTTCAACCGTCTACCTGTTCCATTCATTGTTCTACTTGTCGAAAGTTACAAATAATTTCCTTTAAAGGATTAACAATGGGGCTCGCTGTTCACTTAAACTTGAAGATCAAAAAATCGGCGAATTGTACTGTTTGGATGCTTTGCATATATATTTCTTAGACTATATAGAAGCAATATATACAATAATTTCAACAGTCTACCTGTTCCATTCATTGTTCTACTTGTCGAAATTTACAAATAATTTCCTTTAAAGGATTAACAATGGGGCTCGTAGTTCACTTAAACTTGAAGAACAAAAAATTGGCGAATGTTACTGTTTGGATGCTTTGCATATATGTTTCTTGGACTATATAGAAGCAATATATACAAAGATTTCAACCGTCTACCTGTTCCATTCATTGTTCTACTTGTCGAAATTTACAAATAATTTCCGATAACGGATTAACCATTGGGGCTCATTGTTCACTTAAACTTGAAGAACAAAAAATTGGCGAATTGTACTGTTTGGATGCTTTGCATATATGTTTCTTATACTATATAGAAGCAATATATACAAAGATTTCAACCGTCTACCTGTTCCATTCATTGTTCTACTTGTTGAAAGTTACAAATAATTTCCTTTAAAGGATTAACAATGGGGCTCATTGTTCACTTAAACTTGGAGGACAAAAAATTGGTGAATTATACTGTTTGGATGCTTTGCATATATGTTTCTTAGACTATATAGAAGCAATATATACAATGATTTCAACCGTCTACCTGTTCCATTCATTGTTCTACTTGTCGAAAGTTACAAATAATTTCCGTTAAAGTATTAACAATGGGGCTCGTAGTTCACTTATACTTGAAGATCAAATAATTGGCGAATTGTACTGTTTGGATGATTTGCATATATGTTTCTTAGACTTTATAGAAGCAATATATACAAAGATTTCAACCGTCTACCTGTTCCATTCATTGTTCTACTTGTCGAAAGTTACAAATAATTTCCGATAAAGGATTAACAATGGGTCTCATTGTTCACTTAAACTTGAAGAACAAAAAATTGGCGAATGGTACTGTTTGGATGCTTTGCATATATGTTTCTTAGACTATATGGAAGCAATATATACAAAGATTTCAACCGTCTACGTGTTCCAATCATTGTTCTACTTGTCGAAATTTACAAATAATTTCCTTTAAAGGATTAACAATGGGGCTCGTTGTTCACTTAAAGTTGAAGAACAAAAAAGTGTCGAATGGTACTGTTTGGATGCTTTGCATATATATTTCTTAGACTATATAGAAGCAATATATACATTGATTTCAACCGTCTACCTGTTCCATTCATTGTTCTACTTGTCGAAAGTTACAAATAAGTTCCGTTAAAGTATTAACAATGGGGCTCGTAGTTTACTTAAACTTGAAGGTCAAATAATTGGCGAATTGTACTGTTTGGATGATTTGCATATATGTATCTCAGACTTTATAGAAGCAATATATACAAAGATTTCAACCGTCTACCTGTTCCATTCATTGATCTACTTGTCGAAAGTTACAAATAATTTCCGATAAAGGATTAACAATGGGTCTCATTGTTCACTTAAACTTGAAGAACAAAAAATTGGCGAATGGTACTGTTTGGATGCTTTGCATATATGTTTCTTAGACTATATGGAAGCAATATATACAAAGATTTCAACCGTCTACGTGTTCCAATCATTGTTCTACTTGTCGAAATTTACAAATAATTTCCTTTAAAGGATTAACAATGGGGCTCGTTGTTCACTTAAACTTGAAGAACAAAAAGTGGCGAATGGTACTGTTTGGATGCTTTGAATATATGTTTCTTAGACTATATAGAAGCAATATATACAAAGATTTCAACCGTCTACCTGTTCCATTCATTGTTCTACTTGTCGAAAGTTACAAATAATTTCCGATAACGGATTAACCATTGGGGCTCATTGTTCACTTAAACTTGAAGAACAAAAAATTGGCGAATTGTACTGTTTGGATGCTTTGCGTATATGTTTCTTAGATTATATAGAAGCAATATATACAAAGATTTCAACCGTCTACCTCATCCATTCATTGTTCTACTTGTCGAAAGTTACAAATAATTTCCGATAAAGGATTAACGATTGGGGCTCATTGTTCACTTAAACTTGAAGAACAAAAAATTGGCGAATGGTACTGTTAGGATGCTTTGCATATATGTTTCTTAGACTATATAGAAGCAATATATACATTGATTTCAACCGGCTACCTGTTCCATTCATTGTTCTACTTGTCGAAATTTACAAATAATTTCCGATAAAGGATTAACCATTGGGGCTCATTGTTCACTTAAACTTGAAGAACAAAAAATTGGCGAATGGTACTGTTTGGATGCTTTGCATATATGTTTCTTAGACTATATAGAAGCAATATATACATTGATTTCAACCGGCTACCTGTTCCATTCATTGTTCTACTTGTCGAAAGTTACAAATAATTTCCTATAAAGGATTAACAATGGGGCTCATTGTTCACTTAAACTTGAAGGACAAAAAATTGGCGAATGGTACTGTTTGGATGCTTTGCGTACATGTTTCTTAGACTATATGGAAGCAATATATACAAGGATTTCAACCGTCTACCTGTTCCATTCATTGTTCTACTTGTCGCAAGTTACAAATAATTTCCGTTAAAGTATTAACAATGGGGCTCGTAGTTCACTTAAACTTGAAGATCAAAAAATTGGCGAATTGTACTGTTTGGATGCTTTGCATATATGTTTCTTAGACTATATAGAAGCAATATATACAAAGATTTCAACCGTCTACCTGTTCCATTCATTGTTCTACTTGTCGAAAGTTACAAATAATTTCCTTTAAAGGATTAACAATGGGGCTCATTGTTCACTTAAACTTGAAGAACAAAAAATTGGCGAATTGTACTGTTTGGATGCTTTGCATATATGTTTCTTAGACTATATAGAAGCAATATATACAATGATTTCAACCGTCTACCTGTTCCATTCATTGTTCTACTTGTCGAATGTTACAAATAATTTCCGTTAAGGGATTAACAATGGGGATCGTAGTTTACTTAAACTTGAAAAACAAAAAATTGGCGAATTGTACTGTTTGGATGCTTTGCATATATGTTTCTTAGACTATATAGAAGCAACATATACAATGATTTCAACCGTCTACCTGTTCCATTCATTGTTCTACTTGTCGAAAGTTACAAATAATTACCGATAAAGGATTAACCATTGGGGCTCATTGTTCACTTAAACTTGAAGAACAAAAAATTGGCGAATTGTACTGTTTGGATGCTTTGCATATATGTTTCTTAGACTATATAGAAGCAATATATACAAAGATTTCAACCGTCTACCTGTTCCATTCATTGTTCTACTTGTCGAAAATTACAAATAATTTCCGATAAAGGATTAACCATTGGGGCTCATTGTTCACTTAAACTTGAAGAACAAAAAATTGGCGAATTGTACTGTTTGGATGCTTTGCATATATGTTTCTTAGACTATATAGAACCAATATATACAAAGATTTCAACCGTCTAACTGTTCCATTCATTGTTCTACTTGTCGAAAATTACAAATAATTTCCGATAAAGGATTAACCATTGGGTCTGATTGTTCACTTAAACTTGAAGACCAAGAAATTGGCAAATGGTATTGTTTGGATGCTTTGCGTACATGTTTTTTAGACTATATGGAAGCAATATATACAAAGATTTCAACAGTCTACGTGTTCCAATCATTGTTCTACTTGTCGAAATTTACAAATAATTTCCTTTAAAGGATTAACAATGGGACTCGTTGTTCACTTAAACTTGAAGAACAATTAATTGGCGAATTGTACTGTTTGGATGCTTTGCATATATGTTTCTTAGACTATATAGAAGCAATATATACAAAGATTTCAACCGTCTACCTGTACTATTCATTGTTCTACTTGTCGAAAGTTACAAATAATTTCCGATAAAGGATTAACAATGGGGCTCATTGTTCACTTAAACTTGAAGGACAAAAAATTGGCGAATGGTACTGTTTGGATGCTTTGCGTACATGTTTCTTAGACTATATGGAAGCAATATATACAAGGATTTCAACCGTCTACCTGTTCCATTCATTGTTCTACTTGTCGAAAGTTACAAATAATTACCGATAAAGGATTAACCATTGGGGCTCATTGTTCACTTAAACTTGAAGAACAAAAAATTGGCGAATTGTACTGTTTGGATGCTTTGCATATATGTTTCTTAGACTATATAGAAGCAATATATACAAAGATTTCAACCGTCTACCTGTTCCATTCATTGTTCTACTTGTCGAAAGTTACAAATAATTTCCTTTAAAGGATTAACAATGGGGCTCGCTGTTCACTTAAACTTGAAGATCAAAAAATCGGCGAATTGTACTGTTTGGATGCTTTGCATATATATTTCTTAGACTATATAGAAGCAATATATACAATAATTTCAACAGTCTACCTGTTCCATTCATTGTTCTACTTGTCGAAATTTACAAATAATTTCCTTTAAAGGATTAACAATGGGGCTCGTAGTTCACTTAAACTTGAAGAACAAAAAATTGGCGAATGGTACTGTTTGGATGCTTTGCATATATGTTTCTTAGACTATATAGAAGCAATATATACAAAGATTTCAACCGTCTACCTGTTCCATTCATTGTTCTACTTGTCGAAAGTTACAAATAATTACCGATAAAGGATTAACCATTGGGGCTCATTGTTCACTTAAACTTGAAGAACAAAAAATTGGCGAATTGTACTGTTTGGATGCTTTGCATATATGTTTCTTAGACTATAAAGAAGCAATATATACATTGATTTCAACCGTCTACCTTTTCCATTCATTGTTCTACTTGTCGCAAGTTACAAATAATTTCCGTTAAAGTATTAACAATGGGGCTCGTAGTTCACTTAAACTTGAAGAACAAAAAATTGGCGAATTGTACTGTTTGGATGCTTTGCATATATGTTTCTTAGACTATATAGAAGCAATATATACAATGATTTCAACCGTCTACCTATTCCATTCATTGTTCTACTTGCCGAAATTTACAAATAATTTCCTTTAAAGGATTAACAATGGGGCTCGTAGTTCACTTAAACTTGAAGAGCAAAAAATTGGCGAATTGTACTGTTTGGATGCTTTGCATAGATGTTTCTTAGACTATTTAGAAGCAATATATAGAAATATTTCACCCGTCTACCTGTACTATTCATTGTTCTACTTGTCGAATGTTACAAATAATTTCCGTTTCATGATTATCAATGGGGCTCGTTGTTCACTTAAACTTGAAGAACAAAAAATTGGCGAATGGTACTGTTTGGATGCTTTGCATATATGTTTCTTAGACTATATAGAGGCAATATATACAAAGATTTCAACCGTCTACCTGTTCCATTCATTGTTCTACTTGTCGAAAGTTACAAATAATTTCCGATAAAGGATTAACAATGGGTCTCATTGTTCACTTAAACTTGAAGAACAAAAAATTGGCGAATGGTACTGTTTGGATGCTTTGCATATATGTTTCTTAGACTATATGGAAGCAATATATACAAAGATTTCAACCGTCTACGTGTTCCAATCATTGTTCTACTTGTCGAAATTTACAAATAATTTCCTTTAAAGGATTAACAATGGGGCTCGTTGTTCACTTAAAGTTGAAGAACAAAAAATTGTCGAATGGTACTGTTTGGATGCTTTGCATATATATTTCTTAGACTATATAGAAGCAATATATACATTGATTTCAACCGTCTACCTGTTCCATTCATTGTTCTACTTGTCGAAAGTTACAAATAAGTTCCGTTAAAGTATTAACAATGGGGCTCGTAGTTTACTTAAACTTGAAGGTCAAATAATTGGCGAATTGTACTGTTTGGATGATTTGCATATATGTATCTTAGACTTTATAGAAGCAATATATACAAAGATTTCAACCGTCTACCTGTTCCATTCATTGATCTACTTGTCGAAAGTTACAAATAATTTCCGATAAAGGATTAACAATGGGTCTCATTGTTCACTTAAACTTGAAGAACAAAAAATTGGCGAATGGTACTGTTTGGATGCTTTGCATATATGTTTCTTAGACTATATGGAAGCAATATATACAAAGATTTCAACCGTCTACGTGTTCCAATCATTGTTCTACTTGTCGAAATTTACAAATAATTTCCTTTAAAGGATTAACAATGGGGCTCGTTGTTCACTTAAACTTGAAGAACAAAAAGTGGCGAATGGTACTGTTTGGATGCTTTGCATATATGTTTCTTAGACTATATAGAAGCAATATATACAAAGATTTCAACCGTCTACCTGTTCCATTCATTGTTCTACTTGTCGAAAGTTACAAATAATTTCCGATAAAGGATTAACAATGGGTCTCATTGTTCACTTAAACTTGAAGAACAAAAAATTGGCGCATCGTACTGTTTGGATGCTTTGCATAAATGTTTCTTAGACTATATAGAAGCAATATATACAAAGATTTCAACCGTCTACCTGTTCCATTCATTGTTCTACATGTCGAAAGTTACAAATAATTTCCGATAAAGGATTAACAATGGGGCTCGTAGTTCACTTAAACTTGAAGAACAAAAAATTGTCGAATTGTACTGTTTGGATGCTTTGCATATATGTTTCTTAGACTATATAGAAGCAATATATACAATGATTTCAACTGTCTACCTATTCCATTCATTGTTCTACTTGCCGAAATTTACAAATAATTTCCTTTAAAGGATTAACAATGGGGCTCGTAGTGCACTTAAACTTGAAGAGCAAAAAATTGTCGAATTTTACTGTTTGGATGCTTTGCATATATGTTTCTTAGACTATATAGAAGCAATATATACAATGATTTCAACCGTCTACCTGTTCCATTCATTGTTCTACTTGTCGAAAGTTACAAATAATTTCCGTTAAGGGATTAACAATGGGGATCGTAGTTTACTTAAACTTGAAGAACAAAAAATTGGCGAATTGTACTGTTTGGATGCTTTGCATATATGTTTCTTAGACTATATAGAAGCTATATATACAAGGATTTCAACCGTCTACCTGTTCCATTCAGTGTTCTACTTGTCGAAAGTTACAAATAATTACCGATAAAGGATTAACCATTGGGGCTCATTGTTCACTTAAACTTGAAGAACAAAAAATTGGCGAATTGTACTGTTTGGATGCTTTGCATATATGTTTCTTAGACTATATAGAAGCTATATATACAAAGATTTCAACCGTCTACCTGTTCCATTCATTGTTCTACTTGTCGAAAGTTACAAATAATTTCCGATAACGGATTAACCATTGGGGCTCATTGTTCACTTAAACTTGAAGAACAAAAAATTGTCGAATTGTACTGTTTGGATGCTGTGCATATATGTTTCTTATACTATATAGAAGCAATATATACAAAGATTTCAACCGTCTACCTGTTCCATTCATTGTTCTACTTGTTGAAAGTTACAAATAATTTCCTTTAAAGGATTAACAATGGGGCTCATTGTTCACTTAAACTTGGAGGACAAAAAATTGGCGAATTATACTGTTTGGATGCTTTGCATATATGTTTCTTAGACTATATAGGAGCAATATATACAATGATTTCAACCGTCTACCTGTTCCATTCATTGTTCTACTTGTCGAAAGTTACAAATAATTTCCGTTAAAGTATTAACAATGGGGCTCGTAGTTCACTTATACTTGAAGATCAAATAATTGGCGAATTGTACTGTTTGGATGATTTGCATATATGTTTCTTAGACTTTATAGAAGCAATATATACAAAGATTTCAACCGTCTACCTGTTCCATTCATTGTTCTACTTGTCGAAAGTTACAAATAATTTCCGATAAAGGATTAACAATGGGTCTCATTGTTCACTTAAACTTGAAGAACAAAAAATTGGCGAATGGTACTGTTTGGATGCTTTGCATATATGTTTCTTAGACTATATGGAAGCAATATATACAAAGATTTCAACCGTCTACGTGTTCCAATCATTGTTCTACTTGTCGAAATTTACAAATAATTTCCTTTAAAGGATTAACAATGGGGCTCGTTGTTCACTTAAAGTTGAAGAACAAAAAAGTGTCGAATGGTACTGTTTGGATGCTTTGCATATATATTTCTTAGACTATATAGAAGCAATATATACATTGATTTCAACCGTCTACCTGTTCCATTCATTGTTCTACTTGTCGAAAGTTACAAATAAGTTCCGTTAAAGTATTAACAATGGGGCTCGTAGTTTACTTAAACTTGAAGGTCAAATAATTGGCGAATTGTACTGTTTGGATGATTTGCATATATGTATCTTAGACTTTATAGAAGCAATATATACAAAGATTTCAACCGTCTACCTGTTCCATTCATTGATCTACTTGTCGAAAGTTACAAATAATTTCCGATAAAGGATTAACAATGGGTCTCATTGTTCACTTAAACTTGAAGAACAAAAAATTGGCGAATGGTACTGTTTGGATGCTTTGCATATATGTTTCTTAGACTATATGGAAGCAATATATACAAAGATTTCAACCGTCTACGTGTTCCAATCATTGTTCTACTTGTCGAAATTTACAAATAATTTCCTTTAAAGGATTAACAATGGGGCTCGTTGTTCACTTAAACTTGAAGAACAAAAAGTGGCGAATGGTACTGTTTGGATGCTTTGCATATATGTTTCTTAGACTATATAGAAGCAATATATACAAAGATTTCAACCGTCTACCTGTTCCATTCATTGTTCTACTTGTCGAAAGTTACAAATAATTTCCGATAACGGATTAACCATTGGGGCTCATTGTTCACTTAAACTTGAAGAACAAAAAATTGGCGAATTGTACTGTTTGGATGCTTTGCATATATGTTTCTTAGACTTTATAGAAGCAATATATACAAAGATTTCAACCGTCTACCTGTTCCATTCATTGTTCTACTTGTCGAAAGTTACAAATAATTTCCGATAAAGGATTAACAATGGGGCTCGTTGTTCACTTAAAGTTGAAGAACAAAAAAGTGTCGAATGGTACTGTTTGGATGCTTTGCATATATGTTTCTTAGACTATATAGAAGCAATATATACATTGATTTCAACCGTCTACCTGTTCCATTCATTGTTCTACTTGTCGAAAGTTACAAATAAGTTCCGTTAAAGTATTAACAATGGGGCTCGTAGTTTACTTAAACTTGAAGGTCAAATAATTGGCGAATTGTACTGTTTGGATGATTTGCATATATGTATCTTAGACTTTATAGAAGCAATATATACAAAGATTTCAACCGTCTACCTGTTCCATTCATTGATCTACTTGTCGAAAGTTACAAATAATTTCCGATAAAGGATTAACAATGGGTCTCATTGTTCACTTAAACTTGAAGAACAAAAAATTGGCGAATGGTACTGTTTGGATGCTTTGCATATATGTTTCTTAGACTATATGGAAGCAATATATACAAAGATTTCAACCGTCTACGTGTTCCAATCATTGTTCTACTTGTCGAAATTTACAAATAGTTTCCTTTAAAGGATTAACAATGGGGCTCGTTGTTCACTTAAACTTGAAGAACAAAAAGTGGCGAATGGTACTGTTTGGATGCTTTGCATATATGTTTCTTAGACTATATAGAAGCAATATATACAAAGATTTCAACCGTCTACCTGTTCCATTCATTGTTCTACTTGTCGAAAGTTACAAATAATTTCCGATAACGGATTAACCATTGGGGCTCATTGTTCACTTAAACTTGAAGAACAAAAAATTGGCGAATTGTACTGTTTGGATGCTTTGCATATATGTTTCTTATACTATATAGAAGCAATATATACAAAGATTTCAACCGTCTACCTGTTCCATTCATTGTTCTACTTGTTGAAAGTTACAAATAATTTCCTTTAAAGGATTAACAATGGGGCTCATTGTTCACTTAAACTTGGAGGACAAAAAATTGGCGAATTATACTGTTTGGATGCTTTGCATATATGTTTCTTAGACTATATAGAAGCAATATATACAATGATTTCAACCGTCTACCTGTTCCATTCATTGTTCTACTTGTCGAAAGTTACAAATAATTTCCGTTAAAGTATTAACAATGGGGCTCGTAGTTCACTTATACTTGAAGATCAAATAATTGGCGAATTGTACTGTTTGGATGATTTGCATATATGTTTCTTAGACTTTATAGAAGCAATATATACAAAGATTTCAACCGTCTACCTGTTCCATTCATTGTTCTACTTGTCGAAAGTTACAAATAATTTCCGATAAAGGATTAACAATGGGTCTCATTGTTCACTTAAACTTGAAGAACAAAAAATTGGCGAATGGTACTGTTTGGATGCTTTGCATATATGTTTCTTAGACTATATGGAAGCAATATATACAAAGATTTCAACCGTCTACGTGTTCCAATCATTGTTCTACTTGTCGAAATTTACAAATAATTTCCTTTAAAGGGTTAACAATGGGGCTCGTTGTTCACTTAAAGTTGAAGAACAAAAAAGTGTCGAATGGTACTGTTTGGATGCTTTGCATATATGTTTCTTAGACTATATAGAAGCAATATATACATTGATTTCAACCGTCTACCTGTTCCATTCATTGTTCTACTTGTCGAAAGTTACAAATAAGTTCCGTTAAAGTATTAACAATGGGGCTCGTAGTTTACTTAAACTTGAAGGTCAAATAATTGGCGAATTGTACTGTTTGGATGATTTGCATATATGTATCTTAGACTTTATAGAAGCAATATATACAAAGATTTCAACCGTCTACCTGTTCCATTCATTGATCTACTTGTCGAAAGTTACAAATAATTTCCGATAAAGGATTAACAATGGGTCTCATTGTTCACTTAAACTTGAAGAACAAAAAATTGGCGAATGGTACTGTTTGGATGCTTTGCATATATGTTTCTTAGACTATATGGAAGCAATATATACAAAGATTTCAACCGTCTACGTGTTCCAATCATTGTTCTACTTGTCGAAATTTACAAATAATTTCCTTTAAAGGATTAACAATGGGGCTCGTTGTTCACTTAAACTTGAAGAACAAAAAAGTGGCGAATGGTACTGTTTGGGTGCTTTGCATATATGTTTCTTAGACTATATAGAAGCAATATATACAATGATTTCAACCGTCTACCTGTTCCAATTCATTGTTCTACTTGTCGAAAGTTACAAATAATTACCGATAAAGGATTAACCATTGGGGCTCATTGTTCACTTAAACTTGAAGAACAAAAAATTGGCGAATTGTACTGTTTGGATGCTTTGCATATATGTTTCTTAGACTTTATAGAAGCAATATATACAAAGATTTCAACCGTCTACCTGTTCCATTCATTGTTCTACTTGTCGAAAGTTACAAATAATTTCCGATAAAGGATTAACAATGGGTCTCATTGTTCACTTAAACTTGAAGAACAAAAAATTGGCGCATCGTACTGTTTGGATGCTTTGCATAAATGTTTCTTAGACTATATAGAAGCAATATATACAAAGATTTCAACCGTCTACCTGTTCCATTCATTGTTCTACATGTCGAAAGTTACAAATAATTTCCGATAAAGGATTAACAATGGGGCTCGTAGTTCACTTAAACTTGAAGAACAAAAAATTGTCGAATTGTACTGTTTGGATGCTTTGCATATATGTTTCTTAGACTATATAGAAGCAATATATACAATGATTTCAACTGTCTACCTATTCCATTCATTGTTCTACTTGCCGAAATTTACAAATAATTTCCTTTAAAGGATTAACAATGGGGCTCGTAGTGCACTTAAACTTGAAGAGCAAAAAATTGTCGAATTTTACTGTTTGGATGCTTTGCATATATGTTTCTTAGACTATATAGAAGCAATATATACAATGATTTCAACCGTCTACCTGTTCCATTCATTGTTCTACTTGTCGAAAGTTACAAATAATTTCCGTTAAGGGATTAACAATGGGGATCGTAGTTTACTTAAACTTGAAGAACAAAAAATTGGCGAATTGTACTGTTTGGATGCTTTGCATATATGTTTCTTAGACTATATAGAAGCTATATATACAAGGATTTCAACCGTCTACCTCTTCCATTCAGTGTTCTACTTGTCGAAAGTTACAAATAATTACCGATAAAGGATTAACCATTGGGGCTCATTGTTCACTTAAACTTGAAGAACAAAAAATTGGCGAATTGTACTGTTTGGATGCTTTGCATATATGTTTCTTAGACTATATAGAAGCTATATATACAAAGATTTCAACCGTCTACCTGTTCCATTCATTGTTCTACTTGTCGAAAGTTACAAATAATTTCCGATAACGGATTAACCATTGGGGCTCATTGTTCACTTAAACTTGAAGAACAAAAAATTGTCGAATTGTACTGTTTGGATGCTTTGCATATATGTTTCTTATACTATATAGAAGCAATATATACAAAGATTTCAACCGTCTACCTGTTCCATTCATTTTTCTACTTGTTGAAAGTTACAAATAATTTCCTTTAAAGGATTAACAATGGGGCTCATTGTTCACTTAAACTTGGAGGACAAAAAATTGGCGAATTATACTGTTTGGATGCTTTGCATATATGTTTCTTAGACTATATAGAAGCAATATATACAATGATTTCAACCGTCTACCTGTTCCATTCATTGTTCTACTTGTCGAAAGTTACAAATAATTTCCGTTAAAGTATTAACAATGGGGCTCGTAGTTCACTTATACTTGAAGATCAAATAATTGGCGAATTGTACTGTTTGGATGATTTGCATATATGTTTCTTAGACTTTATAGAAGCAATATATACAAAGATTTCAACCGTCTACCTGTTCCATTCATTGTTCTACTTGTCGAAAGTTACAAATAATTTCCGATAAAGGATTAACAATGGGTCTCATTGTTCACTTAAACTTGAAGAACAAAAAATTGGCGAATGGTACTGTTTGGATGCTTTGCATATATGTTTCTTAGACTATATGGAAGCAATATATACAAAGATTTCAACCGTCTACGTGTTCCAATCATTGTTCTACTTGTCGAAATTTACAAATAATTTCCTTTAAAGGATTAACAATGGGGCTCGTTGTTCACTTAAAGTTGAAGAACAAAAAATTGTCGAATGGTACTGTTTGGATGCTTTGCATATATATTTCTTAGACTATATAGAAGCAATATATACATTGATTTCAACCGTCTACCTGTTCCATTCATTGTTCTACTTGTCGAAAGTTACAAATAAGTTCCGTTAAAGTATTAACAATGGGGCTCGTAGTTTACTTAAACTTGAAGGTCAAATAATTGGCGAATTGTACTGTTTGGATGATTTGCATATATGTATCTTAGACTTTATAGAAGCAATATATACAAAGATTTCAACCGTCTACCTGTTCCATTCATTGATCTACTTGTCGAAAGTTACAAATAATTTCCGATAAAGGATTAACAATGGGTCTCATTGTTCACTTAAACTTGAAGAACAAAAAATTGGCGAATGGTACTGTTTGGATGCTTTGCATATATGTTTCTTAGACTATATGGAAGCAATATATACAAAGATTTCAACCGTCTACGTGTTCCAATCATTGTTCTACTTGTCGAAATTTACAAATAATTTCCTTTAAAGGATTAACAATGGGGCTCGTTGTTCACTTAAACTTGAAGAACAAAAAGTGGCGAATGGTACTGTTTGGATGCTTTGCATATATGTTTCTTAGACTATATAGAAGCAATATATACAAAGATTTCAACCGTCTACCTGTTCCATTCATTGTTCTACTTGTCGAAAGTTACAAATAATTTCCGATAAAGGATTAACAATGGGTCTCATTGTTCACTTAAACTTGAAGAACAAAAAATTGGCGCATCGTACTGTTTGGATGCTTTGCATAAATGTTTCTTAGACTATATAGAAGCAATATATACAAAGATTTCAACCGTCTACCTGTTCCATTCATTGTTCTACATGTCGAAAGTTACAAATAATTTCCGATAAAGGATTAACAATGGGGCTCGTAGTTCACTTAAACTTGAAGAACAAAAAATTGTCGAATTGTACTGTTTGGATGCTTTGCATATATGTTTCTTAGACTATATAGAAGCAATATATACAATGATTTCAACTGTCTACCTATTCCATTCATTGTTCTACTTGCCGAAATTTACAAATAATTTCCTTTAAAGGATTAACAATGGGGCTCGTAGTGCACTTAAACTTGAAGAGCAAAAAATTGTCGAATTTTACTGTTTGGATGCTTTGCATATATGTTTCTTAGACTATATAGAAGCAATATATACAATGATTTCAACCGTCTACCTGTTCCATTCATTGTTCTACTTGTCGAAAGTTACAAATAATTTCCGTTAAGGGATTAACAATGGGGATCGTAGTTTACTTAAACTTGAAGAACAAAAAATTGGCGAATTGTACTGTTTGGATGCTTTGCATATATGTTTCTTAGACTATATAGAAGCTATATATACAAGGATTTCAACCGTCTACCTGTTCCATTCAGTGTTCTACTTGTCGAAAGTTACAAATAATTACCGATAAAGGATTAACCATTGGGGCTCATTGTTCACTTAAACTTGAAGAACAAAAAATTGGCGAATTGTACTGTTTGGATGCTTTGCATATATGTTTCTTAGACTATATAGAAGCTATATATACAAAGATTTCAACCGTCTACCTGTTCCATTCATTGTTCTACTTGTCGAAAGTTACAAATAATTTCCGATAACGGATTAACCATTGGGGCTCATTGTTCACTTAAACTTGAAGAACAAAAAATTGTCGAATTGTACTGTTTGGATGCTGTGCATATATGTTTCTTATACTATATAGAAGCAATATATACAAAGATTTCAACCGTCTACCTGTTCCATTCATTGTTCTACTTGTTGAAAGTTACAAATAATTTCCTTTAAAGGATTAACAATGGGGCTCATTGTTCACTTAAACTTGGAGGACAAAAAATTGGCGAATTATACTGTTTGGATGCTTTGCATATATGTTTCTTAGACTATATAGGAGCAATATATACAATGATTTCAACCGTCTACCTGTTCCATTCATTGTTCTACTTGTCGAAAGTTACAAATAATTTCCGTTAAAGTATTAACAATGGGGCTCGTAGTTCACTTATACTTGAAGATCAAATAATTGGCGAATTGTACTGTTTGGATGATTTGCATATATGTTTCTTAGACTTTATAGAAGCAATATATACAAAGATTTCAACCGTCTACCTGTTCCATTCATTGTTCTACTTGTCGAAAGTTACAAATAATTTCCGATAAAGGATTAACAATGGGTCTCATTGTTCACTTAAACTTGAAGAACAAAAAATTGGCGAATGGTACTGTTTGGATGCTTTGCATATATGTTTCTTAGACTATATGGAAGCAATATATACAAAGATTTCAACCGTCTACGTGTTCCAATCATTGTTCTACTTGTCGAAATTTACAAATAATTTCCTTTAAAGGATTAACAATGGGGCTCGTTGTTCACTTAAAGTTGAAGAACAAAAAAGTGTCGAATGGTACTGTTTGGATGCTTTGCATATATATTTCTTAGACTATATAGAAGCAATATATACATTGATTTCAACCGTCTACCTGTTCCATTCATTGTTCTACTTGTCGAAAGTTACAAATAAGTTCCGTTAAAGTATTAACAATGGGGCTCGTAGTTTACTTAAACTTGAAGGTCAAATAATTGGCGAATTGTACTGTTTGGATGATTTGCATATATGTATCTTAGACTTTATAGAAGCAATATATACAAAGATTTCAACCGTCTACCTGTTCCATTCATTGATCTACTTGTCGAAAGTTACAAATAATTTCCGATAAAGGATTAACAATGGGTCTCATTGTTCACTTAAACTTGAAGAACAAAAAATTGGCGAATGGTACTGTTTGGATGCTTTGCATATATGTTTCTTAGACTATATGGAAGCAATATATACAAAGATTTCAACCGTCTACGTGTTCCAATCATTGTTCTACTTGTCGAAATTTACAAATAATTTCCTTTAAAGGATTAACAATGGGGCTCGTTGTTCACTTAAACTTGAAGAACAAAAAGTGGCGAATGGTACTGTTTGGATGCTTTGCATATATGTTTCTTAGACTATATAGAAGCAATATATACAAAGATTTCAACCGTCTACCTGTTCCATTCATTGTTCTACTTGTCGAAAGTTACAAATAATTTCCGATAACGGATTAACCATTGGGGCTCATTGTTCACTTAAACTTGAAGAACAAAAAATTGGCGAATTGTACTGTTTGGATGCTTTGCATATATGTTTCTTAGACTTTATAGAAGCAATATATACAAAGATTTCAACCGTCTACCTGTTCCATTCATTGTTCTACTTGTCGAAAGTTACAAATAATTTCCGATAAAGGATTAACAATGGGGCTCGTTGTTCACTTAAAGTTGAAGAACAAAAAAGTGTCGAATGGTACTGTTTGGATGCTTTGCATATATGTTTCTTAGACTATATAGAAGCAATATATACATTGATTTCAACCGTCTACCTGTTCCATTCATTGTTCTACTTGTCGAAAGTTACAAATAAGTTCCGTTAAAGTATTAACAATGGGGCTCGTAGTTTACTTAAACTTGAAGGTCAAATAATTGGCGAATTGTACTGTTTGGATGATTTGCATATATGTATCTTAGACTTTATAGAAGCAATATATACAAAGATTTCAACCGTCTACCTGTTCCATTCATTGATCTACTTGTCGAAAGTTACAAATAATTTCCGATAAAGGATTAACAATGGGTCTCATTGTTCACTTAAACTTGAAGAACAAAAAATTGGCGAATGGTACTGTTTGGATGCTTTGCATATATGTTTCTTAGACTATATGGAAGCAATATATACAAAGATTTCAACCGTCTACGTGTTCCAATCATTGTTCTACTTGTCGAAATTTACAAATAGTTTCCTTTAAAGGATTAACAATGGGGCTCGTTGTTCACTTAAACTTGAAGAACAAAAAGTGGCGAATGGTACTGTTTGGATGCTTTGCATATATGTTTCTTAGACTATATAGAAGCAATATATACAAAGATTTCAACCGTCTACCTGTTCCATTCATTGTTCTACTTGTCGAAAGTTACAAATAATTTCCGATAACGGATTAACCATTGGGGCTCATTGTTCACTTAAACTTGAAGAACAAAAAATTGGCGAATTGTACTGTTTGGATGCTTTGCATATATGTTTCTTATACTATATAGAAGCAATATATACAAAGATTTCAACCGTCTACCTGTTCCATTCATTGTTCTACTTGTTGAAAGTTACAAATAATTTCCTTTAAAGGATTAACAATGGGGCTCATTGTTCACTTAAACTTGGAGGACAAAAAATTGGCGAATTATACTGTTTGGATGCTTTGCATATATGTTTCTTAGACTATATAGAAGCAATATATACAATGATTTCAACCGTCTACCTGTTCCATTCATTGTTCTACTTGTCGAAAGTTACAAATAATTTCCGTTAAAGTATTAACAATGGGGCTCGTAGTTCACTTATACTTGAAGATCAAATAATTGGCGAATTGTACTGTTTGGATGATTTGCATATATGTTTCTTAGACTTTATAGAAGCAATATATACAAAGATTTCAACCGTCTACCTGTTCCATTCATTGTTCTACTTGTCGAAAGTTACAAATAATTTCCGATAAAGGATTAACAATGGGTCTCATTGTTCACTTAAACTTGAAGAACAAAAAATTGGCGAATGGTACTGTTTGGATGCTTTGCATATATGTTTCTTAGACTATATGGAAGCAATATATACAAAGATTTCAACCGTCTACGTGTTCCAATCATTGTTCTACTTGTCGAAATTTACAAATAATTTCCTTTAAAGGGTTAACAATGGGGCTCGTTGTTCACTTAAAGTTGAAGAACAAAAAAGTGTCGAATGGTACTGTTTGGATGCTTTGCATATATGTTTCTTAGACTATATAGAAGCAATATATACATTGATTTCAACCGTCTACCTGTTCCATTCATTGTTCTACTTGTCGAAAGTTACAAATAAGTTCCGTTAAAGTATTAACAATGGGGCTCGTAGTTTACTTAAACTTGAAGGTCAAATAATTGGCGAATTGTACTGTTTGGATGATTTGCATATATGTATCTTAGACTTTATAGAAGCAATATATACAAAGATTTCAACCGTCTACCTGTTCCATTCATTGATCTACTTGTCGAAAGTTACAAATAATTTCCGATAAAGGATTAACAATGGGTCTCATTGTTCACTTAAACTTGAAGAACAAAAAATTGGCGAATGGTACTGTTTGGATGCTTTGCATATATGTTTCTTAGACTATATGGAAGCAATATATACAAAGATTTCAACCGTCTACGTGTTCCAATCATTGTTCTACTTGTCGAAATTTACAAATAATTTCCTTTAAAGGATTAACAATGGGGCTCGTTGTTCACTTAAACTTGAAGAACAAAAAAGTGGCGAATGGTACTGTTTGGGTGCTTTGCATATATGTTTCTTAGACTATATAGAAGCAATATATACAAAGATTTCAACCGTCTACCTGTTCCATTCATTGTTCTACTTGTCGAAAGTTACAAATAATTTCCGATAAAGGATTAACAATGGGGCTCATTGTTCACTTAAACTTGGAGAACAAAAAATTGGCGAATGGTACTGTTTGGATGCTTTGCATATATGTTTCTTAGACTATATAGAAGCAATATATACAAAGATTTCAACCGTCTACCTGTTCCATTCATTGTTCTACTTGTCGAAAGTTACAAATAATTTCCTTTAAAGGATTAACAATGGGGCTCATTGTTCACTTAAACTTGAAGAACAAAAAATTGGCGAATTGTACTGTTTGGATGCTTTGCATATATGTTTCTTAGACTATATAGAAGTAATATATACAATGATTTCAACCGTCTACCTGTTCCATTCATTGTTCTACTTGTCGAATGTTACAAATAATTTCCGTTTCATGATTATCAATGGGGCTCGTTGTTCACTTAAACTTGAAGAACAAAAAATTGGCGAATGGTACTGTTTGGATGCTTTGCATATATGTTTCTTAGACTATATAGAAGCAATATATACAAAGATTTCAACCGTCTACCTGTTCCATTCATTGTTCTACTTGTCGAAATTTACAAATAATTTCCGATAACGGATTAACAACGGGGATCGTAGTTTACTTAAACTTGAAGAACAAAAAATTGGCGAATTGTACTGTTTGGATGCTTTGCATATATGTTTCTTAGACTATATAGAAGCAATATATACAATGATTTCAACCGTCTACCTGTTCCAGTCATTGTTCTACTTGTCGAAATTTACAAATAATTTCCTTTAAAGGATTAACAATGGGGCTCGTTGTTCACTTAAACTTGAAGAACAAAAAAGTGGCGAATGGTACTGTTTGGGTGCTTTGCATATATGTTTCTTAGACTATATAGAAGCAATATATACAAAGATTTCAACCGTCTACCTGTTCCATTTATTGTTCTACTTGTCGAAAGTTACAAATAATTACCGATAAAGGATTAACCATTGGGGCTCATTGTTCACTTAAACTTGAAGAACAAAAAATTGGCGAATTGTACTGTTTGGATGTTTTGCATATATGTTTCTTAGACTATATAGAAGCAATCTATACAAAGATTTCAACCGTCTACCTGTTCCATTCATTGTTCTACTTGTCGAAAGTTACAAATAATTTCCTTTAAAGGATTAACAATGGGGCTCGCTGTTCACTTAAACTTGAAGATCAAAAAATCGGCGAATTGTACTGTTTGGATGCTTTGCATATATATTTCTTAGACTATATAGAAGCAATATATACAATAACTTCAACAGTCTACCTGTTCCATTCATTGTTCTACTTGTCGAAATTTACAAATAATTTCCTTTAAAGGATTAACAATGGGGCTCGTAGTTCACTTAAACTTGAAGAACAAAAAATTGGCGAATGTTACTGTTTGGATGCTTTGCATATATGTTTCTTAGACTATATAGAAGCAATATATACAAAGATTTCAACCGTCTACCTGTTCCATTCATTGTTCTACTTGTCGAAATTTACAAATAATTTCCGATAACGGATTAACCATTGGGGCTCATTGTTCACTTAAACTTGAAGAACAAAAATTTGGCGAATTGTACTGTTTGGATGCTTTGCATATATGTTTCTTATACTATATAGAAGCAATATATACAAAGATTTCAACCGTCTACCTGTCCCATTCATTGTTCTACTTGTCGAAAATTACAAATAATTACCGATAAAGGATTAACCATTGGGGCTCATTGTTCACTTAAACTTGAAGAACAAAAAATTGGCGCATCGTACTGTTTGGATGCTTTGCATATATGTTTCTTAGACTATATAGAAGCAATATATACAAAGATTTCAACCGTCTACCTGTTCCATTCATTGTTCTACATGTCGAAAGTTACAAATAATTTCCGATAAAGGATTAACAATGGGGCTCGTAGTTCACTTAAACTTGAAGAACAAAAAATTGTCGAATTGTACTGTTTGGATGCTTTGCATATATGTTTCTTAGACTATATAGAAGCAATATATACAATGATTTCAACTGTCTACCTATTCCATTCATTGTTCTACTTGCCGAAATTTACAAATAATTTCCTTTAAAGGATTAACAATGGGGCTCGTAGTTCACTTAAACTTGAAGAGCAAAAAATTGTCGAATTTTACTGTTTGGATGCTTTGCATATATGTTTCTTAGACTATATAGAAGCAATATATACAATGATTTCAACCGTCTACCTGTTCCATTCATTGTTCTACTTGTCGAAAGTTACAAATAATTTCCGTTAAGGGATTAACAATGGGGATCGTAGTTTACTTAAACTTGAAGAACAAAAAATTGGCGAATTGTACTGTTTGGATGCTTTGCATATATGTATCTTAGACTATATAGAAGCTATATATACAAGGATTTCAACCGTCTACCTGTTCCATTCAGTGTTCTACTTGTCGAAAGTTACAAATAATTACCGATAAAGGATTAACCATTGGGGCTCATTGTTCACTTAAACTTGAAGAACAAAAAATTTGCGAATTGTACTGTTTGGATGCTTTGCATATATGTTTCTTATACTATATAGAAGCAATATATACAAAGATTTCAACCGTCTACCTGTTCCATTCATTGTTCTACTTGTTGAAAGTTACAAATAATTTCCTTTAAAGGATTAACAATGGGGCTCATTGTTCACTTAAACTTGGAGGACAAAAAATTGGCGAATTATACTGTTTGGATGCTTTGCATATATGTTTCTTAGACTATATAGAAGCAATATATACAATGATTTCAACCGTCTACCTGTTCCATTCATTGTTCTACTTGTCGAAAGTTACAAATAATTTCCGTTAAAGTATTAACAATGGGGCTCGTAGTTCACTTATACTTGAAGATCAAATAATTGGCGAATTGTACTGTTTGGATGATTTGCATATATGTTTCTTAGACTTTATAGAAGCAATATATACAAAGATTTCAACCCTCTACCTGTTCCATTCATTGTTCTACTTGTCGAAAGTTACAAATAATTTCCGATAAAGGATTAACAATGGGTCTCATTGTTCACTTAAACTTGAAGAACAAAAAATTGGCGAATGGTACTCTTTGGATGCTTTGCATATATGTTTCTTAGACTATATGGAAGCAATATAAACAAAGATTTCAACCGTCTACGTGTTCCAATCATTGTTCTACTTGTCGAAATTTACAAATAATTTCCTTTAAAGGATTAACAATGGAGCTCGTTGTTCACTTAAACTTGAAGAACAAAAAAGTGTCGAATGGTACTGCTTGGATGCTTTGCATATATGTTTCTTAGACTATATAGAAGCAATATATACATTGATTTCAACCGTCTACCTGTTCCATTCATTGTTCTACTTGTCGAAAGTTACAAATAAGTTCCGTTAAAGTATTAACAATGGGGCTCGTAGTTCACTTAAACTTGAAGGTCAAATAATTGGCGAATTGTACTGTTTGGATGATTTGCATATATGTATCTTAGACTTTATAGAAGCAATATATACAAAGATTTCAACCGTCTACCTGTTCCATTCATTGATCTACTTGTCGAAAGTTACAAATAATTTCCGATAAAGGATTAACAATGGGTCTCATTGTTCACTTAAACTTGAAGAACAAAAAATTGGCGAATGGTACTGTTTGGATGCTTTGCATATATGTTTCTTAGACTATATGGAAGCAATATATACAAAGATTTCAACCGTCTACGTGTTCCAATCATTGTTCTACTTGTCGAAATTTACAAATAATTTCCTTTAAAGGATTAACAATGGGGCTCGTTGTTCACTTAAACTTGAAGAACAAAAAAGTGGCGAATGGTACTGTTTGGATGCTTTGCATATATGTTTCTTAGACTATATAGAAGCAATATATACATTGATTTCAACCGTCTACCTGTTCCATTCATTGTTCTACTTGTCGCACGTTACAAATAATTTCCGTTAAAGTATTAACAATGGGGCTCGTAGTTCACTTATACTTGAAGATCAAATAATTGGCGAATTGTACTGTTTGGATGATTTGCATATATGTTTCTTAGACTTTATAGAAGCAATATATACAAAGATTTCAACCGTCTACCTGTTCCATTCATTGTTCTACTTGTCGAAAGTTACAAATAATTTCCGATAAAGGATTAACAATGGGGATCGTAGTTTACTTAATCTTGAAGAACAAGAAATTGGCGAATTGTGCTGTTTGGATGCTTTGCATATATGTTTCTTAGACTATATAGAAGCAATATATACAAAGATTTCAACCGTCTACCTGTTCCATTCATTGTCCTACTTGTCGAAAGTTACAAATAATTTCCTTTAAAGGATTAACAATGGGGCTCGTTGTTCACTTAAACTTGAAGATCAAATAATTGGCGAATTGTACTGTTTGGATGATTTGCATATATGTTTCTTAGACTTTATAGAAGCAATATATACAAAGATTTCAACCGTCTACCTGTTCCATTCATTGTTCTACTTGTCGACAGTTACAAATAATTTCCGTTAAGGCATTAACAATGGGGATCGTAGTTTACTTAAACTTGTAGGACAAAAAATTGGCGAATTGTACTGTTTGGATGCTTTGCATATATGTTTCTTAGACTATATGAAAGCAATATATACAAAGATTTCAACCGTCTACCTGTTCCATTCATTGTTCTACTTGTCGAAAGTTACAAATAATTTCCGATAAAGGATTAACAATGGGGATCGTAGTTTACTTAATCTTGAAGAACAAGAAATTGGCGAATTGTGCTGTTTGGATGCTTTGCATATATGTTTCTTAGACTATATAGAAGCAATATATACAAAGATTTCAACCGTCTACCTGTTCCATTCATTGTCCTACTTGTCGAAAGTTACAAATAATTTCCTTTAAAGGATTAACAATGGGGCTCGTAGTTCACTTATACTTGAAGATCAAATAATTGGCGAATTGTACTGTTTGGATGCTTTGCACATATGTTTCATAGACTATATAGAAGCAATATATACAATGATTTCAACCGTCTACCTGATCCATTCCTTGTTCTACTTGTCGAAAGTTACAAATAATTTCCTTTAAAGGATTAACAATGGGGCTCGTTGTTCACTTAAACTTGAAGATCAAATAATTGGCGAATTGTACTGTTTGGATGATTTGCATATATGTTTCTTAGACTTTATAGAAGCAATATATACAAAGATTTCAACCGTCTACCTGTTCCATTCATTGTTCTACTTGTCGACAGTTACAAATAATTTCCGTTAAGGCATTAACAATGGGGATCGTAGTTTACTTAAACTTGTAGGACAAAAAATTGGCGAATTGTACTGTTTGGATGCTTTGCATATATGTTTCTTAGACTATATAGAAGCAATATATACAATGATTTCAACCGTCTACCTGTTCCATTCATTGTTCTACTTGTCGAAAGTTACAAATAATTTCCTTTAAGTGATTAACAATGGGGATCGTAGTTTACTTAAACTTGAAGAACAAAAAATTGGCGAATTGTACTGTTTGGATGCTTTGCTTATATGTTTCTTAGACTATATAGAAGCAATATATACAAGGATTTCAACCGTCTACCTGTTCCATTCATTGTTCTACTTGTCGAAAGTTACAAATAATTACCGATAAAGGATTAACCATTGGGGCTCATTGTTCACTTACACTTGAAGAACAAAAAATTGGCGGATTGTACTGTTTGGATGCTTTGCATATATGTTTCATAGACTATATAGGTGCAATATATACAAAGATTTCAACCGTCTACCTGTTCCATTCATTGTTTTACTTGTCGAAAGTTCCAAATAATTTCCTTTAAAGGATTAACAATGGGGCTCATTGTTCACTTAAACTTGAAGAACAAAAAATTGGCGAATGGTACTGTTTGGATGCTTTGCATATATGTTTCTTAGACTATATAGAAGCAATATATACAAAGATTTCAACCGTCTGCCTGTTCCATTCATTGTCCTACTTGTCGAAAGTTACAAATAATTTCCTTTAAAGGATTAACAATGGGGCTCGTAGTTCACTTAAACTTGAAGAACAAAAAATTGGCGAATTGTACTGTTTGGATGCTTTGCACATATGTTTCATAGACTATATAGAAGCAATATATACAATGATTTCAACCGTCTACCTGATCCATTCCTTGTTCTACTTGTCGAAAGTTACAAATAATTTCCTTTAAAGGATTAACAATGGGGCTCGTTGTTCACTTAAACTTGAAGATCAAATAATTGGCGAATTGTACTGTTTGGATGATTTGCATATATGTTTCTTAGACTTTATAGAAGCAATATATACAAAGATTTCAACCGTCTACCTGTTCCATTCATTGCTCTACTTGTCGACAGTTACAAATAATTTCCGTTAAGGCATTAACAATGGGGATCGTAGTTTACTTAAACTTGTAGGACAAAAAATTGGCGAATTGTACTGTTTGGATGCTTTGCATATATGTTTCTTAGACTATATAGAAGCAATATATACAATGATTTCAACCGTCTACCTGTTCCATTCATTGTTCTACTTGTCGAAAGTTACAAATAATTTCCTTTAAGTGATTAACAATGGGGATCGTAGTTTACTTAAACTTGAAGAACAAAAAATTGGCGAATTGTACTGTTTGGATGCTTTGCTTATATGTTTCTTAGACTATATAGAAGCAATATATACAAGGATTTCAACCGTCTACCTGTTCCATTCATTGTTCTACTTGTCGAAAGTTACAAATAAGTTCCGTTAAAGTATTAACAATGGGGCTCGTAGTTTACTTAAACTTGAAGGTCAAATAATTGGCGAATTGTACTGTTTGGATGATTTGCATATATGTATCTTAGACTTTATAGAAGCAATATATACAAAGATTTCAACCGTCTACCTGTTCCATTCATTGATCTACTTGTCGAAAGTTACAAATAATTTCCGATAAAGGATTAACAATGGGTCTCATTGTTCACTTAAACTTGAAGAACAAAAAATTGGCGAATGGTACTGTTTGGATGCTTTGCATATATGTTTCTTAGACTATATGGAAGCAATATATACAAAGATTTCAACCGTCTACGTGTTCCAATCATTGTTCTACTTGTCGAAATTTACAAATAATTTCCTTTAAAGGATTAACAATGGGGCTCGTTGTTCACTTAAACTTGAAGAACAAAAAGTGGCGAATGGTACTGTTTGGATGCTTTGCATATATGTTTCTTAGACTATATAGAAGCAATATATACAAAGATTTCAACCGTCTACCTGTTCCATTCATTGTTCTACTTGTCGAAAGTTACAAATAATTTCCGATAACGGATTAACCATTGGGGCTCATTGTTCACTTAAACTTGAAGAACAAAAAATTGGCGAATTGTACTGTTTGGATGCTTTGCATATATGTTTCTTAGACTTTATAGAAGCAATATATACAAAGATTTCAACCGTCTACCTGTTCCATTCATTGTTCTACTTGTCGAAAGTTACAAATAATTTCCGATAAAGGATTAACAATGGGTCTCATTGTTCACTTAAACTTGAAGAACAAAGAATTGGCGAATGGTACTGTTTGGATGCTTTGCATATATGTTTCTTAGACTATATGGAAGCAATATATACAAAGATTTCAACCGTCTACGTGTTCCAATCATTGTTCTACTTGTCGAAATTTACAAATAATTTCCTTTAAAGGATTAACAATGGGGCTCGTTGTTCACTTAAAGTTGAAGAACAAAAAAGTGTCGAATGGTACTGTTTGGATGCTTTGCATATATGTTTCTTAGACTATATAGAAGCAATATATACATTGATTTCAACCGTCTACCTGTTCCATTCATTGTTCTACTTGTCGAAAGTTACAAATAAGTTCCGTTAAAGTATTAACAATGGGGCTCGTAGTTTACTTAAACTTGAAGGTCAAATAATTGGCGAATTGTACTGTTTGGATGATTTGCATATATGTATCTTAGACTTTATAGAAGCAATATATACAAAGATTTCAACCGTCTACCTGTTCCATTCATTGATCTACTTGTCGAAAGTTACAAATAATTTCCGGTAAAGGATTAACAATGGGTCTCATTGTTCACTTAAACTTGAAGAACAAAAAATTGGCGAATGGTACTGTTTGGATGCTTTGCATATATGTTTCTTAGACTATATGGAAGCAATATATACAAAGATTTCAACCGTCTACGTGTTCCAATCATTGTTCTACTTGTCGAAATTTACAAATAATTTCCTTTAAAGGATTAACAATGGGGCTCGTTGTTCACTTAAACTTGAAGAACAAAAAGTGGCGAATGGTACTGTTTGGATGCTTTGCATATATGTTTCTTAGACTATATAGAAGCAATATATACAAAGATTTCAACCGTCTACCTGTTCCATTCATTGTTCTACTTGTCGAAAGTTACAAATAATTTCCGATAACGGATTAACCATTGGGGCTCATTGTTCACTTAAACTTGAAGAACAAAAAATTGGCGAATTGTACTGTTTGGATGCTTTGCATATATGTTTCTTATACTATATAGAAGCAATATATACAAAGATTTCAACCGTCTACCTGTTCCATTCATTGTCCTACTTGTCGAAAGTTACAAATAATTTCCTTTAAAGGATTAACAATGGGGCTCGTAGTTCACTTAAACTTGAAGAACAAAAAATTGGCGAATTGTACTGTTTGGATGCTTTGCACATATGTTTCATAGACTATATAGAAGCAATATATACAATGATATCAACCGTCTACCTGTTCCATTCCTTGTTCTACTTGTCGAAAGTTACAAATAATTTCCTTTAAAGGATTAACAATGGGGCTCGTTGTTCACTTAAACTTGAAGATCAAATAATTGGCGAATTGTACTGTTTGGATGATTTGCATATATGTTTCTTAGACTTTATAGAAGCAATATATACAAAGATTTCAACCGTCTACCTGTTCCATTCATTGTTCTACTTGTCGACAGTTACAAATAATTTCCGTTAAGGCATTAACAATGGGGATCGTAGTTTACTTAATCTTGAAGAACAAGAAATTGGCGAATTGTGCTGTTTGGATGCTTTGCATATATGTTTCTTAGACTATATAGAAGCAATATATACAAAGATTTCAACCGTCTACCTGTTCCATTCATTGTTCTACTTGTCGAAAGTTACAAATAATTTCCTTTAAAGGATTAACAATGGGGCTCATTGTTCACTTAAACTTGAAGAACAAAAAATCGGCGAATTGTACTGTTTGGATGCTTTGCATATATATTTCTTAGACTATATAGAAGCAATATATACAATAATTTCAACAGTCTACCTGTTCCATTCATTGTTCTACTTGTCGAAATTTACAAATAATTTCCTTTAAAGGATTAACAATGGGGCTCGTAGTTCACTTAAACTTGAAGAACAAAAAATTGGCGAATGGTACTGTTTGGATGCTTTGCATATATGTTTCTTAGACTATATAGAAGCAATGTATACAAAGATTTCAACCGTCTACCTGTTCCATTCATTGTTCTACTTGTCGCAAGTTACAAATAATTTCCGTTAAAGTATTAACAATGGGGCTCGTAGTTCACTTAAACTTGAAGATCAAAAAATTGGCGAATTGTACTGTTTGGATGCTTTTCATATATGTTTCTTAGACTATATAGAAGCAATATATACAAAGATTTCAACCGTCTACCTGTTCCATTCATTGTTCTACTTGTCGAAAATTACAAATAATTTCCTATAAAGGATTAACCATTGGGGCTCATTGATCACTTACACTTGAAGAACAAAAAATTGGCGTATGGTACTGTTTGGATGCTTTGCATATATGTTTCTTAGACTATATAGAAGCAATATATACAATGATTTCAACAGTCTACCTGTTCCATTCATTGTTCTACTTGTCGAAATTTACAAATAATTTCCTTTAAAGGATTAACAATGGGGCTCGTAGTTCACTTAAACTTGAAGAACAAAAAGTGGCGAATGGTACTGTTAGGATGCTTTGCATATATGTTTCTTAGACTATATAGAAGCAATATATACATTGATTTCAACCGGCTACCTGTTCCATTCATTGTTCTACTTGTCGAAATTTACAAATAATTTCCGATAAAGGATTAACCATTGGGGCTCATTGTTCACTTAAACTTGAAGAACAAACAATTGGCGAATTGTACTGTTTGGATGCTTTGCATATATGTTTCTTAGACTATATAGATGCAATATATACAAAGATTTCAACCGGCTACCTGTTCCATTCATTGTTCTACTTGTCGAAAGTTACAAATAATTTCCTTTAAAGGATTAACCATTGGGGCTCATTGTTCACTTAAACTTGAAGAACAAAAAATTGGCGAATTGTACTGTTTGGATGCTTTGCATATATGTTTCTTATACTATATAGAAGCAATATATACAAAGATTTCAACCGTCTACGTGTTCCATTCATTGTTCTACTTGTCGAAAGTTACAATTAATTTCCGTTAAAGTATTAACAATGGGGCTCGTAGTTCACTTAAACTTGAAGAGCAAAAAATTGGCGAATTGTACTGTTTGGTTGCTTTGCATATATGTTTCTTGGACTATATAGAAGCAATATATACAATGATTTCAACCGTCTACCTGTTCCATTCATTGTTCTACTTGTCGAATGTTACAAATAGTTTCCGTTAAGGGATTAACAATGTGGATCGTAGTTTACTTAAACTTGAAGAACAAAAAATTGGCGAATTGTACTGTTTGGATGCTTTGCATATATGTTTCTTAGACTATATAGAAGCAATATATACAATGATTTCAACCGTCTACCTATTCCATTCATTGTTCTACTTGCCGAAATTTACAAATAATTTCCATTAAAGGATTAACAATGGGGCTCGTAGTTCACTTAAACTTGAAGAGCAAAAAATTGTCGAATTGTACTGTTTGGATGCTTTGCATATATGTTTCTTAAACTATATAGAATCAATATATACAATGATTTCAACCGTCTACCTGTTCCATTCATTGTTCTACTTGTCGAAAGTTACAAATAATTACCGTTAAGGGATTAACAATGGGGATCGTAGTTTACTTAAACTTGAAGAACAAAAAATTGGCGAATTGTACTGTTTGGATGCTTTGCATATATGTTTCTTAGACTATATAGAAGCAATATATACAATGATTTCAACCGTCTACCTGTTCCATTCATTGTTCTACTTGTCGAAAGTTACAAATAATTTCCGTTAAGTGATTAACAATGGGGATCGTAGTTTACTTAAACTTGAAGAACAAAAAATTGGCGAATTGTACTGTTTGGATGCTTTGCTTATATGTTTCTTAGACTATATAGAAGCAATATATACAAGGATTTCAACCGTCTACCTGTTCCATTCATTGTTCTACTTGTCGAAAGTTACAAATAATTACCGATAAAGGATTAACCATTGGGGCTCATTGTTCACTTACACTTGAAGAACAAAAAATTGGCGAATTGTACGGTTTGGATGCTTCGCATATATGTTTCTTATACTATATAGAAGCAATATATACAAAGATTTCAACCGTCTACCTGTTCCATTCACTGTTCTACTTGTCGAAAGTTACAAATAATTTCCGTTAAGGGATTAAAAATGGGGATCGTAGTTCACTTAAACTTGAAGAACAAAAAATTGGCGAATTGTACTGTTTGGATGCTTTGCATATATGTTTCTTAGACTATATAGAAGCAATATATACAATGATTTCAACCGTCTACCTGTTCCATTCATTGTTCTACTTGTCGAAAGTTACAAATAATTTCCGTTAAGTGATTAACAATGGGGATCGTAGTTTACTTAAGCTTGAAGAACAAAAAATTGGCGAATTGTACTGTTGGATGCTTTGCATATATGTTTCGTAGACTATATAGAAGCAATATATACAATGATTTCAACCGTCTACATGATCCATTCATTGTTCTACTTGTCGAAATTTATAAATAATTTCCTTTAAAGGATTATCAATGGGGCTCGCTGTTCACTTAAACTTGAAGAACAAAAAATTGGCGAATGGTACTGTTTGGATGCTTTGCATATATGTTTCTTAGACTATATAGAAGCAATATATACAAAGATTTCAACCGTCTACGTGTTCCAATCATTGTTCTACTTGTCGAAATTTACAAATAGTTTCCTTTAAAGGATTAACAATGGGGCTCGTTGTTCACTTAAACTTGAAGAACAAAAAGTGGCGAATGGTACTGTTTGGATGCTTTGCATATATGTTTCTTAGACTATATAGAAGCAATATATACAAAGATTTCAACCGTCTACCTGTTCCATTCATTGTTCTACTTGTCGAAAGTTACAAATAATTTCCGATAACGGATTAACCATTGGGGCTCATTGTTCACTTAAACTTGAAGAACAAAAAATTGGCGAATTGTACTGTTTGGATGCTTTGCATATATGTTTCTTATACTATATAGAAGCAATATATACAAAGATTTCAACCGTCTACCTGTTCCATTCATTGTTCTACTTGTTGAAAGTTACAAATAATTTCCTTTAAAGGATTAACAATGGGGCTCATTGTTCACTTAAACTTGGAGGACAAAAAATTGGCGAATTATACTGTTTGGATGCTTTGCATATATGTTTCTTAGACTATATAGAAGCAATATATACAATGATTTCAACCGTCTACCTGTTCCATTCATTGTTCTACTTGTCGAAAGTTACAAATAATTTCCGTTAAAGTATTAACAATGGGGCTCGTAGTTCACTTATACTTGAAGATCAAATAATTGGCGAATTGTACTGTTTGGATGATTTGCATATATGTTTCTTAGACTTTATAGAAGCAATATATACAAAGATTTCAACCGTCTACCTGTTCCATTCATTGTTCTACTTGTCGAAAGTTACAAATAATTTCCGATAAAGGATTAACAATGGGTCTCATTGTTCACTTAAACTTGAAGAACAAAAAATTGGCGAATGGTACTGTTTGGATGCTTTGCATATATGTTTCTTAGACTATATGGAAGCAATATATACAAAGATTTCAACCGTCTACGTGTTCCAATCATTGTTCTACTTGTCGAAATTTACAAATAATTTCCTTTAAAGGGTTAACAATGGGGCTCGTTGTTCACTTAAAGTTGAAGAACAAAAAAGTGTCGAATGGTACTGTTTGGATGCTTTGCATATATGTTTCTTAGACTATATAGAAGCAATATATACATTGATTTCAACCGTCTACCTGTTCCATTCATTGTTCTACTTGTCGAAAGTTACAAATAAGTTCCGTTAAAGTATTAACAATGGGGCTCGTAGTTTACTTAAACTTGAAGGTCAAATAATTGGCGAATTGTACTGTTTGGATGATTTGCATATATGTATCTTAGACTTTATAGAAGCAATATATACAAAGATTTCAACCGTCTACCTGTTCCATTCATTGATCTACTTGTCGAAAGTTACAAATAATTTCCGATAAAGGATTAACAATGGGTCTCATTGTTCACTTAAACTTGAAGAACAAAAAATTGGCGAATGGTACTGTTTGGATGCTTTGCATATATGTTTCTTAGACTATATGGAAGCAATATATACAAAGATTTCAACCGTCTACGTGTTCCAATCATTGTTCTACTTGTCGAAATTTACAAATAATTTCCTTTAAAGGATTAACAATGGGGCTCGTTGTTCACTTAAACTTGAAGAACAAAAAAGTGGCGAATGGTACTGTTTGGGTGCTTTGCATATATGTTTCTTAGACTATATAGAAGCAATATATACAAAGATTTCAACCGTCTACCTGTTCCATTCATTGTTCTACTTGTCGAAAGTTACAAATAATTTCCGATAAAGGATTAACAATGGGGCTCATTGTTCACTTAAACTTGGAGAACAAAAAATTGGCGAATGGTACTGTTTGGATGCTTTGCATATATGTTTCTTAGACTATATAGAAGCAATATATACAAAGATTTCAACCGTCTACCTGTTCCATTCATTGTTCTACTTGTCGAAAGTTACAAATAATTTCCTTTAAAGGATTAACAATGGGGCTCATTGTTCACTTAAACTTGAAGAACAAAAAATTGGCGAATTGTACTGTTTGGATGCTTTGCATATATGTTTCTTAGACTATATAGAAGTAATATATACAATGATTTCAACCGTCTACCTGTTCCATTCATTGTTCTACTTGTCGAATGTTACAAATAATTTCCGTTTCATGATTATCAATGGGGCTCGTTGTTCACTTAAACTTGAAGAACAAAAAATTGGCGAATGGTACTGTTTGGATGCTTTGCATATATGTTTCTTAGACTATATAGAAGCAATATATACAAAGATTTCAACCGTCTACCTGTTCCATTCATTGTTCTACTTGTCGAAATTTACAAATAATTTCCGATAACGGATTAACAACGGGGATCGTAGTTTACTTAAACTTGAAGAACAAAAAATTGGCGAATTGTACTGTTTGGATGCTTTGCATATATGTTTCTTAGACTATATAGAAGCAATATATACAATGATTTCAACCGTCTACCTGTTCCAGTCATTGTTCTACTTGTCGAAATTTACAAATAATTTCCTTTAAAGGATTAACAATGGGGCTCGTTGTTCACTTAAACTTGAAGAACAAAAAAGTGGCGAATGGTACTGTTTGGGTGCTTTGCATATATGTTTCTTAGACTATATAGAAGCAATATATACAAAGATTTCAACCGTCTACCTGTTCCATTTATTGTTCTACTTGTCGAAAGTTACAAATAATTACCGATAAAGGATTAACCATTGGGGCTCATTGTTCACTTAAACTTGAAGAACAAAAAATTGGCGAATTGTACTGTTTGGATGTTTTGCATATATGTTTCTTAGACTATATAGAAGCAATCTATACAAAGATTTCAACCGTCTACCTGTTCCATTCATTGTTCTACTTGTCGAAAGTTACAAATAATTTCCTTTAAAGGATTAACAATGGGGCTCGCTGTTCACTTAAACTTGAAGATCAAAAAATCGGCGAATTGTACTGTTTGGATGCTTTGCATATATATTTCTTAGACTATATAGAAGCAATATATACAATAACTTCAACAGTCTACCTGTTCCATTCATTGTTCTACTTGTCGAAATTTACAAATAATTTCCTTTAAAGGATTAACAATGGGGCTCGTAGTTCACTTAAACTTGAAGAACAAAAAATTGGCGAATGTTACTGTTTGGATGCTTTGCATATATGTTTCTTAGACTATATAGAAGCAATATATACAAAGATTTCAACCGTCTACCTGTTCCATTCATTGTTCTACTTGTCGAAATTTACAAATAATTTCCGATAACGGATTAACCATTGGGGCTCATTGTTCACTTAAACTTGAAGAACAAAAATTTGGCGAATTGTACTGTTTGGATGCTTTGCATATATGTTTCTTATACTATATAGAAGCAATATATACAAAGATTTCAACCGTCTACCTGTCCCATTCATTGTTCTACTTGTCGAAAATTACAAATAATTACCGATAAAGGATTAACCATTGGGGCTCATTGTTCACTTAAACTTGAAGAACAAAAAATTGGCGCATCGTACTGTTTGGATGCTTTGCATATATGTTTCTTAGACTATATAGAAGCAATATATACAAAGATTTCAACCGTCTACCTGTTCCATTCATTGTTCTACATGTCGAAAGTTACAAATAATTTCCGATAAAGGATTAACAATGGGGCTCGTAGTTCACTTAAACTTGAAGAACAAAAAATTGTCGAATTGTACTGTTTGGATGCTTTGCATATATGTTTCTTAGACTATATAGAAGCAATATATACAATGATTTCAACTGTCTACCTATTCCATTCATTGTTCTACTTGCCGAAATTTACAAATAATTTCCTTTAAAGGATTAACAATGGGGCTCGTAGTTCACTTAAACTTGAAGAGCAAAAAATTGTCGAATTTTACTGTTTGGATGCTTTGCATATATGTTTCTTAGACTATATAGAAGCAATATATACAATGATTTCAACCGTCTACCTGTTCCATTCATTGTTCTACTTGTCGAAAGTTACAAATAATTTCCGTTAAGGGATTAACAATGGGGATCGTAGTTTACTTAAACTTGAAGAACAAAAAATTGGCGAATTGTACTGTTTGGATGCTTTGCATATATGTATCTTAGACTATATAGAAGCTATATATACAAGGATTTCAACCGTCTACCTGTTCCATTCAGTGTTCTACTTGTCGAAAGTTACAAATAATTACCGATAAAGGATTAACCATTGGGGCTCATTGTTCACTTAAACTTGAAGAACAAAAAATTTGCGAATTGTACTGTTTGGATGCTTTGCATATATGTTTCTTATACTATATAGAAGCAATATATACAAAGATTTCAACCGTCTACCTGTTCCATTCATTGTTCTACTTGTTGAAAGTTACAAATAATTTCCTTTAAAGGATTAACAATGGGGCTCATTGTTCACTTAAACTTGGAGGACAAAAAATTGGCGAATTATACTGTTTGGATGCTTTGCATATATGTTTCTTAGACTATATAGAAGCAATATATACAATGATTTCAACCGTCTACCTGTTCCATTCATTGTTCTACTTGTCGAAAGTTACAAATAATTTCCGTTAAAGTATTAACAATGGGGCTCGTAGTTCACTTATACTTGAAGATCAAATAATTGGCGAATTGTACTGTTTGGATGATTTGCATATATGTTTCTTAGACTTTATAGAAGCAATATATACAAAGATTTCAACCCTCTACCTGTTCCATTCATTGTTCTACTTGTCGAAAGTTACAAATAATTTCCGATAAAGGATTAACAATGGGTCTCATTGTTCACTTAAACTTGAAGAACAAAAAATTGGCGAATGGTACTCTTTGGATGCTTTGCATATATGTTTCTTAGACTATATGGAAGCAATATAAACAAAGATTTCAACCGTCTACGTGTTCCAATCATTGTTCTACTTGTCGAAATTTACAAATAATTTCCTTTAAAGGATTAACAATGGAGCTCGTTGTTCACTTAAACTTGAAGAACAAAAAAGTGTCGAATGGTACTGCTTGGATGCTTTGCATATATGTTTCTTAGACTATATAGAAGCAATATATACATTGATTTCAACCGTCTACCTGTTCCATTCATTGTTCTACTTGTCGAAAGTTACAAATAAGTTCCGTTAAAGTATTAACAATGGGGCTCGTAGTTCACTTAAACTTGAAGGTCAAATAATTGGCGAATTGTACTGTTTGGATGATTTGCATATATGTATCTTAGACTTTATAGAAGCAATATATACAAAGATTTCAACCGTCTACCTGTTCCATTCATTGATCTACTTGTCGAAAGTTACAAATAATTTCCGATAAAGGATTAACAATGGGTCTCATTGTTCACTTAAACTTGAAGAACAAAAAATTGGCGAATGGTACTGTTTGGATGCTTTGCATATATGTTTCTTAGACTATATGGAAGCAATATATACAAAGATTTCAACCGTCTACGTGTTCCAATCATTGTTCTACTTGTCGAAATTTACAAATAATTTCCTTTAAAGGATTAACAATGGGGCTCGTTGTTCACTTAAACTTGAAGAACAAAAAAGTGGCGAATGGTACTGTTTGGATGCTTTGCATATATGTTTCTTAGACTATATAGAAGCAATATATACATTGATTTCAACCGTCTACCTGTTCCATTCATTGTTCTACTTGTCGCACGTTACAAATAATTTCCGTTAAAGTATTAACAATGGGGCTCGTAGTTCACTTATACTTGAAGATCAAATAATTGGCGAATTGTACTGTTTGGATGATTTGCATATATGTTTCTTAGACTTTATAGAAGCAATATATACAAAGATTTCAACCGTCTACCTGTTCCATTCATTGTTCTACTTGTCGAAAGTTACAAATAATTTCCGATAAAGGATTAACAATGGGGATCGTAGTTTACTTAATCTTGAAGAACAAGAAATTGGCGAATTGTGCTGTTTGGATGCTTTGCATATATGTTTCTTAGACTATATAGAAGCAATATATACAAAGATTTCAACCGTCTACCTGTTCCATTCATTGTCCTACTTGTCGAAAGTTACAAATAATTTCCTTTAAAGGATTAACAATGGGGCTCGTTGTTCACTTAAACTTGAAGATCAAATAATTGGCGAATTGTACTGTTTGGATGATTTGCATATATGTTTCTTAGACTTTATAGAAGCAATATATACAAAGATTTCAACCGTCTACCTGTTCCATTCATTGTTCTACTTGTCGACAGTTACAAATAATTTCCGTTAAGGCATTAACAATGGGGATCGTAGTTTACTTAAACTTGTAGGACAAAAAATTGGCGAATTGTACTGTTTGGATGCTTTGCATATATGTTTCTTAGACTATATGAAAGCAATATATACAAAGATTTCAACCGTCTACCTGTTCCATTCATTGTTCTACTTGTCGAAAGTTACAAATAATTTCCGATAAAGGATTAACAATGGGGATCGTAGTTTACTTAATCTTGAAGAACAAGAAATTGGCGAATTGTGCTGTTTGGATGCTTTGCATATATGTTTCTTAGACTATATAGAAGCAATATATACAAAGATTTCAACCGTCTACCTGTTCCATTCATTGTCCTACTTGTCGAAAGTTACAAATAATTTCCTTTAAAGGATTAACAATGGGGCTCGTAGTTCACTTATACTTGAAGATCAAATAATTGGCGAATTGTACTGTTTGGATGCTTTGCACATATGTTTCATAGACTATATAGAAGCAATATATACAATGATTTCAACCGTCTACCTGATCCATTCCTTGTTCTACTTGTCGAAAGTTACAAATAATTTCCTTTAAAGGATTAACAATGGGGCTCGTTGTTCACTTAAACTTGAAGATCAAATAATTGGCGAATTGTACTGTTTGGATGATTTGCATATATGTTTCTTAGACTTTATAGAAGCAATATATACAAAGATTTCAACCGTCTACCTGTTCCATTCATTGTTCTACTTGTCGACAGTTACAAATAATTTCCGTTAAGGCATTAACAATGGGGATCGTAGTTTACTTAAACTTGTAGGACAAAAAATTGGCGAATTGTACTGTTTGGATGCTTTGCATATATGTTTCTTAGACTATATAGAAGCAATATATACAATGATTTCAACCGTCTACCTGTTCCATTCATTGTTCTACTTGTCGAAAGTTACAAATAATTTCCTTTAAGTGATTAACAATGGGGATCGTAGTTTACTTAAACTTGAAGAACAAAAAATTGGCGAATTGTACTGTTTGGATGCTTTGCTTATATGTTTCTTAGACTATATAGAAGCAATATATACAAGGATTTCAACCGTCTACCTGTTCCATTCATTGTTCTACTTGTCGAAAGTTACAAATAATTACCGATAAAGGATTAACCATTGGGGCTCATTGTTCACTTACACTTGAAGAACAAAAAATTGGCGGATTGTACTGTTTGGATGCTTTGCATATATGTTTCATAGACTATATAGGTGCAATATATACAAAGATTTCAACCGTCTACCTGTTCCATTCATTGTTTTACTTGTCGAAAGTTCCAAATAATTTCCTTTAAAGGATTAACAATGGGGCTCATTGTTCACTTAAACTTGAAGAACAAAAAATTGGCGAATGGTACTGTTTGGATGCTTTGCATATATGTTTCTTAGACTATATAGAAGCAATATATACAAAGATTTCAACCGTCTGCCTGTTCCATTCATTGTCCTACTTGTCGAAAGTTACAAATAATTTCCTTTAAAGGATTAACAATGGGGCTCGTAGTTCACTTAAACTTGAAGAACAAAAAATTGGCGAATTGTACTGTTTGGATGCTTTGCACATATGTTTCATAGACTATATAGAAGCAATATATACAATGATTTCAACCGTCTACCTGATCCATTCCTTGTTCTACTTGTCGAAAGTTACAAATAATTTCCTTTAAAGGATTAACAATGGGGCTCGTTGTTCACTTAAACTTGAAGATCAAATAATTGGCGAATTGTACTGTTTGGATGATTTGCATATATGTTTCTTAGACTTTATAGAAGCAATATATACAAAGATTTCAACCGTCTACCTGTTCCATTCATTGCTCTACTTGTCGACAGTTACAAATAATTTCCGTTAAGGCATTAACAATGGGGATCGTAGTTTACTTAAACTTGTAGGACAAAAAATTGGCGAATTGTACTGTTTGGATGCTTTGCATATATGTTTCTTAGACTATATAGAAGCAATATATACAATGATTTCAACCGTCTACCTGTTCCATTCATTGTTCTACTTGTCGAAAGTTACAAATAATTTCCTTTAAGTGATTAACAATGGGGATCGTAGTTTACTTAAACTTGAAGAACAAAAAATTGGCGAATTGTACTGTTTGGATGCTTTGCTTATATGTTTCTTAGACTATATAGAAGCAATATATACAAGGATTTCAACCGTCTACCTGTTCCATTCATTGTTCTACTTGTCGAAAGTTACAAATAAGTTCCGTTAAAGTATTAACAATGGGGCTCGTAGTTTACTTAAACTTGAAGGTCAAATAATTGGCGAATTGTACTGTTTGGATGATTTGCATATATGTATCTTAGACTTTATAGAAGCAATATATACAAAGATTTCAACCGTCTACCTGTTCCATTCATTGATCTACTTGTCGAAAGTTACAAATAATTTCCGATAAAGGATTAACAATGGGTCTCATTGTTCACTTAAACTTGAAGAACAAAAAATTGGCGAATGGTACTGTTTGGATGCTTTGCATATATGTTTCTTAGACTATATGGAAGCAATATATACAAAGATTTCAACCGTCTACGTGTTCCAATCATTGTTCTACTTGTCGAAATTTACAAATAATTTCCTTTAAAGGATTAACAATGGGGCTCGTTGTTCACTTAAACTTGAAGAACAAAAAGTGGCGAATGGTACTGTTTGGATGCTTTGCATATATGTTTCTTAGACTATATAGAAGCAATATATACAAAGATTTCAACCGTCTACCTGTTCCATTCATTGTTCTACTTGTCGAAAGTTACAAATAATTTCCGATAACGGATTAACCATTGGGGCTCATTGTTCACTTAAACTTGAAGAACAAAAAATTGGCGAATTGTACTGTTTGGATGCTTTGCATATATGTTTCTTAGACTTTATAGAAGCAATATATACAAAGATTTCAACCGTCTACCTGTTCCATTCATTGTTCTACTTGTCGAAAGTTACAAATAATTTCCGATAAAGGATTAACAATGGGTCTCATTGTTCACTTAAACTTGAAGAACAAAGAATTGGCGAATGGTACTGTTTGGATGCTTTGCATATATGTTTCTTAGACTATATGGAAGCAATATATACAAAGATTTCAACCGTCTACGTGTTCCAATCATTGTTCTACTTGTCGAAATTTACAAATAATTTCCTTTAAAGGATTAACAATGGGGCTCGTTGTTCACTTAAAGTTGAAGAACAAAAAAGTGTCGAATGGTACTGTTTGGATGCTTTGCATATATGTTTCTTAGACTATATAGAAGCAATATATACATTGATTTCAACCGTCTACCTGTTCCATTCATTGTTCTACTTGTCGAAAGTTACAAATAAGTTCCGTTAAAGTATTAACAATGGGGCTCGTAGTTTACTTAAACTTGAAGGTCAAATAATTGGCGAATTGTACTGTTTGGATGATTTGCATATATGTATCTTAGACTTTATAGAAGCAATATATACAAAGATTTCAACCGTCTACCTGTTCCATTCATTGATCTACTTGTCGAAAGTTACAAATAATTTCCGGTAAAGGATTAACAATGGGTCTCATTGTTCACTTAAACTTGAAGAACAAAAAATTGGCGAATGGTACTGTTTGGATGCTTTGCATATATGTTTCTTAGACTATATGGAAGCAATATATACAAAGATTTCAACCGTCTACGTGTTCCAATCATTGTTCTACTTGTCGAAATTTACAAATAATTTCCTTTAAAGGATTAACAATGGGGCTCGTTGTTCACTTAAACTTGAAGAACAAAAAGTGGCGAATGGTACTGTTTGGATGCTTTGCATATATGTTTCTTAGACTATATAGAAGCAATATATACAAAGATTTCAACCGTCTACCTGTTCCATTCATTGTTCTACTTGTCGAAAGTTACAAATAATTTCCGATAACGGATTAACCATTGGGGCTCATTGTTCACTTAAACTTGAAGAACAAAAAATTGGCGAATTGTACTGTTTGGATGCTTTGCATATATGTTTCTTATACTATATAGAAGCAATATATACAAAGATTTCAACCGTCTACCTGTTCCATTCATTGTCCTACTTGTCGAAAGTTACAAATAATTTCCTTTAAAGGATTAACAATGGGGCTCGTAGTTCACTTAAACTTGAAGAACAAAAAATTGGCGAATTGTACTGTTTGGATGCTTTGCACATATGTTTCATAGACTATATAGAAGCAATATATACAATGATATCAACCGTCTACCTGTTCCATTCCTTGTTCTACTTGTCGAAAGTTACAAATAATTTCCTTTAAAGGATTAACAATGGGGCTCGTTGTTCACTTAAACTTGAAGATCAAATAATTGGCGAATTGTACTGTTTGGATGATTTGCATATATGTTTCTTAGACTTTATAGAAGCAATATATACAAAGATTTCAACCGTCTACCTGTTCCATTCATTGTTCTACTTGTCGACAGTTACAAATAATTTCCGTTAAGGCATTAACAATGGGGATCGTAGTTTACTTAATCTTGAAGAACAAGAAATTGGCGAATTGTGCTGTTTGGATGCTTTGCATATATGTTTCTTAGACTATATAGAAGCAATATATACAAAGATTTCAACCGTCTACCTGTTCCATTCATTGTTCTACTTGTCGAAAGTTACAAATAATTTCCTTTAAAGGATTAACAATGGGGCTCATTGTTCACTTAAACTTGAAGAACAAAAAATCGGCGAATTGTACTGTTTGGATGCTTTGCATATATATTTCTTAGACTATATAGAAGCAATATATACAATAATTTCAACAGTCTACCTGTTCCATTCATTGTTCTACTTGTCGAAATTTACAAATAATTTCCTTTAAAGGATTAACAATGGGGCTCGTAGTTCACTTAAACTTGAAGAACAAAAAATTGGCGAATGGTACTGTTTGGATGCTTTGCATATATGTTTCTTAGACTATATAGAAGCAATGTATACAAAGATTTCAACCGTCTACCTGTTCCATTCATTGTTCTACTTGTCGCAAGTTACAAATAATTTCCGTTAAAGTATTAACAATGGGGCTCGTAGTTCACTTAAACTTGAAGATCAAAAAATTGGCGAATTGTACTGTTTGGATGCTTTTCATATATGTTTCTTAGACTATATAGAAGCAATATATACAAAGATTTCAACCGTCTACCTGTTCCATTCATTGTTCTACTTGTCGAAAATTACAAATAATTTCCTATAAAGGATTAACCATTGGGGCTCATTGATCACTTACACTTGAAGAACAAAAAATTGGCGTATGGTACTGTTTGGATGCTTTGCATATATGTTTCTTAGACTATATAGAAGCAATATATACAATGATTTCAACAGTCTACCTGTTCCATTCATTGTTCTACTTGTCGAAATTTACAAATAATTTCCTTTAAAGGATTAACAATGGGGCTCGTAGTTCACTTAAACTTGAAGAACAAAAAGTGGCGAATGGTACTGTTAGGATGCTTTGCATATATGTTTCTTAGACTATATAGAAGCAATATATACATTGATTTCAACCGGCTACCTGTTCCATTCATTGTTCTACTTGTCGAAATTTACAAATAATTTCCGATAAAGGATTAACCATTGGGGCTCATTGTTCACTTAAACTTGAAGAACAAACAATTGGCGAATTGTACTGTTTGGATGCTTTGCATATATGTTTCTTAGACTATATAGATGCAATATATACAAAGATTTCAACCGGCTACCTGTTCCATTCATTGTTCTACTTGTCGAAAGTTACAAATAATTTCCTTTAAAGGATTAACCATTGGGGCTCATTGTTCACTTAAACTTGAAGAACAAAAAATTGGCGAATTGTACTGTTTGGATGCTTTGCATATATGTTTCTTATACTATATAGAAGCAATATATACAAAGATTTCAACCGTCTACGTGTTCCATTCATTGTTCTACTTGTCGAAAGTTACAATTAATTTCCGTTAAAGTATTAACAATGGGGCTCGTAGTTCACTTAAACTTGAAGAGCAAAAAATTGGCGAATTGTACTGTTTGGTTGCTTTGCATATATGTTTCTTGGACTATATAGAAGCAATATATACAATGATTTCAACCGTCTACCTGTTCCATTCATTGTTCTACTTGTCGAATGTTACAAATAGTTTCCGTTAAGGGATTAACAATGTGGATCGTAGTTTACTTAAACTTGAAGAACAAAAAATTGGCGAATTGTACTGTTTGGATGCTTTGCATATATGTTTCTTAGACTATATAGAAGCAATATATACAATGATTTCAACCGTCTACCTATTCCATTCATTGTTCTACTTGCCGAAATTTACAAATAATTTCCATTAAAGGATTAACAATGGGGCTCGTAGTTCACTTAAACTTGAAGAGCAAAAAATTGTCGAATTGTACTGTTTGGATGCTTTGCATATATGTTTCTTAAACTATATAGAATCAATATATACAATGATTTCAACCGTCTACCTGTTCCATTCATTGTTCTACTTGTCGAAAGTTACAAATAATTACCGTTAAGGGATTAACAATGGGGATCGTAGTTTACTTAAACTTGAAGAACAAAAAATTGGCGAATTGTACTGTTTGGATGCTTTGCATATATGTTTCTTAGACTATATAGAAGCAATATATACAATGATTTCAACCGTCTACCTGTTCCATTCATTGTTCTACTTGTCGAAAGTTACAAATAATTTCCGTTAAGTGATTAACAATGGGGATCGTAGTTTACTTAAACTTGAAGAACAAAAAATTGGCGAATTGTACTGTTTGGATGCTTTGCTTATATGTTTCTTAGACTATATAGAAGCAATATATACAAGGATTTCAACCGTCTACCTGTTCCATTCATTGTTCTACTTGTCGAAAGTTACAAATAATTACCGATAAAGGATTAACCATTGGGGCTCATTGTTCACTTACACTTGAAGAACAAAAAATTGGCGAATTGTACGGTTTGGATGCTTCGCATATATGTTTCTTATACTATATAGAAGCAATATATACAAAGATTTCAACCGTCTACCTGTTCCATTCACTGTTCTACTTGTCGAAAGTTACAAATAATTTCCGTTAAGGGATTAAAAATGGGGATCGTAGTTCACTTAAACTTGAAGAACAAAAAATTGGCGAATTGTACTGTTTGGATGCTTTGCATATATGTTTCTTAGACTATATAGAAGCAATATATACAATGATTTCAACCGTCTACCTGTTCCATTCATTGTTCTACTTGTCGAAAGTTACAAATAATTTCCGTTAAGTGATTAACAATGGGGATCGTAGTTTACTTAAGCTTGAAGAACAAAAAATTGGCGAATTGTACTGTTGGATGCTTTGCATATATGTTTCGTAGACTATATAGAAGCAATATATACAATGATTTCAACCGTCTACATGATCCATTCATTGTTCTACTTGTCGAAATTTATAAATAATTTCCTTTAAAGGATTATCAATGGGGCTCGCTGTTCACTTAAACTTGAAGAACAAAAAATTGGCGAATGGTACTGTTTGGATGCTTTGCATATATGTTTCTTAGATTATATAGAAGCAATATATACAAAGATTTCAACCGTCTACCTCATCCATTCATTGTTCTACTTGTCGAAAGTTACAAATAATTTCCGATAAAGGATTAACGATTGGGGCTCATTGTTCACTTAAACTTGAAGAACAAAAAATTGGCGAATGGTACTGTTTGGATGCTTTGCATGTATGTTTCTTAGACTATATGGAAGCAATATATACAAAGATTTCAACCGTCTACGTGTTCCAATCATTGTTCTACTTGTAGAAAGTTACAATTAATTTCCGTTAAAGGATTAACAATGGGGCTCGTAGTTCACTTAAACTTGAAGAACAAAAAATTGGCGAATTGTACTGTTTGGATGCTTTGCATATATGTTTCTTAGACTATATAGAAGCAATATATACAATGATTTCAACCGTCTACCTGTTCCATTCATTGTTCTACTTGTCGAAAGTTACAAATAAATTCCGATAACGGATTAAACATTGGGGCTCATTGTTCACTTAAACTTGAAGAACAAAAAATTGGCGAATTGTACTGTTTGGATGCTTTGCATATATGTTTCTTATACTATATAGAAGCAATATATACAAAGATTTCAACTGTCTACCTGTTCCATTCACTGTTCTACTTGTCGAAAGTTACAAATAATTTCCGTTAAGGGATTAAAAATGGGGATCGTAGTTCACTTAAACTTGAAGAACAAAAAATTGGCGAATTGTACTGTTTGGATGCTTTGCGTACATGTTTCTTAGACTATATGGAAGCAATATATACAAAAATTTCAACCATCTACGTGTTCCAATCATTGTTCTACTTGTCGAAAGTTACAAATAATTTCCGATAACGGATTAAACATTGGGGCTCATTGTTCACTTAAACTTGAAGAACAAAAAATTGGCGAACGGTACTGTTTGGATGCTTTGCATATATGTTTCTTAGACTATATAGAAGCAATATATACAAAGATTTCAACCGTCTACCTTTTCCATTCATTGTTCTACTTGTCGAAAGTTACAAATAATTTCCGATAACGGATTAAACATTGGGGCTCATTGTTCACTTAAACTTGAAGAACAAAAAATTGGCGAATTGTACTGTTTGGATGCTTTGCATATATGTTTCTTATACTATATAGAAGCAATATATACAAAGATTTCAACCGTCTACCTGTTCCATTCACTGTTCTACTTGTCGAAAGTTACAATTAATTTCCGTTAAGGGATTAACAATGGGGCTCGTAGTTCACTTAAACTTGAAGAACAAAAAATTGGCGAATGGTACTGTTTGGATGCTTTGCATAAATGTTTCTTAGACTATATAGAAGCAATATATACATTGATTTCAACCGGCTACCTGTTCCATTCATTGTTCTACTTGTCGAAATTTACAAATAATTTCCTTTAAAGGATTATCAATGGGACTCGTTGTTCACTTAAACTTGAAGAACAAAAAAGTGGCAAATGGTACTGTTTGGGTGCTTTGCATATATGTTTCTTAGACTATATAGAAGCAATATATACAAAGATTTCTACCGTCTACCTGTTCCATTCATTGTTCTATTTGTCGAAAGTTACAAATAATTTCCGATAAAGGATTAACAATGGGGCTCATTGTTCACTTAAACTTGGAGAACAAAAAATTGGCGAATGGTACTGTTTGGATGCTTTGCATATATGTTTCTTAGACTATATAGAAGCAATATATACAAAGATTTCAACCGTCTACCTGTTCCATTCATTGTTCTACTTGTCGAAAGTTACAAATAATTTCCTTTAAAGGATTAACAATGGGGCTCATTGTTCACTTAAACTTGAAGAACAAAAACTTGGCGAATTGTACTGTTTGGATGCTTTGCATATATGTTTCTTAGACTATATAGAAGCAATATATACAATGATTTCAACCGTCTACCTGTTCCATTCATTGTTCTTCTTGTCGACTGTTACAAATAATTTCCGTTTCATGATTATCAATGGGGCTCGTTGTTCACTTACACTTGAAGAACAAAAATTTGGCGAATGGTACTGTTTGGATGCTTTGCATATATGTTTCTTAGACTATATAGAAGCAATATATACAAAGATTTCAACCGTCTACCTGTTCCATTCATTGTTCTACTTGTCGAAATTTACAAATAATTTCCGATAACGGATTAACAATGGGGATCGTTGTTTACTTAAACTTGAAGAACAAAAAATTGGCGAATTGTACTGTTTGGATGCTTTGCATATATGTTTCTTAGACTATATAGAAGCAATATATACAATGATTTCAACCGTCTACCTGTTCCAATCATTGTTCTACTTGTCGAAATTTACAAATAATTTCCTTTAAAGGATTAACAATGGGGCTCGTTGTTCACTTAAACTTGAAGAACAAAAAATTGTCGAATTGTACTGTTTGGATGCTTTGCATATATGTTTCTTAGACTATTTAGAAGCAATATATAGAAAGATTTCACCCGTCTACCTGTACTATTCATTATTCTACTTGTAGAAAGTTACAAATAATTTCCATTTCATGATTATCAATGAGGCTCGCTGTTCACTTAAACTTGAAGATCAAAACATTGGCGAATGTTACTGTTTAGATGCTTTGCATATAGGTTTCTTAGACTATATAGAAGCAACATATACAAAGATTTCAACCGTCTACCTGTTCTATTCATTGTTCTACTTGTAGAAAGTTACAAATAATTCCCGTTTCATGATTATCAATGGGGCTCGCTGTTCACTTAAACTTGAAGATCAAAACATTGGCAATTGTTACTGTTTGGATGCTTTGCATATAGGTTTCTTAGACTATATAGAAGCAGCATATACAAAGATTTCAACCGTCTACCTGTCCTATTCATTGTTCTACTTGTAGAAAGTTACAAATAATTCCCGTTTCATGATTATCAATGGGGCTCGCTGTTCACTTAAACTTGAAGATCAAAAAATTGGCGATTGTTACTGTTTAGATGCTTTGCATATCGGTTTCTTAGACTATATAGAAGCAACATATACAAAGATTTAAACCGTCTACCTGTTCCAATCATTGTTCTACTTTTCGAAATTTACAAATAATTTCCATTAAAGGATTAACAATGGGGCTCGTTGTTCACTTAATCTTGAAGAACAAAAAATTGGCGAATGGTACTGTTTGGATGCTTTGCATATATGTTTCTTCGACTATATAGAAGCAATATATACATTGATTTCAACCGTCTACCTGTTCCATTCATTGTTCTACTTGCCGAAAGTTACAAATAATTACCGATAAAGGATTAACCATTGGGGCTCATTGTTCACTTAAACTTCAAGAACAAAAAATTGGCGAATTGTACTGTTTGGATGCTTTGCATATATGTTTCATAGACTATATAGATGCAATATATACAAAGATTTCAACCGTCTACCTGTTCCATTCATTGTTCTACTTGTCAAAAGTTACAAATAATTTCCTTTAAAGGATTAACAATGGGGCTCATTGTTCACTTAAACTTGAAGAACAAAAAATTGGCGAACTGTACTGTTTGGATGCTTTGCATATATGTTTCTTAGACTATATAGAAGCAATATATACAATGATTTCAACAGTCTACCTGTTCCATTCATTGTTCTACTTGTCGAAATTTACAAATAATTTCCTTTAAAGGATTAACAATGGGGCTCGTAGTTCACTTAAACTTGAAGAACAAAAAATTGGCGAATGGTACTGTTAGGATGCTTTGCATATATGTTTCTTAGACTATATAGAAGCAATATATACATTGATTTCAACCGGCTACCTGTTCCATTCATTGTTCTACTTGTCCAAATTTACAAATAATTTCCGATAAAGGATTAACCATTGGGGCTCATTGTTCACTTAAACTTGAAGAACAAACAATTGGCGAATTGTACTGTTTGGATGCTTTGCATATATGTTTCTTAGACTATATAGATGCAATATATACAAAGATTTCAACCGGCTACCTGTTCCATTCATTGTTCTACTTGTCGAAATTTACAAATAATTTCCGATAAAGGATTAACCATTGGGGCTCATTGTTCACTTAAACTTGAAGGACAAAAAATTGGCGAATGGTACTGTTTGGATGCTTTGCGTACATGTTTCTTAGACTATATGGAAGCAATATATACAAGGATTTCAACCGTCTACCTGTTCCATTCATTGTTCTACTTGTCGAAAGTTACAAATAATTACCGATAAAGGATTAACCATTGGGGCTCATTGTTAACTTAAACTTGAAGAACAAAAAATTGGCGAATTGTACTGTTTGGATGCTTTGCATATATGTTTCTTAGACTATATAGAAGCAATATATACAAAGATTTCAACCGTCTAACTGTTCCATTCATTGTTCTACTTGTCGAAAGTTACAAATAATTTCCTTTAAAGGATTAACCATTGGGGCTCATTGTTCACTTAAACTTGAAGAACAAAAAATTGGCGAATTGTACTGTTTGGATGCTTTGCATATATGTTTCTTATACTATATAGAAGCAATATATACAAAGATTTCAACCGTCTACGTGTTCCATTCATTGTTCTACTTGTCGAAAGTTACAATTAATTTCCGTTAAAGTATTAACAATGGGGCTCGTAGTTCACTTAAACTTGAAGAGCAAAAAATTGGCGAATTGTACTGTTTGGTTGCTTTGCAAATATGTTTCTTGGACTATATAGAAGCAATACATACAATGATTTCAACCGTCTACCTGTTCCATTCATAGTTCTACTTGTCGAATGTTACAAATAGTTTCCGTTAAGGGATTAACAATGTGGATCGTAGTTTACTTAAACTTGAAGAACAAAAAATTGGCGAATTGTACTGTTTGGATGCTTTGCATATATGTTTCTTAGACTATATAGAAGCAATATATACAATGATTTCAACCGTCTACCTATTCCATTCATTGTTCTACTTGCCGAAATTTACAAATAATTTCCATTAAAGGATTAACAATGGGGCTCGTAGTTCACTTAAACTTGAAGAGCAAAAAATTGTCGAATTGTACTGTTTGGATGCTTTGCATATATGTTTCTTAAACTATATAGAATCAATATATACAATGATTTCAACCGTCTACCTGTTCCATTCATTGTTCTACTTGTCGAAAGTTACAAATAATTACCGTTAAGGGATTAACAATGGGGATCGTAGTTTACTTAAACTTGAAGAACAAAAAATTGGCGAATTGTACTGTTTGGATGCTTTGCATATATGTTTCTTAGACTATATAGAAGCAATATATACAATGATTTCAACCGTCTACCTGTTCCATTCATTGTTCTACTTGTCGAAAGTTACAAATAATTTCCGTTAAGTGATTAACAATGGGGATCGTAGTTTACTTAAACTTGAAGAACAAAAAATTGGCGAATTGTACTGTTTGGATGCTTTGCTTATATGTTTCTTAGACTATATAGAAGCAATATATACAAGGATTTCAACCGTCTACCTGTTCCATTCATTGTTCTACTTGTCGAAAGTTACAAATAATTACCGATAAAGGATTAACCATTGGGGCTCATTGTTCACTTACACTTGAAGAACAAAAAATTGGCGAATTGTACGGTTTGGATGCTTCGCATATATGTTTCTTATACTATATAGAAGCAATATATACAAAGATTTCAACCGTCTACCTGTTCCATTCACTGTTCTACTTGTCGAAAGTTACAAATAATTTCCGTTAAGGGATTAAAAATGGGGATCGTAGTTCACTTAAACTTGAAGAACAAAAAATTGGCGAATTGTACTGTTTGGATGCTTTGCATATATGTTTCTTAGACTATATAGAAGCAATATATACAATGATTTCAACCGTCTACCTGTTCCATTCATTGTTCTACTTGTCGAAAGTTACAAATAATTTCCGTTAAGTGATTAACAATGGGGATCGTAGTTTACTTAAGCTTGAAGAACAAAAAATTGGCGAATTGTACTGTTGGAAGCTTTGCATATATGTTTCGTAGACTATATAGAAGCAATATATACAATGATTTCAACCGTCTACATGATCCATTCATTGTTCTACTTGTCGAAATTTATAAATAATTTCCTTTAAAGGATTATCAATGGGGCTCGCTGTTCACTTAAACTTGAAGAACAAAAAATTGGCGAATGGTACTGTTTGGATGCTTTGCATATATGTTTCTTAGATTATATAGAAGCAATATATACAAAGATTTCAACCGTCTACCTCATCCATTCATTGTTCTACTTGTCGAAAGTTACAAATAATTTCCGATAAAGGATTAACGATTGGGGCTCATTGTTCACTTAAACTTGAAGAACAAAAAATTGGCGAATGGTACTGTTTGGATGCTTTGCATGTATGTTTCTTAGACTATATGGAAGCAATATATACAAAGATTTCAACCGTCTACGTGTTCCAATCATTGTTCTACTTGTAGAAAGTTACAATTAATTTCCGTTAAAGGATTAACAATGGGGCTCGTAGTTCACTTAAACTTGAAGAACAAAAAATTGGCGAATTGTACTGTTTGGATGCTTTGCATATATGTTTCTTAGACTATATAGAAGCAATATATACAATGATTTCAACCGTCTACCTGTTCCATTCATTGTTCTACTTGTCGAAAGTTACAAATAAATTCCGATAACGGATTAAACATTGGGGCTCATTGTTCACTTAAACTTGAAGAACAAAAAATTGGCGAATTGTACTGTTTGGATGCTTTGCATATATGTTTCTTATACTATATAGAAGCAATATATACAAAGATTTCAACTGTCTACCTGTTCCATTCACTGTTCTACTTGTCGAAAGTTACAAATAATTTCCGTTAAGGGATTAAAAATGGGGATCGTAGTTCACTTAAACTTGAAGAACAAAAAATTGGCGAATTGTACTGTTTGGATGCTTTGCGTACATGTTTCTTAGACTATATGGAAGCAATATATACAAAGATTTCAACCATCTACGTGTTCCAATCATTGTTCTACTTGTCGAAAGTTACAAATAATTTCCGATAACGGATTAAACATTGGGGCTCATTGTTCACTTAAACTTGAAGAACAAAAAATTGGCGAACGGTACTGTTTGGATGCTTTGCATATATGTTTCTTAGACTATATAGAAGCAATATATACAAAGATTTCAACCGTCTACCTTTTCCATTCATTGTTCTACTTGTCGAAAGTTACAAATAATTTCCGATAACGGATTAAACATTGGGGCTCATTGTTCACTTAAAATTGAAGAACAAAAAATTGGCGAATTGTACTGTTTGGATGCTTTGCATATATGTTTCTTATACTATATAGAAGCAATATATACAAAGATTTCAACCGTCTACCTGTTCCATTCACTGTTCTACTTGTCGAAAGTTACAATTAATTTCCGTTAAGGGATTAACAATGGGGCTCGTAGTTCACTTAAACTTGAAGAACAAAAAATTGGCGAATGGTACTGTTTGGATGCTTTGCATAAATGTTTCTTAGACTATATAGAAGCAATATATACATTGATTTCAACCGGCTACCTGTTCCATTCATTGTTCTACTTGTCGAAATTTACAAATAATTTCCTTTAAAGGATTATCAATGGGGCTCGTTGTTCACTTAAACTTGAAGAACAAAAAAGTGGCAAATGGTACTGTTTGGGTGCTTTGCATATATGTTTCTTAGACTATATAGAAGCAATATATACAAAGATTTCTACCGTCTACCTGTTCCATTCATTGTTCTATTTGTCGAAAGTTACAAATAATTTCCGATAAAGGATTAACAATGGGGCTCATTGTTCACTTAAACTTGGAGAACAAAAAATTGGCGAATGGTACTGTTTGGATGCTTTGCATATATGTTTCTTACACTATATAGAAGCAATATATACAAAGATTTCAACCGTCTACCTGTTCCATTCATTGTTCTACTTGTCGAAAGTTACAAATAATTTCCTTTAAAGGATTAACAATGGGGCTCATTGTTCACTTAAACTTGAAGAACAAAAACTTGGCGAATTGTACTGTTTGGATGCTTTGCATATATGTTTCTTAGACTATATAGAAGCAATATATACAATGATTTCAACCGTCTACCTGTTCCATTCATTGTTCTTCTTGTCGACTGTTACAAATAATTTCCGTTTCATGATTATCAATGGGGCTCGTTGTTCACTTACACTTGAAGAACAAAAAATTGGCGAATGGTACTGTTTGGATGCTTTGCATATATGTTTCTTAGATTATATAGAAGCAATATATACAAAGATTTCAACCGTCTACCTGTTCTATTCATTGTTCTACTTGTCGAAAGTTACAAATAATTTCCGATAAAGGATTAATCATTGAAGCTCATTGTTCACTTAAACTTGAAGAACAAAAAATTGGCGAATGGTACTGTTTGGATGCTTTGCGTACATGTTTCTTAGACTATATGGAAGCAATATATACAAAGATTTCAACCGTCTACGTGTTCCAATCATTGTTCTACTTGTAGAAAGTTACAATTAATTTCCGTTAAAGGATTAACAATGGGCTCGTAGTTCACTTAAACTTGAAGAACAAAAAATTCGTGAATTGTACAGTTTGGATGCTTTGCATATATGTTTCGTAGATTATATAGAAGCAATATATACAATGATTTCAACCGTCTACCAGTTCCATTCCTTGTTCTACTTGTCGAAAGTTACAAATAATTTCCTTTAAAGGATTAACAATGGGGCTCGTTGTTCACTTAAACTTGAAGAACAATGAATTGGCGACTTGTACTGTTTGGATGCTTTGCATATATGTTTCTTAGGCTATACTGAAGCAATATATACAATGATTTCAACCGTCTACCTATTCCATTCATTATTCTACTTGCCGAAAGTTAGAAATAATTACCGTTAAAGAAATAACAATGGGGATCGTAGTTCACTGAAACTTCAAGAACAATAAATTGGCGAATTGTACTGTTTGGATGCTTTGCACATATGTTTCTTAGACTATATAGAAGCAATATATACAATGATTTCAACCGTCTACATGATCCATTCATTGTTCTACTTGTCGAAATTTAGAAATAATTTCCTTTAAAGGATTAACAATGGGGTTCTTTGTTCACTTAAACTTGAAGAACAATGAATTGGCGACTTGTACTGTTTGGATGCTTTGCATATATGTTTCTTAGGCTATACTGAAGCAATATATACAATGATTTCAACCGTCTACCTATTCCATTCATTATTCTACTTGCCGAAATTTACAAATAATTTCCTTTAAAGGATTAACAATGGGGATCGTAGTTCACTTAAACTTGAAGGACAAAAAATTGGCGAATTGTACTGTTTGGATGCTTTGCATATATGTTTCGTAGACTATATAGAAGCAATATATACAATGATTTCAACCGTCTACATGATCCATTCATTGTTCTACTTGTCGAAATTTACAAATAATTTCCTTTAAAGGATTAACAATGGGGTTCGTTGTTCACTTAAACTTGAAGAACAATGAATTGGCGAATTGTACTGTTTGGATGCTTTGCACATATGTTTCTTAGACTATATAGAAGCAATATATACAATGATTTCAACCGTCTACCAGTTCCATTCCTTGTTCTACTTGTCGAAAGTTACAAATAATTTCCTTTAAAGGATTAACAATGGGGCTCGTTGTTCACTTAAACTTGAAGAACAATGAATTGGCGACTTGTACTGTTTGGATGCTTTGCATATATGTTTCTTATGCTATACTGAAGCAATATATACAATGATTTCAACCGTCTACCTATTCCATTCATTATTCTACTTGCCGAAATTTACAAATAATTTCCTTTAAAGGATTAACAATGGGGCTCGTAGTTCACTTAAACTTGAAGAGCAAAAAATTGGCGAATTGTACTGTTTGTTCGCTATGCATATATGTTTCTTAGACTATATAGACGCAATATATACAATGATTTCAACCGTCTACCTATTCCATTCATTATTCTACTTGCCGAAATTTACAAATAATTTCCTTTAAAGGATTAACAATGGGGATCGTAGTTCACTTAAACTTGAAGGACAAAAAATTGGCGAATGGTACTGTTTGGATGCTTTGCATATATGTTTCTTAGACTATATGGAAGCAATATATACAAATATTTCAACCGTCTACGTGTGCCAATCATTGTTCTACTCGTCGAAATTTACAAATAATTTCCTTTAAAGGATTAACAATGGGGCTCATTGTTCACTTAAACTTGAAGAACATAAAATTGGCGAATTGTACTGTTTGGATGCTTTGCATATATGTTTTTCAGACTATATAGAAGCAATATATACAAAGATTTCAACCGTCTACCTGTTCCATTCATTGTTCTACTTGTCGAAAGTTACAAATAATTTCCTTTAAAGGATTAACAATGGGGCTCGTTGTTCGCTTAAACTTGAAGAACAATGAATTGGCGACTTGTACTGTTTGGATGCTTTGCATATATGTTTCTTATGCTATACTGAAGCAATATATACAATGATTTCAACCGTCTACCTATTCCATTCATTATTCTACTTGCCGAAATTTACAAATAATTTCCTTTAAAGGATTAACAATGGGGCTCGTAGTTCACTTAAACTTGAAGAGCAAAAAATTGGCGAATTGTACTGTTTGTTCGCTATGCATATATGTTTCTTAGACTATATAGACGCAATATATACAATGATTTCAACCGTCTACCTATTCCATTCATTATTCTACTTGCCGAAATTTACAAATAATTTCCTTTAAAGGATTAACAATGGGGATCGTAGTTCACTTAAACTTGAAGGACAAAAAATTGGCGAATGGTACTGTTTGGATGCTTTGCATATATGTTTCTTAGACTATATGGAAGCAATATATACAAATATTTCAACCGTCTACGTGTGCCAATCATTGTTCTACTCGTCGAAATTTACAAATAATTTCCTTTAAAGGATTAACAATGGGGCTCATTGTTCACTTAAACTTGAAGAACATAAAATTGGCGAATTGTACTGTTTGGATGCTTTGCATATATGTTTTTCAGACTATATAGAAGCAATATATACAAAGATTTCAACCGTCTACCTGTTCCATTCATTGTTCTACTTGTCGAAAGTTACAAATAATTTCCGATAAAGGATTAACAATGGGGCTCATTGTTCACTTAAACTTGAAGAACAAAAAATTGGCGAATGGTACTGTTTGGATGCTTTGCATATATGTTTCTTAGACTATATAGAAGCAATATATACAATGATTTCAACCGTCTACATGATCCATTCATTGTTCTACTTGTCGAAATTTACAAATAATTTCCTTTAAAGGATTAACAATGGGGCTCGTAGTTCACTTAAACTTGAAGAACAAAAAATTGGCGAATTGTACTGTTTGGATGCATTGCATGTATGTTTCTTATACTATATAGAAGCAATATATACAAAGATTTCAACCGTCTACCTGTTCCATTCAATGTTCTACTTGTCGAAAGTTACAAATAATTTCCGATAAAGGATTAACAATGGAGCTCATTGTTCACTTAAACTTGAAGAACAAAAAATTGACGAATGGTACTGTTTGGATGCTTTGCGTACATGTTTCTTAGACCATATGGAAGCAATATATACAAAGATTTCAACCGTCTACGTGTTCCAATCATTGTTCTACTTGTCGACATTTACAAATAATTTCCTTTAAAGGATTAACAATGGGGCTCGTTGTTCACTTAAACTTGAAGAACAATAAATTGGCGAATTGTACTGTTTGGATGCTTTGCATATATGTTTCTTAGACTATATAGAAGCAATATATAGAAAGATTTCAACCGTCTAACTGTTCCATTCATTGTTCTACTTGTCGAAAGTTAGAAATAATTTCCGTTAAGGGATTAACAATGGGACTCGTAGTTCACTTAAACTTGAAGAACAAAAAATTGGCGAATTGTACTGTTTGGATGCTTTGCATATAGGTTTCTTAGACTATATAGAAGCAACATATACAAAGATTTCAACCGTCTTACAGTTCCATTCATTGTTCTACTTGTCGAAAGTTACAAATAATTTCCGATAAAGGATTAACAATGGGGCTCATTGTTCACTTAAACTTGAAGAACAAAGAATTGGCGAATGGTACTGTTTAGATGCTTTGCATATATGTTTCTTAGACTATATAGAAGCAATATATACATTGATTTCAACCGTCTACCTGTTCCATTCATTGTTCTACTTGTCGCAAGTTACAAATAATTTCCTTTAAAGGATTAACAATGGGGCTCGTAGTTCACTTAAACTTGAAGAACAAAAAATTGGCGAATTGTACTGTTTGGATGCTTTGCATATATGTTTCTTAGACTATATAGAAGCAATATATACAAAGATTTCAACCGTCTACGTGTTCCAATCATTGTTCTACTTGTAGAAAGTTACAATTAATTTCCGTTAAAGGATTAACAATGGGGCTCATTGTTCACTTAAACTTGAAGAACAAAAAATTGGCGAATGGTACTGTTTGGATGCTTTGCGTACATGTTTCTTAGACTATATGGAAGCAATATATACAATGATTTCAACCGTCTACCTGTTCCATTCATTGTTCTACTTGTCGCAAGTTACAAATAATTTCCGTTAAAGTATTAACAATGGGGCTCGTAGTTCACTTAAACTTGAAGATCAAATAATTGGCGAATTGTACTGTTTGGATGATATGCAGATATGTTTTTCAGACTATATAGAAGCAATATATACAAAGATTTCAACCGTCTACCTGTTCCATTCATTGTTCTACTTGTCGAAAGTTACGAATAATTTCCGATAAAGGATTAACATTGGGGCTCATTGTTCACTTAAACTTGAAGAACAAAAAATTGGCGAATGGTACTGTTTGGATGCTTTGCATATATGTTTCTTAGACTATATGGAAGCAATATACCAGGTGTGTCGGTAATTACTTTCCGGTTTTTATAATAGACGTCACTAGCCATAACTATGCAATATTATGATTTGATACGTATGTCATTTTTTTCTTCTGACATTAACCTCTAAACTACATATGTTACATTCCGCGAAAATATCAGCGTTATAGAACTACAATTTTTTGAAAATGGCATGTTTTGTGCCTGAAAACGTGCATTTGCGGCACGCATTACTTTTCTTATTTAATCAAAAGAAAAAAGCCGCTGAAAGTCATCGTTTGCTGGTAGAGACTTACGGTGAGCACGCCCCAACTATAAGAACCTGTGAAACGTGGTTCCGACAATTCAAATGTGGTAACATCAACGTTCAAGACAAAGAGCGTCCTGGTAGGCCGAAAACGTTTGAAGATGCAGAATTGCAGGAGTTACTGGATGAAGACCCAACACAAACACAAAAACTATTGGCAGAAAAGTTGAATGTGAGCCGAGTAGCAATTTCTGAAAGATTACAAGCAATGGGAAAGATCCAAAAAATGGGAAGATGGGTGCCGCATCAATTGAATGACAGGCAACTGGAAAATCGAAAAATCGTCTTTGAAATGCTGCTTCAAAGGAACGAAAGGAAGTCATATCTGCATCGTATAATAACGGGTGATGAAAAATGGATTTATTTTGAAAATCCGAAGCGAAAAAAAGCATGGTTATCACCAGGCGAAGTCGCCCCATCGAACGCAAGGCCAAATCGCTTTGGTCGCAAGACCATGCTCTGTGTCTGGTGGGACCAGGTTGGCGTCATTTATTATGAACTGTTGAAACCTGGAGAAACAGTTAATACTCATCGCTACCAACAACAAATGATCAATTTGAACTATGCATTGATCGAAAAACGTCCACAGTACGCTCAAAGGCATGATAAGGTGATTTTGCAGTATGACAACGCGCCGTCTCATACAGCAAAACCAATCAAAGAAGTACTGAAATCACTTGGATGGGAAGTTTTAGCGCACCCGCCGTATTCTCCAGACCTGGCTCCATCGGATTACCATCTTTTCGCTTCGATGGGACACGCGCTTGCAGAGCAACACTTCTCCGATTTCGAAGAAGTTAAAAAATGGCTCGATGAGTGGTTTAACTCAAAGGAGAAACAGTTTTTTTGGAATGGCATCCACAAATTGCCTGAGAGATGGGCAAAATATATCGAAGCAATTGGCCAATACTTTGAGTAAATAAATTTTAACTATTCAGTTTAAATAACGTGTTTTCTTTACCGATAAAACCGGAAAGGACTTACCGACACACCTGGTATACAAATATTTCAACCGTCTACGTGTGCCAATCATTGTTCTACCTGTCGAAATTTACAAATAATTTCCTTTAAAGGATTAACAATGGGGCTCGTTGTTCACTTAAACTTGAAGAACAATAAATTGGCGAATTGTACTGTTTGGATGCTATGCATATATGTTTCTTAGACTATATAGAAGCAATATATACAAAGATTTCAACCGTCTACGTGTTCCAATCATTGTTCTACTTGTAGAAAGTTACAATTAATTTCCGTTAAAGGATTAACAATGGGGCTCATTGTTCACTTAAACTTGAAGAACAAAAAATTGGCGAATGGTACTGTTTGGATGCTTTGCGTACATGTTTCTTAGACTATATGGAAGCAATATATACAAAGATTTTAACCGTCGGCGTGTTCCAATCATTGTTCTACTTGTCGAAATTTACAAATAATTTCCTTTAAAGGATTAACAATGGGGCTCGTAGTTCACTTAAACTTGAAGAACAAAAAATTGGCGAATGGTACTGTTTGGATGCTTTGCGTACATGTTTCTTAGACTATATGGAAGCAATATATACAAAGATTTCAACCGTCGGCGTGTTCCAATCATTGTTCTACTTGTCGAAATTTACAAATAATTTCCTTTAAAGGATTAACAATGGGGCTCATTGTTCACTTAAACTTGAAGAACAAAAAATTGGCGAATGGTACTGTTTGGATGCTCTGCGTACATGTTTCTTAGACCATATGGAAGCAATATATACAAAGATTTCAACCGTCTACGTGTTCCAATCATTGTTCTACTTGTCGAAATTTACAAATAATTTCCTTTAAAGGATTAACAATGGGGCTCGTTGTTCAATTAAACTTGAAGAACAATAAATTGGCGAATTGTACTGTTTGGATGCTTTGCATATATGTTTCTTAGACTATATAGAAGCAATATATACAATGATTTCAACCGTCTACCTGTTCCATTCATTGTTCTACTTGTCGCAAGTTACAAATAATTTCCGTTAAAGTATTAACAATGGGGCTCGTAGTTCACTTAAACTTGAAGATCAAAAAATTGGCGAATTGTACTGTTTGGATGCTTTGCATATATGTATCTTAAACTATATAGAAGCAATATATACAATGATTTCAACCGTCTACCTGTTCCATTCATTGTTCTACTTGTCGAAAGTTACAAATAATTTCCGTTAAGTGATTAACAATGGGGATCGTAGTTGACTTAAACTTGAAGAACAAAAAATTGGCGAATTGTACTGTTTGGATGCTTTGCATATATGTTTCTTAGACTATATAGAAGCAATATATACAATGATTTCAACCGTCTACCTGTTCCATTCATTGTTCTACTTGTCGAAAGTTACAAATAATTTCCGTTAAGGGATTAACAATGGGGATCGTAGTTTACTTAAACTTGAAGAACAAAAAATTGGCGAATTGTACTGTTTGGATGCTTTGCTTATATGTTTCTTAGACTATATAGAAGCAATATATACAAGGATTTCAACCGTCTACCTGGTCCATTCATTGTTCTACTTGTCGAAAGTTACAAATAATTACCGATAAAGGATTAACCATTGGGGCTCATTGTTCACTTAAACTTGAAGAACAAAAAATTGGCGAATTGTACTGTTTGGATGCTTTGCATATATGTTTCATAGACTATATAGATGCAACATATACAAAGATTTCAACCGTCTACCTGTTCCATTCATTGTTCTACTTGTCGAAAGTTACAAATAATTTCCTTTAAAGGATTAACAATGGGGCTCATTGTTCACTTAAACTTGAAGAACAAAAAATTGGCGAACTGTACTGTTTGGATGCTTTGCATATATGTTTCTTAGACTATATAGAAGCAATATATACAATGATTTCAACAGTCTACCTGTTGCATTCATTGTTCTACTTGTCGAAATTTACAAATAATTTCCTATAAAGGATTAACAATGGGGCTCGTAGTTCACTTAAACTTGAAGAACAAAAAATTGGCGAATGGTACTGTTAGGATGCTTTGCATATATGTTTCTTAGACTATATAGAAGCAATATATACATTGATTTCAACCGGCTACCTGTTCCATTCATTGTTCTACTTGTCGAAATTTACAAATAATTTCCGATAAAGGATTAACCATTGGGGCTCATTGTTCACTTAAACTTGAAGAACAAACAATTGGCGAATTGTACTGTTTGGATGCTTTGCATATATGTTTCTTCGACTATATAGAAGCAATATATACATTGATTTCAACCGTCTACCTGTTCCATTCATTGTTCTACTTGTCGAATGTTACAAATAATTTCCGTTTCATGATTAACAATGGGGCTCGTAGTTCACTTAAACTTGAAGATCAAATAATTGGCGAATTGTACTGTTTGGATGATATGCAGATATGTTTCTTAGACTATATAGAAGCAATATAAACAATGATTTCAACCGTCTACCTGTTCTTTTCATTGTTCTACTTGTCGAAAATTACAAATAATTTCCGATAAAGGATTAATCATTGAAGCTCATTGTTCACTTAAACTTGAAGAACAAAAAATTGGCGAATGGTACTGTTTGGATGCTTTGCGAACATGTTTCTTAGACTATATGGAAGCAATATATACAAAGATTTCAACCGTCTACGTGTTCCAATCATTGTTCTACTTGTAGAAAGTTACAATTAATTTCCGTTAAAGGATTAACAATGGGCTCGTAGTTCACTTAAACTTGAAGAACAAAAAATTGGCGAATTGTACTGTTTGGATGCTTTGCATATATGTTTCATAGACTATATAGATGCAATATATACAAAGATTTCAACCGTCTACCTGTTCCATTCATTGTTTTACTTGTCGAAAGTTAGAAATAATTACCGTTAAAGAAATAACAATGGGGATCGTAGTTCACTGAAACTTGAAGAACAATAAATTGGCGAATTGTACTGTTTGGATGCTTTGCACATATGTTTCTTAGACTATATAGAAGCATTATATACAATGATTTCAACCGTCTACATGATCCATTCATTGTTCTACTTGTCGAAATTTAGAAATAATTTCCTTTAAAGGATTAACAATGGGGTTCTTTGTTCACTTAAACTTGAAGAACAATGAATTGGCGAATTGTACTGTTTGGATGCTTTGCACATATGTTTCTTAGACTATATAGAAGCAATATATACAATGATTTCAACCGTCTACCAGTTCCATTCCTTGTTCTACTTGTCGAAAGTTACAAATAATTTCCTTTAAAGGATTAACAATGGGGCTCGTTGTTCACTTAAACTTGAAGAACAATGAATTGGCGACTTGTACTGTTTGGATGCTTTGCATATATGTTTCTTAGGCTATACTGAAGCAATATATACAATGATTTCAACCGTCTACCTATTCCATTCATTATTCTACTTGCCGAAATTTACAAATAATTTCCTTTAAAGGATTAACAATGGGGCTCGTTGTTCACTTAAACTTGAAGAACAAAAAATTGGCGAATGGTACTGTTTGGATGCTTTACATATATGTTTCTTAGACTATACAGAAGCAATATATACAATGATTTCAACCGTCTACCTGTTCCAGTCACTGTTCTACTTGTCGAAATATACAAATAATTTCCTTTAAAGGATTAACAATGGGGTTCGTTGTTCACTTAAACTTGAAGAACAATGAATTGGCGACTTGTACTGTTTGGATGCTTTGCACATATGTTTCTTAGACTATATAGAAGCAATATATACAAAGATTTCAACCGTCTACCTATTCCATTAAATATTCTACTTGCCGAAATTTACAAATAATTTCCTTTAAAGGATTAACAATGGGGATCGTAGTTCACTTAAACTTGAAGGACAAAAAATTGGCGAATTGTACTGTTTGGATGCTTTGCATATATGTTTCGTAGACTATATAGAAGCAATATATACAATGATTTCAACCGTCTACATGATCCATTCATTGTTCTACTTTTCGAAATTTACAAATAATTTCCTTTAAAGGATTAACAATGGGGTTCGTTGTTCACTTAAACTTGAAGAACAATGAATTGGCGAATTGTACTGTTTGGATGCTTTGCACATATGTTTCTTAGACTATATAGAAGCAATATATACAATGATTTCAACCGTCTACCAGTTCCATTCCTTGTTCTACTTGTCGAAAGTTACAAATAATTTCCTTTAAAGGATTAACAATGGGGCTCGTTGTTCACTTAAACTTGAAGAACAATGAATTGGCGACTTGTACTGTTTGGATGCTTTGCATATATGTTTCTTAGGCTATACTGAAGCAATATATACAATGATTTCAACCGTCTACCTATTCCATTCATTATTCTACTTGCCGAAATTTACAAATAATTTCCTTTAAAGGATTAACAATGGGGATCGTAGTTCACTTAAACTTGAAGGACAAAAAATTGGCGAATTGTACTGTTTGGATGCTTTGCATATATGTTTCGTAGACTATATAGAAGCAATATATACAATGATTTCAACCGTCTACATGATCCATTCATTGTTCTACTTGTCGAAATTTAGAAATAATTTCCTTTAAAGGATTAACAATGGGGTTCGTTGTTCACTTAAACTAGAAGAACAATGAATTGGCGAATTGTACTGTTTGGATGCTTTGCACATATGTTTCTTAGACTATATAGTAGCAATATATACAATGATTTCAACCGTCTACCAGTTCCATTCCTTGTTCTACTTGTCGAAAGTTACAAATAATTTCCTTTAAAGGATTAACAATGGGGCTCGTTGTTCACTTAAACTTGAAGAACAATGAATTGGCGACTTGTACTGTTTGGATGCTTTGCATATATGTTTCTTAGACTATATGGAAGCAATATATACAATGATTTCAACCGTCTACCTGTTCCATTCATTGTTCTACTTGTCGCAAGTTACAAATAATTTCCGTTAAAGTATTAACAATGGGGCTCGTAGTTCACTTAAACTTGAAGATCAAATAATTGGCGAATTGTACTGTTTGGATGATATGCAGATATGTTTCTTAGACTATATAGAAGCAATATATATAATGATTTCAACCGTCTACCTGTTCCATTCCTTGTTCTACTTGTCGAAAGTTACAAATAATTTCCTTTAAAGGATTAACAATGGGGCTCGTTGTTCACTTAAACTTGAAGAACAATGAATTGGCGACTGGTACTGTTTGGATGCTTTGCATATATGTTTCTTAGACTATATAGAAGCTATATATACAAATATTTCAACCGTCTACGTGTGCCGATCATTGTTCTACTCGTCGAAATTTACAAATAATTTCCTTTAAAGGATTAACAATGGGGCTCATTGTTCACTTAAACTTGAAGAACAAAAAATTGGCGAATGGTACTGTTTGGATGCTTTGCGTACATGTTTCTTAGACTATATGGAAGCAATATATACAAAGATTTCAACCGTATACGTGTTCCAATCATTGTTCTACTTGTAGAAAGTTACAATTAATTTCCGTTAAAGGATTAACAATGGGGCTCGTAGTTCACTTAAACTTGAAGATCAAATAATTGGCGAATTGTCCTGTTTGGATGATATGCAGATATGTTTCTTAGACTATATAGAAGCAATATATAGAAGGATTTCCTCCGTCTACCTGTTCCATTCATTGTTCTACTTGTAGAAAATTACAATTAATTTCCGTTAAAGTATTAACAATGGGGCTCGTAGTTCACATAAACTTGAAGAACAAAAAATTGGCGAATGGTACTGATTGGATGCTTTGCATATATGTTTCTTAGACTATGTAGAAGCAATATATATAATGATTTCAACCGTCAACCTGTTCCATTCATTGTTCTACATGTCGAAATTTACAAATAATTTCCTTTTCATGATTATCAATGGGGCTCGTTGTTTACTTAAACTTGAAGAACAATAAATTGGCAAATTGTACTGTTTGGATGCTTTGCGTACATGTTTCTTAGACTATATAGAAGCACTATATACAAAGATTTCAACCGTATACCTGTTCCATTCATTGTTCTAATTGTCGAAAGTTACTAATAATTTCCGATAAAGGATTAACAATGGGGCTCATTGTTCACTTAACCTTGAAGAACAAAAAATTGGCGAATGGTACTGTTTGGATGCTTTGCATATATGTTTCTTAGACTATATGGAAGCAATATATATAAATATTTCAACCGTCTACGTGTGCCAATCATTGTTCTACTCGTCGAAATTTACAAATAATTTCCTTTAAAGGATTAACAATGGGGCTCATTGTTCACTTAAACTTGAAGAACATAAAATTGGAGAATTGTACTGTTTGGATGCTTTGCATATATGTTTTTCAGACTATATAGAAGCAATATATACAAAGATTTCAACCGTCTACCTGTTCCATTCATTGTTCTACTTGTCGAAAGTTACAAATAATTTCCGATAAAGGATTAACATTGGGGCTCATTGTTCACTTAAACTTGAAGAACAAAAAATTGGCGAATGGTACTGTTTGGATGCTTTGCATATATGTTTCTTAGACTATATGGAAGCAATATATACAAATATTTCAACCGTCTACGTGTGCCAATCATTGTTCTACTTGTCGAAATTTACAAATAATTTCCTTTAAAGGATTAACAATGGGGCTCGTTGTTCACTTAAACTTGAAGAACAATAAATTGGCGAATTGTACTGTTTGGATGCTATGCATATATGTTTTTTAGACTATATAGAAGCAATATATACAAAGATTTCAACCGTCTACGTGTTCCAATCATTGTTCTACTTGTAGAAAGTTACAATTAATTTCCGTTAAAGGATTAACAATGGGGCTCATTGTTCACTTAAACTTGAAGAACAAAAAATTGGCGAATGGTACTGTTTGGATGCTTTGCGTACATGTTTCTTAGACTATATGGAAGCAATATATACAAAGATTTCAACCGTCGGCGTGTTCCAATCATTGTTCTACTTGTCGAAATTTACAAATAATTTCCTTTAAAGGATTAACAATGGGGCTCGTAGTTCACTTAAACTTGAAGAACAAAAAATTGGCGAATGGTACTGTTTGGATGCTTTGCGTACATGTTTCTTAGACTATATGGAAGCAATATATACAAAGATTTCAACCGTCGGCGTGTTCCAATCATTGTTCTACTTGTCGAAATTTACAAATAATTTCCTTTAAAGGATTAACAATGGGGCTCATTGTTCACTTAAACTTGAAGAACAAAAAATTGGCGAATGGTACTGTTTGGATGCTTTGCGTACATGTTTCTTAGACCATATGGAAGCAATATATACAAAGATTTCAACCGTCTACGTGTTCCAATCATTGTTCTACTTGTCGAAATTTACAAATAATTTCCTTTAAAGGATTAACAATGGGGCTCGTTGTTCACTTAAACTTGAAGAACAATAAATTGGCGAATTGTACTGTTTGGATGCTTTGCATATATGTTTCTTAGACTATATAGAAGCAATATATACAAAGATTTCAACCGTCTACGTGTTCCAATCATTGTTCTACTTGTAGAAAGTTACAATTAATTTCCGTTAAAGGATTAACAATGGGGCTCATTGTTCACTTAAACTTGAAGAACAAAAAATTGGCGAATGGTACTGTTTGGATGCTTTGCGTACATGTTTCTTAGACTATATGGAAGCAATATATACAATGATTTCAACCGTCTACCTGTTCCATTCATTGTTCTACTTGTCGCAAGTTACAAATAATTTCCGTTAAAGTATTAACAATGGGGCTCGTAGTTCACTTAAACTTGAAGATCAAATAATTGGCGAATTGTACTGTTTGGATGATATGCAGATATGTTTTTCAGACTATATAGAAGCAATATATACAAAGATTTCAACCGTCTACCTGTTCCATTCATTGTTCTACTTGTCGAAAGTTACGAATAATTTCCGATAAAGGATTAACATTGGGGCTCATTGTTCACTTAAACTTGAAGAACAAAAAATTGGCGAATGGTACTGTTTGGATGCTTTGCGTACATGTTTCTTAGACTATATGGAAGCAATATATACAAAGATTTTAACCGTCGGCGTGTTCCAATCATTGTTCTACTTGTCGAAATTTACAAATAATTTCCTTTAAAGGATTAACAATGGGGCTCGTAGTTCACTTAAACTTGAAGAACAAAAAATTGGCGAATGGTACTGTTTGGATGCTTTGCGTACATGTTTCTTAGACTATATGGAAGCAATATATACAAAGATTTCAACCGTCGGCGTGTTCCAATCATTGTTCTACTTGTCGAAATTTACAAATAATTTCCTTTAAAGGATTAACAATGGGGCTCATTGTTCACTTAAACTTGAAGAACAAAAAATTGGCGAATGGTACTGTTTGGATGCTCTGCGTACATGTTTCTTAGACCATATGGAAGCAATATATACAAAGATTTCAACCGTCTACGTGTTCCAATCATTGTTCTACTTGTCGAAATTTACAAATAATTTCCTTTAAAGGATTAACAATGGGGCTCGTTGTTCAATTAAACTTGAAGAACAATAAATTGGCGAATTGTACTGTTTGGATGCTTTGCATATATGTTTCTTAGACTATATAGAAGCAATATATACAATGATTTCAACCGTCTACCTGTTCCATTCATTGTTCTACTTGTCGCAAGTTACAAATAATTTCCGTTAAAGTATTAACAATGGGGCTCGTAGTTCACTTAAACTTGAAGATCAAAAAATTGGCGAATTGTACTGTTTGGATGCTTTGCATATATGTATCTTAAACTATATAGAAGCAATATATACAATGATTTCAACCGTCTACCTGTTCCATTCATTGTTCTACTTGTCGAAAGTTACAAATAATTTCCGTTAAGTGATTAACAATGGGGATCGTAGTTGACTTAAACTTGAAGAACAAAAAATTGGCGAATTGTACTGTTTGGATGCTTTGCATATATGTTTCTTAGACTATATAGAAGCAATATATACAATGATTTCAACCGTCTACCTGTTCCATTCATTGTTCTACTTGTCGAAAGTTACAAATAATTTCCGTTAAGGGATTAACAATGGGGATCGTAGTTTACTTAAACTTGAAGAACAAAAAATTGGCGAATTGTACTGTTTGGATGCTTTGCTTATATGTTTCTTAGACTATATAGAAGCAATATATACAAGGATTTCAACCGTCTACCTGGTCCATTCATTGTTCTACTTGTCGAAAGTTACAAATAATTACCGATAAAGGATTAACCATTGGGGCTCATTGTTCACTTAAACTTGAAGAACAAAAAATTGGCGAATTGTACTGTTTGGATGCTTTGCATATATGTTTCATAGACTATATAGATGCAACATATACAAAGATTTCAACCGTCTACCTGTTCCATTCATTGTTCTACTTGTCGAAAGTTACAAATAATTTCCTTTAAAGGATTAACAATGGGGCTCATTGTTCACTTAAACTTGAAGAACAAAAAATTGGCGAACTGTACTGTTTGGATGCTTTGCATATATGTTTCTTAGACTATATAGAAGCAATATATACAATGATTTCAACAGTCTACCTGTTGCATTCATTGTTCTACTTGTCGAAATTTACAAATAATTTCCTATAAAGGATTAACAATGGGGCTCGTAGTTCACTTAAACTTGAAGAACAAAAAATTGGCGAATGGTACTGTTAGGATGCTTTGCATATATGTTTCTTAGACTATATAGAAGCAATATATACATTGATTTCAACCGGCTACCTGTTCCATTCATTGTTCTACTTGTCGAAATTTACAAATAATTTCCGATAAAGGATTAACCATTGGGGCTCATTGTTCACTTAAACTTGAAGAACAAACAATTGGCGAATTGTACTGTTTGGATGCTTTGCATATATGTTTCTTCGACTATATAGAAGCAATATATACATTGATTTCAACCGTCTACCTGTTCCATTCATTGTTCTACTTGTCGAATGTTACAAATAATTTCCGTTTCATGATTAACAATGGGGCTCGTAGTTCACTTAAACTTGAAGATCAAATAATTGGCGAATTGTACTGTTTGGATGATATGCAGATATGTTTCTTAGACTATATAGAAGCAATATAAACAATGATTTCAACCGTCTACCTGTTCTTTTCATTGTTCTACTTGTCGAAAATTACAAATAATTTCCGATAAAGGATTAATCATTGAAGCTCATTGTTCACTTAAACTTGAAGAACAAAAAATTGGCGAATGGTACTGTTTGGATGCTTTGCGAACATGTTTCTTAGACTATATGGAAGCAATATATACAAAGATTTCAACCGTCTACGTGTTCCAATCATTGTTCTACTTGTAGAAAGTTACAATTAATTTCCGTTAAAGGATTAACAATGGGCTCGTAGTTCACTTAAACTTGAAGAACAAAAAATTGGCGAATTGTACTGTTTGGATGCTTTGCATATATGTTTCATAGACTATATAGATGCAATATATACAAAGATTTCAACCGTCTACCTGTTCCATTCATTGTTTTACTTGTCGAAAGTTAGAAATAATTACCGTTAAAGAAATAACAATGGGGATCGTAGTTCACTGAAACTTGAAGAACAATAAATTGGCGAATTGTACTGTTTGGATGCTTTGCACATATGTTTCTTAGACTATATAGAAGCATTATATACAATGATTTCAACCGTCTACATGATCCATTCATTGTTCTACTTGTCGAAATTTAGAAATAATTTCCTTTAAAGGATTAACAATGGGGTTCTTTGTTCACTTAAACTTGAAGAACAATGAATTGGCGAATTGTACTGTTTGGATGCTTTGCACATATGTTTCTTAGACTATATAGAAGCAATATATACAATGATTTCAACCGTCTACCAGTTCCATTCCTTGTTCTACTTGTCGAAAGTTACAAATAATTTCCTTTAAAGGATTAACAATGGGGCTCGTTGTTCACTTAAACTTGAAGAACAATGAATTGGCGACTTGTACTGTTTGGATGCTTTGCATATATGTTTCTTAGGCTATACTGAAGCAATATATACAATGATTTCAACCGTCTACCTATTCCATTCATTATTCTACTTGCCGAAATTTACAAATAATTTCCTTTAAAGGATTAACAATGGGGCTCGTTGTTCACTTAAACTTGAAGAACAAAAAATTGGCGAATGGTACTGTTTGGATGCTTTACATATATGTTTCTTAGACTATACAGAAGCAATATATACAATGATTTCAACCGTCTACCTGTTCCAGTCACTGTTCTACTTGTCGAAATATACAAATAATTTCCTTTAAAGGATTAACAATGGGGTTCGTTGTTCACTTAAACTTGAAGAACAATGAATTGGCGACTTGTACTGTTTGGATGCTTTGCACATATGTTTCTTAGACTATATAGAAGCAATATATACAAAGATTTCAACCGTCTACCTATTCCATTAAATATTCTACTTGCCGAAATTTACAAATAATTTCCTTTAAAGGATTAACAATGGGGATCGTAGTTCACTTAAACTTGAAGGACAAAAAATTGGCGAATTGTACTGTTTGGATGCTTTGCATATATGTTTCGTAGACTATATAGAAGCAATATATACAATGATTTCAACCGTCTACATGATCCATTCATTGTTCTACTTTTCGAAATTTACAAATAATTTCCTTTAAAGGATTAACAATGGGGTTCGTTGTTCACTTAAACTTGAAGAACAATGAATTGGCGAATTGTACTGTTTGGATGCTTTGCACATATGTTTCTTAGACTATATAGAAGCAATATATACAATGATTTCAACCGTCTACCAGTTCCATTCCTTGTTCTACTTGTCGAAAGTTACAAATAATTTCCTTTAAAGGATTAACAATGGGGCTCGTTGTTCACTTAAACTTGAAGAACAATGAATTGGCGACTTGTACTGTTTGGATGCTTTGCATATATGTTTCTTAGGCTATACTGAAGCAATATATACAATGATTTCAACCGTCTACCTATTCCATTCATTATTCTACTTGCCGAAATTTACAAATAATTTCCTTTAAAGGATTAACAATGGGGATCGTAGTTCACTTAAACTTGAAGGACAAAAAATTGGCGAATTGTACTGTTTGGATGCTTTGCATATATGTTTCGTAGACTATATAGAAGCAATATATACAATGATTTCAACCGTCTACATGATCCATTCATTGTTCTACTTGTCGAAATTTAGAAATAATTTCCTTTAAAGGATTAACAATGGGGTTCGTTGTTCACTTAAACTAGAAGAACAATGAATTGGCGAATTGTACTGTTTGGATGCTTTGCACATATGTTTCTTAGACTATATAGTAGCAATATATACAATGATTTCAACCGTCTACCAGTTCCATTCCTTGTTCTACTTGTCGAAAGTTACAAATAATTTCCTTTAAAGGATTAACAATGGGGCTCGTTGTTCACTTAAACTTGAAGAACAATGAATTGGCGACTTGTACTGTTTGGATGCTTTGCATATATGTTTCTTAGACTATATGGAAGCAATATATACAATGATTTCAACCGTCTACCTGTTCCATTCATTGTTCTACTTGTCGCAAGTTACAAATAATTTCCGTTAAAGTATTAACAATGGGGCTCGTAGTTCACTTAAACTTGAAGATCAAATAATTGGCGAATTGTACTGTTTGGATGATATGCAGATATGTTTCTTAGACTATATAGAAGCAATATATATAATGATTTCAACCGTCTACCTGTTCCATTCCTTGTTCTACTTGTCGAAAGTTACAAATAATTTCCTTTAAAGGATTAACAATGGGGCTCGTTGTTCACTTAAACTTGAAGAACAATGAATTGGCGACTGGTACTGTTTGGATGCTTTGCATATATGTTTCTTAGACTATATAGAAGCTATATATACAAATATTTCAACCGTCTACGTGTGCCGATCATTGTTCTACTCGTCGAAATTTACAAATAATTTCCTTTAAAGGATTAACAATGGGGCTCATTGTTCACTTAAACTTGAAGAACAAAAAATTGGCGAATGGTACTGTTTGGATGCTTTGCGTACATGTTTCTTAGACTATATGGAAGCAATATATACAAAGATTTCAACCGTATACGTGTTCCAATCATTGTTCTACTTGTAGAAAGTTACAATTAATTTCCGTTAAAGGATTAACAATGGGGCTCGTAGTTCACTTAAACTTGAAGATCAAATAATTGGCGAATTGTCCTGTTTGGATGATATGCAGATATGTTTCTTAGACTATATAGAAGCAATATATAGAAGGATTTCCTCCGTCTACCTGTTCCATTCATTGTTCTACTTGTAGAAAATTACAATTAATTTCCGTTAAAGTATTAACAATGGGGCTCGTAGTTCACATAAACTTGAAGAACAAAAAATTGGCGAATGGTACTGATTGGATGCTTTGCATATATGTTTCTTAGACTATGTAGAAGCAATATATATAATGATTTCAACCGTCAACCTGTTCCATTCATTGTTCTACATGTCGAAATTTACAAATAATTTCCTTTTCATGATTATCAATGGGGCTCGTTGTTTACTTAAACTTGAAGAACAATAAATTGGCAAATTGTACTGTTTGGATGCTTTGCGTACATGTTTCTTAGACTATATAGAAGCACTATATACAAAGATTTCAACCGTATACCTGTTCCATTCATTGTTCTAATTGTCGAAAGTTACTAATAATTTCCGATAAAGGATTAACAATGGGGCTCATTGTTCACTTAACCTTGAAGAACAAAAAATTGGCGAATGGTACTGTTTGGATGCTTTGCATATATGTTTCTTAGACTATATGGAAGCAATATATATAAATATTTCAACCGTCTACGTGTGCCAATCATTGTTCTACTCGTCGAAATTTACAAATAATTTCCTTTAAAGGATTAACAATGGGGCTCATTGTTCACTTAAACTTGAAGAACATAAAATTGGAGAATTGTACTGTTTGGATGCTTTGCATATATGTTTTTCAGACTATATAGAAGCAATATATACAAAGATTTCAACCGTCTACCTGTTCCATTCATTGTTCTACTTGTCGAAAGTTACAAATAATTTCCGATAAAGGATTAACATTGGGGCTCATTGTTCACTTAAACTTGAAGAACAAAAAATTGGCGAATGGTACTGTTTGGATGCTTTGCATATATGTTTCTTAGACTATATGGAAGCAATATATACAAATATTTCAACCGTCTACGTGTGCCAATCATTGTTCTACCTGTCGAAATTTACAAATAATTTCCTTTAAAGGATTAACAATGGGGCTCGTTGTTCACTTAAACTTGAAGAACAATAAATTGGCGAATTGTACTGTTTGGATGCTATGCATATATGTTTTTTAGACTATATAGAAGCAATATATACAAAGATTTCAACCGTCTACGTGTTCCAATCATTGTTCTACTTGTAGAAAGTTACAATTAATTTCCGTTAAAGGATTAACAATGGGGCTCATTGTTCACTTAAACTTGAAGAACAAAAAATTGGCGAATGGTACTGTTTGGATGCTTTGCGTACATGTTTCTTAGACTATATGGAAGCAATATATACAAAGATTTCAACCGTCGGCGTGTTCCAATCATTGTTCTACTTGTCGAAATTTACAAATAATTTCCTTTAAAGGATTAACAATGGGGCTCGTAGTTCACTTAAACTTGAAGAACAAAAAATTGGCGAATGGTACTGTTTGGATGCTTTGCGTACATGTTTCTTAGACTATATGGAAGCAATATATACAAAGATTTCAACCGTCGGCGTGTTCCAATCATTGTTCTACTTGTCGAAATTTACAAATAATTTCCTTTAAAGGATTAACAATGGGGCTCATTGTTCACTTAAACTTGAAGAACAAAAAATTGGCGAATGGTACTGTTTGGATGCTTTGCGTACATGTTTCTTAGACCATATGGAAGCAATATATACAAAGATTTCAACCGTCTACGTGTTCCAATCATTGTTCTACTTGTCGAAATTTACAAATAATTTCCTTTAAAGGATTAACAATGGGGCTCGTTGTTCACTTAAACTTGAAGAACAATAAATTGGCGAATTGTACTGTTTGGATGCTTTGCATATATGTTTCTTAGACTATATAGAAGCAATATATACAATGATTTCAACCGTCTACCTGTTCCATTCATTGTTCTACTTGTCGCAAGTTACAAATAATTTCCGTTAAAGTATTAACAATGGGGCTCGTAGTTCACTTAAACTTGAAGATCAAAAAATTGGCGAATTGTACTGTTTGAATGCTTTGCATATATGTATCTTAAACTATATAGAAGCAATATATACAATGATTTCAACCGTCTACCTGTTCCATTCATTGTTCTACTTGTCGAAAGTTACAAATAATTTCCGTTAAGTGATTAACAATGGGGATCGTAGTTTACTTAAACTTGAAGAACAAAAAATTGGCGAATTGTACTGTTTGGATGCTTTGCTTATATGTTTCTTAGACTATATAGAAGCAATATATACAAGGATTTCAACCGTCTACCTGTTCCATTCATTGTTCTACTTGTCGAAAGTTACAAATAATTACCGATAAAGGATTAACCATTGGGGCTCATTGTTCACTTACACTTGAAGAACAAAAAATTGGCGAATTGTACTGTTTGGATGCTTTGCATATATGTTTCATAGACTATATAGATGCAATATATACAAAGATTTCAACCGTCTACCTGTTCCATTCATTGTTCTACTTGTCGAAAGTTACAAATAATTTCCTTTAAAGGATTAACAATGGGGCTCATTGTTCACTTAAACTTGAAGAACAAAAAATTGGCGAACTGTACTGTTTGAATGCTTTGCATATATGTTTCTTAGACTATATAGAAGCAATATATACAATGATTTCAACAGTCTACCTGTTCCGTTCATTGTTCTACTTGTCGAAATTTACAAATAATTTCCTTTAAAGGATTAACAATGGGGCTCGTAGTTCACTTAAACTTGAAGAACAAAAAATTGGCGAATGGTACTGTTTGGATGCTTTGCATATATGTTTCTTAGACTATATAGAAGCAATATATAAAAAGATTTCAACCGTCTACCTTTTCCATTCATTGTTCTACTTGTCGAAAGTTACAAATAATTTCCGATAACGGATTAAACATTGGGGCTCATTGTTCACTTAAACTTGAAGAACAAAAAATTGGCGAATTGTACTGTTTGGATGCTTTGCATATATGTTTCTTATACTATATAGAAGCAATATATACAAAGATTTCAACCGTCTACCTGTTCCATTCACTGTTCTACTTGTCGAAAGTTACAAATAATTTCCGTTAAGGGATTAACAATGGGGATCGTAGTTCACTTAAACTTGAAGAACAAAAAATTGGCGAATTGTACTGTTTGGATGCTTTGCGTACATGTTTCTTAGACTATATGGAAGCAATATATACAAAGATTTCAACCATCTACGTGTTCCAATCATTGTTCTACTTGTCGAAAGTTACAAATAATTTTCGATAACGGATTAAACATTGGGGCTCATTGTTCACTTAAACTTGAAGAACAAAAAATTGGCGAATTGTACTGTTTGGATGCTTTGCATATATGTTTCTTAGACTATATAGAAGCAATATATACAATGATTTCAACCGTCTACCTGTTCCATTCATTGTTCTACTTGTCGAAATTTACAAATAATTTCCTTTAAAGGATTAACAATGGGGCTCGTAGTTCACTTAAACTTGAAGAACAAAAAATTGGCGAATGGTACTGTTAGGATGCTTTGCATATATGTTTCTTAGACTATATAGAAGCAATATATACATTGATTTCAACCGGCTACCTGTTCCATTCATTGTTCTACTTGTCCAAATTTACAAATAATTTCCGATAAAGGATTAACCATTGGGGCTCATTGTTCACTTAAACTTGAAGAACAAACAATTGGCGAATTGTACTGTTTGGATGCTTTGCATATATGTTTCTTAGACTATATAGATGCAATATATACAAAGATTTCAACCGGCTACCTGTTCCATTCATTGTTCTACTTGTCGAAATTTACAAATAATTTCCGATAAAGGATTAACCATTGGGGCTCATTGTTCACTTAAACTTGAAGAACAAAAAATTGGCGAATGGTACTGTTTGGATGCTTTGCATATATGTTTCTTAGACTATATAGAAGCAATATATACATTGATTTCAACCGGCTACCTGTTCCATTCATTGTTCTACTTGTCGAAAGTTACAAATAATATCCTATAAAGGATTAACAATGGGGCTCATTGTTCACTTAAACTTGAAGAAAAAAAAATTGGCGAATGGTACTGTTTGGATGCTTTGCATATATATTTCTTAGACTATATAGAAGCAATATATACATTGATTTCAACCGGCTACCTGTTCCATTCATTGTTCTACTTGTCGAAATTTACAAATAATTTCCGATAAAGGATTAACCATTGGGGCTCATTGTTCACTTAAACTTGAAGAACAAAAAATTGGCGAATTGTACTGTTTGGATGCTTTGCATATATGTTTCTTAGACTATATAGAAGCAATATATACAAAGATTTCAACCGTCTACCTTTTCCATTCATTGTTCTACTTGTCGAAAGTTACAAATAATTTTCGATAACGGATTAAACATTGGGGCTCATTGTTCACTTAAACTTGAAGAACAAAAAATTGGCGAATTGTACTGTTTGGATGCTTTGCATATATGTTTCTTAGACTATATAGAAGCAATATATACAATGATTTCAACCGTCTACCTGTTCCATTCATTGTTCTACTTGTCGAAATTTACAAATAATTTCCTTTAAAGGATTAACAATGGGGCTCGTAGTTCACTTAAACTTGAAGAACAAAAAATTGGCGAATGGTACTGTTAGGATGCTTTGCATATATGTTTCTTAGACTATATAGAAGCAATATATACATTGATTTCAACCGGCTACCTGTTCCATTCATTGTTCTACTTGTCCAAATTTACAAATAATTTCCGATAAAGGATTAACCATTGGGGCTCATTGTTCACTTAAACTTGAAGAACAAACAATTGGCGAATTGTACTGTTTGGATGCTTTGCATATATGTTTCTTAGACTATATAGATGCAATATATACAAAGATTTCAACCGGCTACCTGTTCCATTCATTGTTCTACTTGTCGAAATTTACAAATAATTTCCGATAAAGGATTAACCATTGGGGCTCATTGTTCACTTAAACTTGAAGAACAAAAAATTGGCGAATGGTACTGTTTGGATGCTTTGCATATATGTTTCTTAGACTATATAGAAGCAATATATACATTGATTTCAACCGGCTACCTGTTCCATTCATTGTTCTACTTGTCGAAAGTTACAAATAATATTCTATAAAGGATTAACAATGGGGCTCATTGTTCACTTAAACTTGAAGGACAAAAAATTGGCGAATGGTACTGTTTGGATGCTTTGCGTACATGTTTCTTAGACTATATGGAAGCAATATATACAAGGATTTCAACCGTCTACCTGTTCCATTCATTGTTCTACTTGTCGAAAGTTACAAATAATTACCGATAAAGGATTAACCATTGGGGCTCATTGTTAACTTAAACTTGAAGAACAAAAAATTGGCGAATTGTACTGTTTGGATGCTTTGCATATATGTTTCTTAGACTATATAGAAGCAATATATACAAAGATTTCAACCGTCTAACTGTTCCATTCATTGTTCTACTTGTCGAAAGTTACAAATAATTTCCTTTAAAGGATTAACCATTGGGGCTCATTGTTCACTTAAACTTGAAGAACAAAAAATTGGCGAATGGTACTGTTTGGATGCTTTGCATATATGTTTCTTATACTATATAGAAGCAATATATACAAAGATTTCAACCGTCTACGTGTTCCATTCATTGTTCTACTTGTCGAAAGTTACAATTAATTTCCGTTAAAGTATTAACAATGGGGCTCGTAGTTCACTTAAACTTGAAGAGCAAAAAATTGGCGAATTGTACTGTTTGGATGCTTTGCATATATGTTTCTTGGACAATATAGAAGCAATATATACAATGATTTCAACCGTCTACCTGTTCCATTCATTGTTCTACTTGTCGAATGTTACAAATAGTTTCCGTTAAGGGATTAACAATGGGGATCGTAGTTTACTTAAACTTGAAGAACAAAAAATTGGCGAATTGTACTGTTTGGATGCTTTGCATATATGTTTCTTAGACTATATAGAAGCAATATATACAATGATTTCAAACGTCTACCTGTTCCATTCATTGTTCTACTTGTCGAAAGTTACAAATAATTTCCGTTAAGTGATTAACAATGGGGATCGTAGTTTACTTAAACTTGAAGAACAAAAAATTGGCGAATTGTACTGTTTGGATGCTTTGCTTATATGTTTCTTAGACTATATAGAAGCAATATATACAAGGATTTCAACCGTCTACCTGTTCCATTCATTGTTCTACTTGTCGAAAGTTACAAATAATTACCGATAAAGGATTAACCATTGGGGCTCATTGTTCACTTACACTTGAAGAAGAAAAAATTGGCGAATTGTACGGTTTGGATGCTTTGCATATATGTTTCATAGTCTATATAGATGCAATATATACAAAGATTTCAACCGTCTACCTGTTCCATTCATTGTTCTACTTGTCGAAAGTTACAAATAATTTCCTTTAAAGGATTAACAATGGGGCTCGTAGTTCACTTAAACTTGAAGAACAAAAAATTGGCGAATGGTACTGTTTGGATGCTTTGCATATATGTTTCTTAGACTATATAGAAGCAATATATACAAAGATTTCAACCGTCTACCTTTTCCATTCATTGTTCTACTTGTCGAAAGTTACAAATAATTTCCGATAACGGATTAAACATTGGGGCTCATTGTTCACTTAAACTTGAAGAACAAAAAATTGGCGAATTGTACTGTTTGGATGCTTTGCATATATGTTTCTTATACTATATAGAAGCAATATATACCAAGATTTCAACCGTCTACCTGTTCCATTCACTGTTCTACTTGTCGAAAGTTACAAATAATTTCCGTTAAGGGATTAACAATGGGGATCGTAGTTCACTTAAACTTGAAGAACAAAAAATTGGCGAATTGTACTGTTTGGATGCTTTGCGTACATGTTTCTTAGACTATATGGAAGCAATATATACAAAGATTTCAACCATCTACGTGTTCCAATCATTGTTCTACTTGTAGAAAGTTACAATTAATTTCCGTTAAGGGATTAACAATGGGGCTCGTAGTTCACTTAAACTTGAAGAACAAAAAATTGGCGAATGGTACTGTTTGGATGCTTTGCATAAATGTTTCTTAGACTATATAGAAGCAATATATACATTGATTTCAACCGGCTACCTGTTCCATTCATTGTTCTACTTGTCGAAATTTACAAATAATTTCCTTTAAAGGATTATCAATGGGGCTCGTTGTTCACTTAAACTTGAAGAACAAAAAAGTGGCAAATGGTACTGTTTGGGTGCTTTGCATATATGTTTCTTAGACTATATAGAAGCAATATATACAAAGATTTCAACCGTCTACCTGTTCCATTCATTGTTCTACTTGTCGAAAGTTACAAATAATTTCCGATAAAGGATTAACAATGGGGCTCATTGTTCACTTAAACTTGGAGAACAAAAAATTGGCGAATGGTACTGTTTGGATGCTTTGCATATATGTTTCTTAGACTATATAGAAGCAATATATACAAAGATTTCAACCGTCTACCTGTTCCATTCATTGCTCTACTTGTCGAAAGTTACAAATAATTTCCTTTAAAGGATTAACAATGGGGCTCATTGTTCACTTAAACTTGAAGAACAAAAAATTGGCGAATTGTACTGTTTGGATGCTTTGCATATATGTTTCTTAGACTATATAGAAGCAATATATACAATGATTTCAACCGTCTACCTGTTCCATTCATTGTTCTTCTTGTCGAATGTTACAAATAATTTCCGTTTCATGATTATCAATGGGGCTCGTTGTTCACTTAAACTTGAAGAACAAAAAATTGGCGAATGGTACTGTTTGGATGCTTTGCATATATGTTTCTTAGACTATATAGAAGCAATATATACAAAGATTTCAACCGTCTACCTGTTCCATTCATTGTTCTACTTGTCGAAATTTACAAATAATTTCCGATAACGGATTAACAATGGGGATCGTAGTTTACTTAAACTTGAAGAACAAAAAATTGGCGAATTGTACTGTTTGGATGCTTTGCATATATGTTTCTTAGACTATATAGAAGCAATATATACAATGATTTCAACCGTCTACCTGTTCCAATCATTGTTCTACTTGTCGAAATTTACAAATAATTTCCTTTAAAGGATTAACAATGGGGCTCGTTGTTCACTTAAACTTGAAGAACAAAAAAGTGGCGAATGGTACTGTTTGGGTGCTTTGCATATATGTTTCTTAGACTATATAGAAGCAATATATACAAAGATTTCAACCGTCTACCTGTTCCATTCATTGTTCTACTTGTCGAAAGTTCCAAATAATTACCGATAAAGGATTAACCATTGGGGCTCATTGTTCACTTAAACTTGAAGAACAAAAAATTGGCGAATTGTACTGTTTGGATGCTTTGCATATATGTTTCTTAGACTATATAGAAGCAATCTATACAAAGATTTCAACCGTCTACCTGTTCCATTCATTGTTCTACTTGTCGAAAGTTACAAATAATTTCCTTTAAAGGATTAACAATGGGGCTCGCTGTTCACTTAAACTTGAAGATCAAAAAATCGGCGAATTGTACTGTTTGGATGCTTTGCATATATATTTCTTAGACTATATAGAAGCAATATATACAATAATTTCTACAGTCTACCTGTTCCATTCATTGTTCTACTTGTCGAAATTTACAAATAATTTCCTTTAAAGGATTAACAATGGGGCTCGTAGTTCACTTAAACTTGAAGAACAAAAAATTGGCGAATGGTACTGTTTGGATGCTTTGCATATATGTTTCTTAGACTATATGGAAGCAATATATACAAATATTTCAACCGTCTACGTGTGCCAATCATTGTTCTACTCGTCGAAATATACAAATAATTTCCTTTAAAGGATTAACAATGGGGCTCATTGTTCACTTAACCTTGAAGAACAAAAAATTGGCGAATGGTACTGTTTGGATGCTTTGCATATATGTTTCTTAGACTATATGGAAGCAATATATACAAATATTTCAACCGTCTACGTGTGCCAATCATTGTTCTACTCGTCGAAATTTACAAATAATTTCCTTTAAAGGATTAACAATGGGGCTCATTGTTTACTTAAACTTGAAGAACAAAAAATTGGCGAATGGTACTGTTTGGATGCTTTGCGTACATGTTTCTTAGACTATATGGAAGCAATATATACAAAGATTTCAACCGTATACGTGTTCCAATCATTGTTCTACTTGTAGAAAGTTACAATTAATTTCCGTTAAAGGATTAACAATGGGGCTCGTAGTTCACTTAAACTTGAAGATCAAATAATTGGCGAATTGTACTGTTTGGATGATATGCAGATATGTTTCTTAGACTATATAGAAGCAATATATAGAAGGATTTCCTCCGTCTACCTGTTCCATTCATTGTTCTACTTGTAGAAAATTACAATTAATTTCCGTTAAAGTATTAACAATGGGGCTCGTAGTTCACATAAACTTGAAGAACAAAAAATTGGCGAATGGTACTGATTGGATGCTTTGCATATATGTTTCTTAGACTATGTAGAAGCAATATATATAATGATTTCAACCGTCAACCTGTTCCATTCATTGTTCTACATGTCGAAATTTACAAATAATTTCCTTTTCATGATTATCAATGGGGCTCGTTGTTTACTTAAACTTGAAGAACAATAAATTGGCAAATTGTACTGTTTGGATGCTTTGCGTACATGTTTCTTAGACTATATAGAAGCACTATATACAAAGATTTCAACCGTATACCTGTTCCATTCATTGTTCTAATTGTCGAAAGTTACTAATAATTTCCGATAAAGGATTAACAATGGGGCTCATTGTTCACTTAACCTTGAAGAACAAAAAATTGGCGAATGGTACTGTTTGGATGCTTTGCATATATGTTTCTTAGACTATATGGAAGCAATATATACAAATATTTCAACCGTCTACGTGTGCCAATCATTGTTCTACTCGTCGAAATTTACAAATAATTTCCTTTAAAGGATTAACAATGGGGCTCATTGTTCACTTAAACTTGAAGAACATAAAATTGGCGAATTGTACTGTTTGGATGCTTTGCATATATGTTTTTCAGACTATATAGAAGCAATATATACAAAGATTTCAACCGTCTACCTGTTCCATTCATTGTTCTACTTGTCGAAAGTTACAAATAATTTCCGATAAAGGATTAACATTGGGGCTCATTGTTCACTTAAACTTGAAGAACAAAAAATTGGCGAGTGGTACTGTTTGGATGCTTTGCATATATGTTTCTTAGACTATATGGAAGCAATATATACAAATATTTCAACCGTCTACGTGTGCCAATCATTGTTCTACCTGTCGAAATTTACAAATAATTTCCTTTAAAGGATTAACAATGGGGCTCGTTGTTCACTTAAACTTGAAGAACAATAAATTGGCGAATTGTACTGTTTGGATGCTATGCATATATGTTTCTTAGACTATATAGAAGCAATATATACAAAGATTTCAACCGTCTACGTGTTCCAATCATTGTTCTACTTGTAGAAAGTTACAATTAATTTCCGTTAAAGGATTAACAATGGGGCTCATTGTTCACTTAAACTTGAAGAACAAAAAATTGGCGAATGGTACTGTTTGGATGCTTTGCGTACATTTTTCTTAGACTATATGGAAGCAATATATACAAAGATTTCAACCGTCGGCGTGTTCCAATCATTGTTCTACTTGTCGAAATTTACAAATAATTTCCTTTAAAGGATTAACAATGGGGCTCGTAGTTCACTTAAACTTGAAGAACAAAAAATTGGCGAATGGTACTGTTTGGATGCTTTGCGTACATGTTTCTTAGACTATATGGAAGCAATATATACAAAGATTTCAACCGTCGGCGTGTTCCAATCATTGTTCTACTTGTCGAAATTTACAAATAATTTCCTTTAAAGGATTAACAATGGGGCTCGTTGTTCACTTAAACTTGAAGAACAATAAATTGGCGAATTGTACTGTTTGGATGCTTTGCATATATGTTTCTTAGACTATATAGAAGCAATATATAGAAAGATTTCAACCGTCTAACTGTTCCATTCATTGTTCTACTTGTCGAAAGTTAGAAATAATTTCCGTTAAAGGATTAACAATGGGACTCGTAGTTCACTTAAACTTGAAGAACAAAGAATTGGCGAATGGTACTGTTTAGATGCTTTGCATATATGTTTCTTAGACTATATAGAAGCAAAATATACATTGATTTCAACCGTCTACCTGTTCCATTCATTGTTCTACTTGTCGAAATTTACAAATAATTTCCTTTAAAGGAGTAACAATGGGGCTCGTAGTTCACTTAAACTTGAAGAACAAAAAATTGGCGAATGGTCCTATTTGGATGCTTTGCATATAGGTTGCTTAGACTATATAGAAGCAACATATACAAAGATTTCAACCGTCTACCAGTTCCATTCATTGTTCTACTTGTCGAAAGTTACAAATAATTTCCGATAAAGGATTAACAATGGGGCTCATTGTTCACTTAAACTTGAAGAACAAAAAATTGGCGAATTGGACTGTTTGGATGCTTTGCATATATGTTTCATAGACTATATAGGTGTAATATATACAAAGATTTCAACCGTCTACCTGTTCCATTCATTGTTCTACTTGTCGAAAGTTACAAATAATTTCCTTTAAAGGATTAACAATGGGGCTCATTGTTCACTTAAACTCGAAGAACAAAAAATTGGCGAATTGTACTGTTTGGATGCTTTGCATATATGTTTCTTAGACTATATAGAAGCAATATATACAAAGATTTCAACCGTATACCTGTTCCATTCATTGTTCTACTTGTCGAAAGTTACAAATAATTTCCTTTAAAGGATTAACCATTGGGGCTCATTGTTCACTTAAACTTGAAGAACAAAAAATTGGCGAATTGTACTGTTTGGATGCTTTGCATATATGTTTCTTATACTATATAGAAGCAATATATACAAAGATTTCAACCGTCTACCTGTTCCATTCATTGTTCTACTTGTCGAAAGTTACAAATAATTTCCTTTAAAGGATTAACAATGGGGCTCGTTGTTCACTTAAACTTGAAGAACAATAAATTGGCGAATTGTACTGTTTGGATGCTTTGCATATATATTTCTTAGACTATATAGAAGCAATATATAGAAAGATTTCAACCGTCTAACTGTTCCATTCATTGTTCTACTTGTCGAAAGTTAGAAATAATTTCCGTTAAAGGATTAACAAAGGGACTCGTAGTTCACTTAAACTTGAAGAACAAAAAATTGGCGAATTGTACTGTTTGGATGCTTTGCATATAGGTTGCTTAGACTATATAGAAGCAACATATACAAAGATTTCAACCGTCTACCAGTTCCATTCATTGTTCTACTTGTCGAAAGTTACAAATAATTTCCGATAAAGGATTAACAATGGGGCTCATTGTTCACTTAAACTTGAAGAACAAAGAATTGGCGAATGGTACTGTTTAGATGCTTTGCATATATGTTTCTTAGACTATATAGAAGCAAAATATACATTGATTTCAACCGTCTACCTGTTCCATTCATTGTTCTACTTGTCGAAATTTACAAATAATTTCCTTTAAAGGAGTAACAATGGGGCTCGTAGTTCACTTATACTTGAAGAACAAAAAATTGGCGAATGGTCCTATTTGGATGCTTTGCATATATGTTGTAAGCCGTCCTCCGGATGGCTTGCCGGTTGGCAGGGCCGGGGAGTAGGAGAGGCTGGCCTGGGCGTAGTCGAGCGCGGTCTCAAGACTACTCCGGCTTCGGGTGCCGGCCAGGTGTAGGGATCGTCGCGGTCGGGCGCTGGTCGGTGTCCGCTCGCGGTCGGACACCTCGGCTACGAAGGCCTGGTCAGCGTACGGGGATTTTCCCGACGGCGGAACTGGGCGTAGTCGAGCGCGGTCTCCAGACTACTCCGGCACGCTTGCCGGCCAGGTATAGGGATCGTCGCGGTCGGGCGCTGTGCGGTGTCTGATCGCGGTCAGAGACCTTCGGCGGCGAGGGCCGATCAGCGTAGGGGGGTTCCCGACGGCGGAAGTGGATGCGGAGTGAGGAGGGTCTGGAATAAAACCAAACTGCGTCCTTGTAAAAATTGTCCTTCCGAAGAAGGCTCAGTATCGGATGGCAGAGAGGCGGAAGTAGCAAAAAGAGAGAGAGATAACACTCGTCGGGGTTCGCTCGTCTATGACGCTCGATATCCGCTCGATTCGAGATGTTACTCCTCGATCGATCGGCGCGGTATTGATTTATTGAGGCCGGCGCCCACTTTCACTCGCGAGAAGTGGCGCGCCACCTGGCGGCGGAGTAACGAAGCTCGGTGCTTCGTTACATCCCCCCCTCTCTTCCTGCGCCTTATACCTGCCATCCGTACCGAGCCTTCCGGCATCGGTCTTTTATTTTATGACTTCGGTGTGTATGTACAAGACGGTCGGTTGGCCTTTGGCCCGGTGCGGTCTTAACCTAACTTAACCTATCCTTAGCCTAACTTACCCTAATATATACACTTATATCTACTTAACCTACGCTTAGCCTATGCTTATTCTAATACGGTGGCTGCCAGCCGTATGTCCGCAGGGGATCTACATTTATGAAGAGGGCCCCCCGTGAGTCCACCTGGATGGTCAGCCGATGCTGGTCATCCAGGTGGATCCGGCTCCCCGGCTGCAGGAGTTCGGGGAGGACGCAATATGCGCTTCTTGGGCCGTCCACGTTGGCGACGACCCACGGGCTGAACAGGTGTCCGTCGTGGGGTGCCACCGGCCTCCTGAGCCACGTTGCCGGGGGGGTCGTCCCATACCCGGTCGTTGGCGGTGGTGGCGGGGGCGGCATCGGGGTTGGCAGCCTCCCTGTTGTCGTCCAGGGTCCGGCCAGGTTGGCCACGGGGGCGGTCGGCGGCCGGGCCGGCCGCGTCGTAGCGGCGGTCGATGGGGCGGCCCATTGCCCGGTGCTGGCTGGTGCGGTCGGCGCTCGTGGCGGCCGAGATACGGCGGTGGTCGCCGGTGGAGGCGTCGGCGGCGTCGCGGCCGGTGACGGCCCGCGTTTGGTAGCGCCGGCTGGGGTTCTCGGCGGTGTGGGGGCCGGTGCTGGTGCGGCGGTCGGTGTCGGTGCGGCGGCCGGTGCTGGTGCGGCGGCCGGTGTCGGTGCGGCGGCCGGTGCTGGTGCGGCGGCCGGTGTCGGTGCGGCGGCCGGTATCGGTGCGGCGGCCGGTGTCGGTGTGGCGGCCGGTGCTGGTGCGGCGGCCGGTGTCGGCGGTGGTGCGGCCGGTGAGACCGGCGGTGCGGCGGCTGGTGTGGCCGGCGGTGCGGCGGCTGGTGTGTCCGGCGGTGTCGGCGGAGCTGCCGTTGCCCGGGCCCGTTGGCGGTTGTCCGTGGCTGGTCTGGCGGGCCGCGTCTTCCGGCGCCGTTCCGGTGCTGGCGTCGGCGTGCGGGCCGGAGTCCGGGACCGGGACTGTGCCAGAGGTCGGACGCTCGGGGACCTCCGGTGCCGCAGTGCCTCCTGGAGGCGCAGCCTGGCTGTTGGTGTTATCAGCCTGTTGGGAGCCGCGTACAGCGGCCCGGCTGGCCGGTGCTGGGTCCTCGTTCCCTTTGCGGTTCGTGCCGTCGTTCGTCCGTTCTCGTTCGCCATTGTGGCCCGTCTGCTGCTCTGGTTCGGCTTCACGGCCCTTATATACCCGTTTAGCGGGTGCCGTCTCCCCACCCAGATGCCCGGGGTGGGGGCGCAAATCCTTCACGTGGGCTCTCCCCACTAATTTGCGCCCGTGAATTTCGCCTAGCATAAAGATGGCAGCAGCCGTCCTGCCTATGACTCGGTATGGCCCCGAGTATCGTGGAGCCAGCTTCGCGGCGAATGCCTTGGTGGCGGAGGACAGCGGGTGTTCCCGGCGCATCACCCAATCGCCGACCTTGGGTGTCCACCTGCGGTGTCGCCGGTCATATGGTCCTCGCTGCCGGTCAAACGCTCGGGCCAGGTTGGTCCGGACCAGCTCGTACGCCTCCTGTAATCGGCGGGCATTCTCCGCAGGCTCGCTGGCGTGTGGCTCGTCCTGGTCGGCGGAGATGGCCGTGCTGGCCGGCGTCGGCTCCCTCCCGAAGTTAAGGAAGGCGGGGGTGTATCCGGTCGAGTCGTGCCTCGCGGTGTTAAAGGCGAACGCCAGTTCCGGGAGCCAGTGATCCCATCGGCGGTGGTCCTCCTCCGTGTATTGAGCAATCATTGTTTTAATACTGCGATTGGCTCGTTCCACGGGATTGCACTGCGGGGAGTACGGCGGCGTCTTCTGGTGGTTGATCCCCCATTCCTTCAGTGCTCGGCTGAATTCCCGACTCTCGAACTGGCGCCCGTTATCGGTGATGATCGTCCGTGGTCTTCCGTACCGGTACACCACCCGCTCCTTTACGGCCTTGATGAGGGCGGCGGTGGTGGCCTGGTGCAAGGCCTGCAGTTCGACCCACTTCGTAAACTTATCCTGGATCACCAGGAGGGTCGTATTCCCCTTTCCCGTGCGGGGCATTGGTCCGACGAAGTCGATGGCCACGACCTCCCATGGTCCGCGCGGCATCGTGGTGCTCATCGTTCCGGCCGGCGCCTCCGCTGGCGCCTTGTAGCGTAGGCACGTGTCGCAGTTCCGGACGTATTTGGCCACGTCGCGGAACATGCCCGGCCAAAAGTAGCGGTTGGCCAGTCGCGCTGCCGTCTTCGCGACTCCGAAGTGGCCGGCTGTCGGTGCGTCGTGTACCTCCCGAAGTATTCGCGCGCGTTCGCTTCGCGGGATGCAGGCCTTCCATGGGGACCGTCGGGGGTCATCGGTGACCTGGAGGCGATCGAGGCAATTACGGTACAAGCGATTCTCTCGGATGCGGTAGTCCGGGTACCGCGTCGGGTGCTCCTGCACGGCGGTTAGGAGTCGGTGGTACCACGGACAGTGGTCGGTGTCTAGTCCCGCGATGTCAACGGGTTGTCGGGACAGGGCGTCGGCGACGAGGTTGGCGGTCCCCTTCCGGTACTTTATCTCCACCTCGTACTGCTGGAGCTCCAGATTCCACCGTGCCAGCCGGCCGGTTGGCCCCTCGAGCTTGTTCAGCCACTTGAGTGCCTGGTGGTCAGTGAGGACCGTGAAGGGGTAGCCTTCGAGGTATGGTCTCATCTTGCGGATCCCCCATACTACGGCCAGGCACTCTTTCTCCGTGACGGAGTAATTCCGCTCTGCCGGGCTGAGCGTTCGGCTGGCGTAGGCGATCACCCGCTCGCCTTCTTCATGGTCCTGCGTCAGGATGGCTCCGAGGCCGTGTTGGCTGGCGTCGGTTTGGAGGACGAACGGGCGGCTGAAGTCCGGGCACGCCAGTACCGGCGCGGAGGCGAGTCGTTGGCGGAGGGTCTGGTAGGCTTCTTCCTCGGCGTTCGTCCACCGCCATTTCTGGCCCTTCTTGAGCAGCTGGTGTAAGGGGGCGGCCAGTTCCGCGAACCCCGTGATGAACCGGCGGTACCAAGAGAGTACCCCCAGGAACCGCCGCAGCTGCTTCAGGTTGGTCGGTGGTGCCATTCCCAGGATTGCGCGCACCTTCTCCGGGTCCGTCTGGATGCCTCGGGCGTTGATTAGGTGCCCGAGGTATCGGAGTTCCGGCACGCAAAAGTGGCACTTGTCCGGGTTGATCCGGAGCCTCGCGTCTCGGAGCCGCCGGAAGACCTGGCGGAGGCGCTGGAGGTGTTCCTCGAAGGTCCGGCTGAGGATGACGATGTCGTCTAGGTAAGCAAACGCCCATGGCTCCATCTCCGGGCCGATGACCTGGTCCAGTAGGCGCTGGAACGTGGCCGGCGCCGAATGCAGGCCGAACGGCATTACCCGGAACTGGAAGAGGCCTCTCCCTGGGACGGTGAAGGCGGTGACCGGCCGGCTGTCGGGCGTGAGTGGCACCTGCCAATAGCCGTTGCGTAAGTCCAGCGTCGTGAGGTACCGGGCCTCCCGAAGTTTGTCCAGTGTGGCGTGGACCTGGGGTAACGGGTAGGCGTCCCTCTCCGACACCTCGTTCACTCGCCGGAAGTCGACGCAGAAGCGGTACCGCCCGTCCTTCTTCTTCACCAGCACCACGGGCGAGCTCCAGGGGCTACAGGAGGGCTCGATGACCCCATCCTGCAGCATGGCTTCGACCTCCTGGTCGATTACCTTCTGCATCGCCGGGTTCCGCGGCGAGTAGCGGTGCTTGGTCGGCTCCGTCGTCCGTACCCGGATCCGGTGTTCGATCAACGGGGTTGGCCCCCGGGTCTGCTCGAAGCGGGGGAGCTCCTCCTGCAGGAATCGCTGCAGAGTCGCCTGTTGGCGAGCCGTGCAGGTGACCAGGCCCTGGGCTGGTTCGGTGGTCACTGCTGCTACGGCCGGTCGCCGGAGTGGCCGTCGGTGTCTTCCGGGGCTTCCGAGGGAGATTGTGCCACCCAGTCGTCGGAGTGCGTCCACGCCAAGCACCACGGCGTGGGTCAGGCCGGGGAAGACCAGTAGTTGGTGCCGTAGCACCCGGTCCTCTACCCGCAGCGGGAGCCTTAGTTTGCCGGTCAGGCGGACCTTGCGTCCGTCCGCTGTGCGGGCGTAGCTGGTCTCCGGGGTCGGAGCGACGCCTTGCTGTTGGCACCATTCTGCTACCTCGGCGTTCATGAACGATCGGGCCGCTCCGCTGTCCACCAAGGCCTGGAAGGTCCGTCCGTATATTTGGCACGGGAGGAATGTGCGCGGATCTCCTTGTTGCTCCAGCGTGGGGTCGTCTATCCTGCGGTGGACCGGCCCGCGCCCCTCGGACCGCCGCGTCGCCCGTTTCCCGCCGGACATGGGCACGTGCGGGATAGTCGTCCCGTGCGTCCGCATCGGGAACAAAACTTCCTCGCCGGGCGGCGGCACTCGCTCCTGTGGTGTCCGCGCTGCCCGCAGCGCCAGCAGTTTTGCTCCGGGTCGTAGTCCTCCGTGATGCATGCGTCCTCCTGGCCGACGTCCTGGCGTCGCGGTACTGGCCGGGGTTGTCGCGTCGGGACTGCGGCGGAGGCTGCGTCGAGTCGAGCTTGTGCCAGCTCGTATTCCCTGGCGATGTCGAGCAGTTCGGCTAGGGTCTGGAACTCGCCCCGGCGAATGTGGACCTGGTACTCGGGCCGGAGGTTGTAAAAGATCCTGTCCAGTTGTGCTCGGTCGTTCATCCCTCCTAGTCGCCGCATGAGCGTCTCCAGTTCGTTCGCGAAGTCCCGTGCCGTCTCGTTGTGTCGCTGCTTCCTCTGACCAATTTCCTCCTCTAAGGCGAACCGGTCGGTTGGCGGGCAGAAATATCGGTGGAAGGAGTCCTCAAAGTCCTCCCACGAATTCCAGCGGTCCTTTTGATTCTGGTACCACCGCAGCGCCGGCCCGCGTAGCAGCTCCGGGAGGCAGAGGACTAGCTGTCCGGTGGATAGCCCATAGCCCATCCGTAGTTGCTCCACTCGCTCGAGGAAGTCTCTAGGGTCCCGGCTGCCATCGAACCAGCATCCCCATTTCCGCACCTGGTCCATTGCTGCGCCAGTGCTCGTTAGTGGTGGCGTGTACGCGTTCCACCCGGCTCCCGATGCGGCGTGTTGGCTGGTGGACGCCTGTGGTATGTCCATGGCCGCTGTGTCCAGGGCTGGTGGGTCCGTGCGTGGTTGGACCATGGCCGGCTTTGGCTCCTCGGGCGTCTGCTGCCGGATGCTCTCTACCAGTCGGCGGCGCATCTCGTCCACTGTCCCCTCGGTTGTCAGGCCTCTCCTCCGCAACTCCTCCTCCAGCTCGGTCTTCCTCATGTTGTAGATCCAACCCGTCGGTGGCTCTGCCATGGGTCCGTTTCTCCTGAGGCGGAGTGGAACCGGTTCGGGCGCCAATTTGTAAGCCGTCCTCCAGATGGCTTGCCGGTTGGCAGGGCCGGGGAGTAGGAGAGGCTGGCCTGGGCGTAGTCGAGCGCGGTCTCAAGACTACTCCGGCTTCGGGTGCCGGCCAGGTGTAGGGATCGTCGCGGTCGGGCGCTGGTCGGTGTCCGCTCGCGGTCGGACACCTCGGCTACGAAGGCCTGGTCAGCGTACGGGGATTTTCCCGACGGCGGAACTGGGCGTAGTCGAGCGCGGTCTCCAGACTACTCCGGCACGCTTGCCGGCCAGGTATAGGGATCGTCGCGGTCGGGCGCTGTGCGGTGTCTGATCGCGGTCAGAGACCTTCGGCGGCGAGGGCCGATCAGCGTAGGGGGGTTCCCGACGGCGGAAGTGGATGCGGAGTGAGGAGGGTCTGGAATAAAACCAAACTGCGTCCTTGTAAAAATTGTCCTTCCGAAGAAGGCTCAGTATCGGATGGCAGAGAGGCGGAAGTAGCAAAAAGAGAGAGAGATAACACTCGTCGGGGTTCGCTCGTCTATGACGCTCGATATCCGCTCGATTCGAGATGTTACTCCTCGATCGATCGGCGCGGTATTGATTTATTGAGGCCGGCGCCCACTTTCACTCGCGAGAAGTGGCGCGCCACCTGGCGGCGGAGTAACGAAGCTCGGTGCTTCGTTACAATGTTTCTTAGACTATATAGAAGCAATATGTACAAAGATTTCAACCGTCTACCTGTTCCATTCATTGTTCTACTTGTCGAAAGTTACAAATAATTTCCTTTAAAGGATTAACAATGGGGCTCATTGTTCACTTAAACTCGAAGAACAAAAAATTGGCGAATTGTACTGTTTGGATGCTTTGCATATATGTTTCTTAGACTATATAGAAGCAATATATACAAAGATTTCAACCGTATACCTGTTCCATTCATTGTTCTACTTGTCGAAAGTTACAAATAATTTCCTTTAAAGGATTAACCATTGGGGCTCATTGTTCACTTAAACTTGAAGAACAAAAAATTGGCGAATTGTACTGTTTGGATGCTTTGCATATATGTTTCTTATACTATATCGAAGCAATATATACAAAGATTTCAACCGGCTACGTGTTCCATTCATTGTTCTACTTGTCGAAAGTTACAATTAATTTCCGTTAAAGTATTAACAATGGGGCTCGTAGTTCACTTAAACTTGAAGAGCAAAAAATTGGCGAATTGTACTGTTTGGATGCTTTGCATATATGTTTCTTGGACTATATAGAAGCAATATATACAATGATTTCAACCGTCTACCTGTTCCATTCATTGTTCTACTTGTCGAATGTTACAAATAATTTCCGTTAAGGGATTAACAATGGGGATCGTAGTTTACTTAAACTTGAAGAACAAAAAATTGGCGAATTGTACTGTTTGGATGCTTTGCATATATGTTTCTTAGACTATATAGAAGCAATATATACAATGATTTCAACCGGCTACCTATTCCATTCATTGTTCTACTTGTCGAATGTTACAAATAATTTCCGTTAAGGGATTAACAATGGGGATCGTAGTTTACTTAAACTTGAAGAACAAAAAATTGGCGAATTGTACTGTTTGGATGCTTTGCATATATGTTTCTTAGACTATATAGAAGCAATATATACAATGATTTCAACCGTCTACCTATTCCATTCATTGTTCTACTTGCCGAAATTTACAAATAATTTCCTTTAAAGGATTAACAATGGGGCTCGTAGTTCACTTAAACTTGAAGAGCAAAAAATTGTCGAATTGTACTGTTTGGATGCTTTGCATATATGTTTCTTCAACTATATAGAAGCAATATATACAATGATTTCAACCGTCTACCTGTTCCATTCATTGTTCTACTTGTCGAAAGTTACAAATAATTTCCGTTAAGGGATTAACAATGGGGCTCGTAGTTCACTTAAACTTGAAGAACAAAAAATTGGCGAATGGTACTGTTTGGATGCTTTGCGTACATGTTTCTTAGACTATATGGAAGCAATATATACAAAGATTTCAACCGTCGGCGTGTTCCAATCATTGTTCTACTTGTCGAAATTTACAAATAATTTCCTTTAAAGGATTAACAATGGGGCTCGTAGTTCACTTAAACTTGAAGAACAAAAAATTGGCGAATGGTACTGTTTGGATGCTTTGCGTACATGTTTCTTAGACTATATGGAAGCAATATATACAAAGATTTCAACCGTCGGCGTGTTCCAATCATTGTTCTACTTGTCGAAATTTACAAATAATTTCCTTTAAAGGATTAACAATGGGGCTCATTGTTCACTTAAACTTGAAGAACAAAAAATTGGCGAATGGTACTGTTTGGATGCTTTGCGTACATGTTTCTTAGACCATATGGAAGCAATATATACAAAGATTTCAACCGTCTACGTGTTCCAATCATTGTTCTACTTGTCGAAATTTACAAATAATTTCCTTTAAAGGATTAACAATGGGGCTCGTTGTTCACTTAAACTTGAAGAACAATAAATTGGCGAATTGTACTGTTTGGATGCTTTGCATATATGTTTCTTAGACTATATAGAAGCAATATATAGAAAGATTTCAACCGTCTAACTGTTCCATTCATTGTTCTACTTGTCGAAAGTTAGAAATAATTTCCGATAAAGGATTAACAATGGGACTCGTAGTTCACTTAAACTTGAAGAACAAAGAATTGGCGAATGGTACTGTTTAGATGCTTTGCATGTATGTTTCTTAGACTATATAGAAGCAAAATATACATTGATTTCAACCGTCTACCTGTTCCATTCATTGTTCTACTTGTCGAAATTTACAAATAATTTCCTTTAAAGGAGTAACAATGGGGCTCGTAGTTCACTTAAACTTGAAGAACAAAAAATTGGCGAATGGTCCTATTTGGATGCTTTGCATATAGGTTGCTTAGACTATATAGAAACAACATATACAAAGATTTCAACCGTCTACCAGTTCAATTCATTGTTCTACTTGTCGAAAGTTACAAATAATTTCCGATAAAGGATTAACAATGGGGCTCATTGTTCACTTAAACTTGAAGAACAAAGAATTGGCGAATGGTACTGTTTAGATGCTTTGCATATATGTTTCTTAGACTATATAGAAGCAAAATATACATTGATTTCAACCGTCTACCTGTTCCATTCATTGTTCTACTTGTCGAAATTTACAAATAATTTCCTTTAAAGGAGTAACAATGGGGCTCGTAGTTCACTTAAACTTGAAGAACAAAAAATTGGCGAATGGTCCTATTTGGATGCTTTGCATATATGTTTCTTAGACTATATAGAAGCAATATGTACAAAGATTTCAACCGTCTACCTGTTCCATTCATTGTTCTACTTGTCGAAAGTTACAAATAATTTCCAATAACGGATTAACCATTGGGGCTCATTGTTCACTTAAACTTGAAGAACAAAAAATTGGCGAATTGTACTGTTTGGATGCTTTGCATATATGTTTCATAGACTATATAGGTGCAATATATACAAAGATTTCAACCGTCTACCTGTTCCATTCATTGTTCTACTTGCCGAAAGTTACAAATAATTTCCTTTAAAGGATTAACAATGGGGCTCATTGTTCACTTAAACTCGAAGAACAAAAAATTGGCGAATTTTACTGTTTGGATGCTTTGCATATATGTTTCTTGGACTATATAGAAGCAATATATACAATGATTTCAACCGTCTACCTGTTCCATTCATTGTTCTACTTGTCGAATGTTACAAATAATTTCCGTTAAGGGATTAACAATGGGGATCGTAGTTTACTTAAACTTGAAGAACAAAAAATTGGCGAATTGTACTGTTTGGATGCTTTGCATATATGTTTCTTAGACTATATAGAAGCAATATATACAATGATTTCAACCGGCTACCTATTCCATTCATTGTTCTACTTGTCGAAATTTACAAATAATTTCCTTTAAAGGATTAACAATGGGGCTCGTAGTTCACTTAAACTTGAAGAGCAAAAAATTGTCGAATTGTACTGTTTGGATGCTTTGCATATATGTTTCTTAAACTATATAGAAGCAATATATACAATGATTTCAACCGTCTACCTGTTCCATTCATTGTTCTACTTGTCGAAAGTTACAAATAATTTCCGTTAAGGGATTAACAATGGGGATCGTAGTTTACTTAAACTTGAAGAACAAAAAATTGGCGAATTGTACTGTTTGGATGCTTTGCATATATGTTTCTTAGACTATATAGAAGCAATATATACAATGATTTCAACCGTCTACCTGTTCCATTCATTGTTCTACTTGTCGAAAGTTACAAATAATTTCCGTTAAGTGATTAACAATGGGGATCGTAGTTTACTTAAACTTGAAGAACAAAAAATTGGCGAATTGTACTGTTTGGATGCTTTGCTTATATGTTTCTTAGACTATATAGAAGCAATATATACAAGGATTTCAACCGTCTACCTGTTCCATTCATTGTTCTACTTGTCGAAAGTTACAAATAATTACCGATAAAGGATTAACCATTGGGGCTCATTGTTCACTTACACTTGAAGAACAAAAAATTGGCGAATTGTACTGTTTGGATGCTTTGCATATATGTTTCATAGACTATATAGATGCAATATATACAAAGATTTCAACCGTCTACCTGTTCCATTCATTGTTCTACTTGTCGAAAGTTACAAATAATTTCCTTTAAAGGATTAACAATGGGGCTCATTGTTCACTTAAACTTGAAGAACAAAAAATTGGCGAATTGTACTGTTTGGATGCTTTGCATATATGTTTCATAGACTATATAGATGCAATATATACAAAGATTTCAACCGTCTACCTGTTCCATTCATTGTTCTACTTGTCGAAAGTTACAAATAATTTCCTTTAAAGGATTAACAATGGGGCTCATTGTTCACTTAAACTTGAAGAACAAAAAATTGGCGAACTGTACTGTTTGAATGCTTTGCATATATGTTTCTTAGACTATATAGAAGCAATATATACAATGATTTCAACCGTCTACCTGTTCCATTCATTGTTCTACTTGTCGAATGTTACAAATAATTTCCGTTAAGGGATTAACAATGGGGATCGTAGTTTACTTAAACTTGAAGAACAAAAAATTGGCGAATTGTACTGTTTGGATGCTTTGCATATATGTTTCTTAGACTATATAGAAGCAATATATACAATGATTTCAACCGTCTACCTATTCCATTCATTGTTCTACTTGCCGAAATTTACAAATAATTTCCTTTAAAGGATTAACAATGGGGCTCGTAGTTCACTTAAACTTGAAGAGCAAAAAATTGTCGAATTGTACTGTTTGGATGCTTTGCATATATGTTTCTTCAACTATATAGAAGCAATATATACAATGATTTCAACCGTCTACCTGTTCCATTCATTGTTCTACTTGTCGAAAGTTACAAATAATTTCCGTTAAGGGATTAACAATGGGGCTCGTAGTTCACTTAAACTTGAAGAACAAAAAATTGGCGAATGGTACTGTTTGGATGCTTTGCGTACATGTTTCTTAGACTATATGGAAGCAATATATACAATGATTTCAACCGTCTACCTGTTCCATTCATTGTTCTACTTGTCGAAAGTTACAAATAATTTCCGTTAAGTGATTAACAATGGGGATCGTAGTTTACTTAAACTTGAAGAACAAAAAATTGGCGAATTGTACTGTTTGGATGCTTTGCTTATATGTTTCTTAGACTATATAGAAGCAATATATACAAGGATTTCAACCGTCTACCTGTTCCATTCATTGTTCTACTTGTCGAAAGTTACAAATAATTACCGATAAAGGATTAACCATTGGGGCTCATTGTTCACTTACACTTGAAGAACAAAAAATTGGCGAATGGTACTGTTTGGATGCTTTGCGTACATGTTTCTTAGACCATATGGAAGCAATATATACAAAGATTTCAACCGTCTACGTGTTCCAATCATTGTTCTACTTGTCGAAATTTACAAATAATTTCCTTTAAAGGATTAACAATGGGGCTCGTTGTTCACTTAAACTTGAAGAACAATAAATTGGCGAATTGTACTGTTTGGATGCTTTGCATATATGTTTCTTAGACTATATAGAAGCAATATATAGAAAGATTTCAACCGTCTAACTGTTCCATTCATTGTTCTACTTGTCGAAAGTTAGAAATAATTTCCGTTAAAGGATTAACAATGGGACTCGTAGTTCACTTAAACTTGAAGAACAAAGAATTGGCGAATGGTACTGTTTAGATGCTTTGCATATATGTTTCTTAGACTATATAGAAGCAAAATATACATTGATTTCAACCGTCTACCTGTTCCATTCATTGTTCTACTTGTCGAAATTTACAAATAATTTCCTTTAAAGGAGTAACAATGGGGCTCGTAGTTCACTTAAACTTGAAGAACAAAAAATTGGCGAATGGTCCTATTTGGATGCTTTGCATATAGGTTGCTTAGACTATATAGAAACAACATATACAAAGATTTCAACCGTCTACCAGTTCAATTCATTGTTCTACTTGTCGAAAGTTACAAATAATTTCCGATAAAGGATTAACAATGGGGCTCATTGTTCACTTAAACTTGAAGAACAAAGAATTGGCGAATGGTACTGTTTAGATGCTTTGCATATATGTTTCTTAGACTATATAGAAGCAAAATATACATTGATTTCAACCGTCTACCTGTTCCATTCATTGTTCTACTTGTCGAAATTTACAAATAATTTCCTTTAAAGGAGTAACAATGGGGCTCGTAGTTCACTTAAACTTGAAGAACAAAAAATAGGCGAATGGTCCTATTTGGATGCTTTGCATATATGTTTCTTAGACTATATAGAAGCAATATGTACAAAGATTTCAACCGTCTACCTGTTCCATTCATTGTTCTACTTGTCGAAAGTTACAAATAATTTCCAATAACGGATTAACCATTGGGGCTCATTGTTCACTTAAACTTGAAGAACAAAAAATTGGCGAATTGTACTGTTTGGATGCTTTGCATATATGTTTCATAGACTATATAGGTGCAATATATACAAAGATTTCAACCGTCTACCTGTTCCATTCATTGTTCTACTTGCCGAAAGTTACAAATAATTTCCTTTAAAGGATTAACAATGGGGCTCATTGTTCACTTAAACTCGAAGAACAAAAAATTGGCGAATTTTACTGTTTGGATGCTTTGCATATATGTTTCTTAGACTATATAGAAGCAATATATACAAAGATTTCAACCGTATACCTGTTCCATTCATTGTTCTACTTGTTGAAAGTTACAAATAATTTCCTTTAAAGGATTAACCATTGGGGCTCATTGTTCACTTAAACTTGAAGAACAAAAAATTGGCGAATTGTACTGTTTGGATGCTTTGCATATATGTTTCTTAGACTATATAGAAGCAATATATAGAAAGATTTCAACCGTCTAACTGTTCCATTCATTGTTCTACTTGTCGAAAATTAGAAATAATTTCCGTTAAAGGATTAACAATGGGACTCGTAGTTCACTTAAACTTGAAGAACAAAGAATTGGCGAATGGTACTGTTTAGATGCTTTGCATATATGTTTCTTAGACTATATAGAAGCAAAATATACATTGATTTCAACCGGCTACCTGTTCCATTCATTGTTCTACTTGTCGAAATTTACAAATAATTTCCGATAAAGGATTAACCATTGGGGCTCATTGTTCACTTAAACTTGAAGAACAAAAAATTGGCGAATGGTACTGTTTGGATGCTTTGCATATATGTTTCTTAGACTATATAGAAGCAATATATAGAAAGATTTCAACCGTCTAACTGTTCCATTCATTGTTCTACTTGTCGAAAATTAGAAATAATTTCCGTTAAAGGATTAACAATGGGACTCGTAGTTCACTTAAACTTGAAGAACAAAGAATTGGCGAATGGTACTGTTTAGATGCTTTGCATATATGTTTCTTAGACTATATAGAAGCAAAATATACATTGATTTCAACCGTCTACCTGTTCCATTCATTGTTCTACTTGTCGAAATTTACAAATAATTTCCTTTAAAGGAGTAACAATGGGGCTCGTAGTTCACTTAAACTTGAAGAACAAAAAATTGGCGAATGGTCCTATTTTGATGCTTTGCATATAGGTTGCTTAGACTATATAGAAGCAACATATACAAAGATTTCAACCGTCTACCAGTTCAATTCATTGTTCTACTTGTCGAAAGTTACAAATAATTTCCGATAAAGGATTAACAATGGGGCTCATTGTTCACTTAAACTTGAAGAACAAAAAATTGGCGAATGGTCCTATTTGGATGCTTTGCATATATGTTTCTTAGACTATATAGAAGCAATATGTACAAAGATTTCAACCGTCTACCTGTTCCATTCATTGTTCAACTAGTCGAAAGTTACAAATAATTTCCAATAACGGATTAACCATTGGGGCTCATTGTTCACTTAAACTTGAAGAACAAAAAATTGGCGAATTGTACTGTTTGGATGCTTTGCATATATGTTTCATAGACTATATAGGTGCAATATATACAAAGATTTCAACCGTCTACCTGTTCCATTCATTGTTCTACTTGCCGAAAGTTACAAATAATTTCCTTTAAAGGATTAACAATGGGGCTCATTGTTCACTTAAACTCGAAGAACAAAAAATTGGCGAATTTTACTGTTTGGATGCTTTGCATATATGTTTCTTAGAATATATAGAAGCAATATATACAAAGATTTCAACCGTATACCTGTTCCATTCATTGTTCTACTTGTTGAAAGTTACAAATAATTTCCTTTAAAGGATTAACCATTGGGGCTCATTGTTCACTTAAACTTGAAGAACAAAAAATTGGCGAATTGTACTGTTTGGATGCTTTGCATATATGTTTCTTATACTATATAGAAGCAATATATACAAAGATTTCAACCGTCTACCTGTTCCATTCATTGTTCTACTTGTCGAAAGTTAGAAATAATTTCCGTTAAAGGATTAACAATGGGACTCGTAGTTCACTTAAACTTGAAGAACAAAAAATTGGCGAATTGTACTGTTTGGATGCTTTGCATATAGGTTGCTTAGACTATATAGAAGCAACATATACAAAGATTTCAACCGTCTACCAGTTCCATTCATTGTTCTACTTGTCGAAAGTTACAAATAATTTCCGATAAAGGATTAACAATGGGGCTCATTGTTCACTTAAACTTGAAGAACAAAGAATTGGCGAATGGTACTGTTTAGATGCTTTGCATATATGTTTCTTAGACTATATAGAAGCAAAATATACATTGATTTCAACCGTCTACCTGTTCCATTCATTGTTCTACTTGTCGAAATTTACAAATAATTTCCTTTAAAGGAGTAACAATGGGGCTCGTAGTTCACTTAAACTTGAAGAACAAAAAATTGGCGAATGGTCCTATTTGGATGCTTTGCATATATGTTTCTTAGACTATATAGAAGCAATATGTACAAAGATTTCAACCGTCTACCTGTTCCATTCATTGTTCTACTTGTCGAAAGTTACAAATAATTTCCGATAACGGATTAACCATTGGGGCTCATTGTTCACTTAAACTTGAAGAACAAAAAATTGGCGAATTGTACTGTTTGGATGCTTTGCATACATGTTTCATAGACTATATAGGTGCAATATATACAAAGATTTCAACCGTCTACCCGTTCCATTCATTGTTCTACTTGTCGAAAGTTACAAATAATTTCCTTTAAAGGATTAACAATGGGGCTCATTGTTCACTTAAACTCGAAGAACAAAAAATTGGCGAATTGTACTGTTTGGATGCTTTGCATATATGTTTCTTAGACTATATAGAAGCAATATATACAAAGATTTCAACCGTATACCTGTTCCATTCATTGTTCTACTTGTCGAAAGTTACAAATAATTTCCTTTAAAGGATTAACCATTGGGGCTCATTGTTCACTTAAACTTGAAGAACAAAAAATTGAGAATTGTACTGTTTGGATGCTTTGCATATATGTTTCTTATACTATATAGAAGCAATATATACAAAGATTTCAACCGTCTACGTGTTCCATTCATTGTTCTACTTGTCGAAAGTTACAATTAATTTCCGTTAAAGTATTAACAATGGGGCTCGTAGTTCACTTAAACTTGAAGAGCAAAAAATTGGCGAATTGTACTGTTTGGATGCTTTGCATATATGTTTCTTGGACTATATAGAAGCAATATATACAATGATTTCAACCGTCTACCTGTTCCATTCATTGTTCTACTTGTCGAATGTTACAAATAATTTCCGTTAAGGGATTAACAATGGGGATCGTAGTTTACTTAAACTTGAAGAACAAAAAATTTGCGAATTGTACTGTTTGGATGCTTTGCATATATGTTTCTTAGACTATATAGAAGCAATATATACAATGATTTCAACCGTCTACCTATTCCATTCATTGTTCTACTTGTCGAAATTTACAAATAATTTCCTTTAAAGGATTAAGAATGGGGCTCGTAGTTCACTTAAACTTGAAGAGCAAAAAATTGTCGAATTGTACTGTTTGGATGCTTTGCAAATATGTTTCTTAAACTATATAGAAGCAATATATACAATGATTTCAACCGTCTACCTGTTCCATTCATTGTTCTACTTGTCGAAAGTTACAAATAATTTCCGTTAAGGGATTAACAATGGGGATCGTAGTTTACTTAAACTTGTAGAACAAAAAATTGGCGAATTGTACTGTTTGGATGCTTTGCATATATGTTTCTTAGACTATATAGGTGCCATATATACAAAGATTTCAACCGTCTACCTGTTCCATTCATTGTTCTACTTGTCGAAAGTTACAAATAATTTCCTTTAAAGGATTAACAATGGGGCTCATTGTTCACTTAAACTTGAAGAACAAAAAATTGGCGAAATGTACTGTTTGAATGCTTTGCATATATGTTTCTTAGACTATATAGAAGCAATATATACAATGATTTCAACCGTCTACCTGTTCCATTCATTGTTCTACTTGTCGAATGTTACAAATAATTTCCGTTAAGGGATTAACAATGGGGATCGTAGTTTACTTAAACTTGAAGAACAAAAAATTGGCGAATTGTACTGTTTGGTTGCTTTGCATATATGTTTCTTAGACTATATAGAAGCAATATATACAATGATTTCAACCGTCTACCTATTCCATTCATTGTTCTACTTGCCGAAATTTACAAATAATTTCCTTTAAAGGATTAACAATGGGGCTCGTAGTTCACTTAAACTTGAAGAGCAAAAAATTGTCGAATTGTACTGTTTGGATGCTTTGCATATATGTTTCTTCAACTATATAGAAGCAATATATACAATGATTTAAACCGTCTACCTGTTCCATTCATTGTTCTACTTGTCGAAAGTTACAAATAATTTCCGTTAAGGGATTAACAATGGGGATCTTAGTTTACTTAAACTTGAAGAACAAAAAATTGGCGAATTGTACTGTTTGGATGCTTTGCATATATGTTTCTTAGACTATATAGAAGCAACATATACAATGATTTCAACCGTCTACCTGTTCCATTCATTGTTCTACTTGTCGAAAATTACAAATAATTTCCGTTAAGTGATTAACAATGGGGATCGTAGTTTACTTAAACTTGAAGAACAAAAAATTGGCGAATTGTACTGTTTGGATGCTTTGCTTATATGTTTCTTAGACTATATAGAAGCAATATATACAAGGATTTCAACCGTCTACCTGTTCCATTCATTGTTCTACTTGTCGAAAGTTACAAATAATTACCGATAAAGGATTAACCATTGGGGCTCATTGTTCACTTACACTTGAAGAACAAAAAATTGGCGAATTGTACTGTTTGGATGCTTTGCATATATGTTTCATAGACTATATAGATGCAATATATACAAAGATTTCAACCGTCTACCTGTTCCATTCATTGTTCTACTTGTCGAAAGTTACAAATAATTTCCTTTAAAGGATTAACAATGGGGCTCATTGTTCACTTAAACTTGAAGAACAAAAAATTGGCGAACTGTACTGTTTGAATGCTTTGCATATATGTTTCTTAGACTATATAGAAGCAATATATACAATGATTTCAACAGTCTACCTGTTCCGTTCATTGTTCTACTTGTCGAAATTTACAAATAATTTCCTTTAAAGGATTAACAATGGGGCTCGTAGTTCACTTAAACTTGAAGAACAAAAAATTGGCAAATGGTACTGTTTGGATGCTTTGCATATATGTTTCTTAGACTATATAGAAGCAATATATACAAAGATTTCAACCGTCTACCTTTTCCATTCATTGTTCTACTTGTCGAAAGTTACAAATAATTTCCGATAACGGATTAAACATTGGGGCTCATTGTTCACTTAAACTTGAAGAACAAAAAATTGGCGAACTGTACTGTTTGAATGCTTTGCATATATGTTTCTTAGACTATATAGAAGCAATATATACAATGATTTCAACAGTCTACCTGTTCCGTTCATTGTTCTACTTGTCGAAATTTACAAATAATTTCCTTTAAAGGATTAACAATGGGGCTCGTAGTTCACTTAAACTTGAAGAACAAAAAATTGGCAAATGGTACTGTTTGGATGCTTTGCATATATGTTTCTTAGACTATATAGAAGCAATATATACAAAGATTTCAACCGTCTACCTTTTCCATTCATTGTTCTACTTGTCGAAAGTTACAAATAATTTCCGATAACGGATTAAACATTGGGGCTCATTGTTCACTTAAACTTGAAGAACAAAAAATTGGCGAATTGTACTGTTTGGATGCTTTGCATATATGTTTCTTATACTATATAGAAGCAATATATACAAAGATTTCAACCGTCTACCTGTTCCATTCACTGTTCTACTTGTCGAAAGTTACAAATAATTTCCGTTAAGGGATTAACAATGGGGATCGTAGTTCACTTAAACTTGAAGAACAAAAAATTGGCGAATTGTACTGTTTGGATGCTTTGCGTACATGTTTCTTAGACTATATGGAAGCAATATATACAAAGATTTCAACCATCTACGTGTTCCAATCATTGTTCTAATTGTAGAAAGTTACAATTAATTTCCGTTAAGGGATTAACAATGGGGCTCGTAGTTCACTTAAACTTGAAGAACAAAAAATTGGCGAATGGTACTGTTTGGATGCTTTGCATATATGTTTCTTAGACTATATAGAAGCAATATATACATTGATTTCAACCGGCTACCTGTTCCATTCATTGTACTACTTGTCGAAATTTACAAATAATTTCCGATAAAGGATTAACCATTGGGGCTCATTGTTCACTTAAACTTGAAGAACAAAAAATTGGCGAATTGTACTGTTTGGATGCTTTGCATATATGTTTCTTAGACTATATAGAAGCAATATATACAAAGATTTCAACCGTCTACCTTTTCCATTCACTGTTCTACTTGTCGAAAGTTACAAATAATTTTCGATAACGGATTAAACATTGGGGCTCATTGTTCACTTAAACTTGAAGAACAAAAAATTGGCGAATTGTACTGTTTGGATGCTTTGCATATATGTTTCTTAGACTATATAGAAGCAATATATACAATGATTTCAACCGTCTACCTGTTCCATTCATTGTTCTACTTGTCGAAAGTTACAAATAATTTCCGTTAAGGAATTAACAATGGGGATCGTAGTTTACTTAAACTTGAAGAACAAAAAATTGGTGAATTGTACTGTTTGGATGCTTTGCTTATATGTTTCTTAGACTATATAGAAGCAATATATACAAGGATTTCAACCGTCTACCTGTTCCATTCATTGTTCTACTTGTCGAAAGTTACAAATAATTTTCGATAACGGATTAAACATTGGGGCTCATTGTTCACTTAAACTTGAAGAACAAAAAATTGGCGAATTGTACTGTTTGGATGCTTTGCATATATGTTTCTTAGACTATATAGAAGCAATATATACAATGATTTCAACAGTCTACCTGTTCCATTCATTGTTCTACTTGTCGAAATTTACAAATAATTTCCTTTAGAGGATTAACAATGGGGCTCGTAGTTCACTTAAACTTGAAGAACAAAAAATTGGCGAATGGTACTGTTAGGATGCTTTGCATATATGTTTCTTAGACTATATAGAAGCAATATATACATTGATTTCAACCGGCTACCTGTTCCATTCATTGTTCTACTTGTCGAAATTTACAAATAATTTCCGATAAAGGATTAACCATTGGGGCTCATTGTTCACTTAAACTTGAAGAACAAACAATTGGCGAATTGTACTGTTTGGATGCTTTGCATATATGTTTCATAGACTATATAGATGCAATATATACAAAGATTTCAACCGTCTACCTGTTCCATTCATTGTTCTACTTGTCGAAAGTTACAAATAATTTCCTTTAAAGGATTAACAATGGGGCTCATTGTTCACTTAAACTTGAAGAACAAAAAATTGGCAAATGGTACTGTTTGGATGCTTTGCATATATGTTTCTTAGACTATATAGAAGCAATATATACAAAGATTTCAACCGTCTACCTTTTCCATTCATTGTTCTACTTGTCGAAAGTTACAAATAATTTCCGATAACGGATTAAACATTGGGGCTCATTGTTCACTTAAACTTGAAGAACAAAAAATTGGCGAATTGTACTGTTTGGATGCTTTGCATATATGTTTCTTATACTATATAGAAGCAATATATACAAAGATTTCAACCGTCTACCTGTTCCATTCACTGTTCTACTTGTCGAAAGTTACAAATAATTTCCGTTAAGGGATTAACAATGGGGATCGTAGTTCACTTAAACTTGAAGAACAAAAAATTGGCGAATTGTACTGTTTGGATGCTTTGCGTACATGTTTCTTAGACTATATGGAAGCAATATATACAAAGATTTCAACCATCTACGTGTTCCAATCATTGTTCTAATTGTAGAAAGTTACAATTAATTTCCGTTAAGGGATTAACAATGGGGCTCGTAGTTCACTTAAACTTGAAGAACAAAAAATTGGCGAATGGTACTGTTTGGATGCTTTGCATATATGTTTCTTAGACTATATAGAAGCAATATATACAAAGATTTCAACCGTCTACCTGTTCCATTCATTGTTCTACTTGCCGAAAGTTACAAATAATTTCCTTTAAAGGATTAACAATGGGGCTCATTGTTCACTTAAACTCGAAGAACAAAAAATTGGCGAATTTTACTGTTTGGATGCTTTGCATATATGTTTCTTAGAATATATAGAAGCAATATATACAAAGATTTCAACCGTATACCTGTTCCATTCATTGTTCTACTTGTTGAAAGTTACAAATAATTTCCTTTAAAGGATTAACCATTGGGGCTCATTGTTCACTTAAACTTGAAGAACAAAAAATTGGCGAATTGTACTGTTTGGATGCTTTGCATATATGTTTCTTATACTATATAGAAGCAATATATACAAAGATTTCAACCGTCTACCTGTTCCATTCATTGTTCTACTTGTCGAAAGTTAGAAATAATTTCCGTTAAAGGATTAACAATGGGACTCGTAGTTCACTTAAACTTGAAGAACAAAAAATTGGCGAATTGTACTGTTTGGATGCTTTGCATATAGGTTGCTTAGACTATATAGAAGCAACATATACAAAGATTTCAACCGTCTACCAGTTCCATTCATTGTTCTACTTGTCGAAAGTTACAAATAATTTCCGATAAAGGATTAACAATGGGGCTCATTGTTCACTTAAACTTGAAGAACAAAGAATTGGCGAATGGTACTGTTTAGATGCTTTGCATATATGTTTCTTAGACTATATAGAAGCAAAATATACATTGATTTCAACCGTCTACCTGTTCCATTCATTGTTCTACTTGTCGAAATTTACAAATAATTTCCTTTAAAGGAGTAACAATGGGGCTCGTAGTTCACTTAAACTTGAAGAACAAAAAATTGGCGAATGGTCCTATTTGGATGCTTTGCATATATGTTTCTTAGACTATATAGAAGCAATATGTACAAAGATTTCAACCGTCTACCTGTTCCATTCATTGTTCTACTTGTCGAAAGTTACAAATAATTTCCGATAACGGATTAACCATTGGGGCTCATTGTTCACTTAAACTTGAAGAACAAAAAATTGGCGAATTGTACTGTTTGGATGCTTTGCATACATGTTTCATAGACTATATAGGTGCAATATATACAAAGATTTCAACCGTCTACCCGTTCCATTCATTGTTCTACTTGTCGAAAGTTACAAATAATTTCCTTTAAAGGATTAACAATGGGGCTCATTGTTCACTTAAACTCGAAGAACAAAAAATTGGCGAATTGTACTGTTTGGATGCTTTGCATATATGTTTCTTAGACTATATAGAAGCAATATATACAAAGATTTCAACCGTATACCTGTTCCATTCATTGTTCTACTTGTCGAAAGTTACAAATAATTTCCTTTAAAGGATTAACCATTGGGGCTCATTGTTCACTTAAACTTGAAGAACAAAAAATTGAGAATTGTACTGTTTGGATGCTTTGCATATATGTTTCTTATACTATATAGAAGCAATATATACAAAGATTTCAACCGTCTACGTGTTCCATTCATTGTTCTACTTGTCGAAAGTTACAATTAATTTCCGTTAAAGTATTAACAATGGGGCTCGTAGTTCACTTAAACTTGAAGAGCAAAAAATTGGCGAATTGTACTGTTTGGATGCTTTGCATATATGTTTCTTGGACTATATAGAAGCAATATATACAATGATTTCAACCGTCTACCTGTTCCATTCATTGTTCTACTTGTCGAATGTTACAAATAATTTCCGTTAAGGGATTAACAATGGGGATCGTAGTTTACTTAAACTTGAAGAACAAAAAATTTGCGAATTGTACTGTTTGGATGCTTTGCATATATGTTTCTTAGACTATATAGAAGCAATATATACAATGATTTCAACCGTCTACCTATTCCATTCATTGTTCTACTTGTCGAAATTTACAAATAATTTCCTTTAAAGGATTAAGAATGGGGCTCGTAGTTCACTTAAACTTGAAGAGCAAAAAATTGTCGAATTGTACTGTTTGGATGCTTTGCAAATATGTTTCTTAAACTATATAGAAGCAATATATACAATGATTTCAACCGTCTACCTGTTCCATTCATTGTTCTACTTGTCGAAAGTTACAAATAATTTCCGTTAAGGGATTAACAATGGGGATCGTAGTTTACTTAAACTTGTAGAACAAAAAATTGGCGAATTGTACTGTTTGGATGCTTTGCATATATGTTTCTTAGACTATATAGAAGCAATATATACAATGATTTCAACCGTCTACCTGTTCCATTCATTGTTCTACTTGTCGAAAGTTACAAATAATTTCCTTTAAGTGATTAACAATGGGGATCGTAGTTAACTTAAACTTGAAGAACAAAAAATTGGCGAATTGTACTGTTTGGATGCTTTGCTTATATGTTTCTTAGACTATATAGAAGCAATATATACAAGGATTTCAACCGTCTACCTGTTCCATTCATTGTTCTACTTGTCGAAAGTTACAAATAATTACCGATAAAGGATTAACCATTGGGGCTCATTGTTCACTTACACTTGAAGAACAAAAAATTGGCGAATTGTACTGTTTGGATGCTTTGCATATATGTTTCATAGACTATATAGGTGCCATATATACAAAGATTTCAACCGTCTACCTGTTCCATTCATTGTTCTACTTGTCGAAAGTTACAAATAATTTCCTTTAAAGGATTAACAATGGGGCTCATTGTTCACTTAAACTTGAAGAACAAAAAATTGGCGAAATGTACTGTTTGAATGCTTTGCATATATGTTTCTTAGACTATATAGAAGCAATATATACAATGATTTCAACCGTCTACCTGTTCCATTCATTGTTCTACTTGTCGAATGTTACAAATAATTTCCGTTAAGGGATTAACAATGGGGATCGTAGTTTACTTAAACTTGAAGAACAAAAAATTGGCGAATTGTACTGTTTGGTTGCTTTGCATATATGTTTCTTAGACTATATAGAAGCAATATATACAATGATTTCAACCGTCTACCTATTCCATTCATTGTTCTACTTGCCGAAATTTACAAATAATTTCCTTTAAAGGATTAACAATGGGGCTCGTAGTTCACTTAAACTTGAAGAGCAAAAAATTGTCGAATTGTACTGTTTGGATGCTTTGCATATATGTTTCTTCAACTATATAGAAGCAATATATACAATGATTTAAACCGTCTACCTGTTCCATTCATTGTTCTACTTGTCGAAAGTTACAAATAATTTCCGTTAAGGGATTAACAATGGGGATCTTAGTTTACTTAAACTTGAAGAACAAAAAATTGGCGAATTGTACTGTTTGGATGCTTTGCATATATGTTTCTTAGACTATATAGAAGCAACATATACAATGATTTCAACCGTCTACCTGTTCCATTCATTGTTCTACTTGTCGAAAATTACAAATAATTTCCGTTAAGTGATTAACAATGGGGATCGTAGTTTACTTAAACTTGAAGAACAAAAAATTGGCGAATTGTACTGTTTGGATGCTTTGCTTATATGTTTCTTAGACTATATAGAAGCAATATATACAAGGATTTCAACCGTCTACCTGTTCCATTCATTGTTCTACTTGTCGAAAGTTACAAATAATTACCGATAAAGGATTAACCATTGGGGCTCATTGTTCACTTACACTTGAAGAACAAAAAATTGGCGAATTGTACTGTTTGGATGCTTTGCATATATGTTTCATAGACTATATAGATGCAATATATACAAAGATTTCAACCGTCTACCTGTTCCATTCATTGTTCTACTTGTCGAAAGTTACAAATAATTTCCTTTAAAGGATTAACAATGGGGCTCATTGTTCACTTAAACTTGAAGAACAAAAAATTGGCGAACTGTACTGTTTGAATGCTTTGCATATATGTTTCTTAGACTATATAGAAGCAATATATACAATGATTTCAACAGTCTACCTGTTCCGTTCATTGTTCTACTTGTCGAAATTTACAAATAATTTCCTTTAAAGGATTAACAATGGGGCTCGTAGTTCACTTAAACTTGAAGAACAAAAAATTGGCAAATGGTACTGTTTGGATGCTTTGCATATATGTTTCTTAGACTATATAGAAGCAATATATACAAAGATTTCAACCGTCTACCTTTTCCATTCATTGTTCTACTTGTCGAAAGTTACAAATAATTTCCGATAACGGATTAAACATTGGGGCTCATTGTTCACTTAAACTTGAAGAACAAAAAATTGGCGAACTGTACTGTTTGAATGCTTTGCATATATGTTTCTTAGACTATATAGAAGCAATATATACAATGATTTCAACAGTCTACCTGTTCCGTTCATTGTTCTACTTGTCGAAATTTACAAATAATTTCCTTTAAAGGATTAACAATGGGGCTCGTAGTTCACTTAAACTTGAAGAACAAAAAATTGGCAAATGGTACTGTTTGGATGCTTTGCATATATGTTTCTTAGACTATATAGAAGCAATATATACAAAGATTTCAACCGTCTACCTTTTCCATTCATTGTTCTACTTGTCGAAAGTTACAAATAATTTCCGATAACGGATTAAACATTGGGGCTCATTGTTCACTTAAACTTGAAGAACAAAAAATTGGCGAATTGTACTGTTTGGATGCTTTGCATATATGTTTCTTATACTATATAGAAGCAATATATACAAAGATTTCAACCGTCTACCTGTTCCATTCACTGTTCTACTTGTCGAAAGTTACAAATAATTTCCGTTAAGGGATTAACAATGGGGATCGTAGTTCACTTAAACTTGAAGAACAAAAAATTGGCGAATTGTACTGTTTGGATGCTTTGCGTACATGTTTCTTAGACTATATGGAAGCAATATATACAAAGATTTCAACCATCTACGTGTTCCAATCATTGTTCTAATTGTAGAAAGTTACAATTAATTTCCGTTAAGGGATTAACAATGGGGCTCGTAGTTCACTTAAACTTGAAGAACAAAAAATTGGCGAATGGTACTGTTTGGATGCTTTGCATATATGTTTCTTAGACTATATAGAAGCAATATATACATTGATTTCAACCGGCTACCTGTTCCATTCATTGTACTACTTGTCGAAATTTACAAATAATTTCCGATAAAGGATTAACCATTGGGGCTCATTGTTCACTTAAACTTGAAGAACAAAAAATTGGCGAATTGTACTGTTTGGATGCTTTGCATATATGTTTCTTAGACTATATAGAAGCAATATATACAAAGATTTCAACCGTCTACCTTTTCCATTCACTGTTCTACTTGTCGAAAGTTACAAATAATTTTCGATAACGGATTAAACATTGGGGCTCATTGTTCACTTAAACTTGAAGAACAAAAAATTGGCGAATTGTACTGTTTGGATGCTTTGCATATATGTTTCTTAGACTATATAGAAGCAATATATACAATGATTTCAACCGTCTACCTGTTCCATTCATTGTTCTACTTGTCGAAAGTTACAAATAATTTCCGTTAAGGAATTAACAATGGGGATCGTAGTTTACTTAAACTTGAAGAACAAAAAATTGGTGAATTGTACTGTTTGGATGCTTTGCTTATATGTTTCTTAGACTATATAGAAGCAATATATACAAGGATTTCAACCGTCTACCTGTTCCATTCATTGTTCTACTTGTCGAAAGTTACAAATAATTTTCGATAACGGATTAAACATTGGGGCTCATTGTTCACTTAAACTTGAAGAACAAAAAATTGGCGAATTGTACTGTTTGGATGCTTTGCATATATGTTTCTTAGACTATATAGAAGCAATATATACAATGATTTCAACAGTCTACCTGTTCCATTCATTGTTCTACTTGTCGAAATTTACAAATAATTTCCTTTAAAGGATTAACAATGGGGCTCGTAGTTCACTTAAACTTGAAGAACAAAAAATTGGCGAATGGTACTGTTAGGATGCTTTGCATATATGTTTCTTAGACTATATAGAAGCAATATATACATTGATTTCAACCGGCTACCTGTTCCATTCATTGTTCTACTTGTCGAAATTTACAAATAATTTCCGATAAAGGATTAACCATTGGGGCTCATTGTTCACTTAAACTTGAAGAACAAACAATTGGCGAATTGTACTGTTTGGATGCTTTGCATATATGTTTCATAGACTATATAGATGCAATATATACAAAGATTTCAACCGTCTACCTGTTCCATTCATTGTTCTACTTGTCGAAAGTTACAAATAATTTCCTTTAAAGGATTAACAATGGGGCTCATTGTTCACTTAAACTTGAAGAACAAAAAATTGGCAAATGGTACTGTTTGGATGCTTTGCATATATGTTTCTTAGACTATATAGAAGCAATATATACAAAGATTTCAACCGTCTACCTTTTCCATTCATTGTTCTACTTGTCGAAAGTTACAAATAATTTCCGATAACGGATTAAACATTGGGGCTCATTGTTCACTTAAACTTGAAGAACAAAAAATTGGCGAATTGTACTGTTTGGATGCTTTGCATATATGTTTCTTATACTATATAGAAGCAATATATACAAAGATTTCAACCGTCTACCTGTTCCATTCACTGTTCTACTTGTCGAAAGTTACAAATAATTTCCGTTAAGGGATTAACAATGGGGATCGTAGTTCACTTAAACTTGAAGAACAAAAAATTGGCGAATTGTACTGTTTGGATGCTTTGCGTACATGTTTCTTAGACTATATGGAAGCAATATATACAAAGATTTCAACCATCTACGTGTTCCAATCATTGTTCTAATTGTAGAAAGTTACAATTAATTTCCGTTAAGGGATTAACAATGGGGCTCGTAGTTCACTTAAACTTGAAGAACAAAAAATTGGCGAATGGTACTGTTTGGATGCTTTGCATATATGTTTCTTAGACTATATAGAAGCAATATATACAATGATTTCAACCGGCTACCTGTTCCATTCATTGTTCTACTTGTCGAAATTTACAAATAATTTCCGATAAAGGATTAACCATTGGGGCTCATTGTTCACTTAAACTTGAAGAACAAAAAATTGGCGAATTGTACTGTTTGGATGCTTTGCATATATGTTTCTTAGACTATATAGAAGCAATATATACAAAGATTTCAACCGTCTACCTTTTCCATTCACTGTTCTACTTGTCGAAAGTTACAAATAATTTTCGATAACGGATTAAACATTGGGGCTCATTGTTCACTTAAACTTGAAGAACAAAAAATTGGCGAATTGTACTGTTTGGATGCTTTGCATATATGTTTCTTAGACTATATAGAAGCAATATATACAATGATTTCAACCGTCTACCTGTTCCATTCATTGTTCTACTTGTCGAAAGTTACAAATAATTTCCGTTAAGGAATTAACAATGGGGATCGTAGTTTACTTAAACTTGAAGAACAAAAAATTGGCGAATTGTACTGTTTGGATGCTTTGCTTATATGTTTCTTAGACTATATAGAAGCAATATATACAAGGATTTCAACCGTCTACCTGTTCCATTCATTGTTCTACTTGTCGAAAGTTACAAATAATTACCGATAAAGGATTAACCATTGGGGCTCATTGTTCACTTAAACTTCAAGAACAAAAAATTAGCGAATTGTACTGTTTGGATGCTTTGCATATATGTTTCATAGACTATATAGATGCAATATATACAAAGATTTCAACCGTCTACCTGTTCCATTCATTGTTCTACTTGTCAAAAGTTACAAATAATTTCCTTTAAAGGATTAACAATGGGGCTCATTGTTCACTTAAACTTGAAGAACAAAAAATTGGCGAACTGTACTGTTTGGATGCTTTGCATATATGTTTCTTAGACTATATAGAAGCAATATATACAATGATTTCAACAGTCTACCTGTTCCATTCATTGTTCTACTTGTCGAAATTTACAAATAATTTCCTTTAAAGGATTAACAATGGGGCTCGTAGTTCACTTAAACTTGAAGAACAAAAAATTGGCGAATGGTACTGTTAGGATGCTTTGCATATATGTTTCTTAGACTATATAGAAGCAATATATACATTGATTTCAACCGGCTACCTGTTCCATTCATTGTTCTACTTGTCGAAATTTACAAATAATTTCCGATAAAGGATTAACCATTGGGGCTCATTGTTCACTTAAACTTGAAGAACAAACAATTGGCGAATTGTACTGTTTGGATGCTTTGCATATATGTTTCTTAGACTATATAGATGCAATATATACAAAGATTTCAACCGGCTACCTGTTCCATTCGTTGTTCTACTTGTCGAAATTTACAAATAATTTCCGATAAAGGATTAACCATTGGGGCTCATTGTTCACTTAAACTTGAAGAACAAAAAATTGGCGAATGGTACTGTTTGGATGCTTTGCATATATGTTTCTTAGACTATATAGAAGCAATATATACATTGATTTCAACCGGCTACCTGTACCATTCATTGTTCTACTTGTCGAAAGTTACAAATAATATCCTATAAAGGATTAACAATGGGGCTCATTGTTCACTTAAACTTGAAGGACAAAAAATTGGCGAATGGTACTGTTTGGATGCTTTGCGTACATGTTTCTTAGACTATATGGAAGCAATATATACAAGGATTTCAACCGTCTACCTGTTCCATTCATTGTTCTACTTGTCGAAATTTACAAATAATTACCGATAAAGGATTAACCATTGGGGCTCATTGTTCACTTAAACTTGAAGAACAAAAAATTGGCGAATTGTACTGTTGGATGCTTTGCATATATGTTTCGTAGACTATATAGAAGCAATATATACAATGATTTCAACCTTCTAAATGATCCATTCATTGTTCTACTTGTCGAAATTTACAAATAATTTCCTTTAAAGGATTAACAATGGGGCTCGTAGTTCACTTAAACTTGAAGAATAAAAAATTGGCGAACTGTACTGTTTGGATGCTTTGCATATATGTTTCTTAGACTATATAGAAGCAATATATACAATGATTTCAACAGTCTACCTGTTCCATTCATTGTTCTACTTGTCGAAATTTACAAATAATTTCCTTTAAAGGATTAACAATGGGGCTCGTAGTTCACTTAAACTTGAAGAACAAAAAATTGGCGAATGGTACTGTTAGGATGCTTTGCATATATGTTTCTTAGACTATATAGAAGCAATATATACATTGATTTCAACCGGCTACCTGTTCCATTCATTGTTCTACTTGTCGAAATTTACAAATAATTTCCGATAAAGGATTAACCATTGGGGCTCATTGTTCACTTAAACTTGAAGAACAAACAATTGGCGAATTGTACTGTTTGGATGCTTTGCATATATGTTTCTTAGACTATATAGATGCAATATATACAAAGATTTCAACCGGCTACCTGTTCCATTCATTGTTCTACTTGTCGAAATTTACAAATAATTTCCGATAAAGGATTAACCATTGGGGCTCATTGTTCACTTAAACTTGAAGAACAAAAAATTGGCGAATGGTACTGTTTGGATGCTTTGCATATATGTTTCTTAGACTATATAGAAGCAATATATACATTGATTTCAACCGGCTACCTGTTCCATTCATTGTTCTACTTGTCGAAAGTTACAAATAATATCCTATAAAGGATTAACAATGGGGCTCATTGTTCACTTAAACTTGAAGGACAAAAAATTGGCGAATGGTACTGTTTGGATGCTTTGCGTACATGTTTCTTAGACTATATGGAAGCAATATATACAAAGATTTCAACCGTCTACCTGTTCCATTCATTGTTCTACTTGTCGAAAGTTACAAATAATTTCCTTTAATGGATTAACAATGGGGCTCGTAGTTCACTTAAACTTGAAGAACAAAAAATTGGCGAATGGTACTGTTTGGATGCTTTGCATATATGTTTCTTAGACTATATAGAAGCAATATATACAATGATTTCAACCGTCTACCTGTTCCATTCATTGTTCTACTTGTCGAAATTTACAAATAATTTCCGATAAAGGATTAACCATTGGGGCTCATTGTTCACTTAAACTTGAAGAACAATAAATTGGCGAATGGTACTGTTTGGATGCTTTGCATATATGTTTCTTAGACTATTTAGAAGCAATATATAGAAAGATTTCACCCGTCTACCTGTACTATTCATTGTTCTACTTGTAGAAAGTTACAAATAATTTCCATTTCATGATTATCAATGGGGCTCGCTGTTCACTTAAACTTGAAGATCAAAACATTGGCGATTGTTACTGTTTAGATGCTTTGCATATAGGTTTCTTAGACTATATAGAAGCAACATATACAAAGATTTCAACCGTCTACCTGTTCTATTCATTGTTCTACTTGTAGAAAGTTACAAATAATTTCCGTTTCATGATTATCAATGGGGCTCGTTGTTCACTTAAACTTGAAGAACAAAAAATTGGCGAATGGTACTGTTTGGATGCTTTGCATATATGTTTCTTAGACTATATGGAAGCAATATATACAAAGATTTCAACCGTCTACCTGTTCCAATCATTGTTCTACTTGTAGAAAGTTACAATTAATTTCCGTTAAAGGATTAACAATGGGGCTCGCAGTTCACTTAAACTTGAAGGACAAAAAATTGGCGAAATGTACTGTTTGGATGCTTTGCATATATGTTTCTTAGACTATATAGAAGCAATATATACATTGATTTCAACCGTCTACCTGTTCCATTCATTGTTCTACTTGTCGAAAGTTACAATTAATTTCCGTTAAAGGATTAACAATGGGGCTCGTAGTTCACTTAAACTTGAAGAACAAAAAATTGGCGAATTGTACTGTTGGATGCTTTGCATATATGTTTCGTAGACTATATAGAAGCAATATATACAATGATTTCAACCTTCTACATGATCCATTCATTGTTCTACTTGTCGAAATTTACAAATAATTTCCTTTAAAGGATTAACAATGGGGCTCGTAGTTCACTTAAACTTGAAGAACAAAAAATTGTCGAATTGTACTGTTTGGATGCTTTGCATATATGTTTCTTAGACTATTTAGAAGCAATATATAGAAAGATTTCACCCGTCTACCTGTACTATTCATTGTTCTACGTGTAGAAAGTTACAAATAATTTCCATTTCATGATTATCAATGAGGCTCGCTGTTCACTTAAACTTGAAGATCAAAACATTGGCGAATGTTACTGTTTAGATGCTTTGCATATAGATTTCTTTGACTATATAGAAGCAACATATACAAAGATTTCAACCGTCTAACTGTTCTATTCATTGTTCTACTTGTAGAAAGTTACAAATAATTCCCGTTTCATGATTATCAATGGGGCTCGCTGTTCACTTAAACTTGAAGATCAAAACATTGGCAATTGTTACTGTTTGGATGCTTTGCATATAGGTTTCTTAGACTATATAGAAGCAGCATATACAAAGATTTCAACCGTCTACCTGTTCTATTCATTGTTCTACTTGTAGAAAGTTACAAATAATTCCCGTTTCATGATTATCAATGGGGCTCGCTGTTCACTTAAACTTGAAGATCAAAAAATTGGCGATTGTTATTGTTTAGATGCTTTGCATATCGGTTTCTTAGACTATATAGAAGCAACATATACAAAGATTTAAACCGTCTACCTGTTCCAATCATTGTTCTACTTTTCGAAATTTACAAATAATTTCCATTAAAGGATTAACAATGGGGCTCGTTGTTCACTTAATCTTGAAGAACAAAAAATTGGCGAATGGTACTGTTTGGATGCTTTGCATATATGTTTCTTCGACTATATAGAAGCAATATATACATTGATTTCAACCGTCTACCTGTTCCATTCATTGTTCTACTTGTCGAATGTTACAAATAATTTCCGTTTCATGATTAACAATGGGGCTCGTAGTTCACTTAAACTTGAAGATCAAATAATTGGCGAATTGTACTGTTTGGATGATATGCAGATATGTTTCTTAGACTATATAGAAGCAATATAAACAATGATTTCAACCGTCTACCTGTTCCATTCATTGTTCTACTTGTCGAAAGTTACAAATAATTTCCGATAAAGGATTAACCATTGGGGCTCATTGTTCACTTAAACTTGAAGAACAAAAAATTGGCGAATGGTACTGTTTGGATGTTTTGCATATATGTTTCTTAGACTATATGGAAGCAATATATACAAAGATTTCAACCGTATAAGTGTTCCAATCATTGTTCTACTTGTAGAAAGTTACAATTAATTTCCGTTAAAGGATTAACAATGGGGCTCGTAGTTCACTTAAACTTGAAGAACAAAAAATTGGCGAATTGTACTGTTGGATGCTTTGCATATATGTTTCGTAGACTATATAGAAGCAATATATACAATGATTTCAACCGTCTACATGATCCATTCATTGTTCTACTTGTCGAAATTTACAAATAATTTCCTTTAAAGGATTATCAATGGGGCTCGCTGTTCACTTAAACTTGAAGAACAAAAAATTGGCGAATGGTACTGTTTGGATGCTTTGCATATATGTTTCTTAGATTATATAGAAGCAATATATACAAAGATTTCAACCGTCTACCTGTTCTATTCATTGTTCTACTTGTAGAAAGTTACAAATAATTCCCGTTTCATGATTATCAATGGGGCTCGCTGTTCACTTAAACTTGAAGAACAAAAAATTGGCGAATTGTACTGTTTGGATGCTTTGCATATATGTTTCTTAGACTATATGGAAGCAATATATACAAAGATTTCAACCGTCTACCTGTTCCAATCATTGTTCTACTTGTAGAAAGTTACAATTAATTTCCGTTAAAGGATTAACAATGGGGCTCGTAGTTCACTTAAACTTGAAGAACAAAAAATTGGCGAATTGTACTGTTTGGATGCTTTGCATATATGTTTCTTAGACTATATAGAAGCAATATATACATTGATTTCAACCGTCTACCTGTTCCATTCATTGTTCTACTTGTCGCAAGTTACAAATAATTTCCGTTAAAGTATTAACAATGGGGCTCGTAGTTCACTTAAACTTGAAGATCAAATAATTGTCGAATTGTACTGTTTGGATGATATGCAGATATGTTTCTTAGACTATATAGAAGCAATATAAACAATGTTTTCAACCGTCTACCTGTTCCATTCATTGTTCTACTTGTCGAAAGTTACAAATAATTTCCGATAAATGATTAACTATTGGGGCTCATTGTTCACTTAAACTTGAAGAACAAAAAATTGGCGAATGGTACTGTTTGGATGCTTTGCATATATGTTTCTTAGACTATATGGAAGCAATATATACAAAGATTTCAACCGTCTACGTGTTCCAATCATTGTTCTACTTGTAGAACGTTACAATTAATTTCCGTTAAAGGATTAACAATGGGGCTCGTAGTTCACTTAAACTTGAAGAACAAAAAATTGGCGAATGGTTCTGTTTGGATGCTTTGCGTACATGTTTCTTAGACTATATGGAAGCAATATATACAAAGATTTCAACCGTCTACGTGTTCCAATCATTGTTCTACTTGTAGAAAGTTACAATTAATTTCCGTTAAAGTATTAACAATGGGTCTCGTAGTTCACATAAACTTGAAGAACAAAAAATTGGCGAATGGTACTGATTGGATGCTTTGCATATATGTTTCTTAGACTATGTAGAAGCAATATATATAATGATTTCAACCGTCAACCTGTTCCATTCATTGTTCTACATGTCGAAATTTACAAATAATTTCCGTTTCATGATTATCAATGGGGCTCGATGTTTACTTAAACTTGAAGAACAATAAATTGGCAAATTGTACTGTTTGGATGCTTTGCGTACATGTTTCTTAGACTATATAGAAGCACTATATACAAAGATTTCAACCGTATACCTGTTCCATTCATTGTTCTAATTGTCGAAAGATACCAATAATTTCCGATAAAGGATTAACAATGGGGCTCATTGTTCACTTAACCTTGAAGAACAAAAAATTGGCGAATGGTACTGTTTGGATGCTTTGCATATATGTTTCTTAGACTATATGGAAGCAATATATACAAATATTTCAACCGTCTACGTGTGCCAATCATTGTTCTACTCGTCGAAATTTACAAATAATTTCCTTTAAAGGATTAACAATGGGGCTCATTGTTCACTTAAACTTGAAGAACATAAAATTGGCGAATTGTACTGTTTGGATGCTTTGCATATATGTTTTTCAGACTATATAGAAGCAATATATACAAAGATTTCAACCGTCTACCTGTTCCATTCATTGTTCTACTTGTCGAAAGTTACAAATAATTTCCGATAAAGGATTAACAATGGGGCTCATTGTTCACTTAAACTTGAAGAACAAAAAATTGGCGAATGGTACTGTTTGGATGCTTTGCATATATGTTTCTTAGACTATGTGGAAGCAATATATACAAATATTTCAACCGTCTACGTGTGCCAATCATTGTTCTACCTGTCGAAATTTACAAATAATTTCCTTTCAAGGATTAACAATGGGGCTCGTTGTTCACTTAAACTTGAAGAACAATAAATTGGCGAATTGTACTGTTTGGATGCTATGCATATATGTTTCTTAGACTATATAGAAGCAATATATACAAAGATTTCAACCGTCTACGTGTTCCAATCATTGTTCTACTTGTAGAAAGTTACAATTGATTTCCGTTAAAGGATTAACAATGGGGCTCATTGTTCACTTAAACTTGAAGAACAAAAAATTGGCGAATGGTACTGTTTGGATGCTTTGCGTACATGTTTCTTAGACTATATGGAAGCAATATATACAAAGATTTCAACCGTCTACGTGTTCCAATCATTGTTCTACTTGTAGAAAGTTACAAATAATTTCCTTTAAAGGATTAACAATGGGGCTCGTAGTTTACTTAAACTTGAAGAACAAAAAATTGGCAAATGGTACTGTTTGGATGCTTTGCGTACATGTTTCTTAGACCATATGGAAGCAATATATACAAAGATTTCAACCGTCTACGTGTTCCAATCATTGTTCTACTTGTCGAAATTTACAAATAATTTCCTTTAAAGGATTAACAATGGGGCTCGTTGTTCACTTAAACTTGAAGAACAATAAATTGGCGACTTGTACTGTTTGGATGCTTTGCATATATGTTTCTTAGACTATATAGAAGCAATATATAGAAAGATTTCAACAGTCTAACTGTTCCATTCATTGTTCTACTTGTCGAAAGTTAGAAATAATTTCCGTTAAAGGATTAACAATGGGACTCGTAGTTCACTTAAACTTGAAGAACAAAAAATTGGCGAATTGTACTGTTTGGATGCTTTGCATATAGGTTGCTTAGACTATATAGAAGCAACATATACAAAGATTTCAACCGTCTACCAGTTCCATTCATTGTTCTACTTGTCGAAAGTTACAAATAATTTCCGATAAAGGATTAACAATGGGGCTCATTGTTCACTTAAACTTGAAGAACAAAGAATTGGCGAATGGTACTGTTTAGATGCTTTGCATATATGTTTCTTAGACTATATAGAAGCAAAATATACATTGATTTCAACCGTCTACCTGTTCCATTCATTGTTCTACTTGTCGAAATTTACAAATAATTTCCTTTAAATGAGTAACAATGGGGCTCGTAGTTCACTTAAACTTGAAGAACAAAAAATTGGCGAATGGTCCTATTTGGATGCTTTGCATATATGTTTCTTAGACTATGTAGAAGCAATATATACAAAGATTTCAACCGTCTACCTGTTCCATTCATTGTTCTACTTGTCGAAAGTTACAAATAATTTCCGATAACGGATTAACCATTGGGGCTCATTGTTCACTTAAACTTGAAGAACAAAAAATTGGCGAATTGTACTGTTTGGATGCTTTGCATATATGTTTCTTAGACTATGTAGAAGCAATATATAGAAAGATTTCATCCGTCTACCTGTTCCATTCATTGTTCTACTTGTCGAAAGTTACAAATAATTTCCGTTAAAGGATTAACAATGGGGATCGTAGTTCACTTAAACTTGAAGAACAAAAAATTGGCGAATTGTACTGTTTGGATGCTTTGCGTACATGTTTCTTAGACTATATGGAAGCAATATATACAAAGATTTCAACCATCTACGTGTTCCAATCATTGTTCTAATTGTAGAAAGTTACAATTAATTTCCGTTAAGGGATTAACAATGGGGCTCGTAGTTCACTTAAACTTGAAGAACAAAAAATTGGCGAATGGTACTGTTTGGATGCTTTGCATATATGTTTCTTAGACTATATAGAAGCAATATATACAATGATTTCAACCGGCTACCTGTTCCATTCATTGTTCTACTTGTCGAAATTTACAAATAATTTCCGATAAAGGATTAACCATTGGGGCTCATTGTTCACTTAAACTTGAAGAACAAAAAATTGGCGAATTGTACTGTTTGGATGCTTTGCATATATGTTTCTTAGACTATATAGAAGCAATATATACAAAGATTTCAACCGTCTACCTTTTCCATTCACTGTTCTACTTGTCGAAAGTTACAAATAATTTTCGATAACGGATTAAACATTGGGGCTCATTGTTCACTTAAACTTGAAGAACAAAAAATTGGCGAATTGTACTGTTTGGATGCTTTGCATATATGTTTCTTAGACTATATAGAAGCAATATATACAATGATTTCAACCGTCTACCTGTTCCATTCATTGTTCTACTTGTCGAAAGTTACAAATAATTTCCGTTAAGGAATTAACAATGGGGATCGTAGTTTACTTAAACTTGAAGAACAAAAAATTGGCGAATTGTACTGTTTGGATGCTTTGCTTATATGTTTCTTAGACTATATAGAAGCAATATATACAAGGATTTCAACCGTCTACCTGTTCCATTCATTGTTCTACTTGTCGAAAGTTACAAATAATTACCGATAAAGGATTAACCATTGGGGCTCATTGTTCACTTAAACTTCAAGAACAAAAAATTAGCGAATTGTACTGTTTGGATGCTTTGCATATATGTTTCATAGACTATATAGATGCAATATATACAAAGATTTCAACCGTCTACCTGTTCCATTCATTGTTCTACTTGTCAAAAGTTACAAATAATTTCCTTTAAAGGATTAACAATGGGGCTCATTGTTCACTTAAACTTGAAGAACAAAAAATTGGCGAACTGTACTGTTTGGATGCTTTGCATATATGTTTCTTAGACTATATAGAAGCAATATATACATTGATTTCAACCGGCTACCTGTTCCATTCATTGTTCTACTTGTCGAAATTTACAAATAATTTCCGATAAAGGATTAACCATTGGGGCTCATTGTTCACTTAAACTTGAAGAACAAACAATTGGCGAATTGTACTGTTTGGATGCTTTGCATATATGTTTCTTAGACTATATAGATGCAATATATACAAAGATTTCAACCGGCTACCTGTTCCATTCATTGTTCTACTTGTCGAAAGTTACAAATAATATCCTATAAAGGATTAACAATGGGGCTCATTGTTCACTTAAACTTGAAGGACAAAAAATTGGCGAATGGTACTGTTTGGATGCTTTGCGTACATGTTTCTTAGACTATATGGAAGCAATATATACAAGGATTTCAACCGTCTACCTGTTCCATTCATTGTTCTACTTGTCGAAATTTACAAATAATTACCGATAAAGGATTAACCATTGGGGCTCATTGTTCACTTAAACTTGAAGAACAAAAAATTGGCGAATTGTACTGTTTGGATGCTTTGCATATATGTTTCTTAGACTATATAGAAGCAATATATACAAAGATTTCAACCGTCTAACTGTTCCATTCATTGTTCTACTTGTCGAAAGTTACAAATAATTTCCTTTAAAGGATTAACCATTGGGGCTCATTGTTCACTTAAACTTGAAGAACAAAAAATTGGCGAATTGTACTGTTTGGATGCTTTGCATATATGTTTCTTATACTATATAGAAGCAATATATACAAAGATTTCAACCGTCTACGTGTTCCATTCATTGTTCTACTTGTCGAAAGTTACAATTAATTTCCGTTAAAGTATTAACAATGGGGCTCGTAGTTCACTTAAACTTGAAGAGCAAAAAATTGGCGAATTGTACTGTTTGGATGCTTTGCATATATGTTTCTTGGACTATATAGAAGCAATATATACAATGATTTCAACCGTCTACCTGTTCCATTCATTGTTCTACTTGTCGAATGTTACAAATACTTTCCGTTAAGGGATTAACAATGTGGATCGTAGTTTACTTAAACTTGAAGAACAAAAAATTGGCGAATTGTACTGTTTGGATGCTTTGCATATATGTTTCTTAGACTATATAGAAGCAATATATACAATGATTTCAACCGTCTACCTATTCCATTCATTGTTCTACTTGCCGAAATTTACAAATAATTTCCTTTAAAGGATTAACAATGGGGCTCGTAGTTCACTTAAACTTGAAGAGCAAAAAATTGTCGAATTGTACTGTTTGGATGCTTTGCTTATATGTTTCTTAGACTATATAGAAGCAATATATACAAGGATTTCAACCGTCTACCTGTTCCATTCATTGTTCTACTTGTCGAAAGTTACAAATAATTACCGATAAAGGATTAACCATTGGGGCTCATTGTTCACTTACACTTGAAGAACAAAAAATTGGCGAATTGTACGGTTTGGATGCTTTGCATATATGTTTCATAGCCTATATAGATGCAATATATACAAAGATTTCAACCGTCTACCTGTTCCATTCATTGTTCTACTTGTCGAAAGTTACAAATAATTTCCTTTAATGGATTAACAATGGGGCTCGTAGTTCACTTAAACTTGAAGAACAAAAAATTGGCGAATGGTACTGTTTGGATGCTTTGCATATATGTTTCTTAGACTATATAGAAGCAATATATACAATGATTTCAACCGTCTACCTGTTCCATTCATTGTTCTACTTGTCGAAATTTACAAATAATTTCCGATAAAGGATTAACCATTGGGGCTCATTGTTCACTTAAACTTGAAGAACAATAAATTGGCGAATGGTACTGTTTGGATGCTTTGCATATATGTTTCTTAGACTATTTAGAAGCAATATATAGAAAGATTTCACCCGTCTACCTGTACTATTCATTGTTCTACTTGTAGAAAGTTACAAATAATTTCCATTTCATGATTATCAATGGGGCTCGCTGTTCACTTAAACTTGAAGATCAAAACATTGGCGATTGTTACTGTTTAGATGCTTTGCATATAGGTTTCTTAGACTATATAGAAGCAACATATACAAAGATTTCAACCGTCTACCTGTTCTATTCATTGTTCTACTTGTAGAAAGTTACAAATAATTTCCGTTTCATGATTATCAATGGGGCTCGTTGTTCACTTAAACTTGAAGAACAAAAAATTGGCGAATGGTACTGTTTGGATGCTTTGCATATATGTTTCTTAGACTATATGGAAGCAATATATACAAAGATTTCAACCGTCTACCTGTTCCAATCATTGTTCTACTTGTAGAAAGTTACAATTAATTTCCGTTAAAGGATTAACAATGGGGCTCGCAGTTCACTTAAACTTGAAGGACAAAAAATTGGCGAAATGTACTGTTTGGATGCTTTGCATATATGTTTCTTAGACTATATAGAAGCAATATATACATTGATTTCAACCGTCTACCTGTTCCATTCATTGTTCTACTTGTCGAAAGTTACAATTAATTTCCGTTAAAGGATTAACAATGGGGCTCGTAGTTCACTTAAACTTGAAGAACAAAAAATTGGCGAATTGTACTGTTGGATGCTTTGCATATATGTTTCGTAGACTATATTTATTTATTTATTTATTTATTTATTTATTAACGGGTAAAAAACCCTTTGTTACAATAGTTGAGACAAGGTATAAATATGTATATAAATATGCAGAAAGTATACAGAAACATGGTACTATGATTATAGGAGGTAGGAGGCCTATTTCATAGTTTAGAAATCGCAATATTGGCTGAATTTATAAATGATACCATCGTGGATGAGAAAAAGTCTACACGGTCACTAACCCGATTAGAGTTAAGACATAGACGATTAAAGCAGTTGTTTTCTCCATAACAAGTGCGATGAAAAGTAGGTACAAATAAAAAGTTCTTCCGTGGTCGTAGCATGGGGACATACATAGTAATCTGACTCAAGATTTCCGGTGAATTTACCAGGTTGTGCACGATCTTGTACATAAATATGATATCGGCAACCGCACGACGTTGTTCTAATGTTCGCAGTCCAAGGTGCATTTGTATGGTGTTATACTCATGACTAAAGAAAGACATAGGGTAGACAGTTAGTCTGGAGGCTATTCTTAAAAATTTATGTTGAACTCGTTCAATTTTATCAATGAGTGTTTTACAATAAGGAGACCAGATTATTGAACCATACTCAAGGTGAGGACGCACAAGTGTAATATAGAGCGTACGAAGTGTATTGACATTTGTGAAATGCTTGGAGACGCGGTTTACAAAACCAAGGATCTTTAAGGAGGAGGCAACAACTTTATCACAGTGTGCGTGAAAAGAGAGATCACGAGAGAAGATAATGCCAAGATCACGAATACTGTCTACAGAAGTTATTCGTAAATCATTTAGTAGGTAAGGAAAATTAAACGTCAAATGTTTCCGGGTGAAATGAATAACTTGGCATTTCGAGATATTAATATTAAGCATAGAAGCAATATATACAATGATTTCAACCTTCTACATGATCCATTCATTGTTCTACTTGTCGAAATTTACAAATAATTTCCTTTAAAGGATTAACAATGGGGCTCGTAGTTCACTTAAACTTGAAGAACAAAAAATTGTCGAATTGTACTGTTTGGATGCTTTGCATATATGTTTCTTAGACTATTTAGAAGCAATATATAGAAAGATTTCACCCGTCTACCTGTACTATTCATTGTTCTACTTGTAGAAAGTTACAAATAATTTCCATTTCATGATTATCAATGAGGCTCGCTGTTCACTTAAACTTGAAGATCAAAACATTGGCGAATGTTACTGTTTAGATGCTTTGCATATAGATTTCTTTGACTATATAGAAGCAACATATACAAAGATTTCAACCGTCTACCTGTTCTATTCATTGTTCTACTTGTAGAAAGTTACAAATAATTCCCGTTTCATGATTATCAATGGGGCTCGCTGTTCACTTAAACTTGAAGATCAAAACATTGGCAATTGTTACTGTTTGGATGCTTTGCATATAGGTTTCTTAGACTATATAGAAGCAGCATATACAAAGATTTCAACCGTCTACCTGTTCTATTCATTGTTCTACTTGTAGAAAGTTACAAATAATTCCCGTTTCATGATTATCAATGGGGCTCGCTGTTCACTTAAACTTGAAGATCAAAAAATTGGCGATTGTTACTGTTTAGATGCTTTGCATATCGGTTTCTTAGACTATATAGAAGCAACATATACAAAGATTTAAACCGTCTACCTGTTCCAATCATTGTTCTACTTTTCGAAATTTACAAATAATTTCCATTAAAGGATTAACAATGGGGCTCGTTGTTCACTTAATCTTGAAGAACAAAAAATTGGCGAATGGTACTGTTTGGATGCTTTGCATATATGTTTCTTCGACTATATAGAAGCAATATATACATTGATTTCAACCGTCTACCTGTTCCATTCATTGTTCTACTTGTCGAATGTTACAAATAATTTCCGTTTCATGATTAACAATGGGGCTCGTAGTTCACTTAAACTTGAAGATCAAATAATTGGCGAATTGTACTGTTTGGATGATATGCAGATATGTTTCTTAGACTATATAGAAGCAATATAAACAATGATTTCAACCGTCTACCTGTTCCATTCATTGTTCTACTTGTCGAAAGTTACAAATAATTTCCGATAAAGGATTAACCATTGGGGCTCATTGTTCACTTAAACTTGAAGAACAAAAAATTGGCGAATGGTACTGTTTGGATGCTTTGCATATATGTTTCTTAGACTATATGGAAGCAATATATACAAAGATTTCAACCGTATAAGTGTTCCAATCATTGTTCTACTTGTAGAAAGTTACAATTAATTTCCGTTAAAGGATTAACAATGGGGCTCGTAGTTCACTTAAACTTGAAGAACAAAAAATTGGCGAATTGTACTGTTGGATGCTTTGCATATATGTTTCGTAGACTATATAGAAGCAATATATACAATGATTTCAACCGTCTACATGATCCATTCATTGTTCTACTTGTCGAAATTTACAAATAATTTCCTTTAAAGGATTATCAATGGGGCTCGCTGTTCACTTAAACTTGAAGAACAAAAAATTGGCGAATGGTACTGTTTGGATGCTTTGCATATATGTTTCTTAGATTATATAGAAGCAATATATACAAAGATTTCAACCGTCTACCTGTTCTATTCATTGTTCTACTTGTAGAAAGTTACAAATAATTCCCGTTTCATGATTATCAATGGGGCTCGCTGTTCACTTAAACTTGAAGAACAAAAAATTGGCGAATTGTACTGTTTGGATGCTTTGCATATATGTTTCTTAGACTATATGGAAGCAATATATACAAAGATTTCAACCGTCTACCTGTTCCAATCATTGTTCTACTTGTAGAAAGTTACAATTAATTTCCGTTAAAGGATTAACAATGGGGCTCGTAGTTCACTTAAACTTGAAGAACAAAAAATTGGCGAATTGTACTGTTTGGATGCTTTGCATATATGTTTCTTAGACTATATAGAAGCAATATATACATTGATTTCAACCGTCTACCTGTTCCATTCATTGTTCTACTTGTCGCAAGTTACAAATAATTTCCGTTAAAGTATTAACAATGGGGCTCGTAGTTCACTTAAACTTGAAGATCAAATAATTGTCGAATTGTACTGTTTGGATGATATGCAGATATGTTTCTTAGACTATATAGAAGCAATATAAACAATGTTTTCAACCGTCTACCTGTTCCATTCATTGTTCTACTTGTCGAAAGTTACAAATAATTTCCGATAAATGATTAACTATTGGGGCTCATTGTTCACTTAAACTTGAAGAACAAAAAATTGGCGAATGGTACTGTTTGGATGCTTTGCATATATGTTTCTTAGACTATATGGAAGCAATATATACAAAGATTTCAACCGTCTACGTGTTCCAATCATTGTTCTACTTGTAGAACGTTACAATTAATTTCCGTTAAAGGATTAACAATGGGGCTCGTAGTTCACTTAAACTTGAAGAACAAAAAATTGGCGAATGGTTCTGTTTGGATGCTTTGCGTACATGTTTCTTAGACTATATGGAAGCAATATATACAAAGATTTCAACCGTCTACGTGTTCCAATCATTGTTCTACTTGTAGAAAGTTACAATTAATTTCCGTTAAAGTATTAACAATGGGGCTCGTAGTTCACATAAACTTGAAGAACAAAAAATTGGCGAATGGTACTGATTGGATGCTTTGCATATATGTTTCTTAGACTATGTAGAAGCAATATATATAATGATTTCAACCGTCAACCTGTTCCATTCATTGTTCTACATGTCGAAATTTACAAATAATTTCCGTTTCATGATTATCAATGGGGCTCGATGTTTACTTAAACTTGAAGAACAATAAATTGGCAAATTGTACTGTTTGGATGCTTTGCGTACATGTTTCTTAGACTATATAGAAGCACTATATACAAAGATTTCAACCGTATACCTGTTCCATTCATTGTTCTAATTGTCGAAAGTTACCAATAATTTCCGATAAAGGATTAACAATGGGGCTCATTGTTCACTTAACCTTGAAGAACAAAAAATTGGCGAATGGTACTGTTTGGATGCTTTGCATATATGTTTCTTAGACTATATGGAAGCAATATATACAAATATTTCAACCGTCTACGTGTGCCAATCATTGTTCTACTCGTCGAAATTTACAAATAATTTCCTTTAAAGGATTAACAATGGGGCTCATTGTTCACTTAAACTTGAAGAACATAAAATTGGCGAATTGTACTGTTTGGATGCTTTGCATATATGTTTTTCAGACTATATAGAAGCAATATATACAAAGATTTCAACCGTCTACCTGTTCCATTCATTGTTCTACTTGTCGAAAGTTACAAATAATTTCCGATAAAGGATTAACAATGGGGCTCATTGTTCACTTAAACTTGAAGAACAAAAAATTGGCGAATGGTACTGTTTGGATGCTTTGCATATATGTTTCTTAGACTATGTGGAAGCAATATATACAAATATTTCAACCGTCTACGTGTGCCAATCATTGTTCTACCTGTCGAAATTTACAAATAATTTCCTTTCAAGGATTAACAATGGGGCTCGTTGTTCACTTAAACTTGAAGAACAATAAATTGGCGAATTGTACTGTTTGGATGCTATGCATATATGTTTCTTAGACTATATAGAAGCAATATATACAAAGATTTCAACCGTCTACGTGTTCCAATCATTGTTCTACTTGTAGAAAGTTACAATTGATTTCCGTTAAAGGATTAACAATGGGGCTCATTGTTCACTTAAACTTGAAGAACAAAAAATTGGCGAATGGTACTGTTTGGATGCTTTGCGTACATGTTTCTTAGACTATATGGAAGCAATATATACAAAGATTTCAACCGTCTACGTGTTCCAATCATTGTTCTACTTGTAGAAAGTTACAAATAATTTCCTTTAAAGGATTAACAATGGGGCTCGTAGTTTACTTAAACTTGAAGAACAAAAAATTGGCAAATGGTACTGTTTGGATGCTTTGCGTACATGTTTCTTAGACCATATGGAAGCAATATATACAAAGATTTCAACCGTCTACGTGTTCCAATCATTGTTCTACTTGTCGAAATTTACAAATAATTTCCTTTAAAGGATTAACAATGGGGCTCGTTGTTCACTTAAACTTGAAGAACAATAAATTGGCGACTTGTACTGTTTGGATGCTTTGCATATATGTTTCTTAGACTATATAGAAGCAATATATAGAAAGATTTCAACAGTCTAACTGTTCCATTCATTGTTCTACTTGTCGAAAGTTAGAAATAATTTCCGTTAAAGGATTAACAATGGGACTCGTAGTTCACTTAAACTTGAAGAACAAAAAATTGGCGAATTGTACTGTTTGGATGCTTTGCATATAGGTTGCTTAGACTATATAGAAGCAACATATACAAAGATTTCAACCGTCTACCAGTTCCATTCATTGTTCTACTTGTCGAAAGTTACAAATAATTTCCGATAAAGGATTAACAATGGGGCTCATTGTTCACTTAAACTTGAAGAACAAAGAATTGGCGAATGGTACTGTTTAGATGCTTTGCATATATGTTTCTTAGACTATATAGAAGCAAAATATACATTGATTTCAACCGTCTACCTGTTCCATTCATTGTTCTACTTGTCGAAATTTACAAATAATTTCCTTTAAAGGAGTAACAATGGGGCTCGTAGTTCACTTAAACTTGAAGAACAAAAAATTGGCGAATGGTCCTATTTGGATGCTTTGCATATATGTTTCTTAGACTATGTAGAAGCAATATATACAAAGATTTCAACCGTCTACCTGTTCCATTCATTGTTCTACTTGTCGAAAGTTACAAATAATTTCCGATAACGGATTAACCATTGGGGCTCATTGTTCACTTAAACTTGAAGAACAAAAAATTGGCGAATTGTACTGTTTGGATGCTTTGCATATATGTTTCTTAGACTATGTAGAAGCAATATATAGAAAGATTTCATCCGTCTACCTGTTCCATTCATTGTTCTACTTGTCGAAAGTTACAAATAATTTCCGTTAAAGGATTAACAATGGGGCTCGTAGTTCACTTAAACTTGAAGAACAAAAAATTCGCGACCTGTACTGTTTGGATGTTTGCATATATGTTTCGTAGATTATATAGAAGCAATATATACAAAGATTTCAACCGTCTACCTGTTCCATTCATTGTTCTACTTGTCGAAAGTTACAAATAATTTCCGATAAAGGATTAACCATTGGCGCTCATTGTTCACTTAAACTTGAAGAACAAAAAATTGGCAAATGGTACTGTTTGGATGCTTTGCATATATGTTTCTTAGACTATATGGAAGCAATATATACAAAGATTTCAACCGTCTACGTGTTCCAATCATTGTTCTACTTGTAGAAAGTTACAATTAATTTCCGTTAAAGGATTAACAATGGGGCTCGTTGTTCACTTAAACTTGAAGAACAAAAAATTGGCGAATGGTACTGTTTGGATGCTTTGCATATATGTTTCTTAGACTATACAGAAGCAATATATATAACGATTTCAACCGCCTACCTGTTCCATTCATTGTTCTACTTGCCGAAAGTTACAAATAATTTCCGTTAAAGTATTAACAATGGAGCTCGCAGTTCAGTTAAACTTGAAGAACAAAAAATTGGCGAATTGTACTGTTTGGATGCTTTGCGTATATGTTTCTTAGACTATACAGGGTGGGGCAATAACTATTAGCACCTCAGATATCTTCGAAACTATAAGTTTCACAGATATATTTGCTGAAATAAAATTGCAGAGTACGAAGGGGCCCATCCGGTGGCGATAATAGTTTGTTTTCAGGTGGAGGTACTTCGGACATTTGAAGGTCACCTCCCTTTTTTTAAATATACCGGTATATTTTTGCTTCCGTATCATGATAGAGGATATTAAAACGAGTTCAACGACCTATTATACAAGGTCATTCACGGTCATAGAAAGTAGAGAAAGGCGATAATACTTAGGTTTTGGTAGTAAATGAAACATACGTATTGTAAGCAGTAGAAGAAGGCGTAATACTTACCGTTTACTTCACTGAGACTAAACACTGCTTGAAGGACTCTTTAATAAGTTTGCAGGATGTGGCAGCGACGTACAACGAGCACGTCGCATCGAAAACGCGATAACGCGTCGCCACGTAACATACATTTTCGACAAGAGGCGCTTGAGCTTGGCGACACGTCGGCCCGTCGCCGTTACGATGGGACCTTTGGAGCCCGACCGATCTCGGAAAAACAGCAAATGAAATCAGTTACGGCAATGACCTTGTGTAATAGGTCGTTGAACTCGTTTTAATATCCTCTATCATGATACGGAAGTAAAAATATACCGATCCATTTAAAAAAATGGAGGTGACCTTCAAATGTCCGAAGTACCTCCACCTGAAAAAAAACTATTATCGCCACCGGATGGGCCCCTTCGTACTCTGCAATTTTATTTCAGCAAATATTTCTGTGAAACTTATAGTTTCGAAGATATCTGAGGTGCTAATAGTTATTGCCCCACACTGTATAGTCTAAGAAACATATACGCAAAGCATCCAAACAGTACAATTCGCCAATTTTTTGTTCTTCAAGTTTAAGTGAACAACGAGCCCCATTGTTAATCGTTTAAAGGAAATTATTTGTAAATTTCGACGGGTAGAACAATGAATAGAACAGTTAGACTGTTGAAATGTTTGTATATATTGCTTCTATATAGTCTAAGAAATATGTATGCAAAGCATCCAAACAGTACAATTCGTCAATTTTTTGTTCTTCAAGTTTAAGTGAACAACGAGCCCCATTGTTAATACTTTAAAGGAATTTATTTGTAACTTTCGACAAGTAGAACAATGAATGGAACAGGTAGACGGTTGAAATCATTGTATATATTGCTTCTATATAGTCTAAGAAACATATATGCAAAGCATCCAAACAGTACAATTCGCCAATTTATTGTTCTTCAAGTTTAAGTGAACAACGAACCCCACTGATAATCATGAAAGGGAAATTATTTGTAACTTTCTACAAGTAGAACAATGAATAGAACAGTTAGACTGTTGAAATCCTCGTATATATTGCTTCTATATAGTCTAAGAAACATATATGCAATGCATCCAAACAGTATAATTCGCCAATTTTTTGTTCTTCAAGTTTAAGTGAACTACGAGCCCCATTGTTAATCCTTTAAAGGAAATTATTTGTAAATTTTGACAAGTAGAACAATGAATGAAACAGGTAGACGGTTGAAATCATTGTATATATTGCTTCTATATAGTCTAAGAACCATATATGCAAAGCATCCAAACAGTACAATTCGCCAATTTATTGTTCTTCAAGTTTAAGTGAACAACGAGCCCCATTGTTAATCGTTTAAAGGAAATTATTTGTAAATTTCGACAAGTAGAACAATGAATAGAACAGTTTGACTGTTGAAATCTTTGTATATATTGCTTCTATATAGTCTAAGAAATATATATGCAAAGCATCTAAACAGTACAATTCGCCAATTTTTTGTTCTTCAAGTTTAAGTGAACTACGATCCACATTGTTAATCCCTTAACGGAAACTATTTGTAACATTCGACAAGTAGAACAATGAATGGAACAGGTAGACGGTTGAAATCATTGTATATATTGCTTCTATATAGTCCAAGAAACATATATGCAAAGCATCCAAACAGTACAATTCGCCAATTTTTTGCTCTTCAAGTTTAAGTGAACTACGAGCCCCATTGTTAATACTTTAACGGAAATTAATTGTAACTTTCGACAAGTAGAACAATGAGTGGAACAGTTAGACGGTTGAAATCTTTGTATATATTGCTTCTATATAGTCTAAGAAACATATATGCAATGCATCCCAACAATACAATTCGCCAATTTTCGAGCCCCATTGTTAATACTTTAAAGGAATTTATTTGTAAATTTCGACAAGTAGAACAATGATTGGAACACGTAGACGGTTGAAATCTTTGTATATATTGCTTCTATATAGTCTAAGAAACATATATGCAAAGCATCCAAACAGTACAATTCGTCAATTTTTTGTTCTTCAAGTTTAAGTGAACAACGAGCCCCATTGTTAATACTTTAAAGGAAATTATTTGTAAATTTCGACAAGTAGAACAATGATTGGAACACGTAGACGGTTGAAATCTTTGTATATATTGCTTCCATATAGTCTAAGAAACATGTACGCAAAGCATCCAAACAGTACCATTCGCCAATTTTTTGTTCTTCAAGTTTAAGTGAACAATGAGCCCCAATGTTAATCCTTTAACGGAAATTAATTGTACCTTTCTACAAGTAGAACAATGACTGGAACAGGTAGACGGTTGAAATCATTGTATATATTGCTTATATATAGTCTAAGAAACATATATGCAAAGCATCCAAACAGTACAATTCGCCAATTTTTTGTTCTTCAAGTTTAAGTAAACTACGATCCCCATTGTTAATCCCTTAACGGAAATTATTTGTAACTTTCGACAAGTAGAACAATGAATGGAACAGGTAGACGGTTGAAATCATTGTATATATTGCTTCTATATAGTCTAAGAAACATATATGCAAAGCATCCAAACAGTACAATTCGCCAATTTATTGTTCTTCAAGTTTAAGTGAACAACGAACCCCACTGATAATCATGAAAGGGAAATTATTTGTAACTTTCTACAAGTAGAACAATGAATAGAACAGTTAGACTGTTGAAATCCTCGTATATATTGCTTCTAAATAGTCTAAGATACATATATGCAAAGCATCCAAACAGTACAATTCGCCAATTTATTGTTCTTCAAGTTTAAGTGAACTACGAGCCCCATTGTTAATCGTTTAAAGGAAATTATTTGTAAATTTCGACGGGTAGAACAATGAATAGAACAGTTAGACTGTTGAAATGTTTGTATATATTGCTTCTATATAGTCTAAGAAATATGTATGCAAAGCATCCAAACAGTACAATTGGCCATTTTTTTGTTCTTCAAGTTTAAGTGAACAACGAGCCCCATTGTTAATAATTTAAAGGAATTTATTTGTAAATTTCGACAAGTAGAACAATGATTGGAACACGTAGACGGTTGAAATCTTTGTATATATTGCTTCTATATAGTCTAAGAAACATATATGCAAAGCATCCAAACAGTACAATTCGTCAATTTTTTGTTCTTCAAGTTTAAGTGAACAACGAGCCCCATTGTTAATACTTTAAAGGAATTTATTTGTAACTTTCGACAAGTAGAACAATGAATGGAACAGGTAGACGGTTGAAATCATTGTATATATTGCTTCTATATAGTCTAAGAAACATATATGCAAAGCATCCAAACAGTACAATTCGCCAATTTATTGTTCTTCAAGTTTAAGTGAACAACGAACCCCACTGATAATCATGAAAGGGAAATTATTTGTAACTTTCTACAAGTAGAACAATGAATAGAACAGTTAGACTGTTGAAATCCTCGTATATATTGCTTCGATATAGTCTAAGAAACATATATGCAGTGCATCCAAACAGTACAATTCGCCAATTTTTTGTTCTTCAAGTTTAAGTGAACTACGAGACCCAATGGTTAATCCTTTATCAGAAATTATTTGTAATTTTCGACAAGTAGAACAATGAATAGAACAGTTAGACTGTTGAAATCTTTGTATATATTGCTTCTATATAGTCTAAGAAACATGTATGCAATGCATCCAAACAATACAATTCGCCAATTTTCGAGCCCCATTGTTAATACTTTAAAGGAATTTATTTGTAAATTTCGACAAGTAGAACAATGATTGGAACACGTAGACGGTTGAAATCTTTGTATATATTGCTTCTATATAGTCTAAGAAACATATATGCAAAGCATCCAAACAGTACAATTCGTCAATTTTTTGTTCTTCAAGTTTAAGTGAACAACGAGCCCCATTGTTAATACTTTAAAGGAAATTATTTGTAAATTTCGACAAGTAGAACAATGATTGGAACACGTAGACGGTTGAAATCTTTGTATATATTGCTTCCATATAGTCTAAGAAACATGTACGCAAAGCATCCAAACAGTACAATTCGCCAATTTTTTGTTCTTCAAGTTTAAGTGAACAACGAACCCCACTGATAATCATGAAAGGGAAATTATTTGTAACTTTCTACAAGTAGAACAATGAATAGAACAGTTAGACTGTTGAAATCCTCGTATATATTGCTTCGATATAGTCTAAGAAACATATATGCAGTGCATCCAAACAGTACAATTCGCCAATTTTTTGTTCTTCAAGTTTAAGTGAACTACGAGCCCCATTGTTAATACTTTAACGGAAATTATTTGTAAATTTTGACAAGTAGAACAATGAATGGAACAGGTAGACGGTTGAAATCATTGTATATATTGCTTCTATATAGTCTAAGAAACATATATGCAAAGCATCCAAACAGTACAATTCGCCAATTTATTGTTCTTCAAGTTTAAGTGAACAACGAGCCCCATTGTTAATCGTTTAAAGGAAATTATTTGTAAATTTCGACAAGTAGAACAATGAATAGAACAGTTTGACTGTTGAAATCTTTGTATATATTGCTTCTATATAGTCTAAGAAATATATATGCAAAGCATCCAAACAGTACAATTCGCCAATTTTTTGTTCTTCAAGTTTAAGTGAACTACGAGCCCCATTGTTAATACTTTAACGGAAATTATTTGTACCTTTCTACAAGTAGAACAATGAATGGAACAGGTAGACGGTTGAAATCATTGTATATATTGCTTCTATATAGTCTAAGAAACATATATGCAAAGCATCCAAACAGTACAATTCGCCAATTTATTGTTCTTCAAGTTAAAGTGAACAACGAGCCCCATTGTTAATCGTTTAAAGGAAATTATTTGTAAATTTCGACGGGTAGAACAATGAATAGAACAGTTAGACTGTTGAAATCTTTGTATATATTGCTTCTATATAGTCTAACAAATATGTATGCAAAGCATCCAAACAGTACAATTGGCCATTTTTTTGTTCTTCAAGTTTAAGTGAACAACGAGCCCCATTGTTAATACTTTAAAGGAATTTATTTGTAAATTTCGACAAGTAGAACAATGATTGGAACACGTAGACGGTTGAAATCTTTGTATATATTGCTTCTATATAGTCTAAGAAACATATATGCAAAGCATCCAAACAGTACAATTCGTCAATTTTTTGTTCTTCAAGTTTAAGTGAACAACGAGCCCCATTGTTAATACTTTAAAGGAAATTATTTGTAAATTTCGACAATTAGAACAATGATTGGAACACGTAGACGGTTGAAATCTTTGTATATATTGCTTCCATATAGTCTAAGAAACATGTACGCAAAGCATCCAAACAGTACCATTCGCCAATTTTTTGTTCTTCAAGTTTAAGTGAACAACGAGCCCCATTGTTAATCGTTTAATGGAAATTATTTGTAAATTTCGACAAGTAGAACAATGAATAGAACAGTTTGACTGTTGAAATCTTTGTATATATTGCTTCGATATAGTCTAAGAAACATATATGCAGTGCATCCAAACAGTACAATTCGCCAATTTTTTCTTCTTCAAGTTTAAGTGAACTACGAGCCCCATTGTTAATCCTTTAAAGGAAATTATTTGTAAATTTTGACAAGTAGAACAATGAATGGAACAGGTAGACGGTTGAAATCATTGTATATATTGCTTCTATATAGTCTAAGAAACATATATGCAAAGCATCCAAACAGTACAATTCGCCAATTTATTGTTCTTCAAGTTTAAGTGAACAACGAGCCCCATTGTTAATCGTTTAAAGGAAATTATTTGTAAATTTCGACAAGTAGAACAATGAATAGAACAGTTTGACTGTTGAAATCTTTGTATATATTGCTTCTATATAGTCTAAGAAATATATATGCAAAGCATCCAAACAGTACAATTCGCCAATTTTTTGTTCTTCAAGTTTAAGTGAACTACGAGCCCCATTGTTAATACTTTAACGGAAATTATTTGTACCTTTCTACAAGTAGAACAATGAATGGAACAGGTAGACGGTTGAAATCATTGTATATATTGCTTCTATATAGTCTAAGAAACATATATGCAAAGCATCCAAATAGTACAATTCGCCAATTTATTGTTCTTCAAGTTTAAGTGAACAACGAACCCCACTGATAATCATGAAAGGGAAATTATTTGTAACTTTCGACGGGTAGAACAATGAATAGAACAGTTAGACTGTTGAAATCTTTGTATATATTGCTTCTATATAGTCTAACAAATATGTATGCAAAGCGTCCAAACAGTATAATTGGCCATTTTTTTGTTCTTCAAGTTTAAGTGAACAACGAGCCCCATTGTTAATATTTTATAGGAATTTATTTGTAAATTTCGACAAGTAGAACAATGATTGGAACACGTAGACGGTTGAAATCTTTGTATATATTGCTTCTATATAGTCTAAGAAACATATATGCAAAGCATCCAAACAGTACAATTCGTCAATTTTTTGTTCTTCAAGTTTAAGTGAACAACGAGCCCCATTGTTAATACTTTAAAGGAATATATTTGTAACTTTCGACAAGTAGAACAATGAATGGAACAGGTAGAGGGGTTGAAATCATTGTATATATTGCTTCTATATAGTCTAAGAAACATATATGCAAAGCATCCAAACAGTACAATTCGCCAATTTATTGTTCTTCAAGTTTAAGTGAACAACGAACCCCACTGATAATCATGAAAGGGAAATTATTTGTAACTTTCTACAAGTAGAACAATGAATAGAACAGTTAGACTGTTGAAATCCTCGTATATATTGCTTCGATATAGTCTAAGAAACATATATGCAGTGCATCCAAACAGTACAATTCGCCAATTTTTTGTTCATCAAGTTTAAGTGAACTACAAGCCCCATTGTTAATCCTTTAAAGGAAATTATTTGTAAATTTTGACAAGTAGAACAATGAATGGAACAGGTAGACGGTTGAAATCATTGTATATATTGCTTCTATATAGTCTAAGAAACATATATGCAAAGCATCCAAACAGTACAATTCGCCAATTTTCGAGCCCCATTGTTAATACTTTAAAGGAATTTATTTGTAAATTTCGACAAGTAGAACAATGATTGGAACACGTAGACGGTTGAAATCTTTGTATATATTGCTTCTATATAGTCTAAGAAACATATATGCAAAGCATCCAAACAGTACAATTCGTCAATTTTTTGTTCTTCAAGTTTAAGTGAACAACGAGCCCCATTGTTAATACTTTAAAGGAAATTATTTGTAAATTTCGACAAGTAGAACAATGATTGGAACACGTAGACGGTTGAAATCTTTGTATATATTGCTTCCATATAGTCTAAGAAACATGTACGCAAAGCATCCAAACAGTACAATTCGCCAATTTTTTGTTCTTCAAGTTTAAGTGAACAACGAACCCCACTGATAATCATGAAAGGGAAATTATTTGTAACTTTCTACAAGTAGAACAATGAATAGAACAGTTAGACTGTTGAAATCCTCGTATATATTGCTTCGATATAGTCTAAGAAACATATATGCAGTGCATCCAAACAGTACAATTCGCCAATTTTTTGTTCTTCAAGTTTAAGTGAACTACGAGCCCCATTGTTAATACTTTAACGGAAATTATTTGTAAATTTTGACAAGTAGAACAATGAATGGAACAGGTAGACGGTTGAAATCATTGTATATATTGCTTCTATATAGTCTAAGAAACATATATGCAAAGCATCCAAACAGTACAATTCGCCAATTTATTGTTCTTCAAGTTTAAGTGAACAACGAGCCCCATTGTTAATCGTTTAAAGGAAATTATTTGTAAATTTCGACAAGTAGAACAATGAATAGAACAGTTTGACTGTTGAAATCTTTGTATATATTGCTTCTATATAGTCTAAGAAATATATATGCAAAGCATCCAAACAGTACAATTCGCCAATTTTTTGTTCTTCAAGTTTAAGTGAACTACGAGCCCCATTGTTAATACTTTAACGGAAATTATTTGTACATTTCTACAAGTAGAACAATGAATGGAACAGGTAGACGGTTGAAATCATTGTATATATTGCTTCTATATAGTCTAAGAAACATATATGCAAAGCATCCAAACAGTACAATTCGCCAATTTATTGTTCTTCAAGTTAAAGTGAACAACGAGCCCCATTGTTAATCGTTTAAAGGAAATTATTTGTAAATTTCGACGGGTAGAACAATGAATAGAACAGTTAGACTGTTGAAATCTTTGTATATATTGCTTCTATATAGTCTAACAAATATGTATGCAAAGCATCCAAACAGTACAATTGGCCATTTTTTTGTTCTTCAAGTTTAAGTGAACAACGAGCCCCATTGTTAATACTTTAAAGGAATTTATTTGTAAATTTCGACAAGTAGAACAATGATTGGAACACGTAGACGGTTGAAATCTTTGTATATATTGCTTCTATATAGTCTAAGAAACATATATGCAAAGCATCCAAACAGTACAATTCGTCAATTTTTTGTTCTTCAAGTTTAAGTGAACAACGAGCCCCATTGTTAATACTTTAAAGGAAATTATTTGTAAATTTCGACAATTAGAACAATGATTGGAACACGTAGACGGTTGAAATCTGTGTATATATTGCTTCCATATAGTCTAAGAAACATGTACGCAAAGCATCCAAACAGTACCATTCGCCAATTTTTTGTTCTTCAAGTTTAAGTGAACAACGAGCCCCATTGTTAATCGTTTAAAGGAAATTATTTGTAAATTTCGACAAGTAGAACAATGAATAGAACAGTTTGACTGTTGAAATCTTTGTATATATTGCTTCGATATAGTCTAAGAAACATATATGCAGTGCATCCAAACAGTACAATTCGCCAATTTTTTCTTCTTCAAGTTTAAGTGAACTACGAGCCCCATTGTTAATCCTTTAAAGGAAATTATTTGTAAATTTTGACAAGTAGAACAATGAATGGAACAGGTAGACGGTTGAAATCATTGTATATATTGCTTCTATATAGTCTAAGAAACATATATGCAAAGCATCCAAACAGTACAATTCGCCAATTTATTGTTCTTCAAGTTTAAGTGAACAACGAGCCCCATTGTTAATCGTTTAAAGGAAATTATTTGTAAATTTCGACAAGTAGAACAATGAATAGAACAGTTTGACTGTTGAAATCTTTGTATATATTGCTTCTATATAGTCTAAGAAATATATATGCAAAGCATCCAAACAGTACAATTCGCCAATTTTTTGTTCTTCAAGTTTAAGTGAACTACGAGCCCCATTGTTAATACTTTAACGGAAATTATTTGTACCTTTCGACAAGTAGAACAATGAATGGAACAGGTAGACGGTTGAAATCATTGTATATATTGCTTCTATATAGTCTAAGAAACATATATGCAAAGCATCCAAACAGTACAATTCGCCAATTTATTGTTCTTCAAGTTTAAGTGAAAAACGAGCCCCATTGTTAATCGTTTATAGGAAATTATTTGTAAATTTCGACAAGTAGAACAAAGAATGGGACAGGTAGTCTGTTGAAATCATTTTATATATTGCTTCTATATAGTCTAAGAAACATATATGCAAAGCATCCAAACAGTACAATTCGCCAATTTTTTGTTCTTCAAGTTTAAGTGAACTACGAGCCCCATTGTTAATACTTTAACGGAAATTATCTGTTACTTTCGACAAGTAGAACAATGAATGGAACAGGTAGACGGTTGAAATCATTGTATATATTGCTTCTATATAGTCTAAGAAACATATATGCAAAGCATCCAAACAGTACAATTCGCCAATTTATTGTTCTTCAAGTTTAAGTGAACAACGAACCCCACTGATAATCATGAAAGGGAAATTATTTGTAACTTTCTACAAGTAGAACAATGAATAGAACAGTTAGACTGTTGAAATCCTCGTATATATTGCTTCTATATAGTCTAAGAAACATATATGCAATGCATCCAAACAGTACATTTCGCCAATTTTTTGTTCTTCAAGTTTAAGTGAACTACGAGCCCCATTGTTAATCCTTTAAAGGAAATTATTTGTAAATTTTGACAAGTAGAACAATGAATGAAACAGGTAGACGGTTGAAATCATTGTATATATTGCTTCTATATAGTCTAAGAACCATATATGCAAAGCATCCAAACAGTACAATTCGCCAATTTATTGTTCTTCAAGTTTAAGTGAACAACGAGCCCCATTGTTAATCGTTTAAAGGAAATTATTTGTAAATTTCGACAAGTAGAACAATGAATAGAACAGTTTGACTGTTGAAATCTTTGTATATATTGCTTCTATATAGTCTAAGAAATATATATGCAAAGCATCTAAACAGTACAATTCGCCAATTTTTTGTTCTTCAAGTTTAAGTGAACTACGATCCACATTGTTAATCCCTTAACGGAAACTATTTGTAACATTCGACAAGTAGAACAATGAATGGAACAGGTAGACGGTTGAAATCATTGTATATATTGCTTCTATATAGTCCAAGAAACATATATGCAAAGCATCCAAACAGTACAATTCGCCAATTTTTTGCTCTTCAAGTTTAAGTGAACTACGAGCCCCATTGTTAATACTTTAACGGAAATTAATTGTAACTTTCGACAAGTAGAACAATGAGTGGAACAGTTAGACGGTTGAAATCTTTGTATATATTGCTTCTATATAGTCTAAGAAACATATATGCAATGCATCCCAACAATACAATTCGCCAATTTTCGAGCCCCATTGTTAATACTTTAAAGGAATTTATTTGTAAATTTCGACAAGTAGAACAATGATTGGAACACGTAGACGGTTGAAATCTTTGTATATATTGCTTCTATATAGTCTAAGAAACATATATGCAAAGCATCCAAACAGTACAATTCGTCAATTTTTTGTTCTTCAAGTTTAAGTGAACAACGAGCCCCATTGTTAATACTTTAAAGGAAATTATTTGTAAATTTCGACAAGTAGAACAATGATTGGAACACGTAGACGGTTGAAATCTTTGTATATATTGCTTCCATATAGTCTAAGAAACATGTACGCAAAGCATCCAAACAGTACCATTCGCCAATTTTTTGTTCTTCAAGTTTAAGTGAACAATGAGCCCCAATGTTAATCCTTTAACGGAAATTAATTGTACCTTTCTACAAGTAGAACAATGAATGGAACAGGTAGACGGTTGAAATCATTGTATATATTGCTTATATATAGTCTAAGAAACATATATGCAAAGCATCCAAACAGTACAATTCGCCAATTTTTTGTTCTTCAAGTTTAAGTAAACTACGATCCCCATTGTTAATCCCTTAACGGAAATTATTTGTAACTTTCGACAAGTAGAACAATGAATGGAACAGGTAGACGGTTGAAATCATTGTATATATTGCTTGTATATAGTCTAAGAAACATATATGCAAAGCATCCAAACAGTACAATTCGCCAATTTATTGTTCTTCAAGTTTAAGTGAACAACGAACCCCACTGATAATCATGAAAGGGAAATTATTTGTAACTTTCTACAAGTAGAACAATGAATAGAACAGTTAGACTGTTGAAATCCTCGTATATATTGCTTCTAAATAGTCTAAGATACATATATGCAAAGCATCCAAACAGTACAATTCGCCAATTTATTGTTCTTCAAGTTTAAGTGAACTACGAGCCCCATTGTTAATCGTTTAAAGGAAATTATTTGTAAATTTCGACGGGTAGAACAATGAATAGAACAGTTAGACTGTTGAAATGTTTGTATATATTGCTTCTATATAGTCTAAGAAATATGTATGCAAAGCATCCAAACAGTACAATTGGCCATTTTTTTGTTCTTCAAGTTTAAGTGAACAACGAGCCCCATTGTTAATAATTTAAAGGAATTTATTTGTAAATTTCGACAAGTAGAACAATGATTGGAACACGTAGACGGTTGAAATCTTTGTATATATTGCTTCTATATAGTCTAAGAAACATATATGCAAAGCATCCAAACAGTACAATTCGTCAATTTTTTGTTCTTCAAGTTTAAGTGAACAACGAGCCCCATTGTTAATACTTTAAAGGAATTTATTTGTAACTTTCGACAAGTAGAACAATGAATGGAACAGGTAGACGGTTGAAATCATTGTATATATTGCTTCTATATAGTCTAAGAAACATATATGCAAAGCATCCAAACAGTACAATTCGCCAATTTATTGTTCTTCAAGTTTAAGTGAACAACGAACCCCACTGATAATCATGAAAGGGAAATTATTTGTAACTTTCTACAAGTAGAACAATGAATAGAACAGTTAGACTGTTGAAATCCTCGTATATATTGCTTCGATATAGTCTAAGAAACATATATGCAGTGCATCCAAACAGTACAATTCGCCAATTTTTTGTTCTTCAAGTTTAAGTGAACTACGAGACCCAATGGTTAATCCTTTATCAGAAATTATTTGTAATTTTCGACAAGTAGAACAATGAATAGAACAGTTAGACTGTTGAAATCTTTGTATATATTGCTTCTATATAGTCTAAGAAACATGTATGCAATGCATCCAAACAATACAATTCGCCAATTTTCGAGCCCCATTGTTAATACTTTAAAGGAATTTATTTGTAAATTTCGACAAGTAGAACAATGATTGGAACACGTAGACGGTTGAAATCTTTGTATATATTGCTTCTATATAGTCTAAGAAACATATATGCAAAGCATCCAAACAGTACAATTCGTCAATTTTTTGTTCTTCAAGTTTAAGTGAACAACGAGCCCCATTGTTAATACTTTAAAGGAAATTATTTGTAAATTTCGACAAGTAGAACAATGATTGGAACACGTAGACGGTTGAAATCTTTGTATATATTGCTTCCATATAGTCTAAGAAACATGTACGCAAAGCATCCAAACAGTACAATTCGCCAATTTTTTGTTCTTCAAGTTTAAGTGAACAACGAACCCCACTGATAATCATGAAAGGGAAATTATTTGTAACTTTCTACAAGTAGAACAATGAATAGAACAGTTAGACTGTTGAAATCCTCGTATATATTGCTTCGATATAGTCTAAGAAACATATATGCAGTGCATCCAAACAGTACAATTCGCCAATTTTTTGTTCTTCAAGTTTAAGTGAACTACGAGCCCCATTGTTAATACTTTAACGGAAATTATTTGTAAATTTTGACAAGTAGAACAATGAATGGAACAGGTAGACGGTTGAAATCATTGTATATATTGCTTCTATATAGTCTAAGAAACATATATGCAAAGCATCCAAACAGTACAATTCGCCAATTTATTGTTCTTCAAGTTTAAGTGAACAACGAGCCCCATTGTTAATCGTTTAAAGGAAATTATTTGTAAATTTCGACAAGTAGAACAATGAATAGAACAGTTTGACTGTTGAAATCTTTGTATATATTGCTTCTATATAGTCTAAGAAATATATATGCAAAGCATCCAAACAGTACAATTCGCCAATTTTTTGTTCTTCAAGTTTAAGTGAACTACGAGCCCCATTGTTAATACTTTAACGGAAATTATTTGTACCTTTCTACAAGTAGAACAATGAATGGAACAGGTAGACGGTTGAAATCATTGTATATATTGCTTCTATATAGTCTAAGAAACATATATGCAAAGCATCCAAACAGTACAATTCGCCAATTTATTGTTCTTCAAGTTAAAGTGAACAACGAGCCCCATTGTTAATCGTTTAAAGGAAATTATTTGTAAATTTCGACGGGTAGAACAATGAATAGAACAGTTAGACTGTTGAAATCTTTGTATATATTGCTTCTATATAGTCTAACAAATATGTATGCAAAGCATCCAAACAGTACAATTGGCCATTTTTTTGTTCTTCAAGTTTAAGTGAACAACGAGCCCCATTGTTAATACTTTAAAGGAATTTATTTGTAAATTTCGACAAGTAGAACAATGATTGGAACACGTAGACCGTTGAAATCTTTGTATATATTGCTTCTATATAGTCTAAGAAACATATATGCAAAGCATCCAAACAGTACAATTCGTCAATTTTTTGTTCTTCAAGTTTAAGTGAACAACGAGCCCCATTGTTAATACTTTAAAGGAAATTATTTGTAAATTTCGACAATTAGAACAATGATTGGAACACGTAGACGGTTGAAATCTTTGTATATATTGCTTCCATATAGTCTAAGAAACATGTACGCAAAGCATCCAAACAGTACCATTCGCCAATTTTTTGTTCTTCAAGTTTAAGTGAACAACGAGCCCCATTGTTAATCGTTTAAAGGAAATTATTTGTAAATTTCGACAAGTAGAACAATGAATAGAACAGTTTGACTGTTGAAATCTTTGTATATATTGCTTCGATATAGTCTAAGAAACATATATGCAGTGCATCCAAACAGTACAATTCGCCAATTTTTTCTTCTTCAAGTTTAAGTGAACTACGAGCCCCATTGTTAATCCTTTAAAGGAAATTATTTGTAAATTTTGACAAGTAGAACAATGAATGGAACAGGTAGACGGTTGAAATCATTGTATATATTGCTTCTATATAGTCTAAGAAACATATATGCAAAGCATCCAAACAGTACAATTCGCCAATTTATTGTTCTTCAAGTTTAAGTGAACAACGAGCCCCATTGTTAATCGTTTAAAGGAAATTATTTGTAAATTTCGACAAGTAAAACAATGAATAGAACAGTTTGACTGTTGAAATCTTTGTATATATTGCTTCTATATAGTCTAAGAAATATATATGCAAAGCATCCAAACAGTACAATTCGCCAATTTTTTGTTCTTCAAGTTTAAGTGAACTACGAGCCCCATTGTTAATACTTTAACGGAAATTATTTGTACCTTTCTACAAGTAGAACAATGAATGGAACAGGTAGACGGTTGAAATCATTGTATATATTGCTTCTATATAGTCTAAGAAACATATATGCAAAGCATCCAAATAGTACAATTCGCCAATTTATTGTTCTTCAAGTTTAAGTGAACAACGAACCCCACTGATAATCATGAAAGGGAAATTATTTGTAACTTTCGACGGGTAGAACAATGAATAGAACAGTTAGACTGTTGAAATCTTTGTATATATTGCTTCTATATAGTCTAACAAATATGTATGCAAAGCGTCCAAACAGTACAATTGGCCATTTTTTTGTTCTTCAAGTTTAAGTGAACAACGAGCCCCATTGTTAATATTTTATAGGAATTTATTTGTAAATTTCGACAAGTAGAACAATGATTGGAACACGTAGACGGTTGAAATCTTTGTATATATTGCTTCTATATAGTCTAAGAAACATATATGCAAAGCATCCAAACAGTACAATTCGTCAATTTTTTGTTCTTCAAGTTTAAGTGAACAACGAGCCCCATTGTTAATACTTTAAAGGAATATATTTGTAACTTTCGACAAGTAGAACAATGAATGGAACAGGTAGAGGGGTTGAAATCATTGTATATATTGCTTCTATATAGTCTAAGAAACATATATGCAAAGCATCCAAACAGTACAATTCGCCAATTTATTGTTCTTCAAGTTTAAGTGAACAACGAACCCCACTGATAATCATGAAAGGGAAATTATTTGTAACTTTCTACAAGTAGAACAATGAATAGAACAGTTAGACTGTTGAAATCCTCGTATATATTGCTTCGATATAGTCTAAGAAACATATATGCAGTGCATCCAAACAGTACAGTTCGCCAATTTTTTGTTCATCAAGTTTAAGTGAACTACAAGCCCCATTGTTAATCCTTTAAAGGAAATTATTTGTAAATTTTGACAAGTAGAACAATGAATGGAACAGGTAGACGGTTGAAATCATTGTATATATTGCTTCTATATAGTCTAAGAAACATATATGCAAAGCATCGAAACAGTACAATTCGCCAATTTTCGAGCCCCATTGTTAATACTTTAAAGGAATTTATTTGTAAATTTCGACCAGTAGAACAATGATTGGAACACGTAGACGGTTGAAATCTTTGTATATATTGCTTCTATATAGTCTAACAAACATATATGCAAAGCATCCAAACAGTACAATTCGTCAATTTTTTGTTCTTCAAGTTTAAGTGAACAACGAGCCCCATTGTTAATACTTTAAAGGAAATTATTTGTAAATTTCGACAAGTAGAACAATGATTGGAACACGTAGACGGTTGAAATCTTTGTATATATTGCTTCCATATAGTCTAAGAAACATGTACGCAAAGCATCCAAACAGTACAATTCGCCAATTTTTTGTTCTTCAAGTTTAAGTGAACAACGAACCCCACTGATAATCATGAAAGGGAAATTATTTGTAACTTTCTACAAGTAGAACAATGAATAGAACAGTTAGACTGTTGAAATCCTCGTATATATTGCTTCGATATAGTCTAAGAAACATATATGCAGTGCATCCAAACAGTACAATTCGCCAATTTTTTGTTCTTCAAGTTTAAGTGAACTACGAGCCCCATTGTTAATACTTTAACGGAAATTATTTGTAAATTTTGACAAGTAGAACAATGAATGGAACAGGTAGACGGTTGAAATCATTGTATATATTGCTTCTATATAGTCTAAGAAACATATATGCAAAGCATCCAAACAGTACAATTCGCCAATTTATTGTTCTTCAAGTTTAAGTGAACAACGAGCCCCATTGTTAATCGTTTAAAGGAAATTATTTGTAAATTTCGACAAGTAGAACAATGAATAGAACAGTTTGACTGTTGAAATCTTTGTATATATTGCTTCTATATAGTCTAAGAAATATATATGCAAAGCATCCAAACAGTACAATTCGCCAATTTTTTGTTCTTCAAGTTTAAGTGAACTACGAGCCCCATTGTTAATACTTTAACGGAAATTATTTGTACCTTTCTACAAGTAGAACAATGAATGGAACAGGTAGACGGTTGAAATCATTGTATATATTGCTTCTATATAGTCTAAGAAACATATATGCAAAGCATCCAAACAGTACAATTCGCCAATTTATTGTTCTTCAAGTTAAAGTGAACAACGAGCCCCATTGTTAATCGTTTAAAGGAAATTATTTGTAAATTTCGACGGGTAGAACAATGAATAGAACAGTTAGACTGTTGAAATCTTTGTATATATTGCTTCTATATAGTCTAACAAATATGTATGCAAAGCATCCAAACAGTACAATTGGCCATTTTTTTGTTCTTCAAGTTTAAGTGAACAACGAGCCCCATTGTTAATACTTTAAAGGAATTTATTTGTAAATTTCGACAAGTAGAACAATGATTGGAACACGTAGACGGTTGAAATCTTTGTATATATTGCTTCTATATAGTCTAAGAAACATATATGCAAAGCATCCAAACAGTACAATTCGTCAATTTTTTGTTCTTCAAGTTTAAGTGAACAACGAGCCCCATTGTTAATACTTTAAAGGAAATTATTTGTAAATTTCGACAATTAGAACAATGATTGGAACACGTAGACGGTTGAAATCTGTGTATATATTGCTTCCATATAGTCTAAGAAACATGTACGCAAAGCATCCAAACAGTACCATTCGCCAATTTTTTGTTCTTCAAGTTTAAGTGAACAACGAGCCCCATTGTTAATCGTTTAAAGGAAATTATTTGTAAATTTCGACAAGTAGAACAATGAATAGAACAGTTTGACTGTTGAAATCTTTGTATATATTGCTTCGATATAGTCTAAGAAACATATATGCAGTGCATCCAAACAGTACAATTCGCCAATTTTTTCTTCTTCAAGTTTAAGTGAACTACGAGCCCCATTGTTAATCCTTTAAAGGAAATTATTTGTAAATTTTGACAAGTAGAACAATGAATGGAACAGGTAGACGGTTGAAATCATTGTATATATTGCTTCTATATAGTCTAAGAAACATATATGCAAAGCATCCAAACAGTACAATTCGCCAATTTATTGTTCTTCAAGTTTAAGTGAACAACGAGCCCCATTGTTAATCGTTTAAAGGAAATTATTTGTAAATTTCGACAAGTAAAACAATGAATAGAACAGTTTGACTGTTGAAATCTTTGTATATATTGCTTCTATATAGTCTAAGAAATATATATGCAAAGCATCCAAACAGTACAATTCGCCAATTTTTTCTTCTTCAAGTTTAAGTGAACTACGAGCCCCATTGTTAATACTTTAACGGAAATTATTTGTACCTTTCTACAAGTAGAACAATGAATGGAACAGGTAGACGGTTGAAATCATTGTATATATTGCTTCTATATAGTCTAAGAAACATATATGCAAAGCATCCAAATAGTACAATTCGCCAATTTATTGTTCTTCAAGTTTAAGTGAACAACGAACCCCACTGATAATCATGAAAGGGAAATTATTTGTAACTTTCGACGGGTAGAACAATGAATAGAACAGTTAGACTGTTGAAATCTTTGTATATATTGCTTCTATATAGTCTAACAAATATGTATGCAAAGCGTCCAAACAGTACAATTGGCCATTTTTTTGTTCTTCAAGTTTAAGTGAACAACGAGCCCCATTGATAATCATGAAAGGGAAATTATTTGTAACTTTCTACAAGTAGAACAATGAATAGAACAGTTAGACTGTTGAAATCTTTGTATATATTGCTTCTATATAGTCTAAGAAACATATATGCAAAGCATCCAAACAGTACAATTCGTCAATTTTTTGTTCTTCAAGTTTAAGTGAACAACGAGCCCCATTGTTAATACTTTAAAGGAATATATTTGTAACTTTCGACAAGTAGAACAATGAATGGAACAGGTAGAGGGGTTGAAATCATTGTATATATTGCTTCTATATAGTCTAAGAAACATATATGCAAAGCATCCAAACAGTACAATTCGCCAATTTATTGTTCTTCAAGTTTAAGTGAACAACGAACCCCACTGATAATCATGAAAGGGAAATTATTTGTAACTTTCTACAAGTAGAACAATGAATAGAACAGTTAGACTGTTGAAATCCTCGTATATATTGCTTCGATATAGTCTAAGAAACATATATGCAGTGCATCCAAACAGTACAATTCGCCAATTTTTTGTTCATCAAGTTTAAGTGAACTACAAGCCCCATTGTTAATCCTTTAAAGGAAATTATTTGTAAATTTTGACAAGTAGAACAATGAATGGAACAGGTAGACGGTTGAAATCATTGTATATATTGCTTCTATATAGTCTAAGAAACATATATGCAAAGCATCCAAACAGTACAATTCGCCAATTTATTGTTCTTCAAGTTTAAGTGAACAACGAGCCCCATTGTTAATCGTTTAAAGGAAATTATTTGTAAATTTCGACAAGTAGAACAATGAATAGAACAGTTTGACTGTTGAAATCTTTGTATATATTGCTTCTATATAGTCTAAGAAATATATATGCAAAGCATCCAAACAGTACAATTCGCCAATTTTTTGTTCTTCAAGTTTAAGTGAACTACGAGCCCCATTGTTAATACTTTAACGGAAATTATTTGTACCTTTCGACAAGTAGAACAATGAATGGAACAGGTAGACGGTTGAAATCATTGTATATATTGCTTCTATATAGTCTAAGAAACATATATGCAAAGCATCCAAACAGTACAATTCGCCAATTTATTGTTCTTCAAGTTTAAGTGAAAAACGAGCCCCATTGTTAATCGTTTATAGGAAATTATTTGTAAATTTCGACAAGTAGAACAAAGAATGGGACAGGTAGTCTGTTGAAATCATTTTATATATTGCTTCTATATAGTCTAAGAAACATATATGCAAAGCATCCAAACAGTACAATTCGCCAATTTTTTGTTCTTCAAGTTTAAGTGAACTACGAGCCCCATTGTTAATACTTTAACGGAAATTATCTGTTACTTTCGACAAGTAGAACAATGAATGGAACAGGTAGACGGTTGAAATCATTGTATATATTGCTTCTATATAGTCTAAGAAACATGTACGCAAAGCATCCAAACAGTACCATTCGCCAATTTTTTGTTCTTCAAGTTTAAGTGAACAATGAGCCCCAATGGTTAATCCTTTATCAGCAATTATTTGTAATTTTCGACAAGTAGAACAATGAATAGAACAGTTAGACTGTTGAAATCTTTGTATATATTGCTTCTATATAGTCTAAGAAACATATATGCAATGCATCCAAACAATACAATTCGCCAATTTTCGAGCCCCATTGTTAATACTTTAAAGGAATTTATTTGTAAATTTCGACAAGTAGAACAATGATTGGACCACGTAGACGGTTGAAATCTTTGTATATATTGCTTCTATATAGTCTAAGAAACATATATGCAAAGCATCCAAACAGTACAATTCGTCAATTTTTTGTTCTTCAAGTTTAAGTGAACAACGAGCCCCATTGTTAATACTTTAAAGGAAATTATTTGTAAATTTCGACAAGTAGAACAATGATTGGAACACGTAGACGGTTGAAATCTTTGTATATATTGCTTCCATATAGTCTAAGAAACATGTACGCAAAGCATCCAAACAGTACAATTCGCCAATTTTTTGTTCTTCAAGTTTAAGTGAACAACGAGCCCCATTGTTAATCGTTTAAAGGAAATTATTTGTAAATTTCGACAAGTAGAACAATGAATAGAACAGTTTGACTGTTGAAATCTTTGTATATATTGCTTCTATATAGTCTAAGAAACATATATGCAGTGCATCCAAACAGTACAATTCGCCAATTTTTTGTTCTTCAAGTTTAAGTGAACTACGAGCCCCAATGGTTAATCCTTTATCAGAAATTATTTGTAATTTTCGACAAGTAGAACAATGAATAGAACAGTTAGACTGTTGAAATCTTTGTATATATTGCTTCTATATAGTCTAAGAAACATGTATGCAATGCATCCAAACAATACAATTCGCCAATTTTCGAGCCCCATTGTTAATACTTTAAAGGAATTTATTTGTAAATTTCGACAAGTAGAACAATGATTGGAACACGTAGACGGTTGAAATCTTTGTATATATTGCTTCTATATAGTCTAACAAACATATATGCAAAGCATCCAAACAGTACAATTCGTCAATTTTTTGTTCTTCAAGTTTAAGTGAACAACGAGCCCCATTGTTAATACTTTAAAGGAAATTATTTGTAAATTTCGACAAGTAGAACAATGATTGGAACACGTAGACGGTTGAAATCTTTGTATATATTGCTTCCATATAGTCTAAGAAACATGTACGCAAAGCATCCAAACAGTACCATTCGCCAATTTTTTGTTCTTCAAGTTTAAGTGAACAACGAGCCCCATTGTTAATCGTTTAAAGGAAATTATTTGTAAATTTCGACAAGTAGAACAATGAATAGAACAGTTTGACTGTTGAAATCTTTGTATATATTGCTTCGATATAGTCTAAGAAACATATATGCAGTGCATCCAAAAAGTACAATTCGCCAATTTTTTGTTCTTCAAGTTTAAGTGAACTACGAGCCCCATTGTTAATCCTTTAAAGGAAATTATTTGTAAATTTTGACAAGTAGAACAATGAATGGAACAGGTAGACGGTTGAAATCATTGTATATATTGCTTCTATATAGTCTAAGAAACATATATGCAAAGCATCCAAACAGTACAATTCGCCAATTTATTGTTCTTCAAGTTTAAGTGAACTACGAGCCCCATTGTTAATACTTTAACGGAAATTATTTGTACCTTTCTACAAGTAGAACAATGAATGGAACAGGTAGACGGTTGAAATCATTGTATATATTGCTTCTATATAGTCTAAGAAACATATATGCAAAGCATCCAAACAGTACAATTCGCCAATTTTTTGTTCTTCAAGTTTAAGTGAACAACGAACCCCACTGATAATCATGAAAGGGAAATTATTTGTAACTTTCTACAAGTAGAACAATGAATAGAACAGTTAGACTGTTGAAATCCTCGTATATATTGCTTCGATATAGTCTAAGAAACATATATGCAGTGCATCCAAACAGTACAATTCGCCAATTTTTTGTTCTTCAAGTTTAAGTGAACTACGAGCCCCATTGTTAATACTTTAACGGAAATTATTTGTAAATTTTGACAAGTAGAACAATGAATGGAACAGGTAGACGGTTGAAATCATTGTATATATTGCTTCTATATAGTCTAAGAAACATATATGCAAAGCATCCAAACAGTACAATTCGCCAATTTATTGTTCTTCAAGTTTAAGTGAACAACGAGCCCCATTGTTAATCGTTTAAAGGAAATTATTTGTAAATTTCGACAAGTAGAACAATGAATAGAACAGTTTGACTGTTGAAATCTTTGTATATATTGCTTCTATATAGTCTAAGAAATATATATGCAAAGCATCCAAACAGTACAATTCGCCAATTTTTTGTTCTTCAAGTTTAAGTGAACTACGAGCCCCATTGTTAATACTTTAACGGAAATTATTTGTACCTTTCGACAAGTAGAACAATGAATGGAACAGGTAGACGGTTGAAATCATTGTATATATTGCTTCTATATAGTCTAAGAAACATACATGCAAAGCATCCAAACAGTACAATTCGCCAATTTATTGTTCTTCAAGTTTAAGTGAAAAACGAGCCCCATTGTTAATCGTTTATAGGAAATTATTTGTAAATTTCGACAAGTAGAACAAAGAATGGGACAGGTAGTCTGTTGAAATCATTTTATATATTGCTTCTATATAGTCTAAGAAACATATATGCAAAGCATCCAAACAGTACAATTCGCCAATTTTTTGTTCTTCAAGTTTAAGTGAACTACGAGCCCCATTGTTAATACTTTAACGGAAATTATCTGTTACTTTCGACAAGTAGAACAATGAATGGAACAGGTAGACGGTTGAAATCATTGTATATATTGCTTCTATATAGTCTAAGAAACATGCACGCAAAGCATCCAAACAGTACCATTCGCCAATTTTTTGTTCTTCAAGTTTAAGTGAACAATGAGCCCCAATGGTTAATCCTTTATCAGCAATTATTTGTAATTTTCGACAAGTAGAACAATGAATAGAACAGTTAGACTGTTGAAATCTTTGTATATATTGCTTCTATATAGTCTAAGAAACATATATGCAATGCATCCAAACAATACAATTCGCCAATTTTCGAGCCCCATTGTTAATACTTTAAAGGAATTTATTTGTAAATTTCGACAAGTAGAACAATGATTGGACCACGTAGACGGTTGAAATCTTTGTATATATTGCTTCTATATAGTCTAAGAAACATATATGCAAAGCATCCAAACAGTACAATTCGTCAATTTTTTGTTCTTCAAGTTTAAGTGAACAACGAGCCCCATTGTTAATACTTTAAAGGAAATTATTTGTAAATTTCGACAAGTAGAACAATGATTGGAACACGTAGACGGTTGAAATCTTTGTATATATTGCTTCCATATAGTCTAAGAAACATGTACGCAAAGCATCCAAACAGTACAATTCGCCAATTTTTTGTTCTTCAAGTTTAAGTGAACAACGAGCCCCATTGTTAATCGTTTAAAGGAAATTATTTGTAAATTTCGACAAGTAGAACAATGAATAGAACAGTTTGACTGTTGAAATCTTTGTATATATTGCTTCTATATAGTCTAAGAAACATATATGCAGTGCATCCAAACAGTACAATTCGCCAATTTTTTGTTCTTCAAGTTTAAGTGAACTACGAGCCCCAATGGTTAATCCTTTATCAGAAATTATTTGTAATTTTCGACAAGTAGAACAATGAATAGAACAGTTAGACTGTTGAAATCTTTGTATATATTGCTTCTATATAGTCTAAGAAACATGTATGCAATGCATCCAAACAATACAATTCGCCAATTTTCGAGCCCCATTGTTAATACTTTAAAGGAATTTATTTGTAAATTTCGACAAGTAGAACAATGATTGGAACACGTAGACGGTTGAAATCTTTGTATATATTGCTTCTATATAGTCTAACAAACATATATGCAAAGCATCCAAACAGTACAATTCGTCAATTTTTTGTTCTTCAAGTTTAAGTGAACAACGAGCCCCATTGTTAATACTTTAAAGGAAATTATTTGTAAATTTCGACAAGTAGAACAATGATTGGAACACGTAGACGGTTGAAATCTTTGTATATATTGCTTCCATATAGTCTAAGAAACATGTACGCAAAGCATCCAAACAGTACCATTCGCCAATTTTTTGTTCTTCAAGTTTAAGTGAACAACGAGCCCCATTGTTAATCGTTTAAAGGAAATTATTTGTAAATTTCGACAAGTAGAACAATGAATAGAACAGTTTGACTGTTGAAATCTTTGTATATATTGCTTCGATATAGTCTAAGAAACATATATGCAGTGCATCCAAAAAGTACAATTCGCCAATTTTTTGTTCTTCAAGTTTAAGTGAACTACGAGCCCCATTGTTAATCCTTTAAAGGAAATTATTTGTAAATTTTGACAAGTAGAACAATGAATGGAACAGGTAGACGGTTGAAATCATTGTATATATTGCTTCTATATAGTCTAAGAAACATATATGCAAAGCATCCAAACAGTACAATTCGCCAATTTATTGTTCTTCAAGTTTAAGTGAACTACGAGCCCCATTGTTAATACTTTAACGGAAATTATTTGTACCTTTCTACAAGTAGAACAATGAATGGAACAGGTAGACGGTTGAAATCATTGTATATATTGCTTCTATATAGTCTAAGAAACATATATGCAAAGCATCCAAACAGTACAATTCGCCAATTTTTTGTTCTTCAAGTTTAAGTGAACAACGAACCCCACTGATAATCATGAAAGGGAAATTATTTGTAACTTTCTACAAGTAGAACAATGAATAGAACAGTTAGACTGTTGAAATCCTCGTATATATTGCTTCGATATAGTCTAAGAAACATATATGCAGTGCATCCAAACAGTACAATTCGCCAATTTTTTGTTCTTCAAGTTTAAGTGAACTACGAGCCCCATTGTTAATACTTTAACGGAAATTATTTGTAAATTTTGACAAGTAGAACAATGAATGGAACAGGTAGACGGTTGAAATCATTGTATATATTGCTTCTATATAGTCTAAGAAACATATATGCAAAGCATCCAAACAGTACAATTCGCCAATTTATTGTTCTTCAAGTTTAAGTGAACAACGAGCCCCATTGTTAATCGTTTAAAGGAAATTATTTGTAAATTTCGACAAGTAGAACAATGAATAGAACAGTTTGACTGTTGAAATCTTTGTATATATTGCTTCTATATAGTCTAAGAAATATATATGCAAAGCATCCAAACAGTACAATTCGCCAATTTTTTGTTCTTCAAGTTTAAGTGAACTACGAGCCCCATTGTTAATACTTTAACGGAAATTATTTGTACCTTTCGACAAGTAGAACAATGAATGGAACAGGTAGACGGTTGAAATCATTGTATATATTGCTTCTATATAGTCTAAGAAACATATATGCAAAGCATCCAAACAGTACAATTCGCCAATTTATTGTTCTTCAAGTTTAAGTGAAAAACGAGCCCCATTGTTAATCGTTTATAGGAAATTATTTGTAAATTTCGACAAGTAGAACAAAGAATGGGACAGGTAGTCTGTTGAAATCATTTTATATATTGCTTCTATATAGTCTAAGAAACATATATGCAAAGCATCCAAACAGTACAATTCGCCAATTTTTTGTTCTTCAAGTTTAAGTGAACTACGAGCCCCATTGTTAATACTTTAACGGAAATTATCTGTTACTTTCGACAAGTAGAACAATGAATGGAACAGGTAGACGGTTGAAATCATTGTATATATTGCTTCTATATAGTCTAAGAAACATGTACGCAAAGCATCCAAACAGTACCATTCGCCAATTTTTTGTTCTTCAAGTTTAAGTGAACAATGAGCCCCAATGGTTAATCCTTTATCAGCAATTATTTGTAATTTTCGACAAGTAGAACAATGAATAGAACAGTTAGACTGTTGAAATCTTTGTATATATTGCTTCTATATAGTCTAAGAAACATATATGCAATGCATCCAAACAATACAATTCGCCAATTTTCGAGCCCCATTGTTAATACTTTAAAGGAATTTATTTGTAAATTTCGACAAGTAGAACAATGATTGGACCACGTAGACGGTTGAAATCTTTGTATATATTGCTTCTATATAGTCTAAGAAACATATATGCAAAGCATCCAAACAGTACAATTCGTCAATTTTTTGTTCTTCAAGTTTAAGTGAACAACGAGCCCCATTGTTAATACTTTAAAGGAAATTATTTGTAAATTTCGACAAGTAGAACAATGATTGGAACACGTAGACGGTTGAAATCTTTGTATATATTGCTTCCATATAGTCTAAGAAACATGTACGCAAAGCATCCAAACAGTACAATTCGCCAATTTTTTGTTCTTCAAGTTTAAGTGAACAACGAGCCCCATTGTTAATCGTTTAAAGGAAATTATTTGTAAATTTCGACAAGTAGAACAATGAATAGAACAGTTTGACTGTTGAAATCTTTGTATATATTGCTTCTATATAGTCTAAGAAACATATATGCAGTGCATCCAAACAGTACAATTCGCCAATTTTTTGTTCTTCAAGTTTAAGTGAACTACGAGCCCCAATGGTTAATCCTTTATCAGAAATTATTTGTAATTTTCGACAAGTAGAACAATGAATAGAACAGTTAGACTGTTGAAATCTTTGTATATATTGCTTCTATATAGTCTAAGAAACATGTATGCAATGCATCCAAACAATACAATTCGCCAATTTTCGAGCCCCATTGTTAATACTTTAAAGGAATTTATTTGTAAATTTCGACAAGTAGAACAATGATTGGAACACGTAGACGGTTGAAATCTTTGTATATATTGCTTCTATATAGTCTAACAAACATATATGCAAAGCATCCAAACAGTACAATTCGTCAATTTTTTGTTCTTCAAGTTTAAGTGAACAACGAGCCCCATTGTTAATACTTTAAAGGAAATTATTTGTAAATTTCGACAAGAAGAACAATGATTGGAACACGTAGACGGTTGAAATCTTTGTATATATTGCTTCCATATAGTCTAAGAAACATGTACGCAAAGCATCCAAACAGTACCATTCGCCAATTTTTTGTTCTTCAAGTTTAAGTGAACAATGAGCCCCAATGTTAATCCTTTAACGGAAATTAATTGTACCTTTCTACAAGTAGAACAATGAATGGAACAGGTAGACGGTTGAAATCATTGTATATATTGCTTATATATAGCCTAAGAAACATAATGCAAAGAATCCAAACAGTACCATACGCCAATTTTTTGTTCTTCAAGTTTAAGTGAACAACGAGCCCCATTGATAATCATGAAACGGAAATTATTTCTAACTTTCTACAAGTAGAACAGTGAATAGTACAGGTAGACGGGTGAAGTTTTTCTATATGTTGCTTCTATATAGTCTAAGAAACATATATGCAAAGCATCCAAAAAGTACAATTCGCCAATTTTTTGTTCTTCAAGTTTAAGTGAACTACGATCACCATTGTTAATCCTTTAACGGAAATTATTTGTAACTTTCGACAAGTAAAACAATGAATGGAACAGGTATACGGTTGAAATCTTTGTATATATTGCTTCTATATAGTCTAAGAAACATAATGCAAAGAATCCAAACAGTACCATACGCCAATTTTTTGTTCTTCAAGTTTAAGTGAACAACGAGCCCCATTGATAATCATGAAACGGAAATTATTTCTAACTTTCTACAAGTAGAACAGTGAATAGTACAGGTAGACGGGTGAAGTCTTTCTATATATTGCTTCTATATAGTCTAAGAAACATATATGCAAAGCATCCAAACGGTACAATTCGCCAATTTTTTGTTCTTCAAGTTTAAGTGAACAATGAGACCCAATGGTTAATCCTTTATCGGAAATTATTTGTAACTTTCCACAAGAAGAACAATGAATGGAACAGGTAGACGGTTGAACTCTTTGTATATATTGCTTTTATATAGTCTAAGAAACATACCTGCAAAGCATCCAAACAGTACAATTCGCCAATTTATTGTTCTTCATGTTTAAGTGAACAATGAGCCCCAATGGTTAATCCTTTATCGGAAATTATTTGTAACTTTCCACAAGAAGAACAATGAATGGAAGAGGTAGACGGTTGAAATCTTTGTATATATTGCTTCTATATAGTCTAAGAAACATATATGCAAAGCATCCAAACAGTATAATTCGCCAATTTTTTTTGTTCTTCAAGTTTACGTGAACTACGAGCCCCATTGTTAATCCTTTAAAGGAAATTATTTGTCAATTTCGACAAGTAGAACAATGAATGGAACAGGTAGACGGTTGAAATCAGTGTATATATTGCTTCTATATTGTCTAAGAAACATACATGCAAAGCATCCAAACAGTACAATTCGCCAATTTTTTGTTCTTCAAGTTTAAGCGAACAACGAGCCCCATTGTTAATCGTTTAAAGGAAATTATTTGTAAATTTCGGCAAGTAGAACAATGAATGGAACAGGTAGACGGTTGAAATCATTGTATATATTGCTTCTATATAGTCTAAGAAACATATATGCAAAGCATCCAAAACAGTACAATTCGCCAATTATTTGCTCTTCAAGTTTAAGTGAGCTACGAGCCCCATTGTTAATACTTTAACGGAAATTATTTGTAACTTGCGACAAGTAGAACAATGAATGGAACAGGTAGACGGTAGAAATCATTGTATATATTGCTTCTATATAGTCTACGAAACATATATGCAAAGCATCCAAACAGTACAATTCGCCAATTTTTTGTTCTTCAAGTTTAAGTGAACAACGAGCCCCATTGTTAATCCTTTAAAGGAAATTATTTGTAAATTTCGTCAAGTATAACAATGATTGGAACACGTAGATGGTTGTAATCTTTGTATATATTGCTTCCATATAGTCTAAGAAACATATATGCAAAGCATCCAAACAGTACAATTCGCGAATTTTTTGTTCTTCAAGTTTAAGTGAACTACGAGCCCCATTGTTAATCCTTTAACGGAAATTAATTGTAACTTTCTACAAGTAGAACAATGAATGGAACAGTTAGACGGTTGAAATCATTGTATATATTGCTTCTATATAGTCTAAGAAACATATATGCATAGCATCCAAACAGTACAATTCGCCAATTTATTGTTCTTCAAGTTTAAGTGAACTACGAGCCCCATTGTTAATCCTTTAACGGAAATTAATTGTAACTTTCTACAAGTAGAACAATGAATGGAACAGTTAGACGGTTGAAGTCATTGTATATATTGCTTCTATATAGTCTAAGAAACATATATGCAAAGCATCCCAACAGTAACATTCGCCAATTTTTTGTTCTTCAAGTTTAAGTGAACAACGAACCCCATTGATAATCATGAAACGGAAATTATTTCTAACTTTCTACAAGTAGAACAGTGAATAGTACAGGTAGACGGGTGAAGTCTTTCTATATATTGCTTCTATATATTCTAAGAAACATATATGCAAAGCATCCAAACAGTACATTACGCCAATTTTTTGTTCTTCAAGTTTAAGTGAACTAGGAGCCCCATTGTTAATCCTTTAAAGGAAATTATTTGTAAATTTCGACAAGTAGAACAATGAATGGAACAGGTAGACTGTTGAAACCATTGTATATATTGCTTCTATATAGTCTAAGAAACATATATGCAAAGCATCCAAACAGTACCATTCGCCAATTTTTTGTTCTTCAAATTTAAGTGAACAACGAGCCCCATTGTTAATCCTTTAAAGGAAATTATTTGTAAATTTCGACAAGAAGAACAATGAATGGAACAGGTAGACGGTTGAACTCTTTGTATATATTGCTTTTACATAGTCTAAGAAACATACCTGCAAAGCATCCAAACAGTACCATTCGAGAATTTATTGTTCTTCAAGATTAAGTGAACAACGAGCCCCATTGATAATCATGAAAGGGAAATTATTTGTAACTTTCTACAAGTAGAACAATGAATAGAACAGTTAGACTGTTGAAATCTTTGTATATATTGCTTCTATATAGTCTAAGAAACATATATGCAAAGCATCCAAACGGTACAATTCGCCAATTTTTTGTTCTTCAAGTTTAAGTGAACAATGAGCCCCAATGGTTAATCCTTTATCGGAAATTATTTGTAACTTTCCACAAGAAGAACAATGAATGGAACAGGTAGACGGTTGAAATCATTGTATATATTGCTTCTATATAGTCCAAGAAACATATATGCAAAGCATCCAAACAGTATAATTCGCCAATTTATTGTTCTTCAAGTTTAAGTGAACAACGAGCCCCATTGTTAATCGTTTAAAGGAAATTATTTGTAAATTTCGACAAGTAGAACAATGAATAGAACAGTTTGACTGTTGAAATCTTTGTATATATTGCTTCTATATAGTCTAAGAAATATATATGCAAAGCATCTAAACAGTACAATTCGCCAATTTTTTGTTCTTCAAGTTTAAGTGAACTACGATCCACATTGTTAATCCCTTAACGGAAACTATTTGTAACATTCGACAAGTAGAACAATGAATGGAACAGGTAGACGGTTGAAATCATTGTATATATTGCTTCTATATAGTCCAAGAAACATATATGCAAAGCATCCAAACAGTACAATTCGCCAATTTTTTGCTCTTCAAGTTTAAGTGAACTACGAGCCCCAATGGTTAATCCTTTAAAGGAAATTATTTGTAACTTTCGACAAGTAGAACAATGAATGGAACAGTTAGACGGTTGAAATCTTTGTATATATTGCTTCTATATAGTCTAAGAAACATATATGCAAAGCATCCAAACAGTACAATTCGCCAATTTTTTGTTCTTCAAGTTTAAGTGAACAATGAGCCCCAATGGTTAATCCTTTATCGGTAATTATTTGTAACTTTCGACAAGTAGAACAATGAATGGAACAGGTAGACGGTTGAAATCCTTGTATATATTGCTTCCATATAGTCTAAGAAACATGTACGCAAAGCATCCAAACAGTACCATTCGCCAATTTTTTGTCCTTCAAGTTTAAGTGAACAATGAGCCCCATTGTTAATCCTTTATAGGATATTATTTGTAACTTTCGACAAGTAGAACAATGAATGGAACAGGTAGCCGGTTGAAATCAATGTACATATTGCTTCTATATAGTCTAAGAAACATATATGCAAAGCATCCAAACAGTACCATTCGCCAATTGTTTGTTCTTCAAGTTTAAGTGAACAATGAGCCCCATTGTTAATACTTTAACGGAATTATTTGTACCTTTCTACAAGTAGAACAATGAATGGAACAGGTAGACGGTTGAAATCATTGTATATATTGCTTCTATATAGTCTAAGATACATATATGCAAAGCATCCAAGCAGTACAATTCGCCAATTTATTGTTCTTCAAGTTAAAGTGAACAACGAGCCCCATTGTTAATCGTTTAAAGGAAATTATTTGTAAATTTCGACGGGTAGAACAATGAATAGAACAGTTAGACTGTTGAAATGTTTGTATATATTGCTTCTATATAGTCTAAGAAATATGTATGCAAAGCATCCAAACAGTACAATTGGCCATTTTTTTGTTCTTCAAGTTTAAGTGAACAACGAGCCCCATTGTTAATACTTTAAAGGAATTTATTTGTAAATTTCGAGAAGTAGAACAATGATTGGAACACGTAGACGGTTGAAATCTTTGTATATATTGCTTCTATATAGTCTAAGAAACATATATGCAAAGCATCCAAACAGTACAATTCGTCAATTTTTTGTTCTTCAAGTTTAAGTGAACAACGAGCCCCATTGTTAATACTTTAAAGGAATTTATTTGTAACTTTCGACAAGTAGAACAATGAATGGAACAGGTAGACGGTTGAAATCATTGTATATATTGGTTCTATATAGTCTAAGAAACATATATGCAAAGCATCCAAACAGTACAATTCGCCAATTTATTGTTCTTCAAGTTTAAGTGAACAACGAACCCCACTGATAATCATGAAAGGGAAATTATTTGTAACTTTCTACAAGTAGAACAATGAATAGAACAGTTAGACTGTTGAAATCCTCGTATATATTGCTTCTATATAGTCTAAGAAACATATATGCAATGCATCCAAACAGTACAATTCGCCAATTTTTTGTTCTTCAAGTTTAAGAGAACTACGAGCCCCATTGTTAATCCTTTAAAGGAAATTATTTGTAAATTTTGACAAGTAGAACAATGAATGAAACAGGTAGACGGTTGAAATCATTGTATATATTGCTTCTATATAGTCTAAGAAACATATATGCAAAGCATCCAAACAGTACAATTCGCCAATTTATTGTTCTTCAAGTTTAAGTGAACAACGAGCCCCATTGTTAATCGTTTAAAGGAAATTATTTGTAAATTTCGACGGGTGGAACAATGAATAGAACAGTTAGACTGTTGAAATGTTTGTATATATTGCTTCTATATAGTCTAAGAAATATGTATGCAAAGCATCGAAACAGTACAATTGGCCATTTTTTTGTTCTTCAAGTTTAAGTGAACAACGAGCCCCATTGTTAATACTTTAAAGGAATTTATTTGTAAATTTCGACAAGTAGAACAATGATTGGAACACGTAGACGGTTGAAATCTTTGTATATATTGCTTCCATATAGTCTAAGAAACATGTACGCAAAGCATCCAAACAGTACCATTCGCCAATTTTTTGTTCTTCAAGTTTAAGTGAACAATGAGCCCCAATGTTAATCCTTTAACGGAAATTAATTGTACCTTTCTACAAGTAGAACAATGAATGGAACAGGTAGACGGTTGAAATCATTGTATATATTGCTTATATATAGTCTAAGAAACATAATGCAAAGAATCCAAACAGTACCATACGCCAATTTTTTGTTCTTCAAGTTTAAGTGAACAACGAGCCCCATTGATAATCATGAAACGGAAATTATTTCTAACTTTCTACAAGTAGAACAGTGAATAGTACAGGTAGACGGGTGAAGTTTTTCTATATGTTGCTTCTATATAGTCTAAGAAACATATATGCAAAGCATCCAAAAAGTACAATTCGCCAATTTTTTGTTCTTCAAGTTTAAGTGAACTACGATCACCATTGTTAATCCTTTAACGGAAATTATTTGTAACTTTCGACAAGTAAAACAATGAATGGAACAGGTATACGGTTGAAATCTTTGTATATATTGCTTCTATATAGTCTAAGAAACATAATGCAAAGAATCCAAACAGTACCATACGCCAATTTTTTGTTCTTCAAGTTTAAGTGAACAACGAGCCCCATTGATAATCATGAAACGGAAATTATTTCTAACTTTCTACAAGTAGAACAGTGAATAGTACAGGTAGACGGGTGAAGTCTTTCTATATATTGCTTCTATATAGTCTAAGAAACATATATGCAAAGCATCCAAACGGTACAATTCGCCAATTTTTTGTTCTTCAAGTTTAAGTGAACAATGAGACCCAATGGTTAATCCTTTATCGGAAATTATTTGTAACTTTCCACAAGAAGAACAATGAATGGAACAGGTAGACGGTTGAACTCTTTGTATATATTGCTTTTATATAGTCTAAGAAACATACCTGCAAAGCATCCAAACAGTACAATTCGCCAATTTATTGTTCTTCAAGTTTAAGTGAACAATGAGCCCCAATGGTTAATCCTTTATCGGAAATTATTTGTAACTTTCCACAAGAAGAACAATGAATGGAAGAGGTAGACGGTTGAAATCTTTGTATATATTGCTTCTATATAGTCTAAGAAACATATATGCAAAGCATCCAAACGGTACAATTCGCCAATTTTTTGTTCTTCAAGTTTAAGTGAACAATGAGACCCAATGGTTAATCCTTTATCGGAAATTATTTGTAACTTTCCACAAGAAGAACAATGAATGGAACAGGTAGACGGTTGAACTCTTTGTATATATTGCTTTTATATAGTCTAAGAAACATACCTGCAAAGCATCCAAACAGTACAATTCGCCAATTTATTGTTCTTCAAGTTTAAGTGAACAATGAGCCCCAATGGTTAATCCTTTATCGGAAATTATTTGTAACTTTCCACAAGAAGAACAATGAATGGAAGAGGTAGACGGTTGAAATCTTTGTATATATTGCTTCTATATAGTCTAAGAAACATATATGCAAAGCATCCAAACAGTATAATTCGCCAATTTTTTTTGTTCTTCAAGTTTACGTGAACTACGAGCCCCATTGTTAATCCTTTAAAGGAAATTATTTGTCAATTTCGACAAGTAGAACAATGAATGGAACAGGTAGACGGTTGAAATCAGTGTATATATTGCTTCTATATTGTCTAAGAAACATACATGCAAAGCATCCAAACAGTACAATTCGCCAATTTTTTGTTCTTCAAGTTTAAGCGAACAACGAGCCCCATTGTTAATCGTTTAAAGGAAATTATTTGTAAATTTCGGCAAGTAGAACAATGAATGGAACAGTTAGACGGTTGAAATCATTGTATATATTGCTTCTATATAGTCTAAGAAACATATATGCAAAGCATCCAAACAGTACAATTCGCCAATTTATTGTTCTTCAAGTTTAAGTGAACTACGAGCCCCATTGTTAATCCTTTAACGGAAATTAATTGTAACTTTCTACAAGTAGAACAATGAATGGAACAGTTAGACGGTTGAAGTCATTGTATATATTGCTTCTATATAGTCTAAGAAACATATATGCAAAGCATCCCAACAGTACCATTCGCCAATTTTTTGTTCTTCAAGTTTAAGTGAACAACGAACCCCATTGATAATCATGAAACGGAAATTATTTCTAACTTTCTACAAGTAGAACAGTGAATAGTACAGGTAGACGGGTGAAGTCTTTCTATATATTGCTTCTATATATTCTAAGAAACATATATGCAAAGCATCCAAACAGTACATTACGCCAATTTTTTGTTCTTCAAGTTTAAGTGAACTAGGAGCCCCATTGTTAATCCTTTAAAGGAAATTATTTGTAAATTTCTACAAGTAGAACAATGAATGGAACAGGTAGACTGTTGAAACCATTGTATATATTGCTTCTATATAGTCTAAGAAACATATATGCAAAGCATCCAAACAGTACCATTCGCCAATTTATTGTTCTTCAAGTTTAAGTGAACAACGAGCCCCATTGTTAATCCTTTAAAGGAAATTATTTGTAAATTTCGACAAGAAGAACAATGAATGGAACAGGTAGACGGTTGAACTCTTTGTATATATTGCTTTTACATAGTCTAAGAAACATACCTGCAAAGCATTCAAACAGTACCATTCGAGAATTTATTGTTCTTCAAGATTAAGTGAACAACGAGCCCCATTGATAATCATGAAAGGGAAATTATTTGTAACTTTCTACAAGTAGAACAATGAATAGAACAGTTAGACTGTTGAAATCTTTGTATATATTGCTTCTATATAGTCTAAGAAACATATATGCAAAGCATCCAAACGGTACAATTCGCCAATTTTTTGTTCTTCAAGTTTAAGTGAACAATGAGCCCCAATGGTTAATCCTTTATCGGAAATTATTTGTAACTTTCCACAAGAAGAACAATGAATGGAACAGGTAGACGGTTGAAATCATTGTATATATTGCTTCTATATAGTCCAAGAAACATATATGCAAAGCATCCAAACAGTACAATTCGCCAATTTATTGTTCTTCAAGTTTAAGTGAACAACGAGCCCCATTGTTAATCGTTTAAAGGAAATTATTTGTAAATTTCGACAAGTAGAACAATGAATAGAACAGTTTGACTGTTGAAATCTTTGTATATATTGCTTCTATATAGTCTAAGAAATATATATGCAAAGCATCTAAACAGTACAATTCGCCAATTTTTTGTTCTTCAAGTTTAAGTGAACTACGATCCACATTGTTAATCCCTTAACGGAAACTATTTGTAACATTCGACAAGTAGAACAATGAATGGAACAGGTAGACGGTTGAAATCATTGTATATATTGCTTCTATATAGTCCAAGAAACATATATGCAAAGCATCCAAACAGTACAATTCGCCAATTTTTTGCTCTTCAAGTTTAAGTGAACTACGAGCCCCAATGGTTAATCCTTTAAAGGAAATTATTTGTAACTTTCGACAAGTAGAACAATGAATGGAACAGTTAGACGGTTGAAATCTTTGTATATATTGCTTCTATATAGTCTAAGAAACATATATGCAAAGCATCCAAACAGTACAATTCGCCAATTTTTTGTTCTTCAAGTTTAAGTGAACAATGAGCCCCAATGGTTAATCCTTTATCGGTAATTATTTGTAACTTTCGACAAGTAGAACAATGAATGGAACAGGTAGACGGTTGAAATCCTTGTATATATTGCTTCCATATAGTCTAAGAAACATGTACGCAAAGCATCCAAACAGTACCATTCGCCAATTTTTTGTCCTTCAAGTTTAAGTGAACAATGAGCCCCATTGTTAATCCTTTATAGGATATTATTTGTAACTTTCGACAAGTAGAACAATGAATGGAACAGGTAGCCGGTTGAAATCAATGTATATATTGCTTCTATATAGTCTAAGAAACATATATGCAAAGCATCCAAACAGTACCATTCGCCAATTGTTTGTTCTTCAAGTTTAAGTGAACAATGAGCCCCATTGTTAATACTTTAACGGAATTATTTGTACCTTTCTACAAGTAGAACAATGAATGGAACAGGTAGACGGTTGAAATCATTGTATATATTGCTTCTATATAGTCTAAGATACATATATGCAAAGCATCCAAGCAGTACAATTCGCCAATTTATTGTTCTTCAAGTTAAAGTGAACAACGAGCCCCATTGTTAATCGTTTAAAGGAAATTATTTGTAAATTTCGACGGGTAGAACAATGAATAGAACAGTTAGACTGTTGAAATGTTTGTATATATTGCTTCTATATAGTCTAAGAAATATGTATGCAAAGCATCCAAACAGTACAATTGGCCATTTTTTTGTTCTTCAAGTTTAAGTGAACAACGAGCCCCATTGTTAATACTTTAAAGGAATTTATTTGTAAATTTCGAGAAGTAGAACAATGATTGGAACACGTAGACGGTTGAAATCTTTGTATATATTGCTTCTATATAGTCTAAGAAACATATATGCAAAGCATCCAAACAGTACAATTCGTCAATTTTTTGTTCTTCAAGTTTAAGTGAACAACGAGCCCCATTGTTAATACTTTAAAGGAATTTATTTGTAACTTTCGACAAGTAGAACAATGAATGGAACAGGTAGACGGTTGAAATCATTGTATATATTGCTTCTATATAGTCTAAGAAACATATATGCAAAGCATCCAAACAGTACAATTCGCCAATTTATTGTTCTTCAAGTTTAAGTGAACAACGAACCCCACTGATAATCATGAAAGGGAAATTATTTGTAACTTTCTACAAGTAGAACAATGAATCGAACAGTTAGACTGTTGAAATCCTCGTATATATTGCTTCTATATAGTCTAAGAAACATATATGCAATGCATCCAAACAGTACAATTCGCCAATTTTTTGTTCTTCAAGTTTAAGTGAACTACGAGCCCCATTGTTAATCCTTTAAAGGAAATTATTTGTAAATTTTGACAAGTAGAACAATGAATGAAACAGGTAGACGGTTGAAATCATTGTATATATTGCTTCTATATAGTCTAAGAAACATATATGCAAAGCATCCAAACAGTACAATTCGCCAATTTATTGTTCTTCAAGTTTAAGTGAACAACGAACCCCACTGATAATCATGAAAGGGAAATTATTTGTAACTTTCTACAAGTAGAACAATGAATAGAACAGTTAGACTGTTGAAATCCTCGTATATATTGCTTCTATATAGTCTAAGAAACATATATGCAATGCATCCAAACAGTACAATTCGCCAATTTTTTGTTCTTCAAGTTTAAGAGAACTACGAGCCCCATTGTTAATCCTTTAAAGGAAATTATTTGTAAATTTTGACAAGTAGAACAATGAATGAAACAGGTAGACGGTTGAAATCATTGTATATATTGCTTCTATATAGTCTAAGAAACATATATGCAAAGCATCCAAACAGTACAATTCGCCAATTTATTGTTCTTCAAGTTTAAGTGAACAACGAGCCCCATTGTTAATCGTTTAAAGGAAATTATTTGTAAATTTCGACGGGTGGAACAATGAATAGAACAGTTAGACTGTTGAAATGTTTGTATATATTGCTGCTATATAGTCTAAGAAATATGTATGCAAAGCATCGAAACAGTACAATTGGCCATTTTTTTGTTCTTCAAGTTTAAGTGAACAACGAGCCCCATTGTTAATACTTTAACGGAAATTAATTGTACCTTTCTACAAGTAGAACAATGAATGGAACAGGTAGACGGTTGAAATCATTGTATATATTGCTTATATATAGTCTAAGAAACATAATGCAAAGAATCCAAACAGTACCATACGCCAATTTTTTGTTCTTCAAGTTTAAGTGAACAACGAGCCCCATTGATAATCATGAAACGGAAATTATTTCTAACTTTCTACAAGTAGAACAGTGAATAGTACAGGTAGACGGGTGAAGTTTTTCTATATGTTGCTTCTATATAGTCTAAGAAACATATATGCAAAGCATCCAAAAAGTACAATTCGCCAATTTTTTGTTCTTCAAGTTTAAGTGAACTACGATCACCATTGTTAATCCTTTAACGGAAATTATTTGTAACTTTCGACAAGTAAAACAATGAATGGAACAGGTATACGGTTGAAATCTTTGTATATATTGCTTCTATATAGTCTAAGAAACATAATGCAAAGAATCCAAACAGTACCATACGCCAATTTTTTGTTCTTCAAGTTTAAGTGAACAACGAGCCCCATTGATAATCATGAAACGGAAATTATTTCTAACTTTCTACAAGTAGAACAGTGAATAGTACAGGTAGACGGGTGAAGTCTTTCTATATATTGCTTCTATATAGTCTAAGAAACATATATGCAAAGCATCCAAACGGTACAATTCGCCAATTTTTTGTTCTTCAAGTTTAAGTGAACAATGAGACCCAATGGTTAATCCTTTATCGGAAATTATTTGTAACTTTCCACAAGAAGAACAATGAATGGAACAGGTAGACGGTTGAACTCTTTGTATATATTGCTTTTATATAGTCTAAGAAACATACCTGCAAAGCATCCAAACAGTACAATTCGCCAATTTATTGTTCTTCAAGTTTAAGTGAACAATGAGCCCCAATGGTTAATCCTTTATCGGAAATTATTTGTAACTTTCCACAAGAAGAACAATGAATGGAAGAGGTAGACGGTTGAAATCTTTGTATATATTGCTTCTATATAGTCTAAGAAACATATATGCAAAGCATCCAAACGGTACAATTCGCCAATTTTTTGTTCTTCAAGTTTAAGTGAACAATGAGACCCAATGGTTAATCCTTTATCGGAAATTATTTGTAACTTTCCACAAGAAGAACAATGAATGGAACAGGTAGACGGTTGAACTCTTTGTATATATTGCTTTTATATAGTCTAAGAAACATACCTGCAAAGCATCCAAACAGTACAATTCGCCAATTTATTGTTCTTCAAGTTTAAGTGAACAATGAGCCCCAATGGTTAATCCTTTATCGGAAATTATTTGTAACTTTCCACAAGAAGAACAATGAATGGAAGAGGTAGACGGTTGAAATCTTTGTATATATTGCTTCTATATAGTCTAAGAAACATATATGCAAAGCATCCAAACAGTATAATTCGCCAATTTTTTTTGTTCTTCAAGTTTACGTGAACTACGAGCCCCATTGTTAATCCTTTAAAGGAAATTATTTGTCAATTTCGACAAGTAGAACAATGAATGGAACAGGTAGACGGTTGAAATCAGTGTATATATTGCTTCTATATTGTCTAAGAAACATACATGCAAAGCATCCAAACAGTACAATTCGCCAATTTTTTGTTCTTCAAGTTTAAGCGAACAACGAGCCCCATTGTTAATCGTTTAAAGGAAATTATTTGTAAATTTCGGCAAGTAGAACAATGAATGGAACAGTTAGACGGTTGAAATCATTGTATATATTGCTTCTATATAGTCTAAGAAACATATATGCAAAGCATCCAAACAGTACAATTCGCCAATTTATTGTTCTTCAAGTTTAAGTGAACTACGAGCCCCATTGTTAATCCTTTAACGGAAATTAATTGTAACTTTCTACAAGTAGAACAATGAATGGAACAGTTAGACGGTTGAAGTCATTGTATATATTGCTTCTATATAGTCTAAGAAACATATATGCAAAGCATCCCAACAGTACCATTCGCCAATTTTTTGTTCTTCAAGTTTAAGTGAACAACGAACCCCATTGATAATCATGAAACGGAAATTATTTCTAACTTTCTACAAGTAGAACAGTGAATAGTACAGGTAGACGGGTGAAGTCTTTCTATATATTGCTTCTATATATTCTAAGAAACATATATGCAAAGCATCCAAACAGTACATTACGCCAATTTTTTGTTCTTCAAGTTTAAGTGAACTAGGAGCCCCATTGTTAATCCTTTAAAGGAAATTATTTGTAAATTTCTACAAGTAGAACAATGAATGGAACAGGTAGACTGTTGAAACCATTGTATATATTGCTTCTATATAGTCTAAGAAACATATATGCAAAGCATCCAAACAGTACCATTCGCCAATTTATTGTTCTTCAAGTTTAAGTGAACAACGAGCCCCATTGTTAATCCTTTAAAGGAAATTATTTGTAAATTTCGACAAGAAGAACAATGAATGGAACAGGTAGACGGTTGAACTCTTTGTATATATTGCTTTTACATAGTCTAAGAAACATACCTGCAAAGCATTCAAACAGTACCATTCGAGAATTTATTGTTCTTCAAGATTAAGTGAACAACGAGCCCCATTGATAATCATGAAAGGGAAATTATTTGTAACTTTCTACAAGTAGAACAATGAATAGAACAGTTAGACTGTTGAAATCTTTGTATATATTGCTTCTATATAGTCTAAGAAACATATATGCAAAGCATCCAAACGGTACAATTCGCCAATTTTTTGTTCTTCAAGTTTAAGTGAACAATGAGCCCCAATGGTTAATCCTTTATCGGAAATTATTTGTAACTTTCCACAAGAAGAACAATGAATGGAACAGGTAGACGGTTGAAATCATTGTATATATTGCTTCTATATAGTCCAAGAAACATATATGCAAAGCATCCAAACAGTACAATTCGCCAATTTATTGTTCTTCAAGTTTAAGTGAACAACGAGCCCCATTGTTAATCGTTTAAAGGAAATTATTTGTAAATTTCGACAAGTAGAACAATGAATAGAACAGTTTGACTGTTGAAATCTTTGTATATATTGCTTCTATATAGTCTAAGAAATATATATGCAAAGCATCTAAACAGTACAATTCGCCAATTTTTTGTTCTTCAAGTTTAAGTGAACTACGATCCACATTGTTAATCCCTTAACGGAAACTATTTGTAACATTCGACAAGTAGAACAATGAATGGAACAGGTAGACGGTTGAAATCATTGTATATATTGCTTCTATATAGTCCAAGAAACATATATGCAAAGCATCCAAACAGTACAATTCGCCAATTTTTTGCTCTTCAAGTTTAAGTGAACTACGAGCCCCAATGGTTAATCCTTTAAAGGAAATTATTTGTAACTTTCGACAAGTAGAACAATGAATGGAACAGTTAGACGGTTGAAATCTTTGTATATATTGCTTCTATATAGTCTAAGAAACATATATGCAAAGCATCCAAACAGTACAATTCGCCAATTTTTTGTTCTTCAAGTTTAAGTGAACAATGAGCCCCAATGGTTAATCCTTTATCGGTAATTATTTGTAACTTTCGACAAGTAGAACAATGAATGGAACAGGTAGACGGTTGAAATCCTTGTATATATTGCTTCCATATAGTCTAAGAAACATGTACGCCAAGCATCCAAACAGTACCATTCGCCAATTTTTTGTCCTTCAAGTTTAAGTGAACAATGAGCCCCATTGTTAATCCTTTATAGGATATTATTTGTAACTTTCGACAAGTAGAACAATGAATGGAACAGGTAGCCGGTTGAAATCAATGTATATATTGCTTCTATATAGTCTAAGAAACATATATGCAAAGCATCCAAACAGTACCATTCGCCAATTGTTTGTTCTTCAAGTTTAAGTGAACAATGAGCCCCATTGTTAATACTTTAACGGAATTATTTGTACCTTTCTACAAGTAGAACAATGAATGGAACAGGTAGACGGTTGAAATCATTGTATATATTGCTTCTATATAGTCTAAGATACATATATGCAAAGCATCCAAGCAGTACAATTCGCCAATTTATTGTTCTTCAAGTTAAAGTGAACAACGAGCCCCATTGTTAATCGTTTAAAGGAAATTATTTGTAAATTTCGACGGGTAGAACAATGAATAGAACAGTTAGACTGTTGAAATGTTTGTATATATTGCTTCTATATAGTCTAAGAAATATGTATGCAAAGCATCCAAACAGTACAATTGGCCATTTTTTTGTTCTTCAAGTTTAAGTGAACAACGAGCCCCATTGTTAATACTTTAAAGGAATTTATTTGTAAATTTCGAGAAGTAGAACAATGATTGGAACACGTAGACGGTTGAAATCTTTGTATATATTGCTTCTATATAGTCTAAGAAACATATATGCAAAGCATCCAAACAGTACAATTCGTCAATTTTTTGTTCTTCAAGTTTAAGTGAACAACGAGCCCCATTGTTAATACTTTAAAGGAATTTATTTGTAACTTTCGACAAGTAGAACAATGAATGGAACAGGTAGACGGTTGAAATCATTGTATATATTGCTTCTATATAGTCTAAGAAACATATATGCAAAGCATCCAAACAGTACAATTCGCCAATTTATTGTTCTTCAAGTTTAAGTGAACAACGAACCCCACTGATAATCATGAAAGGGAAATTATTTGTAACTTTCTACAAGTAGAACAATGAATAGAACAGTTAGACTGTTGAAATCCTCGTATATATTGCTTCTATATAGTCTAAGAAACATATATGCAATGCATCCAAACAGTACAATTCGCCAATTTTTTGTTCTTCAAGTTTAAGTGAACTACGAGCCCCATTGTTAATCCTTTAAAGGAAATTATTTGTAAATTTTGACAAGTAGAACAATGAATGAAACAGGTAGACGGTTGAAATCATTGTATATATTGCTTCTATATAGTCTAAGAAACATATATGCAAAGCATCCAAACAGTACAATTCGCCAATTTATTGTTCTTCAAGTTTAAGTGAACAACGAGCCCCATTGTTAATCGTTTAAAGGAAATTATTTGTAAATTTCGGCGGGTGGAACAATGAATAGAACAGTTAGACTGTTGAAATGTTTGTATATATTGCTTCTATATAGTCTAAGAAATATGTATGCAAAGCATCCAAACAGTACAATTGGCCATTTTTTTGTTCTTCAAGTTTAAGTGAACAACGAGCAACATTGTTAATACTTTAAAGGAATTTATTTGTAAATTTCGACAAGTAGAACAATGATTGGAACACGTAGACGGTTGAAATCTTTGTATATATTGCTTCTATATAGTCTAAGAAACATATATGCAAAGCATCCAAACAGTACAATTCGTCAATTTTTTGTTCTTCAAGTTTAAGTGAACAACGAGCCCCATTGTTAATACTTTAAAGGAATTTATTTGTAACTTTCGACAAGTAGAACAATGAATGGAACAGGTAGACGGTTGAAATCATTGTATATATTGCTTCTATATAGTCTAAGAAACATATATGCAAAGCATCCAAACAGTACAATTCGCCAATTTATTGTTCTTCAAGTTTAAGTGAACAACGAACCCCACTGATAATCATGAAAGGGAAATTATTTGTAACTTTCTACAAGTAGAACAATGAATAGAACAGTTAGACTGTTGAAATCCTCGTATATATTGCTTCTATATAGTCTAAGAAACATATATGCAATGCATCCAAACAGTACAATTCGCCAATTTTTTGTTCTTCAAGTTTAAGTGAACTACGAGCCCCATTGTTAATCCTTTAAAGGAAATTATTTGTAAATGTTGACAAGTAGAACAATGAATGAAACAGGTAGACGGTTGAAATCATTGTATATATTGCTTCTATATAGTCTAAGAAACATATATGCAAAGCATCCAAACAGTACAATTCACCAATTTATTGTTCTTCAAGTTTAAGTGAACAACGAGCCCCATTGTTAATCGTTTAAAGGAAACTATTTGTAAATTTCGACAAGTAGAACAATGAATAGAACAGTTTGACTGTTGAAATCTTTGTATATATTGCTTCTATATAGTCTAAGAAATATATATGCAAAGCATCCAAACAGTACAATTCGCCAATTTTTTGTTCTTCAAGTTTAAGTGAACTACGAGCCCCATTGTTAATACTTTAACGGAAATTATTTGTACCTTTCTACAAGTAGAACAATGAATGGAACAGGTAGACGGTTGAAATCATTGTATATATTGCTTCTATATAGTCTAAGAAACATATATGCAAATCATCCAAACAGTACAATTCGCCAATTTATTGTTCTTCAAGTTTAAGTGAACAACGAGCCCCATTGTTAATCGTTTAAAGGAAATTATTTGTAAATTTCGACAAGTAGAACAATGTATAGAACAGCTTGACTGTTGAAATCTTTGTATATATTGCTTCTATATAGTCTAAGAAATATATATGCAAAGCATCCAAACAGTACAATTCGCCAATTTTTTGTTCTTCAAGTTTAAGTGAACTACGAGCCCCATTGTTTATACTTTAACGGAAATTATTTGTACCTTTCTACAAGTAGAACAATGAATGGAACAGGTAGACGGTTGAAATCATTGTATATATTGCTTCTATATAGTCTAAGAAACATATATGCAAAGCATCCAAACAGTACAATGCGCCAATTTATTGTTCTTCAAGTTAAAGTGAACAACGAGCCCCATTGTTAATCGTTTAAAGGAAATTATTTGTAAATTTCGACGGGTAGAACAATGAATAGAACAGTTAGACTGTTGAAATCTTTGTATATATTGCTTCTATATAGTCTAAGAAATATGTATGCAAAGCATCCAAACAGTACAATTGGCCATTTTTTTGTTCTTCAAGTTTAAGTGAACAACGAGCCCCATTGTTCATACTTTAAAGGAATTTATTTGTAAATTTCGACAAGTAGAACAATGATTGGAACACGTAGACGGTTGAAATCTTTGTATATATTGCTTCTATATAGTCTAAGAAACATATATGCAAAGCATCCAAACAGTACAATTCTTCAATTTTTTGTTCTTCAAGTTTAAGTGAACAACGAGCCCCATTGTTAATACTTTAAAGGAATTTATTTGTAACTTTCGACAAGTAGAACAATGAATGGAACAGGTAGACGGTTGAAATCATTGTATATATTGCTTCTATATAGTCTAAGAAACATATATGCAAAGCATCCAAACAGTACAATTCGCCAATTTATTGTTCTTCAAGTTTAAGTGAACAACGAGCCCCATTGTTAATCGTTTAAAGGAAATTATTTGTAAATTTCGACAAGTAGAACAATGAATAGAACAGTTTGACTGTTGAAATCTTTGTATATATTGCTTCTATATAGTCTAAGAAATATATATGCAAAGCATCCAAACAGTACAATTCGCCAATTTTTTGTTCTTCAAGTTTAAGTGAACTACGAGCCCCATTGTTAATACTTTAACGGAAATTATTTGTACCTTTCTACAAGTAGAACAATGAATGGAACAGGTAGACGGTTGAAATCATTGTATATATTGCTTCTATATAGTCTAAGACACATATATGCGAAGCATCCAAACAGTACCATTCGCCAATTTTTTGTTCTTCAAGTTTAAGTGAAAAACGAGCCCCATTGTTAATCGTTTATAGGAAATTATTTGTAAATTTCGACAAGTAGAACAATGAATGGGACAGGTAGTCTGTTGAAATCATTTTATATATTGCTTCTATATAGTCTAAGAAACATATATGCAAAGCATCCAAACAGTACAATTCGCCAATTTTTTGTTCTTCAAGTTTAAGTGAACTACAAGCCCCATTGTTAATCCTTTAAAGGAAATTATTTGTAAATTTTGACAAGTAGAACAATGAATAGAACAGTTTGACTGTTGAAATCTTTGTATATATTGCTTCTATATAGTCTAAGAAATATATATGCAAAGCATCCAAACAGTACAATTCGCCAATTTTTTGTTCTTCAAGTTTAAGTGAACTACGAGCCCCATTGTTAATACTTTAACGAAAATTATTTGTACCTTTCTAAAAGTAGAACAATGAATGGAACAGGTAGACGGTTGAAATCATTGTATATATTGCTTCTATATAGTCTAAGAAACATATATGCAAAGCATCCAAACAGTACCATTCGCCAATTTTTTGTTCTTCAAGTTTAAGTGAAAAACGAGCCCCATTGTTAATCGTTTATAGGAAATTATTTGTAAATTTCGACAAGTAGAACAAAGAATGGGACAGGTAGTCTGTTGAAATCATTTTATATATTGCTTCTATATAGTCTAAGAAACATATATGCAAAGCATCCAAACAGTACAATTCGCCAATTTTTTGTTCTTCAAGTTTAAGTGAACTACGAGCCCCATTGTTAATACTTTAACGGAAATTATCTGTTACTTTCGACAAGTAGAACAATGAATGGAACAGGTAGACGGTTGAAATCATTGTATATATTGCTTCTATATAGTCTAAGAAACATGTACGCAAAGCATCCAAACAGTACCATTCGCCAATTTTTTGTTCTTCAAGTTTAAGTGAACAATGAGCCCCAATGGTTAATCCTTTATCAGAAATTATTTGTAATTTTCGACAAGTAGAACAATGAATAGAACAGTTAGACTGTTGAAATCTTTGTATATATTGCTTCTATATAGTCTAAGAAACATATATGCAATGCATCCAAACAATACAATTCGCCAATTTTCGAGCCCCATTGTTAATACTTTAAAGGAATTTATTTGTAAATTTCGACAAGTAGAACAATGATTGGAACACGTAGACGGTTGAAATCTTTGTATATATTGCTTCTATATAGTCTAAGAAACATATATGCAAAGCATCCAAACAGTACAATTCGTCAATTTTTTGTTCTTCAAGTTTAAGTGAACAACGAGCCCCATTGTTAATACTTTAAAGGAAATTATTTGTAAATTTCGACAAGTAGAACAATGATTGGAACACGTAGACGGTTGAAATCTTTGTATATATTGCTTCCATATAGTCTAAGAAACATGTACGCAAAGCATCCAAACAGTACCATTCGCCAATTTTTTGTTCTTCAAGTTTAAGTGAACAATGAGCCCCAATGTTAATCCTTTAACGGAAATTAATTGTACCTTTCTACAAGTAGAACAATGAATGGAACAGGTAGACGGTTGAAATCATTGTATATATTGCTTATATATAGTCTAAGAAACATATATGCAAATCATCCAAACAGTACAATTCGCCAATTTATTGTTCTTCAAGTTTAAGTGAACAACGAGCCCCATTGTTAATACTTTAAAGGAATTTATTTGTAAATTTCGACAAGTAGAACAATGATTGGAACACGTAGACGGTTGAAATCTTTGTATATAATGCTTCTATATAGTCTAAGAAACATATATGCAAAGCATCCAAACAGTACAATTCGTCAATTTTTTGTTCTTCAAGTTTAAGTGAACAACGAGCCCCATTGTTAATACTTTAAAGGAATTTATTTGTAACTTTCGACAAGTAGAACAATGAATGGAACAGGTAGACGGTTGAAATCATTGTATATATTGCTTCTATATAGTCTAAGAAACATATATGCAAAGCATCCAAACAGTACAATTCGCCAATTTATTGTTCTTCAAGTTTAAGTGAACAACGAACCCCACTGATAATCATGAAAGGGAAATTATTTGTAACTTTCTACAAGTAGAACAATGAATAGAACAGTTAGACTGTTGAAATCCTCGTATATATTGCTTCGATATAGTCTAAGAAACATATATGCAGTGCATCCAAACAGTACAATTCGCCAATTTTTTGTTCTTCAAGTTTAAGTGAACTACGAGACCCAATGGTTAATCCTTTATCAGAAATTATTTGTAATTTTCGACAAGTAGAACAATGAATAGAACAGTTAGACTGTTGAAATCTTTGTATATATTGCTTCTATATAGTCTAAGAAACATGTATGCAATGCATCCAAACAATACAATTCGCCAATTTTCGAGCCCCATTGTTAATACTTTAAAGGAATTTATTTGTAAATTTCGACAAGTAGAACAATGATTGGAACACGTAGACGGTTGAAATCTTTGTATATATTGCTTCTATATAGTCTAAGAAACATATATGCAAAGCATCCAAACAGTACAATTCGTCAATTTTTTGTTCTTCAAGTTTAAGTGAACAACGAGCCCCATTGTTAATACTTTAAAGGAAATTATTTGTAAATTTCGACAAGTAGAACAATGATTGGAACACGTAGACGGTTGAAATCTTTGTATATATTGCTTCCATATAGTCTAAGAAACATGTACGCAAAGCATCCAAACAGTACAATTCGCCAATTTTTTGTTCTTCAAGTTTAAGTGAACAACGAACCCCACTGATAATCATGAAAGGGAAATTATTTGTAACTTTCTACAAGTAGAACAATGAATAGAACAGTTAGACTGTTGAAATCCTCGTATATATTGCTTCGATATAGTCTAAGAAACATATATGCAGTGCATCCAAACAGTACAATTCGCCAATTTTTTGTTCTTCAAGTTTAAGCGAACTACGAGCCCCATTGTTAATACTTTAACGGAAATTATTTGTAAATTTTGACAAGTAGAACAATGAATGGAACAGGTAGACGGTTGAAATCATTGTATATATTGCTTCTATATAGTCTAAGAAACATATATGCAAAGCATCCAAACAGTACAATTCGCCAATTTATTGTTCTTCAAGTTTAAGTGAACAACGAGCCCCATTGTTAATCTTTTAAAGGAAATTATTTGTAAATTTCGACAAGTAGAACAATGAATAGAACAGTTTGACTGTTGAAATCTTTGTATATATTGCTTCTATATAGTCTAAGAAATATATATGCAAAGCATCCAAACAGTACAATTCGCCAATTTTTTGTTCTTCAAGTTTAAGTGAACTACGAGCCCCATTGTTAATACTTTAACGGAAATTATTTGTACCTTTCTACAAGTAGAACAATGAATGGAACAGGTAGACGGTTGAAATCATTGTATATATTGCTTCTATATAGTCTAAGAAACATATATGCAAAGCATCCAAACAGTACAATTCGCCAATTTATTGTTCTTCAAGTTAAAGTGAACAACGAGCCCCATTGTTAATCGTTTAAAGGAAATTATTTGTAAATTTCGACGGGTAGAACAATGAATAGAACAGTTAGACTGTTGAAATCTTTGTATATATTGCTTCTATATAGTCTAAGAAACATGTATGCAATGCATCCAAACAATACAATTCGCCAATTTTCGAGCCCCATTGTTAATACTTTAAAGGAATTTATTTGTAAATTTCGACAAGTAGAACAATGATTGGAACACGTAGACGGTTGAAATCTTTGTATATATTGCTTCTATATAGTCTAAGAAACATATATGCAAAGCATCCAAACAGTACAATTCGTCAATTTTTTGTTCTTCAAGTTTAAGTGAACAACGAGCCCCATTGTTAATACTTTAAAGGAAATTATTTGTAAATTTCGACAAGTAGAACAATGATTGGAACACGTAGACGGTTGAAATCTTTGTATATATTGCTTCCATATAGTCTAAGAAACATGTACGCAAAGCATCCAAACAGTACAATTCGCCAATTTTTTGTTCTTCAAGTTTAAGTGAACAACGAACCCCACTGATAATCATGAAAGGGAAATTATTTGTAACTTTCTACAAGTAGAACAATGAATAGAACAGTTAGACTGTTGAAATCCTCGTATATATTGCTTCGATATAGTCTAAGAAACATATATGCAGTGCATCCAAACAGTACAATTCGCCAATTTTTTGTTCTTCAAGTTTAAGTGAACTACGAGCCCCAATGGTTAATCCTTTATCAGAAATTATTTGTAATTTTCGACAAGTAGAACAATGAATAGAACAGTTAGACTGTTGAAATCTTTGTATATATTGCTTCTATATAGTCTAAGAAACATGTATGCAATGCATCCAAACAATACAATTCGCCAATTTTCGAGCCCCATTGTTAATACTTTAAAGGAATTTATTTGTAAATTTCGACAAGTAGAACAATGATTGGAACACGTAGACGGTTGAAATCTTTGTATATATTGCTTCTATATAGTCTAAGAAACATATATGCAAAGCATCCAAACAGTACAATTCGTCAATTTTTTGTTCTTCAAGTTTAAGTGAACAACGAGCCCCATTGTTAATACTTTAAAGGAAATTATTTGTAAATTTCGACAAGTAGAACAATGATTGGAACACGTAGACGGTTGAAATCTTTGTATATATTGCTTCCATATAGTCTAAGAAACATGTACGCAAAGCATCCAAACAGTACCATTCGCCAATTTTTTGTTCTTCAAGTTTAAGTGAACAACGAGCCCCATTGTTAATCGTTTAAAGGAAATTATTTGTAAATTTTGACAAGTAGAACAATGAATGGAACAGGTAGACGGTTGAAATCATTGTATATATTGCTTTCTATATAGTCTAAGAAACATATATGCAAAGCATCCAAACAGTACAATTCGCCAATTTATTGTTCTTCAAGTTTAAGTGAACAACGAGCCCCATTGTTAATCGTTTAAAGGAAATTATTTGTAAATTTCGACAAGTAGAACAATGAATAGAACAGTTTGACTGTTGAAATCTTTGTATATATTGCTTCTATATAGTCTAAGAAATATATATGCAAAGCATCCAAACAGTACAATTCGCCAATTTTTTGTTCTTCAAGTTTAAGTGAACTACGAGCCCCATTGTTAATACTTTAACGGAAATTATTTGTACCTTTCTACAAGTAGAACAATGAATGGAACAGGTAGACGGTTGAAATCATTGTATATATTGCTTCTATATAGTCTAAGAAACATATATGCAAAGCATCCAAACAGTACAATTCGCCAATTTATTGTTCTTCAAGTTTAAGTGAACAACGAACCCCACTGATAATCATGAAAGGGAAATTATTTGTAACTTTCGACGGGTAGAACAATGAATAGAACTGTTAGACTGTTGAAATCTTTGTATATATTGCTTCTATATAGTCTAACAAATATGTATGCAAAGCGTCCAAACAGTACAATTGGCCATTTTTTTGTTCTTCAAGTTTAAGTGAACAACGAGCCCCATTGTTAATACTTTATAGGAATTTATTTGTAAATTTCGACAAGTAGAACAATGATTGGAACACGTAGACGGTTGAAATCTTTGTATATATTGCTTCTATATAGTCTAAGAAACATATATGCAAAGCATCCAAACAGTACAATTCGTCAATTTTTTGTTCTTCAAGTTTAAGTGAACAACGAGCCCCATTGTTAATACTTTAAAGGAATTTATTTGTAACTTTCGACAAGTAGAACAATGAATGGAACAGGTGGAGGGGTTGAAATCATTGTATATATTGCTTCTATATAGTCTAAGAAACATATATGCAAAGCATCCAAACAGTACAATTCGCCAATTTATTGTTCTTCAAGTTTAAGTGAACAACGAACCCCACTGATAATCATGAAAGGGAAATTATTTGTAACTTTCTACAAGTAGAACAATGAATAGAACAGTTAGACTGTTGAAATCCTCGTATATATTGCTTCGATATAGTCTAAGAAACATATATGCAGTGCATCCAAACAGTACAATTCGCCAATTTTTTGTTCATCAAGTTTAAGTGAACTACAAGCCCCATTGTTAATCCTTTAAAGGAAATTATTTGTAAATTTTGACAAGTAGAACAATGAATGGAACAGGTAGACGGTTGAAATCATTGTATATATTGCTTCTATATAGTCTAAGAAACATATATGCAAAGCATCCAAACAGTACAATTCGCCAATTTTTTGTTCTTCAAGTTTAAGTGAACTACGAGCCCCATTGTTAATACTTTAACGGAAATTATTTGTACCTTTCGACAAGTAGAACAATGAATGGAACAGGTAGACGGTTGAAATCATTGTATATATTGCTTCTATATAGTCTAAGAAACATATATGCAAAGCATCCAAACAGTACAATTCGCCAATTTATTGTTCTTCAAGTTTAAGTGAAAAACGAGCCCCATTGTTAATCGTTTATAGGAAATTATTTGTAAATTTCGACAAGTAGAACAAAGAATGGGACAGGTAGTCTGTTGAAATCATTTTATATATTGCTTCTATATAGTCTAAGAAACATATATGCAAAGCATCCAAACAGTACAATTCGCCAATTTATTGTTCTTCAAGTTTAAGTGAACAACGAACCCCACTGATAATCATGAAAGGGAAATTATTTGTAACTTTCTACAAGTAGAACAATGAATAGAACAGTTAGACTGTTGAAATCCTCGTATATATTGCTTCGATATAGTCTAAGAAACATATATGCAGTGCATCCAAACAGTACAATTCGCCAATTTTTTGTTCTTCAAGTTTAAGTGAACAACGAGCCCCATTGTTAATCGTTTAAAGGAAATTATTTGTAAATTTCGACGGGTAGAACAATGAATAGAACAGTTAGACTGTTGAAATCTTTGTATATATTGCTTCTATATAGTCTAACAAATATGTATGCAAAGCATCCAAACAGTACAATTGGCCATTTTTTTGTTCTTCAAGTTTAAGTGAACAACGAGCCCCATTGTTAATACTTTAAAGGAATTTATTTGTAAATTTCGACAAGTAGAACAATGATTGGAACACGTAGACGGTTGAAATCTTTGTATATATTGCTTCTATATAGTCTAAGAAACATATATGCAAAGCATCCAAACAGTACAATTCGTCAATTTTTTGTTCTTCAAGTTTAAGTGAACAACGAGCCCCATTGTTAATACTTTAAAGGAATTTATTTGTAACTTTCGACAAGTAGAACAATGAATGGAACAGGTGGAGGGGTTGAAATCATTGTATATATTGCTTCTATATAGTCTAAGAAACATATATGCAAAGCATCCAAACAGTACAATTCGCCAATTTATTGTTCTTCAAGTTTAAGTGAACAACGAACCCCACTGATAATCATGAAAGGGAAATTATTTGTAACTTTCTACAAGTAGAACAATGAATAGAACAGTTAGACTGTTGAAATCCTCGTATATATTGCTTCGATATAGTCTAAGAAACATATATGCAGTGCATCCAAACAGTACAATTCGCCAATTTTTTGTTCTTCAAGTTTAAGTGAACAACGAGCCCCATTGTTAATCGTTTAAAGGAAATTATTTGTAAATTTCGACGGGTAGAACAATGAATAGAACAGTTAGACTGTTGAAATCTTTGTATGTATTGCTTCTATATAGTCTAACAAATATGTATGCAAAGCATCCAAACAGTACAATTGGCCATTTTTTTGTTCTTCAAGTTTAAGTGAACAACGAGCCCCATTGTTAATACTTTAAAGGAATTTATTTGTAAATTTCGACAAGTAGAACAATGATTGGAACACGTAGACGGTTGAAATCTTTGTATATATTGCTTCTATATAGTCTAAGAAACATATATGCAAAGCATCCAAACAGTACAATTCGTCAATTTTTTGTTCTTCAAGTTTAAGTGAACAACGAGCCCCATTGTTAATACTTTAAAGGAATTTATTTGTAACTTTCGACAAGTAGAACAATGAATGGAACAGGTAGACGGTTGAAATCATTGTATATATTGCTTCTATATAGTCTAAGAAACATATATGCAAAGCATCCAAACAGTACAATTCGCCAATTTATTGTTCTTCAAGTTTAAGTGAACAACGAACCCCACTGATAATCATGAAAGGGAAATTATTTGTAACTTTCTACAAGTAGAACAATGAATAGAACAGTTAGACTGTTGAAATCCTCGTATATATTGCTTCGATATAGTCTAAGAAACATATATGCAGTGCATCCAAACAGTACAATTCGCCAATTTTTTGTTCTTCAAGTTTAAGTGAACTACGAGCCCCAATGGTTAATCCTTTATCAGAAATTATTTGTAATTTTCGACAAGTAGAACAATGAATAGAACAGTTAGACTGTTGAAATCTTTGTATATATTGCTTCTATATAGTCTAAGAAACATGTATGCAATGCATCCAAACAATACAATTCGCCAATTTTCGAGCCCCATTGTTAATACTTTAAAGGAATTTATTTGTAAATTTCGACAAGTAGAACAATGATTGGAACACGTAGACGGTTGAAATCTTTGTATATATTGCTTCTATATAGTCTAAGAAACATATATGCAAAGCATCCAAACAGTACAATTCGTCAATTTTTTGTTCTTCAAGTTTAAGTGAACAACGAGCCCCATTGTTAATACTTTAAAGGAAATTATTTGTAAATTTCGACAAGTAGAACAATGATTGGAACACGTAGACGGTTGAAATCTTTGTATATATTGCTTCCATATAGTCTAAGAAACATGTACGCAAAGCATCCAAACAGTACCATTCGCCAATTTTTTGTTCTTCAAGTTTAAGTGAACAACGAGCCCCATTGTTAATCGTTTAAAGGAAATTATTTGTAAATTTCGACAAGTAGAACAATGAATAGAACAGTTTGACTGTTGAAATCTTTGTATATATTGCTTCGATATAGTCTAAGAAACATATATGCAGTGCATCCAAACAGTACAATTCGCCAATTTTTTGTTCTTCAAGTTTAAGTGAACTACGAGCCCCATTGTTAATCCTTTAAAGGAAATTATTTGTAAATTTTGACAAGTAGAACAATGAATGGAACAGGTAGACGGTTGAAATCATTGTATATATTGCTTTCTATATAGTCTAAGAAACATATATGCAAAGCATCCAAACAGTACAATTCGCCAATTTATTGTTCTTCAAGTTTAAGTGAACAACGAGCCCCATTGTTAATCGTTTAAAGGAAATTATTTGTAAATTTCGACAAGTAGAACAATGAATAGAACAGTTTGACTGTTGAAATCTTTGTATATATTGCTTCTATATAGTCTAAGAAATATATATGCAAAGCATCCAAACAGTACAATTCGCCAATTTTTTGTTCTTCAAGTTTAAGTGAACTACGAGCCCCATTGTTAATACTTTAACGAAAATTATTTGTACCTTTCTAAAAGTAGAACAATGAATGGAACAGGTAGACGGTTGAAATCATTGTATATATTGCTTCTATATAGTCTAAGAAACATATATGCAAAGCATCCAAACAGTACCATTCGCCAATTTTTTGTTCTTCAAGTTTAAGTGAAAAACGAGCCCCATTGTTAATCGTTTATAGGAAATTATTTGTAAATTTCGACAAGTAGAACAAAGAATGGGACAGGTAGTCTGTTGAAATCATTTTATATATTGCTTCTATATAGTCTAAGAAACATATATGCAAAGCATCCAAACAGTACAATTCGCCAATTTTTTGTTCTTCAAGTTTAAGTGAACTACGAGCCCCATTGTTAATACTTTAACGGAAATTATCTGTTACTTTCGACAAGTAGAACAATGAATGGAACAGGTAGACGGTTGAAATCATTGTATATATTGCTTCTATATAGTCTAAGAAACATGTACGCAAAGCATCCAAACAGTACCATTCGCCAATTTTTTGTTCTTCAAGTTTAAGTGAACAATGAGCCCCAATGGTTAATCCTTTATCAGAAATTATTTGTAATTTTCGACAAGTAGAACAATGAATAGAACAGTTAGACTGTTGAAATCTTTGTATATATTGCTTCTATATAGTCTAAGAAACATATATGCAATGCATCCAAACAATACAATTCGCCAATTTTCGAGCCCCATTGTTAATACTTTAAAGGAATTTATTTGTAAATTTCGACAAGTAGAACAATGATTGGAACACGTAGACGGTTGAAATCTTTGTATATATTGCTTCTATATAGTCTAAGAAACATATATGCAAAGCATCCAAACAGTACAATTCGTCAATTTTTTGTTCTTCAAGTTTAAGTGAACAACGAGCCCCATTGTTAATACTTTAAAGGAAATTATTTGTAAATTTCGACAAGTAGAACAATGATTGGAACACGTAGACGGTTGAAATCTTTGTATATATTGCTTCCATATAGTCTAAGAAACATGTACGCAAAGCATCCAAACAGTACCATTCGCCAATTTTTTGTTCTTCAAGTTTAAGTGAACAATGAGCCCCAATGTTAATCCTTTAACGGAAATTAATTGTACCTTTCTACAAGTAGAACAATGAATGGAACAGGTAGACGGTTGAAATCATTGTATATATTGCTTATATATAGTCTAAGAAACATATATGCAAATCATCCAAACAGTACAATTCGCCAATTTATTGTTCTTCAAGTTTAAGTGAACAACGAGCCCCATTGTTAATACTTTAAAGGAATTTATTTGTAAATTTCGACAAGTAGAACAATGATTGGAACACGTAGACGGTTGAAATCTTTGTATATAATGCTTCTATATAGTCTAAGAAACATATATGCAAAGCATCCAAACAGTACAATTCGTCAATTTTTTGTTCTTCAAGTTTAAGTGAACAACGAGCCCCATTGTTAATACTTTAAAGGAATTTATTTGTAACTTTCGACAAGTAGAACAATGAATGGAACAGGTAGACGGTTGAAATCATTGTATATATTGCTTCTATATAGTCTAAGAAACATATATGCAAAGCATCCAAACAGTACAATTCGCCAATTTATTGTTCTTCAAGTTTAAGTGAACAACGAACCCCACTGATAATCATGAAAGGGAAATTATTTGTAACTTTCTACAAGTAGAACAATGAATAGAACAGTTAGACTGTTGAAATCCTCGTATATATTGCTTCGATATAGTCTAAGAAACATATATGCAGTGCATCCAAACAGTACAATTCGCCAATTTTTTGTTCTTCAAGTTTAAGTGAACTACGAGACCCAATGGTTAATCCTTTATCAGAAATTATTTGTAATTTTCGACAAGTAGAACAATGAATAGAACAGTTAGACTGTTGAAATCTTTGTATATATTGCTTCTATATAGTCTAAGAAACATGTATGCAATGCATCCAAACAATACAATTCGCCAATTTTCGAGCCCCATTGTTAATACTTTAAAGGAATTTATTTGTAAATTTCGACAAGTAGAACAATGATTGGAACACGTAGACGGTTGAAATCTTTGTATATATTGCTTCTATATAGTCTAAGAAACATATATGCAAAGCATCCAAACAGTACAATTCGTCAATTTTTTGTTCTTCAAGTTTAAGTGAACAACGAGCCCCATTGTTAATACTTTAAAGGAAATTATTTGTAAATTTCGACAAGTAGAACAATGATTGGAACACGTAGACGGTTGAAATCTTTGTATATATTGCTTCCATATAGTCTAAGAAACATGTACGCAAAGCATCCAAACAGTACAATTCGCCAATTTTTTGTTCTTCAAGTTTAAGTGAACAACGAACCCCACTGATAATCATGAAAGGGAAATTATTTGTAACTTTCTACAAGTAGAACAATGAATAGAACAGTTAGACTGTTGAAATCCTCGTATATATTGCTTCGATATAGTCTAAGAAACATATATGCAGTGCATCCAAACAGTACAATTCGCCAATTTTTTGTTCTTCAAGTTTAAGCGAACTACGAGCCCCATTGTTAATACTTTAACGGAAATTATTTGTAAATTTTGACAAGTAGAACAATGAATGGAACAGGTAGACGGTTGAAATCATTGTATATATTGCTTCTATATAGTCTAAGAAACATATATGCAAAGCATCCAAACAGTACAATTCGCCAATTTATTGTTCTTCAAGTTTAAGTGAACAACGAGCCCCATTGTTAATCTTTTAAAGGAAATTATTTGTAAATTTCGACAAGTAGAACAATGAATAGAACAGTTTGACTGTTGAAATCTTTGTATATATTGCTTCTATATAGTCTAAGAAATATATATGCAAAGCATCCAAACAGTACAATTCGCCAATTTTTTGTTCTTCAAGTTTAAGTGAACTACGAGCCCCATTGTTAATACTTTAACGGAAATTATTTGTACCTTTCTACAAGTAGAACAATGAATGGAACAGGTAGACGGTTGAAATCATTGTATATATTGCTTCTATATAGTCTAAGAAACATATATGCAAAGCATCCAAACAGTACAATTCGCCAATTTATTGTTCTTCAAGTTAAAGTGAACAACGAGCCCCATTGTTAATCGTTTAAAGGAAATTATTTGTAAATTTCGACGGGTAGAACAATGAATAGAACAGTTAGACTGTTGAAATCTTTGTATATATTGCTTCTATATAGTCTAAGAAACATGTATGCAATGCATCCAAACAATACAATTCGCCAATTTTCGAGCCCCATTGTTAATACTTTAAAGGAATTTATTTGTAAATTTCGACAAGTAGAACAATGATTGGAACACGTAGACGGTTGAAATCTTTGTATATATTGCTTCTATATAGTCTAAGAAACATATATGCAAAGCATCCAAACAGTACAATTCGTCAATTTTTTGTTCTTCAAGTTTAAGTGAACAACGAGCCCCATTGTTAATACTTTAAAGGAAATTATTTGTAAATTTCGACAAGTAGAACAATGATTGGAACACGTAGACGGTTGAAATCTTTGTATATATTGCTTCCATATAGTCTAAGAAACATGTACGCAAAGCATCCAAACAGTACAATTCGCCAATTTTTTGTTCTTCAAGTTTAAGTGAACAACGAACCCCACTGATAATCATGAAAGGGAAATTATTTGTAACTTTCTACAAGTAGAACAATGAATAGAACAGTTAGACTGTTGAAATCCTCGTATATATTGCTTCGATATAGTCTAAGAAACATATATGCAGTGCATCCAAACAGTACAATTCGCCAATTTTTTGTTCTTCAAGTTTAAGTGAACTACGAGCCCCAATGGTTAATCCTTTATCAGAAATTATTTGTAATTTTCGACAAGTAGAACAATGAATAGAACAGTTAGACTGTTGAAATCTTTGTATATATTGCTTCTATATAGTCTAAGAAACATGTATGCAATGCATCCAAACAATACAATTCGCCAATTTTCGAGCCCCATTGTTAATACTTTAAAGGAATTTATTTGTAAATTTCGACAAGTAGAACAATGATTGGAACACGTAGACGGTTGAAATCTTTGTATATATTGCTTCTATATAGTCTAAGAAACATATATGCAAAGCATCCAAACAGTACAATTCGTCAATTTTTTGTTCTTCAAGTTTAAGTGAACAACGAGCCCCATTGTTAATACTTTAAAGGAAATTATTTGTAAATTTCGACAAGTAGAACAATGATTGGAACACGTAGACGGTTGAAATCTTTGTATATATTGCTTCCATATAGTCTAAGAAACATGTACGCAAAGCATCCAAACAGTACCATTCGCCAATTTTTTGTTCTTCAAGTTTAAGTGAACAACGAGCCCCATTGTTAATCGTTTAAAGGAAATTATTTGTAAATTTTGACAAGTAGAACAATGAATGGAACAGGTAGACGGTTGAAATCATTGTATATATTGCTTTCTATATAGTCTAAGAAACATATATGCAAAGCATCCAAACAGTACAATTCGCCAATTTATTGTTCTTCAAGTTTAAGTGAACAACGAGCCCCATTGTTAATCGTTTAAAGGAAATTATTTGTAAATTTCGACAAGTAGAACAATGAATAGAACAGTTTGACTGTTGAAATCTTTGTATATATTGCTTCTATATAGTCTAAGAAATATATATGCAAAGCATCCAAACAGTACAATTCGCCAATTTTTTGTTCTTCAAGTTTAAGTGAACTACGAGCCCCATTGTTAATACTTTAACGGAAATTATTTGTACCTTTCTACAAGTAGAACAATGAATGGAACAGGTAGACGGTTGAAATCATTGTATATATTGCTTCTATATAGTCTAAGAAACATATATGCAAAGCATCCAAACAGTACAATTCGCCAATTTATTGTTCTTCAAGTTTAAGTGAACAACGAACCCCACTGATAATCATGAAAGGGAAATTATTTGTAACTTTCGACGGGTAGAACAATGAATAGAACTGTTAGACTGTTGAAATCTTTGTATATATTGCTTCTATATAGTCTAACAAATATGTATGCAAAGCGTCCAAACAGTACAATTGGCCATTTTTTTGTTCTTCAAGTTTAAGTGAACAACGAGCCCCATTGTTAATACTTTATAGGAATTTATTTGTAAATTTCGACAAGTAGAACAATGATTGGAACACGTAGACGGTTGAAATCTTTGTATATATTGCTTCTATATAGTCTAAGAAACATATATGCAAAGCATCCAAACAGTACAATTCGTCAATTTTTTGTTCTTCAAGTTTAAGTGAACAACGAGCCCCATTGTTAATACTTTAAAGGAATTTATTTGTAACTTTCGACAAGTAGAACAATGAATGGAACAGGTGGAGGGGTTGAAATCATTGTATATATTGCTTCTATATAGTCTAAGAAACATATATGCAAAGCATCCAAACAGTACAATTCGCCAATTTATTGTTCTTCAAGTTTAAGTGAACAACGAACCCCACTGATAATCATGAAAGGGAAATTATTTGTAACTTTCTACAAGTAGAACAATGAATAGAACAGTTAGACTGTTGAAATCCTCGTATATATTGCTTCGATATAGTCTAAGAAACATATATGCAGTGCATCCAAACAGTACAATTCGCCAATTTTTTGTTCATCAAGTTTAAGTGAACTACAAGCCCCATTGTTAATCCTTTAAAGGAAATTATTTGTAAATTTTGACAAGTAGAACAATGAATGGAACAGGTAGACGGTTGAAATCATTGTATATATTGCTTCTATATAGTCTAAGAAACATATATGCAAAGCATCCAAACAGTACAATTCGCCAATTTTTTGTTCTTCAAGTTTAAGTGAACTACGAGCCCCATTCTTAATACTTTAACGGAAATTATTTGTACCTTTCGACAAGTAGAACAATGAATGGAACAGGTAGACGGTTGAAATCATTGTATATATTGCTTCTATATAGTCTAAGAAACATATATGCAAAGCATCCAAACAGTACAATTCGCCAATTTATTGTTCTTCAAGTTTAAGTGAAAAACGAGCCCCATTGTTAATCGTTTATAGGAAATTATTTGTAAATTTCGACAAGTAGAACAAAGAATGGGACAGGTAGTCTGTTGAAATCATTTTATATATTGCTTCTATATAGTCTAAGAAACATATATGCAAAGCATCCAAACAGTACAATTCGCCAATTTATTGTTCTTCAAGTTTAAGTGAACAACGAACCCCACTGATAATCATGAAAGGGAAATTATTTGTAACTTTCTACAAGTAGAACAATGAATAGAACAGTTAGACTGTTGAAATCCTCGTATATATTGCTTCGATATAGTCTAAGAAACATATATGCAGTGCATCCAAACAGTACAATTCGCCAATTTTTTGTTCTTCAAGTTTAAGTGAACAACGAGCCCCATTGTTAATCGTTTAAAGGAAATTATTTGTAAATTTCGACGGGTAGAACAATGAATAGAACAGTTAGACTGTTGAAATCTTTGTATATATTGCTTCTATATAGTCTAACAAATATGTATGCAAAGCATCCAAACAGTACAATTGGCCATTTTTTTGTTCTTCAAGTTTAAGTGAACAACGAGCCCCATTGTTAATACTTTAAAGGAATTTATTTGTAAATTTCGACAAGTAGAACAATGATTGGAACACGTAGACGGTTGAAATCTTTGTATATATTGCTTCTATATAGTCTAAGAAACATATATGCAAAGCATCCAAACAGTACAATTCGTCAATTTTTTGTTCTTCAAGTTTAAGTGAACAACGAGCCCCATTGTTAATACTTTAAAGGAATTTATTTGTAACTTTCGACAAGTAGAACAATGAATGGAACAGGTGGAGGGGTTGAAATCATTGTATATATTGCTTCTATATAGTCTAAGAAACATATATGCAAAGCATCCAAACAGTACAATTCGCCAATTTATTGTTCTTCAAGTTTAAGTGAACAACGAACCCCACTGATAATCATGAAAGGGAAATTATTTGTAACTTTCTACAAGTAGAACAATGAATAGAACAGTTAGACTGTTGAAATCCTCGTATATATTGCTTCGATATAGTCTAAGAAACATATATGCAGTGCATCCAAACAGTACAATTCGCCAATTTTTTGTTCTTCAAGTTTAAGTGAACAACGAGCCCCATTGTTAATCGTTTAAAGGAAATTATTTGTAAATTTCGACGGGTAGAACAATGAATAGAACAGTTAGACTGTTGAAATCTTTGTATGTATTGCTTCTATATAGTCTAACAAATATGTATGCAAAGCATCCAAACAGTACAATTGGCCATTTTTTTGTTCTTCAAGTTTAAGTGAACAACGAGCCCCATTGTTAATACTTTAAAGGAATTTATTTGTAAATTTCGACAAGTAGAACAATGATTGGAACACGTAGACGGTTGAAATCTTTGTATATATTGCTTCTATATAGTCTAAGAAACATATATGCAAAGCATCCAAACAGTACAATTCGTCAATTTTTTGTTCTTCAAGTTTAAGTGAACAACGAGCCCCATTGTTAATACTTTAAAGGAATTTATTTGTAACTTTCGACAAGTAGAACAATGAATGGAACAGGTAGACGGTTGAAATCATTGTATATATTGCTTCTATATAGTCTAAGAAACATATATGCAAAGCATCCAAACAGTACAATTCGCCAATTTATTGTTCTTCAAGTTTAAGTGAACAACGAACCCCACTGATAATCATGAAAGGGAAATTATTTGTAACTTTCTACAAGTAGAACAATGAATAGAACAGTTAGACTGTTGAAATCCTCGTATATATTGCTTCGATATAGTCTAAGAAACATATATGCAGTGCATCCAAACAGTACAATTCGCCAATTTTTTGTTCTTCAAGTTTAAGTGAACTACGAGCCCCAATGGTTAATCCTTTATCAGAAATTATTTGTAATTTTCGACAAGTAGAACAATGAATAGAACAGTTAGACTGTTGAAATCTTTGTATATATTGCTTCTATATAGTCTAAGAAACATGTATGCAATGCATCCAAACAATACAATTCGCCAATTTTCGAGCCCCATTGTTAATACTTTAAAGGAATTTATTTGTAAATTTCGACAAGTAGAACAATGATTGGAACACGTAGACGGTTGAAATCTTTGTATATATTGCTTCTATATAGTCTAAGAAACATATATGCAAAGCATCCAAACAGTACAATTCGTCAATTTTTTGTTCTTCAAGTTTAAGTGAACAACGAGCCCCATTGTTAATACTTTAAAGGAAATTATTTGTAAATTTCGACAAGTAGAACAATGATTGGAACACGTAGACGGTTGAAATCTTTGTATATATTGCTTCCATATAGTCTAAGAAACATGTACGCAAAGCATCCAAACAGTACCATTCGCCAATTTTTTGTTCTTCAAGTTTAAGTGAACAACGAGCCCCATTGTTAATCGTTTAAAGGAAATTATTTGTAAATTTCGACAAGTAGAACAATGAATAGAACAGTTTGACTGTTGAAATCTTTGTATATATTGCTTCGATATAGTCTAAGAAACATATATGCAGTGCATCCAAACAGTACAATTCGCCAATTTTTTGTTCTTCAAGTTTAAGTGAACTACGAGCCCCATTGTTAATCCTTTAAAGGAAATTATTTGTAAATTTTGACAAGTAGAACAATGAATGGAACAGGTAGACGGTTGAAATCATTGTATATATTGCTTTCTATATAGTCTAAGAAACATATATGCAAAGCATCCAAACAGTACAATTCGCCAATTTATTGTTCTTCAAGTTTAAGTGAACAACGAGCCCCATTGTTAATCGTTTAAAGGAAATTATTTGTAAATTTCGACAAGTAGAACAATGAATAGAACAGTTTGACTGTTGAAATCTTTGTATATATTGCTTCTATATAGTCTAAGAAATATATATGCAAAGCATCCAAACAGTACAATTCGCCAATTTTTTGTTCTTCAAGTTTAAGTGAACTACGAGCCCCATTGTTAATACTTTAACGGAAATTATTTGTACCTTTCTACAAGTAGAACAATGAATGGAGCAGGTAGACGGTTGAAATCATTGTATATATTGCTTCTATATAGTCTAAGAAACATATATGCAAAGCATCCAAACAGTACAATTCGCCAATTTATTGTTCTTCAAGTTTAAGTGAACAACGAACCCCACTGATAATCATGAAAGGGAAATTATTTGTAACTTTCGACGGGTAGAACAATGAATAGAACAGTTAGACTGTTGAAATCTTTGTATATATTGCTTCTATATAGTCTAACAAATATGTATGCAAAGCGTCCAAACAGTACAATTGGCCATTTTTTTGTTCTTCAAGTTTAAGTGAACAACGAGCCCCATTGTTAATACTTTATAGGAATTTATTTGTAAATTTCGACAAGTAGAACAATGATTGGAACACGTAGACGGTTGAAATCTTTGTATATATTGCTTCTATATAGTCTAAGAAACATATATGCAAAGCATCCAAACAGTACAATTCGTCAATTTTTTGTTCTTCAAGTTTAAGTGAACAACGAGCCCCATTGTTAATACTTTAAAGGAATTTATTTGTAACTTTCGACAAGTAGAACAATGAATGGAACAGGTGGAGGGGTTGAAATCATTGTATATATTGCTTCTATATAGTCTAAGAAACATATATGCAAAGCATCCAAACAGTACAATTCGCCAATTTATTGTTCTTCAAGTTTAAGTGAACAACGAACCCCACTGATAATCATGAAAGGGAAATTATTTGTAACTTTCTACAAGTAGAACAATGAATAGAACAGTTAGACTGTTGAAATCCTCGTATATATTGCTTCGATATAGTCTAAGAAACATATATGCAGTGCATCCAAACAGTACAATTCGCCAATTTTTTGTTCATCAAGTTTAAGTGAACTACAAGCCCCATTGTTAATCCTTTAAAGGAAATTATTTGTAAATTTTGACAAGTAGAACAATGAATGGAACAGGTAGACGGTTGAAATCATTGTATATATTGCTTCTATATAGTCTAAGAAACATATATGCAAAGCATCCAAACAGTACAATTCGCCAATTTTTTGTTCTTCAAGTTTAAGTGAACTACGAGCCCCATTGTTAATACTTTAACGGAAATTATTTGTACCTTTCGACAAGTAGAACAATGAATGGAACAGGTAGACGGTTGAAATCATTGTATATATTGCTTCTATATAGTCTAAGAAACATATATGCAAAGCATCCAAACAGTACAATTCGCCAATTTATTGTTCTTCAAGTTTAAGTGAAAAACGAGCCCCATTGTTAATCGTTTATAGGAAATTATTTGTAAATTTCGACAAGTAGAACAAAGAATGGGACAGGTAGTCTGTTGAAATCATTTTATATATTGCTTCTATATAGTCTAAGAAACATATATGCAAAGCATCCAAACAGTACAATTCGCCAATTTTTTGTTCTTCAAGTTTAAGTGAACTACGAGCCCCATTGTTAATACTTTAACGGAAATTATCTGTTACTTTCGACAAGTAGAACAATGAATGGAACAGGTAGACGGTTGAAATCATTGTATATATTGCTTCTATATAGTCTAAGAAACATGTACGCAAAGCATCCAAACAGTACCATTCGCCAATTTTTTGTTCTTCAAGTTTAAGTGAACAATGAGCCCCAATGGTTAATCCTTTATCAGCAATTATTTGTAATTTTCGACAAGTAGAACAATGAATAGAACAGTTAGACTGTTGAAATCTTTGTATATATTGCTTCTATATAGTCTAAGAAACATATATGCAATGCATCCAAACAATACAATTCGCCAATTTTCGAGCCCCATTGTTAATACTTTAAAGGAATTTATTTGTAAATTTCGACAAGTAGAACAATGATTGGACCACGTAGACGGTTGAAATCTTTGTATATATTGCTTCTATATAGTCTAAGAAACATATATGCAAAGCATCCAAACAGTACAATTCGTCAATTTTTTGTTCTTCAAGTTTAAGTGAACAACGAGCCCCATTGTTAATACTTTAAAGGAAATTATTTGTAAATTTCGACAAGTAGAACAATGAATAGAACAGTTAGACTGTTGAAATCTTTGTATATATTGCTTCTATATAGTCTAACAAATATGTATGCAAAGCATCCAAACAGTACAATTGGCCATTTTTTTGTTCTTCAAGTTTAAGTGAACTACGAGCCCCATTGTTAATACTTTAACGGAAATTATTTGTACCTTTCTACAAGTAGAACAATGAATGGAACAGGTAGACGGTTGAAATCATTGTATATATTGCTTCTATATAGTCTAAGAAACATATATGCAAAGCATCCAAACAGTACAATTCGCCAATTTATTGTTCTTCAAGTTTAAGTGAACAACGAGCCCCATTGTTAATTGTTTAAAGGAAATTATTTGTACCTTTCTACAAGTAGAACAATGAATGGAACAGGTAGACGGTTGAAATCATTGTATATATTGCTTCTATATAGTCTAAGAAACATATATGCAAAGCATCCAAACAGTACAATTCGCCAATTTATTGTTCTTCAAGTTTAAGTGAACAACGAACCCCACTGATAATCATGAAAGGGAAATTATTTGTAACTTTCGACGGGTAGAACAATGAATAGAACAGTTAGACTGTTGAAATCTTTGTATATATTGCTTCTATATAGTCTAACAAATATGTATGCAAAGCATCCAAACAGTACAATTGTGGGATCGGGGCGGTACACTCCTAAAAAGATCTTAGGAGAAAAGGACGTGAAGAAGAAGTGACGCTAGGGAGAGGACGTTGGCGCAGTGGAACCGCGCCGACCCAGGAGATCTCCCGAGTTAAGCAACGCAGGCGGTGACCATTGCTTGGATGGGTTACCGCGAGCCTCTCCTTCTTTTTCACGATCCTACAAATTGGGGGCTCGTCCGGGATAGGAGGTACAGCTACCGCAACGATCCTCACGACGCTGGAAGTCGTATGAAGTGGAGAAAAGAAATCGGCGAGCGCAATTGCGAAAGTTGAGAGATATGAACGGGTCATACACTAGGCACCAAGCGGAAAGTTGTATTGTGTGTGAGTCACATTAAAGTTGGGCCTAGGTGTGTGGACGTTCGACAAGTGACGAACGAGGATGCGCCGCCGATAAAAGTCGAATTAAAGATTCCGAAGTTGCCGACATTTGAGGGCAAATGTCATTATCAGGACGGCCGAGTGTGGGATCGGGGCGGTACACTCCTAAAAAGATCTTAGGAGAAAAGGACGTGAAGAAGAAGTGACGCTAGGGAGAGGACGCTGGCGCAGTGGAACCGCGCCGACCCAGGAGATCTCCCGAGTTAAGCAACGCAGGCGGTGACCATTGCTTGGATGGGTTACCGCGAGCCTCTCCTTCTTTTTCACGATCCTACACAATTGGCCATTTTTTTGTTCTTCAAGTTTAAGTGAACAACGAGCCCCATTGTTAATACTTTATAGGAATTTATTTGTAAATTTCGACAAGTAGAACAATGATTGGAACACGTAGACGGTTGAAATCTTTGTATATATTGCTTCTATATAGTCTAAGAAACATATATGCAAAGCATCCAAACAGTACAATTCGTCAATTTTTTGTTCTTCAAGTTTAAGTGAACAACGAGCCCCATTATTAATACTTTAAAGGAATTTATTTGTAACTTTCGACAAGTAGAACAATGAATGGAACAGGTAGAGGGGTTGAAATCATTGTATATATTGCTTCTATATAGTCTAAGAAACATATATGCAAAGCATCCAAACAGTACAATTCGCCAATTTATTGTTCTTCAAGTTTAAGTGAACAACGAACCCCACTGATAATCATGAAAGAGAAATTATTTGTAACTTTCTACAAGTAGAACAATGAATAGAACAGTTAGACTGTTGAAATCCTCGTATATATTGCTTCGATATAGTCTAAGAAACATATATGCAGTGCATCCAAACAGTACAATTCTCCAATTTTTTGTTCTTCAAGTTTAAGTGAACTACAAGCCCCATTGTTAATCCTTTAAAGGAAATTATTTGTAAATTTTGACAAGTAGAACAATGAATGGAACAGGTAGACGGTTGAAATCATTGTATATATTGCTTCTATATAGTCTAAGAAACATATATGCAAAGCATCCAAACAGTACAATTCGCCAATTTATTGTTCTTCAAGTTTAAGTGAACAACGAGCCCCATTGTTAATCGTTTAAAGGAAATTATTTGTAAATTTCGACAAGTAGAACAATGAATAGAACAGTTTGACTGTTGAAATCTTTGTATATATTGCTTCTATATAGTCTAAGAAATATATATGCAAAGCATCCAAACAGTACAATTCGCCAATTTTTTGTTCTTCAAGTTTAAGTGAACTACGAGCCCCATTGTTAATACTTTAACGGAAATTATTTGTACCTTTCGACAAGTAGAACAATGAATGGAACAGGTAGACGGTTGAAATCATTGTATATATTGCTTCTATATAGTCTAAGAAACATATATGCAAAGCATCCAAACAGTACAATTCGCCAATTTATTGTTCTTCAAGTTTAAGTGAAAAACGAGCCCCATTGTTAATCGTTTATAGGAAATTATTTGTAAATTTCGACAAGTAGAACAAAGAATGGGACAGGTAGTCTGTTGAAATCATTTTATATATTGCTTCTATATAGTCTAAGAAACATATATGCAAAGCATCCAAACAGTACAATTCGCCAATTTTTTGTTCTTCAAGTTTAAGTGAACTACGAGCCCCATTGTTAATACTTTAACGGAAATTAGCTGTTACTTTCGACAAGTAGAACAATGAATGGAACAGGTAGACGGTTGAAATCATTGTATATATTGCTTCTATATAGTCTAAGAAACATGTACGCAAAGCATCCAAACAGTACCATTCGCCAATTTTTTGTTCTTCAAGTTTAAGTGAACAATGAGCCCCAATGGTTAATCCTTTATCAGAAATTATTTGTAATTTTCGACAAGTAGAACAATGAATAGAACAGTTAGACTGTTGAAATCTTTGTATATATTGCTTCTATATAGTCTAAGAAACATATATGCAATGCATCCAAACAATACAATTCGCCAATTTTCGAGCCCCATTGTTAATACTTTAAAGGAATTTATTTGTAAATTTCGACAAGTAGAACAATGATTGGAACACGTAGACGGTTGAAATCTTTGTATATATTGCTTCTATATAGTCTAAGAAACATATATGCAAAGCATCCAAACAGTACAATTCGTCAATTTTTTGTTCTTCAAGTTTAAGTGAACAACGAGCCCCATTGTTAATACTTTAAAGGAAATTATTTGTAAATTTCGACAAGTAGAACAATGATTGGAACACGTAGACGGTTGAAATCTTTGTATATATTGCTTCCATATAGTCTAAGAAACATGTACGCAAAGCATCCAAACAGTACCATTCGCCAATTTTTTGTTCTTCAAGTTTAAGTGAACAATGAGCCCCAATGTTAATCCTTTAACGGAAATTAATTGTACCTTTCTACAAGTAGAACAATGAATGGAACAGGTAGACGGTTGAAATCATTGTATATATTGCTTATATATAGTCTAAGAAACATATATGCAAATCATCCAAACAGTACAATTCGCCAATTTATTGATCTTCAAGTTTAAGTGAACAACGAGCCCCATTGTTAATACTTTAAAGGAATTTTTTTGTAAATTTCGACAAGTAGAACAATGATTGGAACACGTAGACGGTTGAAATCTTTGTATATAATGCTTCTATATAGTCTAAGAAACATATATGCAAAGCATCCAAACAGTACAATTCGTCAATTTTTTGTTCTTCAAGTTTAAGTGAACAACGAGCCCCATTGTTAATACTTTAAAGGAATTTATTTGTAACTTTCGACAAGTAGAACAATGAATGGAACAGGTAGACGGTTGAAATCATTGTATATATTGCTTCTATATAGTCTAAGAAACATATATGCAAAGCATCCAAACAGTACAATTCGCCAATTTATTGTTCTTCAAGTTTAAGTGAACAACGAACCCCACTGATAATCATGAAAGGGAAATTACTTGTAACTTTCTACAAGTAGAACAATGAATAGAACAGTTAGACTGTTGAAATCCTCGTATATATTGCTTCGATATAGTCTAAGAAACATATATGCAGTGCATCCAAACAGTACAATTCGCCAATTTTTTGTTCTTCAAGTTTAAGTGAACTGCGAGCCCCATTGTTAATACTTTAACGGAAATTATTTGTACCTTTCTACAAGTAGAACAATGAATGGAACAGGTAGACGGTTGAAATCATTGTATATATTGCTTCTATATAGTCTAAGAAACATGTACGCAAAGCATCCAAACAGTACCATTCGCCAATTTTTTGTTCTTCAAGTTTAAGTGAACAATGAGCCCCAATGGTTAATCCTTTATCAGAAATTATTTGTAATTTTCGACAAGTAGAACAATGAATAGAACAGTTAGACTGTTGAAATCTTTGTATATATTGCTTCTATATAGTCTAAGAAACATATATGCAATGCATCCAAACAATACAATTCGCCAATTTTCGAGCCCCATTGTTAATACTTTAAAGGAATTTATTTGTAAATTTCGACAAGTAGAACAATGATTGGAACACGTAGACGGTTGAAATCTTTGTATATATTGCTTCTATATAGTCTAAGAAACATATATGCAAAGCATCCAAACAGTACAATTCGTCAATTTTTTGTTCTTCAAGTTTAAGTGAACAACGAGCCCCATTGTTAATACTTTAAAGGAAATTATTTGTAAATTTCGACAAGTAGAACAATGATTGGAACACGTAGACGGTTGAAATCTTTGTATATATTGCTTCCATATAGTCTAAGAAACATGTACGCAAAGCATCCAAACAGTACCATTCGCCAATTTTTTGTTCTTCAAGTTTAAGTGAACAATGAGCCCCAATGTTAATCCTTTAACGGAAATTAATTGTACCTTTCTACAAGTAGAACAATGAATGGAACAGGTAGACGGTTGAAATCATTGTATATATTGCTTCTATATAGTCTAAGAAACATATATGCAAATCATCCAAACAGTACAATTCGCCAATTTTTTGTTCCTCAAGTTTAAGTGAACAATGAGCCCCATTGTTAATCCTTTAACAGAAATTATTTGTAACTTTCGACAAGAAGAAAAATGAATGGAACAGGTAGGCGGGTGAAATATTTGTATATATTACTTCTATATAGTCTAAGAAACTTATATGCAAAGCATCCAAACAGTACCATTCGCCAATTTATTGTTCTTCAAGTTTAAGTGAACAACGAGCCCCATTGTTAATCCTTTAAAGGAAATTATTTGTAAATTTCGACAAGTAGAACAATGATTGGAACACGTAGACGGTTGAAATCTTTGTATATATTGCTTCCATATAGTCTAAGAAACATGTACGCAAAGCATCCAAACAGCACCATCCGCCAATTTTTTGTTCTTCAAGTTTAAGTGAACAATGAGCCCCATTGTTAATCCTTTATCGGAAATTATTTGTAAATTTCTACAAGTAGAACAATGATTGGAACACGCAGCCGGTTGAAATCTTTGCATATATTGCTTCCATATAGTCTAAGAAACATATATGCAAAGCATCCAAACAGTACCATTCGCCAATTTTTGTTCTTCAAGTTTAAGTGAACAACGAGCCCCATTGTTAATCCATTAACGGAAATTATTTGTAACTTTCGACAAGTAGAACAATGAATAGAATAGGTAGACGGTTGAAATCTTTGTATATATTGCTTCTATATAGTCTAGGAAACAAAGCATCTAAACAGTACCATTCGCCAATTTTTTGTTCTTCAAGTTTAAGTGAACAACGAGCCCCATTGTTAATCGTTTAAAGGAAATTATTTGTAAATTTCGACAAGTAGAACAATGAATAGAACAGTTTGACTGTTGAAATCTTTGTATATATTGCTTCGATATAGTCTAAGAAACATATATGCAGTGCATCCAAACAGTACAATTCGCCAATTTTTTGTTCTTCAAGTTTAAGTGAACTACGAGCCCCATTGTTAATCCTTTAAAGGAAATTATTTGTAAATTTTGACAAGTAGAACAATGAATGGAACAGGTAGACGGTTGAAATCATTGTATATATTGCTTTCTATATAGTCTAAGAAACATATATGCAAAGCATCCAAACAGTACAATTCGCCAATTTATTGTTCTTCAAGTTTAAGTGAACAACGAGCCCCATTGTTAATCGTTTAAAGGAAATTATTTGTAAATTTCGACAAGTAGAACAATGAATAGAACAGTTTGACTGTTGAAATCTTTGTATATATTGCTTCTATATAGTCTAAGAAATATATATGCAAAGCATCCAAACAGTACAATTCGCCAATTTTTTGTTCTTCAAGTTTAAGTGAACTACGAGCCCCATTGTTAATACTTTAACGGAAATTATTTGTACCTTTCTACAAGTAGAACAATGAATGGAGCAGGTAGACGGTTGAAATCATTGTATATATTGCTTCTATATAGTCTAAGAAACATATATGCAAAGCATCCAAACAGTACAATTCGCCAATTTTTTGTTCTTCAAGTTTAAGTGAACTACGAGCCCCATTGTTAATACTTTAACGGAAATTATTTGTACCTTTCTACAAGTAGAACAATGATTGGAACACGTAGACGGTTGAAATCTTTGTATATATTGCTTCTATATAGTCTAAGAAACATATATGCAAAGCATCCAAACAGTACAATTCGTCAATTTTTTGTTCTTCAAGTTTAAGTGAACAACGAGCCCCATTATTAATACTTTAAAGGAATTTATTTGTAACTTTCGACAAGTAGAACAATGAATGGAACAGGTAGAGGGGTTGAAATCATTGTATATATTGCTTCTATATAGTCTAAGAAACATATATGCAAAGCATCCAAACAGTACAATTCGCCAATTTATTGTTCTTCAAGTTTAAGTGAACAACGAACCCCACTGATAATCATGATAGAGAAATTATTTGTAACTTTCTACAAGTAGAACAATGAATAGAACAGTTAGACTGTTGAAATCCTCGTATATATTGCTTCGATATAGTCTAAGAAACATATATGCAGTGCATCCAAACAGTACAATTCTCCAATTTTTTGTTCTTCAAGTTTAAGTGAACTACGAGCCCCATTGTTAATACTTTAACGGAAATTATTTGTACCTTTCGACAAGTAGAACAATGAATGGAACAGGTAGACGGTTGAAATCATTGTATATATTGCTTCTATATAGTCTAAGAAACATATATGCAAAGCATCCAAACAGTACAATTCGCCAATTTATTGTTCTTCAAGTTTAAGTGAAAAACGAGCCCCATTGTTAATCGTTTATAGGAAATTATTTGTAAATTTCGACAAGTAGAACAAAGAATGGGACAGGTAGTCTGTTGAAATCATTTTATATATTGCTTCTATATAGTCTAAGAAACATATATGCAAAGCATCCAAACAGTACAATTCGCCAATTTTTTGTTCTTCAAGTTTAAGTGAACTACGAGCCCCATTGTTAATACTTTAACGGAAATTATCTGTTACTTTCGACAAGTAGAACAATGAATGGAACAGGTAGACGGTTGAAATCATTGTATATATTGCTTCTATATAGTCTAAGAAACATGTACGCAAAGCATCCAAACAGTACCATTCGCCAATTTTTTGTTCTTCAAGTTTAAGTGAACAATGAGCCCCAATGGTTAATCCTTTATCAGAAATTATTTGTAATTTTCGACAAGTAGAACAATGAATAGAACAGTTAGACTGTTGAAATCTTTGTATATATTGCTTCTATATAGTCTAAGAAACATATATGCAATGCATCCAAACAATACAATTCGCCAATTTTCGAGCCCCATTGTTAATACTTTAAAGGAATTTATTTGTAAATTTCGACAAGTAGAACAATGATTGGAACACGTAGACGGTTGAAATCTTTGTATATATTGCTTCTATATAGTCTAAGAAACATATATGCAAAGCATCCAAACAGTACAATTCGTCAATTTTTTGTTCTTCAAGTTTAAGTGAACAACGAGCCCCATTGTTAATACTTTAAAGGAAATTATTTGTAAATTTCGACAAGTAGAACAATGATTGGAACACGTAGACGGTTGAAATCTTTGTATATATTGCTTCCATATAGTCTAAGAAACATGTACGCAAAGCATCCAAACAGTACCATTCGCCAATTTTTTGTTCTTCAAGTTTAAGTGAACAATGAGCCCCAATGTTAATCCTTTAACGGAAATTAATTGTACCTTTCTACAAGTAGAACAATGAATGGAACAGGTAGACGGTTGAAATCATTGTATATATTGCTTATATATAGTCTAAGAAACATATATGCAAATCATCCAAACAGTACAATTCGCCAATTTATTGATCTTCAAGTTTAAGTGAACAACGAGCCCCATTGTTAATACTTTAAAGGAATTTTTTTGTAAATTTCGACAAGTAGAACAATGATTGGAACACGTAGACGGTTGAAATCTTTGTATATAATGCTTCTATATAGTCTAAGAAACATATATGCAAAGCATCCAAACAGTACAATTCGTCAATTTTTTGTTCTTCAAGTTTAAGTGAACAACGAGCCCCATTGTTAATACTTTAAAGGAATTTATTTGTAACTTTCGACAAGTAGAACAATGAATGGAACAGGTAGACGGTTGAAATCATTGTATATATTGCTTCTATATAGTCTAAGAAACATATATGCAAAGCATCCAAACAGTACAATTCGCCAATTTATTGTTCTTCAAGTTTAAGTGAACAACGAACCCCACTGATAATCATGAAAGGGAAATTACTTGTAACTTTCTACAAGTAGAACAATGAATAGAACAGTTAGACTGTTGAAATCCTCGTATATATTGCTTCGATATAGTCTAAGAAACATATATGCAGTGCATCCAAACAGTACAATTCGCCAATTTTTTGTTCTTCAAGTTTAAGTGAACTGCGAGCCCCATTGTTAATACTTTAACGGAAATTATTTGTACCTTTCTACAAGTAGAACAATGAATGGAACAGGTAGACGGTTGAAATCATTGTATATATTGCTTCTATATAGTCTAAGAAACATGTACGCAAAGCATCCAAACAGTACCATTCGCCAATTTTTTGTTCTTCAAGTTTAAGTGAACAATGAGCCCCAATGGTTAATCCTTTATCAGAAATTATTTGTAATTTTCGACAAGTAGAACAATGAATAGAACAGTTAGACTGTTGAAATCTTTGTATATATTGCTTCTATATAGTCTAAGAAACATATATGCAATGCATCCAAACAATACAATTCGCCAATTTTCGAGCCCCATTGTTAATACTTTAAAGGAATTTATTTGTAAATTTCGACAAGTAGAACAATGATTGGAACACGTAGACGGTTGAAATCTTTGTATATATTGCTTCTATATAGTCTAAGAAACATATATGCAAAGCATCCAAACAGTACAATTCGTCAATTTTTTGTTCTTCAAGTTTAAGTGAACAACGAGCCCCATTGTTAATACTTTAAAGGAAATTATTTGTAAATTTCGACAAGTAGAACAATGATTGGAACACGTAGACGGTTGAAATCTTTGTATATATTGCTTCCATATAGTCTAAGAAACATGTACGCAAAGCATCCAAACAGTACCATTCGCCAATTTTTTGTTCTTCAAGTTTAAGTGAACAATGAGCCCCAATGTTAATCCTTTAACGGAAATTAATTGTACCTTTCTACAAGTAGAACAATGAATGGAACAGGTAGACGGTTGAAATCATTGTATATATTGCTTCTATATAGTCTAAGAAACATATATGCAAATCATCCAAACAGTACAATTCGCCAATTTTTTGTTCTTCAAGTTTAAGTGAACAATGAGCCCCATTGTTAATCCTTTAACAGAAATTATTTGTAACTTTCGACAAGAAGAAAAATGAATGGAACAGGTAGGCGGGTGAAATATTTGTATATATTACTTCTATATAGTCTAAGAAACTTATATGCAAAGCATCCAAACAGTACCATTCGCCAATTTATTGTTCTTCAAGTTTAAGTGAACAACGAGCCCCATTGTTAATCCTTTAAAGGAAATTATTTGTAAATTTCGACAAGTAGAACAATGATTGGAACACGTAGACGGTTGAAATCTTTGTATATATTGCTTCCATATAGTCTAAGAAACATGTACGCAAAGCATCCAAACAGCACCATCCGCCAATTTTTTGTTCTTCAAGTTTAAGTGAACAATGAGCCCCATTGTTAATCCTTTATCGGAAATTATTTGTAAATTTCTACAAGTAGAACAATGATTGGAACACGCAGCCGGTTGAAATCTTTGCATATATTGCTTCCATATAGTCTAAGAAACATATATGCAAAGCATCCAAACAGTACCATTCGCCAATTTTTGTTCTTCAAGTTTAAGTGAACAACGAGCCCCATTGTTAATCCATTAACGGAAATTATTTGTAACTTTCGACAAGTAGAACAATGAATAGAATAGGTAGACGGTTGAAATCTTTGTATATATTGCTTCTATATAGTCTAGGAAACAAAGCATCTAAACAGTAACAATCGCCAATTTTTTGATCTTCAACTTTAAGTGAACTACGAGCCCCATTGTTAATCCTATAACGGAAATTAATTGTAACTTTCTACAAGTAGAACAATGATTGGAACACGTAGACGGTTGAAATCTTTGTATATATTGCTTCTATATAGTCTAAGAAACATATATGCAAAGCATCCAAACAGTACAATTCACCAATTTTTTGTTCTTCAAGTTTAAGTGATCTACGAGCCCCATTGTTAATCCTTTAACGGAAATTAATTGTAACTTTCTACAAGTAGAACAATGAATGGAACAGGTAGACGGTTGAAATCTTTGTATATATTGCTTCTATATAGTCTAAGAAACATATATGCAAAGCATCCAAACAGTACAATTCGCCAATTTTTTGCTCTTCAAGTTTAAGTGAACTACGATCCCCATTGTTAATCCTTTAAAGGAACTTATTTGTAACTTTCGGCAAGTAGAACAATGAATGGAACAGGTAGACGGTTGAAATCTTTGTATATATTGCTTCTATATAGTCTAAGAAACATATATGCAAAGCATCCAAACAGTACCATTCGCCAATTTTTTGTTCTCCAAGTTTAAGTGAACAATGAGCCCCATTGTTAATCCTTTATCGGAAATTATTTGTAACTTTCGACAAATAGAACAATGAATGGAACAGGTAGACGGTTGAAATCTTTGTATATATTGCTTCTATATAGTCTAAGAAACATATATGCAAAGCATCCAAACAGTACAATTCGCCAATTTTTTGCTCTTCAAGTTTAAGTGAACTACGAGCCCCATTGTTAATCGTTTAAAGGAACTTATTTGTAACTTTCGGCAAGTAGAACAATGAATGGAACAGGTAGACGGTTGAAATCATTGTATATATTGCTTCTATATAGTCTAAGAAACATATATGCAAAGCATCCAAACAGTACAATTCGCCAATTTTTTGTTCTTCAAGTTTAAGAGACCTACGAGCCCCATTGTTAATCCTTTAACGTAAATTAATTGTAACTTTCTACAAGTAGAACAATGAATGGAACAGGTAGACGGTTGAAATCTTTGTATATATTGCTTCTATATAGTCTAAGAAACATATATGCAAAGCATCCAAACAGTACAATTCGCCAATTTATTGTTCTTCAAGTTTAAGTGAACAACGAGCCCCATTGTTAATCCATTAACGGAAATTATTTGTAACTTTCGACAAGTAGAACAATGAATAGAATAGGTAGACGGTTGAAATCTTTGTATATATTGCTTCTATATAGTCTAGGAAACAAAGCATCTAAACAGTAACAATCGCCAATTTTTTGATCTTCAACTTTAAGTGAACTACGAGCCCCATTGTTAATCCTATAACGGAAATTAATTGTAACTTTCTACAAGTAGAACAATGATTGGAACACGTAGACGGTTGAAATCTTTGTATATATTGCTTCCATATAGTCTAAGAAACTTATATGCAAAGCATCCAAACAGTACAATTCGCCAATTATTTGATCTTCAAGTTTAAGTGAACTACGAGCCCCATTGTTAATACTTTAACGGAAATTATTTGTAAGTTGCGACAAGTAGAACAATGAATGGAACAGATAGACGGTTGAAATCAATGTATGTATCGCTTCTATATAGTCTAAGAAACATATATGCAAAGCATCCAAACAGTACCATTCGAAAAATTTTTGTGCTTCAAGTTTAAGTGAACAACGAGCCCCATTGTTAATCCTTTAAAGGAAATTATTTGTAAATTTCGACAAGTAGAACAATGAATGGAGCAGGTAGACGGTTGAAATCTTTGTATATATTGCTTCCATATAGTATAAGAAACATATATGCAAAGCATCCAAACAGTACAATTCGCCAATTTATTGTTCTTCAAGTTTAAGTGAACTACGATCCCCATTGTTAATCCTTTAAAGGAACTTATTTGTAACTTTCGGCAAGTAGAACAATGAATGGAACAGGTAGACGGTTGAAATCTTTGTATATATTGCTTCTATATAGTCTAAGAAACATATATGCAAAGCATCCAAACAGTACCATTCGCCAATTTTTTGTTCTCCAAGTTTAAGTGAACAATGAGCCCCATTGTTAATCCTTTATCGGAAATTATTTGTAACTTTCGACAAATAGAACAATGAATGGAACAGGTAGACGGTTGAAATCTTTGTATATATTGCTTCTATATAGTCTAAGAAACATATATGCAAAGCATCCAAACAGTACAATTCGCCAATTTTTTGCTCTTCAAGTTTAAGTGAACTACGAGCCCCATTGTTAATCGTTTAAAGGAACTTATTTGTAACTTTCGGCAAGTAGAACAATGAATGGAACAGGTAGACGGTTGAAATCATTGTATATATTGCTTCTATATAGTCTAAGAAACATATATGCAAAGCATCCAAACAGTACAATTCGCCAATTTTTTGTTCTTCAAGTTTAAGAGACCTACGAGCCCCATTGTTAATCCTTTAACGTAAATTAATTGTAACTTTCTACAAGTAGAACAATGAATGGAACAGGTAGACGGTTGAAATCTTTGTATATATTGCTTCTATATAGTCTAAGAAACATATATGCAAAGCATCCAAACAGTACAATTCGCCAATTTTTTGCTCTTCAAGTTTAAGTGAACTACGAGCCCCATTGTTAATCGTTTAAAGGAACTTATTTGTAACTTTCGGCAAGTAGAACAATGAATGGAACAGGTAGACGGTTGAAATCATTGTATATATTGCTTCTATATAGTCTAAGAAACATATATGCAAAGCATCCAAACAGTACAATTCGCCAATTTTTTGTTCTTCAAGTTTAAGAGACCTACGAGCCCCATTGTTAATCCTTTAACGTAAATTAATTGTAACTTTCTACAAGTAGAACAATGAATGGAACAGGTAGACGGTTGAAATCTTTGTATATATTGCTTCCATATAGTCTAAGAAACAAATATGCAAAGCATCCAAACAGTACCATTCGCCAATTTTTTGTTCTTCAAGTTTAAGTGAACAACGAGCCCCATTGTTAATCCTTTAACGGAAATTATTTCTAACTTTCGACAAGTAGAACAATTAATGGAACAGGTAGACGGTTGAAATCTTTGTATATATTGCTTCTATATAGTCTAAGAAACATATGTGCAAAGCATCCAAACAGTACAATTCGCCAATTTTTTGTTCTTCAAGTTTAAGTGAACTACGAGCCCCATTGTTAATCCTTTAAAGGAAATTATTTGTAAATTTCGACATGTAGAACAATGATTGGAACACGTAGACGGTTGAAATCTTTGTATATATTGCTTCCATAAAGTCTAAGAAACAAATATGCAAAGCATCCAAACAGTACCATTCGCCAATTTTTTGTTCTTCAAGTTTAAGTGAACTACGAGCCCCATTGTTAATCCTTTAACGGAAATTAATTGTAACTTTCTACAAGTAGAACAATGAATGGAACAGTTAGACGGTTGAAATCATTGTATATATTGCTTCTATATAGTCTAAGAAACCTATATGCAAAGCATCCAAACAGTACAATTCGCCAATTTATTGTTCTTCAAGTTTAAGTGAACAACGAGCCCCATTGTTAATCCTTTAAAGGAAATTATTTGTAAATTTCGACAAGTAGAACAATGATTGGAACACGTAGACGGTTGAAATCTGTGTATATATTGCTTCCATATAGTCTAAGAAACATGTACGCAAAGCATCCAAACAGTACCATTCGCCAATTTTTTGTTCTTCAAGTTTAAGTGAACAATGAGCCCCAATGGTTAATCCTTTATCGGAAATTATTTGTAACTTTCGACAAGTAGAACAATTAATGGAACAGGTAGACGGTTGAAATCTTTGTATATATTGCTTCTATATAGTCTAAGAAACATATGTGCAAAGCATCCAAACAGTACAATTCGCCAATTTTTTGTTCTTCAAGTTTAAGTGAACTACGAGCCCCATTGTTAATCCTTTAAAGGAAATTATTTGTAAATTTCGACATGTAGAACAATGATTGGAACACGTAGACGGTTGAAATCTTTGTATATATTGCTTCCATAAAGTCTAAGAAACAAATATGCAAAGCATCCAAACAGTACCATTCGCCAATTTTTTGTTCTTCAAGTTTAAGTGAACAACGAGCCCCATTGTTAATCCTTTAACGGAAATTATTTCTAACTTTCGACAAGCAGAACAATGAATGGAACAGGTAGACGGTTGAAATCATTGTATATATTGCTTCTATATAGTCTAAGAAACATATATGCAAAGCATCCAAACTGTACAATTCGCCAATTTATTGTTCTTCAAGTTTAAGTGAACTACGAGCCCCATTGTTAATCCTTTAAAGGAAATTATTTGTAAATTTCGACAAGTAGAACAATGAATAGTACAGGTAGACGGGTGAAGTCTTTCTGTATGTTGCTTCTATATAGTCTAAGAAACATAAATGCAAAGCATCCAAACAGTACAATTCGCCAATTTCTTGTTCTTCAAGTTTAAGTGAACTACGAGCCCCATTGTTAATCCTTTATCGGAAATTATTTGTAAATTTCGACAAGTAGAACAATGAATGGAACAGGTAGACGGTTGAAATCTTTGTATATATTGCTTCTATATAGTCTAGGAAACATATATGCATAGCATCCAAACAGTACAATTCGCCAATTTATTGTTCTTCAAGTTTAAGAGAACATCGAGCCCCATTGTTAATCCTTTTAATGAAATTATTTGTAAATTTCGACAAGTAGAACAATGATTGGAGCAGGTAGACGGTTGAAATCTTTGTATATATTGCCTCTATATAGTCTAAGAAACATGTATGCAAAGCATCCAAACAGTACCATTCGCCAATTTTTTGATCTTCAAGTTTAAGTGAACAACGAGCCCCATTGTTAATCCTTTAACGGAAATTATTTCTAACTTTCGACAAGCAGAACAATGAATGGACCAGGTAGACGGTTGCAATCATTGTATATATTGCCTCTATATAGTCTAAGAAACATATATGCAAAGCATCCAAACAGTACAATTCGCCAATTTATTGTTCTTCAAGTTTAAGTGGACAACGAGCCCCATTGTTAATCCTTTAAAGGAAATTATTTGTAAATTTCGACAAGTGAACAATGAATAGAACAGGTAGTCTGTTGAAATCTTTGTATATATCGCTTCCATATAGTCTAAGAAACATATATGCAAAGCATCCAAACAGTACAATTCCCCAATTTATTGTTCTTCAAGTTTAAGTGAACAACGAGCCCCATTGCTAATCCTTTAAAGGAAATTATTTGTAAATTTCGACAAGTAGAACGATGAATGGAACAGGTAGACGGTTGTAATCTTTGTATATATTGCTTCTATATAGTCTAAGAAACATATATGCAAAGCATCCAAACAGTACCATTCGCCAATTTTTTGTTCTTCAAGTTTAAGTGAACAACGAGCCCCATTGTTAATACTTTAACGGAAATTATTTCTAACTTTCGACAAGTAGAACAATGAATGGAACAGGTAGACGATTGAAATCATTGTATATATTGCTTCTATATAGTCTAAGAAACATATATGCAAAGCATCCAAACAGTACAATGCGCCAATTTATTGTTCTTCAAGTTAAAGTGAACAACGAGCCCCATTGTTAATCGTTTAAAGGAAATTATTTGTAAATTTCGACGGGTAGAACAATGAATAGAACAGTTAGACTGTTGAAATCTTTGTATATATTGCTTCTATATAGTCTAAGAAATATGTATGCAAAGCATCCAAACAGTACAATTCGCCAATTTATTGTTCTTCAAGTTTAAGAGAGCAACGAGCCCCATTGTTAATCCTTTAATGGAAATTATTTGTAAATTTCGACAAGTGAACAATGATTGGAACACGTAGACGGTTGAAATCTTTGTATATATTGCTTCTATATAGTCTAAGAAACATATGTGCAAAGCATCCAAACAGTACCATTCGCCAATTTTTTGTTCTTCAAGTTTAAGTGAACTACGAACCCCATTGTTAATCCTTTAAAGGAAATTATTTGTAAATTTTGACAAGTAGAACAATGAATGGAACAGGTAGACGATTGAGATCTTTGTATATTTTGCTTCTATATAGTCTAAGAAACATATATGCAAAGCATCCAAACAGTACAATTCGCCAATTTATTGTTCTTCAAGGTTAAGAGAACAACGAGCCCCATTGTTAATCCTTTAATGGAAATTATTTGTAAATTTCGACAAGTGAACAATGATTGGAACACGTAGACGGTTGAAATCTTTGTATATATTGCTTCTATATAGTCTAAGAAACATATGTGCAAAGCATCCAAACAGTACCATTCGCCAATTTTTTGTTCTTCAAGTTTAAGTGAACTACGAGCCCCATTGTTAATCCTTTAAAGGAAATTATTTGTAAATTTCGACAAGTAGAACAATGAATGGAACAGGTAGACGGTTAAAATCATTTTATATAATTTTATATAAAAATTGGCGAATTGTACTGTTTGGATGCTTTGCATATATGTTTCTTAGACTATATGGAAGCAATATATACACAGATTTCAACCGTCTACGTGTTCCAATCATTGTTCACTTGTCGAAATTTACAAATAATTTCCATTAAAGGATTAACAATGGGGCTCGTTGTTCACTTAAACTTGAAGAACAATAAATTGGCGAATTGTACTGTTTGGATGCATTGCATATATGTTTCTTACACTATATAGAAGCAATATATACAAAGATTTCAACCGTCTACCTGTTCCATTCATTGTTCTACTTGTCGAAAGTTACAAATAATTTCCGATAAAGGATTAACAATGGGGCTCATTGTTCACTTAAACTTGAAGATCAAAAAATTGGCGAATGTTACTGTTTAGATGCTTTGCATATAGGTTTCTTAGACTATATAGAAGCAACATATACAAAGATTTCAACCGTCTACCAGTTCTATTCATTGTTCTACTTGTCGAAAGTTACAAATAATTTCCGATAAAGGATTAACAATGGGGCTCATTGTTCACTTAAACTTGAAGAACAAAAAATTGGCGAATGGTACTGTTTGGATGCTTTGCATATATGTTTCTTAGACTATATAGAAGCAATATATACATTGATTTCAACCGTCTACGTGTTCCATTCATTGTTCTACTTGTCGGAAGTTACAAATAATTTCCGTTAAAGTATTAACAATGGGGCTCGTAGTTCACTTAAACATGAAGATGAAATAATTGGCGAATTGTACTGTTTGGATGCTTTGCATATATGTTTCTTAGATTATATAGAAGCAATATATACAAAGATTTCAACCGTCTACCTGTTCCATTCATTGTTCTACTTGTCGAAAATTACAAATAATTTCCGATAAAGGATTAACCATTGGGGCTCATTATTCACTAATCTTGAAGAACAAAAAATTGTCAAATTGTACTGTTTGGATGCTTTGCATATATGTTTCTTAGACTATATGGAAGCAATATATACAAAGATTTCAACCGTCTACGTGTTCCAATCATTGTTCTACTTGTAGAAAGTTACAATTAATTTCCGTTAAAGGATTAACAATGGGGCTCGTAGTTCACTTAAACTTGAAGAACAAAAAATTGGCGAATTGTACTGTTTGGATGCTTTGCATATATGTTTCTTAGACTATTTAGAAGCAATATATAGAAAGATTTCACCCGTCTACCCGTACTATTCATTGTTCTACTTGTAGAATGTTACAAATAATTTCCATTTCATGATTATCAATGGGGCTCGCTGTTCACTTAAACTTGAACATCAAAAAATTGGCGAATGTTACTGTTTAGATGCTTTGCATATAGGTTTCTTAGACTATATAGAAGCAACATATACAAAGATTTCAACCGTCTACCTGTTCTATTCATGGTTCTTCTTGTCGAAAGTTACAAATAATTTCCGTTTCATGATTATCAATGGGCCTCGTTGTTCACTTAAACTGGAAGAACAAAAAATTGGCGACTGGTACTGTTGGGATGCTTTGCGTATATGTTTCTTAGACTATATAGAAGCAATATATAAAAAGATTTCAACCGTCTACCAGTCCCATTCATTGTTCTACTTGTCGAAAGTTACAAATAATTTGCGATAAAGGATTAACAATGGGGCTCATTGTTCACTTAAACTAGAAGAACAAAAAATTGGCGAATGGTACAGTTTGGATGATTTGCATATATGTTTCTTAGACTATATAGAAGCAATATATACATTGATTTCAACCGACTACCTGTTCCACTCATTGTTCTACTTGTCGCAAGTTACAAATAATTTCCGTTAAAGTATTAACAATGGGTCTCGTAGTTCACTTAAACTTGAAGATGAAATAATTGGCGAATTGTACTGTTTGGATGCTTTGCATATATGTTTCTTAGATTATATAGAAGCAATATATACAAAGATTTCAACCGTCTACCTGTTCCATTCGTTGTTCTACTTGTCGAAACTTACAAATAATTTCCGATAAAGGATTAACCATTGGGGCTCATTGTTCACTTAAACTTGAAAAACAAAAAATTGGCGAATTGTACTGTTTGGATGCTTTGCATATATGTTTCTTAGACTATATGGAACCAATATATACAATGATTTCAACCGTCTACCTGATCCATTCATTGTTCTACTTGTCGAAAGTTACAAATAATTTCCTTTAAAGGATTAACAATGGGGCTCGTAGTTCACTTAAACTTGAAGAACAAAAAATTGGCGAATTGTACTGTTTGGATGCTTTGCATATATGTTTCTTAGACTATTTAGAAGCAATATATAGAAAGATTTCACCCGTCTACCCGTACTATTCATTGTTCTACTTGTAGAATGTTACAAATAATTTCCATTTCATGATTATCAATGGGGCTCGCTGTTCACTTAAACTTGAACATCAAAAAATTGGCGAATGTTACTGTTTAGATGCTTTGCATATAGGTTTCTTAGACTATATAGAAGCAACATATACAAAGATTTCAACCGTCTACCTGTTCTATTCATGGTTCTTCTTGTCGAAAGTTACAAATAATTTCCGTTTCATGATTATCAATGGGCCTCGTTGTTCACTTAAACTGGAAGAACAAAAAATTGGCGACTGGTACTGTTGGGATGCTTTGCGTATATGTTTCTTAGACTATATAGAAGCAATATATAAAAAGATTTCAACCGTCTACCAGTCCCATTCATTGTTCTACTTGTCGAAAGTTACAAATAATTTGCGATAAAGGATTAACAATGGGGCTCATTGTTCACTTAAACTAGAAGAACAAAAAATTGGCGAATGGTACAGTTTGGATGATTTGCATATATGTTTCTTAGACTATATAGAAGCAATATATACATTGATTTCAACCGACTACCTGTTCCACTCATTGTTCTACTTGTCGCAAGTTACAAATAATTTCCGTTAAAGTATTAACAATGGGTCTCGTAGTTCACTTAAACTTGAAGATGAAATAATTGGCGAATTGTACTGTTTGGATGCTTTGCATATATGTTTCTTAGATTATATAGAAGCAATATATACAAAGATTTCAACCGTCTACCTGTTCCATTCGTTGTTCTACTTGTCGAAACTTACAAATAATTTCCGATAAAGGATTAACCATTGGGGCTCATTGTTCACTTAAACTTGAAAAACAAAAAATTGGCGAATTGTACTGTTTGGATGCTTTGCATATATGTTTCTTAGACTATATGGAACCAATATATACAATGATTTCAACCGTCTACCTGATCCATTCATTGTTCTACTTGTCGAAAGTTACAAATAATTTCCTTTAAAGGATTAACAATGGGGCTCGTTGTTCACTTAAACTTGAAGAACAAATAATTGGCGAATTGTACTGTTTGGACGCTTTGCATATATGTTTCTTAGACTATTTAGAAGCAATATATACAATGATTTCAACAGTCTACCTGTTACATTCATTGTTCTACTTGTCGAAATTTACAAATAATTTCCATTTCATGATTATCAATGGGGCTCGTAGTTCACTTAAACTTTAAGAACAAAAAATTAGCGAATGGTACAGTTTGGATGCTTTGCATATATGTTTCTTAGACTATATAGAAGCAATATATAGAAAGATTTCACCCGTCTACCTGTACTATTCATTGTTCTACTTGTAGAAATTTACAATTAATTTCCGTTAAAGGATTAACAATGGGGCTCGTAGTTCACTTAAACTTGAAGAACAAAAAATTGGTGAATGGTACTGTTTGGATGCTTTGCATATATGTTTCTTAGACTATATGGAAGCAATATATACAAAGATTTCAACCGTCTACGAGTTCCAATCATTGTTCTACTTGTAGAAAGTTACAATTAATTTCCGTTAAAGTATTAACAATGGGGCTCGTAGTTCACTTAAACTTGAAGAACAAAAAATTGGCGAATTGTACTGTTTGGATGATTTGCATATATGTTTCTTAGACTATTTAGAAGCAATATATAGAAAGATTTCACCCGTCTACCTGTACTATTCATTGTTCTACTTGTACAAAGTTAGAAATAATTCCATTTCATGATTATCAATGGGGCTCGCTGTTCACTTAAACTTGAAGATCAAAAACTTGGCGATTGTTACTGTTTAGATGCTTTGCATATAGGTTTCTTAGACAATATAGAAGCAACATATACAAAGATTTCAACCGTCTACTTGTTCTATTCATTGTTCTACTTGTAAAAAGTTACAAATAATTTCCGTTTCATGATTATCAATGGGGCTCGTTGTTCACTTAAACTTGAAGAACAAAAAATTGGCGAATGGTACTGTTTGGATGCTTTGCATATATGTTTCTTAGATTATATAGAAGCAATATATACAAAGATTTCAACCGTCTACCTGTTCCATTCATTGTTCTACTTGTCGAAAATTACAAATAATTTCCGATAAAGGATTAACCATTGGGGCTCATTGTTCACTTAAACTTGAAGAACAAAAAATTGGCGAATGGTACTGTTTGGATGCTTTGCGTACATGTTTCTTAGACTATATGGAAGCAATATATACAAAGATTTCAACCGTCTACGTGTTCCAATCATTGTTCTACTTGTCGAAATTTACAAATAATTTCCTTTAAGGGATTAACCATTGGGGCTCATTGTTCACTTAAACTTGAAGAACAAAAAATTGGCGAATTGTACTGTTTGGATGTTTTGCATATATGTTTCATAGACTATATAGAAGCAATATATACAAGGATTTCAACCGTCTACCTGTTCCATTCATTGTTCTACTTGTCGAAAATTACAAATAATTTCCTTTAAAGGATTAACAATGGGGCTCGTAGTTCACTTAAACTTGAAGAACAAAAAATTGGCGTATTGTACTGTTTGGATGCTTTGCATATATGTTTCTTAGACAATATAGAAGCAATATATACAAAGAATTCAACCGTCTACCTGTTCCATTCATTGTTTTACTTGTCGAAAGTTACAAATAATTTCCGTTAAGGGATTAACAATGGGGATCGTAGTTTACTTAAACTTGAAGAACAAATAATTGGCGAATTGTATTGGTTGGATGCTTTGCATATATGTTTCTTATACTATATAGAAGCAATATATACAAATATTTCAACCGTCTACCTGTTCCATTCATTATTCTATTTATCGAAAGTTGCAAATAAATTCCTTTAAAGGATTAACAATGGGGCTCGTAGTTCACTTAAACTTGAAGATCAAAAAATTGGCGAATTGTACTGTTTGGATGCTTTGCGTACATGTTTCTTAGACTATATGGAAGCAATATATACAAAGATATCAACCGTCTACGTGTTCCAATCATTGTTCTACTTGTCGAAATTTACAAATAATCTCCTTTAAAGGATTAACAATGGGGCTCGTAGTTCACTTAAACTTGAAGAACAAAAAATTGGCGAATTGTACTGTTTGGATGCTTTGCATATATGTTCCTTAGACTATTTAGAAGCAATATATAGACAGAATTCACCCGTCTACCTGTACTATTCATTGTTCTACTTGTAGAAAGTTACAAATAATTTCCATTTCATGATTATCAATGGGGCTCGCTGTTCACTTAAACTTGAAGATCAAAAAATTGGCGAATTGTACTGTTTGGATGCTTTGCATATATGTTTCTTAGATTATATAGAAGCAATATATACAAAGATTTCAACCGTCTACCTGTTCCATTCATTGTTCTACTTGTCGAAATTTACAAATAATTTCCTTTAAAGGATTAACAATGGGGCTCGTTGTTCACTTAAACTTGAAGATCAAAAAATTGGCGATTGTTACTGTTTGGATGCTTTGCGTACATGTTTCTTAGACTATATGGAAGCAATATATACAAAGATATCAACCGTCTACGTGTTCCAATCATTGTTCTACTTGTCGAAATTTACAAATAATTTCCTTTAAAGGATTAACAATGGGGCTCGTAGTTCACTTAAACTTGAAGAACAAAAAATTGGCGAATTGTACTGTTTGGATGCTTTGCATATATGTTTCTTAGACTATTTAGAAGCAATGTATAGAAAGAATTCACCCGTCTACCTGTACTATTCATTGTTCTACTTGTAGAAAGTTACAAATAATTTCCATTTCATGATTATCAATGGGGCTCGCTGTTCACTTAAACTTGAAGATCAAAACATTGGCGAATTGTACTGTTTGGATGCTTTGCATATATGTTTCTTAGATTATATAGAAGCAATATATACAAAGATTTCAACCGTCTACCTGTTCCATTCATTGTTCTACTTGTCGAAATTTACAAATAATTTGCTTTAAAGGATTAACAATGGGGCTCGTTGTTCACTTAAACTTGAAGATCAAAAAATTGGCGATTGTTACTGTTTAGATGCTTTGCATATATGTTTCTTAGATTATATAGAAGCAATATATACAAAGATTTCAACCGTCTACCTGTTCCATTCATTGTTCTACTTGTCGAAAATTACAAATAATTTCCGATAAACGATTAACCATTGGGGCTCATTGTTCACTTAAACTTGAAAAACAAAGAATTGGCGAATTGTACTGTTTGGATGCTTTGCATATATGTTTCTTAGACTATATAGAAGCAATATATACAAAGAATTCAACCGTCTACCTGTTCCATTCATTGTTTTACTTGTCGAAATTTACAAATAATTTCCGTTAAGGGATTAACAATGGGGATCGTAGTTTACTTAAACTTGAAGAACAAATAATTGGCGAATTGTACTGTTTGGATGCTTTGCATATATGTTTCTTATACTATATAGAAGCAATATATACAAATATTTCAACCGTCTACCTGTTCCATTCATTGTTCTATTTATCGAAAGTTGCAAATAAATTCCTTTAAAGGATTAACAATGGGGCTCGTAGTTCACTTAAACTTGAAGAACAAAAAATTGGCGAATGGTACTGTTTGGATGCTTTGCATATATGTTTCTGAGACTATATAGAAGCAATATATACAAAGATTTCAACCGTCTACCTGTTCCATTCATTGTTCTACTTGTAGAAAGTTACAATTAATTTCCGTTAAAGGATTAACAATGGGGCTCGTAGTTCACTTAAACTTCAAGAACAAAAAATTGGCGAATTGGACTGTTTGGATGCTTTGCATATATGTTTCGTAGATTATATAGAAGCAATATATACAATGATTTCAACCGTCTACCTGATCCATTCATTGTTCTACGTGTCGAAATTTACAACTAATTTCCTTTAAAGGACTAACAATGGGGCTCGTAGTTCACTTAAACTTGAAGAACAAAAAATTGGCGAATTGTACTGTTTGGATGCTTTGCATATACGTTTCTTAGACTATATAGAAGCAATATATACAAAGATTTCAAACGTCTACCTGTTCCATTCATTGTTCTACTTGCCGAATGTTACAAATAATTTCCGATAAAGGATTAACCATTGGGGCTCATTGTTCACTTAAACTTGAAGAACAAAAAATTGGTGAATTGTACTTTTGGATGCTTTGCATATATGTTTCTTAGACTATATGGAATCAATATATACAAAGATTTCAACCGTCTACGTGTTCCAATCATTGTTCTACTTGTAGAAAGTTACAATTAATTTCCGTTAAAGGATTAACAATGGGGTCGTAGTTCACTTAAACTTGAAGAACAAAAAATTGGCGAATTGTACTGTTTGGATGCTTTGCATATACGTTTCTTAGACTATATAGAAGCAATATATACAAAGATTTCAAACGTCTACCTGTTCCATTCATTGTTCTACTTGCCGAATGTTACAAATAATTTCCGATAAAGGATTAACCATTGGGGCTCATTGTTCACTTAAACTTGAAGAACAAAAAATTGGTGAATGGTACTTTTGGATGCTTTGCATATATGTTTCTTAGACTATATGGAATCAATATATACAAAGATTTCAACCGTCTACGTGTTCCAATCATTGTTCTACTTGTAGAAAGTTACAATTAATTTCCGTTAAAGGATTAACAATGGGGCTCGTAGTTCACTTAAACTTGAAGAACAAAAAATTGGTGAATGGTACTGTTTGGATGCTTTGCGTACATGTTTCTTAGACTATATGGAAGCAATATATACTTAGATTTCAACCGTCTACCTGTTCCATTCATTGTTCTACTTGCCGAATGTTACAAATAATTTCCGATAAAGGATTAACCATTGGGGCTCATTGTTCACTTAAACTTGAAGAACAAAAAATTGGTGAATGGTACTGTTTGGATGCTTTGCATATATGTTTCTTAGACTATATGGAATCAATATATACAAAGATTTCAACCGTCTACGTGTTCCAATCATTGTTCTACTTGTAGACAGTTACAATTAATTTCCGTTAAAGGATTAGCAATGGGGCTCGTAGTTCACTTAAACTTGAAGAACAAAAAATTGGCGAATTGTACTGTTTGGATGATTTGCATATATGTTTCTTAGACTATTTAGAAGCAATATATAGAAAGATTTCACCCGTCTACCTGTACTATTCATTGTTCTACTTGTACAAAGTTAGAAATAATTCCATTTCATGATTATCAATGGGGCTCGCTGTTCCCTTAACCTTGAAGATCAAAAAATTGGCGATTGTTACTGTTTAGATGCTTTGCATATAGGTTTCTTAGACAATATAGAAGCAACATATACAAAGATTTTCACCGTCTACTTGTTCTATTCATTGTTCTACTTGTAAAAAGTTACAAATAATTTCCGTTTCATGATTAACAATGGGGCTCGTTGTTCACTTAAACTTGAAGAACAAAAAATTGGCGAATGGTACTGTTTGGATGCTTTGCATATATGTTTCTTAGATTATATAGAAGCAATATATACAATGATTTCAACCGTCTACCTGTTCCATTCATTGTTCTACTTGTCGAAAATTACAAATAATTTCCGATAAAGGATTAACCATTGGGGCTCATTGTTCACTTAAACTTGAAGAACAAAAAATTGGCGAATGGTACTGTTTGGATGCTTTGCGTACATGTTTCTTAGACTATATGGAAGCAATATATACTTAGATTTCAACCGTCTACCTGTTCCATTCATTGTTCTACTTGCCGAATGTTACAAATAATTTCCGATAAAGGATTAACCATTGGGGCTCATTGTTCACTTAAACTTGAAGAACAAAAAATTGGTGAATGGTACTGTTTGGATGCTTTGCATATATGTTTTTTAGACTATATGGAATCAATATATACAAAGATTTCAACCGTCTACGTGTTCCAATCATTGTTCTACTTGTAGAAAGTTACAATTAATTTCCGTTAAAGGATTAACAATGGGGCTCGTAGTTCACTTAAACTTGAAGAACAAAAAATTGGCGAATTGTACTGTTTGGATGATTTGCATATATGTTTCTTAGACTATTTAGAAGCAATATATACAAAGATTTCAACCGTCTGCCTGTTCGATTCATTGTTATACTTGTCGAAAGTTACAAATAATTTCCGGTTCATGATTATCAATAGGGCTCGTTGTTCACTAAAACTTGAAGAACAAAAAATTGGCGAATGCTGCTGTTGGATGCTTTGCATATATGTTTCTTAGTCTATATAGAAGCAATATATACAAAGATTTCAACCGTCTACCTGTTCCATTCATTGTTCTACTTGTCGAAAGTTACAAATAATTTCCTTTAAAGGATTAACAATGGGGCTCATTGTTCACTTAAACTTGAAGAACAAAAAATTGGCGAATTGTACTGTTTGGATGCTTTGCATATATGTTTCTTAGATTATATAGACGCAATATATACAAGGATTTCAACCGTCTACCTGTTCCATTCATTGTTCTACTTGTCGAAAGTTACAAATAATTTCCGTTAAAGGATTAACAATGGGGCTCGTTGTTCACTTAAACTTGAAGAACAAAAAATTGGCGAATGGTACTGTTTGGATGCTTTGCATATTTGTTTCTTAGACTATATGGAAGCAATATATACAAAGATTTCAACCGTCTACGTGTTCCAATCATTGTTCTACATGTCGAAATTTACAAATAATTTCCTTTAAAGGATTAACAACGGGGCTCGTTGTTCACTTAAACTTGAAGAACAATAAATTGGCGAATTGTACTGTTTGGATGCTTTGCATATATGTTTCTTAGACTATATAGAAGCAATATATACAATGATTTCAACCGTCTACCTGTTCCATTCATTGTTCTCTTGTCGAAAGTTAGAAATAATTTCCGTTAAAGGATTAACAATGGGGCTCGTAGTTCACTTAAACTTGAAGAACAAAAAATTGGCGAATTGTACTGTTTGGATGCTTTGCACATATGTTTCTTAGACTATATAGAAGCAATATATACAAAGATTTCAACCGTCTACCTGTTCCATTAATTGTTCTACTTGTCGAAAGTTACAAATAATTTCCGATAAAGGATTAACCATTGGGGCTCATTGTTCACTTAAACTTGAAGAACAAAAAATTAGCGAATGGTACTGTTTGGATGCTTTGCGTACATGTTTCTTAGACTATATGGAAGCAATATATACAAAGATTTCAACCGTCTACGTGTTCCAATCATTGTTCTACTTGTCGAAATTTACAAATAATTTCCTTTAAAGGATTAACAATGGGGCTCGTTGTTCACTTAAACTTGAAGAACAATAAATTGGCGAATTGTACTGTTTGGATGCTTTGCATATATGTTTCTTAGACTATATAGAAGCAATATATACAATGATTTCAACAGTCTACCTGTTCCATTCATTGTTCTACTTGTCGAAATTTATAAATAATTTCCTTTAAAGGATTAACAATGGGTCTCCTAGTTCACTTAAACTTGAAGAACAAAAAATTGGCGAAATGTACTGTTTGGATGCTTTGCATATATGTTTCTTAGAATATATAGAAGCAATATATAGAAAGACTTCACCCGTCTACCTGTACTATTCACTGTTCTACTTGTAGAAAGTTAGAAATAATTTCCGTTTCATGATTATCAATGGGGCTCGTTGTTCACTTAAACTTGAAGAACAAAAAATTGGCGTATAGTACTGTTTGGATTCTTTGCATATATGTTTCTTAGACTATATAGAAGCAATATATACAAAGATTTCAACCGTATACCAGTTCCATTCATTGTTTTACTTGTCGAAAGTTACAAATAATTTCCGTTAAAGGATTAACAATGGTGATCGTAGTTCACTTAAACTTGAAGAACAAAAAATTGGCGAATTGTACTGTTTGGATGCTTTGCATATATGTTTCTTAGACTATATAGAAGCAACATATAGAAAGACTTCACCCGTCTACCTGTACTATTCATTGTTCTACTTGTCGAAAGTTACAAATAATTTCCATTTCATGATTATCAATGGGGCTCGCTGTTCACTTAAACTTGAAGATCAAAAAATTGGCGAATGTTACTGTTTAGATGCTCTGCACATAGGTTTCTTAGACTATATAGAAGCAACATCTACAAAGATTTCAACCGTCTACCTGTTCTATTCATTGTTCTACTTGTAGAAAGTTACAAATAATTTCCGTTTCATGATTATCAATGGGGTTCGTTGTTCACTTAAACTTGAAGAACAAAAAATTGGCGAATGGTACTGTTGGGATTCTTTGCATATATGTTTCTTAGACTATATAGAAGCAATATATACAAAGATTTCAACCGGCTACCTGTTCCATTCATTGTTCTACTTGTCGAAAGTTCCAAATAATTTCCTTTAAAGGATTAACAATGGGGCTCGTTGTTCACTTAATCTTGAAGAACAAGACATTGGCGAATTGTACTGTTTGGATGCTATGCATATATGTTTCTTAGACTATATAGAAGCAATATATACAATGATTTCAACCGTCTACCTGTTCCATTCATTGTTCTACTTGTCGAAAGTTAGAAATAATTTCCGTTAAAGGATTAACAATGGGGCTCGTAGTTCACATAAACTTGAAGAACAAAAAATTGGCGAATTGTACTGTTTGGATGCTTTGCACATATGTTTCTTAGACTATATAGAAGCATTATATAGAAAGATTTTGACCGCCTACCTGTTCCATTCATTGTTCTACTTGTAGAAAGTTACAAATAATTTCCATTTCATGATTATCAATGGGGCTCGTTGTTCACTTAAACTTGAAGAACAATAAATTGGCGAATTGTACTGTTTGGATGCATTGCATATATGTTTCTTACACTATATAGAAGCAATATATACAAAGATTTCAACCGTCTACCTGTTCCATTCATTGTTCTACTTGTCGAAAGTTACAAATAATTTCCGATAAAGGATTAACAATGGGGCTCATTGTTCACTTAAACGTGAAGATCAAAAAATTGGCGAATGTTACTGTTTAGATGCTTTGCATATAGGTTTCTTAGACTATATAGAAGCAACATATACAAAGATTTCAACCGTCTACCAGTTCTATTCATTGTTCTACTTGTAGAAAGTTACAATTAATTTCCGTTAAAGGATTAACAATGGGGCTCGTAGTTCACTTAAACTTGAAGAACAAAAAATTGGCGAATTGTACTGTTTGGATGCTTTGCATATATGTTTCTTAGACTATTTAGAAGCAATATATAGAAAGATTTCACCCGTCTACCCGTACTATTCATTGTTCTACTTGTAGAATGTTACAAATAATTTCCATTTCATGATTATCAATGGGGCTCGCTGTTCACTTAAACTTGAACATCAAAAAATTGGCGAATGTTACTGTTTAGATGCTTTGCATATAGGTTTCTTAGACTATATAGAAGCAACATATACAAAGATTTCAACCGTCTACCTGTTCTATTCATGGTTCTTCTTGTCGAAAGTTACAAATAATTTCCGTTTCATGATTATCAATGGGCCTTGTTGTTCACTTAAACTGGAAGAACAAAAAATTGGCGACTGGTACTGTTGGGATGCTTTGCGTATATGTTTCTTAGACTATATAGAAGCAATATATAAAAAGATTTCAACCGTCTACCAGTCCCATTCATTGTTCTACTTGTCGAAAGTTACAAATAATTTCCTTTAAAGGATTAACAATGGGGCTCGTTGTTCACTTAAACTTGAAGAACAAATAATTGCCGAATTGTACTGTTTGGACGCTTTGCATATATGTTTCTTAGACTATTTAGAAGCAATATATACAATGATTTCAACAGTCTACCTGTTACATTCATTGTTCTACTTGTCGAAATTTACAAGTAATTTCCATTTCATGATTATCAATGGGGCTCGTAGTTCACTTAAACTTTAAGAACAAAAAATTAGCGAATGGTACAGTTTGGATGCTTTGCATATATGTTTCTTAGACTATATAGAAGCAATATATAGAAAGATTTCACCCGTCTACCTGTACTATTCATTGTTCTACTTGTAGAAATTTACAATTAATTTCCGTTAAAGGATTAACAATGGGGCTCGTAGTTCACTTAAACTTGAAGAACAAAAAATTGGTGAATGGTACTGTTTGGATGCTTTGCATATATGTTTCATAGACTATATAGAAGCAATATATACAAGGATTTCAACCGTCTACCTGTTCCATTCATTGTTCTACTTGTCGAAAATTACAAATAATTTCCTTTAAAGGATTAACAATGGGGCTCGTAGTTCACTTAAACTTGAAGAACAAAAAATTGGCGTATTGTACTGTTTGGATGCTTTGCATATATGTTTCTTAGACAATATAGAAGCAATATATACAAAGAATTCAACCGTCTACCTGTTCCATTCATTGTTTTACTTGTCGAAAGTTACAAATAATTTCCGTTAAGGGATTAACAATGGGGATCGTAGTTTACTTAAACTTGAAGAACAAATAATTGGCGAATTGTATTGGTTGGATGCTTTGCATATATGTTTCTTATACTATATAGAAGCAATATATACAAATATTTCAACCGTCTACCTGTTCCATTCATTATTCTATTTATCGAAAGTTGCAAATAAATTCCTTTAAAGGATTAACAATGGGGCTCGTAGTTCACTTAAACTTGAAGATCAAAAAATTGGCGAATTGTACTGTTTGGATGCTTTGCGTACATGTTTCTTAGACTATATGGAAGCAATATATACAAAGATATCAACCGTCTACGTGTTCCAATCATTGTTCTACTTGTCGAAATTTACAAATAATCTCCTTTAAAGGATTAACAATGGGGCTCGTAGTTCACTTAAACATGAAGAACAAAAAATTGGCGAATTGTACTGTTTGGATGCTTTGCATATATGTTCCTTAGACTATTTAGAAGCAATATATAGACAGAATTCACCCGTCTACCTGTACTATTCATTGTTCTACTTGTAGAAAGTTACAAATAATTTCCATTTCATGATTATCAATGGGGCTCGCTGTTCACTTAAACTTGAAGATCAAAAAATTGGCGAATTGTACTGTTTGGATGCTTTGCATATATGTTTCTTAGATTATATAGAAGCAATATATACAAAGATTTCAACCGTCTACCTGTTCCATTCATTGTTCTACTTGTCGAAATTTACAAATAATTTCCTTTAAAGGATTAACAATGGGGCTCGTTGTTCACTTAAACTTGAAGATCAAAAAATTGGCGATTGTTACTGTTTGGATGCTTTGCGTACATGTTTCTTAGACTATATGGAAGCAATATATACAAAGATATCAACCGTCTACGTGTTCCAATCATTGTTCTACTTGTCGAAATTTACAAATAATTTCCTTTAAAGGATTAACAATGGGGCTCGTAGTTCACTTAAACTTGAAGAACAAAAAATTGGCGAATTGTACTGTTTGGATGCTTTGCATATATGTTTCTTAGACTATTTAGAAGCAATATATAGAAAGAATTCACCCGTCTACCTGTACTATTCATTGTTCTACTTGTAGAAAGTTACAAATAATTTCCATTTCATGATTATCAATGGGGCTCGCTGTTCACTTAAACTTGAAGATCAAAACATTGGCGAATTGTACTGTTTGGATGCTTTGCATATATGTTTCTTAGATTATATAGAAGCAATATATACAAAGATTTCAACCGTCTACCTGTTCCATTCATTGTTCTACTTGTCGAAATTTACAAATAATTTGCTTTAAAGGATTAACAATGGGGCTCGTTGTTCACTTAAACTTGAAGATCAAAAAATTGGCGATTGTTACTGTTTAGATGCTTTGCATATATGTTTCTTAGATTATATAGAAGCAATATATACAAAGATTTCAACCGTCTACCTGTTCCATTCATTGTTCTACTTGTCGAAAATTACAAATAATTTCCGATAAACGATTAATCATTGGGGCTCATTGTTCACTTAAACTTGAAAAACAAAGAATTGGCGAATTGTACTGTTTGGATGCTTTGCATATATGTTTCTTAGACTATATAGAAGCAATATATACAAAGAATTCAACCGTCTACCTGTTCCATTCATTGTTTTACTTGTCGAAATTTACAAATAATTTCCGTTAAGGGATTAACAATGGGGATCGTAGTTTACTTAAACTTGAAGAACAAATAATTGGCGAATTGTACTGTTTGGATGCTTTGCATATATGTTTCTTATACTATATAGAAGCAATATATACAAATATTTCAACCGTCTACCTGTTCCATTCATTGTTCTATTTATCGAAAGTTGCAAATAAATTCCTTTAAAGGATTAACAATGGGGCTCGTAGTTCACTTAAACTTGAAGAACAAAAAATTGGCGAATGGTACTGTTTGGATGCTTTGCATATATGTTTCTGAGACTATATAGAAGCAATATATACAAAGATTTCAACCGTCTACCTGTTCCATTCATTGTTCTACTTGTAGAAAGTTACAATTAATTTCCGTTAAAGGATTAACAATGGGGCTCGTAGTTCACTTAAACTTCAAGAACAAAAAATTGGCGAATTGGACTGTTTGGATGCTTTGCATATATGTTTCGTAGATTATATAGAAGCAATATATACAAAGATTTCAAACGTCTACCTGTTCCATTCATTGTTCTACTTGCCGAATGTTACAAATAATTTCCGATAAAGGATTAACCATTGGGGCTCATTGTTCACTTAAACTTGAAGAACATAAAATTGGTGAATTGTACTTTTGGATGCTTTGCATATATGTTTCTTAGACTATATGGAATCAATATATACAAAGATTTCAACCGTCTACGTGTTCCAATCATTGTTCTACTTGTAGAAAGTTACAATTAATTTCCGTTAAAGGATTAACAATGGGGCTCGTAGTTCACTTAAACTTGAAGAACAAAAAATTGGCGAATTGTACTGTTTGGATGCTTTGCATATACGTTTCTTAGACTATATAGAAGCAATATATACAAAGATTTCAAACGTCTACCTGTTCCATTCATTGTTCTACTTGCCGAATGTTACAAATAATTTCCGATAAAGGATTAACCATTGGGGCTCATTGTTCACTTAAACTTGAAGAACAAAAAATTGGTGAATGGCACTTTTGGATGCTTTGCATATATGTTTCTTAGACTATATGGAATCAATATATACAAAGATTTCAACCGTCTACGTGTTCCAATCATTGTTCTACTTGTAGAAAGTTACAATTAATTTCCGTTAAAGGATTAACAATGGGGCTCGTAGTTCACTTAAACTTGAAGAACAAAAAATTGGTGAATGGTACTGTTTGGATGCTTTGCATATATGTTTCTTAGACTATATAGAAGCAATATATACAAAGATTTCAAACGTCTACCTGTTCCATTCATTGTTCTACTTGCCGAATGTTACAAATAATTTCCGATAAAGGATTAACCATTGGGGCTCATTGTTCACTTAAACTTGAAGAACAAAAAATTGGTGAATGGTACTGTTTGGATGCTTTGCATATATGTTTCTTAGATTATATAGAAGCAATATATACAATGATTTCAACCATCTACCTGTTCCATTCATTGTTCTACTTGTCGAAAATTACAAATAATTTCCGATAAAGGATTAACCATTGGGGCTCATTGTTCACTTAAACTTGAAGAACAAAAAATTGGCGAATGGTACTGTTTCGATGCTTTGCGTACATGTTTCTTAGACTATATGGAAGCAATATATACTTAGATTTCAACCGTCTACCTGTTCCATTCATTGTTCTACTTGCCGAATGTTACAAATAATTTCCGATAAAGGATTAACCATTGGGGCTCATTGTTCACTTAAACTTGAAGAACAAAAAATTGGTGAATGGTACTGTTTGGATGCTTTGCATATATGTTTCTTAGACTATATGGAATCAATATATACAAAGATTTCAACCGTCTACGTGTTCCAATCATTGTTCTACTTGTAGACAGTTACAATTAATTTCCGTTAAAGGATTAACAATGGGGCTCGTAGTTCACTTAAACTTGAAGAACAAAAAATTGGCGAATTGTACTGTTTGGATGATTTGCATATATGTTTCTTAGACTATTTAGAAGCAATATATAGAAAGATTTCACCCGTCTACCTGTACTATTCATTGTTCTACTTGTACAAAGTTAGAAATAATTCCATTTCATGATTATCAATGGGGCTCGCTGTTCACTTAAACTTGAAGATCAAAAAATTGGCGATTGTTACTGTTTAGATGCTTTGCATATAGGTTTCTTAGACAATATAGAAGCAACATATACAAAGATTTTCACCGTCTACTTGTTCTATTCATTGTTCTACTTGTAAAAAGTTACAAATAATTTCCGTTTCATGATTAACAATGGGGCTCGTTGTTCACTTAAACTTGAAGAACAAAAAATTGGCGAATGGTACTGTTTGGATGCTTTGCATATATGTTTCTTAGATTATATAGAAGCAATATATACAATGATTTCAACCGTCTACCTGTTCCATTCATTGTTCTACTTGTCGAAAATTACAAATAATTTCCGATAAAGGATTAACCATTGGGGCTCATTGTTCACTTAAACTTGAAGAACAAAAAATTGGCGAATGGTACTGTTTGGATGCTTTGCGTACATGTTTCTTAGACTATATGGAAGCAATATATACTTAGATTTCAACCGTCTACCTGTTCCATTCATTGTTCTACTTGCCGAATGTTACAAATAATTTCCGATAAAGGATTAACCATTGGGGCTCATTGTTCACTTAAACTTGAAGAACAAAAAATTGGTGAATGGTACTGTTTGGATGCTTTGCATATATGTTTTTTAGACTATATGGAATCAATATATACAAAGATTTCAACCGTCTACGTGTTCCAATCATTGTTCTACTTGTAGAAAGTTACAATTAATTTCCGTTAAAGGATTAACAATGGGGCTCGTAGTTCACTTAAACTTGAAGAACAAAAAATTGGCGAATTGTACTGTTTGGATGATTTGCATATATGTTTCTTAGACTATTTAGAAGCAATATATACAAAGATTTCAACCGTCTACCTGTTCGATTCATTGTTATACTTGTCGAAAGTTACAAATAATTTCCGGTTCATGATTATCAATGGGGCTCGTTGTTCACTAAAACTTGAAGAACAAAAAATTGGCGAATGCTGCTGTTGGATGCTTTGCATATATGTTTCTTAGTCTATATAGAAGCAATATATACAAAGATTTCAACCGTCTACCTGTTCCATTCATTGTTCTACTTGTCGAAAGTTACAAATAATTTCCTTTAAAGGATTAACAATGGGGCTCATTGTTCACTTAAACTTGAAGAACAAAAAATTGGCGAATTGTACTGTTTGGATGCTTTGCATATATGTTTCTTAGATTATATAGACGCAATATATACAAGGATTTCAACCGTCTACCTGTTCCATTCATTGTTCTACTTGTCGAATGTTACAAATAATTTCCTTTAAAGGATTAACAATGGGGCTCGTAGTTCACTTAAACTTGAAGAACAAAAAATTGGCGAATTGTACTGTTTGGATGCTTTGCATATATGTTTCTTAGATTATATAGACGCAATATATACAAGGATTTCAACCGTCTACCTGTTCCATTCATTGTTCTACTTGTCGAATGTTACAAATAATTTCCTTTAAAGGATTAACAATGGGGCTCGTAGTTCACTTAAACTTGAAGAACAAAAAATTGGCGAATTGTACTGTTTGGATGCTTTGCATATATATTTCTTAGACTATTTAGAAGCAATATATAGAAAGATTTCACCCGTCTACCTGTACTATTCATTGTTCTACTTGTAGAAAGTTACAAATAATTTCCGTTTCATGATTATCAATGGGGCTCGCTGTTCACTTAAACTTGAAGATCAAAAAATTGGCGAATGGTACTGTTTGGATGCTTTGCATATATGTTTCTTAGATTATATAGACGCAATATATACAAGGATTTCAACCGTCTACCTGTTCCATTCATTGTTCTACTTGTCGAATGTTACAAATAATTTCCTTTAAAGGATTAACAATGGGGCTCGTAGTTCACTTAAACTTGAAGAACAAAAAATTGGCGAATTGTACTGTTTGGATGCTTTGCATATATATTTCTTAGACTATTTAGAAGCAATATATAGAAAGATTTCACCCGTCTACCTGTACTATTCATTGTTCTACTTGTAGAAAGTTACAAATAATTTCCGTTTCATGATTATCAATGGGGCTCGCTGTTCACTTAAACTTGAAGATCAAAAAATTGGCGAATGGTACTGTTTGGATGCTTTGCATATATGTTTCTTAGACTATATGGAAGCAATATATACAAAGATTTCAACCGTCTACCTGTTCCATTCAGTGTTCTACTTGTAGCAAGTTACAAATAATTTCCATTTCATGATTATCAATGGTGCTCGTTGTTCACTTAAACTTGAAGAACAATAAATTGGCGAATGGTACTGTTTGGATGCTTTGCACATATGTTTCTTAGACTATATAGAAGCAATATATACAAAGATTTCTACCCTCTACCTGTTCCATTCATTGTTCTACTTGTCGATAGTTACAAATAATTTCTATTTCATGATTATCAATGGGGCTCGTTGTTCACTTAAACTTGAAGAACAATAAATTGGCGAATGGTACTGTTTGGATGCTATGCACATATGTTTCTTAGTCTATATAGAAGCAATATATACAAAAATTTCAACAGTCTGCCTGTTCCATTCATTGTTCTACTTGTCGAAAGTTACATATAATTTCCGATAAAGGATTAACAATAGGGGCTCATTCTTCACTTTAACTTGAAGAACAAAAAATTGGTGAACGGTACTGTCTGGATGCTTTGCGTACATGTTTCTTAGACTATATGGAAGCAATATATACAAAGATTTCAACCGTCTACCTGTTCCATTCATTGTTCTACTTGTCGAAAGTTACAAATAATTTCCGATAAAGGATTAACAATTGTGCTCATTGTTCACTTAAAGTTGAAGAACAAAAAATTGGCGAATGGTACTGTTTGGATGCTTTGCATATATGTTTCTTAGTCTATATGGAAGCAATATATACAAAGATTTCAACCGTCTACCTGTTCCATTCATTGTTCTACTTGTCGAAAATTACAAATAATTTCCGATAAACGATTAACAATGGGGCTCGTTGTTCACTTAAATTTGAAGAACAATAAATTGACGAATTGTACTGTTTGGATGCTTTGCATCTATGTTTCCTAGACTATATAGAAGCAATATATACAATGATTTCAACCGTCTACCTGTTCCATTCATTGTTCAACTTGTCGAATGTTACAAATAATTTCCTTTAAAGGATTAACAATGGGGCTCGTAGTTCACTTAAACTTGAAGAACAAAAAATTGGCGAATTGTACTGTTTGGATGCTTTGCATATATATTTCTTAGACTATTTAGAAGCAATATATAAAAAGATTTCACCCGTCTACCTGTACTATTCATTGTTCTACTTGTAGAAAGTTACAAATAATTTCCGTTTCATGATTATCAATGGGGCTCGCTGTTCACTTTTATCTTGAAGATCAAAAAATTGGCGAATGGTACTGTTTGGATGCTTTGCATATATGTTTCTTAGACTATATGGAAGCAATATATACAAAGATTTCAACCGTCTACCTGTTCCATTCAGTGTTCTACTTGTAGCAAGTTACAAATAATTTCCATTTCATGATTATCAATGGGGCTCGTTGTTCACTTAAACTTGAAGAACAATAAATTGGCGAGTGGTACTGTTTGGATGCTTTGCACATATGTTTCTTAGACTATATAGAAGCAATATATACAAAGATTTCTACCCTCTACCTGTTCCATTCATTGTTCTACTTGTCGAAAGTTACAAATAATTTCCGATAAACGATTAACCATTGGGGCTCATTGTTCACTTAAACTTGAAAAACAAAGAATTGGCGAATTGTACTGTTTGGATGCTTTGCATATATGTTTCTTAGACTATATGGAAGCAATATATACTTAGATTTCAACCGTCTACGTGTTCCAATCATTGTTCTACTTGTCGAATGTTACAAATAATTTCCTTTAAAGGATTAACAATGGGGCTCGTAGTTCACTTAAACTTGAAGAACAAAAAATTGGCGAATTGTACTGTTTGGATGCTTTGCATATATATTTCTTAGACTATTTAGAAGCAATATATAGAAAGATTTCACCCGTCTACCTGTACTATTCATTGTTCTACTTGTAGAAAGTTACAAATAATTTCCGTTTCATGATTATCAATGGGGCTCGCTGTTCACTTTTATCTTGAAGATCAAAAAATTGGCGAATGGTACTGTTTGGATGCTTTGCATATATGTTTCTTAGACTATATGGAAGCAATATATACAAAGATTTCAACCGTCTACCTGTTCCATTCAGTGTTCTACTTGTAGCAAGTTACAAATAATTTCCATTTCATGATTATCAATGGGGCTCGTTGTTCACTTAAACTTGAAGAACAATAAATTGGCGAGTGGTACTGTTTGGATGCTTTGCACATATGTTTCTTAGACTATATAGAAGCAATATATACAAAGATTTCTACCCTCTACCTGTTCCATTCATTGTTCTACTTGTCGAAAGTTACAAATAATTTCCGATAAACGATTAACCATTGGGGCTCGCTGTTCACTTAAACTTGAAGATCAAAAAATTGGCGAATGGTACTGTTTGGATGCTTTGCATATATGTTTCTTAGATTATATAGACGCAATATATACAAGGATTTCAACCGTCTACCTGTTCCATTCATTGTTCTACTTGTCGAATGTTACAAATAATTTCCTTTAAAGGATTAACAATGGGGCTCGTAGTTCACTTAAACTTGAAGAACAAAAAATTGGCGAATTGTACTGTTTGGATGCTTTGCATATATATTTCTTAGACTATTTAGAAGCAATATATAGAAAGATTTCACCCGTCTACCTGTACTATTCATTGTTCTACTTGTAGAAAGTTACAAATAATTTCCGTTTCATGATTATCAATGGGGCTCGCTGTTCACTTAAACTTGAAGATCAAAAAATTGGCGAATGGTACTGTTTGGATGCTTTGCATATATGTTTCTTAGACTATATGGAAGCAATATATACAAAGATTTCAACCGTCTACCTGTTCCATTCAGTGTTCTACTTGTAGCAAGTTACAAATAATTTCCATTTCATGATTATCAATGGTGCTCGTTGTTCACTTAAACTTGAAGAACAATAAATTGGCGAATGGTACTGTTTGGATGCTTTGCACATATGTTTCTTAGACTATATAGAAGCAATATATACAAAGATTTCTACCCTCTACCTGTTCCATTCATTGTTCTACTTGTCGATAGTTACAAATAATTTCTATTTCATGATTATCAATGGGGCTCGTTGTTCACTTAAACTTGAAGAACAATAAATTGGCGAATGGTACTGTTTGGATGCTATGCACATATGTTTCTTAGTCTATATAGAAGCAATATATACAAAAATTTCAACAGTCTGCCTGTTCCATTCATTGTTCTACTTGTCGAAAGTTACATATAATTTCCGATAAAGGATTAACAATAGGGGCTCATTCTTCACTTTAACTTGAAGAACAAAAAATTGGTGAACGGTACTGTCTGGATGCTTTGCGTACATGTTTCTTAGACTATATGGAAGCAATATATACAAAGATTTCAACCGTCTACCTGTTCCATTCATTGTTCTACTTGTCGAAAGTTACAAATAATTTCCGATAAAGGATTAACAATTGTGCTCATTGTTCACTTAAAGTTGAAGAACAAAAAATTGGCGAATGGTACTGTTTGGATGCTTTGCATATATGTTTCTTAGTCTATATGGAAGCAATATATACAAAGATTTCAACCGTCTACCTGTTCCATTCATTGTTCTACTTGTCGAAAATTACAAATAATTTCCGATAAACGATTAACAATGGGGCTCGTTGTTCACTTAAATTTGAAGAACAATAAATTGACGAATTGTACTGTTTGGATGCTTTGCATCTATGTTTCCTAGACTATATAGAAGCAATATATACAATGATTTCAACCGTCTACCTGTTCCATTCATTGTTCAACTTGTCGAATGTTACAAATAATTTCCTTTAAAGGATTAACAATGGGGCTCGTAGTTCACTTAAACTTGAAGAACAAAAAATTGGCGAATTGTACTGTTTGGATGCTTTGCATATATATTTCTTAGACTATTTAGAAGCAATATATAAAAAGATTTCACCCGTCTACCTGTACTATTCATTGTTCTACTTGTAGAAAGTTACAAATAATTTCCGTTTCATGATTATCAATGGGGCTCGCTGTTCACTTTTATCTTGAAGATCAAAAAATTGGCGAATGGTACTGTTTGGATGCTTTGCATATATGTTTCTTAGACTATATGGAAGCAATATATACAAAGATTTCAACCGTCTACCTGTTCCATTCAGTGTTCTACTTGTAGCAAGTTACAAATAATTTCCATTTCATGATTATCAATGGGGCTCGTTGTTCACTTAAACTTGAAGAACAATAAATTGGCGAGTGGTACTGTTTGGATGCTTTGCACATATGTTTCTTAGACTATATAGAAGCAATATATACAAAGATTTCTACCCTCTACCTGTTCCATTCATTGTTCTACTTGTCGAAAGTTACAAATAATTTCCGATAAACGATTAACCATTGGGGCTCATTGTTCACTTAAACTTGAAAAACAAAGAATTGGCGAATTGTACTGTTTGGATGCTTTGCATATATGTTTCTTAGACTATATGGAAGCAATATATACTTAGATTTCAACCGTCTACGTGTTCCAATCATTGTTCTACTTGTCGAAATTTACAAATAATTTCCTTTAAAGGATTAACCATTGGGGCTCATTGTTCACTTAAACTTGAAGAACAAAAAATTGGCGAATTGTACTGTTTGGATGCTTTGCATATATGTTTCTTAGACTATATAGAAGCAATATATACAAAGATTTCAACCGTCTACCTGTTCCATTCATTGTTCTACTTGTCGAAAGTTACAAATAATTTCCTTTAAAGGATTAACAATGGGGCTCATTGTTCACTTAAACTTGAAGAACAAAAAATTGGCGAATTGTACTGTTTGGATGCTTTGCATATATGTTTCTTAGATTATATAGACGCAATATATACAAGGATTTCAACCGTCTACCTGTTCCATTCATTGTTCTACTTGTCGAATGTTACAAATAATTTCCTTTAAAGGATTAACAATGGGGCTCGTAGTTCACTTAAACTTGAAGAACAAAAAACTGGCGAATGGTACTGTTTGGATGCTTTGCACATATGTTTCTTAGACTATATAGAAGCAATATATACAAAGATTTCAACCGTCTACCTGTTCGATTCATTGTTATACTTGTCGAAAGTTACAAATAATTTCCGGTTCATGATTATCAATGGGGCTCGTTGTTCACTAAAACTTGAAGAACAAAAAATTGGCGAATGCTGCTGTTGGATGCTTTGCATATATGTTTCTTAGTCTATATAGAAGCAATATATACAAAGATTTCAACCGTCTACCTGTTCCATTCATTGTTCTACTTGTCGAAAGTTACAAATAATTTCCTTTAAAGGATTAACAATGGGGCTCATTGTTCACTTAAACTTGAAGAACAAAAAATTGGCGAATTGTACTGTTTGGATGCTTTGCATATATGTTTCTTAGATTATATAGACGCAATATATACAAGGATTTCAACCGTCTACCTGTTCCATTCATTGTTCTACTTGTCGAATGTTACAAATAATTTCCTTTAAAGGATTAACAATGGTGCTCGTAGTTCACTTAAACTTGAAGAACAAAAAATTGGCGAATTGTACTGTTTGGATGCTTTGCATATATGTTTCTTAGATTATATAGACGCAATATATACAAGGATTTCAACCGTCTACCTGTTCCATTCATTGTTCTACTTGTCGAATGTTACAAATAATTTCCTTTAAAGGATTAACAATGGGGCTCGTAGTTCACTTAAACTTGAAGAACAAAAAATTGGCGAATTGTACTGTTTGGATGCTTTGCATATATATTTCTTAGACTATTTAGAAGCAATATATAGAAAGATTTCACCCGTCTACCTGTACTATTCATTGTTCTACTTGTAGAAAGTTACAAATAATTTCCGTTTCATGATTATCAATGGGGCTCGCTGTTCACTTAAACTTGAAGATCAAAAAATTGGCGAATGGTACTGTTTGGATGCTTTGCATATATGTTTCTTAGACTATATGGAAGCAATATATACAAAGATTTCAACCGTCTACCTGTTCCATTCAGTGTTCCACTTGTAGCAAGTTACAAATAATTTCCATTTCATGATTATCAATGGGGCTCGTTGTTCACTTAAACTTGAAGAACAATAAATTGGCGAATGGTACTGTTTGGATGCTTTGCACATATGTTTCTTAGACTATATAGAAGCAATATATACAAAGATTTCTACCCTCTACCTGTTCCATTCATTGTTCTACTTGTCGATAGTTACAAATAATTTCTATTTCATGATTATCAATGGGGCTCGTTGTTCACTTAAACTTGAAGAACAATAAATTGGCGAATGGTACTGTTTGGATGCTATGCACATATGTTTCTTAGTCTATATAGAAGCAATATATACAAAAATTTCAACAGTCTGCCTGTTCCATTCATTGTTCTACTTGTCGAAAGTTACATATAATTTCCGATAAAGGATTAACAATAGGGGCTCATTCTTCACTTTAACTTGAAGAACAAAAAATTGGTGAACGGTACTGTCTGGATGCTTTGCGTACATGTTTCTTAGACTATATGGAAGCAATATATACAAAGATTTCAACCGTCTACCTGTTCCATTCATTGTTCTACTTGTCGAAAGTTACAAATAATTTCCGATAAAGGATTAACAATTGTGCTCATTGTTCACTTAAAGTTGAAGAACAAAAAATTGGCGAATGGTACTGTTTGGATGCTTTGCATATATGTTTCTTAGTCTATATGGAAGCAATATATACAAAGATTTCAACCGTCTACCTGTTCCATTCATTGTTCTACTTGTCGAAAATTACAAATAATTTCCGATAAACGATTAACAATGGGGCTCGTTGTTCACTTAAATTTGAAGAACAATAAATTGACGAATTGTACTGTTTGGATGCTTTGCATCTATGTTTCCTAGACTATATAGAAGCAATATATACAATGATTTCAACCGTCTACCTGTTCCATTCATTGTTCAACTTGTCGAAAGTTACAAATAATTTCCGTTAAAGGATTAACAATGAGGCTCGTAGTTCACTTAAACTTGAAGAACAAAAAATTGGCGAATTGTACTGTTTGGATGCTTTGCATATATGTTTCTTAGATTATATAGACGCAATATATACAAGGATTTCAACCGTCTACCTGTTCCATTCATTGTTCTACTTGTCGAATGTTACAAATAATTTCCTTTAAAGGATTAACAATGGGGCTCGTAGTTCACTTAAACTTGAAGAACAAAAAATTGGCGAATTGTACTGTTTGGATGCTTTGCATATATATTTCTTAGACTATTTAGAAGCAATATATAAAAAGATTTCACCCGTCTACCTGTACTATTCATTGTTCTACTTGTAGAAAGTTACAAATAATTTCCGTTTCATGATTATCAATGGGGCTCGCTGTTCACTTAAACTTGAAGATCAAAAAATTGGCGAATGGTACTGTTTGGATGCTTTGCATATATGTTTCTTAGACTATATGGAAGCAATATATACAAAGATTTCAACCGTCTACCTGTTCCATTCAGTGTTCTACTTGTAGCAAGTTACAAATAATTTCCATTTCATGATTATCAATGGGGCTCGTTGTTCACTTAAACTTGAAGAACAATAAATTGGCGAGTGGTACTGTTTGGATGCTTTGCACATATATTTCTTAGACTATTTAGAAGCAATATATAGAAAGATTTCACCCGTCTACCTGTACTATTCATTGTTCTACTTGTAGAAAGTTACAAATAATTTCCGTTTCATGATTATCAATGGGGCTCGCTGTTCACTTAAACTTGAAGATCAAAAAATTGGCGAATGGTACTGTTTGGATGCTTTGCATATATGATTCTTAGACTATATGGAAGCAATATATACAAAGATTTCAACCGTCTACCTGTTCCATTCATTGTTATACTTCTCGAAATTTACAAATAATTTCCTTTAAAGGATTAACAATGGGGCTCGTTGTTCACTTAAACTTGAAGAACAATAAATTGACGAATTGTACTGTTTGGATGCTTTGCATATAGGTTTCCTAGACTATATAGTAGCAACATATACAAAGATTTCAACCGTCTACCAGTTCTATTCATTGTTCTGCTTGTAGAAAGTTACAAATAATTTCCATTTCATGATTATCAATGTGGCTCGTTGTTCACTTAAACTTGAAGGACAAAAAATTGGCGAATGGTATTGTTTGGATGCTTTGCATATATGTTTCTTAGACTATATGGAAGCAAGATATACAAAGATTTCAACCGTCTACCTGTTCCATTCAATGTTCTACTTGTCGAAAGTTACAAATAATTTCCATTTCATGATTATCAATGGGGCTCGTTGTTCACTTAAACTTGAAGAACAAGAAATTGTTAAATGGTACTGTTTGGATGCTTTGCATATATGTTTCATAGACTATATAGAAGAAATATATACAAAGATTTCAACCGTCTACCTGTTCCATTCATTGTTCTACTTGTCGAAAGTTACAAATAATTTCCGTTTCAAGATTATCAATGGGGCTCGTTGTTCACTTAAACTTGAAGAACAATAAATTGGCGAATTGTACTGTTTGGATGCTTTGCACATATGTTTCCTAGACTATATTGTAGCAATATATACAATGATTTCAACTGTCTGCTTGTTCCATTGATTGTTCTACTTGGCGAAATTTACAATTAATTTCCGATAAAGGATTAACAATGAGGCTCATTGTTCACTTAAACTTGAAGAACAAAAAATTGGCGAATGGTACAGTTTGGATGCTTTGCATATATGTTTCTTAGACTATATGGAAGTAAGATATACAAAGATTTCAACCGTCTACCTGTTCCATTCAATGTTCTACTTGTCGAAAGTTACAAATAATTTCCATTTCATGATTATCAATGGGGCTCGTTGTTCACTTAAACTTGAAGAACAAGAAATTGTTGAATGGTACTGTTTGGATGCTTTGCATATATGTTTCATAGACTATATAGAAGCAATATATACAAAGATTTCAACCGTCTACCTGTTCCATTCATTGTTCTACTTGTCGAAAGTTACAAATAATTTCCGTTTCAAGATTATCAATGGGGCTCGTTGTTCACTTAAACTTGAAGAACAATAAATTGGCGAATTGTACTGTTTGGATGCTTTGCACATATGTTTCCTAGACTATATTGTAGCAATATATACAATGATTTCAACTGTCTGCCTGTTCCATTGATTGTTCTACTTGGCGAAAGTTACAAATAATTTCCGTTTCAAGATTATCAATGGGGCTCATTGTTCACTTAAAGTTGAAGAACAAAAAATTGGCGAATGGTACTGTTTGGATGCTTTGCTTATATGTTTCTTAGACTATATGGAAGCAATATATACAAAGATTTCAACCGTCTACCTGCTCCATTCATTGTTCTACTTGTCGAAATTTACAAATAATTTCCGTTAAAGGATTAACAATGAGGCTCGTATTTCACTTAAACTTGAAGAACAAAAAATTGTCGAATTGTACTGTTTGGATGCTTTGCATATAGGTTTCCTCGACTATATAGTAGCAACATATACAAAGATTTCAACCGTCTACCTGTTCTATTCATTGTGCTGCTTGTAGAAAGTTACAAATAATTTCCATTTCATGATTATCAATGTGGCTCGTTGTTCACTTAAACTTGAAGGACAAAAAATTGGCGAAGGCTGCTGTTGGATGCTTTGCATATATGTTTCTTTGTCTATATAGAAGCAATATATACAAAGATTTCAACGGTCTACCTGTTCCATTCATTGTTCTACTTGTCGAAAGTTACAAATAATTTCCGTTTCATGATTATCAATGGGGCTCGTTGTTCACTTAAACTTGAGGAACATAAAATTGGCGAGTGGTACTGTTTGGATGCTTTGCATATATGTTTCTTAGACTATATGGAAGCAATATATACAAAGATTTCAACCGTCTACCTGTTCCATTCAATGTTCTACTTGTCGAAAGTTACAAATAATTTCCATTTCATGATTATCAATGGGGCTCGTTGTTCACTTAAACTTGAAGAACAATAAATTGGCGAATTGTACGGTTTGGATGCTTTGCATATATGTTTCATAGACTATATAGAAGCAATGTATACAAAGATTTCAAACGTCTACCTGTTCCATTCATTGTTCTACTTGTCGAAAGTTACAAATAATTTCCGTTTCAAGATTATCAATGGGGCTCGTTGTTCACTTAAACTTGAAGAACAATAAATTGGCGAATTGTACTGTTTGGATGCTTTGCATATAGGTTTCCTAGACTATATAGTAGCAACATATACAAAGATTTCAACCGTCTACCTGTTCTATTCATTGTTCTGCTTGTAGAAAGTTACAAATAATTTCCATTTCATGATTATCAATGGGGCTCGTTGTTCACTAATACTTGAAGAACAATAAATTCGCGAATTGTACTTTTTGGATGCTTAGCATATATGATTCTTAGACTATATGGAAGCAATATATACAAAGATTTCAACCGTCTACCTGTTCCATTCATTGTTATACTTCTCGAAATTTACAAATAATTTCCTTTAAAGGATTAACAATGGGGCTCGTTGTTCACTTAAACTTGAAGAACAATAAATTGGCGAATTGTACTGTTTGGATGCTTTGCATATAGGTTTCCTAGACTATATAGTAGCAACATATACAAAGATTTCAACCGTCTACCAGTTCTATTCATTGTTCTGCTTGTAGAAAGTTACAAATAATTTCCATTTCATGATTATCAATGTGGCTCGTTGTACACTTAAACTTGAAGGACAAAAAATTGGCGAATGGTATTGTTTGGATGCTTTGCATATATGTTTCTTAGACTATATGGAAGCAAGATATACAAAGATTTCAACCGTCTACCTGTTCCATTCATTGTTCTACTTGTCGAAAATTACAAATAATTTCCGATAAAGGATTAACAATGGGGCTCATTGTTCACTTAAACTTGAAGAACAAAAAATTGGCGAATTGTACTGTTTGGATGCTTTGCATATATGTTTCTTAGATTATATAGACGCAATATATACAAGGATTTCAACCATCTACCTGTTCCATTCATTGTTCTACTTGTCGAATGTTACAAATAATTTCCTTTAAAGGATTAACAATGGGGCTCGTAGTTCACTTAAACTTGAAGAACAAAAAATTGGCGAATTGTACTGTTTGGATGCTTTGCATATATATTTCTTAGACTATTTAGAAGCAATATATAAAAAGATTTCACCCGTCTACCTGTACTATTCATTGTTCTACTTGTAGAAAGTTAGAAATAATTTCCGTTTCATGATTATCAATGGGGCTCGTTCTTCACTTAAACTTGAAGAACAAAAAATTGGCGAATGGTACTGTTTGGATGCTTTGCATATATGTTTCTTAGATTATATAGAAGCAATATATACAAAGATTTCAACCGTCTACCTGTTCCATTCATTGTTCTACTTGTCGAAAGTTACAAATAATTTCCGATAAAGGATTAACCATTGGGGCTCATTGTTCACTTAAACTTGAAGAACAAAAAATTGGCGAATGGTACTGTTTGGATGCTTTGCGTACATGTTTCTTAGACTATATGGAAGCAATATATACAAAGATATCAACCGTCTACGTGTTCCAATCATTGTTCTACTTGTCGAAATATACAAATAATCTCCTTTAAAGGATTAACAATGGGGCTCGTAGTTCACTTAAACTTGAAGAGCAAAAAATTGGCGAATTGTACTGTTTGGATGCTTTGCATATATGTTTCTTGGACTATATAGAAGCAATATATACAATGATTTCAACCGTCTACCTGTTCCATTCATTGTTCTACTTGTCGAATGTTACAAATAATTTCCGTTAAGGGATTAACAATGGGGATCGTAGTTTACTTAAACTTGAAGAACAAAAAATTGGCGAATTGTACTGTTTGGATGCTTTGCACATATGTTTCTTAGACTATATAGAAGCAATATATACAATGATTTCAACCGTCTACCTATTCCATTCATTGTTCTACTTGTCGAAATTTACAAATAATTTCCTTTAAAGGATTAACAATGGGGCTCGTAGTTCACTTAAACTTGAAGAGCAAAAAATTGTCGAATCGTACTGTTTGGATGCTTTGCATATATGTTTCTTAAACTATATAGAAGCAATATATACAATGATTTCAACCGTCTACCTGTTCCATTCATTGTTCTACTTGTCGAAAGTTACAAATAATTTCCGTTAAGGGATTAACAATGGGGATCGTAGTTTACTTAAACTTGTAGAACAAAAAATTGGCGAATTGTACTGTTTGGATGCTTTGCATATATGTTTCTTAGACTATTTAGAAGCAATATATAGAAAGAATTCACCCGTCTACCAGTACTATTCATTGTTCTACTTGTAGAAAGTTACAAATAATTTCCATTTCATGATTATCAATGGGGCTCGCTGTTCACTTAAACTTGAAGATCAAAAAATTGGCGAATTGTACTGTTTGGATGCTTTGCGTACATGTTTCTTAAACTATATGGAAGCAATATATACAAAGATATCAACCGTCTACGTGTTCCAATCATTGTTCTACTTGTCGAAATTTACAAATAATCTCCTTTAAAGGATTAACAATGGGGCTCGTAGTTCACTTAAACTTGAAGAACAAAAAATTGGCGAATTGTACTGTTTGGATGCTTTGCATATATGTTTCTTAGACTATTTAGAAGCAATATATAGAAAGAATTCACCCGTCTACCTGTACTATTCATTGTTCTACTTGTAGAAAGTTACAAATAATTTCCATTTCATGATTATCAATGGGGCTCGCTGTTCACTTAAACTTGAAGATCAAAAAATTGGCGAATTGTACTGTTTGGATGCTTTGCATATATGTTTCTTAGATTATATAGAAGCAATATATACAAAGATTTCAACCGTCTACCTGTTCCATTCATTGTTCTACTTGCCGAAATTTACAAATAATTTCCTTTAAAGGATTAACAATTGGGCTCGTTGTTCACTTAAACTTGAAGATCAAAAAATTGGCGATTGTTACTGTTTAGATGCTTTGCATATATGTTTCTTAGATTATATAGAAGCAATATATACAAAGATTTCAACCGTCTACCTGTTCCATTCATTGTTCTACTTGTCGAAAATTACAAATAATTTCCGATAATCGATTAACCATTGGGGCTCATTGTTCACTTAAACTTGAAAAACAAAAAATTGGCGAATTGTACTGTTTGGATGCTTTGCATATATGTTTCTTAGACTATATAGAAGCAATATATACAAAGAATTCAACCGTCTACCTGTTCCATTCATTGTTTTACTTGTCGAAATTTACAAATAATTTCCGTTAAGGGATTAACAATGGGGATCGTAGTTTACTTAAACTTGAAGAACAAATAATTGGCGAATTGTACTGTTTGGATGCTTTGCATATAGGTTTCCTAGACTATATAGTAGCAACATATACAAAGATTTCAACCGTCTACCTGCTCTATTCATTGTTCTGCTTGTAGAAAGTTACAAATAATTTCCATTTCATGATTATCAATGTGGCTCGTTGTTCACTTAAACTTGAAGGACAAAAAATTGGCGATTGCTGCTGTTGGATGCTTTGCATATATGTTTCTTAGACTATATGGAAGCAATATATACAAAGATTTCAACCGTCTACCTGTTCCATTCATTGTTCTACTTGTCGAAAGTTACAAATAATTTCCGTTTCAAGATTATCAATGGGGCTCGTTGTTCACTTAAACTTGAAGAACATTAATTTCGCGAATGGTACTGTTTGGATGCTTTGCATGTATGTTTCTTAGACTATATAGAAGCAATATATACAATGATTTCAACCGTCTACCTGTTCCATTCATTGTTCTTCTTGTCGAAAGTTACAAATAATTTCCGTTAAAGGATTAACAATGGGGCTCGTTGTTCACTTAAACTTGAAGAACAAAAAATTGGCGAATTGTGCTATTTGGATGTTTTGCATATAGGTTTCCTAGACTATATAGTAGCAACATATACAAAGATTTCAACCGTCTACCTGTTCCATTCATTGTTCTACTTGTCGAAAGTTACAAATAATTTCCGTTAAAGGATTAACAATGGGGCTCGTAGTTCACTTAAACTTGAAGAACAAAAAATTGGCGAATTGTACTGTTTGGATGCTTTGCATACAGGTTTCCTAGACTATATAGTAGCAACATATACAAAGATTTCAACCGTCTACCTGTTCCATTCATTGTTCTACTTGTCGAAAGTTACAAATAATTTCCATTAAAGGATTAACAATGGGGCTCGTAGTTCACTTAAACTTCAAGCACAAAAAATTGGCGAATGGTACTGTTTGGATGCTTTGCATATATGTTTCTTAGACTATATGGAAGCAATATATACAAAGATTTCCACCGTCTACCTGCTCCATTCATTGTTCTACTTGTCGAAATTTACAAATAATTTCCTTTAAAGGATTAACAATGGGGCTCATTGTTCACTTAAACTTGAAGAACAAAAAATTGGCGAATGGTACTGTTTGGATGCTTTGTGTACATGTTTCTTAGCCTATATGGAAGGAATATATACAAAGATTTCAACCGTCTACCTGCTCCATTCATTGTTCTACTTGTCGAAATTTACAAATAATTTCCTTTAAAGGATTAACAATGGGGCTCATTGTTCACTTAAACTTGAAGAACAAAAAATTGGCGAATGGTACTGTTTGGATGCTTTGTGTACATGTTTCTTAGCCTATATGGAAGGAATATATACAAAGATTTCAACCGTCTACCTGCTCCATTCATTGTTCTACTTGTCGAAATTTACAAATAATTTCCTTTAAAGGATCAACAATGGGGCTCATTGTTCACTTAAACTTCAAGAACAAAAAATAGGCGATTGGTACTGTTTGGATGCTTTGCATATATGTATCTTAGACTATATGAAAGCAATATATACAAAGATTTCAACCGTCTACGTGTTCCAATCATTGATCTACATGTCGAAATTTACAAATAATTTCCTTTAAAGGATTAACAATGGGGCTCGTTGTTCACTTAAACTTGAAGAACAATAAATTGGCGAATTGTACTGTTTGGATGCTTTGCATATATGTTTCTTAGCATATATAGAAGCAATTTATACAAAGATATCAACCGTCTACCTGTTCCATTCATTGTTCAACTTGTCGAAAGTTACAAATAATTTCCGTTAATGGATTAACAATGGCGAATTGTACTGTTTGGATGCTTTGCATATAGGTTTCCTAGACTATATAGTAGCAACATATACAAAGATTTCAACCGTCTACCTGTTCTATTCATTGTTCTGCTTGTAGAAAGTTACAAATAATTTCCATTTCATGATTATCAATGGGGCTCGTTGTTCACTAAAACTTGAAGAACAATAAATTCGCGAATGCTACTGTTTGGATGCTTTGCATATATGTTTCATAGACTACATAGAAGCAATATATACAAATATTTCAACCGTCTAACTGTTGCATTCATTGTTCTACTTGTCGAAAGTTACAAATAATTTCCGATAAAGGATTAACAATGGGGCTCATTGTTCACTTAAACTTGAAGTACAAAAAATTGGCGAATTGTACTGTTTGGATGCTTTGCATATAGGTTTCCTAGACTATATAGTAGCAACATATACAAAGATTTCAACCGTCTACCTGTTCTATTCATTGTTCTGCTTGTAGAAAGTTACAAATAATTTCCATTTCATGATTATCAATGGGGTTCGTAGTTCACTTAAACTTGAAGAACAAAAAATTGGCGAATTGTACTGTTTGGATGCTGTGCATATAGGTTTCCTAGACTATATAGTAGCAAGATATACAAAGATTTCAAACGTCTACCTGTTCCATTGATTGTTCTACTTGTCGAAAGTTACAAATAATTTCCGATAAAGTATTAACAATGGGCTCATTGTTCACTTAAACTTGAAGAACAAAAAATTGGCGAATGGTACTGTTTGGATGCTTTGCATATATGTTTCTTAAACTATATGGCAGCAATATATACAAAGATTTCAACCGTCTACCTGCTCCATTCATTGTTCTACTTGTCGAAATTTACAAATAATTTCCTTTAAAGGATTAACAATGGGGATCGTAGTTCACTTAAACTTGAAGAACAATAAATTGGCGAATTGTACTGTTTGGATGCTTTGCATATATGTTTCTTATACTATATGGAAGCAATATATACAAAGATTTCAACCGTCTACCTGCTCCATTCATTGTTCTACTTGTCGAAAGTTACAAATAATTTCCGATAAAGGATTAACAATGGGGCTCATTGTTCACTTAAACTTGAAGAACAAAAAATTGGCGAATGGTACTGTTTGGATGCTTTGCATATATGTCTCTTAGACTATATGGAAGCAATATATACAAAGATTTCAACCGTCTACCTGCTCCATTCATTGTTCTACTTGTCGAAATTTACAAATAATTTCCTTTAAAGGATTAGCAATGGGGCTCATTGTTCACTTAAACTTGAAGAACAAAAAATTGGCGAATGGTACTGTTTGGATGCTTTGCATATATGTTTCTTAGACTATATAGAAGCAATATATACAAAGATTTCAACCGTCTACCTGTTCCATTCATTGTTCAACTTGTCGAAAGTTACAAATAATTTCCGTTAAAGGATTAACAATGGGGATCGTAGTTCACTTAAACTTGAAGAACAAAAAATTGGCGAATGGTACTGTTTGGATGCTTTGTGTACATGTTTCTTAGCCTATATGGAAGGAATATATACAAAGATTTCAACCGTCTACCTGCTCCATTCATTGTTCTACTTGTCGAAATTTACAAATAATTTCCTTTAAAGGATTAACATTGGGGCTCATTGTTCACTTAAACTTGAAGAACAAAAAATTGGCGAATGGTACTGTTTGGATGCTTTGTGTACATGTTTCTTAGCCTATATGGAAGGAATATATACAAAGATTTCAACCGTCTACCTGTTCCATTCATTGTTCTACTTGTCGAAAGTTACAAATAATTGACGTTAAAGGATTAACAATGGGGCTCGTAGTTCACTTAAACTTGAAGAACAATAAATTGGCGAATTGTACTGTTTGGATGCTTTGCATATATGTTTCTTAGACTATATAGAAGCAATATATACAAAGATTTCAACCGTCTACCTGTCCATTCATTGTTCCACTTGTCGAAAGTTACAAATAATTTCCTTTAAAGGATTAACAATGGGGCTCGTAGTTCGCTGAAACTTGAAGAACATTAATTTCGCGAATGGTACTGTTTGGATGCTTTGCATATGTGTTTCTTAGACTATATAGAAGCAATATATACAAAGATTTCAACCGTCTACCTGTTCCATTCATTGTTCTACTTGTCGAAAGTTACAAATAATTTCCTTTAAAGGATTAACAATGGGGCTCGTTGTTCACTTAAACTTGAAGAACAAAAAATTGGCGAATGGTACTGTTTGGATGCTTTGTGTACATGTTTCTTAGCCTATATGGAAGGAATATATACAAAGATTTCAACCGTCTACCTGCTCCATTCATTGTTCTACTTGTCGAAATTTACAAATAATTTCCTTTAAAGGATTAACAATGGGGCTCATTGTTCACTTAAACTTGAAGAACAAAAAATTGGCGAATGGTACTGTTTGGATGCTTTGTGTACATGTTTCTTAGCCTATATGGAAGGAATATATACAAAGATTTCAACCGTCTACCTGCTCCATTCATTGTTCTACTTGTCGAAATTTACAAATAATTTCCTTTAAAGGATCAACAATGGGGCTCATTGTTCACTTAAACTTCAAGTACAAAAAATAGGCGATTGGTACTGTTTGGATGCTTTGCATATATGTATCTTAGACTATATGAAAGCAATATATACAAAGATTTCAACCGTCTACGTGTTCCAATCATTGATCTACATGTCGAAATTTACAAATAATTTCCTTTAAAGGATTAACAATGGGGCTCGTTGTTCACTTAAACTTGAAGAACAATAAATTGGCGAATTGTACTGTTTGGATGCTTTGCATATATGTTTCTTAGACTATATAGAAGCAATATATACAATGATTTCAACCGTCTACCTGTTCCATTCATTGTTCTACTTGTCGAAAGTTACAAATAATTTCCGTTAAGGGATTAACAATGGGGATCGTAGTTTACTTAAACTTGTAGAACAAAAAATTGGCGAATTGTACTGTTTGGATGCTTTGCATATATGTTTCTTAGACTATTTAGAAGCAATATATAGAAAGAATTCACCCGTCTACCAGTACTATTCATTGTTCTACTTGTAGAAAGTTACAAATAATTTCCATTTCATGATTATCAATGGGGCTCGCTGTTCACTTAAACTTGAAGATCAAAAAATTGGCGAATTGTACTGTTTGGATGCTTTGCGTACATGTTTCTTAGACTATATGGAAGCAATATATACAAAGATATCAACCGTCTACGTGTTCCAATCATTGTTCTACTTGTCGAAATTTACAAATAATCTCCTTTAAAGGATTAACAATGGGGCTCGTAGTTCACTTAAACTTGAAGAACAAAAAATTGGCGAATTGTACTGATTGGATGCTTTGCATTTATGTTTCTTAGCATATAAAGAAGCAATTTATACAAAGATATCAACCGTCTACCTGTTCCATTCATTGTTCAACTTGTCGAAAGTTACAAATAATTTCCGTTAAAGGATTAACAATGGGGATCGTAGTTCACTTAAACTTGAAGAACAATAAATTGGCGAATTGTACTGTTTGGATGCTTTGCATATATGTTTCTTATACTATATGGAAGCAATATATACAAAGATTTCAACCGTCTACCTGCTCCATTCATTGTTCAACTTGTCGAAATTTACAAATAATTTCCTTTAAAGGATCAACAATGGGGCTCGTAGTTCACTTAATCTTGAAGAACAAAAAATTGGCGAATTGTACTGATTGGATGCTTTGCATTTATGTTTCTTAGCATATATAGAAGCAATTTATACAAAGATATCAACCGTCTACCTGTTCCATTCATTGTTCAACTTGTCGAAAGTTACAAATAATTTCCGTTAATGGATTAACAATGGCGAATTGTACTGTTTGGATGCTTTGCATATAGGTTTCCTAGACTATATAGTAGCAACATATACAAAGATTTCAACCGTCTACCTGTTCTATTCATTGTTCTGCTTGTAGAAAGTTACAAATAATTTCCATTTCATGATTATCAATGGGGCTCGTTGTTCACTAAAACTTGAAGAACAATAAATTCGCGAATGCTACTGTTTGGATGCTTTGCATATATGTTTCATAGACTACATAGAAGCAATATATACAAATATTTCAACCGTCTAACTGTTGCATTCATTGTTCTACTTGTCGAAAGTTACAAATAATTTCCGATAAAGGATTAACAATGGGGCTCATTGTTCACTTAAACTTGAAGTACAAAAAATTGGCGAATTGTACTGTTTGGATGCTTTGCATATAGGTTTCCTAGACTATATAGTAGCAACATATACAAAGATTTCAACCGTCTACCTGTTCTATTCATTGTTCTGCTTGTAGAAAGTTACAAATAATTTCCATTTCATGATTATCAATGGGGTTCGTAGTTCACTTAAACTTGAAGAACAAAAAATTGGCGAATTGTACTGTTTGGATGCTGTGCATATAGGTTTCCTAGACTATATAGTAGCAAGATATACAAAGATTTCAAACGTCTACCTGTTCCATTGATTGTTCTACTTGTCGAAAGTTACAAATAATTTCCGATAAAGTATTAACAATGGGCTCATTGTTCACTTAAACTTGAAGAACAAAAAATTGGCGAATGGTACTGTTTGGATGCTTTGCATATATGTTTCTTAGACTATATGGCAGCAATATATACAAAGATTTCAACCGTCTACCTGCTCCATTCATTGTTCTACTTGTCGAAATTTACAAATAATTTCCTTTAAAGGATTAACAATGGGGATCGTAGTTCACTTAAACTTGAAGAACAATAAATTGGCGAATTGTACTGTTTGGATGCTTTGCATATATGTTTCTTATACTATATGGAAGCAATATATACAAAGATTTCAACCGTCTACCTGCTCCATTCATTGTTCTACTTGTCGAAAGTTACAAATAATTTCCGATAAAGGATTAACAATGGGGCTCATTGTTCACTTAAACTTGAAGAACAAAAAATTGGCGAATGGTACTGTTTGGATGCTTTGCATATATGTCTCTTAGACTATATGGAAGCAATATATACAAAGATTTCAACCGTCTACCTGCTCCATTCATTGTTCTACTTGTCGAAATTTACAAATAATTTCCTTTAAAGGATTAGCAATGGGGCTCATTGTTCACTTAAACTTGAAGAACAAAAAATTGGCGAATGGTACTGTTTGGATGCTTTGCATATATGTTTCTTAGACTATATAGAAGCAATATATACAAAGATTTCAACCGTCTACCTGTTCCATTCATTGTTCAACTTGTCGAAAGTTACAAATAATTTCCGTTAAAGGATTAACAATGGGGATCGTAGTTCACTTAAACTTGAAGAACAAAAAATTGGCGAATGGTACTGTTTGGATGCTTTGTGTACATGTTTCTTAGCCTATATGGAAGGAATATATACAAAGATTTCAACCGTCTACCTGCTCCATTCATTGTTCTACTTGTCGAAATTTACAAATAATTTCCTTTAAAGGATTAACATTGGGGCTCATTGTTCACTTAAACTTGAAGAACAAAAAATTGGCGAATGGTACTGTTTGGATGCTTTGTGTACATGTTTCTTAGCCTATATGGAAGGAATATATACAAAGATTTCAACCGTCTACCTGTTCCATTCATTGTTCTACTTGTCGAAAGTTACAAATAATTGACGTTAAAGGATTAACAATGGGGCTCGTAGTTCACTTAAACTTGAAGAACAATAAATTGGCGAATTGTACTGTTTGGATGCTTTGCATATATGTTTCTTAGACTATATAGAAGCAATATATACAAAGATTTCAACCGTCTACCTGTCCATTCATTGTTCCACTTGTCGAAAGTTACAAATAATTTCCTTTAAAGGATTAACAATGGGGCTCGTAGTTCGCTGAAACTTGAAGAACATTAATTTCGCGAATGGTACTGTTTGGATGCTTTGCATATGTGTTTCTTAGACTATATAGAAGCAATATATACAAAGATTTCAACCGTCTACCTGTTCCATTCATTGTTCTACTTGTCGAAAGTTACAAATAATTTCCTTTAAAGGATTAACAATGGGGCTCGTAGTTCACTTAAACTTGAAGAACATTAATTTCGCGAATGGTACTGTTTGGATGCTTTGCATGTATGTTTCTTAGACTATATAGAAGCAATATATACAATGATTTCAACCGTCTACCTGTTCCATTCATTGTTCTTCTTGTCGAAAGTTACAAATAATTTCCGTTAAAGGATTAACAATGGGGCTCGTTGTTCACTTAAACTTGAAGAACAAAAAATTGGCGAATTGTGCTATTTGGATGTTTTGCATATAGGTTTCCTAGACTATATAGTAGCAACATATACAAAGATTTCAACCGTCTACCTGTTCCATTCATTGTTCTACTTGTCGAAAGTTACAAATAATTTCCCTTAAAGTATTAACAATGGGGATCGTACTTCACTTAAACTTGAAGAACAAAAAATTGGCGAATTGTACTGATTGGATGCTTTGCATTTATGTTTCTTAGCATATATAGAAGCAATTTATACAAAGATATCAACCGTCTACCTGTTCCATTCATTGTTCAACTTGTCGAAAGTTACAAATAATTTCCGTTAATGGATTAACAATGGCGAATTGTACTGTTTGGATGCTTTGCATATAGGTTTCCTAGACTATATAGTAGCAACATATACAAAGATTTCAACCGTCTACCTGTTCTATTCATTGTTCTGCTTGTAGAAAGTTACAAATAATTTCCATTTCATGATTATCAATGGGGCTCGTTGTTCACTAAAACTTGAAGAACAATAAATTCGCGAATTGTACTGTTTGGATGCTTTGCATATAGGTTTCCTAGACTATATAGTAGCAATATATACAAAGATTTCAACCGTCTACCTGTTCCATTCATTGTTCTACTAGTCGAATGTTACAAATAATTTCCGTTAAAGGATTAACAATGAGGCTCGTAGTTCACTTAAACTTGAAGAACAAAAAATTGGCGAATTGTACTGTTTGGATGCTTTGCATACAGGTTTCCTAGACTATATAGTAGCAACATATACAAAGGTTTCAACCGTCTACCTGTTCCATTCATTGTTCTACTTGTCGAAAGTTACAAATAATTTCCGTTAAAGGATTAACAATGGGGCTCGTAGTTCACTTAAACTTCAAGCACAAAAAATTGGCGAATGGTACTGTTTGGATGCTTTGCATATATGTTTCTTAGACTATATGGAAGCAATATATACAAAGATTTCCACCGTCTACCTGCTCCATTCATTGTTCTACTTGTCGAAATTTACAAATAATTTCCTTTAAAGGATTAACAATGGGGCTCATTGTTCACTTAAACTTGAAGAACAAAAAATTGGCGAATGGTACTGTTTGGATGCTTTGTGTACATGTTTCTTAGCCTATATGGAAGGAATATATACAAAGATTTCAACCGTCTACCTGCTCCATTCATTGTTCTACTTGTCGAAATTTACAAATAATTTCCTTTAAAGGATTAACAATGGGGCTCATTGTTCACTTAAACTTGAAGAACAAAAAATTGGCGAATGGTACTGTTTGGATGCTTTGTGTACATGTTTCTTAGCCTATATGGAAGGAATATATACAAAGATTTCAACCGTCTACCTGCTCCATTCATTGTTCTACTTGTCGAAATTTACAAATAATTTCCTTTAAAGGATCAACAATGGGGCTCATGGTTCACTTAAACTTCAAGAACAAAAAATAGGCGATTGGTACTGTTTGGATGCTTTGCATATATGTATCTTAGACTATATGAAAGCAATATATACAAAGATTTCAACCGTCTACGTGTTCCAATCATTGATCTACATGTCGAAATTTACAAATAATTTCCTTTAAAGGATTAACAATGGGGCTCGTTGTTCACTTAAACTTGAAGAACAATAAATTGGCGAATTGTACTGTTTGGATGCTTTGCATATATGTTTCTTATACTACATAGAAGCAACATATACAATGATTTCAACCGTCTACCTGTTCCATGCATTGTTCTACTTGTCGATATTTACAAATAATTTCCTTTAAAGGATTAACAATTGGGCTCATTCTTCACTTAAACTTGAAGAACAAAAAATTGGCGTATGGTACTGTTTGGATGCTTTGAAAATATGTTTCTTAGCCTATATGGAAGGAATATATACAAAGATTTCAACCGTCTACCTGCTCCATTCATTGTTCTACTTGTCGAAATTTACAAATAATTTCCTTTAAAGGATTAGCAATGGGGCTCATTGTTCACTTAAACTTGAAGAACAAAAAATTGGCGAATGGTACTGTTTGGATGCTTTGCATATATGTTTCTTAGACTATATAGAAGCAATATATACAAAGATTTCAACCGTCTACCTGTTCCATTCATTGTTCAACTTGTCGAAAGTTACAAATAATTTCCGTTAAAGGATTAACAATGGGGATCGTAGTTCACTTAAACTTGAAGAACAAAAAATTGGCGAATGGTACTGTTTGGATGCTTTGTGTACATGTTTCTTAGCCTATATGGAAGGAATATATACAAAGATTTCAACCGTCTACCTGCTCCATTCATTGTTCTACTTGTCGAAATTTACAAATAATTTCCTTTAAAGGATTAACATTGGGGCTCATTGTTCACTTAAACTTGAAGAACAATAAATTGGCGAATTGTACTGTTTGGATGCTTTGCATATATGTTTCTTAGACTATATAGAAGCAATATATACAAAGATTTCAACCGTCTACCTGTTCCATTCATTGTTCCACTTGTCGAAAGTTACAAATAATTTCCTTTAAAGGATTAACAATGGGGCTCGTAGTTCGCTGAAACTTGAAGAACATTAATTTCGCAAATGGTACTGTTTGGATGCTTTGCATATATGTTTCTTAGACTATATAGAAGCAATATATACAAAGATTTCAACCGTCTACCTGTTCCATTCATTGTTCTACTTGTCGAAAGTTACAAATAATTTCCTTTAAAGGATTAACAATGGGGCTCGTAGTTCACTTAAACTTGAAGAACATTAATTTCGCGAATGGTACTGTTTGGATGCTTTGCATGTATGTTTCTTAGACTATATAGAAGCAATATATACAATGATTTCAACCGTCTACCTGTTCCATTCATTGTTCTTCTTGTCGAAAGTTACAAATAATTTCCGTTAAAGGATTAACAATGGGGCTCGTTGTTCACTTAAACTTGAAGAACTATAAATTGGCGAATTGTACTGTTTGGATGCTTTGCATATATGTTTCTTAGACTATATAGAAGCAATATATACAAAGATTTCAACCGTCTACCTGTTCCATTCATTGTTCTACTTGTCGAAAGTTACAAATAATTGACGTTAAAGGATTAACAATGGGGCTCGTAGTTCACTTAAACTTGAAGAACAATAAATTGGCGAATTGTACTGTTTGGATGCTTTGCATATATGTTTCTTAGACTATATAGAAGCAATATATACAAAGATTTCAACCGTCTACCTGTCCATTCATTGTTCCACTTGTCGAAAGTTACAAATAATTTCCTTTAAAGGATTAACAATGGGGCTCGTAGTTCGCTGAAACTTGAAGAACATTAATTTCGCGAATGGTACTGTTTGGATGCTTTGCATATATGTTTCTTAGACTATATAGAAGCAATATATACAAAGATTTCAACCGTCTACCTGTTCCATTCATTGTTCTACTTGTCGAAAGTTAGAAATAATTTCCTTTAAAGGATTAACAATGGGGCTCGTAGTTCACTTAAACTTGAAGAACATTAATTTCGCGAATGGTACTGTTTGGATGCTTTGCATGTATGTTTCTTAGACTATATAGAAGCAATATATACAATGATTTCAACCGTCTACATGTTCCATTCATTGTTCTTCTTGTCGAAAGTTACAAATAATTTCCGTTAAAGGATTAACAATGGGGCTCGTTGTTCACTTAAACTTGAAGAACAAAAAATTGGCGAATTGTGCTATTTGGATGTTTTGCATATAGGTTTCCTAGACTATATAGTAGCAACATATACAAAGATTTCAACCGTCTACCTGTTCCATTCATTGTTCTACTTGTCGAAAGTTACAAATAATTTCCCTTAAAGTATTAACAATGGGGATCGTACTTCACTTAAACTTGAAGAACAAAAAATTGGCGAATTGTACTGATTGGATGCTTTGCATTTATGTTTCTTAGCATATATAGAAGCAATTTATACAAAGATATCAACCGTCTACCTGTTCCATTCATTGTTCAACTTGTCGAAAGTTACAAATAATTTCCGTTAATGGATTAACAATGGCGAATTGTACTGTTTGGATGCTTTGCATATAGGTTTCCTAGACTATATAGTAGCAACATATACAAAGATTTCAACCGTCTACCTGTTCTATTCATTGTTCTGCTTGTAGAAAGTTACAAATAATTTCCATTTCATGATTATCAATGGGGCTCGTTGTTCACTAAAACTTGAAGAACAATAAATTCGCGAATTGTACTGTTTGGATGCTTTGCATATAGGTTTCCTAGACTATATAGTAGCAATATATACAAAGATTTCAACCGTCTACCTGTTCCATTCATTGTTCTACTTGTCGAAAGTTACAAATAATTTCCGTTAAGGGATTAACAATGGGGATCGTAGTTTACTTAAACTTGAAGAACAAGAAATTGGCGAATTGTACTGTTTGGATGCTTTGCATATATGTTTCTTAGACTATATAGAAGCAATATATACAAAGATTTCAACCGTCTACCTGTTGCATTCATTGTTCCACTTGTCGAAAGTTACAAATAATTTCCGATAAAGGATTAACAATGGGGCTCATTGTTCACTTAAACTTGAAGAACAAGGAATTGGCGAATGGTACTGTTTGGATGCTTTGCATGTATGTTTCTTAGACTATATAGAAGCAATATATACAATGATTTCAACCGTCTACCTGTTCCATTCATTGTTCTTCTTGTCGAAAGTTACAAATAATTTCCGTTAAAGGATTAACAATGGGGCTCGTTGTTCACTTAAACTTGAAGAACTATAAATTGGCGAATTGTACTGTTTGGATGCTTTGCATATATGTTTCTTAGACTATATAGAAGCAATATATACAAAGATTTCAACCGTCTACCTGTTCCATTCATTGTTCTACTTGTCGAAAGTTACAAATAATTGACGTTAAAGGATTAACAATGGGGCTCGTAGTTCACTTAAACTTGAAGAACAATAAATTGGCGAATTGTACTGTTTGGATGCTTTGCATATATGTTTCTTAGACTATATAGAAGCAATATATACAAAGATTTCAACCGTCTACCTGTCCATTCATTGTTCCACTTGTCGAAAGTTACAAATAATTTCCTTTAAAGGATTAACAATGGGGCTCGTAGTTCGCTGAAACTTGAAGAACATTAATTTCGCGAATGGTACTGTTTGGATGCTTTGCATATATGTTTCTTAGACTATATAGAAGCAATATATACAAAGATTTCAACCGTCTACCTGTTCCATTCATTGTTCTACTTGTCGAAAGTTAGAAATAATTTCCTTTAAAGGATTAACAATGGGGCTCGTAGTTCACTTAAACTTGAAGAACATTAATTTCGCGAATGGTACTGTTTGGATGCTTTGCATGTATGTTTCTTAGACTATATAGAAGCAATATATACAATGATTTCAACCGTCTACCTGTTCCATTCATTGTTCTTCTTGTCGAAAGTTACAAATAATTTCCGTTAAAGGATTAACAATGGGGCTCGTTGTTCACTTAAACTTGAAGAACAAAAAATTGGCGAATTGTGCTATTTGGATGTTTTGCATATAGGTTTCCTAGACTATATAGTTGCAACATATACAAAGATTTCAACCGTCTACCTGTTCCATTCATTGTTCTACTTGTCGAAAGTTACAAATAATTTCCCTTAAAGTATTAACAATGGGGATCGTACTTCACTTAAACTTGAAGAACAAAAAATTGGCGAATTGTACTGATTGGATGCTTTGCATTTATGTTTCTTAGCATATATAGAAGCAATTTATACAAAGATATCAACCGTCTACCTGTTCCATTCATTGTTCAACTTGTCGAAAGTTACAAATAATTTCCGTTAATGGATTAACAATGGCGAATTGTACTGTTTGGATGCTTTGCATATAGGTTTCCTAGACTATATAGTAGCAACATATACAAAGATTTCAACCGTCTACCTGTTCTATTCATTGTTCTGCTTGTAGAAAGTTACAAATAATTTCCATTTCATGATTATCAATGGGGCTCGTTGTTCACTAAAACTTGAAGAACAATAAATTCGCGAATTGTACTGTTTGGATGCTTTGCATATAGGTTTCCTAGACTATATAGTAGCAATATATACAAAGATTTCAACCGTCTACCTGTTCCATTCATTGTTCTACTTGTCGAAAGTTACAAATAATTTCCGTTAAGGGATTAACAATGGGGATCGTAGTTTACTTAAACTTGAAGAACAAGAAATTGGCGAATTGTACTGTTTGGATGCTTTGCATATATGTTTCTTAGACTATATAGAAGCAATATATACAAAGATTTCAACCGTCTACCTGTTGCATTCATTGTTCCACTTGTCGAAAGTACAAATAATTTCCGATAAAGGATTAACAATGGGGCTCATTGTTCACTTAAACTTGAAGAACAAGGAATTGGCGAATGGTACTGTTTGGATGCTTTGCATATATGTTTCTTAGACTATATAGAAGCAATATGTACAAAGATTTCAACAGTCTAACTGTTCTAGTCATTGTTCTACTTGTAGAAAGTTACAAATAATTTCCCTTTCATGATTATCAATGGGGCTCGTTGTTCACTTAAACTTGAAGAACAATAAATTGGCGAATGGTACTGTTTGGATGCTTTGCATATATGTTTCTTAGACTATATAGAAGCAATATATACAATGATTTCAACCGTCTAGCTGTTCTGTTCATTGTTCTACTTGTAGAAAGTTACAAATAATTTCCGTTTCATGATTATCAATGGGGCTCGTAGTTCACTTAAACATGAAGAACAAAAAATTGGCGAATTGTAATGTTTGGATGCTTTGCATATATGTTTCTTAGACTATATAGAAGCAATATATACAATGATTTCAACCGTCTACCTGTTCCATTCATTGTTCTACTTGTCGAAATTTACAAATAATTTCCGTTAAAGGATTAACAATGGGGCTCGTAGTCCACTTACACTTGATGAACAAAAAATTGGCGAATTGTACTGTTTGGATGCTTTCTATATATGTTTCTTAGACTATATGGAAGCAATATATACAAAGATTTCAACCGTTTACCTGTTCCATTCATTGTTCTACTTGTCGAAAGTTACAAATAATTTCCGTTAAAGGATTAACAATGGGGCCCGATGTTCACTTAAACTTGAAGAACAATAAATTGACGAATTGTACTGTTTGGATTATTTGCATATATGTTTCTTAGACTATATAGATGCAATATATACAAAGATTTCATCCGTCTACCTGTTCCATTCATTGTTCTACTTGTCGAAAGTTACAAATAATTTGCGTTAAAGGATTAACAATGGGGCTCGTAGTTCACTTAAACTTGAAGAACAAAAAATTGGCGAATGTTACTGTTTGGATGCTTTGCATATATGTTTCCTAGACTATATAGAAGCAACATATACAAATATTTCAACCGTCTACCTGTTCTATTCATTGTTCTACTTGTAGAAAATTACAATTAATTTCCGTTAAAGGATTAACAATGGGGCTCGTAGTTCACTGAAACTTGAAGAACAAAAAATTGGCGAATTGTACTGTTTGGATGCTTTGCATATATGTTTCTTAGACTATATAGATGCAATATATACAAAGATTTCATCCGTCTACCTGTTCCATTCATTGTTCTACTTGTCGAAATTTACAAATAATTTCCTTTAAAGGATTAACAATGGGGCTCGTAGTTCAGTTAAACTTGAAGAACAAAAAATTGGCGAATTGTACTGTTTGGATTCTTAGCATATATGTTTCTTAGACTATATAGAAGCAATATATAGAAAGATTTCACCCGTCTACGTGTACTATTCATTGTTCTACTTGTAGAAAGTTACAAATAATTTCCGTTAAAGGATTAACAATGGGGATCGTAGTTCACTTAAACTTGAAGAACAAAAAATTGGCGAATGGTACTGTTTGGATGCTTTGCATATATGTTTCTTAGACTATTTAGAAGCAATATATAGAAAGATTTCACCCGTCTACCTGTACTATTCATTGATCTACTTGTAGAAAGTTACAAATAATTTCCATTTCATGATTATCAATGGGGCTCGCTGTTCACTTAAACTTGAAGATCAAAAAATTGGCAAATGGTATTGTTTGGAAGCTTTGCGTACATGTTTCTTAGACTATATGGAAGCAATATATACAAAGATTTCAACAGTCTACGTGTTCCAATCATTGTTCTACTTGTCGAAATTTACAAATAATTTCCTTTAAAGGATTAACAATGGGGCTCGTTGTTCACTTAAACTTGAAGAACAATAAATTGGCGAATGGTACTGTTTGGATGCATTGCATATATGTTTCTTAGACTATATGGAAGCAATATATACAAAGATTTCAACCGTCTACGTGTTCCAATCATTGTTCTACTTGTAGAAAGTTACAATTAATTTCCGTTAAAGGATTAACAATGGGGCTCGTAGTTCACTTAAACTTGAAGAACAAAAAATTGGCGAATTGTACTGTTTGGATGCTTTGCATATTTGTTTCGTAGACTATATAGAAGCAATATATACAATGATTTCAACCGTCTACATGATCCATTCATTGTTCTACTTGTCGAAATTTACAAATAATTTCCTTTAAAGGATTAACAATGGGGCTCATTGTTCACTTAAACTTGAAGAACAAAAAATTGGCGAATTGTACTGTTCGGATGCTTCGCAAATATGTTTCTTAGACTATATAGAAGCAATATATAATAATATTTCAACCGTCTATGTGTTCCAATCATTGTTCTACTTGTCGAAATTTACAAATAATTTCCTTTACAGGATTAACAATGGGGCTCGTTGTTCACTTAAACTTGAAGACCAATAAATTGGCGAATGGTACTGTTTGGATGCTTTGCATATATGTTTCTTAGACTATATAGAAGCAATGTATACAAAGATTTCAACCGTCTACCTGTTCCATTCATTGTTCTACTTGTCGAAAGTTACAAATAATTTCCGATAAAGGATTAACCATTGGGGCTCATTGTTCACATAAACTTGGAAAACAAAAAATTGGCGAATTGTACTGTTTGGATGCTTTGCATATATGTTTCTTAGACTATATGGAAGCAATATATACAATGATTTCAACCGTCTACCTATTCCATTCATTGTTCTACTAGTCGAAATTTACAAATAATTTCCTTTAAAGGATTAACAATGGGGCTCATTGTTCACTTAAACTTGAAAAACAAAAAATTGGCGAATTGTACTGTTTGGATCCTTTGCAAATATGTTTCTTAGACTATATAGACGCAATATATACAAGGATTTCAACCGTCTACCTGTTCCATTCATTGTTCTACTTGTCGAATGTTACAAATAATTACCGATAAAGGATTAACCATTGGGGCTCATTGTTCACTTAAACTTGAAGAACAAAAAATTGGCGAATTGTACTGTTTGGATGCTTTGCATATATGTTTCTTAGACTATATAGAAGCAATATATACAAAGATTTCAACCGTCTACCTTTTCCATTCATTGTTCTACTTGTCGAAAGTTACAAATAATTTCCGATAAAGGATTAACAATGGGGCTCATTGTTCAATTAAACTTGAAGAACAATAAATTGGCGAATTGTACTGTTAGGATGCTTTGCACGTATGTTTCTTAGACTATATAGAAGCAATATATACAAAGATTTCAACTGTCTACCTGTTCCATTCATTGTTCTACTTGTCGAAAGTTACAAATAATTTCCGATAAAGGATTAACCATTGGGGCTCATTGTTCACTTAAACTTGAGGAACAAAAAATTGGCGAATTGTACTGTTTGGATGCTTTGCATATATGTTTCTTAGACTATATAGAAGCAACATATACAAAGATTTCAACCGTCTACCTGTTCTATTCATTGTTCTACTTGTAAAAAGTTACAAATAATTTCCGTTTCATGATTATCAATGGGGCTCGTTGTTCACTTAAACTTGAAGAACAAAAAATTGGTGAAAGGTACTGTTTGGATGCTTTGCATATATGTTTCGTAGATTATATAGAAGCAATATATACAAAGACTTTAACCGTCTACCTGTACCATTCATTGTTCTGCTTGTCGAAAGTTACAAATAATTTCCTTTAAAGGATTAACAATGGGGCTCGTAGTTCACTTAAACTTGAAGAACAAGAAATTGGCGTATTGTACTGTTTGGATGCTTTGCATATATGTTTCTTAGATTATATAGAAGCAATATATACAAAGACTTTAACCGTCTACCTGTACCATTCATTGTTCTGCTTGTCGAAAGTTACAAATAATTTGCTTTAAAGGATTAACAATGGGGCTCGTAGTTCACTTAAACTTGAAGAACAAAAAATTGGCGAATTGTACTGTTTGGATGCTTTGCATATATGTTTCTTAGACTATATAGAAGCAATATATACAAAGATTTCAACCGTCTACCTTTTCCATTCATTGTTCTACTTGTCGAAAGTTACAAATAATTTCCGATAAAGGATTAACCATTGGGGCTCATTGTTCACTTAAACTTGAGGAACAAAAAATTGGCGAATTGTACTGTTTGGATGCTTTGCATATATGTATCTTAGACTATATAGAAGCAACATATACAAAGATTTCAACCGTCTACCTGTTCTATTCATTGTTCTACTTGTAAAAAGTTACAAATAATTTCCGTTTCATGATTATCAATGGGGCTCGTTGTTCACTTAAACTTGAAGAACAAAAAATTGGTGAAAGGTACTGTTTGGATGCTTTGCATATATGTTTCTTAGATTATATAGAAGCAATATATACAAAGACTTTAACCGTCTACCTGTACCATTCATTGTTCTGCTTGTCGAAAGTTACAAATAATTTCCTTTAAAGGATTAACAATGGGGCTCGTAGTTCAATTAAACTTGAAGAACAAGAAATTGGCGTATTGTACTGTTTGGATGCTTTGCATATATGTTTCTTAGACTATATAGAAGCAATATATACAATGATTTCAACCGTCTACCTGTTCCATTCATTGTTCTACTTGTCGAAAATTACAAATAATTTCCGATAAAGGATTAACCATTGGGGCTTGTTGTTCACTTAAACTTGAAGAACAATAAATTGGCGAATTGTACTGTTAGGATGCTTTGCACGTATGTTTCTTAGACTATATAGAAGCAATATATACAAAGATTTCAACTGTCTAATTGTTCCATTCATTGTTCTACTTGTCGAATGTTACAAATAATTTCCGATAAAGGATTAACCATTGGGGCTCATTGTTCACTTAAACTTGAGGAACAAAAAATTGGCGAATTGTACTGTTTGGATGCTTTGCATATATGTTTCTTAGACTATATGGAAGCAATATATACAATGATTTCAACCGTCTACCTATTCCATTCATTGTTCTACTAGTCGAAATTTACAAATAATTTCCTTTAAAGGATTAACAATGGGGCTCATTGTTCACTTAAACTTGAAAAACAAAAAATTGGCGAATTGTACTGTTTGGATCCTTTGCAAATATGTTTCTTAGACTATATAGACGCAATATATACAAGGATTTCAACCGTCTACCTGTTCCATTCATTGTTCTACTTGTCGAATGTTACAAATAATTACCGATAAAGGATTAACCATTGGGGCTCATTGTTCACTTAAACTTGAAGAACAAAAAATTGGCGAATTGTACTGTTTGGATGCTTTGCATATATGTTTCTTAGACTATATAGAAGCAATATATACAAAGATTTCAACCGTCTACCTGCTCCATTCATTGTTCTACTTGTCGAAATTTACAAATAATTTCCTTTAAAGGATCAACAATGGGGCTCATGGTTCACTTAAACTTCAAGAACAAAAAATAGGCGATTGGTACTGTTTGGATGCTTTGCATATATGTATCTTAGACTATATGAAAGCAATATATACAAAGATTTCAACCGTCTACGTGTTCCAATCATTGATCTACATGTCGAAATTTACAAATAATTTCCTTTAAAGGATTAACAATGGGGCTCGTTGTTCACTTAAACTTGAAGAACAATAAATTGGCGAATTGTACTGTTTGGATGCTTTGCATATATGTTTCTTATACTACATAGAAGCAACATATACAATGATTTCAACCGTCTACCTGTTCCATGCATTGTTCTACTTGTCGCTATTTACAAATAATTTCCTTTAAAGGATTAACAATTGGGCTCATTCTTCACTTAAACTTGAAGAACAAAAAATTGGCGTATGGTACTGTTTGGATGCTTTGAAAATATGTTTCTTAGCCTATATGGAAGGAATATATACAAAGATTTCAACCGTCTACCTGCTCCATTCATTGTTCTACTTGTCGAAATTTACAAATAATTTCCTTTAAAGGATTAGCAATGGGGCTCATTGTTCACTTAAACTTGAAGAACAAAAAATTGGCGAATGGTACTGTTTGGATGCTTTGCATATATGTTTCTTAGACTATATAGAAGCAATATATACAAAGATTTCAACCGTCTACCTGTTCCATTCATTGTTCAACTTGTCGAAAGTTACAAATAATTTCCGTTAAAGGATTAACAATGGGGATCGTAGTTCACTTAAACTTGAAGAACAAAAAATTGGCGAATGGTACTGTTTGGATGCTTTGTGTACATGTTTCTTAGCCTATATGGAAGGAATATATACAAAGATTTCAACCGTCTACCTGCTCCATTCATTGTTCTACTTGTCGAAATTTACAAATAATTTCCTTTAAAGGATTAACATTGGGGCTCATTGTTCACTTAAACTTGAAGAACAATAAATTGGCGAATTGTACTGTTTGGATGCTTTGCATATATGTTTCTTATACTATATAGAAGCAACATATACAATGATTTCAACCGTCTACCTGTTCCATTCATTGTTCTACTTGTCGAAAGTTACAAATAATTGACGTTAAAGGATTAACAATGGGGCTCGTAGTTCACTTAAACTTGAAGAACAATAAATTGGCGAATTGTACTGTTTGGATGCTTTGCATATATGTTTCTTAGACTATATAGAAGCAATATATACAAAGATTTCAACCGTCTACCTGTTCCATTCATTGTTCCACTTGTCGAAAGTTACAAATAATTTCCTTTAAAGGATTAACAATGGGGCTCGTAGTTCGCTGAAACTTGAAGAACATTAATTTCGCGAATGGTACTGTTTGGATGCTTTGCATATATGTTTCTTAGACTATATAGAAGCAATATATACAAAGATTTCAACCGTCTACCTGTTCCATTCATTGTTCTACTTGTCGAAAGTTACAAATAATTTCCTTTAAAGGATTAACAATGGGGCTCGTAGTTCACTTAAACTTGAAGAACATTAATTTCGCGAATGGTACTGTTTGGATGCTTTGCATGTATGTTTCTTAGACTATATAGAAGCAATATATACAATGATTTCAACCGTCTACCTGTTCCATTCATTGTTCTTCTTGTCGAAAGTTACAAATAATTTCCGTTAAAGGATTAACAATGGGGCTCGTTGTTCACTTAAACTTGAAGAACTATAAATTGGCGAATTGTACTGTTTGGATGCTTTGCATATATGTTTCTTAGACTATATAGAAGCAATATATACAAAGATTTCAACCGTCTACCTGTTCCATTCATTGTTCTACTTGTCGAAAGTTACAAATAATTGACGTTAAAGGATTAACAATGGGGCTCGTAGTTCACTTAAACTTGAAGAACAATAAATTGGCGAATTGTACTGTTTGGATGCTTTGCATATATGTTTCTTAGACTATATAGAAGCAATATATACAAAGATTTCAACCGTCTACCTGTCCATTCATTGTTCCACTTGTCGAAAGTTACAAATAATTTCCTTTAAAGGATTAACAATGGGGCTCGTAGTTCGCTGAAACTTGAAGAACATTAATTTCGCGAATGGTACTGTTTGGATGCTTTGCATATATGTTTCTTAGACTATATAGAAGCAATATATACAAAGATTTCAACCGTCTACCTGTTCCATTCATTGTTCTACTTGTCGAAAGTTAGAAATAATTTCCTTTAAAGGATTAACAATGGGGCTCGTAGTTCACTTAAACTTGAAGAACATTAATTTCGCGAATGGTACTGTTTGGATGCTTTGCATGTATGTTTCTTAGACTATATAGAAGCAATATATACAATGATTTCAACCGTCTACCTGTTCCATTCATTGTTCTTCTTGTCGAAAGTTACAAATAATTTCCGTTAAAGGATTAACAATGGGGCTCGTTGTTCACTTAAACTTGAAGAACAAAAAATTGGCGAATTGTGCTATTTGGATGTTTTGCATATAGGTTTCCTAGACTATATAGTAGCAACATATACAAAGATTTCAACCGTCTACCTGTTCCATTCATTGTTCTACTTGTCGAAAGTTACAAATAATTTCCCTTAAAGTATTAACAATGGGGATCGTACTTCACTTAAACTTGAAGAACAAAAAATTGGCGAATTGTACTGATTGGATGCTTTGCATTTATGTTTCTTAGCATATATAGAAGCAATTTATACAAAGATATCAACCGTCTACCTGTTCCATTCATTGTTCAACTTGTCGAAAGTTACAAATAATTTCCGTTAATGGATTAACAATGGCGAATTGTACTGTTTGGATGCTTTGCATATAGGTTTCCTAGACTATATAGTAGCAACATATACAAAGATTTCAACCGTCTACCTGTTCTATTCATTGTTCTGCTTGTAGAAAGTTACAAATAATTTCCATTTCATGATTATCAATGGGGCTCGTTGTTCACTAAAACTTGAAGAACAATAAATTCGCGAATTGTACTGTTTGGATGCTTTGCATATAGGTTTCCTAGACTATATAGTAGCAATATATACAAAGATTTCAACCGTCTACCTGTTCCATTCATTGTTCTACTTGTCGAAAGTTACAAATAATTTCCGTTAAGGGATTAACAATGGAGATCGTAGTTTACTTAAACTTGAAGAACAAGAAATTGGCGAATTGTACTGTTTGGATGCTTTGCATATATGTTTCTTAGACTATATAGAAGCAATATATACAAAGATTTCAACCGTCTACCTGTTGCATTCATTGTTCCACTTATCGAAAGTTACAAATAATTTCCGATAAAGGATTAACAATGGGGCTCATTGTTCACTTAAACTTGAAGAACAAGGAATTGGCGAATGGTACTGTTTGGATGCTTTGCATATAAGTTTCTTAGACTATATAGAAGCAATATGTACAAAGATTTCAACAGTCTAACTGTTCTAGTCATTGTTCTACTTGTAGAAAGTTACAAATAATTTCCCTTTCATGATTATCAATGGGGCTCGTTGTTCACTTAAACTTGAAGAACAATAAATTGGCGAATGGTACTGTTTGGATGCTTTGCATATATGTTTCTTAGACTATATAGAAGCAATATATACAATGATTTCAACCGTCTAGCTGTTCTGTTCATTGTTCTACTTGTAGAAAGTTACAAATAATTTCCGTTTCATGATTATCAATGGGGCTCGTAGTTCACTTAAACATGAAGAACAAAAAATTGGCGAATTGTAATGTTTGGATGCTTTGCATATATGTTTCTTAGACTATATAGAAGCAATATATACAATGATTTCAACCGTCTACCTGTTCCATTCATTGTTCTACTTGTCGAAATTTACAAATAATTTCCGTTAAAGGATTAACAATGGGGCTCGTAGTCCACTTACACTTGATGAACAAAAAATTGGCGAATTGTACTGTTTGGATGCTTTCTATATATGTTTCTTAGACTATATGGAAGCAATATATACAAAGATTTCAACCGTTTACCTGTTCCATTCATTGTTCTACTTGTCGAAAGTTACAAATAATTTCCGTTAAAGGATTAACAATGGGGCCCGATGTTCACTTAAACTTGAAGAACAATAAATTGACGAATTGTACTGTTTGGATTATTTGCATATATGTTTCTTAGACTATATAGATGCAATATATACAAAGATTTCATCCGTCTACCTGTTCCATTCATTGTTCTACTTGTCGAAAGTTACAAATAATTTGCGTTAAAGGATTAACAATGGGGCTCGTAGTTCACTTAAACTTGAAGAACAAAAAATTGGCGAATGTTACTGTTTGGATGCTTTGCATATATGTTTCCTAGACTATATAGAAGCAACATATACAAATATTTCAACCGTCTACCTGTTCTATTCATTGTTCTACTTGTAGAAAATTACAATTAATTTCCGTTAAAGGATTAACAATGGGGCTCGTAGTTCACTGAAACTTGAAGAACAAAAAATTGGCGAATTGTACTGTTTGGATGCTTTGCATATATGTTTCTTAGACTATATAGATGCAATATATACAAAGATTTCATCCGTCTACCTGTTCCATTCATTGTTCTACTTGTCGAAATTTACAAATAATTTCCTTTAAAGGATTAACAATGGGGCTCGTAGTTCAGTTAAACTTGAAGAACAAAAAATTGGCGAATTGTACTGTTTGGATTCTTAGCATATATGTTTCTTAGACTATATAGAAGCAATATATAGAAAGATTTCACCCGTCTACGTGTACTATTCATTGTTCTACTTGTAGAAAGTTACAAATAATTTCCGTTAAAGGATTAACAATGGGGATCGTAGTTCACTTAAACTTGAAGAACAAAAAATTGGCGAATGGTACTGTTTGGATGCTTTGCATATATGTTTCTTAGACTATTTAGAAGCAATATATAGAAAGATTTCACCCGTCTACCTGTACTATTCATTGATCTACTTGTAGAAAGTTACAAATAATTTCCATTTCATGATTATCAATGGGGCTCGCTGTTCACTTAAACTTGAAGATCAAAAAATTGGCAAATGGTATTGTTTGGAAGCTTTGCGTACATGTTTCTTAGACTATATGGAAGCAATATATACAAAGATTTCAACAGTCTACGTGTTCCAATCATTGTTCTACTTGTCGAAATTTACAAATAATTTCCTTTAAAGGATTAACAATGGGGCTCGTTGTTCACTTAAACTTGAAGAACAATAAATTGGCGAATGGTACTGTTTGGATGCATTGCATATATGTTTCTTAGACTATATGGAAGCAATATATACAAAGATTTCAACCGTCTACGTGTTCCAATCATTGTTCTACTTGTAGAAAGTTACAATTAATTTCCGTTAAAGGATTAACAATGGGGCTCGTAGTTCACTTAAACTTGAAGAACAAAAAATTGGCGAATTGTACTGTTTGGATGCTTTGCATATTTGTTTCGTAGACTATATAGAAGCAATATATACAATGATTTCAACCGTCTACATGATCCATTCATTGTTCTACTTGTCGAAATTTACAAATAATTTCCTTTAAAGGATTAACAATGGGGCTCATTGTTCACTTAAACTTGAAGAACAAAAAATTGGCGAATTGTACTGTTCGGATGCTTCGCAAATATGTTTCTTAGACTATATAGAAGCAATATATAATAATATTTCAACCGTCTATGTGTTCCAATCATTGTTCTACTTGTCGAAATTTACAAATAATTTCCTTTACAGGATTAACAATGGGGCTCGTTGTTCACTTAAACTTGAAGACCAATAAATTGGCGAATGGTACTGTTTGGATGCTTTGCATATATGTTTCTTAGACTATATAGAAGCAATGTATACAAAGATTTCAACCGTCTACCTGTTCCATTCATTGTTCTACTTGTCGAAAGTTACAAATAATTTCCGATAAAGGATTAACCATTGGGGCTCATTGTTCACATAAACTTGGAAAACAAAAAATTGGCGAATTGTACTGTTTGGATGCTTTGCATATATGTTTCTTAGACTATATGGAAGCAATATATACAATGATTTCAACCGTCTACCTATTCCATTCATTGTTCTACTAGTCGAAATTTACAAATAATTTCCTTTAAAGGATTAACAATGGGGCTCATTGTTCACTTAAACTTGAAAAACAAAAAATTGGCGAATTGTACTGTTTGGATCCTTTGCAAATATGTTTCTTAGACTATATAGACGCAATATATACAAGGATTTCAACCGTCTACCTGTTCCATTCATTGTTCTACTTGTCGAATGTTACAAATAATTACCGATAAAGGATTAACCATTGGGGCTCATTGTTCACTTAAACTTGAAGAACAAAAAATTGGCGAATTGTACTGTTTGGATGCTTTGCATATATGTTTCTTAGACTATATAGAAGCAATATATACAAAGATTTCAACCGTCTACCTTTTCCATTCATTGTTCTACTTGTCGAAAGTTACAAATAATTTCCGATAAAGGATTAACAATGGGGCTCATTGTTCAATTAAACTTGAAGAACAATAAATTGGCGAATTGTACTGTTAGGATGCTTTGCACGTATGTTTCTTAGACTATATAGAAGCAATATATACAAAGATTTCAACTGTCTACCTGTTCCATTCATTGTTCTACTTGTCGAAAGTTACAAATAATTTCCGATAAAGGATTAACCATTGGGGCTCATTGTTCACTTAAACTTGAGGAACAAAAAATTGGCGAATTGTACTGTTTGGATGCTTTGCATATATGTTTCTTAGACTATATAGAAGCAACATATACAAAGATTTCAACCGTCTACCTGTTCTATTCATTGTTCTACTTGTAAAAAGTTACAAATAATTTCCGTTTCATGATTATCAATGGGGCTCGTTGTTCACTTAAACTTGAAGAACAAAAAATTGGTGAAAGGTACTGTTTGGATGCTTTGCATATATGTTTCTTAGATTATATAGAAGCAATATATACAAAGACTTTAACCGTCTACCTGTACCATTCATTGTTCTGCTTGTCGAAAGTTACAAATAATTTCCTTTAAAGGATTAACAATGGGGCTCGTAGTTCACTTAAACTTGAAGAACAAGAAATTGGCGTATTGTACTGTTTGGATGCTTTGCATATATGTTTCTTAGATTATATAGAAGCAATATATACAAAGACTTTAACCGTCTACCTGTACCATTCATTGTTCTGCTTGTCGAAAGTTACAAATAATTTCCTTTAAAGGATTAACAATGGGGCTCGTAGTTCACTTAAACTTGAAGAACAAAAAATTGGCGAATTGTACTGTTTGGATGCTTTGCATATATGTTTCTTAGACTATATAGAAGCAATATATACAAAGATTTCAACCGTCTACCTTTTCCATTCATTGTTCTACTTGTCGAAAGTTACAAATAATTTCCGATAAAGGATTAACCATTGGGGCTCATTGTTCACTTAAACTTGAGGAACAAAAAATTGGCGAATTGTACTGTTTGGATGCTTTGCATATATGTATCTTAGACTATATAGAAGCAACATATACAAAGATTTCAACCGTCTACCTGTTCTATTCATTGTTCTACTTGTAAAAAGTTACAAATAATTTCCGTTTCATGATTATCAATGGGGCTCGTTGTTCACTTAAACTTGAAGAACAAAAAATTGGTGAAAGGTACTGTTTGGATGCTTTGCATATATGTTTCTTAGATTATATAGAAGCAATATATACAAAGACTTTAACCGTCTACCTGTACCATTCATTGTTCTGCTTGTCGAAAGTTACAAATAATTTCCTTTAAAGGATTAACAATGGGGCTCGTAGTTCGCTGAATCTTGAAGAACATTAATTTCGCGAATGGTACTGTTTGGATGCTTTGCATATATGTTTCTTAGACTATATAGAAGCAATATATACAAAGATTTCAACCGTCTACCTGTTCCATTCATTGTTCTACTTGTCGAAAGTTACAAATAATTTCCTTTAAAGGATTAACAATGGGGCTCGTAGTTCACTTAAACTTGAAGAACATTAATTTCGCGAATGGTACTGTTTGGATGATTTGCATGTATGTTTCTTAGACTATATAGAAGCAATATATACAATGATTTCAACCGTCTACCTGTTCCATTCATTGTTCTTCTTGTCGAAAGTTACAAATAATTTCCGTTAAAGGATTAACAATGGGGCTCGTTGTTCACTTAAACTTGAAGAACTATAAATTGGCGAATTGTACTGTTTGGATGCTTTGCATATATGTTTCTTAGACTATATAGAAGCAATATATACAAAGATTTCAACCGTCTACCTGTTCCATTCATTGTTCTACTTGTCGAAAGTTACAAATAATTGACGTTAAAGGATTAACAATGGGGCTCGTAGTTCACTTAAACTTGAAGAACAATAAATTGGCGAATTGTACTGTTTGGATGCTTTGCATATATGTTTCTTAGACTATATAGAAGCAATATATACAAAGATTTCAACCGTCTACCTGTCCATTCATTGTTCCACTTGTCGAAAGTTACAAATAATTTCCTTTAAAGGATTAACAATGGGGCTCGTAGTTCGCTGAAACTTGAAGAACATTAATTTCGCGAATGGTACTGTTTGGATGCTTTGCATATATGTTTCTTAGACTATATAGAAGCAATATATACAAAGATTTCAACCGTCTACCTGTTCCATTCATTGTTCTACTTGTCGAAAGTTAGAAATAATTTCCTTTAAAGGATTAACAATGGGGCTCGTAGTTCACTTAAACTTGAAGAACATTAATTTCGCGAATGGTACTGTTTGGATGCTTTGCATGTATGTTTCTTAGACTATATAGAAGCAATATATACAATGATTTCAACCGTCTACCTGTTCCATTCATTGTTCTTCTTGTCGAAAGTTACAAATAATTTCCGTTAAAGGATTAACAATGGGGCTCGTTGTTCACTTAAACTTGAAGAACAAAAAATTGGCGAATTGTGCTATTTGGATGTTTTGCATATAGGTTTCCTAGACTATATAGTAGCAACATATACAAAGATTTCAACCGTCTACCTGTTCCATTCATTGTTCTACTTGTCGAAAGTTACAAATAATTTCCCTTAAAGTATTAACAATGGGGATCGTACTTCACTTAAACTTGAAGAACAAAAAATTGGCGAATTGTACTGATTGGATGCTTTGCATTTATGTTTCTTAGCATATATAGAAGCAATTTATACAAAGATATCAACCGTCTACCTGTTCCATTCATTGTTCAACTTGTCGAAAGTTACAAATAATTTCCGTTAATGGATTAACAAGGGCGAATTGTACTGTTTGGATGCTTTGCATATAGGTTTCCTAGACTATATAGTAGCAACATATACAAAGATTTCAACCGTCTACCTGTTCTATTCATTGTTCTGCTTGTAGAAAGTTACAAATAATTTCCATTTCATGATTATCAATGGGGCTCGTTGTTCACTAAAACTTGAAGAACAATAAATTCGCGAATTGTACTGTTTGGATGCTTTGCATATAGGTTTCCTAGACTATATAGTAGCAATATATACAAAGATTTCAACCGTCTACCTGTTCCATTCATTGTTCTACTTGTCGAAAGTTACAAATAATTTCCGTTAAGGGATTAACAATGGGGATCGTAGTTTACTTAAACTTGAAGAACAAGAAATTGGCGAATTGTACTGTTTGGATGCTTTGCATATATGTTTCTTAGACTATATAGAAGCAATATATACAAAGATTTCAACCGTCTACCTGTTGCATTCATTGTTCCACTTGTCGAAAGTTACAAATAATTTCCGATAAAGGATTAACAATGGGGCTCATTGTTCACTTAAACTTGAAGAACAAGGAATTGGCGAATGGTACTGTTTGGATGCTTTGCATATATGTTTCTTAGACTATATAGAAGCAATATGTACAAAGATTTCAACAGTCTAACTGTTCTAGTCATTGTTCTACTTGTAGAAAGTTACAAATAATTTCCCTTTCATGATTATCAATGGGGCTCGTTGTTCACTTAAACTTGAAGAACAATAAATTGGCGAATGGTACTGTTTGGATGCTTTGCATATATGTTTCTTAGACTATATAGAAGCAATATATACAATGATTTCAACCGTCTAGCTGTTCTGTTCATTGTTCTACTTGTAGAAAGTTACAAATAATTTCCTTTTCATGATTATCAATGGGGCTCGTAGTTCACTTAAACATGAAGAACAAAAAATTGGCGAATTGTAATGTTTGGATGCTTTGCATATATGTTTCTTAGACTATATAGAAGCAATATATACAATGATTTCAACCGTCTACCTGTTCCATTCATTGTTCTACTTGTCGAAATTTACAAATAATTTCCGTTAAAGGATTAACAATGGGGCTCGTAGTCCACTTACACTTGATGAACAAAAAATTGGCGAATTGTACTGTTTGGATGCTTTCTATATATGTTTCTTAGACTATATGGAAGCAATATATACAAAGATTTCAACCGTTTACCTGTTCCATTCATTGTTCTACTTGTCGAAAGTTACAAATAATTTCCGTTAAAGGATTATCAATGGGGATCGTAGTTTACTTAATCTTGAAGAACAAAAAATTAGCGAATTGTACTGTTTGGATGCTTTGCATATATGTTTCTTAGACTATATAGAAGCAATATATACAATGATTTCAACCGTCTACCTATTCCATTCATTGTTCTACTTGTCGAAAATTATAAATAAATTCCTTTAAAGGATTAACAATGGGGCCCGATGTTCACTTAAACTTGAAGAACAATAAATTGACGAATTGTACTGTTTGGATTATTTGCATATATGTTTCTTAGACTATATAGATGCAATATATACAAAGATTTCATCCGTCTACCTGTTCCATTCATTGTTCTACTTGTCGAAAGTTACAAATAATTTGCGTTAAAGGATTAACAATGGGGCTCGTAGTTCACTTAAACTTGAAGAACAAAAAATTGGCGTATGTTACTGTTTGGATGCTTTGCATATATGTTTCCTAGACTATATAGAAGCAACATATACAAATATTTCAACCGTCTACCTGTTCTATTCATTGTTCTACTTGTAGAAAATTACAATTAATTTCCGTTAAAGGATTAACAATGGGGCTCGTAGTTCACTGAAACTTGAAGAACAAAAAATTGGCGAATTGTACTGTTTGGATGCTTTGCATATATGTTTCTTAGACTATATAGATGCAATATATACAAAGATTTCATCCGTCTACCTGTTCCATTCATTGTTCTACTTGTCGAAATTTACAAATAATTTCCTTTAAAGGATTAACAATGGGGCTCGTAGTTCAGTTAAACTTGAAGAACAAAAAATTGGCGAATTGTACTGTTTGGATTCTTAGCATATATGTTTCTTAGACTATATAGAAGCAATATATAGAAAGATTTCACCCGTCTACGTGTACTATTCATTGTTCTACTTGTAGAAAGTTACAAATAATTTCCGTTAAAGGATTAACAATGGGGATCGTAGTTCACTTAAACTTGAAGAACAAAAAATTGGCGAATGGTACTGTTTGGATGCTTTGCATATATGTTTCTTAGACTATTTAGAAGCAATATATAGAAAGATTTCACCCGTCTACCTGTACTATTCATTGATCTACTTGTAGAAAGTTACAAATAATTTCCATTTCATGATTATCAATGGGGCTCGCTGTTCACTTAAACTTGAAGATCAAAAAATTGGCAAATGGTATTGTTTGGAAGCTTTGCGTACATGTTTCTTAGACTATATGGAAGCAATATATACAAAGATTTCAACAGTCTACGTGTTCCAATCATTGTTCTACTTGTCGAAATTTACAAATAATTTCCTTTAAAGGATTAACAATGGGGCTCGTTGTTCACTTAAACTTGAAGAACAATAAATTGGCGAATGGTACTGTTTGGATGCATTGCATATATGTTTCTTAGACTATATGGAAGCAATATATACAAAGATTTCAACCGTCTACGTGTTCCAATCATTGTTCTACTTGTAGAAAGTTACAATTAATTTCCGTTAAAGGATTAACAATGGGGCTCGTAGTTCACTTAAACTTGAAGAACAAAAAATTGGCGAATTGTACTGTTTGGATGCTTTGCATATTTGTTTCGTAGACTATATAGAAGCAATATATACAATGATTTCAACCGTCTACATGATCCATTCATTGTTCTACTTGTCGAAATTTACAAATAATTTCCTTTAAAGGATTAACAATGGGGCTCATTGTTCACTTAAACTTGAAGAACAAAAAATTGGCGAATTGTACTGTTCGGATGCTTCGCAAATATGTTTCTTAGACTATATAGAAGCAATATATAATAATATTTCAACCGTCTATGTGTTCCAATCATTGTTCTACTTGTCGAAATTTACAAATAATTTCCTTTACAGGATTAACAATGGGGCTCGTTGTTCACTTAAACTTGAAGACCAATAAATTGGCGAATGGTACTGTTTGGATGCTTTGCATATATGTTTCTTAGACTATATAGAAGCAATGTATACAAAGATTTCAACCGTCTACCTGTTCCATTCATTGTTCTACTTGTCGGAAGTTACAAATAATTTCCGATAAAGGATTAACCATTGGGGCTCATTGTTCACATAAACTTGGAAAACAAAAAATTGGCGAATTGTACTGTTTGGATGCTTTGCATATATGTTTCTTAGACTATATGGAAGCAATATATACAATGATTTCAACCGTCTACCTATTCCATTCATTGTTCTACTAGTCGAAATTTACAAATAATTTCCTTTAAAGGATTAACAATGGGGCTCATTGTTCACTTAAACTTGAAAAACAAAAAATTGGCGAATTGTACTGTTTGGATCCTTTGCAAATATGTTTCTTAGACTATATAGACGCAATATATACAAGGATTTCAACCGTCTACCTGTTCCATTCATTGTTCTACTTGTCGAATGTTACAAATAATTACCGATAAAGGATTAACCATTGGGGCTCATTGTTCACTTAAACTTGAAGAACAAAAAATTGGCGAATTGTACTGTTTGGATGCTTTGCATATATGTTTCTTAGACTATATAGAAGCAATATATACAAAGATTTCAACCGTCTACCTTTTCCATTCATTGTTCTACTTGTCGAAAGTTACAAATAATTTCCGATAAAGGATTAACAATGGGGCTCATTGTTCAATTAAACTTGAAGAACAATAAATTGGCGAATTGTACTGTTAGGATGCTTTGCACGTATGTTTCTTAGACTATATAGAAGCAATATATACAAAGATTTCAACTGTCTACCTGTTCCATTCATTGTTCTACTTGTCGAAAGTTACAAATAATTTCCGATAAAGGATTAACCATTGGGGCTCATTGTTCACTTAAACTTGAGGAACAAAAAATTGGCGAATTGTACTGTTTGGATGCTTTGCATATATGTTTCTTAGACTATATAGAAGCAACATATACAAAGATTTCAACCGTCTACCTGTTCTATTCATTGTTCTACTTGTAAAAAGTTACAAATAATTTCCGTTTCATGATTATCAATGGGGCTCGTTGTTCACTTAAACTTGAAGAACAAAAAATTGGTGAAAGGTACTGTTTGGATGCTTTGCATATATGTTTCTTAGATTATATAGAAGCAATATATACAAAGACTTTAACCGTCTACCTGTACCATTCATTGTTCTGCTTGTCGAAAGTTACAAATAATTTCCTTTAAAGGATTAACAATGGGGCTCGTAGTTCACTTAAACTTGAAGAACAAGAAATTGGCGTATTGTACTGTTTGGATGCTTTGCATATATGTTTCTTAGATTATATAGAAGCAATATATACAAAGACTTTAACCGTCTACCTGTACCATTCATTGTTCTGCTTGTCGAAAGTTACAAATAATTTCCTTTAAAGGATTAACAATGGGGCTCGTAGTTCACTTAAACTTGAAGAACAAAAAATTGGCGAATTGTACTGTTTGGATGCTTTGCATATATGTTTCTTAGACTATATAGAAGCAATATATACAAAGATTTCAACCGTCTACCTTTTCCATTCATTGTTCTACTTGTCGAAAGTTACAAATAATTTCCGATAAAGGATTAACCATTGGGGCTCATTGTTCACTTAAACTTGAGGAACAAAAAATTGGCGAATTGTACTGTTTGGATGCTTTGCATATATGTATCTTAGACTATATAGAAGCAACATATACAAAGATTTCAACCGTCTACCTGTTCTATTCATTGTTCTACTTGTAAAAAGTTACAAATAATTTCCGTTTCATGATTATCAATGGGGCTCGTTGTTCACTTAAACTTGAAGAACAAAAAATTGGTGAAAGGTACTGTTTGGATGCTTTGCATATATGTTTCTTAGATTATATAGAAGCAATATATACAAAGACTTTAACCGTCTACCTGTACCATTCATTGTTCTGCTTGTCGAAAGTTACAAATAATTTCCTTTAAAGGATTAACAATGGGGCTCGTAGTTCACTTAAACTTGAAGAACAAGAAATTGGCGTATTGTACTGTTTGGATGCTTTGCATATATGTTTCTCAGACTATATAGAAGCAATATATACAATGATTTCAACCGTCTACCTGTTCCATTCATTGTTCTACTTGTCGAAAATTACAAATAATTTCCGATAAAGGATTAACCATTGGGGCTTGTTGTTCACTTAAACTTGAAGAACAATAAATTGGCGAATTGTACTGTTAGGATGCTTTGCACGTATGTTTCTTAGACTATATAGAAGCAATATATACAAAGATTTCAACTGTCTACCTGTTCCATTCATTGTTCTACTTGTCGAATGTTACAAATAATTTCCGATAAAGGATTAACCATTGGGGCTCATTGTTCACTTAAACTTGAGGAACAAAAAATTGGCAAATTGTTCTGTTTGGACGCTTTGCATATATGTTTCTTAGACTATATAGAAGCAATATATACAAAGATTTCAACCGTCTACCTGTTCCATTCATTGTTCTACTTGTCGAAAATTACAAATAATTTCCGATAAATGATTAACCATTGGGGCTCGTTGTTCACTTAAACTTGAAGAACAATAAATTGGCGAATGGTACTGTTTGGATGCTTTGCATATATGTTTCTTAGATTATATAGAAGCAATATATACAAAGATTTCAACCGTCTACCTGTTCCATTCATTGTTCTACTTGTCGAAAGTTACAAATAATTTCCGATAAAGGATTAACAATGGGGCTCATTGTTCACTTAAACTTGAAGGACAAAAAATTGGCGAATTGTACTGTTTGGATGCTTTGCATATATGTTTCTTAGACTATATGGAAGCAATATATACAAAGATTTCAACCGTCTACGTGTTCCAATCATTGTTCTACTTGTAGAAAGTTACAATTAATTTCCGTTAAAGTATTAACAATGGGGCTCGTAGTTCACTTAAACTTGAAGACCAAAAAATTGGCGAATTGTACTGTTTGGATGCTTTGCATATATGTTTCGTAGATTATATAGAAGCAATATATACAATTATTTCAACCGTCTACCTGATCCATTTATTGTTCTACTTGTCGAAATTTACAAATAATTTCCTTTAAAGGATTAACAATGTGGCTCGTAGTTCACTTAAACTTGAAGAACAAAAAATTTGGGGAAGTGTACTGTTTGCATGCTTTGCATAGATGTTTCTTAGACTATTTAGAAGCAATATATAGAAAGATTTCAACCGTCTACCTGTTCCATTCATTGTTCTACTTGTCGAAAGTTACAAATAATTTCCGATAAAGGATTAACAATGGGTCTCATTGTTCACTTAAACTTGAAGAACAAAAAATTGGCGAATGGTACTGTTTGGATGCTTTGCATATATGTTTCTAAGACTATATAGACGCAATATATACAAGGATTTCAACCGTCTACCTGTTCCATTCATTGTTCTACTTGTCGAAAGTTACAAATAATTTCCGATAAAGGATTAACCATTGGGGCTCATTGTTCACTTAAACTTGAAAAACAAAAAATTGGCGAATTGTACTGTTTGGATCCTTTGCATATATGTTTCTTAGACTATATAGACGCAATATATACAAAGATTTCAACAGTCTACGTGTTCCAATCATTGTTCTACTTGTCGAAATTTACAAATAATTTCCTTTAAAGGATTAACAATGGGGCTCGTTGTTCACTTAAACTTGAAGAACAATAAATTGGCGAATTGTACTGTTTGGATGCTTTGCATATATGTTTCTTAGACTATATAGAAGCAATATATACAAAGAATTCAACCGTCTACCTGTTCCATTCATTGTTCTACATGTCGAAAGTTACAAATAATTTCCTTTAAAGGATTAACAATGGGGCTCGTTGTTCACTTAAACTTGAAGAACAATAAATTGGCGAATTGTACTGTTTCGATGCTTTGCATATATGTTTCTTAGACTATATAGAAGCAATATATACAAAGAATTCAACCGTCTACCTGTTCCATTCATTGTTCTACTTGTCGAAAGTTACAAATAATTTCCGATAAATGATTAACCATTGGGGCTCGTTGTTCACTTAAACTTGAAGAACAATAAATTGGCGAATGGTACTGTTTGGATGCTTTGCATATATGTTTCTTAGATTATATAGAAGCAATATATACAAAGATTTCAACCGTCTACCTGTTCCATTCATTGTTCTACTTGTCGAAAGTTACAAATAATTTCCGATAAAGGATTAACAATGGGGCTCATTGTTCACTTAAACTTGAAGGACAAAAAATTGGCGAATTGTACTGTTTGGATGCTTTGCATATATGTTTCTTAGACTATATGGAAGCAATATATACAATGATTTCAACCGTCTACCTATTCCATTCATTGTTCTACTTGTCGAAATTTACAAATAACTTCCTTTAAAGGATTAACAATGGGGCTCGTTTTACACTTAAACTTGGAGAACAATGAATTGGCGAATTGTACTGTTTGGATGCTTTGCATATATGTTTCTTAGACTATATAGAAGCAATATATACAATGATTTCAACCGTCTACCTATTCCATTCATTGTTCTACTTGCCGAAATTTTCAAATAATTTCCTTTAAAGGATTAACAATGGGGCTCGTTGTTCACTTAAACTTGAAGAACAAAAAATTGGTGAATGGTACTGTTTGGATGCTTTGCATATATGTTTCTTAGACTATATAGAAGCAATATATACAAAGATTTCAACCGTCTACCTGTTCCATTCATTGTTCTACTTGTCGAAAGTTACAAATAATTTCCGATAAAGGATTAACAATGGGGCTCATTGTTCACTTAAACTTGAAGAACAAAAAATTGCCGAATTGTACTGTTTGGATGCTATGCATATATGTTTCTTAGACTATATAGAAGCAATATATACAAAGATTTCAACCGTCTACCTGTTCCATTCATTGTTCTACTTGTCGAAAATTACAAATAATTTCCGATAAAGGATTAACCATTGGGGCTCATTGTTCACTTAAACTTGAAGACCAAAAAATTGGCGAATGGTACTGTTTGGATGCTTTGCATATATGTTTCTTAGACTATATGGAAGCAATATATACAATGATTTCAACCGTCTACATGATCCATTCATTGTTCTACTTGTCGAAATTTACACATAATTTCCTTTAAAGGATTAACAATGGGGCTCGTAGTTCACTTAAACTTGAAGAACAAAAAATTGGCGAATTGGACTGTTTGGATGCTTTGCATATATGTTTCGTAGATTATATAGAAGCAATATATACAATGATTTCAACCGTCTACCTGATCCATTCATTGTTCTACGTGTCGAAATTTACAACTAATTTCCTTTAAAGGACTAACAATGGGGCTCGTAGTTCACTTAAACTTGAAGGACAAAAAATTGGCGAATTGTACTGTTTGCATGCTTTGCATATATGTTTCTTAGACTATTTAGAAGCAATATATAGAAAGATTTCAACCGTCTACGTGTGCCAATCATTGTTCTACTTGTCGAAATTTACAAATAATTTCCGATAAAGGATTAACAATGGGGCTCGTAGTTCACTTAAACTTGAAGAACAAAAAATTGGCGAATGGTACTGTTTGGATGCTTTGCATATATGTTTCTTAGGCTATACTAAAGCAATATATACAATCATTTCAACCGTCTACCTGTTCCATTCATTGTTCTACTTGTCGAAATTTACAAATAATTTCCTTTAAAGGATTAACAATGGGGCTCGTAGTTCATTTAAAGTTGAAGAACAAAAAATTGGCGAATTGTACTGTTTGGATGCTTTGCACATATGTTTCTTAGACTATATAGAAGCAATATATACAATGATTTCAACCGTCTACCTGTTCCATTCCTTGTTCTACTTGTCGAAAGTTACAAATAATTTCCTTTAAAGGATTAACAATGGGGCTCGTTGTTCACTTAAACTTGAAGATGAATGAATTGGCGACTTGTACTGTTTGGATGCTTTGCATATATGTTTCTTAGGCTATACTAAAGCAATATATACAATCATTTCAACCGTCTACCTGTTCCATTCATTGTTCTACTTTTCGAAATTTACAAATAATTTCCTTTAAAGGATTAACAATGGGGCTCGTAGTTCACTTAAACTTGAAGAACAAAAAATAGGCGAATTGTACTGTTTGGATGCTTTGCACATATGATTCTTAGTCTATATAGAAGCAATATATACAATGATTTCAACCGTCTACCTGTTCCATTCCTTGTTCTACTTGTCGAAAGTTACATATAATTTCCTTTAAAGGATTAACAATGGGGCTCGTTGTTCACTTAAAATTGAAGAACAATGAATTGGCGACTTGTACTGTTTGGATGCTTTGCATATATGGCTCTTAGGCTATACTGAAGCAATATATACAATGATTTCAACCGTCTACGTGTTCCAATCATTGTTCTATTTGTAGAAAGTTACAATTAATTTCCGTTAAAGGATTAACAGTGGGGCTCGTTGTTCACTTAAACTTGAAGAACAATAAATTGGCGAATGGTACTGTTTGGATGCTTTGCATATATGTTTCTTAGACTATATAGAAGCAATATATTCATAGATTTCAACCGTCTACCTGTTCCATTCATTGTTCTACTTGTCGAAAGTTACAAATAATTTCCGATAAAGGATTAACAATGGGGCTCATTGTTCACTTAACCTTGAAGAACAAAAAATTGGCGAATGGTACTGTTTGGATTCTTTGCATATATGTTTCTTAGACTATATAGAAGCAATATATAGAAAGATTTCACCCGTCTACCTGTACTATTCATTGTTCTACTTGTAGAAAGTTACAAATAATTTCCATTTCATGATTATCAATGGGGCTCGTTGTTCCCTTAAACTTGAAGAACAATAAATTGGCGAATGGTACTGTTTGGATGCTTTGCATATATGTTTCTTAGACTATATAGAAGCAATATATACAATGATTTCAACCGTCTACCTGTTCCATTCATTGTTCTACTTGTCGAAAGTTACAAATAACTTCCGTTAAAGGATTAACAATGGGGATCGTAGTTTACTTAATCTTGAAGAACAAAAAATTGGCGAATGGTACTGTTTGGATGCTTTGCACATATGTTTCTTAGACTATATAGAAGCAATATATACAATGATTTCAACCGTCTAGCTGTTCCATTCATTGTTCTACTCGTCGAAAATTACAAATAATTTCCGATAAAGGATTAACCATTGGGGCTCATTGTTCACTTAAACTTGAAGAACAAAAAATTGGGGAATGGTACTGTTTGGATGCTATACGTACATGTTTCTTAGACTATATGGAAGCAATATATACAAAGATTTCAACCGTCTACGTGTTCCAATCATTGTTCTACTTGTCGAAATTTACAAATAATTTCCTATAAAGGATTAACAATGGGGCTCGTTGTTCACTTAAACTTGAAGACCAATAAATTGGCGAATTGTACTGTTTGGATGCTATGCATATATGTTTCTTAGACTATATAGAAGCAATATATAATAATATTTCAACCGTCTACGTGTTCCAATCATTGTTCTACTTGTCGAAATTTACAAATAATTTCCTTTAAAGGATTAACAATGGGGCTCATTGTTCACTTAAACTTGAAGACCAATAAATTGGCGAATTGTACTGTTTGGATGCTATGCATATATTTTTCTTAGACTATATAGAAGCAATATATATAATGATTTCAACCGTCTACCTGTTCCATTCATTGTTCTACTTGTCGAAAGTTACAAATAATTTCCTTTAAAGGATTAACAATGGGGCTCATAGTTCACTTAAACTTAAGAACAAAAAATTGGCGATTTGTACTGTTTGGATGCTTTGCATATATGTTTCTTATACTATATAGAAGCAATATATACAAAGATTTCAACCGTCTACGTGTTCCATTCATTGTTCTACTTGTCGAAATTTACAAATAATTTCCTTTAAAGGATTAACAATGGGGCTCATAGTTCACTTAAACTTAAGAACAAAAAATTGGCGATTTGTACTGTTTGGATGCTTTGCATATATGTTTCTTATACTATATAGAAGCAATATATAGAATAATTTCAACCGTCTACATGATCCATTCATTGTTCTACTTGTCGAAATTTACAAATAATTTCCTTTAAAGGATTAACAATGGGGCTCGTAGTTCACTTAATCATGAAGATGAAATAATTGGCGAATTGTACTGTTTGGATGCTTTGCATATGTGTCTCTTAGATTATATAGAAGCAATATATACAATGATTTCAACCGTCTACCTGTTCCATTCATTGTTCTACTTGTCGAAAGTTACAAATAATTTCCGTTAAGGGATTAACAATGGGGATCGTAGTTTACTTAAACTTGAAGAACAAAAAATTGGCGATTTGTACTGTTTGGATGCTTTGCATATATGTTTCTTATACTATATAGAAGCAATATATACAAAGATTTCAACCGTCTACGTGTTCCATTCATTGTTCTACTTGTCGAAAGTTACAATTAATTTCCGTTAAAGTATTAACAATGGGGCTCGTACTTCACTTAAACTTGAAGAGCAAAAAATTGGCGAATTGTACTGTTTGGATGCTTTGCATATATGTTTCTTGGACTATATAGAAGCAATATATACAATGATTTCAACCGTCTACCTGTTCCATTCATTGTTCTACTTGTCGAAAGTTACAAATAATTACCGATAAAGGATTAACCATTGGGGCTCATTGTTCACTTAAACTTGAGGAACAACAAATTGGCGAATTGTACTGTTTGTATGCTTTGCATATATGTTTCTTAGACTATATAGAAGCAATATATACAAAGATTTCAACCGTCTACATGTTCCATTCATTGTTCTACTTGTCGAAAGATACAAATAATTTCCGATAAAGGATTAACAATGGGTCTCATTGTTCACTTAAACTTGAAGAACAAAAAATTGGCGAATGGTACTGTTTGGATGCTTTGCATATATGTTTCTAAGACTATATAGACGAAATATATACAAGGATTTCAACTGTCTACCTATTCCATTCATTGTTCTACTTGTCGAAAGTTACAAATAATTACCGATAAAGGATCAACCATTGGGGCTCATTGTTCACTTAAACTTGAAGAACAAAAAATGGGCGATTTGTACTGTTTGGATGTTTTGCATATATGTTTCTTAGACTATATGGAAGCAATATATACAATGATTTCAACCGTCTACCTATTCCATTCATTGTTCTACTTGTCGAAATTTACAAATAATTTCCTTTAAAGGATTAACAATGGGGCTCGTAATTCACTTAATCATGAAGATGAAATAATTGGCGAATTGTACTGTTTGGATGCTTTGCATATGTGTCTCTTAGATTATATAGAAGCAATATATACAATGATTTCAACCGTCTACCTGTTCCATTCATTGTTCTACTTGTCGAAAGTTACAAATAATTTCCGTTAAGGGATTAACAATGGGGATCGTAGTTTACTTAAACTTGAAGAACAAAAAATTTGCGAATTGTACTGTTTGGATGCTTTGCATATATGTTTCTTAGACTATATAGAAGCAATATATACAAAGATTTCAACCGTCTACCTGTTCCATTCATTGTTCTACTTGTCGAAATTTACAAATAATTTCCTTTAAAGGATTAACAATGGGGCTCGTAGTTCACTTAAACCTGAAGAACAAAAAATTGGCGTATTGTACTGTTTGGATGCTTTGCATATATGTTTCTTAGACTATTAAGAAGCAATATATAGAAAGATTTCAACCGTCTACCTGTTCCATTCATTGTTCTACTTGTCGAAAGTTACAAATAATTTCCGATAAAGGATTAACCATTGGGGCTCGTTGTTCACTTAAACTTGAAGAACAAGAAATTGGCGAATTGTACTGTTTGGATGCTTTTCATATATGTTTCTTAGACTATATAGAAGCAATATATACAATGATTTCAACCGTCTACCTGTTCCATTCATTGTTCTACTTGTCGAAAATTACAAATAATTTCCGATAAAGGATTAACCATTGGGGCTTGTTGTTCACTTAAACTTGAAGAACAATAAATTGGCGAATTGTACTGTTTGGATGCTTTGCACGTATGTTTCTTAGACTATATAGAAGCAATATATACAAAGATTTCAACTGTCTACCTGTTCCATTCATTGTTCTACTTGTCGAAAGTTACAAATAATTTCCGATAAAGGATTAACCGTTGGGGCTCATTCTTCACTTAAACTTGAAGAACAATAAATTGGCGAATTGTACTGTTTGGATGCTTTGCATATATGTTTCTTAGACTATATAGACGCAATATATACAAGGATTTCAACCGTCTACCTGTTCCATTCATTGTTCTACTTGTCGAAAGTTACAAATAATTTCCGATAAAGGATTAACCGTTGGGGCTCATTCTTCACTTAAACTTGAAGAACAAAAAATTGGCGAATTGTACTGTTTGGATGCTTTGCATATATGTTTCTTAGACTATATAGAAGCAATATATATAATGATTTCAACCGTCTACCTGTTCCATTCATTGTTCTACATGTCGAAAGTTACAAATAATTTCCGTTTCATGATTATCAATGGGGCTCGTTGTTCACTTAAACTTGAAGAACAAAAAATTGGCGAATGGTACTGTTTGGATGCTTTGCATATATGTTTCTTAGACTATATAGAAGCAATATATACAAAGATTTCAACCGTCTATGGGTTCCAATCATTGTTCTACTTGTAGAAAGTTACAAATAATTTCCGATAAAGGATTAACAATGGGGCTCATTGTTCACTTAACCTTGAAGAACAAAAAATTGGCGAATGGTACTGTTAGGATGCTTTACATATATGTTTCTTAGACTATATGGAAGCAATATATACAAATATTTCAACCGTCTACGTGTGCCAATCATTGTTCTACTTGTCGAAATTTAGAAATAATTTCCTTTAAAGGATTAACAAAGGGGCTCGTTGTTCACTTAAACTTGAAGAACAATAAATTGGCGAATTGAACTGTTTGGATGCTATGCATATATGTTTCTTAGACTATATAGAAGCAATATATATATAATGATTTCAACTTTCTACCTGTTCCATTCATTGTTCTACATGTCGAAAGTTACAAATAATTTCCGTTTCATGATTATCAATGGGGCTCGTTGTTCACTTTAACTTGAAGAACAAAAAATTGGCGAATGGTACTGTTTGGATGCTTTGCACATATGTTTCTTAGACTATATAGAAGCAATATATACAAAGATTTCAACCGTCTACGTGTTCCAATCATTGTTCTACTTGTAGAAAGTTACAATTAATTTCCGTTAAAGGATTAACAATGGGGCTCATTGTTCACTTAAACTTGAAGAACAAAAAATTGGCGAATGGTACTGTTTGGATGATTTGCATATATGTTTCTTAGACTATACGGAAGCAATATATACAAATATTTCAACCGTCTACCTGTTCCATTAATTGTTCTACTTGTAGAAAGTTACAAATAATTTCCCTTTCATGATTATCAATGGGGCTCGTTGTTCACTTAAACTTGAAGAACAATAAATTGGCGAATGGTACTGTTTGGATGCTTTGCATATATGTTTCTTAGACTATATAGAAGCAATATATACAATGATTTCATCCGTTTACCTGTTCCATTCTTTGTTCTACTTGTCGAAATTTACAAATAATTTCCTTTAAAGGATTAACAATGGAGCTCGTAGTTCACTTAAACTTGAAGAACAAAAATTGGTGAATTGTACTGTTTGGATGCTTTGCACACATGTTTCTTAGACTATATAGAAGCAATATATACAATGATTTCAACCGTCTACCTGTTCCATTCCTTGTTCTACTTGTCGAAAGTTACAAATAATTTCCTTTAAAGGATTAACAATGGGGCTCGTTGTTCACTTAAACTTGAAGATGAATGAATTGGCGACTTGTACTGTTTGGATGCTTTGCATATATGTTTCTTAGGCTATACTAAAGCAATATATACAATCATTTCAACCGTCTACCTGTTCCATTCATTGTTCTACTTGTCGAAATTTACAAATAATTTCCTTTAAAGGATTAACAATGGGGCTCGTAGTTCACTTAAACTTGAAGAACAAAAAATTGGCGAATTGTACTGTTTGGATGCTTTGCACATATGATTCTTAGTCTATATAGAAGCAATATATACAATGATTTCAACCGTCTACCTGTTCCATTCCTTGTTCTACTTGTCGAAAGTTACATATAATTTCCTTTAAAGGATTAACAATGGGGCTCGTTGTTCACTTAAACTTGAAGAACAATGAATTGGCGACTTGTACTGTTTGGATGCTTTGCATATATGTTTCTTAGGCTATACTGAAGCAATATATACAATGATTTCAACCGTCTAAGTGTTCCAATCATTGTTCTTTTTGTAGAAAGTTACAATTAATTTCCGTTAAAGTATTAACAGTGGGGCTCGTTGTTCACTTAAACTTGAAGAACAATAAATTGGCGAATGGTACTGTTTGGATGCTTTGCATATATGTTTCTTAGACTATATAGAAGCAATATATAGAAAGATTTCACCCGTCTACCTGTACTATTCATTGTTCTACTTGTAGAAAGTTACAAATAATTTCCATTTCATGATTATCAATGGGGCTCGTTGTTCCCTTAAACTTGAAGAACAATAAATTGGCGAATGGTACTGTTTGGATGCTTTGCATATATGTTTCTTAGACTATATAGAAGCAATATATACAATGATTTCAACCGTCTACCTGTTCCATTCATTGTTCTACTTGTCGAAAGTTACAAATAATTTCCGTTAAAGGATTAACAATGGGGATCGTAGTTTACTTAATCTTGAAGAACAAAAAATTGGCGAATGGTACTGTTTGGATGCTTTGCACATATGTTTCTTAGACTATATAGAAGCAATATATACAATGATTTCAACCGTCTAGCTGTTCCATTCATTGTTCTACTTGTCGAAAGTTACAAATATTTTCCGATAAAGGATTACCAATGGGGCTCATTGTTCACTTAAACTTGAAGAACAAAAAATTGGCAAATGGTACTGTTTGGATGCTTTGCATATATGTTTCTTAGACTATATGGAAGCAATATATACAAAGATTTCAACCGTTTACATGTTCCATTCATTGTTCTACTCGTCGAAAATTACAAATAATTTCCGATAAAGGATTAACCATTGGGGCTCATTGTTCACTTAAACTTGAAGAACAAAAAATTGGGGAATGGTACTGTTTGGATGCTATGCGTACATGTTTCTTAGACTATATGGAAGCAATATATACAAAGATTTCAACCGTCTACGTGTTCCAATCATTGTTCTACTTGTCGAAATTTACAAATAATTTCCTATAAAGGATTAACAATGGGGCTCGTTGTTCACTTAAACTTGAAGACCAATAAATTGGCGAATTGTACTGTTTGGATGCTATGCATATATGTTTCTTAGACTATATAGATGCAATATATACAATGATTTCAACCGTCTACCTGTACCATTCATTGTTCTACTTGTCGAAATTTACAAATAATTTCCTTTAAAGGATTAACAATGGGGCTCGTAGTTCACTTAAACTTGAAGAACAAAAAATTGGCGAATTGTACTGTTTCGATGCTTTGCATATATGTTTCTTAGACTATATAGAAGCAATATATACAAAGATTTCAACCGTCTACCTGTTCTATTCATTGTTCTACTTGTAGAAAGTTACAAATAATTTCCCTTTCATGATTATCAATGGGGCTCGTTGTTCACTTAAACTTGAAGAACAAAAAATTGGCGAATGGTACTATTTGGATGCTTTGCATATATGTTTCTTAGACTATATAGAAGCAATATATACAATGATTTCATCCGTTTACCTGTTCCATTCTTTGTTCTACTTGTCGAAATTTACAAATAATTTCCTTTAAAGGATTAACAATGGAGCTCGTAGTTCACTTAAACTTGAAGAACAAAAATTGGCGAATTGTACTGTTTGGATGCTTTGCACATATGTTTCTTAGACTATATAGAAACAATATATACAATGATTTCAACCGTCTACCTGTTTCATTCCTTGTTCTACTTGTCGAAAGTTACAAATAATTTCCTTTAAAGGATTAACAATGGGGCTCGTTGTTCACTTAAACTTGAAGATGAATGAATTGGCGACTTGTACTGTTTGGATGCTTTGCATATATGTTTCTTAGGCTATACTAAAGCAATATATACAATCATTTCATCCGTCTACCTGTTCCATTCATTGTTCTACTTGTCGAAATTTACAAATAATTTCCTTTAAAGGATTAACAATGGGGCTCGTTGTTCACTTAAACTTGAAGAACAAAAAATTGGCGAATTGTACTGTTTGGATGCTTTGCACACATGATTCTTAGTCTATATAGAAGCAATATATACAATGATTTCAACCGTCTACCTGTTCCATTCCTTGTTCTACTTGTCGAAAGTTACAAATAATTTCCTTTAAAGGATTAACAATGGGGCTCGTTGTTCACTTAAACTTGAAGAACAATGAATTGGCGGCTTGTACTGTTTGGATGCTTTGCATATATGTTTCTTAGGCTATACTGAAGCAATATATACAATGATTTCAACCGTCTACGTGTTCCAATCATTGTTCTATTTGTAGAAAGTTACAATTAATTTCCGTTAAAGGATTAACAGTGGGGCTCGTTGTTCACTTAAACTTGAAGAACAATAAATTGGCGAATGGTACTGTTTGGATGCTTTGCATATATGTTTCTTAGACTATATAGAAGCAATATATTCAAAGATTTCAACCGTCTACCTGTTCCATTCATTGTTCTACTTGTCGAAAGTTACAAATAATTTCCGATAAAGGATTAACAATGGGGCTCATTGTTCACTTAACCTTGAAGAACAAAAAATTGGCGAATGGTACTGTTTGGATTCTTTGCATATATGTTTCTTAGACTATACGGAAGCAATATATACAAATATTTCAACCGTCTACCTGTTCCATTCATTGTTCTACTTGTCGAAAGTTACAAATAATTTGCTTTAAAGGATTAACAATGGGGCTCGTTGTTCACTTAAACTTGAAGACCAATAAATTGGCGAATTGTACTTTTTGGATGCTATGCATATATGTTTCTTAGACTATATAGAAGCAATATATAATAATATTTCAACCGTCTACGTGTTCCAATCATTGTTCTACTTGTCGAAATTTACAAATAATTTCCTTTAAAGGATTAACAATGGGGCTCATTGTTCACTTAAACTTGAAGACCAATAAATTGGCGAATTGTACTGTTTGGATGCTATGCATATATTTTTCTTAGACTATATAGAAGCAATATATATAATGATTTCAACCGTCTACCTGTTCCATTCATTGTTCTACTTGTCGAAAGTTACAAATAATTTCCTTTAAAGGATTAACAATGGGGCTCATAGTTCACTTAAACTTAAGAACAAAAAATTAGCGAATGGCACTGTTTGGATGCTTTGCATATATGTTTCTTAGACTATATAGAAGCAATATATACAAAGATTTCAACCGTCTACCTGTTCCATTCATTGTTCTACTTGTAGAAAGTTACAAATAATTTCCCTTTCATGATTATCAATGGGGCTCGTTGTTCACTTAAACTTGAAGAACAATAAATTGGCGAATGGTACTGTTTGGATGCTTTGCATATATGTTTCTTAGACTATATAGAAGCAATATATACAATGATTTCATCCGTTTACCTGTTCCATTCATTGTTCTACTTGTCGAAATTTACAAATAATTTCCTTTAAAGGATTAACAATGGGGCTCGTAGTTCACTTAAACTTGAAGAACAAAAAATTGGCGAATTGTACTGTTTGGATGCTTTGCACATATGATTCTTAGTCTATATAGAAGCAATATATACAATGATTTCAACCGTCTACCTGTTCCATTCCTTGTTCTACTTGTCGAAAGTTACAAATAATTTCCTTTAAAGGATTAACAATGGGGCTCGTTGTTCACTTAAACTTGAAGAACAATGAATTGGCGGCTTGTACTGTTTGGATGCTTTGCATATATGTTTCTTAGGCTATACTGAAGCAATATATACAATGATTTCAACCGTCTACGTGTTCCAATCATTGTTCTATTTGTAGAAAGTTACAATTAATTTCCGTTAAAGGATTAACAGTGGGGCTCGTTGTTCACTTAAACTTGAAGAACAATAAATTGGCGAATGGTACTGTTTGGATGCTTTGCATATATGTTTCTTAGACTATATAGAAGCAATATATTCAAAGATTTCAACCGTCTACCTGTTCCATTCATTGTTCTACTTGTCGAAAGTTACAAATAATTTCCGATAAAGGATTAACAATGGGGCTCATTGTTCACTTAACCTTGAAGAACAAAAAATTGGCGAATGGTACTGTTTGGATTCTTTGCATATATGTTTCTTAGACTATACGGAAGCAATATATACAAATATTTCAACCGTCTACCTGTTCCATTCATTGTTCTACTTGTCGAAAGTTACAAATAATTTGCTTTAAAGGATTAACAATGGGGCTCGTTGTTCACTTAAACTTGAAGACCAATAAATTGGCGAATTGTACTTTTTGGATGCTATGCATATATGTTTCTTAGACTATATAGAAGCAATATATAATAATATTTCAACCGTCTACGTGTTCCAATCATTGTTCTACTTGTCGAAATTTACAAATAATTTCCTTTAAAGGATTAACAATGGGGCTCATTGTTCACTTAAACTTGAAGACCAATAAATTGGCGAATTGTACTGTTTGGATGCTATGCATATATTTTTCTTAGACTATATAGAAGCAATATATATAATGATTTCAACCGTCTACCTGTTCCATTCATTGTTCTACTTGTCGAAAGTTACAAATAATTTCCTTTAAAGGATTAACAATGGGGCTCATAGTTCACTTAAACTTAAGAACAAAAAATTAGCGAATGGCACTGTTTGGATGCTTTGCATATATGTTTCTTAGACTATATAGAAGCAATATATACAAAGATTTCAACCGTCTACCTGTTCCATTCATTGTTCTACTTGTAGAAAGTTACAAATAATTTCCCTTTCATGATTATCAATGGGGCTCGTTGTTCACTTAAACTTGAAGAACAATAAATTGGCGAATGGTACTGTTTGGATGCTTTGCATATATGTTTCTTAGACTATATAGAAGCAATATATACAATGATTTCATCCGTTTACCTGTTCCATTCTTTGTTCTACTTGTCGAAATTTACAAATAATTTCCTTTAAAGGATTAACAATGGAGCTCGTAGTTCACTTAAACTTGAAGAACAAAAATTGGTGAATTGTACTGTTTGGATGCTTTGCACATATGTTTCTTAGACTATATAGAAGCAATATATACAATGATTTCAACCGTCTACCTGTTCCATTCCTTGTTCTACTTGTCGAAAGTTACAAATAATTTCCTTTAAAGGATTAACAATGGGGCTCGTTGTTCACTTAAACTTGAAGATGAATGAATTGGCGACTTGTACTGTTTGGATGCTTTGCATATATGTTTCTTAGGCTATACTAAAGCAATATATACAATCATTTCAACCGTCTACCTGTTCCATTCATTGTTCTACTTGTCGAAATTTACAAATAATTTCCTTTAAAGGATTAACAATGGGGCTCGTAGTTCACTTAAACTTGAAGAACAAAAAATTGGCGAATTGTACTGTTTGGATGCTTTGCACATATGATTCTTAGTCTATATAGAAGCAATATATACAATGATTTCAACCGTCTACCTGTTCCATTCCTTGTTCTACTTGTCGAAAGTTACATATAATTTCCTTTAAAGGATTAACAATGGGGCTCGTTGTTCACTTAAACTTGAAGAACAATGAATTGGCGACTTGTACTGTTTGGATGCTTTGCATATATGTTTCTTAGGCTATACTGAAGCAATATATACAATGATTTCAACCGTCTAAGTGTTCCAATCATTGTTCTTTTTGTAGAAAGTTACAATTAATTTCCGTTAAAGTATTAACAGTGGGGCTCGTTGTTCACTTAAACTTGAAGAACAATAAATTGGCGAATGGTACTGTTTGGATGCTTTGCATATATGTTTCTTAGACTATATAGAAGCAATATATTCAAAGATTTCAACCGTCTACCTGTTCCATTCATTGTTCTACTTGTCGAAAGTTACAAATAATTTCCGATAAAGGATTAACAATGGGGCTCATTGTTCACTTAACCTTAAAGAACAAAAAATTGGCGAATGGTACTGTTTGGATTCTTTGCATATATGTTTCTTAGACTATATAGAAGCAATATATAGAAAGATTTCACCCGTCTACCTGTACTATTCATTGTTCTACTTGTAGAAAGTTACAAATAATTTCCATTTCATGATTATCAATGGGGCTCGTTGTTCCCTTAAACTTGAAGAACAATAAATTGGCGAATGGTACTGTTTGGATGCTTTGCATATATGTTTCTTAGACTATATAGAAGCAATATATACAATGATTTCAACCGTCTACCTGTTCCATTCATTGTTCTACTTGTCGAAAGTTACAAATAATTTCCGTTAAAGGATTAACAATGGGGATCGTAGTTTACTTAATCTTGAAGAACAAAAAATTGGCGAATGGTACTGTTTGGATGCTTTGCACATATGTTTCTTAGACTATATAGAAGCAATATATACAATGATTTCAACCGTCTAGCTGTTCCATTCATTGTTCTACTTGTCGAAAGTTACAAATATTTTCCGATAAAGGATTACCAATGGGGCTCATTGTTCACTTAAACTTGAAGAACAAAAAATTGGCAAATGGTACTGTTTGGATGCTTTGCATATATGTTTCTTAGACTATATGGAAGCAATATATACAAAGATTTCAACCGTTTACATGTTCCATTCATTGTTCTACTCGTCGAAAATTACAAATAATTTCCGATAAAGGATTAACCATTGGGGCTCATTGTTCACTTAAACTTGAAGAACAAAAAATTGGGGAATGGTACTGTTTGGATGCTATGCGTACATGTTTCTTAGACTATATGGAAGCAATATATACAAAGATTTCAACCGTCTACGTGTTCCAATCATTGTTCTACTTGTCGAAATTTACAAATAATTTCCTATAAAGGATTAACAATGGGGCTCGTTGTTCACTTAAACTTGAAGACCAATAAATTGGCGAATTGTACTGTTTGGATGCTATGCATATATGTTTCTTAGACTATATAGATGCAATATATACAATGATTTCAACCGTCTACCTGTTCCATTCATTGTTCTACTTGTCGAAATTTACAAATAATTTCCTTTAAAGGATTAACAATGGGGCTCGTAGTTCACTTAAACTTGAAGAACAAAAAATTGGCGAATTGTACTGTTTGGATGCTTTGCATATATGTTTCTTAGACTATATAGAAGCAATATATACAAAGATTTCAACCGTCTACCTGTTCTATTCATTGTTCTACTTGTAGAAAGTTACAAATAATTTCCCTTTCATGATTATCAATGGGGCTCGTTGTTCACTTAAACTTGAAGAACAAAAAATTGGCGAATGGTACTATTTGGATGCTTTGCATATATGTTTCTTAGACTATATAGAAGCAATATATACAATGATTTCATCCGTTTACCTGTTCCATTCTTTGTTCTACTTGTCGAAATTTACAAATAATTTCCTTTAAAGGATTAACAATGGAGCTCGTAGTTCACTTAAACTTGAAGAACAAAAATTGGCGAATTGTACTGTTTGGATGCTTTGCACATATGTTTCTTAGACTATATAGAAACAATATATACAATGATTTCAACCGTCTACCTGTTTCATTCCTTGTTCTACTTGTCGAAAGTTACAAATAATTTCCTTTAAAGGATTAACAATGGGGCTCGTTGTTCACTTAAACTTGAAGATGAATGAATTGGCGACTTGTACTGTTTGGATGCTTTGCATATATGTTTCTTAGGCTATACTAAAGCAATATATACAATCATTTCATCCGTCTACCTGTTCCATTCATTGTTCTACTTGTCGAAATTTACAAATAATTTCCTTTAAAGGATTAACAATGGGGCTCGTTGTTCACTTAAACTTGAAGAACAAAAAATTGGCGAATTGTACTGTTTGGATGCTTTGCACACATGATTCTTAGTCTATATAGAAGCAATATATACAATGATTTCAACCGTCTACCTGTTCCATTCCTTGTTCTACTTGTCGAAAGTTACAAATAATTTCCTTTAAAGGATTAACAATGGGGCTCGTTGTTCACTTAAACTTGAAGAACAATGAATTGGCGGCTTGTACTGTTTGGATGCTTTGCATATATGTTTCTTAGGCTATACTGAAGCAATATATACAATGATTTCAACCGTCTACGTGTTCCAATCATTGTTCTATTTGTAGAAAGTTACAATTAATTTCCGTTAAAGGATTAACAGTGGGGCTCGTTGTTCACTTAAACTTGAAGAACAATAAATTGGCGAATGGTACTGTTTGGATGCTTTGCATATATGTTTCTTAGACTATATAGAAGCAATATATTCAAAGATTTCAACCGTCTACCTGTTCCATTCATTGTTCTACTTGTCGAAAGTTACAAATAATTTCCGATAAAGGATTAACAATGGGGCTCATTGTTCACTTAACCTTGAAGAACAAAAAATTGGCGAATGGTACTGTTTGGATTCTTTGCATATATGTTTCTTAGACTATACGGAAGCAATATATACAAATATTTCAACCGTCTACCTGTTCCATTCATTGTTCTACTTGTCGAAAGTTACAAATAATTTGCTTTAAAGGATTAACAATGGGGCTCGTTGTTCACTTAAACTTGAAGACCAATAAATTGGCGAATTGTACTTTTTGGATGCTATGCATATATGTTTCTTAGACTATATAGAAGCAATATATAATAATATTTCAACCGTCTACGTGTTCCAATCATTGTTCTACTTGTCGAAATTTACAAATAATTTCCTTTAAAGGATTAACAATGGGGCTCATTGTTCACTTAAACTTGAAGACCAATAAATTGGCGAATTGTACTGTTTGGATGCTATGCATATATTTTTCTTAGACTATATAGAAGCAATATATATAATGATTTCAACCGTCTACCTGTTCCATTCATTGTTCTACTTGTCGAAAGTTACAAATAATTTCCTTTAAAGGATTAACAATGGGGCTCATAGTTCACTTAAACTTAAGAACAAAAAATTAGCGAATGGCACTGTTTGGATGCTTTGCATATATGTTTCTTAGACTATATAGAAGCAATATATACAAAGATTTCAACCGTCTACCTGTTCCATTCATTGTTCTACTTGTCGAAAGTTACAAATAATTTCCGATAAAGGATTAACAATGGGGCTCATTGTTCACTTAAACTTGAAGAACAAGGAATTGGCGAATGGTACTGTTTGGATGCTTTGCATATATGCTTCTTAGACTATATAGATGCAATATATACAATGATTTCAACGGTCTAACTGTTCTATACATTGTTCTACTTGTAGAAAGTTACAAATAATTTCCGTTAAAGGATTAACGATGGGGATCGTAGTTCACATAAACTTGAAGAACAAAAAATTGGCGAATTGTACTGTTTGGATGCTTTGCATATATGTTTCTTAGACTATATAGAAGCAATATATACATAGATTTCAACAGTCTAACTGTTCTATTCATTGTTCTACTTGTAGAAAGTTACAAATAATTTCCCTTTCATGATTATCAATGGGGCTCGTTGTTCACTTAAACTTGAAGAACAAAAAATTGGCGAATTGTACTGTTTGGATGCTTTGCATATATGTTTCTTAGACTATATAGAAGCAATATATACAAAGATTTCAACCGTCTACCTGTTCTATTCATTGTTCTACTTGTCGAAATTTACAAATAATTTCCGATAAAGGATTAACAATGGGGCTCATTGTTCACTTAAACTTGAAGAACAAGGAATTGGCGAATGGTACTGTTTGGATGCTTTGCATATATGTTTCTTAGTCTATATAGATGCAATATATACAATGATTTCAACGGTCTAACTGTTCTATACATTGTTCTACTTGTAGAAAGTTACAAATAATTTCCGTTAAAGGATTAACGATGGGGATCGTAGTTCACTTAAACTTGAAGAACAATGAATTGGCGAATGGTACTGTTTGGATGCTTCGCATATATGTTTCTTAGACTATATAAAAGCAATATATACAATGATTTCAACCGTCTACCATTTCCATTCATTGTTCTACTTGTCGAAATTTACAAATAATTTCCTATAAAGGATTAACAATGGGGCTCGTTGTTCACTTAAACTTGAAGACCAATAAATTGGCGAATTGTACTGTTTGGATGCTATGCATATATGTTTCTTAGACTATATAGATGCAATATATACAATGATTTCAACCGTCTACCTGTTCCATTCATTGTTCTACTTGTCGAAATTTACAAATAATTTCCTTTAAAGGATTAACAATGGGGCTCGTAGTTCACTTAAACTTGAAGAACAAAAAATTGGCGAATTGTACTGTTTGGATGCTTTGCATATATGTTTCTTAGACTATATAGAAGCAATATATACAAAGATTTCAACCGTCTACCTGTTCTATTCATTGTTCTACTTGTAGAAAGTTACAAATAATTTCCCTTTCATGATTATCAATGGGGCTCGTTGTTCACTTAAACTTGAAGAACAATAAATTGGCGAATGGTACTGTTTGGATGCTTTGCATATATGTTTCTTAGACTATATAGAAGCAATATATACAATGATTTCATCCGTTTACCTGTTCCATTCTTTGTTCTACTTGTCGAAATTTACAAATAATTTCCTTTAAAGGATTAACAATGGAGCTCGTAGTTCACTTAAACTTGAAGAACAAAAATTGGCGAATTGTACTGTTTGGATGCTTTGCACATATGTTTCTTAGACTATATAGAAACAATATATACAATGATTTCAACCGTCTACCTGTTTCATTCCTTGTTCTACTTGTCGAAAGTTACAAATAATTTCCTTTAAAGGATTAACAATGGGGCTCGTTGTTCACTTAAACTTGAAGATGAATGAATTGGCGACTTGTACTGTTTGGATGCTTTGCATATATGTTTCTTAGGCTATACTAAAGCAATATATACAATCATTTCATCCGTCTACCTGTTCCATTCATTGTTCTACTTGTCGAAATTTACAAATAATTTCCTTTAAAGGATTAACAATGGGGCTCGTTGTTCACTTAAACTTGAAGAACAAAAAATTGGCGAATTGTACTGTTTGGATGCTTTGCACACATGATTCTTAGTCTATATAGAAGCAATATATACAATGATTTCAACCGTCTACCTGTTCCATTCCTTGTTCTACTTGTCGAAAGTTACAAATAATTTCCTTTAAAGGATTAACAATGGGGCTCGTTGTTCACTTAAACTTGAAGAACAATGAATTGGCGGCTTGTACTGTTTGGATGCTTTGCATATATGTTTCTTAGGCTATACTGAAGCAATATATACAATGATTTCAACCGTCTACGTGTTCCAATCATTGTTCTATTTGTAGAAAGTTACAATTAATTTCCGTTAAAGGATTAACAGTGGGGCTCGTTGTTCACTTAAACTTGAAGAACAATAAATTGGCGAATGGTACTGTTTGGATGCTTTGCATATATGTTTCTTAGACTATATAGAAGCAATATATTCAAAGATTTCAACCGTCTACCTGTTCCATTCATTGTTCTACTTGTCGAAAGTTACAAATAATTTCCGATAAAGGATTAACAATGGGGCTCATTGTTCACTTAACCTTGAAGAACAAAAAATTGGCGAATGGTACTGTTTGGATTCTTTGCATATATGTTTCTTAGACTATACGGAAGCAATATATACAAATATTTCAACCGTCTACCTGTTCCATTCATTGTTCTACTTGTCGAAAGTTACAAATAATTTGCTTTAAAGGATTAACAATGGGGCTCGTTGTTCACTTAAACTTGAAGACCAATAAATTGGCGAATTGTACTTTTTGGATGCTATGCATATATGTTTCTTAGACTATATAGAAGCAATATATAATAATATTTCAACCGTCTACGTGTTCCAATCATTGTTCTACTTGTCGAAATTTACAAATAATTTCCTTTAAAGGATTAACAATGGGGCTCATTGTTCACTTAAACTTGAAGACCAATAAATTGGCGAATTGTACTGTTTGGATGCTATGCATATATTTTTCTTAGACTATATAGAAGCAATATATATAATGATTTCAACCGTCTACCTGTTCCATTCATTGTTCTACTTGTCGAAAGTTACAAATTATTTCCTTTAAAGGATTAACAATGGGGCTCATAGTTCACTTAAACTTAAGAACAAAAAATTAGCGAATGGCACTGTTTGGATGCTTTGCATATATGTTTCTTAGACTATATAGAAGCAATATATACAAAGATTTCAACCGTCTACCTGTTCCATTCATTGTTCTACTTGTCGAAAGTTACAAATAATTTCCGATAAAGGATTAACAATGGGGCTCATTGTTCACTTAAACTTGAAGAACAAGGAATTGGCGAATGGTACTGTTTGGATGCTTTGCATATATGCTTCTTAGACTATATAGATGCAATATATACAATGATTTCAACGGTCTAACTGTTCTATACATTGTTCTACTTGTAGAAAGTTACAAATAATTTCCGTTAAAGGATTAACGATGGGGATCGTAGTTCACATAAACTTGAAGAACAAAAAATTGGCGAATTGTACTGTTTGGATGCTTTGCATATATGTTTCTTAGACTATATAGAAGCAATATATACATAGATTTCAACAGTCTAACTGTTCTATTCATTGTTCTACTTGTAGAAAGTTACAAATAATTTCCCTTTCATGATTATCAATGGGGCTCGTTGTTCACTTAAACTTGAAGAACAAAAAATTGGCGAATTGTACTGTTTGGATGCTTTGCATATATGTTTCTTAGACTATATAGAAGCAATATATACAAAGATTTCAACCGTCTACCTGTTCTATTCATTGTTCTACTTGTCGAAATTTACAAATAATTTCCGATAAAGGATTAACAATGGGGCTCATTGTTCACTTAAACTTGAAGAACAAGGAATTGGCGAATGGTACTGTTTGGATGCTTTGCATATATGTTTCTTAGTATATATAGATGCAATATATACAATGATTTCAACGGTCTAACTGTTCTATACATTGTTCTACTTGTAGAAAGTTACAAATAATTTCCGTTAAAGGATTAACGATGGGGATCGTAGTTCACTTAAACTTGAAGAACAATGAATTGGCGAATGGTACTGTTTGGATGCTTCGCATATATGTTTCTTAGACTATATAAAAGCAATATATACAATGATTTCAACCGTCTACCATTTCCATTCATTGTTCTCCATGTCGAAATTTACAAATAATTTCCTTTAAAGGATTAACAATGGGGCTCGTTGTTCACTTAAACTTGAAGAACAAAAAATTGGCGAATTGTACTGTTTGGATGCTTTGCACACATGATTCTTAGTCTATACTAAAGCAATATATACAATCATTTCAACCGTCTACCTGTTCCATTCATTGTTCTACTTGTCGAAATTTACAAATAATTTCCTTTAAAGGATTAACAATGGGGCTCGTTGTTCACTTAAACTTGAAGAACAAAAAATTGGCGAATTGTACTGTTTGGATGCTTTGCACACATGATTCTTAGTCTATATAGAAGCAATATGTACAATGATTTCAACCGTCTACCTGTTCCATTCCTTGTTCTACTTGTCGAAAGTTACAAATAATTTCCTTTAAAGGATTAACAATGGGGCTCGTTGTTCACTTAAACTTGAAGAACAATGAATTGGCGACTTGTACTGTTTGGATGCTTTGCATATATGTTTCTTAGGCTATACTAAAGCAATATATACAATCATTTCAACCGTCTACCTGTTCCATTCATTGTTCTACTTGTCGAAATTTACAAATAATTTCCTTTAAAGGATTAACAATGGGGCTCGTTGTTCACTTAAACTTGAAGAACAAAAAATTGGCGAATTGTACTGTTTGGATGCTTTGCACACATGATTCTTAGTCTATATAGAAGCAATATATACAATGATTTCAACCGTCTACCTGTTCCATTCATTGTTCTACTTGTCGAAATTTACAAATAATTTCCTTTAAAGGATTAACAATGGGGCTCGTAGCTCACTTAAACTTGAAGAACAAAAAATTGGCGAATTGTACTGTTTGGATGCTTTGCATATATGTTTCTTAGACTATATAGAAGCAATATATACAAAGATTTCAACCGTCTACCTGTTCTATTCATTGTTCTACTTGTAGAAAGTTACAAATAATTTCCCTTTCATGATTATCAATGGGGCTCGTTGTTCACTTAAACTTGAAGAACAATAAATTGGCGAATGGTACTGTTTGGATGCTTTGCATATATGTTTCTTAGACTATATAGAAGCAATATATACAATGATTTCATCCGTTTACCTGTTCCATTCTTTGTTCTACTTGTCGAAATTTACAAATAATTTCCTTTAAAGGATTAACAATGGAGCTCGTAGTTCACTTAAACTTGAAGAACAAAAATTGGCGAATTGTACTGTTTGGATGCTTTGCACATATGTTTCTTAGACTATATAGAAGCAATATATACAATGATTTCAACCGTCTACCTGTTTCATTCCTTGTTCTACTTGTCGAAAGTTACAAATAATTTCCTTTAAAGGATTAACAATGGGGCTCGTTGTTCACTTAAACTTGAAGATGAATGAATTGGCGACTTGTACTGTTTGGATGCTTTGCATATATGTTTCTTAGGCTATACTAAAGCAATATATACAATCATTTCAACCGTCTACCTGTTCCATTCATTGTTCTACTTGTCGAAATTTACAAATAATTTCCTTTAAAGGATTAACAATGGGGCTCGTTGTTCACTTAAACTTGAAGAACAAAAAATTGGCGAATTGTACTGTTTGGATGCTTTGCACACATGATTCTTAGTCTATATAGAAGCAATATATACAATGATTTCAACCGTCTACCTGTTCCATTCCTTGTTCTACTTGTCGAAAGTTACAAATAATTTCCTTTAAAGGATTAACAATGGGGCTCGTTGTTCACTTAAACTTGAAGAACAAAAAATTGGCGAATTGTACTGTTTGGATGCTTTGCACACATGATTCTTAGTCTATATAGAAGCAATATATACAATGATTTCAACCGTCTACCTGTTCCATTCATTGTTCTACTTGTCGAAAGTTAGAAATAATTTCCGATAAAGGATTAACAATGGGGCTAATTAATCACTTAACCTTGAAGAACAAAAAATTGGCGAATGGTACTATTTGGATGCTTTGCATGTATGTTTCTTAGACTATATAGAAGCAATATATAGAAAGATTTCACCCGTCTACCTGTACTATTCATTGTTCTACTTGTCGAAAGTTACAAATAATTTCCTTTAAAGGATTAACAATGGGGCTCGTAGTTCACTTAAACTTGAAGAACAATAAATTGGCGAATGGTACTGTTTGGATGCTTTGCATATATGTTTCTTAGACTATATAGAAGCAATATATTCAAAGATTTCAACCGTCTACCTGTTCCATTCCTTGTTCTACTTGTCGAAAGTTACAAATAATTTCCTTTAAAGGATTAACAATGGGGCTCGTTGTTCACTTAAACTTGAAGAACAATGAATTGGCGACTTGTACTGTTTGGATGCTTTGCATATATGTTTCTTAGGCTATACTGAAGCAATATATACAATGATTTCAACCGTCTACGTGTTCCAATCATTGTTCTATTTGTAGAAAGTTACAAATAATTTCCTTTAAAGGATTAACAATGGGGCTCATTGTTCACTTAAACTTGAAGAACAAAAAAATTGGCGAATTGTACTGTTTGGATGCTTTGCATATATGTTTCTCAGACTATATAGAAGCAATATATCCAAAGATTTCAACCGTCTACCTGTTCCATTCATTGTTCTACTTGTCGAAAGTTACAAATAATTTCCGATAAAGGATTAACAATGGGGCTAATTAATCACTTAACCTTGAAGAACAAAAAATTGGCGAATGGTACTATTTGGATGCTTTGCATGTATGTTTCTTAGACTATATGGAAGCAATATATACAAATATTTCAACCGTCTACGTGTGCCAATCATTGTTCTACTTGTCGAAATTTACAAATAATTTCCTTTAAAGGATTAACAATGGGGCTCGTTGTTCACTTAAACTTGAAGAACAATAAATTGGCGAATTGTACTGTTTGGATGCTATGCATATATGTTTCTTAGACTATATAGAAGCAATATATATATATATAATGATTTCAACCGTCTAACTGTTCCATTCATTGTTCTACATGTCGAAAGTTACAAATAATTTCCGTTTCATGATTATCAATGGGGCTCGTTGTTTACTTAAACTTGAAGAACAAAAAATTGGCGAATGGTACTGTTTGGATGCTTTGCACATATGTTTCTTAGACTATATAGAAGCAATATATACAAAGATTTCAACCGTCTACGTGTTCCAATCATTGTTCTACTTGTAGAAAGTTACAATTAATTTCCGTTAAAGGATTAACAATGGGGCTCGTAGTTCACTTAAACTTGAAGAACAAAAAATTGGCGAATTGTACTGTTTGGATGCTTTGCATATATGTTTCGTAGACTATATAGAAGCAATATATACAATGATTTCAACCGTCTACATGATCCATTCATTGTTCTACTTGTCGAAATTTACAAATAATTTCCTTTAAAGGATTAACAATGGGGCTCGTAGTTCACTTAAACTTGACGAACAAACAATTGGCGAATTGTACTGTTTGGATGCTTTGCATATATGTTTCTTAGATTATTTAGAAGCAATATATAGAAAGATTTCACCCGTCTACCTGTACTATTCATTGTTCTACTTGTAGAAAGTTACAAATAATTTCCATTTCATGATTATCAATGGGGCTCGCTGTTCACTTAAACTTGAAGATCAAAAAATTGGCGATTGTTACTGTTTAGATGCTTTGCATATATGTTTCTTAGATTATATAGAAGCAATATATACAAAGATTTCAACCGTTTACATGTTCCATTCATTGTTCTACTCGTCGAAAATTACAAATAATTTCCGATAAAGGATTAACCATTGGGGCTCATTGTTCACTTAAACTTGAAGAACAAAAAATTGGGGAATGGTACTGTTTGGATGCTTTGCATACATGTTTCCTAGACTATATGGAAGCAATATATACAAATATTTCAACAGTCTACGTGTGCCAATCATTGTTCTACTTGTCGAAATTTACAAATAATTTCCTATAAAGGATTAACAATGGGGCTCGTTGTTCACTTAAACTTGAAGAACAATAAATTGGCGAATTGTACTGTTTGGATGCTTTGCATATATGTTTCTTAGACTATATAGAAGCAATATATACAAAGATTTCAACCGTCTACCTGTTCCATTCATTGTTCTACTTGTCGAAAGTTACAAATAATTTCCGATAAAGGATTAACAATGGGGCTCATTCTTCACTTAAACTTGAAGATCAAAAAATTGGCGAATTTTACTGTTTAGATGCTTTGCATATAGGTTTCTTAGAATATATAGAAGCAACATATACAAAGATTTCAACCGTCTACATGTTCTATTCATTGTTCTTCTTGTCGAAAGTTACAAATAATTTCCGATAAAGGATTAACAATGGGGCTCATTGTTCACTTAAACTTGAAGAACAAAAAATTGGCAAATGGTACTGTTTGGATGCTTTGCATACATGTTTCCTAGACTATATGGAAGCAATATATACAAAGATTTCAACCGTCTACCTGTTCCATTCATTGTTCTACATGTCGAAAGTTACAAATAATTTCCGTTTCATGATTATCAATGGGGCTCATTGTTCACTTAACCTTGAAGAACAAAAAATTGGCGAATGGTACTGTTTGGATTCTTTGCATATATGTTTCTTAGGCTATACTGAAGCAATATATACAATGATTTCAACCGTCTACGTGTTCCAATCATTGTTCTATTTGTAGAAAGTTACAATTAATTTCCGTTAAAGGATTAACAGTGGGGCTCGTTGTTCACTTAAACTTGAAGAACAATAAATTGGCGAATGGTACTGTTTGGATGCTTTGCATATATGTTTCTTAGACTATATGGAAGCAATATATACAAAAATTTCAACCGTCTACGTGTGCCAATCATTGTTCTACTTGTCGAAATTTACAAATAATTTCCTTTAAAGGATTAACAATGGGGCTCATTGTTCACTTAAACTTGAAGAACAAAAAAAGTGGCGAATTGTACTGTTTGGATGCTTTGCATATATGTTTCTCAGACTATATAGAAGCAATATATACAAAGATTTCAACCGTCTACCTGTTCCATTCATTGTTCTACTTGTCGAAAGTTACAAATAATTTCCTTTAAAGGATTAACAATGGGGCTCATTGTTCACTTAAACTTGAAGAACAAAAAAAGTGGCGAATTGTACTGTTTGGATGCTTTGCATATATGTTTCTCAGACTATATAGAAGCAATATATACAAAGATTTCAACCGTCTACCTGTTCCATTCATTGTTCTACTTGTCGAAAGTTACAAATAATTTCCGATAAAGGATTAACAATGGGGCTAATTAATCACTTAACCTTGAAGAACAAAAAATTAGCGAATGGTACTATTTGGATGCTTTGCATGTATGTTTCTTAGACTATATGGAAGCAATATATACAAATATTTCAACCGTCTACGTGTGCCAATCATTGTTCTACTTGTCGAAATTTACAAATAATTTCCTTTAAAGGATTAACAATGGGGCTCATTGTTCACTTAAACTTGAAGAACAAAAAATTGGCGTTTTGTACTGTTTGGATGCTTTGCATAGATGTTTCGTAGGCTATATAGAAGCAATATATACAATGATTTCAACCGTCTACCTGATCCATTCCTTGTTCTACTTGTCGAAAGTTACAAATAATTTCCTTTAAAGGATTAACCATGGGGCTCGTTGTTCACATAAACTTGAAGAACAATGAATTGGCGACTTGTACTGTTTGGATGCTTTGCATATATGTTTCTTAGACTATATAGAAGCAATATATACAAAGATTTCAACCGTCTACCTGTTCCATTCATTGTTCTACTTGTCGAAAGTTACAAATAATTTCCGATAAAGGATTAACAATGGGGCTCATTCTTCACTTAAACATGAAGATCAAAAAATTGGCGAATTTTACTGTTTAGATGCTTTGCATATAGGTTTCTTAGAATATATAGAAGCAACATATACAAAGATTTCAACCGTCTACATGTTCTATTCATTGTTCTTCTTGTCGAAATTTACAAATAATTGACGTTAAAGGATTAACAATGGGGCTCGTAGTTCACTTAAACTTGAAGAACAATAAATTGGCGAATTGTACTGTTTGGATGCTTTGCATATATGTTTCTTAGACTATATAGAAGCAATATATACAAAGATTTCACCCGTCTACCTGTACTATTCATTGTTCTACTTGTAGAAAGTTACAAATAATTTCCATTTCATGATTATCAATGGGGCTCGCTGTTCACTTAAACTTGAAGATCAAAAAATTGGCGATTGTTACTGTTTAGATGCTTTGCATATATGTTTCTTAGATTATATAGAAGCAATATATACAAAGATTTCAACCGTTTACATGTTCCATTCATTGTTCTACTCGTCGAAAATTACAAATAATTTCCGATAAAGGATTAACCATTGGGGCTCATTGTTCACTTAAACTTGAAGAACAAAAAATTGGGGAATGGTACTGTTTGGATGCTTTGCATACATGTTTCCTAGACTATATGGAAGCAATATATACAAATATTTCAACAGTCTACGTGTGCCAATCATTGTTCTACTTGTCGAAATTTACAAATAATTTCCTATAAAGGATTAACAATGGGGCTCGTTGTTCACTTAAACTTGAAGAACAATAAATTGGCGAATTGTACTGTTTGGATGCTTTGCATATATGTTTCTTAGACTATATAGAAGCAATATATACAAAGATTTCAACCGTCTACCTGTTCCATTCATTGTTCTACTTGTCGAAAGTTACAAATAATTTCCGATAAAGGATTAACAATGGGGCTCATTCTTCACTTAAACTTGAAGATCAAAAAATTGGCGAATTTTACTGTTTAGATGCTTTGCATATAGGTTTCTTAGAATATATAGAAGCAACATATACAAAGATTTCAACCGTCTACATGTTCTATTCATTGTTCTTCTTGTCGAAAGTTACAAATAATTTCCGATAAAGGATTAACAATGGGGCTCATTGTTCACTTAAACTTGAAGAACAAAAAATTGGCAAATGGTACTGTTTGGATGCTTTGCATACATGTTTCCTAGACTATATGGAAGCAATATATACAAAGATTTCAACCGTCTACCTGTTCCATTCATTGTTCTACATGTCGAAAGTTACAAATAATTTCCGTTTCATGATTATCAATGGGGCTCATTGTTCACTTAACCTTGAAGAACAAAAAATTGGCGAATGGTACTGTTTGGATTCTTTGCATATATGTTTCTTAGGCTATACTGAAGCAATATATACAATGATTTCAACCGTCTACGTGTTCCAATCATTGTTCTATTTGTCGAAAGTTACAAATAATTTCCTTTAAAGGATTAACAATGGGGCTCGTAGTTCACTTAAACTTGAAGAACAATAAATTGGCGAATGGTACTGTTTGGATGCTTTGCATATATGTTTCTTAGACTATATAGAAGCAATATATTCAAAGATTTCAACCGTCTACCTGTTCCATTCCTTGTTCTACTTGTCGAAAGTTACAAATAATTTCCTTTAAAGGATTAACAATGGGGCTCGTTGTTCACTTAAACTTGAAGAACAATGAATTGGCGACTTGTACTGTTTGGATGCTTTGCATATATGTTTCTTAGGCTATACTGAAGCAATATATACAATGATTTCAACCGTCTACGTGTTCCAATCATTGTTCTATTTGTAGAAAGTTACAAATAATTTCCTTTAAAGGATTAACAATGGGGCTCATTGTTCACTTAAACTTGAAGAACAAAAAAATTGGCGAATTGTACTGTTTGGATGCTTTGCATATATGTTTCTCAGACTATATAGAAGCAATATATACAAAGATTTCAACCGTCTACCTGTTCCATTCATTGTTCTACTTGTCGAAAGTTACAAATAATTTCCGATAAAGGATTAACAATGGGGCTAATTAATCACTTAACCTTGAAGAACAAAAAATTGGCGAATGGTACTATTTGGATGCTTTGCATGTATGTTTCTTAGACTATATGGAAGCAATATATACAAATATTTCAACCGTCTACGTGTGCCAATCATTGTTCTACTTGTCGAAATTTACAAATAATTTCCTTTAAAGGATTAACAATGGGGCTCGTTGTTCACTTAAACTTGAAGAACAATTAATTGGCGAATTGTACTGTTTGGATGCTATGCATATATGTTTCTTAGACTATATAGAAGCAATATATATATATATATAATGATTTCAACCGTCTAACTGTTCCATTCATTGTTCTACATGTCGAAAGTTACAAATAATTTCCGTTTCATGATTATCAATGGGGCTCGTTGTTTACTTAAACTTGAAGAACAAAAAATTGGCGAATGGTACTGTTTGGATGCTTTGCACATATGTTTCTTAGACTATATAGAAGCAATATATACAAAGATTTCAACCGTCTACGTGTTCCAATCATTGTTCTACTTGTAGAAAGTTACAATTAATTTCCGTTAAAGGATTAACAATGGGGCTCATAGTTCACTTAAACTTGAAGAACAAAAAATTGGCGAATTGTACTGTTTGGATGCTTTGCATATATGTTTCGTAGACTATATAGAAGCAATATATACAATGATTTCAACCGTCTACATGATCCATTCATTGTTCTACTTGTCGAAATTTACAAATAATTTCCTTTAAAGGATTAACAATGGGGCTCGTAGTTCACTTAAACTTGACGAACAAACAATTGGCGAATTGTACTGTTTGGATGCTTTGCATATATGTTTCTTAGATTATTTAGAAGCAATATATAGAAAGATTTCACCCGTCTACCTGTACTATTCATTGTTCTACTTGTAGAAAGTTACAAATAATTTCCATTTCATGATTATCAATGGGGCTCGCTGTTCACTTAAACTTGAAGATCAAAAAATTGGCGATTGTTACTGTTTAGATGCTTTGCATATATGTTTCTTAGATTATATAGAAGCAATATATACAAAGATTTCAACCGTTTACATGTTCCATTCATTGTTCTACTCGTCGAAAATTACAAATAATTTCCGATAAAGGATTAACCATTGGGGCTCATTGTTCACTTAAACTTGAAGAACAAAAAATTGGGGAATGGTACTGTTTGGATGCTTTGCATACATGTTTCCTAGACTATATGGAAGCAATATATACAAATATTTCAACAGTCTACGTGTGCCAATCATTGTTCTACTTGTCGAAATTTACAAATAATTTCCTATAAAGGATTAACAATGGGGCTCGTTGTTCACTTAAACTTGAAGAACAATAAATTGGCGAATTGTACTGTTTGGATGCTTTGCATATATGTTTCTTAGACTATATAGAAGCAATATATACAAAGATTTCAACCGTCTACCTGTTCCATTCATTGTTCTACTTGTCGAAAGTTACAAATAATTTCCGATAAAGGATTAACAATGGGGCTCATTCTTCACTTAAACTTGAAGATCAAAAAATTGGCGAATTTTACTGTTTAGATGCTTTGCATATAGGTTTCTTAGAATATATAGAAGCAACATATACAAAGATTTCAACCGTCTACATGTTCTATTCATTGTTCTTCTTGTCGAAAGTTACAAATAATTTCCGATAAAGGATTAACAATGGGGCTCATTGTTCACTTAAACTTGAAGAACAAAAAATTGGCAAATGGTACTGTTTGGATGCTTTGCATACATGTTTCCTAGACTATATGGAAGCAATATATACAAAGATTTCAACCGTCTACCTGTTCCATTCATTGTTCTACATGTCGAAAGTTACAAATAATTTCCGTTTCATGATTATCAATGGGGCTCATTGTTCACTTAACCTTGAAGAACAAAAAATTGGCGAATGGTACTGTTTGGATTCTTTGCATATATGTTTCTTAGGCTATACTGAAGCAATATATACAATGATTTCAACCGTCTACGTGTTCCAATCATTGTTCTATTTGTAGAAAGTTACAATTAATTTCCGTTAAAGGATTAACAGTGGGGCTCGTTGTTCACTTAAACTTGAAGAACAATAAATTGGCGAATGGTACTGTTTGGATGCTTTGCATATATGTTTCTTAGACTATATGGAAGCAATATATACAAAAATTTCAACCGTCTACGTGTGCCAATCATTGTTCTACTTGTCGAAATTTACAAATAATTTCCTTTAAAGGATTAACAATGGGGCTCATTGTTCACTTAAACTTGAAGAACAAAAAAAGTGGCGAATTGTACTGTTTGGATGCTTTGCATATATGTTTCTCAGACTATATAGAAGCAATATATACAAAGATTTCAACCGTCTACCTGTTCCATTCATTGTTCTACTTGTCGAAAGTTACAAATAATTTCCTTTAAAGGATTAACAATGGGGCTCATTGTTCACTTAAACTTGAAGAACAAAAAAAGTGGCGAATTGTACTGTTTGGATGCTTTGCATATATGTTTCTCAGACTATATAGAAGCAATATATACAAAGATTTCAACCGTCTACCTGTTCCATTCATTGTTCTACTTGTCGAAAGTTACAAATAATTTCCGATAAAGGATTAACAATGGGGCTAATTAATCACTTAACCTTGAAGAACAAAAAATTAGCGAATGGTACTATTTGGATGCTTTGCATGTATGTTTCTTAGACTATATGGAAGCAATATATACAAATATTTCAACCGTCTACGTGTGCCAATCATTGTTCTACTTGTCGAAATTTACAAATAATTTCCTTTAAAGGATTAACAATGGGGCTCATTGTTCACTTAAACTTGAAGAACAAAAAATTGGCGTTTTGTACTGTTTGGATGCTTTGCATATATGTTTCTCAGACTATATAGAAGCAATATATACAAAGATTTCAACCGTCTACCTGTTCCATTCATTGTTCAACTTGTCGAAAGTTACAAATAATTTCCGATAAAGGATTAACAATGGGGCTAAATAATCACTTAACCTTGAAGAACAAAAAATTGGCGAATGGTACTATTTGGATGCTTTGCATATATGTTTCTTAGACTATATAGAAGCAATATATACAAAGATTTTAACCGTCTACGTGTTCCAATCATTGTTCTACTTGTAGAAAGTTACAATTAATTTCCGTTAAAGGATTAACAATGGGGCTAATTAATCACTTAACCTTGAAGAACAAAAAATTGGCAAATGGTACTGTTTGGATGCTTTGCATACATGTTTCCTAGACTATATGGAAGCAATATATACAAAGATTTCAACCGTCTACCTGTTCCATTCATTGTTCTACATGTCGAAAGTTACAAATAATTTCCGTTTCATGATTATCAATGGGGCTCATTGTTCACTTAACCTTGAAGAACAAAAAATTGGCGAATGGTACTGTTTGGATGCTTTGCATATATGTTTCTTAGACTATATGGAAGCAATATATACAAAGATTTCACCCGTCTACCTGTACTATTCATTGTTCTACTTGTAGAAAGTTACAAATAATTTCCATTTCATGATTATCAATGGGGCTCGCTGTTCACTTAAACTTGAAGATCAAAAAATTGGCGATTGTTACTGTTTAGATGCTTTGCATATATGTTTCTTAGACTATATAGAAGCAATATATACAAAGATTTCAACCGTCTACCTGTTCCATTCATTGTTCTACTTGTCGAAAGTTACAAATAATTTCCGATAAAGGATTAACAATGGGGCTCATTCTTCACTTAAACATGAAGATCAAAAAATTGGCGAATTTTACTGTTTAGATGCTTTGCATATAGGTTTCTTAGAATATATAGAAGCAACATATACAAAGATTTCAACCGTCTACATGTTCTATTCATTGTTCTTCTTGTCGAAATTTACAAATAATTGACGTTAAAGGATTAACAATGGGGCTCGTAGTTCACTTAAACTTGAAGAACAATAAATTGGCGAATTGTACTGTTTGGATGCTTTGCATATATGTTTCTTAGACTATATAGAAGCAATATATACAAAGATTTCACCCGTCTACCTGTACTATTCATTGTTCTACTTGTAGAAAGTTACAAATAATTTCCATTTCATGATTATCAATGGGGCTCGCTGTTCACTTAAACTTGAAGATCAAAAAATTGGCGATTGTTACTGTTTAGATGCTTTGCATATATGTTTCTTAGATTATATAGAAGCAATATATACAAAGATTTCAACCGTTTACATGTTCCATTCATTGTTCTACTCGTCGAAAATTACAAATAATTTCCGATAAAGGATTAACCATTGGGGCTCATTGTTCACTTAAACTTGAAGAACAAAAAATTGGGGAATGGTACTGTTTGGATGCTTTGCATACATGTTTCCTAGACTATATGGAAGCAATATATACAAATATTTCAACAGTCTACGTGTGCCAATCATTGTTCTACTTGTCGAAATTTACAAATAATTTCCTATAAAGGATTAACAATGGGGCTCGTTGTTCACTTAAACTTGAAGAACAATAAATTGGCGAATTGTACTGTTTGGATGCTTTGCATATATGTTTCTTAGACTATATAGAAGCAATATATACAAAGATTTCAACCGTCTACCTGTTCCATTCATTGTTCTACTTGTCGAAAGTTACAAATAATTTCCGATAAAGGATTAACAATGGGGCTCATTCTTCACTTAAACTTGAAGATCAAAAAATTGGCGAATTTTACTGTTTAGATGCTTTGCATATAGGTTTCTTAGAATATATAGAAGCAACATATACAAAGATTTCAACCGTCTACATGTTCTATTCATTGTTCTTCTTGTCGAAAGTTACAAATAATTTCCGATAAAGGATTAACAATGGGGCTCATTGTTCACTTAAACTTGAAGAACAAAAAATTGGCAAATGGTACTGTTTGGATGCTTTGCATACATGTTTCCTAGACTATATGGAAGCAATATATACAAAGATTTCAACCGTCTACCTGTTCCATTCATTGTTCTACATGTCGAAAGTTACAAATAATTTCCGTTTCATGATTATCAATGGGGCTCATTGTTCACTTAACCTTGAAGAACAAAAAATTGGCGAATGGTACTGTTTGGATTCTTTGCATATATGTTTCTTAGGCTATACTGAAGCAATATATACAATGATTTCAACCGTCTACGTGTTCCAATCATTGTTCTATTTGTCGAAAGTTACAAATAATTTCCTTTAAAGGATTAACAATGGGGCTCGTAGTTCACTTAAACTTGAAGAACAATAAATTGGCGAATGGTACTGTTTGGATGCTTTGCATATATGTTTCTTAGACTATATAGAAGCAATATATTCAAAGATTTCAACCGTCTACCTGTTCCATTCCTTGTTCTACTTGTCGAAAGTTACAAATAATTTCCTTTAAAGGATTAACAATGGGGCTCGTTGTTCACTTAAACTTGAAGAACAATGAATTGGCGACTTGTACTGTTTGGATGCTTTGCATATATGTTTCTTAGGCTATACTGAAGCAATATATACAATGATTTCAACCGTCTACGTGTTCCAATCATTGTTCTATTTGTAGAAAGTTACAAATAATTTCCTTTAAAGGATTAACAATGGGGCTCATTGTTCACTTAAACTTGAAGAACAAAAAAATTGGCGAATTGTACTGTTTGGATGCTTTGCATATATGTTTCTCAGACTATATAGAAGCAATATATACAAAGATTTCAACCGTCTACCTGTTCCATTCATTGTTCTACTTGTCGAAAGTTACAAATAATTTCCGATAAAGGATTAACAATGGGGCTAATTAATCACTTAACCTTGAAGAACAAAAAATTGGCGAATGGTACTATTTGGATGCTTTGCATGTATGTTTCTTAGACTATATGGAAGCAATATATACAAATATTTCAACCGTCTACGTGTGCCAATCATTGTTCTACTTGTCGAAATTTACAAATAATTTCCTTTAAAGGATTAACAATGGGGCTCGTTGTTCACTTAAACTTGAAGAACAATTAATTGGCGAATTGTACTGTTTGGATGCTATGCATATATGTTTCTTAGACTATATAGAAGCAATATATATATATATAATGATTTCAACCGTCTAACTGTTCCATTCATTGTTCTACATGTCGAAAGTTACAAATAATTTCCGTTTCATGATTATCAATGGGGCTCGTTGTTTACTTAAACTTGAAGAACAAAAAATTGGCGAATGGTACTGTTTGGATGCTTTGCACATATGTTTCTTAGACTATATAGAAGCAATATATACAAAGATTTCAACCGTCTACGTGTTCCAATCATTGTTCTACTTGTAGAAAGTTACAATTAATTTCCGTTAAAGGATTAACAATGGGGCTCATAGTTCACTTAAACTTGAAGAACAAAAAATTGGCGAATTGTACTGTTTGGATGCTTTGCATATATGTTTCGTAGACTATATAGAAGCAATATATACAATGATTTCAACCGTCTACATGATCCATTCATTGTTCTACTTGTCGAAATTTACAAATAATTTCCTTTAAAGGATTAACAATGGGGCTCGTAGTTCACTTAAACTTGACGAACAAACAATTGGCGAATTGTACTGTTTGGATGCTTTGCATATATGTTTCTTAGATTATTTAGAAGCAATATATAGAAAGATTTCACCCGTCTACCTGTACTATTCATTGTTCTACTTGTAGAAAGTTACAAATAATTTCCATTTCATGATTATCAATGGGGCTCGCTGTTCACTTAAACTTGAAGATCAAAAAATTGGCGATTGTTACTGTTTAGATGCTTTGCATATATGTTTCTTAGATTATATAGAAGCAATATATACAAAGATTTCAACCGTTTACATGTTCCATTCATTGTTCTACTCGTCGAAAATTACAAATAATTTCCGATAAAGGATTAACCATTGGGGCTCATTGTTCACTTAAACTTGAAGAACAAAAAATTGGGGAATGGTACTGTTTGGATGCTTTGCATACATGTTTCCTAGACTATATGGAAGCAATATATACAAATATTTCAACAGTCTACGTGTGCCAATCATTGTTCTACTTGTCGAAATTTACAAATAATTTCCTATAAAGGATTAACAATGGGGCTCGTTGTTCACTTAAACTTGAAGAACAATAAATTGGCGAATTGTACTGTTTGGATGCTTTGCATATATGTTTCTTAGACTATATAGAAGCAATATATACAAAGATTTCAACCGTCTACCTGTTCCATTCATTGTTCTACTTGTCGAAAGTTACAAATAATTTCCGATAAAGGATTAACAATGGGGCTCATTCTTCACTTAAACTTGAAGATCAAAAAATTGGCGAATTTTACTGTTTAGATGCTTTGCATATAGGTTTCTTAGAATATATAGAAGCAACATATACAAAGATTTCAACCGTCTACATGTTCTATTCATTGTTCTTCTTGTCGAAAGTTACAAATAATTTCCGATAAAGGATTAACAATGGGGCTCATTGTTCACTTAAACTTGAAGAACAAAAAATTGGCAAATGGTACTGTTTGGATGCTTTGCATACATGTTTCCTAGACTATATGGAAGCAATATATACAAAGATTTCAACCGTCTACCTGTTCCATTCATTGTTCTACATGTCGAAAGTTACAAATAATTTCCGTTTCATGATTATCAATGGGGCTCATTGTTCACTTAACCTCGAAGAACAAAAAATTGGCGAATGGTACTGTTTGGATTCTTTGCATATATGTTTCTTAGGCTATACTGAAGCAATATATACAATGATTTCAACCGTCTACGTGTTCCAATCATTGTTCTATTTGTAGAAAGTTACAATTAATTTCCGTTAAAGGATTAACAGTGGGGCTCGTTGTTCACTTAAACTTGAAGAACAATAAATTGGCGAATGGTACTGTTTGGATGCTTTGCATATATGTTTCTTAGACTATATGGAAGCAATATATACAAAAATTTCAACCGTCTACGTGTGCCAATCATTGTTCTACTTGTCGAAATTTACAAATAATTTCCTTTAAAGGATTAACAATGGGGCTCATTGTTCACTTAAACTTGAAGAACAAAAAAAGTGGCGAATTGTACTGTTTGGATGCTTTGCATATATGTTTCTCAGACTATATAGAAGCAATATATACAAAGATTTCAACCGTCTACCTGCTCCATTCATTGTTCTACTTGTCGAAAGTTACAAATAATTTCCTTTAAAGGATTAACAATGGGGCTCATTGTTCACTTAAACTTGAAGAACAAAAAAAGTGGCGAATTGTACTGTTTGGATGCTTTGCATATATGTTTCTCAGACTATATAGAAGCAATATATACAAAGATTTCAACCGTCTACCTGTTCCATTCATTGTTCTACTTGTCGAAAGTTACAAATAATTTCCGATAAAGGATTAACAATGGGGCTAATTAATCACTTAACCTTGAAGAACAAAAAATTAGCGAATGGTACTATTTGGATGCTTTGCATGTATGTTTCTTAGACTATATGGAAGCAATATATACAAATATTTCAACCGTCTACGTGTGCCAATCATTGTTCTACTTGTCGAAATTTACAAATAATTTCCTTTAAAGGATTAACAATGGGGCTCATTGTTCACTTAAACTTGAAGAACAAAAAATTGGCGTTTTGTACTGTTTGGATGCTTTGCATATATGTTTCTCAGACTATATAGAAGCAATATATACAAAGATTTCAACCGTCTACCTGTTCCATTCATTGTTCAACTTGTCGAAAGTTACAAATAATTTCCGATAAAGGATTAACAATGGGGCTAAATAATCACTTAACCTTGAAGAACAAAAAATTGGCGAATGGTACTATTTGGATGCTTTGCATATATGTTTCTTAGACTATATAGAAGCAATATATACAAAGATTTTAACCGTCTACGTGTTCCAATCATTGTTCTACTTGTAGAAAGTTACAATTAATTTCCGTTAAAGGATTAACAATGGGGCTAATTAATCACTTAACCTTGAAGAACAAAAAATTGGCAAATGGTACTGTTTGGATGCTTTGCATACATGTTTCCTAGACTATACGGAAGCAATATATACAAAGATTTCAACCGTCTACCTGTTCCATTCATTGTTCTACATGTCGAAAGTTACAAATAATTTCCGTTTCATGATTATCAATGGGGCTCATTGTTCACTTAACCTTGAAGAACAAAAAATTGGCGAATGGTACTGTTTGGATGCTTTGCATATATGTTTCTTAGACTATATGGAAGCAATATATACAAATATTTCAACCGTCTACGTGTGCCAATCATTGTTCTTCTTGTCGAAAGTTACAAATAATTTCCGATAAAGGATTAACAATGGGGCTCATTGTTCACTTAAACTTGAAGAACAAAAAACTAGCGAATTGTACTGTTTGGATGCTTTGCATAGATGTTTCGTAGGCTATATAGAAGCAATATATACAATGATTTCAACCGTCTACCTGATCCATTCCTTGTTCTACTTGTCGAAAGTTACAAATAATTTCCTTTAAAGGATTAACCATGGGGCTCGTTGTTCACATAAACTTGAAGAACAATGAATTGGCGACTTGTACTGTTTGGATGCTTTGCATATATGTTTCTTAGACTATATAGAAGCAATATATACAAAGATTTCAACCGTCTACCTGTTCCATTCATTGTTCTACTTGTCGAAAGTTACAAATAATTTCCGATAAAGGATTAACAATGGGGCTCATTCTTCACTTAAACATGAAGATCAAAAAATTGGCGAATTTTACTGTTTAGATGCTTTGCATATAGGTTTCTTAGAATATATAGAAGCAACATATACAAAGATTTCAACCGTCTACATGTTCTATTCATTGTTCTTCTTGTCGAAAGTTACAAATAATTGACGTTAAAGGATTAACAATGGGGCTCGTAGTTCACTTAAACTTGAAGAACAATAAATTGGCGAATTGTACTGTTTGGATGCTTTGCATATATGTTTCTTAGACTATATAGAAGCAATATATACAAAGATTTCACCCGTCTACCTGTACTATTCATTGTTCTACTTGTAGAAAGTTACAAATAATTTCCATTTCATGATTATCAATGGGGCTCGCTGTTCACTTAAACTTGAAGATCAAAAAATTGGCGATTGTTACTGTTTAGATGCTTTGCATATATGTTTCTTAGATTATATAGAAGCAATATATACAAAGATTTCAACCGTTTACATGTTCCATTCATTGTTCTACTCGTCGAAAATTACAAATAATTTCCGATAAAGGATTAACCATTGGGGCTCATTGTTCACTTAAACTTGAAGAACAAAAAATTGGGGAATGGTACTGTTTGGATGCTTTGCATACATGTTTCCTAGACTATATGGAAGCAATATATACAAATATTTCAACAGTCTACGTGTGCCAATCATTGTTCTACTTGTCGAAATTTACAAATAATTTCCTATAAAGGATTAACAATGGGGCTCGTTGTTCACTTAAACTTGAAGAACAATAAATTGGCGAATTGTACTGTTTGGATGCTTTGCATATATGTTTCTTAGACTATATAGAAGCAATATATACAAAGATTTCAACCGTCTACCTGTTCCATTCATTGTTCTACATGTCGAAAGTTACAAATAATTTCCGTTTCATGATTATCAATGGGGCTCATTGTTCACTTAACCTTGAAGAACAAAAAATTGGCGAATGGTACTGTTTGGATGCTTTGCATATATGTTTCTTAGACTATATGGAAGCAATATATACAAATATTTCAACCGTCTACGTGTGCCAATCATTGTTCTACTTGTCGAAATTTACAAATAATTTCCTTTAAAGGATTAACAATGGGGCTCATTGTTCACTTAAACTTGAAGAACAAAAAATTGGCGAATTGTACTGTTTGGATGCTTTGCATATATGTTTCTCAGACTATATAGAAGCAATATGTACAAAGATTTCAACCGTCTACCTGTTCCATGCATTGTTCTACTTGTCGAAAGTTACAAATAATTTCCGATAAAGGATTAACAATGGGGCTAATTATTCACTTAACCTTGAAGAACAAAAAATTGGCGAATGTTACTATTTGGATGCTTTGCATATATGTTTCTTAGACTATATAGAAGCAATATATACAATGATTTCAACAGTCTACCTGTTCCATTCATTGTTCTACTTGTCGAAATTTACAAATAATTTCCTTTAAAGGATTAACAATGGGGCTCGTTGTACACTTAAACTTGAAGAACAATAAATTCACGAATTGTACTGTTTGGATGCTTTGCATATACGTTTCTCAGACTATATAGAAGCAATATATACAAAGATTTCAACCGTCTACCTGTTCCATTCATTGTTCTACATGTCGAAAGTTACAAATAATTTCCGTTTCATGATTATCAATGGGGCTCATTGTTCACTTAACCTTGAAGAACAAAAAATTGGCGAATGGTACTGTTTGGATTCTTTGCATATATGTTTCTTAGGCTATACTGAAGCAATATATACAATGATTTCAACCGTCTACGTGTTCCAATCATTGTTCTATTTGTAGAAAGTTACAATTAATTTCCGTTAAAGGATTAACAGTGGGGCTCGTTGTTCACTTAAACTTGAAGAACAATAAATTGGCGAATGGTACTGTTTGGATGCTTTGCATATATGTTTCTTAGACTATATGGAAGCAATATATACAAAAATTTCAACCGTCTACGTGTGCCAATCATTGTTCTACTTGTCGAAATTTACAAATAATTTCCTTTAAAGGATTAACAATGGGGCTCATTGTTCACTTAAACTTGAAGAACAAAAAAAGTGGCGAATTGTACTGTTTGGATGCTTTGCATATATGTTTCTCAGACTATATAGAAGCAATATATACAAAGATTTCAACCGTCTACCTGTTCCATTCATTGTTCTACTTGTCGAAAGTTACAAATAATTTCCGATAAAGGATTAACAATGGGGCTAATTAATCACTTAACCTTGAAGAACAAAAAATTAGCGAATGGTACTATTTGGATGCTTTGCATGTATGTTTCTTAGACTATATGGAAGCAATATATACAAATATTTCAACCGTCTACGTGTGCCAATCATTGTTCTACTTGTCGAAATTTACAAATAATTTCCTTTAAAGGATTAACAATGGGGCTCATTGTTCACTTAAACTTGAAGAACAAAAAATTGGCGTTTTGTACTGTTTGGATGCTTTGCATATATGTTTCTCAGACTATATAGAAGCAATATATACAAAGATTTCAACCGTCTACCTGTTCCATTCATTGTTCAACTTGTCGAAAGTTACAAATAATTTCCGATAAAGGATTAACAATGGGGCTAAATAATCACTTAACCTTGAAGAACAAAAAATTGGCGAATGGTACTATTTGGATGCTTTGCATATATGTTTCTTAGACTATATAGAAGCAATATATACAAAGATTTTAACCGTCTACGTGTTCCAATCATTGTTCTACTTGTAGAAAGTTACAATTAATTTCCGTTAAAGGATTAACAATGGGGCTAATTAATCACTTAACCTTGAAGAACAAAAAATTGGCAAATGGTACTGTTTGGATGCTTTGCATACATGTTTCCTAGACTATATGGAAGCAATATATACAAAGATTTCAACCGTCTACCTGTTCCATTCATTGTTCTACATGTCGAAAGTTACAAATAATTTCCGTTTCATGATTATCAATGGGGCTCATTGTTCACTTAACCTTGAAGAACAAAAAATTGGCGAATGGTACTGTTTGGATGCTTTGCATATATGTTTCTTAGACTATATGGAAGCAATATATACAAATATTTCAACCGTCTACGTGTGCCAATCATTGTTCTTCTTGTCGAAAGTTACAAATAATTTCCGATAAAGGATTAACAATGGGGCTCATTGTTCACTTAAACTTGAAGAACAAAAAACTAGCGAATTGTACTGTTTGGATGCTTTGCATAGATGTTTCGTAGGCTATATAGAAGCAATATATACAATGATTTCAACCGTCTACCTGATCCATTCCTTGTTCTACTTGTCGAAAGTTACAAATAATTTCCTTTAAAGGATTAACCATGGGGCTCGTTGTTCACATAAACTTGAAGAACAATGAATTGGCGACTTGTACTGTTTGGATGCTTTGCATATATGTTTCTTAGACTATATAGAAGCAATATATACAAAGATTTCAACCGTCTACCTGTTCCATTCATTGTTCTACTTGTCGAAAGTTACAAATAATTTCCGATAAAGGATTAACAATGGGGCTCATTCTTCACTTAAACATGAAGATCAAAAAATTGGCGAATTTTACTGTTTAGATGCTTTGCATATAGGTTTCTTAGAATATATAGAAGCAACATATACAAAGATTTCAACCGTCTACATGTTCTATTCATTGTTCTTCTTGTCGAAAGTTACAAATAATTGACGTTAAAGGATTAACAATGGGGCTCGTAGTTCACTTAAACTTGAAGAACAATAAATTGGCGAATTGTACTGTTTGGATGCTTTGCATATATGTTTCTTAGACTATATAGAAGCAATATATACAAAGATTTCACCCGTCTACCTGTACTATTCATTGTTCTACTTGTAGAAAGTTACAAATAATTTCCATTTCATGATTATCAATGGGGCTCGCTGTTCACTTAAACTTGAAGATCAAAAAATTGGCGATTGTTACTGTTTAGATGCTTTGCATATATGTTTCTTAGATTATATAGAAGCAATATATACAAAGATTTCAACCGTTTACATGTTCCATTCATTGTTCTACTCGTCGAAAATTACAAATAATTTCCGATAAAGGATTAACCATTGGGGCTCATTGTTCACTTAAACTTGAAGAACAAAAAATTGGGGAATGGTACTGTTTGGATGCTTTGCATACATGTTTCCTAGACTATATGGAAGCAATATATACAAATATTTCAACAGTCTACGTGTGCCAATCATTGTTCTACTTGTCGAAATTTACAAATAATTTCCTATAAAGGATTAACAATGGGGCTCGTTGTTCACTTAAACTTGAAGAACAATAAATTGGCGAATTGTACTGTTTGGATGCTTTGCATATATGTTTCTTAGACTATATAGAAGCAATATATACAAAGATTTCAACCGTCTACCTGTTCCATTCATTGTTCTACTTGTCGAAAGTTACAAATAATTTCCGATAAAGGATTAACAATGGGGCTCATTCTTCACTTAAACTTGAAGATCAAAAAATTGGCGAATTTTACTGTTTAGATGCTTTGCATATAGGTTTCTTAGAATATATAGAAGCAACATATACAAAGATTTCAACCGTCTACATGTTCTATTCATTGTTCTTCTTGTCGAAAGTTACAAATAATTTCCGATAAAGGATTAACAATGGGGCTCATTGTTCACTTAAACTTGAAGAACAAAAAATTGGCAAATGGTACTGTTTGGATGCTTTGCATACATGTTTCCTAGACTATATGGAAGCAATATATACAAAGATTTCAACCGTCTACGTGTGCCAATCATTGTTCTACTTGTCGAAATTTACAAATAATTTCCTTTAAAGGATTAACAATGGGGCTCATTGTTCACTTAAACTTGAAGAACAAAAAATTGGCGTTTTGTACTGTTTGGATGCTTTGCATTTATGTTTCTCAGACTATATAGAAGCAATATATACAAAGATTTCAAGCGTCTACCTGTTCCATTCATTGTTCAACTTGTCGAAAGTTACAAATAATTTCCGATAAAGGATTAACAATGGGGCTAAATAATCACTTAACCTTGAAGAACAAAAAATTGGCGAATGGTACTATTTGGATGCTTTGCATATATGTTTCTTAGACTATATAGAAGCAATATATACAAAGATTTTAACCGTCTACGTGTTCCAATCATTGTTCTACTTGTAGAAAGTTACAATTAATTTCCGTTAAAGGATTAACAATGGGGCTAATTAATCACTTAACCTTGAAGAACAAAAAATTGGCAAATGGTACTGTTTGGATGCTTTGCATACATGTTTCCTAGACTATATGGAAGCAATATATACAAAGATTTCAACCGTCTACCTGTTCCATTCATTGTTCTACATGTCGAAAGTTACAAATAATTTCCGTTTCATGATTATCAATGGGGCTCATTGTTCACTTAACCTTGAAGAACAAAAAATTGGCGAATGGTACTGTTTGGATGCTTTGCATATATGTTTCTTAGACTATATGGAAGCAATATATACAAATATTTCAACCGTCTACGTGTGCCAATCATTGTTCTTCTTGTCGAAAGTTACAAATAATTTCCGATAAAGGATTAACAATGGGGCTCATTGTTCACTTAAACTTGAAGAACAAAAAACTAGCGAATTGTACTGTTTGGATGCTTTGCATAGATGTTTCGTAGGCTATATAGAAGCAATATATACAATGATTTCAACCGTCTACCTGATCCATTCCTTGTTCTACTTGTCGAAAGTTACAAATAATTTCCTTTAAAGGATTAACCATGGGGCTCGTTGTTCACATAAACTTGAAGAACAATGAATTGGCGACTTGTACTGTTTGGATGCTTTGCATATATGTTTCTTAGACTATATAGAAGCAATATATACAAAGATTTCAACCGTCTACCTGTTCCATTCATTGTTCTACTTGTCGAAAGTTACAAATAATTTCCGATAAAGGATTAACAATGGGGCTCATTCTTCACTTAAACATGAAGATCAAAAAATTGGCGAATTTTACTGTTTAGATGCTTTGCATATAGGTTTCTTAGAATATATAGAAGCAACATATACAAAGATTTCAACCGTCTACATGTTCTATTCATTGTTCTTCTTGTCGAAAGTTACAAATAATTTCCGATAAAGGATTAACAATGGGGCTCATTGTTCACTTAAACTTGAAGAACAAAAAATTGGCAAATGGTACTGTTTGGATGCTTTGCATACATGTTTCCTAGACTATATGGAAGCAATATATACAAAGATTTCAACCGTCTACCTGTTCCATTCATTGTTCTACATGTCGAAAGTTACAAATAATTTCCGTTTCATGATTATCAATGGGGCTCATTGTTCACTTAACCTTGAAGAACAAAAAATTGGCGAATGGTACTGTTTGGATGCTTTGCATATATGTTTCTTAGACTATATGGAAGCAATATATACAAATATTTCAACCGTCTACGTGTGCCAATCATTGTTCTACTTGTCGAAATTTACAAATAATTTCCTTTAAAGGATTAACAATGGGGCTCATTGTTCACTTAAACTTGAAGAACAAAAAATTGGCGAATTGTACTGTTTGGATGCTTTGCATATATGTTTCTCAGACTATATAGAAGCAATATATACAAAGATTTCAACCGTCTACCTGTTCCATGCATTGTTCTACTTGTCGAAAGTTACAAATAATTTCCGATAAAGGATTAACAATGGGGCTAATTATTCACTTAACCTTGAAGAACAAAAAATTGGCGAATGTTACTATTTGGATGCTTTGCATATATGTTTCTTAGACTATATGGAAGCAATATATACAAATATTTCAACCGTCTACGTGTGCCAATCATTGTTCTACTTGTCGAAATTTACAAATAATTTCCGATAAAGGATTAACAATGGGGCTCGTAGTTCACTTAAACTTGAAGAACAAAAAATTGGCGAATGGTACTGTTTGGATGCTTTGCATATATGTTTCTTAGACTATATGGAAGCATTATATACAAAGATTTCAACCGTCTACGTGTTCCAATCATTGTTCTACTTGTAGAAAGTTACAAATAATTTCCGATAAAGGATTAACAACGGGGCTAATTAATCACTTAACCTTGAAGAACAAAAAATTGGCGAATGGTACTATTTGGGTGCTTGGCATATATGTTTCTTAGACTATATGGAAGCAATATATACAAATATTTCAACCGTCTACGTGTGCCAATCATTGTTCTACTTGTCGAAATTTACAAATAATTTCCTTTAAAGGATTAACAATGTGGCTCGTTGTTCACTTAAACTTGAAGAACAAAAAATTGGCGAATGGTACTGTTTGGATGCTTTGCATATATGTTTCTTAGACTATATGGAAGCAATATATAGAAAGATTTCAACCGTCTACGTGTTCCAATCATTGTTCTACTTGTAGAAAGTTACAATTAATTTCCGTTAAAGGATTAACAATGGGGCTCGTAGTTCACTTAAACTTGAAGAACAAAAAATTGGCGAATGGTACTGTTTGGATGCTTTGCATATATGTTTCTTAGATTATATAGAAGCAATATATATAAAGATTTCAACCGTCTACCTGTTCCATTCATTGTTCTACTTGTCGAAAGTTACAAATAATTTCCGATCAAGGATTAACAATGGGTCGCATTGTTCACTTAAACTTGACGAACAAAAAATTGGCGAATGGTACTGTTTGGATGCTTTGCGTACATGTTTCTTAGACTATATAGAAGCAATATATACATTGATTTCAACCGTCTACCTGTTCCATTCATTGTTCTACTTGTCGAAATTTACAAATAATTTCCTTTAAAGGATTAACAATGGGGCTCGTTGTACACTTAAACTTGAAGAACAATAAATTCACGAATTGTACTGTTTGGATGCTTTGCATATACGTTTCTTAGACTATATAGAAGCAATATATACAATGATTTCAACAGTCTACCTGTTCCATTCATTGTTCTACTTGTCGAAAGTTAGAAATAATTTCCGTTAAAGGATTAACAATGGGGCTCGTAGTTCACTTAAACTTGAAGAACAAAAAATTGGCGAATTGTACTGTTTGGATGCTTTGCACATATGTTTCTTAGACTATATAGAAGCAATATATACAAAGATTTCAACCGTCTACCTGTTCCACTCATTGTTCTACTTATAGAAAGTTACAATTAATTTCCGTTAAAGGATTAACAATGGGGCTCGTAGTTCACTTAAACTCGAAGAACAAAAAATTGGCGAATTGTACTGTTTGGATGCTTTGCATATATGTTTCCTAGACTATATAGAAGCAATATATACAAAGATTTCAACCGTCTACCGGTTCCATTCATTGTTCTACTTGTCGAAATTTACAAATAATTTCCTTTAAAGGATTAACAATGGGGCTCGTAGTTCACTTAAACTTGAAGAAAAAAAATTGGCGAATTGTACTGTTTGGATGCTTTGCATATGTGTTTCTTAGACTATATAGAAGCAATATATTGAAAGACTTCACCCGTCTACCTGTACTATTCATTGTTCTACTTGTAGAATGTTACAAATAATTTCCATTTCATGATTATCAATGGAGCTCGCTGTTCACTTTAACTTGAAGAACAAAAAATTGGCGAATTGTACTGTTTGGATGCTTTGCACATATGTTTCTTAGACTATATAGAAGCAATATGTACAAAGATTTCAACCGTCTACCTGTTCCATTCATTGTTCTACTTGTCGAAATTTACAAATAATTTCCTTTAAAGCATTAACAATGGGGCTCGTTGTTCACTTAAACTTGAAGAACAAAAAATTGGCAAATGGTACTGTTTGGATGCTTTGCATACATGTTTCCTAGACTATATGGAAGCAATATATACAAAGATTTCAACCGTCTACCTGTTCCATTCATTGTTCTACATGTCGAAAGTTACAAATAATTTCCGTTTCATGATTATCAATGGGGCTCATTGTTCACTTAACCTTGAAGAACAAAAAATTGGCGAATGGTACTGTTTGGATGCTTTGCATATATGTTTCTTAGACTATATGGAAGCAATATATACAAATATTTCAACCGTCTACGTGTGCCAATCATTGTTCTACTTGTCGAAATTTACAAATAATTTCCTTTAAAGGATTAACAATGGGGCTCATTGTTCACTTAAACTTGAAGAACAAAAAATTGGCGAATTGTACTGTTTGGATGCTTTGCATATATGTTTCTCAGACTATATAGAAGCAATATATACAAAGATTTCAACCGTCTACCTGTTCCATGCATTGTTCTACTTGTCGAAAGTTACAAATAATTTCCGATAAAGGATTAACAATGGGGCTAATTATTCACTTAACCTTGAAGAACAAAAAATTGGCGAATGTTACTATTTGGATGCTTTGCATATATGTTTCTTAGACTATATGGAAGCAATATATACAAATATTTCAACCGTCTACGTGTGCCAATCATTGTTCTACTTGTCGAAATTTACAAATAATTTCCGATAAAGGATTAACAATGGGGCTCGTAGTTCACTTAAACTTGAAGAACAAAAAATTGGCGAATGGTACTGTTTGGATGCTTTGCATATATGTTTCTTAGACTATATAGAAGCATTATATACAAAGATTTCAACCGTCTACGTGTTCCAATCATTGTTCTACTTGTAGAAAGTTACAAATAATTTCCGATAAAGGATTAACAACGGGGCTAATTAATCACTTAACCTTGAAGAACAAAAAATTGGCGAATGGTACTATTTGGGTGCTTGGCATATATGTTTCTTAGACTATATGGAAGCAATATATACAAATATTTCAACCGTCTACGTGTGCCAATCATTGTTCTACTTGTCGAAATTTACAAATAATTTCCTTTAAAGGATTAACAATGGGGCTCGTTGTTCACTTAAACTTGAAGAACAAAAAATTGGCGAATGGTACTGTTTGGATGCTTTGCATATATGTTTCTTAGACTATATGGAAGCAATATATAGAAAGATTTCAACCGTCTACGTGTTCCAATCATTGTTCTACTTGTAGAAAGTTACAATTAATTTCCGTTAAAGGATTAACAATGGGGCTCGTAGTTCACTTAAACTTGAAGAACAAAAAATTGGCGAATGGTACTGTTTGGATGCTTTGCATATATGTTTCTTAGATTATATAGAAGCAATATATATAAAGATTTCAACCGTCTACCGGTTCCATTCATTGTTCTACTTGTCGAAATTTACAAATAATTTCCTTTAAAGGATTAACAATGGGGCTCGTAGTTCACTTAAACTTGAAGAAAAAAAATTGGCGAATTGTACTGTTTGGATGCTTTGCACATATGTTTCTTAGACTATATAGAAGCAATATATACAAAGATTTCAACCGTCTACCTGTTCCATTCATTGTTCTACTTGTCGAAAGTTAGAAATAATTTCCGTTAAAGGATTAACAATGAGGCTCGTAGTTCACTTAAACTTGAAGAACAAAAAATTGGCGAATTGTACTGTTTGGATGCTTTGCATATATGTTTCTTAGACTATATAGAAGCAATATATACAAAGATTTCAACAGACTACCTTTTCTATTCATTGTTCTTCTTGTCGAAAGTTACAAATAATTTCCGATAAAGGATTAACAATGGGGCTCATTGTTCACTTAAACTTGAAGAACAAAAAATTGGCAAATGGTACTGTTTGGATGCTTTGCATACATGTTTCCTAGACTATATGGAAGCAATATATACAAAGATTTCAACCGTCTACCTGTTCCATTCATTGTTCTACATGTCGAAAGTTACAAATAATTTCCGTTTCATGATTATCAATGGGGCTCATTGTTCACTTAACCTTGAAGAACAAAAAATTGGCGAATGGTACTGTTTGGATTCTTTGCATATATGTTTCTTAGGCTATACTGTAGCAATATATACAATGATTTCAACCGTCTACGTGTTCCAATCATTGTTCTATTTGTAGAAAGTTACAATTAATTTCCGTTAAAGGATTAACAGTGGGGCTCGTTGTTCACTTAAACTTGAAGAACAATAAATTGGCGAATTGTACTGTTTGGATGCTTTGCATATTTGTTTCTCAGACTATATAGAAGCAATATATACAAAGATTTCAACCGTCTACCTGTTCCATTCATTGTTCTACTTGTCGAAAGTTACAAATAATTTCCGATAAAGGATTAACAATGGGGCTAATTAATCACTTAACCTTGAAGAACAAAAAATTGGCGAATGGTACTATTTGGATGCTTTGCATGTATGTTTCTTAGACTATATAGAATCAATATATAGAAAGATTTCACCCGTCTACCTGTACTATTCATTGTTCTACTTGTCGAAAGTTACAAATAATTTCCTTTAAAGGATTAACAATGGGGCTCGTAGTTCACTTAAACTTGAAGAACAATAAATTGGCGAATGGTACTGTTTGGATGCTTTGCATATATGTTTCTTAGACTATATAGAAGCAATATATTCAAAGATTTCAACCGTCTACCTGTTCCATTCCTTGTTCTACTTGTCGAAAGTTACAAATAATTTCCTTTAAAGGATTAACAATGGGGCTCGTTGTTCACTTAAACTTGAAGAACAATGAATTGGCGACTTGTACTGTTTGGATGCTTTGCATATATGTTTCTTAGGCTATACTGAAGCAATATATACAATGATTTCAACCGTCTACGTGTTCCAATCATTGTTCTATTTGTAGAAAGTTACAAATAATTTCCTTTAAAGGATTAACAATGGGGCTCGTAGTTCACTTAAACTTGAAGAACAAAAAAAGTGGCGAATTGTACTGTTTGGATGCTTTGCATATATGTTTCTCAGACTATATAGAAGCAATATATACAAAGATTTCAACCGTCTACCTGTTCCATTCATTGTTCTACTTGTCGAAAGTTACAAATAATTTCCGATAAAGGATTAACAATGGGGCTAATTAATCACTTAACCTTGAAGAACAAAAAATTGGCGAATGGTACTATTTGGAAGCTTTGCATGTATGTTTCTTAGACTATATGGAAGCAATATATACAAATATTTCAACCGTCTACGTGTGCCAATCATTGTTCTACTTGTCGAAATTTACAAATAATTTCCTTTAAAGGATTAACAATGGGGCTCGTTGTTCACTTAAACTTGAAGAACAATAAATTGGCGAATTGTACTGTTTGGATGCTTTGCATATATGTTTCTTAGACTATATAGAAGCAATATATACAATGATTTCAACCGTCTACCTGTTCCATTCATTGTTCTACTTGTAGAAAGGTACAAATAATTTCCGTTAAAGTATTAACAATGGGGCTCGTAGTTCACTTAAACTTGAAGAACAAAAAATTGGCGAATTGTACTGTTTGGATGCTTTGCATATATATTTCTTAGACTATATAGAAGCAATATATACAAAGATTTCAACAGTCAAACTGTTCTATTCATTGTTCTACTTGTCGAAAGTTACAAATAATTTCCGTTTCATGATTATCAATGGGGCTCATTGTTCACTTAAACTTGAAGAACAAAAAAAGTGGCGAATTGTACTGTTTGGATGCTTTGCATATATGTTTCTCAGACTATATAGAAGCAATATATACAAAGATTTCAACCGTCTACCTGTTCCATTCATTGTTCTACTTGTCGAAAGTTACAAATAATTTCCGATAAAGGATTAACAATGGGGCTAATTAATCACTTAACCTTGAAGAACAAAAAATTGGCGAATGGTACTATTTGGAAGCTTTGCATGTATGTTTCTTAGACTATATGGAAGCAATATATACAAATATTTCAACCGTCTACGTGTGCCAATCATTGTTCTACTTGTCGAAATTTACAAATAATTTCCTTTAAAGGATTAACAATGGGGCTCGTTGTTCACTTAAACTTGAAGAACAATAAATTGGCGAATTGTACTGTTTGGATGCTATGCATATATGTTTCTTAGACTATATAGAAGCAATATATATATATATAATGATTTCAACCGTCTAACTGTTCCATTCATTGTTCTACATGTCGAAAGTTACAAATAATTTCCGTTTCATGATTATCAATGGGGCTCGTTGTTTACTTAAACTTGAAGAACAAAAAATTGGCGAATGGTACTGTTTGGATGCTTTGCACATATGTTTCTTAGACTATATAGAAGCAATATATACAAAGATTTCAACCGTCTACGTGTTCCAATCATTGTTCTACTTGTAGAAAGTTACAATTAATTTCCGTTAAAGGATTAACAATGGGGCTCGTAGTTCACTTAAACTTGAAGAACAAAAAATTGGCGAATTGTACTGTTTGGATGCTTTGCATATATGTTTCGTAGACTATATAGTAGCAATATATACAATGATTTCAACCGTCTACATGATCCATTCATTGTTCTACTTGTCGAAATTTACAAATAATTTCCTTTAAAGGATTAACAATGGGGCTCGTAGTTCACTTAAACTTGACGAACAAACAATTGGCGAATTGTACTGTTTGGATGCTTTGCATATATGTTTCTTAGATTATTTAGAAGCAATATATAGAAAGATTTCACCCGTCTACCTGTACTATTCATTGTTCTACTTGTAGAAAGTTACAAATAATTTCCATTTCATGATTATCAATGGGGCTCGCTGTTCACTTAAACTTGAAGATCAAAAAATTGGCGATTGTTACTGTTTAGATGCTTTGCATATATGTTTCTTAGATTATATAGAAGCAATATATACAAAGATTTCAACCGTTTACATGTTCCATTCATTGTTCTACTCGTCGAAAATTACAAATAATTTCCGATAAAGGATTAACCATTGGGGCTCATTGTCCACTTAAACTTGAAGAACAAAAAATTGGGGAATGGTACTGTTTGGATGCTTTGCGTACATGTTTCTTAGACTATATGGAAGCAATATATACAAATATTTCAACCGTCTACGTGTGCCAATCATTGTTCTACTTGTCGAAATTTACAAATAATTTCCTTTAAAGGATTAACAATGGGGCTCATTGTTCACTTAAACTTGAAGAACAAAAAATTGGCGTTTTGTACTGTTTGGATGCTTTGCATATATGTTTCTCAGACTATATAGAAGCAATATATACAAAGATTTCAACCGTCTACCTGTTCCATTCATTGTTCAACTTGTCGAAAGTTACAAATAATTTCCGATAAAGGATTAACAATGGGGCTAAATAATCACTTAACCTTGAAGAACAAAAAATTGGCGAATGGTACTATTTGGATGCTTTGCATATATGTTTCTTAGACTATATAGAAGCAATATATACAAAGATTTTAACCGTCTACGTGTTCCAATCATTGTTCTACTTGTAGAAAGTTACAATTAATTTCCGTTAAAGGATTAACAATGGGGCTAATTAATCACTTAACCTTGAAGAACAAAAAATTGGCGAATGGTACTGTTTGGATGCTTTGCACATATGTTTCTTAGACTATATAGAAGCAATATATACAAAGATTTCAACCGTCTACGTGTTCCAATCATTGTTCTACTTGTAGAAAGTTACAAATAATTTCCGATAAAGGATTAACAATGGGGCTCATTGTTCACTTAACCTTGAAGATCAAAAAATTAGCGTTTTTTACTGTTTAGATGCTTTGCATATAGGTATCTTAGACTATATAGAAGCAACATATACAAAGATTTCAACCGTCTACATGTTCTATTCATTGTTCTTCTTGTCGAAAGTTACAAATAATTTCCGTTTCATGATTATCAATGGGCCTCGTTGTTCACTTAAACTAGAAGAACAAGAAATTGGCGACTGGTACTGTTTGGATACTTTGCATATATGTTTCTTAGACTATATAGAAGCAACATATAAAAAGAATTCAACCGTCTACCATTTCCATTCATTGTTCTACTTGTCGAAAGTTACAAATAATTTCCGATAAAGGATTAACAATGGGGCTCATTGTTCACTTAAACTTGAAGAACAAAAAATTGGCAAATGGTAGAGTTTGGATGCTTTGCATATATGTTTCTTAGACTATATGGAAGCAATATATACAAAGATTTCAACCGTCTACCTGTTCCATTCATTGATCTACATGTCGAAAGTTACAAATAATTTCCGTTTCATGATTATCAATGGGGCTCATTGTTCACTTAACCTTGAAGAACAAAAAATTGGCGAATGGTACTTTTTGGATGCTTTGCATATATGTTTCTTAGACTATATGGAAGCAATATATACAAATATTTCAACCGTCTACGTGTGCCAATCATTGTTCTACTTGTCGAAATTTACAAATAATTTCCTTTAAAGGATTAACAATGGGGCTCATTGTTCACTTAAACTTGAAGAACAAAAAATTGGCGAATTGTACTGTTTGGATGCTTTGCATATATGTTTCTCAGACTATATAGAAGCAATATATACAAAGATTTCAACCGTCTACCTGTTCCATTCATTGTTCTACTTGTCGAAAGTTACAAGTAATTTCCTTTAAAGGATTAACAATGGGGCTCGTTGTTCACTTAAACTTGAAGATCAAAAAATTGGCGAATGTTACTGTTTAGATGCTTTGCATATAGGTTTCTTAGACTATATAGAAGCAACATATACAAAGATTTCAACCGTCTACCTGTTCTATTCATTGTTCTTCTTGTCGAAAGTTACAAATAATTTCCGATAAAGGATTAACAATGGGGCTCATTGTTCACTTAAACTTGAAGAACAAAAAACTAGCGAATTGTACTGTTTGGATGCTTTGCATAGATGTTTCGTAGGCTATATAGAAGCAATATATACAATGATTTCAACCGTCTACCTGATCCATTCCTTGTTCTACTTGTCGAAAGTTACAAATAATTTCCTTTAAAGGATTAACCATGGGGCTCGTTGTTCACATAAACTTGAAGAACAATGAATTGGCGACTTGTACTGTTTGGATGCTTTGCATATATGTTTCTTAGACTATATAGAAGCAATATATACAAAGATTTCAACCGTCTACCTGTTCCATTCATTGTTCTACTTGTCGAAAGTTACAAATAATTTCCGATAAAGGATTAACAATGGGGCTAATTAATCCCTTAACCTTGAAGAACAAAAAATTGGCGAATGGTACTATTTGGATGCTTTGCATATATGTTTCTTAGACTATATGGAAGTAATATATACAAATATTTGAACCGTCTACGTGTGCCAATCATTGTTCTACTTGTCGAAATTTACAAATAATTTCCTTTAAAGGATTAACAATGGGGCTCGTTGTTCACTTAAACTTGAAGAACAATAAATTGGCGAATTGTACTGTTTGGATGCTATGCATATATGTTTCTTAGACTATAAAGAAGCAATATATATATAATGATTTCAACCTTCTACCTGTTCCATTCATTGTTCTACATGTCGAAAGTTACAAATAATTTCCGTTTCATGATTATCAATGGGGCTCGTTGTTCACTTAAACTTGAAGAACAAAAAATTGGCGAATGGTACTGTTTGGATGCTTTGCATATATGTTTCTTAGACTATATAGAAGCATTATATACAAAGATTTCAACCGTCTACGTGTTCCAATCATTGTTCTACTTGTAGAAAGTTACAAATAATTTCCGATAAAGGATTAACAACGGGGCTAATTAATCACTTAACCTTGAAGAACAAAAAATTGGCGAATGGTACTATTTGGGTGCTTGGCATATATGTTTCTTAGACTATATGGAAGCAATATATACAAATATTTCAACCGTCTACGTGTGCCAATCATTTTTCTACTTGTCGAAATTTACAAATAATTTCCTTTAAAGGATTAACAATGGGGCTCATTGTTCACTTAAACTTGAAGAACAAAAAATTGGCGAATGGTACTGTTTGGATGCTTTGCATATATGTTTCTTAGACTATATGGAAGCAATATATACAAAGATTTCAACCGTCTACGTGTTCCAATCATTGTTCTACTTGTAGAAAGTTACAATTAATTTCCGTTAAAGGATTAACAATGGGGCTCGTAGTTCACTTAAACTTGAAGAACAAAAAATTGGCGAATGGTACTGTTTGGATGCTTTGCATATATGTTTCTTAGATTATATAGAAGCAATATATATAAAGATTTCAACCGTCTACCTGTTCCATTCATTGTTCTACTTGTCGAAAGTTACAAATAATTTCCGATCAAGGATTAACAATGGGTCGCATTGTTCACTTAAACTTGACGAACAAAAAATTGGCGAATGGTACTGTTTGGATGCTTTGCGTACATGTTTCTTAGACTATATAGAAGCAATATATACATTGATTTCAACCGTCTACCTGTTCCATTCATTGTTCTACTTGTCGAAATTTACAAATAATTTCCTTTAAAGGATTAACAATGGGGCTCGTTGTACACTTAAACTTGAAGAACAATAAATTGACGAATTGTACTGTTTGGATGCTTTGCATATACGTTTCTTAGACTATATAGAAGCAATATATACAATGATTTCAACAGTCTACCTGTTCCATTCATTGTTCTACTTGTCGAAAGTTAGAAATAATTTCCGTTAAAGGATTAACAATGGGGCTCGTAGTTCACTTAAACTTGAAGAACAAAAAATTGGCGAATTGTACTGTTTGGATGATTTGCACATATGTTTCTTAGACTATATAGAAGCAATATATACAAAGATTTCAACCGTCTACCTGTTCCACTCATTGTTCTACTTATAGAAAGTTACAATTAATTTCCGTTAAAGGATTAACAATGGGGCTCGAAGTTCACTTAAACTCGAAGAACAAAAAATTGGCGAATTGTACTGTTTGGATGCTTTGCACATATGTTTCCTAGACTATATAGAAGCAATATATACAAAGATTTCAACCGTCTACCGGTTCCATTCATTGTTCTACTTGTCGAAATTTACAAATAATTTCCTTTAAAGGATTAACAATGGGGCTCGTAGTTCACTTAAACTTGAAGAAAAAAAATTGGCGAATTGTACTGTTTGAATGCTTTGCATATGTGTTTCTTAGACTATATAGAAGCAATATATTGAAAGACTTCACCTGTCTACCTGTACTATTCATTGTTGTACTTGTAGAATGTTACAAATAATTTCCATTTCATGATTATCAATGGAGCTCGCTGTTCACTTTAACTTGAAGAACAAAAAATTGGCGAATTGTACTGTTTGGATGCTTTGCACATATGTTTCTTAGACTATATAGAAGCAATATGTACAAAGATTTGAACCGTCTACCTGTTCCATTCATTGTTCTACTTGTCGAAATTTACAAATAATTTCCTTTAAAGCATTAACAATGGGGCTCGTTGTTCACTTAAACTTGAAGAACAAAAAATTGGCGAATTGTACTGTTTGGATGCTTTGCATATATGTTTCTTAGACTATATAGAAGCAATATATAGAAAGACTTCACCCGTCTACCTGTACTATTCATTGTTCTACTTGTAGAAAGTTACAAATAATTTCCATTTCATGATTATCAATGGAGCTCGCTGTTCACTTAAACTTGAAGAACAAAAAATTGGCGAATTGTACTGTTTGGATGCTTTGCACATATGTTTCTTAGACTATATAGAAGCAATATATACAAAGATTTCAACCGTCTACCTGTTCCATTCATTGTTCTACTTGTCGAAAGTTAGAAATAATTTCCCTTTCATGATTATCAATGGGGCTCGTAGTTCACTTAAACTTGAAGAACAAAAAATTGGCGAATTGTACTGTTTGGATGCTTTGCATATATGTTTCTTAGACTATATAGAAGCATTATATAGAAAGATTTCAACCGCCTACCTGTTCCATTCATTGTTCTACTTGTCGAAAGTTACAAATAATTTCCGATCAAGGATTAACAATGGGTCGCATTGTTCACTTAAACTTGACGAACAAAAAATTGGCGAATGGTACTGTTTGGATGCTTTGCGTACATGTTTCTTAGACTATATAGAAGCAATATATACATTGATTTCAACCGTCTACCTGTTCCATTCATTGTTCTACTTGTCGAAATTTACAAATAATTTCCTTTAAAGGATTAACAATGGGGCTCGTTGTACACTTAAACTTGAAGAACAATAAATTGACGAATTGTACTGTTTGGATGCTTTGCATATACGTTTCTTAGACTATATAGAAGCAATATATACAATGATTTCAACAGTCTACCTGTTCCATTCATTGTTCTACTTGTCGAAAGTTAGAAATAATTTCCGTTAAAGGATTAACAATGGGGCTCGTAGTTCACTTAAACTTGAAGAACAAAAAATTGGCGAATTGTACTGTTTGGATGATTTGCACATATGTTTCTTAGACTATATAGAAGCAATATATACAAAGATTTCAACCGTCTACCTGTTCCACTCATTGTTCTACTTATAGAAAGTTACAATTAATTTCCGTTAAAGGATTAACAATGGGGCTCGTAGTTCACTTAAACTCGAAGAACAAAAAATTGGCGAATTGTACTGTTTGGATGCTTTGCACATATGTTTCCTAGACTATATAGAAGCAATATATACAAAGATTTCAACCGTCTACCGGTTCCATTCATTGTTCTACTTGTCGAAATTTACAAATAATTTCCTTTAAAGCATTAACAATGGGGCTCGTTGTTCACTTAAACTTGAAGAACAAAAAATTGGCGAATTGTACTGTTTGGATGCTTTGCATATATGTTTCTTAGACTATATAGAAGCAATATATAGAAAGACTTCACCCGTCTACCTGTACTATTCATTGTTCTACTTGTAGAAAGTTACAAATAATTTCCATTTCATGATTATCAATGGAGCTCGCTGTTCACTTAAACTTGAAGAACAAAAAATTGGCGAATTGTACTGTTTGGATGCTTTGCACATATGTTTCTTAGACTATATAGAAGCAATATATACAAAGATTTCAACCGTCTACCTGTTCCATTCATTGTTCTACTTGTCGAAAGTTAGAAATAATTTCCCTTTCATGATTATCAATGGGGCTCGTAGTTCACTTAAACTTGAAGAACAAAAAATTGGCGAATTGTACTGTTTGGATGCTTTGCATATATGTTTCTTAGACTATATAGAAGCATTATATAGAAAGATTTCAACCGCCTACCTGTTCCATTCATTGTTCTACTTGTCGAAATTTACAAATAATTTCCTTTAAAGCATTAACAATGGGGCTCGTTGTTCACTTAAACTTGAAGAACAATAAATTGGCGAATTGTACTGTTTGGATGCTATGCATATATGTTTCTTAGACTATAAAGAAGCAATATATATATAATGATTTCAACCTTCTACCTGTTCCATTCATTGTTCTACATGTCGAAAGTTACAAATAATTTCCGTTTCATGATTATCAATGGGGCTCGTTGTTCACTTAAACTTGAAGAACAAAAAATTGGCGAATTGTACTGTTTGGATGCTTTGCATATATGTTTCTTAGACTATATAGAAGCATTATATAGAAAGATTTCAACCGCCTACCTGTTCCATTCATTGTTCTACTTGTCGAAATTTACAAATAATTTCCTTTAAAGCATTAACAATGGGGCTCGTTGTTCACTTAAACTTGAAGAACAAAAAATTGGCGAATTGTACTGTTTGGATGCTTTGCATATATGTTTCTTAGATTATATAGAAGCAATATATACAAAGATTTCAACCGTCTACGTGTTCCAATCATTGTTCTACTTGTCGAAATTGACAAATAATTTCCTTTAAAGGATTATCAATGGGGCTCGTAGTTCACTTAAACTTGAAGAACAAAAAATTGGCGAATGGTACTGTTTGGATGCTATGCATAAATGTTTCTTAGACTATATAGAAGCACTATATACAAAGATTTCAACCGTCTACCTGTTCCATTCATTGTTCTACTTGTAGAAAGTTACAAATAATTTCCCTTTCATGATTATCAATGGCGCTCGTAGTTCACTTAAACTTGAAGAACAATAAATTCTCGAATTGTACTCTTTGGATGCTTTGCATATATGTTTCATAGACTATATGGAAGCAATATATACAAATATTTCAACAGTCTACGTGTGCCAATCATTGTTCTACTTGTCGAAATTTACAAATAATTTCCTATAAAGGATTAACAATGGGGCTCGTAGTTCACTTAAACTTGAAGAACAATAAATTGGCGAATTGTACTGTTTGGATGCTTTGCATATATGTTTCTTAGACTATATAGAAGCAATATATACAAAGATTTCAACCGTCTACCTGTTCCATTCATTGTTCTACTTGTCGAAAGTTACAAATAATTTCCGATAAAGGATTAACAATGGGGCTCATTCTTCACTTAAACTTGAAGATCAAAAAATTGGCGAATTTTACTGTTTAGATGCTTTGCATATAGGTTTCTTAGAATATATAGAAGCAACATATACAAAGATTTCAACCGTCTACATGTTCTATTCATTGTTCTTCTTGTCGAAAGTTACAAATAATTTCCGATAAAGGATTAACAATGGGGCTCATTGTTCACTTAAACTTGAAGAACAAAAAATTGGCAAATGGTACTGTTTGGATGCTTTGCATACATGTTTCCTAGACTATATAGAAGCAATATATACAAAGATTTCAACCGTCTACCTGTTCCATTCATTGTTCTACTTGTCGAAAGTTAGAAATAATTTCCCTTTCATGATTATCAATGGGGCTCGTAGTTCACTTAAACTTGAAGAACAAAAAATTGGCGAATTGTACTGTTTGGATGCTTTGCATATATGTTTCTTAGACTATATAGAAGCATTATATAGAAAGATTTCAACCGCCTACCTGTTCCATTCATTGTTCTACTTGTCGAAAGTTACAAATAATTTCCGATCAAGGATTAACAATGGGTCGCATTGTTCACTTAAACTTGACGAACAAAAAATTGGCGAATGGTACTGTTTGGATGCTTTGCGTACATGTTTCTTAGACTATATAGAAGCAATATATACATTGATTTCAACCGTCTACCTGTTCCATTCATTGTTCTACTTGTCGAAATTTACAAATAATTTCCTTTAAAGGATTAACAATGGGGCTCGTTGTACACTTAAACTTGAAGAACAATAAATTGACGAATTGTACTGTTTGGATGCTTTGCATATACGTTTCTTAGACTATATAGAAGCAATATATACAATGATTTCAACAGTCTACCTGTTCCATTCATTGTTCTACTTGTCGAAAGTTAGAAATAATTTCCGTTAAAGGATTAACAATGGGGCTCGTAGTTCACTTAAACTTGAAGAACAAAAAATTGGCGAATTGTACTGTTTGGATGATTTGCACATATGTTTCTTAGACTATATAGAAGCAATATATACAAAGATTTCAACCGTCTACCTGTTCCACTCATTGTTCTACTTATAGAAAGTTACAATTAATTTCCGTTAAAGGATTAACAATGGGGCTCGTAGTTCACTTAAACTCGAAGAACAAAAAATTGGCGAATTGTACTGTTTGGATGCTTTGCACATATGTTTCCTAGACTATATAGAAGCAATATATACAAAGATTTCAACCGTCTACCGGTTCCATTCATTGTTCTACTTGTCGAAATTTACAAATAATTTCCTTTAAAGCATTAACAATGGGGCTCGTTGTTCACTTAAACTTGAAGAACAAAAAATTGGCGAATTGTACTGTTTGGATGCTTTGCATATATGTTTCTTAGACTATATAGAAGCAATATATAGAAAGACTTCACCCGTCTACCTGTACTATTCATTGTTCTACTTGTAGAAAGTTACAAATAATTTCCATTTCATGATTATCAATGGAGCTCGCTGTTCACTTAAACTTGAAGAACAAAAAATTGGCGAATTGTACTGTTTGGATGCTTTGCACATATGTTTCTTAGACTATATAGAAGCAATATATACAAAGATTTCAACCGTCTACCTGTTCCATTCATTGTTCTACTTGTCGAAAGTTAGAAATAATTTCCCTTTCATGATTATCAATGGGGCTCGTAGTTCACTTAAACTTGAAGAACAAAAAATTGGCGAATTGTACTGTTTGGATGCTTTGCATATATGTTTCTTAGACTATATAGAAGCATTATATAGAAAGATTTCAACCGCCTACCTGTTCCATTCATTGTTCTACTTGTCGAAATTTACAAATAATTTCCTTTAAAGCATTAACAATGGGGCTCGTTGTTCACTTAAACTTGAAGAACAATAAATTGGCGAATTGTACTGTTTGGATGCTATGCATATATGTTTCTTAGACTATAAAGAAGCAATATATATATAATGATTTCAACCTTCTACCTGTTCCATTCATTGTTCTACATGTCGAAAGTTACAAATAATTTCCGTTTCATGATTATCAATGGGGCTCGTTGTTCACTTAAACTTGAAGAACAAAAAATTGGCGAATTGTACTGTTTGGATGCTTTGCATATATGTTTCTTAGACTATATAGAAGCATTATATAGAAAGATTTCAACCGCCTACCTGTTCCATTCATTGTTCTACTTGTCGAAATTTACAAATAATTTCCTTTAAAGCATTAACAATGGGGCTCGTTGTTCACTTAAACTTGAAGAACAAAAAATTGGCGAATTGTACTGTTTGGATGCTTTGCATATATGTTTCTTAGATTATATAGAAGCAATATATACAAAGATTTCAACCGTCTACGTGTTCCAATCATTGTTCTACTTGTCGAAATTGACAAATAATTTCCTTTAAAGGATTATCAATGGGGCTCGTAGTTCACTTAAACTTGAAGAACAAAAAATTGGCGAATGGTACTGTTTGGATGCTATGCATAAATGTTTCTTAGACTATATAGAAGCACTATATACAAAGATTTCAACCGTCTACCTGTTCCATTCATTGTTCTACTTGTAGAAAGTTACAAATAATTTCCCTTTCATGATTATCAATGGCGCTCGTAGTTCACTTAAACTTGAAGAACAATAAATTCTCGAATTGTACTCTTTGGATGCTTTGCATATATGTTTCATAGACTATATGGAAGCAATATATACAAATATTTCAACAGTCTACGTGTGCCAATCATTGTTCTACTTGTCGAAATTTACAAATAATTTCCTATAAAGGATTAACAATGGGGCTCGTAGTTCACTTAAACTTGAAGAACAATAAATTGGCGAATTGTACTGTTTGGATGCTTTGCATATATGTTTCTTAGACTATATAGAAGCAATATATACAAAGATTTCAACCGTCTACCTGTTCCATTCATTGTTCTACTTGTCGAAAGTTACAAATAATTTCCGATAAAGGATTAACAATGGGGCTCATTCTTCACTTAAACTTGAAGATCAAAAAATTGGCGAATTTTACTGTTTAGATGCTTTGCATATAGGTTTCTTAGAATATATAGAAGCAACATATACAAAGATTTCAACCGTCTACATGTTCTATTCATTGTTCTTCTTGTCGAAAGTTACAAATAATTTCCGATAAAGGATTAACAATGGGGCTCATTGTTCACTTAAACTTGAAGAACAAAAAATTGGCAAATGGTACTGTTTGGATGCTTTGCATACATGTTTCCTAGACTATATGGAAGCAATATATACAAAGATTTCAACCGTCTACCTGTTCCATTCATTGTTCTACATGTCGAAAGTTACAAATAATTTCCGTTTCATGATTATCAATGGGGCTCATTGTTCACTTAACCTTGAAGAACAAAAAATTGGCGAATGGTACTGTTTGGATGCTTTGCATATATGTTTCTTAGACTATATGGAAGCAATATATACAAATATTTCAACCGTCTACGTGTGCCAATCATTGTTCTACTTGTCGAAATTTACAAATAATTTCCTTTAAAGGATTAACAATGGGGCTCATTGTTCACTTAAACTTGAAGAACAAAAAATTGGCGAATTGTACTGTTTGGATGCTTTGCATATATGTTTCTCAGACTATATAGAAGCAATATATACAAAGATTTCAACCGTCTACCTGTTCCATGCATTGTTCTACTTGTCGAAAGTTACAAATAATTTCCGATAAAGGATTAACAATGGGGCTAATTATTCACTTAACCTTGAAGAACAAAAAATTGGCGAATGTTACTATTTGGATGCTTTGCATATATGTTTCTTAGACTATATGGAAGCAATATATACAAATATTTCAACCGTCTACGTGTGCCAATCATTGTTCTACTTGTCGAAATTTACAAATAATTTCCGATAAATGATTGTCAATGGGCCTCGTTGTTCACTTAAACTAGAAGAACAAGAAATTGGCGACTGGTACTGTTTGGATGCTTTGGATATATGTTTCTTAGACTATATAGAAGCAACATATAAAAATAATTCAACCGTCTATCAGTTCCATTCATTGTTCTACTTGTCGAAAGTTACAAATAATTTCCGATAAAGGATTAACAATGGGGCTAATTAATCCCTTAACCTTGAAGAACAAAAAATTGGCGAATGGTACTATTTGGATGCTTTGCATATATGTTTCTTAGACTATATGGAAGCAATATATACAAATATTTGAACCGTCTACGTGTGCCAATCATTGTTCTACTTGTCGAAATTTACAAATAATTTCCTTTAAAGGATTAACAATGGGGCTCATTGTTCACTTAAACTTGAAGAACAAAAAATTGGCGTTTTGGACTGTTTGGATGCTTTGCATATATGTTTCTCAGACTATATAGAAGCAATATATACAAAGATTTCAACCGTCTACCTGTTCCATTCATTGTTCAACTTGTCGAAAGTTACAAATAATTTCTTTAAAGGATTAACAATGGGGCTCGTTGTTCACTTAAACTTGAAGAACAAAAAATTGGCGAATGGTACTGTTTGGATGCTTTGCATATATGTTTCTTAGACTATATGGAAGCAATATATACAAATATTTCAACCGTCTACCTGTTCCATTCATTGTTCTACATGTCGAAAGTTACAAATAATTTCCGTTTCATGATTATCAATGGGGCTCGTTGTTCACTTAAACTTGAAGACCAAAAAATTGGCGAATGGTACTGTTTGGATGCTTTGCACATATGTTTCTTAGACTATATAGAAGCAATATATACAAAGATTTCAACCGTCTACGTGTTCCAATCATTGTTCTACTTGTAGAAAGTTACAAATAATTTCCGATAAAGGATTAACAATGGGGCTCATTGTTCACTTAACCTTGAAGATCAAAAAATTGGCGAAATTTACTGTTTAGATGCTTTGCATATAGGTTTCTTAGACTATATAGAAGCAACATATACAAAGATTTCAACCGTCTACATGTTCTATTCATTGTTCTTCTTGTCGAAAGTTACAAATAATTTCCGTTTCATGATTATCAATGGGCCTCGTTGTTCACTTAAACTAGAAGAACAAGAAATTGGCGACTGGTACTGTTTGGATGCTTTGCATATATGTTTCTTAGACTATATAGAAGCAACATATAAAAAGAATTCAACCGTCTACCAGTTCCATTCATTGTTCTACTTGTCGAAAGTTACAAATAATTTCCGATAAAGGATTAACAGTGGGGCTCATTGTTCACTTAAATTTGAAGAACAAAAAATTGGCGAATGGTACTATTTGGATGCTTTGCATATATGTTTCTTAGACTATATAGAAGCAATATGTACAAAGATTTCAACCGTCTACTTGTTCCAATCATTGTTATACTTGTCGAAATTTACAAATAATTTCCTTTAAAGGATTAACAATGGGGCTCGTTGTTCACTTAAACTTGAAGAACAAGAAATTGGCGAATGGTACTGTTTGGATGCTTTGCATATATGTTTCTTAGACTATATGGAAGCAATATATACAAATATTTCAACCGTCTACGTGTGCCAATCATTGTTCTACTTGTCGAAATTTACAAATAATTGCCTTTAAAGGATTAACAATGGGGCTCATTGTTCACTTAAACTTGAGGAACAAAAAATTGGCGAATTGTACTGTTTGGATGCTTTGCATATTTGTTTCTCAGACTATATAGAAGCAATATATACAAAGATTTCAACCGTCTACATGTTCCATTCATTGTTCTACTTGTCGAAAGTTACAAATAATTTCCGATAAAGGATTAACAACGGGGCTAATTAATCACATAACCTTGAAGAACAAAAAATTGGCGAATGGTACTATTTGGGTGCTTGGCATATATGTTTCTTAGACTATATGGAAGCAATATATACAAATATTTCAACCGTCTACGTGTGCCAATCATTGTTCTACTTGTCGAAATTTACAAATAATTTCCTTTAAAGGATTAACAATGGGGCTCATTGTTCACTTAAACTTGAAGAACAAAAAATTGGCGTTTTGTACTGTTTGGATGCTTTGCATATATGTTTCTCAGACTATATAGAAGCAATATATACAAAGATTTCAACCGTCTACCTGTTCCATTCATTGTTCAACTTGTCGAAAGTTACAAATAATTTCCGATAAAGGATTAACAATGGGGCTAAATAATCACTTAACCTTGAAGAACAAAAAATTGGCGAATGGTACTATTTGGATGCTTTGCATATATGTTTCTTAGACTATATAGAAGCAATATATACAAAGATTTTAACCGTCTACGTGTTCCAATCATTGTTCTACTTGTAGAAAGTTACAATTAATTTCCGTTAAAGGATTAACAATGGGGCTAATTAATCACTTAACCTTGAAGAACAAAAAATTGGCGAATGGTACTGTTTGGATGCTTTGCACATATGTTTCTTAGACTATATAGAAGCAATATATACAAAGATTTCAACCGTCTACGTGTTCCAATCATTGTTCTACTTGTAGAAAGTTACAAATAATTTCCGATAAAGGATTAACAATGGGGCTCATTGTTCACTTAACCTTGAAGATCAAAAAATTAGCGTTTTTTACTGTTTAGATGCTTTGCATATAGGTATCTTAGACTATATAGAAGCAACATATACAAAGATTTCAACCGTCTACATGTTCTATTCATTGTTCTTCTTGTCGAAAGTTACAAATAATTTCCGTTTCATGATTATCAATGGGCCTCGTTGTTCACTTAAACTAGAAGAACAAGAAATTGGCGACTGGTACTGTTTGGATACTTTGCATATATGTTTCTTAGACTATATAGAAGCAACATATAAAAAGAATTCAACCGTCTACCATTTCCATTCATTGTTCTACTTGTCGAAAGTTACAAATAATTTCCGATAAAGGATTAACAATGGGGCTCATTGTTCACTTAAACTTGAAGAACAAAAAATTGGCAAATGGTAGAGTTTGGATGCTTTGCATATATGTTTCTTAGACTATATGGAAGCAATATATACAAAGATTTCAACCGTCTACCTGTTCCATTCATTGATCTACATGTCGAAAGTTACAAATAATTTCCGTTTCATGATTATCAATGGGGCTCATTGTTCACTTAACCTTGAAGAACAAAAAATTGGCGAATGGTACTTTTTGGATGCTTTGCATATATGTTTCTTAGACTATATGGAAGCAATATATACAAATATTTCAACCGTCTACGTGTGCCAATCATTGTTCTACTTGTCGAAATTTACAAATAATTTCCTTTAAAGGATTAACAATGGGGCTCATTGTTCACTTAAACTTGAAGAACAAAAAATTGGCGAATTGTACTGTTTGGATGCTTTGCATATATGTTTCTCAGACTATATAGAAGCAATATATACAAAGATTTCAACCGTCTACCTGTTCCATTCATTGTTCTACTTGTCGAAAGTTACAAGTAATTTCCTTTAAAGGATTAACAATGGGGCTCGTTGTTCACTTAAACTTGAAGATCAAAAAATTGGCGAATGTTACTGTTTAGATGCTTTGCATATAGGTTTCTTAGACTATATAGAAGCAACATATACAAAGATTTCAACCGTCTACCTGTTCTATTCATTGTTCTTCTTGTCGAAAGTTACAAATAATTTCCGATAAAGGATTAACAATGGGGCTCATTGTTCACTTAAACTTGAAGAACAAAAAACTAGCGAATTGTACTGTTTGGATGCTTTGCATAGATGTTTCGTAGGCTATATAGAAGCAATATATACAATGATTTCAACCGTCTACCTGATCCATTCCTTGTTCTACTTGTCGAAAGTTACAAATAATTTCCTTTAAAGGATTAACCATGGGGCTCGTTGTTCACATAAACTTGAAGAACAATGAATTGGCGACTTGTACTGTTTGGATGCTTTGCATATATGTTTCTTAGACTATATAGAAGCAATATATACAAAGATTTCAACCGTCTACCTGTTCCATTCATTGTTCTACTTGTCGAAAGTTACAAATAATTTCCGATAAAGGATTAACAATGGGGCTAATTAATCCCTTAACCTTGAAGAACAAAAAATTGGCGAATGGTACTATTTGGATGCTTTGCATATATGTTTCTTAGACTATATGGAAGTAATATATACAAATATTTGAACCGTCTACGTGTGCCAATCATTGTTCTACTTGTCGAAATTTACAAATAATTTCCTTTAAAGGATTAACAATGGGGCTCGTTGTTCACTTAAACTTGAAGAACAATAAATTGGCGAATTGTACTGTTTGGATGCTATGCATATATGTTTCTTAGACTATAAAGAAGCAATATATATATAATGATTTCAACCTTCTACCTGTTCCATTCATTGTTCTACATGTCGAAAGTTACAAATAATTTCCGTTTCATGATTATCAATGGGGCTCGTTGTTCACTTAAACTTGAAGAACAAAAAATTGGCGAATGGTACTGTTTGGATGCTTTGCATATATGTTTCTTAGACTATATAGAAGCATTATATACAAAGATTTCAACCGTCTACGTGTTCCAATCATTGTTCTACTTGTAGAAAGTTACAAATAATTTCCGATAAAGGATTAACAACGGGGCTAATTAATCACTTAACCTTGAAGAACAAAAAATTGGCGAATGGTACTATTTGGGTGCTTGGCATATATGTTTCTTAGACTATATGGAAGCAATATATACAAATATTTCAACCGTCTACGTGTGCCAATCATTTTTCTACTTGTCGAAATTTACAAATAATTTCCTTTAAAGGATTAACAATGGGGCTCATTGTTCACTTAAACTTGAAGAACAAAAAATTGGCGAATGGTACTGTTTGGATGCTTTGCATATATGTTTCTTAGACTATATGGAAGCAATATATACAAAGATTTCAACCGTCTACGTGTTCCAATCATTGTTCTACTTGTAGAAAGTTACAATTAATTTCCGTTAAAGGATTAACAATGGGGCTCGTAGTTCACTTAAACTTGAAGAACAAAAAATTGGCGAATGGTACTGTTTGGATGCTTTGCATATATGTTTCTTAGATTATATAGAAGCAATATATATAAAGATTTCAACCGTCTACCTGTTCCATTCATTGTTCTACTTGTCGAAAGTTACAAATAATTTCCGATCAAGGATTAACAATGGGTCGCATTGTTCACTTAAACTTGACGAACAAAAAATTGGCGAATGGTACTGTTTGGATGCTTTGCGTACATGTTTCTTAGACTATATAGAAGCAATATATACATTGATTTCAACCGTCTACCTGTTCCATTCATTGTTCTACTTGTCGAAATTTACAAATAATTTCCTTTAAAGGATTAACAATGGGGCTCGTTGTACACTTAAACTTGAAGAACAATAAATTGACGAATTGTACTGTTTGGATGCTTTGCATATACGTTTCTTAGACTATATAGAAGCAATATATACAATGATTTCAACAGTCTACCTGTTCCATTCATTGTTCTACTTGTCGAAAGTTAGAAATAATTTCCGTTAAAGGATTAACAATGGGGCTCGTAGTTCACTTAAACTTGAAGAACAAAAAATTGGCGAATTGTACTGTTTGGATGATTTGCACATATGTTTCTTAGACTATATAGAAGCAATATATACAAAGATTTCAACCGTCTACCTGTTCCACTCATTGTTCTACTTATAGAAAGTTACAATTAATTTCCGTTAAAGGATTAACAATGGGGCTCGAAGTTCACTTAAACTCGAAGAACAAAAAATTGGCGAATTGTACTGTTTGGATGCTTTGCACATATGTTTCCTAGACTATATAGAAGCAATATATACAAAGATTTCAACCGTCTACCGGTTCCATTCATTGTTCTACTTGTCGAAATTTACAAATAATTTCCTTTAAAGGATTAACAATGGGGCTCGTAGTTCACTTAAACTTGAAGAAAAAAAATTGGCGAATTGTACTGTTTGAATGCTTTGCATATGTGTTTCTTAGACTATATAGAAGCAATATATTGAAAGACTTCACCTGTCTACCTGTACTATTCATTGTTGTACTTGTAGAATGTTACAAATAATTTCCATTTCATGATTATCAATGGAGCTCGCTGTTCACTTTAACTTGAAGAACAAAAAATTGGCGAATTGTACTGTTTGGATGCTTTGCACATATGTTTCTTAGACTATATAGAAGCAATATGTACAAAGATTTGAACCGTCTACCTGTTCCATTCATTGTTCTACTTGTCGAAATTTACAAATAATTTCCTTTAAAGCATTAACAATGGGGCTCGTTGTTCACTTAAACTTGAAGAACAAAAAATTGGCGAATTGTACTGTTTGGATGCTTTGCATATATGTTTCTTAGACTATATAGAAGCAATATATAGAAAGACTTCACCCGTCTACCTGTACTATTCATTGTTCTACTTGTAGAAAGTTACAAATAATTTCCATTTCATGATTATCAATGGAGCTCGCTGTTCACTTAAACTTGAAGAACAAAAAATTGGCGAATTGTACTGTTTGGATGCTTTGCACATATGTTTCTTAGACTATATAGAAGCAATATATACAAAGATTTCAACCGTCTACCTGTTCCATTCATTGTTCTACTTGTCGAAAGTTAGAAATAATTTCCCTTTCATGATTATCAATGGGGCTCGTAGTTCACTTAAACTTGAAGAACAAAAAATTGGCGAATTGTACTGTTTGGATGCTTTGCATATATGTTTCTTAGACTATATAGAAGCATTATATAGAAAGATTTCAACCGCCTACCTGTTCCATTCATTGTTCTACTTGTCGAAAGTTACAAATAATTTCCGATCAAGGATTAACAATGGGTCGCATTGTTCACTTAAACTTGACGAACAAAAAATTGGCGAATGGTACTGTTTGGATGCTTTGCGTACATGTTTCTTAGACTATATAGAAGCAATATATACATTGATTTCAACCGTCTACCTGTTCCATTCATTGTTCTACTTGTCGAAATTTACAAATAATTTCCTTTAAAGGATTAACAATGGGGCTCGTTGTACACTTAAACTTGAAGAACAATAAATTGACGAATTGTACTGTTTGGATGCTTTGCATATACGTTTCTTAGACTATATAGAAGCAATATATACAATGATTTCAACAGTCTACCTGTTCCATTCATTGTTCTACTTGTCGAAAGTTAGAAATAATTTCCGTTAAAGGATTAACAATGGGGCTCGTAGTTCACTTAAACTTGAAGAACAAAAAATTGGCGAATTGTACTGTTTGGATGATTTGCACATATGTTTCTTAGACTATATAGAAGCAATATATACAAAGATTTCAACCGTCTACCTGTTCCACTCATTGTTCTACTTATAGAAAGTTACAATTAATTTCCGTTAAAGGATTAACAATGGGGCTCGTAGTTCACTTAAACTCGAAGAACAAAAAATTGGCGAATTGTACTGTTTGGATGCTATGCATAAATGTTTCTTAGACTATATAGAAGCACTATATACAAAGATTTCAACCGTCTACCTGTTCCATTCATTGTTCTACTTGTAGAAAGTTACAAATAATTTCCCTTTCATGATTATCAATGGCGCTCGTAGTTCACTTAAACTTGAAGAACAATAAATTCTCGAATTGTACTCTTTGGATGCTTTGCATATATGTTTCATAGACTATATGGAAGCAATATATACAAATATTTCAACAGTCTACGTGTGCCAATCATTGTTCTACTTGTCGAAATTTACAAATAATTTCCTATAAAGGATTAACAATGGGGCTCGTTGTTCACTTAAACTTGAAGAACAATAAATTGGCGAATTGTACTGTTTGGATGCTTTGCATATATGTTTCTTAGACTATATAGAAGCAATATATACAAAGATTTCAACCGTCTACCTGTTCCATTCATTGTTCTACTTGTCGAAAGTTACAAATAATTTCCGATAAAGGATTAACAATGGGGCTCATTCTTCACTTAAACTTGAAGATCAAAAAATTGGCGAATTTTACTGTTTAGATGCTTTGCATATAGGTTTCTTAGAATATATAGAAGCAACATATACAAAGATTTCAACCGTCTACATGTTCTATTCATTGTTCTTCTTGTCGAAAGTTACAAATAATTTCCGATAAAGGATTAACAATGGGGCTCATTGTTCACTTAAACTTGAAGAACAAAAAATTGGCAAATGGTACTGTTTGGATGCTTTGCATACATGTTTCCTAGACTATATGGAAGCAATATATACAAAGATTTCAACCGTCTACCTGTTCCATTCATTGTTCTACATGTCGAAAGTTACAAATAATTTCCGTTTCATGATTATCAATGGGGCTCATTGTTCACTTAACCTTGAAGAACAAAAAATTGGCGAATGGTACTGTTTGGATGCTTTGCATATATGTTTCTTAGACTATATGGAAGCAATATATACAAATATTTCAACCGTCTACGTGTGCCAATCATTGTTCTACTTGTCGAAATTTACAAATAATTTCCTTTAAAGGATTAACAATGGGGCTCATTGTTCACTTAAACTTGAAGAACAAAAAATTGGCGAATTGTACTGTTTGGATGCTTTGCATATATGTTTCTCAGACTATATAGAAGCAATATATACAAAGATTTCAACCGTCTACCTGTTCCATGCATTGTTCTACTTGTCGAAAGTTACAAATAATTTCCGATAAAGGATTAACAATGGGGCTAATTATTCACTTAACCTTGAAGAACAAAAAATTGGCGAATGTTACTATTTGGATGCTTTGCATATATGTTTCTTAGACTATATGGAAGCAATATATACAAATATTTCAACCGTCTACGTGTGCCAATCATTGTTCTACTTGTCGAAATTTACAAATAATTTCCGATAAATGATTGTCAATGGGCCTCGTTGTTCACTTAAACTAGAAGAACAAGAAATTGGCGACTGGTACTGTTTGGATGCTTTGGATATATGTTTCTTAGACTATATAGAAGCAACATATAAAAATAATTCAACCGTCTATCAGTTCCATTCATTGTTCTACTTGTCGAAAGTTACAAATAATTTCCGATAAAGGATTAACAATGGGGCTAATTAATCCCTTAACCTTGAAGAACAAAAAATTGGCGAATGGTACTATTTGGATGCTTTGCATATATGTTTCTTAGACTATATGGAAGCAATATATACAAATATTTGAACCGTCTACGTGTGCCAATCATTGTTCTACTTGTCGAAATTTACAAATAATTTCCTTTAAAGGATTAACAATGGGGCTCGTTGTTCACTTAAACTTGAAGAACAAAAAATTGGCGTTTTGGACTGTTTGGATGCTTTGCATATATGTTTCTCAGACTATATAGAAGCAATATATACAAAGATTTCAACCGTCTACCTGTTCCATTCATTGTTCAACTTGTCGAAAGTTACAAATAATTTCTTTAAAGGATTAACAATGGGGCTCGTTGTTCACTTAAACTTGAAGAACAAAAAATTGGCGAATGGTACTGTTTGGATGCTTTGCATATATGTTTCTTAGACTATATGGAAGCAATATATACAAATATTTCAACCGTCTACCTGTTCCATTCATTGTTCTACATGTCGAAAGTTACAAATAATTTCCGTTTCATGATTATCAATGGGGCTCGTTGTTCACTTAAACTTGAAGACCAAAAAATTGGCGAATGGTACTGTTTGGATGCTTTGCACATATGTTTCTTAGACTATATAGAAGCAATATATACAAAGATTTCAACCGTCTACGTGTTCCAATCATTGTTCTACTTGTAGAAAGTTACAAATAATTTCCGATAAAGGATTAACAATGGGGCTCATTGTTCACTTAACCTTGAAGATCAAAAAATTGGCGAAATTTACTGTTTAGATGCTTTGCATATAGGTTTCTTAGACTATATAGAAGCAACATATACAAAGATTTCAACCGTCTACATGTTCTATTCATTGTTCTTCTTGTCGAAAGTTACAAATAATTTCCGTTTCATGATTATCAATGGGCCTCGTTGTTCACTTAAACTAGAAGAACAAGAAATTGGCGACTGGTACTGTTTGGATGCTTTGCATATATGTTTCTTAGACTATATAGAAGCAACATATAAAAAGAATTCAACCGTCTACCAGTTCCATTCATTGTTCTACTTGTCGAAAGTTACAAATAATTTCCGATAAAGGATTAACAGTGGGGCTCATTGTTCACTTAAATTTGAAGAACAAAAAATTGGCGAATGGTACTATTTGGATGCTTTGCATATATGTTTCTTAGACTATATAGAAGCAATATGTACAAAGATTTCAACCGTCTACTTGTTCCAATCATTGTTATACTTGTCGAAATTTACAAATAATTTCCTTTAAAGGATTAACAATGGGGCTCGTTGTTCACTTAAACTTGAAGAACAAGAAATTGGCGAATGGTACTGTTTGGATGCTTTGCATATATGTTTCTTAGACTATATGGAAGCAATATATACAAATATTTCAACCGTCTACGTGTGCCAATCATTGTTCTACTTGTCGAAATTTACAAATAATTGCCTTTAAAGGATTAACAATGGGGCTCATTGTTCACTTAAACTTGAGGAACAAAAAATTGGCGAATTGTACTGTTTGGATGCTTTGCATATTTGTTTCTCAGACTATATAGAAGCAATATATACAAAGATTTCAACCGTCTACATGTTCCATTCATTGTTCTACTTGTCGAAAGTTACAAATAATTTCCGATAAAGGATTAACAACGGGGCTAATTAATCACATAACCTTGAAGAACAAAAAATTGGCGAATGGTACTATTTGGGTGCTTGGCATATATGTTTCTTAGACTATATGGAAGCAATATATACAAATATTTCAACCGTCTACGTGTGCCAATCATTATTCTACTTGTCGAAATTTACAAATAATTTCCTTTAAAGGATTAACAATGGGGCTCGTTGTTCACTTAAACTTGAAGAACAATAAATTGGCGAATTGTACTGTTTGGATGCTATGCATATATGTTTCTTAGACTATAAAGAAGCAATATATATATAATGATTTCAACCTTCTACCTGTTCCATTCATTGTTCTACATGTCGAAAGTTACAAATAATTTCCGTTTCATGATTATCAATGGGGCTCGTTGTTCACTTAAACTTGAAGAACAAAAAATTGGCGAATGGTACTGTTTGGATGCTTTGCATATATGTTTCTTAGACTATATAGAAGCATTATATACAAAGATTTCAACCGTCTACGTGTTCCAATCATTGTTCTACTTGTAGAAAGTTACAAATAATTTCCGATAAAGGATTAACAACGGGGCTAATTAATCACTTAACCTTGAAGAACAAAAAATTGGCGAATGGTACTGTTTGGATGCTTTGCATATATGTTTCTTAGACTATATGGAAGCAATATATACAAAGATTTCAACCGTCTACGTGTTCCAATCATTGTTCTACTTGTAGAAAGTTACAATTAATTTCCGTTAAAGGATTAACAATGGGGCTCGTAGTTCACTTAAACTTGAAGAACAAAAAATTGGCGAATGGTACTGTTTGGATGCTTTGCATATATGTTTCTTAGATTATATAGAAGCAATATATATAAAGATTTCAACCGTCTACCTGTTCCATTCATTGTTCTACTTGTCGAAAGTTACAAATAATTTCCGATCAAGGATTAACAATGGGTCGCATTGTTCACTTAAACTTGACGAACAAAAAATTGGCGAATGGTACTGTTTGGATGCTTTGCGTACATGTTTCTTAGACTATATAGAAGCAATATATACATTGATTTCAACCGTCTACCTGTTCCATTCATTGTTCTACTTGTCGAAATTTACAAATAATTTCCTTTAAAGGATTAACAATGGGGCTCGTTGTACACTTAAACTTGAAGAACAATAAATTGACGAATTGTACTGTTTGGATGCTTTGCATATACGTTTCTTAGACTATATAGAAGCAATATATACAATGATTTCAACAGTCTACCTGTTCCATTCATTGTTCTACTTGTCGAAAGTGAGAAATAATTTCCGTTAAAGGATTAACAATGGGGCTCGTAGTTCACTTAAACTTGAAGAACAAAAAATTGGCGAATTGTACTGTTTGGATGCTTTGCACATATGTTTCTTAGACTATATAGAAGCAATATATACAAAGATTTCAACCGCCTACCTGTTCCATTCATTGTTCTACTTGTAGAAAGTTACAAATAATTTCCCTTTCATGATTATCAATGGGGCTCGTAGTTCACTTAAACTTGAAGAACAAAAAATTGGCGAATTGTACTGTTTTGATGCTTTGCATATATGTGTCTTAGACTATATAGAAGCAATATATACAAAGATTTCAACCGTCTACCTGTTCCATTCATTGTTCTACTTGTAGAAAGTTACAAATAATTTCCCTTTCATGATTATCAATGGGGCTCGTAGTTCACTTAAACTTGAAGAACAATAAATTCTCGAATTGTACTCTTTGGATGCTTTGCATATATGTTTCATAGACTATATGGAAGCAATATATACAAAGATTTCAACAGACTACCCGTTCTATTTATTGTTCTACTTGTAGAAACTTATAAATAAATTCCCTTTCATGATTATCAATGGGGCTCGTTGTTCACTTAAACTTGAAGAACAAAAAATTGGCGAATTGTACTGTTTGGATGCTTTGCATATATGTTTCTTAGACTATATAGAAGCAATATATACAAAGATTTCAACAATCTACCTGTTCCATTCATTGTTCTACTTGTTGAAAGTTACAAATAATTTCCGATAAAGGATTAACCATTGGGGCTCATTGTTCACTTAAACTTGAAGAACAAAGAATTGGCGAATGGTACTGTTTGGATGCTTTGCGTACATGTTTCTTAGACTATATGGAAGCAATATATACAAAGTTTTCAACCGTCTACGTGTGCCAATCATTGTTCTACTTGTCGAAATTTACAAATAATTTCCTTTAAATGATTAACAATGGGGCTCATTGTTCACTTAAACTTGAAGAACAAAAAATTGGCGAATTGTACTGTTCGGATACTATGCATATATGTTTCTTAGACTATATAGAAGCAATATATATAATGATTTCAACCGTCTACCTGTTCCATTCATTGTTCTACATGTCGAAATTTACAAATAATTTCCTTTAAAGGATTAACAATGGGGCTTATTGTTCACTTAAACTTGAAGAACAAAAAATTGGCGAATTGTACTGTTTGGATGCTTTGCATATATGTTTCGTAGATTATATAGAAGCCATATATATATAATGATTTCAACCGTCTACCTGATCCATTCATTGTTCTACTTGTCGAAAGTTACAAATAATTTCTTTAAAGGATTAACAATGGGGCTCGTTGTTCACTTAAACTTGAAGAACAAAAAATTGGCGAATGGTACTGTTTGGATGCTTTGCATATATGTTTCTTAGACTATATGGAAGCAATATATACAAAGATTTCAACCGCCTACCTGTTCCATTCATTGTTCTACTTGTAGAAAGTTACAAATAATTTCCCTTTCATGATTATCAATGGGGCTCGTAGTTCACTTAAACTTGAAGAACAAAAAATTGGCGAATTGTACTGTTTGGATGCTTTGCATATATGTTTCTTAGACTATACGGAAGCAATATATACAAATATTTCAACCGTCTACCTGTTCCATTCATTGTTCTACTTGTCGAAAGTTACAAATAACTTCCTTTAAATGATTAACAATGGGGCTCGTTGTTCACTTAAACTTGAAGACCAATAAATTGGCGTATTGTACTGTTTGGATACTATGCATATATGTTTCTTAGACTATATAGAAGCAATATATACAATGATTTCAACCGTCTACCTTTTCCATTCAATGTTCTACTTGTCGAAAGTTACAAATAATTTCCGTTAAAGGATTAACAATGAGGCTCGTAGTTCACTTAACCTTGAAGAACAAAAAATTGGCGAATTGTACTGTTTGGATGCTTTGCATATATGTTTCTTAGACTATATAGAAGCAATATATACAAAGATTTCAACAGACTACCTTTTCTATTCATTGTTCTACTTGTAGAAACTTATAAATAATTTCCCTTTCATGATTATCAATGGGGCTCGTAGTTCACTTAAACTTGAAGAACAAAAAATTGGCGAATTGTACTGTTTGGATGCTTTGCATATATGTTTCTTAGACTATATAGAAGCATTATATAGAAAGATTTCAACCGCCTACCTGTTCCATTCATTGTTCTACTTGTCGAAATTTACAAATAATTTCCTTTAAAGCATTAACAATGGGGCTCGTTGTTCACTTAAACTTGAAGAACAAAAAATTGGCTAATTGTACTGTTTGGAAGCATTGCATATATGTTTCTTAGACTATATAGAAGCAATATATACAATGATTTCAACCGTCTACATGTTCCATTCATTGTTCTACTTGCCGAAATTTACAAATAATTTCCGTTAAAGGATTAGCAATGGGGATCGTAGTTCACTTAAACTTGAAGAACAATATACTGGCGAATTGTACTGTTTGGATGCTTTGCATATATGTTTCTTAGACTATATGGCAGCAATATATACAAAGATTTCAACCGTCTACCTGTTCCATTCATTGTTCTACTATTAGAAAGTTAGAAATAATTTCCCTTTCATGATTATCAATGGGGCTCGTTGTTCACTTAAACTTGAAGAACAAAAAATTGGCGAATGGTACTGTTTGGATGCTTTGCATATATGTTTCTTAGACTATATGGAAGCAATATATACAAAGATTTCAACCGTATACGTGTTCCAATCATTGTTTTACTTGTCGAAATTTAGAACTAATTTCCTTTAATGGATTAACAATGGGGCTCGTTGTTCACGTAAACTTGAAGAACAATAAAATGGCGAATTGTACTGTTTGGATACTTTGCATATATGTTTCTTAGACTATATGGCAGCAATATATACAAAGATTTCAACCGTCTACGTGTTCCAATCATTGTTGTACTTGTCGAAATTTACAAATAATTTCCGATAAAGGATTAACAATGGGGCTCGTAGTTCACTTAAACTTGAAGAATAATAAATTGGCGAATGGTACTGTTTGGATGCTTTGCATATATGTTTCATAGACTATGTGGAAGCAATATATACAATGATTTCAACCGTCTACCTGTTCCATTCATTGTTCTACTTGTAGAAAGTTACAAATAATTTCCTTTAAAGGATTAACAATGGCGCTCGTGGTTCACTTAAACTTGAAGAACAAAAAATTGGCGAATTGTACTGTTTGGACGCTTTGCATATATGTTTCATAGACTATGTGGAAGCAATATATACAATGATTTCAACCGTCTACCTGTTCCATTCATTGTTCTACTTGTAGAAAGTTACAAATAATTTCCTTTAAAGGATTAACAATGGCGCTCGTGGTTCACTTAAACTTGAAGAACAAAAAATTGGCGAATTGTACTGTTTGGACGCTTTGCATATATGTTTCTTAGACTATATAGAAGCAATATATACAAAGATTTCAACAGACTACCTGTTCTATTCATTGTTCTACTTGTAGAAACTTACAAATAATTTCCCTTTCATGATTATCAATGGGGCTCGTAGTTCACTTAAACTTGAAGAACAATAAATTGGCGAATGGTACTGTTTGGATGCTTTGCATATATGTTTCATAGACTATGTGGAAGCAATATATACAATGATTTCAACCGTCTACCTGTTCCATTCATTGTTCTACTTGTAGAAAGTTACAAATAATTTCCTTTAAAGGATTAACAATGGCGCTCGTGGTTCACTTAAACTTGAAGAACAAAAAATTGGCGAATTGTACTGTTTGGACGCTTTGCATATATGTTTCTTAGACTATATAGAAGCAATATATACAAAGATTTCAACAGACTACCTGTTCTATTCATTGTTCTACTTGTAGAAACTTACAAATAATTTCCCTTTCATGATTATCAATGGGGCTCGTTGTTCACTTAAACTTGAAGAATAAAAAATTGGCGACTTGTACTGTTTGGATGCTTTGCATATATGTTTCTTAGACTATATAGAAGCAATATATACAATGATTTCAACCGTCTACCTGTTCCATTCATTGTTCTACTTTTCGAAATTTACAAATAATTTCCTTTAAAGGATTAACAATGGGGCTCGTAGTTCACTTAAACTTGAAGAACAAAAAATTGGCGAATTTTACTGTTTGGATGCTTTGAATATATGTTTCTTAGACTATATAGAATCAATATATAGAAAGATTTTAACCGTCTACCTGTTCTATTCATTGTTCTACTTGTAGAAAGTTACAAATAATTTCCCTTTCATGATTAACAATGGGGCTCGTAGTTCGGGCATCGCATTTTGTCTTTCGCGTGAAACATTTTCCCATCATTTTTACAGGTTTAAACGACGGAATGAGCGACGGAATGAACGACGGAATGAACGACGGCATGAACGACGGAATGAACGACGGCATGAACGACAAAATGAACGGGAAAATATGTCAGGCAAAATTTCTTGCTCTACTTTACTTTCGTTACCCACCTCGCACTGGGAGAAATAAATTCCCGACCGTGATGCGACGAGCATCCAATGCTTAAGGGCTGACGCGAAATTTATTCCTTATTAAATTAACCTTACGAATAATCTTAATCTCAACATACCACGAACGTCTTAAAGTCTAATCCATTACAATTACAATTTGATCGCCCGCCCGCAATATCAATCTTACCTTCGATATGGGAGCAGTTTTTGTACACAGTGAAAATCATCCTATCTCGGGGGAAATACAAACACAATCTGAGCCTGTCCAATTAACAGCAAAGATTTCTTTGCAAAATATTGCCTGATTGCTTATCTGCATAGCAGAAAGCAAACCTCTTGGCCAGAAAATGAAAAATGCATTCTGCTTGAAGCAGAATGAAGAGAAACATCGTATTGCTTCAAGAATGAAGAAAGTCGGACAACAATTATCTCATGAATCAGACTTCGAAAACAATACAGACGATACTTTGATCCAAAAATCAAACGTATCGAAACCATTAACAACGAAACCATTAAGAAATGGTCATCACATGATCGTAACAAATTTTCAGAAGAAATATCTGCAAACCTAACACACAATTTGCAACACAAGATGTCACCGAGAAATATCCATCGAACTCCCTTCGATGTGATTCGATTCATGCAACTCCTGCAATAAAAACTCATTTGTTAGTAAAATGTCATTACACTGAGGATTCCCCCAGCGTCTCTGGACGCCTGTCTCTCTTAATTTCCATGGGCATGGTCCAATTCATTTCCTCTAAATATCCATTATTAGTATTCCGTCTTCTGCAACAAACTCTCATTAATTTTGCCCAAAACGCGCAACATAAAACGAAATATCACCGACCCTTGAATATTGTAACAGACGAGTATCGAAATTTACGAAAATCAAATGAAGCATAATTTATTAAAAATTGTAGGAAATGCAAATGTTGTAAACTTTACGATAAAGAATGATCAGAAATTTAAAAAAGCAAATATAAAATTTGAAGTTACATATCGAGTCGACAAACGCGAATTGAATAGTATGGACAATTTAGCAAATTGTGCAATGTCACAATCATTTGCTATCAAATAAATTACTTGAATGAAATAAGCTAATTTCGACGCAGTTGCATTCGAAATTATTTGAAACCTTTCCATCATCCGAGCATAAAAATAAATGCATCACTCTTTAATTCGCGACGCGAAAAGTGTTAAATAAAGACAGACTTCCCCCTTTGCTACAATATAACTCTACCATTTAGTGAAATAAATAAGCAAATATCTAAAAGCGACGCGTTTACTTCTTATCTGTATTTGCCATCCGTCTATCACACTGCAATTTCGATATATATGTTTCGGGCGCAAGTTTGTTATTTTCATTCTATTAAAAAAGTATGCAAAACCCGTGGTCCGTAATTTTTGTAAGAAATTTGCGAGAATTCATCGAAACCTCTACGTCGACGCGGTATTCTCACAAAAATGTCATCGCGATCCAAGTAAAATCCAGACAATATTAAATTAATAACTTTAACCATGACAGCCAGCAGCGTGTTTCCTATTTCACGAATTTTATTAAATTAACTGACACTCATTTTCTATCTGTGTCATCAAATGTGCATATAACTTTTTGCACTTTTATTTGCGGAGTGGTTTCAATGACCGCGATGAAACTCATTGACTGATTGGTCTCAATAGGCAATACATAATATAACTTGACAAAAATTCTACATAAATCCTCAAAATTTCTTGTATTAAAAGATACATTTGCAGCAGTATTTCTATTTGCAAGCACTTGATTAACAATACAAAAATCATGACATGAAGCAGCCAAAAGGCGCTGAAAATCCCGAAATCATCGAGCAGCCAAGAGGCGCTTTCAATAAAAATCGCGAGAAACCGGTGCCATTTCAGGCTCTTACTGTTCGCAACGCTAGCTCAAAACCCGCCTATTGCCATTTCATGGCTCTCATTCTTCGCAACGCTACTTTAAAACCCGCCTATTGCCATTCCATGGCTATCATACGTAATATTTTTTTTTTTTTCACCCCGCTAAAAATATATTTACATTGTCACTCACTGCTAAAACTATGTTTCGAGAAGCAGCAATATGCTGCCACATTACATATACATGCCCATTTGTATTTTGCCTGCCGTTTATCAGGCTAATTGCTATTATATGGTGACGTCAAAATAAACGAATTTTAAAAAAAAAATACGTAATATTATTTAATAAACAATCGCGTACTGCCATTTCGAGGCTTTCATTGTTCGCAACGCTACTTCAAAACCCGCCTACTGCCATTCCGGGGGCTCTCAGAATTCGCAACACTACCTATCCGGAAAAAAAGAAGCTATCGTTGGGAGCAGGCCTCCTGAGGCACTCCATGGGGAGTTGCATTTTTGCAACTCCAATTGCTGAGTCTCTGACTCAGCAGATGCGCATCTCTCAGCTGCTTTTCTATTTCGCAACGCTAGTTTCGCGATTGTTCAAAAGAAAACCGCGTATAATTCATATTTCGCAACACAAATTTAGAATTTATTAAGAGCAAACTCCCGGACACCCATTTCAGGTGCTAAATCGTGATGCTATACTCTACAAATTATTAAGAAAATACTAATTCGAAATATTCTATAACATACTAAAACAAACTCCCGTGCTCCTTGATCAAGGGCTATCAACTCTACTTTAACAATTAATTATTCAAAGACAAACCGGGCACTTTTCGTGCTTTATATCGCAACGCTACTTTAAAGAATTACTGTTCAAACAAAAACCGGTCACTTTTCGTGCTTCAATTCGCAACGCTACTTCTAAACATCTAATTAAAGCAAGATCCCGTTCGCCATCTCGGGCGATATCTCTCGCAACTCTATCTCTAATTTAATATAATATTCTAATAATTAAAAAACCGAGTATATTCATATCGCAACACTAACAACTACCAATTAATTCGAACAAACCCGTGGGTACCATCCGGGGTGACCTTAATTTCGCAACACTAACGAGCAAGGTATACGTAACTCTAATTTCGCGATGAAAAACCGCATGCATCCAAGATGCGCTCGTTGGACGGGAATGTTACAGCCGTCAGAGGACAAATACAGAAAGCGAGCACAGTGAATTAACAAATACTAATAATGACTTTCCATTCTAGAACCCAAAACGGATTCGAGGATGAAAAGCCATTCGCTGCAGCCCTCTTCGTGACAGTTTGTCGGGCCTCTTCGGCACTTGTTAGCCGCTTCTTCTGCCGCTAGAGAATGCTCGAATACTTTGCACCAATAAAAGTCTTACTATTATCAAATTCAACAGTGAAAACCACACCACGAGCGTGCAGAGCGTATTCGCTGCTCGTGTAGCACAGTTTTCATAAAAAAAGGCAAAGTATTCGAACCTCGCGCCGGGAGTTTCACCACGTGCGCAAAAAATTTACAAACTAGAAACTACGGTCAAAAAGAGGGGGACACTCGGTTTGACCGTAGTTTGATCCCAGGTCCAGGCATATCACTTTTACCCGACCTACACAGAGAATGTGATATCCTGAATTCCTGGCCCTTCCTGCTTATATTTAACTCACATTCAAGAACGGTATGCTACCTACGTACCTAAAACCTATATTTAAAAATGCAAATCGCGACACAAATCACACAAACACACATCACTCCACGGTTCTGAATCAGGAACCCGGGTGCATGGGTCTGAACTAGAGAGGACTCCCCGGGGTTCCTCCGACACCCGAGTTCGCAAACAACATTCATACTCTAAAATGTACGTACCAATTTCCTGAAATCGACTGACAAGGGTGGCGACCATTGCGTTACTTCATTATAATACTCTATCGCGATTTGACAGGTTTATAGAATTATAAATATTTGACATTGTATCGTTTGATATTTGAGGCAATGTATATGGCATATGTTGCACAGATAGAGAGAATTTCATCATTGGCATGCCATATACATCGATGAGTTGTAGTAAGAGTGAAAAGGAGAATAAGGCAAAATGTATTGTTGAAGGTTGTATAAATTATTTTATGATACGAGAAAATTTCAAGCGACGCAAGATCCACAGCCTAACACACATCACACACATGTGGAAATTACGTCGTGCACGATTCGCCACCGCAATGTCAGTCGCTGATTTTTCAAAAAAAAGTCCGTGCCCACCGCCTTTACCCATTCGAAGTGCACCTGGGCACTCGAATGAGTTCGGGCTTAGAGTGAACACGGCAGAACTTTGTACTCACTGCGTATTTTTGCTGAAAATCCTAGCTAAGAGGATGATTAGTAGAATTCTAACGGTCTGATTTATGAAAAATTGCAGCAAGTGACTCGAATTTGATATTTAATGAAGCAAATGACTCGACTTTGTTACGTCCCGGGGACTAAAATTCTTTTTCTTTTGAGTTCATTGCCTGCGCATTTGCCAATGATTGAAATTCCTTCGGCAAATACGCAGAACGTTAATAATTGTTCTCCGATTCCGATGATGCAGGAATGCTTATGCATTCAGAGTTCTCTCTAACTGCATTACGATATCGTTTGAGATTCTCTATAACGAAAGAAATGCACATCCGGCTGCTCTGCTGACAAAGGTCGTTTCGAGTCACGTATGTCCTCCGGTCCCAGGAATTGCGAGGCAAATCAGCAGCGGCTGATGTGTGGGGCTCGGACGGAAGGGAGGATGGAGACTAGCACCCAAAATTGTTAACCTTAGCAAAACGTGACCACGGAACGTGGCTACCACCTCCACCTAGGGCCCACCCTTGTGAGGCCAAAGACGAGCTCAACTCGTCACTATCGTCTGGAAAGTCGCGAGGTGCGTAGGCATAGTCCGAGGGTTTAGTTAAGCTTAGGTTATACGCGAATAACTTCAATAGTTCGATACGCGGTAACGGACTTTATAATCCTCGTTAAACAAATAAATCTCTTGGTTTTCAATCGTAAAGTCGCGAGGTGCGTGATTGTTAACCCGCGAAACCGTGAGAGAATCCTAGATTCTCCGTGAGCGTAGTTCGGTAACGCTGTAGTTCCGAAAGACTCAGAGTTTCGTGCGAGAATTGTATTGTAAAACCTACTTATAAGATTCGTTAACCGTATATTTTAGTATTGCATGATCTATAGAATCATTAGAATAGGTAAATTCGAAAAGGTGCAGTTCTAATCCATCCACTCTTCTGTGCAGCCACTTGAACTCCGAGTTAATCTCGACGAGAGTAAAAGATAACACAAACCGCAATTATCATCGTATATTTGTATCATCTCAAAATCCAGGGTGAGTTCTAATTTGCCATTACCATAATTATCTGGTCACATTCTATTGTAAACCGCCGTCTCATTAGTGAGTTTCTCTACCGTTGGACTATTTTAAAATATACATTTTGCCTGTAAATGGGAGGTTGTTTCGGAAACGAAAGATAGATTCGATTGGATCATAATCACTCGATTTCGAGCCAGCTTCACCACCAATAAATTGTTAACGTACATATATCTATTCAAAATCAATTATTTTATATCCAACTTAGCCGATATTATAATCCATTTCATTACCGTTTGTAACGTTTCTTTGTTTAAATTTGAATACACATTGCTTTTACCCATTATAACATTGTGAGATTCAGTTCTATTATTCAATATCCTTATCCTTTAGATTTCGATTAAGCCAGACCTGTATAGGTCTTAACAGATCGACCCATCCATCCTGTCCTCTCCTCGCCTTAGGCTGGGGAGAGCTACAAAATTTTCAAATAGAGTCAACCGCGGAAACCCGCGCGCGATTCGTTTTCGTCTTGGCCGTTACGCACGGAATCTACCATCCGTCGGCACCCGCTCGACGACGGACGGGACGTTCGAATAATACGCCGTTCGTAACAACTTTTATATTTATTTAAGCAAGTGACTCGACTTTCATATTTGTTCAACCAAAGAGAATTTTAATTGAAAAAGTGAACTCTATAGAAGCAAAATACTCTACTTTATATATTTGTAAATATGCAAAATTTACTTTGAATTGAAAATGAGTATTGAAAACCGGGAGATCTCGTCATCAGGGGAAGAATTTTAACAGGGAAATGTATTAACTGTCACTCTGACTTCGAGATCTACCCGTCGCGAATTGCCTTCTTGTAGATAATACAATAATTGTTATTGAAACGACGCGAAACAAATTTACAAACTTCCGAAATTTCGTCTATCAAAAGCACAAATCGAGCGATCTATTTTAAAACATAAATCGTCTCGAAGAAAGCAATTAGCCGCGATCTTATAACAAATTTTGTTATAAGAATATTTTTCCAGTGAATATAAAGAACGCACAATACTCGTCAACTGTTCATTTGTGCTGATAAATTCGCAACGCTAACTGTAAATTTCATGATTACATTCATGTAAATAATGCAAAAATCGCGCTACAAGAAGGCCCTGTCCTAAGCTACGATATACATGACAGTACACAAGGAAAATATATAACAGTTTCTACTCACGAGTAATTTTTAAATTACTCGTGTTCACTATGCTCGCTTTATAGAACAATACAACCAATCTCCAGTGCCGCTTCGGACCTTTCGTCCTACGGCATGGTTTGGAGACCGGAGGGACAGTTAAAGTTTTTGACTCACCAGTGTCGAGACACCAGAATACCATTGATTACCTTAGAATCTCTGCCGCTGCTGTCTCTGCCAGTGTTGTCTCCGCCGCTGTTATCAAGGTTGTCCTCAGGTCATCTCAAGGAATGTCCAAGGTCTAAACAAAACAAAGCATTTCGCATTGCAGGAGGCACCGTTCGTAGAACGTTAAACTGCCTTCCGTTCCGATTTTACAAAGAAAGCTAATTGAATTTTGAAAACAGCGGATGAAAAAAAATCGTAATTATATATCAAGAAACGTTAAGAGTAGATCGTAAGAATGATTAGTTTATGAATGATTTTCAGAATTGAGAATTCAAGGAGAAGTTATATATCGAACTATGTATCGAAACTTTCCGACAAGTACGTAGAAATAAAACATCTCTGTGTTTACGTTACTCACCTTCAAGGCGGAAGGTGCATCGCAGTTTCATAGGGTACAGCGATGCCCCACGAATTCGAGCAAAGTCTGTAACAAAAATAAGATGCACATCTTAAATACTTATTCCCTGAAAATTTCATGTTGGGAAATTTTTAATTTTTATTTATTTTATTGTTAGAACATACAATGTAAGGGTATGGAAATTTGATATAAAACTTGTAAGGACGTTTTGGAGAAAATTTTCAAGTAGCAACTGAAACTTGGGGAAAAATTGCGGGTTACATGCGAATTAAAATTTCAGCTCACCTATAAAAGATTTGCCCTTCGCCTGGGAGTGATTGTCGCCGTTCAACCATCCCGTCATTTGACTGTTCTGTAACAAAAAAATTAACATTTTCATTAGTATAAGCCATCTTTGTATTTCTCGACTGTGAATTTTTATTTCTCGATCATGTGATACTTACTTTTTAAATTCGTGAAGCCTTGCCCGATGGAAATCCTTTCCACAGCTGCTCCTGTTGCACTGACTCTACTTCCGGCGCGGTATAATTGAAAAAAAGACAATTTGCGACAGAGAATTATTTTCGGCGAACAATTTGACTCTACTTTCGCGTGAAGTTATAAATTTAAGTGTATAATGTGAAATACGAAGCAAACACTGACTCTACTTTCGCGTAAAGTTATAAATTGAAGTGTATAATATGAAATACGAAGCAAACACTGACTCTACTTTCGCGTAAAATTACTAGAAATTTAACACTTATTAAAGTATATATAAAATGCGAAACAAACACTCCAGCGATGCCTCACGAATTCGGACAAAGTCTGTAACAAAAATAAAACGCAAAATATAAAATATTTGCTCTCTGAAAACTTGAAAATTCAGCTAATTTTTTATTTAGCATAAAAATGTTGCAAGTATTCTATGAGAACTGCAAAAGCTAATTAATACTTTATTTACGTTAATTAAATTGATGGAGAGAACAAAGTTAAGTTTGCAAGGGAATTGGCAAATATCAAAGTTATGACGAGTGTGCGGAATAAAATTTCAACTTACCTTCACAGACTTTGCCCATCGCCAAGGAATGATTGTCGCTGCTCAACCATCCCGTCATTTGACTGTTCTGTAACAAACAAATTAACATTTTGGTTAGTTTATATACATATTTTTTAATTAAAAAATTTCATTTCTCGAGAATCTTATACTTACTTTTAAAATTCGTGAAGCCTTGCCCGATGGAAGTCCTTTCCACAGCTGCTGCTCGATGCACTGTCTCTACTTCCAGTACGATCAATTTAAATATAATAAGGAAGCTACCGCGACCGAGAATCATTTCCGGCGAACAATTTTGACTCTACTTTCGCGGAGAATAGAATTCTTAATATTTTTAATAATTATTCAAAAGATATTAATAATTATAATAGCGGGTTGCAAACACTGACTCTATGTCGCGTGAATTTCTTATAAATTGAAAAAATATTGAGTAATAAATATATACAGATATAAATATTAATATAATACGAAACAAGCACTGACTCTAGACCGCATTGCGCTCGGCCACAAATTTTGCTGAAAATAAAAGGGTGGGGTGGGGAACACAAGAAAATCAAACAACCATGTTTTTCTTTTTCATATCAAATCAAGTGCTTGCTTCAAGAAATACTGCTTAAAAATTATGTCTTACTCATTGATTCGTCATGTTCTTTGTGTAATACAATACACTATTAATTAAATGTATAAACAATAAATACTGCGAGCTGCCACTGTTAAAGTTATAAGATTAGTCATGCTTATTGCCTATTACATATGAACACTAACCCCCTTCGATAAATTCACGAAAATCTTTATAGAAATTACGGACGAATCTAACGCAGGACCTTATCACCCTACATCGGCAAATACGATTTTTATTTACTTCTATACTTATGCCCTGAAACCTATGTAAATCCATTGCAGCGTCTCAAAACGGAAGGATAAGTCGTAACATGTAAATACCAAGTAAAAACGAATCGCGATTTATTTGTAGCATAGAATTGTAGCCGTCGAAATTTAACACCGCGAATTGGTAAACACTGTCAGAATAAGGAGCAGCTTTCTTGGAAGTCGACTATCGTATTGTAAATATTGACTGAATACTCGTATATTGTAAGAGGTTTCAAATAATCCCGAAAGATTTCAATCGTTGCATGTTTCCGTAGAACCGTATTAATTCGTAGAAATGTAAATTCTATTCGTCGGATGTACGACTCGATATCAATTAATATGAATATTGTATAAATTCAAACAAAATATCGCGAAGACCCGAAGTAAATGAAAATGTTACTTGCGTATGGCGTCGTAATATCTTACGTTTTGTTGCTCCACCGTGCACGTGTCCGATCGTGCCAGCCCGGAAGGTCGTTCAAAGGATACTCCGAGTCCTGCAAGCACACACGAGCAAACTATTAAATAATTGCGTAAAAGTACAATAATTCCGTATAATCACGTTTCAGAGCAACAATAATCGCGGTCTTCGTCAATAAAATCGAAATACGAAGCTATAGAAGAAGTACTAATGTTGTAGACGAGAAAAGCACCGCGTAAATGTCGCGAGAGGTCAGTGACGTCACCAATTGCGTCGTAGTTATTTCGCGATTGTTACTAAATTCGTAATTATTATTGTCCAAATTGATTGATATGGTACAGCAGAAGACTATTACGTAGTAGATAAACAAGTGAACTATTTTTTAGCGGTCGGTAAACGAGGGCGATGTAAAAGAAAAGGTACTCACAGCGGATACGTGTTAACGGTTCCAAGTCCGGAGAGAGAAAGAGGTAGGTGACCGCTCAGGTAGGAGTGGGGATAGCTCGCGGCGGCTTGGTTGCCGCTCGGTGGGGGAAAAGCGAGCCAATCAGAATACGGCTGCATGTCACGCGCTACAAGGCCTATCCTCTAGCACGCCAAAACCAGGGATTTTGAGAAAGGGTATAGCAGGATAAGGGGGTCAAAAGTGCCCTTCAACCGATTTCAATGGGGACGGTCTCATTCGATAGATAATGCTCGGCGATTGATGTGTACAAATTTTTAACCCTGAATTTTGACAGGAAGGGTAGTTATGGGGAAAATTAAAAAAACAGGTTTTTGGCCCTTTTTCCCCATTTATTGAGGCGTAAAAAATCCAAATAAATTCTGACATATTCTGCACGGTACCGGACATATTGGAGAATTTTTTCAGATTTTTCCGTCGAAGTAGCTAAGCGTGACAAATCGGCAAAGTAAAAAAAAACGGAAAAAAGAAGATTTCGTATCGAAATCTTCGAGGTACAACTTTTTGGTTTATATAGTAACAATCTAACACCTACGATTGTTATCCCCAATTTTTTTCAGATTTTTAAACCACCTGCGTCATTGTGAAAAAAATCGAAAACCGATTTCCGGGACGTATTTTGATCTAAAACGCAAGAAGTAATTGTTATTTTTCCATTATTTTGATAGAGTATGTTCATTTTGTGCTTTTCAATGTTTCTGCATACAAAGCAATTGCGAGTGAATGCAAAGGATTGAATTGATTCAATTATTCGTAAGCTACACACTTCCTTATCAGCTAAAAATACGAACGTCCTTTCAATAGCAGCGATGGCGCAGTCGGTAGAGTTCTTGGCTGCGGAACCTCTCGAAACTTTTTGTCGACGGTTCGAGTCCCAATGAGGTAAAATAATTTTTTTTTTTTTTTTTAATCATTCACTGCATAACAACAAATAATAATCATTTTTCAATTGTACAATGTTTTTTAAACATTTTTAAATACTTATTCAATATGAAATATATGTAAAAATAATTATGGAGCATATTGTTTTTTTCATTGATTCGTCCTAGCCACATCTCTTTATTCTTTTGTACATTGAACGAATATTAGTTTACTGTAACGAATGCAAATATGTATTCAATATTAAAAGGATCCAATTGTATATTCTGATGAATTGTAATGAAGGTGATGTCTAACGGAAAGAAGGTTTTATTTCTTTTTAAACATTCTTATTTTTGTATTTACCGCTTCTCCATTTATGCAGAGATCATCCAAAATGGACAATGAATTGAAAGAAAGAAGGTATATTGGGATTTCATGCGTTATGATTCCTTTACTGTTTTATGCAAATCAACTCCTCAATATTCTTAAATGCCTCGTCCGATCACGCCACATTAATCAAAGAAGTTATCGTTGCTTCATTGACTATACCCCTAATATAATTGGAATTTCGGGCATCAAATGTTATTGCTGTGAATGTGCGAGTGGTAACCGTACCATAGGTTGTTGTTCGCACATTGCTGCAATAATATACTACCTGTCGCACGCACGGTATCTATCGACAATTGTTAGGCCTTCAGAGATGTTGACCAAAATATTTAATAAAAATGAAGTGGTGCCCATCATTAATGAACATAGTGACGGGGATTAAAGCCACACGAAACGTGTTTCAACTTTTAATTATCAAAAGGTAATCTATCGCATGCCATTTATATTTTCACACTAATATTAATTTCCGTATTAACAATTGTTATCCAGTTAATACTTAAAAACATTTTATTTCTAATTATATTTCATGGGAGGTGAATTGGCGAGAGAAAAGTTTGAAGTATTCCGCAGCTAGATACTGTAGCCTAATCGTCAAATGGTAATCTATCATTCGTATTTTTACATTAATATTCATTTACGTATTAATAACATTCCAGTCAATAATTTAAAAAAAATGATCATCAGTTCTAAAGGTACAACTCGGTACCTGCCCGCTACCTACACGCTGCGCAGGTAATTGCGGACTAGATAACTGAAGGAAGTACATAATACTGGAGTAAGTGTAATAAAACAATAAAACCTTCTGAACTGAATTTAATGTTTTCGTGTACTTAAAGTGGTTGGAAAACACGATTGCAATGGGGCACAAAACCTAAAGCTGAAGAAGTTGATTTGCATAAAACAGTAAAGGAATTATAACGCATGAAATCCCAATATACCTTCTTTCTTTCAATTCATTGTCCATTTTGGATGATCTCTGCATAAATGGAGAAGCGGTAAATACAAAAATAAGAATGTTTAAAAAGAAATAGACCCTTCTTTCCGTTAGACATCACCTTCATTACAATTCATCAGAATATACAATTGGATCCTTTTAATATTGAATACATATTTGCATTCGTTACAGTAAACTAATATTCGTTCAATGTACAAAAGAATAACGAGATGTGGCTAGGACGAATCAATGAAAAAAACAATATGCTCCATAATTATTTTTACATATATTTCATATCGAATAAGTATTTAAAAATGTTTAAAAAACATTGAAAAATTGAAAAATGATTATTATTTGTTGTTATGCAGTGAATGATTAAAAAAAAAATAATAATTATTTCACCTCATTGGGACTCGAACCGGCGACAAAAAGTTTCGAGAGGTTCCGCAGCCAAGAACTCTACCGACTGCGCCATCGCTGCTATTGAAAGGACGTTCGTATTTTTAGCTGATAAGGAAGTGTGTAGCTTACGAATAATTGAATCAATTCAATCCTTTGCATTCACTCGCAATTGCTTTGTATGCAGAAACATTGAAAAGCACAAAATGAACATACTCTATCAAAATAATGGAAAAATAACAATTACTTCTTGCATTTTAGATCAAAATACGTCCCGGAAATCGGTTTTCGATTTTTTTCACAATGACGCAGGTGGTTTAAAAATCTGAAAAAAATTGGGGATAACAATCGTAGGTGTTAGATTGTTACTATATAAACCAAAAAGTTGTACCTCGAAGATTTCGATACGAAATCTTCTTTTTTCCGTTTTTTTTTACTTTGCCGATTTGTCACGCTTAGCTACTTCGACGGAAAAATCTGAAAAAATTCTCTAATATGTCCGGTACCGTGCAGAATATGTCAGAATTTATTTGGATTTTTTACGCCTCAATAAATGGGGAAAAAGGGCCAAAAACCTGTTTTTTTAATTTTCCCCATAACTACCCTTCCGGTCAAAATTCAGGGTTAAAAATTTGTAGACATCAATCGCCGAGAATTATCTATCGAATGAGACCGTCCCCATTGAAATCGGTTGAAGGGCACTTTTGACCCCCTTATCCTGCTATACCCTTTCAAACAAAGAATTATAATATCTCGAAATAAGAGATTTGAGCATGAATTACTAAAATAGTTATTAAGTAGAAAGATCTCCACCGGTAATATGTAGAAGATATATCGTTTAGAGCAGAGAAACGAATCTTTTTACTTATTTAAATAACAAGAAGTTGTTCTTTACGTGATAATATAGTATTAATGTTCAATGACGATATAAATCAATATTAGAATTTAAAACAATTTGGGTACCAAAACCGTGAGAGCCGATCACATAACTTCAAAAATAACAAAAGGTCTGCCTTCTTTCACTTTGTCTTTAAGTTTGTGGCTTTCTCATGAAGACCATATTTATAATGTTTCCAATTTACATTCGCAGAATAAGAGCATTATGGAGTCAGTTTATTATGCTATATGTACGAGTGAATGAACAACCGAAACAATAGAGACAGCATGATCGCACGAGCAACAGTGATAAAGAGAAAACATCTGACCACCGTTGACTCATCTCCAATGCGAGGCTTAATTTCTACTTAATCGCGTAATCTTAAAGCTACCTTAAACGCTAATTCTTTGATGTAACTAATTGTAAGACTAGGAATCCGAACATTCGTTAGTCAGGGCTACCGAATATTCGGATTTCGTGGCTATTCGCTCGATACCACTTGCTATTTAGTATTACTATTGAAGAAAGTATCGTGCTAAAAGCACATTTAATAAAATTTACAATCATAGCAAGTGATATCGACCCAGGTCCCACCACGAGGAGGTTGCCACGAAACGGGACCCAAAAATGCATGGCCAACCAACCTCCGTTTCATTTTGCTCTTCCTCTGTTACATTTTCCCTCGACATTGAATTCGTCGATGTCGAGGGAAAGTGTAACAGAGGAATCGCCGACTCTACTTTACTTATTCCGTTTCGCGAAAAGAGATAGACACCCGCCGAATGGTGTCGATCTCCCTTTACAATATTTACTTATTCGACATTCCTAATTCTTATCTTACTTTCCGCACGCAATCACTCTTACAAAACCATAATATCGCATCCATGCTCAAGAAATATCCGAGAAGAAGGCAAACGACTTTGAAAAGCAAAATGAAAACGCGATCGCGAAAGGGGGAAGAAAGTTAGTCTTCTGCGGCTGGAGTCCAGTTGCACCCCTTCCTGAGACGGACTGGGTTGGTACGATCTGTAGCTGAACCGGATTATCTGCCAGGCGGGTCATGATCCAAATTGAACCACGACGGGGTTGCGTCTTTGAACCCTCGGGTCGTACGTCGTCCGATGACAAATGCGATTATCCGGTCGGTGGTGGAGCACTGGCCAGTCGCGTACCGTAACTGTACGCGATGAGTGCCAGAGGTTACGTCTTACAACGACGAGGCTGCGTAACGTGACGGCTGATCGGCCCAGTCAGAGGGTCCGGCTTACACCGACACAGTGCCCCCCATCGATCGGTATGAAGCACATATGTCATAAGTCGATCGTACGACCTTCGGCTCGAAGACCAACCCTGAAGATGTCCCTGGGCCGTAGAACCACGCTTCTCGCCTCCGCGCCGCCGCAGAAACACTCGCCGGTCTTCTGGACAGTGGCTGCAATTGGGATAGGAAGTAAGTAACGAGGACGGCTACACGAGAAAAACGTTTGCCTTCTTTCGCATATTTTCGAGAGCATCGAATTGAGTTACGATGACACTCTTGCATTCAATTTTACGCTTAGGTGACATTTTTAAATCTAACTTAAATCTTACTGGAACTATCTTAACGCTAAACGATGTCTTCTTTCGAGGTGATGACTGGAACTCTTAATCAACGAAGAGTTAAAGAATTGTTGTCACCAAAGAAAGAAAACGAATAGTCAGAGATAAAAGCGAACAAATCTGCCCAACGTTGACTCTTCTTCGATGCGAAGCTTAATTTCTACTTAATCGCGTAACCTTAAAGCTAACTTAAACGGAAATTCTTAGATGTAACTAATTGTAAGACTAGGAATCCGAACATTCGGTAGCCAAGGCTGCCGAATATTCGGATTTCGTGGCTATTCGCTCGATATCACTTGCTATTTAGTACTACTATTTAACAAAATATCGTACTAAAAGCACGTTTAATAAAAGTTAAAATCATAGCAAGTGATATCGACACAGGTCCCACCGCGAGGAGGTTGCCACGAAACGGGACCCAAAAATGCATGCCCAACCAACCTCCATTTCATTCTGCTCTTCCTCTGAGACACTTTCCCTCGACATTGACGAATTCAATGTCGAGAGAAAGTGTAGCAGAGGAATCGCCGACTCTACTTTTCTCATCCCGTTTCGCGAAAAGAGATAGACACCCGCCGAATGGTGTCGATCTCCCTTTACAATATTTACTTATTCGACATTCCTAATTCTTATCTTACTTTCCGCACGCAATCACTCTTACAAAACCATAATATCGCATCCATGCTCAAGAAATATCCGAGAATAAGGCAAACGACTTTGAAAAGCAAAATGAAAACGCGATCGCGAAAGGGGGAAGAAATTTAGTCTTCTGCGGCTGGAGTCCAGTTGCACCCCTTCCTGAGACGGACTGGGTTGGTACGATCTGTAGCTGAACCGGATTATCTGCCAGGCGGGTCATGATCCAACTTGAACCACGACGGGGTTGCGTCTTTGAGCCCTCGGGTCGTACGTCGACCGATGACAAATGCGATCATCCGGTCGGTGGTGGAGCACTGGCCAGTCGCGTACCGTAACTGGACGCGATGAGTGCCAGAGGTTACGTCTTACAACGACGAGGCTGCGTAACGTGGCGGCTCATCGGCCCAGTCAGAGGGTCCGGCTTACACCGACACAGTGCCCCCCATCGATCGGTATGAAGCACATATGTCATAAGTCGATCGTACGACCTTCGGCTCAAAGACCAACCCTGAAGACGTCCCTGGGCCGTAGAACCACGCTTCTCGCCTCCGCGCCGCCGCAGAAACACTCGTCGGTCTTCTGGACAGGGGCTGCAATTGGGATAGGAAGTAAGTAACGAGGACGGCTACACGAGAAAAACGTTTGCCTTCTTTCGCATATTTTCGAGAGCATGGAATTGAGTTACGATGACACTCTTCCATTCAATTTTACGCTTAGGTGACATGTTTAAATCTAACTTAAATCTTACTGGAACTATCTTAACGCTAAACGATGTCTTCTTTCGAGGTGATGACTGGAACTTTTAATCAACGAAGAGTTAAAGAATTGTTGTCACCAAAGAAAGAAAACGAATAGTCAGAGATAAAAGCGAACAAATCTGCCCAACGTTGACTCTTCTTCGATGCGAAGCTTAATTTCTACTTAATCGCGTAACCTTAAAGCTAACTTAAACGCAAATTCTTAGATGTAACTAATTGTAAGACTAGGAATCCGAACATTCGGTAGCCAAGGCTGCCGAATATTCGGATTTCGTGGCTATTCGCTCGATATCACTTGCTATTTAGTACTACTATTTAACAAAATATCGTACTAAAAGCACGTTTAATAAAAGTTAAAATCATAGCAAGTGATATCGACACAGGTCCCACCGCGAGGAGGTTGCCACGAAACGGGACCCAAAAATGCATGCCCAACCAACCTCCATTTCATTCTGCTCTTCCTCTGAGACACTTTCCCTCGACATTGACGAATTCAATGTCGAGAGAAAGTGTAGCAGAGGAATCGCCGACTCTACTTTTCTCATCCCGTTTCGCGAAAAGAGATAGACACCCGCCGAATGGTGTCGATCTCCCTTTACAATATTTACTTATTCGACATTCCTAATTCTTATCTTACTTTCCGCACGCAATCACTCTTACAAAACCATAATATCGCATCCATGCTCAAGAAATATCCGAGAATAAGGCAAACGACTTTGAAAAGCAAAATGAAAACGCGATCGCGAAAGGGGGAAGAAAATTTAGTCTTCTGCGGCTGGAGTCCAGTTGCACCCCTTCCTGAGACGGACTGGGTTGGTACGATCTGTAGCTGAACCGGATTATCTGCCAGGCGGGTCATGATCCAACTTGAACCACGACGGGGTTGCGTCTTTGAGCCCTCGGGTCGTACGTCGACCGATGACAAATGCGATCATCCGGTCGGTGGTGGAGCACTGGCCAGTCGCGTACCGTAACTGGACGCGATCAGTGCCAGAGGTTACGTCTTACAACGACGAGGCTGCGTAACGTGGCGGCTCATCGGCCCAGTCAGAAGGTCCGGCTTACACCGACACAGTGCCCCCCATCGATCGGTATGAAGCACATATGTCATAAGTCGATCGTACGACCTTCGGCTCAAAGACCAAACCTGAAGACGTCCCTGGGCCGTAGAACCACGCTTCTCGCCTCCGCGCCGCCGCAGAAACACTCGTCGGTCTTCTGGACAGGGGCTGCAATTGGGATAGGAAGTAAGTAACGAGGACGGCTACACGAGAAAAACGTTTGCCTTCTTTCGCATATTTTCGAGAGCATGGAATTGAGTTACGATGACACTCTTCCATTCAATTTTACGCTTAGGTGACATGTTTAAATCTAACTTAAATCTTACTGGAACTATCTTAACGCTAAACGATGTCTTCTTTCGAGGTGATGACTGGAACTTTTAATCAACGAAGAGTTAAAGAATTGTTGTCACCAAAGAAAGAAAACGAATAGTCAGAGATAAAAGCGAACAAATCTGCCCAACGTTGACTCTTCTTCGATGCGAAGCTTAATTTCTACTTAATCGCGTAACCTTAAAGCTAACTTAAACGCAAATTCTTAGATGTAACTAATTGTAAGACTAGGAATCCGAACATTCGGTAGCCAAGGCTGCCGAATATTCGGATTTCGTGGCTATTCGCTCGATATCACTTGCTATTTAGTACTACTATTTAACAAAATATCGTACTAAAAGCACGTTTAATAAAAGTTAAAATCATAGCAAGTGATATCGACACAGGTCCCACCGCGAGGAGGTTGCCACGAAACGGGACCCAAAAATGCATGCCCAACCAACCTCCATTTCATTCTGCTCTTCCTCTGAGACACTTTCCCTCGACATTGACGAATTCAATGTCGAGAGAAAGTGTAGCAGAGGAATCGCCGACTCTACTTTTCTCATCCCGTTTCGCGAAAAGAGATAGACACCCGCCGAATGGTGTCGATCTCCCTTTACAATATTTACTTATTCGACATTCCTAATTCTTATCTTACTTTCCGCACGCAATCACTCTTACAAAACCATAATATCGCATCCATGCTCAAGAAATATCCGAGAATAAGGCAAACGACTTTGAAAAGCAAAATGAAAACGCGATCGCGAAAGGGGGAAGAAATTTAGTCTTCTGCGGCTGGAGTCCAGTTGCACCCCTTCCTGAGACGGACTGGGTTGGTACGATCTGTAGCTGAACCGGATTATCTGCCAGGCGGGTCATGATCCAACTTGAACCACGACGGGGTTGCGTCTTTGAGCCCTCGGGTCGTACGTCGACCGATGACAAATGCGATCATCCGGTCGGTGGTGGAGCACTGGCCAGTCGCGTACCGTAACTGGACGCGATGAGTGCCAGAGGTTACGTCTTACAACGACGAGGCTGCGTAACGTGGCGGCTCATCGGCCCAGTCAGAGGGTCCGGCTTACACCGACACAGTGCCCCCCATCGATCGGTATGAAGCACATATGTCATAAGTCGATCGTACGACCTTCGGCTCAAAGACCAACCCTGAAGACGTCCCTGGGCCGTAGAACCACGCTTCTCGCCTCCGCGCCGCCGCAGAAACACTCGTCGGTCTTCTGGACAGGGGCTGCAATTGGGATAGGAAGTAAGTAACGAGGACGGCTACACGAGAAAAACGTTTGCCTTCTTTCGCATATTTTCGAGAGCATGGAATTGAGTTACGATGACACTCTTCCATTCAATTTTACGCTTAGGTGACATGTTTAAATCTAACTTAAATCTTACTGGAACTATCTTAACGCTAAACGATGTCTTCTTTCGAGGTGATGACTGGAACTTTTAATCAACGAAGAGTTAAAGAATTGTTGTCACCAAAGAAAGAAAACGAATAGTCAGAGATAAAAGCGAACAAATCTGCCCAACGTTGACTCTTCTTCGATGCGAAGCTTAATTTCTACTTAATCGCGTAACCTTAAAGCTAACTTAAACGCAAATTCTTAGATGTAACTAATTGTAAGACTAGGAATCCGAACATTCGGTAGCCAAGGCTGCCGAATATTCGGATTTCGTGGCTATTCGCTCGATATCACTTGCTATTTAGTACTACTATTTAACAAAATATCGTACTAAAAGCACGTTTAATAAAAGTTAAAATCATAGCAAGTGATATCGACACAGGTCCCACCGCGAGGAGGTTGCCACGAAACGGGACCCAAAAATGCATGCCCAACCAACCTCCATTTCATTCTGCTCTTCCTCTGAGACACTTTCCCTCGACATTGACGAATTCAATGTCGAGAGAAAGTGTAGCAGAGGAATCGCCGACTCTACTTTTCTCATCCCGTTTCGCGAAAAGAGATAGACACCCGCCGAATGGTGTCGATCTCCCTTTACAATATTTACTTATTCGACATTCCTAATTCTTATCTTACTTTCCGCACGCAATCACTCTTACAAAACCATAATATCGCATCCATGCTCAAGAAATATCCGAGAATAAGGCAAACGACTTTGAAAAGCAAAATGAAAACGCGATCGCGAAAGGGGGAAGAAATTTAGTCTTCTGCGGCTGGAGTCCAGTTGCACCCCTTCCTGAGACGGACTGGGTTGGTACGATCTGTAGCTGAACCGGATTATCTGCCAGGCGGGTCATGATCCAACTTGAACCACGACGGGGTTGCGTCTTTGAGCCCTCGGGTCGTACGTCGACCGATGACAAATGCGATCATCCGGTCGGTGGTGGAGCACTGGCCAGTCGCGTACCGTAACTGGACGCGATGAGTGCCAGAGGTTACGTCTTACAACGACGAGGCTGCGTAACGTGGCGGCTCATCGGCCCAGTCAGAGGGTCCGGCTTACACCGACACAGTGCCCCCCATCGATCGGTATGAAGCACATATGTCATAAGTCGATCGTACGACCTTCGGCTCAAAGACCAACCCTGAAGACGTCCCTGGGCCGTAGAACCACGCTTCTCGCCTCCGCGCCGCCGCAGAAACACTCGTCGGTCTTCTGGACAGGGGCTGCAATTGGGATAGGAAGTAAGTAACGAGGACGGCTACACGAGAAAAACGTTTGCCTTCTTTCGCATATTTTCGAGAGCATGGAATTGAGTTACGATGACACTCTTCCATTCAATTTTACGCTTAGGTGACATGTTTAAATCTAACTTAAATCTTACTGGAACTATCTTAACGCTAAACGATGTCTTCTTTCGAGGTGATGACTGGAACTTTTAATCAACGAAGAGTTAAAGAATTGTTGTCACCAAAGAAAGAAAACGAATAGTCAGAGATAAAAGCGAACAAATCTGCCCAACGTTGACTCTTCTTCGATGCGAAGCTTAATTTCTACTTAATCGCGTAACCTTAAAGCTAACTTAAACGCAAATTCTTAGATGTAACTAATTGTAAGACTAGGAATCCGAACATTCGGTAGCCAAGGCTGCCGAATATTCGGATTTCGTGGCTATTCGCTCGATATCACTTGCTATTTAGTACTACTATTTAACAAAATATCGTACTAAAAGCACGTTTAATAAAAGTTAAAATCATAGCAAGTGATATCGACACAGGTCCCACCGCGAGGAGGTTGCCACGAAACGGGACCCAAAAATGCATGCCCAACCAACATCCATTTCATTCTGCTCTTCCTCTGAGACACTTTCCCTCGACATTGACGAATTCAATGTCGAGAGAAAGTGTAGCAGAGGAATCGCCGACTCTACTTTTCTCATCCCGTTTCGCGAAAAGAGATAGACACCCGCCGAATGGTGTCGATCTCCCCTTACAATATTTACTTATTCGACATTCCTAATTCTTATCTTACTTTCCGCACGCAATCACTCTTACAAAACCATAATATCGCATCCATGCTCAAGAAATATCCGAGAATAAGGCAAACGACTTTGAAAAGCAAAATGAAAACGCGATCGCGAAAGGGGGAAGAAATTTAGTCTTCTGCGGCTGGAGTCCAGTTGCACCCCTTCCTGAGACGGACTGGGTTGGTACGATCTGTAGCTGAACCGGATTATCTGCCAGGCGGGTCATGATCCAACTTGAACCACGACGGGGTTGCGTCTTTGAGCCCTCGGGTCGTACGTCGACCGATGACAAATGCGATCATCCGGTCGGTGGTGGAGCACTGGCCAGTCGCGTACCGTAACTGGACGCGATCAGTGCCAGAGGTTACGTCTTACAACGACGAGGCTGCGTAACGTGGCGGCTCATCGGCCCAGTCAGAGGGTCCGGCTTACACCGACACAGTGCCCCCCATCGATCGGTATGAAGCACATATGTCATAAGTCGATCGTACGACCTTCGGCTCAAAGACCAACCCTGAAGACGTCCCTGGGCCGTAGAACCACGCTTCTCGCCTCCGCGCCGCCGCAGAAACACTCGTCGGTCTTCTGGACAGGGGCTGCAATTGGGATAGGAAGTAAGTAACGAGGACGGCTACACGAGAAAAACGTTTGCCTTCTTTCGCATATTTTCGAGAGCATGGAATTGAGTTACGATGACACTCTTCCATTCAATTTTACGCTTAGGTGACATGTTTAAATCTAACTTAAATCTTACTGGAACTATCTTAACGCTAAACGATGTCTTCTTTCGAGGTGATGACTGGAACTTTTAATCAACGAAGAGTTAAAGAATTGTTGTCACCAAAGAAAGAAAACGAATAGTCAGAGATAAAAGCGAACAAATCTGCCCAACGTTGACTCTTCTTCGATGCGAAGCTTAATTTCTACTTAATCGCGTAACCTTAAAGCTAACTTAAACGCAAATTCTTAGATGTAACTAATTGTAAGACTAGGAATCCGAACATTCGGTAGCCAAGGCTGCCGAATATTCGGATTTCGTGGCTATTCGCTCGATATCACTTGCTATTTAGTACTACTATTTAACAAAATATCGTACTAAAAGCACGTTTAATAAAAGTTAAAATCATAGCAAGTGATATCGACACAGGTCCCACCGCGAGGAGGTTGCCACGAAACGGGACCCAAAAATGCATGCCCAACCAACCTCCATTTCATTCTGCTCTTCCTCTGAGACACTTTCCCTCGACATTGACGAATTCAATGTCGAGAGAAAGTGTAGCAGAGGAATCGCCGACTCTACTTTTCTCATCCCGTTTCGCGAAAAGAGATAGACACCCGCCGAATGGTGTCGATCTCCCTTTACAATATTTACTTATTCGACATTCCTAATTCTTATCTTACTTTCCGCACGCAATCACTCTTACAAAACCATAATATCGCATCCATGCTCAAGAAATATCCGAGAATAAGGCAAACGACTTTGAAAAGCAAAATGAAAACGCGATCGCGAAAGGGGGAAGAAATTTAGTCTTCTGCGGCTGGAGTCCAGTTGCACCCCTTCCTGAGACGGACTGGGTTGGTACGATCTGTAGCTGAACCGGATTATCTGCCAGGCGGGTCATGATCCAACTTGAACCACGACGGGGTTGCGTCTTTGAGCCCTCGGGTCGTACGTCGACCGATGACAAATGCGATCATCCGGTCGGTGGTGGAGCACTGGCCAGTCGCGTACCGTAACTGGACGCGATGAGTGCCAGAGGTTACGTCTTACAACGACGAGGCTGCGTAACGTGGCGGCTCATCGGCCCAGTCAGAGGGTCCGGCTTACACCGACACAGTGCCCCCCATCGATCGGTATGAAGCACATATGTCATAAGTCGATCGTACGACCTTCGGCTCAAAGACCAACCCTGAAGACGTCCCTGGGCCGTAGAACCACGCTTCTCGCCTCCGCGCCGCCGCAGAAACACTCGTCGGTCTTCTGGACAGGGGCTGCAATTGGGATAGGAAGTAAGTAACGAGGACGGCTACACGAGAAAAACGTTTGCCTTCTTTCGCATATTTTCGAGAGCATGGAATTGAGTTACGATGACACTCTTCCATTCAATTTTACGCTTAGGTGACATGTTTAAATCTAACTTAAATCTTACTGGAACTATCTTAACGCTAAACGATGTCTTCTTTCGAGGTGATGACTGGAACTTTTAATCAACGAAGAGTTAAAGAATTGTTGTCACCAAAGAAAGAAAACGAATAGTCAGAGATAAAAGCGAACAAATCTGCCCAACGTTGACTCTTCTTCGATGCGAAGCTTAATTTCTACTTAATCGCGTAACCTTAAAGCTAACTTAAACGCAAATTCTTAGATGTAACTAATTGTAAGACTAGGAATCCGAACATTCGGTAGCCAAGGCTGCCGATTATTCGGATTTCGTGGCTATTCGCTCGATATCACTTGCTATTTAGTACTACTATTTAACAAAATATCGTACTAAAAGCACGTTTAATAAAAGTTAAAATCATAGCAAGTGATATCGACACAGGTCCCACCGCGAGGAGGTTGCCACGAAACGGGACCCAAAAATGCATGCCCAACCAACCTCCATTTCATTCTGCTCTTCCTCTGAGACACTTTCCCTCGACATTGACGAATTCAATGTCGAGAGAAAGTGTAGCAGAGGAATCGCCGACTCTACTTTTCTCATCCCGTTTCGCGAAAAGAGATAGACACCCGCCGAATGGTGTCGATCTCCCTTTACAATATTTACTTATTCGACATTCCTAATTCTTATCTTACTTTCCGCACGCAATCACTCTTACAAAACCATAATATCGCATCCATGCTCAAGAAATATCCGAGAATAAGGCAAACGACTTTGAAAAGCAAAATGAAAACGCGATCGCGAAAGGGGGAAGAAATTTAGTCTTCTGCGGCTGGAGTCCAGTTGCACCCCTTCCTGAGACGGACTGGGTTGGTACGATCTGTAGCTGAACCGGATTATCTGCCAGGCGGGTCATGATCCAACTTGAACCACGACGGGGTTGCGTCTTTGAGCCCTCGGGTCGTACGTCGACCGATGACAAATGCGATCATCCGGTCGGTGGTGGAGCACTGGCCAGTCGCGTACCGTAACTGGACGCGATGAGTGCCAGAGGTTACGTCTTACAACGACGAGGCTGCGTAACGTGGCGGCTCATCGGCCCAGTCAGAGGGTCCGGCTTACACCGACACAGTGCCCCCCATCGATCGGTATGAAGCACATATGTCATAAGTCGATCGTACGACCTTCGGCTCAAAGACCAACCCTGAAGACGTCCCTGGGCCGTAGAACCACGCTTCTCGCCTCCGCGCCGCCGCAGAAACACTCGTCGGTCTTCTGGACAGGGGCTGCAATTGGGATAGGAAGTAAGTAACGAGGACGGCTACACGAGAAAAACGTTTGCCTTCTTTCGCATATTTTCGAGAGCATGGAATTGAGTTACGATGACACTCTTCCATTCAATTTTACGCTTAGGTGACATGTTTAAATCTAACTTAAATCTTACTGGAACTATCTTAACGCTAAACGATGTCTTCTTTCGAGGTGATGACTGGAACTTTTAATCAACGAAGAGTTAAAGAATTGTTGTCACCAAAGAAAGAAAACGAATAGTCAGAGATAAAAGCGAACAAATCTGCCCAACGTTGACTCTTCTTCGATGCGAAGCTTAATTTCTACTTAATCGCGTAACCTTAAAGCTAACTTAAACGCAAATTCTTAGATGTAACTAATTGTAAGACTAGGAATCCGAACATTCGGTAGCCAAGGCTGCCGAATATTCGGATTTCGTGGCTATTCGCTCGATATCACTTGCTATTTAGTACTACTATTTAACAAAATATCGTACTAAAAGCACGTTTAATAAAAGTTAAAATCATAGCAAGTGATATCGACACAGGTCCCACCGCGAGGAGGTTGCCACGAAACGGGACCCAAAAATGCATGCCCAACCAACATCCATTTCATTCTGCTCTTCCTCTGAGATACTTTCCCTCGACATTGACGAATTCAATGTCGAGAGAAAGTGTAGCAGAGGAATCGCCGACTCTACTTTTTTCATCCCGTTTCGCGAAAAGAGATAGACACCCGCCGAATGGTGTCGATCTCCCTTTACAATATTTACTTATTCGACATTCCTAATTCTTATCTTACTTTCCGCACGCAATCACTCTTACAAAACCATAATATCGCATCCATGCTCAAGAAATATCCGAGAATAAGGCAAACGACTTTGAAAAGCAAAATGAAAACGCGATCGCGAAAGGGGGAAGAAATTTAGTCTTCTGCGGCTGGAGTCCAGTTGCACCCCTTCCTGAGACGGACTGGGTTGGTACGATCTGTAGCTGAACCGGATTATCTGCCAGGCGGGTCATGATCCAACTTGAACCACGACGGGGTTGCGTCTTTGAGCCCTCGGGTCGTACGTCGACCGATGACAAATGCGATCATCCGGTCGGTGGTGGAGCACTGGCCAGTCGCGTACCGTAACTGGACGCGATGAGTGCCAGAGGTTACGTCTTACAACGACGAGGCTGCGTAACGTGGCGGCTCATCGGCCCAGTCAGAGGGTCCGGCTTACACCGACACAGTGCCCCCCATCGATCGGTATGAAGCACATATGTCATAAGTCGATCGTACGACCTTCGGCTCAAAGACCAACCCTGAAGACGTCCCTGGGCCGTAGAACCACGCTTCTCGCCTCCGCGCCGCCGCAGAAACACTCGTCGGTCTTCTGGACAGGGGCTGCAATTGGGATAGGAAGTAAGTAACGAGGACGGCTACACGAGAAAAACGTTTGCCTTCTTTCGCATATTTTCGAGAGCATGGAATTGAGTTACGATGACACTCTTCCATTCAATTTTACGCTTAGGTGACATGTTTAAATCTAACTTAAATCTTACTGGAACTATCTTAACGCTAAACGATGTCTTCTTTCGAGGTGATGACTGGAACTTTTAATCAACGAAGAGTTAAAGAATTGTTGTCACCAAAGAAAGAAAACGAATAGTCAGAGATAAAAGCGAACAAATCTGCCCAACGTTGACTCTTCTTCGATGCGAAGCTTAATTTCTACTTAATCGCGTAACCTTAAAGCTAACTTAAACGCAAATTCTTAGATGTAACTAATTGTAAGACTAGGAATCCGAACATTCGGTAGCCAAGGCTGCCGAATATTCGGATTTCGTGGCTATTCGCTCGATATCACTTGCTATTTAGTACTACTATTTAACAAAATATCGTACTAAAAGCACGTTTAATAAAAGTTAAAATCATAGCAAGTGATATCGACACAGGTCCCACCGCGAGGAGGTTGCCACGAAACGGGACCCAAAAATGCATGCCCAACCAACATCCATTTCATTCTGCTCTTCCTCTGAGACACTTTCCCTCGACATTGACGAATTCAATGTCGAGAGAAAGTGTAGCAGAGGAATCGCCGACTCTACTTTTCTCATCCCGTTTCGCGAAAAGAGATAGACACCCGCCGAATGGTGTCGATCTCCCTTTACAATATTTACTTATTCGACATTCCTAATTCTTATCTTACTTTCCGCACGCAATCACTCTTACAAAACCATAATATCGCATCCATGCTCAAGAAATATCCGAGAATAAGGCAAACGACTTTGAAAAGCAAAATGAAAACGCGATCGCGAAAGGGGGAAGAAATTTAGTCTTCTGCGGCTGGAGTCCAGTTGCACCCCTTCCTGAGACGGACTGGGTTGGTACGATCTGTAGCTGAACCGGATTATCTGCCAGGCGGGTCATGATCCAACTTGAACCACGACGGGGTTGCGTCTTTGAGCCCTCGGGTCGTACGTCGACCGATGACAAATGCGATCATCCGGTCGGTGGTGGAGCACTGGCCAGTCGCGTACCGTAACTGGACGCGATGAGTGCCAGAGGTTACGTCTTACAACGACGAGGCTGCGTAACGTGGCGGCTCATCGGCCCAGTCAGAGGGTCCGGCTTACACCGACACAGTGCCCCCCATCGATCGGTATGAAGCACATATGTCATAAGTCGATCGTACGACCTTCGGCTCAAAGACCAACCCTGAAGACGTCCCTGGGCCGTAGAACCACGCTTCTCGCCTCCGCGCCGCCGCAGAAACACTCGTCGGTCTTCTGGACAGGGGCTGCAATTGGGATAGGAAGTAAGTAACGAGGACGGCTACACGAGAAAAACGTTTGCCTTCTTTCGCATATTTTCGAGAGCATGGAATTGAGTTACGATGACACTCTTCCATTCAATTTTACGCTTAGGTGACATGTTTAAATCTAACTTAAATCTTACTGGAACTATCTTAACGCTAAACGATGTCTTCTTTCGAGGTGATGACTGGAACTTTTAATCAACGAAGAGTTAAAGAATTGTTGTCACCAAAGAAAGAAAACGAATAGTCAGAGATAAAAGCGAACAAATCTGCCCAACGTTGACTCTTCTTCGATGCGAAGCTTAATTTCTACTTAATCGCGTAACCTTAAAGCTAACTTAAACGCAAATTCTTAGATGTAACTAATTGTAAGACTAGGAATCCGAACATTCGGTAGCCAAGGCTGCCGAATATTCGGATTTCGTGGCTATTCGCTCGATATCACTTGCTATTTAGTACTACTATTTAACAAAATATCGTACTAAAAGCACGTTTAATAAAAGTTAAAATCATAGCAAGTGATATCGACACAGGTCCCACCGCGAGGAGGTTGCCACGAAACGGGACCCAAAAATGCATGCCCAACCAACATCCATTTCATTCTGCTCTTCCTCTGAGACACTTTCCCTCGACATTGACGAATTCAATGTCGAGAGAAAGTGTAGCAGAGGAATCGCCGACTCTACTTTTCTCATCCCGTTTCGCGAAAAGAGATAGACACCCGCCGAATGGTGTCGATCTCCCTTTACAATATTTACTTATTCGACATTCCTAATTCTTATCTTACTTTCCGCACGCAATCACTCTTACAAAACCATAATATCGCATCCATGCTCAAGAAATATCCGAGAATAAGGCAAACGACTTTGAAAAGCAAAATGAAAACGCGATCGCGAAAGGGGGAAGAAATTTAGTCTTCTGCGGCTGGAGTCCAGTTGCACCCCTTCCTGAGACGGACTGGGTTGGTACGATCTGTAGCTGAACCGGATTATCTGCCAGGCGGGTCATGATCCAACTTGAACCACGACGGGGTTGCGTCTTTGAGCCCTCGGGTCGTACGTCGACCGATGACAAATGCGATCATCCGGTCGGTGGTGGAGCACTGGCCAGTCGCGTACCGTAACTGGACGCGATGAGTGCCAGAGGTTACGTCTTACAACGACGAGGCTGCGTAACGTGGCGGCTCATCGGCCCAGTCAGAGGGTCCGGCTTACACCGACACAGTGCCCCCCATCGATCGGTATGAAGCACATATGTCATAAGTCGATCGTACGACCTTCGGCTCAAAGACCAACCCTGAAGACGTCCCTGGGCCGTAGAACCACGCTTCTCGCCTCCGCGCCGCCGCAGAAACACTCGTCGGTCTTCTGGACAGGGGCTGCAATTGGGATAGGAAGTAAGTAACGAGGACGGCTACACGAGAAAAACGTTTGCCTTCTTTCGCATATTTTCGAGAGCATGGAATTGAGTTACGATGACACTCTTCCATTCAATTTTACGCTTAGGTGACATGTTTAAATCTAACTTAAATCTTACTGGAACTATCTTAACGCTAAACGATGTCTTCTTTCGAGGTGATGACTGGAACTTTTAATCAACGAAGAGTTAAAGAATTGTTGTCACCAAAGAAAGAAAACGAATAGTCAGAGATAAAAGCGAACAAATCTGCCCAACGTTGACTCTTCTTCGATGCGAAGCTTAATTTCTACTTAATCGCGTAACCTTAAAGCTAACTTAAACGCAAATTCTTAGATGTAACTAATTGTAAGACTAGGAATCCGAACATTCGGTAGCCAAGGCTGCCGAATATTCGGATTTCGTGGCTATTCGCTCGATATCACTTGCTATTTAGTACTACTATTTAACAAAATATCGTACTAAAAGCACGTTTAATAAAAGTTAAAATCATAGCAAGTGATATCGACACAGGTCCCACCGCGAGGAGGTTGCCACGAAACGGGACCCAAAAATGCATGCCCAACCAACCTCCATTTCATTCTGCTCTTCCTCTGAGACACTTTCCCTCGACATTGACGAATTCAATGTCGAGAGAAAGTGTAGCAGAGGAATCGCCGACTCTACTTTTCTCATCCCGTTTCGCGAAAAGAGATAGACACCCGCCGAATGGTGTCGATCTCCCTTTACAATATTTACTTATTCGACATTCCTAATTCTTATCTTACTTTCCGCACGCAATCACCCTTACAAAACCATAATATCGCATCCATGCTCAAGAAATATCCGAGAATAAGGCAAACGACTTTGAAAAGCAAAATGAAAACGCGATCGCGAAAGGGGGAAGAAAATTTAGTCTTCTGCGGCTGGAGTCCAGTTGCACCCCTTCCTGAGACGGACTGGGTTGGTACGATCTGTAGCTGAACCGGATTATCTGCCAGGCGGGTCATGATCCAACTTGAACCACGACGGGGTTGCGTCTTTGAGCCCTCGGGTCGTACGTCGACCGATGACAAATGCGATCATCCGGTCGGTGGTGGAGCACTGGCCAGTCGCGTACCGTAACTGGACGCGATCAGTGCCAGAGGTTACGTCTTACAACGACGAGGCTGCGTAACGTGGCGGCTCATCGGCCCAGTCAGAAGGTCCGGCTTACACCGACACAGTGCCCCCCATCGATCGGTATGAAGCACATATGTCATAAGTCGATCGTACGACCTTCGGCTCAAAGACCAACCCTGAAGACGTCCCTGGGCCGTAGAACCACGCTTCTCGCCTCCGCGCCGCCGCAGAAACACTCGTCGGTCTTCTGGACAGGGGCTGCAATTGGGATAGGAAGTAAGTAACGAGGACGGCTACACGAGAAAAACGTTTGCCTTCTTTCGCATATTTTCGAGAGCATGGAATTGAGTTACGATGACACTCTTCCATTCAATTTTACGCTTAGGTGACATGTTTAAATCTAACTTAAATCTTACTGGAACTATCTTAACGCTAAACGATGTCTTCTTTCGAGGTGATGACTGGAACTTTTAATCAACGAAGAGTTAAAGAATTGTTGTCACCAAAGAAAGAAAACGAATAGTCAGAGATAAAAGCGAACAAATCTGCCCAACGTTGACTCTTCTTCGATGCGAAGCTTAATTTCTACTTAATCGCGTAACCTTAAAGCTAACTTAAACGCAAATTCTTAGATGTAACTAATTGTAAGACTAGGAATCCGAACATTCGGTAGCCAAGGCTGCCGAATATTCGGATTTCGTGGCTATTCGCTCGATATCACTTGCTATTTAGTACTACTATTTAACAAAATATCGTACTAAAAGCACGTTTAATAAAAGTTAAAATCATAGCAAGTGATATCGACACAGGTCCCACCGCGAGGAGGTTGCCACGAAACGGGACCCAAAAATGCATGCCCAACCAACCTCCATTTCATTCTGCTCTTCCTCTGAGACACTTTCCCTCGACATTGACGAATTCAATGTCGAGAGAAAGTGTAGCAGAGGAATCGCCGACTCTACTTTTCTCATCCCGTTTCGCGAAAAGAGATAGACACCCGCCGAATGGTGTCGATCTCCCTTTACAATATTTACTTATTCGACATTCCTAATTCTTATCTTACTTTCCGCACGCAATCACTCTTACAAAACCATAATATCGCATCCATGCTCAAGAAATATCCGAGAATAAGGCAAACGACTTTGAAAAGCAAAATGAAAACGCGATCGCGAAAGGGGGAAGAAATTTAGTCTTCTGCGGCTGGAGTCCAGTTGCACCCCTTCCTGAGACGGACTGGGTTGGTACGATCTGTAGCTGAACCGGATTATCTGCCAGGCGGGTCATGATCCAACTTGAACCACGACGGGGTTGCGTCTTTGAGCCCTCGGGTCGTACGTCGACCGATGACAAATGCGATCATCCGGTCGGTGGTGGAGCACTGGCCAGTCGCGTACCGTAACTGGACGCGATCAGTGCCAGAGGTTACGTCTTACAACGACGAGGCTGCGTAACGTGGCGGCTCATCGGCCCAGTCAGAGGGTCCGGCTTACACCGACACAGTGCCCCCCATCGATCGGTATGAAGCACATATGTCATAAGTCGATCGTACGACCTTCGGCTCAAAGACCAACCCTGAAGACGTCCCTGGGCCGTAGAACCACGCTTCTCGCCTCCGCGCCGCCGCAGAAACACTCGTCGGTCTTCTGGACAGGGGCTGCAATTGGGATAGGAAGTAAGTAACGAGGACGGCTACACGAGAAAAACGTTTGCCTTCTTTCGCATATTTTCGAGAGCATGGAATTGAGTTACGATGACACTCTTCCATTCAATTTTACGCTTAGGTGACATGTTTAAATCTAACTTAAATCTTACTGGAACTATCTTAACGCTAAACGATGTCTTCTTTCGAGGTGATGACTGGAACTTTTAATCAACGAAGAGTTAAAGAATTGTTGTCACCAAAGAAAGAAAACGAATAGTCAGAGATAAAAGCGAACAAATCTGCCCAACGTTGACTCTTCTTCGATGCGAAGCTTAATTTCTACTTAATCGCGTAACCTTAAAGCTAACTTAAACGCAAATTCTTAGATGTAACTAATTGTAAGACTAGGAATCCGAACATTTGGTAGCCAAGGCTGCCGAATATTCGGATTTCGTGGCTATTCGCTCGATATCACTTGCTATTTAGTACTACTATTTAACAAAATATCGTACTAAAAGCACGTTTAATAAAAGTTAAAATCATAGCAAGTGATATCGACACAGGTCCCACCGCGAGGAGGTTGCCACGAAACGGGACCCAAAAATGCATGCCCAACCAACCTCCATTTCATTCTGCTCTTCCTCTGAGACACTTTCCCTCGACATTGACGAATTCAATGTCGAGAGAAAGTGTAGCAGAGGAATCGCCGACTCTACTTTTCTCATCCCGTTTCGCGAAAAGAGATAGACACCCGCCGAATGGTGTCGATCTCCCTTTACAATATTTACTTATTCGACATTCCTAATTCTTATCTTACTTTCCGCACGCAATCACTCTTACAAAACCATAATATCGCATCCATGCTCAAGAAATATCCGAGAATAAGGCAAACGACTTTGAAAAGCAAAATGAAAACGCGATCGCGAAAGGGGGAAGAAATTTAGTCTTCTGCGGCTGGAGTCCAGTTGCACCCCTTCCTGAGACGGACTGGGTTGGTACGATCTGTAGCTGAACCGGATTATCTGCCAGGCGGGTCATGATCCAACTTGAACCACGACGGGGTTGCGTCTTTGAGCCCTCGGGTCGTACGTCGACCGATGACAAATGCGATCATCCGGTCGGTGGTGGAGCACTGGCCAGTCGCGTACCGTAACTGGACGCGATCAGTGCCAGAGGTTACGTCTTACAACGACGAGGCTGCGTAACGTGGCGGCTCATCGGCCCAGTCAGAGGGTCCGGCTTACACCGACACAGTGCCCCCCATCGATCGGTATGAAGCACATATGTCATAAGTCGATCGTACGACCTTCGGCTCAAAGACCAACCCTGAAGACGTCCCTGGGCCGTAGAACCACGCTTCTCGCCTCCGCGCCGCCGCAGAAACACTCGTCGGTCTTCTGGACAGGGGCTGCAATTGGGATAGGAAGTAAGTAACGAGGACGGCTACACGAGAAAAACGTTTGCCTTCTTTCGCATATTTTCGAGAGCATGGAATTGAGTTACGATGACACTCTTCCATTCAATTTTACGCTTAGGTGACATGTTTAAATCTAACTTAAATCTTACTGGAACTATCTTAACGCTAAACGATGTCTTCTTTCGAGGTGATGACTGGAACTTTTAATCAACGAAGAGTTAAAGAATTGTTGTCACCAAAGAAAGAAAACGAATAGTCAGAGATAAAAGCGAACAAATCTGCCCAACGTTGACTCTTCTTCGATGCGAAGCTTAATTTCTACTTAATCGCGTAACCTTAAAGCTAACTTAAACGCAAATTCTTAGATGTAACTAACTGTAAGACTAGGAATCCGAACATTCGGTAGCCAAGGCTGCCGAATATTCGGATTTCGTGGCTATTCGCTCGATATCACTTGCTATTTAGTACTACTATTTAACAAAATATCGTACTAAAAGCACGTTTAATAAAAGTTAAAATCATAGCAAGTGATATCGACACAGGTCCCACCGCGAGGAGGTTGCCACGAAACGGGACCCAAAAATGCATGCCCAACCAACCTCCATTTCATTCTGCTCTTCCTCTGAGACACTTTCCCTCGACATTGACGAATTCAATGTCGAGAGAAAGTGTAGCAGAGGAATCGCCGACTCTACTTTTCTCATCCCGTTTCGCGAAAAGAGATAGACACCCGCCGAATGGTGTCGATCTCCCTTTACAATATTTACTTATTCGACATTCCTAATTCTTATCTTACTTTCCGCACGCAATCACCCTTACAAAACCATAATATCGCATCCATGCTCAAGAAATATCCGAGAATAAGGCAAACGACTTTGAAAAGCAAAATGAAAACGCGATCGCGAAAGGGGGAAGAAAATTTAGTCTTCTGCGGCTGGAGTCCAGTTGCACCCCTTCCTGAGACGGACTGGGTTGGTACGATCTGTAGCTGAACCGGATTATCTGCCAGGCGGGTCATGATCCAACTTGAACCACGACGGGGTTGCGTCTTTGAGCCCTCGGGTCGTACGTCGACCGATGACAAATGCGATCATCCGGTCGGTGGTGGAGCACTGGCCAGTCGCGTACCGTAACTGGACGCGATCAGTGCCAGAGGTTACGTCTTACAACGACGAGGCTGCGTAACGTGGCGGCTCATCGGCCCAGTCAGAAGGTCCGGCTTACACCGACACAGTGCCCCCCATCGATCGGTATGAAGCACATATGTCATAAGTCGATCGTACGACCTTCGGCTCAAAGACCAACCCTGAAGACGTCCCTGGGCCGTAGAACCACGCTTCTCGCCTCCGCGCCGCCGCAGAAACACTCGTCGGTCTTCTGGACAGGGGCTGCAATTGGGATAGGAAGTAAGTAACGAGGACGGCTACACGAGAAAAACGTTTGCCTTCTTTCGCATATTTTCGAGAGCATGGAATTGAGTTACGATGACACTCTTCCATTCAATTTTACGCTTAGGTGACATGTTTAAATCTAACTTAAATCTTACTGGAACTATCTTAACGCTAAACGATGTCTTCTTTCGAGGTGATGACTGGAACTTTTAATCAACGAAGAGTTAAAGAATTGTTGTCACCAAAGAAAGAAAACGAATAGTCAGAGATAAAAGCGAACAAATCTGCCCAACGTTGACTCTTCTTCGATGCGAAGCTTAATTTCTACTTAATCGCGTAACCTTAAAGCTAACTTAAACGCAAATTCTTAGATGTAACTAATTGTAAGACTAGGAATCCGAACATTCGGTAGCCAAGGCTGCCGAATATTCGGATTTCGTGGCTATTCGCTCGATATCACTTGCTATTTAGTACTACTATTTAACAAAATATCGTACTAAAAGCACGTTTAATAAAAGTTAAAATCATAGCAAGTGATATCGACACAGGTCCCACCGCGAGGAGGTTGCCACGAAACGGGACCCAAAAATGCATGCCCAACCAACATCCATTTCATTCTGCTCTTCCTCTGAGACACTTTCCCTCGACATTGACGAATTCAATGTCGAGAGAAAGTGTAGCAGAGGAATCGCCGACTCTACTTTTCTCATCCCGTTTCGCGAAAAGAGATAGACACCCGCCGAATGGTGTCGATCTCCCTTTACAATATTTACTTATTCGACATTCCTAATTCTTATCTTACTTTCCGCACGCAATCACTCTTACAAAACCATAATATCGCATCCATGCTCAAGAAATATCCGAGAATAAGGCAAACGACTTTGAAAAGCAAAATGAAAACGCGATCGCGAAAGGGGGAAGAAATTTAGTCTTCTGCGGCTGGAGTCCAGTTGCACCCCTTCCTGAGACGGACTGGGTTGGTACGATCTGTAGCTGAACCGGATTATCTGCCAGGCGGGTCATGATCCAACTTGAACCACGACGGGGTTGCGTCTTTGAGCCCTCGGGTCGTACGTCGACCGATGACAAATGCGATCATCCGGTCGGTGGTGGAGCACTGGCCAGTCGCGTACCGTAACTGGACGCGATCAGTGCCAGAGGTTACGTCTTACAACGACGAGGCTGCGTAACGTGGCGGCTCATCGGCCCAGTCAGAGGGTCCGGCTTACACCGACACAGTGCCCCCCATCGATCGGTATGAAGCACATATGTCATAAGTCGATCGTACGACCTTCGGCTCAAAGACCAACCCTGAAGACGTCCCTGGGCCGTAGAACCACGCTTCTCGCCTCCGCGCCGCCGCAGAAACACTCGTCGGTCTTCTGGACAGGGGCTGCAATTGGGATAGGAAGTAAGTAACGAGGACGGCTACACGAGAAAAACGTTTGCCTTCTTTCGCATATTTTCGAGAGCATGGAATTGAGTTACGATGACACTCTTCCATTCAATTTTACGCTTAGGTGACATGTTTAAATCTAACTTAAATCTTACTGGAACTATCTTAACGCTAAACGATGTCTTCTTTCGAGGTGATGACTGGAACTTTTAATCAACGAAGAGTTAAAGAATTGTTGTCACCAAAGAAAGAAAACGAATAGTCAGAGATAAAAGCGAACAAATCTGCCCAACGTTGACTCTTCTTCGATGCGAAGCTTAATTTCTACTTAATCGCGTAACCTTAAAGCTAACTTAAACGCAAATTCTTAGATGTAACTAATTGTAAGACTAGGAATCCGAACATTTGGTAGCCAAGGCTGCCGAATATTCGGATTTCGTGGCTATTCGCTCGATATCACTTGCTATTTAGTACTACTATTTAACAAAATATCGTACTAAAAGCACGTTTAATAAAAGTTAAAATCATAGCAAGTGATATCGACACAGGTCCCACCGCGAGGAGGTTGCCACGAAACGGGACCCAAAAATGCATGCCCAACCAACCTCCATTTCATTCTGCTCTTCCTCTGAGACACTTTCCCTCGACATTGACGAATTCAATGTCGAGAGAAAGTGTAGCAGAGGAATCGCCGACTCTACTTTTCTCATCCCGTTTCGCGAAAAGAGATAGACACCCGCCGAATGGTGTCGATCTCCCTTTACAATATTTACTTATTCGACATTCCTAATTCTTATCTTACTTTCCGCACGCAATCACTCTTACAAAACCATAATATCGCATCCATGCTCAAGAAATATCCGAGAATAAGGCAAACGACTTTGAAAAGCAAAATGAAAACGCGATCGCGAAAGGGGGAAGAAATTTAGTCTTCTGCGGCTGGAGTCCAGTTGCACCCCTTCCTGAGACGGACTGGGTTGGTACGATCTGTAGCTGAACCGGATTATCTGCCAGGCGGGTCATGATCCAACTTGAACCACGACGGGGTTGCGTCTTTGAGCCCTCGGGTCGTACGTCGACCGATGACAAATGCGATCATCCGGTCGGTGGTGGAGCACTGGCCAGTCGCGTACCGTAACTGGACGCGATCAGTGCCAGAGGTTACGTCTTACAACGACGAGGCTGCGTAACGTGGCGGCTCATCGGCCCAGTCAGAGGGTCCGGCTTACACCGACACAGTGCCCCCCATCGATCGGTATGAAGCACATATGTCATAAGTCGATCGTACGACCTTCGGCTCAAAGACCAACCCTGAAGACGTCCCTGGGCCGTAGAACCACGCTTCTCGCCTCCGCGCCGCCGCAGAAACACTCGTCGGTCTTCTGGACAGGGGCTGCAATTGGGATAGGAAGTAAGTAACGAGGACGGCTACACGAGAAAAACGTTTGCCTTCTTTCGCATATTTTCGAGAGCATGGAATTGAGTTACGATGACACTCTTCCATTCAATTTTACGCTTAGGTGACATGTTTAAATCTAACTTAAATCTTACTGGAACTATCTTAACGCTAAACGATGTCTTCTTTCGAGGTGATGACTGGAACTTTTAATCAACGAAGAGTTAAAGAATTGTTGTCACCAAAGAAAGAAAACGAATAGTCAGAGATAAAAGCGAACAAATCTGCCCAACGTTGACTCTTCTTCGATGCGAAGCTTAATTTCTACTTAATCGCGTAACCTTAAAGCTAACTTAAACGCAAATTCTTAGATGTAACTAATTGTAAGACTAGGAATCCGAACATTCGGTAGCCAAGGCTGCCGAATATTCGGATTTCGTGGCTATTCGCTCGATATCACTTGCTATTTAGTACTACTATTTAACAAAATATCGTACTAAAAGCACGTTTAATAAAAGTTAAAATCATAGCAAGTGATATCGACACAGGTCCCACCGCGAGGAGGTTGCCACGAAACGGGACCCAAAAATGCATGCCCAACCAACCTCCATTTCATTCTGCTCTTCCTCTGAGACACTTTCCCTCGACATTGACGAATTCAATGTCGAGAGAAAGTGTAGCAGAGGAATCGCCGACTCTACTTTTCTCATCCCGTTTCGCGAAAAGAGATAGACACCCGCCGAATGGTGTCGATCTCCCTTTACAATATTTACTTATTCGACATTCCTAATTCTTATCTTACTTTCCGCACGCAATCACTCTTACAAAACCATAATATCGCATCCAAGCTCAAGAAATATCCGAGAATAAGGCAAACGACTTTGAAAAGCAAAATGAAAACGCGATCGCGAAAGGGGGAAGAAATTTAGTCTTCTGCGGCTGGAGTCCAGTTGCACCCCTTCCTGAGACGGACTGGGTTGGTACGATCTGTAGCTGAACCGGATTATCTGCCAGGCGGGTCATGATCCAACTTGAACCACGACGGGGTTGCGTCTTTGAGCCCTCGGGTCGTACGTCGACCGATGACAAATGCGATCATCCGGTCGGTGGTGGAGCACTGGCCAGTCGCGTACAGTAACTGGACGCGATGAGTGCCAGAGGTTACGTCTTACAACGACGAGGCTGCGTAACGTGGCGGCTCATCGGCCCAGTCAGAGGGTCCGGCTTACACCGACACAGTGCCCCCCATCGATCGGTATGAAGCACATATGTCATAAGTCGATCGTACGACCTTCGGCTCAAAGACCAACCCTGAAGACGTCCCTGGGCCGTAGAACCACGCTTCTCGCCTCCGCGCCGCCGCAGAAACACTCGTCGGTCTTCTGGACAGGGGCTGCAATTGGGATAGGAAGTAAGTAACGAGGACGGCTACACGAGAAAAACGTTTGCCTTCTTTCGCATATTTTCGAGAGCATCGAATTGAGTTACGATGACACTCTTGCATTCAATTTTACGCTTAGGTGACATTTTTAAATCTAACTTAAATCTTACTGGAACTATCTTAACGCTAAACGATGTCTTCTTTCGAGGTGATGACTGGAACTCTTAATCAACGAAGAGTTAAAGAATTGTTGTCACCAAAGAAAGAAAACGAATAGTCAGAGATAAAAGCGAACAAATCTGCCCAACGTTGACTCTTCTTCGATGCGAAGCTTAATTTCTACTTAATCGCGTAACCTTAAAGCTAACTTAAACGGAAATTCTTAGATGTAACTAATTGTAAGACTAGGAATCCGAACATTCGGTAGCCAAGGCTGCCGAATATTCGGATTTCGTGGCTATTCGCTCGATATCACTTGCTATTTAGTACTACTATTTAACAAAATATCGTACTAAAAGCACGTTTAATAAAAGTTAAAATCATAGCAAGTGATATCGACACAGGTCCCACCGCGAGGAGGTTGCCACGAAACGGGACCCAAAAATGCATGCCCAACCAACCTCCATTTCATTCTGCTCTTCCTCTGAGACACTTTCCCTCGACATTGACGAATTCAATGTCGAGAGAAAGTGTAGCAGAGGAATCGCCGACTCTACTTTTCTCATCCCGTTTCGCGAAAAGAGATAGACACCCGCCGAATGGTGTCGATCTCCCTTTACAATATTTACTTATTCGACATTCCTAATTCTTATCTTACTTTCCGCACGCAATCACTCTTACAAAACCATAATATCGCATCCATGCTCAAGAAATATCCGAGAATAAGGCAAACGACTTTGAAAAGCAAAATGAAAACGCGATCGCGAAAGGGGGAAGAAATTTAGTCTTCTGCGGCTGGAGTCCAGTTGCACCCCTTCCTGAGACGGACTGGGTTGGTACGATCTGTAGCTGAACCGGATTATCTGCCAGGCGGGTCATGATCCAACTTGAACCACGACGGGGTTGCGTCTTTGAGCCCTCGGGTCGTACGTCGACCGATGACAAATGCGATCATCCGGTCGGTGGTGGAGCACTGGCCAGTCGCGTACCGTAACTGGACGCGATCAGTGCCAGAGGTTACGTCTTACAACGACGAGGCTGCGTAACGTGGCGGCTCATCGGCCCAGTCAGAGGGTCCGGCTTACACCGACACAGTGCCCCCCATCGATCGGTATGAAGCACATATGTCATAAGTCGATCGTACGACCTTCGGCTCAAAGACCAACCCTGAAGACGTCCCTGGGCCGTAGAACCACGCTTCTCGCCTCCGCGCCGCCGCAGAAACACTCGTCGGTCTTCTGGACAGGGGCTGCAATTGGGATAGGAAGTAAGTAACGAGGACGGCTACACGAGAAAAACGTTTGCCTTCTTTCGCATATTTTCGAGAGCATGGAATTGAGTTACGATGACACTCTTCCATTCAATTTTACGCTTAGGTGACATGTTTAAATCTAACTTAAATCTTACTGGAACTATCTTAACGCTAAACGATGTCTTCTTTCGAGGTGATGACTGGAACTTTTAATCAACGAAGAGTTAAAGAATTGTTGTCACCAAAGAAAGAAAACGAATAGTCAGAGATAAAAGCGAACAAATCTGCCCAACGTTGACTCTTCTTCGATGCGAAGCTTAATTTCTACTTAATCGCGTAACCTTAAAGCTAACTTAAACGCAAATTCTTAGATGTAACTAACTGTAAGACTAGGAATCCGAACATTCGGTAGCCAAGGCTGCCGAATATTCGGATTTCGTGGCTATTCGCTCGATATCACTTGCTATTTAGTACTACTATTTAACAAAATATCGTACTAAAAGCACGTTTAATAAAAGTTAAAATCATAGCAAGTGATATCGACACAGGTCCCACCGCGAGGAGGTTGCCACGAAACGGGACCCAAAAATGCATGCCCAACCAACATCCATTTCATTCTGCTCTTCCTCTGAGACACTTTCCCTCGACATTGACGAATTCAATGTCGAGAGAAAGTGTAGCAGAGGAATCGCCGACTCTACTTTTCTCATCCCGTTTCGCGAAAAGAGATAGACACCCGCCGAATGGTGTCGATCTCCCTTTACAATATTTACTTATTCGACATTCCTAATTCTTATCTTACTTTCCGCACGCAATCACTCTTACAAAACCATAATATCGCATCCATGCTCAAGAAATATCCGAGAATAAGGCAAACGACTTTGAAAAGCAAAATGAAAACGCGATCGCGAAAGGGGGAAGAAATTTAGTCTTCTGCGGCTGGAGTCCAGTTGCACCCCTTCCTGAGACGGACTGGGTTGGTACGATCTGTAGCTGAACCGGATTATCTGCCAGGCGGGTCATGATCCAACTTGAACCACGACGGGGTTGCGTCTTTGAGCCCTCGGGTCGTACGTCGACCGATGACAAATGCGATCATCCGGTCGGTGGTGGAGCACTGGCCAGTCGCGTACCGTAACTGGACGCGATGAGTGCCAGAGGTTACGTCTTACAACGACGAGGCTGCGTAACGTGGCGGCTCATCGGCCCAGTCAGAGGGTCCGGCTTACACCGACACAGTGCCCCCCATCGATCGGTATGAAGCACATATGTCATAAGTCGATCGTACGACCTTCGGCTCAAAGACCAACCCTGAAGACGTCCCTGGGCCGTAGAACCACGCTTCTCGCCTCCGCGCCGCCGCAGAAACACTCGTCGGTCTTCTGGACAGGGGCTGCAATTGGGATAGGAAGTAAGTAACGAGGACGGCTACACGAGAAAAACGTTTGCCTTCTTTCGCATATTTTCGAGAGCATGGAATTGAGTTACGATGACACTCTTCCATTCAATTTTACGCTTAGGTGACATGTTTAAATCTAACTTAAATCTTACTGGAACTATCTTAACGCTAAACGATGTCTTCTTTCGAGGTGATGACTGGAACTTTTAATCAACGAAGAGTTAAAGAATTGTTGTCACCAAAGAAAGAAAACGAATAGTCAGAGATAAAAGCGAACAAATCTGCCCAACGTTGACTCTTCTTCGATGCGAAGCTTAATTTCTACTTAATCGCGTAACCTTAAAGCTAACTTAAACGCAAATTCTTAGATGTAACTAATTGTAAGACTAGGAATCCGAACATTCGGTAGCCAAGGCTGCCGAATATTCGGATTTCGTGGCTATTCGCTCGATATCACTTGCTATTTAGTACTACTATTTAACAAAATATCGTACTAAAAGCACGTTTAATAAAAGTTAAAATCATAGCAAGTGATATCGACACAGGTCCCACCGCGAGGAGGTTGCCACGAAACGGGACCCAAAAATGCATGCCCAACCAACCTCCATTTCATTCTGCTCTTCCTCTGAGACACTTTCCCTCGACATTGACGAATTCAATGTCGAGAGAAAGTGTAGCAGAGGAATCGCCGACTCTACTTTTCTCATCCCGTTTCGCGAAAAGAGATAGACACCCGCCGAATGGTGTCGATCTCCCTTTACAATATTTACTTATTCGACATTCCTAATTCTTATCTTACTTTCCGCACGCAATCACCCTTACAAAACCATAATATCGCATCCATGCTCAAGAAATATCCGAGAATAAGGCAAACGACTTTGAAAAGCAAAATGAAAACGCGATCGCGAAAGGGGGAAGAAAATTTAGTCTTCTGCGGCTGGAGTCCAGTTGCACCCCTTCCTGAGACGGACTGGGTTGGTACGATCTGTAGCTGAACCGGATTATCTGCCAGGCGGGTCATGATCCAACTTGAACCACGACGGGGTTGCGTCTTTGAGCCCTCGGGTCGTACGTCGACCGATGACAAATGCGATCATCCGGTCGGTGGTGGAGCACTGGCCAGTCGCGTACCGTAACTGGACGCGATCAGTGCCAGAGGTTACGTCTTACAACGACGAGGCTGCGTAACGTGGCGGCTCATCGGCCCAGTCAGAAGGTCCGGCTTACACCGACACAGTGCCCCCCATCGATCGGTATGAAGCACATATGTCATAAGTCGATCGTACGACCTTCGGCTCAAAGACCAACCCTGAAGACGTCCCTGGGCCGTAGAACCACGCTTCTCGCCTCCGCGCCGCCGCAGAAACACTCGTCGGTCTTCTGGACAGGGGCTGCAATTGGGATAGGAAGTAAGTAACGAGGACGGCTACACGAGAAAAACGTTTGCCTTCTTTCGCATATTTTCGAGAGCATGGAATTGAGTTACGATGACACTCTTCCATTCAATTTTACGCTTAGGTGACATGTTTAAATCTAACTTAAATCTTACTGGAACTATCTTAACGCTAAACGATGTCTTCTTTCGAGGTGATGACTGGAACTTTTAATCAACGAAGAGTTAAAGAATTGTTGTCACCAAAGAAAGAAAACGAATAGTCAGAGATAAAAGCGAACAAATCTGCCCAACGTTGACTCTTCTTCGATGCGAAGCTTAATTTCTACTTAATCGCGTAACCTTAAAGCTAACTTAAACGCAAATTCTTAGATGTAACTAATTGTAAGACTAGGAATCCGAACATTCGGTAGCCAAGGCTGCCGAATATTCGGATTTCGTGGCTATTCGCTCGATATCACTTGCTATTTAGTACTACTATTTAACAAAATATCGTACTAAAAGCACGTTTAATAAAAGTTAAAATCATAGCAAGTGATATCGACACAGGTCCCACCGCGAGGAGGTTGCCACGAAACGGGACCCAAAAATGCATGCCCAACCAACATCCATTTCATTCTGCTCTTCCTCTGAGACACTTTCCCTCGACATTGACGAATTCAATGTCGAGAGAAAGTGTAGCAGAGGAATCGCCGACTCTACTTTTCTCATCCCGTTTCGCGAAAAGAGATAGACACCCGCCGAATGGTGTCGATCTCCCTTTACAATATTTACTTATTCGACATTCCTAATTCTTATCTTACTTTCCGCACGCAATCACTCTTACAAAACCATAATATCGCATCCATGCTCAAGAAATATCCGAGAATAAGGCAAACGACTTTGAAAAGCAAAATGAAAACGCGATCGCGAAAGGGGGAAGAAATTTAGTCTTCTGCGGCTGGAGTCCAGTTGCACCCCTTCCTGAGACGGACTGGGTTGGTACGATCTGTAGCTGAACCGGATTATCTGCCAGGCGGGTCATGATCCAACTTGAACCACGACGGGGTTGCGTCTTTGAGCCCTCGGGTCGTACGTCGACCGATGACAAATGCGATCATCCGGTCGGTGGTGGAGCACTGGCCAGTCGCGTACCGTAACTGGACGCGATCAGTGCCAGAGGTTACGTCTTACAACGACGAGGCTGCGTAACGTGGCGGCTCATCGGCCCAGTCAGAGGGTCCGGCTTACACCGACACAGTGCCCCCCATCGATCGGTATGAAGCACATATGTCATAAGTCGATCGTACGACCTTCGGCTCAAAGACCAACCCTGAAGACGTCCCTGGGCCGTAGAACCACGCTTCTCGCCTCCGCGCCGCCGCAGAAACACTCGTCGGTCTTCTGGACAGGGGCTGCAATTGGGATAGGAAGTAAGTAACGAGGACGGCTACACGAGAAAAACGTTTGCCTTCTTTCGCATATTTTCGAGAGCATGGAATTGAGTTACGATGACACTCTTCCATTCAATTTTACGCTTAGGTGACATGTTTAAATCTAACTTAAATCTTACTGGAACTATCTTAACGCTAAACGATGTCTTCTTTCGAGGTGATGACTGGAACTTTTAATCAACGAAGAGTTAAAGAATTGTTGTCACCAAAGAAAGAAAACGAATAGTCAGAGATAAAAGCGAACAAATCTGCCCAACGTTGACTCTTCTTCGATGCGAAGCTTAATTTCTACTTAATCGCGTAACCTTAAAGCTAACTTAAACGCAAATTCTTAGATGTAACTAATTGTAAGACTAGGAATCCGAACATTCGGTAGCCAAGGCTGCCGAATATTCGGATTTCGTGGCTATTCGCTCGATATCACTTGCTATTTAGTACTACTATTTAACAAAATATCGTACTAAAAGCACGTTTAATAAAAGTTAAAATCATAGCAAGTGATATCGACACAGGTCCCACCGCGAGGAGGTTGCCACGAAACGGGACCCAAAACTGCATGCCCAACCAACCTCCATTTCATTCTGCTCTTCCTCTGAGACACTTTCCCTCGACATTGACGAATTCAATGTCGAGAGAAAGTGTAGCAGAGGAATCGCCGACTCTACTTTTCTCATCCCGTTTCGCGAAAAGAGATAGACACCCGCCGAATGGTGTCGATCTCCCTTTACAATATTTACTTATTCGACATTCCTAATTCTTATCTTACTTTCCGCACGCAATCACTCTTACAAAACCATAATATCGCATCCATGCTCAAGAAATATCCGAGAATAAGGCAAACGACTTTGAAAAGCAAAATGAAAACGCGATCGCGAAAGGGGGAAGAAATTTAGTCTTCTGCGGCTGGAGTCCAGTTGCACCCCTTCCTGAGACGGACTGGGTTGGTACGATCTGTAGCTGAACCGGATTATCTGCCAGGCGGGTCATGATCCAACTTGAACCACGACGGGGTTGCGTCTTTGAGCCCTCGGGTCGTACGTCGACCGATGACAAATGCGATCATCCGGTCGGTGGTGGAGCACTGGCCAGTCGCGTACCGTAACTGGACGCGATCAGTGCCAGAGGTTACGTCTTACAACGACGAGGCTGCGTAACGTGGCGGCTCATCGGCCCAGTCAGAGGGTCCGGCTTACACCGACACAGTGCCCCCCATCGATCGGTATGAAGCACATATGTCATAAGTCGATCGTACGACCTTCGGCTCAAAGACCAACCCTGAAGACGTCCCTGGGCCGTAGAACCACGCTTCTCGCCTCCGCGCCGCCGCAGAAACACTCGTCGGTCTTCTGGACAGGGGCTGCAATTGGGATAGGAAGTAAGTAACGAGGACGGCTACACGAGAAAAACGTTTGCCTTCTTTCGCATATTTTCGAGAGCATGGAATTGAGTTACGATGACACTCTTCCATTCAATTTTACGCTTAGGTGACATGTTTAAATCTAACTTAAATCTTACTGGAACTATCTTAACGCTAAACGATGTCTTCTTTCGAGGTGATGACTGGAACTTTTAATCAACGAAGAGTTAAAGAATTGTTGTCACCAAAGAAAGAAAACGAATAGTCAGAGATAAAAGCGAACAAATCTGCCCAACGTTGACTCTTCTTCGATGCGAAGCTTAATTTCTACTTAATCGCGTAACCTTAAAGCTAACTTAAACGCAAATTCTTAGATGTAACTAATTGTAAGACTAGGAATCCGAACATTCGGTAGCCAAGGCTGCCGAATATTCGGATTTCGTGGCTATTCGCTCGATATCACTTGCTATTTAGTACTACTATTTAACAAAATATCGTACTAAAAGCACGTTTAATAAAAGTTAAAATCATAGCAAGTGATATCGACACAGGTCCCACCGCGAGGAGGTTGCCACGAAACGGGACCCAAAAATGCATGCCCAACCAACCTCCATTTCATTCTGCTCTTCCTCTGAGACACTTTCCCTCGACATTGACGAATTCAATGTCGAGAGAAAGTGTAGCAGAGGAATCGCCGACTCTACTTTTCTCATCCCGTTTCGCGAAAAGAGATAGACACCCGCCGAATGGTGTCGATCTCCCTTTACAATATTTACTTATTCGACATTCCTAATTCTTATCTTACTTTCCGCACGCAATCACTCTTACAAAACCATAATATCGCATCCATGCTCAAGAAATATCCGAGAATAAGGCAAACGACTTTGAAAAGCAAAATGAAAACGCGATCGCGAAAGGGGGAAGAAATTTAGTCTTCTGCGGCTGGAGTCCAGTTGCACCCCTTCCTGAGACGGACTGGGTTGGTACGATCTGTAGCTGAACCGGATTATCTGCCAGGCGGGTCATGATCCAACTTGAACCACGACGGGGTTGCGTCTTTGAGCCCTCGGGTCGTACGTCGACCGATGACAAATGCGATCATCCGGTCGGTGGTGGAGCACTGGCCAGTCGCGTACCGTAACTGGACGCGATGAGTGCCAGAGGTTACGTCTTACAACGACGAGGCTGCGTAACGTGGCGGCTCATCGGCCCAGTCAGAGGGTCCGGCTTACACCGACACAGTGCCCCCCATCGATCGGTATGAAGCACATATGTCATAAGTCGATCGTACGACCTTCGGCTCAAAGACCAACCCTGAAGACGTCCCTGGGCCGTAGAACCACGCTTCTCGCCTCCGCGCCGCCGCAGAAACACTCGTCGGTCTTCTGGACAGGGGCTGCAATTGGGATAGGAAGTAAGTAACGAGGACGGCTACACGAGAAAAACGTTTGCCTTCTTTCGCATATTTTCGAGAGCATGGAATTGAGTTACGATGACACTCTTCCATTCAATTTTACGCTTAGGTGACATGTTTAAATCTAACTTAAATCTTACTGGAACTATCTTAACGCTAAACGATGTCTTCTTTCGAGGTGATGACTGGAACTTTTAATCAACGAAGAGTTAAAGAATTGTTGTCACCAAAGAAAGAAAACGAATAGTCAGAGATAAAAGCGAACAAATCTGCCCAACGTTGACTCTTCTTCGATGCGAAGCTTAATTTCTACTTAATCGCGTAACCTTAAAGCTAACTTAAACGCAAATTCTTAGATGTAACTAATTGTAAGACTAGGAATCCGAACATTCGGTAGCCAAGGCTGCCGAATATTCGGATTTCGTGGCTATTCGCTCGATATCACTTGCTATTTAGTACTACTATTTAACAAAATATCGTACTAAAAGCACGTTTAATAAAAGTTAAAATCATAGCAAGTGATATCGACACAGGTCCCACCGCGAGGAGGTTGCCACGAAACGGGACCCAAAACTGCATGCCCAACCAACCTCCATTTCATTCTGCTCTTCCTCTGAGACACTTTCCCTCGACATTGACGAATTCAATGTCGAGAGAAAGTGTAGCAGAGGAATCGCCGACTCTACTTTTCTCATCCCGTTTCGCGAAAAGAGATAGACACCCGCCGAATGGTGTCGATCTCCCTTTACAATATTTACTTATTCGACATTCCTAATTCTTATCTTACTTTCCGCACGCAATCACTCTTACAAAACCATAATATCGCATCCATGCTCAAGAAATATCCGAGAATAAGGCAAACGACTTTGAAAAGCAAAATGAAAACGCGATCGCGAAAGGGGGAAGAAATTTAGTCTTCTGCGGCTGGAGTCCAGTTGCACCCCTTCCTGAGACGGACTGGGTTGGTACGATCTGTAGCTGAACCGGATTATCTGCCAGGCGGGTCATGATCCAACTTGAACCACGACGGGGTTGCGTCTTTGAGCCCTCGGGTCGTACGTCGACCGATGACAAATGCGATCATCCGGTCGGTGGTGGAGCACTGGCCAGTCGCGTACCGTAACTGGACGCGATCAGTGCCAGAGGTTACGTCTTACAACGACGAGGCTGCGTAACGTGGCGGCTCATCGGCCCAGTCAGAGGGTCCGGCTTACACCGACACAGTGCCCCCCATCGATCGGTATGAAGCACATATGTCATAAGTCGATCGTACGACCTTCGGCTCAAAGACCAACCCTGAAGACGTCCCTGGGCCGTAGAACCACGCTTCTCGCCTCCGCGCCGCCGCAGAAACACTCGTCGGTCTTCTGGACAGGGGCTGCAATTGGGATAGGAAGTAAGTAACGAGGACGGCTACACGAGAAAAACGTTTGCCTTCTTTCGCATATTTTCGAGAGCATGGAATTGAGTTACGATGACACTCTTCCATTCAATTTTACGCTTAGGTGACATGTTTAAATCTAACTTAAATCTTACTGGAACTATCTTAACGCTAAACGATGTCTTCTTTCGAGGTGATGACTGGAACTTTTAATCAACGAAGAGTTAAAGAATTGTTGTCACCAAAGAAAGAAAACGAATAGTCAGAGATAAAAGCGAACAAATCTGCCCAACGTTGACTCTTCTTCGATGCGAAGCTTAATTTCTACTTAATCGCGTAACCTTAAAGCTAACTTAAACGCAAATTCTTAGATGTAACTAATTGTAAGACTAGGAATCCGAACATTCGGTAGCCAAGGCTGCCGAATATTCGGATTTCGTGGCTATTCGCTCGATATCACTTGCTATTTAGTACTACTATTTAACAAAATATCGTACTAAAAGCACGTTTAATAAAAGTTAAAATCATAGCAAGTGATATCGACACAGGTCCCACCGCGAGGAGGTTGCCACGAAACGGGACCCAAAAATGCATGCCCAACCAACCTCCATTTCATTCTGCTCTTCCTCTGAGACACTTTCCCTCGACATTGACGAATTCAATGTCGAGAGAAAGTGTAGCAGAGGAATCGCCGACTCTACTTTTCTCATCCCGTTTCGCGAAAAGAGATAGACACCCGCCGAATGGTGTCGATCTCCCTTTACAATATTTACTTATTCGACATTCCTAATTCTTATCTTACTTTCCGCACGCAATCACTCTTACAAAACCATAATATCGCATCCATGCTCAAGAAATATCCGAGAATAAGGCAAACGACTTTGAAAAGCAAAATGAAAACGCGATCGCGAAAGGGGGAAGAAATTTAGTCTTCTGCGGCTGGAGTCCAGTTGCACCCCTTCCTGAGACGGACTGGGTTGGTACGATCTGTAGCTGAACCGGATTATCTGCCAGGCGGGTCATGATCCAACTTGAACCACGACGGGGTTGCGTCTTTGAGCCCTCGGGTCGTACGTCGACCGATGACAAATGCGATCATCCGGTCGGTGGTGGAGCACTGGCCAGTCGCGTACCGTAACTGGACGCGATGAGTGCCAGAGGTTACGTCTTACAACGACGAGGCTGCGTAACGTGGCGGCTCATCGGCCCAGTCAGAGGGTCCGGCTTACACCGACACAGTGCCCCCCATCGATCGGTATGAAGCACATATGTCATAAGTCGATCGTACGACCTTCGGCTCAAAGACCAACCCTGAAGACGTCCCTGGGCCGTAGAACCACGCTTCTCGCCTCCGCGCCGCCGCAGAAACACTCGTCGGTCTTCTGGACAGGGGCTGCAATTGGGATAGGAAGTAAGTAACGAGGACGGCTACACGAGAAAAACGTTTGCCTTCTTTCGCATATTTTCGAGAGCATGGAATTGAGTTACGATGACACTCTTCCATTCAATTTTACGCTTAGGTGACATGTTTAAATCTAACTTAAATCTTACTGGAACTATCTTAACGCTAAACGATGTCTTCTTTCGAGGTGATGACTGGAACTTTTAATCAACGAAGAGTTAAAGAATTGTTGTCACCAAAGAAAGAAAACGAATAGTCAGAGATAAAAGCGAACAAATCTGCCCAACGTTGACTCTTCTTCGATGCGAAGCTTAATTTCTACTTAATCGCGTAACCTTAAAGCTAACTTAAACGCAAATTCTTAGATGTAACTAATTGTAAGACTAGGAATCCGAACATTCGGTAGCCAAGGCTGCCGAATATTCGGATTTCGTGGCTATTCGCTCGATATCACTTGCTATTTAGTACTACTATTTAACAAAATATCGTACTAAAAGCACGTTTAATAAAAGTTAAAATCATAGCAAGTGATATCGACACAGGTCCCACCGCGAGGAGGTTGCCATGAAACGGGACCCAAAAATGCATGCCCAACCAACATCCATTTCATTCTGCTCTTCCTCTGAGACACTTTCCCTCGACATTGACGAATTCAATGTCGAGAGAAAGTGTAGCAGAGGAATCGCCGACTCTACTTTTCTCATCCCGTTTCGCGAAAAGAGATAGACACCCGCCGAATGGTGTCGATCTCCCTTTACAATATTTACTTATTCGACATTCCTAATTCTTATCTTACTTTCCGCACGCAATCACTCTTACAAAACCATAATATCGCATCCATGCTCAAGAAATATCCGAGAATAAGGCAAACGACTTTGAAAAGCAAAATGAAAACGCGATCGCGAAAGGGGGAAGAAATTTAGTCTTCTGCGGCTGGAGTCCAGTTGCACCCCTTCCTGAGACGGACTGGGTTGGTACGATCTGTAGCTGAACCGGATTATCTGCCAGGCGGGTCATGATCCAACTTGAACCACGACGGGGTTGCGTCTTTGAGCCCTCGGGTCGTACGTCGACCGATGACAAATGCGATCATCCGGTCGGTGGTGGAGCACTGGCCAGTCGCGTACCGTAACTGGACGCGATCAGTGCCAGAGGTTACGTCTTACAACGACGAGGCTGCGTAACGTGGCGGCTCATCGGCCCAGTCAGAGGGTCCGGCTTACACCGACACAGTGCCCCCCATCGATCGGTATGAAGCACATATGTCATAAGTCGATCGTACGACCTTCGGCTCAAAGACCAACCCTGAAGACGTCCCTGGGCCGTAGAACCACGCTTCTCGCCTCCGCGCCGCCGCAGAAACACTCGTCGGTCTTCTGGACAGGGGCTGCAATTGGGATAGGAAGTAAGTAACGAGGACGGCTACACGAGAAAAACGTTTGCCTTCTTTCGCATATTTTCGAGAGCATGGAATTGAGTTACGATGACACTCTTCCATTCAATTTTACGCTTAGGTGACATGTTTAAATCTAACTTAAATCTTACTGGAACTATCTTAACGCTAAACGATGTCTTCTTTCGAGGTGATGACTGGAACTTTTAATCAACGAAGAGTTAAAGAATTGTTGTCACCAAAGAAAGAAAACGAATAGTCAGAGATAAAAGCGAACAAATCTGCCCAACGTTGACTCTTCTTCGATGCGAAGCTTAATTTCTACTTAATCGCGTAACCTTAAAGCTAACTTAAACGCAAATTCTTAGATGTAACTAATTGTAAGACTAGGAATCCGAACATTCGGTAGCCAAGGCTGCCGAATATTCGGATTTCGTGGCTATTCGCTCGATATCACTTGCTATTTAGTACTACTATTTAACAAAATATCGTACTAAAAGCACGTTTAATAAAAGTTAAAATCATAGCAAGTGATATCGACACAGGTCCCACCGCGAGGAGGTTGCCACGAAACGGGACCCAAAAATGCATGCCCAACCAACCTCCATTTCATTCTGCTCTTCCTCTGAGACACTTTCCCTCGACATTGACGAATTCAATGTCGAGAGAAAGTGTAGCAGAGGAATCGCCGACTCTACTTTTCTCATCCCGTTTCGCGAAAAGAGATAGACACCCGCCGAATGGTGTCGATCTCCCTTTACAATATTTACTTATTCGACATTCCTAATTCTTATCTTACTTTCCGCACGCAATCACTCTTACAAAACCATAATATCGCATCCATGCTCAAGAAATATCCGAGAATAAGGCAAACGACTTTGAAAAGCAAAATGAAAACGCGATCGCGAAAGGGGGAAGAAATTTAGTCTTCTGCGGCTGGAGTCCAGTTGCACCCCTTCCTGAGACGGACTGGGTTGGTACGATCTGTAGCTGAACCGGATTATCTGCCAGGCGGGTCATGATCCAACTTGAACCACGACGGGGTTGCGTCTTTGAGCCCTCGGGTCGTACGTCGACCGATGACAAATGCGATCATCCGGTCGGTGGTGGAGCACTGGCCAGTCGCGTACCGTAACTGGACGCGATCAGTGCCAGAGGTTACGTCTTACAACGACGAGGCTGCGTAACGTGGCGGCTCATCGGCCCAGTCAGAAGGTCCGGCTTACACCGACACAGTGCCCCCCATCGATCGGTATGAAGCACATATGTCATAAGTCGATCGTACGACCTTCGGCTCAAAGACCAACCCTGAAGACGTCCCTGGGCCGTAGAACCACGCTTCTCGCCTCCGCGCCGCCGCAGAAACACTCGTCGGTCTTCTGGACAGGGGCTGCAATTGGGATAGGAAGTAAGTAACGAGGACGGCTACACGAGAAAAACGTTTGCCTTCTTTCGCATATTTTCGAGAGCATGGAATTGAGTTACGATGACACTCTTCCATTCAATTTTACGCTTAGGTGACATGTTTAAATCTAACTTAAATCTTACTGGAACTATCTTAACGCTAAACGATGTCTTCTTTCGAGGTGATGACTGGAACTTTTAATCAACGAAGAGTTAAAGAATTGTTGTCACCAAAGAAAGAAAACGAATAGTCAGAGATAAAAGCGAACAAATCTGCCCAACGTTGACTCTTCTTCGATGCGAAGCTTAATTTCTACTTAATCGCGTAACCTTAAAGCTAACTTAAACGCAAATTCTTAGATGTAACTAATTGTAAGACTAGGAATCCGAACATTCGGTAGCCAAGGCTGCCGAATATTCGGATTTCGTGGCTATTCGCTCGATATCACTTGCTATTTAGTACTACTATTTAACAAAATATCGTACTAAAAGCACGTTTAATAAAAGTTAAAATCATAGCAAGTGATATCGACACAGGTCCCACCGCGAGGAGGTTGCCACGAAACGGGACCCAAAAATGCATGCCCAACCAACCTCCATTTCATTCTGCTCTTCCTCTGAGACACTTTCCCTCGACATTGACGAATTCAATGTCGAGAGAAAGTGTAGCAGAGGAATCGCCGACTCTACTTTTCTCATCCCGTTTCGCGAAAAGAGATAGACACCCGCCGAATGGTGTCGATCTCCCTTTACAATATTTACTTATTCGACATTCCTAATTCTTATCTTACTTTCCGCACGCAATCACTCTTACAAAACCATAATATCGCATCCATGCTCAAGAAATATCCGAGAATAAGGCAAACGACTTTGAAAAGCAAAATGAAAACGCGATCGCGAAAGGGGGAAGAAATTTAGTCTTCTGCGGCTGGAGTCCAGTTGCACCCCTTCCTGAGACGGACTGGGTTGGTACGATCTGTAGCTGAACCGGATTATCTGCCAGGCGGGTCATGATCCAACTTGAACCACGACGGGGTTGCGTCTTTGAGCCCTCGGGTCGTACGTCGACCGATGACAAATGCGATGATCCGGTCGGTGGTGGAGCACTGGCCAGTCGCGTACCGTAACTGGACGCGATGAGAGCCAGAGGTTACGTCTTACAACGACGAGGCTGCGTAACGTGGCGGCTCATCGGCCCAGTCAGAGGGTCCGGCTTACACCGACACAGTGCCCCCCATCGATCGGTATGAAGCACATATGTCATAAGTCGATCGTACGACCTTCGGCTCAAAGACCAACCCTGAAGACGTCCCTGGGCCGTAGAACCACGCTTCTCGCCTCCGCGCCGCCGCAGAAACACTCGTCGGTCTTCTGGACAGGGGCTGCAATTGGGATAGGAAGTAAGTAACGAGGACGGCTACACGAGAAAAACGTTTGCCTTCTTTCGCATATTTTCGAGAGCATGGAATTGAGTTACGATGACACTCTTCCATTCAATTTTACGCTTAGGTGACATGTTTAAATCTAACTTAAATCTTACTGGAACTATCTTAACGCTAAACGATGTCTTCTTTCGAGGTGATGACTGGAACTTTTAATCAACGAAGAGTTAAAGAATTGTTGTCACCAAAGAAAGAAAACGAATAGTCAGAGATAAAAGCGAACAAATCTGCCCAACGTTGACTCTTCTTCGATGCGAAGCTTAATTTCTACTTAATCGCGTAACCTTAAAGCTAACTTAAACGCAAATTCTTAGATGTAACTAATTGTAAGACTAGGAATCCGAACATTCGGTAGCCAAGGCTGCCGAATATTCGGATTTCGTGGCTATTCGCTCGATATCACTTGCTATTTAGTACTACTATTTAACAAAATATCGTTCTAAAAGCACGTTTAATAAAAGTTAAAATCATAGCAAGTGATATCGACACAGGTCCCACCGCGAGGAGGTTGCCACGAAACGGGACCCAAAAATGCATGCCCAACCAACCTCCATTTCATTCTGCTCTTCCTCTGAGACACTTTCCCTCGACATTGACGAATTCAATGTCGAGAGAAAGTGTAGCAGAGGAATCGCCGACTCTACTTTTCTCATCCCGTTTCGCGAAAAGAGATAGACACCCGCCGAATGGTGTCGATCTCCCTTTACAATATTTACTTATTCGACATTCCTAATTCTTATCTTACTTTCCGCACGCAATCACTCTTACAAAACCATAATATCGCATCCATGCTCAAGAAATATCCGAGAATAAGGCAAACGACTTTGAAAAGCAAAATGAAAACGCGATCGCGAAAGGGGGAAGAAATTTAGTCTTCTGCGGCTGGAGTCCAGTTGCACCCCTTCCTGAGACGGACTGGGTTGGTACGATCTGTAGCTGAACCGGATTATCTGCCAGGCGGGTCATGATCCAACTTGAACCACGACGGGGTTGCGTCTTTGAGCCCTCGGGTCGTACGTCGACCGATGACAAATGCGATCATCCGGTCGGTGGTGGAGCACTGGCCAGTCGCGTACCGTAACTGGACGCGATGAGTGCCAGAGGTTACGTCTTACAACGACGAGGCTGCGTAACGTGGCGGCTCATCGGCCCAGTCAGAGGGTCCGGCTTACACCGACACAGTGCCCCCCATCGATCGGTATGAAGCACATATGTCATAAGTCGATCGTACGACCTTCGGCTCAAAGACCAACCCTGAAGACGTCCCTGGGCCGTAGAACCACGCTTCTCGCCTCCGCGCCGCCGCAGAAACACTCGTCGGTCTTCTGGACAGGGGCTGCAATTGGGATAGGAAGTAAGTAACGAGGACGGCTACACGAGAAAAACGTTTGCCTTCTTTCGCATATTTTCGAGAGCATGGAATTGAGTTACGATGACACTCTTCCATTCAATTTTACGCTTAGGTGACATGTTTAAATCTAACTTAAATCTTACTGGAACTATCTTAACGCTAAACGATGTCTTCTTTCGAGGTGATGACTGGAACTTTTAATCAACGAAGAGTTAAAGAATTGTTGTCACCAAAGAAAGAAAACGAATAGTCAGAGATAAAAGCGAACAAATCTGCCCAACGTTGACTCTTCTTCGATGCGAAGCTTAATTTCTACTTAATCGCGTAACCTTAAAGCTAACTTAAACGCAAATTCTTAGATGTAACTAATTGTAAGACTAGGAATCCGAACATTCGGTAGCCAAGGCTGCCGAATATTCGGATTTCGTGGCTATTCGCTCGATATCACTTGCTATTTAGTACTACTATTTAACAAAATATCGTACTAAAAGCACGTTTAATAAAAGTTAAAATCATAGCAAGTGATATCGACCCAGGTCCCACCGCGAGGAGATTGCCACGAAACGGGACCCAAAAATGCATGCCCAACCAACCTCCATTTCATTCTGCTCTTCCTCTGAGACACTTTCCCTCGACATTGACGAATTCAATGTCGAGAGAAAGTGTAGCAGAGGAATCGCCGACTCTACTTTTCTCATCCCGTTTCGCGAAAAGAGATAGACACCCGCCGAATGGTGTCGATCTCCCTTTACAATATTTACTTATTCGACATTCCTAATTCTTATCTTACTTTCCGCACGCAATCACTCTTACAAAACCATAATATCGCATCCATGCTCAAGAAATATCCGAGAATAAGGCAAACGACTTTGAAAAGCAAAATGAAAACGCGATCGCGAAAGGGGGAAGAAATTTAGTCTTCTGCGGCTGGAGTCCAGTTGCACCCCTTCCTGAGACGGACTGGGTTGGTACGATCTGTAGCTGAACCGGATTATCTGCCAGGCGGGTCATGATCCAACTTGAACCACGACGGGGTTGCGTCTTTGAGCCCTCGGGTCGTACGTCGACCGATGACAAATGCGATCATCCGGTCGGTGGTGGAGCACTGGCCAGTCGCGTACCGTAACTGGACGCGATCAGTGCCAGAGGTTACGTCTTACAACGACGAGGCTGCGTAACGTGGCGGCTCATCGGCCCAGTCAGAGGGTCCGGCTTACACCGACACAGTGCCCCCCATCGATCGGTATGAAGCACATATGTCATAAGTCGATCGTACGACCTTCGGCTCAAAGACCAACCCTGAAGACGTCCCTGGGCCGTAGAACCACGCTTCTCGCCTCCGCGCCGCCGCAGAAACACTCGTCGGTCTTCTGGACAGGGGCTGCAATTGGGATAGGAAGTAAGTAACGAGGACGGCTACACGAGAAAAACGTTTGCCTTCTTTCGCATATTTTCGAGAGCATGGAATTGAGTTACGATGACACTCTTCCATTCAATTTTACGCTTAGGTGACATGTTTAAATCTAACTTAAATCTTACTGGAACTATCTTAACGCTAAACGATGTCTTCTTTCGAGGTGATGACTGGAACTTTTAATCAACGAAGAGTTAAAGAATTGTTGTCACCAAAGAAAGAAAACGAATAGTCAGAGATAAAAGCGAACAAATCTGCCCAACGTTGACTCTTCTTCGATGCGAAGCTTAATTTCTACTTAATCGCGTAACCTTAAAGCTAACTTAAACGCAAATTCTTAGATGTAACTAATTGTAAGACTAGGAATCCGAACATTCGGTAGCCAAGGCTGCCGAATATTCGGATTTCGTGGCTATTCGCTCGATATCACTTGCTATTTAGTACTACTATTTAACAAAATATCGTACTAAAAGCACGTTTAATAAAAGTTAAAATCATAGCAAGTGATATCGACACAGGTCCCACCGCGAGGAGGTTGCCACGAAACGGGACCCAAAAATGCATGCCCAACCAACCTCCATTTCATTCTGCTCTTCCTCTGAGACACTTTCCCTCGACATTGACGAATTCAATGTCGAGAGAAAGTGTAGCAGAGGAATCGCCGACTCTACTTTTCTCATCCCGTTTCGCGAAAAGAGATAGACACCCGCCGAATGGTGTCGATCTCCCTTTACAATATTTACTTATTCGACATTCCTAATTCTTATCTTACTTTCCGCACGCAATCACTCTTACAAAACCATAATATCGCATCCATGCTCAAGAAATATCCGAGAATAAGGCAAACGACTTTGAAAAGCAAAATGAAAACGCGATCGCGAAAGGGGGAAGAAAATTTAGTCTTCTGCGGCTGGAGTCCAGTTGCACCCCTTCCTGAGACGGACTGGGTTGGTACGATCTGTAGCTGAACCGGATTATCTGCCAGGCGGGTCATGATCCAACTTGAACCACGACGGGGTTGCGTCTTTGAGCCCTCGGGTCGTACGTCGACCGATGACAAATGCGATCATCCGGTCGGTGGTGGAGCACTGGCCAGTCGCGTACCGTAACTGGACGCGATCAGTGCCAGAGGTTACGTCTTACAACGACGAGGCTGCGTAACGTGGCGGCTCATCGGCCCAGTCAGAAGGTCCGGCTTACACCGACACAGTGCCCCCCATCGATCGGTATGAAGCACATATGTCATAAGTCGATCGTACGACCTTCGGCTCAAAGACCAACCCTGAAGACGTCCCTGGGCCGTAGAACCACGCTTCTCGCCTCCGCGCCGCCGCAGAAACACTCGTCGGTCTTCTGGACAGGGGCTGCAATTGGGATAGGAAGTAAGTAACGAGGACGGCTACACGAGAAAAACGTTTGCCTTCTTTCGCATATTTTCGAGAGCATGGAATTGAGTTACGATGACACTCTTCCATTCAATTTTACGCTTAGGTGACATGTTTAAATCTAACTTAAATCTTACTGGAACTATCTTAACGCTAAACGATGTCTTCTTTCGAGGTGATGACTGGAACTTTTAATCAACGAAGAGTTAAAGAATTGTTGTCACCAAAGAAAGAAAACGAATAGTCAGAGATAAAAGCGAACAAATCTGCCCAACGTTGACTCTTCTTCGATGCGAAGCTTAATTTCTACTTAATCGCGTAACCTTAAAGCTAACTTAAACGCAAATTCTTAGATGTAACTAATTGTAAGACTAGGAATCCGAACATTCGGTAGCCAAGGCTGCCGAATATTCGGATTTCGTGGCTATTCGCTCGATATCACTTGCTATTTAGTACTACTATTTAACAAAATATCGTACTAAAAGCACGTTTAATAAAAGTTAAAATCATAGCAAGTGATATCGACACAGGTCCCACCGCGAGGAGGTTGCCACGAAACGGGACCCAAAAATGCATGCCCAACCAACCTCCATTTCATTCTGCTCTTCCTCTGAGACACTTTCCCTCGACATTGACGAATTCAATGTCGAGAGAAAGTGTAGCAGAGGAATCGCCGACTCTACTTTTCTCATCCCGTTTCGCGAAAAGAGATAGACACCCGCCGAATGGTGTCGATCTCCCTTTACAATATTTACTTATTCGACATTCCTAATTCTTATCTTACTTTCCGCACGCAATCACTCTTACAAAACCATAATATCGCATCCATGCTCAAGAAATATCCGAGAATAAGGCAAACGACTTTGAAAAGCAAAATGAAAACGCGATCGCGAAAGGGGGAAGAAATTTAGTCTTCTGCGGCTGGAGTCCAGTTGCACCCCTTCCTGAGACGGACTGGGTTGGTACGATCTGTAGCTGAACCGGATTATCTGCCAGGCGGGTCATGATCCAACTTGAACCACGACGGGGTTGCGTCTTTGAGCCCTCGGGTCGTACGTCGACCGATGACAAATGCGATCATCCGGTCGGTGGTGGAGCACTGGCCAGTCGCGTACCGTAACTGGACGCGATCAGTGCCAGAGGTTACGTCTTACAACGACGAGGCTGCGTAACGTGGCGGCTCATCGGCCCAGTCAGAGGGTCCGGCTTACACCGACACAGTGCCCCCCATCGATCGGTATGAAGCACATATGTCATAAGTCGATCGTACGACCTTCGGCTCAAAGACCAACCCTGAAGACGTCCCTGGGCCGTAGAACCACGCTTCTCGCCTCCGCGCCGCCGCAGAAACACTCGTCGGTCTTCTGGACAGGGGCTGCAATTGGGATAGGAAGTAAGTAACGAGGACGGCTACACGAGAAAAACGTTTGCCTTCTTTCGCATATTTTCGAGAGCATGGAATTGATTTACGATGACACTCTTCCATTCAATTTTACGCTTAGGTGACATGTTTAAATCTAACTTAAATCTTACTGGAACTATCTTAACGCTAAACGATGTCTTCTTTCGAGGTGATGACTGGAACTTTTAATCAACGAAGAGTTAAAGAATTGTTGTCACCAAAGAAAGAAAACGAATAGTCAGAGATAAAAGCGAACAAATCTGCCCAACGTTGACTCTTCTTCGATGCGAAGCTTAATTTCTACTTAATCGCGTAACCTTAAAGCTAACTTAAACGCAAATTCTTAGATGTAACTAATTGTAAGACTAGGAATCCGAACATTCGGTAGCCAAGGCTGCCGAATATTCGGATTTCGTGGCTATTCGCTCGATATCACTTGCTATTTAGTACTACTATTTAACAAAATATCGTACTAAAAGCACGTTTAATAAAAGTTAAAATCATAGCAAGTGATATCGACACAGGTCCCACCGCGAGGAGGTTGCCACGAAACGGGACCCAAAAATGCATGCCCAACCAACCTCCATTTCATTCTGCTCTTCCTCTGAGACACTTTCCCTCGACATTGACGAATTCAATGTCGAGAGAAAGTGTAGCAGAGGAATCGCCGACTCTACTTTTCTCATCCCGTTTCGCGAAAAGAGATAGACACCCGCCGAATGGTGTCGATCTCCCTTTACAATATTTACTTATTCGACATTCCTAATTCTTATCTTACTTTCCGCACGCAATCACTCTTACAAAACCATAATATCGCATCCATGCTCAAGAAATATCCGAGAATAAGGCAAACGACTTTGAAAAGCAAAATGAAAACGCGATCGCGAAAGGGGGAAGAAATTTAGTCTTCTGCGGCTGGAGTCCAGTTGCACCCCTTCCTGAGACGGACTGGGTTGGTACGATCTGTAGCTGAACCGGATTATCTGCCAGGCGGGTCATGATCCAACTTGAACCACGACGGGGTTGCGTCTTTGAGCCCTCGGGTCGTACGTCGACCGATGACAAATGCGATCATCCGGTCGGTGGTGGAGCACTGGCCAGTCGCGTACCGTAACTGGACGCGATCAGTGCCAGAGGTTACGTCTTACAACGACGAGGCTGCGTAACGTGGCGGCTCATCGGCCCAGTCAGAGGGTCCGGCTTACACCGACACAGTGCCCCCCATCGATCGGTATGAAGCACATATGTCATAAGTCGATCGTACGACCTTCGGCTCAAAGACCAACCCTGAAGACGTCCCTGGGCCGTAGAACCACGCTTCTCGCCTCCGCGCCGCCGCAGAAACACTCGTCGGTCTTCTGGACAGGGGCTGCAATTGGGATAGGAAGTAAGTAACGAGGACGGCTACACGAGAAAAACGTTTGCCTTCTTTCGCATATTTTCGAGAGCATGGAATTGAGTTACGATGACACTCTTCCATTCAATTTTACGCTTAGGTGACATGTTTAAATCTAACTTAAATCTTACTGGAACTATCTTAACGCTAAACGATGTCTTCTTTCGAGGTGATGACTGGAACTTTTAATCAACGAAGAGTTAAAGAATTGTTGTCACCAAAGAAAGAAAACGAATAGTCAGAGATAAAAGCGAACAAATCTGCCCAACGTTGACTCTTCTTCGATGCGAAGCTTAATTTCTACTTAATCGCGTAACCTTAAAGCTAACTTAAACGCAAATTCTTAGATGTAACTAATTGTAAGACTAGGAATCCGAACATTCGGTAGCCAAGCCTGCCGAATATTCGGATTTCGTGGCTATTCGCTCGATATCACTTGCTATTTAGTACTACTATTTAACAAAATATCGTACTAAAAGCACGTTTAATAAAAGTTAAAATCATAGCAAGTGATATCGACACAGGTCCCACCGCGAGGAGGTTGCCACGAAACGGGACCCAAAAATGCATGCCCAACCAACCTCCATTTCATTCTGCTCTTCCTCTGAGACACTTTCCCTCGACATTGACGAATTCAATGTCGAGAGAAAGTGTAGCAGAGGAATCGCCGACTCTACTTTTCTCATCCCGTTTCGCGAAAAGAGATAGACACCCGCCGAATGGTGTCGATCTCCCTTTACAATATTTACTTATTCGACATTCCTAATTCTTATCTTACTTTCCGCACGCAATCACTCTTACAAAACCATAATATCGCATCCATGCTCAAGAAATATCCGAGAATAAGGCAAACGACTTTGAAAAGCAAAATGAAAACGCGATCGCGAAAGGGGGAAGAAATTTAGTCTTCTGCGGCTGGAGTCCAGTTGCACCCCTTCCTGAGACGGACTGGGTTGGTACGATCTGTAGCTGAACCGGATTATCTGCCAGGCGGGTCATGATCCAACTTGAACCACGACGGGGTTGCGTCTTTGAGCCCTCGGGTCGTACGTCGACCGATGACAAATGCGATCATCCGGTCGGTGGTGGAGCACTGGCCAGTCGCGTACCGTAACTGGACGCGATCAGTGCCAGAGGTTACGTCTTACAACGACGAGGCTGCGTAACGTGGCGGCTCATCGGCCCAGTCAGAAGGTCCGGCTTACACCGACACAGTGCCCCCCATCGATCGGTATGAAGCACATATGTCATAAGTCGATCGTACGACCTTCGGCTCAAAGACCAACCCTGAAGACGTCCCTGGGCCGTAGAACCACGCTTCTCGCCTCCGCGCCGCCGCAGAAACACTCGTCGGTCTTCTGGACAGGGGCTGCAATTGGGATAGGAAGTAAGTAACGAGGACGGCTACACGAGAAAAACGTTTGCCTTCTTTCGCATATTTTCGAGAGCATGGAATTGAGTTACGATGACACTCTTCCATTCAATTTTACGCTTAGGTGACATGTTTAAATCTAACTTAAATCTTACTGGAACTATCTTAACGCTAAACGATGTCTTCTTTCGAGGTGATGACTGGAACTTTTAATCAACGAAGAGTTAAAGAATTGTTGTCACCAAAGAAAGAAAACGAATAGTCAGAGATAAAAGCGAACAAATCTGCCCAACGTTGACTCTTCTTCGATGCGAAGCTTAATTTCTACTTAATCGCGTAACCTTAAAGCTAACTTAAACGCAAATTCTTAGATGTAACTAATTGTAAGACTAGGAATCCGAACATTCGGTAGCCAAGGCTGCCGAATATTCGGATTTCGTGGCTATTCGCTCGATATCACTTGCTATTTAGTACTACTATTTAACAAAATATCGTACTAAAAGCACGTTTAATAAAAGTTAAAATCATAGCAAGTGATATCGACACAGGTCCCACCGCGAGGAGGTTGCCACGAAACGGGACCCAAAAATGCATGCCCAACCAACCTCCATTTCATTCTGCTCTTCCTCTGAGACACTTTCCCTCGACATTGACGAATTCAATGTCGAGAGAAAGTGTAGCAGAGGAATCGCCGACTCTACTTTTCTCATCCCGTTTCGCGAAAAGAGATAGACACCCGCCGAATGGTGTCGATCTCCCTTTACAATATTTACTTATTCGACATTCCTAATTCTTATCTTACTTTCCGCACGCAATCACTCTTACAAAACCATAATATCGCATCCATGCTCAAGAAATATCCGAGAATAAGGCAAACGACTTTGAAAAGCAAAATGAAAACGCGATCGCGAAAGGGGGAAGAAATTTAGTCTTCTGCGGCTGGAGTCCAGTTGCACCCCTTCCTGAGACGGACTGGGTTGGTACGATCTGTAGCTGAACCGGATTATCTGCCAGGCGGGTCATGATCCAACTTGAACCACGACGGGGTTGCGTCTTTGAGCCCTCGGGTCGTACGTCGACCGATGACAAATGCGATCATCCGGTCGGTGGTGGACCACTGGCCAGTCGCGTACCGTAACTGGACGCGATCAGTGCCAGAGGTTACGTCTTACAACGACGAGGCTGCGTAACGTGGCGGCTCATCGGCCCAGTCAGAGGGTCCGGCTTACACCGACACAGTGCCCCCCATCGATCGGTATGAAGCACATATGTCATAAGTCGATCGTACGACCTTCGGCTCAAAGACCAACCCTGAAGACGTCCCTGGGCCGTAGAACCACGCTTCTCGCCTCCGCGCCGCCGCAGAAACACTCGTCGGTCTTCTGGACAGGGGCTGCAATTGGGATAGGAAGTAAGTAACGAGGACGGCTACACGAGAAAAACGTTTGCCTTCTTTCGCATATTTTCGAGAGCATGGAATTGAGTTACGATGACACTCTTCCATTCAATTTTACGCTTAGGTGACATGTTTAAATCTAACTTAAATCTTACTGGAACTATCTTAACGCTAAACGATGTCTTCTTTCGAGGTGATGACTGGAACTTTTAATCAACGAAGAGTTAAAGAATTGTTGTCACCAAAGAAAGAAAACGAATAGTCAGAGATAAAAGCGAACAAATCTGCCCAACGTTGACTCTTCTTCGATGCGAAGCTTAATTTCTACTTAATCGCGTAACCTTAAAGCTAACTTAAACGCAAATTCTTAGATGTAACTAATTGTAAGACTAGGAATCCGAACATTCGGTAGCCAAGGCTGCCGAATATTCGGATTTCGTGGCTATTCGCTCGATATCACTTGCTATTTAGTACTACTATTTAACAAAATATCGTACTAAAAGCACGTTTAATAAAAGTTAAAATCATAGCAAGTGATATCGACACAGGTCCCACCGCGAGGAGGTTGCCACGAAACGGGACCCAAAAATGCATGCCCAACCAACCTCCATTTCATTCTGCTCTTCCTCTGAGACACTTTCCCTCGACATTGACGAATTCAATGTCGAGAGAAAGTGTAGCAGAGGAATCGCCGACTCTACTTTTCTCATCCCGTTTCGCGAAAAGAGATAGACACCCGCCGAATGGTGTCGATCTCCCTTTACAATATTTACTTATTCGACATTCCTAATTCTTATCTTACTTTCCGCACGCAATCACTCTTACAAAACCATAATATCGCATCCATGCTCAAGAAATATCCGAGAATAAGGCAAACGACTTTGAAAAGCAAAATGAAAACGCGATCGCGAAAGGGGGAAGAAATTTAGTCTTCTGCGGCTGGAGTCCAGTTGCACCCCTTCCTGAGACGGACTGGGTTGGTACGATCTGTAGCTGAACCGGATTATCTGCCAGGCGGGTCATGATCCAACTTGAACCACGACGGGGTTGCGTCTTTGAGCCCTCGGGTCGTACGTCGACCGATGACAAATGCGATCATCCGGTCGGTGGTGGAGCACTGGCCAGTCGCGTACCGTAACTGGACGCGATCAGTGCCAGAGGTTACGTCTTACAACGACGAGGCTGCGTAACGTGGCGGCTCATCGGCCCAGTCAGAAGGTCCGGCTTACACCGACACAGTGCCCCCCATCGATCGGTATGAAGCACATATGTCATAAGTCGATCGTACGACCTTCGGCTCAAAGACCAACCCTGAAGACGTCCCTGGGCCGTAGAACCACGCTTCTCGCCTCCGCGCCGCCGCAGAAACACTCGTCGGTCTTCTGGACAGGGGCTGCAATTGGGATAGGAAGTAAGTAACGAGGACGGCTACACGAGAAAAACGTTTGCCTTCTTTCGCATATTTTCGAGAGCATGGAATTGAGTTACGATGACACTCTTCCATTCAATTTTACGCTTAGGTGACATGTTTAAATCTAACTTAAATCTTACTGGAACTATCTTAACGCTAAACGATGTCTTCTTTCGAGGTGATGACTGAAACTTTTAATCAACGAAGAGTTAAAGAATTGTTGTCACCAAAGAAAGAAAACGAATAGTCAGAGATAAAAGCGAACAAATCTGCCCAACGTTGACTCTTCTTCGATGCGAAGCTTAATTTCTACTTAATCGCGTAACCTTAAAGCTAACTTAAACGCAAATTCTTAGATGTAACTAATTGTAAGACTAGGAATCCGAACATTCGGTAGCCAAGGCTGCCGAATATTCGGATTTCGTGGCTATTCGCTCGATATCACTTGCTATTTAGTACTACTATTTAACAAAATATCGTACTAAAAGCACGTTTAATAAAAGTTAAAATCATAGCAAGTGATATCGACACAGGTCCCACCGCGAGGAGGTTGCCACGAAACGGGACCCAAAAATGCATGCCCAACCAACCTCCATTTCATTCTGCTCTTCCTCTGAGACACTTTCCCTCGACATTGACGAATTCAATGTCGAGAGAAAGTGTAGCAGAGGAATCGCCGACTCTACTTTTCTCATCCCGTTTCGCGAAAAGAGATAGACACCCGCCGAATGGTGTCGATCTCCCTTTACAATATTTACTTATTCGACATTCCTAATTCTTATCTTACTTTCCGCACGCAATCACTCTTACAAAACCATAATATCGCATCCATGCTCAAGAAATATCCGAGAATAAGGCAAACGACTTTGAAAAGCAAAATGAAAACGCGATCGCGAAAGGGGGAAGAAATTTAGTCTTCTGCGGCTGGAGTCCAGTTGCACCCCTTCCTGAGACGGACTGGGTTGGTACGATCTGTAGCTGAACCGGATTATCTGCCAGGCGGGTCATGATCCAACTTGAACCACGACGGGGTTGCGTCTTTGAGCCCTCGGGTCGTACGTCGACCGATGACAAATGCGATCATCCGGTCGGTGGTGGAGCACTGGCCAGTCGCGTACCGTAACTGGACGCGATCAGTGCCAGAGGTTACGTCTTACAACGACGAGGCTGCGTAACGTGGCGGCTCATCGGCCCAGTCAGAGGGTCCGGCTTACACCGACACAGTGCCCCCCATCGATCGGTATGAAGCACATATGTCATAAGTCGATCGTACGACCTTCGGCTCAAAGACCAACCCTGAAGACGTCCCTGGGCCGTAGAACCACGCTTCTCGCCTCCGCGCCGCCGCAGAAACACTCGTCGGTCTTCTGGACAGGGGCTGCAATTGGGATAGGAAGTAAGTAACGAGGACGGCTACACGAGAAAAACGTTTGCCTTCTTTCGCATATTTTCGAGAGCATGGAATTGAGTTACGATGACACTCTTCCATTCAATTTTACGCTTAGGTGACATGTTTAAATCTAACTTAAATCTTACTGGAACTATCTTAACGCTAAACGATGTCTTCTTTCGAGGTGATGACTGGAACTTTTAATCAACGAAGAGTTAAAGAATTGTTGTCACCAAAGAAAGAAAACGAATAGTCAGAGATAAAAGCGAACAAATCTGCCCAACGTTGACTCTTCTTCGATGCGAAGCTTAATTTCTACTTAATCGCGTAACCTTAAAGCTAACTTAAACGCAAATTCTTAGATGTAACTAATTGTAAGACTAGGAATCCGAACATTCGGTAGCCAAGGCTGCCGAATATTCGGATTTCGTGGCTATTCGCTCGATATCACTTGCTATTTAGTACTACTATTTAACAAAATATCGTACTAAAAGCACGTTTAATAAAAGTTAAAATCATAGCAAGTGATATCGACACAGGTCCCACCGCGAGGAGGTTGCCACGAAACGGGACCCAAAAATGCATGCCCAACCAACCTCCATTTCATTCTGCTCTTCCTCTGAGACACTTTCCCTCGACATTGACGAATTCAATGTCGAGAGAAAGTGTAGCAGAGGAATCGCCGACTCTACTTTTCTCATCCCGTTTCGCGAAAAGAGATAGACACCCGCCGAATGGTGTCGATCTCCCTTTACAATATTTACTTATTCGACATTCCTAATTCTTATCTTACTTTCCGCACGCAATCACTCTTACAAAACCATAATATCGCATCCATGCTCAAGAAATATCCGAGAATAAGGCAAACGACTTTGAAAAGCAAAATGAAAACGCGATCGCGAAAGGGGGAAGAAAATTTAGTCTTCTGCGGCTGGAGTCCAGTTGCACCCCTTCCTGAGACGGACTGGGTTGGTACGATCTGTAGCTGAACCGGATTATCTGCCAGGCGGGTCATGATCCAACTTGAACCACGACGGGGTTGCGTCTTTGAGCCCTCGGGTCGTACGTCGACCGATGACAAATGCGATCATCCGGTCGGTGGTGGAGCACTGGCCAGTCGCGTACCGTAACTGGACGCGATCAGTGCCAGAGGTTACGTCTTACAACGACGAGGCTGCGTAACGTGGCGGCTCATCGGCCCAGTCAGAAGGTCCGGCTTACACCGACACAGTGCCCCCCATCGATCGGTATGAAGCACATATGTCATAAGTCGATCGTACGACCTTCGGCTCAAAGACCAACCCTGAAGACGTCCCTGGGCCGTAGAACCACGCTTCTCGCCTCCGCGCCGCCGCAGAAACACTCGTCGGTCTTCTGGACAGGGGCTGCAATTGGGATAGGAAGTAAGTAACGAGGACGGCTACACGAGAAAAACGTTTGCCTTCTTTCGCATATTTTCGAGAGCATGGAATTGAGTTACGATGACACTCTTCCATTCAATTTTACGCTTAGGTGACATGTTTAAATCTAACTTAAATCTTACTGGAACTATCTTAACGCTAAACGATGTCTTCTTTCGAGGTGATGACTGGAACTTTTAATCAACGAAGAGTTAAAGAATTGTTGTCACCAAAGAAAGAAAACGAATAGTCAGAGATAAAAGCGAACAAATCTGCCCAACGTTGACTCTTCTTCGATGCGAAGCTTAATTTCTACTTAATCGCGTAACCTTAAAGCTAACTTAAACGCAAATTCTTAGATGTAACTAATTGTAAGACTAGGAATCCGAACATTCGGTAGCCAAGGCTGCCGAATATTCGGATTTCGTGGCTATTCGCTCGATATCACTTGCTATTTAGTACTACTATTTAACAAAATATCGTACTAAAAGCACGTTTAATAAAAGTTAAAATCATAGCAAGTGATATCGACACAGGTCCCACCGCGAGGAGGTTGCCACGAAACGGGACCCAAAAATGCATGCCCAACCAACCTCCATTTCATTCTGCTCTTCCTCTGAGACACTTTCCCTCGACATTGACGAATTCAATGTCGAGAGAAAGTGTAGCAGAGGAATCGCCGACTCTACTTTTCTCATCCCGTTTCGCGAAAAGAGATAGACACCCGCCGAATGGTGTCGATCTCCCTTTACAATATTTACTTATTCGACATTCCTAATTCTTATCTTACTTTCCGCACGCAATCACTCTTACAAAACCATAATATCGCATCCATGCTCAAGAAATATCCGAGAATAAGGCAAACGACTTTGAAAAGCAAAATGAAAACGCGATCGCGAAAGGGGGAAGAAATTTAGTCTTCTGCGGCTGGAGTCCAGTTGCACCCCTTCCTGAGACGGACTGGGTTGGTACGATCTGTAGCTGAACCGGATTATCTGCCAGGCGGGTCATGATCCAACTTGAACCACGACGGGGTTGCGTCTTTGAGCCCTCGGGTCGTACGTCGACCGATGACAAATGCGATCATCCGGTCGGTGGTGGAGCACTGGCCAGTCGCGTACCGTAACTGGACGCGATCAGTGCCAGAGGTTACGTCTTACAACGACGAGGCTGCGTAACGTGGCGGCTCATCGGCCCAGTCAGAGGGTCCGGCTTACACCGACACAGTGCCCCCCATCGATCGGTATGAAGCACATATGTCATAAGTCGATCGTACGACCTTCGGCTCAAAGACCAACCCTGAAGACGTCCCTGGGCCGTAGAACCACGCTTCTCGCCTCCGCGCCGCCGCAGAAACACTCGTCGGTCTTCTGGACAGGGGCTGCAATTGGGATAGGAAGTAAGTAACGAGGACGGCTACACGAGAAAAACGTTTGCCTTCTTTCGCATATTTTCGAGAGCATGGAATTGAGTTACGATGACACTCTTCCATTCAATTTTACGCTTAGGTGACATGTTTAAATCTAACTTAAATCTTACTGGAACTATCTTAACGCTAAACGATGTCTTCTTTCGAGGTGATGACTGGAACTTTTAATCAACGAAGAGTTAAAGAATTGTTGTCACCAAAGAAAGAAAACGAATAGTCAGAGATAAAAGCGAACAAATCTGCCCAACGTTGACTCTTCTTCGATGCGAAGCTTAATTTCTACTTAATCGCGTAACCTTAAAGCTAACTTAAACGCAAATTCTTAGATGTAACTAATTGTAAGACTAGGAATCCGAACATTCGGTAGCCAAGGCTGCCGAATATTCGGATTTCGTGGCTATTCGCTCGATATCACTTGCTATTTAGTACTACTATTTAACAAAATATCGTACTAAAAGCACGTTTAATAAAAGTTAAAATCATAGCAAGTGATATCGACACAGGTCCCACCGCGAGGAGGTTGCCACGAAACGGGACCCAAAAATGCATGCCCAACCAACCTCCATTTCATTCTGCTCTTCCTCTGAGACACTTTCCCTCGACATTGACGAATTCAATGTCGAGAGAAAGTGTAGCAGAGGAATCGCCGACTCTACTTTTCTCATCCCGTTTCGCGAAAAGAGATAGACACCCGCCGAATGGTGTCGATCTCCCTTTACAATATTTGCTTATTCTAAACTAAACTAAACTCTTAAATCTAGCCTTACTTACTATTTGCAGTAAGTACAGGAAGAGAATAAACTATAGGGAAGCAGATCGCAGCAGCCTTTAACTTCGTTCGAGAAGAGAGGCAGATTATTATATCGTATTAATTTCTCAGCATTAGAAATCGTTATAATGAACGAATTATTTTTGAATGTATTAGAGGTTAATTTTTCTTGCAACTAAGATCCTGCCTGTAGCATTGCTAAATTTCATTAAAATCTAGTAAGACATCTATCCGAGGACTAAGTTCTCTTAAAGTTAAAAGCTTTCATATTCAGTAACTTACTATTCTTAAAATTAAAAGTCTGCCTGTTCGGTTAATAACTTGTCTGAGAACAAGATATTAATAATTTGTCTTAAAGCTAAAAACCTGCCTATTCGGTAACTAACTCGTCTTAAAATTAAAATCCTGCCTATTCTGATAGGAACATACATTAAAATTAAGAGTTGACCACCTCCATAAAGACGATATCTTGCCTTAATATTTAAAATCTGCCTATTCAACAACTAACTCGTCTTAAAACTAAACGCCTGCCTATTCTGAAACTAATTCGCCTTAAAATTAGGAGCTGGCCGGCTCGATACATGCACTATTTTGTCTTAAAATTTAAAACCTGTCTATTCAACAACTAACTCGTCTTAAAACTAAACGCCTGCCTATTCTGAAACTAATTCGCCTTAAAATTAGGAGCTGGCTGGCTCGATAAATGAATGTCTTCTCTTAAAATTTAAAACCTGCCTATTCAGTAACTAACTCGTCTTAAAATTCGAAGCCTGCCTTTTCGATAGCTAAGTTTTATAAAAATTAAAGTCCCATATATTCGATAATTAAGAGCTCTTAGAAGTAACGTCGTTACCATGTTTCCTTAATAACGAATAACCTGCCTATTAAGGAATTAAGTTCAATTCGAAAATGGTTGATAGTTAAAACCTCATGCAAAATATATAGGATTTAAGTTTCTTGAAAAATAAGGAATGGCCTTCTCCGAAAACTTAGTTTATCCGGTTACAAAAATATACTTAAACCAAACATCTGCTTGTGCGATGTGTAGATTCCATTGAAACTGAAGAAATTGCCTCCCGATAACAAAGACCTTCTAAATTCCTGAGAATCGGATTTAACTGACACCTGAAATCTTTTGAGAATCAGAGACTTAACTATACGAAAACTAAATTTACCAGTTTCGATGATAATCTCAAATCGTTGGTTATCATCGTCATCACCATCATCGTCATCGTTATCGTGGAAGATCGGAATATTATACATTAAAAGAGAACGACCCACTTTCGCTACAGTATACACAGAATATCATATACGCGAGAAAACTCGAAAGAAAATTCGCCATCGATCTAAAGTCCTCGATTGCACTATCATAAAGTAAGAATGCGAGCTTATGGAACTCCATGTAATTGCAAATGTACGATAAAAATAAACCATGATTTGTGCAAAGCATTTGGGAAAATGTATCGGCGGAACTTTATCCTCGATGAAAAATTGAATTGAGAAAACAGGTAATTCGAACGGCCAACAGTCACAGTATCAATATTATTGTAGAATAAGATGAAATATTTTGACAATATATTAATTCAATTAATAGTTCGTAATGTTCCATTTGACAAACGCTTGCGAAAACAGCTTCACTTTATTATTAATCATAGTTATTTTAATCGTAAAAAGAACGCGAGCACCTGTTTCCGAGGCGCTACGGAAATTCGCGGCTAACGGAATCGCGAGTATCTTTCCGAGGTGCTGTCAATTTTCGCAACACTAATTTCGCGTACGAGCAATAATCGCGAGCGCCTACGCGAGGCGCTGTGAATTTTCGCAACACTAATTTTGCGACGAGCAAAATCGCGAGCATCTTCGCGAGACGCTGTGAATTTTCGCAACGCTAAGTTCGCGAATAGTGATCGAACAAAATCGCGGGCAATCTCTACCGAGGTGCACTTTTAATTTCGCAACTCTAATAATCGCGAATATTTTATACAATTGACGGGATAGAATCCCGCACTGGCGTCATGACGTAGACGCAGTACTGTACTGCGATATTAATCGCAATTTTGCGATATTTACCGCAATTTTGCAATATTAATCGCAGTGTTGCGATTTTTCGCAGAGCTGAAATCGCGAATATAATATCGAACAAACCGTGTACTTAGTTTCGCAACACTACTTTAAAAAAGAAAGAGAATTGTAAATCGCGTATACATTTTCGCAACACTACTTTGAAAAATAAAGAAATGGGCAAAATCGCGTATAAATTTTCGCTACACTACCCTGAAAAATAAAGAAAAGAGCAAAATCGCGTGTAAATTTTCGCAACACTACCTTGAAAAATAAAGAAAACAGCAATATCCCGTATAAATTTTCGCAACACTACTTTGAAAAATAAAGAAAAGAAGAAAATCGCGTATAAATTCTCGCAACACTAGTCTGTGAAATAAAGGAAAGAGCAAAATCGCGGGCAACCTCTACTGAGGTGCAGTTTTAATTTCGCAACTCTAATAATCACGAATATTTTATAAAATTGACGGGATAGAATCCCGCACTGGCGTCATGACATAGACGCAATACTGTACTGCGATATTAATCGCAATTTTGCGATATTAATCGCAGTTTTGCGATTTTTCGCAGTGCTGAAGTCGCGAATATAATATCGAACAAACCGTGTATTTAGTTTCGCAACGCTACTTTAATAAATAGAGAAAAGCAAAATCGCGTATAAATTTTCGCCACACTACTTTGAAAAAGTAAAGAAAAGGGCAAAATCGCGTATAAATTTTCGCAACACTACTCTGAAAAATAAAGAAAAGAGCAAAATCGCGTTTAAATGTTAGCTACACTACCCTGAAAAATAAAGAAAAGAGCAAAATCGCGTATAAATTTTCGCAACACTACTTTATAAAATAATGAAAGAAGCAAAGACGCGTATTGTTATTTTCGCGAAACTAATTTCGCGGACGAAGCCGAATTCGCAGCATTTTGCTGCGATTCGGCGAAGCAACTAACTACCACACAACTATTACTACTACTACTACAAGCGAACATAGTGACAAAGTAGTAACGTAAAACATAAACTTACTGTATATTTCTGAAAGAAAAAGGAAAGAATTAGGGTTACAACCTGAAAATCCTAACGAGAATGATTAATTAATATAATAAAAGCGGCTTAAGAAATTTCAATAAATAACTTGACTTTAAATGAGAATTGAAATCTATTAAAGTGACTCTACTTAGAGCATTGACACTCTATATGCAAATGAATTTAAAAGTGAATTGTAATTGACTAAAAGTGACTCTACTGAGATCATTGAAATTTCTCGATCAATACCATCGTCAAAGTAATTCGTCGAAAAATTCAATATACATTCGTTATTATTACTTTGACAATGGAATTGACCATCCGCGAAATTCTTACATACTAAACATCCTAGAAAAATCGTTACTACTCGCGACTATTGTACTAATTACCATAATCGCGGTCACTATGTTCGCAAACTACTAGCACACATAAAATACAACCAGTCGTTCGGTGCCGTTTCGGACCATTCGTCCTGCGGCATGATCGAACGACCGGAGGAACTTTGAATTTTGTCACTCACCAACCGAAGAAAGTGATAGTTGAAAAGTGTTTACCTCCACGTTGAGATCGTAGTCCATGGACTGGCTGCGTCCATGGTCCGGCTGCATCCATGGTCCGGCTGCATCCATGGTCCGGCTGCATCCATGGTCCGGCTGCATCCATGGTTGGGCTGCGTCCATGGCCTGGCTGCATCCATGGCCTGGAGATTGTCCTTTCTTTAACACAAGAGAAGACAACATTATAGAATCTCTAAGGAGAATTATTTGAATATACGGTGGATAAAATTAAACTCTAATTTAATTCTCTTAACCGTTTGAGTCTCAGGATATATTGGATATATTATAACTATCGAAAATATATGTGCAATATTTTAATGGTTATTTCACAACACGTTGTGTTCAATCGCTTAAATTATTTAGAAACACTGGCGCGAAACCGTAACTTTAAGTTATTGACATTTACACGAAGTAATCACTTTATGTCACTGACACTATAACAACACGTTGTATTTAATCGCTTAAATTATTCAAAATCACTTGCACAAAACTATCACTTTGTGTCACTAACACTTCCACAAAACGTTATATTTAATTGTCGAAATAATTTAAAAACACTTGCACAAAATTGTCACTTGATGTCACTGACACATCCACAAAACCTTGTATTTAATTGTCGAAATAATTTAAAAACACTTGCACAAAACTGCCACTTGATGTCACGGACACATCCACAAAACGTTGAATTCAATTGTTAAAATGATGTAAAAACACTACAAGTAACGATCACTTGATGTCACTGACACATCCACAAAACCTTGTATTTAATTGTTGAAATAATTTAAAAACACTTGCACAAAACTGTCACTTGATGTCACTGACACATCCACAAAACCTTGTATTTAATTGTTGAAATAATTTAAAAACACTTGCACAAAACTGCCACTTGATGTCACTGACACATCCATAAAACGTTGTATTTAATTGGCGAAATAATTTAAAAACACTTGCACAAAACTGTCACTTGATGTCACGGACACATCCACAAAACGTTGTATTCAATTGTTAAAATGATGAAAAAACACTACACGTAACGATCACTTGATGTCACTGATACTTCCACAAAACGTTGTGTTTAATTGTCGAAATTATTTAAAAACACTTGCACAAAACTGTCACTTGCTGTTACTGACACATCCACAAAACCTTGTATTTAATTGTCGAAATAATTTAAAAACACTTGCACAAAACTGTCACTTGATATCACTGACACATCCACAAAACCTTGTATTTAATTGTCGAAATAATTTAAAAACACTTGCACAAAACTGTCACTTGATGTCACTGACACATCCACAAAACCTTGTATTTAATTGTCGAAATAATTTAAAAACACTTGCAGGTAACTGGCACTTGAGGTCACTGATACTTCCAGAAAACGTTGTATTTAATTGTTAAAATGATGTAAAAACACTACAAGTAACTATCACTTGATGCCACTAATACTTCCACAAAACATTGTATTTAATTGTTAAAATTATTTAATATCACTTTTAATTTATTGTTTAAGTAGTTTAATATTATAGCACACATGCACTAATAGTCCTAATCCAAGATCAAGAGTGACTAGGTACCCATATGCAAGTGCACAAATATACATAGGGACCAACCTGTCAAATCACGCGACCCGTTCGATGTCTGAAGCTGTACTGTGCTCTCCCGCCTCAGCGAGGTGGCTCGCTGAACATGCGCAGTGCACCTTACGTATTGAGATCCCCTTTCTCCATGGATAATTT